>OY804545.1:28431533-31208707 GCA_963680865.1 Spergularia marina | reverse complement strand
ATACATAACAATAGTGTAGTCTGCTTGACAGTTGTGAATCATGAAGTTCCATTCCTGTTATAGTATATAGCATCGTTTTAATTGAAAATATTCCTGGACAGGTGCACACATTTCCTGAAGGGAAGGTATCACAAGTGGATGCTTCAATAAAACGATTGAAATGGGGAACTGCTAGTCTTATTGTCCGTGCTCCAGTGACTCCAATAGTTTTACCCATTGTCCATCATGGCTTTCATGAGGTAATCATGCTTACTGCTTGATCAAAGAATCCAGATGAACCGACTGTAGAAAAGCTCGAAAGGTTCTTTCCCTGATCTTGTCTTTGTGTCTCACTCTCTTGTATTTCAGATAATGCCAGAGAATTACATATTTGGTAGAAGGCCTCCAATTCCGCTCAGTAACAAGCACATTAAGATAATTGTCGGTGAACCAATAGAATTTGATCTTCCGAGAATGAGGGAGATGGCATTACCAGAATCTTCCAATCAGTCCTTTCCTAGGGTAGGCTGGCCTTCACATCACGGTTTAGATGAAGCAGCTCAGAAATGTCTATATTCGGCGATGTCAGAGAAGATACAAACTGTCATGGAGAGCTTGCGGCAATTTGGAAAAACACTCCCTTAATCAAAGCATTCATTTACTCAAGGTCCGTTTCTCTCTCAACAATACATGTTGCTTCCAACCTAATACCTGCCAGCTCAATCTTAACCACAGAACCACTCATAGCCACATAGGAGGTATGTAGGTAAACACTGAATAGATTTGCTGTTTTCGCTGACTGGAGGGTTCTGCTGGCATGTACGCGTTTTTGTAGTGATTATATAACTTCATTGTTCAGGCATAGAAGGAGTTGAGTTGCCTCGGGGTGTTCCATAAGCATTGTATGGAACCTCACGTGAATTACAGTAGTAATTTCAACTCACAATTTTTACTTGAAAAAGATTTCAGAATTATAATACGAAAAAAAAAAAAAAAAGGATAATGTTGAAACTGAGGCTGACTTCAACAACCACCGCTATAAACGCCCATCTCACCCAACCAAGCTCACCGTACACGGTGGCACAACCTACCCGCACCGTCGCGTTCACCACCCCTGGAAATTACGCCGTCAGACTCTCTCTCCTCCTCCAACGCCGAAACTGGGCCCCAATCTGGTGCCCCACTGTCGTTGTGGAGCCCACCTCTGCTACCCATTCCGCTCTCCTTGTCCACCTCACGCACCTCGAGGATTACTCCGCCGTCGCGTTCACTTCACGTGCCGGCATCACCGCCGTCTCCGCCGCCTTCCCTTCTTTCCCATCACTTTCCTCCGTCGGCGGTGAGTTCACCGTCGCCGCTCTCGGCAACGACGCCGAACTTCTGTCCCCAGATTTCATTTCCCGGCTTTGCCCCAACCCTGACCGGGTCAAGATCGTCATTCCTCCCCGGGCCAGCCCGAGCGGGCTAGTGGAGTCTCTCGGGCCAGGGTTGGGCCGACGTGTTCTATGCCCAGTCCCGCTTGTATCGGGCCTTGAGGAGCCCCTCGTGGTGCCGAACTTTCTAAACGAGTTGGGTTCAGCGGGCTGGGCTGCGATCCGGGTCAACGCTTATGAAACAAGATGGGCTGGGCCTATGTGTGCTGAGAGGCTGTTAGAAATGGGCCATGTTGATGGGCTTGTGTTTACGAGCACGGCGGAAGTGGAGGGGTTGTTGAAGAGCTTGAATGAGCTTGGGCTGGAGTGGGAGGAGATGAGAAGGAGATGGCCTCGGCTTGTCGTGGCGGCCCATGGACCGGTCACGGCGTCCGGGGCCGAGCGGTTGGGGGTCAGGGTGGATGTTGTTAGTTCGAAGTTTAGTAGTTTTGAAGGTGTTGTTGAAGCTTTGGATCACATGTTCACTTTTGGAGGGAATTCTTATTGATTTGATGTGTTTATGTGGTACTAACTAGAATTATGTTGGTTGTGACTTGCTTGGAATGGTTTTAATAATTCAAAATAACTAGTTTGCATGCCCGTGCCACGCTCGGGCTATATATTTATATTGTTTATACTCACTCTATAAGAAAAATGTTGGCTTATCTTTGTTCTAATAAATTACCATAATGATTATATTCCATAAATTAGTTATATTATACTACGACTTATCTTTGTTCAAATAAATTACCTTAATAATTATTTTCCATAAATTAGCTATATTATACTACTCTATGATAATTTATTATCATATCTTAACCGATAATTATTTTAATGCTATTTTTATGTTCTATTTAATTAATAAATGTCAAGTGTCGTTCTAGGAAAAACTTGGTTTCAGGTTTTAATATATAGTATTAGATATCATGTCATGTCATGTCTTTGTTTTAATCTTCCGCTTTAATCTTCATCAACAAGTTCAAGACGAAGAACAATGTGTACAATTTTTCGGGTCGTTTTTTCAATTAAAAGGGACTACATTTGCATAGGTTATAGGGGGATGTTAATTATGAGATATCATAGGTTAAAATTTGAACGTTTTGAGCTTCCCACATGGCTTATAAATCATAAGGATAACTAGTATAACACCCGTGCCATGCACGGAAATATATAGTTTAACTTTAAATTTAAGTTTTGTAACATGGAACTATGTTGTTTGATTAATAAGTTTGTAATTTATTTACCAACAGACTTTTGTATATACTATGAGAGTTAAAATTGGATATCACCAAAATGGCAGTTTCATAGATGTACATCTGTTTAACCGTAAAGATTAATAAGAGTGAATATTATTGTTATATATGTATTCTATCTATTTTTTTTTTTGTTACCATATTATTGTTATGGTCTCTAAGTCTGTGACTTATGCCGTTTTTTGTTTTTTTTGAAAGGAAGTGACTTATGCCTTGCACGATTGTTCAATCGTTCTTCAATAATTATTGTAGCTACAATTGATTAATAATGTAATAATGCATAATGAAATTAATAGATTCTCATTAGGAGAAGTGTAAGACAAATCGAACCATCTAAACATACAATTTATGATATGAATGTAAATAAAGGTTAAAAAAGAGAATTCAATCATCTAGCGTTAACACAATATATATTATGACTGTTGAAAAACAAAAGAAAACAAATGCAATTAGACAAACGTGTAACTTATGCTTTGCATAGTAGAAAATTTCATACAAAAGTATGATCTTGGATTCTTGGTTGAGTGGGAAATAATGAGAGACTTGATGACAAAACCTACATTTCAATCCGAGTGCACAATTTTAATATCTTCTCAATAAGACTCTAAGAAAATTAAATCAAACTATTAAAGAAGTACAATTTTTTTTAATATATATAAGACTATAACAATTCTACAATAGCTACCAGAGCTTGGTAGCCATTGTAAAGAGATCAATAATGACCCTTTGATTCCCCTAAATAAATCTCAACCTTTGATTAAGTTGACCATGATATGATAATTAAATTTAATAAAATAATTAATATTATTAAACCCCATTTTCTTTCTCTCCCTCCACCACCCCAACAGCCACCGCAAGTCCAATCAAACCACAACCAAACCGTCGCCTGGCACCACCATTGCCACCCACGGTCACCTACAACCACACGCCTCACCTAATACGTCACCGACCCCATCTGATTGTACCTCCATTTTGTCTTTCTCTTCTCCGTTTCTATAGGCGGTGACGGTTATGAGGGGCGGCGACTTGGAGGTTGCTAGGGCGTCGTCGGCGGGGTAGCGGGTTTTCATGGGGAGGGAGCGCACGAGTTTTCTTGGGACGGGGGCCCGGGAATCAAAGCGGAGAGGACGGAAAAGAGGAGTGTTGGGAGGAGAGAGAATCGTGCGTGCATAAGGACGCGATGACGATAGCCACCCATAGCCCGGGGGGGAGGTCACCTTCATTTGTTGTCCGGGGATGCTTCTCTCGAGTACAATGGTGGTGTTGGGTGCTATCGGAGGTGGCACTAGGGCGGTGGCAGGGTTGAGGGGAAGGAGGAGAAGAGGGAGAAAAATATGAGGCTGGATTCATTATTTTTATATTATTTTAGATTTAATTAATTGAAAAAAAAATTATTAAATAAGGTCAAACTTATCATGGCTACCAAGCCTTGGTAGCCATTGTAGAATCACTCATAAGACTAATAAGCAAACAATTATATAAATCAAACCAATTGAAACAACGATCATAGATAGAATAAAAAATCTAAATAAAAACCATATTTATTGAGATAAACAAAATTAGAGCATAATTAATAGATGGAGTGAATGAGTGATAGGACAAACAATAAATCATGAGGAGCCGAATGATGGAGAGAAGATAAAATAAAAAACAAAAATAAAAAACAGCCTTAGAGAAGATTTAGGGATATTTTGACTATGTTTGTTAGCTGGGGTGTTAAAAGAAACCGAAAAAGAGGCATGGTTGAATTTTTTAATTCTTTACTTTTCTTATTCTGTAACATGCATCTTTTTTTATTCTTTTCATTTTTAGGTTAATATATAAAATTATAATATTTTATTTAGCAGAATTAGAAGGAAGAAAAATTTGAGCGGGAAAATATTGAGTGAGAGAGTGCCACGTGTCCTAGTGACTTCTGTTTTAGTAGAACTAGATGAATGATGTTTTTAATGGCATATTAGTAGGGTAAATTATATCATGATTAAAATTAATTTTTGTTTTAAAATTCTCCAATCATACAATTACAGAGGCACGTTATCCTGAACATGGTCCAAAAATTATAATACTGCAATTAGAGGGCTATTAAACACTGCCATAAAGGATTACAGGACCAAAGGCCACTGCAAACCCAATCTGCAATTGAAAGTTAGGAGCCGTAAAAAGCATATTTATCAAAAAAAGCAAGTGTTTTCTCTGTTGTTAACTTAATAAATCTAAGGTAATTAAACTGGTTTCACTTAACACTTGACCCATTATTAGACAAGACTTTAATAGACTGGTGGTGTCTAGCTAGACAGTTGGCATCATAATTTGTTTATTTACGTCTTTACCCCAGTGTCTTAAAGACTCCCGTCATAAGATGGGGTAAGGGGGGTCGAATGCACGCAAATCTTATCCCAATTGAAACATAGAAAGGCTGCACACGGAGACATCATAATTTGTTTTCGATTGAAATTTCGATTCATAATATAAAACCAAATACGGTTCACATAATGTTTTCTTTATCTTCCAGAATACACTTTTAATTCTTTTTCATTTATAGTGAACTCCAATCAAACCAACTCTCTATAGATCAATACAGTTTTTGATCCAATCCCGCTGTCACCATATGCGTCATTTCCGAAATTCTATCGTGTAAGCAAAATTAGTAGGAGTTAATTAAGTTCCAGGTAATAATATATGGCCCCCATGACGAAGCTGTGTTAACTATCTAACTTAAATATAAACGATCATCTTCATTACTTCATAAATGTGCTTTTATTACCATCTATGTTTTGTTTTATGGACCGCACTACTCAAGTAGGTTTAGTTTCTTCGAAGAAGTAAACAAAACATTTAAACTTTGCAAACAAAATAATAATCTAACCATTAACTTATGCCTAAATACACTGCTTATTAAACTACTGCTTAGAGTGCTTAGCTTGCAAACTATTGAAAAGAAATGTATGTATATAGGATTATTTTCCAAAACGACCATTTTTGCAAAACTATTTACCAAAACAACCATTATTTAAAAATATTGCCCAAACTAGCCATTATCTAATAAAAAGTGATAAATAATACTATTAGGTTAAATAGTGAACCAAACCAAACCGATAAAGACCATAACTAGTGAACCAGTGAACCGATTTAAAAAAAAGTTAAGCTAATTAGAATATAGGCAAGAAGAACTAAAACAGAGCCGGACTATCAGAAGGCCAAAACACATAAACCCTCCTTTCTCTATGTTCCCTTCTCCATTAAATTCCTAATTAAAAACCGTTACTTAAAGGTAAATTGTTTTTCTTACTCTTTACTTTTTGTTTATTTTCATCTTCCATGTCCCTAATTTAGAATTCTCTTTAATTTAAAATGTGTAGCTTTTGGTTTGGCGCTTGATAATGTGTAAACTGTTATAGCTATCCATATGATTTAGTATTTTATTACACTTTATAGGACCATGGTCATGATCATGATAGCTAAGCAAAACATTTGATATCAGTGATTTAATTTGGGACATTAAGTTAAGAATTTTGGGTTGCATGGGTAGTGTTTACTAGTGTACGGAGATAGTGAGTTATATTATCTTCCCTAACTTCACTGCCTTATATATAAACTAGCGGGGGATCGGAGAATTTTAGTTAGTATCAAGAAGAGAACTAACAAAAGTGTCATAAAAAAAGAATTATCAAAAAGTGAATAAATGAAAAAAAAATAAAGGCCGGTTCATTACTACTAGGAGGACAAAACCAATTCCCAAAAGTGAATTAATTAGAAAACCAAACCGGCTCAATTATAGGAGTAAATAAAAAATCCAATCATCTTGCATTGTCATTAGAAAATAACTAGTTTGGGCAATATTTTAAAGAAATGGTCGTCTTGATAAATAGTTTTGCCAAAATAATCGTTTTGGTAAATAACCCTATGTATATACACATCTTGACTCTAGAAGTCTATTACTGTGCCAAAAACTTGAAAAGAAAACAAAATATTTTGATTTGGAGGGAAATTTGAGAGAGGAGAGAGAAAGTCTGGGTAAAATTTGGTTGGAAAATGAAAAGAGGTTCAGTTTAGTAATTGAAAATATCTTATAAGGTGCATTTTCGAAAAATGTAACTTAAAAAATGTGCTACTTTGAAAAAAGTGCTCTTATAAATTTTTAGAAAAAAAAAAAACGTTTACGGTACACTACTATAGTGTGGCAAAAAAATCTAATTAGTATTCTTTCACCAAGGGTTTAAAATAAAATGCTCTTGGGACCTTAAAAAAGAAATTAATAACAATAATCCTGGATCAAATATATCAATAATTAACTTTAAGTGGAGTAAAAGAAAATCGTCTACATTATTATATACATCGTCTTGTGATTTCATATACTTCTCCATTCTTTTCATTTGTCAAAGATTCTATTTGATTCTTCTCATATACAATTTCAAAATGAAAGGTCAAAATAACGAACGGAGTAGTTACATCATATCGTGAGAGTACAAAAATATCTAATCGGTGTTTGATTTTTCTAAATGACATGTGTCAAATTGTTAATGGCTATTTCTATTAATTTAGTTTCTTGTTTTGTGTTAGTATATTACTATTTACTAGTAGTACGTGTAGAGTGTGCATATACGAGTAGATATGTAGCTCTCCTCGGTAAAATAGCATTAGAGAGCAAATTAAAATGTAGGAAGTGGTGGAGTTTTAGTCCGTGGCCCCCCATTTTGCCCCCAATTATGTGAGGCGCGCACAATTCTAGGGCTAGCATTACTGCCTCCGATCTCACGAACACCGTATAAGCCCAACCACAGCCCACCACGTTTCATCTCTCTGTTCTGCCGTGTCTCTGAAGATACTCCCAACTCCCAAGTCCCAACACACTCTCACTAATTAACTCATTTTGGGGGCATTATAAATTCTTTGTTCCTTCTTAATTTTCTTCACAAGTCACAAACCTCAAATGTTCTACCACGCCCCTGTCAGTAGTCACTCAAATAAAGTCAAAAACCATCCCTTTGCGTAACCATTCTCTTATACTTTACTTTTAACACAGTGAATAACCATTACAAAAACTCAAAAACGTTATGGATCATCTTTTACGTCACACTATTGACAAACCCTAGTCTTTTACCTCTGGACCGGGATTGTTATTAGTCAAAGGTAAGATTACGTACATTTAAACATCTTCTAATCGATAAATTGTTATCGTAAAGTGGAAGATAATGGAACTCATGGAAGCAGTGTCATCATACCTGCCAAGTGCGGAATGGACTCCAGCTGAGAACAAAGTATTTGAGAATGCCCTTGCACTATTTGATCAGGACACCCCAGGCCGTTGGGCAAATGTGGCAGCATTACTTCCTGGGAAAACTGTTGGTGATGTGATCAAACAGTACAAAAAGTTGGAAGATGATGTTTACGATATTGAAGCTGGTTTGGTGCCGATTCCTGATGACTATGACACTGATGATGATTCTACATTCACCTTAGAGTGGAATGGCAATGAGTATAACACCCACAATTATAATGAGGGGACTGGATTCCGGTCCGCCGATAAACCGAGGAAGAAGGGGGTTCCATGGACTGAAGAAGAGCACAAGTAAGCACATATATTTCTTACTACATACTCTTAGTTAAAAGTTTAAGATATTGTTTACACTTTACAATACACAAGGGTTTGAAAGTTGGGTAAAAAATATTGTATGTTAGTAAAAGTTAAGTGATGTCGATCGATCTTCATATGGTCTAAGCTGCTTATTTGAAAAAAAAAAAAAATGCATAAATAGAACGCGCCCTAAAAAGATAAGTTTTGGTACGTCGATAATGCTACACGTGACCATCATATAGTAGGATTACGTTTAATTTTATTTTTTTTAATTTATGGTATGTTTAATTTGTTATTAGTATATATACAGCAAAAACTTGACATGCATGCATGCATGTGTGTGGGAGATTAAATGTGGGTTTTGCAGGTTGTTTTTAATAGGGTTGAAAGTGCATGGAAAAGGGGATTGGAGAAACATTTCAAAGAATTTTGTCGTAACGAGGACACCATCCCAAGTAGCAAGCCATGCACAAAAATACTTCATTAGGCAAATATCCCCCTCATCAACTGTTAAAACAAAGAGAAGAGCTAGCATACATGACATTACTACGGTTAATCTCGAAAATTCGGCTACTTCAACAGCAATAATGCCGCCACAAAATCTACATTTCCCATGGGATCGTCGAACCAAGAATGGTGGCATGGCCGCCATTGATTTCAACTCGACGACGATGCAGGGAAATTTGTTCGTCACGCCAACTTATTATGGTCATGGCTCGTATGAACCGTTTGAAAAGCAGGGACAGTTTTTGAGGGGTGAATTACAAAATTACCCTGGGAATCAAGGCTTGGGTTGTCCAAATTTTCCTAGCCATGTGTCGGATATGATTGTACCACATTGGTGCTCATGAGAAGAGAAATACCATGATAAGAAGATCAAATATTTCTCGTTTTAGGTTAAGAAGGTTTAATATTGTCGAGTTAATTAATCAATTTGAGTAAATAGGGATTAGTTTCATTGATACTTATTACTTGATCATCGATCTTAGTGGTGTGAAAAGACAGAAGGGTTTCGGTGTTATTGTTAATTGTTATAGAGTTAACGCTATTTTGACATGATCGAATTCGGAGCATCGATTTATCTTTAAGACATTTATGCTACCTTAGCTTGTTTCTCTTTCAACGGTAAAAGTCAGGTTATAAGATACTCTTTTACGTGATCCAAACATTTTCCGTGCTCGGATGCTACCACGGGTGAAAGTCAAGCTATTCAGATGTCTCTTTCATGGAGTATATGGGTCTAGATTTACATAATATCAGTTTATTATCAAATTGTTAGCTTGCGGTGAAAGACATCACTGATCTCTCTCGAGAGACAAATTAACCAATGTTTATGTACTTTGCACTCTTGCAAAGAAAGCAAGGTGTATGTTGTCCCTGAATCAAAGTCAGTTTCACTTGGCTCCCGACAAAGATTTTTCTTCATTTCTTTGATGAAAATTTTATTTTCTTGCCCTATAAATAGGGACTTCAATTCGTTGTATTGATACTTTGTTTTTCTTTGACTTATTTATATTCGTGTAAACTTATTATATTTTATCCACCGTCGGAGTTTACCAAAAAAAAAGGGAAGATAAGATTAGATTACTACAAATCTCAGATAGGATAATATACCGAACGAATTAAAGTAACGATAAATTAAGATTCCATACACTTTGGACCAACCTCGTACGGTATTATGATATTTTTAGAAAAGTGTTGTATAAGCACGCCACTACAGCCTCTTTTCCTAGATTATGAAACTAATCCCATCGTTATTAATTAGGGGTCTTAACCTCGTTCAGGGAGCAAAAGCTATCAAATTAAAAGCTCTTGTGAGCTAATCAACCTCTTACAACATTCATATATACACTTATTAGCTTACTACCCTAAATTTTATCAATTTTATTTCTTTGTGAACAAATTATTTATAAAATTCCATAATTTAAATTACATATTCATATACTCCCTTCGGTTCACTTTAATTTTCTTGTTTTCTTTTTGATGCGGTTCTAAATGATATTCTAGTTTGCTTATTTGTTATGTTATTTGTGGTCCAAATAGATTGTGACCCACCCACATTCATTTTCCATCATTTCTTACTACCTACAAAAAAACTCCGTGTCACTTCTATTGTGAAACATCAAAGTGAACTGGAGGGAGTATATGATTTCTTAAGAGTATTGAATGTACATATATAAAATGATTCTCGTAGGAGCAAAAATCATCCATGTTCTAGCTTTCTAGGAGTCGGAAATCTCGTAAATCCCTCAAGCCTAATTTATATTAGCCAAATGAACAACTAATTAGCTTTCGTAATGTTGAAATCTTTATAAGCTATTTAATTTCTAGATCTCGACCCCTCGTCATATATACTTATAAGTTACAACACAAACCTATCATGTACGCTTGCCTACTAAAGTACACTAAATTTACGTGTATCATCTCTTCGTTTGATAAGGCATTAGCGCAGCCAAGCCTGCCGGGCCCGGCCCTTTGGAAGTTCTAATTAAGTTAGGAGTTAAGCATCAATATTGGGTCCAATGTTTACAAAATATTATCATTTGGAGTCCAAACTTCTTTTTTTTTGTATCGATTGGGGTCTGGGATACTATGACGTTGCTTTGTTGTCAGTTAAATGTTTAAGATTTGAAGAATGGGTATTTCTAAATTAGTTTTGGGAATCTTAAATTGAAGAAAAGGGTTTTATGGGTTCATGGGTTGATGCCAAGATTTAGATGGAAGAGAGGAGGAGGAGGTTTATTTGTTGTTTGATTGTTGAATTTTGTTGTAATTGATTTGTTTAGTGTGATTGCATGTTGAAGAAAATGTAATTGATCATTCAAGTTTGATAGGGAAACAGATGAGAATGTTAGTTTGGATACTAATAAGGTGGCATCAAAATTTGTCACAAAATGGCAGTCCTTTGTGTTGATTCGGGCATTGTTGCCTTTTTTTTTTGGGTTGGTGCAAAGATTGGGAGATGAGGGATGAGATCGAAATGAAAGAAGAGAGAAAAATGAATTACTGATAGATATGGGAACCAACCAAACGTTGGACCCTGAAAAGTGTCACCTCCCTAACGGCACAAGTCCCGGGCCCTTAACCATAACATATGAAACGTCAGACCCCAAACGGTAAAAAAACAGAAATGTTGGACCCCAAATTGGGGCTTAACTTAGTGGATAGCAATCGTTTATTGACAAACTAATAATCGCATCCATTAATTATCATGGATACTCATCAAAATTAACTGTTGAGGGATATCAAATTACCACACATACACATTATATTTATTAATTACTGTTCAAAATAACCTAATTAAAACAGTCTTTACTCAAGTGGTACAATCGTTGTCGTTGTAGATAGTATGTATATGATAAGTTCGATAGGTATCTGGAAGCTAATTAAGAGCGATCGGGTATGCTAATGTAATGTCATTGACTAATACAGTTGGTTTGCATTTGCTTATTGCTTGCTGTGAGCTGCATGCTCTTGTAGCATCTACATCTACTTTTACGTTAAATTGTTTTTGTTATTGAATTCACCATATTTATTTGGTGGTTTTAATCTTTTAGGGCAAAAAAGTGGTTCAACAAACAGTACACTTTCTCTCTGTCTTACACAAATAACCCAGTCTATTTTTGTGTATATATCTTGTGGAGTTATTGTAAGCTAAACCTAATTTTCTATACTCATTTTGCGTATAGAAATTATTAGTATGACTGAATATATCTTGTGTATCGTCTTCCTAATTTACTGAATTATTAATTTCTATTAATATTAAGTCTACTCGATCTACACTTGAAAGTAACTTCTTAATGGACCTCAAAAAACAGATAATTATTTCTTAATCGTGTAATTGATAAACTACTCTTTGTATGTGTAGTCACGTAGTTGGGACAAACCTTATCTTCAAGTCCTTATCAAAACAAACACATCGATCAATATAATACACATATATATACAAACGTGGAGGATATTATATATTATATTATATCTACACTACTCGATTATTCATGTTGTATATATGGATCATGATCATGATCATGAATCACCCAGCTTCCGCCACCTCTCCCGCCAAAACACACCAAACCCATTATTTTGCCACTCCCCCACGTTCAATATCGAGTCGCTTCTCCAAGAAGCCAACGCCAACCTACTAAGCCCTGAATCCTCACCCTTGCTGGTGCCCCGAAGCCCGGCCGAGTCAAGGTGGTCCTTATCTTCTCCACCACCCACACCGCCCTTCGCCAACCACCACCATGTTATTTCCCTTCTCCACCACTGCATGTTCTCCCTTCGCCACCGCGATGGAAGCATCCACTCCATCGCGGTGGCGAGGGGGCTGGTCTTCACGGGCTCTGATAGCAACAACATTCGGGCCTGCAACAGACGAACTGCTCCGAAATGGGCTACGTACAGGCCAGCTCGGGCGATGTTCGGGCCATGCTGGCCCATGGTAACATGTTGTTCACGTCCCACAAGGATAACAAAATCCGGGTTTGGACTATCGGGCCGGACGGCCCAGCGTCGTCATCATCTTATTGTAGTTGTGATCGTAATAAGCATCTTATTGGCACGTCGTCGTTTCGCCCTCGTAAATTAGCGACGCTACCAAAACCAAGATCATTACAACGGTTCTTGTTTTCAAAGCAAAGTTCGCAGCAACATAAAGAGACTGTGTCTTGCATGGCTTACAATCTCGCTGAAGGATTACTCTATACAGGTCAGAAATGCTACACGTTCATTTACAACAAATAATCGATTTTAGGATTACATAAGACTAAACAATTTTCGACTCAGCGAAGCATTTCATCAATTTTTACGTGTAAAATTGAGATTTGTTAGCCCTAACACTACACAATAATATTACACAAAATAATGCTGACGGTGGAAAACCCAATATTCTCTCTTGTTTTGTGTAATGTTGTACCGATACCTAAGCACCTTAATTAATTAGCAATGATCTTTAATTTAATAAAGTTATGTATACCATTAATTTGACATTAAACATTAAATGTACATACATGTATCATTTCTCTGTATGTATGTCATTCGATCAGGTTCTCACGACAAGACCGTCAAAACGTGGAGGTTAAGCGACAAAAAATGCCTAGACAGTTTTGCGGCCCATGCAGATAGCATCAACGACATGGTTATCAACGAAGATGGCTACCTTTTCACGTGTTCCTCAGACGGAACAGTGAAAATGTGGAGTAAAGTGTGTGGGGAGACATTCCACACACTAACCACCACACTCGACTTCCACCAGTTTCCGGTACACGCGCTCGCCTTGACGGCGGTGTCGGTGTCTGAAGGGAGCTTCCTATACTCGGGCTCCTCCGACGGTTGCATCTACTTTTGGGAGCAACAGATGTCTGGGGAGTACAACCACCGCGGGTGCATACAAGGACACCAATTCGGTGTCCTTTGCCTCGCGGTGGTTGAGGATATCGTCGTAAGCGGTTCAGCCGATACGACGATAAAGATATGGAGGAGGGGGAATAAGTGGAAGGAGAGGGACTACAAGGTGTGCCATGAGTGTGTTGGGGTTCTTGAAGGGCATAAAGGTCCAGTCAAGTGTATAAAGGCGTGTTTGGAGGAGGATAGTTTTGTGAGGGTTTTTTTGGTGTTTAGTGCTGGTTTGGACCGGATGTTTAAGGTTTGGAAAGTCAAGATTTTACCTGAAACAAACAGGTCCTTAAACCATCATTTGATAGACGATGATAATAATGGAGATAAGTGTTGTTATGGCAAGTATCTGATGGAAATTGATGCTAGTCCTGTTTTATCTCCTCACTGGGTAAAAAAGGTCCAACATGCATAAGTGAGGAGTGATTATTAATTTCTCTATATATACCCATTATTATCATAGTAAATAATTTCGTACATTTCAAATAGCTATATCGTGCTCCTAAGTCCTATGTACTAAATAAAACATGTATAATAACCTTGGCTTATACAGTGATGCTATGTATTATTGTGCTCCTACTACTTAAAATTGTATATGGATATGATTTATTTAAGGACAATGCTAGATGTCTACACTGTAAACACCCAAAATTGTATACAATTAGCAATAATTTTACTACACTATAAAAATTTTACTACTCACACAATTAATTTTACTACCTGAATTTTTCAGGTTAATTAATTTTACTACTCCGATCTCAATTTTACTACTACTAACTCAATTTTATATTGTAAACATATTAATTGTGTCTACACTATAAACCTCTAGCAATATCATTTAATTAATTCGATCATTTTCGTTACATGTATAATTTTATCAACGGTCACAGTACAATTACTTTTATTATGGCGTGATTCCTTTTAAATTGCGCTTAAAAAAATAATAACGTGCTTTAAGGTTAAATAATGCAATCTTGTACAGTAATAATTATCATGTTGATGTGACATATACCATACTAATATAGCATGAATGAGAAAATTGTTTTTTTTTTTTTTTTTCTCGAGCTCTTTGCATTAGATGTACGTCTCTTAATTGATTGATTTTAATTAGTTAGTTTAATTAGGCTTCTTTACGTACGGCTCAATTAGTTTGGAAAATATGGTTGTGTGGAGATTGGGAAGGTAAAGCTAAGCGAGTCAGCATTATATTATTCTAACAAAAGAGACCACTCATAATTAATTTTGCAAAAATGACATAGGCAATGTTTAATATGCACAATAAGCTAGCTTATTTGGCCAAATTAGCTTATTTGACTAGTTTTTTGAGCTCTTTGACCAAATAAGCTGGTTTGGTAACACCACTAGATTAAATAATAAGCTAGCTTATTTAATAAGTTACCCCATGTAACTTATCTAAAATAAGCTAGCTTATCATAATTTTTTTCCTAATTTACCCTCAATTAGTTGCTAAAATAAAATGAGATTAAAAATAAATAATGCATGTTTATGTAATTTTATATATATCAGCTCTTATATCAGCTAATTCTACCAAACACTCCTAATACTATCAGCTAAAACTTTTTAGCTATTATTTCAGCTTTCAGCTACCATTTCAGCGTTCAGCTATTATTTCAGCGTTCAGCTACTATTTCAGCTAGTTTTACCAAACATAGCCATACACCGGAGATAATGTGCAATGGGTTGGTTGTTTCCACATACAAAACGTGACTCAAGTTGATATTGTTCAGGAATTACTACTGCAAAGATAATTGTAATAGAAACTTTGTTATTTTTATACTTCTATTGCTTTTACATATATTACTAGTTAGTAGTTACTGTCTGGTTTGGTATGCACAATAAGCTAACTTATTTGGTCAAACTAGCTTATTTGACTAGTTTTTTAAGCTCTTTGACAAAATAAGTTGGTTTGGTAACACCATTAGCTTAAATAAAAAACTAGCTTATATAAGAATTTGCCCGATGTAACTTATTTAAAAATAAGCTAGCTTATCATAATTTTATTTCTAATTTACCCTTATTAATTATTTGCTAAAATAAAATGAGATTAAAAATAAATAATGCATTTTTATGTAATTTTGTATATATCAGCTCCTATATCAGCTAATTCTGCCAAACACTCCGATTACTATCAGCAAGAAACTTTCAGCCACTATTGCAACTATTATTTCAGTTGTCAGCTACTATTTCAACGATCAGCTACTATTTCAGCCAGTTTTACCAAACATACCCATATCAGCGCTTTTAATTTATATTACTTGGCCCCTCATTAGAATTTGAACAATCAAGGTGTAGTACATAATCACGAGTCAAAATTAATAGAATACCACTAATTAGTTTTTTTTTTCTTTTGCGAGGAACACTGTGGCAACCAGTATCAAGTACAACCGATGGACCGCCCTCCATCCAAACTCGGGTCGAGTAGTCAATTAGACCTAGATGGGCCGCCTTATTACCACTAAAATTAGTTGGTAGGCATTGATTATATAAAGTTCGTCACTCTAGATCAGTAATCGAGGTGGTTTGACAATAAATGTTAATCTTGAGGTTTTGCAAATTGGGATCGATGACTAATTTTCAAATTAAAGAAGTTGGGCCTAGATCGCATATATCGCAGGCCAGGCTTATATGTAAAGCCGGCATAGTTACGGCAACAAGCCCATGATTCTAAATCATACTCCACAAGTGCTAATAACTTAGTAAGGACATAAGGTTGTTTAGGCTACAATGCAAGTTCGATTCTAGACCCTCTATATATATCACTCCTTACTTTCAAGAAGGCAATTAGTCCTACCCTTTTCTAATACTAAGAAAAGATTAGGCCACTGCTTCCAATGAACAATTACGCATACATACACGACATTACATATATTACCAGGAGTGAATAGAGACACTTTGTGTTTGTCTACATATAAAATCGTTACTTGTAACACTGCGTAAATGGCGTAATCATCACTCATTGAGAGACCGTTGCAATTGGATCCTTTTTACCCATTGAGGAGATAAAAAAGGAATAGCATCAACATCTTTTAAACACTTGACATAATACCCATCTCCATTATTGTTATGATTATCATCAATAACGCCACCACAAGAACCTTGCCTTTCCAGACCATTATTATTTAAGGTCTTGTTTGTTTGAGGCAAAATCTTGACTTTCCAGACCTTAAACATGCGATCCAACCCAGCACTAAACACCAATAAACGCCTCACAAAACTCTCTTCCTCCAAACACGCCGCTATACACTTAATTGGACCATTATGCCCTTCAAGAACCCCAACACACTCATGGCACACCTTGACCTTATAATCCCCCTCCTTCCACATTATCACCCTCCTCCATATCTTTATCGTCGTATCGGCTGAGCCGCTTACGACGATATCTTCAGCCACCGCGAGACAAAGGACACCAAACTGGTGTCCTTGTATGCACCCGCGGTGGCTGTACTCCCCAGACATCTGTTGCTCCCAAAAGTAGATGCAACCGTCAGAGGAGCCCGAGTACAGGAAGCTACCTTCCGATCCCAACGCTGCCGCCAAGGCGAGTGCGTGGATCGGAAACTGTTGGAAGTCGAGAGTGGTGGTTAGTGTGTGGCACATCTCACCACACACTTTACTCCACATCTTCAATGTTCCGTCTAAGGAACATGTGAAGATGTAGCCGTCTTCGTTGATAACCATGTCGTTGATGTTGTCCGAATGAGCCACAAATGTGTCCACGCACTTCCTGTCGCTTAATCTCCACGCTTTTACCGTCTTGTCGTACGATCCTGTACGTGTAACACTTGAAAAATTATACGTACGTTCTAATATCTAGTTTTTTTGTAGACAACAACGTACCTATATTTAATTGATGCATGCATGCAAATTAATATGCTAATACTATGTCACGAAATATATCACCGAATTTTTATGTTAGTTAATCTTTTTAACCTGTATATAGGAGTCCGTGAGCGTAATTGTAAGCCATGCAAGACACAATGTCTCTATGTTGTTGTGGACTTTGCTTAGAGCACAAGATTTGTCGGAAGAAGCTTGGTTTCGGTAATGTCGCAATTTTCTTATGGTGAAATGAATGATGTTGTTTATGACCACATGTACACGATGATGATGGTGGTGGTGGTGGTGAACCATCTGGGCCGATGGCCCAAATTCGGATCTTATGATCCTTATGAGAGGTGAACAACATGCTGTTGTGGACCAACATGGCCCGGACCTCCCCCGAGCTAGCTTGCACGTACCCCATTTCGGAGCCATTCGTCTGTTGCCAAGCACGAATGTTGGTGCAACTAGACCCGGTGAAGACCAGACCCTTCGCCACCTCGATGGAATGGATGTTGCCATCGCGGTGGCGAAGAGAGAACGTGCAATGATGGAGAAGAGGGTAACGAGGAGGAGAGATATCCCACTTCGACTCTGAGGGGCCACTTGGCATAAGTACAGGAGATTCTTCAGGGTTTAAAATGGTGGCTGCAGTAGCACAAGTGTTGGCTTCTTCTAGAAGAATTTCGAAGGTGGAGGAGTGGCAAAAATGAGGCCTTATTGGGGTGTTTTGACGGGAGAAGTGGCGTAAACTAGGCGCTTCATTTCGGTGAGAGATTGGTTTGTGGTGTTCATCATCATCATGATTATCCATGTATAAATCAAGAGTACATGTTGTTGTGAATTTTGGGGGCTTAAGCAGCTTAATTAAACAAGTGCATACTCTACTACACATATATAGAGGCAGATGTGAATTCGAACCGTGTCATTATATCTAACCGTGAGTCCGTGACGACATACCAAAGTAAAATACAACTTCGTCATATATATAATACTAGTTTTTAACCCGTGCGTTGCACGGTTAAAATACTATGTACGTAATAATTATTTTCTTTTCTTTTAAATAAAAGTTGTAGTAGTATAATCCTTATTTTTATTGCATCTCGTAATCACTCCATTTACAACTGTTAAAGACAGCATTGGGTGGGTATGGTCAATGATTAGCTGTATTGATTTAGAGACTATGGTCAATGATTAACTATAGCCCACAAGATACATACCCAAAATAGATGGGGCTTTCATGTAAGACGTAATCGGAAGGGAAGCCCTATTGTTACCATTAATTGATTCTAAGTTTGTTGAACTACTTTTTACCCTAAAAAGGATTAAATTAGACCTATGCATTCTTTAATTTTTGGAACTCATTAAATTTATACAGTCTTACACATCGATATATATATGAAGTTGATGTACACTACTAGATACTACATGCATGAATAACTAACTATATGAGGTATAACTGCATGAGCAACTCAGGGCAAGCTACTCCCTATTAATTTTTTGAAATTTGTTATGGTGGTTCTGGGTTCCCCTAAAACAGCAGACCCAACTTAAAAAAATTGAATAAAATTGAAGGAGTAGGAGTATTAGTAATTGTTTAGGAATTTGGGTCACCCCAGTCCCCAACCAAGATTACTTCCAACTCGAAGTTGAAATCGAGGAGAGACGAGGCTCAAACATTATAAACTTAAAATGTGAGCGTGTATGTAAAGATACTAAATCACTTCCGTGTATCTGGCATAAGCGAATGTAGCCATTGTATGTGCCCTTCCAAATCATCCAAGCAACTTTAATTTGCTAGGGGTGACTATTTAACTAATGACTCCTCAATTCAAAACTATAACATGCACTTAACTAAATTTATTCTCTAAAGTTCTAAACTCATCTTCTTATAGCCTATCATATCATCAATCATCATCATGTGTTGATGTAATTACAATTTAAAGACAGCTAATTAGATAATAACGTTTTCATTTATGAGCAGCTAATTAGATGATTGATGAGGGTTCCTCTTAGGGTATATTAGTCATCAAGTCCTATAATTCCGTTTTAAGTATAATCGCCTATACTTGGTTAGTACCGACTTTAAGGGGTAAAGTAGTATTCGGTTTAGTTATAATAAATTTGGCCGTACTATGAGTATAATTACACCCATAATTCATATCATATCAGATAGCATTAAGTTTACAGTAATCATAGACAGCCAGGTTGGGATCTATTCAATGTTAGTAAAAGGAACAATAATTAGTGTTGTTGACCCTCAAAAATAATTAGTGTTGTTGATGAAGAGAAATACTCACACCTTTCATTTGTTTTTTTTTGTTACAAAGAGGGGATGTCCCCAAAATAAAACAAATAACAACTAATTAATTAATCGGGTTGTTGAAACCCCTAATACATCCTCCCTAAGAAGGAGGCGCAATTCGGAGGGATGATATTGAAGTACAACGAGTTTCTGACTCTGTTCCATGCCCCGGCTGGCTAGCTAGTCCGCGGCTCGATTTGCTTCGTGGTAGGTGTGTTTCAACTTCACTACCCAGCTTCCCTGATCGATCAATGCCCTACATACAGCCTACAAGCTTTCACAAGTGCACAGTAAGGGCCAACAAACGGTCTTTCTGCTATTGGGCTTAAAAATGAAATGGGCCTGGGCCCGCCTGGCAGGATTGGGCTTATATGGGGCCTTTTTATCCAAGACCTTGATTTTGTATCACTTTGTTTAGATTTGCTAAGATCTTCTTGGTGTTATTTTAATGGCTAATCATTCTTTTAAACAAACTTCTTCTTTTAGCAGGTAATTAGCCTTTTTGTTTAGCTTTAAAATAAATAAATCAAATGCCATGGTTGGTTTGACCATGTATTGTCCTTTGGATCGGGCAACATGTAACTAACCAAGAATTAAGGACACTACTGATATAATTTTTACCCTTTTATTACAACGATATGCTACAAGTTTGATATTTACTTTTATGTTTTGGTATAAGGAAAACGTCTATATAAGTACAATATACTGATACATTTTTCTCAATCTGTAAATTTGATATGAAATTAATTTTTATCGAGAAGTTCTTCGAGGATATCTATTTTTACTTTTTAACTTCATGGAACTTAGTTAATTAACTTTCACATGTTCGTCTTAATCCCCCAAGACTTTTTGACTCGTACCCTTTGGAAGTACTTGAGCTTGCTTTGATTCCTACTGAGTCCGTCTAATATAATTATTCTACACTACTACTAGATTGTCATCTTGTTTGCTTGGACAGATGAAAACTAGATTTTATTTTTGTTATTCTTTTACGGGATTGTCATCGTTCCCTTTCCTATTCGTCAGTTATTTGAGCTGGTTAATATTTGGTTTACATTTCTCTTGTATATTCAATCTAATTGTTGACAATCCTAGAAATAGAATGGATTGATTATATATGTATGTCCAAAATAATGACAATGAAAGAGCCTCATATTATAAGTACTCAATATCTTGATAACCCTGTCAATCCCGTCAGATACGCATACAGTTGGAACTAAAGATTGAATAAATAGGAGATTTTTTCTAGTAATAGTAATAGTCAATCTGAAAGCTAACCCGTGATCCAATTAATTTCAATTAACAAGAAGAGGGCAGAATATAAATGAGGCATGACAGAAAATTGCAAAAAGAAAAAAAGTTGCAAATCGAAATCAAGTCTTTCATTCTCATTGATAAATGTATTGATACGGACCACGTCTAAAGATGTCAAATGTACTACTTTATAGGAGTAAGTTGCATGCACGTCGGCCTTAATTAGCTTTGATAGCCCTCTTTCCGTTTACTCTGCATGGGACTCCATTATCTTGGAGCATCGTCATTGCTAGTCGGTCGCACCATATTCATCACTAATTTAACTTTTGAGTTAATCTTCTTTAATCTATGACATTCTGTCAAAAACTCGTAAATTAACAACCTTTTAACATGAAAATATATTCATTGATAATGCATTTTGTTCCGAAAAAGAATGACCTTGTTGGGTAGATACCCTTTTATTCTAAATAACAATTAAGGGTATGTTAAGATTTGAATATAGAATAGCTAAATCCTTTTAGAATGTTAAAAGTAATTAAATCATTCCAATTCAATACTTTGCTTTAAACAAGCTCGATGAGGGGATAATGGTCGACAAAGGGCCATTTTCTGACAAATAATTCAGATTAAATTAGTGAGATTTTGTACTTCAAAAGGGTACCAATTTCATAGTAATTGTTAATAGTGGATGTTATGGCCAGAGTATCTCTAAAAAAGGAATTTGGTGTAGCGTAATGATCACCTTACGAACAATTGCAAGGAAAATGTACCTTTGGATATAATCACATTTTGATTTGGAGGGGGGAGTCCGGGACAAGCAACGGTGAAATGACAAAATACGAAGTAATATTTTTTTTTTTTTTTTTTTTTTTTTTTTTTGGAAATGAGTGAAATTTCTTTATAATAATTTGTGATATGGCATCTACAAGTCAACCACGATTTTCAAACTATCAAAAATAGAAGACTAATTACATTTTAACAAATTTTCAACCTCCAAAATTATATAGGATCATCATGACAAAATAGAAGACTATGATATTCCACTCGCGAGTACCCTCTTTAATATCGCTGCTTCTTGATAACACATTTATCGAATGGGTCGATCGATCTCTTGGATTATTCCAAAGGATGACTCTCATGAGTCTGTTAGATTGAACTTATAGTGCATAATCCGACAACAACTCCTTATAAGATAGATCAAGGTTTTCTTAACAAAATTTTTAAAATTATAGCAATTAAATGATGAAACTTATTCTCTATGTCCTTATACACAAACTTTAATTATATCTGCTTTCATCCGTTTCTTTAATACCGATATTATTTGTTCTTTAAATGATTTCATACAAGATTATCAATATTTTCTTATTTATATTCCCATTTCAGAAAATAAAAACGAAAAAAATATACCCACACAATCACACATCCTCACTCTCCAAAAAGTAATATCAATTGACCTATAAAAAATAAATGCTATGCTATACATCCTCCTACCTACTGAGATTTCCCCATTTCGTTTTC
Source organism: Spergularia marina (assembly GCA_963680865.1). NCBI lineage: Eukaryota > Viridiplantae > Streptophyta > Magnoliopsida > Caryophyllales > Caryophyllaceae > Spergularia > Spergularia marina. The sequence continues at coordinate 31,186,177 of OY804545.1, read as the reverse complement.
ACTTTTTAAGTAGCTATGTTCGGAGCTACTTCTAGATAAAATGAAAGACCCGTTTACCTTAAAATCAAGTGGAGTTAGTCGAATGCAATGCAGAATAGAATATGTACTAATTTTTACAACAAGTGTACGACTCATTTGGTATAAAAGTAGCTCCGAACATGCCTATTCAAAAACTGTTTTCGAAAGGGGAGATCATTATGGATAGGAGGGAGTAGTTTATAAAAAAAAAAAAAAAATAGAAAAAATTGTCATGTGTCAATTGTCAATGAAATACCAGTCTAGTACAACCTAGTTCAAGTTTTTAAATTTTTGAATCCTTACATTTTTTAAATTTATTTATAATTTCTAATTGCCTCCCAATTTCTTGTTCATCTTCTCTTTCACGCTTTCTCTCTCCAACATTTCAGCAGCAACACAAACAGAACAGTAGACGAAGTACTCCCCACATTAACATTGATTAAACATTACACAGTCCGCAGTAAATTTGAGACACAAACTCTCGTGACTGTCACTCCTCTTTTTTATTTTCCCTCCCTTTTCTCTCTCCTCTCCTCTTCTCTTCTCCCCACCATTTCTTCTCTGCCGTCTCTCTGATTTTGTCAAATCCCTCTTTTTTTTTGTCTGTTCTCTCTCAAAGATTCAATCTTTCTTCATCCATCTTCTTCTACAAGCTATTCTGGTAATTGGGTACTCTCCAGAATTTAATCTTTGTTTAAGTTTATGTCACATTTTTGCATTTTACTTGTTTCAATTTTTGTGGGTCTGTCTCTATCTTTTCTTGCCCATTTCAAAGATCTGATCTTTTTTGGGTTTTAATTAGCATGCCATTTATATTGTGGGTAAAATAATGTGCAAGTTTTGCTGCCTTAGTTTGTTTTCATATTAATTTGCTAAATATTTCATTTTAATTTAATTATATAGTAGTTTGTTTTATTCATTGGGTTGATTTTTGAGCTCTGTTGGTATCTTCTGATTCAAGATGTTTCTGGTAATTTGTTTTGATCAGCTTTTTACCTTGTTTTTTTTAGGGTTTTGGTTTAATTTTGTTTGGTAAATGGGAAGGGGGGTTGCAATTTGCAATGGAGTTTGTGGTCCATGAATATGGTAATTAGTAATTGGTAGTTACCTTGTGGGGGTTTATTTCAGCTGCATGACAATCATATGACATGTCATTGAATTGGACCTTTCTTTTGTAATATGGGCATTTAATTTCATAACTTTATATATGTGAATTCATATATGTTGATTGTTAGGTATGCTTGATTCATCGTAATTGAGTTGACTCACACTTTCCATTGTATGCAATTATGCTCACCCTATGATTGTGTAATCCGTTGAAAGTTTTTCGATTAACTTTCGATTGCTTAATTCTGAATTTGATTTTGGTATCTTGTTTGAAGATTTCCGGGGGAGATTATTGAGGTGAGGGGGGATGCGAAGCTTTCCCCACCGGGGTTTTGGGATTTGATCGTGAAATGACAGTTGACTTGACCTCGAATATGGCTCACAGTTCGAGATATTCTTCCATGAGCGCGAATGGCAATGGGTCTCCTTCCCACTCAGGAGCCTATTCAAATGGAGACGACTATGATAGTGACGGTGGAACAAATTTCGCCCCACCGTGAGTTTCTTCTACTTTATTGATATTGTATAGAGCTAGCATTGCAAGATTCTTAAATGTAGGTCTGTGACTTGTTTGAACCAAGCTTAGTGAGTAGCATGGTGATGAAGTATGTATCTTTATGTAGTACAAGGGCCGAGTTTATTAGAAGCAAGTAATTTTAAAACACGTGTGTTGCCAATTGATTGTTCCAACTTCAAAATTAAGAAGTGGAGTATCATCTCACATCATGAAGCTTGCACTAGATGCTGAAACAACTGTATCTGTATTGTCTTTTCCTTACCTTTTCATAATTTTGGGACTTTGCCAACTTAAGCTGTTAGAAGAATCCTCCTGCAGCGCTATGCTGCTGTGTTACTCTCCTGTTTCCGTAGCTACTGGTAAGTTTAGTATCCGATTTATTAGTCAGGAAGGTCACTATCCAATCGCTATGAGCTCATCTGATATTTTTTCTTTTGCGGTTGGTTCAATCTTATGTGACCATGGACTGTCATGAAGTATATTTAATGATGTTTCAAAAGGATACAGTGGCTTAATAAGTTGGCATCAACTGATTCAATGGAAATCTGTTGTGATTTTTACGAAGTCAGAAGATTAAGTTGCTTCATTGTGTAATAGTAAAAAAAGTTGCACGAGTAAAGTCTTGTCAATAAATATTTCGACTTTCGCTGTTTTTTTATCCAAATCTCTATAATTTTATGTAACTCTTGTTTTGCTGCCCTAAATGGCTAAATCTAAATCTCTACCTTGTTACTAACTCTTGTTTCGCTGCTCTAAATTTAAATCTCTATCTTGTTAGTAACTCAAGCTTTGGTCCTATATTGGCAGTACACCGATGACCCTATCGATGTCGATTCCAGCGGAACTTGCAGGGGCTATTCCCTTGATAAATAAATTTCAGGTTAGAAGATTTTTTTGTAATGACATGTGCAACTAACAAAAGGGCATTGACAACTTTACATTTAGGCATTTTTTAATGGACTACTGATCCTTCATTCCTTTCTACATTATGGTTGCATCTCTGGATCTAAGTTCGGTAACATTGCATATCTTTTTATATGTTGTATATTTTCAGGTAGAGGGATTTTTACGAGCTATGCAGAAACAGATACAGTCTTCTGGGAAGCGTGGTTTCTTCTCCAAAAAGCCCTCTGGTCCTCAGGGTCGGGAGAAATTCACTTTTGAGGATATGCTTTGCTTTCAAAAGGTAACATCTAACATGCTTATTTTTAGGGTACTGTATTTACTTATGTTTCCAACCCTATAACTGTGACTGAATAAGAAATTGGCAGGATCAAATACCAACTTCCTTACTTAAAGTCAGCAGTGATCTGGTAACTCGTGCTACAAAACAATTCCAAACAATTTTGAAGTATATGGGAGTTGATTCTTCAGATAGAGTAACCCCAACAAGCTTAGATGAAAGAATTGAGCTGGTTGGCAAACTCTATAAGCACACCTTGAAGCGCGCAGAGCTGCGTGATGAGCTGTTTGTACAAATCTCAAAACAAACGAGAAATAACCCAGACAGGTGCAAGAAACATTTTCCATGATTTCTTATGTGATATTCAATAGTATTGTTGTAGTGACTGCATATGTGTTTTAGAATATGTGTTGACTTCTCTTTGAATAACAGACAGTATCTAATCAAAGCCTGGGAACTGATGTACTTATGTGCATCCTCGATGCCTCCAAGCAAAGAAATTGGCGGGTACTTATCTGAATATGTCCATAATGTAGCTTACAGTGTCAATATAGACTCCGAGATCCAGTTACTGGCTCAAAATACTCTAAATGCCTTAAAGCGTTCAATCAAGGCTGGACCGAGGCAAATTGTTCCTGGACGAGAAGAGATAGAAGCTCTGCTGACTGGCAAAAGGCTCACAACCATTGTCTTTTTCTTGGATGAAACTTTTGAAGAAATCACATATGACATGTCAACAACTGTAGCAGATGCAGTTGAGGTACGCTTGAAAGTTCTTCTCTTGATGTTACAATATATACGAAAATTATATGATCTTGAGATAGAATTACACAGGGGAGAGTTAGTCAGAAATTCATGTACTGAGTATGTATCATATTTATCGTTGTCTCACGCCGTCTTAATTGATAAGTCCTTCTAACGATATAGTGGGAAATCTCTTATTTTAGATTATTTTCTGCTTTCCTTGCCTGATATAAGTGAGAGGAAGCTCTTTACATATTATTATAGCAGATGGTAAACACATTGTTCTGCCTTGTGATTTTTTTAATTTGACAAAAGTTGCCCAGCATTTAGAGATTGCAGGGGCTTAATTTATACTATCTGGCTTATTATATAGCTCTTTCCAAGAAGCCTATGTCAAATAATTTGTGTTGGCAGCATCTCCTAATTCACTTTGATGCATATTTTCCATTGACTGGCGGTATGAACTTGGACTTGTGTGTTTGGGAGTGGAAATGTTTAAGCCAACATTGAATATTGATGTGACTGACAATGTTCTTTATCCATTTCAGGAACTTGCAGGAATCATTAAACTGTCTGCTTTTTCTAGCTTTAGTTTGTTTGAGTTTCGCAAAGTTGTCACTGGGTCTAAATCAACTGATCCTGGAATTGGTATGTATCTTCTAAGTTTCTGTTTCCTTAATGGTCTTTCATTTGGTTGTTACCTTGTTCGGTGCTTATATTCCCTTATTCATGTTTTACAGAGGAGTACATCGGTTTAGATGAAAACAAATATATTGGTGATCTGCTGGCTGAATTCAAGGCTGCAAAAGAGCGTAGTAAGGGGGAGATCTTGCATTGTAAATTGGTGTTCAAGAAAAAGTTGTTTCGAGAATCCGATGAAGCTGTAACTGATCCAATGTTTGTCCAGCTGTCATACGTTCAAGTAACTTGCTCAATTTTATGTTTGTGATGTCTTTTCATCATAAATCTTATGGTTTTTTCGCGCATATGAATATTCTGAGAAGTGTCTTGTGTAATTTTGTAGTTGCAACATGATTATATATTGGGCAACTATCCTGTTGGGAGGGATGATGCTGCACAGTTGTCTGCATTACAAATTTTGGTAGAAATTGGATTTGTTGGCCACCCAGAAATATGCAGGTGTGTAGATTGTTCTTCCGAAGACCCCAAGTTCTTATACCATGCATTTTTCATGTTTATATCAGATTATCAGTTTCTAGTAGTTTAGCGAAGCTGAGTGCTGGAAAATGTACTTTCAGTGACTGGGCTTCCCTTTTGGAGAGATTCTTACCAAGACAGATCGCAATAACTCGAGCAAAGCCGGACTGGGAGGAGGATATTATTTCTCGATATCGGTTAATGGTATGAGCCATGTTTTCACAATCACTTGTATGAGTATCAAGGAAAAGTGGGAGTTGATTTTTGAAACTAATTTTCCTCTGAAAATAAGAAGTAATTCGAAGAAGTAAATTCCTCCATCATCTAAATTTCTCTTTTTTTTTTCTTTTTTTTTTTTTTCCTCTTTTAACCACGTCCTTCCCTATGCTGCTTTTTATTTATTTCACACTCCCTTCATTTAATTTCACTCTTCCTGCACTTTTTGGGCACACTCTTAAGGTAAATAATATATACCAATGCTACTGTGGATTAAAAAATTCTACAATTTGGTGAAAAATATACGTATGTGATAATAATTTAATATTGTTTATCATCAAATTTTAGAATTTTTTGATCGCTCAACCGTATCCGCACTGTCCAAGAAGTGCATGAAAATGGGTTTGAAAGGAGGGAGTATTTTCTTCTGCTCATGATTACACTTCTTGTTTGGAGTCTTCGATTGGTTTTGTTCATGGTGGACATTTGTTCTTCTGATATAGTTGTGCTGTTGCAAGTTACTATTGATCTGGTTGTGGACTATAAATTACGATGCTGCACAATAGTGGTTGCATTTTCAAAAAGGATTTGCTAATTTATTTTTCTGTTGTCTTATGTTTACTGCTGAACATACTGATCAGTTTTAAATTTATGTTTCTCATTTTAGGAAAAATTGACAAAGGAGGATGCCAGGCAACAATTTTTACGCATTTTGAGATTGCTTCCCTATGGCAATTCAGTTTTTTTCAGTGTTCGGAAGATTGATGATCCCATTGGTCTTCTGCCTGGGAAGGTCATTTTAGGGATTAACAAGCGTGGGGTTGGTCTCTAAACCATTCGCATTATATGTATTATTGATCTAGAATTAAACATAATCAGGTGATTATTGTTTTTTTAGGTTCACTTTTTCCGGCCCGTGCCGAAGGAGTATTTGCACTCTGCCGAGCTAAGAGACATAATGCAGTTTGGTAGTAGTAACACCGCTGTATTCTTTAAAATGAGAGTTGCGGGCGTCCTCCACATCTTTCAATTTGAGACTAAGCAGGTCAATCCCTTAATTTCTCTTAGTGGTCAAATGTGCTGTGTCCATCGAAAGAAAGTGTACTACTATAATCATTAAGGAATTGATCATGGTTATTTTCTTTTTGACTGTAGGGTGAGGAAATATGTGTAGCTCTTCAAACACACATAAATGATGTTATGCTGCGCCGCTACTCTAAGGCAAGAGCAATTGCCACCAATGTCACAAATGGAGATATTCCTAATAATTCCAAACCAGTGCCTCCTGCTGCAGAAGTTGACGAAAAACGTATTCAAGAGTTGTACAAAGCTGCCGAAGATTCACAGAAACACATTGATCAAGTATGTGATTATACTTCCTTGCCATGCACCACTTTGTCAATTCATTCATGAGCTTCTGTGCCTTGTAGGTAGTGCGGCTCAAAGCGGTAAGCATGTAACCGTTAAAATTAAAATGCAAATATTTGAAAAACGGGACATTAACTATAAAAGGGCGTATGTTTTCTGTTAATTGGACAAGTTGTAGACGAGAATTCGGGGTTCCTCTGCGAAGGGATGGTAGCCAGAGGAATTGAATATCTTTAGTCACTTGAATTTGCAGAAGAATTATAATAGATCCTACTCTAAGGATTTGTAATTGATTATTAAAGTGTCTTTGAGACTAAAGTCTACTAAGGCACAGCGGTTTAAGCTAGATACTGTTTAAATTGGTCAAGAAGGCTATGGTCATATACTCATATCTGTATCTGTTTCAATGTCAACTAGCCACAAGTGAGAAGTAATAATTTTCCAAGCTCTGTATCATACCATATCATATCTTGGCCTCTTCATCTAGGCTAGACAGAGGCTATCTCCACTGGATACTTCATCATATAGTTGGTATCTTTAGCTTCACGAGAAGTCTCTTAATCATTTCAATGTTGAGGAGCCTTTTGCTGTTTTCCTTTTATTAATGTATTATTAATCTTTTGTACTATACAGAATCTACCTTTTGCTAGCTTCGAGCATTCTGTGTCTATGTTTTATTCACCATTGCAAAGAGGCACTTAAGTTAAATGCAAAGCAAACCATTAGAACTGTTCATGATTTTTTTCTTCTAAGAAGTGAAGTCATAATGTGAATAGAAATGGTGTCATGTGGGCAGATTAATGGTTAGCATGCCGAAATTATAGTTTGTAACTATGAATTGGCCTTTCTATTCAAAAGCTCCAGGAACTGTAGTTTACTTTACCTTCTACTACTGGTTTTAAAGTTATGCGATCATTCCATTTATCATGTTGGGGCATAAGTTAGATTGTGGACTAATTAATTTACTTGCTCGTTCAGTTATTGGAGGAGTTACAGGAGAAGCAGAAGTTGGAAGAAAAGTTGCAACAAGAGCTGGAGTCCGTGAAAGAGTCTTCAGAGGCTGATAAACAAAATTTGAGAAAACTTACAGCTGAGTGCGACAGACTAAGGTCATTGCTCGATGAAAAGGAGTCCTCTCTGCAGGTGTGCATCATTTAAAATTCATTTGCATTAATTTGTGAATAGACAATTCTTGTGTTCTAAAATATATATTTTCTACTTGTCAGGCCACATTGTTGGAAAAGAATAGCCTAGAAGTAAGATTGTCAAAACTAAACGATCTATTATCTGAGCAAAATACCAAGAGGGACTTGCCTGTGGCTAATAATCAGGTTAGCCAGTAGCTATTTGTTTCAAAGTACTTTGTCTCTTCATTTGCATTTTAATAAACCTGTTAACTTGTCAGGCTTTCCATAAGATACAAGATGAGTTGAGAATGCGGAGCGATGAATTGCATTCTGCGGAACAAACAGTGAAGAGACTGGTGGACGAAAAGCTCACATTAGAACAAGCTATTCGAAGGGTTGAAAGAAAACATGCAGAAGAGGTCATACATTTTGGTTTGTTTCTTTGATCTGCCCAAACTTGTTCTGGGGATATTAGATATTGACTTATAACTTTGCTGGGCTATAGATGGATATTGCTGGGAAGGATTTAGTTAAAGAACGCCAGACCTTAAAGCTTCGAGTATGTGATCTTGAGAAGACCTTGGAAGGGGTTAGGAAAGATTTGGCTACCTCTGAGGCCAAACTTGCAGCCAAGGAGTCATATTTATCTTCATTGCAAAGTGGTTTGAAAGAGCTTGACGAGCTAAGAGAAATGAAAGCAGTGAGTATTGAATGGTTCCTATAACCTCCAAAGTTTTGCACATTCCTCACACTGTGATTCCTGTGGTAATCTCTGTTGAAAAGACTTCTGTTCGTGTAAACTTGTACTTGATCTCTTAATTGCAGGATATGGACAGAAAGAATGAGCAAACCGCAGCTATATTGAAGATGCAAGCTGCTCAGTTGTCTGAGTTAGAGGTGCTATACAAGGAGGAACAATCATTAAGGAAGAAATACTTTAACATGATAGAAGGTTCTCTCTTTGGCTTTACATAATGCACAACTTAATTCAATCTTTTCGTAAATTTATTCTTCAAAACTTAATTTTTACTAGTGGTTTAACGTGTCACTTTTTTTGTGCTGTAGACATGAAAGGCAAGATCAGAGTCTATTGTCGTCTAAGGCCTTTAAGTGATAAAGAAAGGACTGACAATGAGCGAAACATTGTTATAAGTGCTGATGAGTTCACAATCGAGCATCCATGGAAGGATGATAAAGCTAAGCAGCATGTATATGATCATGTTTTTGACGGAACAGCATCCCAAGAAGATGTATTTGAAGATACTAAGGTAGGTCAGATTAGTTTCACGTTGTTTAAGTAGAAATTGTTCATTCCTATGTCATCATGTCCATAAAGGTTTACTTTTGTACAGTATTTGGTGCAATCTGCTGTGGACGGCTACAATGTTTGTATATTTGCTTATGGACAAACTGGTTCTGGAAAAACATTTACCATCTATGGTAATGAAAGTAATCCGGGAATTACACCTCGAGCTACATCAGAACTCTTCAAGATTTTAAAGAGAGATAACAAGAAATATTCATTTTCATTGAAGGTATAGTTTATAGTAAACTTATATGCATAGAAAACTTTGCACCATATATAGGTGCGTAGTTGATTTTACGTTGACCTTAATGTTTGCCTAATCTATGCAGACATATATGCTCGAATTGTATCAAGATACATTGGTTGACCTCTTATTACCCAAAAATTCAAAGAGATCGAAGTTAGAAATAAAGAAAGATTCAAAGGTGAATTTACTTGGGGAATCTATGCTTGTATGTTACTTTATTTTTTTGGAAAGAGCTCAGAATATGGCATCGAGTTTTGATTCTTAAATAATAACTAATAGTTTGATACTGGTGTTAGGGGATGGTTACCGTTGAAAATGCAACCACTGTACATGTTTCCACATGTGAGGAATTGAGGAGCATTATTCAGAAAGGATCTGAGCAAAGACATATATCCGGAACTCAAATGAATGAAGAAAGTTCAAGATCTCATCTGATACTTTCAATTGTTATTGAAAGTACTAATCTTCAAACACAATCTCTTGCACGAGGGAAGGTAGTTATATCATCATTATTCTTTTATTAACTTCTATGTTATGTATATTTGTGTTGCTCTTGGATATATTATTTGATTGTGTACGCCGAATTGCAGTTGAGTTTTGTGGATTTAGCTGGTTCAGAGAGGGTGAAAAAGTCAGGCTCTGCAGGTAATCAATTAAAGGAAGCACAGAGCATCAACAAATCGCTTTCAGCCCTTGGGGATGTAATAAGTGCCCTCTCAACTGGTGGACAGCATATACCATATAGGAACCATAAGTTGACGATGCTCATGAGTGATTCTCTTGGTGGTAATGCAAAGACGCTTATGTTTGTGAATGTGTCTCCCGCTGAATCAAACATGGATGAGACGTATAACTCCTTAACGTAAGTCTTTTTTATTTTTTTATTTTTATTTTTAAAGGCTTAACTTAAGTGTCGCCTTTGCGACTTGGTTGGTTTTGTACACTAATAGAGTATTATGCATCCATAGTTTAGGCTATATAGTTTCAACTTTCAACATTCTAGGAATGGTAAAAGTATATACGATTGATTGTTTACTCGATTTTGGAATGCTCTGCAGAAAAACCTTGATAGATAGTCTATTTGATGCATTATGTACAATAGCAGATAGAAAAGTACTAATGTTTATGCACAATAAGGCTGCATGTTTATAGTGTTCTCACCGTTTTAGAGGCTCTACAAGTCAGTACAGAACTTACTGTTTCATTTCAGATATGCATCAAGGGTTCGATCTATTGTCAATGATCCGAACAAAAACGTCTCCTCCAAAGAAGTTGCTCGTTTGAAAAAACTTGTCGCGTACTGGAAGGATCAAGCAGGGCGAAGAGGGGAAGATGAGGATCTCGAAGAGATTCAAGACGAAAGGCCTCCACCACGGGATAGACCTGATGGGCGTCATTCTATGTAGGTATGCATACTGTCACCTGGCTTAATCTTCGCAATTTCCCACTTGACGGTGCCTTGGCAGTGCGTCTAAAGAGCGAGGGTTCTGCCATAACCTAGGGGTCCTCGTACCTTGTTTGTCATCCATTTACACAAACCATGGTGGTTTTGTGGATGATCACCAAAATGTATAGGCAGAAGATGAAATATGTGCATATTCTTTTAATTTTTTGTAACATTTTTCTTCTTTATGAAGCATTAATCTCTCTGAGATAGTGGTTCGATACTAGACCTTTGTAACAGCTCATGTTATGAAGAAAATGTTATTCAGGAAATGAGAAAGAGCAGAAAGCATATAGTTAGCTCTTTCAATTTTGGTTACGGTATTCCGCGTTTTCCAGCTTCATTATGTATCCCATATTAGAAAGCACTCATGATTTGTAGGCACTCGATGCCATATTTATTGCTTTTATACACAAAATCTCATATAAGACGGTGAACTTACGCAAACAAATTGCTTGTGTTGGATTCAGACAAGTTTTGCTTGCTAAGTGCCTTTTAGACTGGTAATAGTCACAATCGACCTCGTTTGATCATGGGCATTGAGTCACTGCCTTACTCTACACCAATTCTACGGTGTCGGCAACTTCCACTTATATTTTCAATGTTAAAAATCTCGTTTAACATAATTTGAAGCGTAAACGAAAAGTTGTGCTATCTAAATTAATTAGCCTGAACGTAAAATTGTAATCGTACAACATTCTAAACGATCTTTCTTCCCATACTATTCACTTAAACTATATTTACATCCAACTTCTTCCTATAAAACTCCCATCATTTTCGACTCGAAAATTCACAAATTTCTACCAATTCGCCATTAAAAAGAAAGTTAAAAAAAATAAAAATAAAGAGAGAAATGGCTGGAAAAATCCCAGAAATAGATTTGCAAGAAATTCAAAGAGAGCAATTAAACAAAAAATTAAGAGAAGCATGTGAGAAATGGGGTTGTTTTAGAGTGGTGAATCATGGAGTACCCACTGATCTAATGGCTGATATTAAATCTTTAGTTAGCGATTTGTTCGATCGTCCGGTTAAGATCAATCAGACTCATCAGTCTCTTTCTTCATTCTGTTCCAACCTTGGTGAAGTCTCCCCTCAACAAAGGTACTCCAAAACTTTTTACACTACAACACTACTAGTGTAAATTTTTCGGTTTTTCGTGTTAAACATGGCGTTTACATTATAATGTTATAACGTTACCTTAAAGAGTCGTTTTGCTAACTTGCTTGGAGGGGGGTGTGACCATACAACATTTCACGATTACTAATAATTGTACGTGTCTATATGTTTAGTGGACTACTCTTGTTCTATACGTAATATTTTCAACAGTTTCCTCTGTATTATTTTCTCTCGCAAGAATTGATTTTGACATGAAAGCATCTTATAACGTTACACAATCTGTTGCCATGCATATACATGCAAAATTCACATAATGTGATACAAAGTTACAAACATTATTGCGTAATTTAATTTGATTATTTTAATTAAGACACTAGAGTAATATTGTTGTACCGTGCATGTTGTTTGTACGTGCCTTTAAAACGCTAATGAACTTACAAAATGTACAGAGAAACAATGGAGATGTACGGTCAAGCTTTACAGAAGTTGTCTAAGGACATTGCGAATCGGATGGCAGAAAGTATGGGGCTTATAGATTACACTTTCGAAGGCTGGTCCTTACAGTTTCAGATTAAAAGACACTTGTGCCATACTCAACTGACTAAACCCGCCCGTGGTTTATCAAAGCGTACAGATCTTAGTCTGTTAACTGTAACTCAGGGTGATGAGAATCTCAGAGGCCTTGTAATTCTAGACCCCTCTGGTAAATTTGTCGCTGTTGATCCTATTCCTGGTACATTTTTCGTCATGGTGGGAGACATCGCTGTGGTAATTTGGTTTCTTTTGTGTCTCTCGCTTTCGAATTTTCGTAATTTGTCGTAACGTATGTAATATTCAAAAATGTAATTTACGATATGGGTCATCTCAAATTTTCGTAACCAATAACCCGAAAGTATCATGAATTGAGGTAAAATTATTAATTTAACAATTTCGTCGATCCTGTTTAGCTATGCCGTGTTAATTGCTAAATTGTTAGTTTGTTACGCTCCTAGCGTGAGTCTTTGAGGCGTAGGGGTAATTCTATTGTCGTCGTTAATAACGTGTTGTTATCCAATAATTGACACTTTACGTAATACGATCGAATACTATCTTTTTGATGTTATAATGTGCATTATTATTGTTTATGTTGAAGCCTTGGAGCAACGGGAAGCTGCGGAACGTGAAGTACCGGATCACATGGATGGACACGAGGATACGAAAGTCGATTTCGACACTCGTCTTGCCAGGAAACGATGAAGTAATAGTAGCTCATCAGAAGTTCTTAAGTGGTGATCGGCCACCCAAGTACGCTCCCTTCACATATGCAGAGTTGAGTGAACTACAAGCTTCAAAAAAGTTGTATGCTGGTGAAGCCGTTCAACTTATGCGTTGGAAAAACAAGTATCCCAAACGGTTTAAACCCTTAATTTTTCGTCTATGGGGCATGGATATTACCGCTCTGTCCAAAATCCAACCTTCTAAGTAGATTATGCTGCAATGCTTGTACTCCGAATGTTGACACTATTTAAACAAAAACACGATGATCGATTTATATCTATTTATCCTAATGATGAACTGAGTAGTACTTTAAATAATTGGCAATATCATCTAGGATGATCTTAGGAGTCTATATATAGACAATGGGCTATAGCATAATCAAGTGTGCTAAATTAGAGGAAATAGTAAAAAAAAAAAAATACGGTTGTGTGATAAATTTAACATATTTGCAGTAAATTTATGGCACTCATAGTGAAATCAACATTGTTACGAATTTATCAATGAAAATAAATTTAAATTGATTTTTTTTTTCCAAAATCAAAACCCCTTAATTTTCTATATTTCCTTATAATCCATCATTTCATAATTTATGCAACAAAATTTACTGCACATTTGATTGTTTTTTACCGCAAATTATACCATGCTCCCGGGAGCACAAGGAGCATGATGCCCATTCTCACAATAGAGGAGTAGGGACCACATTTAAATAGATTTTAAATTATTTTAAGTGTGATCCCTACTCCTCCATGGTTGTGAGAAGGACCATCATTCTCCTTGTGCTCTCGGGAGCATGGTATAAGCATTGGTTTTTTTTTATTACAAACGAATCATAGATACTTTTTATCTGTTTACACATATGTATAAACTCCTAACATTTTTTGTATCATCTTTCATCTATATTCGATTCATTTAATTTCGAGCGTATGGAATATGCATATCCCGATCCATTAAATGAGTCACTATCATTTTATTACTAAATTTGGCATAGTGGTGTATAATTTGTTGGCTACAAAGTTCAAACTGTGTGACATTTTTATTTATTTTTGTGGTTAACTCAACGTCTCGACCACTTGTTATATGTTAAAGGAATTCCAGCTTACACACAGGCCACTAGAATCCTCAAGTAACCAGTTTTACTACACTTAGAAATTCCCAATCCAAACACATACAATCGTGTATATCTCCTCCTAATTATATAAGAATAATGATTAGGATACACGACGAAAACAATAATCCTTACAAACATTTTGTCAATGTACGTGACATGTTGTACATTGTACGTCATTACTCATTATTATTATCGCAACACATACAATTTTATTATTATCGCCGACTTTAATTAATGTCGAAATAATTTGGTATTATTTAAACCCCACACATTCTTCAATTCTTTCATATCATTGTGTGATTGAAGGAAATAGAGAGATGGGTGGAGAAATCCCAGTAATAGATTTGCAAGGAAATGTTGAGGCAGGCAAATTAAGAGAAGCATGTGAGAAATGGGGTTGTTTTAGAGTGGTTAATCATGGAGTTCCTACTGATCTAATGGCTGAGATTAAATCTGTGATTATCGATTTGTTCGATCGTCCGGTGGAGATTAAACAAAGGAACAAGAAGCTTTTACCAGGAAGTGGGTACGTGGCTCTTAATGAGGTTAATCAAATCTATGAAGCTTTTGCAATTGATGTCACTTCTTCTCAATGTATACCTTCTTTCTGTTCTCATCTTGATGCCTCTCCGCACCAAAGGTCTGTATGCCCTTTTTTGTAACTTATTTCGTTTACGTTCTACAATATATGATTGTTTTCTGTATCGTTTCAATTTTATTAGACGTCGTTCATAATAATAATAGTGTATATATTCTTTTATCTTTTGATGATTAGTGTGGGTTCATAAGACAAGGCATCGCATCTACCATGATGTTATAGTAGATTCTTCATATATCAGATGTATTCGTTTATTCCTAAAAACTCCAAGAAACAACTCTAGACGATCGTGATCCATTTCTAATTATAGTAAATCTACACCATTGTGTATGTACATACATACAGGGAGATAATTGAGAAGTATTATCAAGGTATAGAAAATTTGGCCAAGGGTGTTGCAAGTAAAATGGCAGAGAGCATGGGGTTGGAAAAAGATGATAGCTTCAAAGTTAAGCCTTCGCATTTCAGGATGAACAAATACACCATTACTCCAGAAAATATAGACTCAGCTGGTTTAACTAAGCATACAGATTCGAGTCTACTAACTATACTTCAAGATGATGAAAATTTCGGAGGCCTCGAAATCGTAGACCCTTCTGGTGATATCGTAGCTGTTGAGTGCTATCCTGGTGCATTTCTCGTGTTACTTGGAGACATCGCTTTGGTAAGTTTGATTAATTAATTTTCTTACGTCTCCTTCATTGTACGTGATTCATATTAGCATATTAGCATATTAGCCGACCACAATTCATTTTACTAACTAAGGCTCAGTTGTTGTTGTTATCTTTTCGTTCACTGTATGTACATGTAGGAAAGAATTTTGATGCTGTGAAGCGGAGTTTTGATTAACCGATTTGTTTATGGTTATGTTATGTCGATGTTTATATTAGCCTTGGAGCAATGGAAAACTGCGGAATGTGGAGCATCGGGTTGTATGTAAGGATCTTGGGATACGTGTATCGATTGCGACAATTTGTACACCAGCAAATGATGAAGTGATAGTAGCACATCCGAAATTTCTAGCTGGTGATTGTCAGCCAAAATACAAGCCCTTCACATACGAGGAATTCAGGAAACTCCGCGCTTCAGAGAGGCTGTTTACTGGCGAAGTTCTTGAACTCCTACGTTCGATTAATTAGTAAGTGGTCTCATACTGATACTCTCATTGCATGAGCGTCACTGATAATGTTCAACGATTTCCTCGTTGAAAGCATCTAGAATAATGTTATGTTGACTACAATAGTAGTTGTAAGTTGTAAGCTATAAGCTGTATGTACAAAACTAAGTTATATACAGAGTACTATACAATATTTCTCTGTAATAATAAGCTATACTCAATTTTACATGTTTTCTAGCGTGCATGTAGTGAACCGTCACGGTACATGTTTTATCATGCCTCGATAAATCGATAATAATAAGCGTCTTAAGTGACCGAAATCATTTCCGCTCAGGCAGCGTATGGGAACCCGGAATTCATTTCATTTTCTTGAATTCAATTCCAGAAATTAAATTCTTGGATTTCAATTCCAATTCCAATTCCAAGTTTGTGTTTGGGTAACCTTGGAATTGAATTTATAAATACAACCACCACTATCCCTCCCCCTCCCCCTCCCCCTCCTCAAGCATCACCTGCCTCTGCCACCACCCCCGCCCAGACACCCCCACCGGACCACCATCGCCACCGCCGTTGGTCTGCCACCGGCTGGGTAAGGCGGCAGTGGCCGAAATTTTTGAGGAGAGAGAAAGTTATGGGTTGGGGAAGAGGATGAGAGAGAGAGAGTAAAGATATTGGTGTACTAGTTGGTAGGGTGGTTAGGAGCGATTTGGGCGGCTGACATCGGCAGCGGCGGCTGGCCGGAGGTGGTGGAGACTGCAACTTATGGAGTGGCACTTGACACGTGGTTATGGAAGGTGCGAAAACGAAGGTAAGACTTGGATGGCGGCGGCGGGTCGACGGGGCAGAGGGCGGCGGTCGCCGAGGTAGATGACGACGGTCGCCGGGGCAGTCGTGGCGGCGGAGGAGGTCCTGCGGGCTGGTGGTGGGGTTAAAGGAGGAGAGAAAAAAAAAAATGGGGTTGAAGGATGAGGGAAAAGAAGAGAGGAGTGGATGGAATTTGGAATGACATGTATTTTGAAAGGATTTGAAATTGTGTAATTTACTCATGGATGGAATTGGGTGAAAATTGGATCAATTCCAATTCCAAATTCCATGGGTTCCCAAACATTCAAAATCATTTTAATTCTTGAATTGAATTCCAATTCCTACTATCCAAACATAGCATCACGGATTTTGTCAAGTGATTTTAATTAATTACTATATACTAGTACACGTTAGTAATGCATAGTGCATGTTTTTCGTGCGTCTAAGTGACAAAACTCATTCCCCCTCACGGGTTTTGTCAAGTGATCGATTGATGTTATTATTACACACCCAAAAACTGTTTAATTGCTATGCTGTATGCACATTAGTAATGTGGTTGCAGTCCAAAATTTCATTTAAAACGTCTTTTATGTATACCTCGAAAATGTCATTGGAAAGAAAAGAGCAAGGAGAGAGATCAGAGATGTGTGGAGAAATCCCAGTAATAGACATGCAGGGAGAAGAGTCGATCAAATTATTAAGAGAAGCGTGTGAGAAATGGGGATGTTTTATGGTGGTGAATCACGGAGTTCCTATAGATTTAATGGCTGAGATTAAATCGGTGTGTATCGATTTGTTTGATCGTCCGGTCGAGATTAAGAACAGGAACAAGCAAGATGTTGCTGAATGTGGGTACTTAGCCACCAGTGAAAATAATCCCAAGTATGAAGCTTTTGGACTTGATGTCTCTTCTTCTCAATGTCTACCTTCTTTCTTTTCTAACCTTGAAACCTCTCCTCGCCAAAGGTATGCTCTTTTCGGCTTCAACTTAATCTCTATATCGTTTCAATTTGATCTGTTTCATCATGTTATACGACACATGTTATATACTAGGAGTTTCGGACTATATTTACATTGAAGTTTGCAACATATAACTTCGATAGTACTACTGTATCTTGTTGTTTTGTACTTCATGATCGAATGGTAGACCACAATTTGATTGTTTCTCTTTTCTTTTTGTTGTTAATCTTAAATACGTGTGGCCCCAAAGTTATAAGTAACGTAAATTAATCGATAGATCCTCGATGATTTTACTATTTAAGTTGATATATGCATGTTTTTTTCATACATCAAATGTATGCGTAGAATGTAGATTAGCGTCTAATCGTAGTCGATCTACCCGTACCATTGTATGTACAGGGAAGTAATTGAGATGTACTATCGAAGTATACAAAAGTTAGGAATGAATGTCGCAAGAAAGATGGCCGAAAGCATGGGGCTAAAAAATGGCAGCTTTAAAGTTGAGCCTTTACATATCAGGATTAACAAATACGCTACCACTCAAGAAACTGCAGGCTCCGTTGCTATGCCAAAGCATACAGATTCGAGTCTGTTCACTATACTACAGGATGATGAACATTACGATGGAGGCCTCGAAATCATAGACCCCTCTGGCAATCTTGTAGCTGTTAATTGCTCTCCTGGTGCATTTTTCGTGTTATTTGGAGACATTGCTCTCGTAAGTTTGATTTATTTCCTTTCGTTTCCTTCCACAGTACGTAAACATTGATGCTTTAAAACGGATTATTATTAATTAACCGATTTATTTATGCTTCTGTCATGTCAACTTTAGCCTTGGAGCAATGAAAAACTACAGAGTTTAGAGCACCGGGTTGTATGTAACAATGTTGGGATACGTCTATCAATTGCAACACTATGTGCACCACCAAATGATGAACTCATAGTAGCCAACCCGAAGTTTATAACTAGTGATTGTCAGCCCAAATACAAGCCCTTCACATGCGCGGAGTTTTGGAAACTCCGCGCTTCTGATAGGTTGTATGCTAACGAAGCCCTTGAGCTCATGCGTTTGAGAAACTAACAATCAAGCGGTCTCAATCTCATGGCGCCTTGCTTATGCTCAACTGCCTTGTTCAAGCATCAAGTTCCGGTTTCATCTCCAAACATGTAATTATTCCCATCAGAATGTTATACTCTCTACTCCGTATGACCTTATAATATCAATAGTTGGTGTAACTCATAATAAACTCACTATGCCGTATGTCCGTTTTCTATGTCTCTCGACTAGAAAATAATAAACCATTTTCTCGTCCAATCGTATTAGAATATCGGAACCACTACTAAGCTCAACCACATATCTACTCAAAATAGCATTAGTAAACTAGAAATTGATAATGTTGTGACAATGTCGAGCTCTATTATAAACGCAAAGATCTATCTAGTTCTACTAAAACAGAAGCCACTAGGACACGTGTCAATCTCTGGCTAAAAAATTTTCCACTAATATTTTCTTCTTTAAACAAATAAAAAATAGCTAAATGTTCCTATTAATGAGCCTAAAATGTCGCTAAAAAAATCCTCCAACAGATACGTATGAGTTTTTATAATGAGTGAATAAAAAATAAAAATACAAACAAATAACTACAATAAGGTTCTCCTATAGTCCTATCAATGAGCACATACTGTTGCTAAAAATCCTCCAACAAAAAAAAAAACTAAAAAACCAATAAATAAGTGTTAATATTTAAAAGGACAAACCTAAAAGTCAAATTAATGCCTAGATCTCCTCCATCTTTTGCTGCAATCAGTTTTCTACCACTCACGTCTAAGAGACTGAGTATATGTTTTTTTTTTTTTTTTATCATTGGTATCTTACCATTTTATTGCTCCAGGAGCTCTTCACTTGGCTCCTTTATTTTCTTCCATCAAGTATGCTTAAATCTCATTGGTTAATAAATTTATCAAACAATATTTTTCCCCTATTATCTTTTCAATTCAGCTACTTAATTATTTTTATTGATTTACTTATGGCGTCATTGTAGAAGTCAGAAGACTCTATACTTGTGTTTAGATATTCATATGAAGATTGAGTGTGCGTATACATTATACATGATGATATATTTCACGATGTTAATATCAATTTGAACTCCAACATGAATTTCGATAATATGATATTTTTTTATGTAGGTCACATACTAATTAATCATTTCTTGGGGCTATTACGGTAAAATCCGAAAACAATTATAATTTTGTATAAATATTGATAAAATAATTGTGAAAAGCATGTTATCATCCTCATAAACTTGAAAGATTTTTTTGTTTGAGTACTCCCACAGACTTTAACTATTGCAAACTCATAGTTGTACAATTACATGATCACTAAGCTAACAATGTTTTAAAAGATGGGACAATTTAAACTTGGGTTAGTAAATAAGTTATGAACAACAAACAACATTAACTTTATTTTATGAAACTAAATATCTCCGTGCAACGCACGGGTATTACCCTAGTATACGTAATTTGTTGTGAAATTGGACACAAAATTCAAAATCGTATAAGAACTTAACAAACAACGGTAGAAAAGATCACACCAAGAATTAACGTGGTTCACACCAAGAACTTAACGAACCGCCGGTCTATGATCGCGGACCGCCAAGACCCTGGCGGACCACCGAGAAGTTTCTGACTGTTGACGCCCGTTTTCTTGTTTTGTTCAGTCTTGTGCTCGACTACACTCATCACCAAACACCAATGCTATCTATCAATTCCGAGACTCAATCATTGCGACGTTCTAATCGCAATATCAAAATAATTCATGACCAAAATTGTGCAAGAAGTGAGCAGATCGGATCAAGTCATTAGTTATGCATTAAGCATTATACATGAAAGTCAAGAGAATTACAAAATAGATACTGTGATTTTAGACATTTTGCGTAGAACCTGCGCATCTGCCCCAAAAACAGGAAGAAACGTCACTAACACACAATCAGTCAATCACACATACGTGACTTGTTACAACTTACAAGTCATTTTATCTCATTAAAATGTACAACTTTTACCCACAAAAGCTGTAAACTTTAACTAGCAGCAAAATTTCTCATTCTTCTGGGGGAAAAAAAAAACTGCCATAAAAACAGGTAAATCAATCAAAAGAGATATGGAAGAAGAAATCCCAGTAATAGATTTGCAGGAAATAGAGGGAGAATCCCAGGAATTAAGAGAAGCATGTAAGAAATGGGGTTGCTTCAGATTGAAGAATCATGGAGTAGCCATAAAATTAATGGCTGAGATTAAATGCGTGGTGGGAGATCTGTTTGATCGTCCGGTGGAGATTAAGCAGAGGAACAAGGAGGTGATTGCAGGAAGTGGGTACATGGCACCTAGTAAAAAGAACCCTCTTTATGAAGCTTTTGGACTTTTTGATGCTTCTTCTTCACTCTCTGTTTCTTCCTTCTGTTCTGACCTCCAAGCCTCTCCCAACCAAAGGTACACTTTTCACCCATTACTATTCTTTTTAAAAAACTTTGTTGGAGGTCCTTTAATTTGTGAATTTTTAAGACTATAATATTGTGTAATATTGTGGTACTCAATTTCGATGTCACTCTCTTGGTTATGAACAATTTTTTTTAGTTGGGATTAGGATTAGGATTTAGGGTCTGTTCGGCGACAAAGTAGCTGCAGGTAGCGTTTTTGGTAGTTGTAGCGTTTCAGTTGCTTATTGCTACTATCTATCAGCTGTTACATATGCACAAGCAGAAATCTATGTGACGTGTTCGGCACAACTAAGTGTTAGATAATTAAAATTACTTTAAAGGGAATTGATAATTATTTGTAAAATAATTTTTCATCCTTGGACATGAAATTATTTCTTGTCAATAATATAAATTCATATAACATCAAAAGCAAACATATGAAAGAACAAAGTTCTCAACAAATACTTTGATAATTTAACAATAAAAATTGTAATTACGTAGTAATTAGTATACATACTTTAATTGAATTCAACTAATGGACATCAAATTGCAAAGTTGACCACCATAGTACATTCCTAGACCCTACACGTGTGTTTATTTGTCCTTATGCCCACTAATTCATCTTCTACAACTATAATTTTCCCAAGAACGGCCATTTCCATCTCCTTTATTGCATCTGCATCTCTGCAAGTCTCCTCTTGTCTGTCTAATCTTCTTTCTACGTTTCTCTCATAACTCTTGAAAAAGAATTTTAAAACGGTCCAAAAATCATCGGTATCAAATCATTCTTTTTACACAGGTTTCATGATTTAATAATTGTAAGGTATGTAATAAATCCCTTATTTTTTTTACCAATTAAGGAATCCCTTAATTGTAGGATTTTTCATATGGGTAGTTGTGAAACTTCAAACCCCAACATCTAGTGAAACGTTACTTTGGGTAACATTTGAGAAAAGCTAGATTAATTCCACCATCTACTCTGTCAAAGTAGCTGTTTGACCTAGTCAAACATCTAAAAGCTTGTAAAAAAAGCTGCGCCGAACACGCCCTAGAGTAATATCGACATGGGTAGTAAAATTTCTCATTTCGAAATAATCTATTTAATATTATTTTACATTAATATTTTAATAATAATAAGATAATTACTCCTTTCTCTAACTTTCTCTAATCCTTTCTATCTCTACCTACCTAGGTTCTACCCCACTTTCTCTTAGTAAAGAAACAAAAAGAATGGAGGGAGTACAAGAAGTAGGTAGGGAGCCATGAAACAATCAAACCCCCCCTACACCCATGGCTATAGAGATACCAATACTCGTGAAAATATGTGGCGCACACACCAATGTCCTCCGCTGTAGGAGAGCAACAACACTTGTCTCCAATTCTTCTAACGAAGAGAATGAGAAAGGGAGGAAGCCATGTTATAAGCGGTGTTAGAGAGTTTGGATAACACTAAGCTCTAAATTAGCCCTCATATCAAACAAGGTACTCTAGTATCCACTCTCCAGGGTTATGTTAGTAATTTGTTTGATTTATTTGTTGGGAGGAGAGAGTGAGAATGGAGTGGATGGTGTTGATATTTGAATGTCGTTGTTGTTGTTGTTGTTACATCACAAAGCACACATGTGCTATTTATAGTGCTATAATGAACAAATCTAGAACCATTGTTCTTACATGATTATCCTAAATTTTTCTCGACACTTATCTCTTATAGTTTGTAGGGGATTACTGTAGATTATTCTAGGTTCTACTTAATCTTAATTACTTATCATTTGACTTAGATTTTTCTAGATTAGTTTTAACACTCCCCCTAATCTGAAAAATCTTAATAGGTAATGAGTGCTAAAAGGCGTATAAGAATTTCAATAACGGATCAATCTTTTCTCATATCAAACAAAAGTACACCAAAGATGTCCATGATAAATTTTTGAGATGTCTTAGCAACTTTCCAAATACTGTCAAAATTGGCAAAAAAACCGAAGTGTATAATCCACCGTTTTGGAACAAAAATTGTTCCGGAAAAAAAATGGCCAAATTTTTTGTAGATGAATCTAGTTGTCATATTATGGGTATTTGCAAAATATTAGGGCAAAAAAACTTTATTAGGTATACAAATTCAATAAAAAGACGCATATTAACCTTAATAGGTAATGAGTGGTAAAAGGCGTATAAGAACTTCAATAACAGATAAATCTTTTCTCATACGGAGTGTCTAACAAAAGTACACCAAGGATGTACATGATATTTTATTGAGAAGTTTTAGCAACTTTCCAAAATCTCATCAAAATTGGAAAAAACCCGTTGTGTACAGTCCAATGTTTTTGATCGAAAATACCTCCGGAACAATAATCGCTCAAAATCTTGTGGGTAGATCTAGAGGTCATATTATGGGTGTTTGCAAAATATAAGACCAAAAACCTTTATTACGTGTACAAATTCGACAAAAAGACGCATATTAACCTTAATAGGTAATGAGTGCTAAAAGGCATATAAGAATTTCAATAACAGATAAATATTTTCTCATATATAACAAAAGTACACCAAGGATGTCCATGATAAATTTTTAAGAAGTTTTAGCAACTTTCCAAAAACTGTCAAAATTGTCAAAATAACTGGAGTGTATAATCCACCGTTTTGGAACAAAATTTCTCCAGAATAAAACTGGCCAAATTTTTTGTGGATGAATCTAGTTGTCATATTATGGGTATTTGCATTTATTAGGTATACAAATTCAATAAAAAGACGCATATTAACCTTGATAGGTAATGAGTGCTAAAAGGCATATAAAAACTTCAATAACAGATAAATTTTTTCTCATATCTAACAAAAGTACACCAAGGATGTCCATGTTAAATTTTTGAGAAGTTTAATCAACTTTCCAAAAACTGTCAAAATTGGCAAAAAAAACCGAAGTGTATAATCCACCGTTTTGGAACGAAAATTGCTCCGGAATAAAAATGGCCAAAATTATGGTGGATGAATATAGTTGTCATATTATGGGTATTTTCAAAATATTAGAGCCAAAAAACTTTATTAGGTATACAAATTCAATAAAAAGACGCATACTAACCTTAATAGGTAATTAGTGCTAAAAGGCGTATAAAAACTTCAATTACTAGATAAATCTTTTCTCATACGGAGTATCTAACAATAGTACACCAAGGATGTCCATGATATTTTATTGAGAAGTTTTAGCAACTTTCCAAAAACTTGTTATAATTAGAAAAAAACCCGTTGTGTATAGTCCATTGTTTTTGACCGAAAATGGGCTCCGGAACAATAATTGCTCAAAATCTTGTGGGTAGATCTAGAGGTCATATTACGGGTGTTTGCAAAATATAAGACCAAAAACCTTTATTACGTGTACAAATTCGACAAAAAGACGCATATTAACCTTAACAGGTAATGAGTGCTAAAAGGCGTATAAGAATTTCAATAATAGATAAATATTTTCTCATATCTAACAAAAGTACACCAAGGATATCCATGATATATTTTTAAGAAGTTTTAGCAACTTTCCAAAAACTGTCAAAATAACTAGAGTGTATAATCCACCGTTTTGGAACAAAATTTCTCTGGAATAAAAATGGCCAAATTTTTTGTGGATGAATCTAGTTGTCATATTATGGGTATTTGCAAAATATTAGAGCCAAAAAGTTTTATTAGGTATACAAATTCAATAAAAAGACGCATCTTAACCTTGATAGGTTGAGTGCTAAAAGGAGTATAAGAATTTCAACAACGGATCAATCTTTTCTCATATCTAACAAAAGTACACCAAGGATGTCCATGATAAATTTTTGAGATGTTTTAGCAACTTTCCAAATACTGTCAAAATTGGCCAAAAAACCGAAGTGTAATCCACCGTTTTGGAACAAAAGTTGTTCCGGAAAAAAAATGGCCAAATTTTTTGTAGATGAATCTAGTTGTCATATTATGGGTATTTGCAAAATATTAGGGCCAAAAAACTTTATTAGGTATATAAATTCAATAAAAAGACGCATATTAACCTTAATAGGTAATGAGTGGTAAAAGGCGTATAAGAACTTCAATAACAGATAAATCTTTTCTCATATGGAGTATCTAACAAAAGTACACCAAGGATGTACATGATATTTTATTGAGAAGTTTTAGCAACTTTCCAAAAACTCATCAAAATTGGAAAAAACCCGTTGTGTATAGTCCAATGTTTTTGACCGAAAATAGCTCCGGAACAATAATCGCTCAAAATCTTGTGGGTAGATCTAGAGGTCATATTACAGGTGTTGGCAGAATAAAAGAGCCAAAAACCTATATTACGTGTACAAATTCGACAAAAAGACGCATATTACCTTAATAGCTAATGAGTGCTAAAAGGCGTATAAGAATTTCAATAACATATCAATCTTTTCTCATATCTAACAAAAGTACACCAAGGATGTCCATGATAAATTTTCGAGAAGTTTTAGCAACTTTCCGAAAACTGTCAAAATCTCCAAAATAACTGAAGTGTATCCACCATTTTGGAACGAAAATTGCTCCGGAATAAAAATTTCCAAATTTTTGGTGGATGAATCTAGTTGTCATATTATGGGTATTTGCAAATATTAGAGCCAAAAAGCTTTATTAGGTAAACAAATTCAATAGAACGACGCCTAATAACCTTAATGGGTAATGAGTGCTAAAAGGCGTGTAAAAACTTCAATAACAGATAAATCTTTTCTGATGTCTAACAAAAGTACACAAAGTATGTCCATGATAAATTTTTGAGAAGTTATAGCAACTTTCCGAAAATTGTCAAAATTGGCAAAAAAGCCGAAGTGTATAATCCACCATTTTGGAAAGAAAATTGTTCTGGAATAAAAATGGCCAAATTTTTTGTGGATGAATCTAGTTATCATATTATTGGTATTTCCGAAATATTAGAGCGAAAAAACTTTATTAGGTATACAAATTCGATAAAAAGACGCATATTAACCTGAATAGGTAATGAGTGGTAAAAGGCGTATAAGAACTTCAATAACAGATAAATCTTTTCTTATACGGAATATCTAACAAAAGTACACCAAGGATGTACATGATATTTTATTGAGAAGTTTTAGGAACTTTCCAAAAACTCGTCAAAATTGGAAAAAACCCGTTGTGTACAGGCCAATGTTTTTGACCGAAAATAGCTCCGGAACAATAATAGCTCAAAATCTTGTGGGTAGATTTAGAGGTCATATTACGGGTGTTAGCAAAATAAAAGAGCCAAAAACCTATATTACGTGTACAGATTCGACAAAAGGACGCATATTACCTTAATAGGTAATGAGTGCTAAAAGGCGTATAATAATTTCAATAACATATCAATCTTTTCTCATATCTAACAAAAGTACACCAAGGATGGCCATGATAAATTTTCGAGAAGTTTTACCAACTTTCCAAAAACTGTCAAAATTGGCAACAAAATCTGAAGTGTATAATCCACCGTTTTGGAACGAAAATTGCTCCGGAACAAAAATGGCCAAATTTTTTGTGGATGAATCTAGTTGTCATATTATGGGTATTCGCAAAAATATTAGAGCCAAAAACCTTTATTAGGTATACAAATTCAATAAAAAGACCCATATTAACCTTAATAGGTAACGTGTGCTAAAGGGCGTGTAAGCACTTTTTTTGTCGGAGCCATTTTGGACCAAAAATGTGTGCATTTATAACCTTCAATTTTGGGTAATTTTGACCATTTTTCTAAAAGTTGTCGAATCATATATATATAAAGTTGGATGGAAACCGTGTGGGCTCGACACGTCATCCTCCACCTCACGTGCCACATAGGTGACAGGCAAACGTGCATGCCACACAAGCAATTCCGCCTTATCACCTGGCGCACAGTTAAATCCGCAAAAATGAGACTATGAAGGCTTGAACCTGCAACCTTAACGTTGCATTTTGACACTTCAACCACTAAGCCAATTGATGTTTGTTGATTATTTTATTAACCTAATTATATATAAAGGCCTTTTATGTTGAGATCATAAACATATACATGAAATGAATGTCAAAGTAATTGATAGGGGAATTGATATAAATCGTCGTATATGATATTATTCATAATCGTGATGAGAATAAATATTAAAATAACAAAAAAATGGAGAGGAAAACGAGAATTGATATTATGCGGTTTTGAGAAAAAACGAAGACAAGGATGAGACTAGTATTCTCATAAATTTACTCGTGTACGTGTTTTAAGTTCCCATAATGGATGTGAGATTCGTTTCCCTCGTTGGAAATGTTTTTCAACCCATTTCAGTACACCATATACATTTCGCTGGTTTTGGTACTTAGAACTGGTTTTTACCCCTCAATCTTTGGGAAACCTCATTATATGACACTACGAAACTATTGGAAGAATGTGAGCACTTTTTTTGTCGGAGCCATTTTTAACCAAAAAACGTGCATTATTAACCTTGAATTTTAGGCAATTTTGACCAATTTCTTGAGAGTAGTCGAATGTTCTCATAAATTTACTCGTGTACGTGTTTTAAGTTCCCATAATGGAAGTGAGTTTCGTTTCCCTCGTTTGAAGTGTTTTTCAACTCATTTCGGTACACTTTATTCGCTCATAGTACCATATACATTTCGCTGGTTTAGATACTTAGAATTGGTTTTTACCCCTCAAACTGTGGGAAACCTTGTTATATGACACTAAAAAACCATTGGAAGATTATGGGCCATTTTTTTGTAGGTGCCATTTTTTACCAAAAAAGCGTGTGCATTATAACCTTCAATTTTAGGCAATTTTGACCAATTTCCTGAAAGTTGTCGAATATTCTCATAAATTTACTCGTGTATGTGTTTTAAGTTTCCATCATGGATGTGAGTTTCGTTTCCCTCGTTCGAAATGTTTTTCAACCCATTTCAGTACACCATATATATTTCGGTTATTTGGGTACTTAGAATTGGTTTTTACCCCTCAATCTTTGGGAAACCTCATTATATGACACTACGAAACTATTGGATAAATATGATTACTTTTTTGGTTGAGCCATTTTTAACAAAAAAAACGTGCATTATAACCTTCAATTTTAGGCAATTTTGACCAATTTCTTGAAAGTAGTTGAATGTTCTCATAAATTTACTCGTGTACGTGTTTTAAGTTCCCATAATTGAAGTGAGTTTCGTTTCCCACGTTTGAAGTGTTTTTCAACCCATTTCGGTATACATTAACCGTTAATCGTACTCAATACATTTTGCTGGTTTTGGTAGTTAGAATTTGTTTTTACCCCTCAATCTTTGGGAAACCTCGTTATATGACACTACAAAACTATTGGAAGAATATGAGCACTTTTTTTGTTGTAGCCATTTTTTGGCCGAAAAAGCGTGCATTATAATTTATAACCTTCAAATTTGGGCAATTTTGACCAATTTTTTGAAAATAGTCGAATGTTCTCATAACTCTACTCGTGTACGTGTTGTAAGTTCCCATAAAGGAACTGAGTTTCGTTTCCCTCGTATAAATTGTTTTTCAACCCATTTCGGTACACTTTATTCGCTAATCGTACCATATACATTTCGCTCGTTTTGGTACTTAGAATTGGTTTTTACCCCTCAATCTTTGGGAAACCTCTTTGTATGACACTACGAAACTATTGGAAGAATATGAGCACTTTTTTGGTCGGAGCCATTTTTTACCAAAAAAGCGTGCATTATAACCTTCAATTTTGGGCAATTTTGACCAATTTTCTGAAACTAGTCGAATGTTCTCATAATTTTACTCCTATACGTGCTTTAAATTCCAATAATGAAAGTGAGTTTCGTTTCCCTCGTTTGATGAGTTTTGAAACCTATTTTGGTACACTTTATCCGCTAATTGTACCATATACAATTCGCTAGTTTTGGTACTTAGAATTGGTTTTTACCCCTCAATCTTTAGGAAACCTCATTATATGACACTATGAAACTTCTGGAATAAGATGAGCACTTTTTTTGTCGGAGCCTTTTTTGACCAAAAAAACGTGTATTATAACCTTCAATTTTGGGCAATTTTGACCAATTTTCTGAAACTAGTCGAATGTTCTCATAATTTTACTCTTATACGTGCTTTAAATTCCAATGATAAAAGTGAGTTTCTTTTCCCTCGTTTGATGAGTTTTTAAACCCATTTCGGTACACTTTATTCCCTAATTGTACCATATACATTTCGCTAGTTTTGGTACTTAGAATTGGTTTTTACCCCTCAATCTTTGGGAAACCTCTTTATATGACACTACGAAACTATTGGAAGAATGTGAGCACTTTTTTTGTCGGAGCCATTTTATACCAAAAAAACGTGCATTATAACCTTCAAGTTTAGGCAATTTTGACCAATTTTCTGAAAGTAGTCGAATGTTCTCATAAATTTACTCGTCCACGTGTATTAAGTTCTCATAATGGAAGTGAGTTTCGTTCCCCTCGTTTGAAGTGTTTTTCAACCCATTTCGGTACACTTTTTCCGTTAATCGTACCATATACATTTCGCTAGTTTAGGTACTTAGAGTTGGGTTTTACCCCCTCAAACTTTGGGAAACCTTATTATATGACACTAAAAAGCTATTGGAAGAATATAAGCACTTTTTTTGTCAAAGTCATTTTTGACCCACCGTGCATTATAACCTTCAATTTTAGGCAATTTTGACCAATTTCCTGAAAGTAGTCGAATATTCTCATAAATTTACTCTTGTACGTGTTTTAAGTACCCATAATGGAAGTAAGTTCCGTTTCACTCATTTGAATTGTTTTTCAACCCATTTCGGTACCCTTTATCCGCTAATCGTACCATATACATTTCGCTGGTTTAGGTATTTAGAATTGGTTTTTACCCCTCAATCTTTGAAAAACCTCATTATATGACACTACGAAACTATTGGAAGATTATGACCATTTTTTGTCGGCGCCATTTTTGACCAAAAAAGCGTGCATTATAACCTTCAATTTTGGGCAATTTTGACCAATTTTCTGAAAGTAGTCGAATGTTCTCATAAATTAACTCGTGTATGGGTTTTATGTTCCCATATTTAAACTGAGTTTCGTTTCCCTGATTTGAAGTGCTTTTCAACTCATTTCGGTACACATTATCAGTTAATCGTACCAAATACATTTCGCTGATTTTGGTACTTAGAATTGCTTTTTACCCCTCAATCTTTGAGAAAACTTATTATATGACACTGCTAAACTATTGGAAGAATATGAGCACTTTTTTTGTCGGAGCCATTTTTGACCCAAAAAGCGTGCATTATATCCTTCAATTTTGGGCAATTTTGACCAATTTTCTGAAAGTAGTCGAATATTCTCATAAATTTACGCGTGTACGTGTTTTAAGTTCCCATATTGGAAGTGAGTTTCGTTTCCCTCGTTTGAAGTGTTTTTCAACCCATTTCTGCACACTTTATCTGCTAATCTTACCATACAAATTTCGCTGATTTAGATACGTGGAATTGATTTTTACCCCTCAATCTTTGGAAAACTTCATTATATTACACTACAAAACTATTGGAAGAATATAAAGTAGTTTTTTTGTCGGAGCCATTTTTGACCAAAAAAACGTGCATTATAACCTTTAATTTTGGGCAATTTTGACCAATTTTCTGAAAGTAGTCGAATGTTCTCATAAATTTACTCGTGTACGTGTTTTAAGTTCCCATAATGAAAATGAGTTTCGTTTCTCTCGTTTGAAGTGTTTTTCAACCCATTTCGGTACACGTTATCCGTTAATCGTACCAAATACATTTCGCTGGTTTTGGTACTTAGAATTGGTATTTAACTCTCTATCTTTAGGAAAGCTCATTATATGACACTACGAAACTATTGGAAGAATATGAGCACTCTTTTTGTCGGAGCCATTTTTGACCAAAAAATCGTGCATTATAACCTTCAATTTTGGGCATTTATGGCAATTTTCTTAAAGTAGTCAAATGTTCTCATAAATTTATTCGTGTATGTGTTTTAAGTTCCCATGATGGAAGTGAGGTTCGTTTCCCTCGTTTGAAGTGTTTTTCGACCCATTTCTGTACACTTTATCCGCTAATCTTACCATATAAATTTCACTGGTTTTGGTACTTAGAATTGGTTTATACCCCTCAATCTTTGGGAAACCTCATTATATGACACTACGAAACTATTGGAAAAATATGAGCACTTTTTTGGTCGGAGCCATTTTTGACAAAAAAAAAAACGTATTGTTTTTTACCGAAAATGGCTCCAGAACAATAATCGCCCAAAATCTCGTGGATGGATCTAGAGGTCAAATTACGGGTGTTTGCAAAATATAAAAGCAAAAAAACCTTTATTAGGTGTACAAATTCGACAAAAAGACGCATATTAACCTTAATAGGTAATGAGTGCTAAAAGGTGTATAAGAATTTCAATAACAGATCAATCATTTCTCATATCTAACAAAAGTACACCAAGGATTTCCAGGATTAAATTTTGAGAAGTTTTAGCAGCTTTCCAAAAACTGTCAAAATTGGCAATAAAACCGAAGTGTATAATCCACCGTTTTGGAACAAAATAGCTCCGGAATAAAAATGGCCAAAATTTTTGTGGATGAATCTAGTTCTCATATTATAGGTATTTGCAAAATATTGGAGCCAAAAAGCTTTATTAGGTATACAAATTCAATAAAAAGACGCATATTAACCTTAATAGGTGATGAGTGCTAAAAGGCGTATAAGAACTTTAAAAACAGATAAATATTTTCTCATATATAACAAAAGTACACCAAGAATGTTCATGATAATATTTTTATAAGCTTTAGCAACTTTCCAGAAACTTGTTAAAATTGACAAAAAAAAAACCGTAGTGTATAGTTCAACGTTTTTGACCGAAAATGGCTCCAGAATAATATTCGCCCAAAATCTTGTGGGTGGATCTATAGGTCATACTACGGGTGTTTGCAAAATATAAGAGTCAAAAACCTTTATTAGGTGTACAAATTCGGAAAAAAGACGCATATGAACCTTTATAGGTAATGAGTGCTAAATGACGTATTAGAATTTCAATAATAGGTAAATATTTTCTCATAGGGAAAATTTCCAAGATACCCTTGAGATTTCCGAGATTTTAAGGTATACCCTCAGGTTTTCGAGTTTCCATTAACGTGGTGAAAGGAGTTACCGAAATTGGCAAACAAGTCATGCAATCGTTGTCCAGTAACGTGGTGAAAGGGGTTAACGAACTACACAAACTGCAAAACCGGCCACCATATCAAGCAAGGGATCTTATACGGGTTGTCTTGTAATGCTTTGAGAACATTTGGCGACTTTTGAAAAAGTGGTTAAAATTGAAGTATATGATCCACGATTTTTCTCCGAAAATAGCACTAGAAAAGAAACGCCTCAAATTTTTGTGTAAGCTTCTTCGAGCAATAGTATGTGTTTTCTCAAAAAAATAAGAGCCAAAAGCCTAGTAAATTTCTGAAATTGGCAAACAAGCCATGTAATCTTTGTTGAGTAACGTAGTGAAAGGGGTTAACAAACTACTCATAGTGCAAAACCGGCCACCATATCAAACGAGGGATCATAAAGGGGGGTGTGTTGTAATATTTTGAGAACATTTGACGACTTTTGAAAAAGTTGTCAAAATTGGTTAAAATTGAAGTATATAATCCACAACTTTTCTTCGAAAATTGCCCTAGACCAAAAACTTCTCAAAATTTTGTGGAAGGCTCTAAGGGCAATATTATGGGTTTTCTCAAAGAACTGGAGCTAAAAACCTATAGTAGATTTCCGAAATTGGCAAACAAGCCATGTTATCTTCGTCGAGTAAAGGGTAGATTACTCAAATCAGGAAATTGGCCCCCATATCAAACAAGGGATCTTAAAGGGTGTATGTTGTAATATTTTGAGATCATTGGACGTGTTTAAATATAGTGGCCTAAATAGGTTAAAAACAAGGTATATAATCTACGGTTATTATCCCATTATGGCCTTTGTAACAAAAA
Source organism: Spergularia marina (assembly GCA_963680865.1). Classification (NCBI taxonomy): domain Eukaryota; kingdom Viridiplantae; phylum Streptophyta; class Magnoliopsida; order Caryophyllales; family Caryophyllaceae; genus Spergularia; species Spergularia marina. The sequence goes on along the minus strand of OY804545.1, from coordinate 31,153,374 downwards.
CGGCTCATATATTAGTGGTATTCCCTAGGGGCCATATTTTGGCTTTTAACAAAATATTATAGCAAACAACCTATAGTAAGTCCCGACATTGGCAAAAAGCTTAAGTTAGCCTCAACTACTCTCGTGTGTGCGAAAAGGGCCTAAAGAATTTTATTTATAGAGGAACCACGTGTCATATCCAACATGGTTACTTGACGGTTTCCCATGGTAAAGTTTTAAAAACATTTGTCCACTTCGAAAACTTGATCAAAATTTGCCACATGCGACGTATATAATACACAATGTTTGGAGAAAAAAAACACATTAGCCTCAAAAAATGACTTGATATGAAGGGTTAAAAAAATATTTCCGAAAAGAGGAACCGTCCCTCGTATCCAACAAGGGCGCTCCAAAATGGTTGATGTTTCTTGGGCTCTATGTCGCTGGAAAAAAAATGGACCAAATTTTTTTGGGAGCTCTTAAGGGCCATATTATATGTTTTTTTACCAAGTATTACACCTTAAATCTTATGATAGGTGTCCCAAATTGGTTAAAAGAACAACATTATCCTCAATGGGTGGACGTATGTCGAAGGGGCGTAATACACTTGACACGATTGGGAACCGGCCTCACATATCCATCACGGATTCACAGGCACTCCCATAGCATCCTTAGTAAAGTTATGATAACATTTGGATATTTACAACAAAGTGGCCAAAATTGGCCATACACAAAAGCTCCTTAAGTTTGGATTTGCGGCAAAGGAAACATAAAGTAAAATTATAATGAGCAAATTAGAATTGGTGACAAAAAAAGTAGGATTAGTGTAATATAAAATGACTAGTGGTGAAAAGTAACAATTATTTTAAGTTATGATAATTGTGTTGTAACACCGCGTTTATTGGTAAGCTAGATGTGTTGGGAATTTATGTGTGAGCGGTTGTCCAACGTCTGAGAATTGAAATCGGTGGAACATGTTTATAAGGTACTCCTCATATTGCCAATTGGTTTTACCATGGAACCTCACCGGACTTATGGACATGGGTTGCTACTCCTCCTTGACGGCTCTCCCAACATGATTATTTTCCACACTCCGGTATAACATACCATTATCTCAAGTTTTTATTTGATGAGCTAGATCACGAACTAGTATCATTCTATGCTCTAGGAGCATGCATCACCATCTAATTTCTATTTTTCTTTAATTGTTCACATGCTTGCGTTGGTTTTCTTTTTTATGATTTAGATCATGAATTCACCAATAAACATGATCTAAGAAATATACACACGTAACCCGAGCTTGAGCGAGCCCCCCAAACTAGTTCATTTCTAAATTAAACTTGTTGCTGACAATTTGTGATTGATTTGGATATTAGTCTTATATTGACTTCCTTTCATAGCTTAGTAAATTTCCTGCAAAAGTCGACTCTGAATGTATTTCTTTTGATATTTTTAAAATCACATGTATCACTAGTGCTTCGTGTTGTAATGTGATGCATAAGAATAAATTATAGTATTCATAATATTGTAGAACTCATGTAATATGCTCAACACTTGAGTGTGTAGCAAGGAAACATAGTGTTGTATTGATTATACCTTCTTTATAACATGTGCGTGATTCATAATCTTGTTCTTTAGCAAAGTGGAATTGTTGCTGACTACTGGTGATATATCTGGATTATATTCTCATTTTGCCTTCCACAGCTGATAGCTTGTATTTTCTTAATAATTTTAACCTTGCATGAAGCACTAGTGCTTTCTAAAGTGTTGTAATGTGTTGCATAAGCTTGAATTATAGTATTCATAATGGGGTTGTTTGCTCAACTTTTTGTGAGTAGCATTAATATAGCTTCCTACTTTCTTGGTAATAGAAAATTAGGGGTTAGGGATTATGTCATTGTTACTTGTCATGTGCTGTATGTTAGTTGCTACGCCTATTAGCTAGAGTTGTTGCTTGTGGCATCATGATATTTAAGTTCTTAATTATGTACTAGTACTTCTGAAGTTTCCAGATTTCTTCTAGGTTGTGTATGAAATTCAGTTAAAAAGGTTGTGTATACTTGCTTCTTGGCTGGGATCCTGTTTCGGAGCATAATAATTTTATTTTCCTTCGCATCAGCATTGTTTGTGATCTTGTGTGATATTTACTCCAACATACTACCTGAATGAGTACTCGAGCATAAAAGCTTCCCTTATTCTGTGGAATTTTGATGGAAGCTATCGACTGAGGAATTTGAATGCTGTCTGTCAAACTTGTTCACTGCATAACTTTTTTATTTGCTATTCTGAGTTCTGAGTTCTATCTAAGTTAAAATAAAGTTGTTGCGCACCAATGTACAGGGAGATAATAGTGATGTATGCTCAAGCTATATCCAAGTTGGCTAATGATATTGCTAGTAATCTGGCTAGAAGCATGGGTTTGGCAGATTACAGTTTCAAAGATTGGCCTTTACAGTTCAGAATGAACAAGTACACATTTAGTCAGGAAACGATAGGCTCATCTGGTGTACAGATTCACACGGACTCTGGATTTCTCACAATACTTCAGGATGATGAAAATCTTGGAGGACTGGAAGTCCTGGACCCTGCAGGAACATATGTCCCTGTTGATCCCTTGCGTGATACATTTCTCGTAAATCTAGGAGACATCGCTGTGGTATGTTGGATTTCACTTACGAATGTGTGGATAACATGAGATTCAGCAGAAATTACCCCCAACTGAATGTATTTCTGATATTAAGCTCATTTCTGTTCTTATAAAGCCATGGAGCAATGGAGAGCTACGAAATGTGCAACACCGGGTTCAGTGTAAGGGTGCTGGGATACGTTTGTCGATTGCAACTTTTCTTTCACCAGCACCAGATACAACCATTGAAGCACATCCGAAGTTTTTAAAACCTGGTCATCCTCCCATATACGTCCCCTTCACGTACGCACAGCTCAGGGAAATTCGAGCTGCAGAGAAGCTGCATGCTGGGGAAGCCCTACAGAGGGTCCTTTGGCAGAAAAACGATCCTGATGGATATGATCGGCCCGATTCTTGTTAGATTTGTTTGACAAGGCAATCTATTGCTGTTAAGGATCTGATGATATCACTTGCAGATGATGTCAGTATCACTGATCATATATAAACATATATTCCTGCAATTTGCAAAGTCATGACTAATTTTCTGACTTTTTAGGACATGTATGAAAAGTCAATTCTTATCAAATTATGAAGAATGTTTAATACTAATGCAGCATGTGTGCATTTGACCTTAGAGTCAAGTTTTTGACCTGGCATCATGGCTGCCATCTTAAGGTGGCTGTATTTGTTTCCTATTTCAAGATCTGTGGAAGATTTAGAAAGAATCTTCTCAGCTAATCCTGGGCTGTGCTTCTTGACTTTTAGGTGGTTAGTAGGTAATGATCACATAGCGTGGCGGATTAATTATGCCTGCTTGCGCTTTTGATTGTAATCAAACAACCCGAAATCAGATTTAATAAGTCCAACATGTATGTAATATGATCCAATTAACTTGAGTAGATGATGATGCTTGATGCTGATCCCTAACGACTTGTATAACTTAATTGAAGATAATCTGCTTAACGACTTGTTTCTGTCCCTGTCTGTATGCAGGACATTACTGTAACGTAATCAGTTTCGTCTGCATGTCGATTATTATTAAGCTTCTGTAATGACAGATAATGAAGTTTTAAGGAATAAAGAGTGAGTTTGTTAAACTGTATAATCACTATGATGTCAAATGCTCTGATTAACAATAGAAATGAACTGATAATACAAGTTACAACCACCATCATAATGTACACTGGCAATACACTCCCTATCTGATGTACACCTCTGAAAAGTTTCAGGAAACAAAAAATTACAGTATTCAAGAACTTTTACCTTGAACTGATCAGAAAACAATTGAATGGAAGAAAAATGACATGGGATAAAAAAAATAAAAAAAAAATAAAAGGGGGTGAGAATCATACTTTCCAATAGCAGGTATGTCTCATATTGTTGATCTGTTTATACCATGGAGTACTCACTGGTGTATGGACTCCGCGGACTGGCAGAGGGAGGAGTCCAGCCAGACTGGCCATACTGTGAAGACGCCATGGGGGTGGTATCAGGCGAAAACTCTGAGGTTGTGGTGTCCCCCATTGGCCCCATTGAGGGCCACACAAAGGCGGGCTTAAAAGGCGGGACAGTAGGTGCTGGTGCTGACCCTGACAAAATCTGCAATATTGAGTGTGTCTTTGGCCGTTCACTAGATATAGGGTGAGAGCAAGCCAAGCCTAAGAGCAAAACCTTCTCTGCTTCCTCTGCAACATACACCTTCTCGAGCCTCTGATCCATTGCGTCTAGGATGGATCCTTCACGGTGCTTAGACCATACCCAGTCCACCAGGCATTGGTAGCCGCCCTTCTTGGTCCACGGCTGGAGCCCACAAGCCACCTCAAGAAGCACAGCACCAAAGCCATACACGTCAGACTCCCTAGTTGCCTTCCCAGTGTGGAAACTCTCAGGAGCAATGTACCCCATTGTGCCATGAATCCCTTCCATTTCTGCGTAAGAAGTCTTTTCATGGTCCACAGCACGAGCCAAACCAAAATCACCAAGACGTGCATTGAAGTTGTTATCAAGCATGACATTGCTCGACTTTAGGTCTCTATGAATCACCTTGTCATCATACTCATAGTGCAAATAGTGCAGAGCAGACGCTACCCCCTTCAAGGCCTTGTATCGGAGTTCCCAGCTTAAGGGCGTGTCTTTTTCATCACAGAATATGTGCTTGTCTAGGCTTCCATTCGGCATGTACTCGTACACCAGCAGGAGCATCCCATTTTGGTGGCACCATCCTGAGACAAATACAACAGAATCTCAATACTCCAGTTCAAAATTTTAACTTACGCATTTTCAGCTTCACATAGAAGTTTCCGGATGAGGTTGAACATCATAATTCAATGCATAAATCTTTCCTAGTTGTAAAATTAGACAAAAATCATATCAACATCATATGTTTTATACAAGTCACGTCTGTTGGTTCCGATTCAGATTGGGTAAAATACCCACGAATATACTTGGACATAACTGGCACTTATAGACATGGGTCGGTACTCCTTGGCGGCTCTCCCCACCACTTTTAACACTTAAACCCGACAGCATTGGATCCACGACTTAATTCCATTCCCCAAATTGTCCAACTATAGTCGACCCATAAATAAGTTTCGATTTGCATTCCCTTGATGACGGATCCCCTTACCTACCCCCATCGGGAGTAGGGCATACTACATTATTACTACGCATAAGATATAATGTACTCCCTCTATTCGCCTATAAACTTCATATTTTCTATTTAGGGGTGTTCATTTTTAAACTTCTTACTTAGACTCTTTCCTTATTTGTACAAATAAATACCAAAACACCTTTATTAAAAGTGCAAGTAGGGCATACCCTTATGTATAATTTTACACCAAGTAGACCCTAAAACTCATTTTTTATTCTATTTTTCTTAAAAATTGTGTTCCGACCCTACGCATTTTATAGGCGAACGGATGAAGTACTAGGCACAATCCAAAGTACCACAAACCTAACACAATGATTACTCGTACAATCCATGATCATAAACGAAACAAAATGAAAGTGAAATCAACATAATTACATAAAACATACCTAGTAATTTGACGAGATTTCGATGGCGCAATCGATTAATAATAGTAAGCTCAGACAAGAAATCATCTTGACTCTTAATTTCATCCCTAGAAAATTTCTTAAGTGCAACCTCAACATTTTCGCCAGGTAGTAACGCCTTGTACACGGTACCGTACCCACCTTGTCCTAATTTATGTTTCTCGTCAAAATTATTAGTGGCTTTTTTCATATCTTTATACTCGTACTCCCTCGGTTGACCCGGTAGGCTCTTAAGTGCACCTATTAGGTTCGGGTCGGATTGCGGCTTGACCTTCCTCCTTTTCCAAAACCATCCTAACCCGAACCCGACTATTATTACTAATAGTCCTAAGGAAACCCCAACCCCGACGTAAGCACCCGTGCTTACGCCGGGGTTAGGGTTTTCGATAATCTCCACGGTGAGATTCCAGCTCAACACGCAGTGGAGCTCGGCGATTCCGTCCCCGGTGGAGGCCGAGAACCCAAAGTACGACATCGGATTAACGATGTCGCTGAGATCGAGGTCGGTGACGTTCATTACCGGCGTTTGAGGCATACGCGCCACTGCGTATTGGTCGGTGATGTCGGTCATGTACACCGTGAGCTCCTTTTTGTCGGCGAGATAGTTAATCCACACCTTGTGAAACACCGTACCCGGCGGCGCTAGCGTGATGTTGAAGTTTGACAAGGAAACGGTTTTATTCGACTTGATTGAGTTGATGTTGAGTCCGATATGATTCGAATCCGGATCGAAGTCGCCGTTTTTTACTGTATCAAGCTCAACCGCAAGCAGCTTGTTGCTGACCTTTCCGTCGGAGGTGGCGTTCGTTAACCCGAGGTACTCGCCGGCGCTCGCAGTCGGAACGGCGAGGTCCGGCGCAATAATAAACGCGACTCCCTCTCCGGGAGTCATCGGAGTAGCGTCGGAGTTGTCCAGACGGTAGATGTTGAGCAAGAATGTTGTGTTGAAAGAGGCAAGTTTCGAGCCTTTCCACATTAGGAAAGGCTCGTTGTATAGGATTCGGCCGGAACGATTCATTAGCGAATAGTTTCCGGCCGAATCCGGAGTTATTTGGAGCGCGCCGTTGCTTATCATTGACGGCGACTCTACCCTAAACCTATTGTTATATGTTTGGTTGAATGGGAAACCAAATGTGTTGTTTGAAACTTCCATCTGTTTCGCCGCCGCAGGAACTACCGCGGCGGCGAAAAATAGGAGGAGTGTGAAAATCAATACCACAAATTTCATAAGTTTTTTCATCCAAATGTAAGAATTGATGAGAATGAAATGAAATGAAATTATAGAGATGAATGTGGGATTAGTAGTATAATGCAATGTAGGGGGAAATAGACAAAAGAGAGATAGTAGGATAAGTTTTAATAGGATTTGTATGTGTTTTTTAGTGTTAAACTTTTGAATTTCCAGCAAAGAAAGAATATAGCATTGCAGAAATAATTTAGTCTGAATTTGTGCAAGAGGGAGTTTAATGATATGATTTGGTCATAACTTTGAATGTTTTGCCAAGTATTTTATTATTTAAGCTTAGTACATGTGTACTTGGGTGTGAGTGTGATGTGTTTTCCTTTTTGGACTTTGAACAATGAGTTGAACTTCGTGGAACTTGCATAATTTTTCTTATTTTATTTCATTAGGAAGTTATTAGGAAGGTATTATATACAGTGTTATAGTGGGACTAGTCAGCATGCCCGGCCTGCGCCCGGGCAGTATATGTATATTGTTATACTCATTTTATAAAATTGACCGTTTATTTTTGTTATAATATTATTAGCAACACTATTATTTTCCATAAATGAGCTTACAACCATAAATTATATTATTTTCTATAAATTAGATAATAATTTTCATATTATGTAATTACTTAGTGTTATCCAATTAATGAATGTCAAGTGTCCTTCTAGGAAAGACTTGGTTTCAGGTTTTAATATATAACTAGTTTGCATGCCCGACCCGCATCCGGGCTACCTAATTATATTGTTTATACCCGTTTCATACAAATGTAGGTTTATTTTTGTTATAATAATATTTGGAAATATATTTTACATTATTTTTTATTTCTACTTTTGTCACCCGTCATATTATTTCACTATTTATTTAATTCTACTTACCCATCATATTATTATTCCCTTTCCACTATTACGTCCCCGGTTATACTATTTCATTTTCATTCCACTATCACGTCACCAGTTATAATATTTCATTCTCATTCCACTATCCCGCCATCCGTTGATTATATTTCAATTTATTACCATAAATTAGTTGTACTATAATAACTAATTATTATTATCATAAATTATAATATCCATAAATTAGTTAGTACTTTACCATATTATATAATTCCATTGTGTTATCCAATTAATATGTGCCAAGTGTCCTCCTAGGAAAGACTTGGTTTCAGGTTTTAATATATAGTATTAGATTAGATATTAGATAAGTGGTCGGAGCTTTAGGTAAATTGATTCGTGTTTGGTACATAAATAAGTCTGTAAAAAAAATCTTAACTGTTCAGTTGGAATCTAGAAAATGTACTTGTTAGGAATTCTTTTACACAATAACATTTGAGAGAGCTAAAAAGGTAAGATTTAAACATTGAAGTTTCGACCATAAATTTTAAAGGTTATATCCGCATAAGTTGAATGTATGTACGTTACTAGTAAGTATAATAGTGATTGGAAATGGCGAATGCTAGGATTGAGGTTTTGGGTAAGTTTGAATGAACACCGGTACACCTAGTGGTAGTGGGAGGTTAGGAGCACGTTTATATAAAAGAAAATTTGATTTACACCTAATCCATATGTTGAGGACTTGAGGTTAGAGACTTGAGAGTGACATCTTCTATATTTATCAAGCCGCTTGCCAATTTGCGATAAGATGTTATCAAGTCCCTATACTCCCTACTCCATCCGTTCTACAACATTTTGGTCATTCTTTTGGTTTTTTAATTGTTTAGTGAAAATATCGTTGATTAGTCTCAAAATGGGTTTTGTATTGAATAAAGAGGGACATGCAACTAGAAAGCAACTTTTTAAAAACCAGAATGAACGTCAAGCTGGTGGTCTCAAGGGTTTGATGGTTGAAACGGTTTGACCTGATCAAAAAACCGGATGACGTCATAATTATAAAAATATTGCTAAAAATATAAAATATATATGAAATATCCTTCAAATCCGGTTGAACCGGGCGGTCACCACCGGTTCTTGCTGTTTAACAGTGATTTGGTCCGGTTCAACCCGGTTTTGATGACCATTCCCAAGTTTGTAAGCTAACCGGACCGGACCACTGGCTGGTTTCTGGTTGAGCCAGTTCAACCGGCCGCGCCCGATCCGTTTGTTAAAACATTGCTAAAAAGTCCACCAAATTAGAAGGTCAAACATATCGTCAAATTTTTGTAACACCAATAGTTTGAAAATAAGATTCAACTACTCCGTACTTAATACAGTTTTTTTGAATTATATTAGTACTACTATGCCAAAATATAAGTGACTGACGTTTTTTCTCAAACAACCGAAATAGCATTGTTTTGCTCGAATCAAAAGCACTCGATGAAAAATGTCATGACGTCCGTGTTATAGGTCATGTTTTTATCGCCAATCTTTTACATTGAGTTCATTTTAAAGGAGAAAAATATAATCAATTTATATCACATCAATTCAAAATAAAATCAAACAAAACTAAGTGAACCTTAAAATACGTTTCTTTATAAGAAAGTGAATATTTAATCTTCCAAATAAAACCACCGAATAAGTCATAGGTCTCAACCAACAATCCGTTTCAACCACAAAGAAGCTTACAAGTGACATTATTATTATTATTATTATTATTATTATTATTATTATTATTATTATTATTATTAGGGTCCATCTCGGATCCTTTTAACTAGCCTGATAGCTAAGAAAGGCGGGGAGATTAGTGCATCTCTCATCCTTTTTTAGTGACATGCACCAACTGACCAACATCATCCCATATTCCCATACATTTACAACCAAGATTGAGGTGGAGATTCGGCCTATGTCTAAATAATACACCAAGATAAAGCAGCTCTTTTAACTAAATTTGAAGATTTAACCTCCAAATTATGATCAACATCAAATTACTTAATATCCTTGACACAACATGAATACAAATTTAATTATAATTATATCATTAATAGGAGATAAAACTCTCATCTATATAGGTTGAAGTTAGTGGTCGCGGCGGCTCCTATTAGATAAGACTTAAGAGATCGTGACTCGTTATTGCGTAAAGAATACGAACCCGAAAAATCATTGTTTTTCCTTTAAATTTAACTTTTGATAATCTACCCTTACCTCCTTAGAAATAAAAAAAGTCATACTCACAACTAAGACGCTCTATTCATTTTTTAATACTACGGGTCAAATTGTGATACGATTTTTGTAAGTTATGTCAAAACATTATTTTTCATCAAAATACAAGTAGTCAATATTGTTTTGAGGAGTGAAGAGGAATTCGATTTTGTAAGAATTAGTATGAAATTAACTCCAAATTTACAATGCTTACATTTCTTTAGTCAAGGTGGGAACAGAATACAAATCAATTGTAAAGTATTTTTGCTCCTAGTACGATTAGCAGAATAATGCAGATTTGAGAGAGCAAATTAATAAAACATTAGACGATGTCATGATTAACTGTTGTTGTTTAACAAAAGAAAAATGGTTTGTCCAATTAACTAGACGACAAGAATTTCAAGCGTTATTGGTTAAATAATAAATAACAGCAACAAGATCAACCATTCCGTTGTAGTCTAGTTGGTTAGGATACTCGGCTCTCACCCGAGAGACCCGGGTTCAAGTCCCGGCAACGGAATTTTTTTAAACTCCTTTTAGATTGTTCTTTTCCTGGATGAAAATGTGTTTACACCATTTTTTACGTAGTTCGCTAATCATATAAAACTCTCAAAATTTTGCGTAGAAATTTCTTGAGTACGTTATCTTAGAAGGAAAATTTATAACGACCGCCACTTATTCTAAAAACACTTGATATCGGGCCATGATCCGGAAGAAGGTGAAGTGTTGGGCTCTCATCATGTGTGGACAGAGTGGCCCATTTGGTGTGGATATGGACACTTTTGTGTAACTCTTCAAATTTTGACTAGTTAGCAATTTAGCATATCTGATACAAACTTCCAACACCTGTTAGCCTATTACAATTAAGGGCCTGTTTGATATCGTTTTTTGTTTTCAGTTTTCAGTTTTTTTGAAAACCAAAGTCCCGTTTTTTAAAACCAGAAAAAATATTTTTCAGGGCCTGTTTGGTATCGTTTTCTGTTTTTAGTTTTCTGTTTTTTTGAAAACCGAAGTCCCGTTTTTGAAAACCAGAAAAAGTGGTTTTCTGTTTTCAGTTGTCATTTTTCATTTTCTGTATGACTATTATAGAAACATACCGTTTAAATTAATTTTTGCAGCTTATTTAGATAAACTTTTTACGCAAAAAAACAAAAAACTGAAAACGGCAGTGATACCGAACGGGCCCTCAGTTTTCAGTTGTCAGTTTTCATTTTCTGTATGATTATTATAGAAACATACAGTTTAAATTAATTTTTGCAACTTATTTAACTAAATTTTTTTACGCAAAAAAACCAAAAACTGAAAACGACAGTGATACCGAACGGCCCTAATATTTTAACTTTTTGCTACTATTTTAATAATTAGCTATTATTTCAGCTACTTTTACTGAATATATTGGCACTCGAATAAGTATCTAACGCTTTAGCAATAATGCATGGACTGAGGTTTTTTAAAGATTTGGTTAGAACAACTTTTAAATAGAGTATTTTCAACCATTATACTAATTTCACGAAAACCGTATATACAAGTATATCTCTGGTGTTATAGGGCAAACTCCATATAATATGAAAACAGTAGTTTTTTTTTTTTTTTTTTTTTTTTGAACAAAGAAAATAGTAGTTACTCTATCTATTCCTCTCAATTATGAACGTTTTTGGTTATTATGTTTCTTTTTATGTCAACCTCTTGCTTCTACATTTTTTTTATTTACCCATATATCCCATATAGTAAATTAGTAATAAAATTTTAAAACATTAACAATTCAAACAACTATGAATCCGTATAAGGGTTTATAACTTCAGGGAGAAGGAAACCAGATCGATGAAGTATGCCTCACTCTCACTACATGTCATGTGGTATTAGCCTCTCGTTGGACCCACTATTTATGTAATTTTTTTTTTTGAAGTAGTTATTTATGTAATTAATCACACAAAAATTCCAGATAATTAAAACAAAAAAAAAAAAAGAAAAATCAAAGATCCCAATAATTTGTGCACCTTTTGATCCCCACCTCGATATCATCACCCCTGTTAAAACAAAAGACACGAGTAAATGGAAGCGAACACTTCCACCACCACCTCGCCGCCGTATCATCCACCGTCGGCGGCGGCGGTTTTTACCGAAAAACAACATTCGACGGCACACACTGTATTGGCGGTGGCGATTTGGTTGGGAGCAATTCATTTCATTGTCATCGTCCTTGTCTCTTCTTTCGTCGTTCTCTCTCTTCCCAAAGCCTTAGCGTATGTCTCACGCTCTCTCCCTCTCTCCTCTCTCTATTAGCATAATTCTAACTTTAATTTTGATAATAATTTCATTAATTTTGTAGAGTTTGTTGGGTGTTTTTGATATTTATGGTGATTCCAATTGATGAAAAAGACAAATATGGCCGAAAATTAGCTAGGTATGATCAAATGTAGTCTTTAATTTTATTTTTATTTGTTCTTCCCCAATTTGTCATTTTGAGTATTTTTTTTTTTTAATTTGAGGAAATTGGGTATTTTTGTGTGTATTGAGTACAGATATATATGTAAGCATGCACTTGGATACTTCCCTGTTACGCTTCGTGTTGAAGATTACGAGGCTTTTGATCCGAATCGCGCTTATGGTAAAATAATAATACTATTTGCATTGTTGTTTTTAGTAGGATGACAATTGAGCAATGCTATGGAATTAGAAATTTACAATAAGAAGGGTTAGGAAATAGTTCAAAGTTGGGAACTTTTATGTTCTAAAAGTTCGTAGTTTTCGTGTTTTTGGATCGACAACATTACTCTAGTGCCTCAAAGGAAGCTCATTTATGTATGCTTGGAAGCTCTTAAATGAGACTGATGCTAAAAGTTGCAAATCATAGCTACATATAGGGTTTTTAGAGGGCAAGGTTGCCTACATCCTACCCTACTAAGCTCCAAAAAGCAAGCATCTTTTTAAAGGCCCCATATCTTGCCAGACTAGAGGCAGGAGTCTTTGAGACACTAAGGCAATGTTCGTTATAGTTCTCTTTTTTAGTATCCTCAATTTTCGGGGCTAAGGCAATGTTCGGTAATACTAGTGATTTTCGTTCGTTTGTTTTACAATTTTGCTTTTGATTATTATTAGTTATTCCAGCCTCTTGTGCAAAAGTGGTCCTTCAATTACTACAATGTGCTATAAGGACTTTGTATCTATTGCTCTAAAGTCTAAACAGCATATCACATCTTATATACTTTAAGATCAGGCCCAACCTTTTTTCTCAATCCATCTTGTTTACCAAGCATCTAAATTAACAAGCTGTCCGTCCAATATTCTGTAGTTGTCTCGTCATGCTATTTTGCCCCGATGTACGAAAAAATGTTGCGCACTATCTTACGAATGGGGCTCCTGGTCTCGCATCATAAACTATGGGTTTAAGTTTAATTGGATTACTTCTAGCCTTCTTATTGAAATTGAGGCATTTGAATTAGAAATGTTCATGTGGATTCACAATGCAAAGGTCTTTTGCTTGTGGAATTGATCTGGACTGCATGTATATTCATCTGTAGGGAAGTTAAAGTTTGTGGCCTTTGTTAGTCATGCTGAAAGCCATATAGTTAAGTATATCTGGGTAAATCGTTACAAGGGATACTTATAGCACACTGTTTTACTGTCTGAATTCTGCTAATGTTACGTACTCCATGCTGTCTGCAGTTTTCGGGTATGAGCCACATTCGGTTTTGCCAATTGGAGTTGTCGCACTTGCTGATCTTACAGGGTTTTTGCCCTTTTCTAAAATAAAGGTTCTTGCAAGCACTGCTGTAAGTCCTCCTTGACCTTTAATTGCTGCTGCATGAGAAGTACTATCTTTTGTGGTCTTATAATTTCCTGGTGCTTAGGTCTTTTACACTCCATTCTTGAGGCATATATGGACATGGTTGGGCCTTTCTCCTGCAACTAGGAAGAACTTTACGTCCCTTTTGTCATCGGGTCATAGTTGCATCATAGTGCCCGGTGGAGTGCAGGAGACTTTTCACATGGAGCATGGTTCTGAGGTATATTTTCTCTTTTTTAGTTTCTAAAATAGATATGATGGAATTAAGCAGTTTTGCTCACTTAACTATATACGCTTATTTTATCCTGAATTAGTATTCGGCTGATGGGATTTTTCATGCAAATCCCAATGTCAGTCATAAAAAAACAGTCGGCATGCATACAACCCCCCCTTCCCTCCTAGCTCGCTGTAGGCGGGAGCCTTTGAGGCATTTGGGTAATGTTGTGTGTGATGTGATGATGATTTTGTGAATTGGGATCTCCCAAGTCAAGGAGACTCTACTTGCGTGATAAGTTCACATTTTGGACTGTTAGACCAGCTGCTGCCAAACGGATTGACACTTTGGCAGGCAGTAATAGTATATGGGTTAATGGCTTTGGTTACTCTTCATTGGTTTTGCAGGTAGTATTTCTTAGGAATAGGAAAGGATTTGTTCGTTTAGCATTGCAGTTGGGCTGCCCTGTTGTACCAGTTTTCAGCTTTGGCCAGGTACCATCCTGTAAATTGCAGCAGTTTTTGTGTGCTCTGCTGAAAGTATCAATTGTGGTATCGCCTTTGGCCAAGTACCATCCTTTTAATTCCTACTTTGAATTGGATTCTTTACAGTCAGAGGTCTACAAATGGTGGAAGCCAGGTGGGAAATTTTTCTTGCGATTTTCCAGAGCTATAAGATTCACCCCAATAATCTTCTGGGGGGTTTTTGGGTATGTTTCAAATCCGGATTATGTTATTTACTGTCTCTGGTGTGGTGAGATTTTTGCTGTGGCTTTAATATTTTGCTTAGTGAAGCCAATGCTTGATGTCTGTTTGGTGTTACGGAGTTTTTTTTTTGTTGCAAGTACTCGTAAATTATGCCACATATAGTGCAAGAAGATTCTGGAAATATTTCTGTTTGGTACATGCATGTACAAAAGCAGCATATATTCTGTTTGAAACAGATGAATACAACCTCGTTCAAGAATCAGGCAGTTGACCATGTGACATGGCTCTATGATATGAATGTTGCTGGCAACTGTCCCTTTGGAGGCTTACTTCACTTTTGCCCTAATCAAACCTTATCTATTCCTGCAGATCTCCTTTACCATATCGTGTTCCTATGCATGTTGTGGTTGGGCGACCGATTGACGTCAAGAAAACTCCAGACCCTACCATGGAGGAGGTATGGGTTTCTCTATATTAGTCCAGTAATCAGATTCATTTCTGCTGACTGTCAAGTTTGTCTATCAGTACAGTTCTGTTATATATTAGGCCATTTTCTGCAATGTGGCACGTCTACTGCTTCTTTTTACCAAGCTTCTCTTATGTGGTTTCCTTGTATCTTCTAGGTGTCGGAAGTACATACCCGGTATGTTGAAGCTCTTCAGGAGCTGTTCGAAAGACATAAAGCAAAGGTTGGCCATGCCGATCTTCAATTGAAGATTCTTTAGTTTCCTGCCACTTTTATCTTGTACATATGTACACTAGACACACATATGGATATTATGATGTATTCTAAATGTTAGAAGTTGAATGAAAGAATTGATGCATTCTTTATGAGCAGATGAATAATAGCAGCAAAATGCAGTTATACGTATATCATGTTTGTTTTAAAATACAGCGCATTTTTTTTCTCAACTGTTGAAAGTTGTTAATTTCGGTAATTTTTAATCACTTGCAATTTCTTATAACTGCCGAGCAGAAGTCAGTATTTACATTGTGTACTTTATCGAAATACTCAAGCACTCACACTACCTCATTTTTTTTGAGATAAAATATCATGAGTGAATAACAACATCTTTAATCTCAGTGTTTTAAAGGATCCTGCCATAAGGCAGAGTAAGGGGGGTCGGATGCACGCAAACTTTACCCTTATTGGAACATAGAGAGGTTGCGTACGGATGACCCAAAATAAAAATTGCGTCAGTGGAGTGTCAATAACTTCATCCCTAATAATAATAGGTTAGCAATTCAAACAATGATGGTTTTAAATTTTTAGTGACTTGATGGAAAAGGAAACCAAAATCGATGAAGTATGCCTCAGCCTCACTGGCTCACTCTCCAAGTCTCCAGTCTCTTGCTATATATTCATGTGTTTTTAGCCTGACATCTCATTGGACCCCGTATCATAATTACGTAATATTTATCACACAACGACACTACCGACACCACCAACAACAACAAACAAACAAAAATTATAGAAAAATAAAAATAAAAATCAAATATAATTAAAGAAAATTGAGTGTTTCGTTAATAAATGCTTTAAATTAACTTATTTCTAATTTCGGGTCCATAGAAAACTTATTTATGCATAATGGTTCCTCGTAGGCCTGAGTACAACAAACCTGATACTAAACTTTTTTTGGCAAACGTACCCATAAAATACTGGCGCGCCAAATGCCATTTTTGGACCAAAACCGTCCCAAAATGAGGCCGTTTAGAATAAAAACCGTCTGACCTCATTTTGGCGATTGACGGAACAATTTTGGGTGGTTTCAAGAAAGAAAGAAAAAAAATCTAAAGCTAGGTAGTCAACTAGTCATACAACTCATACCCAAGCCTACAAAAATCCATTGTACATGAATAAGCATTTTTGCACATTCTGCCCTCCTCACCATCAGATGCAACTATGCAAGCTTTAATGTCACCCCCGCCCTCCGTCAATAAAAAGATTTCACACAAGGTGTTGTTTAGCAAAATTGATTGAACGATTAATTCAAATAATGCTCAAAAAAATAAAATTTATCAAAATGGGGTTGTAAAAAACTTATTTATCGAAATGGGGTGCACGTAGGCTCGGATACCTGGGAGCCTGAAACTCGTCATGGCGCGTGGCGAGTTTGACCTGGGAGCTTGAAACTCGCCATGGCGCGTGGCGAGTTTGTCTTCACCATCTTCCCCCGAATTACAGTCAACAGAGCAAAAACGGTCAAACTCGCCACGGGCCATGGCGAGTTTGTCAAACTCGCCACGCGCCATGGCGAGTTTCAGGCTCCCAGGTATCCGAGCCTACGTGCACCCCATTTCGATAAATAAGTTTTTTACAACCCCATTTTGATAAATTTTATTTTTTTGAGCATTATTTGAATTAATCGTTCGCAATTCTTAATCTTTCTTTAATACGGAGTATTATCAGAAATTCAATCTTCTTGATTTTTTATCTCTTTAAATAAAAGTTGGACCATACTCAATAAATTTTTTTTTTCAGTTAAAAAAAAAAGATTTTTTGTCACACCTATATACCTAAACAAACGAACGATTAATTCAAATAATGCTAAAAAAAATAAAATTTATCAAAATGGGGTTGTAAAAAACTTATTTATCGAAATGGGGTGCACGTAGGCTCGGATACCTGGGAGCCTGAAACTCGCCATGGCGCGTGGCGAGTTTGACCTAGGAGCCTGAAACTCGCCATGGCCCGTGGCGAGTTTGACCTGGGAGCCTGAAACTCGCCATGGCTCGTGGCGAGTTTGACCTGGGAGCCTGAAACTCGTCATGGCGCGTGGCGAGTTTGTCCTCACCATCTTCCCCCGAATTAATTAGTCAACAGAGCAAAAACGGTCAAACTCGCCACGCGCCATGGCGAGTTTCAGGTTCCCAGGTATCCGAGCCTACGTGCACCCCATTTCGATAAATAAGTTTTTTACAACCCCATTTTAATAAATTTTATTTTTTTGAGCATTATTTGAATTAATCGTTCTAAGAATTGCATTGTTTATTTATTTATTTATAATCCGACCTTTTATTCAGTGCTCTTTTTTAATCACCCCTGCTAAAAGAAGATAGAGTAGTCAATGGAAGCAGAGACTTCCACCACCACCACCTCGCCGCCGTCTCAACCACCGTCGGCGGCGGCATTGTTCACCGGAAAACAATATTCGACGATACACACTGTGTTGGCGGTGGCGATTTGGTTGGGCGCATTTCACTTGATTGTCATCGTCCTTGTCTCTTCTTTCCTCTTTCTCTCGCTTCCCAAAGCCTTAGCGTATGTTTCACACTCTCTCTCTCTCACACTCTCCCTGTCAGCATAATTTTTGATAATTTTAATAAATTTTTGTGTATTTTTTTTTTTGTAGAGTTTGTTGGGTGTTATTGATATTTATGGTAATTCCAATTGATGAAAAAGACAAGCATGGGCTAAAATTAGCTAGGTATGATCAAATGTAGCTGTTTTTTTGTTCCCCAATTTGTCATTTTAGTTTAAGTTTTTTTGTCTGATTTCTTGAATTTTGAGGAAATTGTGCATTTTTGTGTGTTTTGAGTACAGATATATAAGTAAGCATGTACTTGGGTACTTCCCAATTACGCTTCATGTTGAAGATTACAAGGCATTTGATCCAAATCGCGCTTATGGTAACAATGCTATTTGTATTCTTGTGTTTTTGTAATGACAATTGAGCAATGTTGGAATTTGATCTTAGAAATGTACTTTAATAAAGTGTTGGAAATAGTTCAAAGTAGGGAACTTTTATGTCCTTATTCGTGTTTTTCGTGTTTTTGGATCGTTAACATTACTCTAGTGCCTCAAAGGAAGCTCATTTATGTACTGTATGATTGTAAGCTCTTAAATAGTTAAATGAGACTGATGCCCAAAATTTGCAAATATAGCTACATATAGGGTTTTTAGAGGGCAAGGTTGCCTACACCCTACCCTACTAAGCTCCAAAAGCAAGCATCTTAAAGGCCCCATATCATGCCTGACTAGAGGCGGGAGTCTTTGAGGCACTATGGCAATGTTCGTCATAGTTCTCTTCTTTAATATCTTCGATTCCTCATATGGTAATAGTGTTTTTCGTTCGTTTGTTTTGCAGTTTTGCTTATAATAAAAGGAGATTTTATACAATGTGCTATAAGCACTTTGAATTTATAGCTCTAAACAGTATATCACATCTTATATGACATCAGTCCCAACCCTTTTCTCAATCCATTTTGTTTACTAAGCATCTCAAATTCTCAATCAACGAGCTGTGTGTCAAATATTCTGAAGTTGTCCCGTTATGCTATGTTGCCCCAATGTACGAAAAGATGTTGCACACTATCTTACGAATGGTGCTCCTGGTCTCTCATCATAAATCTGTGGGTTAAAGTTTAATAGAGCCTTATAGAAATTGAGGCATTTGATTGAGTAGTGTTTATGTGGATTCAGAATGCAAAGGTGTTTTGCTTGCGGAATAGTTCTGGACTACAATGCATCTTCATTCCAATACCTGTAGGGAAGTTAAAGTCTGGCTTTTGTTAGTCATGCTGAAAGCCACATAGTATATCCGGGTCTATCTTACAAGGGATACTTATAGCACTCTGATTTACTGTATGCATTCTGCTAATGTCACGTACTCTTGCCGTCTGCAGTGTTTGGGTATGAGCCACATTCAGTTTTGCCAATTGGAGTAGTTGTACTTGGTTCTCTTACAGGGTTTTTGCCTTTCTCTAAAATAAAGGCTCTTTCAAGCACTGCTGTAAGTCCTCCTTAACCTTTAATTGCTGGAGCATGATGAAAGAGTAAAGACTATCTTTTGTGGGTCTTATATTTCCTGGTGTTTAGGTGTTCTACACTCCATTCGTGAGGCATATATGGACATGGTTGGGTGTTTCTCGTGCAACTAGGAAGAATTTTACATCCCTTTTGTCATCAGGTCATAGTTGCGTCTTAGTGCCTGGTGGAGTGCAGGAGACTGTTCACATGGAGCATGGTTCTGAGGTATAAATCGTATTTATTATTTTATAAAATAAATATGATATGATGGAAAAAGCAAAGTTGCTCACTTAACTATATGCGCTTCTTTTATTCTAGATATACATTCGGTTGATGGGGGTCTTCATGCAATTCTTAATTTAGGTCATCAAAAAACAGCTTGCATACATCCGACCCTCCCTTCCCCCTTTCTCTCTGTAGGCGGCAGTCTTTGAGGGATTTGGGTAATGTTGTTGTAATGTGATGAGGGTTTTGTGAATTCTAATCTTCCAAGTCAAGGAAATTCTACTCGTGATAACTCAAAAGCACACATTTTGGAATTTGGACTGTTAGACCAGCTGCTGCTGAACGGATTGACACTTTGGCAGACAGTATTATATGTGGATGCTTAGCTTTGGTTACTCTTCATTGATTTTGCAGGTACTGTATCTTAAGAATAGGAAAGGATTTGTTCGCGTAGCATTGCAGATGGGCTGCCCTGTTGTCCCAGTTTTTAGCTTTGGCCAGGTTGGAAATTGTGGCAATGAGTTCACATTTGTCGTGCTCTGCTGAAAGTATCAACTGTCGTACTAGTTTTTTGGCCAAGTGCCACCCTTTTAATTTCTATTTTGAATTGGCTTCTTTGCAGTCACAAATCTACAAATGGTGGAAGCCAGGTGGAAAACTTTTCTTGCAATTTTCCAGAGCTATAAAATTCACCCCAATAATCTTCTGGGGGGTTTTTGGGTATATTTCAGATCCAAATTTTGTTATTTACTGTCTCTGGCGTGGTGAGATTTTTGCTGTGGTTTCAAATCTTTTGCATGTAGGGAAGTACTAATAAGCTGTGCCACATTTACATAAAGTGCAAGAAGATTCTGGAAATGTTTCTGTGTGGCACATGTACAAAAGCGGCATATATTTGGTTTGAAACAGATGAATACAAACTAGTTCGAGAATCAGGCAGTTGGCCATGTAACATGGCGCTATGATATGAATGTTGCTGCCAACTGTTCCTTTGGAGGTCTACTTCACTTTTGCCCTAATCAAACCTTATCTATCCCTGCAGATCTCCTTTACCATATCGGGTTCCTATGCATGTTGTGGTTGGGCGACCGATTGAAGTCAAGAAAACTCCAGAGCCTACCATGGAGGAGGTATGGATCTCTACATTAGTCCAGCAATCAGATTCATTTCTGCTGACTGTCAAGTTTGTCAAGCTTGTCTTATCAGTACAGTTGTGTTATATACTAGGCCATTTTCTGCAATGCAGCATATTTAGTGCTCCTACTTACGAAGCTTCTCTTATGTAATTTCCTGGTATCTTCCAGGTGTTGGAAGTACATACCCGGTATGTTGAAGCTCTTCAGGAGCTGTTCGAAAGACATAAAGCAAAGGTTGGCCATGCCGATCTTCAGTTGAAGATTCTCTAGTTTCCTGCCACTTTATGTTGTATATTTATACTTTAGACACACGTATGGATATTGTGATGCATTCTAATTGTTATATGTTTAAACAATTGATTCATTCTTTATAAGCAGATGAATAATAGCAGCTGAATCCAGTTATCCGTATATCATGTATGTTTTCAAATACAGTCAATTTTAATGATTGAAGTAGTGGAAACGAGGATCTCTTACTCTAAGAAAATCTTTGTTGCTGGTAATTACAGTACATTTCTACTACTCTTAATAGTTGTTAATTTCGGTACATTGTAAATTTGTAATCACTCTTATAATTTCCTACAACTGCCGGACAGAAGTCAGTATTTACATTGTGTATATGAGTGTTGTTAATGAGAAGCTTCTGCAGAAGAAAGTGCTGCGTCTTAGTACGCAACTAGCCACGAGAAGAGTGCGCACCAAAGGGTGATTGCAACTGATGCCGAGGCGTATGTCCACAGCATGACAACTGAACACTCTCTCTGCCCTATTCCAAACAGCTGGGTAACAGTTCCTGTCACAAGGTAAAAAGTGGCACTATTTAGAGTTCTGACCATGAAAGTTTATCTGTGCAGGAATCTTATTAAATACTTTATTTTATAGAGTATAATCCGAAATAAGCATTTTGATTGATTTGTGAGCAGAAAGTCAGTAGAAGTTCGTACCAAGGTTCATTGCAGGCGGGAGGGCATAATGGAGCATCAGAACAAAGTGAAGAAGTGGATCTTGAGGTTGGACAAAACCAGCGCGAACAGCACCCTTGACAATGAGGATGCCCACCAGTGGAAGGATCACGTACCGAACTACTATTATGCCAAGAATAACTGTAAGTTTGACCTTGCATCCCCTTAAACCTGCAAAACATATTTTAGTTAGTTTCCTCATCCTTGAACGACGAACTTTGTTTATCGCAAAAAGTAGAGAAATTTCATGTACCTTTAAGAAGGTTGGCTCCTACTATCAACGCTGTACATGGGATGGCTGCATCTCTGTGGATTGAATAACATGTGAGAAATTGACAGTCAGATAATATGAACCATAAAAATCAGACACACTAGTACTTGATACTTTGAAAATCGGATTTATACTAGGAGATTTGCCTTCAGAAATAGGATGAGTGTCATATACCGACCATTTCGTGTGCCCTACTCCATACGGCACTTCGACACTTTAGTTTAAGCCAAAGATATTAAAAAGTTTCACAGATTCACTCAGGACATACACATGTCCAACAAGAGTTTGAGTGACATAGTGCTACAGCCTACAGTATCATGCTCCTATACCGGTTATGCGCTGGACAAGATTAGTAAGTCACAGAAAGTTGTTTGAACACCTAGCTGAGTATAGGTATATGGATGACATACCCTATCATACAACTTGAGTTTGAAATAACACGGAGAGGAGCGCTGTCACCAATCAGCAAATTCTTGATAGGAGGAATCATTCCAATGAAAATTCCAATAATCTACATCATAAGAAAACAGTTTATGAGTTCATGTATTGCCTGCAGAAACAGTACAATTGTAGTCTCGAATATGTATTAGGAAGTTTCAAGTGTTTTAGGAATACCGCTGCAATAGTCGAAGGTGCCATTGCGTTCTTCAGATTCATCTTCTCTGAGGCATCACTCAAGCATCGCCTCAGTAGTCTCCAAGATGCCAGGGCAATCTGCCCAAATATTATTGGCATATTAGCTTGCAACAAAAGAGAGAGTCTCTGTAAAAATTTACACAGTTTATATGATGAGATCCAAAAGGATACGAGGTTTGAAATCTTCAGTGGTGCACTTAGAAATGAATTTAGATTTAACAAAAAATATTTGCACGGCAAATTTTTTTTTTTTTTTTTGAATATCATGTGCTGCCTGTTTAAACTATTACCGTTAAAGTGAAAGGCTCAGATAGCCCTACAGGAGCCGCGAGAGATTGATGTCCAGAAGGAAGACCTTCTGTATTATTTGCTGATTTTTCTTCACCAGGCTTGTTAGAGGAACAGTCGGAGAGGTCGTCAACGGGGGTTATGTGGGAAGAATTCCTGCTTGGACGGTCTTCTAGATCGTGCATGTTCACTATGGTTTCCTCAGCTCGGTCATTATCAGTATTACAGCTGTTTGTAGACATGTTCGCTGGTACTGTTTCTTTCGGATAGATCCTCACAATATTGTACACATAAGACCAGAAGTATGTGACCCCTATCTGTGTGCAGGAAAGACGTAAATGAGCTGCTTTGCACCAAGCATATAGAATTACAAAAGCACTAAACTGTTGTCTATTAATGAAGAAAGTATATACCGCCATGGAAAGGCAAGCGTAAGTCAGACCATTTGGTGCACACACATCAGGTGCTCCGAAGGGACTCCCTTTCAGTTGACACATTGCAGGGATAACGATGATTGGTACGGCCAAAAAGTTCCCTGATCAGATCAAATTGTGAGCCATAATTAGTTTGGTGCCATGCATGTTCTTCTTAGGGCTCAAAAAGTTCTGAAAAAGTATATCTGAATGTCAAGAAGTTGTAGTGAACAGGGTACCTGAGGCACATGATGCCAAGATGAGGCATTTGATATGTTTTGGAGCTTTAATGACTCTCCCAAGTATCCATCCCAGCGCGGAGCCAATCAGATACGTGAGGAAGATGTTTACTGGCATGAACCATCTAGCATGTTGCCAGCGCCACAGCGAAAACACGTCAGTGTAGTAGATAAAGGAACCAGAAAACCATGGACAAGGGGAAGAGTTACTTACAGGGTTAGAAAGCTCTTCAAGTTGGCTGTTTTAGCGAAGCTCAAGCCCACAAGTGCTGGATTGAAGAGATAAAACACAACCTGCATATAACAGAAATGGACATTCAGAATTTACAAAAGTAAGTTTACAGAAGAGAACACAGATAGGGTGTCAGAAGGCGCACCCTGTTCAGATGATGCCGTGCAGTGTCCCCCAAGATGTCAACCCTCTCTATAGCGAGAAACAAACCAACAGCAATCATCAAGAGGACCTTCAAAACAGGCATTAGAGCTACTGAAAACAGGTCTAAGAACGAGCTCATTTTTGTTTCGAAGGAGGTATTCTGTTACGTGGCTATCTCTTGCTGGAAATGATAGAGATTAACAATCGAGACAGTTTTTGGATCAGGCTTTAAATCTACTGCAAACATGTGTAGAGGTGAACCCATTTTATAACTAGGGAGCTCTTCTCTCCTGTGGCTATCTCTTGCTGAAGTCGACTGAGAATGGAGTAGGACCTCTGCATTTATGTTGTGTGGACATGTTTCTAATAGACGTGGTTCAGAATACTTGGAGAGCCAGTGATGGCACGGCAGAGATCTAAAACTGAGTAGCAGCTTCTTTTTAATTCTTTTTTTAGCGGCCTGATTGAGTCGCAAAGGTCGTTATTAACAGTGCAAGAGGATTCGAACTTGAGATTTAATGTACACCTAGTCCTAGCTAGAGGAAACGTACGTCCACAAATCAAACCTGCAAAATTATTGGAAGCGCCTTCTATGTTAGACTTGGCTCTCGTACACACAATATCCATGGACATCACAAGTGTCCAACTTGAAACTAGATCGAGCATATATGAAGCTATTGATCGGGCTTCAATCATCAGCTTAGGCTAGTGGCTGCATTTTCATGAAATAAGGTTAAGTGGTCAGTAAAGTGACAGAAACATTTTTCTGCAGGTGACAATTATCTACTCTTAAGTCTGTCCTGATCAAATGTGGCGCATTGTGTGCGTGTAGCATATCTTATTTTTGGATTTCATGAAGGTTCATATATAATAAAAATGACTAAATTACAAATGCATCATTTTTTGGCCTTTTGGCATAGTCCCACATCAAATTTAATCTTGGTGGCTGTGGGTTCTAATTTGCTTCTGTTCTTGCAATCAAAGAAGCTTGGATCAGAATTTACGGTCTGTTGAACAGTTGCTGTTGATGAAGTAGAGTTCAGCAAGACTGATGCTGTAATCTTCTTCAGTCTTGTATTATACTGCGTGATCAATGTGGAACTGTGAGGGTTTAACTTTACTGAGCCACTAGCCACAGAAAGAAGGTGCACCAAAGAGTGAGCGCGACTGATGCCAAAGCATAAGACCACAACATAATCACTGAACACTCGGTCTGACCAGCTCCAAATAGCTGTGTTATTGTTCCTGTCATGTGTCATATGAGACTTAGAAACATCTCTTTAAACGCAGATGAAAATATTACGCTACTGAAAATATACTGTCAAAAGTGATGTCTGTATACCTATGCTCATTGCTGGGGGAAGTGCATATTGAAGCAGCAGAACAAACTGAAATAATGGATCAGATTGTACGAGGCCGACACGTACTGCTCCCTTGACTATAAGGATGCCGGTCAAAGGAAGAATTATGTATCGTACTGCTACAATGCCAAGCACATTCCTAAGCGGAAAATGTGATCCCTTCAAACCTGAAAAGGCGCTGTTCTGTCAGAATCTCTGTACATCACGGCAGATTGACAGAAAAATCAGCATAACAGACAGTTTTTTATGTACCTTGAAGAAGATTTGCTCCTAGAATTAATGTGACTGCTGGTATGGCTGCATCTCTGTAGTATATTAAGCACATTTGAGTTTAATATGGTGATTATAAAAAGACGAAATCAGATATGTTTAAGTGTGCTTAAATCATAATAAAGCTCTAGTGCAAAGCAATCCAGACATCAGGAAATGACTTCAGAGTTATAAGGAGTTTTTTCAAGACGGCATACCCAACCATAAAAGCCGAGTCTTCAACGACATGAAGAGGGGCATCAGTGCCAATTATCAAGTTTCGGATTGGAGAAATCATTCCAATGAGAAATCCAAACATCTACAGAAACAAGAAGAGGAGAACATACAGAACAGGATTAGCTGTAATGAGTTGGTTGAGGGTTAGGGCCAGCCAATAGCTGTCTAAAAAGACAGGTGGTCGCCTTACCGCTCCAGTAGTCGAAGGTGACAGTAATGCCTTCAGCTTGAACTTCTCCGAAAAATTCATTACCCGTTGCTTTATCCTATATTGTAGCGGAATCTGCCATTATATTAAAGGTGGCCATATCAGAGAGCTGTCAAATTTCCTGTTTACTGACAGCTTTTAAACTCTTTCACAACTGTGAGATACTGAGGCCAATGTGCATATAATCTCTTGTTTAAGCTAATCTCAAAATCTGAACTGAATAATAATACAGTCAGACAGATGCGTAAGAAGTTTTGTAACCTGGTTAACAGAAGTTGCGACAGAATGGTCTGTAGCAGGAAGAAGTAGAGGTTCTGAGTAATACACTGATATCTCCTCCTTGGAATCACAACTAATCCTAGGACATTCTGCAGCTGTGAATTCTACCGTTTCTCTTGAAGATATTCGAACAATGTTGTAAACATACGACCAAATGAATATGGATCCCAACTGAAAGATTAAAACCAGAAGAATTTCAGCAGTTCACTAAAATATTTGTCAACAAATCAATTATGTTTAGCAAGCATACCGCCATGGAGAGTGAAGCATAAGCCAAACCATAGCTTTTGCAAACATCAGGTGCTCCGAAAAGACTGCTACTCTGTTCACATAGAGCAGGAACAATGATGATGGGCATATTCCCCAAGTTCCCTGTTAACATCAGTTTAAAAATCATAAGAACGGACGATTTTCAACCTTAAGGTGCGTTTTAGTTTATAAAACCCAAATTCTTCAGCAGTAAACTTTCCATTTCTTCCGATTCTATCTGTACATGTGTTTGAGTTCACTTCAGATGTTTGACAAAACGTAAAGAATCAGAAGAAACGAAAGTACTAATAATTTCACATCACAACAGAAAGCGCGCAACATAATCGCATTTTAGCTCATTCATTAGTGCCTAGGTTACTGTCGACTCACAGCAAGTGTAACAAATAATCTTGTACAGTAACATTTACCTGCAGAACATGCTCCAATTATCAGGCCATGAAGATTCTTAGGAGCTTTAGTAACTTTAACAAGGAACCATCCAAGCACTGAGCCAATAACGAACGTCAGAAGAATGTTCACTGGCATAAACCACCTACATTAGAGCATGAACGCGGAAAAAGTTCAGATCATCAATATTGCCCTTGTGACCCGGCCCCCTTTATATATACCGCGAAAAATAATAAAGGAATCGTGTAACTTACAACTTGAGAAAGCTTTCCAAAGTAATTGTCTTAGCCAAATTGCTAGATACAAGTGCTGGACTAAATACGTAAAACACGATCTAGTATCACAAGAAAAACATCAAGTTTGCTGTGTAAATACATAATCATATGAACTTTAAAGAAAAGATAATACGAGATTTTATTGGCAAAACTTTTAATAAGGAGGGAAGAATGTAATACCCACTTCGTTCAAGTACTTGCGAGCATCCTGACTCAAGATATTAACATTGTCGAGAGCAAGAAACAAGCCAAGTGCAGTAATCATAAGCACCTTCACAACTGGCATTGAAGCCACGTAAAATAAATTTATCAACCCCATTTTTGCGACTTAGCAATAATTAACAATGTCTCCAACTCCAAAGGAACTTAGCTTATATAGTTATATGAACCAAATAAAATAAAGCAGTCCGTCTTATGTATAAGAGAAGCGGATTTGATTGAGACGGATTTGAACTTAATTCAGACTTCACGTATCCAATACCTCAATAATTATTAAGTCTAGCTAGACCTTATCAACACATCCCGCCTTACATCATCGTCGGGCGCCACAATTTATAAGTAGACTACAACTTATTTGTACTACTCATCACATACTACATTATGCACTCTATAGTATATATATATATATATATTATAATAAGAGTAGTCGAGTAATAACTTCATATTATGCACTAGCATAGATAATCAGCCATCTAAGTCTGGAATTTCGCTTCGAGTACACCTAAATTCAACATACGTAGCGGCATAGGCACATAGCTAGCACACCTGAAAATACTCGGCTTCAATACTTCCTATAAAGCAAAATTAAAGTGTGTACCACTTAATCTAACCTGTCTAATCAAATTGTGATTTTCGTGGAGTAGTCGGACCATGAAAAGGAGGGTGAGCACGAACTTGCTTGGAATTTTCGTGCATGCATGCGACATTGCTAAAACCTTTCACGACTCTCTGACTTTATTACAATCACTTTTTGTTTTTTTTTTACGGTATCATTTTCATATAATACTATATACTAGTATATATCATCACGGCTTGTCCTCAAATATAAGGACGAAATTCGTATCGGAGTCGTAAGGATTGTTGTTTACTTACGGAAACTTATGGCGTACATGAAATTGTCAGTCCAGATCTAGATCTCTTTTATTTCTATAATATGTGCTTTTTTGTTTGTCATTTTGATTATACATTGTTAATGAATCGCCACCTTTTAAAAATAAACCAATGTCTAAAAAGTAACGCGCAAGAAGAGAGATATTTTATGTGTGCACTGATGTTATGTTCTCTTCTATGAAAAAACAAATGATTTATCGATTTTAGATGAGTTTGCAGTATATCGTCCAAGTTGGCTAAGATTCGGAAGAGGTGGCTAAGTGCTTGTTTGACCAAGTTCCAACTTCTTCAAAACTACTTCGTTCTGATGAACAAATTTACACCAAAAGTGTTTCTCATAAATTTGAAACAATTTCTCAACTTTTGGTGTTTGGCCAATTTTCAATATCTAGAACCCAAAAACAGTCGAGAAATACTTCAAGAGTTTGGTCAAACACACCGTAAGGGAGAATAGTCTAGACTAGAGTATTTATGTATGTTATTATTTGTATCAAATATCAATCATTCTGTTTTTCCTGTTGTCAAAAAAAAAATTTAAAAATTGTATCAATCATTTTAACTCAGTAGTCACACGTACTGATGATAAAGACGTTTGAACTAATGATTTTGTGACCAAGTATTTCTAGCCTTCTAGGCACATCTACTGGTCCACATCTGTTTACTACACCTTATTGGTTGTATCGCTTCCAATTATAGTGACCAAATATATCTCGTAAATGATTGTACAAGGACAATTTTGATGCAAACGGTTTTAAGCTCCGGATTTATGCTAGTTAACTAACAACGATTTTACAAATAACACACAATCGGAGGGAAGGTAAAAATGTGTTTAAATTGATTGGTGAAGAATTGGTGAAGGAGACATTATTTTGTTGCTAAACTACACTAATCTACACTATTGTGCTGCAACTCCAAATTTCTCTTCTTCTAGTTTTTCAAAAGAAGCTCTTACTAAAACTTGAAAAGGCGCTCAGCCAGCGACATTTTTCTGTCAGTCGAGTCGAGTGAGTATCAATGCTGTTTGAGTTCCCTGAATCTTCTAATGTAACAGCCTATTTATCTGTCGGAATACTCGAAGGACTATGGAGCTACAAGCCACAGAAAGAAGGTAGACCAGAGAGTGAGTGCAACTGATGCCAAAGCGTAAGTCCACAGCATAATAACCGAGCATTCACTCTGACCAGTTCCAAACAGTTGGGTTATTGTTCCTGTCAAAACAAAACACAGGAACAGGAACTGTGTTACTCGGACACTTCATATCACCTAGCTCAAAAGTGTCGGACACTCGACACATTAAACATGAGTTTGACACTTTGACACTTCAAGTTAGGCCGAAAATTACATTGTAGAAATAAACATGTGACAAATGATGTTGTTGCATACCTATGTTCATAGCAGGTGGGACTGCATACTGGATTAGCAGAACAAACAAGAATAATGGATCGTGTTGCAGAAGGCCAAATTGCACTGCTCCCTTGACTATCAGAATGCCCATCAGGGGTAGAAATATGTACCGAACTGCTACTATACCAAACACAATCCTGAGCTGAATCCCGGAACCCTTTAAACCTGAAAAAAAACCCGAGTTCTGTTACATTTTGGACTCTGATGTGTGCTTATATGATCAAATTTATGCATTGAAACTGAGTTCATATACCTCTAAGAAGATTTGCCCCGAGTACCAAGGTAGTGGTTGGGATAGCGGCTTCTCTGTAAGACCAGTGTAAGGATTACATAAGCACAAAACAAGTGTGCAAAAATATTTAGTCAAGGTGAAGGTGATAAGTTTGTATGATTAGGATGAATTGACTCAAAACACGAGGCTTGTAACGATGTTTCATGTCGAAATACTCTCCATATTAGAATGACATAGAAGCCTAGTTACCATGAACAAATCAAGGACTTGCCTCTAATTTGTGATGCATTGACCTACATGTAGGAAAATACTGATATACTGTACTGATGACTACAACATACTTCAGTTACATGTAATCTTTAGTACAATGAGACTTCATGAGCACACTTAAGAGTACATACCCAAGAAGATAAGCCGAGTCTTGAAGCACATGAAACGGAGCATCACTGCCAATCAACAGCTTCCGAACTGGAGCAATCACCCCAACAACAAAGCCAATAATCTGTTCAGTCAGGTAAAAAGACATCCCAAGTTCAGAAACTGCTAAAATATTCAAGTATAGGATTATGCACAACAAAGCATGCACATCCTGTAACTTTGCTTCAGTTCAATTATAAAGTCAAGAACAAGAGAATACCGCTCCAGTAGTTGAAGGTGCCAACAACGCCTTGAGATTGATTTTGTCAGAGATTGTGCGTAAGCAACCTATTATCCTACTCGATAATGGAATCTGCGGAAAAAAACAACAATGATTAGAAGAAAGCAGTCGTCTGTTATACTGATAAAACGTATATTACTAGTACAAAAGAAGCTGTTTGCTATAAAGTTCAAAATACATCTAACTGATGTAAACATTAGTCCTAAATTTGATCAAATTACTCGAAAAGCAGGAGGAACTCACATGACTAAAAGAAGGCATGGGAGAATAATCAGTTGAAGGAAGAAGGGGTTCTCTGTAGCTAACAGATGCCTGTCCACTGGACTCGTCATCAGATGTAGAACAGTCTCCTGCTGCTGCTGCTATTCCTGCAGCCTCCATTGAAGATACTCGGACGACATTGTAAACATAAGACCACAGAAATATGGCCCCAAGCTGATATATTTGAGACAGGAGTCAAAAGATCAGCAATTTATCCACATACACGCATATTCATATATGTACATGCACCTCAAAACAAACTGTTACATTTCAGACAGACTGCAGAGTTGTAATACGGGCTCATACCGCCATAGAAAGCGAAGCATAGGCCATTCCATATGTGTAGCATTCATCAGGAGCTCCAAAGGGACTACCTTTCTCTTTACATATTGCAGGAATTATGATAATAGGCAGATTACCCAAGTTCCCTGTTCATATTCATAAATCATTAGAACAATTAAACTTAATAATCAATTAGAGCATGAAACAGTATGCATTTCTCAAGTTTCAACCACCAAATTTATGCATTTTTAGTCATTGCTTCCATCTCAAGTAATGTCTCCTATAATACATGTTACTTTGAAACTTTAACTTCACTCAAAATCGAAAAAGGCCCACTCACTGACTCACATTAGTGAAAGGCATAAAGAACCATCTCAACGAAAAGTCAAAGAGAAACATTGGGGCCAAACAAATACCGAGTATATAATTAAAGCAGCATACTAGTATATACAATCAAATTGACCATCAATATTTACCTGCAGAACATGATCCAATGATGAGGCCCTTAAGATGTTTAGGGGCACTAGTAAGTTTTACAAGCACCCATCCAAGAGCTGACCCAAGTAGAAAAGAAACTAGAACATTTACTGGCATAAACCACCTACATACGAAAAAAAGTGCACACGTCGTATCAAACAACTCTAACGAGCAATTAAGTGCTTGTCGAGTACTCCAAAGCATCACAATAAATATTTTCTAATCAACGCGAATAGTAGAATTCCGAAACAATCAAACAATAAACACAAATATACTCACAATGTGAGAAAGCTATTGAAAGTCACTGTCTTTGCCAAATTGCTCCCCACCAATGCCGGATTAAACACAAAAAACACAACCTAACGTCACCAAATAATTAAATAAAAACAATCTCTTTATATTACATTATTTCTTCAAAAAAAAAAAAACCACAAATTTCTGATATTAAATTGAATTAAAAAAAAAAAATCTTCAATGAAATAAACTCACTTTATTCAAATGTTTGCGCGCATTGGAACCCAAAACATCAACATTGTCGAAAGCAAGAATTAATCCCAATGCAGTAATCAAGAGCACCTTAATTATTGGCATTGAAGCCACCATAAATAGATCAAATACCTTCATTTTCTCTAAATTTTTACTGCTCAAATCTTGTACTACAAACTTCTTGATGAACAAACAATTATAACCCAGAATTTATAACCCTTAATACATTCTTTTTTTCTCCTTACAATATGATTATTATAAATAACAAACATGAATTTTGTTGTCTTATATTAAAATAAAGATTGAGAAATCCCCTAAAATGTGAAAGAGATCAAAAGCAATCACATCATGATATTTGGGTTGTTTCTTTTTACAATGCGGAGCAGTATGAATCTACTAGGAATTTTCTTGGGTTGTTTGAATATTGAAAAGTGGTCGAAAATTGTGGTCAATTTTTCCTTCTTCTTCTTTGGTATGAAATGATATGTGATTATTACGTTTCCTTTCAATTAGTACCAATTGGATGATTGCCACCATTTTTGGGAAGAAGAGATTAAAATAGTAAGAGGAAGACACAAATTTAGGGACTTTAAATTACGCATTTCCAAAAAGAAACCTTTCGTAGACGTACGAGTTTAACTTTAACGGCTTTTCTAGAGAGCATTTAATAGTTACACATACATATTCGGAAAAACGTTAAAGTTTAGATGAGACAGTTTTATAACAATAATGTACTCCGTATAGAATTATGGCTGTCACTCAGCGTGAAAGTGTTGTCTTACAATTCCTCATTTTTACGAGAAATCAATTATACTCGAGGTCATAGTGAGTCGAAAAAATGGGCCTTGTGCTTAAGTGACCAATTTTATATAAGAACAGTCTAACCTAGTAAAATCGAAAAAAGTTTTGCACTTTTATACTACGAAATATTATAAATTTGGATTATTTTATACCGATAAGGTTATCCATTTGAATTTGCGTTTGCTTTTAGTTTTATGTAATACGGAGTACTTGATCTAAGCAATGACGCATTCATTACTCAAAGTTGGCAAAAAATTGTACACACTATCTAATTCCATCAAGTAATAATCATGCATTTTTTTAATCTATTGGTTCGACTACGACGAGCAGTTGAGATGAATATGGATTTATTACTTTAGTTATTATTCAAACCAAATGCAATAAATCACGACTCCACGACTCGAGTTTGAAACCTCATTGATCAACCTTGTAAATGAAGCCATGTTTGTAGTAGGCAAAGGTATCCTTGAGCTTAGCTTGATGGCCCAACCCGATTTCGACATCCATATCGAAAATTGCAACATCTCAAAATTGTTGCTTGTGACATGATGCACGGTTACTATGAATGTAATGGGATAGTAGCATAGTACTAATAAGTAATAACCTAAGTTACAAGCGACATGAAGTATGTCGACCAAAGTGTTAGGGCTAGTGCAGACATAGCATACGTCCACAGCATTATCACCGAACATTCTGCCTCGCCTGACTCGAATAGCTGGCTTATCGTACCTGTTTGTTGACACGAAATTTAATTATTCGATAGGTAAAGTGAAAAATCCATCAGTGACAAATTTTGTCCTACAGGTGACAGTTTTGAAACTAATCACCCTTGTAACAAAAATTGTTGATGGTGAGACGGGTCACTTAAAATGTGGTTATATTTATAAAGCAATAACTTCGATAAAATAGTTATTTGGTAGAACAAGAAGCAAAAACTTGGGTAAAACGCACCTATAGTCATAGCGGGTGGTAGAGCGAACTGAAGCATAAGAACGAACTGAAAGAGTGGATTAGATCCAATCAACCCAAAATGATGAGCAGTTCGAACAATCACAATGCCAAGGATAGGTAATGCTATGTAACGGACCACTATGATCCCTATGATAATGAAGACACTAACACCTGATCTTCTTAATCCTGAAATGTGACAGTCACGTAACAGAGAAAAAACAGAGCAAATGTCAGAACGTGGCTGTCAAAAGCTAAGCAGTACGGACTCCCTCCATTTTAGCAAGTTTTTTTACGTTTGTTCAAATATTAAGTCACGTAAAATGAACAAATAGTAAGTATATAATCTTACCTCTTAGAAGGTTTGCTCCAACAATGAGTGTCACACAAGGAATCGTTGCTCCTCTACAAAAAAAAAAATAGAAAGAAAAAAAACAACAAAAATGATGAGAAAAAATGTACTCGACTCGAGAATTGGTGAAACTCTTCTTAAGATTTTCTCTTGTTTTCTCTTCTTAGAAGTTCAATCACCCAACTAATATCGTTTCTCCCATAAAATGACCCTATTTTTAATATTCTCGTTCATAATTACGTGTTTGCACGATTATTGTTTATCTAATGTATTATATACTAGTATTCAATAAGGAGAAAGGATGCATACCCTAATATTTGAGCAGTACTGTACACCACACGAAGAGGAGCACTAGTACCAATCAGCGAATCCTTGAATAGAGGGACTATTCCGATGATACATCCGATGATCTTCACGCGAAAAAGGGGTAGTGATTAGATCGAAAAATGCAGTCCGAAATAATCTAGCCATCTAGGTCTAATAGCATACTATATAGCGTTGGCGTAACTTGTAAGTTGCTCATTGTAAGGGAGGTCAAACGTGCTCAACATAGAAATTGTGATCACAATGCAAGTTCACAACCAGTCAACCATGGTCTCGCACACGTACGATATAGTGTAACATTTTAATTCTAGTGCACTATTTTTAATTAGACGTGCATGAAACTATATACTCCACTCGGTAGAGTGCAAGAAATACGTAAGCAAGGTGTAAGCAAGCATATTATACCGATCCGATCGTAGTTGGCGCAAGCAGATGTTTTATATCAGTAGTCCTGATTTTCCGAAGAAAACCCCTTCCACATTTCTTGATCTTTTCGGACATGGTTATTGGTCCAATCTGCAAGTAACAAAATACAGTCGTTCCCGTGAAAAACCAATAGACAATAAAAGACTAAATAAAAAAACATTGTCTCGTATGTTATTTAATTAACTTCCGAACTTTTAGTACCTTGGAGAGTAATGGTTGTGTGCTGCTCCCATCTGATGCTCCGGTAGCAGATTTTATACTCACAACAGTATGATGGCTATCTCCTACTGCTCCTCGATTACTTTTTTCATCAGCAGACACTTTCATGATAACATACACATAAGACCATATATAGACGGCTCCAACCTGCCAATTATATATATATGTAACAAATATTTGATTAGACATGACATTTATATAACCAAATTACAAGAATTAATTAGTATGAGAATTATGTAAGACTAATTAATGATTAGAACTCGTACCGCCATGGAAACCGAAACATAAGCTGCTCCATCAGCTATGCATACAGAGGTATCGCCGAAGGGGCTGTTTGGTTCAGTACATATAGCTGGGATAACAATGAGAAGCAAGTTCCCCAAATTCCCTGTTCATTGACATATAGACATGTAACACTATAGTAAGTACCAAGTATTGTGTAAGTCGATATGACCAAACCATTATACGTATATATGTTGCAATATGGATGGTTCTCATAAATTATATATGAAACGGTTTCACAGTACGTGCTATGGATATATACCTGCGGCGCAACAGCCAATGACAAGGCCTTTCAAATTGTGGGGAGCTCCGGTGATCTTTACAAGAATCCATCCTAAAATTGATCCTATGATAAACGTAATCAAGATGTTGACCGGCATGAACCACCTATACATTATTGATATACAAAATCAAAATTAATTAAATAAGTACCTTCGATTACTTAATTAAGCTTATTTAAAATGGAGAAATGGGACTTACATTTCGATCATAATCTCAAGAGTTACGGTCTCTGCTAGGTATGAACCCATCAAACATGGAGTGAACACATAAAATACCATCTGTCACATCACATTACATCTTTTCTTAGTTAGATTTCAGACAAATTATGTTTTAGCACAATAGAGTTATAGAGAACTATTCCACTTTCGTGAGTCACATACACGTTACAACTATAGAATTATACGGTGTATGTCTTTAGAAAGTTGAATATTCACTAAGCATTATTTTACTAAACATGATTCATTATATGAAATAATCAAACGAATCTCAATCACACCGGAAAGTAAAGTCATCATAAACGGTGGCCAACATGTCCAAAATCCGTCCTCTTGAATGGGAGTCAAATGACACGGTGCAGAAACAACATAGTTCAAGAGTCGTAAGATCTAAGATTGGCACTAAAGAACTCCATCCATAAATCATATCGTCTTTAATTGATAAGTAACTAGCCCAAAAGAACTCGATTTATACAAAGCTAACGCGTAAAACAGGAATCTACCTTACAATAAAACCCGAGCTAAATAGTTGTAATCCGGCATAAAGACCACAAATTGAAAAGAAGAAAAAGGTCTAGTGGGACTTACATTGTTTAAACTAAGCCTTGCAGTTGGGCCTAACAGATTAATTCGGTCCATTGCAAGACATAGCCCAATTGCTGTTAGCAGCAACGTCTTCAAGACGGGCATCAAAGCCACCAAGAACAAGGCTACAAAAGCCATTTTATTTGTTTTTTTTTTTTTTTCCTTCTTTTCCTTCTTATTAAAAATAAAAATTAAGAATCAAGAAACAAAAAATGATCACCTACTCTCTCTTTTTCTATTTTGTTGCCTTTTTTTTTCTGAAATTGATCTCCTAACTTATGGCTCTTATACAACATGATTTAGTGTGTATTAAGATAATTGTTGACATTTAATAACATAATGTGAAAATGTAGTTGGACATTCTCCTCATCTTTGCCAATTCAAAGCCAATGTGGTGTCTATTCACCCTCACCAAGGGCATGCTTATATGTTTATAAATTAATGTCTTTCTTTTTATGTCAAAGTAATACAGAAAACGAGTTTAAACGTACAAATAATTAATTTAATATAGTTATAATGATGAGTTGAACATATAGACATTGACATTTCCAAATAATGAAATTGAAAATATCAGATTATCATATACGAGGCAAAAGGATAACTTAAAAGGGTCATCAAAATCGTACGGCCACACTAAAAATCCGCCCTCTATCTACCATTGAAACAGGATAGACATGCCTCTTATATCCCAAATTCTCTTGGATTAAAGATTATATAAAAATGTAGCTAGGAAAATACATTCTCCCTCAAAAATTGAGATTATATATATATTAAATAAAATTAGGGTGAAGGTGAAGTTGAGACTTGTTCAATAATGTACTTATATTGTGTTATATATCCTAATCCACACATTAGAGAGTGTGGTATGACCTTGAAGAAGAGACAAGTCGAGGACCCTTCATTGGCATAAGAGACAAACCAACAAGCATGATTAGTGACTCCAATGGGGATCAGTCAAACGAGACTTATTCATTTTGATCCTTTATATAGATGCTCTGATCTATAAGCAAATGTATGCATGTTATACTACGTATGTGCACCTGAAATTGAATCGGAAATATTAAAACACTCGATCGATCCACCATCGCTCGTACACGAAGAAACGATTATGCAGAAAATGTAACTATACCCCTTTAATTTTTGTAACCATTAAGGTTTTAAGTTCGAATCCTAGATACTTCGTACTAGGTAATACTCGTATGTAGGAGGCCAGCCTTCGGGTTTGGGGAGGGATGCGCTTAGCTTGGTTAATTAATCTTAATATGTGGCCCCAGGCATTTCTGGACAGTAGGAATTCTGGGTTGGCCCAAGCCCAACTGTATTGGAATTCAATATGTTAAGAACACTTCTGTTTTATGGCTAGCTTTTTAGTAGTAACTCTACAACATCATAAGGGCAAATCACAAATTTTAAGGGCAAAATAAACCACAAATAATTAGTTCATAAAAATAATTAGAGTCGATCACACTCTTTGCGAGTAATACAAATTTTCACATGAAATAGGAAATAAGCAAAGCTAGAGGTAGATTAATTAATTAATTAGATTCGGCCTAATATTAATTGGAAATATAATTTACAATTTTAGATGATTAATGTACTATCTACACTAGCTATTACCTGAACTTAATTAACACCATTAATTGACATGCCATAGAGATTATTCATCCAATCCATGCTCGACACGTAATCGTTGTCGGGTACGTAGAACATGCCATCGTCTAAGCAACCTCCCATTCCAACAAATTGGTCTCCAAATAGTTGAGGAGGCTTTATAACATTAGCTTGACATTCAAAGGTCATTGAAGAACTTGGACTGTTGCTTGAATTATTGTGATCAGGAGAAGACGATGACAATGTAGGTTTCTGATCACTAATCTTTTTTATCTCTGTCTTTGCAT
This sequence comes from Spergularia marina, assembly GCA_963680865.1. Taxonomy (NCBI): domain Eukaryota; kingdom Viridiplantae; phylum Streptophyta; class Magnoliopsida; order Caryophyllales; family Caryophyllaceae; genus Spergularia; species Spergularia marina. The sequence continues at coordinate 31,114,901 of OY804545.1, read as the reverse complement.
CCTTGAGTTGATCTTTCAAGCTTAACACCTATTAAAGATCAAAGTAGAAGATTGTTAATCAGACAACTAAACATTGACTACATACATTTCTAGGCAGTATTAGTACCGACAAATTTTAAACGCCGATCATAACATAATACAGACATTAACTGATTCCAACTGATATCTATATGACTGTATCCGCTCGATATGTATTTATTATTGTTGATACTTTAGTCATTATTTATAGAATATGATGCATTGGCATATGCTTAGATGTTTCCTAAAATATTTTTTTTTTAAAATTACTTATATGCAAATGGTGAAAGAAGATTACACGTGTAAGAGGTTGCATATTTGGGGGGAACACTAAAAGTTAGGAAAAATGGTCCAAAGTATAGCACTAAGATAATAGCCCACATTAGTCCTTGTACAACTGCCCCCAAAAAAGTTAGAACGTACGGAACACCCCCACCTCCTCTTCTCTTTGTGGACATGCACTCTTGTGTAGAAGTATTCGTCTCTTAATAATACATTTTGATTTTTATGATGATTTTTTTGTCATCCTTTCTCTTGTCTCAATTTGCATCTCATCTCATGATCCCCACTTGACAATGCATTTAATTGGGTTATTTTTCATTCATCGCCTCTGCCCTCAAAAAATCGGAAACCACTGTTTGGTGTACTGATTTTTACTATTATTGTCGACAATAAAGTTGATAACGAAACTATCAATAATCTTATCAACAATGGAATACTACTGTGAATCTATGTTCTTATGGCGTATGTCGCAAAGGGTTATACTCTTATAAGCATAGAATTGAAATTATCATATTATTGGTTAATTAATATCATGTTGTTGTCTTTAACTAAAACTTTGATGTTATCCCTAAATTCAACTTCATATGTCATAAGCCTCGGTACTATATTAACTATGATTTGATTAAGACGATAGTATACGGATCGATTTGTTCATTTTAAGGGTCGTTGTTTATCACTCTTATTATGACATGAAGCTTACAACAATTATGTGTGATTTAATTTGTTGTATAACCTTGAAGTTATAGTTACTTCATTATTCACTTATACATCGATCAAAAAAATTCATGTCTTTGACAAAGACTTTCATTCACGTGCATGAAAGTACCTTATCCTAAATTTCTATGAAAATAATAGAAAAAGATACTCCTTAAGTGTACTATCTAGCAATATACGAGAACTTAGTACTCATCCAAAAATAAATAAAAATAAATAACCTCGGTAAATTATAAGTGAGGGAAAAGTTACCTCAGTTTCAAGGTGACATTTCTCAACAACAAGGTTTTCATGTTCATTCCTTAGCTTCGAATACTCCTCCTCTAGCTTCTTGTTCTTCCAACGAGCCCTACGGTTTTGGAACCAAACCGCAACCTGCCTCGGGTCCAAGCCTAGTTCCGCAGCAAGCCGATCTTTACGCTCCGACTCTAGCTTGTGCTCACATCCGAAGCTGATTTCGAGCATGTTCACTTGCTCATCACTTAGCTTCCTCTTCTTTAAACAAGAATCACTCCCTTCACCTTTGTTCTTCCTCCTTCGACGTCGTTTTGGTTGATCCCCTACATAAGTTCATTCAAAATAATGTTAGCCACTATGTCTGTATGATACCATCATACTCACGTCTAATATTATATTATCGACAAAATTTTATCCTTGACGGTAACAAAACATGTACTCGTATAAGTATACAGTTTTTATTTAAGCCGAGTAAAGGTCAGTATAACGAGGAGATGGTATATATCGATCACACGATTTAAAAATTGGTACGTACCTCGTCGTGGAGCAACTTGATTGGGATATAAACCGGAGTAGAGCTGAGAAATGAGAGTCACTTGATCATCTTCTATAACTTGCATGGTGGTAATAATTTATTACGGAGTACTAACAATGAGCTTAACTTGTCAAAAAAAAATCTAATTAAACACTACGAGTTTGCTTGATAGTTACACTTGATGTTCTCTGATCTCTCCTATGTATGATGATGATATGTTGGAGTGGAGAAAACAGGAAGCAAATGTGTTGGGGGTGGGACAAAGTACGCAAATGCAACTAGGAAGACTTCGTATATATAATAGGTTAAGTATAGGGTTAATTTTGAGAGGAATTTTTATTTATTTAATTTTTAACATTGTACGACTGACTATATTATATATTATTGATGATTGATATAATAACATTACAATAAGTACTCCGTTTAATTAATTTCTAAGTTAAAGAAGAGGGTTTGTGAAGAGGGCACGAAGTTGGAGATATTTACGGTTTCACCAATTTTGTGCATATTTTTGAAGTTTGAAGTGTACTCCCTCCGTTCGCCTATAAAACGCATAGCGTCGGAACACAGTTTTTAAGAAAAATAGAATAAATAATGAGTTTTAGGATCCAGTTGGTGTAAAATTACACATAGGGATATGTCTCACTTGCACTTTTAATAAACAAGTAAGTGTGTTTTAGTCTTTATATGTACAAATAAGGAAAGATTTTAAGTAGAAACTTTAAAGATGAACACCCCTAAATAGAAAGTAGGAAGTTTATAAGCGAACAGGGGAAATATTGTACTAGTGTATGGATGCATGCATGCATGGTGTAACAATGTAACTAGCCAACTTTTGCTATATTTTCCTGATATAGTAAGACGTTACCTTGTTGTGAACTAGTATTAAGCATATATATCTAGTTAGTGTGAGTTTACGTAAGTGAATATTGTCTGGCATATGTCAAACATTAGGTCCGTTATGGATAAATTGATAATGGCGATTAGCCACATTGTTAAATTATGCATAGTCACTAATTGCTCTTGATTTTATTAGCATCATTCATATGTGGATAACATCTTTAAACCCCCATTTTAATTAAAGTTGAAATCGAAAATTAGAAATGCGGGATTAAATCCGAAGCAAATTCATTATTACAGCGGAGTATATTTTAGCAACAAAGTAGTTTAACTTGGAAAAACTGCTCTCTGTTTTTTTAATCACATGCATTCTTTTAACTTTGAGTAAAATTTCTACTCCGTATTTTCTATCTCTTTATATATCATGTTTCCTGCTTTTTACCAGCTAAATGAGTCAATGCCCACTTTAACAGTTATCCGTATATCGGTCAGCTCCATATTAAACATACTCCGTATGTAACTAAGTTAGCAGTGGATAATGAACCATTAAATGGCACCACCCCAAATTCCGTAGGGTATGTAAGGGCCGCCCCCCTAAGAATTACTTAGCCAATCTGACACTTCATTATTCCCGAATCATCTGGGAAGGACCGCGGAAGTAGGGTGCGTTTTGGGTTTGCTTAATTGGGCAACTTATAATAATAGGACAACGACAAATTGGATAAATAGTTTCCAAAAATATAAAAACAGAAATACAAATGGTGTGGGATTGGGATCACAAACCATGCCCACCTATACACCTAGGGCTCGGTAAAAGCTTAAAAGAAAAGTTTTTTTTTAAATGTTTGGATTTTGGACCATTGAAATTAGATTGGTAAAGTTTTACGGGTTTTGTTGTGTGATTGGGTGATTTTTTTCCCACTTTTTTTTGGCCTTCTCATGTAGCCTAAGCCTTTTATCCAAAGAATTGTAGGACGCGTGGCTCGAGATGGGTTAGTTATAAAGCATGGATTAATTACTATACTACTCCATACACTAGGGCAATTTGCATTCATTTTAACCAAATTCGACAATCCCTATATATATCAAATTAGCTACGAATTTGTTGTTTTGAGTTTTTCTAGTGCAAGAATGCTTATATCATGCTCTTTGGAGTACGAAAGTATAATGGTCATTCTTTAAATCAATGAGTATGGATCATACTTCAAAATAATTTTTCATTTTTTATTTATGGGTCTCGCTCCTTTATTGTAGGTGAGAACACCATGATCTTTGTGTTTTCAGGAACATGGTATAATTTAGTTTAGCTCACAACCAAGTTGACTCAACTTATCAACTAGGAACCGCTTCGAGAATATACGACAATGTGACAACGATTTGTCAGCCGAAGTAGCCTGTCACACGAGGATCTGAACCTCTATTCTCGGCTTAAAATTGATTTGAATATCAAAATTGTGCCAACATCACTACCAAACCAAGGAAAAAAAAATACTCACTACTACAGAGTATACATCATTCATTATAGTGGAACAACACTCAAACCCAAATTATAACATCAAAGAATCTAAGCACTATACATCATTTCACTTGACTTAGTGCATGCCTTGTGGTGATCATTTGGTGACTCTTGATCAAATGTTAAAATTAAAACACATTAAATTGACCTATGTTCTTGAATAAAAATTGAAAATATAATATTATACAAATGATTTCCCCAATCGGGGCACAACCAAAGCATCATGAGCATGGGCAAATGTGAGAGTCACTTTCCACAATAGTTTTCATTGTTTTGCGCAAAACTGAGCACAAAAGTTGGTGCTTCAATAGTAGGCTACTCTAACTATTGGACAACGTGGTCATTGATTCTTGCAATTTTGGTGTACAATACAGAGTGTTTTTTACCGGTCAATACTTTTTTAGTGCTTCACCGAAATACAGGAACAAATAGATTTCGGTAAATATTGATCGTAGGTAACAATTGGCGCATAATTTCACCTACCATTGTACCATACCATAAGCCAACCAATCATATGTCACCAAGTTGACAGAATTAATTAGCTAGCTTATAATCCGTATAGACTTGACTCGAAGTTTTTATAATATCGAATTTACCGATTTCGAGACTAACTAACTCCTTGCTAATCGATCATGAACCCATGGGAATTAACTTTGTCAACTAATCAATAGTGTGGCCAAAATAACTAAGACTTGATGAAATCAACTCATAAGTAAAATTCTGACTTCACTTTTGATTATCCTAGTCAAACCATGAAACCAATGGTTTCACTTTAAGATAACTTCTTGCAATAGAACAACCCTTACTAGAGGACTTTAGCTTCAAATATCTACTAGTCTACTACCCCATGGCATGACCATTCAAAGTGGTCCATTATTTTTCCGTTGCAATATGGTCCAATTTCATTTTGGCATTGGTGTCATGGTGTGTAGACTTTTGGTATGGTATGAGCATAACCACTTGATGCACGTCTCTAGCTATTTCATAAAAAACAGAGATGATTTCTACACTCCATTGTGAACTTTTAGCAAGAAAGGAAATAATTGCGACCAGTGAATTAATGCCTTGTATATGTTCGTGTTAAAATTAGGTAGAATTAGAAAGACTAGACCGAGAGAAATCGGATTCTCTAAATTGTCGTAATGAAATAAAAGGGTGACATTTTAATTTGTACCTACTCGACTCTCCAATTCTAATAACTCGTGTTATAGTACGGTTCTTATCTTTGGTGTGTAATCTTGCTCTCAAATTTTTAAGAACCTCGTTAGATATCCAGGTCCATTGTATCACTACCACGTGAGTTGGTCATTTTAACATGTCAAAGTATAAAAAGGCAAGAACCATTTATTAACTCAAACACTCAATTTATATCGGTTATCTAAGAATAATAAGGAGCGTAAAAATCAATTTATACGTATACGAACCATAGTGGTAAAAAGGACAATGCGCAGCAGGAAACAGAAAAGAAAGAAGGCTGCAGAAGAGCAGGGGTTTTGGTACAAGGCAGTCAGAGGAAGGGACAAAAGGTGAGCTTGAGTGCCAAGTTACAATCACATGGGTTAGCCCAATGCCACCCAGCCCATTTTAACACGTGTCTATACCCCTACACGTCCATAACCTTTGGGACCACTTTTAGTATCTTATCCACGTGTGCCTTGTCTATTTTTCCATTTACAAAAAACAAATAAAAATCCAAATGTACACCTCCTTTTTCGAGCCTTATTGTGCAAAACTTACCAATCAGGTGTTTCCAGGCAGCCGTTCAGCGCTCCTCTCGTGGGTCCCCCGCCCACCTTTGACGCTATCTGCCCACCATTTTCTGCACATACACTTGTTTTTCTTTAGTCGTCTTTACTACCTATTCTTCACCTCGCCATTTTTCGCAGTTAAAACGATAACGACTTATATAGTTATATACGGAGTATACTGTAATGAGTAAACGAAAAATAAGATACAATAGATAATATAATTATATAAAAGCGGTCCATTTTTTGGATGTGGAAACATATGATTCTGGTACTAGTATCACTTTAATTATGATCATTGGTGTACTATTGGTTTATGGTTCATTGGTGAATTAGTGATGTACCGAGTGTAGAGTGAGTACTATGCTACCAGCCCGTTGAGAATTGCTAGCCTGAAGCGTAAAAAGGACAAGGATGTGTACGTGTATGTTTGACCTCTTGTGCATATAGGCATTAAACTCTATCTTATCTTCAACTAAAATTCACCGTAAAGTATGTATAAAAGATATTTAGAATGAGAAATGTTATACCCGACACGAAACTTAATGATATCATCAGCAAACAACAAATGAACCCCGTCCACGATGAAGGGAGAGGGAGAGGGAGAGGGGGGGGGGGGACGCACAAGGTTAGCTTAGTGCAATCTGCATGGCTTTGGAAAAAAAGACGATCAAAAATTGGAAGAACATCATCATGCAAGTGTGTCCTTAATACTAGAAAAGACCTTTGATTGTGATTGATTTATAAAGGACACCTTTAAATGTCTACCATTCAAGTTTTCTTCATGCACGTTTCGACATTTAGTCATTTTCTTTTTGTTCTCTTTTAATCTTCATATAGTCCTAGATTGGCAAACCTTATCCATAGGCTAGGGGTCGTACGCATGTATGCTGTAAAAACATGTCGTCCCACGTCAACTCACTCACCAGTGCACAATAACTTCCTTATCGTATTCTAGCGTCATCGAGTGATACTGGTTTGATCTTAATACATTAGTTAAGGAATTACTCCGTAGTTTTTTTTGTAAATTTAGTGGTTATTAAAGCTACGTACTAGATGTGAGTGGGTACATATGATGATACAATTGGTAATTTGCTATTGATCGATGTTTAGTACCACCGAATTATATGAAAGCATTATTCTAAAATGTTCACTAAGGATAAGTTGGACTAGAACTCTAGAATTAATCAAGTAAATGTACGTTAAAGTTGGTCATTAAGAGAGGATAAGGATGAGCAAGTATGGTAAGAAAAAACGTCAGAGAAGAATTGAAGTGAGAATCATAATTGTGTCTTTAACTTGTGTGTGTACCTAGATTCCTTTTCAAAAGTTAGGAAGCTTTAATAATAATCCTTTTCTTTGGATAATTTTTGTTTGTTTGTGTTATTTAATTCATTATTTTATTTGAGTTGAATTCGAACTTGATGAGATTATTCAGACTCAAGAGAAAAAAAAAATAGAGAAAGTATTATTTACTGAGAAATGTGAGGTGAAGTTGCTCTTAGATACTATAAATTAGCACTCTCTCCCGATAGCGGACCAATGGTGGTGCACAAGAGGCCACGTGCACCTCCATGAATTTCTGAAAATCATACATATGCTAATATACTATTAGTTTCCTTCATTTTTCACATATATGTTTGGCTAGAGCAGTGGGTGGGCATTGTAATTAACAAGTCATTTGCTCTAGTTTGAACCTTGTTAAGGGTATTTGGTTGTTTTTTGTGTGTGTGTGTTTTTTTTTTTTTTTGCCTGTAATAAATAAATCAAAGTTAGGTAACTTAGGATTGGCAGGATTCGAACCACATAACTTTCGTAAGCAGTAATAGGAAACCAACTGAGCTAGTATTAATGTAAAATATTGGATTAATTGTTTATCCCTATCTTTGACTTTTATACTTTGGATAATTGTATTGTACGGAGTAATATTGTTCTTTTTTTGGTCATTTCTTTGCTAAAGTTTCACAAATATCGTATTTTATGAAGAAAAAAAAAAGTATCATTATATTTATTGACCACGGTTTTTACGGTTCGAAAAGCGTGCATTTTAGCCAACAGTTTTGTATACTTCCATTCTCCTATTCCTTGGTCCGCCATTACTCTCTCCCCTATTAGTTGTTTACTTACCATTCCATTTTATTAATAAAAAAAACAAACAAATTAGAAAGTCAGCATTTCACCTTTTATTTAGGAAATAGATTATTCTACTAAACAAAGATAGTTTGACGTTGCGCCTGGAACTCTGGTAGCCATCATAGAGATAGAGTGGCAGGCATGTAGCTATGTAAGGAAGAACTCATGCATTATACTACATTATTGATATTGCTAATAAAAACACAAATTAAATCTCAGGCCATTCAAATCAAACCCGATGCAACGTATATGATGTAAATTTCATGCTTCTTGGAAAAACTTGTAAAGTCAAATTATAAGCACATCCATAAGGTTTTTACTTATATGGAGTTCAATTCAACAAGGTTGAGTACAAAAATGAAGTGCATATCAAATAAAGTTGCTCCCACTAAAGATCTTTCATTTCACATAACTTATTTACTATAAATAAGATAAAATACTGACATTCTATTTTTTTTTTTTGTTTTTTTTTTTTTTTTATAATTAAAATAAAAGGGTTAATAAACAACCAATATAAGGGAGAATGCTAATTTACAGTTTCTTAATCAGAACGACTGCAACTAGATTTTCTTATTATTTATTACCTCATCCCAATTGGTAAAATCTTATTACTCCGTACTATCCCACCATTCGACTCATATTTCTATCCTACCCACATCTTATATAAAGTAGGATCGGATTTTAACTAGTATATGGCTTGCTGAATGATATTTGATTTGTAATTAGCAAAAAAGTAGAATTTTTATTGAAAGAAGATGCGCATAATTTGTTGAGATTCCCTTACTTAAGCTTTTGATTTTGTTTCTTATGATTATTAATTTCAAGAGGATTCCACCACAAAAGCAGATATATGAGGTCATCCCTCAAAACTTTAAAAGTGACTTATCTAATCTAATACTATATATATATTAAAACCCAAAATCAAGTCTTTCTTAAAAGGACACTTGACATTCATTAATTGGATAACACTAAGTATTTACATAATATGGAAATTATTAACTAATTTATGGAAAATAATATAATTTATGGTGATTATGGTGGTAAGCTAATTTATGGAAAATAATAGTGTTGTTAATCTAATCTAATATATTTATGTAATCCTGAACCCGCTCAATTCCCACGCTGACACGTGTCATATAATAATATTATTATATTGTAAATAATGTTTATCCAAAATAGAATATGGTAAGTACATGGTAATATTATTCTAATAAAATAACATTATTACTTGATTTATGTGAAAATAGGTATGTAATATAGTAATTACTTGATTTATGGCAATTTGATCAAATATCTCACGGGTGTTTCAAAATGGGACTTTGCCTTTTGAAATGTGATTTTTCCTCTAATTAAATTACAAATATCACACGAGTGTTCGAAATGAGATTTTAGGTTTTTAAAGGTGAGTTTCCATCTAATTACATTACAAATATCCACGGGTGTTCGAAACATGACTTTAGGTTTTTAAATGTGAGTTTCCATCTAACTACATTATAAATATCACACGGGTGTTTGAAATGAGATTTTAGGTTTTAGGTAAAAAAAATCGTTTACATAAGTTTAAAATTTAAACATAAGTAGCCCGGGCGTTGCACGGGCCATCAAACTAGTACTATATATTAAAACCTGAAACCAAGTCTTTCATGGAAGGACATTTGACATTCATTAATTAGACATCACTAAGTAATTACATAATATGAAAATTATGAAAATTATTAGCTAAATTATGAAAAATAATATAATTTATGGTTATTATGGTAGAAAGCTAATTTATGGTAAAGAATAGTGTTGTTGATATAAAAAAAACAAACTGACAATTTCATCAGATGAGTAAAACACTATAGATATACAATCAAGGCACGGGCCGGGCATGCAAACTAATATATGGTGTTGTTAATTTATGGCGATTATGGTGGTAAACTAATATATGGTAATAAATTTAAATGTAATGTGATATAACAGTCAGGTTATGAGATAGCGGAATAAAAATGAAATAGCTTATGAGATAGTAAATAGGACACAATTTTATAAAACGAGTATAACAATATAGATATACAGTGCGGGCGAGGGCCGGACATGCAAACTAGTATTAATATAAAATAGTAAATAGGACACAATTTATTTAAAAAAAAAAAAACTAGTCGATGAATGAAATATATACGAGGTGCATACGTATATGCCGACAGTAGCCACCTCTGTTTCCCATCTTCACAACTTTCTAATTTGGTCTTAACAGCTAATTAGCCAATCTGAACACACATATGGGAAAGATAATTAGGCTAATCACGGGGGTTTTGTCGATTAAATTAAGCTAAATCATTGGTTTTGTAGATAGGTAAGCATCTAATTAGCCAAAGGTACAAATAAATCACATTAAAATTAACTCAAAGCAATGTAGTTTATGTCAACCAGGCCATGTGTAAGCCAAAAGTTAAGAACAGCCCGTCCAAGGTTTCTCTTCGCTAGTAAAGGATTTAACTGTTGTCCTAGGTTGTACTAGGTACGAGTATAATTTTCAATGTAAATTTTTTTATTTTTTATTTATCTTAGTAAACAATGAATGTGAATTTACTTGAATTGCTTATCCAATCTATTCATGATGAATCTATTATTTACAATGAATGTGAATTTACTAGTGCAAAAAAGTTTGATTTTCAAATTAAAGATGTTATTCTCTTTGCTCAAAAGATTTTTTTTTAATTAGAATTGACATTACTATACCCTGCCAAGCGTAACAGAGCTTATTAGACCCTAGTTGAACTAGTTCGTCAAATTTATTAGAAGTTAACTTAATTTACCTATTACTCCGGCCTTATGGTACAAACAAGCAACTAAAATCATAAAAACTCATCATAATCGATTTGATTTCATATAAATACATCAATTTACAAGTCGAATGAAGTAACATATGATATTTTTGTTGTCTAGGTGAAAAAGTAACATGACCTAACTTTTAATTATAAGTTGAAAAAAAAAACCTATGCATAAAATATATACCTAGCTACATTACAAGTTAAGTCCAATCTAGAAGCTTAAAATGCTACACCCTCCGTCCCAGTTCAAACGCCCCATCTCCAAAATACCTCTCGTGTTGAGAAGGTTGTACACACTAATCGGTTTATCAAAGTTTCAAAAAAATTATATAGCGAGTTAGATTAGAGTTTTCTCTAACTTGCCATGTAATTTTTTTGGAACTTTAATTAACCGAGTAGTGTGTACACCCTTTCCAATAAGAGGTCGATTTTTACGTGGGCCGTTTGAATTGGGACGGATGGAGTAATTGATAAGATAGACAGAGATCGAGGAGTGTTATTTGAACATAGATTTTGACACTTAGCTAATCAATGAAATGACATAATCAAACGTACACAAGACTTAGTTTGGTAGCCGGAGCCGCATGCACTTGCCTTCCTTGTCTCCCACTTCACATACTAATCTCTTTATTAATTAGCCTCAGAAATACCCCTTGTTCTTTCTATGTTTTCATGTTAAACGAGTGGGTAATAATGTAATACGCTATTTCTTTTTGTGTTTAATTTAGAGTGTGTTTGTTCAATTTAGTTCGGACGTTTTTGCCTTGTAGCAACTCTGATCATTCTTAATAAATTTCAACCCCTTTTAATGGGTCTTATATATCGAAGAAGGATCGGAGTTCCTTATAGATACCGGCAAATCGTTAACCTTAAATATTTAGATATAAATTATACAATCCGAATTCCGATAAAAATAGGTAATATTTGTGTATAGAATATGTACATGAGTACATCCAATCTAGAATCTCGAAATGCAAATTGATATGATAGAAGAGTGATATGATTTGTCCATAGATTTTGACACTTAACTAATTAATCAATGAAATGACCTAATCAAAATGTACACAGATAAACCAATCTTTGTTTAGTATAGTGTCGCCGAAGCCGCATACAGTTGCCTTCCTTGTTTCCCGTTTCACATACTAATCTCTTTAGGGCTAGGACTATCCCTTATCCTTTAAGTATGTGTGCCCTAGCTAGTTTAGCCAATTAATAAATTTCACGCATGATTTATCAATTAAACTATGTCGTTACTTTCGAAAAAGATGAAATTTTTATGAGTATCTAAGACGTACAACAGTAGGAATTCTAGGAAACGTATCTAAGAGACGCCACAATAGTAAGAAGTAAGAACTATATATGAGTAAAATATACTCGTAGACAAATGAAATCCACGAATTACGCCCCAAATTAGGCCCAAATGAAATTATAAATTTGGTGCGCACTTTGCTCAAAATTCAAGGTGCTGTCCATCCATATGGTCAATTACGGTGGATTGCTCAAGGTTCAAGTCATAGATATAATAACTTCGTAGCCTTTAATCTTGCTTGGATAGTAAAAAAATTGATATGTTTATTTAAACCGGTAATTTTGAGCTAAATAGAGTACAGGGTCAAACTCTAGGGCAATTTTAGCTCGGATGGATGGGTGTGTGAACTATTTATCATGACTAAGGTTTTCACAGATTTCAGGTAATTAAGAGGACGCTTTATAAGGTAATTAGAGTAAGATCTCAAATATACAGAAGAGTCTTAACTTTTCTTAAGGGGTGTGTTCGGTAAAAGTAACTCTATAGCAAATAGCTTAGGGTCTGTTTGGTATCATTTTCTGTTTTCAGTTTTCAGTTTTCAGTTTTTTTTACATCCAAAGTCCCGTTTTTTAAAACCAGAAAAAATGGTTTTTAGTTTTCAGTTGTCAGTTTTCATTTTCTCTATGACTATTATAGAAACACCCAATTTAAAGTTAATTTTGTAACTCATTTAACTAAATTTTTTACCAAAAAAAAACAAAAACTGAAAACGGCAGTGATACCAAACAAGCCCTTAGTTTATTTAGTTTTGTGTTTTTTTTTTTATTCGGTAATTTACTGGCCCCGGAGGGCTCAATCCCTGTGGAGCTAGGGGGTTATTTAGGGGATCTAGCTCACAAGAAGACCCCAGCTGGAAACCGGGCATGAACCTGGACTCTCAGAGACAAGATTATTACATACAACATTAACGTAAAGCATGCAAATGACATAAAACTTGGGAGGGGTTAACACTAATAAAAGGTCTCTTGGTTGGAGATTCCGAGCAAGTCCGACGAGATGACAAATTTTTCCGCTTTACCGTTAAGTCAGCCTTGGGAAATAGCTTTGAGAACGTGGAAATTTTTGGGTAAAAGAAGAGACAATAATAGGTTGAAGACTCTATCCGTTTTCTTTGAAGTTAACATTTGATTTAGAGATCTATCAATTGAAAGAGAATTCATACCATATGTTAACTTTATAAATAAAACTTAAAAAAAAAAAAATAGTAAATGCTTTCAAAAAAATTCATCTCCCATGGGAGTCGGAGACCCACTCCTTTGGTATGGTATGTATATACTACTATACTAGTAGTAAAATACAACACAAAAGCTCGAAGAGTTGTTTACATTTAGTATATTGCGAAGTGAAAGTAGATCAGTTTGATTCTTGAAACATGTTAATTAATTACATCTCTTTGTCGTTAGAGCAGAGGGCCTCTAAAGTTTATTCTATTTAATTGATTCGAAAACATCGAAAAAGAGAACTTATTTTTTTTTTTTTTTGTAACTTGATTTTTCCCTGTATTTTTAAAGCAAACTTTATAAATGAAAACAATAAGAGTTTACAATGCAACTTGGTTAAAGAGAATGACCACTCAACATTAAAAACAAAGAGAATGACCTACCCAAGTTATTGTATCTTAATTCATCGACAAACAAAAGTCTATAGTCAAATGCTTGAAATCAACGTACAATTGAAACAAAAAGTCATTTCAATTTGAACTTTCACTATTGGAAGACAAGCTCCTAGCTAGGATTATCACTTTCACCCTTTCAGTAAAGTTAATTGTCCTCGTTAACACACTCACAAATCACAATCACCCTAAAAGTTAAAGAAGCTATTAATAATATTCGATCTTAATTAACTAGCTAACTTTGTCATCAACTTTTCATTATGGAATAATTAATTATGTACCAGTTTAATTATTATCAAGTAGTATCAACTCGACACTACCATTCTTTGTTAATCAAAGATTCTGATTTATTTTAAGGGCATATCTACAATGTATCCCTTAAGATTTGGGGTAATCGTGGAACGTACATAACGTGGTTGGTTAACAACATCTAAAGACGTGTCCTACAGTATTTCATTGTTCATTTGTTTTTGAAAAGACCATCTTTCTCACCCCTTTTATTTTTCAATTATATTTCACTTGTACTTTTCGCATGCATTACTCGGAAAATAATAATGTACTCCCATATGAACTGAAAATTGAAATTAATACAAAAGGCTTAAAAATGAGTTGGGAAACAAAAGTAGGTGAAAAATTGCTAAATTCTGATAAAAGAGATGACGAATTAATAACATGCTAATTTTTGTTTTTTACACAACTTTTGCTTATAGTACTCCACGAATATTTAAAGTGACATCGTGACATTTATTATTACTAGTCGATCATAAATATAGATTCATGAATTTTTTTTACATATATACATCATATATAACAAATTCACATTATCTTACGCGAACACGTGTTAAAACTTCTAATTATATAAATATACTTTTAACCTTTGTAAAATCGACTATGACAAGTGTCCACCCATTTAACATGGGGCGATAGAGATTAGAGAGTATGCCCATAGAATACAGATCTTTGATTGTGTATGTCCACCTTTACATCTCAAATTGCACCCAGAGAATGAGGAAAGTTTCATAGCTTTTCATTTTGGCTATTTCATGTACTATCACTAGAAATCTTATCAAGACATTTATTTGTTGTTTCCCTTCTTATAGAAACACTTATCTTGCCTATTTGCAAAATTGTAAGAGATCCAACTTCAAACAAATCTTTCTCATGTAGGGTAGTTTAAGAGTCTTCTAATTGATATAAAGAAAAAATAATTTCCTCAATTGATAATTCTCTCTTTTTTTTTTTCAATTGATAAATGATAATTCTTGAGTAGGAGATCACATTGCATCTTTTGCTTTAGCATGAACATGATGAGCACCAACCCATCCTATGGACTTGGGAGTTTCCTTAATTTGTCTCCCCCATAGTATTATTACATAATTAATAACATTTATAGGAAGATTACGTGTTATCTTTCTAACTAACTAAAAATGATGTTGTGTTGTTGGCAAAAATGATAATAATTGGACAGAAACAGAACGACGTAATATATGTCAACATAATCGAATTGAGTCAGTCGAATCCATTAAAAGTCAAATGAGGTGCTACATAATCAACCAACTTAACTGCAAATTTTGAGTTCGAATCTCAAGTATAAGGTCAAATATGATTCAAGGACGGTGTAAATGAACAAAAGGTTGCCAAGAAGAGTATTTTAGAAAACAAAATCAAGAGAAATGGATTTACTAATGTATGTGGCTTTAAAAAGAGAGGATAGATGGGGGAGATCGATTCTGCTAGAGTGTTCCTCTAAATTCAGGTGTTCGGTTGTCCTAGATCCGAAGACAGAGGCTATACTCGTATACCTTACGTACATAATCTTTATTTGAATGCTATTGTGGTCCTTCCCTCATACAATGTGGCACCGTCTCACAGCTTCACATTCACATGTTAGGAAGCAAATAAAGGCATTATTCTTTTTAGAACTTCATGTTTGATTCATTCTCATTGCTTTTGCTTTCCTTTAATTTTTGGGGAATTAAAAAGGAGAATTATTGATCAAACCCTTATTCTTTCTACCCAGAAATTTCTCCCCCTTTTTAAAATGTTGTTTTGACGTGTTATGGTGTGATATATATGTATATTTCCAAACCAAATGAATGACTCGCTTGCATTAAAATCAAATAGAATTGGTGGAAAGCGATGCATAATAGATCATTTACAATAAATGAATTTGGTTTAGAATTAGCTCCCAATATCAAACACATTCTGTGGTTTTGGTATTTTCGTACACACTAATCTATAATTATATATGTATATCTGTTATTTTAAATTGTTAACGTTTAATACTACCAATCGATCAAATGATCAGCGGATTGATACTTTGAGCAACTTACTCATTCAAAATAGGGCCGATGAAGTTCGATGGAGGCCGTGATTTTTCGGAAGCTGAGTTGATGGAGCTTCAAGCAGCTGCAGGCATATACACACAAAAAATGAACTTACGACTCGACTTAATTTCAACACATACGAAAAATAAATTATAATTATTTGAAGCTAATGATAAAGAACGGGACATCAATGAGCATTCGATAATCACTTATTCTATTGTGTCTTAAACGCATATGTTAAGACGTAATTAACTATTACATCCTTACCCTCAAAAAAAAAAAAAAACTATTACATCCTTACCCTCAAAAAAAAAAAAAAACCTATTACATCCTTTTTTAATTATGTGAAATTTTACAGTGTTAATACAGATAATTGAGGATCACAGATTGAAACTAATTAAAACACTCTAAATAGTAGAGTTGATCATGGGTCGGGCCGGGTTTAGGGTTAAAAGGTAGGCCCGATGTGCATGCCGGGCTTTCTTTCGGGCCTAGTTGATCGGCTCAAACGGGCTTCCGGGCCGTTCGGGCTTTTTTTCAAGTTATGTGGTACCTAATTATTACGTTTTTGATGACTTTACACATTGATATTATTTAGTACTTGCATATTTAGTTTAATAATTAACTAGTTTGCATGCCCGTGCCACGCCCGGGCTATATATTTATATTGTTTATACTCACTCTATAAGAAAAATGTTGGCTTATCTTTGTTCTAATAAATTACCATAATGATTATATTCCATAAATTAATTATACTATGACTTATCTTTGTTCAAATAAATTACCTTAATAATTATTTTCCATAAATTAGCTATATTATACTACTCTATGATAATTTATTACCATATCTTAACCGATAATTATATTTAATGCTATTTTTATGCTCTATCCAATTAATGTATGCCAAGTGTCAACCTAGAAAAGACTTGGTTTCAGGTTTTAATATATAGTATTAGATAGATTTATTGTACATTTTTAAAGAGGTTTTTGATGTTATATATCATCATAATTTACAATATTTTATTTTATTATTTGTGATATTTTTATTATTTTAATATAATTTATTTGCTATAAATACATTGAATACCTTATTTACCAAATTTATCATAATCTGACATTATTTACACTAATTTACATAACTATAACTATGATTTATAAACTTAAAAATTTTTGCGTTTTATTTTTGAAAGTGGACCGGGCCAAATTTTGGGCCACGAGCCAGCCCAAGCTTGAACCATGTTATTGCGGGCTTTATTGGGAAAAGTCGGGATGGGTCGAGCTATCGGGCCTTAGGCCATTTGATCAGCTCGACTAAATATAAATAGTAGAAACCAGAAAACGTGCACCAACTAAATTGGTAAAATAATCATTTTTTTTTTCGGGTGTACCTTTTGCTGTTGTTTCCTTAGCCTCGCGTTTTCATCCGCCAAATGTGCTACTTCTAGCTCTAATTCCGTTATGTAAGCCTGTTTATTTTTATCAAAAATGAAACGCACGAACTTTTGTGAATGAGATGTAAAAATCAATACAAAAATATAACCAGTGTCTCATACTCTCATCGTGTTTTAAAAACTGACAAGATGTGTACTACTTTAGCTTCAGGTAAGTTCTTTGACACTACTAGTCTCTATGACAGTTTGTGGAAAAGTAAAAATACTTTTTGTGGTGATAAGTCTAGGAGTAAGATCTGGTCTATAAAGTGTCCTCCAAGAGTCAATTTCTTCATGTGGCTTGTAAAAGGAAACAAGTTGCCTACCATGGCTGTTTTAGCTCATAGGAACATTCCCATCCCCTCTACTCGTCCTTTCGGTCCTACTCTTTGTGAGAATATCATTCACATCCTTCGTCATTGCCCTCAGGCAAGAGAGATTTGGGATCCACTTCAACTGGATCCGTTGTGGTTCCAGGGGGAGGTCACTGATTGGCTGAGTAGGAACATGTCTCTGATGCTACTTGGCCTCCCTTGTTTAGCCTAATTTGTTGGCTTATCTGGAAGCAAAGGAAATGCTTGAATATTTGATAGGAAGATTATTTCCGATACCACTATAGTCCCACAAGCCAAACTCTTAGCTCAAAAATACTCTCATCCCCCAGCTGTTTTTCAACAGCTCCCCCTCACTCCTCTGAAAAATAGATTGTCTTCCCCTCCTTGTTCCACCACAATGGTCTTTACTGATGCCTCGTTTGTAGAAGCGGATAAGTCTGTAGGGTTGGCTGCTTGTATGCTGGATAGTAACGGGAGGTGGTTGGCAGGGATTGTTGCGCACTTTTATGCGACTGATGCCACGCTTGCGGAAAGTTTGGCAGTACTAATGGGTTTGCGGTGGATGAAGATGCAAAATAGACAGGATCACTCTCCTCTATGATTGCGAGTTGGTGGTTCATGGGATCACTGACCCTAAGAATCCCGTGGATAGATAGGCTAACTTTTACTTGAATTGCAGAGAGCTAGGTATGGAACTCCATGCGCATGTCGGGGCTGTCAGCAGGAAGCACAACAAGGTGGCGGACCACATGGCTAGGGAAGCGAGAGTGATTTTTCCTCAGGTCACTTTGAAGACTAATGATGGGCTGGAGTATCTTGAAGGTGGAATCTCGAATATTGATGGCATTTGCTCATTCTTTGATGAGGATTGTATTATTTTACCTCCGATGGAGGATGTATTAGGCAGTAGTAGCTAGTCTCTCGAACTTCGTAGTTGTACCAAAAAAAAAAAAAAATACTCTCATCGTGTTGTAGCTTGTAGCATATTGATTATTGGATGTATTTTAGTGTAAAAGATTGGAGAAAATATTTAGTGTCCAGGGATCCTCCCTTCATACATCCGCCACTGACTGAAACCCTATTAATTAGGGCTATTAGGGGGGTAAATTATACCATGTTTTTCAAGGACCACCATGCTCATTGTGCCCTCGAAAGCATGGTATAAGCATTGATATTAGGGGTATCTGAGGATTGTTGTCTCGGGTTCATTTGAATCCTCATATCCTCAGGGGCGGAGTTAGGGGGAGGCCCACCTTAGCCATGGCCCAGGTCAGCTTTAGGAAAAATTTCAGAGGCCCATATGTATGTAGAGGAAAAATAAAAGGCCTACCACAAATGGCCCACCTCAGAAATAAGGGGAAAAAAAACAAGAAGGAGGCTGAAATGAATTCCCAGAAAACAAAGTGCCAACATGAGTTAGTGTGGCCCATGTACAAATAATGACAAAGTCAATTAAAAAAATAAAAAATTACCTATTCCCTTTGTTTTATGTTTCCCAGCAGCAAGTATCAAGTAGCTCCTCTGATCTTCCTGAGTTCCCCTTTCCCCAAATTGACATTAAAAAAAAAAAAATCTCTTCCCAATTAAAAATAGCACTATGGATTGAAGAGCGACATGGAACCCCCAAACAAATCAGGTAATCAGATTCGGTTAGATTTCTTATTTTCTTTAATTAATTAAAGCATTGTTGTTTATTCTAGTACTCAATTATTTATAATACAGTAATACCTTAGACCTAGGTTTTTTTATTCGAATTATCTTTTGTTTTGTTCAATTGATTGTTATAAGTGTTCAATTGATTGTTGTGATAGACTGATTAGGATCAATTATTCAATTTATCTATTCTATTTGATGTTTTATAGTTTTTTTGTATAATTGAATTTGAAGTTTGATTTATAATTTTTATACTGTAGGCGAGACAATGACAAAGAGGAAAAAAATCACATCATATTATTTACCAAATAAAAAAGAAAAGAATTCAAGTGGAGATAATGTGCAGAATGTTCAACCGGCTGCTAATCACGTAGAATCGGAGTCGGCTAACGCTACTGCCGAAGAGCAAGAGGGTGAGCAATCTGTCCCAAATTCACAATTTCATGCTCAAGGTGATTATCTTAATTGT
This sequence comes from Spergularia marina, assembly GCA_963680865.1. NCBI lineage: Eukaryota > Viridiplantae > Streptophyta > Magnoliopsida > Caryophyllales > Caryophyllaceae > Spergularia > Spergularia marina. Next base: position 31,094,933 of record OY804545.1, on the reverse strand, counting down.
TTAGTACGTGATCCTGGCTTGCGTCGACCGATTGATTCTTATGATGTCAATGATCAAGGTTTTGTTAGTAGAGCATATATTAAACTTGGTGCATATCAACCAAAGCTGGACAAAAAAAATTATCCACCTAGCGGGCCTATTGGTCATATGCGTCGATTTCAGAAAAGATGGTATAAGAAATTTCGTTGGTTAGAGTATTCCCCTACTAATGATGCAGCTTATTGTTTTTATTGTTTTCTTTTCCCAAACAATCCAATTGGTAGAGGTGGTTCTGAAACATTTAGTATTAGTGGGTTTAAAAATTGGAAGAGGGTAGGCGGGAAAGATTGCGTCTTTTTTACTCATATGGGGAAAGATGCAAACTCAGCTCATGGATTTGCAACCAAATGTTTCAATAACCTAAAAAATCCATTATGTCATATTGACAAAATTCTTGAGAAACAAGGTGCTGATGATATTTGTCGAAACCGATTACGTTTGAAAACATCCATAGATGCGATTAGGTGGCTGACATTTCAATCTTGTGCATATAGAGGGCATGATGAAAGTGCTCAATCAGAAAATAAAGGAAACTTTCTGGAGATGATCAATTTATTGGCGTCATATAATAAAGACGTAAATGCTGTTGTTTTAGATAAAGCCCCACAAAATGCAAAGTACACATCTCCAGACATCCAAAAAGAGATTCTACAAGTTTTTGGCAGAATGGTCCAACGTGAAATTCGTGAGGAGATCGGAAACGCAAAGTTCTGTCTAATTGTAGACGAGTCTAGGGATATTGCCAAGAGAGAGCAGATGGCTATAGTATTGAGATTTGTTGATAAACATGGATTTGTTTGTGAGCGATTCTTGGATATAGTCCATGTCCAAGACACTACATCTCTGACTTTGAAAAATGCGATATGTGTTGTTTTGTCTCATCATAAGTTGAGTGTAAAAAATATAAGAGGCCAGGGATACGATCGAGCTAGTAATATGAGGGGCGAGTGGAATGGATTGCAAGCATTATTTGCTAAAGATTGTTCTTATGCTTATTATGTGCATTGTTTGGCTCACCAATTACAACTAGCACTTGTTGGTGCCGCAAGAGAAGTGCCTGACATTCATACATTTTTCCAACATCTCGTATTTGTGGTCAATGCTGTCACAAATTCTTCTAAACGACATGATCAATTGCAAGCATATCAAGTTGCTGAATTTGAACATTTAATGGAGATTGAGGAGCTTGTGACCGGAAAAGGTGTTAATCAAATAGGGACATTACAACGTCCAGGAGATACTAGATGGAGCTCTCATTTTACATCAATATGTAGTTTATTAAGGATGTACGGTGCCACTCTCTCTGTTCTTAGTGACTTAGCTACTGGAGGGGTAAACTATTCTCAACGAGGAGATGCTCTTAATTCGATCAAGATGCTTATGTCTTTTGAATTTGTGTTTATCTTGCACTTGATTAAAGATATTTTGGGAATTACTAATGCACTATGTCAAGCTCTGCAACTCAAATCTCAAGACATTGTGAATGCTATGCACTTGGTTTCAACAACAAAGATATCAATCCAAAACATGAGAGAAAGTGGGTGGGAGAGTCTCCTAGAGAAGGTTAAACTATTTTGTGAGCGACATAACGTTACCGTTCCTGATATGGATGCTCCTTATGTTGACATTCTGAAATCTATTCGACAACAAGGAAGGAGGAAGCAAACAGTGACAATGGCACACCATTATCGAGTTGAAATTTTTACGGCTGCAATAGACCAACAACTCAAAGAATTGAATAGCAGATTTAGTGAACAAGCAACTGATCTACTTATTTTGAGTGCAACATTGAGTCCAAGAGATGGTTATAAGTCATTCAAGGCTGATGATATATGTAATCTGGTGAGCAAATACTATCCCGTTGACTTTTCTGAGCAAGATAGGATGCATTTGGAGTATGAATTGCAGCATTATATACTTGATGTTCCTAATCACCCGGATTTGAAAAACTTATCTACTATTGGTGATCTTTGTCGAGGAATAGTATCTACGGGGAAGTCAGATATTTATCCTTTGATTGACAGATTACTTCGTCTTTTGTTAACTCTTCCCGTCTCCAGTGCGACAAGTGAGCGAGCTTTCTCAGCCATGAAGATAGTAAAAACAGATCTCCGCAATCGGATGGGAAACGAATTTATGAGAGATTGCTTGTTGGTATATATTGAAAAAGAAATTGCAAAGAAATTCAGTGTAGACTCGATAATTGATGACTTCTACCTGATGAAATCAAGACGAGTTCAACTCAAGTGAACATCGTTCAGGTATGTGGTATGTAATGTTCTTTAAACCGTTGAGTTTTTTGGCTAAATTTTTTTTGTTCCCGTAAGATTTAGTCTTTTGGCCCACCTCAGTTTTTTTTCCTGGCTCCGCCCCTGCATATCCTTATTCCCGTGGCATTAGCCGTTCATTTATATGGGGAAAAAAAAAAGAAGACGAGAGATTTAAGTATCGGAAGTAAAATTAAAGGACCTGTTTTCGAGCCCTAGAACGAGCAGCAAATTCCCTATTCTTGATCATACGTTTATACCGACGTTGCACTGAAATATTCTCGTCGTCAGCATCACGGGTACGCTCCCGCGATCTCTTCTTCGTTGTAACACCACCGCCGCCGCCGCCATTGCTACCGAATAAATTCGACTCAGAAGCTGAGAAAAGTGCATCAAACGTGCCAAAAGTAGTAGAGTAGTTATTATGGGATGGCTCATACAGTAGTTGCTGTAACTCGTTATTGGTCAACTTTATAGATATTGTTATTGATGGGTTACTATTATCGCGTGGAAATGGAGTGTTAGGGAGTGAAATGTCTTTCCAAACTTCTTCTTCCATGGTGTTGTATATATGTTTCGAACGAAGGTCCGAAATCAAGATTGAAGATGAAGATGAAGATGAAGACCAAGACGAGATTATATGTGAGAAACTCTACACATACACTTAATGTATGAGGAATAATTATACATATCCAATGAAAGATTGCCACCTAGCATAGTTAAAAAAAAATAAGTTGGAGGGAGAATAAAAATATGTGTGAGATCTATCTAGTTCTACTAAAACAGAAGCCACTAGGACACATGGCATCCAATGGCTACACATTTTCCCGCTAAATTTTTTGTTCCTAATAACATGGTTTTTAATAATTTTGTTCCTATTAATTTGCTGCAAATTCTAACAACTCTAAGTTAATAATGAAAAAGCAACTAATAGCTAGGGCCTTCTATTAACAAAAAAAAAAAACAACTTTAATATGTTCCTAATAATTTTCTACGTTAAATTTATGAGACCATTTCAACCAAATATATATATACGGAGTATATCCCAAAATTTTGCTCTTCTTTATCTACTTTACAATCAAAATTTGTCCTCTTACTCACTGATGTAGTGATTAACCATTTCAATGGCTAAAGACTCGCTCAAATAGAGGTAACTAAAGGTCACTATTCTTTTCTTTTTGTGTTCTTATTTATTTGTGTAATCTTCTAATGCCAATTTCATCTCTATTTCTAAGTCATGAGATTGTAAAGTCATTGAAATTTTGAGTTGGTAAATAAATTTGCCATAATACAAATGTTCCCTTACTAAAATTCATACTTAGAGATTCATTCACGCACACACACTTTGATGAGATTGCATTTTATCAAGTGCAAATTAAAGTTGTACGTATACATGATAGCTAAGCTATTCAGTTTTTTTTTTTTTAAAAGAAGTCCTTGATATCTTGAGTCGGGAAATAGATTCGGGTATATAACTACGTTTCGAACGCCAACAATATAAATCCGTTTTACCAAGACAAAGTTAAGCTAGACGTGTTGCCGCACGTTACGATATTAAAACTTTTGGCTACACATTTCCGTGCATAACACGGGTATTATACTAGTTAGTTACTAAATCAGTTTCCATTAGGAGTTCCATCCATTTTTAATTAAATTTCTTTTCTTTATAACTTATGACCCGTAAGTCTATAAGATGAATATGGCATATCATTATAATGGCGGCGACGAGAACTTTCAAATGGGTACCCTTGTGTGTATATTTTGATAATTTTTATTATATGTAATTTGTGATATATGTGTGTTAAAATATACTCCATGTCGTTAAAGAAATTTTATGAACACATGAACAATATAGTACAAAGAAGTGCCTAAAAATGACCTGTTTCTATTCGAGCAATTCCCATACACAAGGTAGTATATGAACATAAAGTAGGCATTAATGGTGGAAAGATAAAAATGAAAGGAGATAGGTGATGTGAACTGTGGAAAAAATTGGCAGTTGAGAGAAATTGGAACTAAAAAAAAATGAAATTTGAAAAAAAAAATGAGTTTGAAAATTAGAAAAATAGAGATACCTTTGTAAAAGAAACCAGTATTAAGTTGCCACCTATTAATGTATGAATATTCTACATACATTAAATGTATGTGTATCATCTCTCGATTATATGTTGCAGAGTTAGTAGTTAGTACGTATATATGGACTAGATCATAGAAGTTGACGGTTGAAATAACGTACACTACATAAATGTTTGATTTTATGAGGACATTAAAGTAGAAGGATTTCTTCGATCTCTTAGTCTCTGAACTTACTATTTTTAGAATTAATACATTCAACAACTACTTGATCAGTGTTATTTACTGAATGCGGTTTTTATTTGGCAGAATGGAGCACAGTTTCACGAGAAACACAACGATAGAGGGGTGATCGATCGGTCCTATCATATTTTTTTTACTGTTCCATTTTTGTCTATTTCGTTTGCTCCTATTTTATTTTATTTTAATCTTGACCGAAACACATTTATAATGCAGTTAACTAATGTTGACCTATCGTGTCGAATGTCAATATTGTACGTTGTCACACCTTTATTATCATGTTGTATTATTACTTTAAAAATCTCTGCCTCCAGAAAATCTTGTGAAACATCTATCCTTCTCCAGTCAGGTTTGAATATAACAATAGTGATCTGATATGAGCATTATATAGCCAAATTTATTTGATGCCAACAAAACATTAAACTCAAAAACAGATGACGATTTCGAGTCTGCTTCACAATAACTTATATTAAAACTTAACTCCCTTAAGTGTCCAAAAACTTAACTCTAGAGTCTAAAGGTCGCCCCCAAATGACTGCAAACTAGTACTCTGTACTCTGTAGTCTGTATATGTTAATAATGTCAGTAGGTCTCCTGCGAGACCGTCTCACAGGTGAGACAGTCCCAAAAACAAAGCAGCCCATCTACAAATTAAATAAAAAAAACCTAGAAAACATCATTTATTAGGGGAGAAATAAAAGAGAGCGTACGTATTACAGGAAAAAAAAAAAGATTAGAATGCGAATGGAGAGAAACCGCAACTCAAAGGATGAATAAGATCGTAGAAGAGAATTGAAGATGGAATCAACAAAAAACGGTACGTTTTACAAGGGGAAAAGGTGTTAATCAATTGATTTTGTTGATGTTTCTCCAAAATCTCAATCAAACCTCTTAATATGTGATTTAGGGTTCTATCAATTGTGATTTAAACGTCCAATATACGTTGTAACCATCCGATTGAGATTCACACGTAAACTCCAACATGATCTCTATTATCATTGGTATTGTTCGCAATTTGGGATTTCAATTGAAAACTTGAAGTTTGAAATTGTACCTAATGTTATTGGGGGATTAAATGTTGTTTATGTGAACTTGAGGTTTTAAGTTGAAAACTTGAAGTTAGAAGTTGAAAACTCACGTTTTTAATTGATTTAGTGTGGTTAATGATGCATTTAAGTTGACTACTCGGTGTTTTATGTTGCGAACTCAAGGTTTTGTTTTTGTAGAATTGTAGCAACGATCTTTAAAATGATTTATGAACTAGTGTTTTAAAGTTTTAAAGACAGGATTTTAAGTTAAAAACTAGTGGTATAGTGATATCTCGCATTTTTTCTCAGAAGTCTATTAGCTCAATCGGTAGAGCACCATCCAATTGGACGACAAGTATGAGTTCAAATCCCATATAGACTTGCGAAATTTAACAATGCCAATTGATGTTTAATTAAAATAGAAGATGAAGCGGAGAGAATTCATGGCTAACATGATTTGTGAGAATGCAGTTGAGAAGAGAGGTTATTTTCCTGTAAGTGTTTTTTTTTTTTTTTTTTTTTACGTGTTGGAGGAGAGATTTATTTTTGTATAACAAAAATCAATAAAAATTAAATAAAACATTTGTTATTAATGAACTTGTGTGTTATTGGGCCCGTCTCACATGTGAGACTGTCTCATACAATAATTTGTCTAATAATGTAGTGAATCATAGGTTAATCGGACCGCACGATATGTTGACGTATTCATGTTGTAAATAGTTGGCACATATAATTTTATTTAAGCCCATCATACGGCCCGATCTCGGCTTCTAACAGCCCATCAATTCTATGACCACCTATGTAAGCTCATCATAACTTCATAAGGCCCGATTTCGGCTTCTAACAGCCCATTTCTAAAAGCAGTTTGAAACTGCAATATTAAGGAATAAATAATGCAACCTCCCTTTCAAGTTCCAAACCATGGTATGACCTCAAAAAAAAAAAAAAAAAAAAAATTCCAAGCCATGGTAACTCAACCCACGAATCAACATAGCCCGGACTTACCCTAGTGTAAAATCTGGCGCTGATGACCGCGCCGCCATTAGACCTGAGCTCGGTCATCAAAATTAAAGTTACTCATCCTTGTCCTTTGCTTAGATTGTTGCTTAAGATAGGGGCCTCACTCTAGGAGCAGAGGCGTGTTTGGGCCTGGGCGAGCTGGGCTGTTGCCCAGGGCCCCTTGGTGGCCTTGGACACCAACTAGAAATAACTAATAAAAAACTCTCTATAAAAGGAGTGATTTGGGTTATAGATTTGTTGCCTAGGGCCCCGAATTCGATCCTTAGCATAGTCAGTTTGCAACTTTTTTGCTTTTTGTAGTTTTTGACTCGCAAATTCATCTACACTTGTGTAAAAAATTACTTACAATACATACGTTTTTAGTTTAGGACATAATAGGAGCCTCATTTTAAAAAAGTTCTCCCAAGACCCCCAAAATCTCCCACACGACCCTGTCTAGGAGTACAACAACGTGTCAACGTGTGCGTTGTGCCCCCGACAATACTATCGCCTTCCATGATGTAGTCGTAGTAATGTGGTACGAATAGTATTTCTAGAACCATCGTCATTTTATTAAGAACTATGTACACTTTGCCCATGCATACAAAATGCACATAAATTCCCCATGCACGTTTAATTAATGTTTGATAAACTCCAAAGGACATCCAAAGTCCAACCCTACAAGCTAAAGGATAGTTCGAGAAATTCGTCAAATTACGTTGTATATATTTAGAGAAAAGATTTTTTGTTACATTACATTAATTTATCAAAATCTTTAAACGGTGCCACATTCCAACCATGTCAATTTTTAGCCGAAAGGCAGATCATAGATGCACCCTTATGTCTTTGTCCATTATTATAATTGCGGTTGGTTTCATTTCGACGTGTTTGATCATTATTTTCAAACACGTTTTGACGAGGTACAAATTTATTTCCGATAATTATATTTTTGAATCTTTCGTATTAATTTCAATTTTTATTGTATCCTCTTTATGATTTCGGCTTATAACATTCATTACTAGGTCACATTGATGGACAATGGACACACACTTTTTGTTAGTGAAAGGCTGATAAACATACACGCACTTCCCTTTACACTAATCTCTGGACGAATAAATTTCGTTCTAAACATAAGTGAGGAGTAATACGTTTACTTCAACTTAACGGCAATTATTGTTAAGAGTAAAGAAGAAGATACGGAGTAGGCTTTTAACACAATCGAAAAATCGATACTCAGATCTTCCAAAAGTTGTCACAAATTCTGCTACTGCACCAAGAATCCATTACCTACCCAATTAATTTTTCTAATCATTTTGTTATCAATGACTTTGTCAATATATAGTAGAATTTAAAATTATTAACTCTCAATTATTATTAGAACGCATGAAGTCCCGCCGGAATGAATAAAACTTTTTATTAATATGTGAATTGCAATTTCTTCCAAGAATTGTACATCGGAGACTGACTACTTGGATAATCAACGAATGAAATATTATCTTATTATATAATATATATTAAAAGTTGTGTTAAAGGCAACGAGCACGTTTACCGCCTTTAGTTAGGCCAACTTTCACTTAAAAAAATCATTTCAAAATGTCTTTTATGGTAAAGGCCAGGGCGTAGATGAACATTCCATCCATGATGATATATTGATATGTATATGTGACATTCCATCCAAATAAAAAAAATTCACAATATATTTTTATTATAAAAATTCAATATTTACTATCAATTGATTTTATCATTACCTTATTCTTTTGTACATTCCTTATTACTTATCGCATTATCTATATTAAAAGTGAAAGTTTTATAAATGATAAAATTTATTGATAAGATTATATGTTAACAAAGAAATAAAAATGATAAAATTTATTTCGTGCATAACGCGCGTAGCAGGATGATAATATGCAATCTGTACATCTTTGAGATCAGACCAGGATGATAATATGCAATCTGTACATCTTTGAGATCAGACCACACAAAATCATAATTCAATAACCCTAAAAGGATGCTGCGTTCCTGGTTTGCAGAATCTTTCGACCCATGTATCTGTTTCCATAAGAAAGCAAAAACAAACAAACCCCATTAAATTAGCAATGACATAAAGTATCACAAAAACCTGAATGAGACTGTCCAACTCCTATCCTGTCTTTTGCTAACAAATATAGCAATTAACAGCTCTAAATTCAAGTTGCGTAAAAAAAATATTACGCGAAACTTGAATGAGACGGTCCTACTCGTAAATTTTCACAAACAATTAAAAAAACACAACAATTTGACATACCTTCCGAGCATCATAACAGTAGCTTGAGGGTTAGTGCCAGGTGAGTCATAAAATGTTGAACCATCAATAACTCTTAAGCCACTAACATTGTAAACCTTGTAATTCTTGTCAATCACCTTACCAACTTGGCAACCCCCATGGTAGTGCCATATAGTCATCACTGTGTCCTTACAAAATTGTTCAAGGGTAGTGAATTCGTAGTCGTCCACTACCCTCGGCCGCCTATTGAGCGGAAGGTTGAGCATAATGGTTAGGAGATCTTCTACTGAAGTATCATTATACCGAAAATTCGAGAATGATTTTGATTTTATGACTTTTATTATGATCTCCATCCCTTTAACACACCGCGAAAGATCTTCCTTTTCTTTGAAGTAGTTGAATGTAACGGAAGGGTTGTCATTAGGGTTTTTGGTCTTAAGTTGTAAGTGTCCTGAAGAAATTGGCCCTACGATCTTCTCCAAAATAAGGCCAGCAGCAAAGGATGTATCGTCAGCAGAGTTGATGAACTCATTATACTGTGTCTTTTGCTTCATCTGTACAATTATTAGATGCACGTAAGTGTCAGTCTTACGGAATTAGACTCGCCCATATCTTTATTAACACTATCACATAACTTACGTTATCACAACAAAAATACCTATAGTGAAAACTTTTCACGTTTACATAACTTACGAAAGTAACGGAAACGTACCTCGTACGCAGTCGGAATCGAGTGAACAATAGCATTAGCGAAGTTTAAACTGCTAGCAGCTTCAATATAAGTACCAAAATCAGTGATACCAACAGCTTGGATTAGAGAGACTTCCACAGGAAGAGGAGAAGGAATCATAACAGCATTCATTGGGTTATCAGCCATGCCTTGGCCCACCATGGGCTGGTCCATTATAACATTTATCCCATGTTCTTTAAGATGGGCCTGAGGCCCAATTCCACTTAGCATCAAAAGTTGTGGGCTTCCAATTGCACCTGCTGACACTATCACTTCATTCTTCTGCCCTGCTTTCAAGTATGCCTTGTGCTTTACGCCTTTCGAATCCGTGAATATCACGCCGTGCGCTTTTGGTCTTTCGCTATATTGCCCTGTGATTGTTGTTATGTCAATGACATGAAATAAATGAACTATACGTGTTCTATGATTATGAATTTATTATTATGACTTTCATGTCAGTCTTTTGTACTATGAGGTAGTCTGTAGTGGAACTGTTATTTTAGGTCATCCCAACTATACGAGTTTCTAACTCGAGACCCTAAAAAGTCAACAATAACAACAGTGAGACTATGAGAGATTGAGAGCAGCAACAACATAACCTAAAGTCCGAAATACTCCATCTATTCTATCAGGTTCTTTGCATTTTCCAAGTCAAAGACTACAGCTACAACATCGACAACATTACGTGTATTTTTTAAAAACTAGAGACACGAGAGTAAAAAAAAAAAAAAAACCTAAACAAATCGATCTCGACCCTCAGAAAAAAAAAAAAAAAAAAATATAAAACAAATTGATTTCATACCTTTTCTCATAAACAAAATCTTATGGACCGTAGCAAACAAATAAACAGTGGTGGAATTAGGATTTGCATACTCCAACAAATCAGCAGCAGTGTGCCTCTTGCCATTAGAATCAAATATTGTGCCACCAATTTTAGTACCAACAATATGATCATATGTAAACCCATTATATGGTCTAACCCCAACTTCATACAATGCATTTTTAAAGGCAGACTGAAATTGCAACATCGGAGGCCTAAATGCAACCTTCCTTTCAGCCCATGCATAAGACTCATTCACCAAGGATCCATCCCAACCCACTTGCTCCACGTAGCTTGTGCTCGCCCTCGTGTAGAACCCGGCATTAAGGGCCGAGCCACCCCCCAAGACCCTGGCTCGGGAGTTCACCACCCCATCCTCGGACACAAATTGTTGAGCCGAGGCTGTCAACGAAACATTGTCTAGGTTGGACCCAAACTTACTCATTTCCTCCACGTCAGGCCTTCCATAGGGGGCCCCTCCTCGCTCCAGGAGCAGCACGTGGGCCCCCTCTGAGAGTGTTGCGGCCAGGGCACACCCGGCCGTACCACCCCCAACTACTATGTAATCGTAGTAGGAGACTTTTTGTGCCAAGGTCGCTTGTTTCATGAAACTGTACTTCAGAACTGCATGCAAACACATAAATACGCAATCATTATTATCTCTGAAAACTATGAACTTACGAAAACATACTAAATATAGTAACTCTAATTTTACTGTATGTTAATGTAATACATCATCATCGAGCATGCATATATACCTCGTACCGAATCACATGTAGTAAATAACACAGAAATGGCACAAAACATTACGAAAACACGAGCCTGGCCTAAACTCAAAGTCATGGTTCGTTCTGTGTATATCAAGTAAGTAGTGCACAAGTATCTGTAGTTTCTTAAGAGTTTAATTAATATATAGCTATGAAATGAAATAGGAATTGTTACAATAATGCAACTTATGTACAAAAGAAAAAAAAAAAGTGAGGATTTATAACAAGATTAATGATCCAACTCCCTACCTCCAACCCACATAGGGCCCTCGAAAAGTCTATCTAGAAATAGAATTAGCGTGAGTCAGTAGACATAACCCTATTGGATGACTTAATTAAATTGCTTGTGTAGCAATGTGTAAAAATCGAATAGTATTCGTACAACGTGGACGATTTAGGGGACATAAGTAGGAGAGAGTAAAAACTCGATCCGGACGAGTTAAATTCGGTCCGTTCTTCGGTCCACGTTTTTTGGGAAAATTCGGTTCGCCCCACTCGGTCCAAGGGATCGGACCGACCGAAGGGGATTCGGTCCGATCCTTGGTCCACATTTTTCTAAGCCTCGGTCCGGTCCAGTCCGGTCCTATACCAATGCTCAACCCTAGACATAAGTGCGGACGCTAATAAACCAGTGCAAAGTTCTCATAATAAACCTGTAAGATCGATGCTTACTCATGGTTCAAATATAAGACCTCCATAAATCGCAGTTATATCCTGCGGAAAAGAAAAATAAAAACTCCGTTACATGGTATGGGCCTTGTGGACCGTAATGTCTTAAAGGGGTTTTCATCTTCAATGATGTGGTGTAATTTTATGTGTAATAGATTGTGCAACAACCCAATTTCCCCATTCCGAGTGGCTAAAACTCGTGTCAAAAATGAGCTCCAAGCTATAAGCCTTCAACCATACGCACCCCTCAAATCGAACTTGCTATATTAAGACATGTTAAAGACTGAAATGTGATCGTAGTCGAACCACGATGAGGGGGCGTAATAACACCTAAATGATACACAAATAGTGAGATTAGACTAAGTCACGATGTGCTGAAATATAGATAAGTTGAGTAATCGAATAATTCTATAGAAATCAGAGAGGAAAATGACTTTGTATCGTAGAATATGTTCTTAAAACTTGAACTCAAGACCACTAATTAAGCAAAACTAATTAATTTCGTGCCAACACCACCAAATAGTCGTCTGTTGTCAGTTTGGGCAATGTCACACAAACTAATTTGCTAGCTCATAAATTAGATAGTGAGATGATAATTTAATAAAACAATGCTTTCAGCATACTCAGCAACAGAAATCAGTAAGTAGAAGTAGGTATGCAATGTGACATCTTCAATTCTTCTTCACGATAAAATTGATCAATGTCCCAATCGACATGTCTTGAAAAATTTGGGTGTCAAATGCCCAATCAATCGAGGATGGTCTAACATCTAGTATCACAATATCGATAAATAATGCAGATCATAGTGATAAACTCGAATTCTCATCTTAGATTTCAAGACTAGTATAGGTGCAAACTTTCAAAAATTTCGCCTTTCTTTGTGACTTTGTTGTTCGCTATTTTTCATTCTTAGCCCGTGCACCTAATAGAACCATTTTTTATGTCTCTTTCAGGGATAGGTTGTAAGTTGTAATACTACGTAATTTGAAAAGTGGTTTCTGGAGTTGGTTTGTCCCATATTGGGAAACTAAAGTTCACATGATCAGTTTATAATAGATTCTTACCATCATACTACCAACAAAACCTTCACCTTTTAGAGTCCGGAGAAAATATATGGGTGTAAGGGGTGACTACGCATCTTATTGGGTTGTGTTGCGACGGACGATGGTACGTACTGCTACATAGGTAGTACACCATTTCACTAAATCTAAACAAGTCATAAAGTCATTGCTCGTAAGCCCCATATAGCTATGAAGACCGCGGTTAAGACACCTCTAGGACGCAGAACACATGCCCTTTCATAAGTGTAATCTATCTCCTCAAACGCCTAAGGGAGTTGTACTAGACATCTTAATACAAACCGGTTTTGAATTAAATCATTTGTAATGATGATGTGACTTTTTTTTTCTTGGGAGGGTTGGTACTATGCTTCTTGCGAGTTAAACCCTATAGACATCACTCTATATAAGAGATCGCTTAAAATTAAGATACCAGCTAAATTGACCGACATCTGTATCACATGTTGAATCACGCTAAAAGATGTTGGTGACTTATGTTGCGCCTCTAGATAGGCATTTTTGGAATTAAAGTTTCGTACTATCGTGATAATATTTGGTAACTAAATCACTAAACTACACACGTAATTACGTGCTCCAATTAGTATAGTATACTTTGCACTATACTCCTCCAATACCTTTAACTTTCATAATTGTTGAGGTTATACTCTATTCGTGTTCTTCGTCCGAACACGAATAAAAACGAGATAAGTTTGGACAAATGCTGACAATGTCATCCAACTTCATCACTTCTGGATGGCCAACTTGTGCGCAAACATAAAACAGTGAGATGTCATGTAAGTTGCAACTACTGTATTCTTGAGTCTTGTTGACCCTCAAAAAAAAAAAAAAAAAGGCCTCTGTACTCTTCAACAAGAAACCAGAAGGTGAAAACTTGCACAACTGGGCATAAAAATGAACCAATACCGCCTTCGAATGAACTATCAGTGCCGATCACCAACTACCAGGATGATGACTGATTGAACAATCAGTGAAAGGAAATGATGTTACAAGAATCTGGAGGGGGAGATTAACCCACATATACAAAACCACAACTAATTTAGAAAATACTAGACAAAATGTGGCCCAATTGCTGAAATTTCTTGCGGAATAATGCACCTATCGACTCAGCCGATTTTAAAAGTAATTAATGGGGCAAAAGAAAGGGAAAATAATTAAGGAATTGAAAAGCAGCATTTGCTGCTACCTATACACAATGAATTACAATCGAGAAAAACTAAAGCAATCTTACCTATAAACGGGAAAAAAAACATGATGTTCCTCATATGTCATGTCAATAGGGGTGGAGCCGGTCTTTAGTATGCTGATGGGTGCTGATACATCTGTTGCCTCGAGTTTTAAATCCTCACTGCACGCTTGCTTATGAATATATCTGAATTTGTATGAGCATTGCTTCACGGAGCAGGTAGCATAGATGCTAAATCAAGTTCTTCGTCCGAATCAATCACGTCCTCAAAGTCATAATATGGATGAGACTGAAAGATTTCAAAATAGAGAAAAAAAGTACCTGAGAGATGTAGCAATAATTCGGGGAGGGGAAGGGGGTTGATTCAATACCAGAATGTCTAAAATAAACAATAAACAGACTACCAGGACGCATAACGATAATTTGCATACAGTATACAAGCCAAAGCATAAACAAATGATGGACCAAACAGCTACACATAAGCTCACTTCAGTCACTTGGGTAGTGGTTTATAGAAGCAAAGCCGCAGAAGGAAACGACACTGATCACTAACGAGAACGCAGGATCATGCTAACACACAAAATCTGTTCTTTTTTGAGTCATTCTAAAATTGTGCGTACCTTTGGTCTTGGCAAGACTGCTTCAAAGCTATGAAATACAGGAGTATCAAAATTGGGTGGCTCCAGCACTATGTAAGCTGCTTTATTCTTGTACCTCTCTTCTGTTGCCTGAGAGTACAAAAGCATTAGATTTTCAAGTCCTAGCATTTAGCAAAAAAAAGAAAAAAAGAGGGAGAGAATTCAACATAATCTGTTCATAATCTATAAGTAAAACAGCTAGGCATGCAGAATTGCAGACAATCCCGAAGGGTCGGACAAATTGTCTCAGCACTAAGAAAAAATCCCCACCCCGAATAGCTTTTGTCGAACTTTGCCAACGAGACAACAGAAGTTTCAGACATAGTCATTGAAACTGGCACCAATTTGGAATAGGCACTTGCATGGCATATGGATTCACTATTTTTACTTAAACAAGCTGCCTCGTTGGATAATTAGCTGATAGTAGCTTATAATTGTGATCCTTGGATTGAACATTGACCTCAATATTTGATACTGGACTTGTTCTCCAATGATATTCTTTGTGGGAGACTAACTTGAGGGGGAAAAGCCAAACTACCTTATACTCCCTCTGTATTGTTTAAGTTTCCCTTTTCAGGCTGATCCATTTTCAATTAGTAGCATTTCCTTTTTGAGCAAGTGGTGAATATCATATACTCAGGGTGAGTGAATGTTGGTCCAGCTGATGTACATGTACCGATATTATGTACTAAGTCACAACCATTTAGAGGTGCCAAAAAAAAACGGCAGCATAGAGTGGTTTCAGATAGAAAATATGCTCACAGATCGCTAATAATAAAGAATAACTGCTGGGGGAAAAAGACAGTTTCAAGATTTAACTCTATTCGTAAACAGTTAGATTAAATTTCTAAATGTCAAATTCGAGAGTAATACTGCCACACAGAATATGCATCCAAGTAATTCAGTAACCGTAATTCTACCTAAAGCGTTCCAAGAGGATCTAACGATTAACATGCAAAGAGTGAGGATAACCTGGAATTGTGGATAATCTGGGGCGCTAAACAAAGTGATAAGCTTTCCAGACTCTACAACGTGATCTATTGTGTAACCTTGGTCCATTCCTCCAAGACCAGGCCTTTTTTCCCTTGCATCAGGGCCTTCATGTGATCTAACGATTAACTGTGAGATAAAAGTAAACAAGTAACCAGCACTGAGGTCAAATTGCATTTGCAAAAGCAGTAGTACAGGTGACGATCGTGGATAGAACAGTTGACACAGAGAGAACTAGCAAGATAAAATAATCTTCCAACCCAGTGGCACACTGCCTATTTCCAGTTTCCTAAGTATAAACTAAGAGAAATGTACCAAGAAGACAGCAAGTGCTAACAGATACCAAATTCAAAGGCCCTCACTATTGGTCATCAACTGGCTTTAAGACCATTACAAACATACAAGTATATAAAATTGAAACCTGATGAGGATCTCTCAGGATATATGAGAGGATTGTATCTATCCAGCGTGTCCGTGAAAGGAAGTTGTAAAGACCAATAAACTAAACTTTGGCAAATCAAGGGATGCCAAAAAACAAAACAAAAAAAACTGTATCAAGCTGGTCAATGTACGTGTTACAGCCATTATGCTACTCCATTGGCTACAGAATCTTCCCAAAGCCATAACATCAAAAACAGTACTGATGTACTGTACATCCCATACAAGTTAATTCTCAACCCATATTGGTTTGATCTTCTCAGTCGACACCAATGCTATTCACTTCCTGCGTGGGCACCATCCCTTACAACTTAATCTACAGGGAACCCAGTACTCTAAAATTCTTCTCTATGTCATACTCCATTTTTAATTAAGTGCCATGATTTAGCTGCTCTTTCAATAACATTGAAAATATGTACGAATCATTATTTGCTATGAACACAAAATACAAATATCCCATTAAAATCACGAAAATTGTACTTATATCCCTTCAATCTAGCAGAAATGCACCTCGACCAATGAACAAAACATTGATGAACTAAAGAGGAAGTAGATTAGTACAAAAATTAGGAATACTTTGCATAGACTAAAAATTTGTGATATGGTAGAGCAACAGATTGAATGAATACACGAGGTGGATGACGTAACAATGTACCTAAATAGAAGATAGGGTAACAAAATAGGACTGTAGTTAAAGAAGGTTTGGAGGAATGTCATGCAGAAAAGTGATAATCATATGGGTATTAACCCCAAAATAAATTTTATTCCAGGGTTCCTCTCATTTTTTTTTAGGGCTGCTGGTTAATCCATTAATAAGAACCTACAGAGGAAGTTATAACGAATTCAATTATATTTATACTCATCAGTTTTCTGGTCAAACTGATCATGCCAATATGTCACCCCTGATACAATATTCCCTAAAGTAGTATATGCCTGTAATACCTATTTCCCACCGACAAGTGTTTCTGCCTTGCTCTTTGCAAATTTTTTATTTATTTATTTGAGCGTCGCTCTGTGCAATTTCATTTCTTAATAAAACTTCAAATTTGGCACCAAGAATAGAACTGTAAAAAAATGGAAAAGAAGAAATAGCAACCTTTAAATTGAACTTCTTCAGAAAATCTTCAGTGCAGTCAGGACCCCACAAGAGGCCAATGCCTCTCTCTGAATTTGGTGAAAGTCCAAGTTTCGTTGAAGGATCAGACCACAATACATCACCAGGAATTAAGTTTTGCCCTTGCCAGGGAGGATCTAGTACTGCTCTTCTAGCTTTAGATAATTCCTCAAAGGAGCCAATTGATAACTTTCCATCTGAGTTCCCTTCAGACTTTATGTTAATCTTACGATTCCTTTTCTTGCCTTTAGCGTTTTTGGAGGGAGCAGGAGTAACACTCCTGAAAAGTCCTCCATGAGCAGTATAAACACGTCCAGCTATTACTGTTGCCAATGGGAGGCCTTCGAAACAGCCTAAACACTTCCGGTAGACATGCTTCCCTTGATGACCATATTTGGTCAGAACTTCTTTTTCAAAACCATAAACGCTAGTACAATATCTGGACTCGTGATTTCCACGAAGAAGAAATACTCTATTTGGGAAGAGAATCTGCAAAGAAAATGCACTGTTTTACTTGAGCATTCAAAAAGTAATAGATTCAACAAAGGGAAAGACTGAAATTTCTTGCAGAAAGACATGAGCTGGTGAAAGCCACTTGTGGAAGGAAGGAGGTAAGCTATAATAAGAACCCTGAAACTAACAACAGACTACCACCTAAAATGACATCGAGCACCAACACTGCTGTGTGCCTGTGAAATTCTATGTAAACTAAATCCTACTTGTTTTCGAGGGCACAATAATATAAACGCAGAGAACCATCCAAGCAGATACCACAGCAAAGAGGTAAGCGGATTGATGTTTGGAAGTCCTTTTGTAAGCTAAAAAGGAAACTGGTTTCCCCAGGGTGGGAATTTGAAATCCCCTTGTAAATAAACATATGTAAATAGAATAGGAAAAGACCTAAAAGGCATTCACAAACAAAATTTGTCTGGATAGATTTTCTATGGTAAATTCGCGAAATCACAGCCTGAAAACAGGTCTCGGATGCTCCATTACAGTTGAAGCCTAATTCAACAGGCGACAAAGCAAACAGTACTTAGCAAACAGTACGCTGTTGGATTTATGATCCAAATAATTAATTAGTCAATGTTAGTTTTGTTGTTCCTAATTATGTGTTAGTGGTTTAACCTAAATAGGATACTTGCTAGTTTAGTGGTCTAGTGGGTTATACGTGGGATTGGCATTAGTCAAGGGTTAACTCCTACTTTCTAGGTTTTTGTTATTGTTATGTGTTGGATGTACTGCCTATATAAGGCTGAAATTGATATGAGAATAATTGAGTTAGTTTCACAGTAAACTTCTCCATATGGTTTAGTTTCACAGTAAACTTCTCCATATGGTTTACTCTCATATTTTCCTCCCCTCTAAAATTCTACATACGGTTCGCCCCACCACCCTCATAAGCACCGCACTGGTGCTTACTGTGACCCTGGTTAAAATTAAATAGCCGAACCATTTGTGCTTGAACTAATAATTCCACATTGTAGTCAAACTCAAGGACACATTGCTACTTCAGCAAGCTAACAGATAAACTATTTTCAACCCAAAATGGGATAGCAACCCCAGGAAGTCGGGGTTAGGCGGTTGGCGTGAAGAGCATCATTGAAGAGTGGTTCAATCAACCATGATGTAACCTCAAGAAATGGAGACTCAAACTCCATGATACTAGTCTTCAAGATGACAATGGAACACCACAAGCTCATTCCTTGACAACAAACAAAAAGTTCCTAGACTAAGCATGGATATCAAAGAAACGAATTTGATGATTCAGCATAACAGTACAAGTACAACATAAAGCTCACTTCAACGGCGGCCGGGGGGGGGGGGGGGGCAAACTTTTCCAAATGCAAGCATAAGAACAGAAAACATCTATCAAACAAACAGCTCCCAATTCTGCATAAAAGTGTAAACCATTAAGCTCCACGGGGATTCACAATCATAAAATGAGCAAACAAAAAGCAATCACAAACCTTTTAAGACAAAAAGTTCGCGATTTTACAACACCATCAAGCTCACTTCACATAAGGATCGATAATGTCACAATTCTTCACAACAATGTGGGCACCAGCATGATCATTACACAATAACACCAATACTTTCAGTAACTAGGCCAACAAAAATTACAGTTACGCACCAAAGCAAATCGAAACAAAACAAAACATCTCAAAGCTCATTTCACCAAGATAAATCAAATAACCCACAAACAGAGATCAATTTTACACCACCATCAAATACGATAATTCAACAATTACACCCATCACTATAACATCATTAAGCTCAATTCAGCAGCAATACTGAAACTTTAGCACCACCATCAAATACGATAATTCGACAATTACACCCATCAACATAACATCATTGAGCACATCTCACAAAGAAAACCCAATTATACACCATCAAATTACGATAACCCGATAATTATACACATCAACATAACATCAGTGAGCTCAATTTAGCACCAAGATTGAAACTTTACCAGCAAGATTGAAACTTTAACAACTTTAGCATATGAAAAACAATTAAAAATATATATAATTGAGCAACGAGGCAAGATTGTACCAGCAACAAACCTTCCAAGCAAGCAACAAAACATACGTTTCGAAACCCCAGGCGCCGCGATCAACATAATCGCCGTTAAACACGAAAAAACGATTGTCGGAAGGATACCCAGCATCCTTAAGCAAGAAGAGAACATCATGCAACTGACCATGTACATCTCCGACAACCACAACGGTCGAATTTTCACCGACATCATTGATCATAACACAATTGGGCTCTTTATGCAACATTTTGGAGCAGTGTAGGATAAGTTTGTCGAAAACTGGGACCGGGAACACGGAAGGGAGGTCTGTCGGCAGGAGATTTCGGGAGGAGAAATCGAAAGTGGTCATTAGGTTGAAGATCCAATCTAGGGTTAGGGTTCCGTCTTCCGGCCATTCGATTGGGTATTTTGGGGGTTGATTTGACGGCGGCGGTTGGGGGTTTGGCGGTGAAGGTGACACGGATGGGAAGGGATCGGGCGGTGGTTGTGATTGTGTTGTGACGGTGGTTGTGACGGCGGAGGTGGAGGTGGAGGCGGCGGAGGAAAGTGTGTCGAAATGCATGGTTGTTTGGTGACAGGGGGGACGTTGGAAGTCTAATTTTTATAGGTTGGTGTTTGCGCCCCTGAGCATTGGTTCAGGACCGGACTGCGGATAGAAAAGCAATATCTTTTGGACCAAATCGCACACGGTGCGGTCCGGGTCAGTCGGTCTGGTTCGGTCCCTTTGACCGACTGGACTGATTGAAGTTTCTACAAAAGGTGGTTCGAGGACCGAACCGAATTAAGCATGTTCGGTTTTGCGTGGGTTTTGATAGACCTGAACGGTACGGTTCATTACGGTTAATGAAATCTGTTCGGATTAGGCGTTTGATTTTGAGGCGGTGTATTTTAAGTTGGATGTAAATGAATGATCAGGTTAGCTCGGTCTAGACGTCTAGTGTCCAATCTAACAAAATCATGGTTGTGGTCATGAAGTACTACATTACTATGGATTATGGATGAGTCGCTAACTATTTATTTTCACAATTTTGTTGGTACTAAAATCTACTAGCCATTGTGAAATTATCTTTATATTTCAAATTTTGACTTTTTGATAATCTTAAACCGAAGTTGCTTCAAAAAGATTTACACCCCGACCCCTACTTACATTATGTACAGTTGCAAAATACTTGTATAGTTGTATGTACAGATGGCTTCTACATCACAGTTGCATGTACCCCATCAGGTTACTTTCAAGCCTTGAAGCGAATCAATATCTTACTAAATATTATTTGAATATATTGTTTAAATATTTACCTTAAACTTTTTATTTGTGCAAATGTACTAATTTGTAAATTGTTTAATCTGTAATGACAACGATAGCTTTGGTAAACTTGTCATGAATATGACCAAATATAAATAGATTACAATTACATTAGTACTATATCATCGTAGCCCGTCTTGTAATTTTCCAGGGATAAATAAAAAAATCATTGCTTACATAAGCACACAAAAAGAATTCACTTCTCTTGAGTATCATTTGGTCATTGTATCTCTACCCTGTGTATTATATCACCTGATTTAGTTGGTATAGATAAAGAGTTTGATAAATGAAATCAGTCATGAATACTTATTTGCCGACTAACCTTTTCTAAGCCTAGGATGTACAAAGACAACGACTCTTATATAGGTTAGCTTTATAAGTTATTGGGTATAAATGTAAGCTGACTACGAGTGATTATGAGTCTATAATAATGTGAAGCTAATATATATTCACCTACGTTATTACAAGTTTAGACTTATAATATGTATTCGTTTACATGACAACTTAAACCTTATTGAGGATGTATATTTGCGTATGTGGTAGACATTGATATATACTTGTAGAGATACTCCTCCGTGTCAATGTTTTAAATTCCCTTATTGTTTTTATGTAGACTGTTCCGTTATTATAGAATTGCTAAAATATAAAATTACATTTCATCTAAATTGAAAGGAATCGTTTTTATGATACGACGTATAATCCACTACGACGTACACAAATAATACCCTCCACAGTGATAGCAGTACAGTACTTATTTCTATACTTGTTTGAGTGTGTTTGTTTGTTGGAGCATGTTGATAAAGAGTTAGGTTGGGAATGAGACCAGTTTCACGTGTACCCAGGATTTCTTTGATCTTGTTTTGTTCTTGGCTCTGTTTTATTATCATCTAATAACAAAATAACAAAATTATTGCATCAGAATTCCGATAGAATCTGACAAAAATTCACTTGGAACTCGGAAAATGTGCATTAAAAAAAACAGAACAAGGAAAAGAACAAATGGGAATACAATGTTTGTAAAGGTGGGACGAAAAACAGAGCAGGAAAATTGTATGAAAAGAAAAAAAGGGAAAAGACAAGTAGACAAGAAGCAGCATCTGCAATTGCGCAGCTGGTTCAACTGTTTTTATGCACCGTGTCCATTTTTACTCGTATTGATGAAGTTTCAATCTGTATATCAGTACATGTATAAAGTTGGTTGGTCAATTACAGTTTAGATTAAAGTTTAGATGTTCTTTGGGGTCAGAAATAAAGGCGGTGATTTGGCAATTTTGTTCATCTTTTGTCATGATCAATTTAAACGTGTTTTGGGTTTTAGTTTGAATAGAATAGATGTTTTTTTTTTTTTTTTTTTTTTTTTTTGGTGGTGGACAGTTATAGTTTAAAATGTAGTATACAACTATACATGTACGGATTAATCTGTTATGATAGATAACAATCGAGAGTCTAGAGTTGTAGTAACAAAAATGCATACCATGCACGTAAACCCATATTTTAATTAGAATCAAAACAAAGAAAGATTTCACCATGCTATCAGCTTATACATAGTACGAGTTTTATGTTCATTAAATGTAAAATTATTGCTCTTAATCGTTAGAATCGATTTATTCATTTTACTGACCTGAATATTGTTTTAGATTAATGCTTTGTTATAGTTGCATCATAATTTTAAGTTAACACTTAGGCCCTAATATGTGTTTTTTTTTTTTTTGGGTTGAGAGTAATAATCATTAACTTATATGGAATATACGAGAAGATTACACATGAAGACTGAGGAATCACGCTAATGACCTAGATCATTTTGAAAATAAAGTTTTGTTGTCGTTTGTTGTAGGGGTTGAGGTCAACAATGGTAATAGTAGGCTCGTAAGGTAGTAGCTCTATAAAATGTCATCATGGAAGTAAAACAACAAAGTGAAGTAAGTATGAAAAGGGCAAGGGAAAGAAAGTAAATAAAAATAATAAAAAGTTTTCATTTTAAAATTACATTTGTAAGTTAGTAAAATTTTCTACATCAAAGTCGTCACACCCTTTAATCTTTATCACCTAATCAACCCAAAATATATCATAATTTATAATAACGTAATGGAATAGTCAAAAGCTTGAATGATTGAAATAAAAACATACTAAAAAAGCATGATTAGCAAGAGATTAAACAAATCCAAAAAATCCAAGTACTGTAATTAAATAATTTAAAACACATAAATCAACATTATGTTTATTGCTTAGTGAACAACCCAAGAAAGTCCCATATATAACCGTCCAAAATATGTCTTCCCCCCAAACATTACATTTCCAAGCTCTTTCCTTTTTTCTACATATATCTCCATCTTCACATACAAGCCACCCTTCAAAAGTTCAAAGTTCAAACCCAAGAAAAAAAAAAAAAAAAAAACTTGAAAAAATATTACAACATTCTACACACAAAGAAGAAGAAAATGAACAATAACATGTATGAAATGGGGTACAAGAGAGTAAGAGGGGCAACAAAATGCAATAATTTTCGCGGTATTCGGCTAAACATGAGGAAGCTATCAATCCATAAACTAAGGGTGAAGTTCATGCATTTCTTCAAGATGTTGTACAAATGGAGAAGATCATACGAGCGCGCCGTAAATTCTCTAAGGAAAGGAATTTGTGGTAAAAGAGGTAGTAGTAAAAGTAACAGTTCCAGGAAGAATAGTAGAAGTTTATTAATCTTAGGAAGATCATCAGGTGAAAAAATGAACAAGGGAGAGTGTAGAATAAGGTCTTTAGGTCGGACCAACTCGTTTTATACGGAAGCTATTGCTGATTGTTTGGACTTTATTAAGCGTAATTCTGTCTCTCTTGATAATAATCCTCATGATGATGATAATGATGATGAATCTGCTCCTATTGCTGCTAATACTGCTCTTAGATAATCATTGTGCTAATCTTTTTACTATATAGTCTTTTTTATTTTATTTTCTACTACTCGTGTAAGAAATTTTTTGTAGATACTAGTACATTGGTTTTATACCAACAAAGTAGTGTACATCTGCTATTTTGGTTGTTATTTGTCTCTAGCATCTTGTGCAAATGGGCTCACATACTTGATACGTCGTACTAATTTTGAATTTTGGCTACGGTAAGTAGGAATATAAATTGGGTGAAATTGATATTTGGCAAAAAAAAACATGAATTATCTATGTACGGTGTACTATTCTTCAAATCTCACATGTTTCTTGAAAATCGTCTTATCAATCGAAATAACCGATATCTTAGTGATACTGATTTGGCTTTTGAGAAAGCATAAAGTTTTGGTAGGTGCGTATTTGTTAGCTAAAGAGGAGGATGATGGAATTGAACCTTGGTTTATTCCTATTTTTAGGTTTGGTTGAGGAGTACGTGGACACTATCATGCCCATTTCTATGAATTGATTGTATTCATAACGCTTGTTCATTGTATCATGCCATGATGTCATAATTCAAAACACCATTTAATCCCAAAACTTTAATTACTTTGATTTTGAAAATAAGAAATAGAGATATTTAAGATTGATATGATTTGGTTGTTTTATTGAAAATCACAAAACCCTAGAATAACGCCAACATTGAGGCTTGTTCAATCAAATTTTTAAAGAGCTATGTAGCTCATAGATGCAACAATGGCGCAATTAGTTTACGTTATCTTTTGGCTATGTAGAGACTATGATGTTTCCATGTCTCTGTCATTTTTTAGATAAGGGTTCAAATTTTGAACTTGGGGTAATAATTTATTGGAGAATCATTAGTTGTTTACCACATATTTTTTTTTAAAAAATTAATTCTTTATTACATAGTCAAATTAATCTTGTCACGTTGTATGGTATTAGCGTTGTGAAAATACATTTGAAAACAAAAACATATGCAGTAAAGATCTAGTTTCATTACAGATTCACGTAACTGTCCACGACTAAACAGCGAACCGTGCTAGTCATGAGACATGACGGGGTTCGAATCGGCCCGTTCGTTGGGTAGCACTAGTCAAGGGAATAGAGGTTAAGTGGTTGATAATAATGATGATTGACTGATTGAGGAATGTGTAGGGTGTAAATGTGTGAATTGAGGTTTAAGGAAGGAGGATTTTGGTGGTGAGATGCGAAGCAACGTGGTCAGTAAGGGGGCAAGAGTTCCTTGATTTAGGCGGAGGGGTCTGGGTAGTTGGGGTATGAAAAAATCATGTAATAGTTTTGATTAGTCACCTAATTTTGGTTCAATTATTTGACTAACACCCAGAGAAATAATCATGCATTGCTATTGTAGTTTACTACTCCTATATGATCAATAAATATCAATTAAATTACGAGGACTTTGTAAATAAGTACGAGTATGACTAAAAACCAATGTGATCAAGACGTTGAAAGAATGAAAAGCTTATTGAACAAAGATGGATGTGGTAAGAATCTTCTTTTGCTTTTTTGACTGTGTCAAGTTTTACTCACTTTACAACCCCTGCTTCACTGCTCATCCTTTGTTCTCCCCAAAACAAACAATTTCAGACATTCACTTTAATCACCAACAAAGGGCAGAACTAGATCTGGCCCACGGCCGGCCTTGTGCCGGCGTGTCTTCATGTCGCGCTCCCTTCCGTCGAGGCCAACAACGGGTCTTCATGTCGCGCTCGTACAATGTAGTTATCATAAGCCGGTCCGAGCCTGATAAGAGTCGTAGCAACACATCGTTCTCGTGCTTATAATGTGTGGGCCAAAATTTATTTTCTAACAAAAAAGAAGGGGACTGCTAAATATAACCTAAAAAATATTAGTGTAACCTATTTTTTCCATTTTTCTTCCAATATTACCCTTAATAATATCCCCCTCCCTACAACTTTTCAAATTAAACTTATAACACACTTCTTCAATCAACCCTAAATAATCATAATATCAAACACTAGATTGCAGTACAAGTAAAGAAAATGTTTCAATACTATCATGAAACGTTCGAACTCAATGGAATCGATCCAAAATGACGATGAAATTGAGGTACGTCATAGGTTATTATATGTCACGCAAAATTCCGTGTTTTTTTTTTTAAATGATGGTTAGAAAATCTGTATAATAAAATACAATCAAAGACGGTACACTTTACACCGTGCCTTATCAGAGTAATCACCGGCCATGCCAAGACACGCTATTTTCGCGCAATGAGCCTATCCAGCAGGGCTTTGCTCACTCCACATTTCCTCCACGACTCTAAACCGCCCAAGGCGAGAAATGTGTCAACTAATATAACCAATCCCCTGAGATCTCAAATTCAATCTCCGGAAGAACCATAAAACGAACCCGGGTATATAACTTGTAAGAGCCCATCATAAATTCACAAGATATTAGTATTCAAAAATCTAGTTAAGGAATATTTGAACCCCGTCCATCCACTCATATATTGGGCCCATATTTTGGGCATCAATCCAACACAGCCCAAAAGAAACCCCTTCCCCAATATTCCCCTCAAAATTAATCCGTTTCTTTTCGTCCAATACACGTTTCACTCCTCAATTCCCCTCTCCTTAAACCCTAATTTCCTCCATTTTTCACCTTCCCATCCCAACAATTTCCCAATGAAAACCACAAAAATTCCCCCAAAATCTCGAAACGTCCCGCCAAAATCTTCCTATTCCCTCGAAACGTCCCGCCAAAATACCCCGTCCTGAGAAACACACCCCTTATTATTTTATTATTACTCCATTAGGGAATTACTAAGCCGAAACGTATCGAACACGCTAAAGAAAGATGCGGTTCAACCCGTTTCGCGTTTCGTGGATAAAGCATGTGTATAAAAACGTGTCCCCAAGTTACACACCGCCTCAAATGTCACGGTGCACAAAACTCCGCGACCTCTTGAAAGAATCTCTCTCCTCCACGTCATCATCACCCACGACGTCCGTCTCAACAAGCCCAAGCCCAAGCCCGGCCCTGATGGAGACCGCAAAAGCCGCCCTCCGCACCCGCCTCTGCATCATCGGGTCAGGCCCGGCGGCCCACACCGCCGCAATCTACGCGGCCCGGGCCGAGCTCAAGCCCGTCCTTTTCGAAGGCTGGATGGCCAACGACATCGCCGCCGGCGGACAGCTCACCACCACCTCCGACGTCGAGAATTTCCCCGGTTTTCCGGAGGGAATCACCGGCATGGAAATCACTGACAAGTTCCGTCAACAATCGGCCAAGTTCGGGACGGAGATCTTAACCGAGACGGTGAATAAGGTTGACTTCTCGAAGAAGCCTTTCAAAGTCGTTTCCGACGAGACGACGGTATTGGCGGACGCGGTGGTAGTCGCGACGGGTGCCGTGGCGAAGAAGCTAGAGTTCCCCGGTTCGAAAGAGTTCTGGAACAAGGGGATATCCGCGTGCGCAGTCTGCGACGGTGCCGCGCCAATCTTCAGGAACAAGCCACTGGCGGTGATCGGCGGCGGTGATTCGGCAATGGAAGAGGCAAATTTCCTGACCAAGTACGGGTCAAAGGTGTACATAATCCATCGGAGGGACGCGTTTAGGGCGTCGAAGATTATGCAGAAGAGGGCGATGGAGAATAAGAAGATAGAGGTGGTGTGGAACGCGGCGGTGGAATCGGCGCACGGGGATCCGGAGAAGGAAGGGAGGTTGTTGGGTGGCTTGATGGTGAAGGATTTAAAGAGTGGGGAGGTGAAGGAGGTGAAGGTGAATGGGTTGTTTTTCGCAATCGGACATGAGCCGGCGACGAGGTTTTTGGAAGGGCAGTTGGAGGTGGATGAGGCTGGGTATGTTGTTACTAAGCCTGGGACTACACTGACTAGTGTTGAGGGTGTTTTTGCGGCCGGCGATGTTCAGGATAAGAAGTACCGGCAGGCTGTTACTGCTGCTGGCACTGGTATTCTGCTTTGTGCTTTTGTTCTTTTCTTGTCATTTGCATTGCTATTTTGTTGTTTATTGTAGATTTGTACTGTGGTTGCTTGTTAATGAAGTTGAGAATTGCAGGGTAGAATAGTTTTTGAGGAACATGTTTTTTTTTTTTTTTTTCTTTTTCCCGGGTGGTTATGATTGTGGAAGCGAAAGATGGGGAGTAATTGGAGGTAGTATTGCTGTGAATTGTAGTGAGGGTGCTTGTTGGGTAAATGGTGTTTGGTTTTCGTCATGTGTGATAGTATAGTATTATTGGTAATATTGTAGTGTGGTTGTTTTAGTTTCACGTTGTTGAATGCGATGTAATGCTGTAATTCGCTCATATAGCAACAGTTTTTGGGATCAATGTCGTTGAATTTAGAGACTTGGTTAAGATTGGAGAGTATTAAGCTGTCAATTCATCTAGTATTAAGCTGTGAATTCATTTTAATCTAGTATGGAGAGTGCCTCAATTTGACGAAATGGAGGGTAGTATTACTTTTTTTATTTTGTTGGACAGAGAACGAGCACTACTTTGTGGTTAAAGGGTTTTTGGTCTTTGTGGTGTGTTTGGAGTTTTTGCTAAAGAAGAGGTGGTGATGGAGCGCTGAGTGTTCATCCTAGATTCTTTATCAGGCATTGGAGCTTCTTAGGACAGCATATGAAAGAGGGGCCAACGGTGATGGGTTATACTCCTATAAGAATCGTTTGTGCTTGCAAGGTATTGTGGTTTTTGTAGGACATGTTGCTAAAGCAATGAGGGGATTACCTCTTGACGGAGTCTAATTCAGGATTTGTTGTAAATTGTGGTGGTGTCATGTCATGTCTGATTATGCAATCGTCAAAGAGGTGTACTTGTGTCTTGCAAGTATTTAGGAGAAAGTTGCTTCCCTTCCAAGCTAAACTGCATAGGACTGTCATAGAGTCAGTGTGCTCTGTAGGATAGTCATTAAATGAACTTATGAGAACTTTCTAGCCAATTAAGGAACTAAATTTTCTAGTTGAATCGCTAATCTAAAGGTAGGCCTTAGTTGAACTAGGGATTGATGGTTTCCTTGTGATTTGAGGATGAGTACAATGGAAATGACAGAGAACGAAATTAATAGGCTCTATTGCTATCATTTATTTTATTTTTAGTTGGCGGTGGGGATATAAAACGCACAGGAAGAGCTTTACGTGTTTTGTTAAGTTGCTATCAGAGATTGCTAGATAAACACTGTCAAATGACTCCCCACTTGCTTATGCTCTCAATGTGGTGTAAAAGGAAACGGTTGTGGTGGAGATAAGGGAAGGAATGAGAGGAGTGAGTTAGGTTCTGTATAGACTATAGAGCCATTGGGAATAGGAGGAATTTGTGTGTAGATAGTCCTTTTTTAGTTTATTTTGAGGTAGGAGGGTAATTTAAGTGCGTAGTTTTATGAAACATGCCCGATTAGGCGTGGGGCATTACAAGGTATCTGTGAAGTGCAAGTGTGCAACTGTCGTGTCAGATAACTATACAGTTCTCATCTGTTTTCACTTTTGATCCGGTTGCCTTGCCCCTCTATCAAGTTTTTGCCTTTAAAAAATGTTGACCTTCATGAAGAACCAAAAGAAGCGATATTGGCACCATACTCTTTAGATTTATAAAACCCAGTTGTGAAAAAAGTGAGCCTCGCAGCCCCTCACGGCCTCTCTCCTTGCACCTCATTATTTTTGGTGTCTTTGCCTCGTGTCTAAGATTCAGTTACCTACAATCGTCAATTTTCTTTTCCAAGCCCCCATCAGAGTAAATAGAACAGTGGTGAGAATATTGACCCAGGCATTCTTTTGGACGATTCCTTTCAGATCTCCAAATCAATGTAACATTCTTGTGTATGATGTGTTGAAGATAGATTATCGGGCTCCATTTCTATTAGTGATTCCTAGGTGAACAAAGTCTTGGCTT
The DNA here is from genome assembly GCA_963680865.1 of Spergularia marina. Classification (NCBI taxonomy): domain Eukaryota; kingdom Viridiplantae; phylum Streptophyta; class Magnoliopsida; order Caryophyllales; family Caryophyllaceae; genus Spergularia; species Spergularia marina. The sequence continues at coordinate 31,064,967 of OY804545.1, read as the reverse complement.
GATTTAATTTGTAATTTGTCATATTATTTCAGGGGTTGGCCTTACGTATGTAGAAAAATGCTACAGAAAGTAATGGCAGATTTGAAATGAGAACAGGACCTGACAACTGGTCATGGAGTGATTTTTACTCCGTATATGACAAGTATGGGGGTTCTGGTTTATAATGGAACTTGAGTCTTTGTGTTTGCTTAGTGCAGATGTGTGTAGTCTGCTATAGCGCAGGCTTTTTCATCTGCGTGACATTCATTTTTATATTCGATATTTTATTTAGTGGTCGAGGCTGTATCCAGTATCCAGGGTGATTCGGGAACTGGGAGTAAGATGAATGTTTTTTCTGAAATGATTTGCCTGGTCTTATTCAATAACTCAAATTTTTGGTTGTTATGACACAGGCTGCATGGCTGCGTTAGACGCTGAACATTATTTGCAGGAAATTGGAGCTCAAGAGGGCAAGAGTGATTGACTATCTAAGAGTGCAAATTGCTATTCAAACAACATTATTTCTAAGATTTAGCGTTTGATGTTGGATTGTTGGGTCTATATTGGTTTACAAGATGCGTACACTATGAGTTTGCAACACTTCCTATTTCATCAGGAGTGCTTTTATAACACTTCCTAGTGTAGCGTTATTGTGAATTTGCAATTCCATCTTCGCATTTCATTCTGCGTGCTTATTGCTTTATTGAAGAGGAGACTATTCAATACTAGTATTGTGGTATTTTGTGATGGTTGAATGTCTAATCTGTTGGAAAGCCGACTTCTTTCGGGCATGTTCAGATCATCGTCCCAGAAGGGTTGATGTGCTCGAGGGCTTGAGTAATGTACTTCGAGCTTTTGATATTATACCGAAGTACCTGCAATAGTGTTGATATGGAAAAGCGTAAACATGAATCCCCCCCCCCCCCTTCTTTTGTTTGCCACATTACTGTAGACACCTTGATTATACTGTACAGCAAATTAGTACGTTTTATACGCTGCAGTAGGGCTATATGCACTTGGAGGGAGGGGGGGGGGGGGTAATCATTACTAGGGTAACAGACTAAAAACAAAGCTACACTACAAATTAACCTACTCGTACAAATTATATAGTTTTCCCCATCTATAGCCAAACGCAACTAAACTCACTTCATATGACCCTAATACCAGAGTTAGCAACTTAGCATCTATCCCCTCTGAAACTAATTTTGACATATACTCCCCTAAAGTTTTGAATTAAGTAACTTATATGCGGAGACTGATCCTGAACCTCCTAAGCGAACGGCCCTAAGCTGATTTAGTCGCGACTCGTGACGACGTTGGTGATGTCCTTGCTTGATCTGTTATATTTCAAGTGACTGTTAACAAGCTGGCCAGCTGCAATAGCAGATAGAAGAGAGAGTTCTCCTGCAAGAACAGAGGCAGCTACTATTGTTGCCAAAAGCCTTGAGTTTGCGCCTTCTTCCTTACTCTTGCTTGCTCCTTTTACTCCTAGTAAGTTTAAGCATGCTGACTGTGATGCTAGTTGGGTCCCACCTCCTACCGTTCCTACCTGAGGTTCATAGCAGTATTCACATCACTATAATAAACTATTTTACGGAAAAAAAATAAAAAGAGACAAAGAGCGATTATTCTCGCACCCTCGTCTTAAAAGATGTGAAATCGGATTGCTTTAGAAAATGTACTGTGAGAGAAAGGTATTGTTGAAAGTAAACCATGTCGAACTAGCTGTTAGAGGTATGAGAATAGCCGCTCAAACAACGACAACTAGTAGTCAAGGGTATCTTTTGTCTTTTGGTAATTTATGAACATAAGTTTGTATTCCTTAACAGGTGGATGGCTCATGCATTAGCAGGGGCCTAATTTAGTACTCAGAGAATTTGCAGTTTCCTGACAACAATGTCTGATTTTGTTCAGGTGCTCAGTCAAGGCTCTAATTACTATTATCGTGTCTGTTCCTAGTATTCAGTGCGTAATTTTGGCTCGGAATAACCTTCGGTACTTCTAAGATGTCGAAAATGATTACACGGAACTCTCACGTGAGACCGTCTTACCCAAGTTTTGTTGAACACTTATTGGTTGAACAATTTAGTAGTACTGTCGAATAATACACATGAATAAATGAGATTTACCTCAATAGAAGGCATTGTGACAGAAACATGGAGGTCCTTGCCACCATTCACAGCTTCCATCATAGTAATACAATTTGAGCTTTCGACATTCTGAGCAGGATCCTGTCCTGTAGCAATGAAAATCGCAGTGACAATGTTACTGGCATGGGCATTAAACCCGCCTAGCGCCCCGGCAACAGCTGATCCTGCCAGGTTCTTCAGTGTATTGAGCTCAACAAGGGTCTCAACACTTGTTTTTAAAACCTTTTTTACCACCTCTTCTTTAATTACTGCCTCGCATACCACTGACTTTCCCCTGCCTTCTATCCAATTCACTGCTGTTGGCTTCTTATCCGAGCAGTAATTCCCTGTTTATTTACCAGCTTTACATCAAACTTCTTCCATGGAAATTTTCTTAGTACCTGGTCTGATTTCTGTGACTACGTTATGGATTATTAACGTGTTACTTACACATTTAATGTTAGACCGAGTCATTATTCGTGAAATGAGTTCATGCAAAAGTTTACGTGAATTTATGTAATTACACATATTGGGTGACTATAGGTCTATAGTTCGTAATTGTTCAATCTTGTAATTGAGATTGTTTTCGAGCAAGTGGTGACGTACCTGAGACACCAATGACATCCATGTCAGGGAAAACAGAAAGGAGATGATCAAGGACGTTTTGGACGCCTTTTGAGACCATATTCATGCCCATTGCGTCACCAGTGCTGCAAGTAAATCTCATGTATAGATTCTTCCCCGCAATCACACATTTCACACTTTGTAACCTAGCAAATCTGCTTGATCTGTACACGTTTTTTTACATCCTCCAAATCAAATAACAAATATCGACTCATTTTCTCTCAAAATCGAACACTCAGGCAAATAACATGTAACAGAACACATATTACGTTTTTGACATTGTATACAAGTTAATTTTTACTTATAGATAGACGTGTTTAGCGGCCTAGCGGGTGCCATGGTGCAAGCATCATGACTCACGACTCACGACTCACGACTCATATCATATGTTACTAAAACTCGCTTGTAGTATAAGTGTCGGACTCGGCTATTTTGAGCAAATGTCTCAATGCGTTTCCGTAATTATTTCGTGACAAAAAGCATACGTAAACCAAACCTGTTAAAAACGACTGCAATTGCGTGAAACTTTTGTGCATCTTCCATGTAAAACTTGAGCTCGGCTGCCCTCTTGGCCGAGGCAAACCTCACCACCGGCGCTCGCGACATTCCATCCTTCAGCACCACGCTTTTTGCGCCACCGGAGACGTACACGGCCTTGCACCCTCTGTTGGTGCTGGCCACCAGGCACCCCTCAGTCGTCGCCATTGGTACGCAATATTCCCTCCCGTCCAGCAACAAGGGCCCCACAACCCCCACGGGCACCTGTACGTACCCAATAGGCATTTCACAGCACTGCCCGTATATTGCGTTGTAGTCGAAACTGTCCACGGGCAGCCCTGCTAAGGACCTGCCCGTGGCCAGCTCTACTGCTTTCCTCCTCACTGTTGCGGCCCTCTTGTAGTCTTTTAACATCGTTTCTAGGGAGTAAGATGACACTGTCCCCTTGAGCAGGGATTCAACTAACTGAACATCCTCGTCATCAACAATGCCTAGGCTGTCATTGTTGATGACCAGGATATCCTTGTTATCGTCAACAATAATGTTGTTGTGGTCCGCGACATTGTTGTTGACGATTTCATCGGGTGTTTTGGCATCGACTTTGTTACGAGGGGGAGAGGAATGGGGACGGACAAAGTCGATGCCTAAAAACCCGAGCAGATACACAAGGGAAGCGAGCAAGCCAAAGAGCGCAGCTAGCTCCGAAGGAGAGACTGCATGGAGGGGGATTAACACTCGTATCTTCTCCCTCCATCGAACTAGAAAGTAGTACGCCACAGAAAAGAAGAACGTAAAGAAGACAACGCTAGTGAGGTGATTCAAGGGTACCACTTCGCCGGCATTTCGTCGCCGAATGTTGCCCATACAGGGTAGAAAATGGCAGAATAACAGAGGGGAGAGATATGTGAAATGAGTGGTAATTAGGAGTTTGTGGGTTAGAGTTGTTATTTTGGGAAAGTGAAGTTGGTCGTTAATTTGTTTTAGGACATGATGTTTTTGTTTGGGCAGTACGAGAGGATGAGCGGATGTTTAGGAAGGTTGCGGTTAGATTTATAGGGAGAAAAAGAGATAGTGTATGAAAGAAGTTAGCGGGCATACATTAGGCGTGAAAAACCATGTTTCCAGCACCATTTAGGGGCCTAATATGCTAACGATAATCATCATAAACTATTCATAATACATTTCCTTGGGCAGAAAGTCTCATAACGAAGAATCTAAATTAATGTGAAAACACATTATCTACTTATATACACATAGTTACTAATTAATATCGACCGTCATTTTTTAAAACTTTTGATCGAAGTACATTATTTGTAAATTGTGATATTAAAGAATGACGTTAAGAAAAATAACCATAATTTACAAAGTAGCCCCGATTCTAAGAATAGGACCAAAAGCAGCGAACCGCTCCCGTAAATGGTTTACAAACCGCTAAAGGTTGAGTACAGCAGAAGAGTAGATTCATTACATTTCTCATCTAGGAATTCAACAAAACACAAACACACCAAAACGACATATAGGCTTCAATGAGTGATTGGACTCAAGAGCTAGCTAGAGCCACCAAAATGAAATACATATGGTCTCTCTACGTTAAATACTAGGGGTAAGGGCAGGCTTGTGTGTATATCCGACCCCTTGTTATTGTCATGAAAATTTTCATCGTAGTTCACGATACTTGTAGAGATTCTAGTTTTCCATATGAACACAAACACAATATTTTGTATTAGAGTTTAATGTGCGCAACTTAATCAATGGCGAAGAATTCATTAAAGCTTATTTAAAACGATCACAAGAGGCCGACTTTGGTCGCAATGTCATCATCTATACTGGTAAAAACGATCTCCATTCTTTCGACTTCCTGAATCGCAATTGTCGTGTTACTGAACTTACCTTTCTAAGATCCTTCAAATTTTAAAACATAATAAGGAATCGGGTAAGAAACTACTTGCATCAAGCAATGTCTTACTTTTCTTTTATGTAAATGGTAAGTTTGTTTGGTACCCAAGGTCGTGGATGACATATCTTTGTTGCACTTCCAATATTCGCTTAGGATTGCATTAGTAATGATTGAAAATTACCAAATACATCGATTTGCAAGTCGACGAACTCATAGGTGACGAAACTCATGTTTATAGCATTAGAACCAATTCATGGAAAAGCATTGAATACTTTTTTGAAGATTACGACTTATCGGGTTTTAGAGGAGGGGTTGTGGTCGACATTATTTTGCACTTCATAAATTATGGACACAAAGTGATAAAAGAGCTTTTGATCTCCACACCGATAGATTTATCCTAGGGTTGAGCATGTCTCAAAAAGATAAATATTTCCTCAAAGTTGTTTTTTCTGAGAGGAAATTGCCATTTATTAGTTGATTGTTGTAATTTAATGATTCGAAGGGATATTTGTTGGGCGATATTGTTCTATCGACCGGACTATAAAGGTAGATCGCGACTTTTGATGTTTGATTACTTGAAAGATGAAATAGAACTTTAGCAGAGGAGACTTCGTGTACGGAATAAGTTCTAATACACGGAGTCGCCTTCATTATAGTCCTATTTCCATCTTTCAAGTAATCAAACATAAAAAACCGGAACATACCCTTATAATCCGGACAATGAAAACAATATCGTCCAATAGTTATTCTTTCATATCCTTAAATTTATACAATCTACTAGTAGATGTCAATCCTCTTTTTAAAAAGCAAACATTGAGCAAATATAAATTTCTTTAGGAGGGAACAAAAAAAAAAAAAAAAAAAAAAAAAAAACTATCAATGTCGAGATCAAAGCTCATTATCACTTTGTCTCCATAATCTATCAAGTGCAAAATTTTGTTGGCGACAACTCCCTCAAAAACCCTGTAAGTCAAATTCTCAAAAAATGTATTCAATAATCTTCCACGAATTGGCTCTGATGCTATAAATATGAGTTTTAGCACCTATGAATTCACCAACATGCAAATTGACGTATTTAGTAATCTTCAAAATCTTATAATCATCACTAATGCAATCACAAACTAATTCTAGAAGCTCGACAAAGAAGTGCATTTTTCACAATCTAGGGTATAATTTTAAGACATCTAGTGGCACGATGGTACAAAGCAAACTTACTATTCCCATACAAGCAAAGTAAACCATTATATGACGCAATTACACCCTTACTCGAACCCTTATTATATTTTGAAGTCATAAAGATCTTAGGACATAAAAGTTCGGTAACACGACAATTACGGTTGAGAAAGTAGAAAAACTAGGGGTTGGTGTTACCACTATAGACGATGACATTGTGATCAAAGTCCGCCTCATGGATCGATTTAGATGAGCTTCAACGAATTTTCCGCACCGAGTGCCTCATACTTCACAATATAAGAGAATAGCATACAGCTTTTTGAGTTATTTTACTTTATTCCATTATAATCCAAAGCCAAAGAATAGTTAATCTTTGGCTCAACTGGAAATGGAAAGGAAAAACAATGATTAAAAACACTAATTTTCCATGACAAATGTACATTAAATCAAACATAAAATAAGCGTCTGAAATGAGCAGACGTTCCATTTCTAGCAAACATAACATTAATCCGGTCAAAAGGAGAAGCATTACCTACAAGCATGGAATCATCAAGCATAAAGCATGGCTACTCGCCAGAGGCTACAATGCCGCCGAGATATGCAGAAAACAAGCATAGCATATACTTGTATCAAATAGGGCATCATACATCTGAAAACCTGCTGAAGCCGAACCATAATGTCGCCAAGATTTGCCCTTCATGTACAGGTGACTACATATGTACACCTCCAAAAGCGACTGAGCATACTTCTCCCGAGAAAAATGTTGCTCCTCCCGTTCTTTCATTTTCCCATGTGAGTCAAGATTCTGCTGATAAGCGCTTCCTTCTTTCCAGTAACAGGAAGACTGTGTGCTGATAGGTAGTACTTTAGCTCGACCACTGTCAAATCTTTCAGCTGCAAACAAAGACGAGCAGGAGAGCAGATTTTAGTGTGTGAGAGTGACGTAAAGGAAGCGGGGTGTGGATAGTTAGCTTTGAAGTTAGCAGAAAACTTCATAACAGAACTAACCTTCCCATTATCTGCTAGATCTTCCCAATTGTAATTGGCAGACACTTGAACTGCCTTTTCAGCAATAGCTTTACGTTTCCTCGAAGCATCACTGACAACATTTTCTACTTCTTCATAATGTTCCCCATAAACAGACACCTTAAAATCTTCTACTGCATTAGCTATAGCAGGCCTGCATTGGAGATAAATTCACTCTAGATTACTGTCATAAAATGAACTAATACAGAAAAGATTTCACAGTAAGATACTGAATTTTTAGGAGGTAAGAAGAATACAAGTCAATGCAAAGGTATTTGAGACACTACCTGGCCATACCCTCTTCATCAGGAAGCGTTTCGTCCTTGATTTCAGGTACTTCATTTTCTTCCAAAGCCAAGGCCTGGAGTACTGCATAATGCTTCTGCAAGGCTGAAGCAACAAAAGTATCATATTTTAAAGGTCCTGTGCCAAGACAGTCAGTAACATCTCGGGCATGGAAGAGAAAACAAAATCATGCCAATAAAGAATAAATTACCAGGGTTGGAAAACTGGCATACTGAAAAATCTTTCAAGTCTACACGTTTCATCAACGCAGTAGCTTTCTTAATATGTTCATCTGATGCGAGAGGAGCTTTGGAGGTTGCATCGATATGTAGCTTTAAGATATTGTCCAAAATCAGTAAAGCAAGAATGCAAACTCAAATTACAGATATACAAGTGAAATCAGGATTAATAAAAGTCTAATACCTCTTCAGGGTTTCTTATATCATCACAATAGGGCAGGTATATCATATGCATGCCAGGGGGCTCAACCTGACCACTAGCACTCGTTATCTCATCCTGCATCAAACGAGAGATTTCATTGACGCCAGAGCCGTTTTCCATTTGGGTTGACCACAGATGTGGTTGTCACACATGTCCCACATAATTTCTATTTTTATTTTTAGATGGATACTCCAAGCAGGGGTTGACAATGGTACTTGTAATAACAATAGAGGTATACAAAAAGCACTATGTTACACATCTCACATTTTTATCAACTCTCAGTGATAAGTAAAGATGACATGAGGGGCCATCAATAAATATAACACAACTGATGAAAACTCAGATAACATGTTAATAAGAGATTTTGCACATATGCAAACATAATAGGAAAGACACTTGTAGTGCCATTTACCGTTCCTAATGCTACATTGTCAAACAAGTTACAACGGGCAATTAGTACACTACCGTGGCAGTGCTCTAGATGATATCAATATTCTCTGTGCTTCTATCATTAACAAATATGAAGCATGCCTGCTCTTCCCTATCCCATGACATTTCTTGAACTAGATGTCCGTGAATCTGGATGGATGACCAATTCACATAAGCAAACAGCCTAACCAAACACATATACGACATGATCCACAAAAGCCCAGAAACAATGGAACTGTTAGACAGAGGGCCCTATTTCTTAAGCACATGCAACAGCTTACAAGAAAAGACGTTCAAACTACAAAACAATTTGGGTGCTACACAAGCTATTTATATTGGAACATTTGGCAAAAGAACTCATCAAGAACAACAAAACTAACCAATACTTACTTGAGCAATGAGTGCAACCAACTGAGGATGTGATGAATTGCCGAAGAATGCAACCGCAAACCTGAGAAGTTGAAGAAGATTAAGAACTGAGAACAAAAATGCCTAACTACTTAAGGCTTGGTTCCATGTACCAAAATTCATGCATGTTGGTTGCACAAAGATGATGCGATAGAGTACTCACCGGTTAAGCCGCAACATAGATCTGCAAAGAGCAACGAAGATCTTTGTGCTTCCAACCAGTTCCTGCATGTTGACCAAATATTTGCTTAATGTTCATCCAAGGACAACATGGAAAATACCAAACTGGGAAAACACACAATAATTCTTTTACATAACATCTTTGTGGCTAGGATGTCCACACGGCACACAATGGTTAAAAGGTACATATATGATATATGTGTACATGACCATAATTTTTAACTAAGGTCTAAGCCTTACTTTTAAAACCTAGAACTAAGAACTAAGATGTGAAGTGGTCTGACAAAGTGGCAATCACAACTACCAAAAAATGTTAAAGAAGACAATAAAATATCACTGCGGAATAGTAAAAAAAAAAAATTATGATTATAAAAGTATGAACATGCGAGTTTTCTTTGAATGAAGGCAGCCTCTCTTCAACAACACATGCTTAAGTAATACATAAACACGTAAAAAGTAAGAAACGTGAGGATACTCAAAAGGAATTTGAGAAAATATACAGAATAAAATCCAAGGATCCTCATGCACTTTGATAACATATCCATTTACAGGTTCTACATAATTCAGCAATAACATAATAAAAGAAGCAATCAATGAGAATACGAGACGAGGAATGCGCAAAGAAATTGTAAAATAGAACATATGATGCAAAGGGAAGGGAAACAAGGAACAATAATGTCAAATAAAGCTACCTCATCGGTTGGAAACAAAAATGTAGATGGCTTCAAGTTATGATAATTCTTGAGGCAACTCAACGGCTTAAATCCAAGAAGACGAAGTTGTAATGTCGAAATTCTTTTGATTTGAGATATCTCCTCCACCGACAACTTGATGTCCTGACTGCAAGGACGGTTAATTTAAATTCGTCAACAACAACGAATAATGTCTTTCGCAATGTTAACCTAGACTTCAAATAAATATTCAAGGGAAACACGGGGTGGGGAACAACCCATTTGAACCATCTGATCTAATAAGAATTTAATTAGCTCAGGGTAAGGAGGAGGATTTGCAGAAGTATCATCCTAAAAGAGTTGCAATTTGCGCCATTGAGGTAAAAACATTGAGGATCATTTAAGGATGGAGCACATAATATGAAGAGCGTTTCTCAAAAATCACACATTTCTGTGATACAGCCGTATAACCTTGTGTCACAATGTTTTACACAGACATAAGGGTAGTTGGATCTGTACAGTACTACAATGTCATGATAGATTGTTATTCACAAATCAGAAAGGGAAGGCAGAGATAAGCTGACCTACTACTAATTCCATGATATACAGCATAATAGAGTAACATAACAGCATAAATCTCTCATAACCATCCCACCAATCAGAAAAATTTCTTGGACAGAAAAAAAGAATGCCACAATGCACAAGACAAGATCCATCAGACAGCCCTTCAGAACTTTATATCAGGTACTTAACATCCATCCAAATAATCTCAATGCTTGTTCGTTATAAAATTGAAATATAGAATGTCCAAGAGACATCAGCACAAAGAAAATTATATGTACTTAAGTGCAGCCAGAAACCCAGTGAGCATCTGAAAAGACTTACTTCCGATAGGACAGAAACTGCTTCGGGGCTTCTTGCAACAGCGCACCAGTATCAGCACATATTAAGGACCTTTCAGTCTATATGAATTCAAATAATAAATTTGAGTCAGCCACTAAATTCCATGCCTTGTCCATTGTAAGAGAATACTTAAAATTCTAGTAAAGCTTCCTTTACTTACGTGAGAAGTTCCACATTCTAACTGTCTAGTGAAAACCAAACACTTTAAATTATTTCAATAAGATTTGCTGCGTATATCATTCAAATTTCAAAACTACAAATGTACAGTAAGATACACAAGCAACACATAAAGACAGTGCATAAGATAACAAGAATGCGCTAAATGAGAAACGACATCATCCAAAGAAGCAAGTAAGAAGTCTAGAAACGACACGGCATCAAATGTCAAACTACCTTGAGAGGAAGATTGGTAACAGAATCCAGCCACGTGATTGTTCCTACGGAGCCAAAGCATGACGTCAGAAGGTAATATATCATAGGTTAAGCAACCCCAAAAACGGATAAATTCTCAATCAACATTCGAGGAGACTATTAACCTGGAACAGTTGGACGGAGAAGAGCATATGCACTCAATTGAATTGATAGACCATTTGCAATTGACAGTGTAAATGTTCTGTATCTGCGTTTCTTAAAGATACGTTTTCTCAGTTGATCCTTCAAATCCTCCAATCTGCAGATCAAGTGAAAATTGTAATGATCAGAAGAAACCAAAGTGTGACTCTTTGTGGTTCAACCTTCCAAAAAAGAGGCATATTCATTAATAAACGAACCCCCCCCCCCCCAGTGATGGCATGTGAAAGAGCCAACGGAATATCTATTTGCAGCCCTAACCCTAAGTTCAGCCAATATAGACTTCATTACCCCACGATCATGTAAAATATTATTACAACTATTAAGTGCTGGGACTAAACCTTGATCTCAATATCTCATACCTCTCTACAGCTGAGGATACGAACTCTGTGAGAGCATCATCTTCTAACCCAAGCATGTCCTAAATCAGCAGTTGTTCTTGGTGAATTATGGATTATAAAAGCTAGCACAGAACAATATCATAGAAAAATTTGCATACAGCGTAGAAAGTTGACACGTTGAACTCCCTGTTAGGACTACTCAATGGAAGAAGTTCAATTGAAATACCCAGATCTTGCGCATCCTATTCGGAAGTCAAAAACACCAAATCAGGAAAGAACTTTTTAAATCCAGGAGTACAACACAATGCAACCAGACGAAATTTACTTTTGCTCGTTGCAAAGTAGTCCTTGTCATGTCAAGCTTGATTACTCCCTTCATTGTCCCAAATGGATCATCCTCATTAGTAAAAAGAAGAATACGCTTGTCGGCTGTCTTTGCAGATCTAAAAAGAGAAATTCTTCCATCAAATTACCAGGACAAGTATAATAAGTCTGATTTACTTTCTTGATCCCAAATAATACTGTAAAAGAATACATTACCCCTTTCTCAACAGTGCTTGAGCGACCCAAATAGCACTGTAAAGAGAGTTCTCTCGAGATCCAGATACAATTCCATACTGGCTACCAATATTTTTAACAAACGAGTCTGCAAAAACGGTAGAAATATAAGCATCATTGGCAATTTGGCATATATAACAGAATCAGATTCATTTTTTACAAATACACAGAGGAAGTATAGCCATGGAGGATAAGGCAACCCCTCTTTCCCAACCCCCTAAAAAAAAGTATCAATATTTAGAAGACTTACCCTCAATTTGATCAAATTCCTTTATCAGTCTAGCTGTTGGCCTATCAAGACCATCTTGACCAGTAGCAGTAAATACAAAGACATTACTCAGATCCTGCAGATTCTTCTTTTCACGCTGTAAATTATAAGAAAAAATATATGAACACAGCGCAATATTTTAAATGGGGAGATGTACTGTTAATATCATTACGTGGCAAACCTAAAGAATAGAATCAATAATAGATAATAGCCAAGGACTGTATATGATATGAAACTTGCATTGCAGAACATATACAGCATATGCACTACATACTGGGTACACATGACTCGTGAGGACAAAATTCAAAGTGCACATCACTTGAAATATTAGGGGATGACTTACAGTGTTGAAAAAACAGACAGCTACTTCATCATACGAGCTGTTAATAATTCGAGTCTTCAGGGACTCGGAGATACAATTTAGAGTCATCTGAAAGTGTGTCTGACTCTTTTGATCTTCCTGCAAAAAAGGAAGATATTTGCAGCATAAACCCCTGTGAGCTTCATTACTGGTGTATTCGAAAATCAAGTTAAGCTAGACATGCCAGCATCCGTATGCAGAGCTTACAGCAGTTCATGAATTCAGACACTGGTAAAAGATCACACTGTTGACCAAAAAAAGTATATAGAATAAAATAAAAGTTGAAGACAAGTTAACAGGAGACATTATTTGGATGAATAACAGCTACCTTTAGATAAGCCACGAACAAGGTATTATAATCTGAGAGGAGGATTGAAGAACTAAAATAAACAGGTTGGTGAATTGCCATCATTATAAAAAGGGCAGCCCGGTCCACATTGGCGTCCCCGCAAAGTGAGGGTTCGAGGAAGGGTCCCACCACAAGGGTGTATTGAGGGCAAGCCTTCCCTTATCACCTTTTGGACAAGAGGCTGCTCCAGGACTTGACCCCTGACCTATCGATCACATGGCAACACCTTTACCGGTGCGCCAAGGCTCCCCTTCCGAAGAGCCTGAATTCCTACAATCAATATAAAAATAACTGGCTAGAGAAGAAGAATTCATTTCCACCCCAACACACAACTTTCCAAAAGAGTGCAACACGCTCTCAGAACTCTCATGCTACTACTTTGAATTACCACACAAATAACTAAAATTCTCGAGCATCCACTAAATGAATCTCACTTCCTATCTCTTATGATCACTGACTCCACATCTCCTATACGACCACATATCCTACATTTCACTCAAGCTGTGTAAAACTTGAAACGAAACCGATTTCCAGCCTTCCACTAAACTCCTCACCCCAACCAATAAATGACTATCACTTCTTAAATCATTGATTCCACAGCTCCTAGAGACCTAGACGAGACGGCCATATATTTCATAATTCCACTCAAGTTGCGTAATATTTGAAACGAAACCAGCCTTCCACTTCATTGATTCAACATCTCCTAGCTTAGACAACATTATATTTCATCAATCCACTCTACATTTCGCCTCCTAATCGCCCTAGCTTAGGCTCAACGGTCTGCCCTAATTACTAATGTAAGCAACACCAAATACTCTACACTCTACTCCAACCTAAAAAAAACAGACAATTCCACAGTTCGATTTCGGCCATATATTTCATCATTTCACTCAAGTTGCGTAAAATTTAAAACGAAACAAGCCTTCCACTTCACACTTCTTATATCATTGATTCCACGTCTCTTAGACAACCATATATTTCATCAATTCACTCTACATTTCACCTCCTCATCGCTAACATTCAACGGTGTGCCCTAATTACCAATGTAAGCAACAACAAATACACTAAACCTAATCAATCAGATTAATCCGCGGTTCAATTTCGGCCGAAAACGTACACATTCTCGAAACATGCATATACACTGAACAAATAATTACCTAACAAATGAAATTAATATAACAAGAAAATTAAAAAAAAAAAAAAAGTAGAAGAAGATGAAAAGAACTTACAGTGTGACAAGTAGTGCTGAACATTTTGGGAGAAGCGTCAACAAGGTACACCACATACTCTTTGGTTGACTCTCTTCCCTGAAGAAAATTCGCATAATCCGAACCAAAAAGAAAATTGAGAAATTTGCAGTAAAAAATGATTAATTGAAGAGGTAAATAAGAATTTTTGCGCAGTTACAAGCAATAAAAATGTAAAAATGAAGGTGAAAGGTAAACCTGGAAATTAGCGGCGGAATCATCGTCGTCGTCGTCGCGGAAAACGTCGTCGGGATCTAAATCCATCGGCGCCGCCATCGAATAATTTACTGGAATGTTGTGCAGAGAGAGAGAGAGAGCGCGGGAATTGCGAGAAGAATGGTGAAGGCAAATTTGAAAGGGAAATGAAACTGTAGAGACGAGGGAGTGGAAGGAAGAAGACCGCCAAAGACTACAAAGCGTACTCAACACAATTCGTGAGGCGTGACGGGGAAGTAGTAGGGATTTTTTTTTCTTTTTTTAATAAGGAAAAAAAAAATGGTTTTTATATACTCCGTATATGGTCAAGTCAAATACAGTATATCATTTCTCTGCGAAAATCTAAATTCTTTGTCGAGTAGATATGGTGATTTCGATTGCCCTATATTACATCGTTGTTTATAGATACAACCTACGATGGGGGTGTAGTGATCAATTGCGTTTTTTTTTTTTTGTTTTTTTTTTTGTAGAGGGTGTGATTCAAGTGGCCCGAAATATTATTGATGATGATTTGTGGTTAATTTGGTCTTAATCGGGTTACAGTATTTGGCCCCTCGAAAATATAAGTCTTTTCTTTTGTCCAACTAATAAACCGTATTTGCTTTATACCGAAACCAAATAAATCTTAGTCGGCATGTTTGTCGATAAATGTGGGTCAGTGATGATGAAAGCAAATGCAATTGCTTCCCTGAGTTTCCCGGTGAATGTGAAGCTCGGAGATGTAATGACTAGTATCTCGATTACACGGAAGGCTGGATATGTCATTCGATGGCTTCATTGGGAAAACTTGTTTGTTGTTATATTATGAGTTAAAATAAGATCACGAACCCATAAAAAGTACATTAATTTACATGTTCTTACCGGTTAAGTTTGTGCACTTTTTTTTATCATCTTGGCCTTCATGTAGCATTTCTCGTTTTATTTTTACCCTAACGTGATTTGTAAAATTTCTCGACTCTTGATAATTTATAAAGAAATTAAGTACGAGTATAATATTACCATAATTATCTATTATGCTCGTATTTTGCTAACCACTAGCAAGTA
Organism: Spergularia marina; assembly: GCA_963680865.1. Taxonomy (NCBI): domain Eukaryota; kingdom Viridiplantae; phylum Streptophyta; class Magnoliopsida; order Caryophyllales; family Caryophyllaceae; genus Spergularia; species Spergularia marina. The sequence goes on along the minus strand of OY804545.1, from coordinate 31,049,370 downwards.
TACAAAATGAAAACCGACAACTGCAAATTGAAAACCACTTTTTCTCGTTTTCTAACAATGCTTATACCATGCTCCCAGGAGCACAAGGAGCATAGTAGTCCTCCTCACAATAGAGGAGTAGGGATCACAATTAAATAGATTTTAAAATATTTTAAGTGTGGTCCCCACTCCTCTATTGTGAGAAGGACCACCATGCTCATTGTGCTTCCGGGAGCATGATATAATTTAAAACGGAACTTTGGTTTAAAAAAAAGGGTGAAAACGAAAAACGAGTTACTTATACGCGCAACTTGGCCTACTAAACAGAGGTAAGAATCTTTCCAATGTTTTTACAACTACCACTCATACAAAAAAGTAACCATCAGTCCCCGCCACCAATCATCTGAAAAATCAATGACAAATTTTAACATATATAATAAAATGATAGAATTTTGAACATTTACAACCTATTGGCACGGTTTCTTTTGTTTTTTAAAGAAAACAAAACCGATTTAACAACGGATACTAAAATTCCCGTACATCGTAAACCATAATCCATTTCCGTATCCCATTTTACCGCTCGCATCCGAACCGATGCGAATCACCCCCACAAATAGTTCACCCGGTCAATCACTCAATAGTCAATAATCCCCGCCCCCGCATTTCCGATCCCCTCCGAACTCAATCAACTCATAAAACTCCCTTAACAGATCTAAACTCACCCAAAAAAAAAGATGGAGGATTACCCGGAGGAGCTGCGGACCCCACCGGTGCCCCTAATATCACTAGTAGGTTGCTCCGACCTCCACGCGCCTATCTCCGCCCACCTTAACGCCTTACAACCACCGATCAACACCCTCGCTTTACCCGATTTCGACAAGATCTCCGTCTTCGCTCGGAAAGACGCCACCACCTCCGCCGACTCCTCCTCTTACCCGCCGCCTCCCGCCGGATTCCTGAAGAAGGACTGGATCGTCAAACACCGCACTAGGATCCCCGCCGTCGCCACCGCTTTGTTCTCTTCCGATCATGTTTCCGGTGATCCTGCTCAGTGGCTCCACCTCTGTACTCACCTTGATATGCTCAAGTATTTTTACCTCTCTTCGATTTTTTTTTTTAGCAATGCGGTTAATTTTCAATTAGAAGTAGCTTTGTGTTGAATGGTTGTGGCGACTAGAGTTTTGGATTCGATGTCGGAATTGTGTGGCGTGTGCGTTACTCCTCTTATTGCCAATTGGTATTAATTGTCAGAATGCGTGTTAATAGAAGGAATTCATTTTCCGCTGTTTAGATATATCTGTTTGCAATTTATTGGAGAATTAGAAATAGCGGAAGTTTTGATGTTGAGAGGGTAAGTCTGTTGCGAATTTCTGGCTGTTGGAAATCGGTTTTTAGGGCGGAATTTCAGTCATTTGGACTTGTTTGCAATCCACCTATATGCCACCACTCGGAGAGTCGGAGATAATTAAGACAATATGAGTGAATGGTGAAACTTTGGGTTAATGCACCAACATGGTGAACCTTAGTCTTAAAATATTTGTGGTCGGCTAACATGAATTGTCATGAGAAACCATTCCTAGAATGATTAGAGCCTTAGCGTTGGAAGTGTAATTGGAGTGAGGAGATCGTATGCCATTTTATTTCGATTGCTAGAAATTTAAGGCATGTTTGAACATCGGTTCATTCATATAAGAGGGAACATAAGCTAGATGAATGAAATAGCATCATATTACACGAGCTAGCTTTGTGTTAATGTTAGTAAGTGTTTAGAAACGTGGAATTATTCGGACAGTAAGAGATGTTTTGCTAATGAATGTGTTTACGAGGTTGGGTGAGAGATATTTTGATTTGTAACGGATGAATATGTCTTTAATCTTTCATTGACCATTTTCACTGTTGTGTTCTAACCTCTAGCTATCATAGTGTTCACTGAGAGTGGGCTTTTTAACTCTACTTTATCGGGTGCTAGTTACCGGTGTATGGCTAAAAGATAGAATACATATGATTTGTCTTTGTTAAAAGATATGGCGGATTGGGTTTTGAGTAAATACAAGCAGAATTTCCCTCCTATTAATCCTGCTAAGAGGAACATCTGATTATGAAATGCTGGATTAGATTTGTCCAAGTCCACCAATTATCTGTTGGTTTGTAAGTGTAAAGTGTGCTGTGGATAGATTAAGCACGGGCATCTGTCTCGAATTGTTAATGAGAATGTGGTAGGTCAAAATGATCAGCGATTAATTCTAAATACAGTAAGATAGTGTTTGGAAACTAGAATTTAAGAATTTGTAACAATTTCAATTCCATCATTTGAGAATGTGGAATTCAAATATAAATCAAATGTTTGGGGAGGGTAGGATTTCAAAATGACACCTCTTGAGGTGTCATTTGTTTTTGGCCTAATTGGATTTGAAACAAATTCCAAGGGATTTGACTCAAATCCAAATTCTCAGATTTTTAAGTTCCCAAACATGGGATTTGTGTCAAATCCTTGTTTCCAAACACACTCTAATTGTAAATGTCTTATCTGGCTGGTTTCAAATATATGGTTGCCTGGCTGGTTAAATATATATTTTGTAGATTAATGGCGGGATTAAAGCAAGCTTTCCGTGTCTTTTTAGAACATTTCAGAACTCTTTGTACTTTCTGCATGAGAATACTTCTTTGCCTATGTACATTTTGTTTTGTCCTTTCCTTACGTATTTTTACGTATTTCCAGGGCAGCTATTCGCACAAGGAATATGAAACTGATTGTGGTGATAGTGCAGGCGTCCTATGGAGGTAAGTGGTCTTCAGAGTGTAGCTCATGAATTAATCTGGTCATAGATGGTATACTGTGCTTTTTATGTGGAAATCTGGTGGAACTAGATGTACTGAGTTGCATTTGAGTCTTCTTCTCTTGGAGGCTAATGCTGTGGAGCCCCTAGTGTGCACTGTAAACAACAGGCAGATGTAACAAATGGGGAATTATTTATTCATCAATAATGCACACAAATATGCTTATAAAACTTATCTCCATTGATTATAAACACAAATTACGGTCCTCATCACATGTTTTCTCTCCTGTTTGCCATCTATATTAATTGTTTCAGCAATCTTCAGTCGTTGCTCCATTGGTGTCATACAAGTACTGTAATATGCGGTTAGTTATTTTCTCAAATAATAGTATGGAGAAGCTTCTCTTGAAGTTTATTTAGGGAAAAAAAAAGAGATTATTTTTCTTCCAGAAAGAAGCTTTGGTAGTGTTATTCGTATTTGAATTACTGTTGATTACATAAAGACTTGCAAAGAATGGAAAATCCATTACTGGTTTATGTTTATGAAAATTTGACCTTTATAGTTGGTCCCTGAACTTTTGAAAGGGCCCAGAAAAAGACGAGTAACAATAAGATAAATCCTCTAACCCTCACCTAGCCTCCCCCCTCCCAGAAAGAAAGAAAGAAAGAAAGCAGATGTTGTAACTGGCTACCTAATTACAGATGTTTTACCCCCCCCCCCTGTAGAGTACCATATGATGCATGACTTAATCTCTGTGATTCAGATGATATGAATGAAGATCGCATGATTGCTCTACGTAAACGTGCTGAAGTCGACTCCAAGTATATTTTCAATTTCTCTATGAGAGATTCTTCTGATTTGAAGCAGTCTATCAACAGGCATGATACTCTTCTGATATCTCCACCCTGTAGACTTTATGTTCTTAATCTTTGTTTATTCATCATTTCTCATTCTTCAATTGCATTAAGCAGGCTTGGAAGCGTCTTTGCTGAATTAATAAACATATATTACCGTGATGAGGGAAGGCGAATGAAAACACGGGTTGAGAAGAGGAATTTTACATCACCTGAATTGGGTATTCGTTATTGTTTTAAGGTATTTTTAAATTTATTTGCTAATTACTCTCAGATTGCAACCATTTCTCCATGCAAGACGACTACAATTCATTATGTACTCTAGTATACTGTGTAAAAATAATGTTCTTTACCATGATGGCCTAGCATTCTATAACCCATCTCGACTTTTTCTTTCTTTCTTTTCTTCCGCTAGATTCTTAGTTTCAAAGTAAAGTTGCTGAAATCGAGATAAGTGTAAGAGCTAAACTAGTTGTGGACCATAAATGATCCAAGGGGGCCTAACACCCTAACCCAAAGCAATTTTTTTTTTCCCCCATTTCTATCACAATGGCCGAATGATTAATATTTTGATTGTAGCATCTAGTCTGAAGGGGAAGGGGTTAAATTTAGAGCTCTAATGATGGTATCTTAGGGCACCAATCAATCTCAATTCGATGTTTGGAAATTCACCGAATTAGCTCTTTTTTGTATATGGGGGTTACCCCCTTTGGTGTCTTTTTGTTTATGGAAGTCACCCCTTGGTGTCGTCTTGAATATATTAAAACCTAGCAATAAAAAAAACAGTGATCTCTGACCGATATGGAACATGTTCGTTTAAGTTTTTGGTTACAGAAGCTCTGTTTGTGAATTTGCATGTAAGATTTATTTAGCAACTTAGTGGTTGCAAACATCTATATTTGTTAAAATTCATCTGCTTGAAGGTCATACCAGACCTTCGTGCTAAAGCTGTCATGAAATAGCTTTTTAAGGAAAGGTTATCCAGGCACACTATGTTTCTAGTCAATCTTCTCAAAAAAAAAAAATTGTTTCTAGTTAATAACATGCTCTTGTGATTTCCAGGCTGCAGTATATGCAGAGTTTCGTAGAGATTGGATTGAAGCACTTAAATTTTACGAGGATGCATATCATGCATTGAGGGAGGTATTACAATTATCGCCTTTTGTCATTCTATTAACATATATAAATTAATATTGTATATTCTGATCACATTTTTTCTGGAGTCTTCCAAAATCTCTCCCCTTGAGTTGTATTGGGTCAAACCACTACTTTGAACCTCCTCATGGAGGCATTGTGGCGCCCAAAATAGGACCCTTTTGTTAAATCGGCCATTAAACATGTGGTACTTGCACCCAAGGCTAAGCCGAACCATGCATAGCACTTGCTAGGGCAGAAAGACCAACTTACACAAGTTACAACAGAATCCATGTATTCAACTTTGAACATCATGAATTTCTTGGGTAATCTGTGCGTATTTCCTGTTTAAACATGTTTCTGCCCTTGCAGAATTGTATTATAAGTAAATCACTTAGGGGTGTATTTTGTATTGGCTCATATTTGACACTGGAGGCAATGAAAGGTGTGGTATCCTAATAAAGTTTAACTGAAATCCATCCAAAGTCCAAACTCAAAAGTATTTTAGGACAGCCAGACAGGAATATCTTACGATGTTGTGCTGTCTCGTGTTGAATTTATTCTCCTCAGTTACTTGTTTGAACTTTGAAGCAATGATGTGTGTCTTTTCTTTCTTAGTGACACTTGGTTTAATATACAGATGGTTGGAACATCTACCAGGTTGCCTGCAATACAACGCTTAGTAGAGATAAAAGCTCTTGCAGAACAACTGCATTTCAAGATTTCAACTCTGTTACTTCACGGTGGAAAAATAGTAGAAGCAGTTTTGTGGTTTCGTCAGCACTGTACTTGTTACAGGAAGCTTGTAGGAGCAGCGGAAGTTACTTTTCTTCACTGGGAATGGATGAGCAGACAGTTTTTGGCATTTGCTGAGCTACTCGAAACAAGCTCTAAAAATGTTCCAGGCTTTCCAGCCCTGGTTTTGGGTGTCATCGATAAAGCCCTCACCGAGTGGGAACTTCAACCAGCTTTTTACTATCAGGTATATATTTGTCCATTTGATCTTCTAAAATGTTCTCATTGCCGATGTGGATTCTTATCAAACAATGTTTGTGTGTATTAACTATTAAGCATATACCTGTTGGCAAACTACGGATGAATATGAGTCTTCTTGACAACCGACTGAAGCTTGACTCTTTGAGTTTTGAGAACAAGCCTAGCCTTGACTCAACATGTATGATAAGTCTGATTAGCAAGCTGCAAGCAATATGTGATTGCTGAATAATATGCGTTCATTAAGAATATTAACTTTATATTGACTATGAATGCTTAATATTTCTTTACAGAGTTATGAAATTCTCGGCTGACTCTTGTATAAAATGGCTGGGCCCCCCTTGTTATTCGGTCTAACATCCCTTCTTATAAGGTCGTATATCTACCTCGGAAGTCACCCTTAGGTCTGTAACAGCATGGATCTAGTGGGACTATGTAGACATGTTGAGTAACTCATGGGTCTCATATGGCTTGATTTGTAAGATAGAATCGTTGAAAGAGTCACCGATTTTTTGAAGATTTCGGTGTGGTTTTTTGGCTCTTAACTAGTTATTTTCCCCTCTGACTAGCTGGCAGCTCAATACTTGATAGAGAAGAGAGTTTTCCTGGAGATGGCTCAAGTGTTCAGTGAGAATGATGCTGCTGCTGATTCAGTCATCCCATCTGGTTATATTGGGCAATTTGCTAGGTTACTGGAAGACGGTCACGATGAAGCGGGTTTGCTATCGTAAGTTCTTTTCTGTCTGTATTTAGATCTTGTCAGCCTGGCTATAATTTCAGTCACTTGAGTCTCTCTATGGTCGCTTCTTTCTGCATATACAGGCTTACCGATGAAGAGTTCGCACAATATGTTATTGCAGAGGGGAAGAGATTCCAGGATTCCTTTGAGATAATTGCTCTTTTGAAAAAGTCCTTTGAAATATATACTAGCTTAAATGCTCTGAGGATGGCATCATATTGTGGTTTCCGAATGGCCAAAGAATATTTCGTTCTTGGAGATATAAAAAATGCAAAGCAATATTTCGATTATGCGGTGAACTTGTACAGGCTTGAGGGTTGGGCCACCCTGCTGTGGGAAATCTTGGGTTATTTGCGTGAGTGCTCAAGGGTAGATGGTTCCTTAAAAGAATTTGTCGAGTATTCCCTTGAGATGGCTGCGTTGCCAGTATCATCAGGAGATACTTTCGCCTGCAAAGATTGTGGTCCAGCTGGTCCTCCGGGTTTCCAACAAAGAGAGATAATTTACAAGGAAGTCATGGACCTTGTTACTGGAAAGTCGAATCTTGCATCCAAAGATCTTGATAACTTTAGGGTATCTGAGGGTTCTTCTGTTCATCTTGAAATTGATCTTGTCAGTCCCCTTCGAGTGGTTCTGCTATCTTCAGTTGCTTTTCATGCACAAGTAGTCAAACCAGGGATGTCCACAAAAATTACATTGTCTCTCCTATCCCAACTGCCTCTGCCTTTTGAGATTGATGCATTAGATGTGCAGTTTAATCAATCAGAATGCAACTTTTCTATCCAGAATGCTCTGAAAAGTCCTTCAGCTGCTAATTCAACCAGTTTGCATCTAGAAACTGCTCCAGCTTTGGTACTTTTTACAAACAAATGGTTAAGATTGACATATGACGTTAAATCGGGTAAGTATTCTGGTGACTTGCATTTATTCTATTCACAAATTTCTTTAAAAATAATTCTCTACTCTTGTGTTATCAGTTCGTGAGTAGTTTCTAGTCTCAGAAATACATCTTAGTTTATTGTTTCAATTTATCTGAATTCGCAAATTTTCAGGATCTATGAATCATGGTATATTACCTGTAAGATATTTGGTTCTGTTCATGAACAATTGCCTCAACAGGGCTTGAGGAGATAGAGACCTGCCCAGTAGTGTAGGCATATCCTGGCCGGCTTTAGGCCCCTTTCTTTGTTTGCGCACATTCCCTCGTGTCTTGTCGTGTGCGTAGGCTAGTAGGCCTCATGATCTTAATAACCATAGCATGGTGAAATCCTTAATCATCTGTCATCTCGACTATTTGTAAGATAAGATGTATGAGTTCTGTTTACACCCTTGCCCACATTTTCATATGGCTGTATGCAGCCTCTGTTCTTTGTACTCACTTTGTATGTCAATTCATTATGTTGCCTCAGATCGAAGTGGAAAGCTTGAATGCGTATCTGTTATTGCAAGGATTGGCTCCCATTTCACCATCTGTTGCAGAGCTGAAAGTCCTGGCTCCATGGGTGACCTGCCACTTTGGAAGTTTGAGGAGCGTATGGAAAGTTTGCCAACCAAGGATCTTGCTCTGGCATTTTCTGGTCAAAAGGCTATACAGGTTGAGGAGCCTGATCCGCAAGTTGATCTTAGTATTGACGCTTCAGGTCCTGCTTTGGTTGGTGAAAGCTTCATTGTTCCAGTTACTATTGTCTCAAAGGGTCATTCCGTGCACTGTGGTGAGCTTAAAATTAATCTGGTGGATACCAAAGGTGGTGGACTTGTCAGTCCCAGGGAAATTGATCCACAGGCCACGGAGAATCATCATGTTGAACTGCTTGGAATTTCTGAACCTGACGAAGGAAACTCTTCTAAGGTTACTGACAATATCAGAAAGATTCAGCACTCATTTGGATTAACATCTGTACCGTTATTGAAGGATGGGGAGTCATGGTCCTGTAAATTAGAGATTAGGTGGCACAGGCCGAAACCAATCATGTTATTTGTCTCGTTGAGCTATTCCCCCCAAAGTGATGATGCTAATGCACAAAAGGTTCATATTCATAAGAGCTTGGAGATTGACGGTAAGACTCCTGTTTTAATCAGCCATCAAATTTTGTTGCCTTTCCGGCGCGACCCATTGCTGCTGTCTAGGGTCAAGCCCCTCCCCGACTCTGAGAAGTTGCCATCTTTGCCACTGAATGAAACAAGTATTCTTTGTGTTAATGCTAAGAACTGCACAGAGGTGCCATTGAGGATACTGTCTATGACTATCGAAGGAGATGATAATGACTCTGGAAACTCATGTATCGTGCGCTCAGCATGTAATCAATATGCAGAGGCTGCTGGACCCAATCTCCTTGTGCCAGGTGAACACTACAAGAAGGCTTTTTCGGTAATACCAGTTGCCAATACCTCTAAAGTGAGGATGGGTACAGTGTGTCTCAAGTGGGTAAGAGATTCAGAGCCATTCATGCAGGGTGTTTCTGGGGTTTTTACTAAACACAAAATTCCCGATGCTAATGTGGAACTGGCTCCCGTGATTGTGTGTTTAGACTGTCCACCTCATGCCGTCCTTGGGGAGCCCTTCACATACTTCATCAAAATTCAGAATCAGACAGAGTTGCTTCAGGAAATCAAATATTCATTATTGGACTCACAAAGTTTCGTTTCTTCTGGGTCTTATAAAGATACTATTCTTGTCTTGCCGAAGTCTGAGTATGTCCTTAGTTACAAACTTGTTCCTCTTGCGTCCGGCTCACAGCAGTTGCCCAGGGTTACAGTAACTTCTGTAAGATATTCAACTGCATTGCAACCTTCAGTGCCTGCTTCCACCATTTTTGTGTTCCCTGCAAAGCCTCAGTTTGAGATAAAGACTGTGGAAGGTAATATAGACTCTGTGATACATGCACTTGAAAAGGTTAAATGTTGATGCAGAAAAGGCACATTGGGTTGGGATTCCCTACTTCTCATTTGTCAATGACTTCGTTCCATTAATGCAAGTGCTCTGTGGTGATGCTTATCCAAGGGAGAGTTGCGTGAACTTGGGAGATGACCTGACTACAGGAGTGGAAATCCTGTCAAAAGTTTTCTTCCATTAAGACGTCTTCAGCTTCTATCAGGGATCACTATATTGTATACAAGACAAACTAATTTTGAAACTGGAGGTTATATTGAACCGAGCACGGTTAAGTTGGACAATTTCATCCTCATTGGGCTCGACAATTTTATGCAGTACATATCGGAAGTCTGAGTTTCTTTTTTTGGGTACTTATGTACACTAGGTTATATTGGCATGCAAACTGTACAACATATGTAATTCTTGTTGCTATTAGGATCTATTGGACCGACTTTTGACAACCTGTAACAGTGCATTGGTTCCTAGTTCTAGTCCATGTGATGTGATTCGCAGATCATGCCTCGAATCTACTCGTGGTTGTTTGTCTGGGCTGAGAAGAACTCGGTAATCTACTGGCTGTGGTCGTCATCTGGTGCTCTGTCCTCCCTGTTACCGAAGGAGACATTCAGATACCCGTGCTTGTTGGTTTCTGATGATCAATTGGTCGATGTATGTAGCGCTATTGTTTTACGGTCTTAGCCATACTATCGGCCACCTTGTTCGTGATTAGTGAGTACTGGACACCATTCTAGGGTGTGCAACTTTGCATCATATTGTACTAGCTTAGCAAGAATGCATGACACGAAGAGTAGTTGGCTTGTCCTAAAAATTCATTTGCCATTTATTTGCAGGAAAGAAGGAATTCATTTATTTGAATCATTTTAGCTTTATTGCTTTGTTTTTGCTCAAATAAATTCTTTTTAATTCCAAGGAAACAGGAATGCAAATGAGTGAATGACTCATTGAGTTGCCTCAGTTGGTTAAAGAGGTGATGAGATTTCCTTTTTATTCAGTGGTTAGGACATCGTCTTTTCATGTCAAAGACACGGGTTAGATTTCCGTAAGGGATAGCTACCTAAATGGTTCGTGCCTCGTATAATCAGACAATGGAAAAATTGGGACTTATTAACAATTCCACTTGTGATCATTATTGGTCGATCACACTCATTTGCATTCATTTTTTTTTCCCGCTTCACACTAGTAATAGTATTGCTTCAATCCGCATAACTCTCAACGTATACGGTAATTCCTCTGCAAATTACAAAGGCCATTAAAGGGGTCATTTTAAGCGTAATTCTCACTCTTCTATTGTGAGAAGAACCATCATACTTCTTGTGCTCTTCAAAAGCATGATATAAGCACCTCCCATTTTTTTAAGTTTACGTTCCGTATGAATTCTTTTCGCATATTCAATCGGAAACTGCCAATAGGCGCAAAAAAGCAGTCCTCCGGGGTCCTCCTCCAGTCCTCGGTAACCCTCTTAAGATCTTTTATCTATTGCAAAACAATAATATTAAATCCAACAACGTTGCCTCATTACCCGCGCCTACCCAGACCCCTCAGAGATTTGATAGCCCAATAGCACATATTGGACGATTTTGTCCAATAGGGCGCTAAAAGATAAATTTGTCTCAAACTATATTACCCATCTACCCTCCCAATCACCCACCTTCTTCCTTCACCTTCTTACCTGCAATTCTGCAAACCTCCATGGCCACGCACTTGGCACACGCAGGCCTACCACCTTCACCATTACAATCTGTCACCATCAACGACCAGTCGACCACCCATTCTGGCCGGACCCAAACCCTAATAACCCAAACCAACCCAACAACCTTACTCAACCCAAAAATCTCATTCAACCCCGGACCTCTCTCTCATCTCGTGCTAAACCACTCATCATTTCCGACGAAGATAGGTCCGACGACATTACGACAACCATATTCAACTCCGTATATTCAAATTCCAAACAACTATATACCATTCCGTTTTCGCCATATACCATCTCAATCTCCGGCGACATTGCAACAACCATATTCAACTCCATATATTCAATTTCGAAACAACTGTATACCATTCGGTTGTCGCCTTATACCATTGCAGTCACCAAAAACACTAAACCCAAACCTAATAATAATAGCCACTGACCACTCAACGCCGGCTTCGTCGGCGAAGCACAACGACACCCTATGTCGAGTGGGTGTTTGAAGGGGTGTGGTGAACCCTTTTGGGCCTTTATTGAGGTTGCCGAAAAAGGTTTTATGGTTGGCGTTCCCGGCGCCGCTATCGCGACACCGGAAACACCAACCTTAAAACCTTTTCCGGTGACTGCGTGGGGGCAACAATGGAGATGGAAGGCGAAAAGCTGCAACAATAAAGATGAAATGAAAGAGCCGGAGGGACTTAACGACGCGACTTAATTGGGGCCCTCAAAATGGTTGTTATGTGTGGGCGGTGGTTTTGGGTTTAGAGAGGCGGAATAGGTGGTGGGTGTCATGGCTGGTTTGGGGTGCGTCGTGGATCTGGGTGGGTGTGGCTGAAAGTATGAAAGATGGGATGAGATAAGGGAGAAGAAGATCGGGGTAGTTGAGGAAGAAGAAAAAAAAAAAATTGTCCTCTAGTGTCCCTATTGGACGATTAGTCCAATAGGGACTATTAGTTTAGCATTTCCCAGACCCCTCTTACGTGTAGAGTACTGCTCAATTGTTACTAGCACTAATCTAGTAATTTTGTTCTTCCAATGTGCTTTAACCGTTTATATTTTCCCAATTTTGCAAATAAAAATTCACCGCAGCAGAGCGCAATTCTCCTCGTCTCACAATCTTCTTCTTCACGTCGCCTTCCAGATAATATAAAAAACAGCAGGTTTAATTTCTTCTTCTTGTCTTTCAACTTTCAATTTCATACTATCGTGCCATGCCCTTTATTAACTTGTTACCAAATATGATCGCTACTACTATTTGCTCCTTCAGTTCTTTTAGGTTGTTAACTGTTCCGAGTATATTCGATTCTTTGGTTTAAATATGCGAGAAAAATTCAAACTAAATGTTAACGGTTAAAGGAATTAACAGTACTAATTACTATTGGAAATATTATGCACATATTTATGACTAATGCCCTTAACGGATTTTATTTGTCACTGTTTTGTGTGTTTATTACGCCGAGTAATTTTCAATGTTCAAACGTTACTGCTTCTTCCGTAATTTCCGTAGAATGTTACAAACTATAGACGGGGTTTTTAAGAAGTACCGACTATTCATGTTAGTTGATCTCAAATTACCTGAGACTAAATTTTGTCTCGTTTTATTGGTGTTGCTAAATTTAATATGCTGCCCTCTATAGTTGGTGTGATTTCGGATTATAAATAAAGGGTAATGATAACGCTACCACATGGATCTACTGATTCAGTCGTTTTTATGTGTGACAACTCATATACCCTAAAGGTTTATGAATGTCGTGGATTTATACTTCCCCTAAATGAAGCTCTTTTGAGTTGTCATGTCACATAGATTATATACTGGACTTTGTTTTTGATTATGCCAGAGTAATTAATTTGTGGTGAAAGGATGAATTGTGATGTAATAATAGTAGTACTTTGGGTTGAAATTTGTTTTCATATTTTGACTCATAAATGTGTTTTGATCATCAATTTTAGTGGTAAATGATGGATGAAATGGATATTGAAGATTCATTAGAAAGATCTTTTCAATCTAAGCAAAGATCTCATTGGCATAGACGAAAAAGCTATGGGATTTCGGATCAATCGGATGATGAATGCCCTGGGAATTTTCGCCCCAGATCATGGGAAAAACAGGATCATGGTGAATTCGGTAGAGGTAGAGGTAGAGGCAGAGGTCGAGGTCGAGGTTGGGATTCAGATAGAGGTAGAGGTCGAGGCATGGATAGAGGTAGAGGTAGAGGTAGAGGCAGGGGTAGAGGTCGAGGTCGAGAGTACGACCCTTGTTATGAGAATGAAAGACCTCGAAGATTTAATGGGAGTTACTCAGAATATGATGAGCATTCATTTTCTACCAAGTGTGAGTATTTTGTATATACTGCTTGTGTGGGTATAACTTATTGGTCTAGATAAAAGAGAGAAAATGTGAATTTGTTTGGATAATGTAATTGTATAGTTCAAGAAGAATCAGAAGATTGCAGAACCAACTGTGACGAAAGAAGTAGATATCCAAGGAGTTCCACAAGTCGCGGATTTCATCCCAGGGACAGGAACGACTATGGGAGTAGTCGAGCTCTGGAAAGAGATATCAAGCACGAGGATGTGTGCTCTTGGAGGTCTGATGGCTTACCAAACGCACGAGGCAGACACTATTCAGAGAACGTTTGGACGAGGCCAGTGTCAAGTCCTGTCCATGTTGTTTACCATCCTGAAGAGCAAGCTAGAAAGAATACTGATGATCCAAAGGAGCCCTCGGATTTGAAGGGTATGTTTAATTTCTTCTGCTTATTCCATGTTCATACAGGTTCAGTTGTAAAACATCGCCAATTTATACAAGTTTGTATGTTGTTGGAAATACGTTATGATTAAGAACACTCTTCTGTCTCAGGTCTTGCCCTCGCCCCTCTGAAGACATTATCTTCTAAAGACGCGAGAGAGGTTGAATGTGTTAAGGAGAACGTTGCTAGACCACCTGAATCGTCAAATGTTGAAAGTAAGTGTTCTTTGATGAATTTTATTCTCTTATAGATTGGTCAATGTGTGACTGTTCAAGCGTATAGACAAGTGCACAACTTCTCCTATTGGGATTATGTCGATAAAACCACGCTGAGTATGATTATTGGTGACCAAAAATTTGGTGGCCTTCACATTCTTAGGACGGTTTAGTTATTTGTAAAAAAATTGTATTGTTGGAATTACATTGTGAGCAAGGTACTCTTCTATTGCAGGACTTGCCCATACACCTCCTCAAAAGACATTGTATCCTAGTGACGCGAGAGAAGTTCAATGTACAAAGGAGAACGTTGCTATACCACCTGAATCATCGAATATTGAAAGTAAGTGTTTCTTTACAATTTCAGTTTCTCTTATAGTAAACATGATCGGTGTAGGATTTTTTCATTATCACGACATTAGATATTAAAGGGTGCCCACATCTCCACTCTACTTTTCAACCAATCCATGTAAGATGCACTGACTCACACCTGCGTGGATTTTTTGAAAAGTAGCGTGTGTTTATTACTGTCCATAATAAACTCTCTACTTCTCAGTTCTCAATTTTCTCACATTTTCACAACTTTTTTTTTCAATGAATCATTTACCTTTAATTTTTACACAAGAAAAAAAAAGGCGGGAAAAAATTGAATAAAACGAATGTGTCATGTTTGTTAATTTCCACCTAACACTAGAGAAACTAAACGTCACAAATGCAAAAACTAATTGAATTCGAGTCATCTTTTTGCTGTAAAAAGTAAACAAGAACTCAACAAGTATCCTTAAAACGGAAAGAAAAAGAACCAGAACTTTTAAACCAAAAATACGGACCACTTCATACTACAATGGCAAAGACGTAAATAAACAGCAACATCACGGGCAAACAACAGAGACCGATAAGACAAATGAAAGCCAAAAAAAAGGTGACCCTGGTCAATTGGTCATTCAGCTTCTTCTATACTCTTTCGTCCTCAAAACTCTGCTATCGACGTTCCCTCTTCCCGTACTCACCCTCCTTTTCGTGAAACAACAAAATTAATTATTTTTTACCAAAATAAAAATAATTTAATTAGTAAAAAATAGTATACTCCGTATAAAGTCTTTTTTATTATTTTATTTCTATTTTTAGTAGTACTTTTCTGCCATATATCTACTCTGCATTCTGCATTTCTGCTGCATGTAATCAGTTTGAACTCCCCTCTCTCTCCTCTCTCCAAATTTCCGACGCGTTTTTTTTCTCTCTCTCCTCTCTTGAGCTACGCTTTCTCTCTTCGCTTGTAGAATACGCTTCTTCTCTCCTCTGGTAAATTTCAGTTCTCTACTCTCTCTGTTTGCTGTTCTTTTTTTTTTCCTTTTTCTTTTTTATACTGTAATATTTTCTTTTTTAGACAATTTCATGCTTTTTACTGTAATATCATCTAGGGTTTACTCATATGTGATGTGTCAATTTTCTCCAGTTGTACTTTTTTCGCTGATAATTGCGGTAATTTTGTCGAGTAATCGTTCAATTTTCGGTCTGCTATGTTTGTTTGTTTATTTCTTTTGTGTTGGTAGTTGAGATGATCAGTCTAATTTCAGTTATTTTTTTAGGTTTTTAACATTATTTCGCTATCGAATTTCGTTCTTTAGTTACAAAAGTATTGATTGTGTAAGAATGACGCGACAGAGTAAAAGTTCTAATTTCGTTATGGAAAGTGTATTTTTTGCGAGTCGCTGTTCGTTCGGAGGTTAATTTTTAGTGGTTGTTTGGTTTGTAGGAAGTCGATTTTTTTTAGAATCGATAGAGTCGATTTGTTGAATTTTTGATAGTACATTATCATTTTGTGTGAGCTTCTACGCATAGTATTTGTTCGAGATACTAGGAATGTCGATTGTTAGCAGTACCACTTTGGTATAAATGAAAACCGCGAGCTTTCGTTGTTATTGTTGTTGTTGCTGTTATTGTTGTTGAGAAGAAGGCGAGCAGTAGATTCGTCTATACTAAGTTTGTTGGCGAGTTTTTAACATGTGCGATGTTGTGATTATTGGTCTTGTGTAATCAATTGCGGTAATAGATGCGGTGTGCAAACTCGGAGTTAACAATGTGGATAACTTTGGACAGGATGAGATTCGTTTTGCTGCTATTACTTTGTAATGTCACTGTTTCTGAAGATGTAGATTGATTTGTGGAAATTTTTTCTCGACATTTTTTTATACGGTTTATGTTAGAATCGCGTTTACTGCAATGTAATTCTGGTTGCTAACTGATTGTTATAACATGCTCTTAGAAGCGCTGTGGGTTGTTGCTTCATTTTGTCTGGATGTTGCGCTGATTGATATTGTTGTTCATCTTGTTAGGCTGTAGAAGGGGAGATATGCGTTCCAAATCTAGTCCTGGTTCTATGTCTGATGCCAATAGACGTAAGTCATTGCAGGAATCACAAGCAAGTCGACTAGTTTTGTCATGAATATTAATAATTAGGACTTGAGTCTCTGATATTTGTAGTCATGGCTCATGCTTGTGTTGGGCTTTTGCAGAAGCTTCACCCTGTTACTTTATGCTGATGAAAGATCACAAAGTAATATGTCGTACGCAGTGCATTAATCCGCCATTTCCACTGTATGTCATTCCTTCATTTGCTGTTTCATGGTCACTTTAAGTCTTTCTCTCTGCCTGATAAAATCTGAGGATTTTTTTCTATGTACATTCGTCTTTACAGCTTTTTCACTTAAGCAATGGAAACTCGGAGTTCTCTTCTCAACTTTTCTAAGAAATTTTGAACTCGGCTCACTTTTTTACATAACAAAATCTCATTTGTCTGCAATGGACAAGTTTAATCTTGAATTACTTTGAGAAAAAGGTGCTTTTTATGATTTTAGGGATGATAACCTTTTCAGCTCACTTCATTGATACATTCCACTAGTTACACTGGAGTCCATTATAAGCATCTTCCAGTCCTTGTGAAATTGAAAAATCATGCATTATTTTGCGACGGCTTATTTTGTAATTTTCTACTTAATTTGGTATTTTGAACTAATCATGCTGACCTTAATCATTCATATGGAAATGCACTAATTTTTGTGTCTAACTTGCTGCTCATACGGTTATGAAGAAAACTGAGCATGCTGTGCATTTAGTCATTAAATTTCTTTGTAAAATGCAGGTGTCCTAGTTGGACTATAAACATAGTTAAGCGGAAATTGACGCAAGGTCTTCATGATCTTCCACAGTTTCTTCTGCATCCTGCTCTTGAGAATTCTCTCCAGAAATTTGAATGGAATAAATTCTTGGGTTACCTTTACATCTATGATAAAGTATGTATTATCCTCTATGTTCTTCCATTTTGAGTTGGTGGTCATGTTGGTTTCGTCCTGTTATTTTTGTTGGGTAGTGGGGTAGTGCTTAGCACTGGTGAGTGGTGACATTCACATGCCTCTTAAGTATAATTGATATTCATAGGTTTCAAATCCTAGTGGTCTTGTCTTGCTTCCCCTGTTCTTGTACAAACTTTTTCTAAGCACTATGGCCACTAGATTCCGAGGAGACTAATTTTTTGTGCAAAGGTATGCTATGGTCATAACTCATAATGCATATTACGGTGTTCTCTTGTTCTAAAGGTTGCAGTTGTGGAATTTGAAGGACTGAAGATGTACATATCACCTTCTGTACCGGTAGATAAGGGCGAAACAGCGGAAGGTCTCGCCTTTACTCATGCTGTAGTGGCATACGATCGAACTGATGCATATGACCCAAATGAATTCATTGTAAAGGAAGTATGTGACACATCTGTGGACCAAAGGTATGCTATAACAGGTTAGTCATCCGTTCTCAGGTTGTTATTGGAGATAATATAGAAACATTGATCTGCTGTCACTCAGAGAGAGTGGCCTTGTGCTTATTTAAGGCTGACAATTCTAGCAACGGGCTCTGCAGTTGTGCATGGCTCTACAACGAAGCCTACTATTCCATTGCGAATAGAGGGGTCAAAGCTTGCAAATGCAACGAATCCATCTCCCCGCTTTAAAGGCAACACACTTGGTTTGGATGCTTATGTGAAAGGAAGCAACTCAGATGACAAGGGTACCTGTTCCTCCATCTCTAAATGCTATGAAGTTGTCAACAGTATTAACCCTATTGCTGGAAAGGAAGATGTGTCCACAGAAAGGAACTTTGCTCGGGCAGACCCCAGCTATTTGAAGACTCTTGGTCAGGCTCATTCTGGTTGGATTTTTGGTGCTATTGCTGAGCTTGTTGATAACTCAAAAGATGCGAAGGCGTCAAGGTTGGCTGCTGTTTGTTTCTGGCTAGTATTATTCCTTTATTCATTTGTTTCTCGACATATCTGTTTTTATCTTTCTGTGTGCAATGTATAACACTATTATTTTCTGGACAAAGCGTGTAATGTCATTTCATCTTTATGAAATAGGCTGGAGATTTCTATTGAGAGTATATATGATAAGAAATCTGGTCGTGAGATGTCTATGCTTTCTATCCTTGATGATGGTGAAGGAATGAACCATGAAGCGATATTGAGAATGGTTTCGTTTGGCCACAAGCAACCGGATGAGGATAATCTACATCGCATCGGAAGGTTTGGTGTAGGTTTTAAGGTAGTTTATTATCAAAGCTCTCTCTTTCCCTTCACCTTTCATTCATGTTGATTTCTTTAAATCTGGTCGGGATCTATGATTCCTTCGCTCAATGACTTGGAAAAAGCATATGTTTCTTGACCATAATATGGTGAAACCATAACATATCTCTTATCGCAATCAATCGAAGTAGACCATGCAACCTTTCTTTCATTAGAAGATGTCATGAAGAGAAAAGGTTGGATGTTCATGAGGTTTGAATCTTAGGTTAACTTATTAGTATTCCTTTTGTTTGGAGTTGAGGCAAGTTTTATGTTATACTAAAACTCAATTTATTCCTTTGTGCTCCTAAGTCATATCTGATAATATCAATTCAAAACTTTAAGCACTATCTCTGACTCTTTTAGAGTCTGGAATGTGTTTGTTACCACAAGGATTCAAGGAACACTGATTATCAGAGTTTTACCCATCAAGAAGCATTTTTTTGTCAAAAATACACAAGGAAAATTTGGTAAAAAGGCTGTACTCCGAGTAGAATATGTCACAG
The DNA here is from genome assembly GCA_963680865.1 of Spergularia marina. Lineage (NCBI taxonomy): Eukaryota > Viridiplantae > Streptophyta > Magnoliopsida > Caryophyllales > Caryophyllaceae > Spergularia > Spergularia marina. The sequence continues at coordinate 31,030,236 of OY804545.1, read as the reverse complement.
ATTTGTTGAGTTTGTTTGTCATTGGTTTATATTTAAAGGGTTGTCAAGGTTTTAAGGTCTCCATACATACCTATGTAGGCCAATGACAACTGTTTATTACCTGACCCAGTGAGAACAGAAGTTCGGAGGATGAAATATGTGCATTATCAAGTAATTCACCGACGCTCAAGAAGTTGTTTTGGGATGGCCTATGTGACATTTTATAGGTCTAAGCTGTTGCAGAAATTAGTTCTTGCTTGTATGTGCTTTAAACTTGACACATTGTTTCCATGAATCTTCTATATCTAGCTAATAAGGATTTGTCTTGTTTGGCAGACAGGATCAATGAGACTTGGGAGAGATGCTTTGGTTCTCACACAAACAACCCAATCTCGTTCTATTGCCTTTCTTTCGCAATCACTAAATGAGGGGAAGGATGTAAGCTACTCACCACCGATGTGTTGCAGTTTTATTTATATGGTCTTAACTCTTAAGTGCAATGCGTTAATTTTGTAAGAGAATAATTGGATCATACCTTGGTAACAATTTAGCTTGTGGTATGTCTCACTGAACCAGTTGATATTGGATTACCTTTTAACCTCCATTAGAGTAGCTGTTGTATTCTCTAAGCAACGTTCTTTTTTTTCAGTTTGGTTAGCTGTTATAGTGTATCATTAGACTTTGCTAGAGAGTCGCAGACGACATAACGGACCATATAGGCTTTTTTTAGTTAATGAGTTGGATACTGGGATTTGATTAGAAAAACTTGGTTGGGAAGGGGGGAGGGGCATTGCATGTGTGGTTGACTTCACTATAAATTCCATATCATCATGTATGTTTGTTGTGGCACAGAACTTGGAGATTCCCATTGTTAGCTACCGTAGACGAGCACAATGCATGGACTTTGATACAAGTGTACAGTCTGAAGCATTAGCAAAGTACAACCTGGAAGCCATTAAGGAATTCTCACCTTTTAATGAGTATCTAATTGGTGAAAAAGCAGGCTTCTTTCAATGCAAAACAGGAACTCAGGTCTATATTTGGAATTTGGGTAAATGGGGTTCAGATTACTGTTTAGAATGGCTAGAAGGACTTCGTGGTGGGAGTTCTTTTCATCAAGGGGACATCCTTATTCGTTCTAGACGGGTCAGAACTCGTCCTGGGCAGACAAGCCGAAAGGTTGGAGGAATTTTTGTCTCTTTTAACTAACCTTTCTTTCCTACTTCCATGTTATACTCCTTGTTTAGTTGTTTACACAATTTTTCATTTATTAAATTAAAAACCAACCCAATTTTTTAACTTAAAGCAAGTTAAAAAAAAAGCTACATGACCGTGTTGCCAATGGTTCATGATATGTTGAAGGAGGAGAGGATAGTCCAGGTGCATTAAATTAGGAAGTTAGAGTACGATTGAAAGGATAACTTAAAGGATGCTGAGAAGTTGTAGAACTACTGTTATTTGGAACAGAAGAAATATGTCTCGTTGGTCAGCTAATATTCTGAAATGGAGGGAAAGTTTATTCATTTGAACATAGGGCGTCTTATTGCCAAAAAATAAAAAAAAATAAAAAAAGTTGTAGGACCTTATGTAATAGTCTGATGTGAGACTTGTGGTAATTACATTGGCTAATATTATGATTTCTGAATCTTCTGCTGTTAATTCCGTGTTCCCTTTTATATTGGCTCACATTGTCTAGACACTATTTATCTTGTTTCTTGAACTGCAAGTTTTCCTTTTAAATGGTTGCTTTTAATATCTTATGGTGTTTGTAAACAATGGAACGTCAGTTGTGTCTGTTTTACATTCACTAGATGTTAATTTTGTGGTTCTAGTGAATTTTGGGGTTCTAGTGATTGTGATGATGATCAAAACTAATTGCAGCTTTTTTGGCATCTTCATCCAGGTTCCTTTGGACTATTCACTCCGATCTTATTTGGAAGTCATTTTTTCAGAACCTAGAATGAAGATCTATGTTCAAGGTTCGCAGGTAATGAACAAGTCTCTGATCTCCTTGTGCATTTCTTTCCTCTCTTTTTTCGACTTCTTTTCGTTGATCAGTTGTCCCACGCCCTGACAGGTCAAAAGTCATCCTTTAGAGAAATCTTTAAACAATACTGCTGTGATAAACGAAGAGATAATGGGCAAACCTGTGCGTCTCATTCTTGGTCGCAGCCAAGTAGAGTGGGACGAGGGAAATAGTGGAGTTTTCTTGTATTGGCATGGTCGTCTAATTGAGGTGAGCTAAATTCTACTCATCATTCTGAAATATCTGTGGGCAAGCATTACCCGTGCATTGACAAATATGGGAAGTAATTTTGAAATATGGTACTACGTCTGAACCGTTGAAGCCTGTGGTAGTTTCTGGCTTTCTACTGCATTCAAGTGAGGATCTTGGGAGGTGATTAGGATAGATGAAACTTGCAACTCATGAGTAGTTATGTTAGAAATTACATGAACTCTGGTCTCAGTTTTAAGCATGGGTGCCTGAGGATTGAGCTTGACTTTTCTAAGACAGTCAAGCTGTGTTTTGGGCATTTGGTGTAGATTCAAATAGTCCAAGCAGCCACTCTCATTTCTGGGGTCTCAATGTCTCGATGATCGGCCCTGAGGCTTGAGGGCGGTCGTAGGATTTAAATTAATCAGAACTTCACATTGTCAGCCTTTCAGGAACTTATTGTTGGATTGTCAAGCCGTATTACATTGTGGTAGTTTAACAAATTTAATGAAAATTTGAACTAAAAGCAAAGCTCTTCAGCTCTATGAATTTGCTCTCCCTCTGCATAATTTCCTACAGAGTAGGTTTGTGATGGAAGTACAAGTGGTGTATATGAATGTTTCTACTTGACTTTTGATCTTTTACCTTTTGCCTTCCCCTCCTACTTTTTCTCTTCGTTGATACCTCTCGTAATCTTTTCTCAGGCTTACAAGAGAGTCGGTGGTATGATTCACAGTGCTGATATGGGTCGAGGTGTAATAGGTGTTGTTGATGTTACTCAACTGATGGTGGGTCTTCTGTCTTAGTTGAGATCTTGTCGGCGTACTTTGTTATGCTGCAGGAAGGAGTCCTGCTTCATGATATTGTATCTCCTTTTCTTCTGATATTGTTCGTACTACAAAGGTTGCCTAATCTTTATTTGGATGAACTGTTCTTTACCACTTTATCGGACACAGGACGATGGGAATGGTAGTGTTTGGGTTCATAGCAACAAGCAAGGATTTCAGGATTGTGAGGTATATGCTTGTCTTGAAGAATGGCTAGGAAGGAAGGCAGACGAATATTGGGATAAATTTTTTGATCCAGTAGAGCTGGTATGTTGGCAATCACCCTGTATAGGAATTTATTTTCACTACTTAAAACTGTCATGTGGAAGTTGATGCAGCAATTCTATCTTCTCAAATTTTGTTTGGCGCGGGCTCTTTTTTCTCTATAATCTCGATTTCAAAGCTCCAATTATTGTCAAATTTTTTACATCTGATCTGGTGGGACTGTGGTAATCAAGAATTTTCAAACTCGAATAAAACCGGAATTTTGGTCCATCTATTATACCGTGGGGTACTATGTGGTTTGCATGTGTATTACTCCCTTTTCCCTTAGTGTGATAAAATAAGTTAATAACTTGGTAGCTTTTGAGCTTCTTTTTTTTTTTGTTAAGTAGCAGCTGGTAGCAATTCTCGTTGCTATTTGTTTAGGAGTCATCCCACGCCTCCATTTGAATGCAGTAGGGATTAGGGAAGCAGTGGGGTAACGTAATTGCTGAAGCGTGCAGTGTGCTGCCCTTCGATTAATTGTTACTGTTCTGGATGCCAATTGAAAGTCGGTTATTTTGCAATTGAAACCCATTACTTTATTAGGTTATTCTACTTTGTTAGCTGTGTACCCAGATTGAAACAGGCCAAATGACAGTCAGTGCATATGTTGATGAAAGAATTTGATGTTATTATCTTGGGCTGTCAAGTCTTTACTAACTTCTCTTACATTTATATTTTTGGGTGTGCATATCAGAAGAAAGGAAATCCTCGGCGCCGGTTAAAGCCTGATAACGAATGGGTCCAGTGTGAGAAGTGTAGAAAGTGGAGGATGCTAAATGCTGATTTTGACAGCAAGCACTTGCCTAAAGACTGGTATTCACCAATTATCTCCTTCAACAATATATGTGTGTGTGCATGTTACTATGTTAACGTCTATCTGTTGTTGCATATTCAAAGAACACTGAAGTATGGGAAGATAAGGTTGCACACTTTCTGTTTTCTCCATAGCACTGCAAAGATTTTGCAATTTAGATGCACGTCTCTTTATTCATGATCATATGTTCTGTTAAGTTCTTTTGCCTTGCATCCTACATGTATGTCCGCTGTTGGCCTTGGTCTTCTGTGTAACGGCGACTGTGTGTCCCTTCAGTTAAGATTCTTCGTCCAACATGTTTTCTTGACTATAGGGCTTGAGAATAGCTGTTTCTAGTTTCACACAATTTGACGCTACTGTTTTTGACAGGTTTTGTTACATGGAGCCTTTCAATGGAAAATGTGAGATGCTTGAGCAGAAGCCTGAACGAGGAGTGATCACAATTGGGACAAAAAGATCGAGTTACAGTTGTGGCTTGGCATCTGACGACAAAGAAGATATCCAGATTGACAAGGACAGCCCAGTAGCAGAAGGTATGTAATCTACTGCTCGTGCCATGTTTTTACAGCCTCGCTGATACACTGACAGGACAGATTTCACACTGAAGACTTGAATATGTTGTTCCTTCCCTTTTCAGGAAAGAGTGAAGATGACTCGAACCAAACAGAAGAACGTCAACCATTGAAAAGACTTAGGAGAGGACCGCCACGGTTTCCCTCAAGGAAGTAGGTTCTTAACTAGGCTGATTTCTTAGAAGTAACTGGAGGTATTTTGTGCTCCTCTGAACACATCCAAGTTGTCGACGTACATGAGTGTAGGATTAGCATATGCAAGGAGGTGTCGTATATTCTTCCTCCTGTGCTGTTTACATGTAGGTTCCGTATATGATGAGGTCAGTTCAAATGCAAATATGGAGTCGTTGCATTAGGGTAAATATTAGAATCATAGTTGATTACATCTGTTGCTGTCAGCTTTTGCATTGTGCTCTCTCTGCTCTGCGTTATTGGTGATCTCCATGATTCGCAGACAGGCTCATAGCATGGTCCGTCTCAATTTTGTGATGAGATGAAACCGCCTCATACGACAATTTGTCAAAATTCAAAGATAAATGTGGCATTTACGGGTTGCTCATTCAACATTGCTTGTTCTGTGTTCGTTTGATATTGTAAGTTCCATATCTTTGCATATACTTGATGTCTTATGGTATTTCAATTTCACTGTTAGCCCCATCTTTTATTGTCTTTGCAAATTCTTGTAGGAAAAAAAAAAAAAAAAAAAAAAAAATTCTTTTGCAATTCTAATGGAATTTCAATTTCAGTGTTAGCCCAATCATCTATGGTCTTTGCTCTGTTTCATTTATTTATGATCGTAATTGTTTCAATTTGTTACCTCTCACATATTCAAACTCGTAATAAAACATCTTTGAACCCGAAAATAGCTTTATGGATCGTTAGATCATGACGTAAACACAGGATTTTAACTTCATTTGACGCAACATTGTCCATACAAACCAACTTAGCCCAAAAAAAGTTTGAGTCGAAAGAAAATATAGGACCCAAATGGAACAGGTGTGAGCATGAAAACGGCCCAACATCTGTAACGATGAATCCAAAAAATTAATCTACCAGACTTGTAACAGTAGCAGCTCCTCGATTTCTCGATAACTCTGATACCTGACTATATGACTGGCACGTCTACGAGAATTCAAAATCAAACGTAAAGAACCAGAGGTAACAGACATTCACTCGACATTTGAGTAAATTTCCCAACCAGGACAGGGATTTTACCAGTAAAAAGATGAAAAAAAAATCCGGGAATTTAGGGCAGTAGAATGGTTGGGAATGATTAATTTAGCTGGTCATGGGAAGTCTAGAGAATATTAATTATTTCTCCAACTACATTACCAGCCAAAATTTTCACCATTAAATTCTAATTTACATCGCTAATTCAATGCAACCCAACAAATTAAACATTAGAAATACCCCCATCAAACTCGAGAAACAAGGTAAAAAAAAATTGATTAGGGTGAAAATAAATGTATCAGATCTCGTAAAAGCTGATTCAGGTAAAAAAAACATAAGAAACAGCTTTAGTAGATGATCAAAGATTTTCGATGTGGCTGGTCTCAGGAAGTGTTCTTTCATCCTTTAATCTAGACACCGCTTATCCAGCACGCTTCTATTAATTTCTCAAATCAAACAAAACAATAAAATAAAAGAAAAACACAATAAACAACCAAAAAAACAGAACGATAAAAAATCAATTGAGCTGATTACTCGTCAGTTTGCATAACTTATTTTTTTTTTGGGGGGGGGGGTAAGGTGAGGAAGAAGATTCATGGCGTCGGTGAAGTTTGGGTTTGGAGAGGTGGTTGTGAGTCTTGTGACTTGTGAGAATATATACGAAATTTGCGAGGGTTTTAGGGTTTTATGGTGTTGAGTGTATTGGGCTTTATGTGTTTAATGGGCTTCTTTTCAAGTTAATATGGGCTCAAAACTAGATAATATCGCCTCCCTAGTCCACACCAGAGAATAATGATATTGTGCCACGAGTTACAATTCATCCACTACATCATCGTAATCGTCAAAACGATAATATTTGGGTGGTAGTTACTGGGTAGGTTCTATATTTCTAATATGATTTGATTGCTCCTGATTTGAATGACTTTGAAATGAATTGATTTGATTTAAATTAGTTGAAAAATTGATTAAATTTCAACGAATTAGTATCAATAATGGACAAATTCATTTATCGTTATTTGAGCAATTCTGTTCTGTATGACTCTGACCTAATCTAATCTGATTTGAATGAGCTTGAACTGATCTGAAAACTACTTTTATTAAATCATATCAAACAGAGCCTTAAGGTCGCTCGGTGACATCCTGTCATTGTCTTGAAACAAAAGCGGCACGGGAAATGATTCATTTTTGTATATATTCCCATGCAGATCGATTTTCTAACCGCTAGACAATTGAAACTACTTCATCTGGGCTTGTTGGGAAGCACTTGGACGATGGCATTGTCATAAACTCGATCCCTTTTGCACCTATAAATCATGTTTGATGATTTTAGGTTCATGCTCAGCAATTTCAAATGTCTATCAAAATGATATTCATAATATGATATGATCATTAAGTTTCCGACACATGCTAAGATAATACTCCGTAGTATGTGTTATCAATGATTTACTAATTACCAAATAGTTGGGAATGAAAAGAGTAATTCACCACTTCACCCTAATGACATGTAGCAAACTGTGGAGATGAACCAAAGCGAGCCTCATATATAACTTCATGACCCATGGGTACTAGCTATTTTAGCGATAGTTGGGTCAATCTAGTTGATTGAATCTATATGAAATGTAAGTTTCCTTTTTTTTTGACCTGCTCAATACAATACGTAAGTTTGGACACTTATTAAACAATATTTACATATAATAACTTGAATATATCAAGCATAAATACGTAGATAAATTGAAATGACACTTGCAAAATCAAAATACTTAGACGACCGAACGACTGGCTCATAATCTCATATCGAGTAGCCGTTGTGAGCGTAGTGACTAGTGAGTAGTGACGTTGAGGTGAACATAAACGTGAAGAGAAAGCTGCCATGTAAACGTGTGTACGTGGGCGTTGGGAACAGGTAATCCAGCTGTTGAGGAGGAGAGGGAGGGAGATGTGAGGGGGACCACGTCGGCTGAAATCTTCAAACTTTTGTGGGTGGGCTTTTGGGCCCATTTCTGCTCTGTTATTCCTCGTGAGTTTCTTACCCATTTTTGAATCGTGCTTCCATTTATTACTCACACTCCTTCTACACTCTACTAGAACATTTTTTCCTAATTCCCTCTAATTTAATGCCTTTTTACTCAAAACACTCCAACAAATTACAATCACTAGAATTATGATTCTTTTAATTCTCATTATTTTCAATTTTGGAGGGAGATGTAGTGTGATTGAGAGATTGTTGAGGGGCTATCTGTCTCGAATAAAATATGAATTCATTAATTAAAAGCATATTCACAATTATGGTTTGTATTTGACACAGTTAAAAGTACAACTATAAATGTCTACCAAGTAATATTTTAGGGATTTGATTGAGTTGATGGTTTTAAATTTCTACGCGGTTTCACACAATTACCTGGATGGAGCTATTAAGCTAGCTAAGTGGCTTGCTCCGGTTTGTGAAAATTGAGTTATTGCATAAAGCTTATTGTCCTCCTGATTATCGCAATCAGATTACTAAACATTGTCATATCAATCTAATCCACCTCTTAACATTACTTCTCAAATTGTTGTGCCAATCTCCTGAGTAATTTACTCCGCATTTCATGATAAGTTCACCCCCATATTATAACTCAATGCAAAACGATTTCATTTAATTAAGTGTCTCTCTGCCGAACGACATGCATTTGCTCAAATGTTGTATCCTCCTCTCCAAAACACAGCCTGTTGATATATCCTCGGCTTCCCACGCAATATTGAATGTCAAATACTAACATACACTATATTGACATAGATTATACGTCTATAAACTATAACAAATCAAATACTAATAAAATACAGTAACTATCTTCTTGCGCAAATTATACCATGCTCCCGGGAGCACAAGGAGCATGGTGATCCTCCTCACATTAGAGAAGTAGGGACCACACTTAAATTTGTAATTTATAATTGATTTTTTCTGTAACATTAATATAATATAATATTATAACAATAGCTTTTTTATGTTGCAACTTTTATTTAAAAAATAAAATATCTCAAATTCTCAATCATCCAAATTGTTCTTAAACATTTGACAAACACATGGGATTGATGGGAAGGATTCAAGATGCAAAGGTGGCGTCTTTTCCATTAAAACATCTAAAAAACGCAATCCCCATATTCCACTCCTTATTCCTAACAAAACCAGCGGCGGCTCGTCCATGATGAATCAACGATACCACGGCGAAGGAAGCGTAATCATGAATTCATAATCACATTTCCAGGGACATAATCGTCATTTTCACAAAACATATCCACACACATTAATATTCACCATCAAAACAATAATATATTATACAAACGTCATTGGAAGGAGAACCACCTGTAAAGTAGCTGTCACTCTAATTAGTAAACAACAACAAAACTTAAACCGAATTAAATTAATACTTATAGTACATACAATTAAATAAACTAAACCTTAATTAATTAAATTTCATTAATACTCCGTCATTTTCCCTGTTCACGTTATTTTCCACCATTTTTCAACCTAAAATATTAATTAATTAATAAATATCCTTAATAAAAAAAAAAAACAAATTATATAAATTCTCCCCACTATCTCAACTCTCTCGACCTTCTTCTTCATATCCAAAACTTACAATCTTTTTATTTCAAAAAAAAAAAAAAACTTACAATCTTCTCATTTACACTTTCTTCTTCTTCTTCTTCTTCTAATTCTCCTCCTAATTTTTATTTTATTTTTCTGTGGATTCGAATTTTGAGCTTTCCAAACAAACAAAAATTATTATCAACTGCAAAAAAAAAATAAAAAAAAATCCAAACTTTTATTTTGTCTTTACTCAATTTTAAGAATTTAATCAGTACCCATTTCTTCATTTATCTTAATCTAACTTGGGTATTTCTTCGTATTCAAAAAATTGCAGTTTATTGTTTCTGGGTCTTAAACATTTCCCAAAATAGTATGGAATTTAACACACGGTGGCTTGTAGAACAAGAATAAAACTTTCTTATTGTCGGCGACATTGTGTTTATTGATCTGTGGAGGGGTAATTCGGGAAATTAAAGAAGATGGAGAACTCAACGGCGGCGAAGACGGTGGAAGGAGTGGTGGAGGAGATTATGAGGATGCATAAGAAGTTACCGGCGCGGCCGGATGTGGAGGAAGTTGAGGCGGCGAAGACGCTAATAAGAAATGTGGAGAGGGAAGATCAGTCGAGATTAGACGTAATCAACAAGCTAACAAAGGGTAAAGTTGTACCAGATGAATTGTTCTTTGTGTTCTTGGAGATGCAGAAAGCTCTAGTACATTTTCAGAGTAAAGAACAAAAGAGAGAAGCTTTGAAACTTCTTGATCTTGAGAATGCACACCAGGTGTTCGACGAATTAATTCAGAGAGCTTCTCAGTGTATTTTACCTAGTAATGGCGAAACTAGCTCTGGGAACTCGAGTTTTGTTGATAATAAGAAGATTGATGTTGGTGTTTCTAAGGGATTTGGTGGTTCTAGTGGCGGTGGCGGCGTTTCGACAAGTTACTTCTTGGAGAAGGATCCTTTGAAGAAAAAGAGTGTCATTTCTAGGGATGATAGTTATGTTATGAAATCTAATAAAGCTGGTTTGAAACTTGATGGATTTGGTATTACTACTACTTCTGTTGTTGTTCCTCAGATTCAAGATTCCACTCTCAAGTTATCCACTTTTTCTGGTAAAAAAAAAAATAAAAAGTTTCCATCTTTTTCTTTGGTTTTGTATGATTATTATGATTAATTGTTTGATTGAGTATTGTTTCTATTTTTGGTAAAAGTGTAGAGTATGTGTGAAGTTTGTGCAATTTGATTGGTGGGATTGGATTGAAAATTGACGTTTTCTTGTTGTTTGGGAAATGTTATGTTATGATTGTGTTTTAGGATTGGTATTATAAGGTGTTTTGGTTTTGGGAAAAAAAGGGTGTTTTTATTGATTAAATTTTTGTGATTATTGTGTTTGTAGCTCAAGATGGTGAGAAAGTTAGTTTGATTAAGTTGGCAAGCTTGATTGAAGTGTCTGCAAAGAAGGGAACTAAGGAGATCAATCTAAGTACCAAGTTGTCGGATCAAGTCGAATGGTTGCCTGATTCAATAGGGAAACTTTCGAGTTTGATTAGTCTTGATTTGTCCGAGAATCATATTATTGCTTTGCCTGTCACCATTGGAGGGCTTTCCTCGCTGTCGAAATTGGATTTACATAGTAACCGTATCAAGGAGCTTCCAGAGTCCATTGGGGAGCTGCTGAATCTGGTTTTCCTGGACCTTAGAGCTAATAGCCTGGTTAGACTCCCCCCGAGTCTTGGTAGGTTGGTCCGTCTTGAGGAGCTTGACATCAGTTCGAATAGTTTAATTTCGCTCCCTGATACCATTGGGAGTTTGGTCAGCCTTAAGAAATTGGATGTGGAGACTAATAATCTTGATGAGCTCCCTCATACAATCGGTCAATGCTCGTCCCTGCAAGAGCTGCGTGTGGATTATAACCGGCTTAAAGCCCTCCCCGAGGCTGTGGGGAAGATTGAGTCTCTTGAAATTCTAACAGTGAGGTACAATAACATAAGACAGCTGCCTACGACTATGTCTTCGCTGATAAAGTTGAGGGAGCTTGATGTGAGTTTCAATGAGCTTGAGGCTGTACCCGAGAGCTTGTGTTTTGCCACTACACTTGTGAAGCTGATTGTAAGTAACAACTTTGCTGACTTGCGATCCCTTCCAAGGTCCATTGGGAACCTCGAGATGCTGGAAGTTCTTGACATAAGCAACAATCAAATACGCGTCCTTCCTGATTCTTTCAGGTTATTGTCACGCTTGAACACGCTTTATGTTGATCAGAATCCTTTGGAGGTGCCGCCAAGGCAGATTGCTGAAAAGGGTGCAAAGGTGTGTGTGTTTGTGTGTATGCGTTACGTTATTAACCCTTCCTTAATCTTTGCTGAAAAAGGTTGTTGATATTCTTAATGCTAATAACCCTGTGTTTGTTACACAACGCAGGCGGTTGTCCAGTACATGGCAGATCTTGTTGCAAACAGGGATGTCAAAGCACAACCTATCAAACAGAAGAAGATTTGGGCACAAATATGCTGTTTTCCACAGTCCAACAAAAGAAAGCGCAGCAGCGGTGTGGATTATGTCAAAACGTGAATAATACTGTTCCGTGAAATGCACCATTGTTCATCCTTGCCATGTATGTACCCACTCGTATGTAAATTCGTTTACTCATCGTCTTTTGAACGTTTTTTTCCATGGATTTTACTCATTTTTAGCTGCGCTTGCATAATCGTCTTAGTGTCAAATTTGAGTCTTAGATCGCAAGGACAGTGAAATCACGCTACGAAAATGAAAATCGTGAGGAGTGGGGGAAGGTATGGTTATGCTGTAGACAACAATGTGTGTGGGAAGCTCATGTGATTTTGTTTGCTCATGGACAGGGAAGGTGAGCTGTTGTTGAGTCACATGTAAGATGAGTTTTTCAGCAAAATATGAAATCCATATCATATCAGTCCCCTTGGCAGCTTAACTAAGGGTGGGCAAGGCTGTTGTTAACGTGACTTTGTCTGTCTCTCATTGTAGATCTCTCATAATTCAATTGTATGCTCTGGAGTAAATTGAGATTTGTAAAGTTGTTCATCCGGCTAGATAATCGTTACGATAAAAAAAACCCGAAAAGCCAAACTTTGTAATCAGATTTCACTTCCCATCAATTATTGAATTCATGTGTATCCATGACGTTTCTTCAACTGTGCTGCCTTTTCTTTTGATTTGGTCAGGTGTTGTGTCTGAGTCTTGACTTTGAAGATTAGTACTATAGGAGTATATCATATAGGTTGTAGATAAGTACGGTTCATTTGTTATACAACTTATAAGTCAACGTTTATGACAATCTTTGCGTTCCTCCATGGATTTGATCCGTACACAAGAGTCGCAATTCAGCAACTATGAAAGAGATTGTTTTGTGATAAGTTGAAATTGGAGAAGTCTTCTTCTCTGACATTTCTCTAATACTTCCCTCACGTTTGCAATTTAGAAAACTTGCAAATCGTGCATACCGGCTTTGCATGTTGATAATGTCTTCTTATCATCCAAGTAAGCAACCGATTACGATAGCTAGTTTCTTTAACAAAATCGAATTAGCTGAACTCGGGTCTAGCTCGATGTAATAATAGGTGAGAATTTTGAATTAGCTTAGGCTCCGTTTGATAGGACTTAATATAAGTGGTATTCAGATCAGTTCGGAATCATTCAAATCAGATCAGAGTCATTCAAATTAGATCAGATCAGATCAGAAAAGTTCAAATTTTTATCAATGTATTTGGTCCATAGTCGTTACTAATTCGTTAAAATTCAATCAAAATTTGAACGTATTCAGATCAGATCAGTTCAAAGTCATTTAAATCAGATCAGATCATATCAATATCATTTAGATCAGATCAGATCAGTTCAGAAAGATATAATCCTATCAAACAGGACCTAAATAGATTAATAGCTCAAATCCTCTAAGCAACTCTTGGGAACGCTCCTTGACAACGGAAAAAAGGAGAATCCGAACTTGAGACTTATACTACACGAATACAAAACCTTACTTTTCTTAGAATTGACTGAAACTTTATCCTAGTACGAGCTCAAATTGCCACATTAGGGAAGCTCTACTTTATGAACTTTAGTAGTTATAAAGATCAGTATTCTACTGTGATTTGCAAAGAGAATCTTCTTCAAAAAGATTAGTGGGAAAAAAAGGAAGATTAATTAGTCCATAACATCAGAAATGAAAGAGATGGAAGGAAAGCATGAATTGGATTTGTGTATCTTGTGATGAGTGCTCAATCATGCCTGAATCAATGGCCTTGTCACACTTGCGATTATTTTAATTTGGCATTATTATTTGGTAGAGTACCATAAAATTTAGGGCATTTTCACTTACGGACCCTTCATGTTGTTGCCCTTATCTTCAGCGGAAGGCTCATCAACAAAATGACACTGCATAAATAATAGCCCTGCAAAATATGGCTCCACATTCTAAGGGACTGCAGAATATAGTAAACCTATTGGCAATGTGATCTTTAAGACCAATTCTAAGTTTCTAACCATGAGATTGGAATTTCGACCACTTAGAAACGTTTAAGTCCCCCCCCCCCCCTCTCTAGCGGCCTGTGTATGAAATTGTAACCTTTGCGCGCCTTACTATGTTACTCAGACTTTTCATAGTATCAGACAAACCCGAATTGGACGCACAACTCTTGGACGTTTGGATGTGATGGTTGGATCCTTGCTTTCGGCCAAAACATTGTCCATTGGGTGCTTCTAGCCGAGTTTGAGGAAAATAGGGAAATGCAACACATAAGAGGTACACTAAGACAATGGGTATATTGGACAAGCGCTTAAAACTTTCAGCTCGTAAGCATTTGGTACATGTAATGAAGTATACAAAAACACTGGAAAAACGCTGATTTCTAATCCGAAGACACGGCTGGCCCGGCAAAAATGCAATTTGTTGAGACTAACCTTAAAAGCAGGGAGTCACAATTGAGTATGGAGTATGGTATCTGGCTGAAGATTGTAGGCACGTCGAATCAAGCAATTGGCATGATTCACATGACGAAACTAAGAAAGACACAAATCCCCGTAATTGGGCGCAAACTATCCAAAACTCGGATTCTATTAAGGTCACTAGCTTGACAGTTGAGATCGTGATGTTGTCTCAGCTTCTCTGTTGGAGCTAAGATGTCCACTTGTTGGTCTGCAAGGAACACAAGGAACTATGTTACTTACCAGTAGTAAGCATCTGCAGACAATTGTATGATGATTGTATATCCTTGTATTGTAAACTGGTACACAAGGGAGAGTTGAGACGGACTGAAAAACGCAAGAGAACCACGACTAAGCTTAACAAGAAAGCCAAAAAAAAACTTGTACATGTCTAACAACTAGATCGGCATAGCCTGGCTACACTAGAGTTAAACTATTCAAACGTTCTCATTAGAAACTACTGGGTCGATTTGCGATCAAGAGAACCACAAACCAAGAGCAGCGAGCTTTCGCTGTGTAATGCATTGAGTTGATACAAAATCAAAATGGAAATAATCACCAAAAGCGCGCAATAGGCCAACTTTCAGACACCACAAGCTCATTTGCACTCTGACAAGCACAGCCCAAACCAAAAGTGATCAGTCGTTTTGGGGCTGAGAGCGTATGTAAGGTAAGTGTTCAATGCCACAGGGCTATAGCAGTGTAGAGTGTAGACAAATAAACCTTTGAAATCCTGCCTCTACTCTATAGATCAGGCGTTAAATTTTAAGGTAAATACTTCATGGAGAAGCAACAGGAGAAAGTAAAGTAGCAATAATCACTCAGGGACACTTCCTAGGACGACCAATCACGGTGTACAGATGGCATGAAGTAAAGGTATGAACAAAGTGAAAAGAACTTACAGTCCACTCAAGACTTTTATGCAATCATAGAAAAACCACTGTAAGGTCACCACTGGTCCAACCAAAATTATACGTATTGGAAGACTTCGGGTGAATAAGTTGACAACCCCGATTTTCTTTATGGCCTGCATATGAGAAGAACAATATCACATGATCCCGGCGAGAACAAGTACAGTATATAGGTTACATAACAACTGAAACTGGGAGCACCATATATTACCAATTTCACGGTGTCAGCTTTTCTGTTGTACAGAGAAGTTACAATGTTGTCAGCTGGATTTGATACAAGACTACCAACTGTTCCGGCAGTATATCCCGCTAAACATGTTATACCAAGCTGCTTAACTTTTGAACAATCTTCTCTTCTGGTCTTGAGAACACGAGTATACAAAAAATCCACAGTATGCTCAAATGTTGAGAACATAACCATAGAGACTGCAGGAAGAAAACGGCAGAGATACTTATTCAGACAAATCGGATCAAACGCATAAAGGGAGCTAGGATACAGACCAAGGGATAAACAGAAAGGTTAATCATGCTACCTGAACTGACTAGAAATTAAACAGATACATCAAATATGAGATTATACCCATATGGCTATATATATTTCAAACTAGTCAGATGCAATTTCAGCTTCCACATTTTTAGTGCTTGTTCATATACTCCAGTAATATTTCAGGAACGTACTGATTCATAGTCCTAATTTGGTAAATTATGATAACAACAAAGGTTTACATGCCACTTATATATCAGGTGCTCTAAAAACGCAAATTTACATGGAAGGTTTCGACCCCACAATGGAATAAGCCCTCTGTAAAAACTGCAAATTGAAATGAAAAGTGATAATCAATATACGATTAACTGATTTCACAACACATACAAAGATCCATTAGTAAGAATATTACCCATAGAGGCCTTCTGATGCATATAGCTTGGGAAATCCGTCAAGCAACCCTCTTCCAAAATAAGGCTGTGACTGCACTCGGATTTTGATGGCTTCGAAAGGACAGAGAACAACATTGGCAACCACCTCGGCAGAAGCACTACTAGCAAAATATATAAGACTCCTATTTCTGCCTTCAAATGCGTTGGAATAGAGTTTCTTGAAGTATTCATACAAACCAAACCTGCAACCACCTTGCATCCCATAACCAAAGAACTTAGTACCCCACCCTCTCCACAACACAGAAGGCCCTTGTTCTCTCAATAACGTAGATAGGCATGACGAAATGCTGTAATACTTGACAGGATTTACCTGACAGCGAGAAATCACTATGATAAGACTACAAATACAGTTTTCAGCATATCCTAACACATGATCAATCAACAGATGACCATCTCCAAACTCAAGGAATCGAAAAGTAAGTAGTGCAATTATCTCCACTTAGGAAACATAAGACCAACCAAGGTATTCACTATTCAGATGTTTCCTCTAGCTCAGGTCATATTACCTCATTTGCAGGAACATGGAAGACAATGATCATAGAGCAACGGCCAATCAAGGTCCCATCCTAAACCCAATTGGCAATAGTTTGGGTTTCGGTCCAAGTTTATACATTCTATTAAATTCATATGTGAGCACATGCTCTGTGTTCCATTCTAAGCTACATTCCTGAAGTATCATTATTTGTAGTTTGCGTCCTACAGTCCCTCATGTCAAGTGTCATTGTCTCCTAAATTGCTGCAACTAGCCTACTGCTACCTAACCCGAGATCAAGTGTCTCTTGCGCGGATATCAGCTAGCTACCATGGTTCAAAACTCGTCACCAGAATTGCAAACCTTAACGCGACACCCCCGCCCCCAACAATATTAAAGTGTCGCGATTCTCCAGCGTAATACTCGTATAACACTTCAAAGAATCAAGGGCGACGAATAACACCACTCTTTTTTAAATTTTTTTTTTTTTATAGCTAAGAATAAATAATCCATTCATTTTCATATTGCTAGGAAATGTAATTTTGCACCCACTAAATCAAATTTTGAAACAACAATAATATTGATCCTCATTCACAAAATAAACGAATTTGGGCACATCATCATTTACCTATGATTAATTAACATTTTAACAACATAAAAATTAAAAAAGGCTACAATAATTATCAGAAAAATATATCATAAAACAAGTTACAAGTCAAATTATTCAGTAAAAATATGAAAATTTTAAAGTGAAAGAAAATACAAATAAAAACCTGCATGTTGACTTTGAGAACATCAAGAGGAGTGACAGCGACATGGGTAGTTCCTGCACTCAGCATTCCTCCCAATGTACAAACCCCAAAATACCCTCCTGATTCCTCCCTTGTTTTCCCTTCTCCCTCACGTTTTCTCTCCTTCATAGCTTTATTACACTATCTGGTCCTGTAAATGAGGGTTTTTAATTTCTGGGTTTGACTCTTTGTTCCACCATTTCTGGGGTTTTCAACCTTCTTCGCATATTCTGAACAACATTTCTCAGATTCTCTGTCAAGTTTTCTGTTACTTTTGGGCTTTGGGTTTAAGTCCATGATAGAATCATGGGAAGGCTCAAGGCCCATTATGTTCAAGATTTTTAAATGCCGATCCGAACTTTCAAGCGAAGAGAACATGACCTAAACTCGTGAGAAAGGATGTCGTTGAGTTGTAGACTACTATGAGTGATCTTTTAATATTTTTTAGTTAAAAAGAACACGTCTTTAATTTTGTTTCAACGCTAAGAGTTGTAGACTACTATGAGTAGCTTTTATGGATGTTATGATCGAAAGAATACAATATTTTTTTTTAGCTATAAAATAATACAACAATTTAACATTGAATCGAACTGAAGATAACTAGCCAAAAACTTAAAACCAACTCGAATGAATGAGATTAAAGCTAATCTAACTCAAATTAAAATTAAATTAACTGATTTCACTAGCTTAGATGAAGAGAACATGTTGGAAGATAAGAAGATTGTCCATTACATTTGAAACTATAACCAAAAACACAAGAAATACAATACGCTCAAACAAATTTAGTCTAAACACAGTCTTTAATACTTAATTAGCAACTACATTGATCCACCTTCAAACTTGAAGTATAAGCCAACCCTAGAGGGCAAATTGGCTTGCTTAATTAAAGAAGTTAAATGGAGCTGATAGTCAATCTCCGAAACCGGATAGATAATCAGTAGTGATCATGTTGTTATTAGTGTTGTTGTTATCATAATTAGCATTCCCATAACCTGTATTTTCCACATTGTTACTGCCACAGCTGCTACTAGCATAGTCAATTAAAGGAGCATTATGAGTCACATTATTAACATAATTATAGTTATGATTATGATTATTGTTGTAATTACCATAATCATAATTGTAATTACCATTATAATGATCATTGCTAGAGCTCCCAATTGGTTCATGAATAGTAGGGAGTGGGTCCTGTTGATTAATAATCCCGGTCGAGTAATTAGCATATTGGTCAGCAGGTTGCCACGTAGGCGGATCCTGATTAATAAACCCAGTAGTGTAATTAGCATACTGGTTATCAGGGTGCCACGTGGGCGGGTCCGAGTTATTAATTACCCCAATGGTGAAATTATTAGCATAGGGCTCAAAAATCCCAAAGGTGTAATTAGTAATGTGATTAGCAGGTGGGTTTTGATTAATTAGGTCTGGGGTGTAATTAGCAAGGTGATTAAGGTGTGGGTCTTGGTTGAGAAGCTCAGTTCCGGGGTAATTAACGTTGACGTTAATTGGCCCGGAAGAGTAATTAGCAGGGTAATTAACGTTGACGTTAATTGGCCCGGAAGAGTAATTAGCAGGGTAATTAACGTTGACGTTAATTGGCCCGGAAGAGTAATTAGCAAGGTAATTATGAGGCTGCCTAGCAGGGGTTGACACAATGGTCGAATCGCCGGTAATTCTGATGTCATGGATGCTATGACGACGCTTTTCGAACGGCGTTTTGCACTTGGCACGGCGGAAATATTTCTGCGCGTGGCTAGCAACTTGAGATACGGTTTTGGTTGGGACATAGTACTTCGCAATGTTCTTCCATTCACCTTTGCCATATGTTTGTAAGCCTTGTAGAAATGACCTGTATTGAATTCATCAATAAGATATATTAGTTATTGCAAATTATGTATCTTCTTAATTAAATTAAAAGTTATCAAAGTTCAATATTAATGATGGCGCGTAATTAAATTAAACTGATGAATAAACACACGAAGGAAGATGTTATTAATGAATGCAAGAGGATTAATTTGTAACTTTTTTAGATTATGGATGATATGCATGCAAAACTCGGTTTGGGATCAAGGATGGGCTCTTGGTCACAAAGGGTGACTTGATTGATTAGCAACCTTGTCGTGTTACAGGGTCCAGATTATAGAAACCGACAAAAATAGTTCTTTTGTCGTTTACGTAAACGTAGGCACATGAAAACCATTTCCGATATAAGTTAACTTGTTTCTTTGGATTAAATTAAAAATGGTTATGTAGGTTCCAGAAAAAGACATACTCCATATATAGAGTCACGCGTGCTTCATTTAAAAATCCAAAAAATAGCACGCTTATTTAAAAACATATTTTCGCGCGCGTTCTTTAACTTAATAACAAGATATATATAAGCAAATACATGCATGCTATATATAGATGTATCATCGTCACAAGCACAAGTTATATATGAAATCAAAATTCTACCAAAGTTCTATTATCAAGATTCAAGGTCCAAACATGGATAGATATACTCAGATACCTGTGCTCTTCTTCAGTCCATGGAATACCTTTACGTTTGTTCTCATCATCTGCTTCATTACTAGCAGGAAGAAAATGACTAGCCTCGTCCAATAAAACACCATTAATTTGTTCCTCGTAGCGACTCTTGATTTCATCAAGTGTTTTATATGGCAAAACAGCCATGACACTTTCGAAAAAACGAGGAGAAGCGATATCTAAATCAGCTAGAGCATCTTTAAAGAGCTTATCCTCCTCAGCAGTCCATTCTCGATTTTGAACTGTCCCTGAAAACGCAGTAGTGTTTTCAAGTTGTGGATTACTATGATAATAATCTTTTTTACTCATGGTGTTTTCCTTTTATGGAAGAAATGTTTGCTTCAACCAAGTTTGATAAATTTGCATGAATTTGCTATGAATAATTCACGATTATATAGTGTTAGGGTTGCTTGCTCCCTTGTTAATAGTTTAAGATGTGCAAATGCTGATAAATGTGACTTTTGTCTTTTTGCTAATTGATGCACAAAATAAAGCAATTCCAATTCGATATCTTATAGGGTTGTCTTTGAATTCAATGAGGTCGTCTCATCCATAAGCATGAACTGACTAGTAGTTAATTTACTAATTAGCTAGCTAATTATCATGCATTGGTGTTTTGTGTATTAGCTCAAGCGAATGTTTTCCTCTTTAAAAAGCCTACTTAAAGTTGATTACTCGTACTAATTGAGTAACTGTTTTTAAATTACCGTCGATTAAACATTATCATTTTCATTAAATTTACGTTTCTTAAGAGATCAACACAACTCAATAACCCCGATAATAGTTAATTTTTCGGCTGCAAGTAATTACAACGCCATAGCTTGATTGAGTAGGTTTACCTTAGCTTATTTATAGATTGTATGTCACTCCATACTTATTATTAATGGTAGATATTGGACATAAATGAAAACTTAAAATTGGTCATTCCAAGGTCTACTCCAAGAAGTAGAAAATATATTGGTACTCCATATTAGTTTTTATATATAAGTATATTACATCATTTTTATCTTTTATCATATTACACCGCTTTATGAATTTTACTTTTAGCTTTATTTCATTAACCATTAGCGACTTCATACTAACAAATTACTTATCCCGTCCCTTTAAATAAATTAGATACGGATTACTAGCTTACTAGTAGTTCACGTGAGATTGTTTGGTTTAAGATGAAGTAGTGATGACAAAGTGTCTCGCGTAGCCCATGGGCTTTCCACCTAGGCAGTCCATGAATATTGAAGTTTTGGCCTATTGCTATACATTGTGCCTAGAACTAAAAGTTAATTTACTACTCCCTCCGGTTCTAAATGATGTTCCCGTTTCCTTTTTAAACCAGTTCTATATGATTTTATAGTTTCATTATTTGTAATGTTTTTTGTGGTCCTAATGATTTGTGACCCACCCACTTTTATTTTCCACCACATTTTACTTCCTACAAAAAAATCTGTGCTATTTCATTGTGGAACATCATATAGAACAGAAGGGAGTAATTTTTTTCCACCGAATTTACACTTTTATTTAGGCTTCCGTTTATCTAATACTATATATTAAAACCTGAAACCAAGTCTTTCCTAGAACGACACTTGACATTTATTAATTGGATAGAACATAAAAATAGCATTAAATATAATTATCGGTTAAGATATGGTAATAAATTATCATAGAGTAGTATAATATAGCTAATTTATGGAAAATAATTATTAAGGTAATTTATTTGAACAAAGATAAGCCGTAGTATAGTATAACTAATTTATGGAATATAATCATTATGGTAATTTATTAGAACAAAGATAAGCCAACAATTTTCTTATAGAGTGAGTATAAACAATATAAATATATAGCCCGGGCATGACACGGGCATGCAAACTAGTTTTCTTTTGAAAGAGAAAATAAATAAATAAAATACATACAAAGAGCACCTTTCATTTTACGGTCTTGTATGTATGTGTATGGTAATAGAAATCGAGAACTTTGATCGAGACTTTGAGAGTTCTATATTAGCGATAATTATGCTGTCGAACGAGGAATGCACAATTGCACACCAATAATAGCAATCTCGGCCTTACAAGTTACCTACGATATCCAAAGTATATTACTGTACATTAAATCTTAATCTTAATCTTAATCTTAATATATTTATAAACGAAACTTTTTTCGTGGGCATTGAAGAGGTCTAGAGCCTTTCGAATTTTCTTAGAGCTTATGGTGAATAAGGAATTAATTTATGTTATGGAATTGTTGTTATACCATATGTGAGTTTATGGTAATCATGTATAAAATTCATATATTTTACTTATGTAAATGTAGTATACCATATGTAGGTTTATGACAATTTTGAAATATAAAGGTTTCCTTTTTAAGTTATGGTAAGATAATAAATCAAACCTACATTTTAATATAAGAGAAAACTACACGACATTTTTAATTTTATATGTTATGGTAAGATAATATTCGGTAAGTCAAAAGTCTAATATGACATTTTCTACGTTTTGGTACATATAAGCATCAAATGATGACCTTTAGATTTAAGATACTATACTAATAACTATAAGTCATCCTACTATAAATGGGTAGAAATTTAACTTATTTAAATTTTAAATGAATTTCTTAATACTAACAATTATTGTGTAAGTAAACTCTATTTAAGAGGTCTAAAGCCATACGAATTTTCATAGAATTTATGGTGAATAACAAATTAATTAAGTGTTGTGAAAATGTACTTACCATATGTAGGTTTTTGTTAATCATTTAAAAAATTCATTTATAATGAATATGCAGTTACCATATGTAAGTTTATGCTAATTTTGAAAAGATGAATCTTTATGAAAGTTTTCTATTATGAGTTATAGTAATTAAGATGATAATCCATAAGTCAAACTTACATTTTAATACGTGAGAAAAAGTCTGACATGATATTTTATACATTTTGGTAAATACAAGAACCAAATGTTTTTTTTTTTTTTTTTACTTTTTTTTTATTATAAACTTCGAATTAGAGGTTGTAATAATAATAACGATAAGTCACTCATCTACTATAGGTAGATAGTAAATTCCCCATACTAATAAGTTGGAGTATAAGTCAATTGTATTTCTCTAAACTATGTGTTATTCTATAAGTTTTTTTTTTCTAATATATGTTTTTTCTATGTATAAACAAATGACCACAAGTTACGAATAAAAACAATTTTTATATTTTTGAATGAATTTGATCTTATTAGTATCTAACTATGAGCTATTTATTGGACCCTAGAGTTAATAAAATCTTATTACAATTTCTGGTGAATAAAAATTACATTTGTGAATAAGAAAATTCATTTATAAGTAAGGGTAAATAGTAATTCCATACTCCGTATATGAAAGTATATGGTAATCATGAAATGGTAAGATAATACAAAACAATTTTCCTATGGGTTATGCAAAGATTTAATTCCAAAATTGAGTTTATTGTAGCCGCCATAAAAACATGTATTCCCTCCTTTGACTCCTTTCCAAAATGTATGACGATTTCATTTTGTGTGATAAGGTATTGGTAGTTGATTACGCAAAACAAAACAAAACAAAAAATATTAGATTTATATACTTGAGTTATACCCGTTTGATTGGTATCTACTAATAATCTTGATAGACTACAATTAAAAAAAAATGTTGTAAAAAGGGTAAAATCAAGAGAACATAAACTCACCTTAGCTTGAGGTTATTTGCATGAATATTAATTATGTCTTGGTCATTTAGGTGTTGTATGATCTGATGAAGATATTTGATTAAATGAGAAGTTATTTAATCTGTATGAACATTTCAGATGTCAATTGATCTAAATTAATTCAAAAAAGTTGTGATTAATTAGGGAACCTTACCTCGAGATTAAATTATTTGCATGAAAATTGATTATGTATTGGTTATTTAGATTCTGTATGATGTGGTATGAAGTTATATGATGAAATCGGAAGTTGTTTAATCTGATTTGCACCTTTCAGATGTAAAATGGTCAAAATTAATTAGCAATTGACTGAATTTAATTAGGTGAGTTGTGCCTTAATGGAAGAAATTAATCTGTATGGTCTATTCGCATTAAAACTATTACTACCAACCGAGATTATTAGATCATTTACCTTAATGTAATCTTCTTAGAAAGTCAACTTTTTTTTTTTTGAATTGAATGCTTCTGGTAATGGAAATTCCCACAACGCAAATGGAATTCTCCTAGAGTTTTAAAAAAATTTATGCACAGTCTTAAAATATATAATATTTGAATTATAAATATATTCTATCTATTGGCAAAGGAATACAACTATAGTCACCATATTGAAAATGAGAATATAATATCTACAATATAGTTATAATCTTAAAGGATTTCGGCAATGGATGGTACGCACATAATATATAATATTTTTAATGTAACCATGCAACGCACGAGATTTAAACTAGTATATATTTATAGACGAATCTTTTTTTGTGGGCATTGAAGAGATCTAGAGCCCTTCGAATTTTCTGATAGCTTCTGGTGAATAAGAAATTAATTTATGTTATGGAATTGTTGTTATATACCATATGTGAGTTTTTGGTAATCATGCACAAAATTCATGCATTAGTTATGGAAATGTAGTATACTATACTTAATCTTATGGTAATCATGAAAATAAGCTTATGGTAATCAGGCTGAAGACATCACATTTTCATAATTATGAAATTATTTTATATGTTATGGGAAGATAATATTCCGTAATTTAAAAGTCTAATATGACATTTTCTACATTTTGGTACATATAAGCACCAAATGATGACCTTAAAATTTGAGATACTAATACTAAAAACTATAGGTCACCCTAATATAAATGGGTAACCGTTTTACTTATTCAAATGAATTTCTCAATACTAACAATTATACGTCAACTCTATTGAATAGGTTAAAAGCCCTACGAATTTTCTTAGAGCTTTAGGTGAATAAAGAATTAATTAAGTGTTATAAAAATGTAGTTAACATATGTAAGTTCCATACGTCAAACTTACATATTGATACGTCAGAAAAAAAATCTGACGACATTATCTACATTTTGGTAAATATAAGAACCAAAATTGTTTTTTTAAACTTCGAATTAGAGATAGTTATACTAACAACAATAAATCACTCATATACTATAGGTGGATAGTAATTCAACTTATTTTATAATTTCACAATACAAATAAGTACTCCCTCCGTTCGCCTATAAAAATAACAGTACATAATCCACTATTTTTCGACAAAATGGCTCCGGAGCAAAAACAACTCAAATTTTGGTGGTAGTCTCTACATATGATATAATGAGGATTTTCAAAATATGAGAGTCAAAAACCTAAGAGAAGATAAGGAAAGCAGCCAAAACGGTCAGAAATCCGCACAAAGTGACGAGCGTCGAAACGCATGAAATACTTCACAAAAGGAGAAACCAACACTCAATGTAATACCCCAGATTTTAGAGAAAATTTATAACAGATTAAGCGCTCATATGAGGTGCTTAAAAGGATTGATAGTGCTACTCATACAAACAAAGTCGACTTTCCTTTTAGGAATCTCATGTGATAAGAACTCCACAGTTAAGTGTGCTTGACTGGGAGCAATTTCAGGATGGGTGACCTCCTGGGAAGTTTTCCAAAGTGCGCATGAGTGAGGTCAAAATACGTCGGAAGGACCCGTTTTGGTCTGTGAGGTCAGCCCACAACCTGGCAAGCTGCCATAGGTGACTACTCTCGGCTCAGGCGATGAGGCGGGGTGTTACACTCAAATCCAACAAATATAGTCCTAGGGTATCTAATTTAACGTTTGGAGGACATTTGGCATGTTTCGAAAATTGATCAAATTTGACCAAAATCGCAATACATAATCCACGATTTTTCGATAAAAATGCTCCGGAGCGAAAACGGCTCAAATTTTGGTGGTAGTCTCTACGTATGATACAATGAGGATTTTCAAAATATTAGAGTAAAAAACATAAGAGAAGATAATGAAAACGGCCAAAACGGTCATAAATCCATACAAAGTGACGAGCGTCGAAACGCATGAAATACTTCAGAGAATGAGGAAACAACACTCTAATCCAACAAGTATAGTCCTATGGTATCTACAGTAATTTTTGAAGGACATTTGACGTTTTTCGAAAAATTGATCAAATTTGATCGGAATCACAGTATAATCCACAGTTTTTCGATAAAAAGACTCTGGAGCGAATACGGCTCGGATATTGGTGGTAGTCCCTACGTATGATATAATGATGATTTGAAAAATATTAGAGTAAAAAACCTAAGAGAAGATAAGGAAAACGGTCATAAATCCATACAAAGTGACGAGCGTCGAAACGTATGAAATACTTCAAAAAATGAGGAAACAACACTCAAATCCAACAAGTATAGTCCTAAGGTATCTTCAGTAATTTTTGGAGGACATTTGAAGTTTTTCGAAAAATTGATCAAATTTGATCGGAATTGTAGTATATAGTCCACGGTTTTTCGATAAAAAGGCTCTGAGCGAATACGACTCAAATTTTGGTGGTAGTCTCTGCGTATGATATAATGAGGATTTGAAAAATATTAGTGTAAAAAACCTAACAGAAGATAAGGAAAACCGCAAAAACGGTCATAAATCCATACAAAGTGACGAGCGTCGAAACGCATGAAATATTTCACAAAATGAGGAACCAACACTGAAATCCAACAAGTATAGTACTAATGTATCTTCAGTAATGTTTGGAGGACCTTTTGCTTTTTTTTCGGAAAATTGATTAAATTTGATTAGAATCACAGTACATAATCCACGATTTTTTGTTAAAATGGCTTCGGAGCAAAAACAACTCAAACTTTGGTGGTGCTGTCTAAGTATGATAAAATAGGGATTTGCAAAATATTAGAGTCAAAAACCTAAGAGAAGATAAGGAAAACGGCCAAAACTGTCATAAATCCATAAAAAGTGACGAATGTCGAAACGCATGAAATACTTCAGAAAATGAGGAACCAAAACTCAAATCCAATAAGTATAATCGTAACGTATCTTCAGTAATGTTTGGAGGATCTTTGGCTTTAAGTCATCGCCAACAATCAGCTCTTATCCTTTGGCGGAAAATTGATCAAATTTGATCAGAATAACATTACATAATTCACTATTTTTCGACAAAATGGCTCCGGAGCAAAAACGACTTAAATTTTGGTGGTAGTCTCTACATATGATATAATGAGGATTTGCAAAATATTAGAGTCAAAAACCTAAGAGAAGATAAGGAAAACAGCCAAAACGATCATAAATCCATAGAAAGTGACGAGCGTCGAAACGCATGAAATACTTCAGAAAATGAGGAAACAACACTCAAATCCAACAATTATAGTCCTAGAGTATCTACAGTAACTTCTGGAGGACATTTGACGTTATTCGAATAATTGGTCAAATTTGATCGGAATCGCTGTATATAATCCACGGTTTTTCGATAAAAAGGCACGGGTGCGAATACGACTCAAATTTTGGTGGTAGTCTCTATGTATGATATAATGATGATTTGAAAAATATTAGAGTAAAAAACTTAAGAGAAAATGAAAACGGCCAAAACATCATAAATCCATACAAAGTGACGAGCGTCGAAACGCATGAAATACTTCAGAAAATGAGGAACCAAACACTCAAATCCAACAAATATAGTCCTAGGGTATCTAATTAAACGTTTGGAGGACGTATGGCTTGTTTCGTGAAATAGATCAAATTTCACCAGAATCTAAATACATAATCCACGGTTTTATCGATAAAAAAGCTCCGGAGAGAAAACGGCTCAAATTTTGGTGGTCGTCTCGACGTATGATATAATGAGGATTTTCAAAATATTAGAGTAAAAAACTTAAGAGAAGATAATGAAAACGGCCAAAACGGTCATAAAACCATACAAAGTGACGAGCGTTGAAACGCATGGAATATTTCTGAAAAAGAGGAAACAACATTCAAATCCAACAAGTATAGTCCTAGGGTATCTACAGTAATTTTTGGAGGACATTTGACGTTTTTCGAAAAATTGATGAAATTTGACCGGAATCGCTGTATATAATCCACGGTTTTTCGATAAAAATGCTCGGGAGCGAATACGGCTCAAATTTTGGTGGTACTCTCTACGTATGATATAATGAAGATTTGAAAAATATTAGAGTGAAAAACCTTAGAGAAGATAAGGAAAACGACCAAAACGGCATAAATCCATATAAAGTGACGAGCGTCGAAACATATGAAATACTTCAGAAAATGAGGAACCAACACTCAAATACAACAATTGTTGTCCTAGGGTATCTACAATAATGTGTGGAGGACATTTGGCGTATTTCGTAAAATTGATCAAATTTCACCAGAATCGTAGTACATAATCCACGGTTTTTCGATAAAATAGCCCCGAAGCAAAAACGGCTCAAATTTCGGTGGTAGTGTCTAAGTATGATATGATGAGGATTGGAAGAATATTAGAGCCAAAAACCTAAGAGAAGGTTAGAAAAACGGCCAAAACGGCCAAAACGGTCATAAAGCTATACAAAGTGACGAGCGTCGAAACGCATGAAATATTTCACAAAATGAGGAACCAACACTCAAATCCAACAAGTATAGTACTAATGTATAAATGATTTTTTGATGAAATGGCTTCAGAGCAAAAACGACTCAAATTTTGGTGGTGGTGTCTAAGTATGATAAAATAAGGATTTGCAAAATATAAAGAGTCAAAAACCTAGAAGAAGATAAGGAAAACGGCCAAAACGGTCATAAATCCATAGAAAGTGATGACCGTCGAAACACATGAAATACTTTAGAAAATGAGGAAACAAAACTCAAATTCAACAAGTATAATCCTAATGTATGTTCAGTAATGTTTGGCGGACCTTTGGTTTTAAGTCATCGCCAGCAATCAGCTCTTATCCTTTGGTGGAAAATTGATCAAATTGATCAGAATAACATTAATAATCCACTATTTTTCGACAAAATGGCTCCGGAGCAAAAACGACTCAAATTTTGGTGGTAGTCTCTACATATGATATAATGAGCATTTACAAAATGTTAGAGTCAAAAACATAAAAGAAGATAAGGAAAACAGCGAAAACGGTTAGAAATCCACACAGTGACGAGCGTCGAAACGCATGAAATACTTCACAAATTGAGGAACCAACACTCAAATCAAACAAATATAGTCCTAGGGTATCTAATTTAACGTTTAAAGGACATTTGACTTGTTTCGAAAAATTGATCAAATTTGACCAGAATCGCAATACATAATCCACGGTTTTTCGATTAAAATGCTCCGGAGCGAAAATAGCTCAAATTTTGGTGGTAGTCTCTACGTATGATAGAATGAGGATTTTCAATATATTAGAGTAAAAACTTAAAAGAATATAATGAAACCGGCAAAAACGATCATAAATCTATACAAAGTGACGAGCGTCGAAACGCATGAAATATTTCAGAAAATGAGGAAACAACACTCAAATCCAACAAGTATAGTCCTATGATATCTACAGTAAGTTTTGGAGGACATTTGACGTTATTCAAAAAATTGATCAAATTTGGCCGAAATCGCAGTATATAATCCACGGTTTTTCGATAAAAAGGCTCGGGAGCGAATACGGCTCAAATATTGGTGGAATTCTCTACGTATGATATAATGAGGATTTGAAAAATATTAGAGTAAAAAACTTAAGAGAAGATAATGAAAACGGCCAAAACGATCATAAATCCATACAAAGTGACGAGCGTCGAAACGCATGAAATACTTTAGAAAAAGAGAAAGCAACACTCAAATCCAACAAATATAGTCCTAGGGTATCTAATTAATTGTTTGGAGGACGTATGGCTTGTTTCGTAAAATAGATAAAACTTCACCAGAATCGCTATACATCCACGGTTTTATCGATAAAAAAGCTCCGGAGCGAAAACGGCTCAAATTTTGGTAACCGTCTCTACATATGATATAATGAAGATTTTAAAAATATTAGAGTAAAAAACTTAAGAGAAGATAGTGTAAACGGCCAAAACAGTCATAAATCTATACAAAGTGACGAGGGTCAAAACGCATGGAATACTTCGGAAAATGATGAAACAACACTCAAATGCAAAAAGTATAGTCCCAGGGTGTCTACAGTAACTTTTGGAGGACATTTAACGTTATTCAAAAAATTGATCAAATTTGACCGGAATCGCGGTATATAATCCACGGTTTTTCGATAAAAATGCTCGGGAGCGAATACGGCTCAAATTTTGGTGGTAGTCTCTACGTATGATATAATGAGGAATTGAAAAATATTAGTTTCAAAAACCTAAGAGAAGATAAGGAAAACGGTCATAAATCCATACAAAGTGACGAGCGACGAAACATATGAAATACTTCAGAAAAATGAGGAACCAACACTCAAATACAACAATTGTTGGGTATCTACAGTAATGTGTGGAGGACATTTGGCGTAATTCGTAAAATTGATCAAATTTGACCAAAATCGTAGTACATAATCCACAGTTTTTCGATAAAAATGCTCCTGAGCGAAAACAGATCAAATTTTGGTGGTAGTCTCTTCGTATGATAGAATGAGGATTTTAAATATATTAGAGTAAAACATAAGAGAAGATAATGAAAATGGACAAAACCATCATAAATCCATACAAATTGACGAGCGTCGAAACGCATGGAATACTTCAGAAAATGAGGAAACAATACTTAAATCCAACAAGTATAGTGTTAGGGTGTCTACAGTAATTTTTGTAGGACATTTGACGTTTTTCGAAAAATTGATCAAATTTGACCGGAATCGCAGTATATAATCAACGGTTTTTCGATAAAGGCTCGGGAGCGAATACGGCTCAAATTTTGGTGGTATTCTGTACGTATGATATAATGAGGATTTGACAAATATTAGAGTAAAAAACTTAAGAAAAGATAATGAAAACGGCCAAAACGATCATAAATCCATACAAATTGACGAGCGTCGAAACGCATGAAATACTTCAGAAAATGA
This sequence comes from Spergularia marina, assembly GCA_963680865.1. Taxonomy (NCBI): domain Eukaryota; kingdom Viridiplantae; phylum Streptophyta; class Magnoliopsida; order Caryophyllales; family Caryophyllaceae; genus Spergularia; species Spergularia marina. The sequence continues at coordinate 30,999,248 of OY804545.1, read as the reverse complement.
GGAACCAACACTCAAATCCAACAAATATAGTCCTAGGGTATCTAATTAAACGATTGGAGGACGTATGACTTGTTTCGTAAAATAGATCAAATTTCACCAGAATCGCTATACGTAATCCACGGTTTTATGGATAAAAAAGCTCCGGAGCGAAAACTGTTCAAATTTTGGTGGTAGTCTCTACGTATGATATAATGAGAATTTTCAAAATATTAGAGTAAAAATCTTAAGAGAAGATAATGCAAACGACCAAAACGGTCATAAATCCATACAAAGTGACGTGCGTCAAAACGCATGAAATACTTCAGAAAATGAGGAACTAACACTCAAATCTAACAAGTATAGTCCTAGGGTATCTACATTAGTTTTTGGAGGACATATGATGTTTTTTTGAAAAATTGATCAAATTTGACCGGAATCGCAGTACATATATACTCCACGGTTTTTCGATAAAATGGCTCCGGAACAAAAACATTTCAAATTTTGGTGGTAGACCCTTCGTATGATATAATGAGGATTGGAAGAAAATTAGAGCCAAAAACCTAAGAGATTGTTAGAAAAATAGCCAAAACGGTCATAAATCCATACAAAGTGACGAGCGTCGAAACACATTAAATACTTCACAAAATGAGATATTGTTCTGCCCATTTTAAACGCATCAAGTTGATGGTTTTTATTGTATTTTAACGTCCCAAATGATGTATTATACTCACTATTTGTGTTGAGTATCGGTTCTTAAGTTTTATGTAATTTTGGTCATTTTAAGCACATTTTGGATGTGAACAATAATTGACGCGCTGTTGAAAAGCTTTCCAGAGACTTTTGGCGGCCGCGCTGCAAGCTTGGCGGAGCGTTGAAAGAAGCAAAAAGATATGCGTCAAAGATTTTTTGCGGTCCGCTGTGGTGAGCTTGGCGGGCGGCGATGAGGCTTTGCGGGCCGTTGGTGAAGAGCTTGGCAGACCGTGGTTTCTGTATTTTCCTAATTACGTATTTTTCTATTTTACGTTTTCCGGACTTTAAAAATCCCCGACTCTAGGTTTATTCATTCAAAAAATTTAGAGAAAACAAGGAGAGGGGGCGGCTGGAAGAAGAGTGGTGGCGGCGGACCGAGGGGAAGAGGGAAATCGCGTCGGAGGGAGAAGGTAGAATTGTGCTGGGAGGCAGTGGGAACCGTCGATGGTGAGCGATCACTCCACTAGTGGAGTCGCCATCATACGACGAGTAAGCGTTGTGGCCGGACATCATACGGTGGTGGTGTGTCCAGGTAGTCGGTGGTGAGGTCGTGAGGTAGTACGTTGTGCTGGGTAGGGAAAGGGAAAGGGGGAGAGGAAAGAGAAAAGTAAGAGGTGAAGATTGGTCATTTTATTTCATTATTATTGATTATTGATTGTAATTAACTCAAGGTAATCATGCTCATGTCAATATTATAGACAGATAAACTAACAGAAGTTCAAAAATGGGTATGGTGTGCAGTTTTCGAAAGTACGTGAGTACCTTATGCACAAATTTAATTTGTAGGGGTACCGCGTGCAAAACCCCAAAGTACAGGGGTACCACGTGCATTTTTCGATAATATAATTTATGGTGATTATTGTGGTTAGCTAAGTTATAGTAATATAAAAATATAATGTGATATAACAGGTGATGTGATTGTGGTATGAAGATGGGATAGTAAAACGACTAATGTAAAAGTGGAAGTAAAATAATAATATGATAGGGAGTAAGTGAGTAGAAACATATAATATAATTATATATATATATATATATATATATATATATATATATATATATATATAAAGTTGGATGGAAACCGTGTGGGCGCGACACGTCATCCTCCACCTCACGTGCCACATAGGTGACATGCAAACGTGCATGTCACACATGCGAATCCACCTCATCAGCCACATAAACAAATCCACCGAAAAAATGAGACTGCAAAGACTTGAACCCATGACCTCCATGTGAAATTGCAACACATTAACCACTATGCCAATTGTTTTTGTTAATGCTTTTATTAACATAATTATATATAAAGACCATTAATGTTGTGGTTATAAATAAATATACATACATAAAAATTAAAATATTTAGGGGTGATTGATATAAATAGTGGAATATAATATCGTTCAAAATTGTGGTAAGAATAAAGATTGAAATAACAATAAAGTGGAGAGGGAAATTAGAGACTTAGTATCATGCGGTTCGGAGAATATTGAAGACGTCGATGACTAATATTGTAAAATTTCTATTTTACTATTTTACGAATAATATCAAACATGCTAATCAATGAAGACCGTGCGTAGCACGGTGTAAAGACTAGTATACTATCATTACTAATAATATTATAAAAAAGATAAATCAACATTTTTATAAAACGAGTATAATAATGTGAATATGCAGCCCAGGCGTAGACCGGGCATACAAACTAGTTGTATCATAAACGAGGATAATTAAGGTTTTTTTTTTCAAGAGGTAAGAATACCGAGGATAATTAAAGTTGGGCCACTGGCTTAGACGTCAATTTGCTTGGGGAATGCCCCGAGTTAAAATCCTCATAAGTCATAATCCATCTCCGTCAAATGTCGCTCCTATCAGGGCCGGCTGGGAGATTTCGGGGGCCCTGGGCGAAAACTTTTTTGGGGCCCCGATGTGCTATAAGCATATAAATTATGAATTTAACATTTTTTCTATTTTATTGCTAAAAGTACGATTTTTTCTTCCAAACAAAGTTGAAAGCCGATAATTAGTATTCCACTTCTCAATTGAAAAACCAAAACAAGGAAAATAAGAATAAATCATTTAATTAATTAATAAGTAAAATAATAGTGGGAGAAAAAAAAAAGGGTGGAGAAGGTTTGAACCTAGGCAACCTGGAGCAAATATCCATAGCAATACCACTGAGGCAGCTTATGTTACATGAATAATCTTGCATGTTAAACTTGTTATCTCTTTGGGGGCCCTGGGCGACGGCCCATGTCGCCCAGGCTAATAGCCGCCACTGGCTCCTATGTACCAAAAAAAAAAAAAAACATAAATGAATGTAATCTCCAAACTCACTTGTTTCATGAGTCAAGACTTTAGATTATCTATCAATACGTGAAAACCAAACTACGCGGGCCTGGGTCACACCCGTAAGGAGAAGAGAGAGGCCACTTCATAAGCCCAATGAGGTTTCATCCTAAAATCAATTGGCAATACTGCAATAGGAGGAATAACTCATTTGTTTATATGGTATGATATGCAAAATTTTTCTATTTTTCCAATATGGGACACTAATATGTGGAGTATTTTGGGTGTCATTTCAATACTTCCTTCTCACATACGAGGTCCCTTTTTTAAGGGCAGATTAGCTTACCGTAAAGCCAACTGCATTTTTGCACCGATTTATCAGCATCTCCGGCTCAAATTATTTCATTGAGACCCATGATTTTAACCATGGGCTCTGATACCATGCGATATTATGCATAGGCCTGGGTCATATTCGTAAGTGGAAGAGAAAGTCCACTTGATTAGATCAAAGAGGTTTCATTCTAAAATCAATTGGCAATAGGAGTAACTAGCTCCTTGATTTATATGGTAGACAAATATCTTCTCTTTTTCCAATGTGGGACACTTATAAGTGAAATATTTTGGGGGTCAGTTCAACACTCCCCTCTCACACATGAGGTCCCTTTTTAAGGGCATACCACGCTTACTTTAAAGTGAGGCTACAATTTTGCATTGATTTATCAGTGGTCGATAAATCGGCATTTTCGCCCATTAGTGATATGTTAAGAGTTAATTTCTTGCCTTATATATCTGAGATTTCCATTTGAAAAAAAAAAAATATGAGATCTCGCTGCCTAAATGCCGAGTAAGCACACTATAGATTAACCGAAAAATAAAAACAACTCAAAATCACTATATAGTACTGGTCTTATTGATTCTTTAAATGTGACTACAACAACATCTTTAACCCTAGTGTTTTAAAGGCTCCCGCTATAAGACGGGGTAAATGGGGGGTCGGATGCACGCAAGTCATACCCCTATGTAAACATAGAGAGGTTGCGCACAGATGACCACTATTCTTTAAATGTGACTATTACATAAAAAAACAAGTATTACATACTCTAATTGAACAAGTATATGATTTAATCTATTTTGACCAGTACATTGCAGTCTTAATAGATTTAATCTTCATGATTACGAAATTACAAACGGTCAATCTATATGATTAACCGTTTGAATATCAAACTTGAGCATTAATTTGACCTTGATGAAGAAGCAGCTTCAAGTTGATCAGCAGCCTGAGCCTTTTGTTTACGGATCTTTGAAAAATATTTTTGAGCATGGCTTGAGATTTGGCTAGTTGATCTGGTTGGCACACAATGCTTGGAGATTCTCTTCCAATCTCCTTTTCCATATATGCTTAGACCCCATAGAAAACCCCTGCATTGACATTGATATATCATTATATGATTTTGAGTTTGTAAACTTTGAATAATACGATAGAGATCGGACATGACATTACCGTCTTAATTTTGTTTAAAATACTGTTAAGTATATTTCAAGTTAACAAACCATCACATGTAGTGTAACGTGTTAGTTTAATGAGTGACCTGATAGATCGCAAAACTAAAGGTCGCCCTTTTTTAATTAGAAGGGAATGAAATTAAAGAATTGTACATCACATCCTACGTATCGATAAATACAAAAATTAGCCAAAATAATTAAAATTATATCCCACTGGAAAACGAATTACAAAAAGACAATTAGGAGGCAAAAAATAAAATAAGCAAAATGAGTCATATGTGCTTACACATGTTCTTGAACTGTCCAAGGAGTGGGGCTCTTCCTTGGTTTACGAGGAGTTGGAACACTGGGAGGATTAGAAGTTGAACCTTTTTGTTTATCTGATTCAATCATTTTAACATCTTTGTTGAGTGCATCATAGTACATTTGAATTTGCTCCTTAGTCTTACTTGGAACCCTAAGTGCAATTTCTTGGACCAGATTTGGGTGGTCATGACCTAATTCTGCAAGAGCATTATCAAATGCCTTGGTCTCCTCAATGCTCCAAACCATGATTGCTGGGAGTTTCACTAATGATTTGAATAAATTGGATGTTTTATTTTATTTTTTATTTTTTTGTGTTTATCTAAATCAGGGATATGTGTTTTTATATATTGGTCGGAAATTAGGGTTACTCTACAATTAGCTGCTTGCGCCGCCGCACATAAGAGGATAATAACTTTACAAAAATGTACAAAATCTTAAATGATTTTCAAATGTTTATCCAAAGTTCCAAACCAGCTAGATTTTGTGCGTATTTACCTTTGTACATGATTTGTTTCTTTATTTTGTGATTTGCACAAGATGCTCAGATCCTAAGGTGCATAGCCCCTTAGGATATGCAGTATGTCTTGTGGGAGACTGTCTTTCAATAATTTATTGAGATACCAATTATATTATTTACATCGTAGCCCTGTTTATATATTAGTGACCGTTATACTACTTTTGTTAATCATTTTAGTTAAAGACTTTAGACACTTAATCCAAAATTTGCAAAGGGATTACTTTATGAATTCTAGCTAATTTTATATGATTTGATCTTCCAAACCATAGATAATGTGATTTATTATAGTAAATTAATACGATCACTAAAAATATTATCATGGTTACAATAAATGTAAAAAGAGTCACTTTGTAACAAAGTATAATGGTCTCTCAATAAATTATTGAGAGACCGTCTCGTCTTTTAGGAGACTTTGTGTAGGATATGAGCATCACCTATTATAATTTGCTACTAGACTACATACTTTACGTATTTTTTTTTATCGGACTCTCATAAAGTAGATGTTTTCTCATAAAGGCTACACTAAATATCTAGTCCTTCTATATTATTAAAGGAGGCTTTTTTGAAGCTCCCACAACGACCGATTGTTTTTAGAGTGTTTGTAGAGAGTTTTAGCAATTAAATATTATTAATCGAAATAATATTAATTAAATATAGGTATTTTTGTGGTAACCAAAGAGTAAATAAATAAATAGTGACGACTTTGGTTTTAGCACAATCTACTTTTCATTGTCATACGATTCCTTCTTTTGGAGTCAACTCACTCTTATCATGGTATTACATATTGGTTTTAAATTAAACTATTATAATTCACTGATGAACTTCTTTTAATTATATGGCCCTATGACAATCCTACTTAAATTAAATTTGTAACTCTTATAGTCCTATCTAAATTAAATTTGTATCACAGTTTTATCAATCTTAAGACCCATTGATCAGTTTTACCAACCTTAGGACCCATCGATGTTAAGTATTTATTGTAAAACACGTAATAATCAAAACATAGCACATAATAATTATATCGCAATCTTTTACTTTGATTTATTTACCATGTTTATTTGGGTTGTCCAAGTTGCAAAACCATTGTGTGTTCTCTAATGAGTGTCGGTTATTAGAGAACGACTATTGACACTCCATCCGTGTAATCCCACACTCCCACTAACAATATTATATCTCAAAGAAAATTCATGTCGAGGGAGTATTGGAATGCTATTGTGAAGTGCCAATAATCGTTCCCTAAAATTATCCTCGCGTTAATTTCCTCTCTTGGCATATTGTGGAGTCCGGTAAATTTGTCATGACTTCCTGTCATATACATAAGGTTATTTATGTTGTCGATGATCCGTTGGTAACAAGAGGTAATCATTAATCTACTTTTCATGTTTAATTAAATAGTTTGAATTGTAAATAATTTGATTTTGAATTTTAGAAAGACGCCATAAATATCCACATTGCATGGAAAAATATTGAAAATATCAAGACTTAGCAAAGTGGATTCTTCATGGATGAGTACACTAGAATTTTTCACAATTAAGTCATTCTATACTGTTGATTTTCATCCAACATAAATATAGGAGTATAATTCAGATTTATTACATCTACAACAACAACAACAACAACAACAACAACAACAACAATCAAGCCTTATTCCCAAAATAATTTGGGATCGGCTAACAATAGATATCATTATTAAGAGACCCGTGCAATGCACGGACATTCATCCTAGTGCTATAATAAACAAAAAAAAAATGAAACATCAATGTATGTAAGGTGCAATTTTTTTTATTTTTTATTAATTTTTTTTATTTTTTTTTTATTTTGTGGCCATTTGAATCAACTATACATGTTAGAGTTTTATTTGAGCTACAAATTATCCTCATCCGTTTACATTATGAATAATCCTATCTACAAAGGGTGTGTTCAAGTAGCATGTAGTGTTTTTAGTAATGGGTAGATGTAAGTTGATATAATAGCGACTCTAAATTAAACAGTCTATTTGACAAAAAATTTAGTCCAGATGTTACTCGACGGATACTAAATACTTTAAAATGATCATTTAACATTGTTCATGACATTACAAATACTCTTTCAGATGCTCTCCTTACATCTTCTAATTACGAAAGAAATGGAGGTGGCTCTTATACAAAAGGGCTACTCCTCGGTTTTGTTTTTATTACAAACACTGCCCTACCCCGTAAAAAAAAAGGTGCCAAATACTCATATTGGTGGAGTGTCTCTCTCTTTTTTTTTTTGGTCCTCGATCAAACTTAATTGAGAAGCTGGGTGCGTGTACATAGAGCATGTAGTGTTTTTAAAATCCAATCGGACCGGCCGATTGAACCAGAAACCGGTTGGTCACCCAGTCTGATTGGCTTACAAAATTGGGTGCACCGGACCAAATTAGCAAGAATCAACATTGAACCAGATATATTTAAATATTTAAATATTTTTATCAATATTGTTTTTATTTTATGCTTTTCTAATTATGACATCATCCGTGTTTTTTTTTATCCGGTCGAAGCCTTTGACCCATAATATTCTCGAGACTACCGGTTCGATGTCCGTTCCGATTTTTAAAACATTGAAAATAAGTTAAATTCACACACACAAAGAAAAGAAAAAAAATGGTAAAAGGGAGAAAACAAAGAGGGAATCATCCAAACACTCTCTAATATAAATCAGTTATGGGCTATGTTTGGTAAAACTAGCTGAAATTGTAGCTGAACGCTGAAATAGTAGCTGAATGCTGAAATAGTAGCTGAAAGCTGAAATAATAGCTGAAAGTTTTTAGCAGATAGTATTAGGAGTGTTTGGCAGAATTAGCTGATATATGAGCTGATATATATAAAATTACATAAAAATGCATTATTTATTTTTAATCTCATTTTATTTTAGCAACTAATTGAGGGTAAATTAGGAATAAAATTATGATAAGCTAGCTTATTTTAAATAAGTTACATGGGGTAACTTATTAAATAAGCTAGCTTATTATTTAAGCTAGTGGTGTTACCAAACAAACTTATTTGGTCAAAGAGCTTAAAAAACTAGTCAAATAAGCTACTTTGGCCAAATAAGCTAGCTTATTGTGCATACCAAACATAGCCATGATCTTAGAGGGTGTAGCTCCTTAAATACAAAAGAGAGAAATCAGTTTGTAAATTAAATTGTTACCCACCAATAATAAAATGCTCCTTTTCATACGGAATCTCATAAAGCAACATGTCTCTCTTGATTCTTCAAAGAAAATCTCAAGGGATTTCTTAACATTTTACGGCTAAATTTAATTCTTTTTGCAACCTATACGGACCCCTCTCAAACTGAAAAAGAAAAAAAAAATCATAAATTCAATTGCAACTTTTTGTAGATGGTTTTCCAACCATTTGGCTAACCACAGTAAAGATGTTATTTGTTAATAGAATTTGCATAGATTATACCGTGAAATTGTAGATAATTGCATTGCTCCTTATAGTTTACGAGCACTCTATGAAGTTTACTTTTCGAACAACGGTTTTTCTAACGTGTGCGCATATGGCACATGTTAATGTTGAAACTCCATTCCCTTCTTTAATTTAAGTTGTATTTACACTTGAAAAAAAATATATGAAATCTTATTGATTAATTTAGTAAAATATCACTTTTAATTAATGAAAAAAAAATGAAGTTTTTAGCATGTGAGAATAAGTTAGGATTTCAACGGTAGGCAGACACTACATGGTAACCCCAAACCAGCCGTGGGTTGGCCCATCGGTTCGGGGTTCTAAACCTGATCTACTTACATCCTTGATGGGCTGGTTCAAGGTGACGCATTTTCATCCATTCCTTAGAACTAGCCCACAATTTATAGGACCAGTGGAAGAAAGAACCCACCTAATAAAAGGCCCAACTCGCCCAAAGGCCATTGGCAACCTCTATTACTTGGACCAACACACATCATTTGCAATTAAAATTATCCATTCCATATGCTAAAAATCATCTAAACGTAACTTTAATGATCTATTCATCAACAACTCTTATAATTAATGTGTTCATCACTTTCACAATACTTGACATCAGATATGATCCCAATAATAATTGTAACGGATCACAATTAATCTTTAACCTTTTCAATTCCAGTCCATTGATTAATTAATTAACTTGTGCAAATCTAATTTTAAATTAGTCGATGAATGAGAATTTCAATGAAGATGTTTTTTACAAATGAAAATCAATGCAAAAGTAGCACACAACAAAAAGCAAGACCTTTGATTTGATGAAAACTACCGTGGTTGACGAATAAAAATAGAGAAAGAAATAGATAAGAAATTAATTAGAAATGAAGTATGATAAATCAGGAGAAACGGAAAAAAAAAAAAGAGGAACGCATACAACCATACAGATGATGAAGAATTGAAGATCAAGAAGAGAAATAGAAGGGGGTACAAAATGTAAATTTGAGAGATATAGGGGTAATATGCTTATTTACATAGGTTACGTTAGTATTAAAAATGTTACGTTTAGCAATCATGAAAATCATCCTTCCTACTAATTTATTCTCATTGTTTCTTGTCCAACCTAAAAAAAAAAAAAAAAAAAAAAAACTCCGATGATCAATAGTTTTTCTTATAGCGGTCTGCTCTAGAGTCTAGAGTAAAGACTGATTCATCATCTCTCATTAAATGGGAGAGGCACATCAACCGTTTTCCTTGTAGCGGGTATTGAGCCTGAGCCATGCAATATGCAATGATCATCGATCAATGCAGTTAAGGCAAAATTCCGATGTTTTAGAGGAGCTATTGAAACAATAATTGCATGGACATATTTTCAGTAATTTATACACATAATAATCGTAGATCGATCTTATGAAATCTAGGTGCACAATGAGTCTTAAACAATGACTAATGGACCAGCAAAGGGAATAAAATTATAATGCGGTGCAAGTATGTATGCAAGCATGCGACAAGGTTGATCGAAGGTGGTCAAGGTGTTGCTAAATCTCGTCAACGAAGATTTCATTTTTATTTATGCAAAATTATTTTAATTAAATTAGTCAATTAATTAGTTCCGGTTCATAAGGATCTGTTTGGCGCTATAGACAATGCACCTTTCCTACTAATCCCACGTTATGAGCATTGAACCTCACATGAATCTTGTAAATTTTATCACTGTCACAATTTCCCATCATTTGTGATCGACATCAATAGTACTCCTTGGCTCATATGCATGTGGTTCTAACCTTACACAAATGTTGATCCCCAAATAAACTTGGACTGCATAATATCTTTTGATTTGTCTCGTTTTACGTTAATGATGTGTTGGTCGTTATGAGTAGCTGTTTTAGTTAGTTAGGAGGTACTGAGTACATGTTAGTGAATTAGCTATTACAATATCATGTTTGATGAACATGTTTTTACTCCAGGTGTTGATATTCATACGTGTTTATCTTTGGAGCGGACAAAAAAATAGTGCAAATACTAATGAAAGACTAGACAAATACTTGAAAGCGGGAACAAGTTTTACTTATAAAAATATACTCACCCTATGTTTTTCAATTTTTAACGCTCTGTTATTCGACCGATTTTTTTAAATAATGCTCTAAATTAAAATAATTCAAGTTTTGGGTGCGGAACGAAAATATTTACGTAGAATGGGTCCACGTAGGATCGGATACCCCCGAACCAAATTTGTACCAAAACCGCTATGGCGCGTGACGGTTATGACCATAACCGCTCAATTTTCAGACGGTTTTGGTGGGTTCTTTTTCCGTCAAAATTGCAAGATTGACCAAAACCGCTCTAAAAAAAGACGGTTTTGGTCCATAACCGCCCCAATTTGCAGCGGTTTTGGTCCATAACCGCCCCAATTCTCAGCGGTTATGGGTAAAACCGTCACGCGCCGTGACGGTTTTGGTTTGTTTCGCCAAAAAAAAAAAAACCGAATCTAGTTTGGAGAATGCCAATCCTACGTGGACCCATACTACATAAATACTTTCATTCCACACCCAAAACTCGAATTATTTTAATTTAGAGCATTATTTAAAAAAAAACGTTCCTGTTATTCGACACTAATCCGTAACAATGATTCGATTCATATCAAAAGTTGATCATAATAATACTCTTATTGAATCAAGAAATCAATGCAGTCATCTAATACTATACTATATATTAAAACCTGAAACCAAGTCTTTCCAAGAACGACACTTGACATTTATTAATTGGATAAAACATAAAAATAGCATTAAATATAATTATCGGTTAAGATATGATAATAAATTATCATAGAGTAGTATAATATAGGTAATTTATGGAAAATAATTATTAAGGTAATTTATTTGAACAAAGATAAGCCGTAGTATAATATAACTAATTTATGGAATATAATCATTATGGTATTTTATTAGAACAAAGATAAGCTAACATTTTTCTTATACAGTTAGTATAAACAATATAAATATATAACCCGGTGCATGGCACGGGCATATTAGTTAGTCATTTAAACTAAAAACATAATCTCGGACAAAATTGAAACATTGCAATTGAAAAAAACCGGACCAATGTAAAGGAGTATCCCACATGAAAATTACCACCTCATTATAACGGGTAGCGATTTTTACACCCCGTCTAACTGATCAAACATTGGGTGTGAAAACAAGTGATGTAAATTAATTCAGACTTCCAACTTCCTCGACATTGGCCGCTCTACATCTGGCGGGAGTCTATCCAATTGGAGAACTGGTTTTTCTCCCTCTCTCTCTCCTTCATCTTTACTCAGATCTCCTGCAATTTTTCACCTTTTCTTTTTTACCTTTTTTTTTTTTTGTGTGTGTGTGTGAAAAGTTCACTGTTTCATTGGATCATATGTTAAATTTCAATATTTACTGTCTTCTGTAAAAAGTTTCAAACACTGATTTGTATATGTACAGAGATTATTACAGAGTTGCATGATAATTTCCCAGAAAAAGTATATTCTTATATGTTAGTGTGATTGAGAAGATTCTTGGGGTTGATAATAACATAATTTTAAAACATAAAAATTCCAGCTACGATGGAGGAAGACGCCAATGTACGTCATGATTTTGTCACTCAATAATTGAGAAGTTTTTAGCCCTTTTCTGATCTTTTCCTGCATCTCAAATCTTGTGTATCACTCTTCTCAAAAAAAAAAAAAAAAAAAAAAAGATGCCTTTCTGTTATACATAAGTACCCATATAAGTTGCCTTCAACTTTTTTCATTTGCATATATAAATCTTATATCAAAAAGATTTAATTTTTTGAGGTGTTCTGTTGAAGGGCATTTTGCCCGAGTTGTTTTGTTGTCTGAGATTGGAGAAAAGGTATGTTCTTTGACATGTTTGTACTTTGTAGGCAGGATTTGATGCATATTTTGTGTTCGATTGATTGTGCTGTCTACGTTCTTTTCATTTGTTTACGTTTGATTTGAATATTCGAGAAAATTTTAGACCAAACATTAACAATTGCATGATTTTGATGTGTAATTGCAGTGTAACCCACTAAAAGAAGATATGATCTTTGGTAGTGAAATAAAGATTTGTTAGTCTGATTATGTAATGTATGTTATCATGTAAATTCTAGTGAAATTTTGCTTGAAGATTTGATATTTGATGGTGGTTGTTTAATTTGTGGTATGATGTGTATTTCTAGTGGAATTTAGTTAAAGGTGGGATCTTTGGTAATGTAATGGACATCAATTGGTGGGTAATGACTGTGTTAGAGTGGAATTCAGGTTAGGAAGTAGTATGCCTGTTTAGTTTGATTACGGCATGCCGAATATATGCATGTTTATGATGTGTGATTCTAACGCAACCTACTCAAGTATATGGTATCTGGTAGTGTTATGGGAGTCTGTTGGTCGATAATGTAATGTATTGTTGTGAAATTCGGGTTATAAGTGGTATGTTGGTTTGATTTGTGGTACGCTGTAGATGAGTAATGCATGTGCAGCATGTCTAATTATAGTGCTACTGCTAGCCGTATAAAGACATGGTCTTTGGTAGTCGAATGAGGGTTTCGTGGCGGTAATGATGATTTCTTATTGTGGAGTTCAGGCTAGATAGTGGTATACATATACCCTTCTGATTTAGGTATGCTGTTGATGTGTGATTCATTTAACTGGTGTGTCATTCTAATTTTGCGTGACATAAAGATATATATTCTGCAGCAGTGGAAGGAAGGTTTAGCAATGGTTAATTGATGGTTTTCTAATGGCAAATTCAGGGTAAAGACTAAGAATTAGTGTAGCTCCGTGCAAGCAAAGATGAGAGGAGCTGTGTTTGCAGCGCTTGCTGCAACAATGGGCAACTTGTTGCAAGGGTGGGATAACGCAACTATTGCAGGTAACCGAACTTTCTGATTTGTCTTGCTGCTTAGATTCTTTGATAATGTTGCAACAATTCATTGACGTGTTTCAATTAGTGCATCCATAAAGTAGAATATTTGTTTGATGACAATGCAGGTGCTGTTATCTATATCAAGAGGGAATTCATGCTTGAAACTCAACCAACCTTGGAAGGGCTTATTGTGGCAATGTCCCTTATCGGGGCCACGGTTATCACAACCTTCTCAGGTCCTGTTGCAGATTCTGTTGGGCGTCGTCCAATGCTAATCGCTTCTTCATTACTCTACTTTCTTGGTGGCCTTGTGATGCTTTGGTCTCCCAACGTTTATATCTTACTTTTGGGAAGGTTGTTTGATGGTTTCGGAGTTGGTCTAGCAGTTACTCTTGTCCCAGTCTATATTTCAGAAACTGCGCCACCAGAAATCAGAGGACAGTTAAATACCCTCCCCCAGTTCACTGGTTCAGGAGGAATGTTTTTGTCGTATTGCATGGTTTTTGGCATGTCTCTGATGGAGGCACCTAGTTGGAGATTGATGCTCGGTGTTCTTTCGATCCCCTCACTTTTATATCTTGCATTGACAGTGTTTTACCTGCCAGAATCCCCTAGGTGGCTTGTGAGCAAGGGGAGGATGGATGACGCTAAGAAAGTCCTGCAGAAATTGCGTGGCAGAGAAGATGTCACCGGTTAGTATATCAGGCTTTGCTTTTTATATTTCATAGCTCTATTTCAATGCTTATTTAGCTTGTTCTGGCTGTGAAGAACTTTAACTAGCTCTCGGAATATAGCGATGATCATCCCCTATTCCGTGTTTATCACCTCTTAGGACTTAGAATAGTATTCTTACATGCAAATAAAAAACAATACAAACTCCCTCATTATTTAGCTAATAAATGGGTGAAGCAGGCTTGCTTTAAGGTAATTACCTGTTACTTGGTGAAGTTGTTCAATGGCATATGATATTAGGCTTCATTGCTGAATTGTTTGTTTTTTAGTGGTGGCAACTAGTAATCTTTCAAGTTCAAATTTTTATTGATGCATTCTATCTTAAAGTGAGGAAGAATCGAAAGTTTTACTACAGAGGGGTAATGGGGCTATGTGAGCGGCCACTAAGCTGAACCCTACTCTTCCAAATCCGAATTCTTGCTTTTTTCATAAACAACATAAATTCAAATATATGTATATAACCAATCTAGATATAGTGCAATCGAGGAAGAAGAATGGAAGAATGCATGATACGTTACCTTCTAAATTTTATTGACTTGTGTGTTCTCAACTCTCAAGTAAGATGAGGAATATTTTGCATTTAGATGGTCGATTATCTTCCCTTCTTATCAATGCTTCAAGATGGCATATCAGTTTTACCTTAGCCTGCAAGCTTCAAGTCCAGCTGCTGCAATGTTGTATTGTGTAATTCATGAAATGAATGCTCATCAGAGCTGCATATATAGTTCTATTATGCTCCCTCCCCTTTCCTCAACTCCCCAACCCTCTTTTTACTGAAAAAAGTAAATCACTGAGCAATTAGCTTTACTGTGCTGCAGGTGAGATGGCATTACTCATAGAAGGTCTTGGAACTGGGGAGGATACAACCATTGAAGAATACATGATTGGCCCTGGCAATGACGAGGAATCCACCACAGATAAGGATCAAATCAAGCTATATGGTGCTGAGCAAGGTCAATCTTGGCTCGCAAAACCAGTTACAGGACAAAGCATGCTTGGGATGGTTTCTCGTTATGGAAGCATGGCACACCAGGGAAGCATGGCAAATATGATGGACCCTCTTGTCACACTCTTTGGCAGTGTACATGAGAAGCTTCCCCAGACTGGAAGCATGAGAAGTGCAATCTTCCCCAACTTTGGGAGCATGTTCAATGCTGCAGGTGATGAGAATGGTAGACATGAAAATTGGGAAGTGGAGAGCCATGGTGATGGTGCCTCATCTGATGGTGGCAATGGTGATTCTGATGATAACCTTAAGTCCCCACTGCTTTCACCCCATGCCTCTGTTGTGGACAAGGATACAGTACCTCCATCAAGTGGCAGCACCCTCAACATGAGACGCAATAGCAGCCTAATGCACGCTAATAGTGGTGACCTGGTGAATAGTACAGGTATTCTACTATTTATATTGGTCAAGGTGTTTCCATATCGTGACATGAATCTGGCTAGTTGTTAGTAGACCATAGTTTTCCTACAAGATGGAACTTGGTAGATACAAATATCTTATTGAAGTATGTTGGATGCTTTAAAGCCACGAAACCAAGTCCTTAAAGCAGCAAATTTCTTGGTCCTAAATGGAATATCTTCTCTTGCAAAAATTTTTTCTCACTGCTTCATCGTCCTGTGCACCCCTTTTCCAGTTAATCCAACTGAAGTCTAAATTCTTTGGCAGGTATTGGTGGTGGTTGGCAGCTAGCATATAAAAGGACTGACAAAAAGGGCCAGGATGGAAAAGGTGAACTGAAAAGGGTTTATCTTCACAAAGAACCTGGCATGGGATCTATGCGCGGCTCTGTTCTTTCAATGCAGTCTGCTGAAATTCCTGAGGAAGGACACTTCCAAGCTGCTGGATTGGTCAGTCAATCTGCCCTGTGCGTAAAGGATTTCAAGATCGATCCTCTTGAAGAAGGAGTTAAGCCATCAGAATCTGCTACTAAAGGGCCAAGCTGGAGGGAGTTATTTGAGCCAGGAGTCAAGCGTGCATTGGTTGTCGGTATGGGACTTCAGATACTTCAACAGGTAAACAGAAACCTTTTAATACAGACCTGGAACGTAAACCTATATTCTCATTGGAATAGATTTTCTTTTTTTCTTTTTGGTCAGGATTTGATTTTTAAATCCTCCACCAAATCATAGGTTGACATTCTATCTTTTGATTTCTTTCTTAATAATTTGATCTCAATCTATGGTTAGTTGTGCTGAATATCAATGGTGAAGGTGTCTTGGAAATTTTCGTATATAGTGGACTTCCAGAGATGAATATATGCTACGTTCTCATTCACTTTATTGATGGAATTTCAGGCATTTTTACCTTACTAGTGCTCATAATTAGGTCATGCCATCATTATCCGAGTGGCAATTCATTATTCTGTACACAATGTTTATCCATGATTATGACGCTGTTCTTTTCTGTGATCAATTCAGTTCTCTGGCATCAACGGAGTCCTCTACTACACTCCTCAGATTCTTTCACAGGCAGGAGTTGATGTTCTGCTATCAAATTTGGGCCTTAGTTCGGATTCTGCATCTCTTCTGATAAGTGCTTTGACAACATTGTTAATGCTTCCTGCCATAGGGCTTGCAATGAGATTGATGGATGTCTCTGGAAGAAGGTAACAAATCTTGTATCCAAAACATGAAACATACCAGTCGTTTGTTTCTGTTATTTCGAAACCCTGGTATACTTGTATTTCTTTCTCCAAAAAGAAAATGATTTACATTAGACACTTTTAATCTTTCTATGTGATGCTTACCTGCTGCATTTTTTTACAGGTTTTTGCTGCTAAATACACTTCCAGTCTTGATAGCATCACTTGGCGTTTTAGTTCTTTCAAACGTTATTGCAATGAGCACCATGATTCATGCAGCATTGTCTACTGTCAGTGTTGTGGTTTACTTCTGCTGCTTTGTCATGGGCTTTGGACCCGTTCCCAACATCCTGTGCTCGGAGATATTCCCTACCAGGGTCCGAGGACTTTGCATTGCTATATGTTCTCTCACCTTCTGGTTTGGAGATATCATTGTCACGTACTCTCTCCCTGGTTTGCTCTCATCCATAGGCCTTGCAGGGGTGTTTGGTATCTACGCGGTGGTTTGCATCATTTCTTGGTTCTTTGTTTACTTGAAAGTTCCTGAAACTAAGGGAATGCCCCTTGAAGTTATCAGCGAGTTCTTCAACGTGGGCGCAAGGCAAGCTGAAGCTGAAGCTGAAGCAGCTAAGGACATATGATACTTTTGACAGTCAGTATTTTCAGAATTTCCGTTTCTTCTTCTTAAGGATTCAAAGATGGCATCAAGAGAAAAGGCCTTACTCGAGTCAGTAACGACGTTCATCATCAGCAGAGAGAAGGGGAGAGGATCCGAACTCGATGATAAAAGTATGCCATTTATATAGTAGTACATATTTTTGTAATGTCGCACCAGTGCTGCAGTTCAAGAAGAGAACACATTGTTATTATAGGCATCTCCCCCCTTTAATCAAAATGTCTCTTGGTTGTTGAAAGCCAGAGGTTTTTCGTTTATTTTATTTTATTATTATTTCCTTTTTTTTTTTTTTTTTTTTTTTTTTAATTTTTTCTGTATGGATAGTATTATGGTAAATTTTGATTTTGTTAAAGTAATTTGATACAGTATTTAGAATTTGCTCCCTTTTTGATGTTTATGAAAATTGCAAGGTTGAATTTTTGGGTGAAGATAAGTCTCCTTTCCGACTTTCTTCCCCCGTCACCTATCGAAACTTAATAACCGTTTTATTCGTAATGCACGACATCCTTCAATATTACCATGTTCACTAGGAAACTTAAAAGTTACAATGCCACTCCTTCCAATCAGTTAGAATTTTTTACAACTCGACTATCGGCATATCTCCAATCCCGATTGCCTCATTGTGCCTCCATCGCTAATAGTACCCTCACAGGCTCACACCAACTCTACTCCACGAGGAACAACGACCATGAACACGTCCGGGCAACCTTTTTTTACGAACACTTAACAAAACAGTACGAGAATTGAACGGAGTTTAATATGTTAACTCGTTCAACTGGGCCGGAGCCCAATTGGGACTCAATAGTCAGCTGGTTTACGCTGTAATAATAATAAGCCGCCTCTACTCGTATAAAAATCCAACCCCTACTCAAAATCAAGAAAACTTGACTGATACGCACAAAATATAAATACGAGTATACGATACTCGTACAATTAAAAATCGCCCCCAATTTTTCCCCTCTTCTCTCTCTCAAAACAAAAAAAAAAAATCCCCAATTTTCACAATCAATCGACGACCGACCACCATGGAAGCTCAAAACCCTTCCGAAACCTTATCTTCATCTTTTCCTCCCCAATTCGATTCCGATTCTTCTCTCCCGCAAACCCTAGATTCGAATCAACTTCAACCCAATCAATCCGCAGAAACCCTAGATTCAATTCAAAATCAGCCACTTCCTCAAACCCTAGAAACCCTAGATTCGAATCAAAATCATCAGAACAACGACAACTCAACGGCTCACCAAAACGGTAATGCGGTTTCCGCGGCGGCGAAGGTGGTGGTCGCAGCGGCGGCGGTAAGCGGCGGAACAACAACAACAACACCGGAAAACCAAACACCGCAATCAGGCGGCGAGGAGGAGACTACGAGCCGCCGTAAGCGTAGGAGTCGATGGGACCCGCCGCCGTCTGAGGCGGCAGATTCCGGTAACGACTCCGGCACCGGCGGTAGGAAGCGAAAGTCGCGGTGGGCGGACGACGAGCCGAAACCGGTTATTAATTTACCGGATTTTATGGGAGGTATCGAGTTCGATCCGGAGGTACAAGCTCTGAACTCGAAATTACTGGAAATTAGCAGGAAATTACAGTCGGGATTACCGTTAGATGATAGGCCGGAAGGTGCAAGATCACCGTCGCCGGAGCCGCTTTACGATAACATGGGAGTTAGGATCAATACGCGTGAGTATCGCGCTCGTGAGAAGCTGAGTCGTGAACGACAAGAAATCATTAGTCAGATTATTAAGAAAAACCCGGCTTTTAAGCCTCCGGCGGATTACCGTCCACCTAAGCTCCATAAGAAGCTCTACATTCCTCAGAAGGAGTTTCCTGGTTATAATTTTATCGGTCTCATTATCGGGCCGAGGGGGAACACGCAGAAGAGAATGGAGAAGGAGACGGGGGCGAAAATCGTAATTCGAGGTAAAGGGAGTGTGAAAGAAGGAAGGTTACAGCAGAAGCAGAATTTAAAACCCGACCCGAGTGAGAACGAGGATTTACATGTATTGGTTGAGGCGGATACGCCTGATTCGTTGGAGGCCGCGGCAGCAATGGTTGAGAAACTGTTGCAGCCGGTAGATGAGGTGTTGAATGAGCATAAGAGGCAGCAGCTTAGGGAGCTCGCTGCGTTGAATGGGACTATAAGGGATGAAGAGTATTGTAGGTTGTGTGGTGAGCCTGGTCATAGGCAGTATGCTTGTCCGTCTCGGACTACCACTTTTAAGAGTGACGTGTTGTGTAAGATTTGTGGTGATGGTGGTCATCCTACCATTGATTGTCCGGTCAAGGGTACAACAGGGAAGAAGATGGATGATGAGTATAAGAACTTTTTGGCTGAGTTGGGTGGGACTGTTCCGGATTCCCTCAAGTTGGAGGAGTCTTCCGGTGGTGGTGGTGGTGGTAGTAATGGTGGTGGTGGTAGTGTTGGAAACAACCCGCCGTGGCAGAGTGGTGGTGGTGGTACTAGTCATCCTGGTTTGGGTTCGAACATTCTTAAGAACAAGGAGTATGATGAGACGAATTTGTACATTGGTTTTTTGCCACCCACTATTGAGGATGAGGGTTTGATTAACTACTTTTCGCCTTACGGCGAAATTACGATGGCTAAGGTTATTAAAGACCGAGCTACTAACATGAGCAAAGGGTATGGTTTTGTCAAGTACTCTAATGTGGAACAGGCCAATGCTGCTATTGCGGGCATGAGCGGCCGGTTAATCGATGGGCGGTCGATTGTGGTTAGGGTAGCTGGGAAGCCTCCTCAACCTGCACCTACTCAGCCTCCAGCTGGTGGGCCACCAATGCCATACCCGCCTCCAAACCAGGGTCCGAATTCATACCCATCACAGCAATTTGCAACGGGTGGGCCATTGGGTGGTGGTGGTCCTCCACCACCGAATTATGGTGCACCTGTTCCTTGGGGACCACCCCCTCCGTATCCTGGGTACCCTCCTCCACCACCTGGTTCGAGTTACTATCCACCTGTTCAGCCTCCTTACGGCGTGCAGTATCCGCCGCCTCCCCCTCCTGTTCCGACCACACAGGGTGGTGGTGATGGGCAGCAGAGTTTTGCATCAGGGGTTCAGTCTCAGGGTGTCCAACCTCCTACCTCTGGTGTGTACGGTGGTTCTACAGGTTCTATGGCACCACCTGCGCAGCCTAGTTATATGCCTTCTCCTTATGGTTACTCGCCTTATTACGGGGCGCCCGCGCCCCCTCTTCCTCCTCCTCCTCCTCCACCTGCCGCCGATCAACCTCCATCCCTTGCTAATGCCCCTTGGGCCTCGAACCCTCCTCCACCGCCGCCTGCTGAACCCCAGGGAGCTGATGCTGAGTATGAAAAGTTCATGGCAGAGATGAAATGATGAAAGTTCTAAGAGGTATGGACTGCTATTTCCAGTTTATTTATTATTTACTAATCACATTTATCAACCTTTTCATTTACTATGACATGCTGACGATTGTTTGATTGTGTCTGTAGCTTATTGGACCCAATGCATGAAATTTACCGTTTCTATGGTGTTGCAATTTCGCTATGAGATTTCGTTTATGGTGAGGGGTGGGCTTTGGGAGTGGTGGGTGGTTGTTGAGTGAATTTTGGCCGTTTTACTTTGTGTTGACACTTGACATGCTTAATCTAGGTAGAGTTTGGTAGTTGGTAGCGTTTTCAAAGTTCTCTCGTAGTCTCGTAGTGTTAAGATGGTTGAAGTAGCATATCATGGGGACCTTACAGGTCTTCATGTGTGCGTGGCTGACTGGCTGGCATATAAAGCTAAAACTAGTTGTTTGGGCAACAACATGGGACTTGGGGGAAGAGTGGCGTGTAATTGTGCGCACCTATTATCGGTTTTTATGATATTTGACAACTCGTGTTTTTCATTTTTTAACCTTTATTGCTTTGAAGCTTAGTGGCAGTGTTCAGCTTCTGCTATCTGATTGCGGTATTCTCTTCTTGTTCCCATAGATATTTGACTGTGTGTGTTGTACTTGTTTCAGATTCTTAAAACTGGAGTCTCCCCCTTAACCCCCAAAAAATAAAATAGCTGAAGTTTTGTTACAAAGTGTCTTTTTTTCTTTGGTTATATTTCTTTTTCTCCTGCTAACCTCTTTCATTGCTATTGTTGTAATATCTTGACAGGCATCATGTTTCTTGGAGCTCTTGTGAACCTGATTACTTACCTATTGCCATGACTTGTTGGAAGTTTAAGACTCACCTCTTTAACCTTGCTGTACTGTTATGACATTTGCAGAGACATGGCGGCACAAGCTTGAGCTGTTTTGGGCCTTATTTTGCAGTAAAACTTCTGAATTTTACGTTTAATGGTTTCTTATGCAGGATCATTGTAGTGGAAGTTCATGGCATTCTTGGACCTGAATTTTTCTTTTGCTGTCAAATTAGCCCTTTCTTTTCTTGATAAGATTTTGCTACTCATTATTTGTATTTGTTTCTGTTAACCGTGGATGTTTCATCTTTTTGCATTTACTTATGACCCTTGTTGTTTGGTCTTAATATTATGTTCGTTACTTTTTATCTGAAATTCTTGTGGACCTTGCTCTGGTTTGCTTGTTTGATGGTATCTTTGACCATGACTCCCCCTATCAGGTAGTTTTACTGCAGGATGGAGAATCCTCTGTTTTTTTTTTGGGGTTGGAGGCAATGATAAATTTACATGAGGTTTTGAACTTCTCCATGTCGTCTTTTTTCCTCCTGTAGAAGACATTTCTAATGGTATTGCTGAGCTGTTATGTGGCAGGTCAAATAACTCATCCTTGTTGGTATGCTTGGATTCGGCAAGATGGTGCCTTTTGGCTGATCAATTGAGCTGTTTTATCATGGAAATTTTCTCTGCTTTTTGCTTACCCTTGATTTATTGAATAGTTGTCACTAACTTTAGAATCTTTGGTGATGGTTATCTCTAACACAATAGTTGCCAGTGTTTGCACAAGTGATCTACTCCAGGTCAAAGTAGTTCGTTTTTAGGGA
The DNA here is from genome assembly GCA_963680865.1 of Spergularia marina. Classification (NCBI taxonomy): domain Eukaryota; kingdom Viridiplantae; phylum Streptophyta; class Magnoliopsida; order Caryophyllales; family Caryophyllaceae; genus Spergularia; species Spergularia marina. The sequence continues at coordinate 30,976,622 of OY804545.1, read as the reverse complement.
AGTAACAAAGTGGTAAGCGTAACTCCTAAGGTAGACAGTCAAAATGTCAAAACCTTGTTCTACTATTCATGGTCCTTTATACTCTCTTGATTACTTATCCATATAACAAAGTATCTAAGGTCTCAACGTTTGATTGGTGTAAACCTTTCGATGGAGAGTTCAAGAATCAGGTCAGTCGGAGTATTTGCTGATGTCCTCAGTCGATTAGGACTATCGATAAGCAAATCATTGTTAAGTGGATGTCAGTGTGTGTGTTGAGGATTTGAGGGACTGGAGGTTCTAATAATTTTTTATTTTTTTGTTTGAATGTTTTTTGTATTGTTGATAATGAGGTTAGAGGAGTTAGATTTTCCAGGTTGTAGGCATTGGGTATTTTGCTGCAACCAACTCATCTAAGGTGATCCAGCCAAAATAAAAAAACTCATCTAAGATGAATTGCTTTCTACCATTTGTTTTCATGGTCCAAAATAACACTTGGTTACAATGCCTTTTAATAAAATTGCATTCTCTGCCTTCCAAACTAAATGATTTCTTATGACCATGTATTATTTATCATACAATGCTTTTTGCTGAAAGGTTTTCGTATCTCCCTTCTTCGAACTTTGGATCAGGTGACTGATTTCAGGACAAATCTTTTGTTTTCTCCTTTCTAGTATGACAGTCTTTAACCCATTTCCCAAGTTGAGAACAATGCAGCAATGCTAGGCATGTTTCCGGCATTGCTGCTACCATGTGCTACTTGATTATAGTCTGTTGATTTTTACTTGTTCTTTGTAATCAATATGGTATGTCCTCCTTGACTTTAGCCCTTGTGGTCATTTGCTTGTTCCTAGTAGTCAATCTGAGGAGTCGACATGCATCAGCCAGTTTCCTTTTTTTTTTTTTTAAAGTCAACAAGATCACAAACAGCGATGCAGTTTAGTTTGGGAATACGCTAAAGAGTGTCTAATTGGTAGTGCGTCCTAAGTTGGCATGAATTGTTTGCAATGCAACGTTTGCGTCATTGCTGTTTGTTTTTTTTTTTTTTTTTTTGTCTTATGAGGTATTAGAGGCCTAAAATGGATTGATCTTCTTGCTTTGGGATCTCTATGGATGTGACAACTGATGATAAGGCGTAGTGCTGTAGCATTTAGTGTTGACGGGTTCTGTGTTTTCCAGAAGTGAACAGAGTATAAGCCTACAAGGCATCTCTCGGTTGTGAGGCTTTGCTTTCAACCCAGGTATCTCTCGACTTGACCAGCTCTTGACTCCCTTTCGTAATATTTCCAGAGTTAAAAGAAAAAATAAGGTGAAACTTTGGGGGTCATAGTTTATCTCTCCCCAGAGTCACATTGTGTTCAGTTACTTCAGTATGAGCTAATTTCACTTAAACCTTTTACATGCTCGGATAATAGAGACTGAGCTTATCCTTCAACTGTGGTTGAAGTTGAAGGGTAACAGTCGAATTGACATCGAGCATATGCTGGCCATAAACTGGAATGTTAGTTAAGCGTAACTTTAGATCGAGAGGATAAGTTAGAATGTGTGGCATAGTTTTTGTGACAAAAGGGAGAGGCACAATTGTGGAGGTCAAAACAGTGTAAAGTTTTGTTAGGTTTATAAAGATGAGATGTGATGCTCTAAACTTTCATGTTTTGAGTGGTGGGCGTTACTATGTCGAGTATAGCCAGCAGATGGAATCGGATAATCAAATAAGGACTGAGTATCGTTGTGCAGGTCGATTTTTTGGTGTCTCGTCCTTGGTGAGATTTATTATAATGGGCCCTAAATTCAATATTGCAAGATGAAACTAGAAAGTTTATGGACTTAAGGACATACAGGATTGCAGAGTGTCTACCTTCGCGTTATTTTCTAGAGTCTGCATCTTGGACGTGCTTAGTTTCAGGTGTCCAAAAACGTGCATAATGTAAGCGTTCAACTTCTCCGTTTGGTTCATACTGATTTGTCTCCATGGCCTTCTAAGTGTGTTGTAAAGATGTATAAACGCTGAAGCTGTAGGAAACGAATAGTTCATGTTTTCGCTTCTTATGATTGCAAAAGGGATGAGAAAAATCGTCACTACATAAGCAATTCCCGAACCATGAAATTATCAAAACGATCCTTAACCAGTAGAGTACTTAAAACATGCCACGGTGACGGTAACACTAGTTATGGCACACTATGTATCAAGGAACATATACTCCACCAACAGTCAACCTCACCAAAAGTTTGGAAAACCTTTTACATTTCAAGTCCAAATATTTGACTTGTAGATCCAAAATCTGAGGTTTGATAACTAAATTTACCTAAAAATCACTAGATTTTATTGGTAGGTAAGGTTCCTTAAGATACTCTACCCTAAACTTTCTCCCTACCCACCTATAAGTCTCCTACATCTTTGGTTACACTACTAATACCTTGTATTATATAAACCCACATGACATAAAAACCTTAGCATCACATTCTCATATAATCCACAAATCAGTTTAAAATCTCCACAATTGTATTGAAAAACTTCCCAAGTTTATTCGATTTTGCGAAAATGGTTCGATATTATCCGGTATCAAGGCTACTTCTATCAGTACCAAGTACTGCGTCACAACCAACAGTAACAACTGCACCAACAGTTCCAGAATACTCTGAGATTGTTACCATATTCACATGTCTTCTGTGTGCGCTCATTTGCGCTGTGGGGCTCTTGGGGCTTGTCCGTTGGACGTGCCTCAAGCGCCCAACGACTTCCATGAAGGACGATGAGGAGGCTCCTGGTGAAAGCTTCAAGAGGAAGATTGTAGAGTCCCTACCTAGAGTAGTATTCAAGTCTAATGTTCCTGATACAACAATTAATGCAACTGTTACACCTGCATTAGCGATTCCTGCAACTGTTGCACCTACATTAGCATTTGATGCAGCAGCAGAGTGTGTGATATGTTTGTCAGAGTTCGAGGATGGAGAGGAAATCAGAGTCTTGCCTACTTGTAACCATGTGTTCCACGTCGGATGCGTTGACAAGTGGCTTATTGAGTCACATTCATTCTGCTGCCCTTCCTGCCGTCAGGTTCTCGTCGTCGGCTCGTGGCAGAAGAAGTGTAAGAATGACGCTTCCGTGGGTTCTTCACTTGCACCATCATTGCGTGAACCAGATTACTTACCTTAGCATTGTGCTAGTACTGCTATATGCCCACGGCCTTTGTTTTATTGGTCTAAATTTTAATGATGAAGCTAACAAAGACCATGTGTATGTAAACAGGTTTAAGCTCGTAAACGATACGAACTCAATTGACCTTGTTGACATCCTATTTCGTAGTGTGTTAGATATTTTTATACGTGACGCACAGAGAGACAGACATTGGAATTGAAGAAGTAAAACGATCGAGGATCGAATTGTACTAGAGAAAGAGAAGATTTAGGTCAAAATCTAATGACGATTACAGAGTCGACACAAATCGTTACGTGCTTAAAGAATACGTAAAGTGCCCCAAACTTTATGTTTCTTAGGTGGTCGACACTACTACCTGATTGAAAATGCCCCGCTATTATGTCATGTATAACATGCAAAATTGGATAAGATGCTCCACTGTCCTACATGATCACCCCTGGTTATAGGGTCTGTTTGGGCAACTTTAACTTATTTAGATGTGCTTTCTAAAAATAGTTTATGGAGGGATTTTAAATTGGAGATTTTATTTTTAATGAACAAATTTACATTAAAAATGTTTTTCAAAAATCAAAAACAGTTTTTCAGCCTTGTGTGTTTTGCCGGTTTCCAGGACCAAAAAACACTTCAAAAAGTTGGCCAAACACACTTCAGTCGGATTGACTTGGGGGTTAACGGATTGGTTGGATTCACAATGTTGTTTCGTTCGTTTCTATAGGCCCATCCCACACGTTACTCGTGTAGCTAACATGTCATTTTCCGCGATTCAGAAAACCTTGAACAGTTTTTTAGCTCAAATATTTTGCTAAAACGTACCATTTGACCCTTGTAGCGTTCCGACAAATTTGAGTCGTTTTATTTAGAGACCATTTTGGGGCAATCTACACGCTTCACTTGTGACTCTATGAGGTAAGTGTACCGTTTTTGCAGATTATTGGTAAATCCCCCGAAGTTTGGCCCTAACATTTTGCTAAACCTCATAATATGACCCCTCGAGACTTCCACAAAAAATTGGAGGCGTATTGGTCATGGAGCGATTTTGCATCTAAAACAGTGGATTATATACTTTGTTGTTGATAATTTTGATATGTTTTTTGAAGTAGTCTGATATTTTCAAATTTTTCATATGTTACAAATTTCGAGTACTCTTGTTGGATACGAGTGTTAGTTTCCCTATTAGGGAAGTTTTATGTAATCCCAATTTGCACGCTTCACTTGTGACTTCGTGAGGGAAGTGTACTGTTAGCGCCCATAGGCTTTTGGCCATTAAATTTTGCTAAAACTCAAAATATGACTCATACACAAAAAATTTAGTAGTTTGGTTCGATCACGAGCGATTTTGGACAAAAAATAATGAATATGTACTCTTCGATTTTGATCAATTTTGAATTTTTTTTTAAAATAGTCAGATGTTCTTAAAATATCACATTGTTATACATTTACAGTACTCCGGTTGGATACAAGTGTCGATTTATATATTAGTGAAGTTCAATGTGAGCCCAATCTGCATTGTATGCTTCAGTTATGACTTTATGAGGCAAGTGTACAGTTTTGGCAGATTTTAGATAACTATCCTTAGGTTTTTGGCCCTAATGTTTGGCTACAACTAATAATATGACCCCTAGAGGCATTCACAAAAATATGAACTGTTTTGGTTCTGGTGCAATTTTGGAAAAAAATAGTGGGTTCTATACTTCGATTTTGATCAATTTTGACATGTTTTTTTTAAAGTAGTTAGGTTTTATTTCTCAAAATTTCACAATGTTATACATCTATATTATTCTTGTTGGGTACAAGTTTTCATTTTTCCTAGTTCCGGAAGTTCTATGTGTGCCTAATTTGCACGATTCAGTTTTGATTTTTTTAGGCAAGTTTACCGTTTTTGCAGATTTTAGGTAACCACCAATAGGTTTTAAATCCTAATGTTTTGCTAAAACTCATACTTTGACCAGTAGAGACTTTCATCAAAATATGAATCGTTTTGGTTTCGATGCATTTTTGGACAGAAATAGTGGATTATATTTCGATTTTAAGCCAACACCAAAAAAAAAAAAAAAAAAAAAAAAAAAACAAACAAAATTCGATTTAATCAATTTTGACATGTTTTTTATTTTGAAGTAGCCAGGTTTTCTCAAAATTTCACAATGTTATTCATCTATAGTATTCTTGTTGGATAAAAGTGTCGATTCTTTTATTAGGGAAGTTGTGTGTGAAAGCAATCTCCACGCTTCAGTTATAACTTTATGAGGCAAGTTCCCGTTTTTGCAGATTTTAGGTAACCACCCATAGGTTTTAGGTCCTAGTGTTTTGCTACAACTCATAATTTGACCTCTTGAGACTTCCATAAAAATTTCAGTCGTTTTGGTTCCGGTGCAAATTTTGACAAAAGAACAGTGGATTATATACTTCGATTTTAAACAATTTTGAAATGTTTTTCGAAGTAGCCAGATTTTCTCAAAATTTCATAATGTTATACATTTTCAAACTTTTTACTTATTTTGAGGACTTTCTACAACTCTTTCCGAAAGTGTTTCAATGTTTTAAAATGGTTCACAACGTTTTTGAAATTTTATGGCGCGCATAAGACGGTTCTTAGACGACGATTCATGTTAGCCGACCCCGAATCATTTTGGGAATAAGGCTTGGATGTTGTTGTTGTTGTTGTCAAATACGAGTGTCGGTTTCTCTATTAAGCAAATTGTATGTAAGGCCAATGAATTGTACGCTTCAGTTATGATTTTATGACGCACGTGTACAAATTTTGTACATTTTGAGTAATTACCCATAGAGTTTTGGGCCTAATGTTTTGCTACTACTCATAATATGAACCCGTGAGTCTTCCACAAAAATATGAACCCTTTTTGTACCGGTGCAACTTTTGACCAAAAATAGTGGATTATATACTTCGGTTTTAAACAATTTTGACATGTTTTTTTTTTTTGAAGTAGTAATAATTTTACAAAATTTCACACTATTATACATCTATAATATTGTTGTTGGACACAAGTTGTGATTTTATGAGACAAGTTTACCGTTTTTGTAGATTTTAGGTAACCACCCATAGGTTTTAGATACTAATGTTTGGCTAGAACTCATAATTTGACCCCTAGACTCTTCAACAAAAAATTGAGCCGTTTTGGTTCAGGTGCAATTTTGGACGAAAAACAGTGGATTATATTCTTCAATTTTGATCAATTTTTACATGTTTTTTGAAGTTGTCAAAATTTCTCAAGATTTCACAATATTATACATCTATCGTAGTCTTGTTGGATATGAGTGTCGCTTTCTCTATTAAGGAAATTATGTTTGAGGCCAATCAGTTGTATGCTTCAGTTATGAGTCTATGAGGCAAGTGTACCGTTTTTGCAGATTTTAGGTAACTACCCATAGGTTTTTGGCCCTAATGTTTTGGTAAAACTCATAATATGATCCCTAGAGCCTTTCACAAAAATATAAACTATTTTGCTTCCGGTGCAATTTTGGACAAAAAATAGTGGATTATATACTTCGATTTTGATCAATTGTGACAAGGTTTTTTTGAAGTAGTTAGATTTTCTCAAAATTTCACACTGTTATACATCTATATTATTCTTGTTGGATACAAGTTTCAATTTTTCTATTAGAGAAGTTATATGTGGGCCCAATCTGCAAGTTTCATTTATAACTTTATGAGGCAAGTTTCCGTTTTTTGCAGATTTTAGGTAACCACCCATTGGATTTAGGTCCTAATGTTTTGCTACAGTTCATTATTTGACCCCTTGAGACTTCCAAAAAAAATTGAGCCATTTTGGTTCCGGTGCAAATTTTGACAAAAAACAGTGGATTAAATACTTCGATTTTAAACAATTTTGACATGTTTTTCGAAGTAGCCAAATTTTCTCAAAATTTCACAATGTTATACATTTATTGCGCGCTTGTTGGATATGAGAGTGTCGGTTTCTCTATTAAGCAAATTGTATGTAAGGCCAATGAGTTGTACGCTTCAGTTATGACTTTATGACACACGTGTACAATTTTTGCAGATTTTGAGGAATTACCCATAGGGTTTTGGGCCTAATGTTTTGCTACAACTCATAATATGAACCGTTGGGGCTTCCACAAAAATATGAACCCTTTTTCTTCCGGTGCAACTTTTGACCAAAAATAGTGGATTATATACTTCGATTTTAAACAATTTTGACATGGTTTTTTTTTTTTTTTTTTTTTTTTGATGTAGTCATAATTTTACAAAATTTCACGCTATTATACATGTATAACATTGTTGTTGGATACTTTCGAGTTTTTTTTATTAGGGAATTTCTATGTGAGCCTAATCTACAGACTTTAGTTATGACTTTATGAGACAAGTTTACCGTTTTTGTAGATTTTAGGTAACCACCCATACGTTTTAGATACTAATGTTTGGCGAGAACTCATCATTTGACCACTCGACTCTTCAGCAAAAATTTGACCCGTTTTAGTTCAGGTGCAATTTTGGACAAAAAACAATGGATTATAAACTTCAATTTTGATCAATTTTTACATGTTTTTTGAAGTTGTCAAAATTTCTCAAGATTTCACAATATTATACATCTATCGTAGTCTTGTTGGATATGAGTGTCGCATTCTCTATTAAGGAAATTATGTTTGAGGCCAATCAGTTGTATGGTTCAGTTATGAGTCTATGAGGCAAGTGTATCTTTTTTGCAGATTTTTGGTAACTACCCATAGGTTTTTGGCCCTAATGTTTGGCTAAAACTCATAATATAACCCCTAGAGTCTTTCACAAAAATATGAACTATTTTGCTTCCGGTGCAATTTTGGACAAAAAAGAGTGGATTATATACTTCGATTTTGATCAATTGTGACAAGTTTTTTTTTTGAAGTAGTCAGATTTTCTCAAAATTTCACACTGTTATACATCTATATTATTCTTGTTGGATACAAGTTTCCATTTTTCTATTAGGGAAGTTCTATGTGTGCCCAATCTGCAAGTTTCAGTTATGACTTTATGAGGCAAGTTTCCGTTTTTTGTGTGCAGATTTTAGGTAACCACCCATTGGATTTAGGTCCTAATGTTTTGCTAAAATTCATTAGACCTCTTGGGACTTCCAAAAAAATTTGAGCCGTTTTGGTTTTGGTGCATTTTTGACAAAAAAAACTGTAGATTATATACTTCGATTTTAAACAGTTTTGACATGTTTTTCGAAGTAGCCAGATTTTCTCAAAATTTCACAATGTTATACATTTATTACGCTCTTGTTGGATATCAGTGTCGGTTTCTCTATTAAGCAAATTGTATGGAAGGCCAATGAGTTGTACGCATCATCAGTTATGACTTTATAACGCACGTGGACATTTTTTTGCATATTTTTATTAATTACCCATAGAGTTTTGGCCCTGATGTTTTGCTACAACTCATAATATGAACCCTTGAGGCTTCCACAAAAATATGAACCGTTTTTGTTCCGGTGCAGCTTTTGCCAAAAAACAGTGGATCATATACTTTGATTTTAATCAAATTTTACATTTTTTTTTTTTGATGTAGTCATAATTTTACAAAATTTCACGCTATTATACATCTATAACATTGTTGTTGGATACAAGTGTCGATTTTTTTTATTAGGGAAGTTCTATGTGAGCCTAATCTGTAGGCTTCAGTTATGACTTTATGAGACAAGTTTACCGTTTTTATAGATTTTAGGTAACCACCCATAGGTTTTAGATACTAATGTTTGGCTAGAACTCATCATTTGACCCCTAGACTCTTCAACAAAAATTTGAGCCGTTTTGGTTCAGTTGCAATTTTGAACAAAAAAACAGTGGATTATATACTTCAATTTGGATCAATTTTTACATGTTTTTTGAAGTTGTCAAAATTTCTCAAAATTTCACATCTATCGTAGTCTTGTTGGATATGAGTGTCGCTTTCTCTATTAAGGAAATTATGTTTGAGGCCAATTAGTTGTATGCTTCAGTTATGAGTCTATGAGGCAAATGTACCGTTTTTGCAGATTTTAGGTGACTAGCCATAGTTTTTTGGCCCTAATGTTTTGCTAAAACTCATAATATAACCCCTAGAGCCTTTCACAAAAATATGAACTATTTTGCTTCCGGTGCAATTTTGGACAAAAAAATAGTGGATTATATACTTCGATTTTGATCAATTGTGACAATTTTTTTTTGAAGTAGTCAGATTTTCTCAAAATTTCACACTGTTATACATCTATATTATTCTTGTTGGATACAAGTTTCCATTTTTCTATTAGGGAAGTTCTATGTGTGCCCAATCTGCAAGTTTCATTATAACTTTATGAGGCAAGTTTCCGTTTTTTTACAGATTTTAGGTAACCACTCATTGGATTTAGGTCCTACAGTTCATTATTTGACCCCTTGAGACTTCCAAAAAAATTTGAGCCGTTTTGGCTCCGGTGCAATTTTTTACAAAAAACAGTGGATTATATACTTCGATTCTAAACAATTTTGACATGTTTTTTGAAGTAGCCAGATTTTCTAAAAATTTCACTATGTTATACATTTATTGCGCTCTTGTTGGATACGAGTATCAGTTTCTTTATTAAGCAAAGTGTATGTAAGGCCAATGAGTTGTACGCTTCAGTTATGACTTTATGACGCACGTGTACAGTTTTCGCAGATTTTAAGTAATTACCCATAGGGTTTTGGGCCTAATGTTTTGCTACAACTCATAATATGAACCCTTGAGGCTTCCACAAAAATATGAACCCTTTTTGTTCCAGTGCAACTTTTGACCAAAAACAGTGGATTACATACTTCGATTTTAAACAATTTTGACATGTGTCATGATTTTACAAAATTTCACGCTATTATACATCTATAACATTGTTGTTGGATACAAGTGTCGATTTTTTTCATTAGGGAAGTTCTATGTGAGCCTAATATGCGGGCTTCAGTTATGACTTTAAGAGACAAGTTTACCGTTTTTGTAGATTTTAGGTAACCACCCATAAGTTTTAGATACTAATGTTTGGCTAGAACTCATCATTTGACCCCTAGACTCTTCAACAAAAATTTGAGCCGTTTTGGTTCCGGTGCAATTTTGGACCTAAAACAGTGGATTATATACTTCAATTTTTATCAATTTTTACATGTTTTTTGCAGTTGTCAAAATTTCTCAACATTTCACAATATTATACATCTATCGTAGTCTTGTTGGATATGAGTGTCACTTTCTCTATTAAGGAAATTATTTTTGAGGCCAAACAGTTGTATGCTTCAATTATGAGTCTGTGAGACAAGTGTACCATTTTTGCAGATTTTAGGTAACTACCCATTGGTTTTTGGCCCTAATGTTTTGCTAAAACTCATAATATGACCCCTAGAGCCTTTCACAAAAATATGAGCTATTTTGGTTCCGGTGCAATTTTGGACAAAAAATAGTGGATTATATTCGATTTTGATCAATTGTGATATGTTTTTTTGAAGTAGTCAGATTTTCTCAAAATTTCACAATGTTATACATCTATATTAAGATTCTTGTTGGATACAAGTTTCCATTTTTCTATTAGGGAAGTTCTATGTGTGCCCAATCTGCACGTTTCAATTATAACTTTATGAGGCAAGTTTTCGTTTTTGCAGATTTTAGGTAACCACCCATAGGTTTTAGGTCCTAATGTTTTCCTACAACTCATAATTTGACCCCTTGAGACTTCCATAAAATTTTGAGCCGTTTTGGTTCTGGTGCAATTTTTGACAAAAAAAAGCGTCGATTATATACTTCGATTTTGATCAATTTTGACATGTTTTCGAAGTAGCCAAATTTTCTCGAAATTTCACAATGTTATATTATCGTGCTCTTTTTGAATACGAGTGTCAGTTTCTCTATTAAGCAAATTGTATGTGAGGCCATTGAGTTGTACGCTTCAGTTATGACTTTATGAGGCACGTGTACAGTTTTTGCGTATTTTAAGTAATTACTCATTTACCCATATGGTTTTGGACTTTTGGCCGTAATGTTTTGCTACAACTCATAGTAAGAGCCCTAGAGGCTTCCACAAAAATATGAACCGTTTTTTGTTCGGGTGCAACTTTTGACAAAAAACAGTGGATTATATAATTCGATTTTAATCAAATTTTACATGTTTTTTTTGAAGTAGTGGGATTTTCTCGAAATTTCACAATGTTGTACATCTATGGTATTCTTGTTGGATACAAGCGTCGATTCTTTTATTAGGGAAGCTCTATGTGAGCTCAATCTACACCCTTCAGTTACAACTTTATGGGGCAAGTTTACCTTTTTTTTTTGCAGATTTTAGGTAACCACCCATAGGTTTTAGGGCCTAATGTTTTGTTAGAACTCATAATTTGACCCCTCGAGACTCCCACAAAAAATTGAGTTGTTTTTGTTCCAGTGCGAGTTTTGACACCCCAGCAAGACTACCATTTTCCAACGTGGATTCAGTTCAACTATTTTGCAATGTGTGTGCACTAATTTGTACCCGAATGTACCAAGACTGTCAAATCAATCTAACTTTCATATGAAGCTTCATACAAGAGTATATCTAAAAGTCTGCAGTTACATACTACTCCGTATCTACTTATGTTTATATCAACGGGGCAGAAATTAGCTGTTTCAGCATCAGTGTTAATTCAGAGAGGCAGCCTTTACAAGTTCCTCCCTAGTTTCCTCAACATTTTTAGATAGTGTAGCCATCTCGCTCTCGCCTTGATTTTGATCGACTCTTACGATCAAGGTAGCCGAGCTTGATCTCTCCTCAGCTTCATAATCACATGGTTCAAGTTGGTCGTAGCCAGCTGCGGGCTGTAAGCAGCCCGTGCTCAAGAAACGGTGAAGGGTTGGGCCGGAGGAGTGTCGCCTTAATGAGCTTGTCGAATTCTTTGAGATTGTTCCTACAAGGGGTCGAGGAGGAGTCTTCTCTGCATTCTCTTCGTGCTTCTTCTTCACATCTTTATGCCATTTCTTAAGAGCCTTTGATGTCTGCTCGTCAAATATAGTCTTTTTCATGTGAGACCCCATCTGCCAGAGTTTTCACCCCAAAAACTCAGTATAATTTACTACTGTGTATTATTATGAGGACTCGTAAACAGATTTTTTTCTTTTCCAATGTTTCGTACCTGTGTTACAAGAGCGTAAAGTGGAAGAATGCTATAACTGCACAGAACCATTGCACCCACCCTGCAAACCCAAGTTATACAGGTTAACTAGCAGAAACTTCAGATGACTTCACAGCATTTTGTGACTCTTATCTTGTTGTTATAGAAAATTTCAGACGGACGTTGGATGATTGAATCATCTCCACAATATACATAACCAAGACTCACCCCATAGCGATTTTAGTGATCGCAAACAGTAATTTATCATGGAAGCAAGATTTCAATCCAAATTCATACTGCAACAAACAAAGCATGGGTCAGACAATCCTCCTGGCTAAACTTTTGTTTGTACAGAAGTTAATAGTAGCTCAAAGGTAATCGAATTCATTACCAATATCCAAAAGAAATATGTTATCTGGAACGCGTTCTGCATCAACAAAAAGGCCAAATACGCCTTCATTAGTTCTAATCCAAATAAATTTCATGATTCTTAACAACATAGTAATGCAAAGTTCAGGATTTATAAACCAACATGATCAAAATGTTTTAACAGATTGCCAAGCATTGCAGTGAACAGATTGGTAACATGAATATAGAATACATGACCACTGAACTTTACTACGACGTTTATGAGACAGGTAATGTAATGAAGAAGATTAGTTGCAGGCTCACAGGTAAATACCTGAAATAGAGTAAAGTGGAGGAGATGCAGGATAAGTCGAGGCTTAGAAAACCAGAAATACGTATCCGATCCTTGTACAAGAGGAATTCCTTGGACTACAGCGTGACGATCTGTGATTTCCAAGGCCATCTTTGTTAGTATGGCCTGAAGCTTGGTTCCAATTGCAAGAATGGCCTAAAAAAAAAAAAAAAAAACTATAGAATTAGAAGATTTTTTCAGTGGTGTCTGATAATTCATAAGACTGAAGACAATTTCTTACCATTAGAGGAAGTATGGATGCCCAGAAAAGTGTGTGCCACCCTGCATATTTTACAGCAGAAAACGAATGAATCTCAGCGTCTAAGAGCTGGGATATAGTCATATGAATGTTGTAATCGATGCCTCGTAGAAATTAATATCTCACCATTAACATTTAGAAGCAAGAAGATTACGAAAGATGCCCATAAGATAGGACTGCATGTGTAACAATATAAGAGGCAAATGTTTAGCAGCAAAAAGAACTTGATCTTATGGATGGAAGATATCAACGACAACGAACCTCACCTGACTCCGACAACAACCTTAAAATCATCTTCCAAAGATCTTTTTATATACTTTTGGAAGTTAAATTGACCTCCTGGAGCTATGTGTGTCTACAGCAGAAAAGTGCAAGTATAAATTATGCAGGGATTATATTTTTCCGGATGAGGCTAAAATTTCATCTGTAACTAGAACTCACGGTAATGAAGCCATTCCTCAATGTCAAATAGTCAGCTTTAGTAACGGATTTGAAGAATTGCCGGAAAAAACATCCCTGTGATCCAGGAAAGATCAAAGGTAAACGACATCAGAGTGACCTTACAATGCTACTCTATTTGCTACTGTACTGATGGCAAAAACATGAACTAGTGAGTCATGTAACTTTGCTGTCAGTATGTGGCATCGATAAATGTTAGTACACAATCCACAGAAGTTTTTACTTACCACATAAAAGAAGAAAGGGGACCTCGCCCAAAAGCTGTTGTGTGTTTTAACAAATGACGTCTCATGAGTGAGTCTCAACCTTGATGGATCTGAGAAATATTAACAGTTAAAATACGAGGCATCAGCATATCTCGGATTTTAGTTTTTTAAAAGTGTAAGGAAGTTGTCTCCAAGGAAGCCAGAGACGAGTTCTACCATTTGTGAATTCATAGTCAAGTGTTGATGTCTCACGCTCCCAATTCTTCCAACCTCTAATCTACATTAACATTCAAAAAGAGTGAACGAATAGGCAAAAGTATCAGTCACTCTACTGCTTCATCAATTAAAGTATTTCAGAACACCCAAATTAGTACCAATAAATTACTGAACAACTGTCACACGGAAAAATTTGATTACATAGATCCTACTTCCTCAAGTTTGTGTCAACTGATCAACAAGAATGGCGTTACAGCCTTAACGTTGCACCAACAGAAACTTGACTAAGGCTGTACTTACAGCTATTTTAGTATTTTGACACCAGAAAAATCTAGTTTCATCGAAAAATGTAGAATTATGTGCTCAATAAAAGGCATTCTGATTATACCTTGAGTTTTCCGAGCATCATGGTAATGGCGCTGTACAGAACATGAAAGACTGCTAGAAAGAATATGAGAATGTGTAGTTGATGTGCTGCCTCAACTGTTATGAGTGGTTCAAACCCCTATCAGCAGAAAATAAGAACAATTTTACCAAAAACTCAGCTAATCCTTGTACAGGGATTAATTGGAAAACAAAAAAAAAAATGCAGACACAATATTACAGATCACAGGAAATTGCTTATTAGACAGCATTCAATCAAAGACAGAACATTACAAATCATATGCTTCAGCCCTGCAATGTAGTCCAATTAGCAATTCCTGAACCCTGCCTCAGTTCAGTTTTTCTGCCATAGCCACACTCATGTGACACTGTTTCGACTTATCATGTTGCATTTTGTAAAAATTTTAAGTAGTTAAGTCGTTGGAGCTTATGTCTCTCCGTTTTTATTTTTTTATGTACCATGCAACATTTAATCAAGAGTACTCCCTCCAATTCACAATGCTCTTCCCCTTGGAAAACCGTAAACTTTGAGTTACGGTTCCTAAAGGGAAAATCATTGTGACGCGTAAATGAAAGGTCACACCCTCTATGACAAATTAGATGATAATAAACACATTCTTCCTACAGTTCAAGGACTATTCTGAAGCCAAAAAAACACAGTTTTAGAGAGTAGAAACATTATATTTTTGTATATAAATAGTCTAATTCCAAGAACCTGGCACTTGCCAATTTTAAAACTAACCCTTTGTTTTTATGCCATGGGTAGAATCATAGAACCTTGAAATTGGCAGTTTTAAACAGATTTACATTGAAGACAACATTTAATCAAATTAAACTATTTGCATAAGATACCATTACCACATTAGTACGTAAATTAAACACCCAAAAACGGTCAGTCAACACTGATTTTTCTGTGGATAGAATAATCCTCTGCTACGTTCTCGGCCGACTAATGTAGATAAAAGCTTATTTTTGCCGAACATACCCTTTACTAAACGAGTTATAAAGTCGATATTGTATACATTCAACAGTAAACAAAATCTTAGTCGTAAAATAATATACAAGATTGATAATTTTAGTATGAGCCGATATATAGTTTTACCGTGCTACACTTAGAATCGGACTCTTTGTCAACTAGAATCCGGTGCTGGTTCCACAAAAGCCTCCGGCCATTCTCGCCATCGGAGGCCGAAATTTTTGCATTTTTAAGAACACATGGTAACATGGTGTCCGCAACTTTGGAAGAAATGCAAATTTGGGAAATGTAGTTCTGACTAAATGTCAAGAGCAGTGATATAAACCCCAACACCATCAACTCTGCACATAATACAAATTAAAAACTTCAAAAACACGTCTCAAGTTCTCAACAATTCAGTAAAAAAAGATATTAACTCAGTCAAATATTTCAAGAGTGATCTGAGCTTTTAAACATTTTGGTCTCTTATTACCTCCTTTAACCTTGTCCAAAGCTTCACATAATGCTGCCTTATGTCTCTTTTTCAATATCTGTAATAAACAAAATCGACTTTATCTAAAACAACAACAACAACAACTAAGTCTTATTTTCAAAATGATCTGGCTCGACTTTATAAGTGTTATTTTCAAAAACCTCTCGATAAACCTTCTTAAGCACAGTACAACCATAGAACAATATGGTACAAAAACGATGATTTTTACACTCTCAGAATTGATTTTTTACCCTCGTTGTGAGTCACATTTTCCGTGTCTGAACAAGACTCCTTACTCCTTAGCGTCAATTTCACAAATCATCAAATGGGCAACCAAAAATTAGTGCAAATTAATCGATCAACCCTCATTAAAAGATTTTTAAAAAAACACAGAAATTGAAACTTAAAAATCATTACATTTTGAAACTGCTATACAAATAAAACCCATAAAATAATTAATTAAAGAATAAAAAAAAAAGAACAAACCGTTCCAAGAGCATGGAGACCCTTCTCCAAAACAATGGAGATGAGAACAATGACAGCACAAAGCCCAGCGACGGCCCATGTTGGTGTTTGATCAAGTGTCTTTCTGTTAAAGTGACACCCAAAATACTCCACATATGAGTGTCCCACATTGGAAAAATAGAAGAGATTTGTCTACCATATAAACCAAGGAGTTACTCCTCCTATAGCCAATTGGTTTTAGGATGGAACCTCCTTGGGCTTATCAAGTGGACTATCTCTTCTCCTTATGGGTGTGGCCCAGGCCCGCGTAATTTCACATGGTATCAGAGCCCATAGTTAAAGTCTTGGGTCTCAATGAATTCATCTGGGCCGAAAATGCCGATAAATCGGCCACTGATAAATCAGTGCAAAAATGCAGCTGGCTTTACGGTAAGCCAGTATGCCCTTAAAAGGGACCTCATATGTGAGAGGGGAGTGTTAAAGTGACACCCAAAATACTCCACATATGAGTGTCCCACATTGGAAAAATAGAAGAGATTTGTCTACCATATAAACCAAGGAGTTACTCCTCCTATAGCCAATTGGTTTTAGGATGGAACCTCCTTGGGCTTATCAGGTGGACTATCTCTTCTCCTTACGGGTGTGGCCCAGGCCCGCGTAATTTCACACTTTCCTTCACCAATACGACTCCCTCCACTCATCTATTTTGCACTTCTGAAGTTTAAGAATGAAAATAAAAAACAGAGCTTTTGGAAACGGGAAGACCTTAATTTTGTAGGGCACCCTTAGCTTATTTATAAGGATAGGTGATGCATTGATTTCCAAGAGAAGGATAGTTTATCTCTTTTCTGTTTAATACGAGGCGTAAAGGCTGATACAAGAGATTATCTACCTTATTAGTCGACCATGATACCAACTTTTTAACACGGCGAAGTATTTTGAGGAAATGAAAGAGAGGATAGAGAGTAACGCGGTATTATGGGTTAAAACTTAAAATGTATATGTGTGTTTGTTTGTTTGGCGTATACAACTCTAAGGCCAAATTCGGCCGAATTACTTATTCAGTAGATAGGCGACGAATAGGTCTTTACTAATTTAGTGAGGGTGGTTTTAGGACAAGATGGAATTAAAGAAGGACTATATTTATGGTGTTAGGTGTTGAGTGTTGACAAACATTTGACTATGAAAGAAGGATAAGAGGGGTAATGTGGCGGTTTTGTGACGGAGTACATTTTATATGGAGTTTTATGGGAGTTATACTAGCTCCTAGGATGTTGGGCCTTCTTTTGTGACCTTTAAATTGGAGGGGGGAAAAAAGTGTTTTTAATGGGTTTTGGCACACAAACACATCTCATGCATTGACCCACACTTTGATCTAGTTTTGTCAAATTAGATGATGATATGCAACCAAATTTGGCTATATTAAAGAGATTTTCCAACAAACCCAAGTCTCTTGGCCTGGTTTGGGTTTGGTTTGAGACGAGGTCGTGGTCTGTTTGGATATATGGGAGAAATTTAAATTATAAGTAATTTGTTAATTGTTGATGTTCTCTTTTTCTTTGCGATTTGAAGGTAGTAGGGGCCTACTTTGATTTTTCAGATGACTAATTAGACTCGTAAATACTTTTATTGCTATATTATTTTATTTTTATAGAGGTAAAAAATCATAGGTTGATCCACGAATGTAAGACCAACTTAACTCATCCTTTCGGATAAGAGAAGTAAGAGAGTCAGAAGGACTCTCAAACCACCGCGTAAGAGGACACGAATGCCCCAAATTGGCCATAAAGTCTGCGACTTTATTAGCCTCACGAAAGTAGTGAATAATCTCCACTTTGTAAAAAGAATTAAGGTCCACTAGAGCATCTTCAATAATGTTGGATATTTTCCAAGGAACTTTCCAATTACGACGAATAAAGATCACACAAAAATTATCTCCCTCAACTTTTACTGCTATATATCCAAAGGTGAAATTCCCGAAACTCTCATGCAACATCTTTAAATTTCAAAGCCAAAAGTCCAAACAACAAAATTATCTCTTTCAATATATACATTTTATACATCTTATGTCTGTAGACGACGATTTCTTAGAGCTAGGCTATAAGAAAACATCGATAATTGAATTTCGTTCTGTGTAGCAATCAGAGTATATCTACATTTCGCGCGGATTTTGGTAAAATTTGAATTCACTTGAAACCCGCTAACCCATGGACAAGCCCGCTATCCTGAAAATAGCGGGTATGGACACTGCAGTAGGCCCGTTTTAGTAGACATGGACATGATATCTTGAGCCCACTGGTCAATTTTACATTAAGTAGCCCGGCCCGAGCCCGCTAATGATCAACTCTCTAAGGAGGAGTGCTTCCTAAAAAATTTGAAGCTCACAAATTAGCTGATGAGTTCATCGATTTCTTGCAATCGTGCCAACCTTGGGGATTTGGCCCAAACTCTTTTCCATCTCGATCTGTTATTTGTCATATCCTTCCTCATATCACCATGGAGAACGACACTCATCGTGCTCCGTGCTCACCCTATCATTTCACCAGAGAGTACTAACATGATGACTAGTAAAATATACGAGGTTAAATTCGCCTTTGCTTTAAATTATCGAGGAGGTTACACTATTACAACTTATAAGTATTACCATCATGCCTCGCCTCCATCCGTGCGGATCACCTATCCCACTCCATGTACCCCTCCAATCACATTTTAGTATTTCATATATCTTTATTCAAAGAAATATATCTTTAAAAATTAAAAATAATAAGATGGGGTACATGTAATGAGATAGGAAGATGGGACAGGTAATCCGCATTCCGGCTTCCATCCCACCAATTACTTGGAACTAAACTGAAGTGATGCAAATGAGATCCAACTCATCAGAAGGCAACTTTATTTGTGGCAGCTACTTATATTATATACTACGGCAATCATTAATGACCAAATCAAAAGAGACAAAAACAAATTAGGCATCAAACACAAATCTCACACTCGTGATTGAAATTTTTTAACTCCAAGTTGTTGCTACTAAACTTTTATTTCGGACACATTTATGAAAATGACTGAAATTTCTAATCGAAATTAGTCACCTATGACTGTACTCTCTAGCTACTTCATTTGACAAGTTAATATTTTGTTTGAACTTCGCATATTTCAAAACTAAACGCTTTAACATTTCTAAAATAATGGTATAGAATACGACTCTTCGAAAACATGACCCGAGACTGGCATCAGAGATACGCCTCCCCTAGTTTGGCCCAAGATTGATGATGATTAGAATCTTAAAAGGCTGTGATCATTTAGGATACTTCTTCTACACCCTCCTCCAGATCATTGCCCATAATAGTAATCTCCTTCCAAATTTGACATATCATATCACGTAAATATTACTCGCTGACGCAATTTCAAACCTTAGCTTAATTAGCTTTAGCCAACCAACAACATTTTTCGTTTATAAATAGGACGTAACTCCTTTTTATGTTTCATCTTCTTCCTCCTCCTTTCTCTCCCTTGATTCTTTCTCTACAAGCCAATTATTTTATTATCAAAAACCCAAGTTTTTCCAAGATTATTCAAGCTCATCATATCATCAGGTAATTTTTCTTTTTATTACTACCTTTTTACAGTAATTTTCCAAGAGTGTATATAACAATTTTTAATGATTTAATAATGTTCATGTCAATTTTATTTCTTTCACACTAATTTTTGTGTATTTATGATTGGTTGGTTGGTTGTTTTCTTTCCCTTTCTTGTGGAGTTAATGTCACAAAAGTACATTTCTAATAAAACAATAATTCAGCAAGATGGTGACTACATTCTAATAAAAATAATCAACAACATTACTACATATATACTTAGTAGCTTGTAATAATTAAGAAATAAGAACCACTTTTTTTTGGGGTAGTTCTGCCTCAATTTGGTGTAAGACTTCAATTTGAAAATTTAGATCATCCCTGACATTATGGCATGGTCAATTGGTCATTTGATCGACCTTAGTTGCATTGTTATACATATGGTAAATTGAGATTTTTTTTATTTGTTTTTATTTGTTATACATACGTGATTTCATTTTTTGCATGCGAGCATGTGGGACTAATCGAAACTAATTAATCATAATATTGGAAAATGTGATACGTTTGGTCGTCTTAGCGGTTAGATTGAGGACCAATTAATAAAGCTGGCGGAGAAAGTAATGATTGAGTTGTACGTAGTAGCTTGACAATGACTCTTTTTTCGTCGTGTCTTGATTTACGATAGCCTGCTATTGCTCATGACCTCCTATATATAACTTGTCTGCCGAAATTTACGTTTGAGGCTCAGTATATACATAATTACATATGCAGAGGACATCACGCGGAATGCTAGTCTCGTTAGTTCATCACTGTGTTGGAGTTAGCAATTATCAATATATTACTCAAAGAGTTAAAAACATCTTTTATATAAGATGGGAGGGACCTTGAATATTAATCTATTTAAAATACTAAAATTGCTTAAATAATGTAAATAACATCTAGTTTAGTGGTTTATTAGTTGTGCATTAGAAATGTAGTTTTGGTTGTGCGTTGGGTTTGAATTTACACAAGAACCTCTTTATTTGCTAAATTCAAATACTCCATATGACTAATGACTTCCTCTCATGTGACTTTAAAACTGTCGAGTCTGTATTACATAATAATTTGATTTATTATGTTCAGCCTTAAGGTTAAAATTGTCATTGTCGTGTATATACAGTCTACTCGTATTATAGTAATAGTTCCTATGTATCACCTAGCTTGTATGTTTGTCATTTGTGTTATACACCGAAGAGGTAATTCGTAGAGCCTAAACCACTGTGGTTATTATTACCATGCATACCCTGTTTATTCATTTGTCATATATTTAACGTTACAATGATGAAAAGAACGAAAGGAGCAATTTGGAGAATGAAGAAAAATGACACATGAATTAGGATTGTGACAACACTAGACTTCAAAGGTTCAAGAGGCTTCTCAAGAAAACTTTTCTACGTAATTGCAAATTATTTGTAATGTATAGTATTATATACACCGTATTTCCCTTTAATTCTACGACGGTTCGCTATCTAACATCTAACATAGTATTATCATTTGCATGCATGTTCAGCTGAAGCTACAATTGAAGTGTTCCACTTGCATTATTGGACCGTCAAAATTATTGCTGGAATTCTGGAATTTACATACTCCTACTTGTTGTTTTGCGTTCAGCAAACATTACGTACAAAAATTTGGGACATACACATTTGATCAAAATTCAAAACAAATATACAACCAAAAAAAAAAAAAAAGATGGGATTTTGGTCATTGTTTGAAGTGGCATCTATGCCTATACTTCAAGTGTTGATAATCAGTGGATTGGGCGCTTTTATGGCTACTAGTTATTGCAATCTTTTGACGGCCGATGGTAGGAGGATTCTGAATAAGGTACGTATGTATATATAATGTATTATTATCATGCATATTGATACTCATGCCTAGTTATACAATTGTACATAGCTACAAGTCACGACTCCACGACTTTTGTCATGCGTGGAGTTAGGCTTGCTAGCTAGGTGCATTATGGTGAACGGTATCAGTACCGTATCACACGAACACTTGTGATGAACCAACATTTTTTCGATTATTAAAACATAGTATTAGGACTTTAGGATCGGAGTTAGTTGTTATTCAATTTTAACTTTACTGTATTTTGTGTGATATCCTCTATTATCACGTACATATACATAATCTAATTTGAACATATCTCTAATGTTATAAAATGAATGTGATAAATTGTTATAAAGTTTTTATCATGATATTTGTAAGGAAATTTGAGTTAAATAAAAATTGGAATAATAAAAGAGGAATTAAGCACTAAAACTTTTGAATAATGCAGATAGTGTTCGTGATTTTCACTCCATCGCTCATGTTTGCAAGTCTTGCCAAGACAGTTACCTTGGAAGACATTATTTCATGGTTAGCAATCTTCATTTACACTGAACTTCCCCTTCTTTTCTCTCTTGTCGAAAATTCGCAGAGATTTAGAACATTACCCTACTATGTTGTGTACATATTGGTAAAATATGAAGAACTAATTAACAGAGTAATAATTCAGCGTAACAAATACAAATAAGTGCTTCAAAATTCTATATTTGGCGTTTCTAATGTGAATGTCTAAGAACTTTAGGATCAATGTAGGGTAAATTCAATGTTACAATTGTATAAATCACGTAACATCACTATAGTTTATGTTGAACTAGCTTAAACCAATATACTGTACTATGTAACATTATAGATCAGATGAGCAAAATCACAAAAAAAAGTACACATCTTTTTTGTTTGCTAAATTTCGATTTGTAGGTGGTTTATGCCGATTAATGTGGGACTTACATTTCTATTCGGAGGGATTCTTGGATGGATACTGGTTAAATTGCTGAAACCCGGGTTGCATCTTGAAGGTTTAGTAATTGCCTGTTGTTCATCAGGTGATTATTTACTCATCAACTTATTCGCGTAGATGGTTATCAGTATACAGAAATTTTCGTGTTCTCATCACCAGCTGTCTGTTACAATTTCTCTGATGCAACAGCAAACTTAGGGAACCTTGTTCTGATCATAGTCCCTGCAATTTGTCGCGAGGATGGCAGTCCATTTGGTAGTGATCATGACGCTTGTGCTTCAGTTGGACTATCTTATGCCTCTTTCTCCATGGCGGTATGACATAAAATTCATTTTTATTATGTTTCTTCGATCAATCTAGTTGTTGTTGTTGTTGTTGTTGTTGTCGACATTGCTGAAGTGGTGTGTGAACAATGTTATTTCAGCTTGGCGGGTTTTATATATGGACGTACACGTACCATTTGGTTAGGAGTTCATCTGTAAAACACAAGGCACTGATAGCAGCAGAAGAGGAGTCTTTGAAGCAACCGAACAAGGACTTGGAAGCCGATGTTAAAGCTCATCTCTTGGATGGACATATTCAAGAAAATGATGCACAAATCCAGCCTGTAAGTTGTCTACTATCACAGAGAAGTAACAGATTCTGAACAAAATGACAATTTGATATCTGAAGTTTTCGCACTTGTGGGACTGTAGGCCTCTCCTAAGAAAGGAGATGAGCCCTTTTGGCGAAAGATGGTAGATATTCTGCGTCAGATTCTAGAGGAGTTAATGGCACCTCCTACTGTTGCTGCTGTGAGTTTTTCTGCGTCTTCTATTCCCATAAATCCTGTATATTTCGCACAGACGTTCCTGTCTGATCTGAACTGGTTTCTGCTTTCATCATGTTAGGTTTTGGGGCTCTTGTTTGGGGCAGTTACTTGGTTGAAACACCTCATCATAGGAGAAGGCGCCCCATTTCGTGTGATACAAGACTGCATCAAATTGCTTGGGTATGTCTTCGATTTATACCTTCCTGCCTTTAAGAACAATGGTTTCACTACATTAGGCATATACTGCACACAGCTGCTGAAATTCGAAATGCCTGAACTTTCTCTGTAGGGATGGAACTATACCCTGTATCACCCTTATATTAGGTGGAAATCTAACTCAAGGTACTAAAATCCCACATATCAAGGACTTGTCTTGCTGGTTTTTAAGACGGTATTATTTGGTATGATTCTCACAGAAGCGTTTTCTGACTGATTCCTGTAATGATACAGGTTTGCGATCAGCAAAAATTAAGACACCAGTGATTCTTGCAATCATCCTTGTTAAGTACATTCTGCTTCCAATTATCGGAATTGGAGTAGTGAAACTTGCTGGTAGCTTCGGCTTCCTCCCTTCAGACCCTTTGTATCACTTTGTATTGATGCTTCAGTTCACACTGCCTCCAGCCATGAATATTGGTCAGTATACTCGGAAACTTCCACAATATCGCGATTCAGCAGCCTAACTCTGCTAGTTTTTGTGCTCATAATGTACCCTCTACACTGAATGCAGGAACCATGACACAGTTGTTTGATGTCGGACAAGAGGAATGCTCAGTCATATTTCTGTGGACATATGCTTTCGCAGCCCTTGCACTTACTCTATGGTCTACTGCGTTCTTGTGGATTCTATCCTGAACCAAAGTTCAGGACGCACGATTTCATCATGATTCTTCAAGCAACTAGCCTGATATTTTTGACACTACAGAACTGTATCATACTACATATGATTCATTGACCGCCCGAATTTCACAGCATATGTTGTTCAGTCAAGGGATGAACCCAGAATTTCCGAACGATGCCAGCCTCAGCCTAAAAGACATATTCCAAGAGTGGCTGCTAATGAAGATTCAAGTTCTTTGCTTTATAAAGATTGGGATATCACTACACTGTACCTGTACCTGTAACATTATAATGTGATTTTCTTTTTGTAATACTAGAAGAAATTATTTAGTGCGAAAATTGACTCTGAGAAGAGCGTAAACATGTATAAGCGTGGCCATTTTTTGACTGATATACAACGAATTGGATTTTGACAAACTCACTAAATATACAGAGTTACATTGGAAAGAATTGCCGGGGTGAGGGGGAGGGAATATGTCAGCCTCTTCACCTTGAGCGGTTGTTGTATTCCAAAGGATTGAAAAGAACAACACAGGATTGTAGGGCAGAGCTTCGTGACTTCGTCCACAGAATGTGACGTAAAATTGCAACTTCTACAGAAGAGTCAGTTCGAGTTTAGCTCTATTAGGTTGGGGTTCCACTACTTCCATGTGAATCTTCACCATTTGCAGAACATTGTAAGAAATGCTACCATCCACCTTCTTGACCTGCTGGGTTTGCTCATCTACCACCCACTCTCCGGCCCCCTTGTCGCCTTTTGCTGTGAGATAGACTGGGCCTTCAATGCCAAATCTGCAAATCAAAGGGGGTGCATTAGACAACATCATGGAGACGAAAATCAAAGAATATGGAAAGCAATCTCATTTAAGGTTGTTAAATTTCTGTATCGTAGACTATAGCAGAGTGAGGAAGCCCTCCAATCCACTCGTCTATGGCTTGCACTTTCTGCTCATCAGAAAAAGAGGTAATATGCTAAAGCTTCAGTGCTCAACTGCATATAGCAATGCTATATTGATATCTACCTAAAAGAAATGTTCCAACTCAGTAAATTGCTGACAATGATTTTTAGGGAAGGTGAATCAACGGAAAAGGAACTTCACCCTAATTTAACATTTATTCCGAAACCAGTAGTGATTCCTCTGATTGTTCGAGGAGGCGAGGAGGCAAACAGACAAATTTAAAGCAAAGAAAGTCCAAGAAATAAAGGTAAGGAAGCCGTGACGGCATGCGTACTTGGGAACAAACACAATAAATCCATTGGATCTTATCTTCACTATTCTGGCCTCCGTGTCAGTGGGTCTGCAGGAGAATAGAAAGATTCAAATGCGTCAAAATCTTTACACACCCCCGCAAAAAGCAGAGCCGCAGGATAGGGTTAGCAGTAAAGGATGCCACTTACCGCTTCCTGAAGTATATGAGTGTATGGAGCTCTACGGACGCCCGACCGGCCATTTGGGCATTTCTATGTCGATAATTCAGATCTAAAACAATTGCCCATATTACAATAGTCAGTACCGATAACTTCAGCTGTAAACCACGTTTACACAATACAGAAAAACATAGCTTATCATCAAAAATCAAATTCAGGAGTTTTCGATCACAGAATCCCCGAGGATTCTACCCACCCAACCCATTCCTGCATGCACACGGCTTCTCAAACATAACTTAGCCAGTCAATTAAGCACCAAACATGTTGCATTTAATTTCTTGGGGACTCCCATCACGGGCACACATACATAGCATAACCAATAACTGCCTCTTTCACACAAGCTGTTCTGAAACTAGGTCTCATTCTAACGACCTTGAAGGGTATATATATCTTCACCAACAATCCATATTAAATACAATACAACCATCGAAGGATAAGCTACCATGACATTCTTACGATACTTATAGCACACTCAATTAAACCAAATTCTTTATATCATGGTCAATAGTGCACTTACTATCAGCAATATCAGTAAGTTTAGGCCTATCCTGAAATATAACTGGAAGCTTGGCTATCCCCAGAGATGCAGCAAGTAACCTGTGCACTATGACATCTACAAACAAAAGTATCAATAAATTAGTGGTCAGTAAGTATTGCCTAGAGATAAATTGACAGAACAGGTATACACCAACCTGCATATCTTCTGATAGGAGAAGTAAAGTGTGTGTACAAAGGAGCAGCAAGGCCATAATGGAGATACTCTGGAGGGCTGAGTTCCCCACTACAGAAATATACTGCCTGAAATCATGATCAGGTCAGGAAAGAAGGCAAATTAGCTATACAAGTATGGAACTAAAAAAGAACTGAAAACATCATTAGTACTTACCTGTGTCATGCATCTTGTTGCCAAAATACGGATCAACTTGTTAAAGTATGGATCATTCCCCTAAGAATCAACAACAAAGAAAGGTCAAGCACAAGGTTCAACTCCACCGTCAACCAGTCAACCCCCATCCTTGTTCTATTTTTTATTAATGTTGGGGGGTAACTGAAATCTAAATGTAAAAGCATAATGAGCCGTTCATTCACCCCACCACAAAGCTCAATACAATCTTTGGTGAGGCATAGGGGTGGAGGTGAAACTCATACTGCTATTTAGCACTTACCACAGCCCGGTCAAGTGAATCAGCAAGTGCCTTTGACGAGGAGACATCCAAATCAAGGCCAACAGCTGCGGCAGTTCGTAGCAGCGGTTCAAGCATTTCTTTCGTTGGGATAGGGTGGCGCCTGCAAGCATAACCCCGTTTAGTTTTGGGGGATTGGAGGGAGGGGGATCAATTAGCTAGTTTTAGAAGATAATTAAAGTAGCTTCCATAAAGGGTAGCCTAATTAAAGATGCAGTTTCCAAACCCAGTCTTAGCTTTTTGATGTGGTCTTACTAGAGCCTAAAACATGCAAGGATGGTCATTCAACCCTTAACCCCTGAGATTTACTAACCGATGCCATACTGATTAAAATCCTTTAAAGGTTAATAATAAAAGCAACCTGCTCAGATACAGCAAGTTACCATTTGCCCAAATGCTCCTACCAATGTCCAAAGAAACATGGAAACCAAAACAAGAGACTGCATCTACTGTACCTTAATAATGAACAGAAAGGAAAATGCTTCAACACTTTTTCTGCAACTGAAATATTAGCAGCCAGCATAAACTCCTCAACCATTTGGTTGGCTTCTCGAATTTGATACATGCCTGAAAAAAGAAAATTAAAGGATATGGTATGCTGCTTACAAGATGCCAAAGAACTAGCAGTATAAAACTAGAAAGCAAAACAAAACTGAAAGATATAGACATATAGACATTCAGAAACCTCCAAGAGACAAAACCCAAGTCAAACTAAGCTCTGTCTTGGGTTCAATTAGAAGTGAGATGAAGGCCAAGCACAATCTTGATCAGATAAAAGTAATTAATTATCAACCAATTAATAAAGTTTCAAGCAATAACCTATCATACCTTGATGCCTTCCAGCTCACTTATACAGCATGAATAGATTTAGTACTCATCAACAGAAAAAATGGGTACATGGGCACTTCGAGAGCAATGTAACACATTTGCACACCAGATGTCCTTGAGCAGACAATTATAGCAATTCGCAAAGGTGATATTTCTTCTAGTTAGACGGAGCAACTAATAAAATCAGGCTAGTAGTTGGCCTGTACAATTGGAAAAGCAAACTTCGAGAAGCTCGGAGTTAAATAACCACTAACTTTTAATCGCATCACAAATATGCCTCTAGAGGTATCTATCCCGGCCCCAACTATCACTTAAACTCCCCGTCTAGTATTAGCTGATTCATTCTTCATCAAGCCTCACACAGAAATAATATAAGCAATAAGGAATATACCGATATCAAGGGGATCATGAGTTTCAGTATCAATCTGAAACTTGACCTCAGCAGAAGCAAGTGTTAGAGCTCCTCTATCAATACGTCTCTGCCTCATTATCTGCAATATTGTAGCACAGGGACATTAAATAAAGAGCTAAGAAACATGGAGTGCATAAGTCATATGAGAAGAATGGTATAAAGTGGAAAGAACCTTTGCTAAATGATTCATATTTCTTAGATCAGTAGTCAGTGGATCCACCAAGCGACTGCAAAAGAAAAGGTTATAAATTAGGGAACAGCATGTTGAGCCACAATATACATTTTCATAATAGTTCCAAATCAGCAGTACAGGCAGACATATAATTATGTTCAGAGTTATACTAGCTTAAACTAGCAGTTCGGCACTTGGGTGCTACTTCATTTTACAATGCTTGGGAAATCATATAGCGAATGACTTGAATGTACATAAGGGCTGAGGACATACTTCATTAGCTAGGGGATGTTCACTCATTAAGATGATACCGAGCATATACTTTCAGCTTATCTTATAATAAATTACAAGCTTTTGCCACTAGTTCTCCAGCAAACACACAAAGACACTTTAAGAGTTTCAGAGACGAGAGACAACCTATCATCCATTCTGGCTTGAGCCTCAACATAAGACATTGCCGCACATGACTTGATGACACTTTTTGTGAACCTAGAAGATACAATATCTGCCTGCGGTGTCATTTCCTGTAGATCCAAGTATAGAATTTCAATTTTTACTAGTACATTAAATGATCAAGTATTACAGAGAGGAAGATGAAATGCACGAACATGTAGCACAAAGTTATGACATACCCAAATAACAGAAAATGCTAGCCTCTCAACATCTGATCTGAGCGAACAAATATCTGCGAGTTAAAACAACGTCATCCATACCACCAGATTTCAAATTCCTTGAGATAAGTATTGGACCAGAAAAGTAAGTTTGTTCAACAGGAGCTAAAAAGATAACAACCTTCTGTCAAAGGCTTCGGGAGCATGTCAATTCGACGCTCCACAAGGTACACTGATG
The DNA here is from genome assembly GCA_963680865.1 of Spergularia marina. Lineage (NCBI taxonomy): Eukaryota > Viridiplantae > Streptophyta > Magnoliopsida > Caryophyllales > Caryophyllaceae > Spergularia > Spergularia marina. The sequence continues at coordinate 30,947,359 of OY804545.1, read as the reverse complement.
TCCCCCTTTGAGAAGCTTCAATATCAAGAGGGGTATCAGGGTGGACGAAATTAGTCACATCAGCAATGTCTTAAAGTTTCAAAGTCAAGGATCCAAGACAATGCACTTATATATGGCAAACACATACATCCCTCTTTTTCAAGATGTTATTTCTTATCTGACCAGAATGTTTGCATTCTATCAATGGAGGTGTCAAATACCTTTAATAGGCATCCATTGCACACCTCTTTAGCATAACATTAACCTTAGACATGCAATCACAAAATCTCTGTTTAACTCCTAAGACATCAAGGAACCCAAGGGTACACCAATCTTACAAATACTTTGCCCAAAATCCAACAATGTCATAAATCGTGGTGTGTCTCAAGTAAGGCTTCTCCTGCCCTTTACAAGGTAAACGTTGGGTACACTTCAAGTCACATCCTAACTTCCAAACACAGCAACATTCATTCTCTTACAGCAAGGAGTAATTTTGGAACCTAATGAAAGTAATCTTTGTTAAGTTAGTAGTTCCTTTTAGGGACAGAGTGCATGCCACGTTGTAAGCGAGGGAGAAGTGGATTTCAAGATGTAATATGTTTGGTCACATGTGAAAAGGTAAACACACACAAGACATATAAACCAAAACATGTAAATGAGAATTATATGCATCGTGGGCAATTCTAAAGTATATCAGCCAGTAAAAGGATACGGACTCCCACTTCAAAGTTTCCATTTGGAAGAGGTGTACAGTGTAAAGCATCATCAATATCCCGGCATCCTATAAAAAGAAGTATGTCAGAAAATTAACTGGTTAAAGGGACCACCATCAAATCTCAATAAAAAGAATACAATACCTGGAGGGTCAACACTAAACACTCGCAAGGTTCTTAGGTCCTCCCTGTTGGGATCGGATATATGTTCAGAAGACACGAACCACGGCAATGGTGGCAAACATGCCAACACTTGAGAAGAAAATGGTCGGGAGTTGATATCATTCTCTATTAATACGACCTGCATCATCCACAACCAATGCGATTTCAGGAAAACCAAAAGGTAAAAAGAAGATTGCAGGAGCATCAGCGAGTAAGATACGCTTATCGTTCACAGGAAAGCAAAAAGAGAACGGAAGAGCAACATAAGCAAATTAGAGTACAGTTCACACCTCAGTTTCAGTGTCCCTATCACCAATTTTTCCTATTGTGCTGACATAATGACCTGAAGCATAGCGTGAATCACGGTCCCAAGAGTCCACAGCTACAATGATTCTCTTATCCAAAAGATTTTCAAGTTGCCGAGTTTGAATACGAATCTTTGGTATCCTCCGATCTTTTGAAACAAACAAAGGGCGTGTAACGCCACCACTACCAGCAGGCAAATCCATTGGCTCAAGAGATCCACAGTACCTGCACAGAATTTCATAACATGTTAAAGATATAACACTAAAAATCATCTCGAAACATGCTTAAGATATGCTACCTGACCTCAAGAAAAATATTAAAAAAAAAAAAAAAAAAAAAAAAAAAAAAAAGCTGTATGGTAGCGTGGTAAAAATCTTATGACACTTGCCAAACTCAGGGCTGGCCACTAACAAGAGAGAGTGCTACATGCACCATCTACGGGAAAAATGGCTTCGTAGATTTAACTCACGGAAGCTATATTGGTTTTAGCATCTTCCTAAACCACCAATACTCCAGAATTTAGTTTAATACTCTTATTCCCAAGATACCAACTGACACAGCTTAATGTAACTGCAAACAAAAAAAATACCAATTCAACAAAAATCCGCGTTTATTAGCCAATAGCATCTTCTTCGCACGCAACACATTGTCATTTCATTTAAACACAAGTTTTTAGGTAAGGCCAGCAACCACCACCTAGTACCTTCAAACCCAGGCAGGCAAACACCGCTAGCGTTGCATTACTACTTGCCGTCCCATGACCTCTCTCTCTTTCTTCAAATTCCCCTTTCTCTGCCTCTCCACATCCCACAACACAACAAAACTTCACTGCCCACCATCCACCTCACCAAGAACTGACCACCATCAATAGACCTCTGAAGGTCAAAGAGGAGAGATGTGTGGGTTAGGAAGGAAGAAATGGACGGGGTAGCAGAGAGAAAGAGAGTAAGTTGATGGTGGGAATAAGGATAGAATCAGTATGGCGGTCAAGTGGATGGAACGTGGAAGAAAGAGGGGGTTTGTTTCGGGTGAGTAATAAATACTCCCCTCTCAAGTCTCAACTCAGAAAGATGTTTTTTTAAGCATTAACCACCTCGCGATGACAGAATAGATGAGAAAAGTCTGTGCAAATATATGAGTTTATCAAGCATATGCAGCAGAGAAGTTCCAGTCGGTTTCATTTCTGGAACATATCATCAGTGTCTTGACTAAAGTCATGGTCCAAACTCCAAACTATAGCTCTCTAGGCCAGCCAATAATGCAGGGTTTTATTTGATAGTGCTACCAACAACAATAGCATCAGTAAGTTGTTTCTGCACAACTCACAACAAATGATAGACCCAAAAAGATCATGAATTCATAACTTCTTTGCAAAGCCCACCTAACACAATATTCCTTTTATATCGTCAGAAATTAAACCATAATCGTGTTCTCAAGACACATACACATAGACCAATATTACATGTGAGCATGAGAGTGAGGAAGATGCATGCACGAGAGGGGGTAGAGAATGAGACTTACGAGTGCCAATTCCGTTTGATGATACCCACAACCGAACCATGAGGGCGACAAGGAACTGCTTCCACATTGGAGGCCTGGACATTTGTACTTCGAGGAGCATCATCAGCGCTGCCTGGAACAAGATGTACACCTTCATCCTCCTCATCTGTACAGAAGTAAACACCAAGCAAATGTCATGTACAAAAATTAGGAAAATTGTCGAGTTCCAAGTGTAAACTTTAGCACTCCTAGACCAAGAGCTAACAAAAAGTTATTCATCAGTACGATATTCTCCTGCAAACTCTCCTTAAAGAGTCCTAGAATTTAGATGATCAAGTACGGCAAACTAAGATAGATAGATAACTAGCATTAGTGCATACCTTCATCTGCAATTGATAAGGATTTCTCCCCATGCCACTGATCCTGAGGCAAAAGTTCAACAGCCACTATATCACCATCAAAAGCCCTGTTCATATTGGCTCGTCCTTGTATGATTATCTCATCACCAATGCTCTCACTCCCTAAATATGCTTCAAATGGGTTATAACGGTTAACACGAAGTTTCCCTTGATGGTAGATGCCACGAAGCAAACCAGCAGTGATCTCGGATATTGGTTTATGCTGTATCAAACAAAACATGAATTCATTAACTAAATGAGGCTACACAGCTTAAAAGACAAATAAATAATTACTGCACAGTACCTCACTGTAAATGTTTTGCCTCTTAGACAGTCTTAAGTCTTCGGCATCCTCCATCTCTGTATCCGCGAGGGAAGGTTGCCTGAGGAGATCAAGTAACTCTGGTTGACCCAATGATTTGACATATGACTCAACTGAGGCAAGATAATCAAGGTCAGATTTGAACAAGACAAATTAGTAAAGCTAGCCACGACTTATTGTTTAAGAATGATGATAAAGGACCAAAAATGCCAAGAAAAACTTCACCAGAGTACCTGTCTCTGCAGCTATGCCCTCCTCGCATGCCCTCTTTTTATTCTCCCTATCATTAGTAATGAGTAAAACCTTTACTGCGCAGCCAAGATGTCTCTGATACCATTGAGTTGCCACCCGAATTGCTGTAAGACCACAAGTCACATAAGTGAAGTTTTGAACTAAGCATCACAGTGCCAAACAGCATTAGCATAACCAAATGCTCAAGGAAACTACATCTAATCATCCACTACAATCAAGTTGTAAACACGCAGATGGTAACCAGCAACCAGCATTTAAGCAGAACACACCATGACCCGCTATCTAAAGCCACATAGTAAGCTGGAACATCAAAATCGAAATGACGGGTACAACAAGTAAGTTGGATGGAGCCGTTTCCAAAAAAAAAAAAAAAAAAAAAACATTTGCAGAGTACTATAACATACCTCTATCATTTCTGTCATTTGGACTTTCTCCATCCATAGCCTTGACATAAGTCTCCCTGGAGAAAGTGTACAAAGATAAAACCAATATTAATGTCAATAACATCAAAATGAAAATCTTTGATAAAGTGCCACTAAATGAGCATCAAAACTGATCTGCTGAAATTATCTGACTAGCATTTTTTCAATGGAGAACTCTAGGCTTCGAGTAGAACCACGACCACCAGTCCACCACCACCACAAACAGAAACCAAACATCTTCTCTCAGTTAAAAACTTAAAATAAATATGTGTTACAACATTCAACCTCAGTCAACCCATATGTTACAGGGCTTGCAATGAGACATTACCTATAAGATAAGAATTGTCTCCTAGTGACATATTCACACAATAAAACTTCTTTGCTATCATTCTCATCTCACTGCTAGCGTAAACTCAGTATCACCAACAGGCTCGTTTCAGCGTAAATCAGGTTTATGCAAAAGTTTTGATAAAAGAAAGTGGAAACCAACAACTTCAACATAAACTTTCCTAATCACTCGATAATCACAAACAACAAAGAAAGTGCCTGTCATTTCCATAATTAGGGCAAAACAACTTGACATAGCTATATCAACACACATTCCAATTGATCAAACCAAACATCCTCCATACGACATTAAACAAAAGCGCAAGAACCAAAAAGGGGGCGAATTAGCTTACTTGTGATGCTCATTCCCGAAAACGTAAAACCTCCTACTAGGATTGCTGCAAAGATCCCTAAGCCGTTTGTGAACAGCTTTATTATTACTGTCAACCTCATTTAACACCACGGACAGAACCACAACATTATCAATCGCCGATTTTTCGAGCAAATCAATCTATAATTCACACAAACAACAACTAATATCATTCAAACACACTCAACACTACCATAAATTCATAATCACCAATATAAACTATACTCTAAAAACTTCGATTACGGCTAATTAATCAGCTTAATCACCTGATTAAGAACGACATTCGTGTCGAGAACGAGTATAGTAGAAGCATCTGCACTCAAACGAACACCCACAGGTTTGCAAACCTCGCAAATTTCAGCTCCGCAGTAAATATCATCTCTAAGATAATGCTCCCGCACAATCTGGTAACCAACAAAACCAAAAAAAAAAAAAATCAAAACAATTGGTAAGTGAAATTGGGGAAAATTAATTAATTAGGGTTTACAAATATGTGATAAGAGGATAAAGAAAAAACCTTTTGAATTTTGCCGCCTCGTGTCTTCTTGGAGAAGATTTTGCTTTTCAGCATTATTATTTTGTTAAATGGGAAATTGTTGAAGCTATGTGGTTTGAATTTGAATGAAAAGAAATTGGGGGAAAATTAGGAATTATTTGATTGAAGATTTGGGGTAATTTTCGCCGGGATTTTACCCAGAAAAGTTGAAGGGTTTTAGGGTTTGGCGCCGGAGAAAGAGGGTTTACGACGAGGTTCGTAAATTGCTGAGTTTGCAACACGCCAACCGGAGTATTTGTTTCTCTCTTTGCTTTTGGCAAAGACGATGTGTTCGAGTTAGAAAAATTGGGATCGTTGTAAGTCGGTTTATCATAAATGAGTTAAAAATATTGCACGGAATGAAACGAGCCATGAGAGTGATCACGTGATCTTATTTAAATTTAAACTAGTTTGCATGTCCGTGCCACGCTCGGTCTTGTCTATTTATAATGTTTATACTCGTTTTGTAAAAATGACAGCATGTTTTATCGTTGTGCTAATTTTACAGTACTATAATCAACTTTTATCCCCCGTCATATTTTATTATTATATATTTTTACTCACTCATCGTATTATCATATTTCCACTTTTATGTCACCCATTTTACAGTTTCAATCCTATTATCTCGTCACATATTACATTATGTCATTCTATTATTCCGTCACCCGTTATATCACATCATATTCAAATTTAATACCATAAATTAGCCAACCACCATAATATTATCTCTTATATCTCATGTTATAAACTAAATTACCATATTTATTATTTCCATAAATTAGCTAATATGATAATTTATTACTATATGTTAATCAATAATTGTATTTTAATACTATTTTTATGCTCTATCCAATTAATGTATGCCAAGTGTCAACATAGGAAAGACTTGGTTTTAGGTTTTAATATATAGTATTAGATTAGATGGTGTTGTATCACGGTTCTTCGTTTGGTGACCATGTCACATGTGTACGATTTGTAAGCTCTAAGCCATACAATTGCTTTTAATTATACCAGAAATTAAACAAGATAGACAACCATTGTACTAAGAGTGAAATTGTTGTGATCGTTAGTACTAATAAGATGATTACGAGTATATTACTTGAACCTTCCAAGATAGGCATCTTACTCCCCATGCATCACAAAAGCATACCTTTTCGAAAATAGGAATCTTACTCTGCCCAATTCATAGACAAGGAACTTATCTACCAACACCGGCCCTTATTTAAACTACTAGGACGACTAATATAAGATAACATCAAGATGGATTGAATGAATCCCAAATAAATTGGAATGTTATCCTCTACAACCAACGCCTAATCATCAAAGTCAAGGTGTAATGTACAAGTCCTAGATCAATGGCTTGATGTTTACAACTAGGAAGTAGCTAGCCTCGATTATCAGTCAAATTTACGTGTCAAATGTACTTGTAAGTTGTAATCCTTTGTACCTTGCCCTTTTTCAGCACCAAAAGGGCAGCAAGAAGAAAGATGCACAGTGAGCAGGGACACAGGCGATCCCAGTCATGCAGCAACCTCCCAAGTGCAAACTTAAAACTTCCTCAAGCAACTCCGGTTTCATAGTCTCAGTGACTTGATATATGCCTCAGCTGAAGCACAATTAGCACATCACAATCAGAAATCGGTCGTTTCTGAATCTAAACTTGACTTACAGCTTCATTTCAAATAAAAATTAAAACAACAAAGAAACTCCATATGATCTGACCACTTCAACAAGTATCCGAGTACCTGTCTGTGCAGCAATGCCGTCCTTGAGTGCCAATTTCTGATTCTCCAAATCATTAGTAATCAACAAAACCTTTACTGCAGAGCCTAGATGTTCTTGATACCATTTAGTTGCCACCCGGATAGCTGTAAAAGCATCACACATGAGGAACTTCAATTTTGAACCAAACATCAGAATCACAATGCAGATATGAAGCAGCACAAGCATAAATAAATATTCCAGGATATTACATCAAATCAACCACAATATAGTTCATTTTGTTTATACACCACTGAATAACTAGCACATGGAGTTATCTTAAACCAAATTGTACATTGAAACCATCAATATGGAAATGAGGGAGACAACGACTACGTTTGGATGGAGAGATGAAACGGTTCACCACTTAGCTGCTATGCTAGTTGGGTTCAAAACGTAGGAGACAAGAATACAGGAAAAACTATATGCATAAAACCATAGAAGACAGACCAAATCATCTGATAGTAAATAGAGAAAAGAAACCACACACCTCTATCATTTCTACTGTTTGATTTTTCTCCAGGCATAGTTCTGATATAGGTCTCCCTGTAAAAGAGCAACAAGTTCAAATTGAAATATTTAACCCAAAGTCCAAATCTATCCAAGACAGTACTCTAGACAGTACAGGAGTAATATAGCTGGTTATGGCCTAGGAGCTAAGACCAAAGTCAAGCCAGGTAACTGATTGCCACCCATTTCGGATGTATAAAACTGATCACAACAACAACAACAAAGCCTTAGCATCAAAATAATTTGGGGTCGGCTAATATAAATCGACATCTGGAACCACAATTGGTTCATTCATGATGTCGGACACACTACACACCCATTCCATCAGACTTCTGATAATGTACATGCAAATTGAATGAAGAACAACCAACAGAGAGAATAAAGATTTATCAGCAACAGAATTGAACTCTTATCCTTCAAAACCAGGCAGTAATGCTCTACAGTACACAGCCAGAATCAAAACACAGACAGGCTGCACGCGCGCAAAATCAGTCATGTCAGCTAAATATTTCCCTCTACAGATCATATATCCTACTCGAGTACTCCCACTTCACAAAAACAAAACAATAAATATAACCTCAAACATCGATATCACATCACAATCCAAGTTCTTATAGCAAATGTACACCTCTCAAATTCTACAAAAGCGCGAAAAAATGACAGGGATCATCAGCTTACTTGTGATTCTCATTCAGGAATTCATAAAACCCTTTCTCAGGATAGCAGCAAAGTTTCCTAAGCCTGATATAAACATCCCTATGCAAATTCTGAACCTCATCCATCACCACTGACAGTATCACCACATCACGTATCGCCCTGCTCTCGAGTAAATCAATCTATACATTAAACATTCGTACCTTAACATCATCTAACCATTCTCATATAATTCATATTCATACAAAATAACACAAATTACAACAAAATTGACAAAAAAAAATAAAAAAAAAATCAGAATTAATAATTAACACTTCAAAATTAACTAATTAATAATTAACACTTCACATTAACTAATTAATCACCTGAGTGAGAATCACATTGGTGTCGACGATGACGATAGCCGAAGCATCGGAGCTGAGGCGTGCTTCTGAAGAATCACAAACTTTGCAAATTTGAGCGCCACAGTATACATCATTTCTAATACAATATTCCCGAGCAACCTGTTGATCAAAAACAAATTAGAATACATGGAATTTGGGGGAAATTAGTTAAGGTTAGGGTTTACGATTGTTACAGAAGAAGATCGGAGCGAGAAAATAACCTTTCGGATGTACCCGCGCATCGTCTTTACGGAATTGGGCTTGCTTTGGAGCATTTTTGAGGGTTTGATTACGAAGCGTATGAAAGAAGATTGATAAAATTTACGAAGGATTTGTGATTAATTTGATTTGCCGGGAATTAGGGAGAGGGTTAGGGTTTGGCGCCGGAGTTTTTGGAGGGTTTTTTCCCCAGTCAGCAGTAGCAAATTTAAGTGCCTGCCTTTTGATTTTGTCAGAACAGAGAAACTTGGAGAGCAAGTTTTAGACGTGACGCTTACTTCAATCTAAAAAAATATCATCGGTCATTAGATTGAAAGTCAAACCATTTACATTAAAAATGGAAACCGGTTTTTTTTTTTTTTTTTTTTTTTTTTTTTTTTTTTTTTTTTTGCATAGCAATAGCTAATGATGTCGGGGGGTAGAGATGAAAACGGCTATATGTATGAGAGCTACTTCTAATAGGTAACACGCATCACTTCAAATCGGATGACAGTCCTGAGTTCATAAGGTGACATGGGCTGACGGCGCCTGACGCTGGAGCTCTAAACTAATACCGGAATCCCGTGGCCTACAGCAGATAGTCGTGTTTAAACTAATACCGGCATCCCGTGGCCTACAGCAGATAGTCGTGTTTTCAGCCTTTCCGGTGTTTATATTGCTGCCAGTTAACCATACTCATCTTGGAGAACCACAATGTGAAGTCGGAAAACTCTAGCTCAATCGTTGCTAAGATGGAGTTTCAAGTATCATAACACATCTTGTCTTTGTCGTGTTTGTTGAACTCTCTATTTTTCTTTTGCCTTCGCCCAAAAAAAAAAAAAAAAAAAAAAAAAAAAAAAACTGAAATTCACAGATATAGGTATATAACCATCTAATTGATACTAATTCTACAATGACTACCAAGATTTCGTAGCCATTGTAAGGGAATGAATCATATCCATTGATTTTTAATAAATGAATCATAGCCATTGAATATATTTGACCACAGGAAAAAAAAAATCAAACACCAATATTACTAACCCCATCTTCTCTCTCCTCCCTACACCCCCTCCCCACCTCAACAACCACCGTCCTGACAACCCAACCACCACCTCCGAAACCACAGTTGGGCTGCCAATCGCCCTCTAACAAGCGCCCCTACTTCTGCCTTCACCGACGGCCTCCCCTCCACCACCATTTTCTCGTTTTTTTCCTCCATTTTCTTTGGCGGCGGCGAATGTGAGGGGGCGGCGACATTGGAGGCTACTACCGGGGAGAAGGAGGGTTGAGAAGGGGTTTTGGTGGGGTGGTTGCCGGGGAATCCATAGGGGTGAGGGTGGGAAAGAGGGGTGTTGAGAAGAGAGACAATCGTGGGTGGACAACTAGGGACGTGACGATGGTGGCCGGAGATGATCCAGGCGGGTTCGCCATCTTGTCGCCGATCGGAGGTGGCATTATCAGGCGAATTAGTGGTGTTGGGTGTGCGTCGGTGGTGGCGCTAGGGTGGTGGCAGGGATGAGGAAGGGGAGAGGAGAGAGAAGAAAATTGGATTGGGGCTTTGGATTTAATTGATATTATTTTTTTTTTTTTTTTGTAAATAAGGTCAAATTAATAGAGGGCTATGATTCATTCTTTAAAATGAACGGTTCGATTTCCTTGTTTTACAATGGCTACCATATCTTGGTAGCCATTGTAGAATCCCTCTCTAATTGAAGGCCAGAATAGACTACATCAGTAGTTTAATACAATGACATTGTTCACGATCTACCATTCCACCCTATCTATATCTCCATAACCACAGGTGCAATCACGCAAGGCTAGTTCCCTTACATTTCCAATATATGACAAATGAGCACAACTCGACAAAAAGCTCCTTGGAACATTAGAATAGATGATCTAGTACCGGTACTTGGTAGAGTAGTCTTTAGGTGCGATCACAAGTCCTCGGCCTTTCCTAGCCCCACGGTAGACAGTCTCAACAATGTCGATAAACTCCTGCTTGTTCTTGAGAGCCCAATTAATTTTGTTATTGTTCCCAGTGCCAAGGTCGATCATTATGTGCTTGTTCCTGAAGAAGAACATAACAGTGCAAGGATCGTAAAGCTCATACATTGTGTTGAAATCAGGCACCTCTGATATGTCCACGAGGTAAATCACTGCAAAGTTCTTCAATGTCTCCGCTACAGAAGCAAGCACTTCATCCATCTAACAAAAGCGAGTGCAAACTAAGTCAGTCGACTGACTGAAATTAGTTTAGTGTGCTAAAAAGCATCATGGAAATTGATATAAATGCGACATTATAACACAAACAAGAAGATACGCAACATATTTGATGAAAGACCCACCTTGGAAGTCAAATAACCTTTCTGCCACTAACTTCTCATATGGAACATCAAAAGCTCCACTGAAAAGAGAAACAACAATATGATGTAAAGGGGGCCAAATGGGGCAGCAGATTAATTTTCTTTCCGAAAGTTGTTAATCAAATTGACATTCAGATAGAGATCAAACATTTCTTCGACAATTTCATAGCAAGACTATCTAGTAACTGTCTCGTCCGAAAGAAACCATACATGACCGACCTCTAAACAAGTTTAACTCCTCAAAGTGACAATTATTCACCGAGTTCTCAACTCTTGCCACACATCTTCTGTAGTAGCCAAGTTTTTCCCGAGTAAGGCTATTTGTATAAGCATAATCACGTACGAGAGGATAAGATATTCATATTAGTGTGAGACCATTCTCTTCCTTCCAAACTCAGGAGGGGGCGTGAGTTTCACCGTGTCGGGTCGTATACTCGCGTCCACAACTCGACACTCCACAGGGTTTGCTTAAAAGGGAAGAACCCATCATGCTTTGGTAAAACCATGACCATAAAGTGTAAGACCGAGCTCATGGTGCAAATTCGGAAACATTTTACTCTAAATCAGCTTCTCAAGGGCTCTTGCATATTTGGCTAAGGTACGTCTTTATTATTATTATTTTTGGTAACAAAGGAGCAGCTAATGCCGCGGGGATATGAGGATTCGAACCGGGACAACCTCAGGCAGGTTGAGTTCCTAACCACCAGGCGAAGTTAGCCAACCAGAGCTCGCCTAATGACACGCGACCTATTCAATTGAACAATTTGTTTTTCCTGAGTATCGTCTTCTATAATAATCAAGTCGTCTAATTAATCAACTAACTAATTAAGGCCAATCTGAAGCAAACGAACTTCTACAACCACTCGATTTCGGGTAGTGATTTTTACACTCCTCAATGTGAATCAGAGTTTCGAGTGTCCAAAAGTTTTGACGAGTATCTAAGATGACGAAAACTTCAGGGTGAAACAATCAATCAATCAATCGAAATTCCGGGTAAATATTTCCAAGTAATTAATCAATCAATCAATCAACAATAGTGCCGTACATAGATAAATGATGGATTTAACAAAAAAAAAAAAAAAAGGAGGTAGGGAGAAAAGAAACCTGCATGCAAGTGTCGTCCCAATCATGGCCGAAACGGATGATAACGACGCGCTCCTCCTCCGCGAGAATGGCCTGGTCTACGGCCCACCCTGAGTGCAGGTGCGGTATCAAATACGACATCCTTTCTCTCTCTCTCTCGACGATTGACGATCCCTCGTTGGAAAATTGGAGGAATTTTTTAAAGTGGAGGCTTTCACTAGAAGCCTCTAGAATTTTCAGTTTTCTCACTCTGCCCGCTCTTTTTATTTTTTTATTTTTTTCTTACGGGATTATTGTTTTACGGATTTATGGGTAGCATTGGGTTTACCGTTTATGGGTTGTTCGAAAATTTCCGGAACATTGGCTAAATATTTTACGGGTGATGATTTTGCCAAGGCAGTAATTATTATCGTCAAGGCAGATTTATTGAACATGTTCCATATAATTGACGTATTTATCTTGGAAGATGATGATTTGTCTTGCCAAATTAATTACCCTATTTCAAAAGAAATGAAAAGGTTATCCTAATTTTGTAGGGCTAGATAGTAGATTCACCCTTGATTTAACCGTTAATCCAAGATATTCATTATAATATCACGATGACTCGATGAGGGGCAACTGCGGTTGTTAGTTATAGGCTGAGGGGAGGGGGGGGGGGGGCGAAGTGAGGTGGAGGGTAGGTGTCAAAATAGTGGTGAATCGTGACACTCATTAGTGGTAAATGATGAGGTGTTAGCCGTGTTACAGTTCTTGCTGGTGGTTAGAGGTTAAAATGTTGCGGCTAGTTTGGGATGGTTGTGAGGAGAGGTGAATGAGTTAAGACTTTTGCCTAATGCACTATTGTATAAGTGTATCATCTAAATTCTTAAAAAAACATCCGGTTTCTAAATAATGTCAAAATTGATTAAAAAAAAAAATGTAAACAAACGAACAAATAGCGAGCTAGTGTTCATCCATTTTAAACAACATGACAATTTTGGATTTATTTTAGCTAAAGGGGGGCAACCAAACTTACTTTGGTGGTAGAGCTTTTGCTTGGTATGTTGGTAAAAACCTTCGATTTGTGAAACCTGAAATTGAAATTTCGGAATTGGAGATCATACCTAGAAGACATTATACAAGTCCCATACAAATCAATTGAAAACACGTGATAGATAAGAATCCTGTCTAGTTGTATAAATATGCATATATGCCAACACTACGATCAGATTCATTGAATTTGAACTGAATAACTCGTTTTACAAATTAAATTGACAGAACTACAGGAGAATTATAAAACCGTTCCAAATCATATACCAGAATTATAAAACCGTCTCAAACCACTTAAAACCCGACCAAAACTCGACTCGTCCAACTTCCTCTCCACTCTTGGCTTTAGTTTGTAGGTAGTAGGTTTAGATTAATTTGTCAACGAACGTTACGCATCTAAATTACGTGTTCCCCTCTCATTAAAAAAAGAAAAGAAAGACACACAAGAAGAAGAAACAGCCGTGCGAACGGCGACAAAGACAATCCCAGTCACGCGGCAACCTCCTTGAATCTTACTCAAGACTTTTCCACTCCAATAAGTCTCACCTTCATAATCTTCCAATCTCTCTCCTCTTTCTCCTAATCTGAAATTCTGGAGTTACTAAACCCAAACCCCAGAATTTTATCATTCATTCATTTTTCTTAATTATTTATACCTATTAATTATATAATAACAATTTATACTGAGGATCGATAACGGCGCCGTCAGATGAAACTCAGGTTTCAGTTCCTCATACTCTGCGTTTTGGCCTTCATCGTCGCTAGCGACGTCGTTTCATCTGCCAGGCCTCCTACTCGACGATCCCTCCTTTCATACCCACCGTCAGTTTCTCTCTCTTTTTTTTTTTTTTTTTTTTTTTTTTTTTTTTTTTTAATATCTTGCATTATTTTATTTCTTTTATTGTTATTATTATGTTGTGCTTTAATTTGATTATTATTTTTTACATCGGTTTTCCTATTGCGTGTCCCGAGCCACATGTTAAAAGTCTATTACATGCTGCCGTAAATTTGGTTGTTGTAGCTAGTGGATCAACATGTGAGCTGCTAGAATTGGCGCTATTAGTCGTAAATTGGAAACAATTCGATATAGAAATTATTTTTCTAAGAAGCCGAAAAATGAGTTAGATTGAAAGGGACTGTTGTTATACATTTGTGCAATTGGCATACACAAGACGGTTACCAGATGACGATTCATGTTAGCCGACACCATATCATTTTGGGAATAAGGCTTGGTTGTTGTTGTTATTAGAGTCGAGTAGTACGAATGAGGTAGATACGGAGTACATTGATATAGATGTCGAAGTTGGACCGATTTTTTTTTTTTTAATTAATTGTAGAGGTACACACGAGTTTTCGTTGAGTTGTTCCGATTATTATGTTATTTGCCACGCACATTGAGACCGGACTGTGTTTTTGTTTGTTTGGACTTTGGGGGCGTTTTGATTACGAGTACTTTGTTTTACGACTTAGGGTCTCACCTATACTTTGTTCTTCTCATGACAGTACACCAGATGTGGAGTTAATTGCGGCTCCTAATGGCACGGTTTATTTGGTACATAGTGATACTAGAAAAGTAGTGTGGTCGTTTCCATCAGGACCGCCAGTTTACTTGTCATACCGTGCTCCTCTTCAGCACGACGAAGGAAAGGATCACAAACATTCTTTCCTGGATTGTGGAGATGATTGGGAGTTGTATCTGTACAATAACTCTCAGAAGTTGGTATGCGATTTAACTCATTTTCTCTTTTACCTCACCAATATCCTCGTATCTCGTGTTTTTTTTTTATGACTGCATTCAGGTAGTGCTACTGTCCTAGGTTGTTCTAGTCCATAGTAATTTTGGAATTTAGTCAGCCCAAACTGAGACGTTTCTCTGAAAGTTGCAAAACTCATCGAAATCATAAAATCAGGAATTTGCATTTATTTGCTTGTAATTCTAAATCAAACTTCATTGCGCAGAAAGTTGAAGGTACCATTGAAGATTTTGTTAAAAAAACACCAATATACGAGGATGATGCAGTTACCGTTGGGTCTATGCATTCTACAGCATTTAAGGTTGATCCTCGGACTGGGAGGCTCATACATAATTATGGAAAATCTCTTTTAAATAATGTGCCTAAAGGTGGTCCAGAGGCTTTGTCCGCAGAAGGAAGGAAGGAACGGGAAAGTCGTGGCTCTTTGAGTGTCAAAGGTCCTGACGTGGAACTGTACATTGAACGAATAGATTATTCACTATCTTCTAAAGCCTTTGACAAATTGCTGTGGAATTTGACGATTGGCTCCTTCAAAGCTAAAGTTCGGTGTAGAGGGTCAGATCATTTGCAAGATGAAGCTTCTTTGGTTTTGGACCGTAAGGTTGGGTCGGGTTCTGGTTCTCATAAGATTGTTTCTCTGCCTTGTGAGTTTGAATTTCCAGTCCGTCGATTTCGCAAGCAGAGTATGTTTGATTACTTTCTTGGGATAGAAGGAGTTCCAGATCCTCTACTTCCAGCTGATGGGCCGGATCGTTTACTCCCTCCCTTTCATGAAAGTGATGAGATCTCTATCACTCATCATAGTCAATTGCGTCCTGGAACACGGGAAGTTCTAGAAACTAAGACAGTCATTCACAATAAGAGGGTGGGTAAACTGACTACGCTAAGGAGATTCATTCCATGGTCCTTTGTTTTGCTTGCTATGATAGCTATTGGCTACACATACCATCGCAAATATTCAGCTACGAGTCCAAAGTCCCAGCTGAATCTGGATTCTAACTTGAGTACTCAGCCATTGTCTTCAAGAAGAAGAAGGTCTCGTAAGTCAGGGAAGAGCATAACTTGCCTAGAAGGTCAATACAATGAAAAGGATATCAAGAGATTGCCGAATCTCAATAGTCTTGTGCAGGGTGACACAGATGGGCGAACAGTTGGTAGAATGTTTATTTCTAGTAGAGAATTAGCAAAGGGAAGTAATGGTACTGTTGTATATGAAGGAATTTATGAAGGTAGGAAGGTGGCTGTGAAGCGCATGGTTCAGGCTCATCATGACGTGGCCTTTAAAGAAATTCAAAACCTTATTGCATCTGACCAACATCCTAACATTGTTCGGTGGCATGGTGTGGAATATGACAAGGATTTCGTGTATGTTGCTCTGGAACATTGTTCCTGCAGTTTGAATGATCTTGTTGAATCATTATCGAATACTTCCCAGAACTTAGCGTCCTTTGATGGCAAAGCATTTAGTGCAGTGGAAGAGTACAAAGTTAGGCTGAATTCAGTGAAGGCATCCATGCAAGACATTAACTTGTGGAAGACCAATGGCTTTCCATCACCCCTGCTACTGAAAATAATGAGGTTGGTGCATACTTCTGTCTATAGGGCCCTCTCAATTTGCTTTATGATTTGTCGCTTTTGTTTGTTTATATAGTGAGTATACTTTCTATGAAAATAGACATTAAGGTTTTGTCCTACTGTAACCTGGTGAGTTTAGCTTAGTCTTTTAAGTAATTACTTTGGTAAACCTGGGGGTCTATTAGACAAGACCCGCATTTGCTATTTTATAGGTCCATTGTGAAGGTTGGGACATAGTAGGATAGATTTGATCTGCCTGCAAGTAAGCAAACACTCCTATCACACTTTCTTCGCCATCAAAGACTTGTCTATTGTATGATAAAGTTTGTTCTTTTGTCTCTTATATGCAGGGACATGGTTTCTGGGCTTGTTCACCTACATGAATTGGGTATAATTCACCGAGATCTAAAACCACATAACGTTCTGATAAATAAGGAAAAAGCTATATGTGCAAAGCTGTCTGATATGGGAATTAGCAAGCGACTTCTCGATGATATGTCATCTTTAGGTCTTCACGCTACTGGTAGGAAGTTCTCTTTGCAGCGATTTCAGTTTCTTCATAATTTCAAGTTAATATTTTTCCTTCTCCACGGCAGTTGTCTGCCACATGCTTAATTTGTGGATTTATATTTTTTGAGCCTTGGCGCACCGGTAAAGGTGTTGCCGTGTGATCGATAGGTCACGGGTTCAAGTCCTGGGACCAGCCTCTTGTCAATTAATTGACAAGGGAAGGCTTTCCCTCATTACACCCTTGTGGTGGGACCCTTCCCCGGACCCTCGCTTAGCGGGGACGCCAATGTGCACCGGGCTGCCCTTTTATTGCATCTATAAGTGTGAGAGCCCATGCGCTTGCCCAAGGTAGGAAAGCCTCACCACGTTTTTGTTTTAATAATCGATAAGCTTATGTGCTCCTCGTTCTGTTCTATTCAAGGTATAAGGTCAAATGCAGTATTGCAGTTAAATTTTTCGGTTGCCAGTTTCCTTTGTTTTTCCCCCCTTGCGTGTTTGTTTTAAGAGCTCTTTGAGTACTTGGTGATGGGTTATTTTATCAGCTGTCCTCTAAAGTGGTGTTTTGTGATTGAAAGAATTTGATGGAAGTAAAGCAAGTATTGATTCTTCTTTTACTCATGATGCTTGAACTCATTGCTTATTAGCAATGCTTTCAAAGACTTCCCGATAAGTGATCCTAGTGGTGTCAGAGATTGCCACTTTGCCAACATGATTCCCTCTGTCTAATAAGTATGTGAATTCATCACTAGTGACAGGGGCCAGTACAACACCAGATCATCTTAATGCCGTTAGTGCCCCTGATGATCCTCGAGCCAGGATAGAGGAATCCAGTCTGCTATTATCTCCTTTTAGTCTTAGTCTTATTCTTATGGGTTCTTTGAGGAATCCCTCCGTTTGATTCGGTTCTTTACGTTTCGTGTGAATATGTGAGAGGAATTCAAATGAAACGTATAGAACCTAAAAAAACGGTGGTAGTTTAATGTCTTCTGAGAGACGATACATCGCTGACTCTTTGTCTGATTATCTTTTGATTTTCGAAGTTGAAAAAAAAAAATCTGTAGTTAACATTTCTTGTTATTTATGTTCGTGTTTTTTTATTTCTAATGTTATAACAACTTCATGTTAAGTACAACGCACTAGTATTTTCATGGTTGTATACCCATTCCTGAACTGACTGATGACTTATTTACAGGCCATGGGAGTTGTGGCTGGCAAGCCCCGGAGCAGCTTCGTCATGGACGCCAAACCCGAGCTGTGGATATATTTAGCTTAGGCTGTGTTCTTTTTTACTGCGTTACTGGTGGTAGACATCCTTTTGGTGAACGATTTGAACGTGATGGCAACATTATCAAGAACCAAATGGACCTCTTTCTGGTTGAGAATATTCCAGAAGCAGTGGAACTTTTTGCTCGGTTACTGCATCCTGATCCTCAGATGAGGTGAGACCACTTGCCGTTTTATTATTATTATTTTTTAATCTATGGATACAGGGAATCGCTAACTCGAATATTCAATTTGAGGTAGAGAATCTAGAGATCAAACTGGTCTTTTTAAGACCTCTGAGAATCATGGAACGGAATTAAACGGGGGGATTCAATTTCTTGCTAATGAGGCATCTTATTTGCCTCTCTTTTGTATCTCAATTCTCACGTCCAATCCTCTGCATCTTATGACTGGTCTTTAAGCTAACAGTTTCTCACTATTGGCAGGCCAAAGGCATCGGAAGTACTACCTCATCCATTCTTTTGGGATTCTGAAAAGCGCTTATCATTTCTACATGATGCTAGTGACAGGGTTGAGCTAGAAGACAGAGAGAGTAGTTCTAACATCCTGACCGCACTGGAAAGTGTTGCCCCTGTAGCTATCGGTACACGATGGAATGAAAAGATGGAATTAGACTTCATTAATAACATTGGCCAATATAGGCGTTACAAGTATGAAAGTGTCCGGGATTTGCTGCGGGTACTGCGCAACAAGTTGAATCATTATAGGGAGCTGCCTGCTAATATTCAGGTAAGTGATCAAATTGGTGTCAGCTGTCACAGAAGATCTGTTCTATCTTGATTCTTGGAGATACTTCTTCTAGTTTCTACTTTGTAGTTTGTAGTGGACTCGTCTTCTTCTAATATATAGGACTCTGTGACACCTTTCGTGGTACATGTTTGATCTTTTTTTTTTTTTTTTTTTCCAGGCGCTTCTGGGATCGGTCCCTGATGGATTTGACGAGTATTTCTCTAGCCGATTTCCCAATCTGTTGATTGAAGTGTATAAGGTGGTGTATAAACATTGTTACGCTGAGAAATGGTTCCAGAAATATCTACAAGGCGGTTCGACATAATCTGTCAACATGTGGAAAACTGGTGTAGAATGTATATATGCATCCATACTTGTTGATTTTCTGTTCTATTTAACTACTCAGCTGTAATATATGTTGCTCCACTCCCTGTAATAAGTTTATGTCATCGCATTCTCGACAAACCTATGTACAAACCTACGCCTGAATATCTATTTTAACTGTTATTCTCGACAAACCTATGTACACCACATAAGCTATCCTACAATGGGCTACGATCAGCAATTGCAGGTTTCACAGTATCTAACAAAAAGATGTTCTGTTGTGTGATGCTGTATTTCGGAGGTTTGCATAGTCGCTGTGTGCTCCATTTTCCGATTCTTAAACCGGCTTTTAGTGACCATTGGTTGGAGGGTGTGGTGGATGACTGGAGACGGGATTCAAGGTCAGGCTGCTGGATTCAGCCTTGTTGTCATGCATGAGTCACCTTTTAGCAATCGTGAAGTTCACGACAAGGGCAAGCAAGAACGTTATGACACAGATGAAGAAGAGGCCCTCGAAGCTTTTCAAGTGAAGCCTATCTACTGCAAGCTCGATATCTTGTGAGCTGCAAACTCTTCTTGTCAACCACTTGTCATGAAACCTCTGTAAGTCGCCAGTCTCGGATAGCTTCAGAATGGCTGCTGATATGTCTACTGCCAGGTTAGAGTCCCGTGGAAAGACCTTCACAGACCAAAATAATAAAGCCTGTTAGAACATCTGCGTAAAAAGCTGATTAACTCTTTCATGCACTGTATAGCTACTGTTCTCAGTTTAGCAGACTAATCAGGTAAAAATGCCACTTACAAATCCCCATCCTTTTCTGGCGAACTCTTGACCCCTAACCGCGAATTCACATTTCTTTGACAGGAAAAGGTTAACGTAAGCCTCTTCATCGACCACTGCAGCAACTCCACCGTTCCTGGGGCCCTTTCTGAGGGCTGCAGCGTACTCTTCTTCAGACCTAAGAGGAACAAGCCGGGATTTATGAATGTGCAGTTTCTGATGCAAGTAATTTCCAACAAAAGAACCCTCTTGGTAACCAATTGGATCTTTGCTTTCTATTAAACTGTCTATGCCCTTGACAGGTGAAGATAGTTGTCGCACCATCATTACTGAAGACAGACACGCAGTGTAACTTGATCTTATGATTAAGACTGCGAACAACCAGATGATGAGCACCACTCGGCCCAGAGCAGTCACAATGTTTTGCCCTGCATAAGATAAGTGATCATCATTTAGTCTTCTTGATTAGGTTTTTTACGTGCGCATGTCAGAAGTCCATAAAAAAGCTGAGAAACTGACATAACTGTGTCTGTGACTTACTATGCAAAAAGAACCAAGTTGAACAGCTGAACCTGAAACCAGAAGAAAAGAATACTACATGCTTTCAAAGCTTGGTCTGAGGAATTAAAATCACGTCGATCATGATAATATCAGAAAACATGCTCTTGAATTTTGTTCAAGACTAACCATGATGTTGCTGCAAGTTGGTTCAAAGTTGAGCCACGGAATTCTTCATTGATGCGGTGCTCAAGAATCCAAATGACAGTTCCGAGAACAATGAAAAATGTACAGGTGACACACCACATAGTTGGAGTAAGTGGCCTTGCAAAAGCCCAGGCCCCAGAGTCCTCTGTCTGAACAGGTGCCACGACAACTAGACCTGATGCAGTATATGGCTGTGTAAAATCTGCCATTCTGGTTCTGTTGGTTGTGATTGTAATGTCACCAACTATAGCATCAAATTCCTGCAGCAAAATAAAGATCAGGTTTTTGGACAGCATTGCATTGCAGCTAACTCCTCAAAACAGAACAAAAGTATACTTACTCCTGCACTGATTTTCTCAATAAGCTCTGTGATATCAGGGTTATCTTTCTCATTTCCATACGGGATCAGCTTATATGGAACAGCATACGGAAGCATACTAACAGCAGCGTTGAAGACATCAATGCAGTAGCCCGAGAATGTTTTCATGCTCGCTGAGTAGGTAAGGAGTTCACCATAATCAAACCGTTTTGGGACTGCAATCCTGAGAATCTTCCCATTGCTGGCATAAACCCATCCACGAGGCTTGTCAGAGGTTTGACCTGGCCATACTACACCATACAGCTGTCTACCTGAGTTTGATCTGACAGGTGAATTGTACATCTGTCCTGGTGGTTGAGCTGAAAGGCCTGAAAAGTTGGACCAATAGCCGATTGTAGTCTGACCTGTCCCAAACACATTGATGACATCATAGGCAGGATTTACTAAGTTCTTATCCTGCTTAAACTGAATGTGCCCTGTCAGCCCTGTCATATTGACTTGAAGTATGTCGGAAAGCAGAAGACTACCTCCATCAAAGATACTCATTGTGTGAAGGTGCAAGTTTTCGTGCTTCAGCTGACTTAACGCGCAATTATGAGAGAATGAAACGTTTCCCCCTTGAGAAAAATACACATCCAGGGCATGAGCAAGGATCCAAACTGTGTCATAAGCGTAAAGGCCATTCGTGTTCAACCCAAAGGAGCCATCCGGATGATCTCTTTCAACCAAATTGCTCCACTGAGCCACAAAGTTTCTCTTAAGCTGTGAATCAGGAGTGTGCACACGCAGACTAAGTAGCCCTTGAATATTACTCAGTGCATTATGAGAAAGAGGGGACTCGGTATCTAAGACATCGGTGAGCCAACTCGTTGCAATCCAGACATACCCACTCCCTAACATGAGAAGAGAGCGAGCCACATCTAGAATCTCAAGCCCATAGCTGTCATAAGTATGAAGCACAAAAATCCGAGACTCCTGTGAGTTGGCCTGAAACAGCACATTTTTTATATCCTCTATATTAAGCTCAGGGCGCATAGGAGCTCTGTAGCTTATCCTACACTGCTTCTCAGACAATTTATTCCCTAATGCTGCAATCCCATTTCTCCCATAGTTGTCATCAGTGTAAATAGCGGTCACTTCCCGCCATCCAAAGTAATCCACAATGTCTGCAATAGCAGCCATTTGGAATAGATCACTCTGAGTTGTCCTTACAAAGAAAGGATGTTGGGGAGACGAAAGAGTCGGATCAGTGGCAGAAAATGAGAGCAAAGGAACTTGGAGTCCCTTTGAAATTTCAGAAATTACTTGTGCTATCACTGATGATTGCGGTCCAATTATCGCCACCACTTGAGTCTCCATGAAAGTCATTGCTGAAAGAGCAAGAAACAGCATGCTTAGACTGTACATACAACACCATTGGGGATGTTGGATTTACGCAACCTTACCCCTATGTTGAAAGCATAGAGACTATGTATTTTCAGATGACCGACCCATAAACACTGTGTCGAGGATTACATTGACCGATTGCTACTTCACAATATAAAAAGCGGCAAATGGTAGTGAGTCGCTTAGCTTTAAGAACACAGTTAATAAACAAAGTAGTAACC
Source organism: Spergularia marina (assembly GCA_963680865.1). Classification (NCBI taxonomy): domain Eukaryota; kingdom Viridiplantae; phylum Streptophyta; class Magnoliopsida; order Caryophyllales; family Caryophyllaceae; genus Spergularia; species Spergularia marina. The sequence continues at coordinate 30,924,504 of OY804545.1, read as the reverse complement.
CACTTACCCTCAACAATCCCAAGGAATCCACTGCGACCGCAATCCTTCATTGTGATATTGAGTTTGGTTGCATGAAGAATTTCAGGGGAGGAGTTTATATCATCTACAGCAGCTTGAATTGCAAGTTTTGCAACTTTACCGATTGTAGAGTTGAAGGAGAAAAGTGCTCCAATATTCACTTCTTTAGGTCTGATTGATGAATTCGAATCAAACTTAGCTGCATGTAACAACCCATTTTCTGATTTCAACCACAATAGCAGCAAACACCACCACAATACCCTTAACACCATGGAGTAGAATCACCACAAAATTTTCGACCTTTCCCGCCTTTCTGCACAATTTGGGATCGACTAACATAAACCATAGTTTATACGAGTAGTTTTTTAACCACAACGTCGTCTTATCCTAGTATGGAGTTGTTTGATGTCTGCTAACATGAATTATCTCAAGAAACCGTAGCTAGAAATACGTACACTACCTACTAACTTTAACAATAATCAGACAACATAAACCACAATTCATATATAGTCTTCAACAACATCCTAGTCCTTTGGTCCGATGTCGGCTAATATGAATCATCTTAACTTCTACAACAATCAGACAAATAATTTTTTTTTTTTTTAAATAGCAGAGAAACATAACAAGACAAAAACCCAAAATCTAAACAACACAAACAAACAACTTTTGAAACACAATCAAGCAGCAGGTATGTTTTGGGTAATTACAAAGTTTTTACCTTTTATGCTGAAAGTTTGCTATTATTGGCTTACAGCTGCAACAGTAGTAAGTTTTAGATAGAAATTGATATTATTTGATTATGATGTTATTTTACCATTTTGAGTAAATTATAAGGAAGAAGAGGAAATGGACCCCTTAGAAGGTTAGAATAATATTGTTCATCCACAACACAAGAGATAAAAAGTGGACATCTCAATATTCCATTAACGTACGAAAAAGATAGCAAATGTGAACAACACCATACATTTTCTTTAGTCATAAGTTTAATGGTCATCAGTATACTCATGGATTTCATGAAACGAATCAATTTTAATTTGCGTACGGAGTAACGTAAGAATGACGATTTGGTCCGAATCATAGAATTTTGTTCGATTCTATCACTGTTTTCTTTAGCAAATGCGCATGGTGCTCCAACTTTACAAACTACTATACTGTGGTGCTTCGAAACTATGTCACCCAATGCACATGATGTCCCTTTGACGGATTTTGACTAACGGTTTCTTTCGTTACCCACGTGCATGTCCTAATTTCCTAGGAAAGAATATTTTTCGGTTATATGAGATGGTATATTAGGTGAGGTTATATAAAAACGTTGTAATCACGTCGCTAAACAAGAGAACGAAAAAAGAAAAGAAAACATCAACTCCTCTTTTTGTTAAGATAAATTGTTGTTAGATGCAGTTGTACTATAAGAGATGGTGAGACGGATTTAATAACACACCGGACCAAGCCTAATAATAACAAATCATTAGACAAATTATATTGGTTTATTATTTCTCCCGTATACGGGCGGGTGGTAACTTGATCATCAATTAGCTAAATAAAAGAAGAAGAAAACAAAAGCAAACCTAACAAAACAACTTCCTGCGACATTTGTGTCGTGTAACATTTGTTTGAAGAGAAAAATGTGCGAAAACAAATCAGCCAAGAAAAGCCTCATTTACCTTAAAATAATATCATTAATCTTCCTAATTGTTGTCATCCACGTCATTCCGGTAGCTGAAGGCAGAGGTGGTAGTAGTGGCGGAGGAGGTGGCGGGGGAGGTGCCCGTGGTGGCGGTGGCTTCGCACGTGGTGGTGCTGGTGTCGCACGAGGAGGTTTTGCCGGTGGCTTCTTGGGATCAAGACACTCAAATTCAGGAAATGCTCAAGGATTATTGTCATCAGTTGATTATCTTGTACTAATAATGGCTCATGTTTTTCTTTCGTTTGTTTATTAACATCATTTTTTTCAGTAATGCACTAATGCGTAATAATTACGATAGATGAACTCGTGTAAGTTTTATTATCATGAGTCTCCATTTCATTGTCTTCGTTGTAACTTGTAATATTATGAACGTCAAGAGATTTGATAAATCATGCTTACATGCACAATGCAATGTGCGATCAATGCACATACTTATATGAGGGTTATAAACTACTTTCGCCTACTTATATGTCTAGATATGATACTTTGTTTTTTTACGGGGAATGATATCGTCACAGATAATTTTCGACTCAGGCTGTCACGTGCGAGCATCACTCACACACGTGTGGTACGCGTTTAGGACAAGCGTGTACGTGTGAACTAGTTAAGAACATCTCCTTAAGCCACAAGCCCACAAGCTTCGCGCATGAAGGCATGCACCAGGGTAAAAAAATGAAGAATCTGATGAATAATGCAGCAATAATGAAAACTAATAATGGTATGTTTATATTGAATTAAAATTCTATTTTCAGAGTTGATGTTTTTGTACCACTTACGTACGTCTACAAAGTGCGTTACAATATGACCAGAACATATGTTCCAAATAAAGATAAGAAACTAAATCAGATCATTTCATGCAGTCATTTTCCTCTACATTTTTACCAAGTTACCAGGCTTCTAGCTCAAGTGTCCTTCCAAAGTTTCTACATTTCTTGCCACCATATGCGTCAGGGGCGTAGCGGGGCAGAACGAGGTAACCCGACGGTCCTAAGAACATGTCTATATTTCCAAACAAATCCCAAAAACGGAAAAAAAAGCAGTAGTTTTGTACCAAAGTAGGTTACCCTCAAGTTTACGGGGCTTGATTCACCCCTAATAATGCGCTTCAAGCTGGAGAAATTAGCTCCATATGCCGAGAACCATTTGCTTGCAGATTATTCAAAAGGCTTCGGTTTGAGGCATATCTGGGAGTACTAGACCTGGACGAAGAGCCCTCCATCTGCCTTATCTTAAATCGCCTTTTTACTTCCTCTTCCTTCTCATCTACGAAAGAGATGAATGTTTGTATACGTGAAGATCGAGATGAAAGGCCATTATTCTGGTCGCTGGACTCTTCTTCCTCCTCGGGTGTGTAATGGCGTAGGAATTGATTCACCATTAGTCCAAAATAAATGATCAGGGCGAACAGGCAAGTTACACCACAAATGAGGAAGAGCCCCCAGAAGCTTTTGAGCTCTAGCCTGTCTACTTCGAGTTGGGTGTCCTGTGAGCTGCAAGCACTCCTCTGCAGCCACTGATCATGGATCCTCTGCAGATCACCGTTCTCTGATAACTTCAGAATTGCTGTTGACATGTCTGTTGCCAACTGCGAGTCTCTTGGAAATGCCTGTGTATTTCACAAGAACAAAGTTACATTCGGTAATTGTGGAAACACTGGGGAGTAAAAGACGTCTCATGCGACATATGAAATGCACAGTATTACAGTACTAATTCTATCAGTTAGTGAACTAGCTGCTTGAGCTTAGGCTCAGTTAGATAACAAAGAGCATTTCGCCTGCTGTTTTATCCTACATGTGTATATATCCTTCGTGCGGATTATTTTGTATGGTAGCAGAAAAGATACTTACAAATCCCCACCCATTTCGGGTGAACTCTTGACCAACAATGCTGAATTCACATCTTGTTTCAAGGAAGAGCTCCATGTATGCCTTCTTGTCTACTATTGCGGCAACCCCACCATTTTTGGGACCCTTTATCAGGGCTTCAGCACTCTCATTTTCAGACTTAAGAGCAATCAAACGAGATTCAGAAACACCGAGCTCCACATGTAAATAATCATGAACAAATGAACCTTGTCGGTATCCTATAGGATCATTGCTTGCTACTAAACTTTGCATTCCCTTTACAGGTGAAGAAAGCTGTTGCACCGTCAGTATGGAGGTCAAGCTTGCAGTGTAGCTTGAATTTATAATTAGGACGACAAACAACCATATGATGAGCACAAATCGTCCAAGTGTGCTCACAGTACTTTCCTCTGCATCAGATGGAACAAAATGATAGATAGAAGCATCATAAGACTTCAATCTCAGCAGTGTACTAGTAGGCTCATGTACAGAAGCACAAATAATAAACTGACAACACTTACTGTGAGCAAAGAACCAGGTTGAAAGGGAAAACCTGCGATTAAAAGCTGACGACAATCAGCATTTGCTTGGTCCTTGGAAAAAGGTAACCAAAGTTGCAATGGACACTTACCATAACATTGTTACAAGTTGCTTTCTGGGAGGGCCACGGAATTCATCATTCAGTCGATGCTCAAGGATCCAAACAACACATCCCACAACAATGAAATATAGAGATGTTACACACCACATCATTGGAGTGAACGGCCTAAGAAAAGCCCATGCATCAGATTCCCGGGTCTTCACTGGGGCTACAACAACTAGACCCGACTCCACATATGGCTGTGTAAAGTCTGCCTTCCTTGTTCTATCAGTGGTAATAGAAATATCACCAACTATAGCATCAAATACCTACAACAAACAAAAGATCCAGATTCTTGAACATGTACATCATACATTAAGAAAATGAAATTACTGAACATCAAATACTTACTCCTGCACTCATTTTATCGATAAGCTCAGTGATATTTGGGTTATCAATTCCATTCCCGAATGCAACCAACTTATATGGAACAGCGTATGGGAGCAAATTAACAGCAGAAGTAAATACATCAATGCAATAACCTGCGAACGTATTCGTGCTTGCTGAATATGAAATGATTTCATCGTAATCAATTCGATTTGGAACTCCAATCCTTAGACCCTTTCCAGCGTCGGGAAAAACCCATCCGCGAGGCTTCTCAATGGTTTGTCCCGGCCAGATTACACTGTGCAGCTGTTGACTGGTATTTGTTTGGTTGGATGGTATAGAGGACATAGCTTTAGGTGGCTGGACTGATAAACCAGAAAAGTTGGTCCAATATCCTATAATAACATGACCGGTCCCTACTACATTGATGATATCATAGGCAGGATTGATCAGATTCCTATCTGAATCAAACTGAATGTGGCCAGTCAACCCTGTCATACTCACTTGACGTATATTAGAGAGAAGAAGTTCTCCTCCATTAAAGGCCCTCAATGCATCAAGGTGCAAGCTACCTTGTCTCAGCTGGCGTAACATAGAATTGTCCGAGAATGATATGTTTCCTCCTTGATTGAAATATTCATCTAAGGCATGGGCTAGGATCCAAACAGTATCATACGCATATAGACCATAAGTGTTCAACCCGAACAAGCCATTTCCATCCTCTCTTTTAATTAAGTTCCCCCATCGGGCCATGATTTTTTCCTTGAGCTTTGACTGAGGAGTGTGAAAACGCAAGGTAAGTAGGCCTTGAACATCACTCAGCGCACTGGAAGAAAGAGGCGAATCTGTATCTATGACATCAGTGAGCCAATCTGTAGCAATCCAAACATATCCACTGTCCAACATGTTAAGAGAGCGAGCCACATCAAGCACCATTAAACCATGTTTAGTGTAAGTATGAAGAACAAATATCCTAGATTCTTGTAAAGCCACCCCAAACAGCAGTTTCTTTATTTCTTCTATACTTGGCTCAGGGTTCATAGGTGCTTTATAGCTTATAGTACACTCCCTCTCTGCCAACTTATCCCCTAATGCCGCAATCCCATTTCTACCAAAATCGTCGTCATTATATATTGCTGTTACTTTCCTCCACCCAAAGTATTCCACAATAGCCGCTATTGCGGCCATTTGGAAAAGATCGTTTTGGGTTGTTCTGACGAAAAAAGGATACTCAAGGGAAGAAAGGGTCGGGTCTGTGGCTGCAAAGGAGAGCAAAGGAACTTGTAGACCCTTGGCTAGGTGAGAAACTATATGAGCTATCACTGATGATTGTGGACCTATAATTGCCACAACATGTTTCTCCATGAATTTCATTGCTGTAAGAAAAATAAATGAACAAGATTCAGAAACTTGTAGATATCACCTAAAAAAGGAAAGGTGATCGGGAGATACTTACACTCCACAATTCCTAGGAATCCACTGTGATTGCTATCCTTCATTGAGATGTTAAGCTTGGTTCCATGAAGAACAGAAGGGGAGGAATTTACATCGTCCACAGCTGCTTGAATTGCAACCTTTGCAACTTTACCAACTGTGGAGTGGAAGGAGAAAATTGCGCCAATGTTTACTTCTTTAGGTCTCGTTGATGAGTTTGGTTCAATCTTAGCTGCATGTAATGACCCATATTCCACAACCAATTCCATAAGCACCAAAAGACTTAGTATCTTCAAGATCATAGTGGATTAGGAGCCCAACCTCCCTGCAAACTTAAGAAAATTATATACAAGCAAAAACCCAGGAATTAAACATCAATTTTGCAAATTGCATGAGACAATAGCACAATGATCATATATGAACACAGAATTAAAAGGAAAGGCAAAAAAAAAAAGAGGTGAAGAAAGTTTGAGACACATGTTATTAGAGTGTTGCACATTCCTAAAATGTAAAGAATTGTTCTTTTCCTATTATTCTGGGAAGATATCATTTTTGGAATTACATACACATCATGCTTCATACCCCTGTATGAAAGGGAGAGAAAACTGTAGCATGAACTCTGCAAGCTTTACAGTTCACAACTCAAAAATTTGGACTGGTTTCACATGAGATAAGAATGGTCATGGGGATAAAGGGACAACAGGAAAAGTCTGGGAGAATTATGCAGCTATGAACTAACAACAAATTTTAGTACAAGACAAAAGTGCAATATGTAAGAATGTAAGGCTGGAAGCAAAAGTGTGAACCAACATATCAATCAGAGAAGAAAGGCAAAGATAGCAACTTTGTCCTTTGAATCAATGGAAATATAATTCTAGAACTATCTTGATATCTTAGTACCTTTTTCATCACATGACATATTGACAATTGATTGACAAAAAGTAATGATTCCCTCATAATTTGGGCAGCGTTTAACAAATTTAACATCAAAGTTCAAAACTCGCACTCCGTTGCATTTACAAATATCTTCCTCTTCGGAACTGTGACTCACAGTTTATATTTCGAAAGGGAAGACAATTACGGAAGAGACGGAGTATACATCACCACTTCTTAAGCCACAACTTCTTTCCTGGCCATGATTCCTCAAAACATTACATCATGCAGCATTAATCATGTCCTAAAGTCATGTCATTTTAGACCCACTTGGGGAGAGGGACCTAACAACCCATTCTGTCCCATGTAAATGGTCCATCTACTGTATATCATGTCACTGTTCAGCAGAGATCCTAGTGTTTTTCTTTTTAGCAAAGTTTGGTAGTTGAGAGAGGTTTCTGGGTTATCATGTGGTTTATGTGAAAAATTAAAATCCAGCAACTACCACACAATGGATGGAGATGAGAAAAAAATGAGCACTTATACAGTTGGACTGATGAACTGGAGGCAAAACGAAGCTGCTGAAAGGATAAATGTGGCCAACATGTGCAGTTATAAGTCACACACAAACTTCTGGATGACCCGTTAGTTTTTCGAGAAAACAAAGTGAAACGGATCGTGAATTGACAAGAAATTGTCATAAATTCAAAATTGACAGATATTTTCACATGACCAATAGAGCCAAAGTGCCAAACTTGTCATCAACAGACCGTTACACGGAAATCTTTTTATGATTCGGGTTATCTAGATGTTTGTGTAGATCAAAATACGGTACACATTATCTCATTCCTTTCATCAGTGCCTACGAATTGTGCCAGACCAATCACATAATCTGCAAAAATATGCGATTTACAGTTAAAGAAATAAAGCAAATTAGTAGAGGGATATGCAGATATTACCTACTACACCTAGGTTCCTTTTTCCTTTGCTGATATCTATATCTTGATTGAGTACCTAGACTTGAGTGTTCACCCCATTAGTACGCGCAGGAGAAAGCTCCATATGATTTAACTTAGAGCCATTCATTGACATATCCAGATAACTTCTGTTTGATGCATATCTGGGAGTATTAGACGTAGTTGAGGCACTCTCAAGTTGCCTTAGCTTAGACCGCCTTTTGACGTCCTCTTCCTTTTCATCAGCAAATAAGAGGAACGACTGGAGGCGGGATGGCCGGGCTTTAAAGTCCCTCTGGCTGCTGGATTCTTCCACCTCAGGCTCATAATGACGGATGAATTGCTTAAACATAAGTCCAAAGTATACAACGAGGGCAAGCAAGCAAGCTACACCACAGATAAGGAAGAGGCCCCAGAAGCTTTTCAGCTCAAGCCTGTCAACTGTAAGTTGGGTGTCCAGTGAGCTGCAAGCACTCCTCCGCAGCCACTTATCGTGAATCCTTTGTAGATCACCATTCTCTGACATTTGCATCATGGCTCTGGACATGTCTGTTGCCAAGGGAGAATCACGCGGAAATGCCTGCAGAGGCAGAGGAACATCTTGTATAATAGAATATAATCATATAACTAGTGGTAGTACAATTATATATGAATGGCCATAGGAGAAGAATACAAGATACTTACAAATCCCCACCCATTTTTCGTAAACTCTTGACCGACAATAGTGAATTCACATCTGGCCGAAAGGAAGAGATCCATATACGCCCTCTCGTCAACTATTGCAGCAACCCCACCATTTCTAGGACCGTTTCTCAGAGATTCAGCATACTCTTCTTCAGATTTCAGAGCAACCAATCGGAACTCTGGAATGTTGAGCTCCCCTTTCAAATAATCATGAGCGAATGAACCTTCTTGGTATCCGATAGGATCATTGCCAGCTACCAAGCTTTGTATCCCTTCCACAGGTGAAGAAAGCTGTTGTACTGTCAGCATGGAAGTTAGGCCCGCTGTGTAGCTTGAATTAATTATCAGAACTACAAATAACCATACGATGAGCACCAATCGGCCGAGTGGGCTCACAGTATTTTCCCCTGCATAAGATATACACACAGACATCATAAAGGTCACAGGTTCATCAACAACCATGGTTGCTATACAAACCGCTAAAAGTAACCATAGCCACTTACTGTGTAAAAAGAACCAGGTTGAACAACTGAACCTGCAATTGAGAGCACATATACAAAAATTATACTTGGTCTATGAAGAGAAAGTAGACATGAACATGTGATAACAAAGTATATACCATAAAATTGTAGCAATTTGCTCTCTTGGTGAGCCACGGAATTCATCATTTGATCGATGCTCGAGAATCCAAACTACAGACCCCACAATTACGAAAAATGCACCTGTGATACACCACATCATTGGTGTGAACGGCCTCAAGAAAGCCCAGGCATTACAGTCCATGGTCTTCACAGGGGCTACAACAACAAGACCTGACTCAATATATGGCTGTGTAAAATCTGCCCTCCTGGTTCTGTTAGTTATTATTGAAATGTCACCAATTACAGCATCAAAAACCTGCAGCAAAATAAAGATCACGGTTGCAGAACACATAAGTTTTTATGTAGAATACGAAGTTACTAGATATAAGATGTTCTATACTTACCCCTGCATTCATTTTGTCTATGATCTCATTTGTATTTGGGTTATTTTTCCCGTTTCCAAATGGCATCAACTTATATGGGACAGCATATGGAAGCAAGTCCACAGCAGCAGTAAACACATCAATACAATACCCTTCAAATGAATCAGAGCTAGCTGAATAAGAAATGAATTCAAGGTAATCAACTCGATATGGAACTCCAATCTTAAGAAGCTTTCCGTTGTTTGGGAAAACCCATCCACGAGGTTTCTTTGTTGTTTGCCCTGGCCAGATCACATTGAGGAGCTGTTGACTTGAACTTGTTTGGTTGGGTGACATAGATGTTAAAACTTCAGGTGGGTTCACTGATAGACCGTAAATGTTGGACCAATATCCTATTGTATTATGACCTGTCCCAATAACATTGATGATATCGAAAACAGGATTGATGATGTTCCTATCCAAGCCAAACTGAATTGGCCCTGTCAATCCTGTAATATTAACTTTAAGAATATCAGAGAGAAGAAGTTCTCCTTCATCAAAGGTACTCATTGCATCAAGGTGCAAGTTACCGATTTTCAGTTGACTTAACATTGGATTATTCGAAAATGATGTGTTTCCCCCATGACTGAAAAATTCATCTAAGGCATGGGCAAGGATCCAAACTGTATCATAGGCATATAGACCATACGTGTTTAATCTGAACAAGCCCTTCTGGTAATCTCGTTTGACCAAATTGCTCCATTGAGCCAAAAAGTCCGTCTTTAGCTGTGATTCAGGAGTGTGCACACGCAAAGATAGTAATCCTTGAACATCACTCAGTGCACTGGATGAAAGAGGAGAATCTGAATCTATGACATCAGTGAGCCAATTGGTAGCAATCCACACAAAGCCACGTTCCAACATGTGAAGAGAGCGAGCCACATCAAGCACTCTTAAGCCATAGCTATTGTATGTATGCAGAACGAGAATCCTAGATTCTTGTAAGGCCACCTGAAATAAAACCTGCATTATGTCTTCTCGGCTCGGCTCAGGGTTTATTGGCGCTTTATAACTTATTGTACACCACTTCTCTGCCAACTTATTCCCCAAAGCAGCAATCCCATTTCTACCATAATCATCATCAGTATAGATAGCAGTTACTTCCTTCCATCCATAATAGTCCACAATGTCTGCTATGGCAGCCATTTGATAAAGATCATTTTGGGTTGTTCTGACAAAGAAAGGGTACTCAAGGGAGGAAAGGGTCGGGTCTGTGGCGGCAAAAGAGAGCAAAGGAACTTGCAGTCCCTTGGCTAGATGAGAAACTAAATGAGCTATGACAGATGACTGAGGACCTATAATAGCCACCACGTTTTTCTCCATCAATTTCATTGCTGAAAGAAATAAGGAACCACAAGGTAAATTAATAACCAACGCTTTCATAGTTGAGCAAATTTGCGATTAAATTACATGATCTAGAGATAATACCATCAATAATCCCAAGGAATCCACTGTAATTGCTATCCTGCATTAAAATGTTTAGCTTGGTCCCGGGGAGAACATTTGGAGAGGAATTTACATCATCCACAGCCGCTTGAATCGCGACTTTTGCAACTTTACCAATGATAGAATCGGAAGAGAATATTGACCCTATGTTCACTACATCCGGTCTTGTTGAAGCGTAAGTATCAGCCATAGCATAAAACAACCCACCATCAAGCACAAATCCCAGTAGCAGAAAAAACCATAGTCTTCTCAAAATCATGGTGGGAAAAAACACTTCCAACTCACCTGCCTGCAAACCATCAAATCTCATAAAAACCCCTTTTTCTACATAATGTGCTTCGAAACCTCAAAGTTGAAATCTTTACTTAGATACCATTGAAGAGAATCTCCAACAACATCAAAGTTTACATCTTTTACTCAAACAAGAGGGGTAACAGACTCTAATAGCTGTCATAACGTAAATAATACTCAGAATAACGAAAATTCACCCCACCTCCCATTTCAATAAAGGGTAGCCGGATGCACATTGGCGTTCCCACAAAGGGAGGGTGCGGGGAAGGGCTCCCGCCACAAGGGTGTATAGGGGGCAAGTCTTCACCCCACCTCCCATTTCAATATTAATTCGAAATAAACATCAAGATTAGATCTTGTGATTTAACACATGCAAGAGAATATCCAACAACACAAGCAATTACTTCTGTAATGGAAACAAGTCAAAAATTTGTCCAAATTTTTTACATGCAATCTCAGAACAATGGTAGTAAAAATTAATGAATAACAAACATTGACATACCTCAGAATAAGCCCAATTTGTATGGAAATCTCACAACTCTATAGTGGTACAACAAACATTAAAAAAAAAAAAACATTTATAGAAACTTCAACTGGAAGCTGAAAAGCACCAATTTTGTGCATAGAAAAAAACAACCCAGAAATGTGGGTGTCAACTTTTGAGGGCATGTGAAAGAAAAAGACAGCCATTTTTCATGCAGTCATGCTCAGGAAAGCTCAACAACAGTTAATAGCAATAATCACAGTCTCACAGAACATTATATTATACTTATGTAAAAGTAAGAAAGAAAGTGATACTGCTAGCAAAATAACCAAGTTAATTTGTCCATTGCATTTTACAGGAAAAATACCTGAAGAGTGACATATTCATACTGTCAGCAATTGGGTAAGTGTTTTGGAAGTATTGACAAAGATATTCATTCAATGCATCATATTTGCGCATCATGTCACATGTGGTAGAAATAGAACAGTATCGCTGACGATTGGGAAGAGGAGGGCTCAGGAGTCAGGACCAGAACACAATTTAACAATTTTCTTCCCGCATCCCACGTTTCTCTCTCTCTCTTTCGTTCTTTATGTATTTTCCGTATAGGTAAAGCTTGCGTATATCCGTTTTCTCTTTACATCGATCTCTGACACACGGAAGTTTTTGAGACACGAAGATAGAAATACATTATTGTTTGACTATGTCACAGTCTTCTACCCAAGAGTGAACTCTACGAGTCCAGGACCTCCAACTAGCCCGAGCACATTACCACCATTTCTTCTCCAATAATGTGTCCCACCACAATGTTGGGCAAAGCATTACTCCCTCCAATTCTATAAAAAGAATTGCCGTTTCAATTCGACGACTTTGAGCCTTTGGGGTCCTAAATTCAATCCACACGTGCTTTTAATTCCTTCACTCGTATATAAGTCAACCCTTCAATAACCACACTTTACACCAATCTCTCCACTTACGGGACCTCCACTTTCCTAAAGACGCTAAATACTCCACACACAAAAAAGACCCTTCATTTTCATAAAAGTTAAGGGCTTGCTCGCTATTACTGTCGTTTTCTGTTTTTTTCCTTTTTCGTGCCACAAAATTTCGTTAAATAAGTTACAAAATGAATATCAAATTAGTTGGTTCAATAATAGTCATGAAATAAAAAGGAAAACTGACAACTGAAAACTAAAAACCACTTATTTTGGTTTTAAAAAAAGGGACTTTAGTTTGAACGACTGAAAACCGAGAACGATAGCGTCCTGTGTAGGGATGGGCATAGACCCAGGACCCGACCCGCCTGGGTCTGGTTTGGGTCTTAAAAATTAGGACCCGACGGGTCCAGACCCGACCCAGACCCGCACACATTAATTACGGGTCGGGTCTGGGTCCAAGATTTGAGACCCAGACCCGACTAAGTTTTTTAAAAAAATGAAAAATTCTAAAAGTTTTATCTAAGATTTGCGACTCTTCCTAGCCTAGCATGTAACACATGAGTTTTACATGTATTCCTACTCCTCGAGTCCTTATTTCATCTACAAAGATCTAAGTTCATCACCTCTCTTGTCTTGATCCAATTGTCTTTCATATATTTTAGATGTGAACATATGCTAATTTCTTTTTGCTTATTGTATGTGGCGGAATATCGAACAAATAAAATTCTTAAGTAAAAAATATTATTCGTTGGAAGCGTTATACAATTTGTTTCAGGGACCCGCATGAGACCCGGACCCGACCCAAACCCGACGGGTCCGGGTCTACTCAAATTTCTACGGGTCCGGGTCCGGGTCTTAGCAGACCCGACCCAAACCCGACCCATGCCCATCCCTAGTCCTGTGCATATAACCCGAAAAAATTATATTGGTAAAGGAATTACCAATTGTACCCCTCCAATATAATCCAATCTCCTTTGGGCCACTAGGCCCACAGCCCAATTCACTCAACCCAACCCAATTACCCAAAACAACCATTTTCTCTCTCCAACCTCACTCACTCACTCTCTCTCTCTCACTCACTTCCAAACCCACACACTTTCTCTCTCCTCCGATCGGAAAAAAAAAATGGCGGCGGCGGCGAAGGACCTCCTCCGTAAACCAATCCAAACGACAATCAAGCTAATAATCCCCGCCGGCGCAGCCCGACCCGGCCCGCCCGTAGGCCCGGCCCTGGGACAAGCGAAGCTAAACCTAATGGCGTTCTGCAAGGACTTCAACGCGCGAACACAGAAGTTCAAGGCGGAGACACCGATGGCGGTGAAGATAACGGCGTACAAAGACAAGACATTCGACTTCACCGTCAGGTCCCCCGCCGTGTCGTGGTACTTAAAAAAAGCCGCCGGCGTCGAAACCGCCAGTGGCCGCGCAGGACACGTCATCGCCTCCTCAGTCTCCGTCAAACACGTTTACGAAATCGCAAAACTTAAGAAGGAAGATCCCGGTTGCGGCCATCTCCCGCTCGAGAGTATTTGTAAGTCCATCGTCGGCACCGCCGGTTCCATGGGGATTAACGTCGTTAGAGACCTTGATTAATTAATTTCCCTAATTATTAATTAATTAGGTTTTTTTTTGGTGAAAGATTATTAAATTGGAAAATTTGCAGATTTATTGTTTGTTATTGTTATTATTGTTGTGGTAATTACTAGTATGAATTATGTGAATTTTACAATAAAGGTTTATGGTGAGATGGAATTTGTTACTGATTGTTTGTTATCGGTGCGCAATTCGAGTTTTGTTTTACGTCTTTTGATTATGGTGATTATGAGATTAGTTTAGCTGTATATATGGTTTTATATAGATGGTTGGAATACGAAAAAAAAAAACTCGAGTAAGATGTTTGGGAATGGGGTTTTGGTTGATCTGAACGCGTAATGTGGTGTGGTGACCAAAAAAACTCGTGTAAGATGGTTTGGGAATAGGGGTTTGGTTGCTCTGAACACGAAATGTGGTGTGGTGATGGTTGGAATACGAAAAACTCGTGTAAGATGGTTTGAGAATAGGGTTTTGGTTGATCTGAACACGAAATGTGGTGTGGTGAGGGTTGGAATACGAAAAACTCGTGTAAGATGGTTTGAGAATAGGGTTTTGGTTGATCTGAACACGAAATGTGGTGTGGTGAGGGTTGGAATACGAAAAACTCGTGTAAGATGGTTTGAGAATAGGGTTTTGGTTGACTAGAATAGGAAATGTGGTGTGGCAGTATGATTAGGGTGATGATTTGGCCAAGGCGGAAATTAGTAATGCCAAGGTAGTATATTGATGATGCGTTGTCAAAATCTTCAGATTCTCTTCTGTTGCTGTTGCATTTTGAAGTAGCTCTTAAATCTTGGTAATTATGAAATTAGTAGCTATCAAGTGGATGGTTGGAACAAGAAAGGTTGTATGAGATGGTCTGGCAATGAATTATGCTGTTGTAGTCGTGTTTTGTTACAGCTCTTAGATCGTGGTAATTGTGAAATTTGTGGCTTTCATTGGATAGTTAGATCATGAAGCTACCCTCATAAGATTTTGGTGAAACATCAATCACTTTGCTGTTGTGGTGGCATTTTGAATTTTGGTTTAGCTATTACGATACTATGGTTGTTTATTTTTGACTGAGTAGCTCTAACAATCGACTGGTGGGAGCACAACTGCACAATTATAAGATGGTTTCCTGAGCTTTATATAAAGCGTTAGATGGATTTTAGGGTTGAAGACTTGAAGATAGGAAGTCCCTAGTTTGGGCTTTGTTTTGTCGCAGTTTGTGTCAGTAATAGTGTATTGGGTGTATACTTAGTAGCTGTAATGGCATTTTGATTAACATGTCAGTTCAGTTAAGCTGTCGTTTCGTACTCCTGAGGCCTTACCTTTGGGTTTGATGGGAAAGAAAACATGGGTTCCCTGCTGGAAAATTAAAATTGGGAAGAACTAGGGAACTCTACGTTTACTAGAACTTAGATTAGAAGTTTCGTGATGATGAAGGTGAGAGTGATGGGTGTGGAAGGAATAGCTAATCTAGTGTAGCAATCTTCGTCCACGTTTATGACTAAATTTAGCAACCCTTTGTAAGCACCAGCACTTTCTCTTTCTGTGACTGTGACTGTTCGAGGTTTTGGTTGTGGAAATGCTGATACTGGTTCAGGGTGCCCTGATTGAGTAACTGATCACTTAAAATCAACAAAAAATCAGGCACTGCGCCATTTTTCTGTATGTTTTGTATTGAAGACATTAGCAGCTGAATTGCTGATGATTCTTGTTTCAAGTCACGCTTTTGGTTATATTAGATGTAAGAGAAGATCATTCAATGATCTATCACTGGAGAGGAACGCCCGGTAGACTGAACTTTGCTGCTTAACATGGCATTGATGCACAGGTTAAAATTATGGTTTCGGAGACATTAGGTCTGTCCTGAATCCCCTTCTTTGTAATGTAACCCTGATCTTGTTGACCCGTTTTCCTGTCTATACGATTGCACTTCACTTAATTGGCAGTTCCCTGTATTTTCGGATGGAGCTTCTTGCTCTGTGATAGATGAAATATCGGACGTTCCTTAAGACTTGAACCCTGAAGCTATGGGTTGGTTATCAAAAATTTGGATTGATTTTCCTTTCATTTTTCTTTTTTTTTGGCGAAGGCAAATTGAACAAAGAAAACAAACAAATCAGGCTAACTCGTTACGCTCGGCAAATATTACCGACTGATGGCAACTCTACTCCTATGTATCTACGTTGCAGTAGTGCAGACGAAGTTGGACGCTAATGCACATATCTTTTCGAGTTTTGAGCAAGCACAGAAGTAAAAATGTAAGGAAATTGAACTCAAGTGCCGGTAACAATTCTCTATTTCCTTGTTCGCCATTAACATCAAAAAGAAACTTCAACATCTATAAGTACGCAAGGACTAAACTCCTGAAGCGCGTTTAATTGCTCCTCTAATTTGTACATGGTAAGGATACTAAAGCATTGCAGTAGTATCATCTATTTCTCAACAAATAACTTGCTGTATAAGAATTATATTATCAGCTTACCTAAAGGAGCCCCTGATTATTAAGGCCGAATGTTATGGAACCAGCAACCCCTAGCAGCGTGACTACTCGGAGTCACAGGACTGTGACTATCTCTACATGAGCGAACATAACTTTGTAGTCGTCAGGCATGCTAAAGAACACCTCGACTTTTCTATCATCCTGACCAATACTGCGTGCAGCTTTAACTACGTCCAGAGGGGAAAGTCCTGGAAGGTTCATCAAGACACTGAACAACTTCTTTCTCTGCTCACTAATTTCAAGATTATGGCCTGAAGCTTTCTTCATGTCGATCATAGCCAACGTTATGTCGTTCTGAGCTTCAGCAAGACTTCTTATAGTTTTCGACATTTCCAAAAATTCGGTTCTGAAACCAAGCACACAAACATAAGCAAAATGGCCAATTTGTCTTTTCCAGTCCACACAATAAAGTCAGGTAGCTATTACAGTAACAGTACATAAAAGACGATTTGTAGGGAGATCCTTCAAATTAGATCACAACGAAAGGAAAAGAAATAATCCCAAAAGTACATAAAAAGCGAAGGAGTACTTACGTTTAAGAGATCGATGCCAGCTGGATCAAGATTGGGAACCACTACTGACAGATCCTACAGTACACAGTATGACAAGGGTAAAGCTGACAGAACAGATTATATGTTGTTAAGAGAGGCAACGGGAAAAATGTTTAAGGCCAAACCTTAGAGCTCCATTTAGGAAATGACGATTTAAAGTCAGGTAAAGAGGTAACTCCAGGCCAAGTGTCCTCATTTGGGGTGCCCAAGGTCCTGTAAACAGCAAATACGAACTTTGAAACAGATGCAACTGCAGTAAAACCACACCACGAAATGAAAACACCAAACTACTGATGAGGCCAGCCTTTGCACAACAATTTTAGAAGCAAGTACGTACATGCACAACTATAGACTGCCCTAATGTAGAGAGCCGTTAATGAGTACATGCACATGCAGAAAGCACAGGTAACCACAACCAAACCCAATCAACAATTCGAATCAAATACAATAGTCAGGATATCTACAAGACCTGAATATTCAGAATCCCCAGGAAACAATGGCCGCTGATTCACCATTTCAGCAAATATACAGCCAACAGACCACACATCCACTGGAGTGGAGTGATGGCGAGATCCAAGGAGTATTTCAGGAGTTCTGTACCACAATGTCACCACCTAGAGAAAATCATTAAAATAGTCAGTCTGGCATAGTGGCAGCTCAACCAATCTTAAATAGTTAAATATGTGCTATATCCAGCATCTGGAAACTAAAAAGACCAACTGGTCATGCATGTTAATAGTGTGACCTATAGAAACTGATACCTCTAATATGAAAAATTTCAGACTCGTACCAGATCATACCATACCAAATGTGTAAATGTCCTCACAGAAATACCTAAGGCCCTAGCCAATGCAAAGTCTGCAAGCTTTAGTGCATTGGTACGTCGATCTATCAACAAATTTTGAGCTTAAATCTCGATGAAGGACTCTGTGAGAGTGACAGTATGCTATGCCACAAAGAATTTGATAAAGAAACCTCTGCAAGAGACAGCCAATTTATCAGATGAATGACAGCAGAAACGATGAATTACACCCATCATCAAACACAACCACTAAGAAAGAGGGGGGAGGCATTAAACAAGGAAATCGATTTCAGATTCTGGGGATTACCCAAAAAAAAAAAAAAAAAAACACTTTGATTTGTATTAAATGCTGAAATTTGCAAGCAACCTTTCTATCCAATGAGAAGGTATAGACCCACATATTCACGCGCAATACCCTAGACGTCGAAACATTCTATCTTAATATAGGAGTACTACTAATGCCCGACAGTATGTACCCATCAAGGAGCAGATGAAGCAGAACAACATGGCCTAATAGATGGAAAGCTGAACGAATTAGACACAAAAGGGTAAAAGCCACCGAAGAGTGAGTGGATACGTTTTGGCAATTGATCAGCAAAAGAAAAGCACCTAATAGACTGTCATTTCAAGACATGATTGATATGAGCTACCATGAGAAGTAGATTCTTCATAATTTAGCAAAATGTGAGATATAGAAGAGCTCACTTTTATCATACGTGGATCCTTTGAGAATTCAAGGCATGAGTCCATGTGCTTCTTCAAATCAAGGTCTAGATACTAAAAAACGAGATATAAGCGCATCTCACTGTGGACAACATCCTACAACCTGTCAATTAAGTTAGTCTCACCATCAATAGTGTTATGGGTTGCCACAGAAATCAATTCATGAACACACGTAAACTTCCAAAGATTTACAGCACACATGAAGACAATTCACAGCTAGCACAGCTGGACTACGACATAGATTAGCTAATCGAGTATCACGGAGGCCAACAGGTACACGAACTAGTAGTGACACCGAGGAGTACCTAACAATGTTGCCATGCTTCATTTCATAAAAAGGGAGATTTCACGGATGGCAGTGCTGGGAACACCCACATCTTCCTGCTCCAATCGAATTTTCTTGAGAGCGATAGTCTCATTGGTGACCTTGTCTCTCGCCTTGTACACCACACCGTAAGTCCCCTCCCCGATCTTCTCCACCTTCTCTTACTGTCCCACCCCAAACACAATCCCATCAATCATACTAATAATAATAATAATAATAAGCAAATCATACTAATAATGAGAATAATCAGCAGCAATAAAAAAAATAGCAACAATTAAAAAAATGATTATGATGGAAACCTGCTCCATTATGATCCTGCTCTTCTAATTCCTGCAACAACAAATTCATGGAATAATTACTCTATGTTTTCCCCCTTAAAATTACTTGAGCTAGATAAATGAATTAATTGGTTTGATTGGGGGTGTCAATCAGGGGAAAGCAATGTAGGAATAAACAGCGTAAAAGTGAAGTAATCGAACGCATCTGAGAATAATAATTCAGCACAGTATGATTGAATTTAAATTAAGATAAGAACAGCACAAAAATCACAGCGGTAGAAAACGAGATGAATGAAGAAAAAAATGAGGGAAAGAGGAGAGAGATTGGGGAAAATGCAGGAGAGTTTACCAGTGAGTGAAGATAAGAGCATAAAACATCAGCGGAATGAGGCTGAGATAGTCTTCCCTTTTACGCTACTGCTGCTGCTTCCGGCGAATTTCCAGTCTCCAGTCTCACTATCAAAACCCCCCTCTTTGTGTATTCTTTTTTACCCTTCTCTCCCTCTCTTCCGTCCTCCACTGATATTTTTCCTTCTTTTTTTTTTTTTTTTTTTTTTTGTTACTATTTTGCTCTCGGGTGGTAATTTACCCTATGGAGTATTATTTTCATTTACCAATTTCCTCCTTTTTTTTTTTTTTTTTAACACCTTTTTACAATAGGCAAATTTTATGAAAATAACCCAACATTTTCATAAAATAACTCAATTTCTCCACTTTAACAAAAATAACTCAACGTTTTATTTTGCGTCACATTAATATCCCCTAACACCCTAAAGGGGAATTTCTCGCACTCCAATTCTCAGGCGGCTATTTTTTTTGTGCACAAATTTTTATGAAATTTAGTTTTCTTTACCTAGCTACATCGCTTTAAGTATTTACCTTTAATTTTTTGACATGTAACCTTTGTCTTTTTCATTGGTTAAATTGTCAATCATATAACATCCTTAAATGCGCGAACATTTTTATCATACAAATGAATGTTTGAATGAAAACAAAATAGATTTTCATTTGAAGTAGTTATGATGTTGATATAAGTTCATTTCGATTTGAGGTTGAATGGATATGTTGTAGAGAACAAGGAGAATGTAGTTATTATATTTATTATAAAATGGGGGGTCGGGAAAAACAAGGGGAAAAATCGTCAATAAAAGAATCACATAAATTTGTGCAAAATGCTTTTTTTCCCCTTATTATTTAACCTCTTAAGATTTGGAGTGGGCGAAATTCTTATGTTAGCATGTTTCAGATGTTAGTGTGACAAGATGTAAAACATCGGATTATTTTTGTTAAAAGTGAAAATGTTGGTTATTCCATGAACATGTTGCAAACATTGGGTCATTTTCATTAAATTTGAACATTGGGTTATTTTCATTAAATTTGCATTTACAATATTAGGTGAAACTATTTTCCAAGAAATGGGCATGGGCTCAAATAAGGAGGGGTGTACTCATCTCTTTCGATCTAAAATGTTCTCAACGAGTCGTACTTTCTAACGTGTTTGGCCTTTGGTAATTGGTAGTGATCGATTAAAAAAAAAAAGACATGTTTGACTACCTTAATCAAGGAGGTCAATTTATAAAATTGTCAAAAGAATCATTAGGGCTCGTTTAGATTATGGGAATAGGGCGTGTGATGGGATTATAATTCCTATTTGTATAGTATTCCCATTTTTGGTGAGTGGGAATTGGACTTTGGAATAAGGTGGGATAAGAGATGTGTGAATTCTATTCCCATCATTGCATCATTTTATTACGTAGGAGTTGGTATTAAGGAGAGGGATAACTTTATCTTAAAATGACACAATTGCCACTAATAAAATGAGATATAGAGGGTTAATTATCAAGTGACAAAATTGTAAAACAAGAACTATCTTAATTCCCATTATCTAATCCTACTTTTATCCAAACAAGGGAGTAGAATTATTTTCCCAATTCTCATCTCCTTATCCCTCACCAATTCTCATCCCACAATCTAAACGACCCTTTCGTCCATGAAATAATATATATGTTTATAACTTAGTTATTTCTATGAAAGTAGGGTTGATTGCCACCAAATGCTATATTTGTGGATCCACCACCAGAAGAAGTGCTATTAAAGTCATAAATGAGAAATAATCTGGTGCGTTCATCTTGGTATTTCACTAACTCTCATAACCTCAGTTTCTCTATAACTCCAGTAATTATAACTTTTAATTTCAATAACTTCGTAACTTTAATTTAACACTATCGTAATTCCAACTTAACTCCAATAACTTAAAACGTGTTTTAATGTAACTCCATTAATTAAAATACGTAACTATAATAATCTCACTAACTAAAACTCGTGACTATAATAACATTATTAACTAAAACACGTAACTAAATAACTCCACACACTAAAATTCATAACTTTGATAAAAAACAAAAAAACAGATATACCCACCCTTAATTTTCTCTCTCCTCCCCTACCCACCCACCACCGCCACCACCACCACCACGCACCTTCGTCCCACCGCCCCCACCTTCACGAACCACCACGTCAATCCAGCAACCACCACCACCATGACCGCCCAATTTTATCTCTCCAAAATTCTCTCACAACAACTTGAATTCCACCATCCCCGATGCTTCAACGCCGCGCAAACATGTCGCCGCCTCTACCCCTAATTTCGCCGCCCCTAATTCCCTTGTTGCCGCCTCTCCCCCAATTTTCGAAGTGGAAAAGGGAGGAAATGGGGGAGAAGAAAGGGGCGGTGGCGTGTGAGAACGGCGGAGGGAAGGTCGGGGCAGCCGCGCGCTCATGTTAAATGAGTGGGGCCGTCGATGGTGTGGTCGGGGACGGAGGTCGGCGAGGCTGGGGGGTGTGTCGGGTGGAGTAAGGGGGGTTGGGGGAGGAGAGAAAAAGGAAGAGGGTGGGTCTATTTTTGTATTTTTATTTTTATTTTTGTTTTGGTTTGTTTGGTTTAATCTCATTCACTGATTTTGGGTTGATGTGTGACTCATAATTTTTTTTTTTTTTTCCTGACAATAAATTAGTATCTTACTGGATGTATCCCCTAAGAGGTTTTCTTTAAAGAGTTTAGAGAGTGTCCAAAAAAAAAATGGTTAGATAGACAGAATTAAAAGATTCTCATCGGAGTTATTAGGCATAGTCCACAGTCCATACTTTCATGAAAGTTTGATTTGAAAGTTTTTTAAATGTGACACAACATAATTAGTCGTAACTTTCATTTTGTGTATCAGGAAATTAAAACATATATCTCATTAAACTTGTTCTGAAATTTAATTTAACCATTTATACATATGTTTGATAGAAATACATTTGTCAGCAGACATCCAACAAAAATTTCAAAAACGATCTAGTTAAAAATTCAGTAGAATTTTGATTTTTTGAATAGTTTAAAAAGGGTAATAAAATTGAAATTGTGAGATAACAACAAAAATATGAGATATTCTCATGAGAGTTATTATGCAAGAGTTCAAACTTTAATAAAACTGTGATTTAAGAAGTACAACACATATCTCATCAAATCTGTTTTAAAATTTATTCAAAAATGCGTTCAATTTCTATATATGTTTGATAGAAATACATAAGTCAGCAATCATCCAATGAAAAAAAAAATTGTGTTTATTCCCAAACCATTCAACATGAGACTTTTGTATAGAAATCATTAAATTACGATATAATATGTGTATCATGCACGCACGGGCTTAAAACTAGTTTATATTAAACACGTTTTTATTTAATTGATCATAGCAACATTGAGTATAACATATAGTTGCGTATGAATGTGACATACTCTCGGTCTCTTTCCCTTCTTCGCTCATCTCCGACTTTTACGATAACTAGAGGATGAGCTCCCAATTAGAGCTTGTATATATTACCCTACACGTCGGCGAGTTAATAATCAGAACATGTTGATGCTAATAGTGTTTGGGGGAATTAGAATTGTTTCTCAATTTGATGTGTTTGACAGTTTTTAGCATTTAGACTTTAGAAATCAGTCCATGGGTTTTGTCAAACAAATCCCTACGCCTTTTGAATGGCAGAGGAAGTAAATCATTAGTTTCACGTAAATGAAGTAAATCATTAGTTCCACGTAAATTTAAACTAACGGAGAAAATGTGTTAATTTATCACTGGTCCATCTGAACATATTCCTTCTCTCATCCCTCGTCACCTACCTCCCAAGACCTTGACCCATCACCCCACCCCTACCGGTGACATGATTTGCCGGCGACATACAAATGGATTTTTGTAACATTTTCTATCATATTTAAACTCTAATTGTTATACCGAACTACAAGAAATTAAAGTGTGGAAATTACCTAAGTCTTAGTTTGAATCAATTGAAATAACTAATTTATTATATGGAGTCATTACTCATTAGTAATTGAAAATAACATTATTTGTTTTTTTTTTTTTGGTAACAAAAAGAATATTATTTGTTATACAATGTGCGCATTCTTTGGCAAAATTCGGAAACAAATATAAACCGAAAAAAAAAAAAAGCTCACAAATTACAATTGGAATATATAAGTCTCATTTCGGAGCCGTATTCAAGAAGATTTTCTGTTTTCTTCGGACAAATTACAACTGAATTACAACTGAAAGAAAGATCAAAGCTCACAAAACCTTTGCTTCATTTTCTCTCAATTTCTCCCACTTTCAACTTCTCTCCAGATCCTCCACAGGTAAACTTGCTTCTTGCGCTTCGTGAACTTCTTTTTTACGCTTCTTTTTGTTTTGGTTTTTTCTGCATAATTAGGATAATGTGAATTACTAATGTATATTAGGATAGTCTGGTAACAGTATTTGAAGGACCTTGAATCGGAGAAAGGGGGTAATACTGTGAGAATCATTGAATTTCTTCGGAATTGATTTATGCAGAAGAGAGCTGTTCTTTGTATTGAACTTGAATTGCGTATTGTCGGTATTCTTTTCATAGTTAATGTTGAAGAAGAGGATGTACTCGAAATCGAAACTTGCTTCTTACGCTTCGTAAACTTGCTTCTTACGCTTTTTTTTTTTCTGCATAATTAGGATAATATGAATTACTAGTTTATATTAGGATAGTCTGGTAACAGTATCTGAAGGACCTTGAATCGGAAAAAAAAGGGGGTAATACTGTGAGATTCATTGAATTTATTTGGAATTGATTTCTGCAGAAGAGAGCAGTTCTTTGTTATTGAATTTGAATCGATTGTGTTTTGTCCGTATTCTTTGCATAGTTGATGTCGAAGAAGAGGATGTACTCGAAATCAAAATGAGTGAGCGGTTTAGGAGAGTATGAAAATAACGGAAGGGCTAATTCTAATGGCATCGCCTAAATTACTGGTTTACAGGACATTTTAGGTGAATCAGTGTTTGCACTGTGTTCATGTTAATCTAAGTGTAGTGAATTAGTTCTTTGGGATTGATTTCTGCTGAAGAGAGCAGTTCTTTGTTATTGAACTTGAATTGAGTGCGTTTTGTCGGTATTCTTTGCTGGACTGTAAGGGAACAAAATTGTCTAACAGACTGGTTCTTGCTGAACTGTACCATGCTGCACTGAGATTTTAAAGTGCTGAAGTTCATACTTTAGATATGCCAGGTATATATTTTCTAGAATCGAATTGCATTTCATTTGCCTTTTGAACAGTTTGATGATCTTTTCTCTTTGGCTGATTCATGTTAAGTTCCCGGTTGTAAGAAAACCAATAAGATGCTTGCACCTGTTGATATTGATTCTGCCATTTTAGAGTCTGATTTACAGCCTTCTTTTTCCTCTTTAGATCACGCAATGGACGAAAAAGCACTAGATGAACAGGCAAATGAAGGGTACGATTATAATAAACGGATTAAGGCTGCCTATGTAAATCAAAACTACGATGAAGTTGATCGCATAGTTGAAGGACTACTTGAGAAACATAAGAAGTCTTATGAGGAATGTCTCTTGTTCGTGGCAGACAATATGAATGAAAAGCCAAAATTAAATCTGGCCCTCCAAGTTGGTTGTGAATGGAAAGGGATTTCTGCTGCCCGAGTGGGCAGATATGATGGTAAGTTCTGGTAGGCTCTTTCTTTGGCTTATTAACCTCAATCTAACTTTGTTCATAAACTTGTATGCAGAAGCAAGGCTCCATTTTAAAATGGCTCAACTAAGCGGGTTTGAGACAACACTCTACCTAAACCTGGATCTAGTTGCACCTAGTGTCGAGTACGAATGTTTCTAATTTGGTAATACCTATATTTCATGATACTGTTTTTTGAGTGTGTGTGAATTTTCGTCGTTTTATGTCTCAGGAGCATTTTACGGAGCCAAAATTTGTATGGTTCTGCAATCTGTTGGTATGACTTCCTTTTGAAGGTGCTCAAAAAACCCGTAGATGCTACATTGAAAGCAAAATTCAGTGAGGCTCAACTCAAACTAGATGCTAGATTGATAGCAAAATTCAGTGAGGCTAAACTCAAACTAGAAACCGATGCTGAAGCTGCTGAAGAGTCTCTTTGTGCACCCGATGCTGAGACATTCGCTAAAGAAGAGGAGAAGAAAAACAGAAAGGAAGCCTACAAACTCAAGTTTGATCGGCGGAATGCAAAACTTTACGATGTTAAAGTAAAGAAAATCTTGAAAGAAGAAGAGGAATGGAAAGAAATGAAAAAGGAAAAGGAAGAAAGGAATCTACGAGAAAAGATTTATCTGGCAAGGAAAATGGCTTTAGAGAGAAACAGCCTTACTCAGAATTTCACCAATGAATTTAACTTCACTCTTTCAGGAGGAACACCAGGTTGTTATCTAGGAACTGCCTGGAACTGTGGAGTGGGCCTTCCACGTTCCTACATAACAGGCTCAGAGGAGCAGCGTAATAAAGTCGAACAACTTCACCTTGTGTGTAGCAAGCATCCTCACCTCCTGAATGTGTTCCATGTTGCAAAGAATGACGGTTTCGACTGTCATTTGGTTACTGAAAGAGTGTGCTCAGTAGAGGAATTCTTTGATAATAAACTTAAGGCCTTCGGTTTGGATACATCAGACATACAAGGTTGGTGGGACCACATTGAGAAGACGTTTAGAGTCGTATTCAGGTTCGTGAGATGAAATAGTTCTGAGACATTCATTTGATTTTTACAATTTTCTTATCTAAAATTATTTACTCCTCACTTCCAGAGATGTGGTGCAAGCTCTTCGATATCTGTTTGAGAATGACTTTACATGTGGTAGTCTGGCGTTCAACATTTATGTCACTGAAGATGAAAGGGGGAGACTTTTGCCCACTTTGCTTAAGAAGAGTCAAACAGGTGTCAAAACTGATATTAAACATCTGATGGACATAATGAAGAAGATTATTACCCTCCCTCTTGTGGCCGAAACTCAGTCAGAATCAGGAGATGTGTTGGACTTAATGCTCCCCTCAGAATTAGCCCACTTCTTGACATACTGTGCCTCGTGGTAATTATTGTTTGCTTTCCACTCCTGTGGATTTTCCCTCATCTATTTTTGCTTTGTCTCACCTGTTTTTAATTTATTCTAGGATAGAGAAGGTCCCGGCTGAGTTTTGGATATGGCACCCATACTGGTGGACTGTACCCGAGCGTGTTAAGTATCCCTATTACATACACAAAGTGATGAAGAACAGTACTCTGAAGACTGCGTTTCAATCACAGATTGAAGGAGGCACTAAATTTTCAGGTTGGACAGACCGTCTTTCAGGCATGTACAAGCAACTAGTTGATCGAGCCAGGAAGGAAAAAGTTGATACTAGCAAGAAGATAATAGCTGATAGAGGCAACAAGGAACGAGCTGGTAGAGGCAAGAAGAATGCTTTAAATACTAAGAAATCTAAATCAGCACCTGAGACCAAAGATAAGACATTTTATGCACCACCAGGGACCACTATTATACCAGAGTACAAATGGGAGTGTGATATACCTCGTTTTTATCATGCCGTCTATAGTCATCATAATGACCCGCTTGCTATCAAAGATGTATGCCTTTGATTTTCCTGCCTTGAATCTTGTTGTCATTTTTACCAACTTTTTAATTTCTCCTGATCTTTGGTCATCAACTGTTTTGCTTCCACACTATTTTGTAGAAACTGCCAGATGAGGAGATTGAAAAGTCATTGTCGTTTATATTTCCGGACTTCTTCATCTTCTGCTTCGAAATGATTTGTTCATGTACTAACGCGTAAGTGAATATCTGTTTCATTCTATTGTTTCCTTTAAAATTTATGAAGATTAATCCAACTGGTTCTTTTTCTGCCTTTGTAGACCTTTGACTTTGCCACAACTTGAATATATCTCACAATTTCGTGATGGAAGTGATGCTGAAAAACCTTTGAGGGATCACGATTCTTTTGTCTTGGTGTCTGTCAGAAAGTGCACTGCCAAGTTATTGATTCCATCAGACCTG
This sequence comes from Spergularia marina, assembly GCA_963680865.1. Classification (NCBI taxonomy): domain Eukaryota; kingdom Viridiplantae; phylum Streptophyta; class Magnoliopsida; order Caryophyllales; family Caryophyllaceae; genus Spergularia; species Spergularia marina. The sequence continues at coordinate 30,896,743 of OY804545.1, read as the reverse complement.
TAAGAAGACCTTTCTTTGTATCTTTTCTTTCTCTAAATCTTCCAACTAGATACATTGTTATGCCATATATGTTCCTTCTTGCGTGGGTGAGCTGTGTGCTGATAAGCTCTCATTTCCCTTGATTCAATCATCATGATTGTATGGCTTGGACTTCATAGTTGATTTGTCTTCTTGATTTCTGTTAACTAGTTATCTGTCTTTCTATATTGTTAAAGCATACGTATTTTATATCAGTGATTTAGTCAGGTGATTCCCATGTCTTTGGCTTTGGGATATAATGGAATAAAGCAAATTGGCCCATAAAACTGTATGTGCTTCTTATTATGTCAAGGAGCGGTCAGTCGGTGCAATTCTCGAAGCAATTTGCATGTTGGGTTATCCGTGCGCGGCCTCTCTAGGTTTCAATAGGGGTAAGGCTTGTGTGCATCCGACCCCCCCTTACCCCACCTTATGGCGGGAGCCTTTAAGGCACTGGGGTAAAGTTGTTGTTGTTGTATTCCCACGTCTTGAGAAAAATCCACCCATTTTCTATTGATTTCTCTTTTTAAAAAAATAGAATCCTTGACTGATAGTTCAGCTTTGAAAATTGGCATGTTTGAACGCATTGGTGCTTAATTTACATGTCGTAAAGACTCGATGAGTTCAGATTTTTATGGTATAATGTAGAATGACTACTTGGCATATGTTGTGCTTAGTTCAAATGTCTTCAAAGACTTGATGAGGTCAGATTTATGGTATTATGATGTAGAATGACTACATGTTGCAACTGCCTTGATATATTCATAGGATAGTCTTAACTGCTTGAAAGTTGGTCTAATGTCTCCGAAGAATGATAGGCTTGTGATAGGGGGAGTCAACCAGGAGTGACAGACATCGATCTGGTCTAGGACTGGCGATAAGTTATGGGGCATTGTATTAGAGCTTGAGAGGGCATTGCGGAACAGAGATCGGCAATAAAGCTTGAAAATAATTTGATTAGCTCATGTTTTCCTGATGTTTGCTGCCCTCCATTGGCCTAGTGGACTGCTTCCCACTCCCTTAAGGGAGGGACCAGGAGTGTGTCGATAAAAAAAATCTGAAGTACAGTAGCTATGCTTTATGAACCCTCATCCTTGAGCAGAATCTGAAATTTTCATGTTGTTGCAGCTTTAACTGGATTATTTCTACGTCCAGCTCTTGAGGATTGCAGCCCATCCAGTTCAACAGCACATGGCCAATAATCATGTTATTCAAAAGCAGCCTTGTTGATACACGCATAAGTCAGCAGTCTCAGCATAGGCGGAGCAATCTTTTGCCCAGTGCAGTCATTCTTTTTGTCTATAGGAAGGAAAACTATACCACATTATATGAAAACTGTTCTGCCTACGTTTTTAAGTTCACCTCTGAACGTGTAGTTATGTTAGTACTGTAAAGATCTAAGCGGTCTCACAGAATGGTGTTAAATGATAGTCGTTGCTTATGAAGGCGTGATATTACACCAGCTCTTTCAAACCTTCTCAGGTGACACTCTCAAGAGATCTTCCTAGGTGTGAATCATCTGTTGTGTACCAACTCTACCAAGGCGTGAAGCAATGTCAGACCAGCTGATTTTAGTTCTGAATTTTCTTCTCTGTCCATTATTGTCTCGAACTCTAAGCAGGATCATTGACATTTGTTATCTGTCTAAATTGTAGACTGGTCCTGTCGGGTACAAACTGTACATTGATCTCGCCGGGCACAAACTGAGCTAATCTTCACCGTCACTTCATTTCTACGGTGCAGTGTACATATCACGTTTTGTGTTTATCATACTCGAAAAGTAATATGACATGTATGCATAGCCCAGGTGTGAGTCGAACACAAACCTCACTTCAAGTCTTCAACCAGGAATACGTGAGACACTCCCAAAATTTAATTTTCGGCATTAACTACCCAGAGCACGAAAAAAGTTTGTCTGATACTTCCTTATTAAATGTTTTCTTGTAGTTCTTGAGTATCCGCCGACAGCTCTACGGTAAACTGTCCGGGAGGACGCATTAGGGGTAGCTTTACCTCGTTGAATTAGGGAGTAGTTTTTTTTTTTTTTTTTTTTTTTTTGGCCTTTTGCCCTCTTTCATACCAAAAAAAAAGGCAAAAGTAGTAAATGGCTCCCATACGTTTGCTCTGATGTGAAATCAACCCCCCACATATTTTAATTGTAGCAATTGACCCTCATAAGTTTGTCATAATGTGAAATTGAGTCATTCTTCAATTTCTCATCAACCATATATATCATTTCAAAATAAATTGTACATTATACCATTCACGAAAGAAATAAAGAGCAAAATACATTAAAGTACAAATACTTAACGTGATAAATTTGGGCTTAGCGTTTTGTGGGTTACACTTGTAGATATTAACTTAAAGATAAATTATCCATTCTTCGAATTTTGTGATCATCAGATTCATCACATGTTTTGGGTAGGTTTCATCCGCGAGTCATGAAATTGTTCTTAGAATCAGTTATCTTATAAAAACAAATTGCAATTTTGATTATATATTTATATTAGGGTAATGGATCATTTTTAGAAAATCAGATTTAATAGTGAAATGGTTTGGGAAGGATGAATGTTAAGTGAGTGCCCAGCAAAATGAAATTTGCTTTTTCTTTTTCTTCTGTTGATATGGTTTAAAGTGAAGTGGTTTGGGAATGGCTTAATAGTGATACGGTATCCATTCAATGATACAATGTACAATTTATATTTAAATGGTAACTGTGAGTGAGAATTTGGTGAGAAATTGAAGAGAAATTGGCGAAAGGTCCAATTTCACATTTTGACAAACTTATGGGGGTCAATTGCTACAATTGAAACATGTGGGGGTTGATTTCACATAAGAGCATACGTATGGGGGTCCTTTACTACTTTCGCCCAAAAAAAACAATTGTTTTCTTTGTGAGCACTCTGAAAGTTGACTTTTGGACAAAAAAAAGTGTCAATTTTCCAGCAATCAATTTATGTTGGAATGACTTCTTTTTTGCCCAAAAATCATTTTGGGAGGGGATACTTCCAGTAAGAAGTTAATTTGTTGACATTTTCAAAAAAAAAAAAAAAAAGTTAATTTGTTGTCAGAAATAAGAAACAACTAGTTTACTACCCAGGTTACACCCGAACTAAATTTTATCATTTTATTTCTTTGTGAACTTTTTTTTTATCGAAAACGTCACTTATATGTCACCATGGATGGAATGTCCATCTACACTTATTTGACCATAAAAGACATTTTTAATGAATTTTTTAAGTGAAAATTAAAGAGACATGACATGTGGCATGACAGATGGCCTAACTGAACCGGTGAACGTGGTCGTTGCCTCTAGCACAACTTTTAATATATATAAGTATAAGATCTGGATCAAACATATATCTTAGATCAATGGACTAGATTAAACCAATTAACAAAAAAAAAAAAAAAAAATCTCACCCCCTTCCATTTTCTCTTTCCTCCCCCAGACACACCCACCCTGATCGCCTCCCTACCGCGACTCTCCCCTCATCATTCAACGACGTCGTCGCCCCTTCCTTCTTTCTCATTCTCCCCATCTCCCACTTTTCGATCTCCTCAAAACCCTTCTATTTGTGGCGATGATGGTGGTGCTTGGGGTCGGCGGCGTAGGGCGAGGGCCAGGAGAGGGTTTGTGGGCGGCGGCGATAGACTATAGGGGTTGGGGAAGGAATTGAAAGAGAAGAGAAAAAATGAAAAAGAGGACATGGAGGACGATGGAGGTGGTGGCGCAGGGAGATGGATGCCGTCGTGGGTTCGTCGGAGTTATGCGCGTGTAATGGTGGTGGTCGGTGCAATAGGGCGGCGGTGGTTAGGTGTGCATGGTGGTGGTTGTTGGTGGGTGGAGAAGGGGAGAGGAAAAAAAGGGAGAGCCCATCTTTCTGTCTTTTTTTTTTTTTTTTTTAATTGGAGTTATGAATGGTATTGTATAGAGTTATCATAGTTACGTGTTTAAGTTATTGGAGTTATTAATAGTTACGAGTTTTAGTTAGTGCAGTTATTATAGTTACGTGTTTTAGTTGATATATAATTATTATAGTTACGTGTTTTTGTTGGTTATATATTAAAATACGTCTTTAGCCGTTGAAGTTATTGGAATTAAATCGAAATTACGTATTTTAGTTAGTATTATTAAATTAGAGTTGCAAAGTTATTGGAATTTAGCGTTAGTTATTGGAGTTACAGAGAAACTGAATTTATGAGAGTTAGTGGAGTATCAAGATGTGTGGTCCAGATTGCATCAAGTAATAAATGTTCTTAAAGTTCGAAATAAGAAACAATCTGGTGCGTTCATCTTGATACTCTCCTAACTCTCATAAGTTCAGTTTCTCAACAACTTCAATAACTATAACACCTAATTCCAATAACTTCGTAACTTTAACTTAACACCATCGTAACTCCAACTTAACTCTAGTAACTTCAACTTAACTCTAATAACTTTAACTTAACTTCAACAACTAAAAGACGTATTTTAATATAACTACACTAACTAAGACACGTAACTATAATAACTTCGCTAACTATGAGCGGCCATCTATCGTGCCTCTCTCACCGCCCTTCGGGCCACCATCACCCCCAATTCTTCCTTCATCTACAAAACCAACCCTGACGGCCACAATAGTGGGGGGACAACATCGTGTTTGTGGTCGGCGGCGACGTGCGAGGGGCGGGGGAAGGTTTATGGGTGGCGACATGCGTTGACAATGGCGGGGAAATGGAGTAAAAGAGGAGAGAGAAAATGCGAAAAAGAGGACATAGAGGCGGTGGCGAGAGAAGACGGATCGATGCCGTCATGGGGTCGCCGGAGTGGTGCGTTTCGGGTGGTGATTGTGTTGTCGCTCGAGGTGGTGGTCAGCGCAAGATGGCGGCGGTGGTCAGGTGGTGGCGGCGTGTGGTTGTGTGAGGGTGAAAGAGGAGAGATGAAAACATAGTGGGCTTTTTTTTCTGTTTTTTTTAATAATTAAAGTATGAATTTTAGTAAATGGAGTATTTAGAGTTACGTGTTTTAGTTAATTGATTTATTATAGTTATGTGAGTTAGTGGAATTATTATAGTTACGTGTTTTAGTTAATGAAGTTATATTAAGTTACGTGTTTTAGTTGTTGAAGTAAAGTTAAAGTTATTGGAGTTAAGTTGAAGTTATTAAAGTTAAGTTGGAGTTGCGATGATATTAAGTTAAACTTACGAAGTTATTGGAGTTCGGTGTTATAGTTACTGAAATTATAGAGAAACTGAAGCTATGAGAGTTAGGAGAGTATCCAAATGGATGCACCAGATTGTTTCTTACATCTGACTTTAAAAGCGCTAATAATTTAGAGCGCATTGAGGGCGTCAGAAAGTCAAAAAAATGCATAGAGAGAGTCCGATAATTGCAAAACTATCACATAAAGAAATGCACAGGGAGAGTCCAATGTTTGTAAAACTCTTACGTAATAAAGTTATCAATATGAAACATAATATAAACTGTTATAATTTGGGTTATGTATATCTAAATATTACAATACGTGTATCATTGAGTTTGTTTTGAAATGTACTTCAATATAAGATCCATTAATACATATTTTTGAAAAGTTAAGTACGATTTTGGTTAATATATATCGACAAGTTTAAGACTTTTGGGAATTTAAAAAAAAATTAATAAAAAAAAGGAGTATTACTTAAAGATAAAGTAGTACTCGGTATAATGATATACTCCGTAAGTATTTAGTGAGATTAGCAGATATCTTAACTAACCAACATTTAATTAGTTAATAGTTATCATAAACTATTGTTCAGGACAATGATAACACCACACGACATCGGGTGTATAATGTTTCCCATAAGGCTAGGGGTGAGCAAAAAAACCCGATCAGGTTTAACGATCCGTATTTGATTCGATACCTGGTTTAAATTACCCAAAAATTCGGGTAATAGTCAGGTCGCGTACCTAGTCCGATTTTTTCAATGTATAACCGGGTTGGGTACTGGTAACGAAAAGCTACAAGCGGTACCCGGCTTTGCGACCCATTTTACAATTACATAAAATAATATAAAGAAACCTTACACTACTACTAACTCAAAGTAAAGAGAGGTATATGATGACAATTGACCGTTATTATCAAGGACATTGGTTTCGATAGTTTATTAATGATTTCTCTATCTCTTTGTTCTTGGTTCTTTCTTATATGGGGATATAAGAGTTGATTTGGGGTCTTTAGCTATCACGTTTTTTCTTAAGTAATACGTATGACTTGTTTGAATTTGTGGTATATTGTTGTAAGGAAGATATACTTATTATTTCGTGGTGTTGAATCCAATTATTATTACTAGTTTGATGGCCCGTGCAACGCGTACGCTACTTATGTTTAAATGTTAAAATTATGTAAACGAATTTTTTTATCTAAAACCTAAAATCTTGTTTCAAACACCCGTTGTATATTTGTAATGTAATTAGATGGAAAATGACATTTAAAACCTAAAGTCATATTTCGAACACCCGTGGGATATTTGTAATGTGATTAGATGGAAACACACCTATAAAAACCTAAAATCTCATTCCGAACACCCGTGTGATATTTGTAATTTAATTAGAGGAAAAGTCATCTTTCAAAAGCCAAAGTCCCATTTTGCAACACTCGTGTGATATTTGATCAAATTGCCACAAATTAAGTACTGTAATTACTATATTACATAACTATTTTCCATAAATCAAGTAATAATGTAATTTTATTAGAATAATATTATCATATACTTACCATATCAAGTAATTTGTTTACTTACCATATCAAATATACTTGATTTAGTATATTTTCCATAAATCAAGTAATTTTACTAGACACAGTACGGAGTAATATTGTTCAAGCTACATTGAAAGGGATCAATTTTCTTCTTCATCCGGGGCTGGTCGAATAAGATTAGAAAGTATTTCTCATAAGGTCAATAATTTCTGGGAAGTAATGAAAGTTGTTTGGGTACGTGCGGCCCTTTGCTGCTCCCTACTAGTACCAATTATCCATCTACAATTTTTTGTTGGTCAATATGGAGTGTTTTTTTTTTTTTCTCGACCACTTTTATGTTCTCTGATCATGTGATTGGTTCGGGATAAGGAATGGAACATCTTTTCGAGTTTCGAGCAAGCAAAGAAGTAAAAATGTAAGGAAATTGAACTCAAGTGCGTTAGGGTAATAACAATGCGTTAAAACCTAATGACCATTATTAAAAATGTAATTAGTATAATACTAAAACTATTGAGCATTCATATTAAACAAACGAGCATTCACATCAATGATCAAACTAACGAATACATTTAAATCCAATGAGCATTCATGTTAAACTAACGAGTATAGATGTTAAACTAACGAGTATTAGTTTCAAACTAACGAGCAAGCATTGACATTAAAATTATGAGTATTATATCAAAAATAAGTTAATGAGTATTTACTAAAAACGTATGAGTATTCATCAAAATGTAACGAGCATTAGAAATTATTAGACGTTAGAGAAATTATTAGACCTAAGGAGCATTATTAAAATGTAATGAGCATAATACTAAAACTATCGAGCATTCATATTAAACAAAAGGGCATTCACATCAATGATCAAACAAACGAATACATTTAAATCCAATGAGCATTCATGTTAAACTAATGAGTATAGATGTTAAACTAACGAGTATTAGTATCAAACTAACGAGTATTGGTATCAAACTAACAGGCAAGCATTGACATCAAAATTACGAGTATTATATCAAAAAATAAGTTAATGAGTGTTTACTAAAAACGTATGAGTATTCATAAAAGTATAACAAGCATTAGAAATTATTAGAAGTTAGGGTAATAAAAATGCATTTAAACCTAAGGAGCATTATTAAAAATGTTATGAGCATAATACTAAAACTATCGAGCATTCATATTAAACAAACGAGCATTCAAACTAACGAATACATTTAAATTCAATGAGCATTCATGTCAAACTAACGAGTATAGATGTTAAACTAACGAGTATTGGTATCAAACTAACGAGCATTAACAATTAAATAATATGAAGATAAGTGTGTATTCCATGAGAATTTTTTGAAGTGTATAATTGAAATTAAACACTAGATCATGAAAAAGGAGAATTAGACATTAAAAGATGAAGTCTATTGCTTAATAATGCATTAGATTGTTGAATGTATAAAATCAAGAACTAAAAACAGACTAAAATAGAATTTCAATTGACATTAACAAACTGACCTTTGAGAAGTACAAAATTCGGTGTTGATGAATTCTTTTCTTGCTTGATCTTCAGTATTTGTTATTAAAACTGCAAAACACAACTAAGAATTGGAATATTGCTATAATAAATATTGATGAAGTTTGGTACCATAAAAAGTGAAAATCAACATACCTTTGATCAATGTTGGTGAATTAGAAGAATCCTAATATGTTTTTGAATTGATTAGTTACATACAATTAGGAGAAAGCTTAATATTAAGGTTAAATAAAATAAAAAAAATAAATAAATAGAAAAGAAACGTGAAATCAGTTTTTTTTTTTTTTAATTTCCAAATAATTCTGGGGGTAGTACCCCCAGGTGTATAGTATAGGAACTGTATTAATCTGGGCTTTGCACAATGAAACGCGCGATAGACAATAATTGGGCCGGGAGGTACAAGGAAGTGATAGAGCAAAGATTGACAATTGCAACTTGAGAAATTCGGATACGGGTTAAGAATTGTTGCAATTTAAAAAGTGGGTCGATAACCCTTATCAGACTTGCTTCTTTCCTGGTCCTCCCTATTCATCCTTTATTACCAAACACGGGGAATTGGTTCCTTGGAAACCCTAAAGAAAGGGAAAGGGAGATGATTATACTAGTGCGGACGGTGAATCGGAAAGGTGTGAGAAAGGATGATGAGGGGAGATTGTATCACAGTGTAGAGTACCACAAGGTGGACCTGAAAGAGAGGAAGATAGAGAGACATTGTTATCCTCGTCAATGGAGTTGTTTGAAAGGTTGTGGTATGGTACAGGTTGGGGGTCTGCTTCCTAAAGTGATGCTCCTGTGTGGTGACTCACCACGATTATCAAGATACAGTTTCCCTTCATTCCCCTACCACAAACCCACCTTGTTTCTTGTAGGAGAAGGAAAAGGAAAAGAAGCAGAAGACGATGATGATGATGATGTCCATTACTATAACGGCTCCTCTTTCATGGATTTAGATCCCGTTACCGGCCGCGACAACCGTTGGGAGCAGGGTCCTCTTATACCGGATGAGAACAACGCCATTTATTGTCACTGCGCATGTCTTTCCGATTGGGTTTATAATTTCGGATATACGTATCTTTCTCCAATGGTTCTTCATCCTAGTGAGGCATCTTGGGATCCACTCCCTAAGACTTGGCCTGATTTCATCTCTGGATGCCAAATTGCAATGCCTATTCTTACTGATCACTCTACAAATCGGTTCCTTTTACGCTTTTATCCCTCATATCTCGTTGCTTTTTACCCCCCCTCCCAATCCCAATGCGGCGGCGGTGGTGGGAGTTGGGAAGTGATCAACACCAAATTCTTTTTGATGGGCCCGGCTGCAGCTTACTACGATGGTGTGATTTATGTCCATGACTCTGACTCTGATGGACACGGCAAAGGTCAGTTTCTCCATGCTTATCACCTCCAAACCCATACTTACTTGGATGTTGTTTGGTCCTCCCTTAAGATTATCACTCACAATGGCTCTTTTACTCATTTGCATAATTTGGGGTTTGAATCCTTGTTTTCTGTTGGTGACGGAACTTTCTGGTTCGCGTCTTGGGCCCCTGGTCACGGTGTTAGACCCACTTATGTGGTCTTCTTCAATTTTAAAGCCGCCGTCTCCCTTGATGATCATAATGTCATCTGCACTCCCTATATTGCGCTCAGTTTTGAACTCGATTGCAACTCCGACGTTTATGAATTCATGCCTCTTCGTGAGGTACAGGTATATATTGATTGGTATTTGATAAAGACCAACACTTTTTACTCCTTTTGCATTAATATTCATATTCATCTTATGTCTTCCTTTTGCAGGAGGAAGCTTAATGAGGTACATATCTTTCTATCTTTTATAAATCATCTTGTCTTTTCTATTCAGTGATTGATTGATGGAATCTTGTCACTTAAATTTCGAACAAGTCACTAGTTAGAGTAATTGTATCAATTGAAATCAATCATCAACTGCGTCTAGCTAGTCTAATTTAAGTTTACTACCCAAGGAGCTCAACTATATAATTTCCATATTTTTTTTCTTCTTGGTATGCGTTTGGCCTAACTTTTCAAAGTGTTTTTAGTCCCTAAAACTATCAACTTGGCCAATCATAGGATTTGTGAGAAGTTGTAAACTATTTAATAAAAGCCGTTACTTAAATATTGACCCTAAAAAATAGAAGCACCAAATTGGTGTTTTTGTTTTTGTTTTTTCTAAACATAATCTATTTGTGAGATATTTTTAATTTGACAAAAATAAATAATTAGATTACAATAACAAATGAAGTGCTTGTTTAGTATGTTGAACCAAACACCCACCATTTCTTCAAAAACAGTTATTATGAAAAATTTGGCCAAAGATCTTTTTTTGCACCCTTTTCTTTGCCCCCAGTCCATAAATTTTACTTTTGTGCATATAAACCTCTTTAGGGTGTGTTTGACCAAGCTTCTGAAGTGTTTCTAGACTGTTTCTGGTCCTAGAAACTGAAAACTGACACCCAATTTTGAGAAAATGTCTTTGGCTTCTTAGAAGCACTTCTAGTGTGAATTTGTTCATTAGAAATAGAAGCTCCCTCCTCCACAAAATTGTTTTTTGAGAACAAATTGGAGTTTGGCCAAACATACCGTTAAAAACCAAAAAGGTTAAATCTTTTGCAAAATGTTGTCCGACAATTGAGATATGTTTGGGAAAAGGGTGCGCCTCGCTTCCTCGAGGCCCACACCTTCACCTCGCGCCTCGATGCCCCAACCCCTCATTTCCGGGGCGTGTGCCTCATCCTTTTTACACTAATTTTAATATTCAAGTGGTCGTATCTAGTGAGCCTAGCTCCTATGCCTCAATTAGTGATGTGCATAGGCAGGGTCTACGTGGGCCGGTTAATCATTTACGTAGATCCAAAGCTGATCCAACCCATAGGGTTTAAATTGTTAGGACCCAGACTTAGAAAGTATGGATGTGATGAGTAAATAAAAAGTACTCCATCTGTCGCAACTCAAGCACCCCATATAGAAAATGACCCGTTATTAAGGAGGGGGTACACACTATTCGGTTAATCAAATGTCCAATTAAAATTACATAGCAAGTTAGATAAGAATCTTAACTAATTCACCGTGCCGTTTCTTTTAGAGCTTTGATTAACTGATTGGTGTGTACACCCTCGTTAATAACGAGTCATTTTTTTTTATATGGGGTGTTAAAGCTGGGACGGAGGGTGTAGGTATATGGATATGGTTGAGAAAATGATGCTCCAACATTTAAGGCTTAGCCTCGAAATAATTTGGGGTGGCTAGCATAGATCGCCATCTGAAACCGTTTTATATAAAAAGTGGTGAAGCACGTTTGACAAAAGTTTTAGCATTGTAAAAGAACACCAAAAAAAAAAAGACAAAAAAAAAAATATGTTATTATAAAACAAGCGAAAAAGGTATGAACGTCTTTACTAAAGCCAAGAAAATCATTAGGAAACCATTTGCAAAACAAACAAAGAAATCATGAAAAGTAAACTTCATCGTACACTTGAATCATGTCTCTCCACACTATATACAACGTCATACTCTCTTCAAAGCTAGCACACTCATACTTCTAATCACTCTCATCCATGTTTTTTTTTGGTCTTCCCCGACCCCTACGGTGTTACCACTATCCCACCTTAAAGTCTTTTAACCGGTGCATTTGTTGGCCTCATTCTCACATGGCGGTTCTCCGTCATGTTATTGCCAATGGATGCAACCCTTGCTTCTATGTTCACACATCCATTGTGGCATTTGCATCTTAGCCACTTTCATCTTATGAACTTGGCACAGTTTAAAAGTGAGCTTTTGGTGCCATATAACAACAGCAGATTTGTCGTGCTGTTAAACTTCCCCTTCTATCACGGATCGCATAGAAACCTTGTGACGCTTTTCACTTCAACCAACCTTGTCCGATCCTATGGGATAGCATGTAAAGAAAATAAAAGGCCACTTGATAGATCTCGGTTTTATATCACATAGGAGATTTGTGCTAAAACTTTTTCCTTTTCAATGCAGTTTGCCTAGGTAGCTTGGATTGTCATCACGTGTAGTCTTTTGTTGGTTCACTTTGATTTCTGTATTTTTTTTTTGCTTCATTTTTTATTTTCATTTTAGGTTTCCATTTTCTTAAATTGCTAGAAAGAGCAACTAATAGTCGTCGCATGCTTGCCTGTTTTCTGCCTTTTGCAGGGGTTTAGTCGTTGCTTGAGTTTGATGTTAGTTTATCTATTGCTAGTGTGCTACTGTGCTAATACTGCTTTTGCGTTTGACATTTTGGTTTTGTTGTTGTTGAGGAGTTTGATGTTCTCTAATGTTAGGAATATATAAGATACTAGTTTTAAACCCGTGCGTTGCACGGTTAAAATATTATATTGTACGACGTACGTAATAATTTTTTGTTTTCTTTTAAATAAAAGCCGTAGTATTATCCTTAATTTTATTGCCTCCCGTAGCCACTTTGTGTACAACTGCTAAAGACATTATTATATCATTATTATATTAGGTGTGGTATGATCAAATTTCACTTTTAATAGATGTAGTTCAACCAAAAATCCTAAATTATATTAACTCATTAAATTTTTGTTAGTTAAGATGTATCCTCATCTCGCTGAATCACTTACAGAGTATTAATTTATCTAATTTATTTATTTTTATTTTTTTACGCATTTTTCTTAAAAGTCTCAATCTTGACGATATATTTCAACCAAATTCATACTTCACATAACTTTTCAAACATATATGTGTATGGATCTTATATTGAAGTACATTTCGACACGAATTTATTGATACATGTATCGTAATATTTTGATATATGTAGCCCAAGTTATAACAAATTATATAAGTTTCATGTAGATAACTTTATTTGAGAGTTTTACAAATATTGGACTATCTCTGTGCATTTCTTCATTTCTAGTGCGTCGTGGGAATATGTCTCGACCAAATTCATAATTCTTTTAACTTTTCAAAAATATGGGTGAATGAATCTTATATTGAAGTACATTTCGACACGAATTTAATGATACATGTATCGTAATATTCTGATATACGTAGCCCAAATTATAACAAATTATATATGTTTCATGTAGATAACTTTATGTGAGAGTTTTACAAATATTGGACTCTCTTTGTGCATTTCTTCATTTGTAGTGCATTGTGGGAATTTCTTGATTTATAGACGCGTCGTATGCATTTGTCAAAAGCCTCTTTTATATATATATTGATTTTTCATTTGTTAGATGGGTCTATAGGTCGGGTTTGAGCCCATGTGTTGAGACCTATACCAGCCCTCCTTGGGAAGAAGAAAGCAAAAATCAGACCGAGGTTTGGGTCCGAACAGAAGCCGTTGGGTCCTTAAAAATAGGACCCAGATCCGACCGACCCATGTGGTTCCGAGTCGCATCCAGTGACCCTAACCTCAATTGATGGTTATTGTGCTAGACTAGGAGACAAGGCGTACTTTGGGGGAGGGATACCAGCAGCTTAGGGCCAATGTTCTAAGGGGGCCATCAAGCACAAAATAAATGTGGTTAGTTATCTGTATTGTTGCTGTATGAAGTTGGCATGGAAAGTATTCGGTGTAGGGAAAGGTTAGCTTTAGGGGAGGGGTACAGGGTACCAGTCGCCTAGGGCCGATGTTCAAAGGGGGCCAAATGTTATGTTTTGTGCTGTAGGAAGATGGCATGGGAAGTATTCGGTGTAGGGAAAGGTTACCTTTGATCCCTTGACCGGTTGGTAGCGAAATAAGGTGGGAGCAGGGTCCTCTGATACCCGAGAAGAACAACGCCACATATGCTCACTGAGCTTGCCTTTCCAATTGGGTTTGTAATTTCGGACACATACCTTTCTCTAATGGTTCTGCATCCATATACGGCAGCCTGGGATAAACTGCCCAAGACTTGGCCTGACCTCATCAGTCATTGCCAAATTGCCTTGCCAATTCTTACTGATCACTCGGAAAATCGATTTCTTTTGTGTTTTTATCCTCATATCTCGTAGCTTCTTACTGATCACTCGGAAAATCAATTTCTTTTTTTTTTTTTTTTTTGGGAAAATGTAAGAATTGTATTAATAAGCCAAACCGTGATTACACTTTACAAGACAAAATTGTGGAAGCCGTACATCAAATTAGCAGACTGAACCAGGGACAATCTCTAGCAGCTAAATTCTGTAACTGGCTTTTTGCTCTAAATCTAACTTCATCATAAACAATATTACATAAAAATTCAGGATTGTTTCTTGCTCTCCATATGTGGTAACACAAGCTGTGCATATTAGAGCACCAATAATTTGTTTTCTGAATTTCGACCCCACCCTTTTCTGAGCACACCAGGTGATAGGATTTTCATCAGAGATCATCACTTTGCATTTCTTTATAATCCCAGACTGTACTCACATTTGAAGATAAATGTTGATGATCCTCCTTCCCATTTTGACAAAGCAAACATTCATCAACATTGCAAATACCTATTTTCATCAACTTGACCCTTGTCTGCAGTTTCTCTTGAGCTATAAGCCAGGCTAGAAACGCTGCTCTTGGAATAATATATCTGCACCAAATAATTTTTTTCCAATATACTTTAGGGAAATCCCCCCTATCCAATTGTAACCACTTGGGATATGTCTATACATTACCAAAATAAATCGATAGTCAAAATCACTCCATTCAGGATATTTTATCCTATCAAAGCGTCGAATTTCTAAATTCTCATCCCCTTCCAGACACCATTGTTAAAACCATCACCAATTAGAGCTCTGATTTCACAGATTTTCCTCCAATGCCAACTGGAGCCAGCTTGTGGAGAGTATGCATTCCAGTCACATCCCTTCAAATATATACTATCTACCCATCTTATCCAAAGAGAGTCAGCTTTGGTATAAATCCAAGCAGCATACTTTCCCACACAAGCTTTGTTCCAAACATAAACATCTCTGATACCCAGCCCACCAGATTCTTTAGGTAAACAAATTCTATTCAAGGCCACCAGAGGGCTGGGCTCCTAACCAGGTGCTCAGAGTGATCCCAGATGAAGTTTATACTAATAGCAATTACCTTTCTCATAACTCTTTTAGGTAGGATGAAGATGCGAGCCCAATAAGAATGAATATTCACCAACACAGCCTTTACCAAAGTAACTCTCCTAGCATAGGAGAGCTTTTTTGCTCCGAAGGCTTGTGATTCTTGCTACCATTCTTTCAGTTAGAATATTACAATCCATAATTGAAAATTTCCCAGCTGAAACAGGAATTCCCAAGTATATAAAAGGCAGAGCGCCTCTCTTAAAACCTGAAAATTCCATAATCTCCTGCATCACAATGCTACTCACACCAGCAAAATATATTTCTGATTTCCCAGAATTGAATTGCAATCCAGAGGCTATAGAAAAGGTTGAAAAGCCCCTTAGTAGGAGGGAGACAGATCTAAAATCTCCTCTGGCAAATAGAAGGTCATGAGCAAAACATAGACGATTCAACTTTGTTTTCCTGCACATTGGATGAAATTTAAAGTCATGTTTCTCAGCTACCACATTCAAAAGTCTTGTCAAGTATTCCATGCATATTGTGAAGAGGAGAGGAGATATTGGATCCCCCTGCCTCAATCCTCTTTTCCCTTTGAAAAAACCAAAGGTTGAACCATTAAGAGCCATGCTAAAAGAAGGGGTAGATACACACTCCATGATGAGCTCGATTATTTTTTGTGGAAATTTGAGGGCATTTAGCATTTCTCTGACAAATTCCCACTCCACAGTCATATGCCTTCTAAGTATCTTGAGAGCAGCCTTTTCTATTGTACTTTCTGACTAGGTCTTGGCAAATCATTATATTCTCAACAACAATATCCTGATCTTTGACAAAAGCCCCTTGGTTAGGACTGATGATCTTAGGTAATATTTCACCAATTCTGTCACAGAGGAGTTTGGAGATTACCTTGTAAATGGTGTTGCAACAGGCAATTGGCCTAAACTCCAACACTGATTTGGGATGACTAGTCTTTGGGACAAGGGTCAAAACAGTGTTATTCATTTGTTTGAGCAGCTTGCCGTCTCTGAAGAAGTCCATTATTGCCTTAGACACATTATCACCAGCAATATCCCATGTATCTTTGAAGAATTGACTTGAAAAGCCATCAGGGCCAGAACTTTTATTTCCTGGAATGGAGAAAACAACCTTTTTTATTTCATCTCTAGTTACCGCCGAGGAGAATATTATGCATCTCCAGAGTCACAGTTTGACCCTTTCTAACTGTACTAACATTGACAGGGTGTCTCTCATTTGATTTGCCTAGTAGTACTTGATAACACCCCAAGAAGTCAATCTTGAATCTCAACCTCATTGTTCCTGACAATTCCATTCATATCTTCAACCTGCAACACTCTATTCCTCACCCTCCTAGCTTTTATGGAGCTATGAAAGAATGCAGTATTATCATCACCCTTCCCAATCCAATCAGCCTTGCTTTTTTGCCTCAGGTAGCTCTCCTTTGCTTTATGAAGCATCTTATACTGCTCACCAGCAGTATATTCATTGTAGTTCTTTGTTATCTGGATTTCTTTGTAGCTTAACCTGTGCCTCAATGAGTTTGTGATAAGCCAATGTAGCTTAACCTGTGCTTCAATATTGGAGAATAGCTCTGTTGAGATTCTTGAAAGGCATCTTAAGATTCTTCAATTTCTTAGCCAACTGGTACATATAACTCCCTTGCAGATCAGTGTTCCAGACATCTGTAACAATATTTCTAAAGGATGTAGCCTTGCTCCACATGTTGTAGTATTTGAAGCTCACTTTGAGTATGAGCAATCTGTGGGGTCAATATAAGTTGTCTCTGAGCTGGCCTAGTTCCAGTATTCACTGGTGGCACCACATGGTTTGGTGGGGGGGTAAATGTGGGATTTTTGCCAGCTCCAGTATGAACACCCTGACTAGTAGTATTGAGACCATATTCATTAGACCCAGAACTGACTACGGGGTTATTTGCAGGGACAGCAGCACCTTTGGTGCCTATCACCTCGAAATTGATACATACTTGGGATGTTTTTTGGTCGTCCATCAAGATTATAACTAGCAATGTCTGTTTCACCTTTGCTGAAATTTTTGAAATAGAATCGTCTTAGAATAGTTTGTTCAGAGTTGAGCAGTTAAATTATGTGTGGGACTAGGAATTTAGAGATATGAATGAACTGATGTAGCTGGAGTGTAGGTCCTTGAATCTTTGCTTGAGTACTACTGTCAATGTGCAGGTAATGACCCTTGTTAACAACGATACAGCATTTGTGTCT
This sequence comes from Spergularia marina, assembly GCA_963680865.1. NCBI lineage: Eukaryota > Viridiplantae > Streptophyta > Magnoliopsida > Caryophyllales > Caryophyllaceae > Spergularia > Spergularia marina. Next base: position 30,879,233 of record OY804545.1, on the reverse strand, counting down.
CGCTGTTAGCAGAGTGTTATTGCATCAATTTGTTTGAGAGTATTATTGCTTTTGGTTCAACGGTGACTTTGCTGATGATACGTTGACACTGGATCATAATGCTCGATAGACATGGTACACGTTATTTATTTACTCTGGGTTGAGTTATTGGCATTTGAACAGTGATTGTCTTTGTTTGCAGGAGGCTTGCGAACTGGAGACTCTTTGGTGCGGTGGTCTTCTAAGTTATTTTCATCCATGTTTATTGTTGGAATTTTCTTTCTGTCTTTAGAGGGGTAAAGTAAATATTACATTATATGAACTAGACACAGTTCGGAGTAATATTGTTCAAGCTACATTGAAAGGGATCAATTTTCTTCTTCATCCGGGGCTGGTCGAATAAGATTAGAAAGTATTTCTCATAAGGTCAATAATTTCTAGGAAGTAATGAGAGTTGTTTGGGTACGTGCGGCCCTTTGCTGCTCCCTACTAGTACCAATTATCCATCTACAATTTGTTGTTTGGTCAATATGGAGTGTTTTTTTTTTCTCGACAAATTTTATGTTCTCTGATCATGTGATTGGTTCGGGATAAGAAATGGAGCATCTTTTCGAGTTTCGAGCAAGCAAAGAAGTAAAAATGTAAGGAAATTGAACTCAAATGCCGGTAACAACTCTCTATTTCCTTGTTCGCCATTAGAATCAAAAAGAAACTTCAACATCTATAAGTACGCAAGGACTAAACTCCTGAAGCGCGTTTAATTGTTCCTCTAATTTGTACATGGTAAGGATACTGAAGCATTGCAGTAGTATCATCTACTCCGTATTTCTCAACAAATAATAACTTGCTGTAAAAGAATATATTATCAGCTTACCTAAAGGAGCTCCTGATTATTAAGGCCGAATGTTATGGAACCAGCAACCCCTAGCAGCGTGACTACTCGGAGTCACAGGACTGTGACTCTATCTCTACATGAGCGAACATAACTTTGTAGTCGTCAGGCATGCTAAAGAACACCTCGACTTTTCTATCATCCTGACCAATACTGCGTGCAGCTTTAACTACGTCCAGAGGGGAAAGTCCTGGAAGGTTCATCAAGACACTGAACAACTTCTTTCTCTGCTCACTAATTTCAAGATGATGGCCTGAAGCTTTCTTCATGTCGATCATAGCCAACGTTATGTCCTTCTGAGCTTCAGCAAGACTTCTTATAGTTTTCGACATTTCCAAAAATTCGGTTTCTGAAGGATCAAACTCCCTGGGCTTCTTGCACTTATCATTTCCAGCTTCAGATGGAGGCACCACAGTGCTATGAGTTATAGAAGTGGCATCCTCCCTCACATTAGATTGCGTCTCATTTCCAGAGCTTCTACGGGTGACAGCAACAGGAACATCAATATATAAAGCTTCTGGAGGAACCCGGGCTCTTTTCCTGCTTGGCCTCCTCTTCCCAAAAACTTCGCATAACTTATCGTAGTGTAAGAAAGGCTTCATGAATAATGACGATGCTCCCTCATGGTTCTACACAAATCAATATTGGTGTTACATTATAATTCAAGAGTTTCCAAAAAAGAAAAGAAAAAAATGGTCGGGAAATGTGCATAAACACAAAGTTAACATACCTTAGCCCAATTCAAGAAGGCGTCCTTATTACCAACCACCATCTGTTGCCCCTCATCCCACCAAAACCCATCACCATTCTCCTCAATAGCTAATATATAAGTAAGGTGCCTCTTTAAGGTTTTGATCTTTGATTCAATGTGCGGATCAGCTTTTATGCCACTTCCAGGTAGCTCTTCTTCTAGCCGCTTCTCAACATAATAGCAGTAGCCATTCTTATACCCACTGTCTGTTTTCCAACTGGTGCCATTCAACTCAGTTAAGACATCTATGAGAACTGCTTCCTCTTTCACGTTCCAAAACTTTTTGTTTTTGCCTCTTCCCCGAACAAGTACAGGTTGTGAATTCATTTGCCTAACTTCACGACCTTCAATCTACCAAGTTTAGGAACAGCAGGTGTTAAATAACTATGAAGGTTCGCAATGCTGCCATTAGAGAAGGCCCACAGCAATCAAACTACTGCAAGCCCATCCATCGAAGGAAACATAGCGATTCAAGAATATAAGATAAAGCAATGACAAGCATAACTGATAAGGCAAATCCATGAAGAAGTATGAAGCATCAGGAAATTTAATAGCATCAATACTATACCATGTAAGCAACATGACCTTGCCACAGAGCTCTTCTAAACTTCTAACTCGTAGCATTTTGGTCTAGGCCTCTACGGATGGAAGTATCAAAAGGATGAAATTAAGCATTGAAACTTGTGTATCAAATATATCCTTCGTATTCTTTGTATTACGATCAGATAATATCCAGGATGATACACTGGAAGGGGATAAAGCGGGGAGGTGATTCACTTGAACAAGAAAAACCGGAGAAACAGAAAGCCCCATAGACTAGCCACTGTCCTGTTTATTAAAAAAACTGAAGCTCCTGGAGCATAGCCATTGATTCAGACTAGCACCTATAAATAATGCCGTCTATAGTACGTCAAGCTTCTTCTGACTAACGCATCATGTCCCCCCCTCCCTCCCCTACCTCCTGCTTAACAGATATTGCCTTTCTGCCCTTGACCTATTCATAAAGCATCACAACAAAGGCCATTGTTTCTGTCAACACGAATAGAAATAGAGGGTTTGCATAGCAATGACTGATATCTGGCTGAGGTGTAAAATTCGAATTCCCTTTAATTTTCCCATGAAAGAATGAACCCCTCTGCCCACCCCCCGAAACAGCACGTCTAGCATAAGTTGCTTAAGTTCTAATGACGTACCACCAAGAGACCATTGAGCTACAAAATTGAAGCTCATAGACACGGTTCTTCTACCCGTAGGCATAACCATATGTCGTCTGCAGTCAAGCCGCAATCATTACAGGATACATCAGCCATCAAGCACTCCAATTCACAGAGTTTCAACAAGTCAGCTATTCGTAAAGGACTATTGCAATTCTCCAATCAACATTACTACACACAACAGCTGCACTGCACATTCTTATTATGCAAAATCGACCGAGGGGCACATCCAACACCCAAACAAAGATGAACCCAATCTCAAAGGACCGACGCAAACCTAACAATCCTATGATACACAAATTGCAAAGCTATCACACACTCACACCTCAAATCACTCAGCTCTTTACATAGCGAGAAGATTGCATTACTTCATGTCCATGTCCATGACCCTCAACCCAAAAAAAGGGCTAGGGCTGGCTTATAGCACATGCTTAGTTGAGCATTCAGAAATCAAAGTTCCACAATCACAATCTCCAAAGGCTTAATTTCTCAGTCGAATTCACATAAATATACGAAAAGGGCATTCATCCAAAAGCTGAAACAAGACGAGTTTTTTTGGGAATTTGGGATACTAACAAAAAATTCACATATGACCCAGAAAGTTTCAATCTTTGATGAACAAAACCCATAAAACAAAAAATTAACATTGTAATCAACAAGCTTTTCTAATCAAAAATCCCAATTGGGACAATTAATTATAAGGCCACTGTGCAATTAGAGAGAGGGAGGGAGGAAGAAGTATATAACCTGAGTTGAAAATGGAGATATTTTCATAAAGCGTATGAATGAAGATTGAAGAAGGTGATCAGAGATGCCAAGATGTCTCCATTATCTTCCGATTTCCTCTGTTACAGCTGCTTCATCGACACACAAATTTTCATAGAAGGTGTCTCTTTTCTTCTGGGAATATTTCTGCTCCTTTTTGGGTTTGGGTTCGGATTTGGTTTTCTGTTTGGGTTTTCTTTGCCTCTTTGTGGGTGTGATTGTGTGAATAGTGGAGAGGGACACAAGAATGGGATACGGCATATGGATCACGAAGTATTACTCTCGAGTTTCGATATGCACCGGTTTTAACCCGAGTTATAATTATCACCTCTCACCTCTTTCGGCGTGTTGGATAGGAGATGTAAATTTTAGGCCGTTCATCGCAAGAGGGTTGTCGACTTGTTGATGCAATTGATGTTACCTCAGTACGTCGTGTTTTCTAATCTGTAATTTTATTTTATTTTTTTACTTGGATTCTAATTTTTTGACCTTTAATTAGCTCAAGAATATTGTAAAAGTAAAGTAGTTGATGAATTTTTTTTTGGAATTTAGACATATTCACAACCCCGAATATCAAATTCTAGATTCGCCTCTGATTATTCACTCACTCGTCACTAGGCTAAGTTACTCTTACTCGTTCGAGTTTATCATAATATAAAATACAAAGAGGGATCCGCAAAATTAGAAAGATGGTTAAATTGTCAGGGATTCACAAACTTTTAGTGACAATATAAATTGTAGCCGAAAACCTGAAACGGAATTTTGTACGTTGATACCTATCATCATGCTATTTGAGCTTCAAAATCATATCTTGACTCTTGAGACACAAAGTGGTTATCCACATATTTTGAGACACAAAGATGTTATCTTTTTATCCGTTATTATACGTATACTAGCTAGGTAGCACCGAAACGGACACGGACACGAAACGGATACGGGAAACGGCAGTCCGAAAATTGTAGGACACGGACACGCATAATTTAAATTATATAAAATACATATTTTATGTTTGAAAAAGTATATTACTAATTGAAATATTACTTTAATATTATATTAATACTGAATATATTATAAAACTTAGATTAAGAATTATATATATTACGATATTCAAAGAAACATCGATAGCATAATTCATTTTTGATGATAAATACTCTTCAACTCACACCTTTATTATCAATCTTCTATTAATTTTAGATTCTTGAAGTGTATATAAGTGTATTGGAGGTGTCATAGAGTTTCCCAATAAGCAAAATATCAATATAATAATTGACACCGATTCAAGAGTTTCGGACACCTATTGTCAGGTGTCGTGTCGGTGTCGGTGTCGGACACGGACACGCTAGATCATGGAAGTGTCCGTGCTACCTAGTATACTAGTAAGTAGTAAAAATAATCAATGATTATTTTATATTGTCTTACTTCATTTTCTCGATTACATTCGATCGGACACAAATTGCCCACTATATGAAGTGTTGGCATTGTGGTGATGAGTCTCCCGACACGCATAATTCTTTTATACACAATGAGACTCGAAATAAAACTTCCATAATACGTAGTATCAAAACAAATTGTTTACCATTTCATCTAACATCCGAGTCATTTGAAAACACACATTCCATGACCCCACATACCTTAATAAGCTTGATACTCCCTCCGTCCCAGTTCAAACGCCCCATATTCCATTTTGGGACGTCCCACTTCAAACACCCCATCTATTTTGGGACATATTTCTCTCTCCTACTTTTATTAAATTATCACATCCTCTCTCACATCCTCCCTACTATTTCTATTAATCCCCACATTCTCTCTCATCTTTTTTCCTAATATTACCCACTCAACTTATTATATCAATTTTTCTTATTCCACTACAAAAAACACCTGGGGCGTTTGAACTGGGACGGAGGGAGTAGTCAATAGTCATACAACCTCTGAATAATAGGGGTTTTTTTTTTGCCGTTCTCACTTCTTACCTTTAAAAAAAAAAAAAAAAGTTAAAATAAAGCTTCACAGCCAAGTTTGTGAATCGTTTGGCGGGAAAATCTCAAAGCTTGAAGAAGACTCAAATCACTCATATGTGATATGCCCAATATATTTATGCTCTCTAGAAATCACAACATTCTTGTTAATCCGAAATTCGTGATCTTTACGCTTCAATCAAAACCCTTCTGCTCATCATCATCATCAACCCAATTATCAGCACCAACTCATAATCACATTTCCCAGCTAATTTTAGACCAAAAATCTCCATCCCAAGCTTTTCAAACATTCAAATGGGCTTCAAAACTTCCCAATTTCACCCACAATCAGTCCACTTACAGAGCATTGGTTCACAAGTTGTGTTCTTTTCGTCGTTTCGGCGATGCCCACCAACTGCTCGACGAAATGCCCAACTCAATTGGCTCACCCCCGGATGAAGATGTCTTTGTTACGCTTGTCCGAGGGCTCGGGCGGGCTAGGAGGGTCAGAGAGGTGATTAGGGTTCCTGATTTGGTGCGGAAATTCGGGTTGGTTCCGAGTTTGAAGGTGTATAATTCGATACTTGATGTGTTGGTTAAGGAAGATATTGATATTGCTAAGGGATTCTTTAGGAAGAAGATGATGGAGAGTGGTTTTCAAGGCGATCATTATACGTATGGGATTTTGATGAAAGGATTGTGCTTGACGAATCGTATAGGGGATGGGTTTAAGCTCTTGCAAGTGATGAAGGCTCGGGGGTTGAAGCCGAATACTGTGGTTTATAACTCATTGTTACATGCCCTTTGCAAGAATGGGAAGGTTGGTAGAGCTAGAAGTTTGATGAGTGAGATGGTTGAGCCGAATGAAGTGACTTACAATCTTATGATATCGGCTTATTGTAAAGAAGAGAATGTAGTTCAGGCTCAGGTGGTTTTGGAAAAGGGTTTAGCTTCAGGGTGTGTCCCTGATGTTGTGGCAACGACTAAGGTGATTGATTTGCTGTGCAATGTAGGTCGTGCTAGTGACGCTGCTGAGATTTTAGAGAGGGTAGAAAGAAATGGAGGTGTAGTCGATGTTGTGGCTTATAACACTTTGATTAAAGGGTTTTGTAGTCTTGGAAAGGCAAAAGTTGGACTCCATTTTAAGAAGCACATGGAAATTAAAGGTTATCTTCCAAATGGTGAAACTTACAACACCTTAATATCTGGGTTTTGTGGTATAAATTTGTTGGATGTGGCGCTTGATTTGTTTAGTGAGATGAAAAGGGTTGCAATCAATCACAATTTCGTCACATACGATACTTTGATTAGAGAGTTTTGTTCAAAGGGACGAGTGGAAGAGGCATTTAACTTCTTGGAGCTCATGGAGGAGAGTAAAGGTGGTAGTGGTGGTTGCATTAGTCCGTACAACAGTATTATATATGGCTTGTACCGTGAAGGTCGTTGGAATGAATCCCTTGACTTTATGAAGCAGATGTCGAAATTGTTTCCAAGGTCAGTTGATAGGACCATGAGCATCCTCGGTGCATATGACGGAGACATAAAAAGTGCTAAAGAAATTTATGATAAAATGCTTCATGAAGGTGGAATTCCTAACGTTCTTGTTTACGACAGCTTGATCCAAGGCTTCTCCAAGCATAGGCATTTTCGTGAAGCTTTTCAGCTGATGAGTGAAATGGTTGGTCGTGGTTATTCTCCTATTGCATCAACCTATAATTCTATTGTCCGTGGATTTTGTGATCAAGATAAAACCGCGAGTGCTTTAGAGCTTATCGAGGAGATGGAGGAGAGAGGCTGCTCACCAGATGTGGGATCGTACGGCCCTTTGATACTTGCTCTTTGCAGTAGAGGGGATCTTCAGAAAGCACTGGAGATTTTCCAGCAAATGGTGGATAAAAGTATTAGACCTGATTACTCTGCATGGAAATCATTGGTATGTTGCTTGAACCTTGAAACAAACTGGCTGAAAGTCAATAACGTCGTCTTAATAACATAAACCAGTTGAACGTAGTGGCTTGATATTTTGGCTAATAGTCCCATTTTTTTCCGTCACGCTGCTAGCCTGCTATGTTTACCATTAGACAGAGTGACAGATGTGTAGATCAAACACGAGAATGGATATTAGCCATTAGATTTAAAATTCATTGGATATGCACCCCTTTTTCTAACCTTTCAGAAGTTTTCGCAATTAGATGAAGGTTCACTTATGGTATCAAATTGTTCATGTTCAACTTATAAGATTACTCCAAATAGTTAAGTTTTTTTTTTTTTTTTTTTTTCGGTGTAAATTTAAGTTTAGTAACCAATGTTCCTGTGACCTGCTTTTGCAATTTTGAACCATTCTTTCGATTTGCACACTAGCTTAGTTTAGGGTTGCAATCTTAGCTATGTTAGAACATAGTACTCAAAAGTACGTGACTCCGATGAGAATAGAGCATCAGGATAGTATGTGTTCTGCAGTACCTTTTGTATCTTTTCATAGGAGGGCTCTTTGATAAATATATTGATTAGTATGAAGCTAGCTTGCCCTGGTTTCTAGTTTTGGGGGTTGAAATATTAGCACACTGTGGAAGTCGATATGACTGGGGCGCTAGGCTGCTGTACCTTTCATTTGATTGGGGAAATATCCTTAAGCACTTCAGTCCAGTCTTGAGATTCTAGATGGCAGCTCCTTTTTTGTTTCTTGCATTCCTCAGTGACAAAACTTGGAATGTATATCTAAATCTATGATCAACACGGCCTCTAAACTTTTCCGAAAGGATCTAGTTTGCTTCCAACTTTTCAGATGTTGAACTTGCGTTATACCTTCCTGAAAGAGAGCAGCTAGCAATTCTTGCTGTTCAAAACTTCTTGGTCATGTACTCGGTGTTGGTTTAAGATATGTCAAGGTCAAATTTTCTGGTTTAATCTCCTGTGGATAGTAATTGGTGAGCCATAGACCTTAATTTTTCTAGTTACCATCAGCTTCATAAAGACATAAAGTTGATCTAGGCATCTAGCGACTAGCTCAATATCAGATTTTAATTTTGGAGTCTGCTCACAGTATTGGCTGTAAAATATCCCTGCAGGTCAGTATCTACCAACTCATCAATGATGTTGACCTCCAAAAAAAAAAATTAGTGCTCATGTGGATGCTTAATCTGCCTAGATTGTACTTTCTGGTAAACTGATCTTTAGAAAAGTTCAGATACAGCAAGCTTACCGGGATAGTTACTAGTCAGACACTCAGGCGTGGCTAGCTGTTATCGAACCTCGGGGTTTTAGAGTTGTCATGGTGTCATGATAGTTTGTACCAAAAAAATAATGTCATGATAGTGAGGTCAGGAAGTTTAGGGTTTGTTCTTTGTGACTGCTGAAAAGATATTCTTGCAGATTAACTCTTGATCAGGTCACCACTAGCTGGAGGCCGCAAATAATGAGGTATTTGACAAAACTCTGGCTAAGTTTTGATCTGGTTCAAATTTGTCTGTGAGGCTTGTTGTTTTGTTCTTGGATCTAGGTTATGTTTGGAATGCACAATAAGCTAGCTTATTTGGTCAAAGTAGCTTAGTTGACTAGTTTTTTAAGCTCTTTGACCAAATAAGTTGGTTTGGTAACATCACTAGCTTAAATAATAAGCTAGCTTATTTGATAAGTTACCCCATGTAACTTTTTTGAAATAAGCTAGCTTATCATAATTTTATTCCTAATTTACCCTCAATTATTTACTAAAATAAAATGAAATTAAAAATAAAAAGTGCATTTTTATGTAATTTTATATATATCAACTCCTATATCAGCTAATTCTGCCAAACACTCCTAATACTTTTAGCTAAAAACTTTCAGCTATTATTACAGCTATTATTTCAGCTTTCAACTACTATTTCAACATTCAGCTACTATTTTAGCGTTCAGCTACTATTTCATCTAGTTTTACCAAACATAGCCACCTGTGATGTGAGGCTTGTTGTACTTGTAAGTCACGCAGACATTGCCAGTACACCTAGACGTCAGTCGGTCAGTTAGCTTAACTGATACACCGTATGTTCTTCGGTCATGGAAAGAGATCTTGGGACTTTGAACTAGTATCCATGGCTAGGGGTCAAAACTCGTCTTGTTGTACTCTATGTACATGAAAGGGTGCGATGAGGAGACCGATGAGGGTGACATTTTACTAAACCATTAATTGATCATATAAGATGTTGAACAGCCTCCCTCCTGTCATTTTGTCACCTATGGATTATAAACGTGGAGAGTATTATTTCAACAAATACAGAGAAAATACAAAATATCTTGCCTAAGCCAAAAAATCTAAAAAGTACATATTTACAAAATCCTTAAAAAATTTCTCACAAAAAAAAATTAAAAAATTAAAAATAAAAAAAAACTTTCATGTATTGAGTGATTTGCTTTCCAGGCTTTCGGAATCACTTCATAGAGTTATGCTTGCTCTAGCATAGTGCTGCGATTATAGAAATTAGCATAGTTATGCCACAGCAATATTCAGTTAATCCACGCTAATTTGTTCTTGTCAAATCATAAAACTATGTTGATCTATGACTTATCAGGTACAAAAGAGCGTGGATCAGTTAACTCATGACGTGGCGTTATAACTACCCTAAAACAAACAACAATTGGAAACAAAATTAGCATAAATCAAACACATACTCCCTCCGTCCAAATTTATCTCCATATCCAAATAACCGTCACCCCGACGATGCGACTACCTACACCACCACAGATCCGTTACCGACTACCAAACACCACCGGATCTGTTACGACCACCGGACATCACCAACATTATTGCCGACCACTTAAATCACCCAACTAAGTCATCAACCACAAAGAAAGAGTTTACGGTTTTACTTTTTTGAGTCAGCCGGTAACTCGAAATATGGAATATACTAGATACTAAGGCCCTGTGCGATTCAACTTATTCAACAATTGAATAAGATCAAATCAAATCAAATCAGAATTACCCAAATAACAATCAATGAAGCTAGTCTATTTTTTAGTTATTAATTCGTCTAAATTAAAGTTAATTTATCCATAAATTTAGTTCAGATCAAATCATAGAAATACAGTCCAATCGCACAGGGCCTAAATTCATTCGGGTATTTAAATTACCTCCATGGACGGAAAGCTTACTATGTTTTGTATTCATGTTACTAACTCGAACTCCTCGGCTGTTTTTCTCCCAATCATTTTCTTGATTTTTCAATCATTACTTAATTAATACTGACTTTGACATACAAGACCGTGTTCCAATCCTACGAAGCAATTGCAATTTGCAAACGTGAGAGTAGGACACTAATAAGTTTTTGACTCTTTCTTCTTTAAAAATGATTAAATAAATAAATAAATATAGAGAGAAAAAGACCCTCCACACTTTCTCTTCCATTTGCCTTCAATCACCTTTCTTCTCCTCTCTAAATTCTAATACAAGTTTCAACAAATCCCCAGAATTTCATAATTTTCCCCCAATTTCACCAAAATTATTTCTTTCTGATTAAAAAGATCAGTTCTTTCTTTTCTGGGTATCTTTCTAAATCTGGAATCAAACCCAAAGATTGAATCTTTTTTTATCAATTAAAGAAGGTCAAAGAAGATAAAAAGAAAATGGGGTTTGGGAAGAATGATAATGAGGCAGGATCAAGCTCACACTCAATCAAGCTTGCAAGAGAAGATACACCACTTATTGGAAAACAAAAGCAATCTTCTCAATTCAAGACTTTGGCAAACATTTTTATTGCCATAGTAGGATCTGGAGTTTTGGGTCTTCCTTACACTTTTATGAAATCAGGTTGGATTTTTGGTGCTATTACTCTCACGTGTGTTTCTATTCTCACATATTACTGCATGTTGTTGTTGATTTCGACAAGGCGTAAGCTTGAAGCTTCAAATGGGTACTCAAAGATTAACTCTTTTGGTGATTTGGGTTACTCTGTGTGTGGTTCAATTGGGAGGTCTTCTGTTGATTTGATGATAATTCTGTCACAAGCTGGATTTTGTGTTAGTTACATGATCTTTGTGTCTAATACTATAGCTCATGTGTTCTTGCCTGGAATTCAGAATCAGAAATTTCTAGGTCTGACCCCTAAAAAATGGTTTATATGGGGTTGTTTGCCATTTCAATTGGGATTGAATTCGATACCAACATTGACACATTTGGCACCTATGAGTATATTTGCTGATGTTGTACAGATTGGTGCTATGGCTGTTGTTATGTCGAAAGACGCCGTGATTATAGCCGAAAATAGGCCTGCTGTTCAAGGGTTTGGAGGGTGGAATGTATTCTTTTATTGTGTTGGGGTTTGCACTTATGCATTTGAAGGAATTGGGATGGTTTTGCCCTTAGAATTCGAGGCGAAAGACAAGAAGAATTTTGGCAAAACTTTGGGTGTGTCAATGGGGATGATATCTTTCTTGTATGGTTCTTTTGGTGTGTTGGGTTACCTTGCCTTTGGTGATGAAACTAGGGATATCATTACCACAAATATCGGTACCGGGCTTGTAAGCACTTTTGTACAAATAGGCCTTTGTATCAATCTGTTCTTCTCATTCCCCTTGATGATGAACCCTGTGTATGAGGTTTTGGAGAGGAGGTGGTCTCAAGGTAGCTATAGCTTGTGGGCAAGATGGTTGATGGTTTTAGGGGTGTGCTTAGTAGCATTGTTGGTGCCAAATTTCGCCGATTTCTTGTCACTTGTTGGAAGCAGTGTGTGCATTGCATTGGGGTTTGTCTTCCCTTGCTTGTTCCATTTGATTGTGTTTAAGGATGAGATGGGTTGGGGAAGGTTAACATTGGATGCTGTAATCATCGTTCTCGGCCTTGTTCTCGGTGTCTCCGGTACCTACAGTTCTCTTATGGAAATCTTTGGATCCAAAGCTTGATTTAGCATAAGTACTCTTCCGGCTTCCCATTGTGTTTTGCTCAACATTTTGCCCTACATTTTTTGTTATCACTCAAGCTTGTATCATGTCATTATGCACTCTGTATAATCTTTACTCTTAAGTTTGGTATCAGTCATATAAATGTAAGATACTATGAATATATGATCATGTGTTTTTGTTTGGTCATTTTTTGTAAGATCATAGTATGATCGAGAGTTGTCCATATAATAATAATGACCGAGAAAGGTGTTGTAAAACGCATATTGTTCTTCGAGCTATGATTAAATTGCTACCCACTTATCGTGGATGTGTGCTGATATTTTTGCTTAACTTGTTAGAGATGTAAGGTTCCTTGCTCAAATGGTAGTGTATATGTGAAGTTGCGTATCAAGATCAACATGAACAACATCACAACTTGTGAGATGGCTTGAAGAAGCAGCCTCTCATAGGTAGTTGTACTTATCTTTGTGTTTTCTAGTACTTTAAATATTATTATTGTGCCATGAATGATGGTGATTATATTCGTAATTTTTTATGAATGATGATGATGATGATGAATAACACCAAAAATCCAGCTTTAAAACTTTGTTTGTGTGCGCATTTCCTTTTCACAACTATTTTCTTTTGCTTTTCCTCGTGGCTTATGAAATCCTGCCTTGATTCTTCGATCTTCGTATCGCCAACTTTTGGCCTTTTTTCATGGTTTATTGAAGAATTTTTGTTGCGGAACCGTACTTTTTAGATCTTTAGTTTCGATTACATATGTTTTATAATTATTTTCGTTAAATTTTAAATTTCCAATCTTAATACGGGTTTTCTTTATGTTTTGGTAGAGCATTTCATAACTAACGTACCCCTAAACCAATGGTTGCCCATTTCTTGACCGCAGGTCCCCAGCCCCTCGCTCTTTAGAACCAATTCTAGGGGGGAAAAGGGAAGCTTTTGTTAAAATGGGTTCCTAATTTAGAAAAAAAAAAAACACCAAAAAAAAAAAAAAAACTTATGTTGTCTTTGGTACGTAATTTTACTTTACTGAAGGCACCATTCACCAATTAATCACACGAACTATCAAAACGATTTCTCATATTACACGAGGATTGAGGATGTTGTGGCATTTCTCACTCAAGCTAACTTTGTTACTGTTATGTAATAATTATGACTATTTACGAGGGTGTGGCAAAAATGATTAATGAGCATTTTGGTCATTTTATTGCTCCATCGAAAACAAGGACACTAGTTCATGCCCTCTCTTTGTCATTAGTACAGGTACAGTCTAGTAGTCGACTGTGATACATGATGTGTACGACAGCGTACATCATAGACAAATACGGTTTCATGACTTGCATCTTACTTTCTCGCCACTTGTCCACTCACCTCAAATAAAATTGTTGCATTTTACTCGTTTTCTTCGCGATGATTTTGCCAAGATAATATTAATATTGTCAAAATAGATTCATTGAATTTTATTTATATAAAGGGCATAGACATATTTACTATAGAAGATATTGATTTGTTTTAACAAAATCATCATTTTTTTTTTCCGTAGAACTAGTGGAGACTGGAGACTAGATTCTTTATTTTGACTCTACTTTATCCAGCAACTCACACCAACATGGAAATTCTATAAATCACCCACCTACTTGGTGGTTAGCTTTACAACAATAATCCTTGTAATCCGTCCTGTTGAACATAGTACTCCGTAACAATAAGAACTGACATTTTGGTAAACAAGTTCAAGGGAAAAAAAAGAGTCCAAGATCAAATCGGTAGCTTATTTGGTCGAGCTATGACTTTTCAATCAAGGGTTTTGGAGTTTGATTCTCGCGTAATTGACTATTTCATCATAAATTATCAAAAAAACACTTAACATCTCCGTTTAAATTCTAGTTTCACAACGGTTAAACTTTCAAAAGCTAGTAGAGCAATATAAAGAAATATACCCTTAAAAGTTGGAGACCTTGATGACTTGGAAGGGCATAGTGGTAAAAGTATCCACAAATCCCAATCTTCCTTGCCACTCTCTCTTGGGAAACATGATTGAAAGCCATTGATTTGATCTCTAAACTTTCTCTCTCTCCAAAATCCAAAATGGAATGAAAGAAAGAAGAAAAACAAAGAAAAGGAGAGAAAAAAGTGGAACAAGTCTTGTATTAGAAGCCACATATAACAACACCAAAATTCCCTCCTCTTCCCCTCCCCCTCCCCCCTCTTTCTCTCTCCCCAAAATCATCTGATTTTAGGTGATTTTAGCCATTACCCATTTCTAATCACCACATTTTGAAGCAAACCCAGATTAATTTAGATCAATTTGATCCCAAAGTTTCAATCTTTATCCACAAAATCAACATTTTTGTATATATAAATTAAATTTTTGACCAATAAATTAAAAAAAATATGTCTTGTTCATCATCATCTGGGTCAGAGGACGAGGAGGAATTCGAATCATATAGAAAAGGGGGATATCATGCTGTAAGAGTGGGTGATTCCTTCAATGGTGGTCGTTATATTGCGCAGAGAAAATTGGGTTGGGGTCAATTTTCTACTGTTTGGCTTGCTTATGACACTTTAACCTCTGTATGTTTTTTTTCAATCCTTGATTGCTCAGTTTTCGAATTGTTAAACGTGTTCGATACTTTTTAAACTTCGCAATGATCTTTAACTTTTATGGGACCCCAAATTATTTTGGGAATTGTTGTTTAGAAAGGTTCTATCTTTGATCTGGGAATTTTGCTGTTAATTATTTTGGTTAATCTTGGATCATATTTGGTAGGACCATGATTTTGGAATTATGAATGTGTGGCCTTTTGTAGCTTTGTTAATGTTAATGATGTAGGTTTGTTGAGAAATTAATCAAATTGGGGTTTGTGTTGATGGAAACTTGGTTTAGATTGCATTTAATTATGTTTGGTTTACCTGCTAATGGCGGTTGGTGATCCATATGCATTCATTTTGTGATCATCTGAGTAATTGCACCTGTTCTATATAATTGGATTTGATCATGGAGAATGTCACCTTTTTTCTTTCCCTGTCATGGGAAGGAAGGACTAATTGGTGCCTGCATTTCGAGTTCGGTTTTTGATTGCTGGCAAAATGAGATTTTCGTCTGTTGGGAGATGGAACTTCTATGGATTAGGATTATGAGGGACTTCAATCGAGTTGATAATGTGATGTTCTATGCTTTATCGGTGTGCAAATAGAAATGGCTACACTTGATGAAAAGTGGTCATATAACCAATTATCTATTTCTTTGGAGCCAATTAGATGGGAGAGCTAAGAATGAATCAACATTAGAGAACGGCAGTGTCCTAGATGTTTTAATTGTTGGGCATTTTCCAGGCTTATCTTTTTTTAAGTGATACCCGATAACAAAGAAAAGAGACTTTGTTTTTTAGTTCAACCGATTGGAATCACAAAGGGGTACTACTGAAGCAAACATATTTCAAGCCGTATTAGTCTATAGTGGATTCCAGTATTCCTCCCACCCCCCCCCCCCCTCTCCCGCCTGGGTGATCTTTTCCTACTTCACATGATCATGTTGATTACCCGACCTCTTCACCAAAAGACTAATTAACCCGAGTTCTTTGATTTTACGTGAAATTTGTTATTAATCTAGTTAACTTCTACTCCAGGTTTTGTTAACAAGCTGCAGTGTACTTCTATTGGTATCATGATTGTAGGCAGAGTAGGATTGACAACTTTTTTCCCCTTGATCTGATATCAAGATGTTCTCCAATGATACGTCTTTATGTTCTGGAACTCTTCTTGTGCGTTTGTCCATCTTAACATCTTGCAACATTTTTGCGAGTTTTTGCTTCTGTGTATTTTGCGCTACTTATTGTTGCTCTATTTGGTTTATGTCAGATATTTATTTATGTCTAAACACATGGTGGAAAGAGTTTGTTTTAGTCTTGATTTCTAACTACTTCCAGAAAAGTTTCCAACATTGGCCAAAAACCAAAGCAAATAATCCACCTTTTTGCCCCGAAATGAACTTGGAACAAAAACATCTCAAGTTTTTTGTGGGAGTCCCTAGGGGTCATATTATGTTTTTTTGGCAGAATATTATAGCTAAGCACCTAAAGTAAGAGCCCTACAACTGCCTAAAGCACGCACTAACTTCAACTAGTAACATGGGGTGAAGGGATAAAAGAACCCCAAACTGGGGAACTAGGCTCTAAATTCGTCAAGCACACTTACTAGGAATATGGTGATAATTTGAGAACAATTAGATATTTTGAATGAAGTGGCCGAAATTGGGCGAAAACGAAAGCATATAATCTTATGGGTTTTAGCAAAATATTAGAACCAAAAATATATGATGGGTTCCCAAAATAGGCAAAAAGTGCACGCTAGGGTGACGCGTACCAAATGGGCTCAAAGAATTTCCCAAACAGAGGAAACAAGGCTGTCCATGGTAAAGACACTATAATATTTGGCTAGTATGGCTATTTTAAAAAAAGTGGTCAAATTGGCCAAAATGGAAGTTATCCACGGTTTTTGGTCCAAAATGGTCGTGGAACAATAATGGCTCAAATTTTAGTGGAAGCTCGTAGAGGCAATAATATAGCTTTTAATAAAATATTAGAACCAAGAACCCATAGTAGCCTGGTAGGTTCCAAAATCGGTAAAAAAAACGCACGGCAGCCTCAATGGGTAACGTGTGGGAAAATGGCTTAACAAACTTCCATAACAGAATAACGTGCCCTCATTTCCAACAAGGGGACTCCAAGGTTGTCCATGGTAAAGTTTTGAGAACATTTGGCTACTTTAAAAAAGTGGTCAAAACTGGCCACAACCGAAGATATCCACGGTTTTTTGGCAAAAATGGCCCAAAATGATAACGGCTCAAACTTTTGTGGATGCCCATAAAGGTAATTTTATGGTTTTTTTAGCAACAAACTAGAGCCCAAAACCTGTGGTATGCCTAAAAAAAACCAATGGGAGAAACTAAGAGGATGTTTTCTGGCTTTAGGACTGTGTGCATCTATGAATATCTCTATCTGACTTGTATTGGTTTTTTTTTTTTCACTTCAAGAACATCTATACTTTCTACCTGTTATACTTCTTGGACTTTGCTGGTCGCTGTTACTCTTATAAGATCCTCTTTCCAATCTGAATTTTTGTATTTGTTTCAGGGTTTTGTGGCTTTAAAGATTCAGAAAAGTGCACCACAGTTTGCGCAAGCTGCTCTTCATGAAATTGAAGTCCTGTCAGCAATAGCTGAGGGAGACTCGTCAAACTCTAAGTTTATTGTCGGACTGATTGACCAATTTAAGCATACAGGCCCAAATGGGCAGCACTTGTGCATGGTCCTTGAGTTTCTTGGAGATAGCTTACTACGGTTAATCAGATACAATCGTCACAATGGTCTAGATTTTAATAAAGTTAGAGAAATTTGCAAATGTGTTTTGATAGGCTTGGATTATCTGCATCGTGAACTTAATATAATTCACACAGACCTAAAGCCTGAAAACATCCTCTTAGTTTCTCCCATTGATCCTTCTAAAGATCCAGTGAAGTCTGGGCTTACCCCAATTCTTGAAAAACCTGAAGGAGGAAACCTTAACGGTGGAATCTCTATGAATTTGATTGAGAAAAAGCTTAAGAGAAGAGCAAAAAGGGCAGTGGCCAGGATATCTGAGAGAAGGGCCACAATGGCAGGGGGTTTGGGTCAGAATCTAAAGCCCCAGAGATCTCTGGATGGCATCAATATGAGGTGCAAAGTGGTAGATTTTGGCAATGCTTGCTGGGCAGATCAGCAGTTCATGGAAGAAATTCAGACAAGGCAGTATAGAGCTCCGGAAGTTATTCTTCGATCTGGCTACACTGCATCTGCTGACATGTGGTCATTTGCGTGTACGGCATTTGAGCTTGCTACTGGTGACATGTTGTTTGCTCCTAAAGGTGGACAAGGCTTCAGCGAGGATGAGGTAGACATCCCTCTTTGGCAGGAGTCTTTTAGCCATCTGTTCTTATGTCAGATGTTCATGCTTCCTATACTTGTTCACTGTTCTCATGCATATGCCTCTGAAATGATACTATGTTTAACTTTCTTCAAAGGTTCATAAGTCGACTCGTGGAAATGCTCTGTGCTCTTTTGACTTCCCCTCATTTGAGCTAGTACTGTATTGCTTTTGATGGAATCTTAAAACCATATGATTATTACAGCTGAATCTTTTCCTTTTTCTCTTTCAGGATCATCTTGCCTTGATGCAGGAACTCCTTGGAAAGATGCCGAAAAAGGTGAGAGGCTATACATGATGCTTCCAACATATTCATTCGCGTATCAGAACTTCTAACATGTCACTATACCCATTGCTTTACTTCAACAGATAGCCAGTGGAGGAGCAAAATCAAGAGATTTCTTCGACAGGTATGGTGATCTTAAGAGGATCAGAAGACTGAAATACTGGTCACTTGATCGATTGCTTGTTGAGAAGTACAAATTTTCTGAGACAGAAGCCGGTGAGTTTGCTGATTTTCTGCGCCCGATTCTTGATTTTGCTCCTGAGAAGCGGCCTACTGCGCAGCAGTGCCTGCAACACTCTTGGCTTAACTTGAATCTGACTTCTAATGACAACCCTAATGCTGATAAATTGTGTGCCGGGATGAATAACCTCCAAGTTTAGGTAAATGAACGAGTTTATGACAAGACGACCCATATATACATGTTTGATGCCCCCCTCATGTGGCTTATCCCCCTTTCTGTGCAGTGGAGAAAGTCAGAAACTACTTCAAAATTTGGTTTTTGGTTTGCCTTAGTTCTAATAAGATTACATGATTTCCTGTATCCTCCCCCTTCCCTTTTTTCGCAACTATACAAAGTTTTCATCGTCCCTAATGTATGTAATATATTTGATTGATTCTTTTTGGCGAGGAAGTGACTAGCGAGAATTTTGGTCAGATATTAGGTACAAAAAGGATGTAAATTTTGGCTACTACGGATGTCAAAAATGATACACTTTCTCCTGTTTACTCTGTTGTTACTTGTTAGTTTGTACCTTGTTCCCGGAATGGTTTTGGACAGCCAGATTTTAACAGAAAATTGACACTACATTTTTTCTGAAACAAATGTTGTATTTTGTGCTGAGTAGTTGGTCTTCTTTATAAATGGAAAAGTACAGAAAATGTGAAGACTTTTCAAGTTGAGGTTGTACACTTCAAATGTAAGAGTATTGCCCTCGATCTTC
The DNA here is from genome assembly GCA_963680865.1 of Spergularia marina. Classification (NCBI taxonomy): domain Eukaryota; kingdom Viridiplantae; phylum Streptophyta; class Magnoliopsida; order Caryophyllales; family Caryophyllaceae; genus Spergularia; species Spergularia marina. The sequence continues at coordinate 30,859,614 of OY804545.1, read as the reverse complement.
TTGTGTGATATAATGGTAGAACATACCAAAAGGTTCATCGGTGTTGCAAGAACAATCTTAATAGATGAAGCTCAGTTTTGGGTTGGAACCCAGAGTTGCGCGTCTGACAAGGTGGCCAATCTAAGTGCTCAAGTCCTCGGAATAGGGCTGACTGTGACTTGTGTTAGACACTCAACATACTGTTTTCAACCCACACTACTATTTGTAATTGTACATCTCCATTTTAGGGTCAAGACTCCTCAATTCGGTTTTAGGGTTGCCCTAACTACGCAAGTTTCGTTTGTTGGCCCGTTTGCTGCCAAAGACGCATAATTTAAGCCTCTTGGTCTTGCGTAAAGTCCACTTTATTGTGAGTTTGTGACATTCTGTAAGTTTATGCTATGCAGACTGCAGTATCATTCTGATGCGCCTAAAACATGCAACATTGTCAACTACATGAACACCTCTTCGTTTCCCTTGGTATATCATCTGTGCACCTCTGCTCTATACGACCTCTAAACAAAGACCCTTTCAATACGGGGACCTTCCAGTACAAGCTAAACCTGATCATAATGTCACAGCTGCTAAATGCATTCTGTGCCAGTACTGTTCTTAATCTCAAGATAGAAGAAAAGACTGCTAAAATGCTAGTGCATCTCTGAACTAAGTTCAGTCACAGGAATCTCTCTGGAAGACCGAAGTGGCTAGGGTTCTAAGAGAAGGTGTGATAGACAAGCCAATCATGAAGCCTGGACAGTTGACACTTGCACGAAACATCCAAACACACAGGGCAATCTTACATACCATATGTGCATTTAAAAGATCTCTACAGCCAAAGTATTACTCTGTATGTAGGGTTAAGTTTCAAGGCATCACACTGGCCACAAGGCATATACCAATGGGTGCGTAAAAGGTAACACACTAACACCAACTCTTCAAGTGCTGAAGAGGAAGCGTCTGTGCACATACTTGAATCGAAGCTCCATGAACATACCATAGAGCGGTTACATGCTTTATAGTATAAAGAATCATTGTATCCCAGTATAACAACTTAAGAAGGTTGGCTGCCAAAATGCCAAGTACTCCATGAGAAGTAGAAAAGTAAACCTGCTTATCATATTTATAGAAACATCAATTTTTTCAGATAGTTTGATCCACAGAAACAGAAACAGTAGCTCAGTACTAACGAGAATACTCAAGGTTTGGAGAAACAAATTGAATCATTCATTAAACAATTTCAAGAAGATCATACATATCACTGTCTTGTACATCTAGATCTACATCTACAAAGTGCAAAAATCAAGTATCCAGTGCAGAGGCACTTTTATTGCGACTTCTATGCTATATAACACGCAGATATGAGAAGCTTAACAGTAAAAATATACATTGCAGTTAAAGTCCATACAATGCAACAACAAGAAAGAAAATATACTCAATATAGATAGGACCTTTTCTACAAGAAGAACGATGAACCCCTACCTTGATTGGCATGCTCCATCATTGTGGTGAATGTCGACAAATATAATTCAAACATCAAGACTGCACAAGTTTGTCTTGTTTGATGCACTGAGAGACTTTGAAATCCTGGCATTTCCAAGTCGGAGTAACCTCCATTGGTGTGACATTGTCAGCAGAAGGCTCCACAGAGAGCAATGATAATTGGCGAGCAGTTGGCTTATCGGTTCTAGCCCTACTTATCAATGAGTTTGTCAGTTTCAACTCCTCTTGATTTGCTTGATCTTTTGAGCTCAATATGCTAAGTGGCAGTTTTTTCTGCTTGATTTTACCTCTCTTCCTACCACTGATAGACAAATCAGAGGGTCCTTCAGAAGTTTTCTCCTTGGAGTGACTTGATTCAGCTTCGCCACTATCTACCTCTGCCTCGTCATCCTTGCTATTTTTCGACACCTTCTCATCTACTTTGGCAGTGTGAGACTCTCCATTAGACCCTTCCCAGTCCATTTCTCCCTCTCCATGTCCATTACACCGAGGCAATATGACATTTCCATCTCTCGGGCTAGAGCCATTAGAAATCCCACTCTTATCATCTGGCGAAGAAGTTTTCAGTTTCTTGTGCTTCTTAGAGTCAGAACCCGGAGAATGCCTTGAGATTCTGGGAGAGCTATTCATAGCCCGATGCAATCTCCTGGCTAGCTCTTCATCTTCCCCACAGTTCTCAATAGGCTGGTATTTATTGTACAGGAGCTCGACAGGCATCTGCTTCTTCATCTTGTTCCTCTTGTGATGCTTATCCCTGCTGCTCGTCTCTTCAGACGCAGATGCAACCAAATCCAGAGCACTCTTAGCAGCAGCCACAGCCTTTGCCGCGATGGCAGCTTTTTTCTCAGCAACAGCTCGTGCAGCTTCAGCTGCTTGGGCGGCAGCAGAAGCTGCTGATTTAGCAGCCTCAGCTATCTCCTCAGGAGACATGTTCGATCCGTTCTTGTAAGATTTCAGCAAATTGCTGAGACGGACATCAAATTCACTCAACGGACTCTGACCAACCGATGGGCTCAAACTCGGGCTCAGATTATTCTCTTGAGAGCATTGTGAAGTACTCTCAGAACAGCTTTGCTTTTTAAGCCCCGCTAATAAACGCTTTCGAGGTGGCAAACGTACATCGCCATCCAGATGATTCGAATCACACCCATTGGAATCCATTTCAAACCCTCCTCCTTTTCAGCAAAATCTAACCACACAAATCATTGATTTTTCGATACGATACCAACCACGGCTTCGTCTACATTGATTCCACAAGAACTGCAAAGAGATTCAAATCTCTCGCTAATCAAAATCAATTCAACACCAAACCCTCCATGTAATCTACCCTAATCAACCAAACCCTAAATTCCAAAATGTAATTAATTTAACATAATCCAATCTTAATCCAATTATATACATACGATCTAAACATAAATTCAGCTACACAAGAGCTATAACATTACACAAAAATCAAATCAAATTGTATTTCAATTTCCATAACGGGCAGGCCAAAATGAGTCCACACCATTCAAAAAAGGTTTAACCTTTAACGTAATAATCACGCACAAATCCAATACAACAAATCACAATAATAATTCATGATCAAAGTTAACAGCTTTGATTAGATAAAATTCAGCACAAAAAAAAAAAAAAAAACATAAACAAAAGTGTTGATTAAATTGCGAAGTGGGTTTGTTACAAATGATCAAAAGAAGCAAAACCCAGGTGCGAATTGTGATCAAATGAAGTGGGTAGGAGATAATTTTACCTGATCTTTGATAAATGTGAGAAGGGTACAAAGCAATTTTGAAAATTAGGGTTTGAGGAGAGAGAATGAAAGAGAGGAAGAAAGGCAAATCCAGTTGTAGGAGAAGCAATGGAATATGTTTATTATTGACAAAGATGACGAGGTTTTGAAGAGAATTTCTCTTTTTTGTGATTGGTTGTTTGTGGTTATATGCAAAACCATAATAATTAAATTAAACAAAGTTGTAATAATATTATCATCTCCCTAAAATATAAATTTGTTCTTTGTTACTTCCCTTAACAAGAAAATATTGTCTGATACCGAATATTCAAGATTTTGTGTAATAAAGCTGTTGTAGAAGGGTGATGTTTTCGGTCGATTCAGCTATATGAGCAATAATAATAATTATATTATCGTTTCTCATGAGATAGTAACGTGTGAATATGTACAATACCATGGGAAATGGCGTGAGAAGGCAAACCACGAGAAAATGTTAGGGAATATTTGATACTTTGTGTAATAAAGTCCTTGTGGAAGGATAATCTTTTTGGTCTATTCAGGTGTACAGTGGATTCAGCTGTACACGTAATAATACACTCACAGTTCTCGTAAGATATTAACGTGTGAAGATGCACAACACCGTGGGAAATGACATGAGAAGGCAAACCCTTAATGTCAAATAAACTCTCCCTTGAAATGAATTTTTTGTGTTTTGTCTGAAACTTATACGAGTAACATATTCATATGAAACGTAAGATATTCGATAAAACGAGCGAATACAACTCGAAACCCCTTGTAAGCGAGTAAATTAAATACTTTATAAAAAAAGTGAGTGAGCACTTCAAATGGATTCGTGTGATGGATTGATGGTCATTCGAATGAAGTCATTTTTTCATTAAAAGAACTCAAATTAATTGGAAAAGATAACGATTCATGGTGACTCAGAGAGTACTTCATTCCTACATGTACAAATAGCCAATTCGATTATTACACACTACTACGAACATCTTTCCCCCAAAAATAAAAGATAAACCCTAGAGTAACCCTGTTAGGGTTAGAAGCTGGGCACATAGTGTTGGACAATCGAGAAATCTAAATGTTGTCAAATGTAAAATTTGAGAGTAGCAATGATCATTTTTAGTCAAGGTTACAGTTCGCACTCCAAGACAATTTCAACATTGAATTCATCAATGACTCACTGGTATGTCCATCTACAAGACTATCATGCGTATCCTAACATCTCAAAAAACTTCTGCTAATTATAAAATTGAAACTAATGCTAAGATAATAACGGTTCTAGTTCCGGTCTCCAAATTATCGGTTCCGACTTCCGAGTACCTGCTAGTATTGGGCGCCCTAGGTGAAATGGGTAAATCCGTAAACGTATGAAAAACGCGAGGGAAACACAAGAACAACAGAAAAAACCGAACCCAACAAAAAAAAAAAGAGAGAGAGAAAAAGGTGGCAGCTGTCAGAGTACCACCGCCGAACGCCACTAGGTCTCACATTTCGCCGCCGTCGTAATCTTCACTCAACCACCACTGCTCCGCCGCACTATTCTTCCTCATTTCGCGGTACATTTTTCCTTTTTTCTTCTCTTATTATTTCCCCCTTCGTCTTTGAATTATTTCCCGCCCTTTTAATACCAAAGAAAAAAAGTAATGATTTTTTTGTTCGTTTTTTATTTTATTTTATTTTATTTTCTGAATTCTTTTCATTATAAAGTGGTAAATTCTTGTTTAAGATATCTGGGTTAATCTTTGTTGTTGAATTGGGTGATTGTAAAATAAAAAAGGTGCCGAAGATTGATTTTTTAATCTGATTGATGGGTTTGGTTCGTGCAATTTTTGGGGGTTTTCTGTAGTTGTTGAATTGGGAAATAATTGAAAAGTAAGCTAGAAGATTTGGACTCTGTATGGATTAAAAATTGGAAAAAAATGTTCATTTCTAGTTCATGATGCCCTAATTTAGTGGTACTATAATTATTTTCAAGGGATGTGTAATTAGAACTTTGAAACATTGAAAACTCGAATCGAAAATTCAATTTAGGGAGTGAGTAATAGTATTTCGATTCGTGTGTATCACAGTTTTAATCATGATATGATGAATGGTTTATGTGAATTGTGGAAATACAATGTTTAATGGGAAGTTTTTCTGGTTCTTTCCATGGGGTTGAATTTCGAGATGTGACAATGCGTAAAATTGTGGCTGGAGGAGGGTGTAATTTGGGTGGAAAGTTGGGGTTAGTTGGGTTAGGAGCTAGAATTGGTTATTGACATCAGATTTTGGAAGGTAGAAGGCGTACTATACTGTGGGTTAAAAAGGCAGGATATGGACGAGTTATTGCAATGTGACTTGTAATCCTTGACTCATTGGTTGTAGAAGTGAAGGGTTACATTCAGCTCGGCAGAAGACAAAGAATAATCTTGGTTTACAGGTTTTGGAGCCATCCCGAGTTCCATGATGCTTTGGCCGTTTTGTTAGCATAGAAATGCAAAGTAATTTGGGGTTACCCAACTTCGTGTTCAGTATGTGATTCATATATTTGCAAGTTGTGAGATGATAGAGAGTTTTGTTTCCTCTACCTCGAGAATTTATGTTTTTCTTCCTTTAGTAGTTCAGTGAGATAAAAAGTTGGGAGAAAAGTTAAATGTTTGAATTTAGAAGGCTATAAGAACAAGTCATAAAACTTTTTGGGTGTCTTTTGCTATTAGTCATTCATTGAGGCAGTGTGTCTAGTATCGCGGGTTTCAGATTATAGTATCAGTTCCATTCGATGTTAATGGGTGAAATGTATTATGACCAGCAATTGTATCTTCCTTTCTCGTGATTACTGAAATACCTTAATTTGAATTTCCAGATTGGATGGCAGGGAAGGCTTATTGATTGTGGGTGGTTTTGATGGCTAATATAAAGCCTTTGTCAGAGACAGTAGTAAGTACTGTGCGTTCCGGGTTTATCATCAGTTCCCTGGCTACTGTCGTTGAAGAACTCATATATAACAGTCTGGATGCTGGTGCAAAAAAGGTACTGATTATGCATTCTTACTGTGTCCTACCCTGTATATGTTGTGACTTGTAAAAATCATGCAAGTGCTTTTTATGTTGGTGGTGTTCAGGTATCGGTCCTGATAGGAGTGAACAATGGCTATGTTAAAGTAGAAGATGATGGTTAGTAAACTTATGTACTTGTTTTCTCAATAGTAAAGTACCTAGTTGATCATTGTAGTTTATGACTTTGTTCGCTGTACAGGATCTGGCATTAGCCGTGATGGGTTGATGTTGCTGGGAGAAAGATATGGTAATCTGTGCTTCTTTTTTTTTTTTTTTTTTTTTTTATGCCATCTCATGCATATGCATATCTATATTTATGCCTTGTGGTGCCGGAAATCAACATTTGAGTACTTTTGCTTATGTCACTTTGGTTGCGTAGAAGGGCAAAGCCAGGCAGGGGATTTAAGTGCAGCATTTGAGATGAGGAAGAAATATATGCAAGAAAGATGATGCTTGAACTCTTGAAGTAGGGCCAGGGTTTGTGAAATTTTCTTACTAGTGTGTGAACCTTGGATTAATCTACAATCTACCAGCCTTTGAAAAAATCAGCCTAATCCTGGATAGGAATATGGATCAGAGTGGGAAACCATCACACCAGATATAACTTCTATATTTTGCGGAACTTTAGGTTTAAAAGCAAGAAAACAGCATCATAGCTTCACGTCATTCTAAGTCCACTCACCTAAGTACATTAAAGAAAGGCTTTTTTTCTCAATTGTAAATTAGTTGAAGCTAGTGCTCCACATTTTGTGAGGACTCATATGAGCCGTGTTGTCATTGTCTTTTCTGTTTGAATTGTGACTGCTACACTGGGTAGTACACGATTGTTTAACGAGGGCTTAAGTGGCTTTTCACTTTCCTGATAAAACTAAAAATGATGCCAATTATGTATTATGACTTCCCTCTCACGATGGGCCAGACTTGAGATACCTCATAATCTCATATAACTTTTTCGCTTCCCTTAAGAAGTTTGAATCTGGAGGAGTTAACCAGATTGCTGTGTGTTTATTGGAAGTCTATTTCCGCTTGCACTTCTGACAGATAACCTTGTTTATCCTTATGAAGCAACATCAAAGGACCATCATTCGCATGAGGTAGAAAACTCTGCAGGAACCTTTGGCTTCCGTGGAGAGGTGTTGTGTTCTATTGCTGATATATCTTTGATAGAGATCGTAACAAAAATCCAAGGGAGCCCCAATGGGTATCGGAAAGTTATGAAGGCATGTATCTTTTCCTTTTTTAGTTTTCAGTTTTACTGTGAGTATGGATATGATGAAGGCAATGTGAGAATCATTTTGTGATCTAATAAGCATTTGAATGTTTTTCAGGGTCGCAAATGTCTTTACCTCAGCATTGACGATAAGCAAGATGTTGGCACAACAGGTAATATCTCATTTCTTTTTGCGGTCTTGCTGGTATAAATGAAGATAAAAACGATAGGGCGGTGCTTTTTTTTTTTTTTCACTTTAAAGAACTACTCCCTCCGTCCCTGCCCAATCGCCCCGTATTCCATTTCGGGACGTCCCACCTCAAACACCCCATCTATTTTGGGACATATTTCTCTCTCTTACTTTTATTAAATTATCACATTCTCTCCCACATTCTCTCTCCTACTTTTATTAATCCTCACATTCTCTCTCCTCCTTTTTTCTAATATTACCCCACTCAACTTACTATATCAATTATTCTTATTCCACTACAAAAAATGCTTGGGGCGTTTGAGCTGGGACGGAGGGAGTAATTATTATGATCTAAATATCTGATGTAATGGGACATTTGAAAAGGTGATTATACAACAATTGTTTCTTTATTTATTTGTGTACTTGGCTAAATGCAATTTGGTGGGTGTTCCGATGGGTGCTAACTATTTCCTATTTTGTTACTTTGATGTGCGTTTGTCCTACAACACAATGTCTCTGTGACCTTTACATGTAAAATACAGTTCTGTGTTGGCTTAGTTTGAGCAAATTTGTTCTTTAGAGAGCAGTGTCATCTGATACTTTTTAGGTCATGGGGTGCTCAGATACTGTTGCGAAATGTATCGATAGCAATTGCATCATAAAGCGTATTGATAGTTAAAGAGCCAGATCGTCGTGTCTTATCTTGTTTGTTTATAAGTGTGTAAACATTGACCTTGTAAAGCTTCACAGTTGTTGTCCGTGACTTATTCTACAACCAACCTGTTCGCAGGAGGCAGTTGCAGTCCAGGTATCCTCCTATGTGTTTACGGATTTTTAATTGCTAATATGTGTTTTTTTAATTGCTAATATGTGTTTTTGGAGAAGTATATTGATTAGATATTTACGGTCTTGTCGGTAGTACCAAGAAAGTTTTGCACTCTGTTAGAAAATGTGTCCTGCGAATCGCCCTTGTGCAGCCAAAAGTTGCCTTCAGAGTAGGGGATATGGAGAGGTAGGTCTGCTGTGCATTGTTGAGTGAGAATTTTATGATGTAAGCCTTCAAAAAAAGAATTTTATGATGTGTATGACCTTTATTTCATTTTTTTTCACATGCAGTGAGGATGAATTGCTATGCACACATGCTTCTTTTTCTCCGATGTCACTCTTGTGCAGCAAATTTGGCATCGACTCTTCCAGTCTATGTGAGCTTGGCTTTTCAGAAGGACTCCTGAAGCTCACAGGATATGTTTCTGCTCCTTCCAGTCTTTTGTCGGCAAAGGTTAGTGCCCATAGCTGAAAGTGTGTTGATTTTACTCTCATATCTGCATTAAAACCTTGGTCCCTCACAGATGACCTATCATGTACTGCAGGCGATTCAATATATATGTATCCAGATTTTGGGATTTCACACTGAATTTGAAAATTTTGTGAAGTTCATCTGTCTTCAAATATGTGGACCTTAACATATTTAGATGTTAACTCAAGGTTTGTGGTTAAAGGACCAATACACAAAGCCCTAACCTGTCTGGCAGATATGTGCTTGGATCGGTTCAGGGGTGACAACGATGGGAAAAGAACTCAGCCTTATGCAGTCCCGTCATACTGTTTGAATCTAGCCTGTCCCCGAACTTCATATGACTTGAATATTGAAGTTTCAGGGACGTCTGTGGAATTTAAGGTACTATTTTCTGTCCTCGTGCTTTTGTTGGTAGATGTGCATGCTGATACAAAAGAACGTGAAAGTTCTCAACCTGTTAGTTCAATTACCTAATGATCTTAGTTGAACTCACAGTACTTTGAAGACAAGGACTCATCTGGTTTTTATATCATTTAAGCCTTGGAAATTTATTTATTTAATCTCTTATCTTGGATTCTAAATCATTTGTTACATGCATAAATACTGTATATTTACACCCAGCATGCTGCTTATAAGTTGCTATGGTTTGTAGGATTGGGCTCCTGTAATCAAGTTCGTAGAAAAATCAGTTGTGGTCTTTTGGAGTAAAAAAAAGAGAAAAGGTACTATATGAATTCTTTGTTGATGCTTGTCTATCTTTATCATAGGTAAACTCACATTGAAACATGGTTTTGTTTTCTTATTAGGGGAGTCCTCTAGTTATGAAACTGATGAGATGCACAGTGATGGCATGGAAAAAGTAGCTGAAGACATGTCTTTATCCAAAAAAGGTTCTGTGAACTTTCTGACAAACTTGTAATTTTATCATCTGATCAATTTTTATTCTAATTCTAGGAATATTTAAAAACTTCTTCCATTCATTGGTGTTATATTATATATATGTCTTAACCCCCATCAGATGATTTATTGGGGGGGGGGGGAGGGGTACTTGCAACGAGTTGGTTTTAAATCACCTTGTTTCTGATGCAGATTGGAGGTTAAACTCCTGTAAAATGGCTACGAAAAGACGCAGGACCCAGAATACTAATAAGGATGAGGCATTCACTGAAGACCCACTTTATTGCATGGATATGCTAGTTGAGAGTGGCAATTGTGGACAGCGCAGAAAATCACTAACAGAAACTCTTCAATCTGAGGGTCTAGAGACAGAGAGGCAGAGGGAGTATTGCCTCTCCCTCTCTCTCTGTGGGAATTGTGTTGGTGACAATACGTGTGAGCCTTATAAGGATACTTTATTGTTGGAGAAAAATCTTTTGGAAAGTGACTCTGGTTTCTTGAAAAGAGACCACGATTGTGCGGAAGCTCATCTTTCTTTTTCAGGATGGAAGGACAGAATAGGAGGAGATGATTTGGGTGCTGGGAGAACTGTAGTAGGGAGTGGATTTAATTTTGAGTGCGGCCAGGATAATGACAGAATTGAGGACAATTTTAGGTATAATCAGTTGCTCTTGCGAAGTCTTCCATGGGATCATATACCGAGTACACCATTTAGCTGTGGTAAAAAGTCCATCCGGACTGATGATTTTGAGGCTACTAGCTGGAGGCCTGTTGGCAAGGGAGATCTTGATGGTTTTGGTAAGGACCATGATGTTCTCCAGATGGCTCATCGTCAAAGGGATGGAACTAATACATGGATGCTGCCAAAACTCAGTATAGACAGTCATGTATGGAAAGATTTCGACATGCATTCTTTGCCTTCCTGTGGAGGATCTTCTGATAGACAATCAAAGCATTTAAGTGAAGAGGCCAGTGAATTTTCCTCATCTTTTCCGGCGAAGTCTGATCAGCATTCTGAAATTTCATATCCATCTGTCATCGCGAATGGTTGGGATCTTGATCATTTGGTTGAGGATGATGGAGTTCGAAGGACATCTGAACTGAGAAGTTGTTATGGTTTTGATCTGTCTGATGATGAAAAAGAGGAGTTTTGTCATGATGCTTTTGGTGACATGTGTATGGATGAGATATTATATCCCGTGAGCTCTTTAAATAGAAATTTACTCTTGGGGAGTGTATATGCAGGAGTAGGATCAGAAATATCGGATTCCCCTGCTGATGGGCATAACGTTGAAGATATATCCTCCATAACATATGGTAACTTGTTGACCCCAGAACCAAATTTACCTTTGAGTGATGTAAGGGCAACAGACTCATCGGTCTGCTGGAGTCCATCGGAATCCATTAACAGAGGAGTCCAATCGGACCTGCAAAGATGTCAAACTCTGCGGTATCCTGAAAATTCTACAGAAAGATCACTGAGGGATCATCATTGTCCTGATAGCCTTTTCTTTCCTAGTACTGATGATATTCTAATTGCTGAGACTGTTTCTTCAAGTTTGGACTTCAGCAGCAAAACCAATATATTCGAAGCATCAGGTCACTGTGTTTCATCCACATCTGCTGGTAAATATCCTGGAATTGATCTCCCAAGTTGTCAACGTCTTGAAACCAATCATAGTTCCTCAAAACAATCTGGAAATTTTTCTGTGAGAACAAGAAGAAGCCATTCAGCTCCTCCAGTTTATCTGGGCAAGAAGAGATTTTTGTCAGTGGGCGATTGTTTAACTTCTGCGACTGAAAACCCTGTTCAGCAGACAGATCCTCAAGTTCGTAATTTGCCAGGTATTACAGCTCAGTAAAGTAGAATGTTGTTTTTGAGGATGTTCATTTTGATGATACACTTATCATTTTTTTTTCTTTTGTGCAGAAAAAGCTTCACTGGAGCACTCACATGGAGCACCAAGCCTATATAATGAATATCGCCAGGATGACAAGACGAGCTCTGCAGAAGATCCACACTTTTGTATTAAGTATGCATTTTCCCTGTTGATTTTATGAGACCTCATGTTTGATTTCTCGACTGCTTACATACTGCATTTCCAGACGTCAACTGAAGGGAGATTCAATTGTTTCACAAAGCACGACATTGTCTCAGAATGTGAACGCAGGGGCTGCTTGTGACTCTGGTATGTTCTTCATCTAGTACCATAATATCTTGTGTCCTCAGCATTACTGTCTTTTTCACTTATTTTAAAAAGTAACCTAAATTGTATTTTTGCGAAGGACATGTAAAGTATCTGTAGAATTGTTCGAGGAAGTTTTTCTTGACCTGCATGTCTGCACCATTACTTTCATTTTAGGCGTCTCCTTCTGTCTCTAAAATCTGATTTGTTGTTTGGTGAACAGTTCCACTGTTGTAGCATTCGTTTGTTTATTTGAAAACTTATTTTTCTCTTCTGGTTCTTATTCCTTCATTATATGATGTCATGAAGACATGAACATCCCAGACCACATGAAGAAAGCTGAGGAGTTAGAAAGTTCAAGAGCAAAATGGCGAGAAGGCTGCCATGATACTGCACTGGAGCGCATCACCAACTATCGAAGTGTGAGTTGGCGTCAAAGGACAACATTTCCTGCTACTCCATAGATCTGATCATTGCTAAACATTATTCTATCTATGGGCGCAGGTTGGACATAGGTTGGATGAATGTAAAGATGATAATGAAATTCTGAATATTCAGTCTTGTATGTTGCATCTAGCTGGCGACTCATTAGTTCCTAAGTCTATCAACAGAAACTGCTTGGAGAGTGCTAAAGTGCTTTCGCAGGTAGACAGTAAATTCATTCCAGTTGTGGCAAGGGGAATCCTAGCTGTAATTGACCAGGTAAGGTGCTCATGTTTTGCGATTTCTTCTGCATGTTTTCTAGGATGAAATTATGCGACTCTTTTTCTTATTTTTTAGGAAGGGGGAAGGGGGAAGGAGTTTGTTGCTACATTTTGCTTACACTTTTAAGGGGAGGATTGTACACTTCTTACATTTTAAAAGGGACAAAGATGATGAACCTTTTTTTGTGTGTGCTGAGATATTTACTGACTTTGTGTCATCATCTACTTCCTTTTCAGCATGCTGCGGATGAGAGAATTCGACTCGAAGAAATGCGTCAGAAGGTACGAAGAATCTTTTTGTCTGGTGCATACGGTTGAGTTCCCATAGCTTACTTGTTGATTTTCAGATACTTTCTGGTGAACTCAAGTCAATAACCTATCTGGATGAGGAAAAAGAATTGGTAAGATACTTAGAGATAAGAGCGAATACAGAGAGCTCTCCCTCTCTTTTAATTAATCCTGGTAAACATCTGATCACAGAAAGTCTTAATGTAGATACTGCCTGAGATAGGCTACCAGTTGCTGTGCAATTACGCAGAACCGATACAGCATTGGGGGTGGATATGCAACATTTTTTGTCAGGAGGCTGGATCATTTGCGAAGTAATACTTTCTGTCCATCTCCTTATATATAATGTCTAATCTAACATAAATTATCTACTCTAATACTATATGTATATGTTCTGAGAACATTTGGCTACTCTAAAAAAAGTGGTCAAAATTGGCCAAAACCAAAGTAAAGAATCCGCGGTGTTTTGCCCAAAATGGCCCCAGAATAAAAACGGCTCCAATTTTTGTGGAGACCCCTAGGGGTCACATTATGGGTTTTAACTGAATATTAGATCCAATTTCTATCGTAACTTGTAAGTCCAAAATCACAAAACAAGCATGTTAGCCTTAACTAGTAATGTGTGTCGAAAGCTGTCCATGGTAAAGTTCTTCTGAGAACATTTGGCTACTTCAGAAAATGTGGTCAAAATTGACCAAAAGGCCCAAAATTGAAGTATATAATCCACGGTTTTTTGCCTAAAAGTGCCCGGGTATAAAAGAGGCTCAAATTTTTGTGGATACCTCTAGGTGTCATATTATAGAGTTTAACACAATATTGGAGCCAAAAACCTATGTAAGTTCCAAAAATGGCAAATCACGCATGCTAGCCTCAACTGGTAACTTTGGGTCCAAAGGACTTAAAGAACTTCCCTAACCTAGGATCCAACCCTCATATCTAGCAAGGGTACTTGAAAGATGTCTATGGTAAAATATCGAGAACATTTGGCTACATTAAGAAAAGTGGTCAAAAGGCCAAAGCCAAAGTATATATATATCTACGGCATTTTGCTGAAGATGGCCTCAGACTAAATACGGCTTAAGTTGTTCTCAAAGCCCCAAGGTTCATATTATGGGTTTTAACAAATTCATAGAGCCAATTCCTATTACAATTCCTAAAATCGGCAAGACACGCATGTTAGCCTCTACTAGTAATGTGTCGAAAGGGTTTTAAAATCTTCCCTAAGAGAGTAACCAAGCCTCATATCCATTAACAATACTCGAAAGCTGTCTATGGTAAAGTTCTCATCACATTTGGTTACTTTGAAAATAGTGGTCAAAATTGACCAAAACCGAAGTATATAATCCACGACTATTTGCCAAATAAGGCCCCAGAATAAAAACGCCTCAAATCTTGGTGGAAGCCCTTATGGACCATATTATGGGTTTTAACAAAATATTAGAGCCCAAAATCTATTATAAATCACAAAGTTGGCAAAACACACATGTTAACCTTAACTAGTAACGTGTGTCGAAATGGTGTAGAGAACTTCCCTTACACAGGAATAACCCTCAAATCCAATGGTAGCTACTTTGAAAAGAGTGGTAAAAAATGGCTGTAACCGAAATATTTAATCCACGTTTGTTTTTGCCAAAAATGAAACCCTGAATAGAAACAACTGAATTTTTTGTGAAGGTCCCGAGGGGTCAAATTATGGGTTTTAACAAAATATTAGAGCCAAAACCCTCTTGCAAGTCCTATAATCGGCAAAACACGCATGTGAGCATTGATTGGTTACGTGTGTCGAAAGGGTTTAAAGACTTCCCTTACACTATCCACAATGGTGTGACATAACCTCCAAGGGCAAGGGCAAGAGCAATTTAAAAAAAAAGGGAAAAGAAAAAATTTTTGAGGCAATTGGGGCAAGCAAGGGGCATTTGTTGCCTTTGGGATTAACCTGGGGCATCGGGTGGGAGGGGAGAGAGAGAAAAAAAATCCATACTTTGGTACACATGGCCACAGTTATTTATGCTTCATAAAAATTTTAAAAAATATAAAAAATCACACCATCAGCTATTTGTTTGCCCTCTATAAATAGAGACCACATTTGATATACTTTGGTACACATTTTTATTTTGTCTATTTCTCATTCATATCTCATTAAAAAAATTGTGCTAATGTAAGGTAGGGCACCAATGTGACCTACCATGGCATTGCCCTAGGGCAAAGTAATAAAAAATCAGTTTTTGGTAGATTGCCCTAGGGTAAGCAAGGGCACCATTGCGGATAGCCTTACCAAGGATCCAGCCCTAATACCTAACAAGGGTACTCGAAAGTTGTTCATGGTAAAGTTTTGAGAATAGTTGGCTACTTTAGATTAAGTGGTCAAATGTTGGCCGAAACCGAAGTTTGCAATCCACGGTTTTTCGCTCAAAATGGCTCCGGAATAAAACGATTCAAATTCTTGTGGAGACCCCTAGGGGTCATATTATTGGTTTTAACACAATATTAAAGCCAAAGCACTATTGTAAGTCCCAAAATTGGCAAAACTCTCATGTTAGCCTCAATCGGTAACTTGTGTTGAAAAGGCTTAAAGAACTTCCGTAACCTGTGATCCAGCCCTCATATCTAACATGGGTACTTGAAAGCTATCTATGGTAAAGTTCTCAGAACATTTGGATACTTTGAAAAGAGTGGTCAAAATGGGCCAAAAACGAAGTATATAATCCACGATTTTTTTGCCAAATACGGCCCCGGAATAAAAACGGCTTAATTTTTTTGTAGGGGCCCCTAGGGGTCATATTATGGGTTTTAACAAAATTTTAGAGCCAAAAACCTATTGTAAGTCTCAAAGTCGGCAAAACACGCATGTAAGCCTTAACTAGTAACGTGTGTTGAAAAGGTTTAAAGAACTTCCCTAACCAAGAATCCAGTCCTCATATCTAACAAGGGTACTCGAAAGCTGTCCATGGTAAAGTTTTGACAACATTTGGCTACTTTAGAAAAAGTGGTTGAAATTGGCCAAAACTGAAGTATATACTAGTAGGTTTTTTGCCCTAAATTGTCTGGGAATAAAAACGACTCAAATTTTTGTGGAGGCCCCTAGGGGTCATATAATGGGTTTTAACAAAATATTAGAGGCAAAAACTTATGGCAAGTCCCAAAATCGGCAAAACATGCATGTTCGCCTTAACTCGTGATACATGCCCCAATCGGGAAAAACACACATGCTAGCCTCAGCAGGTGACATGTCCCCGAGAACTTAAAGCATTCCACTCATTTGGGAACCTGCCTCTCATATCGATCAGGAGTGCTCCCATACCTTCCATGGTAAAGTTTTGATAACATTTTGCTTTTTAAAACAAAGTGGACAAAATTGGCCCAAAAAAGCACATTCTCTCTTATGTTTTTGCTCTAGCCTATAAGCACAGAGAGATCACACGTAATAAACTATGATGTCACTCACATGATTAGAAGGTGACTGGCACATCCTTCCTTAGGTTTTACTCTAGTCAGTACACAAAGAGATAAATTCTCTTCTGTTAAAAAAAGGCAAGAGGAGCTGGGGTTGGTTTCTTTTTTTATTTTATTTTTTTATTTTTTATTATAAGAGTACATCTAAGCATGGCACTTAGTCTTGTTTTGAAATGTCAGAGAGAACACCACAATGCTATTCGTCTATTCGAAGTGCTTTGTTCTTAAAACGATCACCTTCGCATGGCATTAAGTATCATCCACGACACTGCTGCACCTTGTGCTCTCACCATCTTCTCCAATTGATTGTCAATAACTGTCATTTTTGGCTGACTAAAATTGTTCATCATTTATACCATCTACAGGAATCTAAACCTTCTGAATGAGCAGGCATCTCATCTCAGACTTCTTGCGGTAATGATCAATTTCAATCTTGTATTCTTTGCCTTTTGATGTTCTTTTATATATATAAATGTGAATCATAACTATTCCTCTATACAAAATTCTTTGGAGAATGCATTCTACAATGATGCTTTGTTCCAAACATTCAGCTCCTTTTTGGCGCCATTTGTTTAAGTTTGGATCGTGTGTAATAGCCACTCTTGCAATATCTGAGTAATAGTCTGTGTTATATGTAACCTACAGATGAAAATATTTATTGTCTCCACTCATGACATATTTTGGTAGGTTAACTAGAGATAAGGGCCTCAGGGAGCAGCAGTTGCTTCTGTTGGCCTCCCCCTGAATTTGGAAATACTCTGATATCACCTTGAATCCTTGATGCCCACTAATATTTTTGTCCCTGTTTTGCCTGAACAAAGTGTACCAAGGCAGAGATTGATTCTAAGAGCAGTGTAGACTTTAGACAACTGTCTAATGAATTGTTTGATTTGTTTAGGTACCTTGTATATTGGGTGTGAAGTTGTCAGATACAGATCTCCTAGAATATTTGGAGCAGGTAACCATCTTCCCTGACCTTTCAAGCGACAACATGGAACTTTCAATCTATCAATTGTTTAGGAACTTTCTATTCAGCTTTGATATGTGTTGTTACAACAGCTTGCAGATACTGATGGATCATCGACAATCCCTCCTTCTGTTGTCCGAGTCCTAAATTACAAAGCATGTAGGGGTATGGCCTCTGTCCTTGTTGAATCTCCCCTTCTAGTTTTATTTGGCATCCTCATCATAATGACGAATCATTTTCCGAATCATGATCACCATGCTTTTAATGGATATATCATGACCAACTCAAAAGTATAGAGCAAATACCTGGTTACTCGTGTTTATCTTACCTTTGAATTGTGATTTGTATTTTGAAGGTGCTATTATGTTTGGGGACAAGCTCCTCCCCTCTGAATGTTCCCTTATAGTTGAAGAGCTGAAACGTACATCATTATGTTTCCAAGTGAGTCCATTATCTTATAATACGGATTAAAAATACAGAGGTTTTATAGATGAATCGTGTATGTTACGACATTTTCTACTTCTGCAGTGCGCACATGGAAGACCAACAACAGTGCCTCTTGTGAATCTGAGGGCCTTGCATAAGGGAGTCGTACAGCTGGGTTCATCGAATGAGGGTTTGAAAACTTGGCATGGGCTCTGTCGGAATAATATCAGCCTTGTACGTGCCAAACAAAGACTGGATGCGGCAAGAGGCTGATAACTACAACTTATGGCTCGTTTGGTACCAGGTCAGAGAATAGAGAGAGATAGGGTGATCATTTGTGCTTCGGATGTCTTTGGTGGACTTCGGTGGCACTCGAGTTGCACCTTAATGATCTAAGATATACGGTGTATACCATCTTTGTATGATATCTCTGTTGATCTGTATAGAATGTCGGATCTAACATGTGCACAAATTCATTAGTGCCCCTTGTATATTTGACCTCATATCAAACGAGCTGTTTGGGATCATTGTTGCAAGTCCAAACTGGAATATTGTATACTCCTAGGTTTCATTCCCTCTTTGTTCTTCTGTAGATATCAACAATTTTATACAAAAATATATGTTTCTCATTGTAACCTTCCCTGACCCCCATTTCCCCTTCTGGCCTTCGTTTTCCACTCAGGAGACAGGGCTCGACCAAACTCGGTCCCAGGACGAGCTGCTATCTGTATGAGTCAATTTGATGGCTATAGTAGTTACGTGTCCATGCTGACCATAACCTGCAATAAGGGTTGATATTCGAGGTCATTTCAATCTGCAGCCTATGGAAAGAAACGATGTTCAACGCCAAGCCATGTTTTTTTTTTTTTTTTTTTTTTTTTTTTTTTTTTTTTTTTTTTTTTTTTTTTTTTTTTTTAAGAAGAGAAGGTAAGTTCTACAATTTCACAGATGGGTAAGAGCCACACATAGGCTCTAAACTAACTGAAAGGCCAGATATCTGTATCATTTTCTCTCTTTCTCTACATCTCTAGTATAGACCGATGCTATCACTATGCTACAATTCAATACACCTCTCCTAAAACAACTACAGGTGTTACAAGAAAATCATAGGCCTTCCATCTCTGTATATCACCGGATTTAGTAGCATGAATATTCACACTGTACAGGATGTCAG
Source organism: Spergularia marina (assembly GCA_963680865.1). NCBI lineage: Eukaryota > Viridiplantae > Streptophyta > Magnoliopsida > Caryophyllales > Caryophyllaceae > Spergularia > Spergularia marina. Next base: position 30,840,561 of record OY804545.1, on the reverse strand, counting down.
GATTTCACTATCTCCTGTTTCTGTGGCAGCACAAAGTGCCTTCCAAACTGGTAGCAACATCTTGAGCGGGGGTCGTGATGCCTGAAAATTTAGGCAAATATCAGTTGCAGGGACAAATCTGTATGATGCCGAATATTATCAGAGAATTGGTTCCATGAAACGTTTATCCTGGTTCAACTTTCTAATTCTTTTATCCTGGTTCAACTTTCTAATTCTTTTATCCTGGTTCAGCTTTCTAATTCTTCTACACTACATTCCACAGCAACCAATCCCTTTTCACTAATCAGATATCGCAGTCCAAACATAAAGGATGAGATGAAAAATAGAAAGACAACAATTTTCACCTTGAAAACAAGCATTAATTCTTCTCCTTCCCGTAGAATCAAAGCTAAGCTCCAGTAACAAGTAACTGGTGTTACGCATTCATTTAGAACAGGCTTCAGAATATCGTCAATGGGAACAAAGTGACGAACAGCTCTGCCACTACGAGCCAGTAAACAACAAAGAAGTCAGAAAAGCAACATATTAAACCATACTGTTGACTGTAAGAGGTAATAAAGGGTTCAGCTGATTCAACCATTTACCAGCTTTTAGATTACAAACGAAAAAGAAAAAAAACAGCACCATGAGGGTGCAATGATGTGAGCCATGGATCCTTTCTTGCACATAGAAGTGTTTCGAAGTGAAAATAATCACAATATATATATGGAGAGCGGCTTCTAGGGATAGACAAGGCATGAAGGGCTCTTATCAGTTTGGGCATGAAAGTGGGCAGGAAAAATTTCCAAATGCAGCACAGGAAAGTAATAATCCACAAAAATGGATCAAAGCGGAGAGAGAAATGGTAAATGATGCATAACAGCGTTTTATCTACCTAAGAGGCTAAGATGATATCATATACAATTATACATAGTCTATTACATTGCTCATACAATACTCATTATTTGGAGGCCAGTCATCAGTAGCTGTAAAAGTTGTGTGCATTCATAAATGAATAAAAAGGACGGGGAAACATAATACAGGTTTCGGCATGCCTTGGATCTATGTGCCCCTTGTATAGGATAGTAGCACATTTCCCCTGAATTTTCTCATCTACAGACATAAGATTTTACAATATTTGCAATAGGCATGCAGTAAAGAGATACCTTCTATAGTAAGTTTCAAGTTGAACTCCAAATCCTGGGATAATGACCACCGACTCTGTTGCAAGTGGCGATAGAAGTCATAAGAGAACTTATCTGTCAAAACTTATTGATTCCAGTACAAATCTCTGTACAGTTCAACTAGCCTGAGCGAATGTTGATGCGTACAAGTTTTTGTTTTCAGGATTCAGACACCCAACATAAGAGCATTACAGAGTAAATTTAGAAAGAAAAACATGAAAGCAGATATCGGCACAATGTAGTTTCATACCCACTGGCCACAGACTCATTCTTATCTGGCATAGTATTATGATGAAGTAAACAAAATGGCTCACTAAAATGTGTGTTCTATAATTCTACTATCATGAAGAAACAGTTAGTCAATGCTATTCATGACAAAAGTTCAATTTGGCTTATCCAGATTAAGCCTCTTATGTTTTCAACACAAAGGGTAAAATGCGCACATTCAACCCCCTCGTGCCTCACTAAATGGACAGTATTTTCATTTTGGGTCATCCAGAAACAGTCTTTCTATGTTTTCGACATAGTCTTCGTTATAGGCGAGAGCATATGAGGTACTAATTGTATTGCTTCATATCCATTTGACAGTAACAAAAGCCACAGAAATTGCATTCTAACAAGACGCACCTTTCTCAACAAGTTTCCTACGCAGCAATTTGATGAAGAAGGCACCTATACCCAAGTACAGTAAAAGAACAGAAGCTGATTTATCCTGCCACACATCAAAACATCAACCCAAAGGCTTCAAAACAAGCACTTCTTACAATGTACAAAAACCCGAACCAATTTACGCCAACACGGACCAAACCCAAAGCACTGTAATTGCATGATCAAATTGACAAAACTTCTAAGAAAAGTTACCCAGAAATTGCATCAGCATACCTCTCCTAGTAATACCCAGAAACCAATTAATAATGCAGCAATAGCAGAGAAGCACACAATGCATTTCCACAACCCATTTTTTCTACCAACAATATGATGAATATCAATAGCTTGAGGCGGAAGTTTCCTAATTTCATGAGTATATATGTATCTGGAATTGACTATACATTTCTCACTCATCGGAAATTCTGCAAATTAAACACTTTTCTTCATCAATTACTACAAAATTGAAGTTACGAATGCAGCGTAACATTGAAGCAATTAAAAAAAATTGGATGTAGGGTTTATAATAAAAACCCCAAATTTCTAAATCGAAATGGAATTAGGCGAAATTTAGGAAGATTACCATAGGGCTTTTTTTGTGCCGGAAGTTTCGAGCCGTCCGATGCGTTTTCCGCCGGCCGACGACGGTCTCCGTCCATCGCCGCCGTGGGACTGTACGGTCAGCCGCGAAGAATGGCGGACTTTTGGTGAAAAAAGTTCTGATAGACTTGTTAGTAATTAACTTGTGTTTTTAAGTAGAGAAATGCTTAGGCAGAAAAAATCAAGTTTTTTTTGCTAAAATAGCCGTGTCAAACACTCCGACTCCACGCCACGTATCCACCTCCGACGCTTCCAGTCGTGTCTAAGTAACATAGATTAAGATTTAAGTATATGTGTACAACCCTTTTTCCAGGTGATGTAACGATTTTTTTTTTTTTTTTGACAATGTGATGTAAAGATACAATACATACAAATAATGTTTATCGATAATCTTGTACTTTACACACTACACCGTATCTTACATTGAAGTAGTAATACACCAAAGCACGCACAAAATTGATATCGGTTAATTCAGTTGACAAAATCCGGGACATCAACATAGCTAGCTTTTGTACTTGTACATTGCTAGCCTTCGGCCTCCAAGCACCAGCATAATAAAGTCCTCATTATGTATGTTCTTGTGCTGCTAATCAGGATTCTGGAATACGACACCGCCCTGAGTGCATTCTTGCTTGCACTGTATCAGACAGTAAAGGTGAGAAAATCTGATCGGACAATAGTAAGTTGCATCTTTCTGTCTCTTATCAATCAAACACTACAATAAGAAGGTGTATGGGAGACTCAACCAGGATGTCCAATGCAGGCTTGTTCTATTCCGAAATTATGTTGCAGTACACAGATCAGTGCCTTGATTCTGAACTCTAGCTAAAGCTCTCTTTCCCTGTAAAAAGTGGATAGAATTAAGGGTAGTGACGAAACCTGTGGAAACGCGGTAACAGCAAGACATACAGGAATTTTTCTGCTAACCTGCTTTTCCCAATCTGTACACATATTTACAGTGACCAGCGCTATAATTTGAACAACTAGCCCACATATTATTCCCATCCAAAGGCCCTGACATGAGAAATTTTCAGAGACAGGGTACAGCGTGCAGGCTAATAAGTCAGAGCGGAATAGAGTGAGCCATGTGATCGAAAAGGGAAGATTACCACGCCTCCAATATGCAACACAAAAGCAAACAGCACGGCACAGGGAAGTGCTACGAAGTAATAGGCTCCTAAGTTTATGAAAGAACACATATTTTGCCACCCACAACCCCTTGCTGCTCCTGCAGGTTTACGCAAATAAAAAGAATACAAAAATGGTTTGATAGGAACCTGAAAGTGCTAGTAGAATGAAGAGACTTACAAGAAGCACTGAACACGATTAGAAAAGGGGAATTATAGGAACCTGAAAGTGCACACTGAAATCCGTCTAAGAAGTCAGACAGCGCAAGCCAAAGCATCATCCTGGCCACATATTTGATTACTTCGCTGTCATTGCTATAGACTTTACCCCAAACATGGCGTACTAAAATAGTGATTATGCCCACCACTAAGCCCTCCAAGATTGACATAATAACCATGACAAAAATGGCTAAGCGTGCTGCTCTTGGACGTCCAGCCCCCAGTTCATTTGATACTCTCGTGCTGCAATAAGTCATAGCACATCATATATATACTCCATATCCAAAGGAATAGGATGATTTTACAATGTGAGAGGTGCATTCTGACCTTTACCTTATAGCGCCACCAAGACCAACAGAAATCATATAAACCATCCAACAAGTGTTAAGGCTGCACAAGAGAAAAACTGAGTCATTTTAAGTACAAGTTTCAACAAAATTCTCATAACAAGCGGATATGATATCAACAAACAAGCCTGATACAAACCTTATTGACAACACAGATGTCTCAAGTTTCGGATTTGGCAGAAGACCTGATAACAGCACAACCGTTTCAAATGACCAATACTCTAGGCTGCAACAGCAATGTGTAATGTAAAGATCTAATCTCTCATATCACCAAACTCGATTCTATGTTTAACAATGTCCAAAGTATCACACATACCAAATCATGATAGCGGAAGGAATTGCAAGATTTAGAAAGCTCCATATACCATGTAATGCTTCCCAGGAAAATCCTGTCCATGTTTTCATCCAGGCAGGAGAAAACTTCACATATCCAGCCAGCATAAGGAAATTAATCCAATACGATATATCATTTGCTAAAGCAGCACCTTTGATCCCAAGTCCGAGTCTAAAGATAAGAATCCAACACACAGGAACATGAAGAAGAGCTGTTATACCAGAAGTCACCATCATGGGGATCACGATATTTTGAGTCTGAAAAAATCTGTTGAGACATTGAAGCAAGCCATATGCAAAGAGGCTAGGGATCATCCATCTATTGAAAGTTCCAGCTCCCTTCGCTATGTCGTGGTCTTGGTGACAGAGAATAAGAATGTCACTGGTGTTGTACCAAATTGCTGCTAGGGGAATGCTAAACATTATAAGGACTGCCACGGCTCTCTGTGTATAAATCCCAAGCATGCTATACTGTTTGGCTCCATATGATTGACCGCATAGCGTCTCCAATGCACTACTCATGCCTAACTAATCATCACACACTTTGTGAGACTTTGAAGTTAAGTGACAAGTTATCAACTACTAATTAATAATCATGAAAACAAACAATAAGATTAAACTTCGAGCAAAGGCTAAAGAGTAACAGATTACAGTCTTCATTGAAATATATAAACAGCTCGGCTATCAGCTAAAAATCAAGTACAGATCAGAGTTGCGAAAAAACACCTGAAGTTAAGAACATAAGAACATTGCATACAACATCTTAAGAGTCTAGAGAATGTAATAATTAAAAAGGGTTTGCAGCAAATGAAAGGAACTTACCAAGACATAGAACCCAGTGACAGACGCAAAAGAAGTGCCAAGGGAAGCACTCGAGAGAGGAAGCTGCCCGAGATGACCAACAAACATGATGGAGATTATCTGTACACAAAATTGCAAAATGCTAACTGCTATTAGAGGACCTGCCAACCACAACTGCTTTTTTGCTTCCTCAACAACCTCAGCTCTAGTAATACTACAAGAGCTCTTTTCTCCTGTTTCGGGATCCTCCTCCATGTCGACTTCCTTTGCTTCAAGTAGGCACTCTCTGCCTAAATCGTTTGTTACTGTTATAGAGCAGAACATATCGTGTCATATGTCAGGTGAACTCTTGGCTGTTCATAAAACTATAATATATACATGACTACATGACAGAATCTAAAGCCATCTCTCTTTCAAACATCTTAATCCCTAACTTATATTTATATTAAATTTCTGCATCTGAGACTTCTTCTACTCTGAATTCTTTAACACGTCAGAGTAATCATGACCCTAACACTTATATATACAACTGTTATCGTTGACTTCCTATTCCAAATTATTAAACTAAACTAAAGCAAAAACATCACCTACAAACACAAGGCAAAAAGACTTGGAAGAACTGTCTCATAGTCATTATTCATCAGTAGTAGAAGTGTAGGGCTTGGCGAGGATTTAAGCTTCCTGAGTAAGCTTTTAAAGTTTACTACGACTTCATTCAACACGGCCTCACCCAGAACTTCATAAAAAACAAACCTTTACATCTACACAGTCCAATTTCGACTTTTCGGAGTGGATGCTCAGGCAGATACTTACGGCACACGCCCCCATTTCTCATGCTTTAGAGCTAGTATAGAAATACCAAACAAGAGAACAGAAATGAGTCAAATGACCCAGCAACACAACTGAAAACTTACTAAACACTCTAACAGCAATAGCATTACATTCAAAATTTCAAATCAGATTCGGAAAATAATAAGATTACCCCATGCAACAGTGAACAAGAGCTAACCTGGGTATGCCATCAAAGTTGCAGAAGAATAGATACCTTCTTTGATCTTCAACCACAATTTCGATATTCCCCGACTATGTATCGTCAGTAATATGTTTTAAGAGGAATTACATAGAGGTCTCGCCTCGTTTTTCTACGTCTGAAGTTGTTTTCGCGCATCTTGATTCTTGGCCACATGAACGCTCACCACGGATAGCACGATATATAGACGTAAACATGTTGGGAGCCTGATTGGGTTGTTAGCTGTTAGTACGGTTCTATGTTACTCCATTCGACACGACACCTAGACACTCCATTTTAGACTCAAAAATCCAATTTTTTTATTATTAAAAAGTCGTGTCAAACACCCGACACTTCCAGCCGTGTCAGAGTAACATAGGTATGGTTGCACTTTGCTGGGGCGAGGGGGTTAATATTGTACTGAAGTAGAAATATGTGACATAGAAAACAAGATACAATCACTCTTATATATAAAGTCCAACAAAGGCAGCATGACCAAAGCTACATCACTCTACAACTAGTGGGGAGTTTGGGGACTAATACAACCACAATGCAGTCACAGTCTAAGATGTGCAGACAAGTTCTGAGCCTCTGTTAAACCAGACTTCAGACACTGTCAAACTTGATCAAAATATCACCATTCGCAAGTACAATTCCTAGTACGAGCAAGTTCAGTTATATCATCGACAATTTTGGAACAGTGGCCAGCCAAAGGCATTGTTCCAAAGACTCCAGCCATAATCTTGGAGGTTTTCACGGCTACCTAGCACAGACATCTCGCTATGAGATCCGGCTTGGCTTCAAAATACAAATCATGATATTGTCCTAGACAAATACATACAGTACAATATTTTCGGCACACATAAATCAGTCTGTCATGCTGTAATCCTCAGCTGGCGGATAATAGCTCCCTGGCATTTCCATCTTTCCAATCAAATGATCAATTCCTGCAAGAACCATTGTAGTCAAGGGTGAAGATTTTTAGGGAGTGGCTCCTAAAAAGAAAAGCAGATATTATATCTTCTTGTTTTCAACTTGTCAGCATACAAGCAAGGAAAAAAAGGTGGGAGTAAACGAAGATCAATCAATGATCGTGTTACTCATTCTGCCACAGTAATGACCTAATGATACTTGATTCCAAAAGACCTCGATCAATCCAAAATTACATCAGAACAGTAGGAGGGATCCATGCATGATCATTTGGCACACGCCTAGTGCTCTTATCGAGGCTTTTCTTAAGGAAAGTTGAGAGACACTAAAATGCAGTTAATTCATAAGTCCGAAGAAAGAAAACAACTAATCATGGCCTGTCAATCAGCCCTCTGGCACAACCTCAGTGATAACTCTCTGTCTGAGAATGACGACGAGGGCAACAGTATGCAACCATAGCTGGCCGCATGAAAATAAACATCAAATAATGGGAGGGAATGGCTTAAACATACTCACTTTATTAGGCTTTTGGGCAAAGAAACAAAAAGACATTCACGAGCAAGAAGAGAAGTTAGATCACATAATAAACATAGTAAGGAGGCTAAACGGAGAAGTTAATCACAATTGAGGCTTTCATTTGTATGTCCTATCAATTTCGTGGTAAGGCAATAGTTGGACTTTTGCCCCCATAGAGGTCTTTCAGTATCACACTTGTGTCCAACCATTAAATTTTCTTCACAACTTCAATTCGTGGTTTTATTTGGTTGGCCACTTGGCCACCTTCAAATTTTCAAAATACTACCACATCGTTAACAGCAAATGGTAAGTATGTAACAGTTTCACTCTCATCAACGAGATACCAACCATAGAGGCTGGAGTACATTTAGACCCAAAGATAAAGTTGCCTGAAAGCTCTGCCTTCTGATTACCACAGAGCTTATCTCAATTTTAAAAAACGAGTTCTCTGCCCCCCTCCCCTTCTCCTTTTATACTTCTCTAAATGGATGACAGAGAACAGAATCCATATAACACATCATCATAGTACAGGAAAGAAAGACAACATAAGTGCAGCCACATACGGCTTTTTTTTTTTTTTTTTTTTTTTTTTAATTCTCAGTATTTCGTAGTATTCTGTTCTGCATCTTTCTGGTGCCGTGTGAGAGAAAGTATTTATGCATGGCTATGGGTGTACAGAGGCAAATGCAACATATAAGTATAACCAAGAAGATACTAACATAAAGTCATACTTGGGTTCTGCATGATGCTCTCATAAAAAGCTAATTGGCTGAGACTCTGGGCAGATTTTGAACTTTCATCTGGTCCAAACACTGGTTCCATTTTGCCAGATTGTGGATCAACTGAGTGCATGCCAGAACTTGTCTCATGGTTTTGGTAGCAGTTATCTTCATCCCTCGGGGCTGAGTTGTTCTCTGATCCGAAAGTCTCAGGCTTTGTCTTTTTGTCTTTGGGTGAATCTCCCTCTGTCTCAACTTCTGATTCAGCATTGTTCTGTGCACTGTTTAACTGCTTCCTTTTCGATCTAGCACGCCTGTTTTGGAACCAATTGTAGACATTTGTCTCTGAGATCTGCCCATGCTGAGACAATTCAGAAGTTATTTCTTTTATCTTCTGTTTGCTTGGTGTTCCGGTGCCTTGGTCGAAGATGCGCTCTAAGATCTGAAGCTGCAAAGGTGTAGGAGTCCACCTCTGCCTGGCAGTAATCTTGTGACCAATAGCTGTCACCATAGGATCACAGTACAAATTTCCCAACCTCACTCCTATGTATCGTAACCCAATGAAGAAGCAACAATCAGACTTTCCATATAGATATGAGGGAGCATAGATCATGTTATTGTCATCTATCTATGAGGATTCCTCAAAATCAAAAGCTAGTTACACCACAACGGCAGCAACATACTACCATAAAGCAGGGTACGAGGCACTCACTGGAGCGAAAAAAACAACACCAGAACAACAACAACAACAACAAAATCTTTAACCCTAGTGCCTTAAAAGCTCCCGCCATAAGGCAGGGTAAGGGGGGGTCGGATTCACGCAAGCCTTACTCCTATTGAAACAAAACCAGAACATTTGCACAAAATATGCTACTCTTGGGACGCTTTACCAGGAAGTTCAACCACTAGAGCCATATAAAAGCAGTATCTTTTGGCTAAGTTCGGTTAATCCACAAGAGTGGTAAGGACTTAACCCTCCTCCTTCAAGTCCAATCTCCCCCATCCCCCCTTCTTTTATGAAAGCGATTCTGAATTCATGCGAAAGCTGGACTTGGGAGGGAGTAATATGGTACTTGAATGGTACAGTATCAGTCTCATTATTCACAAACAACCGAACAAGGCCATTCTGAGACGGTCCAAAGATGAGGCGAGCTAAATTGTCTCGGGTCTTAAGAGTGAGGCTACAAGTCTCACACTCATACCTCTTATATATCTCATCAAATACTTGCTAAACATTAGCACTACCAAACACAAAATTTACTAGAATTCACATCAAAAACCTGAACTTTTTAAGTCCCAAATTATCAAATTCGATTCCATTATACCTACTCCCAGAATTCAGAACTAAAATTACTTGTGATTGTCGAAAATTATGCAAAATAAACATGACCCTAACAAAAGCAAACGAAATTTCATAATCTAACAAATGAATTTTCACATTTGCAGCCAAAAAATCGACCATACAACAACAACGTTACCCCAGTGTCTCAAAGGCTCCCGCCCAGAAGGCGAGGTACGGAGGGATCGGATGTAACAAAAAGGTGCCCCACCAAAATTCAAAACCCTAGTACACTAAACCCAACTATACAAACACATAATTCCAAGACAAAAAAATAAAAAAAATAAAAATCCAAGTTCATAAAAATGTGGTAAAAGTACAGAATTTTAATAATTAAAGAAAAATACCAGCAAGATCTTGTTGGGTAGTGATGGATTTATGCATCTCAACAAGCTGCTCACAAATGGTAGCGTAAACAGCAATCTGTGTCCTCAGAATTTCAAGCTGTTCATCAGTCATCACTTTCACATACAAAACCCCATTTAACCCATTATTACTATTATTATTCCCATCCATTCCCATTCCCATTCCCATTCCCATCCCCATCCCCATACCCATTCCCACTCCCATTCCCCCACTCACCATTCCATTCTCCTGGTTTTGCAATTGCGGCGCTGGTGGTGGTGAGACTTGTTGTCGTAATTGAGAAGATTCCATAGTACTGGCGGTGGTTGTTACTACTACTCCTTCATCCATTCCCATTCCCATTCCCATTCCTTCATTACCAATCTTTTCCTGGAAAAGGAAAGGAGAGAAGACTACTAAAAGATTTATTGACTTTTATTAATACTATATTATATTATATTATTTTCTTGGGGTTTGTGCACTACTACTACTCTACTAGTAAGAAGTAGGAGAGAGAGAGAGAGAGAGAGAGGGAATTACGGGGGAATTTAAGGAAGGTGTATTCACCTGTGTTGGGTGTGTTACCGTGTTCGCATGTGCGTAACTTAGTCCCGCGTACCGAGGCCAGGGTGCTTTGCGCCGCTCTTTTGTCTCCTACCTGTATATACTCGTACTCATTTTTGTCTTTTCTCGGATCGATAACTAAGGTCTCGTTCCCTTCATCTAGCTCGGATTCAGAGTGGTTTTATTAGAGTATGTTTAGTCAGGAAGAAACGAATTTGGTTTACGGTTGTAACTTTTAAGATGTTCATCATGTTTTTACTGTATTGGTTATCATGAATTTGAATTAGACTAGAATCGATCAGATTTAAACGGGATTATGTTTTTCAAAGTAGATTGTACTACACAATAGGGTAAGAGAGGGTTGTTGGAGTAGTAAACTAGGACTAGTGTTTAGTCGCAACTGTAGAATTTAGCTCGAAAAGGACAAAGTAAAAAGGTCCGCCAACTTTTGACTCTAAATTCTTCCCCTTTTCTTTTTCCCTTTTTCTTTTCACTCAGTGAGGGCCAATTGGAGGTGGGAATGTTGGAATTTGCATGGGATTCCATTTTTACGTGACGCTATAGAAAATAAGTTTCTCGATATATCATATACTCTCCATTGCATTCAATTTTTTATGATGGGTCAGATTTTGTGAGCTAAACGCAAATTTAGCGCAAATAATTGGATGAAATTGAGGGAGTATCACTGTTGTACATTTTAAATATGAAGAATAGATGTCAAAAATGTAAATTGAATTAGAAGGTATGAGTATCGGTGATTCAAGAATGTTTTGCTAATAGGTTCTCTATAACAGTCAGTTTATTTAATTAATTATTTTATTTCTAAGTGTTCTTTCTATCGTGAATTTAAAGGAAAGAACTGAGTAAAATTTCTGTGTTAGGTTCATGTAGATGTTATTCAAAACCTTGAAGGTAGTTTTCAAGAGTGGCCCGTAAATGAACCGACAAAGCATGTGATCCTCCACCGTCGGCCGGCAAACATTGTAAAGAACACTCAACTAAAAACAAATGACGGCATACTACTCTTAACACTATCCCTCACAATTCTTTATCATTAAATTAGTCTTAATCTATTTTATGTTCTTTATTAATTAATGCCGGCTCTTGTTAATCTTGTAGGAAAAGCAGCTTAACTCATCAAGATCTTTGAGAGCTTTAAGACATGATTATTCATAATCAACTTTGGGCCATTTATAATGTACTTATCCATTTGATAATGAGCTATGAGCCTATGATGGGGCAATTTGGGCTTTAATTAAGGTGGTGGTTGAATCAAAGCGGCCCAAACCCAAAGTACTTTGCTTAAAATGTTCAATATGACCACACGGTTTTTAATGATTAATGGGATTAATTATCGGGTTTTCTAACGTGTGGCGGCTACAGGGCAGATAAAACTCTAATACCTTTTTTAATTAAGTGATATTCTCACTGGAAAAAAAATTATGGAATCTGATTGATTAATTTAGTTTAATATCACTTAATTAAGGAAAAAAAATGGAATTTTATCATATGCTCAAGTGCTCAACGGTCTTAAGTTACGTACGTGTATTTAATAATCTAATACGTAGCAATTTGGCATCATTATAGTGTTTCACCTTGTGGAGTCGTGGATAATACAGAGTTTTATCATATGCTCAACAACAACATCCAAGTCTTATTCCCAAAATAATTTGAGGTCTAACATAAATCGTCATCCAGTAACTGTCTTATGTGCGCCATAAAATTTCAAAAACTTTCAACGATTTTAATTTATGTACTATCCTAATGACTTCACGTCTTTATCAACTCATCAGCGAGTTAATATTTGCACATTTTAGTGGGTAAATTTAGCTAAACACAGGCTTTTCAAAGCAACAAAAATAGAAATGTAATTCTTCAATTCTTATCCAATTTCTAGTAAATTCTTTAGGCACCCACTTTAATATGCAATGGTATGTAAACATATCATTATTATGTCCGGGTAATATTCTGTAATTCATGGCAACTACATTGTTGTTGGTTAGGATGGTAGCTCCCTCTGAAACGTGTCCTGTACTTTTCTCCCTCTCTCTTTGGAAACCTTAAATTGGTCAAATAGATCACCTACATCAGCCGGCCAAACACACGTGGACTGCCTGGAAGTACAGGGATTTAACACCACACATTTGTTAGATATCATGCTCTTGTTTTGAGATGATTTATACGTCGCTTTTATGTAGGGGCGAAGTTAGAATTTGACCTTTGAAATTTCAGAATTTCGAGAATATACTAAATTTACGATCTATTTCAATATATAACGATTTTTCGAGTTGATGATCAACTACGGGGCTACATAACTTCATCCTCGATCTAATTAGCATAATTGTGCAACTAGAGCAAAGTAGGTGAATAAAACGAAATACTCATGTGGGACTACATCTTTGAGAACACTTCCATAGTGCACATATGGAATGAGTGATGTACCGAGAGTTTTGCTATGTGCTTTGCCACAAAAAGTCGAAAATCGAGTTAAGGCTAAAGCTTAACTGATGTTCTTCTTTCCCTTTGACAGCAAACTGACTAACATGAGCATTGAACAACAAGGAAAACAAAGTGCAATAATTTAGCTCGTTATAGAGAATTTCACTCAGAACTTCCAACATTCCTTGTTTCCATTCCATGCTACAAGTATTGGTCGAAAATCGAAAAATTAGTGGTACATCTATGAGATGTAAACTTTACAAATCATTTGGTTAAAACCTAAGTGTAATACCCGTATAAATTTACCAGAAGAAAGAGGTCATCCTTATGACATTCCACACCCATATACACAAATTCTATACCAGCATTAAAAAACCTGCTATACATTATCAAAACTGCATTTCCATCACAAGTTCTTCCACTAGTTCTCCTGTAATCTGATATTCCAGCTCCTTTCCGAGAGCACTCATATCTTCATCGACAAGATTAGACCAAGGCATGCTCTGCAGATCATGAGCCACCAAATCGTCGAGTGAATAAGATTCCGGATCCACTGAGGGGTTCAAATACTCGCAGATCATCCCCCACGCCTGCTGCAACAATTTCCTGCCTTGTGGTGGTGGCAACATTGTAACATCAGTGATGTTTCTCCTGAATTTAGACAAGATTCTTGGAGGGCCAAGAAGAACTGTGAGGGCTTCATTCAATAAATCAAACAACAGTTTATGTTCCAAACTCATTTCCTCGTAGTCTGTCTCTTCATCGTCGTTGGTTGGTTTCTTGTAAGATTCTTCCACCTTCTCAAAGACCCAGTTGGTGATTGGCTTCACCAAAGAATCCCATCTCGAAAAAGATTTCACCCACGAACCATCATATAAGCCCGAAGTAACCAGCAGGTTCTTGACATAGGCTTCTGCTTCATCTTCCACATCTACCTCCTCTTCCTCTGAATGTTCCTCGGTGACAGTCGTGATCACTGACCCTTCGTAATCAAGTTGGTTCAATTGTTTCCTCAACTCTGTAAAATAATCATAGATGATGATATTAAAACAGACTTATTAATGTCACATGAGAGACCGATTCCAGTTGTATGTGACAAAATGTGCAAACGTAGAACATGTCCTAGCCAGTGGCCAGGGACCAAATGCACTGATGGACAATGCATTGATCAATCAATTTCAATTCCAAAGTTCCATGTCATAAAATTACTGACCTAGCAGTTCATGATCATTTCTACCTTCAAATAGTCAAGTGCCAACACCGTGAGTAAAAAAAAAAAAGGGTCCCTAAGCAGGTTCGTAAGCAAAACAGGACTAGCTCACATTTACTTGTTTTAGGCTATGCCAATCGAACCAGGACAAAGTTTCAAGAGTGAAGGTGGAAATATATTTAAATCACAACCTATTTTGGCATTTTTCGCATTCCTTTGGTTTACATGTCTCAATAGCTTCTGTCTAAATACAGAAAAAACAACATTTAACATGAAGCCATGAACTTCCAAAGTCACAAAGAAACTTCCAATAGCATTAACCCAAGCACTTCCACTGTTCCAAAGGCAATGGTGCTCACAGGATGATGAAAGCAATGAGAGATCCAGTGCAAAAGACGGTAAATGATAGATATATACCAACCAAACAAGAAGAAAGAGCGTGATATGAAGTAGGAATCAGTAAATGTGTATTGATAATAGTTTAAAGCAAAGTCCTTTACCAGTAAGATTGGTGCTGATATCTCTGAAAACATTTCCAACACTGTGATCTCCAACAGACGTTACATCCGAAATAGATATTGGGCTGGGATTATCTGTTGGCTTCCAGAATTCTTCGTGGAAACTGCTGCATACAGAAGCAGGACTAGGTGGCACCTCCGTTAAGTTCTCCTATATATAAAAAAAATAAAAAAAATAAAAAAAAGGTCAGCTTCAACATTCTTAGAAAAACCTACAAAGTGGTGCTCTTGGCTTTCTATCCTAAACATCAAAACTCAAATGCAATAGCAATAGCTACTCCAAAAATCAGATAAATTGTTGACTTACATTCCTCTCACTGAAGCCTGAGACACTTGCGTCTTTCTCTGAATCATAACCATTGCTTTCAGAGAAATCTATCGACTGAAGCTTTTTGCTAAACAACTTCTTTCTCAAAGAGAGACTGGATTTGATCTTCTCTCGGAAATTAAACCTCTCTCTCCTTTGACCTCCTACTGACAAACTTTCAAGGCCCTCATGCTTTCTTTTAATGTGACCACTGGATGAAATGTGTCTGTCTTCTAGAAGAAGCTTCCCAAATGACATTCCTGATACAGGGGCTGACAAAGACCGAACCAGGTTCCTAGGAGATGCCTGGTCCTGAATATTTCCATCGTTATTATGCCCACGATTGAAGGACCTAGGATGTCTATCTTCGTAGTTCACATCACGCCAATATTTCCTCCCACTTTCAGCATTCAAGATATCCCTAGCTTGCTCTAAGCGTGCCCTTGCATCATCAAATACGGGTTCCCTGCAAAAGCTATCAGAGATATTTGAAAGATTATGTTGGCTTTCTCCATCTAGTGCATTCTTCAGTTTATCTGACAAGAATTTTCTCGCGTCTCTGGTAGAAAAATCAGGAGATGATGGGGCTATCTCATTGACCTGAAAATCACTTCTATATGATCTTGCTGATTCTGATCGACGTAACTTTTTTCCGAGATCTCTACTGGCAGTTTCTCTGACAAGCTGGTAGTCTGGTTTTGAAAATACTGGTTTTTCTTTATAAGGTGTTTCAATCCCCCGTCCTCTAACCATTGAACCGGTTCTAAATGCTTTATCTTGCATTTCACATCTCAGTCTTTCCTTCACTTCTTCCAGAAGATCTTCTATACAGTCTCTATCACCCATAGAAGAAGTAGAAGTGACCCAGGATTCATCATTAGCGGTGCTAAAGCTATCAGGACCAGGCTTCAAAATCACTATTTTTGTAGGAGCAGAAAATTTATCCGAGTTCATATCAGAATCTTTAAAAGACATCTGCTCAAAATCTCTACCTGAGCTGATACCTCTAAAAGAATATGATTCGTTTTGCTCAGCAGGGAATGAATCCTTTCTGTATCCGAGATGTGCAGAATCAATGCTATGCAGAGACCTTGATCGTAATCTGCTGCTTTTAGGTTTGTTATATTTCTCAGCAGCTGTTTTTCTAGAAGTTTCATAAAGCGCCATCTTTTCCTTTGTAAGGTCCAATTGAGCAAGCCATTGGTCAGGAATATTACCGAGTTCAACAACCCTTGCACACTCAAGAAACCTGGCTGCTTGCCATGCTTCAAATTCTTTCTTAAATTTCTGCAGCTCCTTCTCTTGAGGATGTACTCGAGGCCGTGACTTCCCTGAATTAGTGGCACTGTTCCAGTAGCGGGAATATGCATCTTTGTATGAATGGTGACTCTTTTTGCTTGAAGACTTTGACATTTGGGGGGAACTATGTGCTGAGACCTTTTCTATATGTTGAACTTTTTTGTCAATAACTTCAATTGTGGCACTATTGTCCTGAACAGGCCGGCACTCGGGCCTTTTATCCACTGGCAACATGTCCATCCCCATTAGTCTAGCAACAATGCTTGGTGCATTCTGCTTGTTGCTTGACCGTTTGGACATCTCATCACAAATCAACTTCTTCATTGAGGCATCGGTAGGAAAGTAAGTCATCTTCGGCAAATCCTGCTACACAATCATATAATTATTCAACAATGAAGCAATATGTACATGTCAATTAACAAACAAAATTTGCACAAAATAAGGGATGACTCACAAATTTTCAGAGCGGAAAAAAAAAAAAAAAAAAAAAAAAAGACTCCCACTGCTAATACAAGCAAGTCACTCATACGGATTATAGAAATGTTGTGAACGGAAACTAATTGATCAAACAACACCAGGTGAACAAGAACTCCTTCAGATGGAAGTATGGAACAACACCTTGAGCACAAAAGCTTAGGAAAACGAACACAAGGAAACTAACAGGTCACCCTAAGAGCAGTGAATTACGATAGTCTATGTCCTGATCTTCCCACCAGGAGAAAACTAGATTCCTAATACAAATTGTATCAAAAAACAATTCCAAGATTCCAAGCCAAAGATGCTCACGTTGTCGAATGCCTAAAAGAGGGAGACGACATTCACTGTCCCAAACTGGCAAAGAGTTTGGACAGAGCGACCTACACTGATTCGGTAAAATGAAGCGGCAGTCATCAACTCATCACATATTCAAACACCCAAATCATGTATAGCTCTACAAGTTAAGAAAACTGAAGATATAATTCGCGGTGAGTCAGAGTGAACTACCTGCTCACCATCTTTAACACTGTGCTGGCCTTGCCAATTTTCAGCTGTCAATTCCAAGCTGTTTCGAGGAGCATCCACATCAACTGCATTCAGTTTATAAGCATCAATTAAGGTCACACAGACAAATTTCACAGCTTTATAAGTGTCTCCCCTAACATTCATCTCAAATATCTTGGCAATTGCAACAGGTAAACATCTTACAGTCAAAAAACACAATGCAAATCAGTGAACAAGCGCGGTAACTGTTCTATTAACCCGAATTACTCACCCTGTACTTGTTTCTTATGCTTCCTGTGCCCATGATATAAATCGAAAAGGTGAAATAATCCACCCATTACTGATTTCAGATAGCTAACAAATCGCCAAAAGCCGAAAATCCTGAGAATTCATCAACCCATCATGGAAGCTTGAATTTCAAGTTTGATTGCCAAATTGTATCAGTGCAGTCAACTTATGACCTGTAGATTCACAAAATGAATGTTTTGGTCAATGCAAATGTAGCATCACAGAAAAAGAACCTAACCCATCATAATCATAATAATTCTATAGCAAACCCAAACCTAATTATTATAGATCATCACATATAAACAGCTTTAACAAAATTTGCCCCATTTGATTTGTCTACTTAGTTACTTGGTTTTCCTAATCATTTATTTAAACCCTATCTAGCTGTCGCGGAAATATAGGAGTAAGGTTGCGTACATGTGACCCGCCATGGTACCCTAAGGCAGGGGGCCCTCTCTAAAGACATTGGGATAATGTTGAGTTGTGGACTAGCATGAATCATAGAACCATGAAAAATGTAGCAAAACTTAGCATTAAGTCAAAATTGAATTGATAAACTCATCAAAAGAATTGCACATTACTATCTCAACTTTATTATATTTTTTAAAAAAATTTATAACATATGATTATATGATCCCATCATCACAAAATGTTACATTCATCAAATTGTAACTACAAAATGTGAAATAAACACCATGAGCATAAGAAAGACTCAAACTTTAGCAAATTGTTGACACATATAATCATGCCCAAAAAAAAAAAAAAAAAAAAAAAAAAAAAAAACACCCACAAACAAATAAAGAAAGAATCACACAAAATGAAGAAAACCCAATACCAGGAATTGAAGTTGAAGTTCAGAGGAGAGAGAAAGGTAAAAACTTTGAAGAGAATTGAAGATTCAAAGGGTAGTGATTTGATGGATATGGCCCTTCAAAACAACAATTAAAAGTAATAATAATTGTTATAATAATTGTTATTATAAAGTTGATGATATAATGATATTGATAAGAATGTAGAAGTACAAGTAATAATAATAAAATAATTAGTGAGAATTGATGAAGAAGTAAGCCAATTTGTGGTGTTGGTGGTGTGTAGAGCATGAACAGAAGAGGAAGAAGAAGGGTAGTAGAGGTCCATTGCTGGAAAAGTATTGAGGAAGTTATTATTTTAAGGGTTAATTACAACTAAAAAGTCTCTTCCAACTGAACCCCACTAACTACAAAGAAAAACAGCAGTTGTTTGTGTTACCACATTCTTGGTAACTGTATGCAGTGTGTATGTGTGTCTTTTTTAGACTGTATCCTTGGTAATTTCCAAATTCTCCATTATTTCTGCGTCGTAGTTTTTTCGTTTTTGTTAATTTCAGTACTTTTTTAAGGCACAATATTAGAACTCGTTATTTTCCCTTTATTCTTTAAGAAAGGGTTACATTATCTCCTAATAAACCGATCACGTAGAACTTGTTTATACTCGAACATTATGCCGGATGTTCTAATCAAACATCTGGTTTGGATTTGAAACAAGCAAAATCGATTATGGGATTTGACCCCCAATCCAATTGTCCCCATTCAGTCTAAACATGACTCAAACATATCTTAACCTTGGGACTTGGGAGGCTGAGATTGATTCGGTCAGAATCGGGCCGACTCTATCTTATTCGTTTATTAATGTTTCGATTTTAACACCGAGGTGGTACTTACATTTGTAATTCATCTATCCATAGATCGTTAAACTTGTATTGAGGAAAGGTTAGCTAGGAAGTCGAAGTACGTGATTTAGTAACTCAATAATTGGTCAAAAGATGATTAAAGAATTGAAGCGTAAAACAGGTCATGGACAGTTGCTTGTGCACACGATGCCATCCAAATGGCAGACCTTTGTTATACTACTATAAATTACGGCTCGAAAGAATTCAACAAACAATGTGGGCGCTTTTATTTTTTCAAAGGTGACAACGTGCCACCCCTTTAATTCCTTGCTTGTGTGCATAGACTGGACTCTGTGTATCTTGCCACTCACTCAACATTCTACAATCTCTTTGTATTTTACTACAGTACACTCTAATGATGCTAAATGTTATTGTAGCGGCTAACTGCTACTCTGCTAGACAAAGTAAGGTTTCTGCAATTCTTAAAGTGGTGTATCATATGTGTATGGTAGAAGTCGTTTCACTTCTATTTAGACCCTATACGATACTAACTTAACAATGAATTTAGAGCCAAATTACTACAGTTGGGTAACGATTTTCAATATGACAATACATCTTCCTTGAACAATGAATTTAGATCAGATCCATTCAAACGGTCGTCTCTTATTATTCCAAAAATGATCGTCGTCGTTTCTACTCCGATCTTTTGGTCGAGATAATTCTATCATGATCGCCCTAGATGATTAAGCGTTTAGGCTTTGATGGCCTAGGAGTATAATAAATCACCATGAAGTTATGGATGCCAAGGCCCTATGCCATCTCATGCTAATTGATGGTACCAACTTGTGAGGGTCACTTGGTTGCCAAAAGCAGGAGCATCACTTCAATATTAATTTGTCATCTCGTCAAAAAGCTCTAGCTTAGTTGCATCACATCATCACATGCACACCCTATTTAAGCACACAATATACCAAAGATATATACCATATGATTAAGGAGCAAGGTTTAGTGAATCATATCAATATATCATTCACATCGTACGAAACTCAGCTTGACATTAGCCAAAAGGAGGTATATTTTGGTACAAGGTTAGACAAGTCAAAACCTAACTAATTTTCCGAGTTAAATGTGTCAATTCTAACGAGTAATGTATACCAACAACAGTCGTTGAATCACCCTGGTATAAACTTTACTCGAAACTGAAATAGTTTCCCAAGAACGAATTTAGTTAAAATCAAAGAGAGATCAAGGAATATATACTCTCCATTGCATTCTAATAAGGTGGGGAAACCAGATTAAAAGAAAGAAAAGCTGAAACGTAAAGCAAAAGGGGAACCAAAATCGAAGGCTAGCTTAGCTAACTTGAACACTCTCACCTAATAATAGTAATATACTTATACAATTATGAAAATAATTATGATATGATACTATGATTATGATAGTATATGACGACAACTCAGATGCGATCATGGGCAAGCTGTATCTTTTGTGGGGATTATTATGCGTTGTAAAAACTGTAGTAGTATAAAGCAAATCTCGGCTTTTTGCTTACCAAATGATGTAAACTCCGTGTATTCATGTGCACTTAACTACTCAACACATCAATTCTTCACACATACATATTGATATCATATCAAAGAGGTTTTGGACATGGTTATTAGCAAGATTGTTACGATTACGTTACTGAGTTACACCTTGTAAAGTCGTAATTTAAGTGATAGACAATAAAGGGTTGAAATACGTAGAAAGATAGATACCGATCTTCAAAAAGAGTCGTTGATCGAGCAGTCCAAGTATATACCCAAATGTATGTTGTGATTTTGAAGCTAATGTAGTTATGAAAATGCATCCGCATTCTTTATTAGGCAACACTAATTTTTTCTTCTTTTTACAAAATTGATGATGTACACCTATGTCATTTACACAATACATATGTGATACACACACATTCAAAATCAAAAATTTAACACTAAGCAGTACCAATCATGGAAAAACAATGGCAGCAGTGCTACTATTATGTACAAGTTTCCCATTAGGGTGGGTGGTACATCCTATAGGTGGAATGAAGTTATGATTCGCGTGGACGGCTAGTCCAAAGGGAGCTAAGTGCCCTTAGACGATGGAAGTACTCTCCTAGAGCTAGCAACCCTCGAGCTGCCTGACGTATTGTTAGAATTCGGTGCATCTGCTGCAGGGTTTCTCGTCGGAGGTGGTCTGCCTGTTGGACAAAGGCACAAAGATTCGTCATATGTATGTCTCAACGAAAACAAAAAAGCTAGCTGCTCTCTCCTCAAAATGTTGGACTATAAACACGAAAACTACCTCTTCCCGGCTCTATATAGAAATCAAAGCCGGAAGAATGTATGCATAGAGCATAATGTAGTCCTAGTCATATTCAACTGTCAAGTTGACTCAGCATCAGTGAAGAGTCGTCAGCAATACTACTACAACTTGTCTCTCTAAACATGCCAATTAGCCCTTACTAGGTGATCTGATGCCTGTCAAGTGAAGTGACCGCAACAGAATGACTAGAAGTAAGGCAGCCTAAGGCATTGATAGTGGTGGTCACTGGTCACTATGGTCTGTTCCAAATGTTGTAACTTGTAATAATGGTACAACACTGGTTAATGAGAAACTAAGAATTTGCGCTTCACCTTTTGTTTAAGCAAGCTCAATGCCTAAAACCCGCTTAGTAAACAGAAACTAAAGAGAATGAGTAGTATAAACTAGATTTACACACAATCAGGGGGATAAATTGAAGCAACCATTGGGAAATTTCACTAGACTGAAGTATTTACCTGGTTTACGAAGCTTACTAGAGCTTCAAGTTTTTCGAATGCATTAGTCATTTGCGGTCTGTAACTTCCTTCTCCGAACAGGCCTTCTGCCACAGATTCGGCTAGAGTCTGCTGAAGCTTCTCCATCCCCTGTGAAAGTGCCTCTTCAGCCTGCTCACATGATTGCTTAAGGTTATAGACATCCATGACTTGTTGATCAGTCAATGGGTCAAGCTGAGGTCCGAGTACCTGTCAGACATCATCATTTGAAGTGTGAGTCTATGAGACGTATCATCTGTAAAGATCTGACAGCAGTGTTTCCAGTGTTTCCTTCTTCAGTAAGTAAATCCCAATCAACAGAAATATTTGAGCTTAAGAACACCCTGGCAAGACTGCAAGGGCCTTCGGATAGAAAATATTTGAGCTTAATCAGAATGCGTCACCTTCAGTAATTCTGATGGTCGAAACCCTCCTATCCACAAGAAAAAACGCTCAGCTGAGGTTTTCCACATGCCAGACATGAGATAGAATACATCAGCCTTTGCAGCAGTCGCTTTCAATTGAAATAGATCAAAATAGTGTTTCATGCCGGTGTCTACAAGAATCCGGAGCTCAACGTCTGTTATATGAGTATTCAATGCATTCCTAAGTTCACAAACTTGTTTATTTTGTTCTTCAACCCAGTGTCCATACTCCATCTCAAATGTAACGATTCCTACAAAAGGAGAAATAAAAAGCATAAACACAGGGCAGTGTAAATTGTGTAAAAACCAATATGCCACAACAGGCAAAATAAGAAATCATAAAGAAGTGTCTCCAAAGGCCGACCAACAAGTATAATCAAATCGACTATGTAGGATGAGGGACTGGAAACAAATTCAGTAGCCATTTTACTTTGAAATATTTCTGAGAGTTATTTTGCAACAATTTGCTGAATGTTATCCCGTATAATGCTCATATTATCACTCTTCTTTAGTCACCGAAACAGCGACTGGCATTTTTAAGTTCAGACCTGGTCTGGTTACAGTTGACATTTCAAAAAAAAAAAAAAAAAACCTACACCAGTTCATTTAACAAACCTGACAGATGTGACAAGAACAGTAATCAAGTTAGGAACTTTCCTGAGAGTCACATTTTTATTGTTAGTCATAAGTACATATTATGCATATAATCAGCCTTCAACTTCGACTTTCAGAGGTTGAGTTTTATATGAAACCACAAAAATCCAGCTGATGCCCCTGTGGTTAATGCCTATGCAGTAGCTGCTTTCACAAATCCAGATTTTGAGGCATTCCACGAGAAGGCCTAAATATACATTGAAAATGCAGATGTATCGGCTGACAAACCTGAATTTATAGCCCCAGAGTATGAGAGATGATCTACTCCAGCACCATTATAGACACCCTGAAGGTCAACCATGCAAGTAATTTTCGTAAGCTCCAGCACGTGTGGTGGTCTTTAATCAGTTAAAACAATGGAAACCAAAATTCCTCTTACCTGTTGCCTCAATCGTTCAAGCTCTTGCTCCATCTGCATCAGTTTAGTACGGCTCAATTCCAACTGCTGAACATAGGCCTATAACAAAGCATCAAATATGTTTAGATCAGCAGAATAAGCACAATTAATCACAGTGTATGATATAATAAACTTTATTCTGCACCTTTTTGCGCAAGCGGCTTTTGCGAGCAGCCTCACGGTTCTGCGCAAGACGTCTTTGTACCTTAAATGGTACGCAAGCAAAGCAAAAGTTCAGAAGGATGATGAAGAAGAGAAAACACAGGAAAGATTATGTATGAAGCTCTTTAAGGCTCTAAGTTTGACTTCTTACCAAAGTACACATTCTGCCATTCTGTTAATTAGCCAATATACGAACTTGAGTATACTGTGTTAATGCCTTATTTCCAAGTAATTGGTTCAATATACACTCCCTTCCCCCCCAAATCAGTTGTAGCCCCTTGGCTAAGTTGAGCTCCTGGTGATTAGATATCGATCACAGACTCCTACTGGCGTAGTATTTATACAGTAGTGGTATGCAAACTGAGACATTCCTGATTCTCATGGTTATGAATGCTGAAATACTCCTTAAACATCTTTTTACTAAATACCAGCTGCCGACATCTGTTGCCAATGCAGTGGCGCTACATATTAGATCAAGGTCCAAAATAAAGAACTGAATAATATGTACCTTATCATAAGGTTTTGAAGCTTCCTGGTCATATCTGTTTGGAAGTCCGGGTGCAGCTCCATGTGAAGTATCCTCCGACTACAATTTTTCAAGTTCAGAAGACAGAAAGATTATACAGAAACTCGAGGAAAAATGTATTGTGTCCAAACACTGAGCCAAATCCAAGAAAACACAATGTCAAGAAAACATACCAAGCTATCCATTTTATCATCTACTTCTAAAATTGTGGATGGTGAAACATTCAAGCAGCCATCGTCTCTGAAACTGTCTACCCACGAGCTAATCTGGTGTAAAGGCTCATATATATTCATCTTTCTCGACACGACAAATTGGGTGGATGGTATATTCATGTTTGCTTAACAAGGAAATGAAAAATGTCTATGGAAGCTAAGATAACATTCATCAATGCTGCGAATCTGCATAACCCGAAACATGTATGTTAGCTCAATCAATACATACATGACTGTTGCAAAGAAGAAGGTATTCTCAACACTGACATGGTATTAACCAGGTTGGCATCTATATAATGCACAGTAACATCCCATTCAAATTGAACAGCAAACAGTTTTATCCACATTTTAGGAACATAATGCCCACTAAGCACTGATTGTCAACTTTAATTTTTCATCATTTGATTCCCCATTCCAAAGAATAAGGCCTTTTCGAAATTAGTCAATTCATTTGCGACCCTACAGATCCCCCTCACAATAAGGAATCTTGCTTCTCCCTACCCTCTCCCATTACTGGTTTCGAAGACATGAAAGCGTGTTTCTCTCTAATCGAAGAACAGGTTAATGATGCTATTAAAGCTTAAATGACATTTTTCATGGGTTTCTTACTTTCTTTACATCTTCATCAAGACCCAATATATATGATCAAGAAAACTACCAATCAATCAATGAGACATTAGCAATATTCAACCCATCTACTATAGGTGGGTAGCAGTTCTACGATTCACTTTCTCGAATAATTACTAGAGACATTATCAATATTCAAACCGAATTCATCCATTAAACCAATCAATACAACCAAGAAATCTCATCATATAATTATATAAACCTAATACCAAAATTTCATAATCAAACAATCAATAATCAAACACAACCAAGAGATTGTATCATAAAACGAACGCGAATCAAATCAAAATATGCCAACAGTTCAAGATTTAATTCATAATCTTAAACTCAATTCCTAAACACATAAAACTCATGATTGATCTTCTAAACTTTCCAAGTGATCATCCACTAATCAACTAATTAAACCAATTAATTGATTTTCTAACTTCTCAAATAATCAACCACTATAACAACCTTAAACTAGACTAATTCTTAAACCCAATTAATTGATCTTCCAACTTCCCAATCAACTATAACCAACCCAACTAATCAACAACCATCATAATATTAGTATCTTTACGTATGATACTACGTAAGTAACACGTAAATGTACGCAACCTTACCTTTAACGAAAACGAACATTAGAAACATAACCCTTTTCAAACTAAGAACCACATAGACACATAGTCCAGTACATACTGATTCTAGTTACACTACTACATAATACCACGTAATACTAAGTTACTAACGTAACGAGTAACAAAGAGTCGTGTTATTCGTCGCCCCTTAAAGATAGAACATAAAACAACAATGAAAAAAAAAAAAACAGAGTTAGCCAAAAAAAAAAAAAAAAAAATCTAAGAGAAAAACAAATTTATTGAAAACATAAAATGTAACAAAACATGTTACCTTAAACTTTGTAAATTAGTTCATGGGTGACTTACGAAAAGCGTCGTGTTGAAGAAGATAAAAACTGATACTGGAGAATCTGAAGATGAAGAACCCTAGATTCCATCCCTCTCGAACAATCAAAGAATGAAGAAGAAGAGGAAGAGAGAGAGATAGTGAGGAATTAAGAAGGTGGACGCAAAGGATTAATTAGCTTAAAAGATACAACCAACCAACAAATGATAAGCAATTATTTTAATTTCACTTGGATTAGATTAATCAAATAAAAAAAAAGAACCAAAATAATATATTTTTGTCGTGAAATGATAAAAATGGGTGAAGTGTTTGGATATTGGACGAGTAGTGATAATATATAATAATGATTGGGAGTGCCTCCATTACGTAATCATCGTTTAGTACGCCCGGGTTTAGTCGTCTAATCCTATTTTTAAGACATAACCTTTGTTCATTGTGTACGGATAATGGTTAGCTAATCTTGATCGACACAAACCGGACCACTTGAAAATGTTATTTTTTATAACTCCCATTTAAGTCCGAATTTTTTTGGGTGGTCTTGACATCGCTGAGCAGGAACTGCGTCATTTTGACGCGAAGATATTGTTTTATGATTAGGTTGTGATTGATTATGGGTCAAAATTATGTGTATGATCGACTTCGTGTAAGGTGAAATATTAGTAATATAATAATGAAATGGAAGAAACTTTAGTAAGTGGATAGTAGTGTGTTATCGTTAGATACAGTGAATATATGATGAAGTAAGCAAAGAAACGTCTTCTCGAATTTTTTTGTGTGAAATTGTTGATGTAGTTGAGTTTCGGTTGCTGTCGTTGTTTTGTCATTTTTCCACTTTGTTTTTTTTTTTTTTTTTTTTTGGTCCAAATAATAATTTGTGCGCACCAGGTCACTCTCCCGCTTACTACTCTTAAGTCTTTAACTTAACTAACACATCTGGCGCACGTTAGCTATTCTAACCAGGTGGAATTTCGTTGACGTTTTGGCGGGTGATTCTTTCGTTTTTCTTACACGCGCCCTTTTTGCAATAGTGCGGCTCACGTGATAGTAGACACTAGACGACACAATTTAATCTGTGTCTTCTCAGTGAATTCTTTACCTTTGTGTCGTTGTATATTTGTGCATAGCGAAATGATTAAGTTAATTTAAAAGAATAAAAAGTAAATGGAGAGGGGGTAAAGTGATGGCGGAATGGTCATTTCGCAACCCTGAGACGTATAAGAAGTGACTTATTATTTGAGATAGAATGGTCATTTTGCAAACCAAAAATGACTTAATAATAGAAAGGTAAGGTGTTCATTAAGACATCCCAAAATAAAAAGGCTGAATAATTGCTTAGGACTGATGGAGTATATCAGTTTGAATTGGGTGCATGGGGTCCACTTTGTTAGGGTGCAAACCTAAATCCCACATCGAATAAACAAGGAGCGGAAGCCTTGTTTATAAGTTATCACCACACTAATTAGTATGAGACCTTTTGGGATGGAGCCTAAAACAAATCCGTGAGGGCTAGGCCCAAAACGGACAATATCATACTAATTGGACCGGTGGTCGGCAGACGCAGGGGCCCAACACACTTTGTTAAGAAGTGAGCTGCCTTGTAACAATTACCTCATTCTCGAACAATCTCTTTCGCCTTAGGGTAAACACTTATACTTTGATTATTAGATAATGAGCTTAAAATATACTTATTTATTAACTGACTTTTTTCAAAGATACATATGGACAAATACACAAATCCAGATAACACTCTATTTGTATTATAAACTATGAATTGTTAACGTTTGATAATAAAAGCATGGTGAGAGTGCGAATCTACGAGTGATCATGGACGAGTGAATTCGTAAATAGTGGCGCGTGGAAGATGAGAGTGGGAGAGGAGGAAATGGTGTTTCAATTGTGGAGGGAATGTGGCAACGGATAGTGGGATCAAAGGGGCAAAAACCTGGATGGTCATGACTTTTGAACGCACACAAGCGTCATTATGTCAATTATTATTCTTTATGTGGTTATATATTTCTGCCTTTGCTTTAATTTTGTCCCTCTTAATCTCTCCCGATTCGTATGATTCATCATTCACTAATAAACTTTTTATGGGTCTTCATTAAATTACAATAAGACTGACTTACAAGTTACGACCCCCAACGTATTATAAATATAGTAGTTAATAGTTAATATCTTAAAAGAATCACAATCATGCAAAAAGATGGAAATTTAAAGAAAGAAAAAAAATAGTTAGATCGTTATCCATGTGGATTATCCATAGACTACTCGAAATCCTAAATAGTGGAGAGAGGGACTGTCAGGTTTTGAACTTGAGACCATGACTTGGAGTTGATAAGTTTAAACTTTTAAAGTTCTTATTTAACTTTGCGTCTTTGCGCAATTGCATGGCCGTCTCCAAAATATTGCATTGACCAGTATGACCATTATTTATACACCTATTCAATATGTCTACCATCCTATATGCTTTAATTTGACAAAAAAAGAAAAGGAGAATTCTTCCATTAAGTTTAATTTGGAAAGGATGGCATACATGAATTTACAATCTCAACAAAAAGTCTTAATTGATGGTAAATACAAAGATAAATAATACTTCAAGCTTACGGGTTTGAACATCTGAAAATGTTCGTTCAATATTCTTAATTTTCTTATACAATTGTATCATATTCATAGTCGATGTCATAGTATCATAATGGTTGGATCTTGCAAATTTATGTATTATTTTATAACAGTGCTCTAATATTCCATGTATAGAAATTGATTTTTCCATCTTTATTAAGAATCAAATAAAGCTCCCATTCTTTGGATGTGAAGCAGATATGATACTCTTAAAGTACGGAGTAATTATTTTCATTTTGCTCCTAGCTAGGAAGTTGCTGTCAATATACAAAGTTGTCTTATACTCTCTCCATTTTTTTTTGGTTCTTTACGTTTGGTTTGAATCTGTGAGAGGAATTCAAACCAAACATAAAGAACCAAAAAAAATGGAGGGAGTATATAATTAGCGGAACTTTATTCAGACTTCCCCATATGTTATAGGCTATTTGTTCATTCATATAGTTCGAACCTTTACATCTACGGTCCTACATGCAGCCAAGTAGCCAACCTCACATATGTCACGTTCGGCAGTCCTTTAAGAAGTTGAAAGTAGCATTTTGTCCGATTCAAGCTACTAGTGTACCTTTGGTTGCCATAGTGGTTTGAGTAACAGTTAATATTTTATTTAACATTTGGGAAATGTTACTCAAAGTATATCAACTGTTACTTTTAGAGCTAACAGCTACCTGTACCTAGTTACCTACTACCTGCTACCTACTTGAACAACTAGCTGCTACTCAGACAGCTAGTGCAATCGAATAGAGCCATAAGGTCTAGCTACTATATTCCCGAGTGTTTTTACTCATGAATTTGCTTTCGTGTATTTTAACGGTTTTTTTTTTTTTTTTTTTTTTTGTAATCTAGTGAATATTTACTGATAGGTAAATTTACACAATTTTAACAACAAATACACAAAATTGTACTTAAATTAAGCACATTAAATATTCAAATGAGATTAAGAGTAGTACAACAATTTCTATGTCAAAGTAGCAGCAAGAAAAACCGGACTACAAGCTCCCAGTTTTATACAAGAATTTTCTCCAACCTTGTACTATTTTCAATCTATGTGTATTCCCAAATTCCGAATCTATATAGTTATTGTGTATGGATCCTCTAGAGTTGAAAATGAACTCTATTTGGTAGAATTTACTTAAAAAGGTAAGAATGAATAATTTAAGATTTTTATTTGTGTCTTTCAAAATTATTTCATTTTGTCTTATTACTAGTTTTGGTAAACTCTACAAAAAAACAAACTCTAGTGGATCCATACTCATAGTTATTCCTTTGTAACTCCATTTATCTAGAAACATTGTTGTTGTTGGTAATGTCTGGTCAATGGTATCGTGAATTCACCCATTGTTAACCCCAATACATTAAGTGCGGTCAACTTTGAGATACATAACTACCAAGTCTACAACAACTCCAAACTCTTAAAAAACTTTACATCCACACTAAACTACTCTGTATATGATTCTACTTGACTCGTATACGACTTAAGTTCATTGGGCAAAACCAAACCAATACCTTCATTGGGCCCTCCACATCCCACTATATACAAACGTAATTACAATGAATCACAAAATAGGCCCAATGTAGATCGATAAATCAAACTCGAGCATGTTTATCGAGAAGCTAAACAAAGCGGCTGATCTAATACTATATATTAAAACTAGAAACCAAGTCTTTCCTAGAAAGACACTTGACATTCGTTAATTAGATAGCACTAAGTAATTACATAATATGGAAATTATTAGCTAATTTATGGAAAATAATATAACTTATGGTGATTATGGTGGTAAACTAATTATGGAAAATAATAGTGTTGCTAATAATATCATAACAAAGATAATCCGACAATCTAATATATATATATATATATATATATATATATATATATATATATATATATATAGGGGCTCTATCCAGTGAGAAGTAATAATTTGGTGAGAAGTGAGAAGTAATCTCAGCCATTAATTTTGCGTAACTGCAGTAACTGAACTGCATAACTCCAGTCGTAACTCCACTAACTAAAACTCTTAACTCCAATCCTTTAACTTTACTAACTAAATTGCCTAACTCCAGTAAACTAACTCCATAAAGTAAATTGTCTAACTCGAGTATTATTATTAACTCCACCAAATTCAACGAAAATTCATTAACTATAACGTAACTCTAATAACTAAAACACGTAACTCTAAGTCAATTTTCTTTAATAACACACGTAACTCTAATAACTCCATTACCTAAATCACTTAACTCCGACTTAACTCCATCAACTAAAACACATAACTCCAACTTAAGTTCATTAAATAAAACACGTAACTCTAATAACTCCACTACCTAAATCACGTAACTCCGACTTAACTCCATTAACTAAATCACATAACTTCAACTTAATTTCATTAAATAAAACACGTAACTCTAATAACTCCACTACCTAAACCACGTAACTCCGACTTAACTCCATTAACTAAATCACATAACTCCAACTTAACTCCATTAACTAAAACACGTAACTCCAAGTTAACTCTACCAACTAAAACTCGTAACTTCATCTTAACTCCACCATATAAAATACGTAACTCCAAATAACTTCAATAAATAAAATACGTAACTCCAAATAACTTCAATGATTAAAACACGTAACTCCACAAACTAAAAATCATTACTCCAAAAACGAAAAAATTAATTAAAAAAAAAAACAAAAAAACAAAAAAAACTGAAAACACATTTCCCCATTTTCTCTCTCCTCTGCGCCAGCCAAACCCCACCCAATCACCCTCCCCCGCAACTGTCACGGTTCCGCCTCACCTCCGCCACCACTTCACGCAGCACCACCCGCGTCGCCGGAAAAATAACGATCCAGGGGCGGCGACGCAAGCCCCGACCTCCGACCACCGACTCTACCATCACCGCCCCCTCATTTCCACTTCTTCTCCAATTTCACTCGTTTCGATGCGCTTCACCACGGCAAAACTAAGAGCGGCGTCGGGAATGTGTGTTGTAATGTTGGAGAAGGCCGGAAAATGTGACGATCGACGGTCTAGATTCAAGCCGGCGGCCAGATATGACGAACTGAGCGCGAAAAACGGGAGGAGAAGACGTTTTGGCGGTCGAAAGCTACTCGACGGAGGAAGTTAGCGGCCGACGACGACTCGAGGTAGTCAGTCAAGTCGTCCGGTGGTTCCCTCGCCGTCGAAGGTTGTCGACGGTGCACGCCGGCGACGGTGGTGGGCGGCACGGGGCAGGGGCGCTGAGAGAGAGAAAGGAGGGAAGGGGGAGGAGAGAGAAAATGTGAGGGATTGGGGAGTTTGGGTGTAATTTTAATTTTATTTTTCTTTTATCATAATCCGGCCATTAGATCAAGTGAAATAGATGGCTGAGATCACTTCTCACTTCTCACGAAATTAACACTTCTCATTTGATAGATTTCCTATATATATATATATATAGGAAATCTATCAAATGTGGTGGTGGAGGTTGGACGGGTTTGGGTGGGGTGGGAGGAGAGAGAAGATGGGGAAAGGTAAATTTCTGTTTTTACTTTTTTTTTTTTTTTTTTAATTTACGTGTTTTGTCGATTAGAGTTGATGTCGAGTTATTAGAGTTACGAATTTTAGTTATTGGAGTTACATGTTTTATTTAATGGAGTTAAGTTAGAGTTATTGGAGTTACGGGATTTAGTTTAGTGGAGTTAAGGGTTTTAGTTATTGGAGTTACGGGTTTTAGTTATAGGAGTTACGTGTATTAGTTAGTGGAGTTATGTCAGAGTTATAGGAGTTACGTGATTTAGGTAGTGGAGTTAAGTTGGAGTTACGCGATTTAGTTAATGGAGTTAAGTGGGAGTTACGTGATTTAGGTAGTAAAGTTATTAGAGTTACGTGTTTTATTTAATGAAATTAATTTGGAGTTATGTGTTTTAGTTCATGGAGTTAAGTTTGAGTTATATGATTTAGGTAGTGGAGTTATTTGAGTTACGTTTTTTATTTAATGAAATTAAGTTGGAGTTATGTGTTTTATTTGATGGAGTTAAGTCGGAGTGATTTACGTTAGAGTTGATGAATTTTCGTTGAATTTGGTGGAGTTAATAATAATACTCGAGTTAGACAAATTACTTAATGGAGTTAGTTTACTGGAGTTAGACAATTTAGTTAGTAGAGTTAATTGACTGGAGTTAAGAGTTTTAGTTAGTGGAGTTACGACTGGAGTTATGCAGTTTAGTTATTCCAGTTATGCGAAATCAATGGCTGAGATTACTTCTCATTTCTCACCAAATTATCACTTCTCACTGGATAGACCCCCTATATATATATATATATATATATATATATATATATATATATATATATATATATATATATATATAGGAAATCTATCAAATGAGAATTATTAATTTCGTGAGAAGTGAGAAGTGATCTCAGCCATCTATTCCACTTGATCTAATGGCCCATATTAAAGATTACAATAAATTAAAAATACACCAAAACTCCCCTATCCCTCACATTTTCTCTCTCCTCCCCCTTCCCTTCTTTCTCTCTCCCCGCGACCCTGCCCCGTGCCGCCCACCACCGTCGCCGGCGTGCACCGTCGACAACCTTCGACGGCGAAGGAACCACCGGACGAATCGACTGACTACCTCGAGTCATCGTCGGCCACTCCTCTCCTCCGTCGAGCACGGTTACACCTCGAATAACGTCTTCTCCTTCCCTCGAGCACGGTTACACCTCGTTCTTCTCCTCCATTTTCGCGCGCGTTTTCTTCAGATTAGGCTGCCGCCGCTGCTCACCTCCGTCAATCTACACCATCGCCGACATCATCTCTAATTTCCGCCCCTATTCTCATCAAATACTCGTGCGAAAATCCTTTGACCGCAAAATACGCAATCTCCTCCACGTTTTTCGTCCTCGTTTTTATCAGATCTGACCGGGGATGATGGAGTCTTGGTTGGAGGTCGGGATAAGGTGGTGCTGCTTCAGGAGGAGGTGAAGGAGGGGGTAGGGCGACGGAAAGAGAGGAATTTGAGGAGAGAGAAACGGGCGTGAGAGACGGGAAATGGTGGATGAATAGGTGGTGGAGATGCGGCGGGGGAGGAGGCTTCTGCTCGCCGGATCACGGAGCACGTGGTGGTGGAGGTGGAGCGGGAGAAGGTGGTGGACGGTGCGGTTGGTGGTGGTTGCGTGGGTGGGTTGTTGGGGTAGTGGCGGGGGGAGGAGGCTGGGTGTGCGTGGGAGGAGATAAAACTGAAAATTTTGATTTTTTTTAATTTTTATTTTTATTCTCGGTTACGTAATTTAATTGGTGGAGTTATCTTGAAGTTACGTGTTTTAGTTAGTGTAGTTATTAGAGTTACGTCTTTTGGTTATTGGAGTTACGTCTTTTAGTTATAGGAGTTAGTGGAGTTATGTGTCATAGTTTTTGGAGTTACGTGTTTTAGTTAATAGAGTTAAGTTGGAGTTACGTGTTTTAGTTAGTGGAATTAAGTCGGAGTTACGTGTTTTAATTATTGGAGTTACGTGTTTTATTTGATGAAATTTAAGTTGGAGTTATATGTTTTGGTTGATGGAGTTAAGTCAGAGTTACGTGATTTAGGTAGTAGAGTTATTAGAGTTATGTGTTTTATTTGATAAAATTAAATTGGAGTTATGTGTTTTAGTTAGTGGAGTTAAGTTAGAGTTATGTGTTTTAGTTAGTGGAGTTAAGTCGGAGTTACGTGTTTTAGTTAGTGGAGTTATTATAGTTACGTGTTTTATTTGATGAAATTTAAGTTGGAGTTATGTGTTTTAGTTGATGGAGTTAAGTCGGAGTTACGTGATTTACGTAGTGGAGTTATAATGGTTACGTGTTTTATTTGATGAATTTAAGTTGGAGTTATGTGTTTTAGTTAGTGGAGTTAAGTTGGAGTTACGTGTTTTAGTTAGTGGAGTTAAGTCGGAGTTACGTGTTTTAGTTAATGGAGTTATTAGAGTTACGTGTTTTATTTGATGAAATTTAAGTTGGAGTTATGTGTTTTAGTTGATGGAGTTAAGTCGGAGTTACGTGATTTAGGTAGTGGAGTTATTAGGGTTACGTGTTTTATTTGATGAAATTTAAGTTGGAGTTATGTATTTTAGTTGATGGAGTTAAGTCGGAGTTACATGATTTAGGTAGTGGAGTTATTAGTGTTACGTGTTTTATTTGATGAAATTATTAATATTACTGGAGTTATAATTTTGTTAAATTAATGGAGTTAAATCATTGGAGTTAAACAGTTTAGTTACTGAAGTTATAAAACTAGAGTTATGCAGTTTAGTTACTGGAGTTACGCGAAATCAATGGCTGAGATTACTTCTCACTTCTCACCAAATCATCACTTCTCACTGGATAGGCCCCCTATATATATATATAATAATAATCCTGAACCCGTTCAATTCCCACACCGACACGTGACATATAATAATATTATTATATTGTTAATAAAGTTTATCTAAAATAGGATATGGTAAGTAGATACTATATGGTAATATTATTCTAATAAAATAACATTATTAATCACTTGATTTATGGAAAATAGTTATGTGATATAGTAATTACTTGATTTATGACAATTTGATCAAATATCTCGGGTGTTCCAAAATGGGAATTTGACTTTTGAAAGGTGACTTTTCCTCTAATTACATTACAAATATCCCACGAGTGTTCGAAATGAGATTTTAGATTTTGAAAGGTAATTTTCCATCTAATTACATGACAAATATCTCACGGGTGTTCGAAAAGAGATTTTAAATTTTGAAATGTAACTTTCCATCTAATTACATTAAAAAAATCTCACAGGTGTTCGAAACATGATTTTAGGTTTTGAAAGGTGACTTTCCATCTAATTACATTACAAATATCTCACGGGTGTTTTAAATGAGATTTTAGATTTTAGATAAAAATTTCTTTTACATAATTTTAACATTTAAACATAAGTAGCCTGTACATTGCACAGACCATCAAACTAGTTTTATAAAGTGAGTATAACAATATACTACTCCCTCCGTTTCTTTTGTTTCTTTATGTTTCGTTTGAATTCCTCTCACATATTCAAATGAAACGTAAAGAAACAAAAGAAACGGAGGGAGTAGTAGATATACAGTCCGAGCACGAGCCGAACATGCAAAATAGTTGATTATCAAACCAAGACCAAAAACTCATTGGAATAGTAGTGACAAAAAAAAAAAAAAAAAAAAAAAAGCCCA
This sequence comes from Spergularia marina, assembly GCA_963680865.1. NCBI lineage: Eukaryota > Viridiplantae > Streptophyta > Magnoliopsida > Caryophyllales > Caryophyllaceae > Spergularia > Spergularia marina. Next base: position 30,804,677 of record OY804545.1, on the reverse strand, counting down.
ATGATAAGTCAAAGTACATGCCCGTATAATTCCGTTGGTCCAATGTCACAAGTCACATAACGTGTTGGTGTCGCAATATACCGACTCAAATCACTCACTTCCTCAACCACCACCGCAATCTCCACCACTACTACCATCACCACCGCCGAGTGAGCGAAAGCGTGATCTTGAAGATACACATATATGAATGCAGTTAACTTACACCGATCAACTCGTATATAATTTCAGTCTCGTACATATACTATATTTATTATTTTTTTACATAGTCGTATAATATAAAGTATTGATGACATCAATGGCGGACCTTAGCGATTCAGCGCCGCTAGTTCCGCCGTCGCCGATCGGAAAACCTAACGCCATCGACCTTGAAGCCGGCGCCGCCGATCAAATTCAGTGTCGTATTTGCCTCGAAAGTGACGGTAATTTCTTCTTTCTTCTATTCTTTTGTTATTAATTCATCTAATTTCGTAGATTTCAATTGAATTTTTGTGAATTGAGATTTCTAGGGTTTCAGATTTCTTGGCTATGAAAGTCAATTTTTAGTCAATTCGTGTTTTTTTAGGTAATTCTCATGTTTAGACTGGTGGAATTATTTAGGTAGTGTGATTAGAAAGTTTCCAGCTGAAAACTTTGACCGGAACGTTGTCGAACAGTGCAGTGCGACCGTCTTCTTCGAGTTTAGCCGAGTTATTGATTGAATGTTTTGCTTCGATAGGGGCGGGGCGGATTGAATTAAGTCATTGTGATCTTTTGGCATGTTTGGTAGGAGTATCACTATCACAAATTCACAATGTAAAATATGGAGTATGTAATGTAATGGAATCGGTTTTAGTCGTAATGAGGTGAAAATCGATAGGGAGGGCGAGGAGGTACAACTCACGAGGAGGACGGGAGGAGGGAGTAGTTGATTACATGTAATGGTGTAAGATTATTGCAAGGTTATAAGTTGAGTAATGGTGATCATCTTGGTTGAATGGAGATCGAATTACATTGTAATGAGGATTACGTCCAACCCTCTTACTCTCCTTCTTTGTCCTACTAAAGAATAATGATTTATATTGAAATGAGACGTGGTGATAGAGAGTCGGTGTTACTCATGGGACGGAATTTCCTATTCGTGGTTTTGGAGATTCCAATGGAGCCAAAGACTAATTATTCTTTGGCTTTGTAATATAATGGAATAAAGTAAAATGGCTCATAAAAAACTGTTTGTGCTTCATTTTGTGAAGTAGCAGTCCGTCGGTGCGATTTTCGAAGCAATTTTCATTTTGGTTCCCAGCCTCTCTATGTTTCAATAGGGGTAAGGCTTGCGTGCATCTGGACCCCCTACCCCGCCTTATGACGGGAGGCTTTAAAGCACCGGCTTAAACATGTTGTTGGTTATAAGAGTGGGTGTTACTCACGAGCCTCAGCGCACCGGTAAAGGTGTTGCTGTGTGATTGATAGGTCACGAGTTCAAGTCCTGGGATCAGCCTCTTGTCCAAAACGTGACTAGGGAAGGCTTTCCCTCTATACACCCGGACCCTCGTTTTGCGGGGACGCCAATGTTCGACCGAGTTGCCCTTTACTGTTTCTTCTGACTTGTTCATATTCACCTTTGCCCTGTCTTATAACGTCGAACAATGATTCAGCTTTCTTTTGGGCATCCACTGTTCGTACAAACCCAAATCTATTTGTTGTATAGTGAAGTACCGAATCTCGGGTAACTTAATGCTCAATTATCTTGTGGTCGATAGCTGGGTATCCTTACTTCAGTACTTTCCTTCTCTATGGATATATCAAACTGATTGTGATGGACAGGATGTAATGAATTTTCACGTGATAATGGTTTTTTTTCTAAGTATAATGCTTACCAAGAAATTGTGTAAACTGCTTGGTTTATTTCTTATGGAGCTGAAAGCCTGAAATATATAATTTCTTTCAGGCCGGGACTTCATTGCGCCTTGTAAATGCAAGGGCACATCAAAATATGTCCATAGAGAATGCTTGGATCACTGGCGCTCTGTGAAGGTATGCCCACTGCTTTCTGGAAGCCTGTTTGTGATCTGATAAGTGCTTTTAGCTTTTTACTAGACTCCCTCCTTTTGTAGTGTCTCCGACATATTCTTTTGGTTGAACTAACGGCCTTTTCCATGTCAGTATAGCTTCAGTTAGGGCTATGTTTTTTTTGGTAGCTGGGGTCATTTTTCTTTATTTGTGATTGTAAATAGTGTCCCTTAATGTACAAATTTGCTCTTTACAGGAAGGATTTGCATTTTCTCATTGCACAACGTGCAAAGTTCCCTATTATTTGAGAGTTCATGCTCTAGCTGATAGAAAATGGCGGACCATGAAATTCCGATTTTTTGTGACGAGGGATATCTTGTTTATATTTCTAACTGTACAACTAGTACGTTACTTCTTCCTCTTGCTGAGTACTCTCTTTCCCTTTATTTCTTTCTCTTTCTGAAATTATACATCCATTATATCTTTTTTTACTTTGTCTAGGTTATTGCCTCACTAGCATACCTAGTGTATATGGTTGACGGCTACCAAGAGTTTTGGCTTGAACATTATTGGGGTTTCCAAAGTCATATCAGCTTCTACTACATATGCGGTAAACTCTCTTATTGATTTGTAAGACAGTTTTACTTATTTACTAGTAGGTTCGAATCTATGTTGATTTCATAGGGATATGGTTCAATATGTTGTCACTTCAAGAATTTTTCCTAGAGCATGAAAGATAAACTCTCTTCTTTGTGTTGCTGCCTGCCTTTTGGGATTCGACTTCTTGAAACATTTCTAAACTCACCAATTTATGTTATTTTTTTTTTATGGATTTCAGGTGCCACTCTATTTTTCGCTTTACTTGGTTTATCCGGTTGCTTTATAACTTGTTTCGACAGAAGGGTGCGGAACGATCTCGCGCAACCCTGTAATGAACTTTGTCTCTGTTGCTGCCACCCGGGGTATAGTCCTAATGTTTTGCTTGTTTTGCATAATTGCTATCAGAGCTAGGAGGTTACATTAAGTTTGTGTACAAGTAGTGAGTTACCAAGTTAGTATGATAGTCCTTGATTTAGGTTCGAAGCCAGTTTAGAAGGAGACTAGGAGAATGCTTTGGCTTTATCCTTTAAGGTGCTTTCTGCTAATATTTTGTTATGCTTATGTAGAATGTGTGCAGACAGCTATTTCCCTGGCACTTTCTGTATATGGACCGATTGTGGTGCATGCTGTGAAAGTGGTGCTAGTGCTGGTGGTGAATGTGGGAGCTGTGCTGAAGGTTGTGGTGGTGCAGCTGGTGACTGCGGGAGCTGTGTAGGAGGTGCTGGGGAAGCCGGTTTACCAATATTGTTTGTAATGGCTATAGTTGTACTGGGTTTATTTGCAGTGGTTGGAATATTCTACAGTGTACTTGTGGCGACTATGGTTGGCCAACGAATTTGGCAACGACACTACCACATTCTTGCAAAGCGAATGCTGACAAAGGTGAAATATGCGTTCTTTTCTTTTTCAATATGGAGATGTGTTCACTGACCATTCTTTTGTTAGCTTGTGAAACTGTTCAACTTTTTATCCTCAAGAGACGAGGTTTGGGTTTCTTAATTAGTGTCGGCCTCCAACTTAAGGCCGGCTCGTTTGTTTAAAGAAGTCTTAATTGTTAGAGAAGCTTTGTACCATGGTTCTATTTTTTTTTAGAATGTGGGTTACTCGTTTATCTTTCCATTCCCAATGGAGCCAAAGACTAATTATTCTTTGGCTTTGGGATATTATGGAATAAAGCAAAATGGCTCATAAAACTGTCCGTGCTTCTTATTTTGTGAAGTAGTAGTCACTCGGTGCGGTTCTCGAAGCAATTTTCATTTTGGGTCATCCGTGCGCAGCCTCTCTATGTATCAATAGGGGTAAGGCTTGCGTGCATCCGACCCCCCCCCCCCCCCTTATCCCGCCATGGCCTTTAAGGCACTGGGGTAAAGATGTTGTTTGTTTGTGGGTTAGTCTTTTAATAATCCAGTTAGTGAAGGAATAAAGAAATGTGGAAAAAGTCAGAGACAACAATGTCTAGGAGAGTGATATTGGTGTGGATTTTTCTGCTTCGTGTGTACTCATAAAGTGCAAATTTTGATATGGAAGGGGAAGACATGCAGATGTTTGAGGATTGAGAAGTGAAACGCTGTAGTCTATAGAGGTTCAAAGTTTAAAATAAAGGGCACTCGACTTTGAACATTGTCAAACAAAGAGGAAAGACTGGGGGAGGAGAGGGGGCTTGGTGGATGGTGATGTTAACCGGAGTGAGTATTTATCTTCATTAACATAATGCGTCCTCTATTTGTTCACTTCATGTGGAGACGTTCTTAGTAGGCTATGGTCTTGGTGGAAAGTTTGGAACATTTCAGTACTCACTCTCTGGGAGACCTTTTTGAGGAGGATGAATAACTATTCACACTGGTAAGGGCCAGTGGCTGGCCTGAAGTTCTTTTTACAGTGATTCAAATTGGTGTGAGATAAGTCTGTCATTCATAGAAAAATTAAGGAGCTTAGGATATGTTTAGAACAGAGCTCACCCCTCATTTCAGTTACAAGGTCTTTTTCATTTAAGCGGGGTGAGGATCTATGGGGTTAGAGAGGAATCTATCATCTTATTGGTTATGTTGCGACAATAATGATTTGGGTTGTTCGACCTTTCCTCTTCAAAGTCTTTCTAAAGTTCAAAAAATATTATGGAGTACAATATTAACTTCTTGTCCCCTAAAAAGATGGATACTAAGTTAAGTGTGTGTTCCTGTAGCTTGTTGCCTTACGGAGACAGTAGGACTATTATAAAGTTTAAGTATCCTGCACCGCTTTGGCATATATGATTGTTTGCCTTGGAAGGATCACTGAGTTTCCTGGGACTATTGAATTGTTTTCTTGATGCAGGGTTTTTATTCACAATTTTGTAAGTGCTTCTGAACCAGTGCGTCCCCTATATTATCCGGTTGTAGTATTGAAACCACTTTTAATGCATTTTCAGGAATATGTGGTTGAGGATGTTGACGAGATTAGAGGATCTGATTGGTCTCCCCCGCCTCTCCCAGCAGAGCATGTGCAGCAGCTTAATGCTCTAGGCCTTCTTTAAAACCTAATATGGAGTTCCATCAGTAGGGTGGTGTCTTTTGGCCAAGCTTATCAATTGATGTCTGATCCCGACTCAGCAGTAGGCGCTTTTAGGTGAGGAAGCGCTCCATGTATATTTGATTGAATGATCAAGGACTCAAGTCGGCCATTATGGAACAAATTGGTGGCTGTTTCTCGTTTTTTATCCGATCTATTGTTGGTACAGGTGTTATACGAAGGTGTTTTACAAAGCTGTTGCCTGATAACTGTGATAAGTGATAATTATTATTGATGAAATTGGAATCTGCTTCATGATAGCTGAAAATGCTCCTTTGTCATTTCATTTCTGTGCAAATTAGATGATATACGAGTAATCCCGTGGAGCTGACAGCGCAAGGAGGGGATATGTATGCTGATTATGCCTAGACTTGGTCTCGGTTCGTGAATCTGCAGTATAAAATCTTGTCATTGAGCAAAACAGGTACGAAATATACGTGTTTGCTAGTAGATAAGGATCAAGGAGATATATGTAGAAGAATTAAGCATTTAAGCAGCTACCTGCATCGCTACGATAAATTCAAGATTCAAGTACCAGCATATTTGTGTGTTCATACAACGAGTCATCAACTCAGCCACCCAGAAACATTTACAATTGTTTCAGACACATCATTGTGACATGTATCTGCCATGCATATCATATCCTCGTCTAAAACAAGGCATGTCACTTGGTAGGCATGCATGTAGCTCACCACCGTTTCTTTCAACACCCCAAAAAATGTAGCTTAATTTGAGCTTTATTTACAAGTAGATTGGGAGTTTCGGAAGAATTTGGTGGAGTGGCAATAGTCTTGTCCTTTTCAAAAATATGGTCAACAATGGGCAAAACCGAATCATATAATCCACGTTTTCTGGCCCTGTATGGCCCGGAACAAAAATTGCTCAAATTCGTGTGCAAGTCTCTCCATATCACATTGTGGTTTGAAGTTGAACAAAATATTAAAGATAATATAACTCCCTCAACGAAGGGACAACTCTCATATCCAACATAGGTAATCTAAGGTTGTCCATAGTAAAGTTTCGATCACATTCACGACTTCCAAAAATACGGTCTTCACTCATAATCAGGCACAATCGAAGTACATAATCCACGGTTTTTTTTACTAAAACATGGCCCGAGAACAAGTTTTCTTATCAAAAGGAGTCCTGAATCCGCAACCAACAGGCCACAGCATCATATGCATGCGGCCACCGGATTAATGATCCCGAGTGTCAGGAAACAAGCATGGCATCTTCTCGAATCTCATACATGAAAAACAGCCTAAATAGAAAACAAAGGCATGTGCTATGTCAAAAGTCCATAGAATATGCACATTGGTCTACCAAAATAATGTGGGAAAGATGACCAAAACCAATGTCCAAAAGAAAACCACCAAACTTTATAATATACGACTAGAATATAGTCATATACTCCCAAGTTGTACCAAACATTGAAATTTTCATTGTATTTGGGTAATCCTTATCCATTTACAACATTGTTACACATGCCTAACATGTAAGGTGCCCTCCTCATAATTTCCCACTACTATAAATATTTACTTGTCCCAACAAAATTCTATATCATTTCAAAACATTATCATAATTTCACACACATACAAAAGTTTGATACAAAAGTCTGAAGTGAAAAAAAATGGCTGATATTGCTATGTTAGTTGCTGAAGAGTATGAGAGAAGGATTAAGATGGCTAGGAAGAAAGCCGGCGGTGATGAAGCAGCTGCTGATATTATGTCCTTGCCTTCGATTTTCAGCCCGGTTTACGGGCTGAAAATCAAGTGGATCAATCAAACAAGGGTAGAGGTTGTTGAGCCCAGTACCCAAATGGGCCGGGCTGCTCTTGATGGGTTCTTTTCTGCCTAAGTAAATTTGTAGACTTGACTTGTATTTCCCATTTGTTGTAAGTTTGTAAATTGTACGGAGTACTAAAGTTGTTACGAATCGAGGGGTAACATAGTAATGTTGAACCCCTATCTTCTCGTGTACAAAAGGTTACGAGTTCGATTCTTTCCGAATTATAGACTTATATAAGACGGAAGTTGTATATATTGAAATTTTTAGATGTACTACCTCGAATCAATTGGTGGCTGTTTGTCGAATTGTCGTTGACATGTTGTGGTCTTTGTGGAGACTCATTTTTCCACAATCAACATATCTTGCAAGTTTAAAACAAAACAAAGAAACGACAAAGTCTCATGTAAAACCGTCTCACCCAAAGTCTAACTATGGTAAATTCTCCGGTCACCAGCCTCATAATTGCCGAAAAAGATGGACTATGTTATGCTCTTAATTAATTATCATTGTGTGTCCTACAAGTATTTTTTAGAGGCCGGGATCATTATTCACATGATGAATCGCATCCAAATCCGCAAGGTGGAGTATACTATAAGTTCTCCTACTTGTTAAACAACTTTACATTAGAATTGGCGTATATAGTCGCGTGAGTATCACCTCCGACAACCTTATTAGTTTCTGAAATTCCAAAAAAGAAAGAAGGGTTAAATAAGATAATGGAAGGCTATGAAAGAGATGATTCACCAGTGGTATTGATCACAGGATGTTCGAAGGGAGGTATAGGGTACGCGCTGGCACGCGCGTTTGGGGAAGAGAAATGTCAGGTTGTAGTTACGAGCCGATGTCGGGCTACCGTGTCTGACTTTGAAGGTGTACCCAACAAGTTTTATGTGCAAGAACTTGACGTGCAAAGTGATGAGAGTGTGAACCGTGTGTTGTGTAACGTTGTTGAGCGTTTTGGTAGGATTGATGTTCTGATCAACAATGCTGGTGTTCAGTGTGTGGGCCCACTTGCTGAAATCCCTCTTTCTGCTTTGCAATCCACTTTTGACACTAATGTTTATGGTATGGTTTCTCTGACTCAATTTCCGTACTCTAATTTGTTTCATTGAATTCTTTACGATTTCGTCATTTCGATGTGAAAAAGGCAGGTTTTTTGGTTATTGAGTTTACCCAAATTGGAACCTAGGGGTTGACTTGTATTCAATCGGTTTATGAAAGAAATTAGGAGGTACTCCCTCCGTCCCAGTTCAAACGCCCCACGTAAAAATCGACCTCTTATTGGGAAGGGTGTACACACTACTCGGTTAATTAAAGTTCCAAAAAAATTGCATAGCAAGTTAGAGAAAATTCTAATCTAACTCGCTATATAATTTTTTTGAAACTTTGATAAACCGATTAGTGTGTACAACCTTCTCAACACAGGGGGTTATTTGGAGATGGGGCGTTTGAACTGGGACGGAGGGTGTATTGGGTTTTGGTGTACGGACCAGGGTGTCTTGCCAGTACTAAATGATGTGGGTCTGCCGTCTGTGGGATATTTATGGGGTGAATTAATCACATTTCTTAGCAATGTTTTGGTGGGTTGTCAATCTCATGTTACTGCAGTAGTAGGGTCACATTGTTGATCTCGGGAATTGTGCCACTAATGTACGAACTTGGGTTAGACGGTCTTACAATGAGATGGGGGAGTTTGTAAGGCTGTGGGCTGAGCTATTAACCCAAAACCTATGAATTACCCCTTCTCGGCCAAGACCTTAGCTTTGGAGCCCAGGATTTTGTTTTAGGCATCTTCCCCGGTAGAATTTGTAATGTAAGTTGTTACATTTTGGTGCTGTTGGCTGTTGCAAAACAATCAATGCTACTGCAGACGAGGAAAAGGCTGTGAAGTTTAAGGTACACTTTACATAGCACGTGCCTTTTTCCGGTGTGCAGTAGCATTGATTGTTTGTGAGAGTAATTAAAAAGAAACGTAAATAACCTGGAAAAATGGATGGAGTATAGTGGTGAATACGTGTTGCTACTTTGCTGACTCTGTCCGTATCTGAGAAAATACGGCTCCCTGGCTGTCTTATGTGGACTGATTGGCCTCTGATGATATGTTTACACAGGAATGATGAGATTGATTCAAGCTGTGGTGCCTGACATGGCATCTAGGAAGAAGGGAAAGATTGTAAATGTTGGGAGCATTGCTGCTTTGGCGCCAGGGCCGTGGGCAGGAGCTTACATAGCATCCAAAGCCGCGATACATTCTCTTACAGACACTTTAAGGTTTGCATCATCATGTCAAATGTGTGTCTGCAGTCTGCTCCTACATGTTTTTTTTCCTGAGATATATGTTCTGTTATCATAGGCTCGTAGCTGAGTGTTTATTTGACTGAAATGTACAACCCAAAAAAAAAAAAAGACTGATCAGTAAATGGATCAGATTTATAAAAGCTAAAACTTTAATACAATTCTTGAATTGTTAACGTCTGGTTTGAATAACAAATGAAAAGAACGGGAAGGGAGTACAAGACAACGTGATGGCTTACACAAACTGAAAACTGACAAGAACTTATGATGCTTCTGTTAGCGTAACTGTAGGCCGTGTCAGACTCTGATTGCCTTGTGATTTACAACTCCGACTTACTGTCCTCCCAGGACTGAGTGTTTTCGGACCTTATTAATCCGTCAGGAGTATGTCACAGAGAAGCGGACACAGGGTAGTTACTGATGTACTGCAGTGAAGTATCCTTTACCTTCTGCTGTCGAGTACATCAGGTTCTGTTACATAGAGATTTTTGTGTGTTTTTTCACTTTTGCAAGTGGTCTAATTTCACCTGATCGTTGTTTATCTTACAAGATTGTGGAACATTATTTCATAAATGATTCGCAAAATTTAATGTTGGTAGACCGATTGATCTGTTCTGCTGCATCGTGCAGATTAGAGCTGAGGCCTTTAGGAATTGATGTAATCAATGTCTTACCTGGTGCAATCAAGTCTAATATAGGAAACTCAGCCATTGCCAGCTACAGCAGAATGCCCGAGTGGAAACTGTACAAAAATTACACGGAAGCTATACGTGATAGAGCTACCTACTCACAGGGGCCTAAATCGACCCCTGCAGAGGAATTCGCGAAGAAGGTAGTTGCTGCTGTCCTGAGGAAAGATCCACCTGCTTGGTTCTTCTATGGCCATCTTTCCTCTTTTATGAGAATTATGTATTTCCTGCCAATCTTTGTTAGGGACTTTATTTTCCGGCGTACATTGAAATGTTGATGTGTGTATATGGATGTTCTTGCCCGTAGAATGGTTAATAAAACGATCTACTAACGATCTATGTGCTCTGATGCTCTCTTCCTTCCCATGGTTTCGTTCTTTTTCAATTATTAACATTTTATCGAAATATATGAAAGTTCAAACCAAACTATTTACAACGACTAACGCTTGTGGGGCTGTAAGAACGGGGTTTGAGTTGTCTAAGGGCCGAATCCAGGATTTGATCTTGAAAATATTCCTCGTGTATCATCTGTGAAATTTTTTAGTGGCATGGGATAGTTCATAGTTATGACCAAGAATGAGTATGTTTAACTTAAAGGTGGAGGACACCTAAAAAGGGTGACCTGAACGTGCATTAGAGTACTTGTACAGTAATACAACGTTTGACGTTGATGGGTATCACCTCTAACGAACTTAATCGTTTTTCGATTTTAAAGCACAAACCTCTCTCGTATCTGAGTTACCACAGGGGCATTGACAATGGAAGCTTATGGAAGAGATGTCCCACTAGTGGTATTGATCACAGGATGCTCAAAGGGAGGTATAGGTTACGCGCTGGCACACGCATTTGCAGCCGAGAATTGCCAGGTGGTAGCAACTAACCCATCTCGCGTTATGATGGCCGACTTTGAAGATGATCCTAGGTTCTTTGTGCAAGAACTTGACGTGCAAAGTGATGAAATTGTGAACCGTGTTTTGTCCAACGTTGTTGAGCGTTTTGGAAGGATTGATGTTCTGATAAACAATGCTGGCGTTCAGTGTGTTGGTCCTCTTGCTGAGATCCCTCTCGCTGCTTTGCAATCCACTTTTGATATCAATGTTTATGGTATCTTTTCTGAGCTCTAATTCATAGCACTTACTATTTTGATTATCTGTTCTTTACGTGGTTGTGGTTGTGGACTAACTTTTACGGACATGGTAAGACATGAGATGCGCATGTAAGCACTTGAATGTGATTGTATTGTTTCTGTATATACACAGGAACTATGCGTATGGTACAAGCTGTGGTACCTCATATGGCATCTAGGAAGAAGGGGAAGATTGTGAATGTTGGGAGCATTGCTGCTTTGGCGCCAGGCCCATGGGCAGGAGCTTACACAGCATCTAAAGCTGCTATACATTCTCTTACAGACACATTAAGGTTTGCAGTCCGTCTGTCTGATGAATTTCTGAAGTACATCTGCTGAATTTCTGAAGTATATGGTCTGGATTCTGTCTGTCTGTCTGCTGAATTTCTGAAGTATATGGTCAGTCTGTCTGTCTGCTGAATTTCTGAAGTATATCAGTATATAGTCTGCAGTCTGTCTGCCTGCTAAATTCCTGAATTTCTTCCAACTGGTTTACCTTCTGTCGTCCAGTACTATTCCTATCAATAGATTTATGAATTTTTGATTTTGCTGGTGATCTTTCATGAATGTTATGAGACATTGTTTCATTTAAAAAATTGGCTGAATCTGATGTCGTAGATTGACTGAACTGTTCTGCTACATTGTGCAGATTGGAGCTCCGGCCTTTAGGTATTGATGTGACCCTCGTCGTACCTGGTGCAATCAAGTCTGATATAGGAAAATCTGCCATGGCCAGCTACGACAGTATGCCTGAGTGGAAACTGTACAAAGATTATGAGGTCACTATACGCGATAGAGCTCTTGCATCACAGGGCCCTAAATCGACTCCTGCAGAGGAATTCGCAAACAAGGTAGTTGCTGCTGTCCTCAGGGAAAGTCCTCCTGCTTGGTTCTCCTATGGCCATCTTTCCTCTCTGTCAAGAACCATGTATTATCTGCCAATCTTTGTTAGGGACTTTATTTATGGACGTGCTTTCAATTGCTAATTAATATATATCGATCGATTCAAGCACAAAGGTAAGAATGTGTACATCTGACCGTCTTTACGGTGCCATATGTGGAAGCCTTTTGAGGCATTGAACATTTGTACTACTAATGTAGTAATGTGTTGAAATGTTAAATTATTGATATCCGACCTGTGTATTTGTGTAAATGAATGCTCGCCAAAAAAAAAAAAAAAAAAAAAAAAAAAAAGTGTAAATGAAGGGTTTTCGTCGATTCGTGTGTTGACTTACTTCTTGCTAACTAATGGGTCAGTAAGCAACTTGTTATTAGAGCAACTACAATAGGATAAAGAAAAAATAAATCTGCTCAACTTGAAAAATCCGCTCATTAAGCAAGTTGCGTAAGGCGAAAAATTTTAATAAGGAAATAAAAATTTCGACCCTCGACAATCAACAATCGACAATCGACAATAGACAATAGACAATCGACAAAACCTCCACCTCTTTTATGAACAATGTAACTATTTAAGTAAGAAAATTATGTCCATTGACCATTGAGCAATGAAGTACGTAGCTCTTGACAAGAGTAAAATTACAAGTGCTTTGTTGCAGAAAACGTGTATCACGCCGGAAAAACACGCCATCACAAATTGAAATTTACAAACAGCAAAGTTGCGTCATTTATAAATGACAGTCAATTCGACGCCACCTAACACATCCTTGATAGTTGCTCATGCCAACGTGAAAAACGCTATACCATTACTTTCATCTTTTGAAACTTTATTTAAAAAAGCAATATATATATATATGGAATAATAAGTACAAGCATAACCATTTCTTTTTAATTTACATAATAAATTGTTCAACAACGAATCGGTCGAACTAACACTTTTAGTTTATTATTAAACTCTCTCGTTGATTGTCGTCGTCTTTGGCCTTGTAACGGATTTGGATATTGAATGAATGTTTCATTGCTCGATCGTTGACTGACCTTTTAAAAAAAAAATGCAAACATCAAGTAGTGATCAGTTACGATAAAAAACACACTTTGTTGCAGATTGAATTTATCTTGCTCTAATTTAAACAACATTTACAATCAAATTATCAAATCTAAACTAAAACATTCTTTTTATATCAATCAGAACGAATCATCAAAGGCTACGACAAAAGCGTGATTGAACAATGTTGCTATTTTATAGATAGAAACATAATAATGCATTAATATCATAATAATGTGTCCAATTGGCCATTAAGATACTTGATCATAAAACGTCCAAAAGTCGTATAAAACAAACCCAAGTTGATTGAACATAAGAAAAAACAGGGTGCTGATGTTTATGCTATTTGATAATGTGAGCCAACTAACCTGGAACAGTGACTTGTATTTATGGACTGTACTTGCTTATCTTAAGCAACATATGACGAAATTTCACTGGCCAATCTTCGTTGTAACTCTGAAAAATCAGTGGTTGGTTGATCACTGGCCTGTAGATAATGTATCAAATCACACCCAAATCTTAGCACTCTTCACTTTTTTTAGCCAATTCAAGCAACAAAACATATCGTTAATCAAACGAGGACATAAAATCTACTTACGCTACTATACCTAAGTAATAATAATATAATATCACGGGAAATTAAATTAAAATAATGATCTGGAAAATTTGAGGAGTTAGTACACATAAAAATATACTCCTACTGTACTGCGTGAAGTTTTCATATAAAACCAACGGAATGTGTCACATCTGCAACTGAAATGTTTGACGGAAGGTAAATCAGAGCGTTTTGGTGGGACATGACTAACATATTATATATTATAAGACTGTAATTCAAAGAACATTGATAAGTAAGTAATTATGTGCTAATTAATGTGCATAAAACACCAAGTAAATGAGTTAAAAAAAATAACATTACCAGATCACAGTGGATTAAGCACTTGCATTTCTCATCAACTTTTGAAGAAATACAATTAACAACATCAAGCCCATGTACAAGTGAAACTTGTTTAAGCACTTTAGACAAAGGAAATCCATCTTCTCCTCCAACTTTGACACTAATCTCAATCTCTAATCTTCTAGGAAATGTGTGGATTGTCACATAATTATTCTCGGCGACACGATTATTAGTACTAATCATAGTATTGCTTGAAGATAGTGCATTATTAGCATGTTGTTGATCATGAGCTAGGGATGATAATGATGATGATGGTAGTGGTGGTGGTGGTGGTGATGACTTCTTGAGCAAGTCTCTCTTATCTCCAAGCTCTTTTATGCTATTCTCCAAGTTTTTGATGTATTTTGCAGCCTCTTCTAAGTCATCATTTGTTGATGATTGTCCCTGTGAAAAACACCCATGTTATTACTTACAAGATTTTGTGAAAAAAATAAAGAATTTTGTTTTAGTATGAAAACTTCATAAGATTGTCCCTAAAAAATAATGCCCATTTAACTTAATAAATCAACATATAATAAACTCAAAACTACAAGGAAAAAAAAAGTTGTGTTTTTTAGTAAAAACTTCATAATATATTATGATGCAATTTATATATATGAAACAATAATAAGAAATTTAGGATAGTGATGGGATAATTACTCTGCTAGCATATTCTTGAGGGAGAAGAGAGCGAAGGGAGGAAAAGAGGTCGGCCATTAATTTCTTTTGTTGTGTTTTTAACTTTGGTAGTGCTCAACGACCAAAATGATCAATCCTATTTATTCTAAATATGACATGGAATTTTCAGATACTCTCACCCTCGATGTCCCAACTTGCTATCGCTAATGATAAATGAGCCTGTAAGTTGTGGTACACACGCTTGACACGGAGGCATGGATAAATTAGTGTCGCCCTAGATTAATTTTCGTTTATTTTACGTCAAAATTATTTTCATTTTATATGTAATAATTTATTAGTCATTTTCACATACAATAGATGTTCCTATAATACTCAAGGACCCCTATTCTCTTATTCCTTTTGTCCCATCTAAAACAAGGTGTTACTAGCTACTTTGCTAGTGATATGGTGACACTCTTACATGACGGAATCAGAAATTAGAATATGTGAGATCAATTATTATTATTATTATTATTTAAAAAAAACTCATAGGTTGAAAAGGGTTGAAAATTTCATTTTAACAAACTCAAGTTTCATTTCATCACCACGTTTTTGCTTTCAAAATGTAAATTTGAGTTAATTCTGTTCAATTTATAAATTGGTTCTATTATATACAATCCGTAGTGATCATCGATCTCTGCTCATGATGAACTATTATTTATTTAGTGATTTGAGCAATGATCAACTAGCAACGTCTATAAAATAGTTTTATCCTCATACCCATCGAATAAATTGTCGTCATATCAAGAAATTTTAATAAGGATCGGAGTAGATATGGTCCATATACCATTGATTAATTTATATTATAATTCAACCATTAAATTTGATTCAATTCCAAGTTGTGCAAATGAGAAAAAGATTAGTGTATCGTAGAGCAAGTCGAAGCCTATAGTAAAAGGTATATACTCCCTCTATTCTAAAGGGTTGTTTACATGTCTAAGGTCGATTTAAACACGAGAGAAGCTTCTTCTACCAAATTAAAGATGTCTATGGACATAAATGCTAATACCTGCTCGCGTCATCTATACTTCTATTTTTTTACAAAATAAAATGTACAAAAATATGCAACATAATCTCGACATAAACCCAACGTAGACAACTTAAAAGAAGGGAATGTATTATTCAAAATCGACGTAAGATTTGGCTCTCTGTAACTTTTTGTCATGTAACTTAATTTATGTTTGAGTCGAGTAATATCATAATAGAACACAAATCGTTCACCATGTCTGGACATTCATTTGACACTAATTTGAATCCTAAGACATTTCTACATCGCACTGGAACAGAAGATCCGCATTAACGTTTCCACCTACATTAACTTAAATTTCTAGGCCATCGGCTAGGAGAGATCAGACCACAATTCGCTTAAATGTCGGGTATGCTACATTTCAACCCCATATTTTGGCCCAACGGAACCTGTAGACTTAAAATGGCCAAATCCGTACATATGTGCCCTATAATTTAAACTACGTAGTACTCGATATAATAAGCCCTATGGAATATTAGTGGGAGCCTTCACCTTAGATTTATTAACTTTAATTTTTCACTTTAAGATCTCCTTGACAAAAAAAAAGTAATACTAAGATCTATCCTTAATTTTGCTTTTAACATAATTATTATCCTTTTGGCAAAAACAATATCACTAGATACATTAGAGTTTGACAAATTTCACTTAGGTGCTACAAAGAATTATTTCGGTACATGTCTTAGAGTGTAAACATGCTTTAAATTACCATTGGACGACGAATTGGTGATTCGTAACTAAAACCCATCGACTAGTGAATTCGGATAGTTTTATCGTCTAATGTTTTCTCTGAATTTTATGAACAATAGAGATGCTATAATGCATATTGCATACGCCCTAGTTTCTTGTTGTCTTCAGCTCCAAATAACAATTTGGTTGATAGCAACCTTATAGCACGATTCCTTTAATGCGTGCCCCCTATCGTTTTCGGTATTTGATTTGGTGATCCACATAATTCGAAAATTGGACGTATACGGCATACCATATTTCTTACGTTTTGTTTATGTATCCTCAAAATAAAATCGAAGTGGATAAAATCAAGCAAAAGGAAGAAAAAACAGTGGATTCAGATCACATCTGATAAGATCTCATAAGCTTCAATCAGTAAAGTTGAATAAGATCATACCAGATATGTTTGCGGCCAAAGAGAACGACACCTTACTAGACGCCTACTCGAGATACCGGGAAGCAAGAATGACAAGAACACGATTATCAAATCGATAACGATACAAGTCGACTTCATACATTCATTCAAATGACAGGTAGAGGGCCAAATATAACTGAAGTTGTATCTTGTATTCTCCATCCAAAACGTGATTCACGAAGTGGGTTCCAGGACGACTTGGTTGTCTCGTTATTGTACAAGTGAGATTAGCTGAGCTCCAATCATAACCTGCACAATCAAACCTTGAAAACTTCTACAATGGTTAAAAAAGTAATCACAGTTAGCATTAAGGAATCTGCCAGGTAAAAAAGTCCTATGGAGTATCACTGTATCAGTGAATCACAAACTACTACAGATTGTTGCAACTGCTTAAATCCTAGTATACCAACATTACTCTATTTCTATCCTAATCTTGTAAACGTATGATACCTCCATAACTTTTTCTTCCCTACTCTCGTCGAGAGATTTTTGACAAGACTCGAACATTCCTCGAGGTCGGTTCTCAGAGGGCTAAACAAGAATATAAACTGCATCTACTGATACATCATAGTCTACATTGGGGGTCTGATCACTGAAGCTGATGAGACTGTGTGTAGTATCCCATGCCTGGGGGCTGAAGCGGGCGGAAGTTTGGAGCACCTGGTGGTTGCTGCATTAACATCATCGACTCCTGCTGCTGTTGTGTCAATGGAGCTTGCTGCTGTGCCATGGGGATTACCTGTTGAGTCATTTGCAGTTGTGCTTGAGACAGAGCCATCATAGGACCCATGGCATGGGGTGGTGGTGGCGGCCCTGGTGGAACGGGGGGAAGACTTCCATAACCATAAGTAGCAACTCCTCGAGGGGCCTGTGCATACTGTTGGGATGTATTTTGTGCTATCTGATACTGCGTGCTTGGGCTTACAGTCTGCAACGACGGCTGGTTTACCAACATTGATTGATATTGATGAGGTACAGCAGGCGGAGCTGGCTGCGCCGATGCATGGCCGTTGGGGTCTGAAACTGATGACTGCTCTCCCTTTGAAATGGAATCGGATGCCGATCTGGTAGGTGTTGGAGAATATGACTTTCCAGAACCTGTTGTTGCTAATGCTTCAGCTGCAAATGATGATAAGACAGAAGACATGATCTTGTGCGAGGAACTAGAAGCTGCAAGTTTGTCTGCAACCATAGCTGCAATGTCTGCAGCAGTCTTCTTTGATTTTTCTGAGCTAGGTGCAACATAATTTTCATCATTGAGCCTCTTTCTCATGCTGTTAGCCTCCTCAGCTTGTGCTTGTGCAACCTGAGTACACGTAAGATATAATAAGCAGCAGACTTCTCATAATTGGATCACCTGTCTCACAGCGTACATCAATGAACAATGTTTTGAACGGCAGTTATGAATAATAATTACAAAGAAACCAGCTACTGTTCCCTCGTAAAACCCACGATCCAGAAAAACCACAATATTGAACAATCAAGTATATATGAATTTGGACTACCCCGGAAGAAAAGGCGAATGATCCACCTCCATCCATGTAAAACTCAGTGGGAAAAGGATGTACGAAATGGTAAAGAGACCCAATTCCTAATCTTTCTTTCATAATAACCAAAAACAGGAGAAGTATTCCCCTCTAAAAAAGGAGAAGTAAGCAACAGAACCCTCAATAAAGCAAAACCAAAAGTGCTCACGATGTGGGAATGCCCAGATGGATACCTGCATTTGGGTACGAATATCCTCCAATTCAGATTCCTGCATGTAAAGATTAAAATATATATGTCAGACAAACAATTAACCCAAATACTAGAGGAATGGTCTTGTATTCTTTGTAGCCTGTGAGCTGACTGAGATGCAACGTTGTGTTTGAAAATCTAAGAGAATAGCTGGATTTTCCTCCAAGAAACAATTTGAATTTTCAAAATCTGAGAGAAGCATTTATTACCTGTTCTTGAAGTGCTTCTCTCAACTGCTCCACGAGCGCCACTCTATTTGTTTCAACTGACTTTAGCTTCTCAATACACTCTTTCAGAATCTTTTCTTTCTCCTCCAATTCTTTAGCTAAAGTTTTGCGCTTTGGATCCTTCACTGAAATGCAAATGACCAACTAAGCATTTCGCATCACAATAAATGCACCATGTGTAAGTGCTTACACAAAGACCATTTCAGTCGACGGTCATGGAACATTGGAAATAAATTTTACCTTGCATACATGCTAGCTCAACATCATGATCCATCTTTTTAACACGGTTAACAGCAGACTTGCACCTGGTCAGTTCTGATTCTTCAGTGGATTGTTCATTAAGTACTGAATTGAAAGCTGACACAATTTTTTCTGCTGGACCTCCGATAGACATTTTCTGCATAATAATCAGAAGAAGCATCTTAAGCAAGACAACTTAGAGGAATCTAAGAGGACCAAAAACCTCACCCTAATCCAAAGTCTAGACACATAACTCAAATGACCTAAGGGAATGTATAGTCTCTTAAGCAAAGAATGCAAGAGGAATTCTAAGAGAGAAGAAAAAAAAAACAGAAAATTTCTCACCGTCCTTATGGTTCGTGAATCCCGTTTTACAATCTTGACAGAGCGTGATCGCTTCTTGCTGAGCTCGAGGGGAGGAGGAGCCTCATCTCCAAGCATAATATCCTTCAATTTTTGTGGCTTGGATCCAAAAACTTTTCGTTCTTCCCATATATTTACCTACAAACCAAGGAAAATGCATGATAAAATGTTGGACAGGGCAATGTCAATAACTTAGTGCCCTAAGAGAACATGAGAAGTAAAACAAGCATTAGCCTAATGTATAAGTGCAAAGTACCCAGCATCTAAGGCACATTAGTTCCACGATTTCATAGTAGAATAGCAAGATTTCACCAATTTGATACAAGAATAACCTTGACTCAAAAAGTAACGAAATGCTAAGGACCAAAGAAGGCATACCAATCTGGAGACAACCTTGTTGCCATGATCATCACCAATGCCATTGAGATCCTTGAGGGCTGAAGGAAGAACCTTCCAGAACTCAGTAACAAACTCATTACCTTTGCGTTTGCTGTTTTGCAGAATATCATTGGCAAGATATAAAAGGGGAATTTTCTGGGCTATCTGTGAATTGTCGAACTGCTCTTTCCATGTTGCTACAACCACTTCTGCCTTGCTCCGATGAAATATACACCAATGTGACAATGCTATATATGGAATTAAGGAGTAACTGTATAAGCCAAGGAAGAAAAAACACTACACACAAAAAAGCGAAGCCAGTAAAATGATACTATGCCAGTCAGTCAGTCACACAGCTACAGGTCTGGTAGACTATGGAGTAGACCCAAAGAAACGTCAAGTAAACAACATCAGCCATTAAAAGAGAACATACAGCATTGGCAACTATAATTTCAATAGAACAAACCTTTTCTTTTTTTCCTTTTTTTTCCACCTTAAAAACTGTCAAGGAAGGATGATAATCTAAATTGTGGTACTGTGCCCCACTGCAATGTAGACTGCATGCTAATTGCAGTGAGGTAACTAAAAAACCGTGGCATATGGAAACCTATAACTCTGCTTACTTTAGAGAAATTGGCTTAACAGATACATCACTGATATCACTGTTTAACGTTGCTGGTCCTAGTTTTCTATTTAGGAGATTATTTTTAAGTACGTGGACTTGACTCATAAGATGTGATGTATCATATGTCCGCATAACACAGATATTCTCAATCTTTAAATGCATAACAGGAACTCCAGTGGCCTTAACAATGAACAACCACGATGGTCCACAAAGGCCGTCACCACCAAATAAAAGGACTCGAGCTCAACATCAAAGTGACATTAAGCAACCATCATAGATAAAAGAGGGGTGCCAGACTGCCAGCACCAAAACAATTATTATATAAGCGGTTTAATCAATATTTTGAGAAATGAAATGAAAAAACATGGAGATGATCAGCATAGTTACTATATGTGTAGTTTCACATCTTGGGTCCTAACTCTTAAGTGAAAAAATTACGCAATTAAAAAACCACGCACTTCTAGTATTATTGCTTATGTCCATTTCTCATGGAACCACAAACTCACTAATCTTTAGCTTTCCAATATGAACGCAAAGCAATTCATTAAACTCTCACACAGTGGAGTAGCTTTTAGTCGATGCAATTTCTATAGATACATAAACCAGCCGTGGTTGCCTCGTTATAGGGGGGGAGCCTTTTAGGTAGTGGAGTAATGTTGTTGTCACTATAGTTATCGGTCAACTACTAAACCGCGATAGTCCCCCTCGGGCTTTTTATGTCAAAACCAACACCATTTATCACAACCTGGTGCACTATTGAGATCTTAAATAATCAAGAAAAATGCATTTAAAGGGGGGAAAACGAGAACAATTCTCAGCTCTTAGGGAAAAGACTTGTTTCAGCGTGATATCACCGAAGGGACGAATTTCTGCTAAGAATTACTTTCTGTTTTTACTTCTTTTAAAATTACTACTCCAATAGGTCTGCTTTTTTCTTTCTTCTTTTTACTTCAAATATTTTCCTTTTGATGAAAGAGTTGTAGTAGAACAAATGGCATTCTTTTACCTTCCCTGAAGAACTAATCATCGAAATTCTCACAAGACAATATTGCCTTCGAAATCTATGCATAAGTGGTATGTGTGCAAATCATGATACTTTCTTATTAAGACCCTAGACTTGTTACCTCGCATATAAATCAGGAAATTGCAAAGACAAATAACCAGAACGCATTGTAATAATGAGACAACATATATCATGGACCCGATATGGGTATTTGCAATTTGCTGACTTATATGGGAGGAAAAAAATTTAGGGTTTTTAATAAGAGATTACCAGGATTTACAGGACATACACTTGTGCAGAGGTTTCAGAGGCAACCTTGTGAGAATTTCAATGATTAATTCTTGAAGCAAGGTAAGAGAATTTAATTTATTCTATGAAAACTCTTTCAACACTTGGAAATAAAAAGAAAAAAAGGCACTGGAGTAGTAATTTTGAAGGAAGTAAAAACCTTGGAATTGTTAGCAGAGATTCGCCCCTTTGGTGATTTCTATTGTTCTTGTTTTGTTCACTGCCTACAAGGAGCAGAGGGCTAGTACAGGGGTTTTCAAACACTGCCACCCTAACGTCCAGTTTCCATGTCACCCCTACCGTAAAGTTCCCACGAAACTTATAACCAATTGACTTGATCATAGATATCTTGGTTGAAGCGCTTTGCTCAGAAGTGGAACAATACACTCATGTACAAAATTGCATACTCTCATACACCATTATATATGGCTATGAAACAAACAATGGAGGACGCTCCTACAAACAATGAAGGACGAGACAATCAAGATCACTATTGCCAAATGCTCCTACGAAACATAAAAATGTGCAATTGTATCCTTGTATAGTACACAGCTACGTACAGCTTAACACTAAACTCACAAGTATGTTCTCCTTTTGAAGACTTCACATAACTATCAACATGTATAGCAGGCATTAACATAGCTAAAACAACAACAAACAGCACAATAATGCTGAATTACACTTCCATACGACCACGACCGACTCCAATTATCAAGACAAATCAGGCATAAACTTCATACCTAGCTCTCGAAATTTCACAAGTTTTAACAAGATTTTAACTTTCGATGTTTAGCATAGCAGCACTATCAACACATACAAGAACTCGAAAACAACGACACACAACAACAATACCCTATAGCATCAAAGGCTCCCACATACGGCGAGGTAAGGCGGGATTTATCGAAATCATAGAGAGGTAAATGATTAATGCATCATATACAAATTCATAACAATATATAAAACCAAAGAAATCTTGATGATGAAGCAAAACAAAAACAAAAGGAGGAGAAGAAAGAAGGATACTTTCGATACACTGCTGAGTGCTGTTGAGCTTCGCAAGCTTGTCCGCCAATATTTGTTCACTAAAAACGCTGTTCATCTTCACCTTCACGCCAACCTTCAACCTCAGGGGTATATTTGAACTTTCACATTAACAGTTCCTGAATTCAATTCATCCACCACCACCACAATTAAACCCTAAAACCTAAAACCCCAAATTTCGCCCCCAAATTGAAACAACGCATGTGAAATTCAAATTCACCCAATACCCTAAAAAAACCTTCAGAATTTCTCAATTAGAAAAATACCCAATCAATCGAAAAAACAGCAAAATCAATTGAATATAGTAAAAAAAATTACAAATTGGGTAAATTCCCAATGTAAAAACAAGTTCAACGGGAAAAAGAAAAAGATTCGGGAAAGATTTTGAGAGAAATCGAAGTAGAATGAGCAAATAAGAGAGATTTTGAGAGGAGAGAGACTTGAAAGAATGAAGAACAATTTGGAAGAGGCTTGTGGAGTACGAATGGAGTAGAGGAGAGAGAAAGAGAGCAGAGTGTGTTGCAGACGAGAATGAGAAGATTTATGTCACTGTGTATTACCACCCAAGACCATAGAGGAGATTCGATTTGGGGTTTTTGATGTATTATACGGCAATGCGTTTTATATGAGACGGTCTCACCATATTTGTGTTTAGTTATACACTTATACGGCGTACTTCGTATACAATGGCACTGTGAGATGGAATTAGGGTTGGTTGTTTTGTGTCTCTGGTTTTCATGAGATGGGATTAGGGGTACGCAACTACGCTTGATCCATGTGACTATGGACTATTGTCGTGTGTTTGTGGTTTTTTGTTGACTTGAGAGACTACATCGGATTTAGACTTGAAATTGGGCCAACATAGAATGATAGAAAGGGGAGGATTTTCAGATTTTGAGGGTGCATGAGATCTTTTGATTGTGGGGAAATCCTATTATGAAGTTGTTTATAGGGTCTATGGATATGCACAAATTCGTGTGAAGGTGTTTCTCAGCTCGTGCAAAGGCTTGTCATCAGAGTCGTCTTATGAGACCCCAATGCTAAAAATCATTGAGTAACTACATACTGTATTTGAAATTATCAAACTTCATCAACTCGTGTAAAAGACACGATTATATCAAGATAAACATCCAAAATATATTGATGGGTTGTACTAATGCTAACTAAAGAAACTAAAGACAAAAGTATGTTAAATCTTATCGTAGTCGATTTAAGTCTAATAGTGTAGTTGACAAGGTTCCCTCTGAAATGGTGGTTTGTACCCACTTAGATAGGGTGTCCGCTTTGTATTCGTTTCTGTCTTTTAATTTCAGTTTGCCTTCGCCAAAAAACAACAAAAAAAAAACAAAAAAAAAACTCAAATTAAAGAGATAGGTAAGCCCTAATGTGCAATTGCCAAACACATTAACCTGCCATTTTGTGCCAAAAAAAAAAGGAAAAAAAAAAGTGAGAGAAGTCCCGGATCCATGCCCGCTTACCATCCTGCAACTTTTAGATAGGCAAGGCAGATCAGATCTGTTCTTATGGCACAAGCAAACTAAACATTAGAGCTTCATTGCATACAACTAAATTCTAACATATATGATCCAATCCAAGTCCTAAAACAATTCTACGGACAAGTTATCGGTTCCAACAGAAATAAAGAGAAGGTCAGCCAAAGCAACAAAGGGTAACGGTTCGTTCAATGTTGGGTTCACTCTCACTCTTATCAAGGAAAGCTCCGGACATACTAATGGAAAGTCGTGAACGACCTTTAGCTGGATGACTTTCTTCCTAAATCCTATTACAGGCTGACCCATAGAGATGGAGTACATCAACCTTCCTCGGCATATACATCTGCAAAACCAACTACCAGCCTGATTCCTACTGCTTTGAGTTTCCATGTCGTGCAGTCACTTGCTCGTCAGTCAATGGCAAGTAGTAGATTCGGGGCGTTGCCTTGGTTTTCCTAAAGAGGTCGTCCAACGTCACGATAGGAGCATCCACTTTTTCAATTGGCGGAGGTGGGGGTGGAGCAGCCCATTCCCTAACTGGAGCTTGGTTTGGGGGTGGTGGTGGGAGT
Source organism: Spergularia marina (assembly GCA_963680865.1). Lineage (NCBI taxonomy): Eukaryota > Viridiplantae > Streptophyta > Magnoliopsida > Caryophyllales > Caryophyllaceae > Spergularia > Spergularia marina. The sequence continues at coordinate 30,779,959 of OY804545.1, read as the reverse complement.
GTGGGTTGCTGCACCAACTGCTGTCTGAGACTTTGTTGGCGGGGTGAAGGCTGTGGAATAGTAGGTGGTTCAGAGGCCTTTGGTGGAGCAGAATTCTCAGGTGCTGCTGGAGGAGGGGGTGGTTCCAAGCGCAACTTCACTTCCTCAGGCTCAACAAACTCTGCCAGAAGTTGGCGGCCACCATTTGGAGGCCACTGTAAGTTGTAAACTGCATTCCTGGTCTCCTCAGCTTCTTCCACAGATGAATACTGTACCGCAAAAAATAAGTTACTACTCGGCAAGGGTAACCTAAAAGCCTTAAATTACCCACGTATTGCAGGAACAAAAAAAGTTACAAGGGCTTACAGTGACATAGCAGTGTGTTTTGATGTGGTCCATCCAGAAACTAGCGACAGTTCCAGTTTTGCCCAGAAGCTCCTGGACAGCCTTCAGTGTGAAAGGGCGTAGGAAGCGATCAATCCTGAGGGAGTTAGTCGCAGGTTTGCTAGAAGGTGGAACTGCAAAGAATTCACCCGTAAAAAACAATGATATACTATATCGACTCTCGGTACATAACTAAAAACAGCAAAGCTATTTACAGACAAAGAACTTCACAAACCTTCACGCTCCTTGGGAGGGTCATTAGCACCAATAGAATCAGACCTAGAAAAGCTCCGTCTCAGAGCAGCAGATTGCGGCAAATCCTCGGCAGAGGCAGGAGGGGGAATAGGAGAGATTTGAGGCTCTGTGACATTCTTGGTTTCAGTTTTCCACCGATGCTGCCTCTTAGCAGGCTTGTTGTTCAGAGCTACTTCTTCATCTGTTAGGTGTAAACAAAAGTTGTTCGGAAATTAGTATCCACTACTGAGTGTAAACAATTTGGAGAAAGGAAGTATAATGGACTAACTGAACCAGAAAAAGATATGCCAAGATATGAACTATTTAGTACGTCCAAAAAAAAAAAACATTCACCCGAAAAACACATTTCAAATGCAAGAAATGTATAAACCCATACAAGGCAACATCTTCAAGCAGTACTACAAAGACAATGGTGCCCGGAAAAATAGCACTAGGCACTAGCTACCACGTCAGTGCCATGCATCTCATGAGACTGAGAAGTAAACCATGGGACAGCAGATGAGAACAATGGGTCAATGGGTGAGAGAGAAAAGTACGAAAAAGCTCGCTGAATTTCTGAGGACCTTAACAACCTCAATCGAAGTGAAGCTTTGTTATCTAATAACTCCTGCACCTAATAAACTGCACATCCTGGTAATAAGAGTTGCTTTCACATACTATGTTTGATCCAATAACTTGCTAGCACAACAACAGAAAAGAGATCATGTCATATGAAACCATACCTAGCACATCCTGCTACTCAACGATGAACTAAATAGCAAGTGTCATCAATCTCATAAACCAGTGTAACAACAGATAAAACGTTTTCAGCAACCAGAGCTGTAGACAAATTCAGGCTCTGTTCTAACCAATTCTGCAGCGAGGCCAAATAAGTAAATAACCAATGCCCATAACAGCACAGACAGAAGAAGCAGATAGGTCCATTGTCCATACAAATCATTCAAGCATAAACATAAATGAAAGGGAAACGTGAACAAATATAAACACAGATCATTTGTTGATCAACGGAAAGAAGCAATTTGACGAACAATGCTCATTTCTAGCAACATCGAAAACAGAAAGGGAGAAAAGTACAGAAGAAATTGGAGCCCAAACTCCCAAAAAAAAAAACGGTCTCAAGAAGACTCTTGAATTTGAAATGACGAAATACTATTAAGGACAATGAATAGCAACGGAAACTTTCTCACCTGATAGCTTTCTCTTGTCAGGTAAAATTGCCGCATCAATTTTTTGATCATCGATAACTTTGTTTTCTGGGGGTAAATCAGTATCCATGGTAGTGGCAACAAGACTCTCTGCCTTGCCAGGAGCGACCTCATTTTTCTCAGTCTTTGCTCCAACATCTTCAGAGTTATATTTTGAATCAATTTGCTTACTCTCCAAAGCATCCTCCTCCATGGAATCATCGCCTGAACTTCGATCTAAATTTAATTTTTCAGAAGCCAAATCTGCACTACAATTTTTTTGGCTCATATCCGCATTTGCATCAGTATTTTCTGTCTCTTCGACAGAAACCTTGTTATCATGTGGCTTGTCAACATCGCTTGGATGTGATGCGCCACCATCAGGGACAATATCGCTTGATGATGGTTGCACCATCTCAGGCTTAACATCAGATTCTAATTTAACATTATCAGCAATTAAGTCATCCTTTAGGTCATTCTTTTCATTAATAGAGAGAGAATCAGTAGAAACAGAATTATTAGATTTTACGGGAAACCCTAAACTAGTGCTGACCTCAGATACCTGGTTGTTTTGATCAGACGTGTCCAGCTTCACATCCTCATGTGCTGGCAGTATATCCTCAGAATGCTGCTGCTCTCCTGAAACCCCATTGTCTCTCTCAGTTTTACCCTCTAGCACAGATTCTCCACCTGCTGTTTTTTCAGAGAAGAAACCATCGCTAACTTCGTCACCCATGACCACAGAAGCTACATCTGTTGCGGCCATTACTCCTACACCAGAGAGGGGATCATTAACTAAACCTGATTGTTGTTCATTGACACTCTCGTCTTTACCTATATGCTCCCCACTATCCTTAACATCCACCTCTACTTGAAAAACATTCGCATCAGCAGTTCCCTCGTCTTTCTTAGCAGCATCACCCACAAAATCCACCATGCTACCCATGACTTCCTCAGCATTACCCATGACTTCCTCAGCATTACCCATGACCTCATCAGCATTACCCACCATTCCCTCAGTATTTCCAAAACCAACTGCCCCGGAATCACCAGCTCTAAAAACAGACTGCACATCAACAATACCAGGAGCACCACTATCAACGACTTTCTCGGGCGCAGAATATCCGACACCATTGTCATTTCCACCAACCACATTGGTCTCTACAGCCGCGACTTCCATCTCAGCACGAAGCGCATCATCTAACCGCCTAATAAGATCATCCTTCAAACCCCCAGTCTTCAACCTACGCCTCTTAAGCTCTTCTTTCAATTCAGTAACTTTCCACTGGTCAATCGGCCGGTTCTCGAGTACCGGATATTGCGATGGGGTCGGCGTCCTCATCTCTAACTAACCCCACTCCAAACTTAAACTATAACAACAAATTCCCAAACCTACAAACCACACAAAATTACAAAAAATAAAAAAATTAACCTAAATTGATTAATTCATCCCCAAATTCCAACCCTAATCAAACAAAACGAAATTCGACGGAAAAATCACAAAACCCTAACCCTAAATTAGAGTTCTAACAATTCCAGAAATTCAATATTACGAACAGATAAAACTCGAACAAGCGTAAATAATACGACACAAGACATGCAAATTAAGCAAAACGAAATGAAATTAACCGGATAAATGAAAAGGAGAGAGAAAGAGGGAGAAGAGATTCATACACGAGCGAAGAGTCGAATAGTGTCGCGAAATTAGGGTTTCAAATGAGCGAAAATCGAACGGCTGAATCTGAATCTCGCGGCGGAAAGCGGTGGTCAATCGGAGAAATCCACCGGCGAGGTACGAACGGCGGAGGAGCGAACGGCGGAGGTGCGAACGGAAGAGATAAGAAAAAAAAAAATTGAGGGGAGAGAGAGAGAGAGAGAGACGAGAGGAGAGGAGCAGCGTCGGCGTTGTAGAGAGGTTGAGTTTTTAATTTATTTTTAATTTATTTTTATTTTATTTTATTTCTGAATGTGTTAATTAATTTCAGTTTTGATTTTTATTTTTATTTTTTCTTAGTACTTTTTAGTATTTTGTATCATATTATATTATTATCACGAAAAATAAATAATAATTTACGAAAAGTTGGTGAGGGAGCCGAACTACTATTTGAGCCCCCACCATATCTTTTGTTATGATAAAAGTGTAAAACCAATCCTGGTAAAAATATATGAGCTGAGTATGTGCAGCGATATCTTGCGTTCTGGGAAACTGTGTGCATCTGCTTGAGAGGAGAAAGAGAAGGGGAGGGAGTCATAATTCATAACAGCGCACCTAGTCACATACTTAGCACGCTTACGATTGGTCGCTTACCACACCACCTTATCTGGTTTAAAATTAGTCAGTCACGTATTATGTTATTATTGTTGCAAAATATAGTATGGACTGATAACCCTTTTTTTTGTTACTAAATCAATTAATTATTACTCCGTATGAAAGAAACAAAATTGTTCGGAGGAGTCAAACAAAATATGTAGAAATGAGATGCAGAAAGGTATTGTTCATCTTGAATGCATAATGTTCTATCCTGATTGTACAAATGGCATGTGTTTTGGTTGAAAAAACTTTAGGTTAAACCTTCTCGTTGAGGTACAAAATAGCCATAGGGTTTAAACTAATACATGATAAACACTTTAACTTAGAAGATCAAAGTTCTCAAATAAGATGATGCAAATTAAAGAATAGTACAACAGGATTGCAATAGTTACGTGAAACAAGACAATTATCATTTCAATATAAGCAAACCACACCAAAATGTTATACTCAGTGGGCAGTGGTGAATCAATGTTGACGAGCGTGAGACAACAAGATCAACAATGGGCGAAAAGGATAAACTTTCCTATCCACAACCGATAAGTTGTTTTGCAAAACCAAGAACAAGCCAATGATTCCAGCAGGAATAAACCACTAATCGCCAAGTTAAATCTGCGCAATTGCTTATAAGTGAGACAACCTTTTGTAATTGTCTCTTAACCTACTACGCAAAAGTCTTGTCGAAAGGCTTCGTCGTTTGCAACTTATACCCTTCTGTGTGTTGCTTTTATCTTGATTAGGGGCATTCATTATAGGAAAATGTACCATTGCGCAAATTTGTATTTTCGAACGCCCAATTAGCTCCAAACCATAGAAAGCCAAAATAGCTTCTCATTATAGGTCGATAACTAATAATCGTTACATAAAACTATTTGACATGTTTTTGACCTACTTATACAAAGATATGGCTATTCCATGGTCGTAAATTTAAAAAAAAAAATTGATATTCCCACAATAAAGCCGCTATTTGTAAAATTGGAAGAAAAAAAAGTTACTCTCTGAAACTACAAATTTTAGTAAATTTTTTAAATTTTTAAAAAATACTTTTTAATTTTTTTTAGCAATTTTTACAGAGGGCCTGTTTGGTATCGTTTTCTGTTTTTTTGAAAACCAAAGTCCCGTTTTTGAAAACTAGAAAAAGTGGTTTTCAGTTGTCAGTTTTCATTTTTTGTATAACTGTTATAGAAACATACCGTTTAAATTAATTTTTGCAACTTATTTAGCTAAACTTTTTACGCAAAAAAAAAAAAAAAAACAAAAACTGAAAACAACAGTGATACCGAACAGACCCTAAATTTCACATATTAGTTTTTTTTTTTTTTTTTTGCGACTTTTTTTTTATTTTTTATTTTCCATTTTTCCCATTATTTCGAGAGAATACACCGGACCGGAGTAAACGTCCCGAATAATGAAACCTGGGCACTAGTTCATTCCAACGCAACCCTGCAATAGATCGGCGAACCACCGGCTTCTCCCACAAGTTACCTCAATTTACAGGCGCCATTCAGCAGCCCATCATATCACATATCCCAGATTATCCTACAGGTAATTTTCCAAAGGTCTCCCTTTCTCTCCCTGTCTAATTAATCCCCCTTTTTTTTTTTTTTCCCCTTTTCTGGGTCTGCTTCACATTTACTCAACTCAAGTATTATGATCACAGAATGGTATATGGGCACCCATTAGTTTCTTTAATTACTCTGAAAATTTGTGCAAGATTGAATCTTTTTGATGGGTATATCATGTTTCAAGTAGAATTGTGTAGTTCACGCTTGGTTGCTCACTTTGTTGATGTTAGTTGTATAGAAATTTCATAGGAATTTGATGTGTTGATTGTATTTTTGTTACTGGTATATAGCTGAATGTTTAGTTGTGGCCACATTTTTCTGATAGGGGCATTCAAGAGTGACATAAACACCCTTCGGTTGCACTTGTGGAAGGGAAGAAGTGAGGAGATTTTTCGTCGTCGTTTCGCGGTTTTTTCTCTAATTGAGATTGTAGTGCTTAGTGTTGACTGGTGAGGTGTTATTTCTGTGATCAGGGTTGTGCATTGTATGTGGCAAAGTTCTCTATTTCTCGATGTTGCGAAGGTACATAGAAGTTTCGAGGCCTTGTGGCTGTGTTCTTTCGTTTCCTATTCAATTATATAAATTCTGTTTTGTTTTCAATTAAGCGAAAGAGGATTTGTTTGCAGGTCCATTTTGGCGCTTTCACATCGCAGATCATGCATTAGGAGAGTCCAGGCCACAACTCAGGCATGACTCGAATTTGATTGATTTGAGATTTAGCTTTGGTGTACTTGATGTTGATTGTTCATTTCTTTGGGTCACTCACTCACTATACCAAGTCTAATGTCATATTTGGTTCTGTAGTTATTTGGGTTGCTTGATAATATTTATTAAATTTGTTGCGTACTCGTGTTTTTCTGTCATTTCAATCTGGAGACGTCTAGAATTGGTGGTGTTACAAGAGGATATTTGCTGCTGTTGATATACCCTACCCACAGTTTTTGAAATGTAGCTAAAATTTTGATAATCTCATTTGTGGGTAGACTTAGTGCTGAACTCTGACTGTTACTTTCAGCGGTTAATTCCTTCTTCATGCTGTCGAAGGGGTTTCTCCTCTGTTCCACCGGGTCCTGGTTCGACAAACAAGCCACCTGGAGCTGGTAGAAACTTTCCAAAAGTTCTTGTTGGGAGTGTTGCAATTGGTACATGTCTCTTTGCAGCTTATTCGGGAGGATATCTCGATGATGTTCTGGGTAGAAAGAAACCGCATTCCACTGCACCAGTGAGTGTCCATTCTGACAACATCAGTACAGATAAGTTGCCAAAAGAAGATGGAAGCTTGCATGAATCGTTTAAAATCGAAGAGCCATCACCTGTGCACACAGATGAAGGCTCACAAACTGCTGATTTTGATGTTAGGGAAACCAAGGCTTCGACCGGAAGTCATTCTGATGGGCTCCATCAGGAAAGTTCTAACAATTTGATGCCAGTTGATGTGCCTACGCAAGATCAAGTCGAAGACTCACCTAAAATCTCTGATGGAATAGATTCAAATGGAGAAGAGCTGTCCAACTCTCTTACCACAGAAGAAACAACAAAAGATGAAAATCTTGGTTCACAAATATCTTTTGAAGATAATGCAAACATAAGCAGTTCAGAAGAACAAGCTAGCCCTGGGATGCTTGAAGCAATTCAAAATATTTCGACAGTTACAGATGCTGGTGCAGCTTTACCAGGAAGCACTATAAATGTTGATCAGTCAGAGGAGCTTAAGTCTCAAATTGAACCCCAGGTACCTTTCCATTTCTCAGTTTTCTTCACATCTTTATGGTTCAACACCAACTAATGAGTCGCACATGCTGGGTTCTAATATCGCATCGTTCAACTTGAATATGCTGCACTGTTTTGTTCACCTGCATCTGTGCTTTTATTTCTTCATGTTTTTGGCGTTCCAGAGGTCTGTCAGGAGAGCACTATTTCAAGTGTTGAGAAAACATGATGGCTATAAAAGTTGGTTGGAAATATTGACGTTAACTAATAACATAATAGTACAAATCAGTGGGAACTAACTCCCAAAACAACATTTTTAACCCCAGTGCCTTAAAGGCTCCCTCCATAAGGCAGGGTAAGGGGGGGTCGGATGCACGCAAGCCTTACCCCTATTGAAAATAGAGAGGCTGCGCACGGATGACCCAAAATGAAAATTGCTTCGAGAACCACACCGACTGACTGCTACTTCACAAAATAAGAAGCACACACAGTTTTATAACTTTGGGAACTAACTCCCAAAGTTACGCGAAAATCTTAGGAACGGGAAGCTACCTGTTTGTTTACTTTGTTATCTTTTTGGAGTAGCTGAGTAGGTACTAGGTAGTAAGCACAGTGATCAATTTCATTTTGGCCATTCCCTTTTCTTTACTGCTGCAATCAGAAGGTTAAGCATTGAGAAAGACACGGTGTTCTTGGTATCTGAGCCAGATGTTGAACTTCTTTCTGCAGGACACGGCAAATAATTTACCTGGACAATCTTCATCGCTTTTGCATACCTACTCTTTGAAAAGTGAGGCTGATGAAAGAGATTCAATGTTAAGTGAAGATAGTATTAAACAGTCTTCACTGAAGGAAGAGGTAAATACATAGGATAATTATGTTGCTCTTTGTTTTCTTAGTAAGTAATTATCTGTTCTACTTAGGTCACTGCCAGTTACATGCCAAATGGAGCTGTTTATATCTTAGTAAGTTACTAATCTTTAATAAATTTGTTGAATTTTCATGATTCCAGACTGCACGTGGTGGGTTTGAAGACAAAGTTGATGCTTCTGAATCTAAGGATGGAAAGTTAGTTATGGATTTTCTGCAAGCCATCCATGCTGCTGAACAGAGGCAAGCTGATTTGGATGCGCTTGTCCTTGCAAAAGAAAAAAGGGCGATGAAGGTGATTTTGTTTCTTAAAAACTTCTGTACAAAATATCATATATTAGAACATGCGACAACTTGGGTGAATTGCAGTAGGATGGTGGGAGTATTTACAGGTTATAGTGTGAATTACTGAGCTTTTAAAGCTCGCAGGCACTCACCCAATGCCTAAGCAAGCCTTAGCAACTTTAAAAGCTCACCACATCTCACGATATCTCCCATTGGAGCTTGTTACCCAAGATTTGCTCAATTATTATTTTATCAAATGCCGTCATTCATATTGTTTGGTTGTGTGAAGGGTGTAAACTTTTTTGCGCCTAACTGTGGTTTCAACTTGTTATGTTAAATGTAGGATAAATATGAGAAGGAGCTGAAGGATGCTAGGGCAAGGGAACTCATGTATGCCGAAGAAGCAGCCATGTTAGAAAAGGTTGGTAATTTGTGCTCAGTTTTACTTACTGCTGCCGTCGTTGCTTTCTGTAAGCAACATAACCTTCCTAAGTGTAAATCTAACAGTCATTCACCAAACTTAAATTTTGTTGCCTGGGATTCATTATGTTTCGATGGACCCTATCTTCGCTACAGATAATTATTAATTAGAAAGGCTTGCACAACCACTGTCGGAGAGAAACTGTCTGAGGTAGGTAGTAAATGTTGTGAAGATATCGGTTGAGAAGGATTAAGGAGGAGGTAGGATCAGTAAGGAGTAGTGAAGCACTCATAATAGTATTGGAGGTGCTGTCTGATAAAGAAGAAGTGATTGACGTAGATGTAGCTTTCAAGGCCTTGTTTGCCATACCCTGACTCGTTTTCGAAGTTGTATTATTCTACTCATGGTATTAATTGAGGACTCTGTTTGCATCGTTGCCAAAATGCCAAGTACGGTTGGAAGCAGCTTGTTACTTGGCCATTGGAATTTTGGTTTTGTGCTTTATATTGTCTTTGCCTCATGTAGCTCAGACTCGGGTCCGAGTGTCGGGTACAGGTATGGATCCGAGTTTCGGATACGGCAAAGGAAAAAACTCTAGACACTGGGAGTATTACTATTAGCCCCATAAATTAGGGATTGAGTGGTCACATCCAACCTGTATACTGTATTCATGTTGTACATTACTACCTGCTATCCCTCATCTTCAACTTGGATAACAGCAAATTCAGTATCTTAGGTGCGTACATAGTCAATAATCATCACTTTCCTCGACCACGGATTTCTTCTTCCAGAATTAGAAGAACTAGGACGGATATATGTTTGACTTTTTGAAATTAGTTGCTTTTACTAGAGTGAAAGCGGCATGAGTTCCTCCTGGTGCTGGTTTGACAATATGGAGCATTTCACTTGGATTTCATTTTGGCTAATATGTGATGCTTTCCTGATTTTAGGAGGTGAAGAAAGAAAAAGCAAAAGCTGCTGCAGCCTTGAAGTCTCTTCAAGAATCGGCTGAGGAGAGGCTGAAGATGGCACTTGAAGAAAAGGTGAATATCCTTATTAACCTCAATTTTTTGTGCAAAGCTTTTATCCAGTGTTGTGTTTTGATGCGCATCCTTTAACGTTGTAGGAAAGAGAAGCAGAGTCTAGGCTGAATGAAGTGCAGGATTTAGCAAAAGCTGAACTAGCTGCATCTATTGCACGAGAAAAGGCAGCACAGATTGAGAGGATGGCGGGAGCAAATTTAAATGTATGTAATTATCTTTGCCTTTTCGGTGCTTTTACTTCAGTCTTCTACTTGTTGTGTCATTGACTTCATGAGATCCGACTAATCAATTATCTATAAGTTAGTTCATCTGTGGGCTTGTGATTTGGAAAGTTGAATTCAAGTCCACGTCTTTATTGGAGGAAGTTTTTACTGATGTTGTTTCATTTACATAATAATACTGTTCGCAATACCTAATTTTATTTTGTGTAATTACTAGGCTGTTAATGTTGTCTGCAATACCATCTTTATGATCTAATCTGCGTTTCCATCATTTCTATGACTGATGTATGTGTTTGTGAGTGACCTAGTGTAGATAATCTATTAGTCTGCACTTCAATGCATCTTTTGCCCTTCACTGTTGTCTTACTTGGAAGTTCTTCTCTTGATTCAAGGGATGTAGTGTGTACTCCCTCTTCCCCTAATGAAAACTTCCGATTGGATTTGGGGCAAAGGAATAAGAAAGTTTGGAGAGGGAAGAGTGAGAAACAAGTGGGACACAAATTTAGGAGAGCAAAGAGAGAACATGTATCTGGCAAATCTAGATCGCAAGTTTAATGTGGGAAGTTCCAATATTGAAAGTAGGAAGTTTGATCTGGGACGGAGGGAGTATATTCTTAACAGTAGATTAGTCCGCACTTACCACACTAAAAGTAGTTGTTCTGGCTTACTTTCTTCATGAGTCCAATACATATGCTAACATGATGCAATGGTGCTCCTAACTCCTAAGAAGTTAGTATTGTGGGAAAGTCCTCACTTGTTATTCTGCATTTTCTAGCGTTATGATTATGAAGTATGCAACTCTGTTGCTGTAAATTAGCTAAGCAGCATCAAAAGTGTTTGCACTCGCTGCATTATCCGGCCATTTTGACCCGTTTCTGTGTCATGAGTATTCTGGTGGAGCTGCTGAGTATAAGACACCTATCTTTTGCAGATAAATGCCCTCTGCATGGCATTCTATGCACGATCTGAAGAGGCGCGTCAGACTCACTCCGTTCACAAACTTGCCTTGGTAACTGTTTTTCTCCTTTCCTGTTTCTGTGTAATTCTTTTTGCTGTGCTGCGATTGAATGGATTTTATTATTATCCCCTTTCTGAAGCGTTCTGGGTGTTTGCATGTTTGTTTTGACGTGTAAAGGGCGCACTTGCTCTGGAAGATGCTCTGTCAAACGGTTTGCCAGTGCAGGCAGAATTAAACGCACTGGGTGTATGTCTAGAGGCCATTGATAATGATTCATTACTTCAGTTGGCAGTGTCATCTCTTCCTGAAGAAGTTCGACTTCATGGGACAGATAGCGTACTCAACTTAAATCAAAAGGCAAGTTTCATTTAGACATACTGACCTCATATCTTTACCAATTATCTTGTTGGTGCTTTCGTAGTGTGTGTTGCTAATTAGCTTGACGCTCTTCTATGATCTATGAATTATGATTATTTTTGTTAGTAATCAGCCGATTCTCTCTCTCTCTTTTTTTATTTATTTTTTTTTATCATAGTGCTGTTTATACAGTTTTTTAGTCTTTACTTTTGCTTCCATGGTGTGTGGTGCTAAATAGTCTGACAGGTCTGGATATATAGGGACATGTGCCTTTTTAAGCCATAGTTTAATACATAACCAGGGTGCTCGCTTTTTCTTGGAGCCAAATTTGATTTGTAGATTTCTGCTGCTCGATGAAGCTTACATTTGTTACCCATATCATTATAATAAATTATAATAGTTTCCTCTGTTCCCTCATCTGTACAGTGTCTAATTTATTTGTATTATTTTTCTATTGTTCGTGTTCCCGTGCTTACTTTTTATCAAATACATACTTGCAGTTCAATGTATTGAAAGGATCGGTGCGGCACTTCAGTTTAATACCACCAGATGGTGGTGGTATTTTGACTCACTCCTTGGCTCGTGTAGCTTCCTCTTTGAAGGTATTTTCACGCTTCCACTCCCCCCAATAGCTGCAAGAGAAAAAAGTGATTGATAGTTGATGTCAGTTTCTTTTCTCGTTGAACATCAGATGAATTTACAGCTTCCAGTTGACTCTTGTTATTTAACTATAGGTCAAAGAAGCTGATCAATCTGGTGATGGTATTGAGTCTGTGTTAAACAAGGTTGAAAACTTGTTAGCCCAAGGTAAACTTGTAGAAGCGGCTGATGTGCTTGAGGATGGTGTTAAAGGCAGCAAAGCCACTGAAGTTGTAAGCGATTGGTTGAGGAGAGTCAGAAACAGGGCCATTGCTGAGCAAGCTCTGGTGCTCCTTCAGTCGTATGCCACCTCTATGAGCCTGAATTGAAACCTTGAAAAGTTCATTCAGCATGCAATGGCAAACATGAGTTAGCTACGATTCCAACCATTCTTTACCCCTTTTGATCCCTCGGAGTGAGTATCCAGTCATTTACAGAGACATCTCTGGTGAAAGCACGCAAAAGTGATGAATTGTTTCAGCACTTGTGTCTTTCATTGCGTTGTGAGAAGCAAGCAACAAAGTCTAGAATAAACGAAGCTAGTGGTTGATACATCGACCAGGCATCATTTTGAAGATATAACTCCTAGATTAGTACCAGAATTGTCACTTATCTTAACTACAAGTTGTTACTGATGTTGTTGCTGGTATTACTCTTTACTGGGTGAAAGAAATCTGATTTTGACCCTTGCTTTCTGCTGTATTTTTGCTGCTGTATGTTTTCTGTGTCTTTTTCCTCGACGTTTTTCTTTCACGATGTCATGTCAGAAATCCCCGTTTCTTTCGGATGTTTGTTGTAAATGACCAGGACACGAAAAAAGAATGCTTCATGTAGTCATGTACTCGTCATTGAATTGCCTGCTTTCATCTGTAATATCGAGTGGGCCTACTGGGCATGACAAGATGTACGGAGTACTAACTTGCTACTGTGACTGGCCACCTTTGCTGAAAATCTCGGAAACAGCTGTTATTCCATGACTGGTATTGTTGCAGGGTTAATGTCCATTGCTGCAGGGGTACGATGGGTATGTGAACATGTACGCAAGGACCAACCTGATCCTATACTAGGGAATTCTGGGAGAGCCGCTGCGCAGAGGCGCAGCCTGCTCCTATACATTCAATGTTTATGCGAATGTTTTCTGGTGATTGAGGATGTTTCTCATGGTACAAAGACAGCATGTGGTTGATTGTGCAAAACATTGGTGAACGAGCTACATACCAGTATAATGTCATATGTGAATGATTGAAGAACAAAATTCAATTATTAGGTCTTACGCAGAAGAAGAAACATGCATGGCATGTGGAGCTCCATAGTTGCCAACTTGTCTTTAACACAATCTTGTTCATTAGTCCATAAAATTAATTGGGTGTGCTTGTTGGTCTCGTCTTTCGGATTCTTTAGATACGTAGTTTTATTATTGAATGTCGGAAAAAAAAAATACCACGATGTGCAAGTAACGAAATACGGAGAAACTCCTCTAAAAATGTAGTAGCCCTATATTATTCATGGACTCATTGTCTGACTTAGGTGGTAGCCAGTCTACCTCAGATGACATCAAACTATACTTTGAACTATAGATTTTTCTGAGGGCCTCTTTAACTAGATTTGTGGGGTGTCGGTATTCTTTTTGCATATACAATTTTGGTATATGCTCTATGGTTGGAGCATGAAATGCATGCAAATTTGTATACTTCTCTCTTTGCCACCAACTGGTCAATGACTCACTCATAGAGGTCTTATAACAAGCCATATTAGCTAAATAAACACGCTACATTTATATATCATTTCGTATCCTTAAACACCTTTACAGGGTTCTGGTTGATAAATTACATGAGGTCCTAAGCCGATCAATTTAAAATACGGAGTACAAGATTTGGGGTAAATTACCGAGATGAAAAGCATTTAAAATAAGAAAGAAGAAAAAACGTGCAAGGATAAGAAGAAGAAATGCAGACATTCGGGTTTGGGTTGTCGGTGGACACAAGTGTATAGCTCAAGCTTCTCTGTCAGTAGTAGTTTCTCACTTCCGTCCTCTCTGTTTTCTCATCATTACCATTCACCCATGTGTTCTCTCTCTCTCTCTGTATCTTTCCTATTCCGCTGTAAAAAAAACTTTTTTACCCCCATTAGTAAAAATAGAGGAATATCCAACTCGATTATTATTCCGTCTACACCATACGGAGTACTCCGTATAATAATTCATTTCTCTTCCAATGTCAGCTGTAAATACGATTTCTTTCTAAATATCGTTTGACATATTATCAACATTTCGTCGGAAATAATTTCAATTCTCATTTAATTGGATTAAATTAATTTAGTTTTCCCTTGTTTGTTACGCTACTTGAACCACACCCTTCCCTCATTTTCTCCATTGTCCAGTCTCTCTCTCTTTCTCTTTCTTCCTCACTTCGCTTTCTGCTGCTGACAGTCTCACGAGGTCCAATTTCTCTCTCTCTCTCTCTCTCTCTCCTAGATTTACTGCTTCTTCTTTCTTCATTAATTCTTCCATTTTTACTCATTTTTGTACTTGTTAATTCATCTGCATTTATAATTTTCTAGTAATTTTAACTATTAATTTTCAGTACAATTTCACTTAATTATTTCTCATAATCAAATTACCGTCGTAATTTCGTCCGATCTACTACTCTATACTTCAGATTTACATGCTCAGAAGTATTTTTTTTATGTTTATGTTGTAATTTTTGTATGAATTTGTTACTCAATTTACTTGATTTCGAAAAATGTCGATAGTAGGAGTTTAATTAGGATCTGGAATTTTGATTTTTTTTTTTTTAATTGATTGATGTAATTGAACAGGAGGCTGTGATGCTAGTAAATTAACCGGAGAAAAATTTCGGTGTGTCGGAGAATCTTCTTGAATAAGTTATCTGATTAAATTTATTAAAGCTGGCGGCCGCGACTGCTCGGAGGTTCTCGGCCAGCAATGGCAACGGTCATTCACCGAATGATCTGGTAGTGCTTCGTTGTTTCTGTTGTTATACGTATTGTTTTCGCCGATTTTTTTGGTGAATGTATGTATTTTTTGTGTGTGTTTATATGTTATGTGTAGTTGGTGTGAGTGGCTTGGAAATGTAGTAGTGATTGTTCTAGATCTTGTGTGAATTTTTTCGAGGTGATTGTGATGTTCACATGAAGTGTGATCTCGTGCATTATCGAGTTTCTAGGCCGTTTTTCTTTGTTACTTGATGTTGTCTTTGTGAATGTGATGTTGAAGATTGTTTGAAGGTCGGATTTTAGGGAGTTAGTTCGTAGCGTTCACGAGTAAACAAGGAGTCAAATGTAGCTTTACAGTGTTGTGAAGAATTTAGGTAATAAGCATGTGGTATGGTCACAGTGTGTCAGTGGTAAGTAACTAAAGCATGAGCGAAAAGAGATGGTTAAATAATTTGATGAGGGAACTTTGTGCACTTGTGATTTTTGAAGGCTTGATTGGTATGAGGTTATAAAATGGAGGAAAAGGAACGACTTTTATTTGTATTTTTGTAGTTGAAATGCTCCACTGGAGTTCCCGTGGCATGCTCCTCCACTAGTATTCTTAAAGATTTTGTCTTTGATCTCCATTACCATCTAATATTATCTTCGAGGGCAGTAATAAATGCGACATTGTGGAGAAAACCTCGTGTTTTGTGGTAGAGCTCCATTATCATGGGCGTCCATTTGGCAAATTCACCTATAAATAGACACAAAATTCGTTAGCAATTATAAACTATACCACAGAAGCTATGAGTGTAAAGCCGATGGATGTTGTACTGCATATGTTTACTTAATATTAATAATTTATTGTTTATGGATGTGTTTTGTTAAACTTCAATCATTTGGCCTTGAATAAGCTTTTGATTCTAAACTTAATGGCTGGTGTTCGAGTGTTTGTACCACCTACTCGCCTAGTCAGTTTCTTACGACTCTATTTTGCATTTATGATTGCTGCAGGATGGTAAAGCTCAAGATTCCGAACCTCCAACTCCACTTTCGGTAGCCAAAATGAGTTTAAGGTTTGTACTCTTATTGGCAAGCATTTACTTGTGCTGTTTTCAGTCCCGCAATTTTTGGGTCAGGTGTGTGGCACTTATGGATAAAAGATATAAAAAGTGTACATTTAGTTACTATTCAGTATTGCAGTGGAATCCTGTGTCATGTCCTCAGCTAATGTGTTTCGATGTGGTTTGATGTTTGAGCTGAATACCGGAATGTTATTGATGTAATTGCAGAAACAAAGATTAGAGATACACTTAAATACTAAATCATGGCATACAGTATAATTTTTTTTTTTTCTTGAGATAAATGGCATATAAAAGTTAAATAACTTGTGGATCGTATTTTAATGTGGTATGTATTACCTACCTGAAGCTATTATTATTATTATTATTATCCTTAAAACTTCAGAGAATTATGAACCATGAAAATCACATCAGAGACAAAGAAAGAGCTGTAAGTGGCTTCATGTATGAGTCATAGATGCAGTTTTAGTAACTTGTCATTGTCAACTGAAATTGCAGAGACCGTACAACTAGCATGGAGGATCCAGATGGGACACTAGCAAGTGTTGCCCAATGCGTTGAGCAGTTGAGGCAGAATATAACATCAATACAAGACAAAGAGTATTCTCTGAGGCAGTTGCAAGAACTTATCGAGACTCGTGAAAATGCTTTGAGTGCTGTAGGTTCTCACTCTCAAGCAGTTCCCGTGCTTGTTTCTCTTTTGAGGTCAGGGTCACAAGCAATTAAAATACAAGCTGCTCGTGTATTAGGGTCTCTTTGCAAGGAGAATGAACTAAGGGTTAAGGTTTTGCTTGGGGGTTGCATTCCGCCTCTGCTTGGCCTGTTAAGGTCCAGCTCATCTGATGGCCAGATTGCTGCTGCAAAGACATTATATGCGGTTTCTCAAGGTGATGCCCGAGATCATGTAGGATCTAAAATATTTTCTACGGAAGGGGTTGTGCCAGTGTTGTGGGGATTGCTAGAAAGAGGGAGAGACTCTGGGAAACTGGTCGATGAACTACTAACTGGAGCTTTAAAGAATCTTTGTGGAAGCACGGAGGGGTTTTGGCCGGCAACAGTCAAAGCAGGAGGTGTGGATATTCTTGTAAAATTGCTAACATCTGGACAGCCTGGTACTCAGGCAAATGTATGCTATCTCCTTGCTTGTATGATGATGGAGGATGCATCAATCTGCCCTACTGTTCTGGCTGGTGAGGCAGTGAAACAACTTCTGAAGTTGTTAGGGTCTGGTAATGAAGCACCTGTGAGAGCAGAAGCTGCAGGAGCTCTTAAATCCCTTTCTGCCCAGTGCAAAGATGCAAGGAAGGAGATAACTAACTGTAATGGCATACCAGCTTTGATAAATGCAACTATTGCTCCATCAAAAGAATTTATGCAAGGTGAGCATGCACAAGCATTACAAGAAAATGCGATGTGTGCTCTGGCCAACATTTCTGGTGGGTTGTCTTCTGTCATCTCAAGCCTGGGCAAAAGCCTTGAATCTTGCACGTCACCTTCTCAAGTTGCTGACACATTAGGAGCTCTTGCTTCAGCGCTTATGATATATGATGAGGAAGCTGAGTCAACGAGAGCCTCAGACCCACAAATTGTTGAGCAGACATTGATTAAGCAATTTAAATCTAATCTGCCATTTCTTATCCAGGAGCGGACCATAGAGGCGCTTGCTAGCATGTATGGAAATTCTGTACTTTCAAGGAAGCTAGCGAATTCTGATGCAAAGCGCTTGCTGGTCGGTTTGATCACAATGGCTACTAATGAAGTTCAAGATGAGCTAATAAAGTCTCTTTTGAAAACTTGTGATGAAGAAGTCAGTCTCTGGCATGCTCTTCAAGGACGCGATGGTGTTCAGTTGCTAATTTCCCTTCTAGGATTATCATCAGAGCAGCAACAGGAATGTGCTGTTGCATTGCTTTCACTTCTGTCAAATGAGAACGATGAGAGTAAATGGGCTATTACGGCAGCTGGTGGAATACCTCCACTGGTCCAGATCCTGGAGACAGGTTCCCCAAAAGCCAAAGAAGACTCTGCAACAATTTTGGGAAACCTTTGTAATCATAGTGAAGATATAAGAGCTTGCGTTGAGAGTGCTGACGCTGTTCCTGCTCTCTTGTGGTTACTAAAGAATGGAAGTTCTAATGGGAAGGGGATTGCTGCCAAAACATTGAATCATCTAATTCACAAATCAGATACTTCCACCATCAGTCAACTCACTGCACTTCTGACCAGTGAACTTCCCGAGTCTAAAATCTACGTTCTGGATGCATTGAAGAGTATGTTGGCTGTGGTACCCCTTAATGATATTTTGCGGGAGGGTAGTGCTGCAAATGATGCTATTGAGACGATGGTTAGATTATTGAGCTCCACGAAGGAAGAAACCCAGGCAAAATCTGCTTCCACTCTTGCCGGGATCTTTCAACTCAGAAAGGACCTGCGTGAGAGCAGTATTGCAGTCAAGACTCTCTGGTCAGTCACAAAGATCTTAAATTCAGAATCAGAGAAGATCTTAGTAGCTGTCTCTTGCTGTCTTGCAGCTGTTTTTCTTTCAGTAAGGGAAAGTCCGGAGGTGGGTTCCATTGCAAGGGATACATTGCCTCGTTTACTTGTCCTTGCAAGTTCCACTGTTCTTGAAGTTGCAGAACAGGCAACATGTGCCGTAGCTAATGTTCTATTAGACGATGAAATTTCAGAAAGAGCTTTACCTGAAGATGTGATTTTGCCAGCCACAAGGGTTTTGCGTGAGGGCACTCTCTCTGGCAAAACTCATGCTGCAGCTGCTGTTTCTCGTCTATTGCATGGACGTGTGATTGATGATGCTATGAGTGACTGCGTGAACCGTGCTGGTACAGTTCTTGCTTTAGTGTTCTTCTTGGAAGTGGCAAATGATGGCTCTCTTGCCACATCAGAAGCCTTAGATGCACTCGCTTATCTTTCAAGGTCAGGGACCCCGGGTGGGAAAATTAGGCCGGCATGGGCAGTTCTAGGAGAATCCCGAGACCACATTACTCCGATTGTCGCGTGCATAGCTGATACAGCACCGGCATTGCAAGATAAAGCTATTGAAGTATTGTCTAGGCTTTGCCAGGATCAGCTAGTTGTACTAGGTGAAATAATTTGTAGTTCCATTGGCTGTATTGAATCAATTTCTAGAAGAGTTGTTAGCTCGAGGGATACCAATGTTAAGATTGGAGGTGCTGCACTCCTTTCTTGTGCCGCCAGAGTTAGCCGTCAAAGACTGGTGGAGGATTTGAATGAGTCTCATTTGTGCACTTATCTCATTCAGGCTCTGGTGGAGGTGCTTACTATCTCTCAATCTTTACTGGAAGAGGAGGAGGCTGATCACGAGGAGGCTGTTAGTATTTGCTTGCACTGGGGCCAGGAAGAGGCAAAGAACACTGGAGCTACTTTGAGTCCAATGATTATGCGCGGTACCAATATTGTTGTGTGGCTACTGTCCGTGCTTGCTTCTTATGATGATAAAAGTAAAGTTGTTATCATGGAAGCCGGAGCAGTTGAAGCTGTGAATGAAAAAATATCAGTATACACTCAGGTACGTCTTTATAATGATTTGTACTTGATTTACATCATTGGCTGGTCTATCCTGTTTTCTGCTGAGTTAGACTCTGCTGAGGATCTATCTTTTCCTGATTTCCCATCTTTTAGTAAATATTTTGGAGGTAAAAGAACGGAAAGTTTTTTTCTTTTTCTTTTTGAGTGTTAAGGAAATGGGTCATAGTATTGATCAAGAGAGTGATTGATGAGTACAGCACAAGAACTCCTTCAAATAATTAGGGCAAACTATGGATTTTACAATTATGCTGCAAATTCTTAATAGAAAAATACAGAAAAGATCCACCAGCCTTTGCCCTTAGCCATATGGACTTGGAAGTAAAAAATCTGTTCACAAAGCTAATCAAGAGGATATCATGTTCCTTGATTTCTTTTCTTCATCATTTCAAACAACTTAAGCAGCTTTTGATATCATGTTTCTGTGTGCTTGCATTGGTTTGGAAGGGCTGGGGGATAAATATAGTAATTGCTGTGAAAAGTTGCTGATGTATGCTCATATGATGATTATTGCAGACTGACTTCAGTGAAAATAGTAGCATATGGGCTTATGCTTTACTGCTGGCAATTATGTTTCAAGATCGAGATATAATTCGAGGAAATGCAACCATGAAATCTATTCCGATTCTCGCAAATTTGTTAAGGTCTGAGGAATCAGCAAACAGATATTTTGCTGCACAAGCATTGGCCAGCCTGGTCTGTAATGGTAGCCGTGGAACTCTTTTATCTGTTGCGAACTCAGGTGCTGCTGGTGGACTAATTACTTTGCTTGGGTGTGCTGATGAAGATATATATGATCTCTTGAAATTGTCGGAAGAGTTTTCTTTGGTTAGTTACCCTGATCAAGTGACTCTTGAAAGATTGTTTAGAGTTGATGACATTAGAGTTGGAGCTACTTCTCGGAAAGCTATACCTGCCCTTGTTGATTTACTCAAGCCAATTCCTGATCGTCCTGGGGCACCATTTCTAGCACTTGGCTTACTAAGCCAACTTGCAAAAGACTGTCCCTCAAATAAGATGGTGATGGTAGAATCAGGTGCACTTGAGGCGGTGACCAAATATCTCTCACTCAGTCCTCAAGATGCAACTGAGGCAGCCGCTACGGATCTGTTGGGGATTCTTTTTGATACTGCCGAAATATGCAGGCATGAAGCTGCATTTGGTGCAGTGAGTCAGCTTATCGCTGTCTTACGTTTAGGTGGAAGAGGTGCGAGGTATAGTGCAGCAAGAGCTTTGGAAAGCTTATTTTCTGCAGATCATGTGAGGAATGCCGAAACTGCTCGACATGCTGTTCAACCATTGGTGGAAGTTCTAAATTCTGGCTTGGAGAGAGAACAGCATGCTGCAATTGCAGCATTGGTTAGACTTTTAAGTGAGAATCCTTCAAAAGCCCTAGCCGTGGCAGATGTTGAAGTGAATGCAGTAGATGTTCTTTGCAAGATCCTTTCATCAAATTGCTCCCTGGAGCTGAAGGGTGATGCTGCTGAGCTCTGCTCTGTTCTTTTTGCAAATACAAGAATACGGTCTACTGTAGCTGCAGCTCGATGTGTTGAGCCACTGGTGTCTCTTCTTGTTACAGAGTTTACTCCTGCTCAGCACTCAGTTGTCCGTGCTCTGGATAAACTTTTAGACGATCAGCAGTTGGCTGAACTAGTTTCTGCTCACGGTGCAGTTGTTCCTCTGGTTGGCCTATTGTATGGCAGGACTTACTTGCTCCATGAGGCTGTCTCAAGAGCTTTGGTGAAGTTGGGCAAAGACAGACCTTCTTGTAAGATGGAAATGGTGAAAGCTGGGGTCATTGAGAGCATACTTGACATACTCCATGAGGCGCCTGATTTTCTTTCTGCAACATTTGCAGAATTGCTGCGAATATTGACAAATAATGCTACAATTGCCAAAAGCTCATCAGCATCAAAAGTTGTCGAGCCTCTTTTCTTGTTGCTATCACGATCTGACTTTGGTCCAGACGGACAGCACAGTGCCTTGCAGGTTCTTGTTAATATTTTGGAGCACCCACAGTGCCGTGCTGACTACAGCTTAAGCTCTCACCAAGCTATTGAACCTTTAATACCACTGCTAGACTCTCATGTTCCAGCTGTCCAACAGTTGGCTGCTGAGTTATTATCTCATTTGTTGTTGGAGGAACACTTGCAACGGGATCCATTGACCCAACAAGTTATTGGTCCACTTGTTAGAGCACTTGGATCTGGTATTCACATTTTGCAGCAAAGAGCTATAAAGGCTCTTGTAAGCATTGCACTTATTTGGCCAAATGAAATCGCAAAGGAGGGTGGTGTTGTTGAGCTATCTAGTGTGATACTGCTGGCTGATCCTTCACTTCCTCATGCTTTATGGGAATCTGCAGCCTCGGTTTTGTCTTGCATTCTGCAATTCAGCTCTGAATTTTATTTGGAAGTTCCCATCGCTGTTCTTGTAAGATTGCTGCATTCAGGTTCAGAAAGCACTGTAATTGGAGCACTTAATGCTCTTCTGGTGTTAGAAAGTGACGATTCAACCAGTGCTGAAGCAATGGCAGAAAGCGGTGCAATTGAGGCCCTCTTGGAGCTCCTTAGATGCCATCAATGCGAGGACACTTCTGCGAGATTGCTGGAAGTATTATTGAATAACGTAAAAATTAGGGAATCAAAAGCTTGCAGGGCTGCCATTTTACCCTTGTCTCAGTACCTTTTGGATCCACAAACACAAGGTCAGCAGCCAAGATTGCTGGCTACTCTTGCCTTGGGTGATCTGTTTCAGAATGAGACTCTTGCTCGATCTGCTGATGCCGTTTCAGCTTGTCGCGCCTTGGTCAATCTGCTTGAAGACCAGCCCACGGAGGAAATGAAAGTGGTGGCTATTTGTGCTCTGCAGAATCTTGTAACATGCAGCCGGTCAAACAAAAGAGCAGTTGCAGAAGCTGGTGGGGTTCAGGTCATACTTGATCTGATTGGTTCCAGCGATCAAGATACTTCAATTCAGGCGGCTATGTTCATTAAACTTCTGTTCTCCAACAATACAATCCAGGAGTATGCTTCAAGTGAAACTGTGAGGGCTATAACTGGTGAGTTCCTGTCTTGTTTACAGAATTGGTTTGGTGTTTGTATCTTTTTGTCTAACTGCCTCTATCTGTTACCCTTTACTTACCACCACAACGCCATGCATGTCTGACTTGCCTCTCACTAATTGATCTTGTCCTGAAAGCTTTTGTTATGTTGGTGCAGTAGGAAAGCTGTTAGTCATCTAAGATATGCGCGCCATGTGTTTTCAAATGTGAAGGATTCTGATCCTAGCCTCTGAATATATGCATGAGAAAGGAGTAGATATTTATGTGCGTAGGAGTAAAGATGGTGTGGATTAAAATTATTGGTCCATCGTAGGATTTTCTTATCCTCAGGTCTTACGTTAAGTAGATTAAAATTTGCAGCCGGGCTCTTTCAGTTGGATAGAAAAGAAATAAAATTCCTGTGTCAAGCAGTAATTTTTTTTTCTTTTTTCTTTCCCCCCCCCCCCCCCCCCTTTCAAGCATACATGGATTTTAACTGTCCAATGTATTTCATCTCGCAGCTGCTATAGAGAAGGATTTGTGGGCAAGCGGAACAGTAAATGAGGAATACTTGAAGGCACTAAACTCATTGTTTGGCAACTTCCCACGTTTAAGAGCCTCTGAACCTGCTACTCTCAGTATACCCCATCTTGTGACCTCTCTCAAAACAGGCTCAGAGGGAACTCAAGAAGCTGCCTTAGATGCCCTATTTCTTCTGAGACAAGCTTGGTCTGCATGCCCTGCTGAAGTATCTCGTGCTCAGTCAATAGCTGCTGCTGATGCAATTCCCCTGCTGCAATATCTGATCCAATCTGGTCCACCTCGTTTCCAAGAGAAGGCTGAATTTTTGTTGCAGTGTTTGCCTGGAACA
The DNA here is from genome assembly GCA_963680865.1 of Spergularia marina. Classification (NCBI taxonomy): domain Eukaryota; kingdom Viridiplantae; phylum Streptophyta; class Magnoliopsida; order Caryophyllales; family Caryophyllaceae; genus Spergularia; species Spergularia marina. Next base: position 30,756,283 of record OY804545.1, on the reverse strand, counting down.
CTTACTGTAATAATTAAACGTGGAAACAATATGCGGCAATCAGTGGGAAACGCAAGCGTCTATTGCAAGCTGACATTAGGGAACAATCCATTTAAACAAACGAAGGTAAGTTTGCTCCCCCACCCCCCTTTATCTTTACTGCTAAGCAGCTTGGGGCTTTTACTTTTGTTCCGTATCTATCCATTAGCTCCTGCTGGTTAGGCCTTTACTGGTTCTTCAGTGAAATAGAAACATAGTAGCATCTTCTTTAAGTTTACTTTCCCTCTATGTTGTCTTCACAGGTTGTATCGACGGGTCCTAATCCAGAGTGGGACGAAAGCTTTACATGGTCTTTTGAAAGTCCTCCCAAGGGCCAGAAACTACATATATCCTGCAAGAATAAGAGCAAAGTGGGAAAGGTAAGAGGCTATCTTACATGAGATTGCAGAACGTAAGTTACACGACGGATGCATTTTTTCTCATCTCTGAATTTCTTTGCCTTGGCAGAGTTCGTTTGGTAAGGTTACAATCCAGATTGACCGAGTAGTGATGCTGGGAGCAGTGGCCGGGGAGTATACTCTGCTGCCTGAAAGCAAGAGTGGCGCTTCAAGAAATCTGGAAATTGAATTCCAATGGTCGAACAAACAATGATCCACCAGTACATATATACTTTTGTCAAAGGTGTAGTAAAGATCTCAGCTCGAGTTAAACATGATTAGAGCAGATCCCGGGATGATTAACTCGCTTATCAGTAAGTTTTGCGACCGATTCTTGTCAAAATTCCTCCTTCCCTGCTGCTATTCTATCAGTTGCACCTTTTTCTTTGATTGTTTGTGGTGAAAGTGTACATAGAGTTTCCGAGATCAAATTTGTATTTTGTATCGTAGTATACAATACACATGCTTTTTGTTCCTAGTATACATGTGTGTATTGGCAATGACTCATTCGTGAATTCTTTTGTAAACTACTAAGCTGAAAGACGCTGCAAATACTGCTACAATTACTCTTACACCAAGCATGATAGTTTCGATTTTCATTTTGTGCAGATGAGTTGATTAGTACTTATTCATAAGTTACTTATTGCACAAAAAAGAATTAAACCGAGTACAAAGAGTTAGCCACTCGAGTGTATACAAGAATTTTCTCAAAATCCGGGAAGACGTTTTCATTCAAACTTATACACCATAGCTTGCGAAGGTATTTCTTACAAAGATGTGCTTGCACATCCTCATGGAGGGAGTAATTCTCAGTTCTCTCCACGAGATGGGCTAACAGCTTAACACTACTCTTCCCTCAAAACACGTGAAACAACAAATTTTTCGAAACCAATAAAGTTGTTCGGTATATCATTTAAATCGAGGTCAATGTGGTATCGTTTGTTTCCGAAGTTTAAAGTGTGGATTCTATTCTTACGGTTATACTCCCTCCGTCCCAGATCAAACGCCCCAAGACGTTTTTGTAGTGGAATAAGAAAAATTGATATAATAAGTTGAGTGGGGTAAAAGGAGGAGAGAGAATGTGAGGATTAATAAAAGTAGGAGAGATAATGTGAGAGAAGATGTAATAATTTAATAAAAGTAAGAGAGAGAAATATGTCTCAAAATAGATGGGGTGTTTAAAGTGGGACGTCCCAAAATGAAATATGAGGCGTTTGAACTGGGACGGAGGGAGTAGGTTTTTAGATCATCTCCTCCTCATCTAAGAGACAATTAATAAGTAATTTTTTTATCACGGAGTATAGTACTCGTACTGTTACTTTCTGCTTTTTCTATTTTTAGAAAAAATTAATGATATTATTATTAGATAAAAAGAAAAAAAAATGCAAATCAGATCCAACTCCAAGTCTTAAAAAAAAAGAGAAAGAGACGTAAGAGTAAAAAGTAGAAATGGGAAATGACGAAAAACACATGGAAGAAAGTAGCGTAATTAGCGTAAAGCATTATAACAACAGTCCAACACCTAATTAATTACTCTTATTAACTTTTGTCTTTATGTCGTGTCTCGATTCCTTCACCAACACACTTTACTTCCCCAAACACTCACTCCCTCACTCTCTAGTCTCTCTCCCTCTCCTCAACTCGCTTCTCAACTCACTGAGTCACCGACTCGCCAAAACTTCACCTTCACTCCTCCTTATTACCCGCTCCACTCCCAAACCAAACCAAAACAAACCAAAACAAACTGTTCCCCTCTCTTCAACTCACTGAGTCACCGACCGAGTCGCCAACAGATCTCTGATAAACAATGGCGGTGTTATGGACGGCGGCGATGGTTATATTGCTGTCTATCGTTATGATGATAGAGTGTGGTAGCGGTATTACATTCTCGTCGAGGTTGATACACCGGTTTTCCGACGAGTTGAGGGGGTTTTCCGGCGAGAGTTCACCGCCGGAGATGGGAAGTAAGGAGTATTACCGGCGGCTTTTGATCGGAGATTTACAACGGCATAAAATGAAGATGAAATTAGGGCGTCAACGCGAGGTGGTTTTTCCTTCTCAAGGTGGTCAAGTTTACGCTTCCGGAAATGACCTTGGTTGGTATGTTATTGTCACTCTTAATAATGTTATATATATTTTTGTTTTAGTATAAAGTTTTTATCTTTGTGATTTATCTACTTATAATGTTTAAGTTTACGACCCCAAATTAGTAGCTGACTTGTTGATTGTGATGATTACGCAAAGGTTCGATCTTTGATATCACTAGGTTATATATTTGCACTGATTTTAACCAAAGGCTAAGTGGGTTGCTTTCGATTTTATGAGGGCGTAAAGATGAAGTTGGAACTTGGATGGTGTTGTGACTTGTGACATACTATAGGTTATGAAAATGTAATGCAAGCAAAATTGTGTTTAAGATGAGGGATGCTGGAATATGATGTTGATGTGTGAAGCGTAAAAAGCTTCGATTTTTAGTAGTATAATAAGTTCAGGATTTTGTGAAAAGGTGAGGATATGCATTTTGTACAATGTAAAGAGGAGTTTCCTAATGTGGTCGAAGCTTGTTGAGTTTCACTTCTCAGTGATGGAGATGGTGATACTCAAAAGGAAGGTGGGGGTGTTGTAAAATTTGGGAAAGTAGAGATATAATTGGCCATTGATTCGACAACATATTCAAAGGGTCTCCGGAGGGTAGGATATGCCTGATGAAATTTTAAAGGTACACTTGGGACTTCGAAGTGTGCTCCCAGGTTTTGTATGATTCTAAATGCATACTCGTCTATGATGGATTGGTCTAATCAGGTCTGAAATTGTGTGAAATCGGCTGAGAAGCTGAAAAATATGTCATCACAAGTGCATCTAATTGAATAATCGATATTTTATCCACATATCTCCTCTCTTATCTGAGCTTGGGTCTCTTGGCTTCATTATTTTTTGGTACCAAAACATGTTAATAAACTGGATATTTTGCTGCTCTTGTTGTGTGATGTTACAGGTTACACTATACATGGATTGATATAGGAACACCGACTGTGTCATTTCTGGTTGCTCTAGATAGCGGAAGTGACCTGCTGTGGGTTCCTTGTGATTGTGTCAAATGCGCTCCTCTTTCAGGCATTGATGACAGTAGTTTAGACCTGGTACGCTCCTCTCCTGTATTCCTCCCTTTTGTTACCTTTTCTTCCCCTTGCTCCCCTGTATTCTTGAAATTAGCTTGCTATTGTTCTCTCATGTAGTTATATTTGCTCATTCTGCTTTACTCATTTGGTCTTCACTTCTTTAGTATCTCTGGAATATTGGATCAACTTTAAGTTGGATCTGTATGCTATTGTTGCCTAATTTGATTGGACCTTTTGGAATGCATATATGTAATTCTATGGAATTCTAATAGCTTACCAATCTATCTATTGAGTGACGTATCTGTATTTTAGTCAGATACCTTTCCGGATGTCTTTTAAGATCTTCGTTCTCAATGAAAAGCCATGATTAGAACCAGTTAAACGGAAGAATAGTTTTTGGAAGGAGCTGCTAAAAGATTTGACTCATGTGAAACAGTTTCTAAAGAGTAGTTGCCCTTTTTGGTTCTCTATGTATAGAGATCGAAGGTGTCTTGTTGTTGTACTTAGACGTTTCATTTTACCCATGTAGGGTTAGGAAAAGTGTCGTTAGTTAGCCCCAATAGAATGACAGAATGGTGGTCTGAAGAAGAAACTTAAATGGGTTCAACATTTGGTACGAGGGTGGTGGACTAGTGGAGGGCTGAAGTTGCCATTTGGTAGGAATTAGAATTAAAGATAGTAGTGTGTGACATAGCAGAATACATTAGGTAAGGTTCTATAACATGTCTTGTTGTTGTACTTAGACGTTTCATTTTACCCATGTAGGGTTAGGAAAAGTGTCGTTAGTTAGCCCCAATAGAATGACAGAATGGTGGTCTGAAGAAGAAACTTAAATGGGTTCAACATTTGGTACGAGGGTGGTGGACTAGTGGAGGGCTGAAGTTGCCATTTGGTAGGAATTAGAATTAAAGATAGTAGTGTGTGACATAGCAGAATACATTAGGTAAGGTTCTATAACATGTGTAGAAGTTCAGGTAATCTTTGACAGAAGACCCTTGCGTTTGAGATGTTTGTTCTCTTTTATAAAGAGTAAAGAAGAAAAGCATGGATCTTTAGAGTAATATAAAGGCAATATAAAGAGGAACTCCTTTTAGTGTAAATTCTGTTGAAGTCTTGAGAGTTTCTCTTTAATTTTTTTCTTCTTTTGTCTTCCAATAAATTTAGGATACTAATATCACTCAAAGTAACCGTTTACAAAAACAGAGAACAAATCTCTTTTAAACCTACATGTAGCTGAAGCTATCAAGACAAGAGCTTGATTTAGACATTTTCTTTCTATTTAAAGTAAAAGGTGGGTTCCCCTTGTGTTCTTGAAGAAGTCGTTACACTGTTAGCTATAGGTCAGGTGTTTGTAATGCTTGTAAGCGTTTTAGCACTTATTTCCAATGATTGATTGGCAGGTGCTCCTTGGTCTATGGGGCATCTATTATGCAGGATAAGGATCTCAAGGAGTACACTCTGGGTAGGTCAAGCACCAGTAAGCCACTGAACTGCAGCCACCAGCTCTGTGATATGGGAACAGATTGTACAAGCCCTACGCAATCATGCCCTTACACTGTTAGCTATAGGTCAGGGGACACATCAACTTCTGGCCAGCTTGTGGAGGATGTTGTACATCTCTCGACCAATAACAATCCGTCAGCTGCACCTCTGAAAACTTCTATCATTTTCGGGTACACTTAGTTATTTGATGCTATGCCTAATACTTTCAGCTTGTTCATTGAGACATTGTGCCATTATATCACTGTTCTTGTTACAGTTGAATAGTTGATTATCTGCTATCCCTCTTAGAAAATCTTAAAAATTATCACCATGGTATTGTTACAGGTGTGGGAAGAGACAAAGTGGTGTTTACTTGGACGGGGTTGCTCCTGATGGTGTTATGGGTCTTGGGCTTGGGGAAATATCTGTTCCAAGTTATCTAGCAAAATCTGGGTTGATCAAAAACTCTTTCTCACTATGCTTTGATGACGATGGCTCTGGTAGAATTTTTTTCGGAGACCAAGGAAGTACTGCTCATCATTGGACTCCACTACTGCGGTTGAATGGAGATTAGTATGTCTTTAGTTTGTTGATATTTAATGTATTATCAGACCAGAGGACTACAATTGTGTTGCCTCATTTATCATTTATTTTCTGGTGCTGACTCTCTCCCTCTTTTCTTACTAATCAATCTAGTTCAACTTATATTGTTGGTGTGGATGCATTCTGTATTGGGAAGGGTTCGTGTCTCAAGCAATCAAGCTTCCATGCTCTTGTTGACAGTGGGACTTCTTTTACAGCAGTGCCAGCTGAAGTTTATGCAAAAGTTGTCCAGGAGGTAACTTTGTCTGACTTGTATCATTTTAAGCAATGTTTTGATACTCTGATGTCACATAATCTGGTGTTCATTCATTTCTGTTCTCGGTAGTTTGATGAAGAAGTTAATGCTGCCAGAGCAAATTTCGATGTACCTTGGGAATATTGCTATAAGTCAAGGTTAGTTATCTGTTTTTGTATCATACTTCTTTGATTTCTATATATGTGCTTGCAAATTATATCATGCTTTACATTCCACAAGTCTGAGGGTTCTTTTTTGTGGCATTAGTGAGCAGGACCCTGATGTTCCTTCAGTAAAGTTGGTCTTATCAAATAATGAAAGCTTTGTAGTTCAGAACCCAATATTTCTTTTGCATGGGAGCCAGGTTAGTAATTTACATGATGCACTTCCTTCTTCTCGTCTTTCCTTCGTCATTGATCTTTTACACCTCACTGACATATACTCATCATCAAATATGCTCATGCTCACTTGTGGCTGTTGGGCTAATGTTTTCTGAGGTTATCATTATGTTATCTATGGTCTTTCGTATACTGCCGTCGCATGCTTGAGTGAGACCTGAGGTTTAGCTCAACCATCATATCCACTGAACTAGTTATAGGAGCTCAATTACTTGGTCAATACATTTGTTTAAGACCTTTAGGTGAAAGTGATTTGGAGGATGAGCAAACATTTAAAAGTTAAAACCATCTATTCTGAAAGATATGAAGACCCAAAGCACCTTCTAAGGTGTTGTCAATGTTCTCTTAGGCAACCGATATTTAGTAATGCATAGTATCAGGTGATGATTGACTTAGGCTTAGCGCTAAGATCGTTTTGTGTCGTCTACTCTAATAGGCTTTGAGCTAAGATCATTTTGTTAATGTTCTCTGTACTCTGTACTTGAGAATTGCTTTTCTGGTGCAGGGAATATTGGGATATTGTCTGGCTTTACAAATTATTCCAGGAGATATTGGCATCATTGGGCGTAAGGGCTCTCTGTTTCTGTTAATTCCTCTATTTGATTTGCAAGAAAACCTTGTTTTGCCCCCTCATGAATGAAATGCCATTCTGCAGAGAATTTCATGACTGGATATCGCATGGTGTTTGATAGAGAAAACATGCAATTTGGCTGGTCTCGTTCGGACTGTAAGTAATAATTTTTTTATATCTATTGAGATGATTTTGACTAATAAACTTACTGTATGAGGCTCCTTTGTTGTATCACTGATGATGATATGTGTGTGCTGACTGCTGAGCTTATTTATTGCCGTGGCATGGTTAAGAAGAAATGTTTAGTTCAAACCCATATTCTTTGTTGTTGGGTTAGACTGATATACTGTAAGAAGAATCTGCTCACGTCTTTGGTGTTTACAGGCCAAGAGCGTAGCAATGGAACAACACCACCATCGTCTTCATCTGCAGCCAGTAATTCTTCGGATGCATTGCCGACTGAACAAAGCAGCAATGTGGGGAATGCTGTTGCTCCTGCTATTGCAGGAAGGGCTCCATCCAAAGCTTCTGCAGCCAGAGTGTTCCATGGTTCAGTTTCGATACTTCTATTAAGACTGCTTTGCTTGCTCGCTTCCTACAGTCTTCTGTGGTATACCGAGCAATAGATCTGCCCAATACCGATGTAAATACAATCATTGCATTTACTATTCATCCAATGTCTACGTTTTTTCCCCTGTAAGTCATTGGATATATAGCAGGCCTCTAATATCCATTTCCTTATCTAGTAATCTCCTGTTAAATTCCTGTATATAATCGACTGAGCTTTTATGCGATACAGAGTATATGCTTTGATGGGGTTTCCCTTATATTTTTGGGTTCATTTCTCGATTTCATTCTAGTCTTGATTTACACAATTTTCATGAAGGGTCATTCTGAAACATGCTCTTTGTGCCATCTGACCCGATCTCAGTCCCGAGCTGGTTATGACCTATGAGCACACGGTATTGCGAGTTTTGTACAAAGAACGCTAAATTGGGTCAAATCTAGAAGCACAAGCAATTTCTCTGGCAGAAGGTGCAGAGAATGTCTCAGTCTCTACTGTTTCGTTGTTGTTTGTTCAGTAATCATACATTATGCACCCTCGTCGAGCGGGCCCACAGCTAGAGCAACAGCAGACAACCTGGAGATAGCAAGAGCTCCAGAGCTGAGCCAGCTTCTGATGGTCGTTAATCTTTGACATCCCTGCCGTCTAGTTTCTATTATTTATGTTTTGACATCGTGAGACCTCTATAGTCTGTACCAACCTTTACAGCCTGTTTGGTAGGAAGGAATCGGGAGGAAATGAAAGGAAAGAACAAAACTTTAAGGTTGAAATCTCGAGTGTAAAGTGTCCCATCTCGAGTTTCTATCTCTTTTGGTGGATTTTCTTAGTTTTAATGATCGAACCAAACTATCTTAACCCTATCTATTACCATCAAAACAATCACATCCGTACGATCTACCGGAGTAGGCATCATGTCTCCGAATCTTCGGACCGGCACAGGCATGTCTAAGGAAGGCCTTTGTTAGAAAGTTTCTAATGAGAAAACTAGGCAGGAAAAGGTTAAAACTTGTAGTGGTAGGGGGTAGCAAAAGGAAGGGAAAAGGTGAGGGACATCACCTTTAGATCTTATTAATAATATGACTAATATGAATATGATCATAAAGTCCAAAATAATGTAATATAGTTTATAGTAAACTTAGTAGTTGTGGTAATTGCTAATTAAGATTTGTTATGAGCCGAAGAAAAGAATCTTAATTTGTTGGAGGGAACTTTCCGTTGAAACCGTGTGTATGTGTTGTTTGTTTAAGGTATAAAAACTCAGCTGTCTCCTTCTCATTCTATGCACATTTTCATACAATCATCTTACAACAAACAAACACCTACTTATAAGTTATATATACATAGCTTGTGTGACTTAAAACATCATTTCTCACCTGATTCCGAAAACCCTCCAAGATTTAAGGTCATTTCCATTCATCAGTGTATATATATACATTGCGAATTTTTTTGGTTGCAGGATATATACTTCTGTGGCCGACCCCAATCATTTTGGAAATAAGGCTTGGTTGTCGTTGTTGTAGGATATATACTTTTGTAAATCTGTAAGGTGTGATAGTCTGAGGTGTACGTGTTTTGTTTGTCGCGGAAATTTTGTCTGTGAGTTCAAATATGGGCATTGTGTCTGAACTGATGGGTGGCGGGCGTAAGTATAAGAAGAAAATGAAGCAGTTTCAGACTGTTGAGCTTAAGGTCAGAATTGATTGTGATGGTTGTGAGCTTAAGGTCAAGAAAACCCCGTCTTCACTCTCTGGTAAGTTCTTGTTTAATTTACTAACCTTGTGTTTGAATTTCCTTAACCGCGAAAATTCTGAATGTATCAAGATTAGTTAATTAAACCATTGTGATACAAATTCAATTTTTCAGGGGTGAAAACAGTGGAAATAAACAGAAAGCAGCAGAAGGTGACAGTTACAGGATATGTAGAGGCGAAGAAGGTACTAAAAAAGGCGCAGTCTACAGGGAAGAAGGCCGAGATATGGCCTTATGTGCCTTACAATCTGGTGGCTCAACCATATGCTTCTGTTTCTTATGACAAGAAAGCTCCTCCTGGTTATGTAAGAAGGGTTGATTTCGTGGACAACCCTCAAACTGGCACTGTGGCGCGATTTGATCAGGATCCGTTTGTCTCCATGTTTAGTGATGACAATCCAAATGCTTGTTCTATAATGTAGATTTTTCATCATTCCACTTGTTTAGGTGTGTTTTTTCGTTGAATACAAATTTTGGCTATGTCTATGTAAATGTTTAAGGATTAACTTGTTAGGACAGACACACTGTAGTACACTATCAGACCAGAATACGTTTACCAGTTTATGCCTGTTTGTTACACACCAAAGGCCTGGTTCTTTTGTTGTAGATTGCAGTCGAAACCTTTTACTTTCGGTTATTTTTCTAAGATGAATACAGGTTTCTGTTTCCAAATTGCTCTGGACTCAGGTCATTTGGCATGTTTGGACGTAAGGGTCGTCTCAAATTTGTCAGGTGCGCGCAGTAATCCTTTATATACAGACCTTGTAACACATAGTATCTCAAAAACTATCATGTACGTGTAGGTTGGTTTATTGAAGAAATATACTTAAATGTTCCCTGAAGATTATAGTTATATATACACAGCCATTGGTACAAAATTCTCATCGGATCATCATTATCATCATTCGGAACTTGCATATGTCGTGTATCTCATTCTCACATCACCATTAGAAATGTGGCTTTATGCAGAGAGGGAGAGAACAGTAAGGAACTCATCACTTGGCTTCTGAGGCACATTTTGAAAGGCGATAATAAGACTATACAACTGACGTATACTACAATAATATGTGTTTACTTCGCCCTATTTCCACTGTAAATACCTTCAAATTTTATGTCATAAAGAAGAGTCTCATTTGCTGGTATATTGCAGTCTCCTACAAACAGAATCGCGCTACTGTCAGAACAATAATCAGTACCCAAGGAGACGACAATGTAGCCACAACTTTGTACTAATCGCGAAATCAGGTAAATATTAAGTGCATTAGTGTCTGGTCTGTCATGATGGAAAATGAAAGCCACCATTCAGAAATCAGGCTACCAGAAAAAGATCAGCATTATCAAATCTAACACTAATCTGTAACAAACAAGATTTGTATTAATAAACGCGGAATCATGTAAAGCTTAACTAGTGACATCCTTGTACGACTGAGTTACATCAACATTAGTGTATTTAGTGTGTAAAATGAAAGCCACAATTCAGAAATCAGGCTACTAGAATAGATCAGTATTAGCAGATTTAGCACTAATGAGGTATAATGTTAGCTGTAATCAACGCGATCATTTCCTCTTAAGCGAACAAAGCAACAAATTCATCCAAAGTTATAAGCATTATAGTGTAAAAATATGATCATATATATAAATAGAAAGATTATATTGATGCTGATGCTTACTAAATTGTAAGATTACCTGAAAAGCAACCAGCTGGTTCTGGTCCATAAGCTAAATGCGGAGGAATACGAAGCTTACGTTTCCCACCTGTGCACGAATGCCCAACAATCAATGTCGTGAACTGCAATTATCTAAAAGCAGAACCACAAAAGCACTTGACAGTATTAGACTAGACTAGGAATGAAGAGATGTTTAGACGCGTACCAACTTGCATTGGAGGTACCCCGTCACCCCCGAAAATTCCCTGATCCAATCCCTTAATAACCTGAAAATTCAGTGCAATTAACTCAACACGCATCACATAAAGTCTCGGGCAAGGTAAGACGGTCTAACAGTAGTTTAAAAAAACCCGAAAAATTGATACTGAGCAAAGATATACTAGTACATACTTTGCCAACGCCAATGCGCATAGTGAGTGGTCTGCCACGCTTATAGCTACTGTCAAAAACAGTCTCATCACCAAACCTCGCAGTATAATGCACCTAAAATTGAACCAAACAACCTTGATTTCAGTAAACTTTACGCCAATGCACCTCATTAGAGGGTCAGATGTACGCAGCCTTATGAAAATTTCGATGAAAATAGATTCAGCAAAAAAAAAAAGGTAAAGGAAGCAGCAGAGACATTGATGAGCTCATTGTAAGGTGCAGGAGGTCCAAAACCAAGAACAAGGTCACAGTAAGCCAAGCCAGAGCGGACTACATTCATCTCACAAGTTGGCTCGGCCGTGGTAGCGTAATACTCAATCCTTGTTGCATCAGCAGAAGATGAAAAACCCAGCACTACTGAGGCTGCCATTGCTCCAATCAACCCCATTTCTAATGTCTTTCGCCTTCCCGCCATCGCCGGTTTAAGCGAAGATTTGATTGCCTGGACTTGGAATTTACATTGTGTTGGACTGATTTTTGCATTTGGCTTCACAATCACTGCTCCTGCTGCTGTTGCTACAGTTGCGCAGACCGCCATTTTCTTTCTTGTTTTTATTTTTAATTAATTTTTTTGTTTATTCAAAGCTCGAATTTTTGTTGGTAGTTGATTAAATTTCTTATCCAGAAGACATGATGATAAATGAACCATCAACTTTTTATCTCTCTGTCTCTTCAGAAATCAGCCCTTTTTGGTTCTGTTATTATCTGGTATTTTTGACAGTTACAGTTTTAACTGTCAGGAAGTGGGCTTGGGGTTTGGGCCTAGCTTATATGGGCCGGGTTTCCTTTTCAGCCCAAAAGTACTAATTGGGTGTTGGGCTGAAGTGTGGCACCACCCGATGACACTCTATCGCCTTTGGACTACTTAGACCCCGTGCGATTTAACCTACTCCGTATTAAATAATGTTTTTAAATCAGATTAGATTTATTCAAATCAAATCAAATCAAATTCTATCAGTTTCATTCAAATTAAATCGAATCAGATCAGAATTATCCAAATAACAATCAATGAACCTAGTTTATTTTTAGTTATTAATGCGTCTAAATGTAGTTAATTTATCAATTCATTCAAATCAAATCAAATCAAATTCATTCAAATCAAATCAAATCAGAAAAATACAGTTCAACCGCACATGGCCTTATGGTGGGAATTGAGAGTACTGTGTGTTGATTAAAAACGTCGTCATTTGATTCGAACTATTCTTATATAGAGTACTCACTCTAGAACCAAAGTAGTAAAGCCGAAATCGTGAAATGAACTATACTCACTTATCTCAATTTGTTATTCTTTACAAGTACATTGTATTTTAGGGGATTAGGGTAAGCATACATACCTTGCAGAGTTGGAGTTGATAATTGATTGGAGCTCATAGTTCATTTTTCAAATTGGTTGAGATGGCTGTTGAGGTATAAAAACCATTGTAGGTGCCTTAACCATCAGTCTAGACTTTTGGCTCAGTTGCTTATCTAACAATGACAAAAGGTAAATACTCTCGTAAAGGATAGCGTTGTTACCGTAATACATGAAAATTTCTAAGATCAATTTCATCCATCCATTTTCAATTTCCCGCGGAATATTTTGTTCGTCTCCATTGATGGAAATTACACTAATTAACCGAGAAAACAGGTTTTTACATGTCAAAGCAATAAAAATTAACAACATTTTAATTAACAAAAACACTTCTGACTCTTACTCTTCCTCTGTAAATTCTCTTCAATCTCCTTTTTTCTCGCATCTCTTCTTTCTCTCTTGTCCCATCATTTTGTTTTTCCAATTTACTTCCTTAAACATTCGTAATCCTTAAATTTTCGAAACCACTTTTAATTTCATTTTTCGCAATTTTCTTCTTCTTCTTCTTCTTCCTCGTCATGGATGATCATTTTCCTTTTTGATCACATTGTGAATTTGTTACGTAAATTTAAAGATTATGGGTCGTGTAAAACTTCAGATTAAAAGAATAGAAAACAAAACAAATCGTCAAGTTACGTTCTCGAAACGAAGAAATGGACTCATCAAGAAGGCTTATGAACTCTCAATTTTATGTGACATTGATATTGCCCTTATCATGTTTTCTCCTTCTGATCGTCTCAGCCATTTTTCCGGTAGAAAAAGGTACGTATGTCTCTTATTTTTGTAAACTTTTTAGTTATATCTTTTTAACAATTTCTTAACTTGCCACTAGTAGTTCGAAACTTGTAATGGATCACAAAATATACTATACCATTGTTGTTGTCGTATTCGTCACGACGTTTACAATGTCACGTTCATCATAGATGTCACAATAATTTAACTCTGCGTTTTGTGCATGTTTTATGAATGTAGAATTGAAGACGTGTTAACCCGTTATATCAATCTTCCCGATCATGATAGAGTAAGGTAAAATTCTGTTTTCAACGTGTGTATAAATCAAGTTTCAAAATGTTGCTTGTGACAAGAATCATGTACTAACTTTTTTTTTTTTTACGTTGGACGTGGATTGCCTAGCCCTGTGCATAACAGAGAGGTAAATTGACTAAAATTTCAATTGTTTTTGTTAGATGCGCGACTTTATTACCAGTCCATAAACGTGACTATAAGTGCGACTTTTTAAAAACTTACGAGGTGTCGAATATTTGAATGTTTGTGCAGTACTTGCTTAGCATCCTTAAGAAACTCAAGACGGAGAATGACATTGCTCTTCAGCTTGCCAAGTTCGTACTCGATCTTCCTCTTTCGATGTTTCGATTTCGAGCGCATCAACAATCATATTTACTTGATCATTTTATCATATTATTGATGCCATGATAAGTATTTTTCTTGACTAACATGTAACATGATTTTTGTGGCAGTCCAGCAGAATCTAATTCAAATCTTGAGGTACAGAGCCTTTTCTTTATTAGTTAATCTAATTCAAATCTAACAATGTACCGTGAAAATTAAATACGAGTAATCTGTCTTGCAGCATTTTCAACAAGAAGTTAGTAATCTCCAAAACCAACTTCAGATGGCCGAGGATCAATTAAGGTGAGACGGTCTCACAGTAGAATTACCACAATGTTAGACGATACACAAATAGTACTGATGTTAATATCAAAACTAGTTTATTGCTCGATATGAAGTTTCATTCTCATATACGATTCCTGTTAGTCGACCTTAACTAAGACTTTATCATTGTTATTGGTTGTTGTTTCGGATAACTTGAAACAGGATTTATGAGCCAGATGTGATGGGCTTTACATCACTAGGAGAGGTTGAATCATGTGAGAAGAACCTGATGGATGTTTTATCACAGGTCACACAACGAAAGGTATTGCAAATTGTCTGATAGTAATCACCTGTGTTAAGGTCTAATGAGAATGCATACTTAGCTTCAGGTTTACGATTTGTTTGATTGTAGGACTTTTGGTTTTGTATGCAGAAGTATTTGCTGAATAATCACCTGTCAACATATGATCCTTCAGGTGTTCAGGTAAAAACTTTTTTGAGTACTAATGCTGACGTTTTTGGCAAATTTTTCGCGTATGTGTGACACAATGCACTGGTGTTCTTTGCATTATTCATGCATTTTCCTGGCTAATTATGCTTAATTGCTTATGTTGATCACTCTGAAAGATTTTCCTGGACACGAGCGAGGGAATGCCAACATCATTTGAAGACATGGGTTGGCTGCCGGAAAATGGTCACAACCAAAGTTACGCTAGCTCTGACCCTACTAATACTATTGCTATAAGGTAAATTTATCTTTCTCAAACATCCTCTAAATGCGCGACTTTGGCTTCCTAGAAGCGCAACATTTCTCCAGTGCCTCAAAGACTCCCGCCTATGTTAAGATAAGGGGAAAGGGGTCGGGATGTAATCACCCTTCCTCGTATGTTATAAATCACAGATGGCATAAAGTTATCTTACTTTTCTGCTGTGTATACTAACAATATTTTCGGTTTTTTTAAACTGAAGGCCAAACCATACCTCAGGGGCAGCAGCAACAGCCACAATATATGAAACTCTTGCACAAGGACAAGGGGGGAACCCAATCAATGTCGCGGCTGATCAGAACAATAATCAGATGGCAGGGCAACCTGTAGTTCATCATCAACAGCAACAGCAACAGCAACCGCAACTTGAGCAGCAACAGCAACAGCAGTCTCATGATTTACCAGCTTGGCATGAAGCTTACACTTCAACTGAGCTTCTCAATGCTTTAATGAACTCTACCACCCCATTTTCATCTTCCCTTATCAAGGTTTTTACCTCTTATCCGTCTTCAAACTTCATTTTGTAAGACAAAAATCGAGTCACTAGTCGTAGCCATGATTGTTGATGAAGCCTAGTCAATGGTTTTATATACTAACAATGAACTTCGTTGTGTGTTTGGTAAGCAACACGAAATGGGAGGAGGACACGGCATTGGGGGAGCAACACAAGGTATGGTTACAGGACAACAAGCAGAGACCCTCGATCCAACAGCCGGAGTAGGAGGTCAGGTTCAGTGCGGCGACGAGGTTCCTGCTGAACATTCCACTACTGCTACACCAAGTTTTGAACATCAAATCCAACAGCTCAATATGCAATGATTCAAACTTGGTAGTACATGTTTTACTACTTATACACCGTAGGATAAGCAGTGTGCTGTATGCAACTATATCTATCTGATAATTGATTCGTTGGCGTAGTATAGTAGTTACCGTATTTGGATCCCCTAGAGTTGAAAACAAACTCTATATATGGTAGAATTTTACTCAATAAGGTAAAAAATTGATTATTTTACTTATATTTTTGTACATCATTTGATGATCTCCTTTAATTATTATTAGTTTGGATAAACTCTAACAACTCTAACAAAAAATAACTCTAAGGGATCCGTAGTTAACGTATTTAGATCCATTTGAGTTGAAAATAAACTCTATATGGTAGAGTTTACCAAAAAAGATAAGAATAAATATATCTGTTAATTTATTTGTGCTTTTGAGATCCTCTTTATTTTGTCTTATTACCCGTTTTGGTAAAATTCTACCAACTCTACAACATATGAACTCCATAAGATCCTCACCCGTAATTAACTGTATATAAGACCACATATATGCATGACTTCCTTCCTCATCAAGGCCAAAGAATATAATGAAGAATCGATAACATCATAATAAATCAGCAGTGACTGTTATTCTCGTTGGAATGTAACTGTAACTACGGAGTACATCCTTTGTTTCATTGAGTTCTTTACGTACGTCTTCATTTAAACCGTACCGTACATAAAGAATTGAAAGATTCAACGTAATGAAATTTTCGCATGGGTTTTCTTTATTGACAGAAAACAACACAAGAAGTAGTTGATGTGATGTTATCAGTTGAATGAGGAACCCAAGTTGTTCAATTTTAATAAGTTTAATGGTATCTTACAAGTTACAACAACGTATCAGACTATCACTGTACATATGATTATTGCAGTGGATCATCACTGACGTAAAATTCGTACCTAATTAGTGAGGATCTAAGGATATGTGATGAGGTGCTTGGTTTCGCCGCAACCCATGATCGAAGAGGGCAACTTCCCAACCCGTTCAACGCCTTCCTCGAACACAATTCCCATACCCAAGAAGAAATGCGAATCGATATGACAGTGAAATAGCCAAACTCCCGGGTTATCGGCCTTGAAACGGATTGCGGTCCATCCATAAGGATGGACGGGTACCGTATTCTTTAGTATAGGATTAATTAGATTGTAGTTCTTCGGATCAGTAAACGGGTCGAACTTGCCGGATCCATAGCCCAACACCCAAAAATCATGCCCGTGTAGGTGCCACGGGTGAGTCTCACTAGTGTTATTAGTCAAGGAGTTTGCATTTTGTAACACAATGTCGATTGTCGTGCCGAATTCGAGCCTGTATATAGCGTTGCTAGTTGTGGCATTCGGGTTAGTCGGGGGGACATTTATGTCATAATTTCTCCAGTCGTAGCTCTCAGGTGGGGGCCTTTGATCGAATATATGGTGGAGTTTGTGCCTTAGTCGTACCTCCTTGAGCGCGACCAAGTAAGGTGTCGTTGGTAACATAAAGGAGACATTATTAACGGACCATTTTAGAAAACCGTTTACTCTGTTTTGTGTGTTTAGTAAAGTGATTACTCTGTGTGGGGTTATGGGTGGGGGTTCAATGAACCCCTCCCGGGCCTTGATGGCTAGGCTTTGAGCCATTCTTGGCGCGGTATCATTCCAAATAGGTCTATTGGTTGGGACTGTGGGCGGGTCGGTCTCTGGTGTGTTGGGGTAGTAGTTGAAGATGGCTAGACCGGTTGGCGTATTGGGCTTGCGGCTTACCACATTTGTTGTGACCCAATAGTTCCTGGATGGGTCTTGGTCGGCCTTAACCAAAACCGAGTAAGTCTCTCCCGAGTATATGAATAGGTTTTCGACATCAAATGGCTCAACATAGTGCCCGTCTGCTTCAACTACTGTCATGTTATGCCCCTGTTTGACAATAAAGTACAAACTCATTTCAGATATGCATTATTGACTATAGAGTAAACATTATATTAAAATACTAAAGTAAACAATTTTACGTAATTTTTATGAAACAAGTCCATCCGAAATTGTTTATATACAATAAAAGATTAAAAAATCGGTAGGGTTGGTACCACATGACATGAGCATTTAATCGAGCAGAAAACATAATAGGCGTGTGTCCTTGAGAAGGCCAAAGAATGTATTATGTACGTATGTTCGTATTTATGTAGTATCATAAAATTCATAACAATTCTTACCTCAATAGCAAAGCTAAGGGCAGATAAGGCCGTTAAGCTACCGATCCTGAATCGATACGTTTTGCCTGGAACAATAGTTAAGACAAACGGCAAGCAATCGGGACTTGTGGCGTTACAAATCCCAGGATTGGAAGGAGTAGTATTGACTGATGAGCAGTTGAATCGACCCCTTCCTTGTATCAGAAGTGACTGTCAAATTAAATCAAAGTAAAGATGCATGAGTTAATTAAACCACAACATGCTATAACAACAACCAAATCTAGCTAACTTCCAAAATAATTTGGGGTCGACTAACATGAATTGTCCTCTCGATTTGAAATCATCAGTAGATCAGATCGACAATAATAAGTAACTGAACCATGACAAACAGATTTGTAGTTAAATAAGTACCTGAGGTTCACCAACCCAGACAAACGGGATGGACGTCAATCCTGTAGCTGCCTCATACGTGCTCTTGTGCCACCAATCTGTTAGGAGGATGCTACGATCAAAGTCGTATTCGAATGGCTCCGACTGTCCCTCTGGAAGAGCTACATTAATCATGCCGTTCAAACCACCTTCTCTTTGCATACCGTAATGGGCATGGTACATATATGTACCTGGCTATATATCACAAGAAAATCGCGACATTAATTAGACCTTTAACATTTTACGTCTTGTGATAAGACTAATAACGTTGCATTATTAGTGAATCCCTTTCACTAAGAAAAAATGTTGTTAGAAATGATCTTACTCTGTCAACAACAAACTTGTAGGAGAAGGTATCTCCTGGAGTAATAGCACACTGAGTAACGCCTTCAGGTCCATCAAACCACGGTGTCCCGATCTGTATGCACGTATGTACAAAGAGAGCTACTTAATTAGACTAAAAACTTAAGTATATTTACGGTCGCTTTTCTATTATTATGTGCCAATTAACACTAACCTGTCGAATACCGTGCCAATGGATGGCAAGGTTCTCGGTAATCAAACCGTTTGTAACGTCGACGACGACGAGGTCACCCTGTCGAGCAGTGATGGTCGGTCCAGGGGAAAGACCATTGATGGTAATGGTTAACTTCTTGAAACAATCAGGGGACTTGAACTCATACTTAACATCCCATTTGAAATGCCTAATCTTGGCCTCAACACTTGTGCATGAAGCTACACAAAATATTACCACTAGAAGAGTATAGTAAGCAAGGTCTAATGTACTTCTTTTCACCATTGCTGTTGATCTACTTAGCTAGTATTATTGCTGCATTGTACATATCATATATATAGGTACAAAAATATGATGTACTTTGGGTTGTTAAAATGTAAGTCTTGGTATTTTTTTTAGTCAAAGTCAAGCTTTTAATTTGTCTTCTATGACGCCAACATGGGTATTATAATTTATTTATATATTCAACTTGGATAATGTCTACTACCTTTACACTTTGATCTCTTCCATGTTTAACAATTCAGATCAATATGTTTTGATCTTACTTTAGCTACTCTAAGTTTCGTCAAATTGGGATATTGCGCACAATTAATGACTAAGAAAAATTACATATTTCATTCAATTCAGTGTTCAAAATTGTTATATTACTACAAAGATTATTACGAGTTTTACAATGAGACTATCTATCTCATTATAAGTCGATCATATGATAAGAGTAAGACCCGTAATTCAATTTTACAAGAGTTTGAATTCTATGATTGATTGACTTCTGATTAACTCGATGAGTTAGTTGCATATCAAAACTATCCTAGTATACTATGATCCTCTATGAATAATAACAAAATGAGTGTGTTCAACAATGATCGATTAATACTACTTAGTAGATTTGAAGTCTAACACTCAAGCTAAGTCAAGTGAATTATATAACTGCTAATCATATAAGTATTAATTAATGGAAGCAATATTTTATGCAGCTTCACTGCCAATTCTTATCTTATCACTTATAACGCGTAATATTGTCAGCACACATCAAGTCATCAACGCGAGGATGCTTCGTTCTTTGATTCTTCACTTTTTAAGTATAGACGAAAAATGCCGAGTTGGATATTTGAAACATCGGAATTCCTTACCTTTAATTTGAATACGTAAGAAGAATAAAAAATGGATGTAACGAACTCAAACTGTCCAAATCTATAGGAAAAAAAATATATATATATTTGTACAAACTTTGATTATTTCTTACAAGTTACTACAACAGATTATTTTGGTTTGAAATTTGAAATTTTCGCCAGTAAATCAATAAAACATCAGGGCAGCAAGAAGAAAGAACGTACGAACAGAAGAACAAGAATAAAGCTTCATCATGACGTTTTAAGGATATGTAATGAGGCGCTTGGTTTCGCCGCAACCCATGATTGAAGAGGGCAACTTTCCAACCCATTCAACGCCTTCCTCAAACACAACACCCATGCCCATGAAAAAATGTGACTCAATATGACAGTGAAACAACCAAACTCCCGGGTTATTCGCTTTAAACCGGATTGCGGTCCATCCATAAGGATGGACGGGTACCGTATTTTTAAGTATCGGGTTAACCAGATTATAGTTTTTCGGATCGTTTAACGGGTCGAATTTGCCGGATCCATAGCCCAACACCCAAAAATCATGTCCGTGTAGATGCCACGGGTGAGTCTCACTGTTGTTATTAGTCAAGGAGTTCGCATTTTGTAACACAACATCAATTGTTGACCCGAATTTGAGCCGGTAAATGGCGTTGCTAGTTGTGGCATTCGGGTTAGTCGGAGGGACATTTACGTCGTAATTATTCGAATCGTAGGTGTCAGGCGGGGGACTTTGATCGAAGATACGGTGGCGTTGGGGCCATAACCTTATATCCTTAAGTGCGATCAAGTAAGGCGTTAGGGGTAACGTGAAGGAGACGTTGTTAAGAGACCATTTTAAGAACCCGTTTACTCTATTTTGTGTGTTAAGTAATGTGATCACCCTGTTTGGCGTTATGGGTGGGGGTACAATGAACCCCTCCCGGGCCTTGATGGCTAGGCTTTGGGCTACCCTTGACGTGGTATCATTCCAAACAGGTCCAGTGGTTGGAACTGTGGGTGGGTCTACTTCTGGTGGGTTTGGTATGTAATTGAAGATGGCTAGACCAGTTGGCGTATTGGGCTTACGGCTAACCACATTTGTTGTGGCCCAATAGTTCCTGGATGGGTCTTTGTTGGCCTTGACTAAGACTGAGTAAGTCTCTCCCGAGTATATGAATAGGCTTTCGACATCAAATGGCTCAACATAGTGCCCGTCTGCTTCAACCACTGTCATATTATGTCCCTGTTTGACGAAAAAAGTGCAAATTAAACTTTTACGTCTATCTTTGTGAAACCAATTTGTTCAAAACTATTGGGGAAAAAAACAATGGTAAGGTTGTCCCGTGTGAGCAATTGAGCAGGATGCCAGGACCTAATTAATAGGTGCGTCTAGTAGACACGCACCTTTTAGGTCATACTCAAGATTGATAGAAGAATAAAGAATGTCTAGTGTGTAGTGTATATATATTATAATAATTCTTACCTCAATGGCAAAGCTAAGAGCAGATAAGGCGGTTAAGCTACCGATCCTTAGTCGATGTATTTTGCCTGGTACAGCAGTTATCACAAACGGTGCGCAGTCGGGACTTGTGATGTTACAAATGTCGTGATCTGAAGCAGTAATGACTGAAGAGCAGTTAAATCGACCTCTTCCTTGTATTAGAAGTGACTGACAAATCAAATCAAAGCAAAGATCCGTGGAATTGCATGAGTTGTTAGTTATTGATGAACCAGCATTCCGAGAAATTATATATGTAGTTATTTAAATATACTCTCTCCGTTTTTTTTTTTTTTTTTTTTTTACGTTGGGTTGTGTTTTGTGAGCTGAGGGTAATTATGTAAATAAACAAAGATGGAGGGTGTATACTCTTGAATTATACTCTGTAGCAAGCTAGCTAGTATATATAGGGTTCAACGCAACAAACAACACAAGTACCTTAGGTTCACCAACCCAGACAAATGGGATGGACGCCAATCCCGTAGCCGCTTCATATGTGCTCTCGTGCCACCAATCTGTTAGGAGGATGTTACGATCGTAGTCGTATGCGAATGGTTCCGACTGTCCCTCCGGAAGTGATACAATTATCATGCCATTCAAACCAGCTTCTCTTTGCATACCGTAATGAGCATGGTACATGTATGTACCGGGCTGTATATATATATGTCACGTTAAAATCACGATATTAGATCTTCAACATTTTACTTCTTAATTGGGACAATTTTACACAAGCACGTACGTCAATCTATCCGTTCTACTAAGCATAAATGTTGTCAATAATCTTACTCGGTCAACGACAAACTCGTAGACAAAGGTATCTCCTGGAGTAATAGCACACTGAGTAACGCCTTCAGTTCCATCGAACCATGGTGTCCCAATCTATATGGCAAAGATATATAGCTACTTTATTAGCAATAAGACCATGAAAAGTTAAAACCTAATAACTAAGTCGGGTTTTTATGTACTCTTACAAGTTTAGACGCTTATTATGTGCGTAGCTTATTATATACTAACCTGTCGAATACCGTGCCAATGGATGGCAAGGTTCTCCGTAAACAAGCCGTTGGTAACCTCAACGACGATGGTATCACCCTGTTCCGCAGTGATTGTCGGTCCAGGGGAAATGCCATTAATGGTAATAGTCAACTTCTTGAAACAATCAGGGGACTTGAATTCATACTTAACATCCCATTTGTAATGCCTAATTTTGGCCTCAACACTTGTCGTTGAAGCTACACAAAATATTACTACTAGAAGAGTATACTGAACAAGGTCTACTATACTCCTTTTCACCATTGTTGTTAATCTACTTTTGCTAAATGGGTACCTATTTGCTGTATATGTACATACTATATATACTAAATGTGATGGGTTGTTACTTGTTAGTGTTTATTAATGTCAAAGTCAAACTTTTGTCATCTATATATTCAAATTTGATAGTGTCTACCTTTGGGTTGGCACTTTGGTTGCTTCTATGTTTAACAAGTCGAAATGTTTTTCATCTTACTTCAACTAAAAAACCAAGTTCACAAGTAACTGTTTTTAAACTCAACTTATACATATCACATTTAAATAAAATAAGCTAACAATTGTAACAAAGTTCTATATATACGGCAATTAGGGCTTAAACCCTTTAAATAAAGCGGAGAAGTCTCTTAACCACTCATTTTAACGAGATTTCTAGTTATATAAGTTTCTCTACGCAAACATTTGTACTTCATACCTAGCGTCTCCAAACACTGACTCGATCAAGTCTTGAATTGGAATAAGAACATGTTCGACACATTTAAAATCATGCATGTACATCCAATTCTACGAAAACATAATATTTAATCATGGTAAGACCTCCTCTTTTTTGTTGTATGTAATGTGTTTTTAATAGGAAAAACGGAAGATGACGATATTACGAGATAATATCGAGATATTACCATATACGAAGTTATGGTAATATTGTATATATCGTGAATATCGTAGATATTGTGAATATGTACGAATTACATTTATGATAGGTTGTATTTAGAAAAGTTGTATTACTTGTAGGTTAAGACGGTGAATTGTAATATCGTCATCTTCCGTTTTTCCTATTAGTTTTTTTAACAAATTAATAATATATTTATTTTTTATGGACAACTAAGAATCTTAATAATAAAACTATATAAATAACGTACGCACACAAACATTCTTTGGGTCTAACCAAAAAAAAAAAAAAAAAACATTCTTTGGGTTGCAAGTCGTGTTATTCTTTGTTTGTCAAAGTCAAATTTTTTTATTAAAGACAATTGCTTGTAGCTTATTTTGCTTTGAAAATAATCCAAATGCTTTAATTACTTAAAAATTATTGCCAACCACACGTCCCATTGAGAAATAATGTGACCAAGTTCTCAAGATGTATACCAATATATGATCCTACAGTTCTATTAAGTGTTACTATAATTAGCTGGATGTCTTGTGAAACTTGTGATCATGTATGATCAATTTTAGCACATAAAGTTGAGTATTTGAAAGAATAGTTTATGTCAATTTTATTTATATAAATTACAATAAATTTCATATTGGATAATTAGCATTATTACAAATTATTGCGGCACCATTATTTATCGTATGACTTGCTCGTTTAATTTTAATACAAAGTACGGAGTATGATTAGTACTCCAAGCACAGCTTTACATCACTACTACAGTAAGTCAGTAACAATCATTATTAAATGAGCTACATATAGCTAGTCATGTACATTCCTTTAAGTTTACACATCTCAATCAATCAACCACCTATATTATGTACTCAATTTGCTAGTGTAAATCGAATTATAAAAGAGATCGATAGATGACCTTTAATTTTGTGTTTCAAGCACTAAGATTTTATCATTATTATTATAGATTTGAGGTTGGCTGACGGAGACTCCCCCTCCCTTTAGAAGGATATACGGAGTATACCTTGCTAATTGATTAGTACATATAATATACTCCCTCCGTTTCTTTTGTTTCTTTACGTTTCGTTTGAATATGTGAGAGGAATTCAAACGAAACGTAAAGAAACAAAAGAAACGGAGGGAGTATAACAATATCTTCGATCATTTGTCTTTATACCTGTAAGTCTACGATAATATAAGTAGAAAAGAAGAAGGTCAGCTCATACGTGCCTAATTACATTTTGGTATTCTAGCCTTCTAGGAGTGAGGTTAATGTGCGATACTTATGAACTATGAGTCATCAAACTTCTATTTTGTGATGTGTGATACTTTCCGCATGAGGCACAACTCACATGTGTAATGTGTTGCATACTCCTGTATTAGCAATGTCATATATATTATTACACGGATTATAAGTTTGAGTTCTCAAACAAGAAAAAAAAGATCTCTTTTAATTAAGACCGTCTCATATACGATGAGACCTTTAATTTTGCAAGAATTCGGATTCTAAGCTCGACCTTAGATATTAGTTCGGGGAGCAGCGTATGTATCAGCGTATTTATCAATGCCAACCTAGTACGGAGTATAAATTAAACTATATATATTCTATGAGTGGCAACATGTTTAGTGTTCAACCGACTTCAACATTAATTAGTAGATTGAAATTTAACACTCAAACTAAACCCTGTGAACTACATTATAATCACATA
Source organism: Spergularia marina (assembly GCA_963680865.1). Classification (NCBI taxonomy): domain Eukaryota; kingdom Viridiplantae; phylum Streptophyta; class Magnoliopsida; order Caryophyllales; family Caryophyllaceae; genus Spergularia; species Spergularia marina. The sequence continues at coordinate 30,731,175 of OY804545.1, read as the reverse complement.
TAATCAGTATACGCGATAATGACGCGTAATATTCTTATTGGCTAAAAGAAAAATAAAAACACTCAATGCCCTGTAAAGTTAATAAGGATGCTTCGTTTTGTTATTCTTCCCTTTTTAATTAAATGTAAAGCGTTGAGTTAGAGTATATATGTATATTATGCCTTCGGAACACAATTCTTATACTGTACCTCCGGGGTATATATGCAGAATTTTTGTTCCTAATAACATGGTTTTTAATAATTTTGTTCCTATTAATTTGCTACAAATTCTAACAACTCTAAGTTAATAATGAAAAAGCAACTAATAGTTAGGGTCTTCTATTAACAAAAAAAAAAAACTTTAATATGTTCCTAATAATTTTCTACGCTAAATTTATGAGACCATTTCAACCAAATATATATACGGAGTATATCCCAAAATTTTGCTCTTTTTTATCTACTTTACAATCAAAATTTGTCCTCTTACTCACTGATGTAGTGATTAACCATTTTAATGGCTAAAGACTCGCTCAAATAGAGGTAACTAAAGGTCACTATTCTTTTCTTTTTGTGTTCTTATTTATTAGTGTAATCTTCTAATGCAAATTTCATCTCCATTTCTAAGTCATGGGATTGTAAAGTCACTGAAATTTTAAGTTGGTAAATAAATTTGCCATAATACAAATGTTCCCTTACTAATATTTATACTTAGAGATACATTCACGCACACACACTTTGATGAGATTGCATTTTATCAAGTGCAAATTAAAGTCGTACGTATACATGATAGCTAAGCTATTCAGTTTTTTTTTTTCTAAAAAGAAGTCCTTGATATCTTGAGTCGGGAAATAGATTCGGGTATATAACTACGTTTCGAACGCCAACAATATAAATCCGTTTTACCAAGACAAAGTTAAGCTAGACGTGTTGTCGCACGTTACGATATTAAAACTTTTGGCTACACATTTCCGTGCATAGCACGGGTATTATACTAGTTCGCTAATATTTTGATGAGCAAATGTAGAGTATGTTAATCTTCCATAGTATAAAATCATTGCTCATCGAATCTATTAGAGGGGGTACAGTACAATTTTCCTTCGGAACATTGTAATTAGTTAATTACTCCCTTTTTACGACTGAATTCTTTACTAAATACTCCGTACGTAAGAAGAACCAAAAAACGCACGTAAAGATTTGAAAAATGCCGAAAACAGAACAAGAAGTTATCAACTTATGACTAGGAACTCAAATCATCGTCCAAATTGATGTAAAATTATTTTATTAGTACAAACTTTGATGATTTATTACAAATTATACAAAAATGTATCAGATTATGACTGTACATAAAAAATTATTAGAAAAAACAAACAAATATTGCTATGTATATATGTAAATCCCTGAAAATTAAAAATTATCAGTAGTGAAGAAGAAGCTTCATCGTGACGCATTAAGGAGTGATGAGGCGCTTGGTTACTCCGCAACCCATGATCGAAGTTGGTAACTTTCCGACCCGTTCAATACCTTCCTCAAACACAATTCCCATACCCATGGCGAAATGGGGTTCAATGTGACAGTGAAACAACCAAACTCCCGGGTTATTCGCCTTAAACCGGATTGCGGTCCACCCATAAGGATGTATGGGTATTGTGTTCTTGAGTATCGGGTTAACCAGATTGTAATTTTTCGGGTCAGTAAACGGGTCGAATTTGCCGGATCCATAGCCCAAAACCCAAAAATCATGTCCGTGTAGATGCCACGGGTGAGTCTCACTGGTGTTGTTAGTCAAGGAGTTAGCATTTTGTAACACAATGTCGATTGTCGTGTCGAATTTGAGCCTGTATATAGCGTTGCTAATTGTGGCATTCGGGTTAACCGGTGGGATATTTATGTCGTAAGTTCTCCAGTCGTAGCTGTCAGGAGGGGGTCTTTGATCGAACACACGGTGGAGTTTGTTCCCTAGTCGTTTTTCCTTGAGCGCGACCAAGTAAGGTGTTGTAGGTAGCGTGAATGAGACGTTGTTAAGAGTCCATTTTAATAACCCGTTTACTCTATTTTGTGCGTTTAGTAATGTGATCAACCTGTCTGATGTCGCGGGTGGGGGTTCAATGAACCCTTCTCGGGCCTTGATGGCTAGGCTTTGAGCTACCCTTGGCGCGGTATCATTCCAAATAGGTCCAATGGTAGGAACCGTGGGTGGGTCTCTCTCTGGTGGGTTTGGGTAGTAATTGAAGATGGCTAGACCCGTTGGCGTATCGGGCTTTCGGTTTACCACATTTGTTGTGGCCCAATAGTTCCTGGATGGGTCTTGATCAGCCTTAACCAAAACCGAGTAAGTCTCTCCCGAGTATATGAACAGATTTTGGACCACAAATGGTTCGACATAGTGCCCATCTGCTTCAACAACCGTCATATTATGGCCCTGTTTGACAAATAGCACATAAGTACAAAATAAATTTATGCATCTTGGATCTATAAACACCAAACATTATTGAGCATAATGGAATTGTTTTTGTGAAACGAGTTTGTTAAAAAATAATATTCGTGATAGGCAAAACTCAATAGGGTGATCTCATACGAGCATTTGAGTAGGACTAGACAGACGTGTCTAAGAGACGCGTCTTTTAGGTCCTAACAAGCTGGAGTTTATGAATTTTGAATATGCATTATTTAATATTGGAAGAAATTTTACCTCAATAGCAAAGCTAAGTGCAGATAAGGCGGTTAAACTACCGATCCTCAGGCGGTATGTTTTTCCCGGCACGGCAGCTATAACAAACGGCGCGCAATCGGGACTTGTGACATTACATATCCCGGGATTCGAAGGAGTATTCACTGATGAGCAGTTGAATCGACCTCTTCCTTGTATAAGAAGTGACTGAGGTTCACCAACCCAAACAAATGGATTGGACGTAACTCCCGTAGCTGCTTCATACGTGCTCTTGTGCCACCAATCTGTTAGTAGGATGTTATGATCGTAGTCGTATTCGAATGGCTCTGACTGTCCCTTTGGAAGAGCTACATTAATCATGCCATTCAAACCACCTTCTCTTTGCATACCGTAATGAGCATGGTACATATATGTGCCTGGCTGCGTATCATAAGAAATATCGAAATATTAGACCTTTAGCATATGTAAGTCCGTTTTACTAATAAAAAATCATTGGAAGTACAACTTACTCTGTCGACAACAAACTTGTAGATGAAGGTATCTCCTGGAGTCACAGCACACTGAGTAACACCTTCAGTTCCGTCGGACCATGGTGTGCCAATCTATACAAACAGAGCTATATAGTTAGCATAAAAACAAGAAACTTTCGTATTATATTCTTAATTAAGCTTAGACACTTATTATATGTCAATTATCGACTAGTAATATTTCGCTCTTTAATTTCCTCGTGACAATTTCGATCACTAACCTGTCGAATACCGTGCCAATGGATGGCAAGGTTCTCGGTTAACAAGCTGTTGGTAACCTCGACGACGACGAGGTCGCCCTGTTGAGCAGTGATGGTCGGTCCAGGGGAAATGCCATTGATGGTTATTGTCAACTTCTTGAAACAATCAGGGGACTTGAACTCATACTTAACATCCCATTTGTAATGCCTAATTTTGGCCTCAACACTTGTAGATGAAGCGACACAAAATATTACTACTAGAAGAGTATAGTGCACAAGGTCTCGAAATGCTCCCAAACTTGTAGTACTACTCTTGCTTCTTCCCCCTTTCATCATTGATGTAATTGTTGATCTATTTTGAGTTAATAAATCGTACTTATTTGCTGCATTGCATATGCTATATATAGACATGTAGTAAATGAATATTATGGGAATTGCTAAGTCTTACAATTCTTTATAGTCAAAGTCAAAATTGTGTCATTCATGTACCAACCACATGTGGGCATTGTTCAAGTTGTGTCCACTTTGGAAAGCCATCTTGATACCTTCTGTGTGTTTAACAGGTCAAAATGTTTAGATCTTGCTTCAACTACCCAAAGAAAATTTGTACTACAAGTTGTAGGGAGCATGCAACTTTTTCGGGCGAGACTTACTCATTAAGTCGTCGGGTTTAATAATGATGTAGTTTAATGTCAAGTCATAAATATCATATCGATCAGTTCTAAATTTTAAGAACCTAACAATTAAAGTTGTACGTATAATACGATAGAAGTCCCTCATATCAGCGGGTTTAAATCTTTCATAGAACGGGAGAAGTCTCTTGTAAATTTCCAACCTTTTTTGGTTTACGTAGGATTTTGTGTATTATTTTGTGTTTTATGTTTCAAGTGTAATGCTTTTTGTTGACCTATCTTATTTTGTGATTTCTTCCTTAAAACAAATTAGTAATATAATTATAGTACAAAATAAATAGATGAATAAAGTCTATCAACATTCTTTTTGGTCGTAAGGATCGTCGTGTTCATGCATCCTTGTTAGTCAAAGTCAAATGCTCAGATTTTTCTGAAAAAAACAAATGCTTATTTTGCTTCAAAGATAATATCCAAGTTAAAGTTTAGAATTAGTATTACACCAACTCCATTGAAAAATATGTATCCGTTAAAATGACACCCAAAATACTCCACATATGAGTGTCTCACATTGAAAAAAGAGAAGAGATTTGTCTACCTTATAAACCAAGGAGTTACTCCTCCTATTGTCAATTGGTTTTAGGATGAAACCTCCTTGGTTTATAAAATGGGTTTTTTCTCTCCTCATTTGGGTGTGGCCAGACCCGTTTCGTTTTCACATGGTATCAGAGCCCATGGTTGAAGTCATGGGTCTCAATTAATTAATCTGGGCCAAAAATGCCGATAACTCGGTAAAATTGCAGTCGTGCTATGAATGAGTCCGGTCCGTTCTTAAAAAAGGGAACTCATATGTGAGAGGGAAGTGTTAAAGTGACACCCAAAATACTTCACATATTAGTGTCCCACATTGAAAAAAGAGAAGAGATTTGTCTACCTTATACTTATAAACCAAGGAGTTATTCCTCCTATTGCCAATTGGTTTTAGGATGGAACCTCCTTGAACTTATCAATTCGACTCTCTCTTCTCTTTACATGTGTGACCCAGACTCGCGTAATTTCACAGTATCCAACTTGTATAATAAGCTTCTCGAACTCTACTACTCCGACCCTTACTTTTGCCTGTAAACGAGTGACCTTTTAAATTTGCCATCGAATATTAACATCTTTTAGTACACAAGGTTGAGTATTTAAAAATGGTAATTCGATCACTTCATAAAATGTGTTCATTTTTACTACAAAATTTTGATGACACCATTTTACGGAAGACTTACTCTTTTTTAATGTAGCGTACTCCATATGTATGACTTGATATTTGATACAGAAATTGAGAATAGTTTGATCGATGCATGACTAGCTTAGCTTGATGGCTTGATAAGGAGGGAATTAGTCTTGATCTTTAATGCTCTGACGATATTTTACACTATAAACATCACTAATAAATAAGCATAATAATTAAGCTATACATTATTTCCTGTAGTTTGCACATCTCAATCAATCAACCACCTTAATTATGCAATTCAAATTGCTCGTATGAACAGACCTTTTGTTTTCAAGTCTTTTAAGTTTCTAGCATTGCTAGTTTGCATGCCTGCCCCACGCCGGGTTGCATATTTATATTATTATACTCGTTTTATAAAATTGTTGGCTTATCTTTTTATAATATTATTAGCAATGATAGTATTATATTATCTGATTCTACTCACTTACTCTGTATCATATCTTATTATTTCATTTCCACTTATACATCAGTCGTTTTACTATCTCATATGCATTCCACAATCCCATCACTTGTTATATCACATTATATTTAAAAATATTACTATAACTTAGTTTACCACAATAATCACCATAAATTATATTGTTTTCCATAAATTAGCTAAAACTCCGTGGTTACCATATTGTATGATTACTTAGTGTTATCCAATTAATAAGTGCCAAGTGTCCACCTAGGAAAGGCTTGGTTTCAGGTTTTAATATATATATATATATATATATAGTATTAGATTGTACTTCTGAAGCTTGTAGCGTAGGCGGAAATTTTTTCCCACCATGTCAAGGGTCGGAGTAATAATGTACCAAAAATTTTATGCTTTATTTCTTCAAGAAACCAAGGGTTACTTTGTGCTAAACATTTTTGAGGTAAAATACTTAATAATATCAAAATTCACAAAAATTTCCAATATTTCGCAAACCTGGGGCGGCCCGTAGTCAGGGTAACCCCTTTGGCTCCCGCAAATTATGTCATGCTCCCGGGAGCACAAGGAACACAATGGTCCTCCTCACAATAGAGGAGTATGGATCACACTTGAATATATTTTTAAATCATTTTAAGTGTAGTCCTTATTCCTCCATTGTTAGAAGGAACATCATGCTCTTTATGCTCCCGGGAGCATGGTTTAAGCATTGACGGTATATACGAACCTAAGCTTGTACTATAATTCTATTGAGTGTCAACATTTGGAGTGTTCAGCAATGAACTCAATTTTAAATCAAGTTAATTATTCTTATCTTAAAACTTACTCCCTCCGTCCCCCCCTTTAAACACCCCATTTCAAAACTTACTAGATGGGGTAAGTTTTCACCACAAATCAATCCTCCACTATCTCCAAAAACAATAAACAAATCACTTATTATCTCCAATAATAATAAACAAATCACCTACTATCTTCAACAAAAATAAAAATAAACCACGTATTATGTTCAGCAATAATAACAAACCACAACACCTTAATCCACGTAAAAAATGGAACGGGATGTTTAAAGGGCGACGAAGAGTGTAAGGAGTTAGTTGTTTTTTTTTTTTTTTTTTAGAAGAGCTTAGCTTCTCCATCAAATCTTATCACTTTCATGTCATAATAATAACGCGTAATGATTTAGTTCAAAAGATCATCTAGTTCTACTAAAACAGAAGCCACTAGGACACGTGGCATCCAATGGCTACACATTTTCCCGCTAAAATTTTTGTTCCTAATAACATGGTTTTTAATAATTTTGTTCCTATTAATTTGCTGCAAATTCTAACAACTCTAAGTTAATAATGAAAAAGCAGCTAATAGCTAGGGCTTTCTATTAACAAAAAAAAAACAACTTTAATATGTTCCTAATAATTTTCTACGCTAAATTTATGAGACCATTTCAACCAAATATATATACGGAGTATATCCCAAAATTTTGCTCTTCTTTATCTACTTTACAATCAAAATTTGTCCTCTTACTCACTGATGTAGTGAGTAACCATTTCAATGGCTAAAGACTCGCTCAAATAGAGGTAACTAAAGGTCACTATTCTTTTCTTTTTGTGTTCTTATTTATTTGTGTAATCTTCTAATGCAAATTTCATCTCTATTTCTAAGTCATGGGATTGTAAAGTCACTGAAATTTTGAGTTGGTAAATAAATTTGCCATAATACAAATGTTCTCTTACTAATATTCATACTTAGAGATACACTCACGCACACACACTTTGATGAGATTGAATTTTATCAAGTGCAAATTAAAGTCGTACGAATACATGATAGCTAAGCTATTCAGTTATTTTTTTTTTAAAAGAAGTCCTTGATATCTTGAGTCGGGAAATAGATTCGGGTATATAACTACGTTTTGAACGCCAACAATATAAATCCGTTTTACCAAGACAAAGTTAAGCTAGACGTGTTGCCGCACGTTACGATATTAAAACTTTTGGCTACACATTTCCGTGCATAGCACAGGTATTATACTAGTTAAGTTAAGAAAACAAAAATGGTCAGCATTGAACAGTCGTAGAAAGGTGGAGAACGCCGAAGACTTGGTGTATATAAGCGATTAAGGAGTTAACTATCAAACCGGGGTCTAACGTTTCCATTATTTTTGAGAAAAGGAACTCAAACGTTTTTTGGGTCCGTTAAGGACCTCAAACTAGCGTCCGTTACATATTGGCTGACGTGGCTCTCACTAGCCCCTCAACGTCTCCAATGTTTCTATCTTTCTCTATCCTCTCTCCTCTTCAACTCCTCTGCTGCAACACCTTCCTCACAGTCAATCAAAACATAAAATTGACAACATCAAAGAGATACAAAAAAATTCCAACCCTCGACCCAAAATCAAAACCCACGAAAAATCTCAATAATGTCATACAAAAATCAAGAAAAATCATAAAGTTTCACCCCAAAAAATTAAAGAAATAAAACCCAGAAAATATACTTCTTCAATCGGAAGGATTGCTCCTGAAGGATGATGCGCCAGATTATGGAGTATTGTTGAGGTTGTACTTGTTCCGTCGTCTTTTTTTCCTTTTAGTTATTCAATTTAGAAAAATAGATTTGGGGGTAAAATTAATAATCAAAAACTTTACTGGGTGTTTTTGTGTGGATGTTCTTGAGTAATCTTCTAGGCATGTATGCATGTTCTTGATTTTAGCGGTTAATATTTACATGTTTATGGGTTTGTTGAATCGAAGATAATATGGATAAATTGACGGTGGTGGTAGTGGCGGCCGAAGATGGAGAAGGTAGCACTGAGATTAATGGCGGAGGACACAAAGTGAGAGGAGAGGAGAGAAGAGGAGTGAGAAAGAAAGGAAAGGGGAAAGGTGACTAGGTGAGTGACAGCTAAGCAAAACAGACGGACGTTAGGGATGAGGTCCTTCACAGACCAAAAAAACGTTAGAGTTCCTTCTTTCAAAAAATTTGAAAACGTTGGACCCTAAATTGGTAGTTAACTCAGCGATTAAGCGCGTCGTTCTTGTGGACTTCCTCTGTTTCTGCCGCCCCTACGTAACTACTATGTCCTCCCCCTCCATGTAATACATGTGTCAAATTGCTCAATACTATATTCCTCGGTCGAAAACTATTATTTATATGTAGCATATTTTACTCACTTGCATCATATCGTTAGATGGGATACTGCCGAGACCGTATTATTCAACTAACAACATATAATTCGATTTGAATATTATTACAAGTTTAGAACCACGAGAGTATGTACGTAATTGTATACTATGATATAAACAATTTTTCAAGTAGGATGCTCGCGAAACTTCCCCGCACATACAAATTTGTTACAACACTATTTTCTTTTGGAAACAACAAAACGCACAATTCTAGGAGTGCATGGGTTATTATGCCTAACGTTAAGAGAAAGTAACTATAAGTGTACACAATAATGTATGTATGTACTCCCTCCCTTCGATCCGTTTTGTCAATATATATTTGATCGATATGTGTGAAACATAATGACTTTTCTAACGTGTGTTACAAGGGCATGCACATGTTGAAACCTCATTTCTTTTCTTATTTAAGTGAGATTTTCACTTCGAAAAACAAAACATGAGATCATTGTACTTGAAGTATCGCAGAAAACTCGAAGAAAGAAAATCAAAACAAACGCTAACTAATAAAAAGCACGAGAATAACAGATCAGATCACGAAATATGTGGAAATCTAAAAGTTACAGTTTACCAAAGTTAACAGCTATTTAAATCGGTTCTTCTAACGTGTACATTTCCATAGGGCACATATTAAAATCCATTTAGGGAGTCCTGATGGGGCGCTTGCTTTCGCCGCAACCCATGATCGAGGGAGGTAATTTCCCAACCCTGTCAATACCTTCCTCAAACACAACTCCCATGCCTAAGAAAAAATGTGACTCGATATGACAGTGAAACAGCCAAACTCCCGGGTTATTCGCCTTGAATCGGATAGCGGTCCACCCATACGGATGAATGGGTACCGTATTCTTGAGTATCGGGTTAACCAGGTTGTACTTCTTCGGATCTTTTACCGGGTCGAACTTGCCCTTTCCATACCCCAAAACCCAAAAATCATGCCCGTGTAGATGCCACGGGTGAGTCTCACTATCCTTCTTTTTCAAGGAATTCGCATTTTGTAACACAATGTCGATTGTCGAGTCGAATTTGAGCCTGTGTATCGCGTTGCTAATGGTGGCGTTTGGGTTTACGGGTGGCTCATTGATGTCGTATCTTCTCCAATCGTAGGTATCAGGAGGTGGTGTTTGATCGAACAAATGGTGGAGTTGGTTCTTTAGCCTTTTATCCTTGAGCGCGACCAAATAAAGTGTTTTTGGTAGCGTGATGGCTACGCCGTTGACAGACCATTTCATGAACCCGTTTGCCTTGTTCTGTGTGTTTAGTAACATGATCAACCTGTCTGATCTCGCGGGTGGGGGTTCAACGAACCCTTTCCGAGCCTTTAGGGCTAGACTTTGGGCTACTCTCGGCTTTGTGTTATTCCACGTTGGTCCATTGTATGGAAATGTAGGTGGCTCCAACTCTGGTGGGTTCGGGAAGTAGTTTAAGATGGCTAGACCAGTTGGCGTGCCAGGCTTGCGGCTAACCACATTTGATGTGATCCAGTAGTTCCTGGTTGGGTCTTGGTTGGCCGTGACTAAGACCGAGTAAGTCTCTCCCGAGTATATGAATAGGCTTTCGACATCAAATGGTTCCACATAGTTCCCGTCTGCTTCAACCACTGTCATCGTATGCCCCTGTTTCATCAACATGTGACGTTAACAAATTAAAAGAACAGGTCGAGGGAGTACATGAAACACGATAAATAGTTGGTAGATCGAGCAATGCAATGCAAGTAATATATTATTGTCAATTGAGTAGGACTTAAAAAACGCGTGCATAACATTAAAAAATACACATAGAGTAGGGGGGGGGGTTAAATTTTACCTCAATTGCAAAGTTGAGTGCAGATAATGCAGTTAAGCTACCGATCCTTAGACGGTATCTTCTGCCAGGGACAACATCTAAGACGAATGGGGCGCAATTCGGACTATTTGGGTTACAGATTCCGGGTTTTGTAGGAGTATTGACTGATGCGCAGTTGAATTTGCCTCTTCCATTTATTAGCAGAGACTGTCAAAAATAAGATACGTAAAAATTGCATCAGTAAATTGATTTCAGTCTAAAAAAATGTACATTACTTTTTTGTAACGAGTGAAAAATGTGAGTCGAGATAACAGATCAGAGCAATTAGTCTACCTCAGGTTCGCCAACCCAAACAAATGGGTTCGAAGATAATCCCTTGGCTAACTCATGTGTGCTCTTATGCCACCAATCTGTTAGAAGGATGCCACGGCTTGAGACGTATCCGAATGGTTCCGACTGTCCCTCCGGAAGGATTACATGAATCATACCACTCAAACCAGCTTCCCTTTGCATACCGTGATGTGCATGGTACATGTATGTGCCTGCCTATATATATCACGAATATCATAACATTAGACCTTTAACATTACACCTGACATGTTGTGAAAACAATGAGTAAAAATAAAATCTTACTTTGTCAACGACGAACGTGTAAGCAAAAGTATCTCCCGGAACAACGGGACATTGTGTAACACCTTCTGTTCCATCCGACCATGGTGTTCCACGCTGTATGTACACAAATAGCTACTTAGTACTTGCACAAAAGATTAACAGTAGCTTTAATTATAAGTTTAGACGTTTATTATGTGTCATAATTAAACTAACCTGTCGAATACCATGCCAGTGGATAGACAGATTATCGTTTACCAAGCGATTAGTAACCTCGACAATGATAGTGTCACCCTGTTCGGCAACTATGGTTGGTCCAGGGGATTCGCCATTGATGGTAATGACCGACTTCCTATAGCAATCAGGGGCCCTGGTCTCGTACTTAACATCCCATCTGTAACGTCTAACCCTTGCTGCGTCGACACTGGTGGTCGACAAAATTACGCAAAATACGACGAGAAAGAGAATACACCGAAGTTGGCTTGTTACTTCTGCACTTGCTTTAATGTTAGAAAAAAAAAAAAAAAAAAGTTAGTACGCAGTCTGCATCTTCCTATACATTGTTAAGCATGCAAATTGTGAAAAGTTAATTGCAACGTTCTACAAACACCATACGTAAACAATCCACAATTGATACTAACCTGAAGTCATGGACAACCGGTTGATGTATAAAGTACTAAGAAATATTGCAAGTCTCGATTTCTCGAGTTTGGGACGTTTTCTTCAAAGCAATAATTGTGACATAATCGGTATTTATAGGCCATATCTGCAATACATTGTCATAGTAGAAATCTCAAACTTAGTTGATATCTAAATAGGAATCCTAAAAATTACGCAGTTTTTAAGAATCGTAAGTTTGTTAAATATACCTCATATCGATCAAATTTAGAATTGTTGGGTTTTTAACAATAGGAAGTAGGATCGGAGTACATGATCGAGTTGCTGATCGAAACTTAGCTAGGCCTAGCTTGTTATATGTCACGTAAATAGAATTACGTAAATGGTCTGAATGTTGCCATTTGTGGAATTGTGGGACATTTGCTGCAGTCCAAATTTTTTTTTTTTTTTTGACGTAAGTCCAAAAATTCAACATAGCCAATGACTTAATTATGTTGACCAGTATTGACTTTGGCGTTGACTACCCATCTACTCGATTTTTTTTGCTCCTAGAATTAGGATTCGAACCCCGATTATTTTAATTTAGTTCTATCTATCTAGTTCTACTAAAACAGAAGCCACTAGGACACGTGGCATCCAATGGCTACACATTTTCCCGCTAAAATTTTTGTTCCTAATAACATGGTTTTTAATAATTTTGTTCCTATTAATTTGCTGCAAATTCTAACAACTCTAAGTTAATAATGAAAAAACAGCTAATAGCTAGGGCCTTCTATTAACAAAAAAAAAAAAAAAACAACTTTAATATGTTCCTAATAATTTTCTACGCTAAATTTATGAGACCATTTCAACCAAATATATCTACTTTACAATCAAAATTTGTCCTCTTACTCACTGATGTAGTGATTAACCGTTTCAATTGCTAAAGACTCGCTCAAATAGAGGTAACTAAAGGTCACTATTCTTTTCTTTTTGTGTTCTTATTTATTTGTGTAATCTTCTAATGCAAATTTCATCTCTATTTCTAAGTCATGAGATTGTAAAATCACTGAAATTTTAAGTTGGTAAATAAATTTGCCATAATACAAATGTTCCCTTACTAATATTCATACTTAGAGATACACTCACGCACACACACATTGATGAGATTGCATTTTATCAAGTGCAAATTAAAGTCGTACGTATACATGATAGCTAAGCTATTCAGTTTTTTTTTTTAAAAGGAAGTCCTTGATATCTTGAATCGGGAAATAGATTCGGGTATATAACTACGTTTTGAACGCCAACAATATAAATCCGTTTTACCAAGACAAAGTTAAGCTAGACGTGTTGCCGCACGTTACGATATTAAAACTTTTGGCTACACATTTCCGTGCATAGCACGGGTATTATACTAGTTTTCCAAAAATCGAAAGCCCCAAACAATTTGGTTTAAATTTAATTTCTATCTAGTTTTTCAATTTATTAATCTTTTTCTTTTCAAGTCTAGTTTTTCGATTAAACGTGAAAATGGATGAAATATTTGACCAAAAATTGAAGCAATTTTGACAAATGTACAACATTTTATGAATGTACATACACTCGACTACTTGAGTGTATTCAAAAATTTGACTAGATAATATCGAACCAATGTTTTAAGAAATCGGCTACAAAGTAGGTAACTTTAATTTAATTTTGGGACGATTAATCAAAGTTAAAGGGATTCAAGCTCCGGATTGATGAGGCGCTTGGTTTTGCCACAACTCATGATGGAAGATGGCAACTTCCTAACCCGTTCAACACCTTCTTCAAACACCACACCCATACCCATGGCAAAATGTGACTCAATATGACAGTGAAACAACCAAACTCCCGGGTTATCGGCTTTAAACCGAATAGCGGTCCACCTAGATGGATGAACGGGTACCGTATTCTTGAGTATTGGATTAACTAGATTGTACTTTTTTGGATAATTTAACGGGTCAAATTTGCCGGATCCATAGCCTAAGACCCAAAAATCATGCCCGTGTAGATGCCATGGGTGAGTCTCACTGTTGTTATTAGTCAAGGTGTTTGCATTTTGTAACACAACATTGATTGTTGACCCGAACTTGAGCCTATATATAGCATTGCTAGAGGTCGCATTAGGGTATGGCGGAGGGCTATTTATGTCAAAATTTTGCCAATCGTAGCTCTCTGGCGGGGCTTTTTGATGGAATATAAAGGGCAATCGCTCCCTTAGTCTTAGCTCCTTAAGCGCGACCAAATAAGGAGTTGTCGGTAACGTGAATGAGACATTATTGAGAGACCAACGTAAATATCCGTTTATCCTGTTTTGTGTGTTGAGTAATATAATTGACCTGTCAAAGGTCCTAGGTGGGGTTTTGATAAACCCTTTTCGCGCCTTGATGGCTAGACTTTGAGCTACTCTTGCCACGGTGTCATTCCACATGGGTCCAGTTGATGGAACCGTGGATGGCTCTTTCTCTGGTGGGTTTGGGATGGAATTGAAGATGGTTAGACCAGTTGGCGTACCGGGCTTGCGACTTACCACATTTGTCGTGGCCCAATAATTCCTGGATGGATCTTGATTGGCCGTGACTAAGACCGAGTAAGTCTCTCCTGAGTATATGAACAAGTTATGGACTTCAAATGGCTCAACATAGTGCCCATCTGATTCAACTACCGTCATAACATGCCCTTGTTTAACAAAAATGATTACTAGTCGGAACGTCAATCAAAACATTCCCGAAAATATATACTCGACTTCTTAGCAATAAATCTTTGACAAAAGATGGTACACATACAACAGTTGTGTGTTATAATACAGGGTCATAAGCTACAATGATAATTCACTTCAAACAATTACTCCCTCCATTTTATTAGGTTCTTTGCATTTGGTTTGAATATGTGAGAGGAATTCAAACCAAATGCAAAGAACCTAATGAAATGGAGGGAGTATGTGTTATAAACGAATTGGGGATCATTCTTTTTTGTTTTTTTTTTTTAAGTTGTTATTTTTATTTCATTTTTAATGGTCCGTTTTATCTACAATTTTTTATAAGACGGATTCATTTAACAGAAAATCCACCTGATGATCCCAAAATTTGCCAAATTAGACACGGTGCCTACGTTTTAAGTTTCCACACACGATAATCCCGAGGTTTGCATTTCGTGCACATGAATGGTGCCTTCCTCACTACCGCAGGTCAACCAAAGAGAGGTCTTACTCGAATGTTACAGTGGGCCGAACTTAATACTCAATCCTCCTAATGGTTTTAGTTGAGCCCATACAAAATATCCATTTCAAAATATTAAACGTAATCAACACACTTCTCTCCCCTCCGGAAAACCCACCCACTCATCAGATCCCCCCATCTCAATGGACCAATCCGACTCCCACCTCCCCGCGACCACCGCCGCCGTCGTGGGAACCACCGTATCCCACCCGCTCCTCAAAGAATCGGAGCTAATAAGCGGCGAGGTACAATCCCTACAAGACCTAGCCCTCCGCGGCTCATGGCGGACAATCCTCGACAAATCCGAAATGTCACTTTCTCTCTCCTCCCGCCTCCACCCTCATGACCACCTCGTCCGCCTCACCTTCAACGTCGTCGCACTCGCCAAGCTTCGCCGCTACTCCGACGCGTTAACCAAGATCGAAACCTTAATCCCCGACCTAGACTCGCCGTCGCACCGCTACGAGTCTTTCCGCCACCTCTATCCCACCGCCACCGGCTCCATGCTCCCCTTCGCTCTCCGTTGGCTCCACGCTGTCCTTCCTTCTTTCTCCGGCCGCCGCGCTGAGTCGATTGACCGCCTCTACCTCCTCCTCAGCTTCGTCCGATCGCACGACACCGCGGCGGCGGCGGTGTGGCGGAGGAGAGAGGACCTGATCGCGTCGACGATCATCAGTTTCCACTGCAGTCAGAAGGAGTACCTCGTCGCCGTCGGACTATTGAAAAGCGTGATCGCGAAGGATTCCGGCAATGCGGCGTTGTTATCCAAGCTAGGGTATATCCAATTGCAATTCGGCGACATTGAAGGGGCAAAATCGACTTTTTCACGAGTGGAGAAGCTGATTTCGGAGAATTCCGTGGAAGGCGGGGGTAATTTGGTAGGGAGGAATAAGGCGTTGGTGTATTTGGTAGGGAAGGATTATGTGTCGGCGGTGAGGGAGTACGATGAGTGCATTTCGAGGGACGATTCCGATGTCGTGTCGATTAATAACAAGGCGTTGTGCTTGATGTACCTGAGGGACTTGTCTGATTCAATTAAGGTGTTGGAGAGTTCTTTGGAGAGGGTTCCAACTGTGGCGCTTGATGAGACTTTGGTTGTTAATCTTTGTTCAATGTATGAGTTGGCTTATGTTAATCATACTGATATTAAGAAGACTCTTAGTAATTGGATTGCTCGTCTTGCTCCTGATGATTTCGATTCCTCGTGTACTCGAGTTTGAGGTACACACCATTTTCTGATTTACAGTCCTGTTTTGGTTGATGTGTATCTTATGCTGCAAGTTTAATATGCGATTTGGATATTTGGTGTTGTTTGATATGTAATTGAATTTGAGATGGTAGATACATTTTAGCTAGATGTGGCTTGTTAACATCTGTTATGATCTTATTAGCTATACAAGTGTATAACACCCAAAACTTTGAGACCACAACTGCCAATACAATATGTTGTTGAACGTAATGAGGATGTTGCTATTCGACGACTTTGAATCCAAGGTCTTTAGTCTTGGTTCACTAAGGTATATGGTCTTGGCCTTGGAATGTTTCGTTCCCATATCTATGATCAGCTTCTGATCAGGATTGTATACATTTTATGAAGGATGCACCTGCATATGATGCCCCCTGTTGAACAGAGTTAGGTCTCAGAGCGATAAGAACAAAAGTCCTTTGTTAAACATCATACCTTTACCATGAACAGTGTGTGAGTGCCCGTGATGGTTAAAAGAGGCCAGAGCGGCGACCCCCAAGTGTGTGGAGTGCTTTATGTCCATCTCGATTCTCACACATCCGTTGTCACTAGTACGTCACTCATACCTATCATATGATTTTAGCTTTAGTAATTTCGCAAAACACATAATATGTGTCCTTGAAGCGCCCATAAAAATTTAGTCATTTTTTATCCCAGTAAATTTTGGGGCAAAAACCAAGGATAGTATAGTTCATGTTTTGCTAACTTTTATTTAAATAGCCAAAAGTTCTCATAATTTTCCATGGGCGCCTTAATTGCTCTACATAAGGGTAGGCTCCTCTGTTTGAAAGTTCTTTGAGTCCCTTCAAGCTTGCAGTTTTTGTTGATTTTGGGATCTACCTTAGGTCTTTGACTCTAATGTTATGCTAATTCCCATAATATTACCTTTACACGCCTCTGAGATTAATATACGTTTTTTGAGGTTTTGGGGACCTATGTAAGGTTTTTAACTCCAATATTTTGCTCACACCCATAATATGACTTCTAGGTTTATCCATAATGATTTTGGCCAGTTTCATTCTAGAGCATTATTTTCGGCCAAAATCCGTGGACTATACACTTCATTTTTAACCAATTTCAAATTTCGACCAGTTTTTTTGAAATTTGTATATTTCTCTAAATTTTACCACAGACAACCTTCTTGTACTTTTTATAAATAAAAGAAATAATTCGTCTATTATTGAAGTTTTTTAATGCCTTGGGACATTCGTTACCTATCGAGATTAAAATGCATCTTTTAAGGTTTTGGGGGCCTACGTAAGGTTTTTAGTTCCAATATTTTGCACACACCCATAATAAGACCTCTAGATTCATCCATAAAGACATTCAGGAGCAATTTTCTGCCAAAAACCGTGGACTATATATACATAGTTGTTAGCCAATTTTGTCCTTTTTTTTGAAAGTTGTAACTTTGCTCCTTTTACCAGGGACATCCTTTGTGTACGTTTGTTAGATATGTGCAACAATTCATCCATTATCGAAGTTCCTTAACGCCTTTGGGCACTCGTTACCTATTGAGATTAATATGCGTTTTTTCAGGTTTTGGGGACTTACCTATGGTTTTTGGCTCCAATATTTTGCTCACACCCATAATATGACCTCTGGGTTCATCCATAATGATTTTGGCCGTTTTCATTTCAAAGTAGTTTTCGGCCAAAAACCGTGGACGATACATTGCGTTTTTAGCCAATTTCGACCTGTTTTTTAAAAGTTGTATCATCTCTCTAAATTTTACCACACACATCCTTCTTGTACATTTTCTAGATATAAGAAGTAATTCATCTATTATTGAAGTTTTTTTATGCTTTTGGACATTCTTTACCTATGGAGATTAATATGCATCTTTTAAGGTTTTGGGGGCCGACGTGAGGTTTTTGGTTCCAATACTTTGCAAACAACCATAATATGACATGTAGATAAAGATTTTAGCTGTTTTCATTCGGGAGCAGTTTTCTGCCAAAACGGTGGACTATATACTTCGTTTTTAGCCAATTTTGTCCAGTTGTTTGAAAGTTGTAAATTTTCTCCTTATTTTACCATGGACATCCTTTGTGTACATTTGTTAGATATGTGGACAATTCATCTGTTATCAAAGTTCCTAAACGTCGTTGGGCATTCGTTACCTATTGAGATTAATATGCGTTTTTTGAGGTTTTAGGAGGGTACCTGCGGGTTATGGCTACAATATTTTGTTCACACCCGTAATATGATCTCTAGGTTCATCCAAAATCATTTTGGCCGTTTTCATCCCAAAGTGGTTTTTGGCCAAAAACCGTGGAATATACACTTCGTTTTTAGCCAATTTCGACCAGTTTTTTTAAAAGTTGTATCATTTCTCTAAAATTTACCACACACATCCTTGTTGTACTTTTTCTAGATATAAGAAATAATTCATCTATTATTGAAGTTCTTTAATGCTTTTGGACATTCGTTACCTATGGAGATTAATATGCATCTTTTAAGGGTTTGGAGGCCGACGTGAGGTTTTTGGTTCCAATACTTTGCAAACACCCATAATATGACATGTAGATTCATCCATAAAGATTTTAGCTGTTTTCATTAGGGAGCAGTTTTCTGCCAAAAACGGTGTTGTTCGTATTTAGCCAATTTTGTCCAGTTTTTTGAAAGTTGTAAATTTTCTCCTTATTTTACCAGGGACATCCTTTGTGTACATTTGTTAGTTATGTGCAACAATTCATCTGCTATCAATGTTCCTAAACGCCTTTGGGCATTCGTTACCTATTGAGATTAATATGCATTTTTTGAGGTTTTAGGGGCGTACCTGTTGGTTTTTGCTCCAATATTTGTTCACACCCGTAATATGATCTCTAGGTTCATCCAAAATCGTTTTGGCCGTTTTCATCCCAAAGTGGTCTTTGGCCAAAAATCGTGGACTATACACTTTGTTTATAGCCAATTTCGACCAGTTTTTTAAAAGTTGTATCATTTCTCTAAATTTTACCACACACATCCTTGTTCTACTTTTTTTAGATATAAGAAATAATTCATCTATTATTAAAGTTCTTTAATGCTTTTGGACATTCGTTACCTATGGAGATTAATATGCATCTTTTAAGGTTTTGGAGGCCTACGTGAGGTTTTTGGTTCCAATACTTTGCAAACACCCATAATATGACATGTAGATTCCTCCATAAATATTTTAGCTGTTTTCATTCGGGAGCAGTATTCTGCCAAAAACGGTGGACTATATACTTCGTTTTTAGTCAATTTTGTCTAGTTTTTTGAAATTTGTAAATTTTCTCCTTATTTTACCAGGGACATCCTTTGTCTACATTTGTTAAATATGTGCAACAATTCATCTGTTATCAAAGTTCCTCAACGCCTTTGGGCATTCGTTACATATTGAGATTAATATGCGTTTTTTGAGGTTTTAAGGGCGTACTTGTGGGTTTTGGCTCCAATATTTTGTTCACACCCGTAATATGATCTCTAGGTTCATCCAAAATCGTTTTGGCTGTTTTCATCCCAAAGTGGTTTTTGGCGAAAAACCGTGGACTCTATACACTTCGTTTTTAGCCAATTTCGACCAGTTTTTTAAAAGTTGTATCATTTCTCTAAGTTTACCACACACATCCTTCTTGTACTTTTTCTAGATATAAGAAGTAATTCATTTATTATTGAAGTTTTTTTTTAAGCGTTTGGACATTCGTTACCTATGGAGATTAATATGCATCTTTTAAGGTTTTGGAGGTCGACGTGAGGTTTTTGGTTACAATACTTTGCAAACACCCATAATATATCATGTAGATTCATCCATAAAGATTTTAGCTGTTTTCATTCGTAAGCAGTTTTCTGCGAAAAACGGTGGACTATATACTTCGTTTTTAGCCAATTTTGTCTAGTTTTTTGTAATTTGTAAATTTTCTCCTTATTTTACCAGGGACATCCTTTGTGTACATTTATTAGATATGTGCAACAATTCATCTGTTATCAAAGTTCCGAACCGCCTTTGGGCATTCGTTACGTATTGAGATTAATATGCGTTTTTTATGGTTTTAGGGGCGTACCTGTGGGTTTTGGCTCCAATATGTTGTTCACACCCGTAATATGATCTCTCGGTTCATCCAAAATCGTTTTGGCCGTTTTCATCCCAAAGTAGTTTTTGGCCAAAAACCGTGGACTATACACTTCGTTTTTAGCCAATTTCGACCAGTTTTTTCAAAGTTGTATCATTTCTCTAAATTTTACCACACACATCCTTCTTGTACTTTTTCAACATATAAGAAATAATTCATCGATTATTGAATTTATTTTATGCTTTTGGGCATTCATTACCTATGGAGATTAATATGCATCTTTTAAGGTTTTGGAGGCCGACGTGAGGGTTTTGGTTCCAATACTTTGCACACACCCATAATATGACATGTAGATTCATCCATAAAGATTTTAGCTGTTTTCATTCGGGAGCCAAAAACGGTGGACTATATACTTCGTTTTTAGCCAATTTTGTCTAGTTTTCTGAAATTTGTAAATTTTCTCCTTATTTTACCAGGGACATCCTTTGTGTACATTTGTTAAATATGCGCAACAATTCATCTGTTATCAAAGTTCCTAAACGCCTTTGGGCATTCGTTACCTATTGAGATTAATATGCGTTTTTTTTTAGGTTTTAGGGGCGTACCTGTGGGTTTTGGCTCCAATATTTTGTTCACACCCGTAATATGATCTCTAGGTTTGTCCAAAATCGTTTTGGCCGTTTTCATCCCAAAGTGGTTTTTGGCCAAAAATTGTGGACTATACGGTTCGTTTTTATCCATTTTCGACCTATTTTTTAAAAGTTGTATCATTTCTCTAATTTTTACCACACACATCCTTCTTGTACTTTTTCTAGATAGAAGAAGTAATTCATCTATTATTGAAGTTTTTTTATGCTTTTGGACATTCGTGACCTATGGGGATTAATATGCATCTTTTAAGGTTTTGGAGGCCGACGTGAGGTTTTTGGTTCCATTACTTTGCAAACACCCATAATATCACATGTAGATTCATCCATAAAGATTTTAGCTGTTTTCATTCGGGAGCAGTTTTCTGCCAAAAACGGTGGACTATATACTTCGTTTTTAGCCAATTTTGTCTAGTTTTTTGAAATTTGTAAATTTTCTCCTTATTTTACCAGGGACATCCTTTGTGTACATTTGTTAGATATGTGCAACAATTCATCTATTATCAAAGTTCCTTAACGCCTTTGGGCATTCGTTACCTATTGAGATTAATATGCGTTTTTAGCAGTTTTAGGGGCGTACTTGTGGGTTTTGGCTCCAATATGTTGTTCACACCCGTAATATGATCTCTGGGTTCATCCAAAATCGCTTTGGCCGTTTTCATCCCAAAGTGGTTTTTGGCCAAAAACCGTGGACTATACACTTCGTTTTTAGCCAATTTCGACTAGTTTTTTAAAAGTTGTATCATTTCTCTAAATTTTACCCCACACATCCATCTTGTACTTTTTCTACATATAAGAAATAATTCATCGATTATTGAAGCTATTTTATGCTTTTGGACATTCATTACCTATGGAGATTAATATGCATCTTTTAAGGTTTTGGAGGCCGACGTGCGGTTTTTGGTTACAATACTTTGCAAACACCCATAATATGACATGTAGATTCATCCATAAAGATTTTAGCTGTTTTCATTCGGGAGTCTGCCAAAAACGGTGGACTATTTACTTCGTTTTTAGCCAATTTTGTCTAGTTTTTTTAAATTTGTAAATTTTCTCCTTATTATACCAGGGACATCCTTTGTGTACATTTGTTAAATATGTGCAACAATTCATCTGTTATCAAAGTTCCTAATCGCCTTTGGGCATTCGTTACCTATTGAGATTAATATGCGTTTTTTGAGGTTTTAGGGGCGTACCTGTGGGTTTTGGCTCCAATATGTTGTTCACACCCGTAATATGAGCTCTGGGTTCACCCAAAATCGTTTTGGCCGTTTTCATCCCAAAGTGGTTTTTGGCCAAAAATTGTGGACTATACACTTCGTTTTTATCCAATTTCGACCTGTTTTTTAAAAGTTGTATTCTTGTATCATTTCTCTAAATTTTACCACACATCCTTCTTGTACTTTTTCTAGATATAATAAGTAATTCATCTATTATTGAAGTTTTTTTATGCTTTTGGACATTCGTGACCTATGGAGATTAATATGCATCTTTTAAGGTTTTGGAGGCCGACGTGAGGTTTTTGGTTCCAATACTTTGCAAACACCCATAATATGACATGTAGATTCATCCATCAACATTTTAGCTGTTTTCATTCGGGAGCAGTGTTCTACCAAAAACGGTGGACTATATACTTTGTTTTTAGCCAATTTTGTCTAGTTTTTTGAAATTTGTAAATTTTCTCCTTATTTTACCAGGGACATCCTTTGTGTACTTTTTCTAGATATGTGCAACAATTCATCTGTTATCAAAGTTCCTAAACGCCTTTGGGCATTCGTTACCTATTGAGATTAATATGTGTTTTTTGAGGTTTTAGGGGCGTACCTGTGGGTTTTGGCTCCAATATGTTGTTCACACCCGTAATATGATCTCTGGGTTCATCCAAAATCGTTTTGGCCGTTTTCATCCCAAAGTGGTTTTTGGCCTAAAACCGTGGAATATACACTTCGTTTTTAGCCAATTTCGACCAGTTTTTTAAAACTTGTATCATTTCTCTAAATTTTACCACACACATCCTTCTTGTACATTTTCTAGATATAAGAAATAATTCATCGATTATTGAAGTTTTTTTATGCTTTTGGACATTCATTACCTTGAGATTAATATGCATCTTTTAAGGTTTTGGAGGCCGACGTGAGGTTTTTGGTTCCAATACTTTGCAAACACCCATAATATGACATATAGATTCATCCATAAAGATTTTAGCTGTTTTCTTTCGGGAGCAGTTTTCTGCCAAAAACGGTGGACTATATACTTCGTTTTTAGCCAATTTTGTCTAGTTTTTTGAAATATGTAAATTTTCTCCTTATTTTACCAGGGACATCCTTTGTGTACATTTGTTAAATATGTGCAACAATTCATCTGTTATCAATGTTCCTAAACGCCTTTGGGCATTCGTTACCTATTGAGATTAATATGCGTTTTTTTAGGTTTTAGGGGCGTACCTGTGGGTTTTGGCTCCAATATTTTGTTCACACCCGTAATATGATCTCTAGGTTCGTCCAAAATCGTTTTGTCCGTTTTCATCCGAAAGTGGTTTTTGGCCAAAAATTGTGGACTATACACTTCTTTTTATCCAATTTGGACCTGTTTTTTAAAAGTTGTATCATTTCTCTAAATTTTACCACACACATCCTTCTTGTACTTTTTCTAGATATAAGAAGTAATTCATCTATTATTGAAGTTTTTATATGCTTTTGGACATTCGTGACCTATGGAGATTAATATGCATCTTTTAAGGTTTTGGAGGCCGACGTGAGGTTTTTGGTTCCAATACTTTGCAAACACCCATAATATGACATGTAGATTCATCCATAAAGATTTTAGCTGTTTTCATTCGGGAGCAGTTTTCTGCCAAAAACGGTGGACTATATACTTCGTTTTTTGCCAATTTTGTCTAGTTTTTTGAAATTTGTAAATTTTCTTCTTATTTTACCAGGTACATCCTTTGTGTACATTTGTTAGATATGTGCAACAATTCATCTGTTATCAAAGTTCCTAAACGCCTTTGGGCATTTGTTATCTATTGAGATTAATATGCGTTTTTTGAGGTTTTAGGGGCGTACCTATGGGTTTTGGCTCCAATATTTTGTTCACACCCGTAATATGATCTCTAGGTTCATCCAAAATCGTTTTGCCCGTTTTCATCCCAAAGTGGTTTTTGGCCAAAAACCGTGGACTATACACTTCGTTTTTAGCCATTTTCGACCGGTTCTTCAAAAGTTGTATATTTTCTCTAAATTTTACCACAGACATCCTTGGTGTACTTTTTTTACATGTAAGAAATAATTCATCTATTATGGAAGTTCAATAATGCCTTTGGGCATTCGTTACCTACCGAGATTAATATGCATCTTGTAAGGTTTTGGGGTCCTACGTAAGGGGTTTTTGGTTCCAATATTTTGCATACGCCCATAATATGACCTCTAGGTTCCTCGATAAAGATTTTGGCTGTTTTCATTCCGGAATTGTTTTCTGCTAAAAACTGTGGACTATTTCGTTTTTAGCCAATTTTGTCTCGTTTTTTAAAAGTTGCTAATTTTCTCAATATATTTCCTGGGGTATCCGTTGTTTACATTTGTTAGATATGTGAAACTATTCATCTGTTATCGAAGCTCCTTAACACCTTTGGGCACTCGTTACTTATTGAGATTAATATGCGTTTTTTTTAGGTTTTGGGGACCTACCTTTGGTTTTTGGCTCCAATATTTTGCTCACCTATAATATGATATCTAGGTTCATCCATTATGATTTTTGCCGTTTTTATCCCGGAGCTGTATTCGGCCAAAAACCGTGGACTATGTACTTCGTTTTTAGCTAATTTTGATTTGTTTCCCTAATAAATCCTCTTTTCTGTAATAAGTTGGAATTTGTAAGTAAGCTGTTGTGGTCTTGGAGAACTTCCATTCTTCTCTTCCTCTCATTATCTGCCTAGTGAGTTCTGATCGTTTATTCTAGCCAGTTGGTGTGTAACTTGAAATCTGCGGAATGGAATGCATGTGGAGATCTGCATTCTAGGACTGCCTCAAAAAAACTGATGGTACTGGAGTTAATATCTTTTGGCTTCGAAGATACTAGTATGCATTATCGTTTTGAGTTTAACTTTATCATTAGAACTGATCGTGATTTAGACCCATATTCCTAACTTGTCGTGGATTTTGTTAGTAATTGCTAGCAGTTGTTAATTTAAGCCTTGCCCTCTCTTGACTGAACACCTACTGTTAATCTAGATTAGGAACTTGTGCTTTGGTCTAAAATTTGCCAGCTAGCCTGCGTTCCTCATCTCAAACTTAGTTTAAGGAGGCGCGAGGTGCACCGAGGCGCGGGGGGGCCGTTGCGGTGAGGCGCGAAGCGTGAGGCGAAGGCGCACGCCTCATGCACACGAGGCGCACTCATTTAGCAAACATAATTCTATTATTCAAAACCATATTTTGCAGAAAATAACCCCTTTTTTGATATTTAAAGAGGGCCAATGGGTAAAGAAGTACAAACAGGGGATTAAGGGGCAAAGGGAAGGGTAGAAATAAGGTTACAAGAGAGAGAAAATTCAAAATTGCACAGTTGTGCGTCTCAGTGCGCCTCGGGTGCGCCTCATGCACACTTGTGCACCTCAAGCTTCTGAGGCGATCTCGCCTGCGCCTAGGTGCGCCTCAAGCGCGCTTTTTTAAACTAAGATCTCAAATCACTATTATCTTCGTAATTTAAGCAAGCTGCACCTCCCTGAGCAGCCTTAAATGTTGAGCTGAAATTTCTATGGATATCTGTCTGGAGTGGCTTTTTCTACATCCACTAGCACGAGTTCTGGAGTTCCAACTTCCAAGCCTTCCTACTGATAGGAACTGCTCATAGATTTAGATGTGGTGAGTCCCCACATTGATACTCCCATTCTTTGCCTCCTGTATCGTACCTCTACTGACCTATATATACTGAAAGGCAACAGGCAGTTGTTGACTCGGGCAAACTAAGATAGTGGAAAGTGCTCCATTGCCCTTCTCTCTCTTTTCTTGTTGAACACAAAACTTGGTCAATTCTGTGTGCGATTTCTTGTTTTAAACACTTTCTGAGTTTAAAAGAGTTTAGGCAAGGGTTTGGATGTGTAATACTTCCTTTCTAATAACAGAGGTAATTTCCTGTCTATCACGTATTCACATAAAACCTACTTTACCTGTGCACTGGAGCATAAGTAAGCATACTTTATATCCGATTAAATAGTCATAAACAAAAAAGTTCTGTTGTAATTGTTTGTTCTGAATGTTCTACAACAAGATCTCATCTGTTGAAGTTATGATTGTCTGACACAAACTCATTCGTCTTGTATAGGTCTAGATGGCTTTCTGAGAACTGAGAAGTCAGCAACAGTGTAGACCCTTTGTAGCGCAGGGGTCATCCTGAATTTCTTCACTAGGTCTGCTGTGAATTGTGCAAATATGCTCTAGGTCATCTCCCATTTGGATCTCAGATTATTCTGTGTGATCTTAAATCCATAACATTGCTGATGGTAGACAGCAACATCATATCTGGAGCTCTGGATTGATGCAGTCAAACTCATCGAGCTGGGGAGTCTTCCAGGTTCTCTCTTATGAACTGTATAGGACACTACAATCAACCACTGAGATAGGGAGGAAGCCTCTGCAGTGCTGCCGAGGTGATGCTGCATATATTTGAGATCTGATGTTTTATTGCTCCTGGATCTGTTGATTCTTGTAGAAGATTGTAGGAGCATTTCTGCCTGTATCATTTTTTTTCCTCATGAAACCGTTCTTGCAAAGTTACAGTAATTAACATCAGGGAAGTTATTTCTGAGCTCTGGATTGTTCCCTACTCTGCCATTGTTTACACCCCAAGATGTTACTGGGATTATTGCGCGATTATGCAGTGATAGCTAGACTGAAATTCTTCGGTCTGGTTTGTAATTTTCCTAACCAGTCATTTCTTTTCAGCCCGCGCTTTGGTGATCTTGGTTTCGGAAACCCATCACAAAAACGGGGGTATGATACTTGTTAAGTTATTGAGGCTGTTAGTTTCCTTTGTAAGATATTTTCTAGGTGCAGAGTTCAGCATCGAAAGGTTGGGTTTGACAAGGTCATATACGTGCCCTGCAGGATGGGTGGCGGGATAGGGAAGCCTTAGCTTGGTCGGGTTCCCGCCCCTACTAGGTTGTCTTGCTATGAAATATATGTAAATGGTGATACAGATACAGTGATACTGAAGGTTCCTCCGAACCGTTTCCGCTTTGCTCCGTTTAGTGCAGTGTTTTGTAGCTTTTAATGATTTGACCAGTTCAAAACACTACTATTATAAGCCGTCTTAACTTAGATATGGTTTGGATAAAGTGGGACCTTTATTGGTCGAATCAATGTTGTGGTATAATTCTCATAACGATTAACGGCCAACGGATTAATTTTAGGTTGACGTCTAAAAAAGGCATTCTTGTTTTTTAGTTGTTGTTA
The DNA here is from genome assembly GCA_963680865.1 of Spergularia marina. Taxonomy (NCBI): domain Eukaryota; kingdom Viridiplantae; phylum Streptophyta; class Magnoliopsida; order Caryophyllales; family Caryophyllaceae; genus Spergularia; species Spergularia marina. The sequence goes on along the minus strand of OY804545.1, from coordinate 30,703,697 downwards.
ATTGTCATGTTGGAATATCCTGAGCACAAACCCGACGTAACAACCAACTGAAATATCTGCACTTCAAATGAAAGGGACTGCTATCTTGCATTAGAATTTTATTACAACTTTTTATGCGCGAGGAGTAAGGTCGGTTTAACGGTTTACATCTTGAACGGGCTTTCGGTGAAAGAGTCGTCAAGCCTCCTTTTTGTATATTCATGTTTTACATTTCGTACAATTGTGTACTTGTGTAGATAATCATTACTTGGCTTCCAATCTTCCTAAATAATAGCTATATATTGAGGTTGGGTTGGAATAAAACAGACGTTATTTTAGCTGTTAGTTTCTTCTGAAGTTGGTCTACCCTCAAATATTCTGACCAAAAAAAATCTCTTTTCTTGTCAGTACCCCAAACGGCACTATTATACCACCCCTGAATCCTAAGCCCTTCTTTGTATTGACTTGAATTACAAGACAATCAACCTCCTGTTGGAAGAATTCTTGTCTTTTCGCCTGTAAAATCGGCCTGCTCGTCTATTTATAACATCTTATAGGAATCGTAGCATCATAGTCTCTGTGAACCAGCATTTGGAAAGATAGAAGTTTTAGTTTACGAATTCTCGAGTTGAAATTACATTAGATACATAAATAAAACATCATGGTAGCTTCAAACAAAAATAGTAATGTTGTCTGTGATACGATGGAAGGTGTACCAGAAATAGTGTTCTTTGATATCGAAACAACAGTGCCTAACAGGGCAGGTCCTGGCCACGAAAGAAGGTTTTGGGTATTAGAATTCGGTGCAATTGTGGTTTGCCCTCGGAAACTTGTGGAGATAGACAGCTACTGCACCCTCATTAGACCTGGTGATCTGTCTGTTGTCGCTCTGAGGCCTACAAGAACTGATGGCATTGCCAGGCAGGCAGCTGCGAATGCACCAGCTTTCGAGGAAGTTGCTGATAAGATATATGAGATTCTACATGGCAGGATTTGGTCTGGTCACAACATTCAGAGGTTTGATTGTTTGCGTATTAAAGAGGCTTTCGCTGAGATTGGTCGTCCTGCTCCGGAACCTATTGGGATCATTGATTCTCTTGGAGTTCTTTCTGATAAATTTGGGAGAAGAGCTGGTGATATGAAGGTAAGTTTCTGCATCTGTAACCCTGTTGAACTGTTCGTATTGTTTTTATTCTGTCAGAAGCTAAATTGTTCATCTGTATATGCTGGTCTTTTTTTCAGATGGCAACATTGGCCAGTTACTTTGGACTTGGGCAACAAAAGCATAGGTAAAGTGCTAGTCTGATTGATTTCGATACACTCCCTCTATTTCATTCATTTCTTTACGTTCAAACCAAACGTAAAGAAATGAATAAAATGGAAGAAGTATATCTATCTTTGGAATATACGTCTCAACCAAAAACCTGGGCCGATGTTTGAGGCTAGTCAATGGTTTTATGTCTTAACGACATCAAACAGCAAATTCATAGGATGGCGAATCTGTCTTAATATGTGTTATTTTGGAATTGAATCAGGAGCCTTGATGATGTTCGGATGAACTTGGAAGTCCTCAAGAGTTGCGCAACTGTCCTACTACTGGTAAGCTGCAGAAAACTGTCCATTTTTCCGAAATGAAGTTTTTCTTTCTGAATGATTGTCCTGTTTTCCTTTTCCGGATGTCCTAACATTAGTTTCGTACACAGACACTCACACACACACACACACACATTTTTAATTTCCGTGTGTAAGAAGCCTAAACATCTGCGCAAACGCAAACAAGACAATAATTTAGGGACAAATCCAGCTAATGACAGCAAACTTGTACAATGTTTAGTACTAAATCAGACCAGAATTCAATGATTTTTGCTGCTATGTCATTATGCAGGAATCAAGCTTACCAGGTGTGCTGAATGACCAATGGCGAAATGGGTTTTCGACAATCACAACAAGAAGTAAAAACATTTCAGATAACAGAAAACCATCAGCAAGTTACAGAGAAGAATCAAATTGCAGGAAATCTCCTCCACTTTCAGTTGGATACCAGAGATCTGTTCCTTATGCAACACGAGCAAGTCTCAGAAAGGTTTGTTCCTCATACACATATACAGCAAACCTCATCACCTACAAAACTACGTCGATTTAATCTGACCTATGCATGCTTTCAACAAATTCAGATGACTGATCGAGTGAAGAGCATATTGTGCAAAGCCCAAACTAGCCAATCTATCAACAACTTGATCAAGCATTCTCATTCGATTCTCCGATGATTTACATACATCTTAATATAAGATTTACGCTCACGTATATTCAGAGCCCTAATTAGGAGGTTTCTGTGAAACTGGTAAGACCACAGCAAAGAGCATTGTTCTGATAATCGCTTACTTCATCATCAGAGACATCTTTAACAACTGTACAGCTTCTTCTGTCAACTTTTTCTTTTGCATATACGATTTTTTCAATATATTCATTTCTGTAAATAAACATTCTTTCATTGAAATTCAGACACTACAGATTGTTGTGTACAAGAGTTATTAATGGTTTAAATATACGACATGAAGATGCAATTGCAAGTTCAAGTTAACATCAAGCGGATTTGCATGTCATAACTCGCAACAGTTGTACACAAAATTTGATTCATCTTAAACATAACAGTTCTATTCAAAGGTTCTATTTATGTAACACTGATAAATGAAAGGAGAAACGCAAATTTTTGTATGAGACGGTCTCATTGTTCGGCCAAAGGGTTACTTGTGAGTTGTGACCAACATGACAAAGTTAATAACATGAGGCTCAAAATTGAACAAACCTAGTTAGCAAAATGCAACATTTAAATCAAAACGACTAGGAACTTTATGAGCAGTGTCTTATAAGTCGCAAAACATAACCATGAAATTACGCGACAATAAATTGACATACAGAAATTATGACGTACTGATTTTTATTCATATGATAACGATAGTCATAATAATCATCGACCACAGAAATCAGACTCACAAAAACAAGTACACGTTGCCTTACACTAAAAACAAAACAAAAAAATTACACACTAAAAGGGAGAGGGTGGGACCGACAAAATATAATTGCTAGAGGGTTGGGAATTTAGCGACTTAATAATAACACCGACATAATAAAAGAGAAATTAAACAAAGATCTCGTTAATAGATCGAGCCTCTAACTTGGACTTGTCAAACTTGTTGTTTGCTGACTTCTTTTGACGAGGTAACTCAAGGTCTTTGCTCATCTTTCTTCTATACATTTCTCCAAATGTGATGGCCTCTTCCATTATGGCCTCCTCTCCCTCCCTTATTGCCAATGGGTACACCGTCGCCTCCGCTGTCGGGTATTGGAATGTCGCTATCGACAGCCTTCCCACGTTCGAGTTCACCACGGCCCGGTGTTCCGCGCTCACAAACCTTCCGTTACTCACGTACTACATACGTTACGGCACCACCAAATAAAAAGAAAGTGTCAATAACAAGAAATAGACTAGTAAGTAGTAACATGTACACTAGTTTTAATTACATGCTTAACAACTAACGATTTTTCTTAAGGACATGTCACACATTATTACAACTTGTTAGTTGATAATCAAATAATCAATTATTACTCCCTAGACAACTCCTTTTAAACGTAATAACTCGGTTATTTAAGGATTTAATTCATATAATGATAAGACAGCCTCATACAATACTTTTAACATCGTAAATTAAACCATAGAGGATATGCAATAATCTTACATGGGCATGATCACCAAGGTTGACAACCAGGGCACCAGGGATAGGAGGAACAGTGATCCAAGTCTTGCCGTCGTCGCAGGTGGCTTGGAGACCACCAACCTGGTCCTGGTAGAGGAGCGTGATGGTTCCGGGATCGGTGTGGCGAAGGAGGCCAAGGGTGAGGTCAGGTTGAGGGCACTTTGGGTAGTAGTTGATCATAACTCTTTGGTCCATTTGAACACAAGCCTTGCTTAGGGCCTCTGTCTCCAAGTCCATGGCCTCGGATAGAACCCCAAGAAGCTTGTGGGTTAAGCCCATCATCTTCTCACTGTAGTCTTTGGTCACCTTTCTCCACCCATCTGGCTTATCTGGCCACAATGTGTAGTCCCCACTCTTGATTGGGTACGTGCATTGCGTCACGGTCTCCCTCCAATTCTGCACCAACTCCCCCTGCATGTGATCACTTCAGTTTGTAAGTTCAGATTACTAAATCCGCTGTAATGAGACGCAGAAATCAATACACTTCGATAAATTATCAGGTTCAAAAACCCATGACATACATAATATTGTACCATTCCATACACGTATGTCCATCTTTAATTATTCTGATTTTCTACATTATTTACTGATTTTCTAGAGGTGTACATACTACATACTATGAATATCAATCCATTTAAAAAAGTAGCTACAAGAATGTTGTAATTTAGCCTACCAAATAGTAGAGAATTCCAGTCTAATAATTAACCTAAAGCATACTACATTAAAAAAAACCATATAATAATAGTTAGAGTATAATAATAAGACACGCTTAAAATAAAATTGTATAATGTATGTTAACTGAATCGTACTAGCGCAACACAATTTCACTAGTAACGTATACACGAAGCTATGCTTAACGTACGTACGTACCTTGAAGGGGCTAGACACGAAGAAACTACCGGGCTTACCACCCGAAGTATCAAAACGTTCCTTCTCATGGGCGGGTAAATTGAAAAAGTCAAGACAAAGACGTGCCATCTCAGAAACAAGCTCAGAGTCAACGCCATGGTCAACGACCTGAAAAATGCCCCAAGTCTCGCAAGCCTCGGTGACCTTACGCCGAATGTGGGCCCTTTCGGTGTCGGAATCGATGCCGGAGAGTGAAATGACGGGGATTAGGTCGCTAAACTCGTTGTAAGCAACCTTAGGACGCTCGTCCTCGTCCCTTACGAAGCTTTGTTGGATACACTTTTCGTCGTCTAGCTCTGTCAACGTTGTAAGTTTTTCATTCGTCATTTTTTTTTTTTTTTTTGTTTTGTCGAAATGATAATAAAAGGATGATAGCTTAGTAAAGATCGACTTGTTACAATAGCATGATCGTTCTATATATAGTACTAGTCAAGTATGTAGATAAGTAACGTCGTAGACACGTAGTTATCTTATGATTCCAACTGTCTCCACGAGGTTGATATATACAAATAAATTCATGAATTAGGTGGGTTTTGTGGTGTAGGAAATTTTGACAGAAAGTAATGCAATTATGAGTCTAATCACTCAAATGATGTATATATCTATCTCAAGAAGTTTCTAAAGTATTAAATTGTAACAAATATCGTAACATGTATGGAGATCGTACCGTCTATATATTAAGTTACTCTCCGGTTTTGTACAACCCCATTTCTCAACCTAAGGCAAAATTAAGAGGAGAAAAAAATTGGGGACAGCCGAACTTTGTTTCAAATTACTTTAAATTTTTTTTTTTTTTCCAATTTTGCACACTCTCATTTCCTAACCTAAAGCAAAGTTATTACGAAAAGAAAGTTGTGGGGAGCCGAATTTAGTTTTAAATAATTACTTATGGGTTTCAACTAATTATTGTACTAAGCTACTTAAACATGAAAAAAATATCCTGCTAATTAAGCTTCCGACAGGTTTTTGAAGATACATAATTCCATCAATTCCCATTACGGACTAATAATGTATTCCTCAAACCCTAACTCTTCTAAACCTAGTAAATATTATCGAAGTTGATCCATTTAACAGCTTTTTAAGATATTAGTTCTGAATTCTGATACGAATGAATATATAGAAAGAAAAAAAATGCAAATAAAAACACGTACACTGCATGTTGCCAACTTGCCATAATAAGCTAAATCAAATAAACGATGTTACAAAGTAACTTTCATTACACAATACATGCAAACACAAAATATTGCTAGATAATTTATTGATTAGGAATTCAAAAAGTACTAAACAAATAACACCGGCATAATAATTAATTGAAATTAAACAAATATCTCGTCAATGGGTCGAGACTCTAACTTGGACTTGTCAAATTTATTATTGTGATCAGCAAGCTTCTTTTGACGAGGTAACTCAAGGTCTTTGCTCATCTTCCTTCTATACATTTCCCCAAATGTGATGGCCTCTTCCATTACCGCCGTCTCTCCCTCCCTTATCGCCAGTGGGTACACCATCGCCTCGGCTGTCGGATATTGGAATGTCGCTATTGACAGCCGTGCCACGTTTGAGTTCACCACGGCCCGGTGTTCCGCACTTGTGAACCTCCCGTTACTCACGTACTATATATGACACCCAAAAAAATGGTTCAATAATATACAAGAATATAGACAAGTTTAATTTATTAATTGCTTGCTCAAGAACGATTTTTGACTTCGACGTTCACAGGTCATGCATGAGATGACTCAAAAATACGTAGGTACAATAAATTAAACTTGAATCCCTATTTGTTCAGACCACAAAATCGGATACCTAGCTCATATAATAAGACAGACTCATACAAAACTTATCGTGTGTAAGTACGTACTCAAGCTATCAAATGATAAATCGAGAGAGGGTATATATGTAGTCTTACATGGGCATGATCACCAAGGTTGACAACAAGGGCACCAGGAATAGGAGGAACTGTGATCCAAGTCTTGCCGTCGTCACAGGTGGCTTGGAGCCCACCAACCTGGTCCTGGTAGAGGAGGGTGATGGTTCCGGGATCGGTGTGGCGTGGGAGGCCAAGGGTGAGGTCAGGTTGGGGGCACTTTGGGTAGTAGTTGATCATAACCCTTTGGTCCATATGAACACAAGCCTTGCTAAGGGCCTCAGTCTCTAGGTCCATGGCTTCTGATAGAACCCCAAGAAGCTTGTGGCTCAAGTCCATCATACTGTCACCATAGTCCTTGGTCACCTTTCTCCACCCTTCTGGCTTGTCTGGCCACAATTTGTAGTCTCCACTCGTGATTGGGTACGTGCATTGGGTCACCGTCTCTCTCCAATTTTGCACCAACTGCCCCTGTAAGTAATCAACTAAGTCTTGTTATCGTTGAATTGTTCTTACATACTCCGTAATAACCAACAATAACAACATCACACCAATGTCTCAAACCGTTACATCGCTGTACGTGTAATTATAAAAAATACTAGTAGTTTTTAGTGTCAAATAATCATGCATGTAAAGTTTAAGCTAATAGTCCGTGCTCAGTGACTGGCCGGGTAACTTTTCGACCGCATGAAAAAAAATAAGTTGAAAAGAACATCTATCCGATTGAAAAAAAAACAATAATACGTAACCAATTCGACATGCATACATACGTACGTACGTACGTACATGCATGGACAAGTAAGTATGACGACGACGTACCTTGAATGGAGTAGACACGAAGTAACTACCGGGTTTACCACCCGAACTATCGAAACGTTCCTTTTCATGAGCGGGTAAGTTGAAGAACTCGCAACAAAGACGTGCCATTTCAGAGATGAGCTCAGGATCAACGCCATGGTCAACAACCTGGAATATGCCCCAACTTTCGCAAGCCTCAGTGACCTTACGTCGAATGTGGGCCCTTTCGGTGTCGGAATCGATGCCGGAGAGAGAAATGACGGGGATGAGGTCGCTAAACTCATTGTAAGCAACCTTAGGACGCTCATCTTCATTTTGCACGAAGTTTTGCTTTACACATTTTTCGTCGTGTAATTCAGCCAACGTTGTAAGGCCTTCTTTCGTCATCGTTTTTCACTTGTTCTTTTGTGTGTTTCTTAAAGATCACGTTGTCTTACGTGGAGTATCAAATGACTAGGGTTTTTTTTGTTCTCGTGACTGAGAAACTAAAAGAAAAGACACTCGAAATCAATTTGTAGAGGTAAAGGAGAAGACAGTGTGGGGGGGGTGTTTTATATTGAAGTCATAGATTATTATGTACGTATAATAATCATCGTATTCCAACTCTGTCCACTAGATCGAAATATACGAGTACATTGCACAGAAGCAGTCAGGACAAATTATTAGGTAAGCTTTGAGGTGTTGAAATTCATACCGTATACGTAGGTTTAGAAAAAAAAACTATCTTGAAATATTACTTTAATTTAATTTTAAGGCCGGATTAAAATGGAATAGTTGGTAGAAGCTAATATTGGTGCTTAAGATGAAGTGTTACATTCCCGTATACTTTTGATGTTCGAAGATCTAGAAATGTCTTATTGGTGAAAATAATATGACTGTTTGGTATGTACAATAAGTTAGTTTATTTGGTCAAAGTAGCTTATTTGACTAGATTTTAATTTTAAGCTCTTTGGCCAAATAAGTTGGTTTGGTAACACCACTGAATTAAATAATAAGCTACCTTATTTAAGAAGTTACCACATGTATCTTATTTAAAAATAAGCTAGCTTATCATAATTTTAATCCTAATTTACCCTCATTTATTTACTAAATTAAAATGAGATTTAAAATAAATTATGCATTTTATGTGATTTTATATATACCAGCCCCTATATTAGCTAATTCTACCAAACACTTCTATTGCTATCGGCTAAAAACTTTCAACTATTATTGCAGCTACCATTTCAGGTTTTTGCTATTATTTCAGCATTCAACTACTATTTCAACTAGTTTTACCAAACATAGCCTAAATTAATACGAATACTACTCGACCCGTAAAGAGACGAATCTGTATATGGCATATATATGTTAAGCAAAATATATGCCGAATCGCCGATCATCTCTCTGTTGAGGACCTTGCATGGTTGTTAAGATGATGTAAGGTGGAGTACGTGGGAGGAGCGGGTGAAATAATTGGGACGCTTGGAACAGTAAAGAACCGATATATACTATGATCCGTATGTCATTTAGAAAGCCTAAGTGTTTCCTAATATCATATGACGGAATGATAAACTACGGATGAGACCCTCAATAAGATAATTAGCCCTAGATCGAATCTAATTTTAAATGACTTGAAATATAGAGCAATTTCTTATTTGTCTCGGTATTAGTAAAAACTAGTGCATGTATATAAAACCGTCATATAGAAGACATGTGATTATGAGCGAAGTAAGTTATAGATAGGACATACTAACTCATAATGGATCTGCGCAACCAATAACTCGTTTATTGAGCGAAGCATGCATGCATGTCCTCACGAGAAGAAAATTTGGCACAATTTCAGCCAAATTAAAGGCTTCGATGTTAACGATCTAAATTTGATGACTTTCATATCTAGAAGTACTCATATGCTATATATCTAATATATATATGTAATCCTGAACCCGCTCAATTCCCACACTGACACGTGGCATATAATAATATTATTTTATTATAAATAATGTTTATCCAAAATAAGATATGGTAAGTACATGGTAATATTATTCTAATAAAATAACATTATTACTTTATTTATGGAAAATAGTTATGTAATATAGTAATTGCTTGATTTATGGCAACTTGATCAAATATCCCACGGGTGTTTCAAAATCATTGTAATATTATTCTAATAAAATAACATTATTACTTGATTTATGGAAAATAGTTATGTAATATAGTAATTACTTGATTTATGGCAATTTGATCAAATATCCCACGGGTGTTTCAAAATGGGATTTTGGTTTTTGAAATGTGCATTTTCCTGGTTTTTAAATGTGAGTTTCCATCTAATTACATTACAAATATCCCACGGGTGTTCGAAACATGACTTTAGGTTTTTAAAGGTAAGTTTCCATCTAACTACATTACCCAAAGATATTTTCCTGTTTCTTTTTGCAGCTTTGAGTTGCCATGTTGGGAGCTATATTTAGACCAAATGAATCGTTCACTTGCTTTAAAATTAGTAAGTATTTCATTCTGCATTACAGTCAACCAACTCTACTTGATTTCAAGGTAAACAAGTCTTTCATTTAGTCTATAAATAGTCCCCAACATGGCAACTCAAAACTGCAAAAAGAAACAGGAAAATATCTTTGGGTAGGAGTAGTATGTCGGTTTTCGAAATGTGGTCTCCTTTTCCTCCTCCTCGTCCAATTGCCAGGTTTAGGTCTGACCGTAAATATTTTTTTGTAGAATGCCACTTTTGCCATTAGGGAAGTAAGGGAACCCCCATTCCAAAAAATTAAAATTAAAGAAAAAAAAGAAGAAGAAAAGTTCTACACTTCTAGTGAAATGCACTTATTGGTGCATTATCCCAACTACCCCCACAAATAAGCCAAGAATGTCTTCTAGAAGAAGCTAGCACAAGTAGTAACTAGTAAATCGGGGGAGGAAAAAAACCCGATCCGACTTAACAATCCGTATCCGATCCGTTATCCGGTTTAAATTATCCGACATTTCGTACCCGGTCCGATATTTTCAATGTTTAACCAGATCGGGTACAGGTCACGAAAAACTATAAGCGGGGACCCGATTTGCCACCCGGTTTACAATCAATTAAATAAAGTAATGAAATCTTACACTACTAACTCAAAGTAAAAACATGCATATGGTGACAATTGACCTTATTACCAAGGGCATTGGTCTCGATAGTCTAATAATGATTTCATATTTCTTTGTTCTTACCTCTTTCTTATTTGGGGATATAAGAGTAAATTGGCCTTTTAGCTATCTCATTCTTTCTAAGTAATATGTGCGTATGACTTGTTCAAATTTGTTGTAGGGGTATTTCATTGTGATTTTTGTTGTAAGGAGGATACTTATTGTTTCGTGGTTTTTAATCTAATTATCATTATGTCTTCTCGAACTTTAATAGGTCAAACCTTGACAATCGCAAATTGAAAAATTAGGATACGGGTCCCTGTTTTCGGGTATCCGGTATTTAGGGTACCCGAAAACCGGATAACCGGTTAAACAAGGTCGGATACGGGTCAAGAATTTTGCAATTTTGAAATTGATACCCTATTTTCGGGTCGAAACCGAATCGAGTACCTTTTTTGCTCACCCCTACAAGTACTACATGCACAAACTAAAGCCAAGAAGTGTCTTCTAGAAGAAGCTGTCACAAGTAGTACATGCACAAAGCTAAAAGATGAGGCGTGGAATGGAGTTAGCCACAAGTGTTGGGCTAAGGAAGGGGTAGGTAGTTAGAACGGCCCGTGTCGCACCACAATTCCCACGTCTCTCTTTTTTTGCGCGGCATATTCTTAACCATGCACTACACAAATTTAATGTCTTTCATTCGTAGTATGTTGTTGCACCAATTGTCAATCTCATATTATTATTTTTGTCTTAGATGAGCAGGTTTTATTGCAACAAGGACATGGTCTTTATTTGTCTTTGCCTTTTTGTGGGCGAGTATGTAGTGTATTGATCGATCGATATGTTATTGTAGATGGACCTCGATCACGTTTCAGTAGTTTCTTCTGTTTGTATGTACTCCGGATCTAAAATGTCAAAATATGGCACCAAAAATGTTGTCAAACTAAGATAAATCATTAGTATTGAATTTCATCATAATTTTGCAATCTCAATTTTCAAACTATGAATACATCAAGCGCGATTCTACAATGGCTACCAAGCTACGGTAGCCATTGTAAAAGGATCAAATCTAACCCTTGATTTTATTCGATTAATCTGAACCTTCCATAATTTGACTATTGAAAAAAATAATAATTAAGAAAATTAATAAACCCAACCCCCTCCCCTTCCCCTTCCCACCACCACGATGTGCACGCAAACAACCCTTCCACCGCCGCCACCGGTACAAAATACCACTTTACCAGCCGCCTCCGTCACCACCAAATTCGCCCTTCGCCGTCAAAGTTACGTCGTCCACCCCATCCACCCGCTCGCACGTTCTAAAGGCTCCACGAGCCTTTCTCTCTCTCTCCTTCAATCCTCTTTTCCGACCAACAGAGGTTCTGCCGCCCCCCTCACTAAGTGATTGTCTTCGCATCCTCTACGTTCGCCACCTCTCAGCCGGGTTGCTAGTCTTGCCACCCTATAAAGTTACCGTGCACCATGTCTGAAGATAAAACGATTCGGATTATGGGGGCCAAGAAAAAGATGCAGTCGTGGTGGTGGTGGAGTAGGCCGACGACATATGGTGTTTATTATGATGGTTGCGGAAGTGCTGTAGTCAGAGAAAATCGAGGCTGGCGGCGGGTGGGGCAGGGGTAGATCCAGTTAAGCGGGAGAGCCGGAGAGGAGCAAGGGGGGAGGGGGGAGGAGAGAGAAAAGGAAGGGTTGTAGGGGAGGGGAGATGAGTACGGTGGACTTTTTTTTTTTTTTTTTTTATAAAACTTAATTATGGTCAAAGATATTGATGGCTCAAATTTTTCTAAATGAATGGATGGATGTGATTTATTCTCCTTACAATGGCTACCAAACATTGGTAGCTATTGTAGAATTCTTAATACATCAATGACCTGTGATTATTTGTGAAATCATTGTGTTAGACTTGAAAATCCTTGCATTATTACTAGCCTCGCCACTCCCATTTTCAACTTCACAGGGTAAATGGGTGTTCAAGTCATGTGCAAATTAACTGACTTTAAAAATATCCTATTTTTCTTAGACCTTGTATTATAACTTAACTTTCAAAGATAAGTTATTAAGTTCAAAAGTAATGTTAGCATAAATTACCTACATACTAAGCATGTGGGTTAGGGGCGGCAATGAGGTGGTTTGAGGCGGCAATGGGTGGATGAAGGTCGTTGAAAGTGGACACTAAGTATATATAAGTGTGGTCTAACAAAAAAAAATAGACTTGATTAGGTGTAGTTTGACCAAATATGTTTTATTAGGTGTAATTTGACAAAAAAAAATTACTTATTTTTTTAGGTATTGTTTGACCAAAAACTATTTCTTTAATTGATCTACAAAGTCTTGATATTAAACAACAAATTGATGATCTCTTACCAAATTGGGTGGTAATAGTTCTCCGAACCAGGAAATCAACCAAGTGGAGTCAATATATGTACCGCTCTCTAGCCTTCCAAAAACAAAATTAAAAAGGACACAAAAGTATGTCATGTTCATGATGCTTCAGTGTAATTACTTTATTTATTACTTCTTCCGTCTTTCTTTAAGCACTCCGCTTTTCTTTTGGGAGTGTCTTTCTTTAAACACTCCACTTCTAAATTTTTGGTTGAAGTCAAATGAACCAAGAAATAAGAGATGTGCGTGGACTCTCATGTTGAGAGACAAATCCCAACAATTGATGGGAAAAAAACACTTGAGTTTACTTTAACATCTGAAACTTAAGTTAAAGAAGTCTCTGAAAATTCACTGGTGTTCTTGGGGTATATACACTTTCGTGCGTGGTGTCTATGTGTTTGAAACCACTACATGTTGATATGGAAATTTAATCGGGGATAGTTTACCTCAATATTTTAAAACCGGAGCGGATCGACGGGTTGAATCACGAACCGGCCAGTCATCCAATTCAATTGGCACGAAAAAAGGACATGGGAAACCCAGTGAAAATCGGGTCAAGCCGAATTAAATCGTTGGTTCAACCGAGTTCGAACCGGATTCAACTGGACCAATTTTCTTACATATAGTAATATTGTTAGCATTTTGTAATTATGACGTCACTCTTTTTTATCCGGTCAAACCTTTGACTCATCTAACCCCCGAGACTACCAATTCGATGTCCAGTCCGATTTTCAAACAATGGTTCCCCTCAATTATATTTTCGAAAAAAATTTGAAAACAATTTAAAAATAATCTTTCATTCTTTATCTTTTTTGGAATTTGCGAAATTTCTATAAACTAGTTTTCATGCCCGGCCGGCGCCCGGCCTGCATATTTATATTGTTGTACTCGTGTTATAAAATTGTCGGTTTGTCTTTCCACTTTTACATCACACGTTACACTATCTCATCATCATTCCATTATACCCTCACCTGTTATATCACATTATATATAAAATTATTACCATAAATTAGCTTAACATCAGTCCACCATAATTACAATAAATTATATTATCTTTCATAAATTAGCTAATAATACCAATTGTATTATTACTTAGTGTTATCCAATCAATAAGTGTCAAATGTCCGCCTATAAAAGATTTGATTTCAGGTTTAAATACATAGTATTAGATTTGGCGCGCATGGTGTATCTGAGGTATAACATCCGATACTATAAGTCAGTTCTCCTATCGCTCTACTAGAGCTTGAAATCGTCAATAGGTTTTTTTTTTCTTTCTTTCTAGCATTTTGTTCGTTTTTTATTGCTTCTCTTATTGAGTTGAGTTTGTAAAAGACATATAGTATCACAACAGACTAATAATATATTAATACATAGCAAATTGTTAGAAGTCTACTGTGTAGACACTGTTAATGTGTCTATAATGTAAAATTGAACTAGTAGTAAAATTGAGATTGAAGTAGTCAAAATTAATTTGTAATGAAACTTTCAGGTAGCAAAATTAATTGCGTTGGTAGTAAAATCATTGTGTGAGTAATAATATTATTATAGTGTAGTAAAACTATTACTAGTAGTAGACACTTTCGAAAGTGTCTACAGTGTAGTCTCAGTAGACCTCTTGCATTGTCCACATATATATATTTTTTGTACATATTAGCGGTTAATGTTGCAAGTTGATTTTCTAAGCATTATTATTACATACGGAGTACATAATTGAGAGAAGAATTACATTCCCCTTACCGGCCTCTCTGTTCGGTCTCTTTTTTTTTTTTTTTTTGACGAGACCGGCCGGCCTCTGTTCTCGGTCATCACCTGACCAAAGTTATTACTACCAAACTTGCACAACACTACAGAAAACAAAATACCTTCACCATAACTATCTCCGACTTGAGTATTTATCAAGTTATCATAATCAACAATTCCCCGCTGTTTTCTTGGCATACGTATCAATAATAGTCTTAAACATTTTGGTAGAACTTCCATCAACTTCCCAAGCTTTTTTAGCCTCATAAGCAATCCTTTTAACACTCTCCTTCAACTTTCTACTCGTCATAAGCTCCTTAATCTTGTCCGAAATCTCATCAGCCTTGATTAAGCCTTCTCCCTCACGCCCCCAACGCCTTTCCCATATTCCCAACCCCGCATCCATCATCACGGAGGCATTAACCCTGTGGTCGCCAAACCACGACCACGAGAGCAAAGGCATTCCTATTTCAGCGGCCTCTACGATAGTGTTCCATCCGCTATGAGTTAGAAACCCTCCAACCGAAGGGTGGGCTAGGACTTCCTCCTGGTTCACCCACTCCTTAAGGACTAGCCCTATATTCTTGGTTTTCTCGAAAAACGACTCGCCTAGTAAACTCGTTAGGTCTCCTTTGTCTTCTTTATCGACTATAGTAGTTTTTACTAGCCATAAGAACCTCATCCCGCTTTCCTCTAGCCCTTTTCCAAGTTCCTTTATCTGCTCAATTCCCATTGCAATTCTGCTCCCAAAGGATACAAACACCACGGATTTGGAAGGCTGCTCATCTAGCCATGATACAACATTATTTGATCCTACAGTAGAGTGATCAAGAAGATGTTACGATATTATATCATAGATAAGTTACGTACGGAATGATTTATGGCATGCATAAAGGTTTTCAATTATATTGAACTGAATGAAATGAGTCAAAAATATTTCAATTTTTTTTTCCCCTAGACAATCGTTTACAAATTGCGGGATGCCAAGATTAGCTTGCATTGGTCGAGTGAGAGGAATGTGACTTTGTTATGTTTTGGGGGCTTGCAGAGTATTGCTAGCGGCAACACTGTGCTCAAAGAGTGGACCACATATGATAGCCTCTTCATGATCATCTCTCATCCAATGCTGGCAATTTTCGGGCTTGCAAGCCTTGGTCCTTAGAAAGGCTTTACCATGGGTGTGCTCCCTTCGTTAGTTTATAAAACGCGTAGGGATGGAAAACAGTTTTTAAGAAAAAATATAGACTAAAAATTGAGTTTTATGAGCCATTTAGGGTAAAATCAGGGCCGGCTATTAACCCGTGAAGACCATGCGGCCGACAGGACCCCCTTATCTATAAGGGCCCCTTGTATAAAAATTATTTTGGTTAAATACATAGAGTTGGAGGCAGCGCACTGGCTTAGATTTGCTACGCCTGATTTGCAGGACGCGTGCTTGAACCATCTTGGAGCATTTTTGCTTTAATTCTGCATGTAATTACGGCTTTCTCTATTTATTTCTTACCTTTTTTTAGCTTATTTTATTCCTTTTCACTCATTTCTAATTTGCTATCATCGTATCAACAAGACTCAAATGCTTTTTTTTTTTCCTGAAGTTTTAAAATCCTATTCAATACAAGTAGATAACTTCAAATCCTAAATTTACCGTACTCTTGTATGTAGTTTACGTTTTTATTTTATCATCTTTAAGATAGGTTTTCAGTTCAAGTCAAGATCAGAGGGGCCCCAATAATTTTACTTCGCAGAGGGGCCCCGCAAACTACAAGACGGCCCTGGGTATGTAAAAATTACAACATAGGGGTATAACTCACCTACATTTTAATCAACAAAATATTAAAAATAGGAGTCTTTTAGTCTTTACATGTACAAATGAGAAAAGATTCTAAGTAACAAATTTAAAAATGAACACCTCAAAATACAAAGTAGGAAGTTTGTAGAATTATAGGCGAGAGCGGATGGAGTATTGAACAAAATTGAGAATTTATTTGTACAACTGGAAGCTCGTGGACTGGGTCAGGTCTCAGGTGTCTTTAAGTGATCAACCTAGAATAATTCCTACCCTTGAAACTTTTTGGCATTGAATTTCAATTTCCACAAATAAACGAGGAGCGTGAATCCTTGAGAGCTGAAAATAAACTCCAATTAGTAGATCGAGTTTAGCTACTAAGTTGATAATAAATTATTTAACGTTTTATTAGTACATTTCAAAACCTTTTTGTTTTATCTTATTATTACTAGTTTTATTAAACTCTATAAAAAACAAACTCTAGAGTATCTACACTAGCTGCCATAAGAGACATAAAATAGCTAACAAATTCGGCATCGTGCAATATGAATCTGATCTAATTTGAAATAAATCGAATCAAACAAGTAATAATGGTGAATTAATCAGAAATATGTACGTAGACTAATTATGGCTAAGGCTAACCTTTGTCCAACTTCAAAGGGTGTAGAGGTCCAATGGAAAAGACGGGTGCGAGACCCTCGAGAATTTTGCCACTTTGAAGAGCAGCGATTGAATCAGACTCAAAAAACTCAATCGTGTTGATCAAGACACCCTTTGCATGTACGAGATAAGGTGCATTTTGGCGAATAAGCGTTACGAACGCATCTTCGGACTTATACATGAGAGAAGGAGGTTCATCGGCTCGAATCGGGACTAAACCGGATAAATAAATATCCTCACCTTTAATAAGATCACCTTTCAAAAGACTCAGCATTAGCGCGAAAAACCTCGCGCAAGTTACCATGAGGGTAAAGTTGGGAATGCCCACGTCCGCGAGCGGCTTGATGATCCCGCACGCGAGCATGAAGTCGGAGAAGACGGCGGAGACGCGAGGCGTGAGCGATAAAAGGTGGTCGGTGAGGAGAGGAGCGGAGCGTGAGACGTTGGCGTAATGGCGGAAAAATGGGTCGGAAGTAATAATGTTGGGATCGTCGGTGTTTGGGAGGAGAAGGTGGAATTCGTAGGGAGTTATTTCGGGATGCGTGGCTAAAAAAGCGTCGATTTGGTTGGTTTCGGCGGAAGAAAGCGTCGGGCGGATGATGACTAGAGTGATTTTGCATGTATTTGTGGTGGCTAACATGGAGGTTAGTCGAAGCGCCGGGATTAAGTGTCCCATTCCTGCACCGGCGCATACGGCTACGTGTGGGAGTTTAACGACGTCGTTTTTGGGTGCTCCATTATTCATTTTTTTTTTTTTTTTTTTTTTTTTTTGTGTTTGGAATTGTTTTGTTTTGGTAAGGATTTCTTGTTGTGTTGATTCTATAGGCACTTTAATTTGGGATTGTTTTGTTTCGATCAGGATTTTTTGTTGTGGTTTTATAGGCACTTTTATGTTGTTTTCAAAACATAATTTCTTTTTGCAATAATTAAGGTTGTACAATATCATGAGTTGCCTCTTTTACCCCTTTATAAAAGAAGAGGTGTTATTGGTCGTCCGCTGTATTATAACTTTTGCCCATTTGTCTTAAACTGCCTCACATATGCATTTTTCAATAAGCTAAATTAGAATCTGCTGGATGTCTTAGGCCCTATGCGATTCAACCTATTAAAGTATTTTCAAATCAAATTAGATTTATTTAAATCAAATCAAATCAGTTTCATTCAAATCAAATCAAAATAATTATCCAAATAAAAATCAATGAATCTAGTGTACTTTTAGTTATTAATTCGTATAAATGCAGTTAAATTATCAGTAAATCCAGTTTAAATTAAATCAAATCATGTTAATTCAAATCAAATCAAATCAGTTCAATTGAAATCAAATCAAATCAGAAAAATTCAATCCAATCGCACATAGACTTATAACAAATTATTAACACATTCTCATTCTCCATCTCACTCAATCTCACCAACTCACCACCATTTGTCCCTCCCCAAATACCCGATGACGAAAAGACAAATTTACGTGTTTCATACTACTACGTACTAACTCTACTAGGAGAACTATCGTTGTTTCAGGTACCTAACCATGACATAGTTAGCCCATTATCATTGTCCATGCAAAAAGCCTAAAATTACAACCACTTCAACTGTTCAAAAAAAAAATCTCAACTTCAAACAGGCATAACTTCCAAACTACTTATAATTTTCTTGTGATTCAACCGTCATAAGAAACTTCATTGTCTGAGCTTTTTAACAACAGATCATACATATTATTTAAGCCACAAACAAGTGAGATATGACCATTTGAAAAAAGTCGTGCACTGCAATCTGCACGCGCGAACCACAATACCTATATGTTTAACCTTTATCTCATATTTACAATTTCATTATGAAAAGGTTTATCATACTACTATATAAACACCTTATTTAACCCCACACCCATATGACAATCACATAGTTCTATCTAGGTTAAGATTGAACGAAGATCACTAAGATTTTATTGTCAACTGGCCTAAGCTCATAGTGTTCGGACCGATAAGAACATTCTCGTAGTTGGTCTCCTCTTAGTCAATTTCTAATGCCTATTCCCTCAAAGCACCCGAGGACAACGTACTCGAAGGCAGTAGAGCGCCCTAGTAGACACCACAAGCACGGTAAGTCGACAACGTGAAGGCTCCCTTTCTTTATTTTATTTGTTTAGTTATAATTAGTGTTCTTATTTAGTAGCAATCAATTTATTTTTATTAGTTTTTATCAATTTTTTTAGTTTTATCTAATACTATATATTAAAACCTGAAACCAAGTCTTTTCTACGTTGACACTTGGCATACATTAATTGGATAGAGCATAAAAATAGTATTAAAATAAAATTATTGATTAACATATGGTAATAAATTATCGTGTTAGCTAATTTATGAAAATAATAAATATGGTAATTTAGTTTATAACATGAGATATAAGAGATAATATTATGGTGGTTGGCTAATTTATGGTAATAAATTTGAATATGATGTGATATAACGGGTGACGGAATAGTAGAATGACATAATGTAACATGTGATGAGATAATGGGATTGGAACTGTAAAATGGGTGACATAAAAGTGGAAATATGATAATACGATGAGTGAGTAAAAATAGATAATAATAAAATATGACGGGGACAAAAGTTGATTATAGTACCCTACTACCCTTCATTGTAAAATTAGAACAACGATAAAACATGTTGTCATTTTTACAAAACGAGTATAAACATTATAAATAGACAAGCTCGGGCGTGGCACGGGCATGCAAACTAGTTTAATTTTATTCTCATAGCTTTGCTTGTCCTTTATTTTCTACTATATGTTAAGCTTATTATTCCTTTTAGTCAACCATCTTAATTAGTGTCATCTTCTAGATAAGACTAGAAAACAATTTATGTAAATCATGTCAAACACTCATTGACTCATATAACAACGCGCTTGGACAAATTGGTAGTTAGAGATTGTAATAATAATAATTTTGTAACCTAAGATCTAATCTTATGTGCTAAATAAACCGACTCAATCAATTTATTATGTTTTATATAAAAATGTAAATGATTGTAAACTTTTTATTAGGAAAATGTTTAAATTTTATAAATGAAAATTAAAATTGTAAACTTACATGGCTTGACTTCTCAATAACTTGTATGTGATGATTCAACTAGTACAAACTGTTATATACGGGCGGGATTGAGTGTCATATTGCTTCCCAACATGGACGGTCACCCCCAACCCAGTCTTGCGGTTCACGGACTGCATATCGGTGAAGGGTACAAATGTACAACGCGCATGTTATTCCTTATGTCCCTCAGCTCGGTTTTGTCATTTTCGGTAAACGACTATTGAGCGTGTTTTTTATTTGCATGACTCGTTTTCCCAAGTGTTTACGTAGTCACTCGGTAACAAATGAATAATATCGCATTACATGGTTTCCCAATACCCCACAATTGTTTGGTGGCAATCTATAGTAATTTGATCGTCACTTATAAGAATGTATTTTACTCCTTATTTCTCCAATTTGGAACTTGAGTTTGCACCCCAACGCTTTTGCACACGTTATTTAATTTTTTTGATGATCAACACCACTTGACAATTGCATGACCCTAACTAGTAACTCGATTATTATACTTTAACTTATTTGGATGACCAGATTATGATTATGTGATTTGATACAACTCACTTTAGAGTGGTAAAACATGGGTTTTTATGCATTCAAATGATTACTTTTGGATAGGTTTATTGGCTAATTCGGTTATTTCATTATTTGTACTTTAATATAAGAATTAGTGATTTTTTAATGTATTTATGGCCTCAAGATTGATGTTCAAGTGTGTGTGAAACGACAATGAGGCGATGAAAGATGATCCAAGAAACAATATGACAAGATTTGGACAAATTTGGAAGCTAGGTTGAGGAATTTCAGTTCATTTACGGAAGGTCAACTTTGAAGCTTCACAACTTTCAAACGACTTTGAATTTTGCAGTGAGACCAACAGCATATGAAATTTCATGATCTTAGCTTTCCAAGAAGTGGTCACACATCCTCATAGGCCAAGTAACGAAGAAGTTATGACCGTTTGAAAAACGTCGCCAAAACTAGTCCAACGACAGAAACAGAGAGCTTTAGACGACTCGTCTGTATTTGGGACGAGTCGTCTGGAATCACAGGACGAGTCGTTCCGCCGCTGCGTCGGTTAAGTATAAATACGGGTTTCCATATCCCGTCTTGTAATCTTTTAGTATAAATACTTTAAACTTTCGGTAGTTTTTAATCATTCATTTTTCTCAAGACCTAAAGTAGTATTTTGAAGAATTATGCAAGGCTAAAGACCTTTTATTCTCGGATTTATTAATCGAAACTATTATTCACCGACAGTTGTGAGTTTGATTTCTAATTCTTAATTTCGTTTGAGTATTGTTTATTCAGTCGCTCTTATTGTTATTATTGATTGATTTGCTGTTAATTAGGTGACCACTAATTAACTCTAGATTAATCTTTATTGCTAGATTCTCAATTAAAGGATTAATTGTTTGATTGTTGAATCGATTAGTAGAAACTAGGTCTAATTGCGTGCTGATCATTGTGATTAGATTTAGGGGAGAGTAAACACATTAATTGAAGATCGAAACCGCGTGTGTCTAGATCTAATCTTAGTTGATATCGTTTAATTGCTTTATGCTTTCGTTGGATTGAATTTAGGCGCGCGTCTTTGTTATCCACCGATTAGGGCTATTAGGTAGGGTTGATCTCTCCTCTTAGCTACAATTAAGAAATGATAAGAAATTATATTTCTACAACTAAGTACTCAACGGATTAGGATTAGTTGATA
Source organism: Spergularia marina (assembly GCA_963680865.1). Taxonomy (NCBI): domain Eukaryota; kingdom Viridiplantae; phylum Streptophyta; class Magnoliopsida; order Caryophyllales; family Caryophyllaceae; genus Spergularia; species Spergularia marina. The sequence continues at coordinate 30,681,893 of OY804545.1, read as the reverse complement.
ACTAGGACCAATTAGGTGAATGATAGTGGGTATTAATTGTCCGAGATCTTTTCCTCAATTGATTTACAAATTACTCTTTTGCGTATAGATTACTTGATCACTTACACTCAAAAACCCCCCATTTGTTACTCTACATACATTGATAATTACCGTTCTCTGTGGATACGATCCCACTTGCCCATTTACTACATTTATAGGTTTGTGTGGTAATTTATATTTGATTTAGGCATACGACTTTAGTCTGTCATAATTCATTACTAATAACCAAATGGTGGTAATAATTTGTTGTTCATTATCTAAACTTATTAATATAACAAAACAATAACATAATATCAATTCACATAAACCGTAAGTTGTAGACTTGTAGCTATCAATCAAAACTCAAAATGACTCAATAAAATAATAATCAGCATCAATCATTCGCTGACAAGGATTGAACTCCCTTTGCGCTCTGCCCCATCTCAAATTAAACTCGATCTTCTTCTATTTTGAGACATCTCTGTGTATTTGGTCCAGTAGAAGCCGCGTCCATAAGAAATGGAATAGAAGAATGTTGATGATAGCCTAATGGTAGTGCTACCAACCAAGAGGTCAGGGATTCAATCTTTACTTTCATACAAGTTGGGGGTGATTTGTATGAATGATAGACACTCTTGTGAGGTCTCCTACTGGATTCATGCCTAATTCCAGTTGTGTTACCTATGGTCTTCTTGTAAGTTAAGAATTAGGATCCCTTAAATAACTTACTAACTCCACAACGACTGACCCCTTCAAAGCCAGTAAGTTACAGATCAGAAAAACCAAAAAAAAAATGGAATAGGGGGTGTACGTGGCACGATAATGGCCCATATAACAATCTACTACAGAAATGTCCAATGCATGGCAAGTACTTAACTACTCACTGCGATAAAGGCAAACTCCAAGTGCCTAGTACTTGGCAGTTGGCAAGTGCATGTCCAGCTTTAGTTACCACACATACATCGACCAAATCACCAAAGTGCCTATAAAGCCATAAAGACAAGTCCTAATCAAAACGACACAATCCCAATCTATTAATCTCCCTAGGGTAGTAAGAAATTAAATTAATTACAAAAAAAAAATGAATGGAGCACCCAAAAACGACGTCGTGGAACTTCCACACGTAGCCGTTTGTGCTGGTGCAGGACTAGGACACTTAGGCGCAGCCTTTAAACTAAGCACCATGTTAGCGACTACAAAAACATGCAAAATCACGCTTTTTATCATGCGCCCGACGCTTTCTTCCGCCGAAAGCGATCAAATTGACGCTTTTTTAGCCGAGCACCCCGAAATAACCCCTTATAACTTTGAAATTCTCCCGCCAAACACCGACGACCCCAACACTTCCGACCCATTTTTCCGCCATTACGACGCTGTATCACGCTCCGCTCCCCTCCTTGCGGACCACCTCTTATCGCTCACGCCTCGCCTCTCCGCCGTCTTCTCCGACTTCATGTTCGCGTGCGGCGTCATCAAGCCGCTCGCGGACGTCGGCATTCCCAATTTTACCTTCATATTAACTTGCGCGAGGTTTTTCGCGCTTATGCTGAGTCTTTTGAAGAGTGATCTTGCTAAGGGTGAGGATGTTTATTTACCCGGTTTAGTCCCAATTCGAGCCGATGAACCTCCGTCTGTTATGTATCAGTCTAAAAATGCGTTCGTAACGCTAATTCGCCTAAATGCACCTTATCTCGTACATGCAAAATGTATCTTGATTAACACGATTGAGTTTTTTGAGTCTGATTCGATTGCTTCTCTCCGAAGTGGCAAAATATTTGAGGGTCTCCCCCCTGTCCTTCCCATTGGACCTCTACGCCCTTTGAAAATGGACAAAGGTCAGCAATTTTTCGACTTTAGATTATTTTAAAAGTGTTTCTAATTTTATTTTGTTTGTTTTATAATACAGGTAAGTGATACATGAGACATTAATATGCATTGTACACTTGTACGTATATGGAGAGTTTACACTTAAATTGCATGCGTAAATTTAGCGCATGCAAAAGCTTCTTCAAGATGCGATTTCTGGTTTCATATGGAGGAAGCGTAAATTAGACATTAGAATTTAATGTTGTGCGGTTGTGCCCCATCGCCGTGGTGGGGCTAGCTTAGCTAGCAAATCCGTGACAGACTCACAGACACTAGTTAACTTTTTTTGCTTTCGTACTTTCATATTTGAACCAAATAAATTGGCCTACTATACATTGGGGTCAATTGCATGCATGGCAACTTACAAATAATAGATCAAAATAGACTACTCCGTATAAGTTTTATTAATCTATAATCTCTCGGTCCCCGCTAAAACATCAGATGTTCAAAATACCCGTTTATAAAGAAGGGTGTAGACACTAATCAGTTAATTAAAGATCCAATGAATGTGTATAACAAGTTAGGTAAGAATTTTAACTAAAAATAAGCCCTGTAATTTTTTCTAAATTTTGATTAACCGATTAGTGTGTACACACTCTTCAATAACGGTACGTTTTTTACATGGGGTGTTTCATGTTTGAGCTGGGACGAATAGTGTATACGATAAAATCGTATTTCAACATCTTATTATTTAATTTACTGTTCGTAGGATCAAATGTTATATCATGGCTAGATGAGCAGCCTTCCAAATCTGTGGTGTTTGTATCCTTTGGGAGCAGAATTGCAATGGGAATTGACCAGATAAAGGAACTTGGGAAAGGGCTAGAGGAAAGCGGGATGAGGTTCTTATGGCTAGTAAAAACTACTATAGTCGATAAAGAAGACAAAGGAGAACTAACGAGTTTACTAGGCGAGTCATTTTTCGAGAAAACCAAGAATAGAGGGCTAGTCCTTAAGGAGTGGGTGAACCAGCAGGAAGTCCTAGCCCACCCTTCAGTTGGAGGGTTCCTAACCCACGGCGGATGGAACAGTGTCCTAGAAGCTGCTGAGAAAGGAATGGCTTTGCTCTCGTGGTCTTGGTTTGGCGACCACAGGGTATGTGCTTCCGTGCTAAAGGATGCGGGGTTGGGAATATGGGAAAGGCGTTGGGGGCGTGAGGGAGAAGGCTTAATTAAGGCTAATGAGATTGCGGATAAGATTAAGGAGCTTATGACGAGTGAAAAGTTGAAGAAGAGTGTTAAGAGAGTTTATGATGAGGCTTCAAAAGCTTGGGAAGTTGATGGAAGTTCTAGCGTAATGTTCAAGATGGTTATTGATACATATGCCAACAAGACAACGGGAAATTGTTGATTTTGAACTAGAGATCGATCAAGTGCGCGTATGCATATGCTGTTTGTGCTATTTTATGATCCAAATGAATAAGTAATTAGTTAGTCGAAGTAGTTTTGTTATTTCCTAATAACTAGAGACCGTGAGAGGTGTACTTCAGTTGCTTAGTTTTAGGAGAGTTTAATTGTTGTACTTGTACACTAGTACAGTTGTACATACTCCCTATGTTTTTTTTTTTTTTTTTTTTTTTTTTTTTTTGAATCTAGTGAGACAAATGAGCAAGATTAAGCAGTAAACTTCTCCTTGTTTATCCCTCTACTCTAAAATTTCCCCAACAGTTTGTAGGATTCACTCACTCCGTTCTTTAAACACCCTCATATGTAACACGCAACGTTCTTGAGAAAGATGTACACAATAATTAGTTAATCTAAGTTCCAACAAAATTACATGGAATTTTTGCTATTTTCTTTATTGACGTACTTTGGAAACGGGGCCCACACGAATTATGGGCTAACATTTCCACGGACATTCATATTCACTTTTCATCTCTTTTTCCTTTTCTGAACTGGGCCAATTAGAGTACAATCTTCAAATTTCGAGTCAAATGTACGTGGGCTTTACAATTCTCTCCAAAGCTGGCTTGGCCCTTGGGAAGCTGGTACACGTACACCGGATGTGTGAGGAATCTCATACATCACCACTAATAAAACGACAATTCAGCACAAAGGCAATTAGTACTTTATTAGTAATTGTAATTGACTCAGTAGAAGTAATCTCACTCTCTTTCCTCGCCCTCAACCCATCTCTCTCCTCCTTTAGTCAGTTAGCCCCGACCCACTAATGACCACCACTTGCCTACCGCGCTCTCAGCCCCAACCACCAAAGACCACCATACCGACAACCTCACCAGAATCGCCTATGACCGACAAACCCATACAACCTACCAAAATCACCGTCAGGTTCACGTCCGCCCCTCCTCGACACTCCTCTCTCCATAGAATCCACCCCTAATTGTCAGGTTTAAATCAATTGGCCTTGGCATTTGGTGCGGCGGCCGGATTAATTGATATGTGAACGGTTATAGGGCCTGTATATGTGCGGCCTCTCGATGGAGATGAAATTTATGTCCTATTCGTTCCTTCATTGCCCAAATCTACTAGTGGCAGCCACAACGCATGGGTGGTTGCTGGGCGGACGACCGGAGTTGGGGTGGGGGCTGGTGGCAGTATGTAATGGAGTGGTGGTGCTAGCCTAAAAGGTGGGTGGTTGTGGTTATGAGATGGTGGTCTGAAAAATGGTTTGGGGTTTTTTTGAATTTGTTATTGATACTTAAGTCAATCACATTAATTGATAAATATCTAATGTATGGAATTTTGAGTATGAGGTGTTTAAAGAAAGACAGGTTCTATTGTACTAATAATTTTTCGATTTTGTTACATTTAACCATTTATGGCTAAATTTAAGAATTAAAAATGCATCAATTTACGTGATATTCAAACATTTAATACAAAAGTATGAAAACTAGAAGACTCGTAATTAGCTGGCCAATAGGCATAGTAGTAGGTAGTGTTTTTTTTTTTTTTTTTTTTTTTTTTTTTTTTTTTTTTTTTTGGAAATAAAATACGTAGGAGTAGGTAGTGTTTTAATGAAAGCAAGTGGTAGGTAGGTAGACTGTTGCGAGTACGGATTAGAGGTGATGGGTGCGTGTAGTAGGTAATTAGAGCGGCCTCTATCGCGCCACATCTCTCTACGTACTCGGTACTCCTTTAGATCTTACCAACGCCGCATGCCCGCATGCATCTTCTTAACCGTAGAGTCTTATCGATCGGGTTAGTACTGCTTTCAGGGCCAATTACGAATAGAGTCGGGTCATTGTCGTGCTAGGAATTTTCGAGTCACTGATAACTGATGATCAATGTTACCCTGAAGACACTCCCTTCGTTCGAACTTAAACGATACCTAGCCTTTTTGTAGCTATACAATAGGGATCATATTAAGAAGAGATGTAATGTACTCCCTCCTTCTCAACTTAAACGCCCCATATTACATTTTGGGACGTCCCACCTCAAACATCTCATCTATTTTAGGACATATTATATCTCCTACTTTTATTAAATTATCACATCTTCTCTTACATTATCTCTCGCATTTATTAATTCTCACATTTTCTCTCGTTTTTCCTAACATTACCCCACTCAATTTACTATATCAAATTTTCTTATTCCACTACAAATATCGTCCGAAGCGTTTGAAATGGGACGGATAGAGTAGCTGTTAATTATAGCAAATTTAATGTTTTTATTCTAGTCTCGAATGAGTCCTACAATAAAGTGGGTACTGGTCTTAACGAAATTAATTAGAGCCCGAGCTTGAATTAAAAAATTTGGAGGAGTGGTGTTTTATTTGGAAGCAACATTGTGATGATATGATGAAGCAGATCCCATTCAACTCGGCTCGATCACAAAACAATATCCAATACGACCGAAAAACGTCCCATCTTATTCTCTTAACCCAAACAAAAATTCATATGATCCAATGTAATAGTTGTACTTGCTTATATCTAATCTTTCTTCAGAAAACCACTAATTAGCCTCTTTAAATCCTTTAAAATTGAAAATAAACTCTACTTAGATCGATAGAGTTTACCTAACAAGCTAATAACGAAAAAATTACTAGTTTGTGCATAATGTGTCGGCAATTCCAAACTCATTCGTTACCTACTTCTACGCCCATTGGCCAGCTAACTACGAGTCTTCTTGTTTTCGTACTTTTGTATTTGTAAATTGATGCATAATTAATTCTTAAACTTAGCCATAAATGGCTAAATGTAATTGTTAAAGAGTCAACTCAACCAAAAGTCTAAACTAATGGTTGAGACCCAATAATTAGTTATATCTTAACACTCCCCCTCACGTAAAAGCCCTTTGGATTTGAAACGTGGATTGAAACCACTTGAAATATGGATGATAAATGCACAACATTATGTTGAAATTCCACTTGAAAAGAATGAGGCTCTTAAGATTTAAACCTGAGACCTCAGGGTCACTGAGACTCTTATATCATGTTAAAGAGACAACTCAACCAAAAGTCTAAACTAATGGTTGAGGCCCAATAATTGGTTATATCTTAACATTAATAAAACCCAAAGATTATTAGTACAATACAATGTTCTTTAGACACCATATCCAAAATATCCTTGTGTTGAGGAGGGTCGTTACAATAATTGGTTAATCAAAGTTCCAAAAATCTTACGTAGCGAGTTAGATAAAAGTCTTAGCAAAAATTACATGCAATTTTATTGAAACTTAAATTAATCGATTAGTATATATACCCTTATCAATAAGGTTGCGTTTCGCATATGGGGGTGTTTAATGAAAAACAGAGGCAGGAAATTCATTACCAACAGTACCATATAATGAATGAGTTTGGAATTGCCGACACATTATAAATTGACAAAAATGAAACTGCCTATAAAACCATAGAAAAATTTCTTACCCAAATAGGACAATCATTTCAATTACAAACAAAAAAAGAAAAATAATAATGAATACTACAGTAGTACCCCAAAAAAACATGGTCATACCACATGTAGTAGTTTGTGCTGGTGTAGGAATGGGCCACTTAGTCCCATCCCTTAGAATAGCCAACATGTTATCCAACACAAACACTTGCAAAATCACACTAGTCATCATCCGTCCCACGCTTTCCTCCGCCGAAACGGACCAAATCGACGCTTTTTTTGCCACCCACCCGGACATAACCTGGTACGAGTTCCACACTCTACCACCAAACTACGACGACCCGACCATTAACGACCCGTTTTGGTACCAATAAGACGCCACCTCTCGCTCCGCTCACCTCCTTACGGAACACATTTTAGCGCTCACGCCTCGGCCCTCGGCCGTAGTCGCCGACTTCATGCTAGCGTCCGGGGTAAACAAGCCACTGGCCGAGCATGGGATACCGAACTTTACTGTCATGACACCTTCTGCAAGGTTTGTTGCGTTAATGATAAGTCTGTTAAAAGGTGGGTTTAAAAAGGGTGAGGATATTTATTTACCAGGTTTAGTCCCGATTCGAGCCGATGAACCCCCACCAGTTATGTACACGGACCACGCTTTTGTAAGGCTAATTCTCGTAAATGCACCACATCTGGTTCATGCTACGGGTATTTTGCTCAACACGTTTGATTTCTTGGAGCCTGACACTATTTCCGCTCTTCAATCTGGCAATCTTCTTCAAGGTCTCGCCTCTGTCTTTCCCATCGGACCTTTACACCCCTTGAATTTCGACAAAGGTTAGTTTTTTTTTTTTTTTTTTTTTGGACAAATTAAATACTCCCTCCGTTCGCCTTTAAAACGCGTAAGGCTCAAAATATAGTTTTTAAGAAAAATAGAATAAAGAATGAGTTTTAGAGTCCACTTGGTGTAAAATTTCACAAAAGGGATGTCTAAATTGCACTTTTAATAAACAAGTAAGTGTATTTTGGTCTTTATATATATTAATAAGGAAAGATTATAAATAGAAAATTTAAAGATAAATACCCTTAAATAAAAAGTAGGAAATTAATAGGCGAATCGAGAGAGCCATGCAATTTTTTTTTCTTAAACTTTGGTTGTCATTGTGGGGCATGTACTTGGGAAATGCTAGTGCTAACTAGGTAGCTAGTAGGAATTAGTTGTGGTTGTGTTAAGCCTATAAAAATTGGCTAATGTTTTATTAAATAAATGAAGTTAGTTTTACTGACAAATGACTACTCCATGGTTTACTCACTTTCCCTCTAAAACTTTTACACATTTGGCCGATGTTGGACAAAGTATATATATATATATCAATGGAAATACTAGGAATTTATATGTAGCAGTGAGGATCATTGGTCCCTTTTCGTGTCTCATTCCATATATACCTCCAACCATATGCTTGTAATTTCCTTGTTTTAAGTTAAATGGTTTTCTAAAATTGAATTGGAGGGGTATAGGGAGTGCGACACGAAATGGGACAGATAATTTTTATTGTACATGTAGACAAATTAGAAATCGTGTACATCAAGTTTGTAGTAATTACTATACATTGCGACTAGGAAAAATTGATCAGTGGTTTTTGTCGTCGTCGTCGTTGTATGTAGGATCAAATGCGGTATCATGGCTAGATGAGCAGCCTGCAAAATCTGTGGTGTTCATCTCCAATGGGAGCAGAACAGCCACGGGAACAGACCAAATAAAGGAGCTTGGAGAAGGTTTAGAGAAAAGTGGGGTGAGGTTCTTGTGGTTGATTAAAACTACTGTAGTCGATAAAGAAGACAAAGAAGAGTTGACCAATTTGCTAGGTGAGTCATTCTTTGAGAAAACAAAGAATAAAGGGTTGGTCCTTAAAGAGTGGGTCAACCAAGAGGAGGTTCTATCACACCCTTCAATTGGAGGGTTTGTAACCCACAGCGGATGGAACACTGTTGCTGAGTCTGCCGAAAGAGGAGTCCCGCTACTCGCTTGGCCGGCGGGAGGCGACCAACGGGTTAATGCCGCGGTGATCAGGGACTCCGGACTAGGGATTTGGGAGAGGAGTTGGGGTGGTAGGGTTGTTAAGGCTGATGAAATTGCGGAAAAAATTAAAGAGCTTATGACAAGTGAGAAATTGAAGGAGAGTGCTAAAAAAGTTGGTGATGAGGCCAAAAAAGCTTGGGAAATTGATGGGAGTTCTAGTAAAATGTTTAAGAGCTTCATTGAAACATTTGCGAGTTCGACAACGGCATAGTTTTGAGTTTGACTGAGAAAGGTTACACATGTGTGATCTTATTAGCTAAATAAGTTAGCGGTATTGTTTTGTTATTTCTCATTATTATGGTGCGTGGTGTAGTGTTATACGACATGTAACAATAAATGTACCATATTCCTACAATCCAAACGAGTTAATAGATTAGTGATTTTGATTTAACGTATTTCAACCAATTGATTTGATTTGAATAAATCAGATCTAATATTAATCTACAGAAATATAATTTAATTCAAACGGGACATGAAATCATAGATCATTATCGTTGAGGTTAATGATACGGAGTATTATTAATTGATCAGGAGTTCAGGACTAGGGAGTTGGGACTCCAATAGTCTTATCACCTACGACACCATCTACTCCCTCCGTCCCAGTTCAAACGCCTCATATTCCATTTTGGGACGTCCCACTTCAAACACCCCATCTATTTTGGGACATATTTCTCTCTCTTACTTTTATTAAATTATTACATCTTCTCTCACATTATCTCTCTTACTTTTATTAATCATCACATTCTCTCTTCTCCTTTTACCCCACTCAACTTATTATATCAATTTTTCTTATTCTACTACAAAAACGCCTTGGGGCGTTTGATCTGGGACGGAGGGAGTAGTTCACAAAATGTTCTTCCGTCGGGCCATAAAAAAGGTGGGCTATTTTTGGTTACAAATTGGGCTGTGAGCCTATGATTGTCTTAGACCGACCCAAAGGCAAGAGCAAAAGAGAGCGGTAGCTATGTACGTAATCAATAGGAAAATGTTCCTTGGGCCTTACTCTTTGAATTTCTTTCCTCTCATTTCCTCTTATTTTATAGAGCAATCCGTAATTAAAAATAGAAATGTATTGTCATCCACTCACAGGAGACTCACTGAACTTGGAAAGTTTAAATAAGAAATTTGAAATAAAAAAAGATAAATTGCATTTTCATTCTTTAAATGTCTATAGACGGAGATGGAGCCTAGTGTATACCGACTAGCTCAAATTCCCTGATAACGTTTAAATATTGCCTCAAAAAATTCAAAAAAAATTAGAAAAAATTGGAATGTAGTAAAATGGGTACCAAAACTTCCGAAAATCATGAATAGCATAAATCAATTGCAGAAAATAAACATCAGATTAAATTACTGGTGACTTGAAAAAATGTAGGAGGCGACTAGTGAACGGCTAACATGAAGGGCATGAACCGTTAATACGAGGCAATGGAATATTGAAAGTGTTAATCACGTAGTCATGTTAGTCAACTGAGTTAGAGGCAGTGCAGTGTCTCGGAAAACATGGAATGTGCATATGGTTGAGCTTCATTTTCGTCCACTATTTCTTTTCCTCGTTTTATTTTTCCTCCATTTATTATAGATTTCCTTCCAATTCCAGTAAAGGAAGTACTATTGTTAGTCGCACTTGGCTAAGACGATTTTACGTTTTAATAGTGAAATAATTGTGACATTGTGTGTTCCATGCACAAGTGACCATGTATTGAATAATAATAATGCATTAGCATTATTAATCAATCTACCTCATTATGATATACTATATGTGGATCACGATTTATTTTGATAATCTATTATGCTTCCACGCTTAAAATGAGATGGACATAATGCAGTAACTAAAATAATCTTATAACGAGTTGCCAATCATAAAGATTATATTTTTTTTGGAAAGGATTTGTGAACGCTATTATTTAACAATGAAATGATTGTCTGGTCAGAAATTTTACAGACTCGATCATATCAAGATTTTCGTAGATATATTATGCATCTAATGATGCACCTTTGTGGTGGGACTCTTCCCCGGACCCTAGCTTAGCGGGGACGCCATTGTGCACCGGGCTGCCCTTTTATATGCATCTAGTGATGCGTAAATTTCTTTTTTTTTTTTTTTTTGAGATCACGTGATTCGTTAATTTGTATGCATCGAGATTAAACAAATAATGAAGCAAAATGTGTGCCGATAAAAATTTGCTAAAAAAAGTTGAAATGGGGTTAGCAGCAAAGGAGAAAGCAAATTTTGCTGTTTCTGTTACTCGTCGTTTTTTTGTGGCTTGCCATTTAAGTTGGGCCTCTCAAGTAGCCCTCAACCAGTCAACCTCTTATAACGGACAATGGCCCAGATAAAAGGAAAGGCGTACCAAAGACGTTGGAACAAGACAACAAGCGTTAATTCCAACCAAAGTAAAGGTCTCTTTCAAAAATAATGTTATTATTAGTATATAATTAGGTGAAAAGCCCGTGCGTTGCACGGGACACTTCACAGTAATCGACTCTATTGGACTCTCTCCGGTTGCATTTTTTAGTGTTTAACGAGGATTACATTAATATTTTATGTGAGAGTTTAACATATTTTGGACTCTCTCTGCGCATTTCTTGACGGGACACTTCACCATAATTGACCATAGAAATATTTTAATTAGTTAATCTGAAAATAAATAAATAAATCATGATAAAATTAACAATGGACACTTTTCGTATTCTTTTTTTATTAATTACTTAATCTAAAAAAAGAATGATAAATGATTAAATGTTCGTTAGTTAAGATGTCTTCTGGTCTCACTAGATCAGTTAGATACTTTTTTTTTTAAGTCATTTTTCACTAAAGTCTTAAACTTGTCAACATATCTCTACCAAAATCATACTTAACTTTTCAAAACTATGTGTAAATGGATCTTATATTGAAATACATTTCGACACGAACTCAATGATACATATGTCGTAATTTTCTGATATACGTAGCCCAAGTTATAACAATTTATATTATGTTTCATGTTGATAACTTTATTACGTAAATGTTTTATAAATATTGGACTCTCTCCGACTGCATTTCTTAATGTTTAATGAGAATTACATTAATATTTTATGTAAGAGTTTAACATATCTTAGACCCTCTCTGTGCATTTCTTAACCTTCCGACGCCCTCAATGCGCTCTAAATTATTACCTTATATATATATATATATATATATATATATATATATATATATTAGATTTATTTACTAAATAAAAAAGAAACCAAAAATGGGCTTGTAGTATAGACCTTTTCAAGAATTGAGGCATCGTGCATAAATTTTAGCTTTTACGTATATCTAAAATATGACAGCTTTTATGACATTTTATGTTTATCGACGAAAAACTCAAAGGATACAACTCATACTAGTCATGCAACACTCAACTATGAATTAAGGTTCGTTTAAATTCTTTTTAACTTTGTCTCAATAATTCTTCTCTACTAGTCAATCTGTCGAAACAGATCATCATTACGACACCTCAAATTTCATGTTAAAGGAGTCGTAACAAACAATAATCACATTACATTACACCCTCTCTACGAATCATGTCCTCCGTATAGCAAACAATACTTATACCATGATCCTGGGAGCATAAGGAGCATGATGAACCTTCTCATAATGGAGAAGTAGGGACCACACTTAAAATAATTTAAAATCTAGTTAAGTGTGGTCCATATTCTTCTATTGTAAGAAGAACCACGAGTTAATAGGTTATTTAGGACCCGAACTTTGCATTTTGTTTGATTTCAGGACCTATAACTTTTTACAAGTCAAATTAGGACCTCAATCTAATACTCCGTTAAATCCTTTAACATTGTTAGCTGACATGGCAAATACATAAGCACTCTTTTTGTCCTTTTGCTTGAAATCCCAAAACCCAACCCCAAAAAACCCACGTCTTTATTTCTTTCCCTCATTGGAAATTGAACTATGTCCTCTTTCTAGCTAGTTTTCCAACCACTGAACCACTGCCGTGTAACATAAACCTCCACCAAATTCACCCACGCAACCACCATAATGCGCATGCCACCAGCACGACCACCGAGGTAATGTATGTCACTTGGAGGCAGAATTGAGGCAGGGATAGAAGAATAGAGGTTACCCAATTGGAGGTGGTGTGCCTGGTCAACTACTTAATCACGACCATTTAGTGTGCCTCCACAACCCAAAGTCGACCCGAATTCGAAGTCACGCCTCAAAGGATCAATAAGAACCCGATTGAGGACTAAAATTAGGGCGAGACAGCGGCAGCAGAAGGGGCCGAAGTCTGCTGGTGATGCGTGAAACGATTGACGGCTGAGAAGGTTCCGCAAAGCATGGTCGAGGTGGTTGTGCCTGGCATTGCGCGGCTGTGAAAATGATGGAGGTGGGTGAATATGGCGACAGATATGGTGGAGTTTGATGACTTTATGATAATCTGATCATGGTGGAGGTGTGGGAGGGGACTATTGGAAGAGAGAGAGAGAGAGAGAGAGAGAGAGAGAGAGAGAGAGAGAGAGAGAGAGGAGAGCAGTGGGGTAGGAGATTAAGCAATTAAAAAAAGAAAATACAGAGGAAATGTAAATTTGATCATCAAAATGTGATGTACGGTCCAGATTGAGCAACTAATTCATGATTGGTTTGATTTGCCAATCACACTAACAGAAAACTGGATGGAAAATTCTAAATTGATTTAAGGTCCTCAATTAACTTGCTAAAATTTAGAGGTCCCAAAATAAAAAACAATGGAAAGTTCAAGTCCTAAAATAGCTATTAACTCGAAGAACCACTAATCCATCATACTTCTTATGCTTTCGGAAGAGGAAGTATGGTATAATTTACGACGAGCAAGAATATTCATGATTCACGATGTGGGTACTACTAGAAACTGACCATGCAGTTTCACGATGTGGGTACAACTAGTAAATTCTTGTGTGGACAAGATGGGCCCACTTGAAAATTCCAGCAGGTTCTGGGTTGGACTCGGGGGGTAAAAGGGTCCTACAACATTTGGAAAAAGCCCTGGAGATAAAGCCACGTTAACAAGCTCGTATCGTCCTCGCCTCTTGCGTCGCGTTGATCATGTCGACGCTCCGGGCCCACTTTCCTGACCGTTAATCTCACCACCGCTCTCTCCTTCTCCGCTGCTCGCACGATGGTGCTCTCCAACAAATTTTTGCATCACATTGTATTGTTTCTTTTTCTCCGCAACGAGTTTTGCTAGTCCCGTCACTTTATCAAGATACAATTATTATATTAGGTGGATTAAGAATTTGTACGACTCAACTAATGTGAGTCGAAGCTGTATTTATGCAAACATAATGACCTGATTTATCATTTCTAAACTTAATTTACGGTTAAATTTTTTTTTTTTTTTTGAGTTATACATGGTCTAAGAGAGAAAGATGGGTTGTTACCTGTGAGTCCGTGACGCACCATTTCTCCAATTTTTTTTTTTTTCCCTTTTTTCTCCTCTTTTAACATTTTATTGTGTTTCTTTTAGTCATGGTTTCACAATTTCTATGAGTATAACGAAAACTGATTAAATATGAACCGCAAAACCTAGAAGCACGAGAATTGATTTACACTAACACAGTAAAACGACTAACACCCCATGGTCATTCACAATTCTTGTAGTGTAGGAAAAAAAAAAAAAAACCTTCTACCCTTTGATTAATTTTCTTACACCGTACTTGTCATTACCTTTCAACATGATGAAGGTACATTTGAATAATTATCATGAGATTTGTACTAGAGTACCCTGACAAAATATGTGAAATGAATTTTATGAAATTTGAAATTTCCGGATGGTAACCAAATGTTCCAAGATAAAGTCCTAGATTTTTGCCATAAGATTTCATCTCATGGGAAATTCTCCATTTGTAATTCAATTGTATTCCGTTATTCAAATAAGCACTAAATGAGTGTAATTTCAAACAAAATAATCACAAATTATGAGGTTGTGGTAAAAAAATTGTGTAAAACAGAAAATGACTTGGAAGCAAAGTCCGCTAAGCTCAATTTTCCAAGACGCACCAACACTCAAAACTGTAACACCAATAAATAGGACTAGAACAAGTTTTGAAGAGAACACTCTGGAAACACGACTTTTGTTTTTTAATAGCTTTATTTTTAATATTTTCTCACTGAGGATGCTCAAATTAACGTTTCCCAAGTTCAGCTTCTTTATTTGGAACCCTTAAAACTTCAGGTCACTTACTAAATGGAGTACAGGTACTCCTAATTTTTAATTTATTAGTAGGCCATACTAATTTATTTTGGGGTTTGCATTAATTGGGTCCATTTGGATTGGAATCAAATCAAACAAGAGCGGACGACACTGATTTTACATCCAGATCTATGCTCAACTGGGTCTTTCATAAATTTGGCACATCGACGAATTATTTTATAAAAATAACAGTATGCTGTTACGGTGTAATACTTCCGTTCGTTGTCATTACGTTACGGTGGCTTAAATACCACATGATACAATATAGTGACGGGCTCAGAGTTACTGCAACCCGAGAACCAATTACATTCGTCCAATACATAGCCCTGAAAGCTTGGATTATAAGTTTTGGATTAGGAGAGGACGAAAGAAACACTTGTTCGAGTTTTGAAAGATCAAGATAATATGCTAATGCCTTGGAATAGAGACGAATTATTAAAACTTCTTACCAATGTCATGCAATCAGAGTCTTTTAGTTGAGCTTTGATACTTAAAAACTTTATGTTTGGGCAAGTTTATAGTTTTAGACTAAAATCACTTTGAAAAGTTAGGTCAAACACATACATATTTAATTTTTTTTTCTAAAAATGATGTAGAATATTAACTTGTTATTTTATTTTATTTTATTTTAGAGCAAGATATAAGGGATATTATAATCAACCAATAGTAGAGAAAGTGCTAATTTGCAGTCTTCTAAACCAACTGCTAGTCTCCTAGTATTTTCCTTCTATTAATTAACTTCCTTCGTGCCATACAAACGTGGTCAAACATCTAAGAAAATAGTTATAGTAATAAAATTTTAAATCATAAAACATTTCAACAAAAAGCAGGACTCTTGTATCCGTTAATGGGGCGTCGTGGTCATTCTCACAACATAAAAAATGATTTTTTTTTACAAGTATAATACCTACGGACTTACCTCATTTTTGTGTGGAAGACCATAATGCCCCCCACGCGTCTACGACCATGATATAATTTACTTCTATTAGGCCCTGTATAATACATACAACTTAAAAAAATCATTTAGTTTAGTTTAGAAGATGAATTTGGTTGTTATGCTAGCATATACATCTCCGATTCATATCAGATAAAATATTGTCAGTTAAGCTATATAGGGCCTTAAGCCCTGTTTGATAGGACTGCATCTTTCTGAACTGATCTGAATGATACTGATCTGATCTAATCTGATTTGAATGACTCTGAACTGATCTGATCTGAATGTGTTCAAATTTTGATTGAACTTCAACGAAATAGTATCAATTATGGACCATATACATTGATAGAATTTTGAACATTTATGATCATCTGATCTAATTTGAATGAATTTGATCTGATCTGATCAAATTTGAATGATTCTGAACTGATTTAAATACTACTTATATTAAGTCCTATAAAACAGAACTTTAAGGATACATATTTAATTATTAGACCTTTAATATTTGAGTAATACACTCGCCACCAAAATGCCACTAAGTGTATGCCACGTGGAACCCCACAAAATTACAAGAGCTTTACTCTATAAATAAGAGGCCAAGGAGGCATAACTAAGGCAACTAAGCAAGTCTTTGAGTTCCCAAGTGTACAAGAGAGAGAGAGAGAGAGAGAGAGTAAAACAAAGCAGAGAGAAGTGTGGAAGTGTTCGCAAGTGACAGTAAAGAGTGTTTCATACTTTTCTTTGTTTTTCCTTCATTTTCTCTCTCCTCCCCGAAAGCTCTTTTCTTTTTCCTTTTTTTTTTTAATAAAAAAGGAAGATCCTAATTTTACGGCCTAAACTCAAAAAGAATAAAAAAAAAAAAACCCCCAAAAAAGAAAAAACCAAGAAAAATGTTTATCGAAAACTTCAAGGTAGAAAGCCCAAATGTTGAGTACACCGAGGGTGAAATTCACTCGGTTTATGATTACCAAACCACCGAGTTGGTCCACGAGAACCGGAAAGGGTCCGGTTACCAGTGGATAGTTAAGCCCAAGTCCGTCAAATATGAGTTCAAGACGGATACCCGTGTCCCTAAACTCGGGTATTGTCATTTCTTCCCTTTGATCTTGTTTTCATTTTCGTAAACATTTGTTTTCGTGTTTTTTTAGACGTGTTTTGAACCCTGATCATACGCGCGTTTGTTTTTGTTATGTAGGGTTATGCTTGTAGGATGGGGTGGCAACAACGGTTGTACCCTCACTGGTGGTGTTATTGCTAACCGCGAGTAAGTTCTTCTTATATTTTTTCTTTTTATGATCATATTTTTTTTTGTTAGTAATAGTACTTTTAATTATGTTGATCAATTTTTTGGTTTAGTTATGACTTATGATGCTATTTTTTCTTTTTATGATCATATTTTTTTTTGTTAGTAATAGTACTTTTAATTATGTTGATCAATTTTTTGGTTTAATTATGTTATTGGGTTTAAAACGGAATGAGTTATTGTTATTACTTTTACTCAATTTCGGAATCACCCTCTCGTATATCACGTGTGTCCTAAAAAAACCCACATTTGTGGGGTTATGTGGGCTTGTGGGGTACTCAATTTCATAACCACCCTTTCACGTGTCACACAACCTAATCTTGTGGGGTCGTAGGCCACACAATTTCGTAACGACCCTCTAATATGTCACAAAACCCATATTTGGGAGGTTGTGGACTACCAGTACTAACATACGTGCGAAAGTGATTTTGAAATCGAAATTGAGGCCTATCATTATTTTGATCGCGGACCAAGTATAAGTATGTACTTAAAATTGATACGATCATATGACAAGTTATTGATTTGATTTGGGTGTGCTTTGTTTATTTGGGGCAGAGGTATATCATGGGCAACCAAGGACAAAATTCAGCAGGCAAATTATTTTGGATCCCTTACTCAGGCTTCCTCGATTCGTGTTGGTTCGTTCAATGGCGAAGAAATCTATGCTCCTTTCAAAAGCCTCCTTCCTATGGTACATAAATACACTGAATGCTTAATTTCTTAAGCTACCAATTATATTTTTCGCGTCAAAATGTACGCAACCTTATCCCTAATTGGTCACGTAGATTAATGAAATGGGTGTGGACTATTACATGACTTTGGTAGATATATAACTAAAAGAGTAAAATGCGAAAGTGGTAGTTCTAAGAAACGTGGATTCTTGTTAGCAGACCCCAAATCATTTCCCGGCTAAGGCTGTGGTAATTGGATGAATGGAAAATGAAATTTGATGAAGTAAAAACGGGAATTTGGATGAAAACAGGTGAGCCCGGATGACATAGTGTTCGGGGGATGGGACATAAGCAAGATGAACCTAGCAGATGCAATGACTAGGGCTAGAGTGTTTGACATTGATCTGCAGAAGCAATTAAGGCCTTACATGGAGCACATGATTCCTCTCCCTGGCATCTATGACCCTGATTTCATTGCTGCTAATCAAGATTCGCGTGCCAATAACATCATTAAGGGCACTAAAAAACAACAAGTTGATCAAGTTATCAAGGATATCAGGTATTATTCCTTACTTTTTCTCAATCTGTACATTATTCTTAATTCAACTTGGATTGTTTATTTTCGTACCAAGTCGGACAATTGACATGAGGGTTGACAATGGACACTTCATTTTAAGCTAGTGACCGAGTCTAAGTAACGTAAAGTTTAATTGTAGTGTGTACTAATCAGATTATGATTGGGGGTAATGAAGGGAGTTCAAGGAGAAGAACAAGGTGGACAAAGTGGTGGTGTTGTGGACAGGAAACACTGAGAGGTACAGCAATGTAGTGGTGGGTCTGAATGACAGCATGGAGAACTTCTTGTCAGCCGTAGACAGGAACGAATCCGAGATTTCTCCATCGACATTGTATGCACTGGCTTGTATTCTAGAAAATGTGCCATTCATCAATGGTAGTCCTCAGAACACTTTTGTTCCTGGGCTCATTGATCTGGCCATCAAGAACAACAGCTTGATTGGTGGTGATGACTTCAAGAGTGGTCAGACTAAGATGAAATCCGTGCTCGTCGACTTCCTCGTCGGAGCTGGTATTAAGGTAAACTGATCACCTCTAATAGTACCTTGACTGAAATTCTGCTCTATGTAAACACAGTATTTACCTTCCAATTGAAATGTGATTGCAGCCAACATCAATAGTGAGCTACAACCACTTGGGTAACAATGACGGTATGAACCTCTCAGCACCTCAGACTTTCAGGTCCAAAGAGATCTCCAAGAGCAATGTTGTCGATGATATGGTTGCGAGCAACGGTATTCTCTTTGAGCCTGGTGAACACCCTGATCATGTTGTTGTCATTAAGGTATATTTTTGTCTTGTTGATGGAATTTGCTCTTTTTCCGGTTGTATATACCATGGTTATGAAGCTGTGCTTATGTTTGTTTGATATTTCAAAATGTAGTATGTCCCGTATGTGGGCGACAGCAAGAGAGCCATGGATGAGTACACATCCGAGATATTCATGGGTGGAAAGAACACTATAGTCATGCACAACACCTGTGAGGACTCTCTCTTAGCTGCTCCAATTATCCTGGACTTAGTCCTCCTCGCTGAGCTTAGCACTCGCATCCAGCTCAAGGCCGAGAAAGAGGTAATCATCCCGAGAACCTCTTGATACTTCACATTAGTTAACTCGTAATATGATCTAAATGACGGTTGTCTAAATTATTGGCGGTGTGAATTTTACAGGGCAAGTTCCACTCATTCCATCCAGTCGCTACCATCCTCAGTTACCTCACCAAAGCACCTCTTGTAAGAATTCCTGTCCTGTACTTGATCATGTTTACTGTCATTGCACGTATGACTAATGACAATAGCTAATCCCGACATGATTCGGGGTTGGCTAACATGAACTCAGATGTGCATATTCGATCCATAGCATGATTGAGATGCATATAAAGTTCGGTACCATAGCTTCAGCTGACAGTTACCCTATGTCAATTCAGTGTGGGTTCCAAACCCCACTTTATCAACTGATGTGGTTTAGGTGGTGCACGGAAAAGGCACGAAAGACACATGAATAAGACCACCCATGAAACATATAGGGACATGTTTAATACGACATTATACTTTACCTTTGATGTTATGTTCGGTTCAGTCCCACCTACTCGTATAAGTCAGTGGTGATCTTTGGCTCTAGTTAATTCAGTTACACAAGTGGCGTCTTTCGTAACACTTAGGATTAAATTATTTGGAATCAAATAATTAAAGTGTGTGATCGCGATCTTAATAAGTACGGAGTATATTAGATTACATCAAGTTGAGTAATAACTTGAAATATTTCCGAAAATTGACAGGTTCCACCAGGCACTCCAGTGGTGAATGCACTCTCCAAGCAGAGGGCCATGCTTGAGAACATTATGAGGGCTTGTGTTGGTCTGGCTCCGGAAAACAACATGATCCTCGAGTACAAGTGAGAGCGTAAGAACAGGCAGAAGCAGCAGCAACCGCGCTACTTCCAGAGAGCTTCGGCAATAAAAATTATGTGACCTGAAAGCTGTTTCTTCAGCGTATGCTGCTGTTTGTTTTGTATTAGGCATTCCCCATTTATCGAACTTTAGCTGTCGTAAGTGGTTTTTATGTCAATTATGTGGTTTCGTTCTTTAGTTCATCGATTTTATGGTGTAATGCCCTCTTTGTGTTTTCATCCAGTGCGATTTCAAAGAGCAAAGCAGTTTTTTTCTGCTTTAGCCTAAGCTATGTAATTATGTAGTGCTGTTCTAATCTGATGTTATCTTATTGTGCATAACTTCTGCTCGTCCATACTTTCGTGCTCGCAGTACCATTTTCTTTCCTAGGGACCCCAACAGCGATATTATACATACGCGTTTGCCATTTCCATCCCGGACCTTGGCCATGAGTATAGTCCTCGTCGAACTTGTCAACTGAGCTAACTGTCATCCGCACATCTCAAATAGAGTTAACTGTTAAGTGTTCAAGACGCTGCCAGAGTGACAACTGACTAGCATTGACAGGGAACAAAAGAAGGGACTGTTGCAAAGGCCCATTTTGTGAGAGACTGCCATGTGCAACTTTCTTATCTTAGTGAATGGCACTTCTCTGGTAGTTACTAGGCCTTCAAGGGTTCAGGTAGTGAGAGCAGTGGAAGAAGCGGGACCCGAGACAGGCGTTTTACGACACGTATGATTGTGACATGGCAGGTGCTGTGGGTTCGTGAGGACTTACATGGACCATGGTTAATTGGTTGGTGTCATGTCACTATGGATCTTTCCCTTGGTTCCAAAAGAGGAACACCACGGACCTCTCCCTATGTATTTTGGCCTTTTCCAACTTCAGAGTACCAACAAGGAAATCAAGCAATGATCATTTATGAGTTCACAAGTTGGTTTGTGCATTTCCTGTAGATAAGGTGTATGATTTAAGAGGGTGCGTTGAAATATAAAATTATTGTGTGTGATCTAACTCTCAGTCTACATTTTTGGCTCAATTGATTATTCTAATATGATATTAGAGCATCATGCAATATGAGACGTATGTTGTCCGTGGGCTTGTACTACTCACGCTTCAAGTCCAAGTGGACCTTTTGCGTAATGGAACGTGTTGAAGTATAAAACAATTGTACTTGTCCTAACCATCAGTTTATATATACTTTTCGCTTAATTAGTTAGTCTAACTGGGTGCAACTCCTGGGAAATTAGAGGATCATACAATAATTCCGAGTAAAAGACTGGCACATGAAAGTTAGAAAACGGCCCGTGAGAAGAATAGGAGAGTACGTGAAAGGATGGAGTGTAATACCAACGACGACGCATGGAGTGTAATACGATTGTGTAAACCTCAAGAATCCACAATTGTACAAGTGAAGGCTCATCAAAGGAACCCTTGTATGAGACCCTTTTAGTTAAGGTCATAGAGAAATGGTTCTCAAGATGCAAGCTTTTAGAACACTACGATTTATTGTTTCCAAAATTTTATAAAAGATATTATTTATGGTACCCCCGAACTTCCCGCTTTTATGTAGTGTGCCCTCAAACTTTCTGCGTTGCCCAATATACCCCTGATTCCCTGAACTTTGCGCTTACTCTAATTGCACCCATTTTTTCTTTTTTTTACTAACACCACACCAACCTTCTTATAACTCCGTTACATATTTATCTTTGAAACTTACAAGTTTATCTTTAGAATCAGCAAGTTGAATTTCTATATTTTATTTTTTTAGACGGTAACACCAAAGCTAAGACTTTTTCACAAATTATTGGTGAACTAGCGTAAAACCCGTGCGTTGCACGGAGATATGTAGCAATATATTCGATAAAATTATATATTGTTTGTTGTTGAGAACTTATTGACTAACCCAAAGTTCAAATCGTCTCATGTTCAAAAAAAAATTGAATAGCTCGAGTACGAATTAAACACACACCATTGTCTAAACATACGTCCAAATTCATGTAATGGTAATTAAGTGTGAAACATACACCACCGAAAAACAAACTTACACCACCAAAAAAAAAAAAAAAACTAAGTGTGAAACATAGGAGTTGTAGGCTTAATTTTGAAGTGAGTAATAGTATAAAATTGTATAATGGCTAAAAAGAGCAAAAGGATTTATGAGGAACGGTTTAGCAACTCAATACTATATCTCGTAAAAGAAGAAAATGCTAATGATGCAATCAACATAAGCCATAAATCTAGTATGACAGACCTATATTATTACTTGGAGATAGACTCAAAAAACATCCCATGACTTTAAAATAGAGACGAAAGTTGCATTAGATGATTACACAAAAAAAAAAAAAAAATGTGACATTTAGTTACCTCTATTTGAGAGGGTCTTTAGCCATTTAAATGGTTAATCATTCCATTAAGTGATCATCAGTGAGTTAGATGACAAAATTTTGATTGAAAAGTAGATATATTAGAAAAATTTTGGGATATATATTTGGTTGGAGTTGTTAAGCAAGAGTATATTCTCATAAATAGCGTAGAAATAGGAGGCCTAACTATCAGCTTTTTTTGCTAGTTGTTAAAATTGGAGCAAATTAATAGGAACAAAATCATTAGGAACAAAGTTAATAGGAACAAAATTGTGAGCGGGAAAATTTGTAGCCATTGAATGCCACGTGTCCTAGTGGCTTCTGTTTTAGTAGAACTAGATAGATAGATTGGTCTTTTTTGGATGGATCTTTGGATTGTCTCTGAATTATCTTCCATGAAGAAATCATCTCAAATAGCTTCAACATCATGATCTGGTGGCCCAAGTTATGTCATGAGAGGCCCAATGTCTCTTTCACGGGTCGATTTCTTATCCGTTTTTTCGTTGGTTTTGAAGACACATCCAGCCCACTATTTTTGCTTGTTGATTTTTATGGGGTTTAAACTCATGGGCCTATCGAACATTTAGGCCCAACATTTTTTAAAGGAGGATCAAATTTATTCGGCAAATTCATGCGGTGCCTCGGAGTTTTGACGTTTTAACCATGATTTCCATATCTTCGAACCTACTACAGTACTACACTTTGGTGTCCTTGAATTCCTAAGACGGATTTTCGAGTCAATCCGGTTAGTCAGAGGTTAAGCTCACTCGACCAAAGTCTTGTAACATGAAAATTAGAATAAATTAACCCTATGTCGTATTCTAATTGCATCACTTATCAATCTTGTGAAACATCACAACCTAGATCTTTTACGAGTTTGGAATTTGAAATGAGCCGACCATCGATTAGACGACACAAATTAAGGAATCAAAAAACTTTGAAACAAAGGTGACACGAGTGATCAACAAGGCTAATAGTAACAGTAACAGCCAAGAAAAGGAAGAGAATCGATTGGAGAAGACAGGGTACAGTTATAAACTTAACTAGAAAGGGTAAGAAAGCAGGGAATGGGGCATTACAACAGAGTTTACAGTGTAATAGGAATTAATTTGGTCCAGGGTGCTCTACGTCTGACATTTCTTCAGTAACGTACCTAGAGTCACGTCGCATCTTAACACTGCTACTTTGCACGGTTAGATCCCCTCTAAACTATAGCCCACCTTGACTCTAGTACAGTATACGGAGTATGTCTTTCTTCAGGTTAAATGTTTCTTTCATTTTTGGTTGAACGCGTTTTAGTGTAGGCAAAAACTTATATTAGACGACGGTCCTATAATACTAAAATACTCTATAGTATGTATACTGTAGTGTCACTACTCACAAATTCACAATATAAGGTCTTGAAAAGTCGAAATGCATATTGGGAAACATCAAGTGCCCCATGTGTCACGAAACAGGTTTGTATCCAATGCCCATTGTTTATTGTTAGCAAATACGGAGTACAAGTCGATGACACTGAAAATTAGTACAATACGACACGATGGTTAATGTTGCATCATTAATTCGTTTAGTACGAAATGAAAAAACTCTTTAAGAATGTAGTGATTGAATACTTCCATGTAAAGGTTATCCAATTACTTAAGGCATGCAATATCAGAGAAGATGTGAGTTAAATCTGAAAAGAGGAAGGGAAAAAAGAAAGAAAAAAAAGGTCCTACCGGGAGTCGAACCCAGGTCGCTGGATTCAAAGTCCAGAGTGCTAACCACTACACCATAGAACCAATGATGTTCGAATTGTGTAGAGTAAAGCTCAACTTATACACACTTTTTTTTTTCCTTCCTTTTTTGGCCCATTACACAATCTTCAAATAACGTTGTTATACTTTATCGTCCCAATTTAAACTTTCCATCTCATTTGAATATGTGAGAGATTTTCAAATGAGACAAAATATTCGAATTGGTAAAGAGTAGTACTCGTAGTAGATATTGAGTTGAGTTATGAATTTATGACTTCTGAATTTCACGATTAGCTCATAAACTTGAGAGGAACGAAACACAACTTATAAATTAATAATGAAAGTCGATCACAATATTTGACTTGCTAATACTATATGTGTAATAGTTTTTGTTAGTCTAGTCCGCTAGAGAGTCGAT
Organism: Spergularia marina; assembly: GCA_963680865.1. Classification (NCBI taxonomy): domain Eukaryota; kingdom Viridiplantae; phylum Streptophyta; class Magnoliopsida; order Caryophyllales; family Caryophyllaceae; genus Spergularia; species Spergularia marina. Next base: position 30,657,031 of record OY804545.1, on the reverse strand, counting down.
TTAATTTGTGTTACGAATCTAGCATTGGTAACTGCATAATTTGAGAGAAACGATAAGTTAACAAATTAAGAAGTGTCATAAAGACTTGGTTACATTTGCCCAACGTTAGACCTCCTATTACAAGAAGTATAATTTGGACATAACACGAAGAATTACAGACGCAATATTCAATAATCAATACTATTGCAACCATGCTTCGGTTCGTTAACATTCAATTACCACATCATGTCTCTATCATTTTGCTGACAAGTTCGTAGTAACTTTAATTTTTACTTGTTTGTTGGTATAATCGGGAGGAAAGATTATGAGTACAGTTGAACAAGTACTGTTAGCCAAGAGGTGAAAAACATTTCAATGTTGAAGGACACATTAAATGGTAGCGTACATTTCACACGAGTGATACATTAATCTTGATGTGTATAGGTGTTAAATACACCATAAACACTACAAGCATGAAAGTCTTTGTCAATATGGGGACTTGTCATGAGCAATTGAGCATTCATTTAAAACATTTGGTTCAACCACAAAGTAGGTCGTCCGATCGAGTTTAGAATCCATGGAAAGAAGTTCACTATTCTATATAATCTTTCTTAGGTACCGATCCATAGACAAGGAAATACAAGTCGATTAAAACTTTGTCACTGTTTTTACGACACACCATTTTATAAATCACAAGTCCAAATTCTTACATTGCTCATATCATTATAATCTCAAAAATGTGTGTACAACGTACTTAATTAAAAACCGTTTCCTAAAAGTATCCACTTGACATTCGGAAATCCGACTCCTACAATTTAATTACAAAGTTATATGTCAAGAAGAACATACATTTGCAACCCAAAGGGCCACAACTCCAACCGATCTATCAAAGTACTTTCAAAACACGAACATACTGCCCTAAAAGGCTCCAACCAACCCGAGTTAGCTAGACGCGAACCCGACCCGAGCCATAGGTGGACAAGTCTACGAGAAAAATGACTTTAATAACATTAACATTCCGTACTCAATTGACTTTACGCTCAACACACCCAAAGTTTCGACTCCCAAGAGGAAGGATAAGTGTTTGGTCGAAGCAAGTCATAAAATCTGTCAATGACACAGCCATCTGAATACTCTTATTGCCTTTAGTTTAACCTCTTTTAAAAACTTCACTTACACTGCCAAAAAAAGCCAGAAAAATACGGTACACGAGGTTATTCAGTCCTTGTTATTTCGTTTTCAACATCTCTTCATTAACTTGTGTTTGGAAGACAGGGAAAAGCTAGTCCATCTTACAAATCAGAATTTCAGAATATAAATACTAACCAAACTACTAACCAAACAACTCCCTATCTATCTTCTACATACTATTTCTCCAAGTAAATGTGCATGGTAGTGTATAAGTTACAATTATGGAGTTAGGAAGATCAAAAGAAACTAATCCTACATTGGTTCTTAGTCCTGAACGTGCTAAATCTAATCATTTTCAACGTCGATACGAGTTTTATCAAAGCGATCAGCAGCAACAACAACATCACCCTAAGAATCGAGTGATAAAGATGTTCAACAAGGTTCAAGTTGTGTATTATCTCACTCGAAACGGCCACCTTGAACATCCTCATTACATTGAGGTGTCTCACTTGGCTACTCAACCCCTTCGTCTTAGAGGTATTATTGTTATTATTATTATTATCAAGATTACACCTTTTTGTCAGTTATATAGCAGTATTGTAAATAATGTTGGCAATAATACTAGCAGTCAGTCGGTATGATTCTCGACGCAATTTTTATTTTGGGTCATCCGTGCGCAGTCTCTTTATGCTTCAATAGGGGTAAAACTTGCGTGCATTAGACCCCCCTTACCCCTCCTTATGGCGAGAGCCTTTAAGGCACCGGGGTTAAAATGTTGTATTTAAATTGCTACTCAACTATATATAATGTCTCCATAGTTGTATTTTGACGTGCATTTTTATGTAGACACTTGATTATATATATATTGACGATGAATTATTAATATTGTGCATGAATTATGAGTTTCTGATATTTGATGGAGTATGTTGTATTTTTCATGTAAATGTGACATAGTGATGTTTCTAAATTGGCAATACAGACGTCATAGAAAGGCTTACATTACTCAGAGGGAAAGCTATGCCTTGTCAATATTCTTGGTCTTGTAAAAGGTACACTAATGACCTATCACTATCTATTTGTCAAAGATCAATTTTAATTTTTTTACTAGAGTATGATTGTGAATTCGTTAGTGACTTGATTAACCAATTAATTTAGGGTTGCGAAAATTGGTATTTAGAGCGAAATGTTACCTTAGGGTAGCCGTCGCAACTCACAACCACACTTCTAGTGACGAATTAGTGTTTTTAATGTAAATGTAGGAGCTATAAGAGCGGATACGTCTGGAATGACTTGACCGAAAACGATCCAATTTACGCCTCAAACGGATCTGAATACGTACTCAAAGGGTCCGAACTTATGCAAGATAAAGACTTCTCTGGTTAGTCATCTGTTCCAACTTTGGATTTATGTGCATATATTCTGTTATACCATTATGAAATGCAGGACCATTATTCCTGTACAAATTCTTAAGCTTTGGTGTGCACTATTGGACTTTTCTAAACTCAATTTTTAGCAGGACGCATATGCAGAGTATTTACTAGTTAGTCATTGTTCTAACAGTACCGCCTTTAGAAATTTGCGCAAATTTAGACGCTTGTTAAATGTCTAAATTATACGGAGTAGATGTTTGCGTTGAACTAGATAGTCCGAATTTGAAATATAACAAAGCTGCATCGTGTTATATACTCCCTCCGTTCGCCTATAAAATGCGTAGGGTCGGAACACAGTTTTTACGAAAAATAGAATAAAGAATGAGTTTTAGGGTACACTTAGTGTAAAATCACACATAGGGTTATGTCCCACATGCATTTTTAATAAAAAAAAAGTAAGGGTGTTTTGGTCTTTATATGTACAAATAACGAAGATTTTAAGTAAAAAGTTTAAAAATGAACACCCCTAAATAGAAAGTAGGAAGTTTATAGGCGAACGGAGGGAGTATTAATGATGATACTTTAGTCCAATTAGCGTGATCTTTTATAATGACTGACAGAATTTAGATCAGCAGAAGCGCCTCAAAACAACAAAGGAAGACAGCACAGGAGGAGTAGCAGCTACACTAAACCTGATTCCGATGTTCTGATGTCAAGCAAAGCGCATCAAAGACACAGTTTTAGACGTGTACCTAGCAATGATGTTACACAGTTATCTGACCGAAACTGCGAACAAAATGGAGAAACTGATGATTATGAAGAGGAGGAAGAAGAGGAACAGAAAAGGGTGAGCTGTAACAGCTCAAATGCAGCTTACGCGAAACCAATTGTTGAAGATTTGCAAGCAATGATGCATACTGAGCAGGAAGAGTCCTACTCAATACCTTCAACCTCTTCAACAAACTCTGATAAGCCTCCTGCAGCAAAGACAGTCACAGTAACAGCAGTAGTACAGAAAGAAATGAAGCCTGCTGTCGCGGTTTCTGAGTCTAGGCGACAGGAAGAGGAGGTTGTAATAGAGGAAGATGGAGATCCACATTACTCACCTCTGACTCGCAACCCCGTCCTCCTGCAGCTGATTGCCTGCGCAGGAGGAGGAGGGTTTACAGGACCCAGGGCCGCAAAAGCCAAAGCATCTGCAAAAGGCAACAAGAATAACTTTAACTTCAACATGAAGAGTACTTTCATACCCTGCCTTAAACAGCAGTTAAGCACAAGAGGAATGAGTATAATGAGTAATCCTACACATAGAGGTGTCGAAGGTCATACAGCCTGCAGCTGCAAGGCCCCGAAAAGTGAGGAAGAGTTGCGTAATAAGGAAGAGGATGATGAGGATATGATCATGGTAAGGTATATGTCTGAGAATCCGCGGTTTGGGAATTTACAGTCTGAAGATAGGGAGTACTTCAGTGGCACCATTGTTGAGACTATGTCCCATCAACACACCCAATCAACTGGCCCTGACTCGGGTTTCGCTCGTGCTCAGGCCGGTCACACTCCTTACTTCGCCAGGTCTTCCTCCTACAATGAGCAAAGGTATAGGCAGCACAGTCTACTCATTTGATCAATGTACTGATTTATTTTTCCTAAGACCCTCTTATTTGTTTTACTTCCTAGGAACGATTTTTTTTAGCAATGACTTACTATTCATGTTAGTCGACTCCAAATGTAATTTTCACTGATGGTGTGTTCATATGCACGTTGGCTCAGGAGCAGTAAGTCCGGTCTGCAAGCAGTAGCATCGAAAGCAATGGAAAAAGACGAAGATGAAGACGTCAAAGTGAAAGGGATCATCAAGCTGTGTCTTCCTCGTAAGAAAAGTTGCGTATCCAACTCTACCAAGTTGAACAAACTATGAGCTAATAGATTTTACCCCTAACACCATTAAAGAGGTAAATTAGTAGTAACAAGGGTGTAATGTCTAATCGAGTTTGCTACTTTCTATTTTATGTATGACCTTATTCGTACGTTATTGTTCATTTGAAAATGGGTATTTATCTTCTAAAACAAAAGTCCGTTACTAACTTGTCTTTCGTCAAAAATTTGAAATCTTTCGTTTTTTTTCTGTAGACAAGGGAACAAAAAATGTGTTGTAGAATTGTAGACCCTGACTAAGGTCCAGTTCATTGAGGCCGGGCTTTTGCAAACTAGGTTGGCCCACTAAGAATAAAATTAACATGATTGCTAAACGCAAATTTTTTAGGTTACGTTTAGCAACCCCTTAAAATTAATCGTCCTCATCATTGTCGAGCCTGTATGGGCCTATTATCCACAATCACAAAAACGGCTTAATTTGCGTTTGATTGGAAGAATAAAAAAACAAAAAAATCTTCATATATGACTCTTTTGACAACTGAAAACTATTTCTTCTTATTATCGAAGGTGGATTTTATATATTTGAAGAAATAATATGTTACGAGTCCTTTTTGTTTTTATTGAAATCATTTTCAAGAGGAATTATACTCTTTTCTTTTCGCCTTAATAAAGTAACAAATTGAGAGTAATAGAACAATGTACGATATACTCTTTGAGGGTAAATCCGTAAATATTAACTTAGCATTGTAGGCGACTGATTTATCTGAATAAGAGTTCGAATTCTACCATTTGTAAAGTACTAGTATTCATTTGAAGATTGATACACACTATAACCACAATGTAATCTAAATATGGTTAGAGCAAACCTCCGCTAAATTGGACGGACACCAATAACGTTAACGGATTATGTTTTTTTTTTTTTTTAAGATCGTTAATGGATTATGTTGGCACTTCTATAAAAGCATAATGTGAGTCAGAAGTCCGAACACAAACTTTAATACAAAATCCAAGTTCAAACTCAACGAGAAATTAGGCTTTAGAGTAGAGATCTAAGCCGAGATCTACATGACTAGCTACATAATAAATGACTTTAAAGTTGGGTTGACAAACTTGAGCATTACTCTAGCCTTGTGCTCTCCTCCCCACATGCTTGTCATCTTAGATTCCTCTGTTCCCTCTGCTTGCAGCTTGCTTTTAGGCAAATTAAGCCCATTTTTCATCTAGTGTGCATTTACTTAATTTGTTAGCTATTTTGTTTGACTATTATCATGATCAAATGATAAGCCTCATAATATACTCCTTCCATTTCATTTAATTTACGTTAGGGCGACTTTTTCGAAGGGAACTCAATTTCAACGTAAACAATTGAATGAAATGGAGGGAGTATAATTTCACGAGTTGTATATATCAACTACAAGGTGTTCGCCAATAAACCAAAAGCTTTCTAGTGCAAAACTTTTCAAACGAGACCTAATCAAACGTAATTATCCCTTATGTGGAACTTTTATTTTCTTGATGCGTTACAAGTCATATAACAAGATAAATAATAATGTTCTGAACGGCGAGATAGTTATCTTAAGATATTACCCCTAGAGTATTAGCTAGTGGAGCGATAAATGGTTTAATTTGTTTTTGAGAATTAAATGTAAGCAGAGGGAGCACCGAGGGAGAGGGCGTGAGAGTAGGAATCGCCGTGCAAAGCGTAATGTAATCTGTTAATGTCGTATTACTATTGTACATTTTTCAATCTCATTTTCGATATTAAATTGGAAGCACCGTGCACCCTTCACTTATACTCCACTCCAATAGTAATTAATCAAACCACGTGACTTGGATCACCGACTATACGACTTATGACTTTGTATATAAATCAACCTAACTCTTCCCTCTTAGCTAATTTGTCCAACTTCAAACACTTTCTAAATTCGGACAGTACTTACTAGTGAAAAATGTCTAAGTCGGGTGTGGCGTTGTTGTTTGCACTTGTGTCCATTTTGGCCGCAACCGCCACTAGCAAAAACTTGCCGGAGCCTTACAAGGTCACCGGAAAAGTTTATTGTGACACCTGTCGGTGTGGTTTTGAGACCAATGTTACTACTTATATCCAAGGTACATTTTCTCGTCTAGTCGATCAAAATAAAACCCTAATTATATACATGTAGCTTAGTTTGATGCATATATGCTGTAGGAGTGATAATACGTAATAATAATGTTTGTTTGTTATCTCCCATAATAGAAATGATACCTTCAGATGCATTATATATAATTTCGGTCTGATTTTTCTATACTGAGGAAAATCATCTCAACTAAAAGTCTATGTTGACGTATGTGACAGGGGCGGTAGTGGAGCTACAATGCTACAACGAGGCGCATACAACGGTGGTATATAGAGACACAGCCGTGACCAAGAAAAATGGAAAGTTCACGTTTGTAGTGAACCACGACCATGGAGAACAGTACTGTGACGTGGTGTTGAAATCAAGCCCTATTAAGGGCTGCAAGGTAGCCGATCCCGGCCGCAACCGCGCCCGTGTCATCGTCACCAACTCAAATGGCATCATGTCCTACCACCGTTACGCCAATAACATGGGCTTCTTTGCTGATCGCTCTTTGCCTGTTTGTGGCGAGCTCCTCAAGTATTACCTTCACTTTGATGAATGATGATGACCCATAAGCCTTCTTTTAGCTTAAAGGACAATATTCCTCGGTTATACTGAACGTTTTATGTTTAGTTTGAATGTACAAGAAAAAAAAATCAGTTCGAGCATAAAAGACTCGAACAAAACAGAGGAGTATATGCCTAAGTTGCAAAAAAAAATTACGTTATGAAGCTAGCTAGAGATTAAAAATAGGGGAGTTGATCAATATTATTCTCATTGGCATCCCTCGATCTTTTCGTTATATATCATCTAATTGAGAAAAAAAAAAGAAAGTTTAATCACGAGTAAACTCAAATTTGTTCAAGCTTATTTGTTACTCTTCTAGTAATTAACTAGTACCACATACACGTGTTACGTTCAATATGTAACTTCTTTGTTCCCACAACTCTGATCTCAATAATGCAAACACCCATTCGATCTTCTGAAAATTGTATGGCAATGCAAGCTAAGCTCAACATTGCTTGATGAACAAGTTGTGACCAAGGCGAAACTACGGCTTTGCATAGGCATAGGGCGGCATTTGCATCTTCTAGGCCGGTCATTGGCGAGCAGGAGATTGATTAAGTGAAAGCGCTTAAAGAATCTAGTCAAGTTAAGCCAATGAAGTAACTTTGATAACTTTAATTATTACTTTGTAAATGAAATTATTTGCGATTGAATACACGTACAAGATGGTAAGTTATATAAACTCCTAACATTTTTCACAATGAACTATGACGAGTGTTGATCCTTGAAAGCGAAGTCGGTATTTGAGCTGGAGTTAGTAGGTTGAATATTCTCCGGAGGCATAGCCTAAAAACTCGTAAACTCGTATAAAAAGACGTGAACTGAGTTAATGGGCTCAATTAGGTACTACCCCTATAAGGATAGTCCACTTGACCTTAATAAAAGTGTGACCGAGCAGATTATGAATTTTCATTTTTTCTTTTTTGCACAATTAGGCTCTTAAAAAAAATAGAAAAGCCCTCCGAAACTCATGGCGGGAAATTCTGTTACACTTAACCAACCCTTCTCTTCAACTCTCATTTGGAACTTTAATCGTTTAATCTTATGGAGAAAAAGCACTAAAATTAATCATCAAAGATCTGAAAATAAATTAACCCAAGAAACTTTACTTTATGAAAAAAAAAAAAATTCTCATCTATTATTCCTAAAATCAAGACTTTTAATTGATTATCTTATGTTATAATTCGAAAATCAACCCAATTTTTATGCATCAACTACAAGATCCAAGATAAAAATTTGAGCCCTTCAATTTTTTTTTTTATCATATATATGATGGGCCAATTTTATCACCAATGTCACATATTTGTGTCACATTTTTATCTTCATTGGGATTTTGTATAAAAATTAAAGAAGAATGAAAAATAGCCCTTCCGCCAGCTCCTCCTCCTCCTCCCCAACCTCTTCCGGCGACAACCACACCGGTGGCGGCGGCGGTGGCGAGAATTCTGTCAAGAGTATTAAGAAGAAAAAGGTTCGATCTTTGAACACCTTGATATATACCAATTTGTGTGTTGTAACTTGTAACTCAATTTTTATATTTATGTATTATTGATTGATTTTTATTTTATATTTTTGGGGTTGTGACATAAATTAGTCAATAATCCCAAAGATTTTCAGCTCCAATAAAAGAAATGGCAGGGCATCAGACGACGAAATTTCAGAAACAGGTCAGTCTAACATACATTCATGCAATCATGCATGATTTGTTACAATTTTCGCAAACGTGGATTGAATAATTTACGACATTACTCTAGTACCTCGAAACCTTTTATTAACAAAATTGTCGTTTCTTGTTGACCCCTAATTCCAAAGTAAGAAATTTATGAAAGAAAAAAAAGAGAAGGAATCAAAAATGGCTTTGATATTTGTTCGATGGTCAAGTTATGTGACATAAGAAAATTGAATGTTTAATTGGATTTATATTCAATGCTACTGTACAATAAAATTATTGATCTTGGCGATTGGCATTGCATGTGACGGAACAGAATATGACAAGAAACTCGCAGCCAGGCGAAAAGCTTTTTTCGACGACTCTGATCCCTACATTCGCAAGAGTTTTTCAGGTGATCGATCGATGTGGTTTTTAACTCATCTTTAATTTCTTATTATCATAATATCATATTACTCTCGAAAAAGTTTTATTTTCAAGTGATTAGGTTTAACTCATCTTTCTTGTTATCATATGACTCATTTCGCTCGTTTAAAATTGTTGTCGTTTATTCAATTCGAACTTAACAATTAAGTTAAGGGGTAATCTAATACTTAATTAATGTATGGAATTGATCTCTGGGTACCTTTTAGTTCATTCTCATACGTCTCTCATACATATACATTGTTGCATCATGTGATTTGGTGTGCACGAAGTCAAATGATCGGACGTTGTATGGGTACGTACCTTCAGCTGTTCCCCACGCTCAATCTTTGGCAGTAGCTCATCTACCAAATTAAAAAAATGCATTTTGATATCATTTTTCAACCCTTTATTAATGACGATCGAGGAAATTTGTCCTACACATTAAGCCGTGTTTATTTTCTTTTCTTTTTGTTGACGTTGCAAATGTTAAGGTGTAAAACAATTGTTTAGACTTCAACGATAGTTAGTTTAATTTGCAAACACTTTCAGTTGTGACTTTATATATGGTTCAAGTCTAAGTAATGCACAAGATATGCGAGAGGGCACTTGTATCCATACTTCAAGTCCGAAGGGAATTCCCGTGAAAGGACATGTTAGTGCATAGAAGCATTGTCTACACTTCAGCCATTAGTTTAGACTTTGGTTGATTAGGTTTGTGGTTATTTGAGTTGAAACGAAACACTCTCACTATATTTTCAGCAAATAAAAAGCTAATATTGCGTATATTTGACTCTCTTACCTTCCTTTGACTCTATGAGTGATGCTGATGCATGGTGACTTTATGACTTAATCATCAAAATATTTTTCAAAAAATCTATCATGAAAAATTCTAAGTACTATATATAGCAATGTGGTTTATGTTTGTCAAACACACTTTCTATATATGCAAGTGTATTTGACAATTTTATGATTTGTATCCTTGCTCTAATAAGGTTCCTTAATATCAATGTCTCATCAATCTTCAGAAAGAAAATCGAGTTCGCGTATAGAAGGGTTGGATTTATCGAACTTTGATTCATCTTTAGCATCTGTAACACCAATTATGGAGTATCAAGATTACCGGTACTTACTATAATTAGAATTCTTCATTACGTACATGCCCTTCATTTTGATTGGGATTGGCTTAATAGTTACTATATGATCTTGAACTATATATCTTGTAGGATTTTTGTGGGAACATGGAATGTAGGTGGGAGGACTCCGACTAATGAACTCAACCTCGACGATTTCTTACACGTCGAGGGCTCTTCAGACATCTATGTAGTAGGGTAAGACTGACACTTTTTTTTGCGTTAGTTGTACACCAGCTAGGTTGTTTGCTGGTGTATCATACGCTAAATGTATGTGTATCATCTTCCGATGGCTGTGGCTATCAGACACGTACGTAGCCGTGTTTGTTTAAGTTTGCAGTGCTTGCTCTTTGATACATACATACTCTTTTGTTTCTCTCAGGTTTCAGGAAATAGTTCCTTTGAATGCAGGCAATGTTTTGGTGGTCGAGGACAACGAACCAGCTGCAAGATGGCTAGCCTTAATAAACCTTGCACTGAACCGGCAACACCATGAGTCAATGTACTCCTCATGTGAGTCAAGCCCGAGCTCCAAAATGTCCAAGGACTCGAAATCTAATAACTTCTTTCAGAAGCCTAATCTGAAAGTTCTCAGTAAGAACCTTAGGGTGGACAGCAGCCTAGTGAAAACCTGTAACTGTTGCTTGGATTCGTTGATACCAGAAAGGCGAAGACCGAGGCGCATTCATGATAATCCTTTCCAACATAGGTACAACACCAGCATTGAAGAATTCTTTGCAATTGTACCAGATACCCCTGCCTATCCTGGCCTAGCAGAATATCGGCTAGTTTCTAGCAAACAAATGGTTGGACTCTTCCTTTCTGTTTGGGCTCGGAAAGAGCTGATTCCGTATATTGGACATGTTAGAGTATCTTCTATGGGAACAGGAATTATGGGCTGCCTTGGCAACAAAGTATGACTTCTACAACAATTTTCTTAAGAGTACATAAAATTACGAGTACTAAAAGAAACGTCTCAACCAAAAGTCGTTATTTCCTCTCTGATTGACAGAATTGTCGTTGGTGTATGTGTGTACAGGGATGTATTGCAATAAGCATGACGCTCCACAGAACGAGCTTGTGCTTCGTGTGCTCGCATTTGGCTTCAGGGGAAAAGGAGGGTGATGAGCTTAAAAGAAATTCAGACGTAGCTGAGATACTAAAAGGCACACAGTTTCCGAAAATATGCAAGAATACAGATAAAAAGGCACCGGAAAGGATCATTGATCATGAGTATGCTTGTACTTATCTAGTTATCTTTGTCACAGTTTATATATAGAATTTGTTCTTGTTGAACTTGAATGTGATTAGGATTCTGCCTGTTTCGCTGCAGTCGTGTTCTTTGGTTTGGGGATCTGAATTATCGAGTGTCTTTGCCTTATGATGAAGCAAGGCTTCTGTTGGAAGACAATGATTGGGATACTCTCCTTGAGAAAGATCAGGTTTGTCCCTTAAAATTTATAGCTCTTTCTTATTAGCCCTTCACATAAGTTCAGTCATAGGGCAGTAACCTTGACGTTACAGCAAATGCGCAACTTTGAATTATCGACTGTTAAAATGCAAAGAGACTGTTTCCGAATGACCCACAGTACAATATAGTTTTAAGAGCATATTAACCATAAACCATTTCTCTGCATCTTCTAATGAGGTGATACTGATACACTGGCTGCAGTTAATAACTGAGAGGAAGTCTGGTAGAGTATTTGGAGGATGGAAAGAAGGCCGAATCATGTTTGCGCCTACTTACAAGTACTCTCACAATTCTGACATGTACGCTGGAGAGACTACTAAATCCAAGAAGAAGCGACGTACTCCTGCCTGGTAATTCCTACATAAACCCTCAATCCTTATTACCCGTTGTATGCAATAATGCGCGTCTGTATGAGGACGCGCATAATTGCATGTGTTAAGAACAAAAAGCTTACATAAAAGCATTATCTACTAAAGATGAATGAATTAATGCAATCCTCGCTGGGTATACAATAATGCGCGTCTGTTTATAGACGCGCATAATTGCAAATTTGTATAGAACGGAATGCTAACGTAAAAGGATTTACAAAAGATGAATGAGAGAACTAAACTACTTAGGAATGAAAATGCAGGTGTGACAGGATACTGTGGCATGGCCAGGGTATAGAACAATTATCTTATTTACGCGGAGAATCGAGATTCTCCGATCACAGACCAGTTTGCGGTGTGTTCTCCTTGGACGTGGAGGTGAGGACCAAAGTAACTTCAAGGTTCAGGAAAGGCTATTCATGTGCTGGTACAAGAGTAGGCTATGAATGTGCACCTCAACGGCATAGTTTTTATGAGTACTAACTTCTAAATTGTAACCTTAGTACTCTGATTCATGTATAGTTATTTCACTAGTGTTTTAAGGAATTGCTATATATACTATAGCAATAGCTTTGGGCAGTTTTAGCCTGGAACAGGCTACTACTTGTTTCACTAGATGTTGTGTCATTGCGGTTTTCCGCTTGTCACACTTACTTATACATTGAATAGCTATCTCGATACGTTGATTCCAATTGGATAATTTAGTTGTAATGGTGCACATTCGTCGTATAACTTTTCCAAGTTCACTAGAAAAGAAGAAACTCAATATCTATTCATCTCAATAGTTGATTGTTTTTATATTAAGGGTAACAAAATAAACCGTTCACGCGGATTAATTTTAACATTTTTTTCACCGTGAGTTATACCAACGGATGCACATTATACAACCCAACAAAATTAGGTACATATAAAGGAGCCGTTACATGGTCATATGACTCGTGAGACTATACAGTACTAAACCCAAAATCATTTGAACTACCTAAACATATATAAAATTCCATCTTTACCCCTACCCCTGACAGCCCCACGTATGTATGATTACATGATTTGCTTCATTCATCCATGTATCAAGACTTTTCCCAAGTCCTTACTCGCAAGGGGTAAAATAGTCATTTCATATCCAGTCCCCTACCCCCACCACCCCCACCATCCTCACTTTCCCCACTGAATAGTACAGAAAATTACTGTCAGAGTGTAGTTACTGTTTACTGTATATTCGTCTCACTTCCCGAGGCTGTGTTTTTCATCTTTCTCTCTCCTCCATGGTTTGCTTACTTGCTTTTGGCGCTCCCCACTTCCAACTTTGTTTCCCATTAATATTGTCATCATTCTCCAATATTTCCAGCTTCTTTTGCACACCTCTGCTATAAATAAAAAAAAAAAAAACCATTAATATTTTCACCAAAGTTTCAATCTTTCATTTTTTTCTTCTTCTTTGCAACTCTGTTATGAATCATGTACTTTCTTAATTTATGATTTAACCCAAAAAAAACGCCAACTTTTTTCCCCAAAAAAAAAAAAAAAAACCCTGATTTTTCAAACCTCAAATTCAACTTTCTTCTTGAAAAATATCAAAACTTGCTATTTATTTCCATTTCCATGTTGAAATCAACATTTTATCATTCAAAAGATTAAAACTTGCAATGTTTTTCATGCTAAAATCAACATTTTAGAGTTTCTCTCATCTGGGTTTTGGTCATTTTTTGGGGTTTTTTTTTACTCTTTTTTTTTTTTTTTTTTTTACCGAGTGAAGTAAAAAAAATGGGAGGAATAAACTCAAAAGTAGAAAAGACAGAAGCTTTGAGAATGTGTAAACTCAGGAAGAAGATGATAAAACAAGCGATTGATTCAAGGTACAGCATTGCAGCAGCACACGTGTCATACATACAAGCCCTCAAGAACATTGGGGTCGCGCTACGGCGTTTCGCTGAGGCGGAGGTGTTGCTGGAGTCTTCCCCTGGTAACGTCAATGAGAAGACACCATCACATTCTTCATACCCTTCCCCTTCTCCTTCCCACATTGCTGATGATGAGGCTGAAACCACTGTTTCTGAGAAATCTAGGTTAAGTTACATGAAATCTGGTGGAAATGTTGGTGCTAATGTTGCTCTTACTTTTAGGTATAATCCTAGTACTAATACTCATAATTTTGTTGATAATATTAATGTTAATGATGATGAGACATTTGTGTTGCCGCCGCCACCGCCGCCGCCGCCGGATTGTGGGTCGTGGGATTACTTTGACCCGGTCGGTGGTGGTGGTGAGGGTGAGAGTTTCCGGTTTGTGGGATTGGATGATGTGGGTGGGAAGAAGTGTGATAGTGTTAGAATGTGGGGTGGTGGTGAAGAGGGTAATAATGGGCAGAATTTGGAAAAGTTGAGTGTTGCTGAAGCTGGGAAAGTTGAGAGTGGGGTGTGTACACCTGGTTCAGCTGCTGAAGGTTTAGGTGGGAAAGATGAAGAGCAATTGATGCAGGAGCGTTCGGGGTCGAAGAGTAAGGGTGGAATGGAGAAGGAGAAGGATGTGAATGAGGAAAGGGAGGATCCTTCTGAGTTTATAACTCATAGGGCTAAGGATTTCTTGTCTAGTATTAAGGATATCGAGCACCGGTTTTTTAGGGCTTCCGAGTCTGGTAAAGAGGTTGCTAGGATGCTTGAAGCTAATAGGATCAGAGTTGGTTATGCTGACGCCAAAGGTAGCTTCAATTGCAATTGTTAATGTTTGTCCTAGGAACTTGATTAAGGTCTTTAATTCTAATTGCTCTCGAAATACTAATCTTGTGTATGATCATGTGTATCTTGTAGGGAACTCATCACCCTTGGATTCTTTGGCAGCCTGTAATTTGGTTTGTTGCCGCGGTAAAAGTGTCCATGCCTCTAATGGTATGGTCCTTATCTTTGCTTTGTTGCGAATACTTGCTCGAATTTAATCAAATTTAAGGGCTGGCAAGAATGTTACAAGCATGCTTGTTTTTGTGATTATCTTTGTATGATATTTATAGTAGTCTTTGCTTGCTTAAATATGTAGTGGTTACAAAACAATCTCCTTTAGGTAGTATAGTCTACTGATTTTCTTGCCTTTTGTAGCTGATATGAGACAGGTCTTCCCTGTGTAACTATGTATTTGTTTGCTTATCAGTCGAAAATTACTTCGTACAATCAACAATCTATCAGCTTTTTTGGCTCTCACCCTGGCTCAGGTCTTCGTGTTTGAAAACAATAATCTTTAGAAGAGTAGACGAGTAGTACTCCGTATGAAAAGACTTTTAAAGTATATACCATGTTTGAAGAGGAGATCTTCCATCTAGAATCCCTAGGAGAGCAGGACAAATCTTCTTTCTTTGACAAATCGCTGCTAATTGTGTGCACGTAGACAAACTTTTAGATGACTGCACTATCTGGTTTATAGTTAATGAAATGATTCCTTCTTTATTGCTTGCAATCTTGCATAGATCTTCAGCCACAGAGTGTACCCAAGATAATTGTGTGGAACCGCTCCATGTCTTCACATTCATCATCCTCTAGGAATGCACTTGCCACGGCATCAAGAGATGATGCTGATGATAGTGGAAGTGAGTGCATTGAAGATTCTTGCATGATTTCAGGAAGCCACTCCTCCTCTCTTGACAGACTATATGCTTGGGAAAGAAAGCTATACGATGAAGTTAAGGTATTATTGCTATCATTCAGCCGACTATAGTCTTGTTTTTAGATGTTGTGATGTACTTGAAAGTTTTACTATAATACCTTTCTGGTTATTCATCTCATCGATTGGAGGTGCTTAACACTTGTCAAATCAGTATTACTCTTATAATTGATCGATTTCAGTCCCAACTTAACTGGAGGATGATATATTAGTTGTTCAAGGAATAATGTAACATGTTTGAGTCAACATCAGAACGTTACAAGCAATAACAAGTTTAAATGCTGTAGTTGAAGCCACATTATATGATATCTGAAATGATGTTGTACAATCATACTGTCCTTTTATTGGCTCAGCATAGTAATTTTTCTAGATCTGGATGCTCACTGAAACTTGTTCTCTGCTTTTACATGACGAGCAGAAACTTGTCTATAAAACAATTGTGCGTGAGTGGTTGAGATAAAATGAACTAGTTGAGTATTGACTAGGTATATATCTTTTCAAGTGTTGGTCAAGCAATGGTATGAGTGTATGACTAATCCCGAACTAAAATGCCTAAGAGTCTAAGACTGCGTAAATATAGATTTATTAGAGGCTACGTGTGGGGATGGACACATAAATGTAGGATGATGCATCTCTTGGTGCATTATCGATGAAAATAATTGGCCAACTAAAAGCATTTTGTGTGATTCTTCATCTGTGACTTTTACCATCCTAATAGTGAGGTACTTGCCCTGTCCTGAAATACTTGTCCTTCATGTGATATGGATTAATCCTAATAGGAAAATCGTCGTGGGACAGTACAAGGAAACTGGTGTAGGATGTAACTGTAGGGTAATGTGATATCTATCAAACCTATGATGATACAATGGATAAAATAGGACTTGTGCCTTGCTGGTGGTCAGCGGGAGTGTTTCACGTATTTGGCCTGTGTACTTACTTCTTAGGTTCAATATCTGATAATAGTCAAGGCTGTTCTGATATGTCTTTGTTTGTAGGCTAGTGAATTTATCAGGAAAGATTATGAAAGAAAATGTGACCAACTAAGGCATCACTTTGCTAAGGATCATAGCACTCATGTGATTGATAAAACCAGAGCAGCTGCTAAGGATCTTCATTCGCGCATAAGGGTGGCCCTTCATGCTGTGGATTCTATAGCACAGCGCATTGAGAAAATGAGAGATGAAGAGTTGCTGCCGCAGCTCACTGAATTGATTACTGGGTAAGAACATCATTCTCTACTGTATGTTCAAAGAATTCTGATCGAGAAATATTAGTAGAAGAAAGGAAGGATCATAAAAACAGGGAATTTGGTAATGTAGTGTGTTTAACCAACTCCCTAGTCAGCCATTGGTATGGTGATGTCCAATCTTGCGGTTGTATAGTTATTAATGAATATCTCAGTGCTTAAAGTACACAAATATCGGTAAAACTAGTAATGCAGGCAAGCCCCCGGGTGAACCATGAAAAAAGGCTTGTCGGTCTCTTTGCTTAGTCCCATCACGGAGAGGACACTGGTACTTCGACATTTGACATATATAGTCTAAAGTCTAAACCATAAATATGAGTGAAATACATGTATTTGAGCAAAGAAATGAATGAAAATTTTGGTACAATGAAACTATCGACTTTACTTATTCTTATTAGCCTATCAGGTAATAAAGATGTCGTTTATCAAAGTAAGTACCCAGGTAGCCTAATGAATAATGGTGGTTCTTTGCAGATTTATCAGGATGTGGAAAGCCATGCTTGAATGCCATCATGCACAGTACATTACAATCTCATTGGCGTACCATGCTAGGAGTTCGATGGGAACTGCTGGAGGAGACACACGGAATGAAATTATGGCTCAGCTGCAGTATGAATTTGAGTGCTTTGGTCTCAGCTTTACAGACTGGATGAATAGTCATACAACATATGTAGAAGCTGTTAACGGATGGCTGCAAAACTGTGTGCTGCAACCTCAGGAACGCACCAGCAGAAGTAGAAAGCCTTTTTCTCCTCGTCGTGTATTGGCTCCTCCGATATTTGTCCTGTGTCGTGATTGGTCAGCAGGAATTAGAGCTCTGCCTTCTGAAGATGTCAGTGATGCTATAAGGAGCTTCTTGACAGATCTACATAACTTAACGAAGCAACAGCAGATTGATGAAAACAAGGAAACCACTTGTCCAGAGAGCAACGAGGATGTTCGAGGCAAAGATCAGGATGCCAGTAATGGTTCTGTAAACTTAGGCTGCATTCACACTAGTCTAACAAAGGTGCTTGATAAGCTAACCAAATTCTCTGAAGCTTCCCTGAAACTGTACGAGGATATCAGACAGAAAAGCGAGGCAGCACGAGTTGCATATTTGAACCCTAGACCTTTCAGATACTGAAAGGCGTGAAAGGCTGATGTAATTATCACACGTTTGGGCATTTAGCTTTTCGTATTTTGGGATGAAGCCTGCAAATTTCGCTTCACATTCTAGAATATATAGATTTATAGAGTCATATTCACATCAGAAGTTAATGATACTGCCTGCAAGTGTTGAAAGTTGAAACAACAAACAACAGTCTCATACTCTCATAGATGCTTTGGCTAAAAAAATCAACCACTTTCTGATTTTACATAAATAGTACATTATGCTTCTATCCTATTCTTTCCCAACACATTGTCTCGTGTGTATTGGCAATCGACTTGTGTTGAGCATCTAGATAACCATGCATAGGCGGATCTCCTTCCCAATCTGGAAAACGTGAAACGAAAATAGATTTGGAAGACCACCACATTTCGAAATAATATTCATCGTGAGAACCCTCCAAAGCGATTTTCCTTATTTTTGCAACCAGAACCTGACGATCATACAACTCTTGTACCTAGGTCTAGAATCCAACATGCTGTGTATACTGTGAATAAGCTTCTGACTGCATTGCTATGGGGGCACGCATAACATAATCTGGAAGGTCAAACGCGTCCACTAGCTCCTTTGCAACATTTTTTACCTGGAAGCTAAGGTAGTCTACCAGCTTGTGAATAGCCTGAAAAACACACATTCAACTTCAGTGTATGCACAAAACCAGGTTTATTAACTAGAACAGCACTAAATTAGCCCAATCATCAGTAAGTTCCAAATGTCTAATACTCGTTTCAGCAGTAGGACAATAAAACATCAACTCCCAAAACATTTTGAAAATCTTACTAGAATACTGCATACAAAGAAAAATGGAGCTGTATGATCGCAAATGTTACAGCCCCGGACAAGAAAGTTGTCATTGTAGACTAGTCTTAAAGGGAATGAGTTAAATATCCTCTCCATTTAATCCAGCCAAGAACAAGTGTTTCTTTCCCTCTATTTCGGTTAAAAAAAAAAAAAAAAAAAAAGAGATCCAGCATACAATAGGTGTGCAGTTAGGGTAAGATAACTCTTTCAATCATTCTTTAAAGAGAGAGGGAACAAATTTCCCATGAGACCAATTAAGTGGAGTTCACCACAAAAATGACGTCTTATGCGGACCATCTACCTCAAAACATGAAACCTCCACCTCAGCTAGTTCATTGTACCTCTATAGGTAAAACCATATTTCACCATACTTCTTAGTTCTAACTAAGGTCAATACGATATTGAAAGAACTATTTTAAAAAACCCTCTGCCAAACAATACCTTAGCTTTGTTAGGAGCAACATAATCCACATTGCGGTATGTTCCTATGTCGTTCCAGATGCGGTCTAATGCATAAAGATCACAGGCAAGTTTTAGAGCAGCCCGGCTACTTTCATCAGGACAGCTGGAGAACAGAGGAGAAAATGATTAGTGCGTAAATTGAGGAACATTTGAAAGCCAAGAATAGTAAAAACTAGGCAACACAAAGAAAAAGTAACAAGAAGAGGCTGAGGAGCCAATGCAATTAAGAATGTGAAAGCAAACCTCTTTACAGCCTCAATGAATTTGGCTAGGATGACAGTTTCAATATGAGATTCTGCTAGAGTTAGAAGGTGGTTCAAGCATCTATTCCAAGCTCCGAAGCTACCAAGAGTTTTTGAGTGCTTGCTAAGTCGTGCCGCAGCACTTTGAAGAAGTCTCGATGTACGGTACTGCACAAAAAGTCATACATTTAAGCCAGCCACCTTTTCAAGAGAAGCATCAATCGTAAACCAAGACAAAGTCAGTTACCCTGAATGCATCCAGCTGAAACTGCGGATCTCTAAGATGGTCGACTCCTTCCCATCGAGCAGTGACAGGATTTGGCTGATTCAGGTAAGTGTTCATGGACTCCCTCAGGTAGTTCCATGTCACTGCAAAAGTACCCCCTTGAAACTTCTCCCTGTACCTTTTCAAAAGGTCACCTGCAACCTGAATTGTAACAAACATGTATTACCAGCAGTGGCAATGAAAATAAAACACATCAGTATGTATGATCAGCAGAGTTAAGAATCAAGTTTTTAGAGACCATATTTAGAATAAATTGCATTAAGTGCATAGAGAACATTCACGGCATTTAGCATATAATCAACTCAACCTAACTGGTATAAGAATGGCAAAGAAAGATAAGCCTAAAGCTGCACGACCACATGGTCCAAAAGAATTAGGACTTCAACAGGATAAACACAAAGAATGAAACTTGTTAATAGAAATATGTCACATAGAAGTATATGCAAGCAATTACTTCACCATACTGCGGAAAATACACAGCTTTCTCATTTCATATAAATGTTGAGGCAACTACAAGCAGACAATTAATATAAGGGATTCATAACAAACCTGTTGCAGGAGCACTGTGTTATCACCTTCAAATGTCTGGAAGATGTCATGATCATTCCTCAAGGTACCAAACCTGTTCACAGCAGCATAACCATGGCCTCCACAGGATTCCCTACAGGTACTTATCGCCTTTGCTGTATATGATGTCACATAAGCCTTAAGACCTGCTGAAAGAGCATGTACATCACCCACAAGGTCCTCATCATGAGTCCTCTTCATTTCAGAATATTTCTCGAGCAAATCAACCCCTGCAAAGTAGAATGCATAGGTTGATGCCAGCATAGGCATCAACTTGTGTTGCTGAGACTGATAATCAAGAATACTTATTTCTGCTTGCTTTGGTGGTCCAAATTGGTGTCTCAAAAGAGAGTATCTAATAGCGATACTAGATGCAATCTTAAGCACGCCAACGGATGAGTACGCAAGGCCAACTCTTCCTCCTACAAGTTCTCCTAGAGTTGCTGCGAACCGTTTGTTGATGGTGGGTAGACTGCTCGTATACCTGCCATCACATGAAACATCTCCAAAACGATTAAGCAGATTATCACGGGGAATTCTGACAGATCGGAATCTCAGAGCTCCATTATCCACTCCATTCAAGCCAATCTTGTGACCACAATCATTTATTTCGATCCCTGGCATAACCTGATGGGTCTTCAAATCCCTTATTGGTACGATAAAAGCATGCACACCCATATCAGTTACACCTTTGGCATCATGACTTGGCAATATTAACTTTGCAAATACAGTAGCAAATTTGCCATGAACAGCGGCATTTCCAATCCACCATTTAATGGCTCCATCATTGGGTGTATCAATTATGAATTCATCCGTGAGGGGATCAAATGTTGCGGTAGTTTGGAGGCCTTGGACATTTGAACCTTTGAAACACAAAGTGAGGACATTTAAGTCTCCAACATCTAGTCATTTGAATATTCTAAGGCACAAAATAATAAAACAAGACACTATGCAATACCAAATAACAAGAGGGAGCGACTATTTTCACGACCTGATTTACCCATCACCACCACTCCTACAAGGTATGAGGAAAATCCTTTTACATAAAACTTCAATTGTGAAAAGAAGAGGTGATGGCCCATTTTGCATATATAGTGGTTAAAGGAATTATTTCCAATGGAGCCAAAGACTAATTTTTTTTTTGGCTTTGGGGTATAATGGAATAAAGCAAAATGGCTCATAAAACTGTCTGTGCTTCTTATTTTGTGAAGTAGCAGTCAATCGGTGTGATATTCGAAGCAATTTTCATTTTGGGTCATCCGTGGGCAGCCTCTCTATGTTTCAATAGGGGTAAGGCTTGCGTGCATTCGACCCCCCCTTACCCCGCCTTATGGCGGGAGGGCGGGAGCCTTTAAGGCACTGTGGTGAAGATGTTGTAGTGGTTAAAGGGTGGAAATAGCCCTCTCTCATAACATAACCAGTTTAGCTGGTAATCCTAAGACTATGCTATCTAGTACTCAGTAACAAGCTATGTTGAAATATAAACTTGATCCTTCGAATCCTTCATCAATCCGCCTTTACCCTAGACCCTAGTTTTTTTTTTTCTGGGTATAAAGGAGCATCTAATGATGCGGGGGTGGGGATATGACGATTCGAACCAGAGACAAGCCCTAAGTAGATTGAATTCTAACCGCTACGCCAACTTGATCCTCTCCTAGACACTAGTTAAATAGTTACCAAATATCACTCCAACTCCTTATAAGATACCATACAATGAAATAGAGGTGATCATTTGACACTTGCCAATGACAAGCAACTTAGTTAGAGAGGCATTAATTGCACTAAGAGGAGTATTCATCAATTTCCATCACAAAACAAGAAACTTTGGGTTAAAATCACAAATACTCCAACATGTTAATCTATGAAGAAATATAATTAGTTAGTCCTTACCATGATGAAGTTCAGTCATTGCAAAACAACCCATATAATCAAGATTGTCAATTCCATCAAAGTATTTATCTTTATGCTTCTTTGTTCCAAGATTCAGCACTGAACCTCCCCACAAACTGCATCACATTTTAACAACAAACACTAGTGTCAAATGTTTGAATACCTATTTCATTTTATTCTTTACGTTTGGTTTGAAAGTCAAAACCGACTATTATTATTCTCTAGTCATTAAACTGTAGCAACAAGATATTACTTAACTATTTAAAGTAAAAAATACCCAACAAGCCAAAAAAAAAAAAATAAAGTAATAAAAGTGCGCAGGAAGGACCTGTATTGGACACCCATTTTAATACCAAGAGACATATCAACACTCCCAACTGCTTCAATAATCGCAAAATACTTAGTCGGGTCTTCGACAACGTATCGTAACGGCCGAATTCCGGCCTCCTTAACCAAACCGGTAAGCTGCCTAACACAAAGCTCCCTATGATCATCTTTCAAGATCTCAATTGGGGTTTGCAATTCCGGCCTTGAATTAAAATAATCATATATTTTCTCCTGAATGTCTCTGTGTTTCCCTCTCATGTACTCCGATAACGCCGCCGTCTCCACCACCACCGCCGCCGCCGCCGCTTTCTTAGCTTTGCCGGCGCAATTTTGTACCTCCACCGCCGCCGCTGATGGTGGTTCATCGTTGGTGGTTGAGGGGTTTAAGTGGAAGCTCAGCCGTTGGATCCGCCGTGTGACGGCGGCCGAGAACTCGTCTGATTGCCGACAATTCTCCGCCGTTGACGTTGACATTTTATCCGAAATTTAGGTAGAAATAAAAGTGGGAATTTTTTTTTTTTTTTTTTAAAGGATCGGGATATAAATAACGGAAAATTTAAAGAGCGTTGGATTAATAGGCTGAGATTTGTAGACTTTGTTCTTACGGAAGTACACGTGGCGGTGTATAACTGGATGAAATTTTGGCGGGCGTGTGTTGAAACAATTTTATAAAGGAACGGAGTTTGTAGCGTGAACGGCGGAACTTGAAAATCTGGTAAACGAGATTGTAGAGTCTAGTGTAACGTGACGCGTTGCGTTGCCTATCCACTCAATCTAGGTGGCGACATCGATACTGAAATTGTGATCAATCGAATCCGACTTGATGGCTCGAACCAAGACCGACCAAACGTAACATGTATGCCCTGACTCGTAATACCAAATATCAAACTAATCCCCCCCTCTAAATATCTGTAGAGTCGAAACGGAGCTGATTCGGCACAAAATTTACCCATAAAACTGATCTAACCCGATTCGAAGGAACAACCCGTCCTGATACGAACTGACCCGACATAATCCGACTCAAAACCGATGCGATGACCCATCTTGCACCCCTAGTTGGAATGACAATTATAGGTTACAGCCATTCCATGCGGCCCATGCTCAAACACGAGAAGGGCTAGAATGGCTTTGCGTTTGGGCTACGTTTATAAACGGGCGGGCTGTGGATATGTGATGGGTTATACACATGAGATGTGTACTCATTACTCAAATGTCCTGGGGCCCACAGGGTGTGGCGGTTCAAGCAAAAACCTCCCCTCAAAAATCACCCCACCGCAAATAACACTGGACTTCCCGCGCCCTCCAAATTGAAACTCACTCTCCCCAAAAAAAAAATCCCCCGCTTCTTTCTCCCCCAAACACCCCCTTATATTTCCATTTCCCCCAATTTTTTCAAATCTCCAATTTTTCAAAACCCTAATATTCCCACAATCACAATCAACCCCCAAGTTCTCATCTTTTTCACTGAAATTCAATCTCTCTCCTCTCTAATTTTACCAGAGGTTAGTAAATCTAATTGTTTTTTTTTTTACATTTGTTATTGTTGTCCAGATCTTAAAGTTTTGATCTTTGATTAATTTTTTGCTGTTATGTTAATTCAACTTTAGTTTATATTAAATCTGATTTGGGATCAATTTTTTGTGATTAGGGTTTCAATTCTGTGTAAATTTTGGGATGTACCCATCAAGATTTATACTATCTGGGTGAGGTTACTTGTGGTGGTGTGTAGGATAAGTTTCTGGGTTTTTGTTGAATTAGGGTTTAGAAGAACAAAATGGGTGAGGATAAAACGGATAAATCTGATAAATTACATAGTGGTGGTGGTGATAATGGGGGGCGTAGAGTGTTGGGTGATGTGACAAATCAAGTAGGGAATAGAGGGTTTTCTCTGGTTACTCGTAGCCCGGCCTCGAAACCGTTGAGTGGGAATAAGAGGCCTGCTGAGAATTCAGATGATGATTCACAGTTTTGGAAGCAGGTTTCTTTAGTTGTGGAGAGATTAGAGCAAGAGAGGTGTGGCGTGGCCGCGAAATGTCCTAAGCTTGCACCTAATGAGGTTGGGTTGTCTCCATTGAGAGGAGGGAAGACTTATCGGTTGCACACTGGTTCGTGTGATGTCGTTTCTGTTGATGGGAATGCCGGGTCTGCTTTGGATAGTATTGATCTAGGGGAAAACCAGCATTTGCCCAATGTTGCTGTTGTTGTGGATGATGGGGTTAGAGAAGGGGGTTTGATGAGTGGATGCTGCGAAAAGAAGTGTGTTGAGGATGGGAAGGAGTGTGTAGGTGAGGAGTCGAGAGGCGGGTCTGATGTAGGTGAGAGTGATTGTTGTCCTGAAGAGTTGGGTACTCAGGTTGTGAGTGACAATGGTAAGAGTTTTGGTGGCGATTGTGTGGCATCTAGTAGGTCTGATTCTTTTGAGACTTCAAGATTTACCGAGTCCCAGGAGACTACGCGATCCTTTGGACTTGAGAGATGCAGGATGCTTAAGTGTGATGGTTCTGATAGTTTGGATGCTGGGGCAGACTTGCTTAAGAATTGTTCATGCTCATTTTGCACAAAAGGTAGGTGAAAACGTAAATTTGAAGTATTGATTTATGCTGTGTCATTGTTCTATTTCATTTCGATATTACCAGTGATAGCTGAGATGGTTGTAGCTTGTCATGGCAACTATTTGATCCGAATTCATTGTTATCTCGACTTACTGGTCTTAATAATGGTGAACAGCTGCTTATATATGGTCTGATCTGCAGTGTCAGGATGTCAAAGGCCGGATATCAAGTAAGCTCCCCTTCTTCTTCCCTTTTAAATGACTGTCATTGACATACTTCTGTGATATACGCTCTCATGCTTAATAATGAGAGCTTGGTCTTTCTCAGCATTGGCGAAGAGTCAGAAAGAAGCAAACAGTTTGGCGAGAAGATACTCCAAGGAAATTGCATTGAATGAAGACCAGGGGAGCTCCAGTGTGGCTCCAAACTTGGAGACTGATCTAACAAGCTTGTGGAAGTCTCTCTTTCATCATATGGACAACATATATGCTACTGAAACCAGCCAACTTGTAAGTTCTCTCCATTTCTGCATTTACGTGTCTTGGTATGTTGCGGAATAGTTTCCTCTGCGTGATTTGTACTCCTGAATGATTTGTACTCCTGAATGATTTGTACACTCCCATGACATTATGCTTCACAACATTTGACTTGTGAAGAGTAAGAAAACACTTAGTCTATCTGGAAAAATGGCACTCATACGCTCATATCCCTGACAAATTCAACTATCTTGCAGCAATCAGATTTCGCTGTTTTGAAGGATATAAGAGATGATTACAAGTTGAATTTGGAGACGATCAATGTATTGCCACCAGATATGCCACAATGTTCTTCTGATGCTTCTGATCATGTTACAAACTAGGCAATTTTAGTCTCCTTCACCTGCTGTTATCTTCGCCCACATGCCCCGTGCCTCTGTCTTATCCACTAATGCGTAACATCCTTGTAGTTTGTAGTGCCTGTATGGCTGTATCACTGTGATATAATTACAGACTGATGTAACTCCAATGGCGATAGTTGCTCTTTCGGTGTAGCTACATGTTACCATGTATTTCAAGGGCTTGCCCAAGATCTATTCTCTGCAGTCTCTCTTGTCTTCACCAGCAATGTACTGGATAACTTTGAATCAAAAGTTCCTACAATGAATGTTCACATCAGACCCCAGGGAAAGGTTGACCTAGTGGTTAGGAACTCAACCTGCCTGGGGGATGTCCCGGGTTCAAATCCTCATACCCCCACCCTCGCAACATTAGTGTTGCTCCTTTGTACCAAAAAAAAAAAACTATGTGCTGCTATTAGGTTTCCCGTTTTCACCCATTTTCGATTTCTCGTTAGTCGTTTCCTCGAGGACGGATCCTTTATCTTCTCCCCTATATCTAAATGGACGTTCCAGTGTTCGTGGTTCTAATTGTTGTGCTATAGCACGATGAAGTGCAAAGGACTATGTGAGCAATTGGGTATTTCATGCTCATTTTCGGCCAATTTCGAACCCTGCATATAGAGGAATAGGATGTGATTACAAGGGCCGAGGCCTTTAACTGGATTTTGGGCTCTCTTACAGGCTTCGTTTATATTTTTAGACTTATAGTGTTGAGTATTGACGTTTGCATTTTATTATAAAGAATTATCGGTAACATGAATATAACATTTATTTCGACTAATGAGTGGGACATTCTTTAGATCATGGCTACCCAAGTTATGCCTTTAGAATTTTGATCGTGTTTATCTCATTACTTATTATTAAGTTATGTTGGTTTATGCTGCACATTCAAATGATAATATAAAGTATAGTGTATGTCAACTCCATTATTATGTGGTGGAAATCTTCGTGGGCAAACGAAGTTGACCTAAAACATTTATTTGATTAATGGATAAAAAAAAAGGTGAATTATGACCAAAATTATGAATGATATCATAATTTTTCTTGTGCACTAAGGTGCGTAGTTGACATTTTGGGTATGTCAACTGAAGAACTGGGTTATTGACAATGAACCAATAATTTCGGCAGGAAAATGATCTCTGTTAAAGTGGGGTTTAAGGTTTTTGATCATTATTACCTGGATTTGTAGGTGTTATGCCAAGTCACTTTTCCACTCCTTTCTTAAATGATAAATAACTACATATATTAGGTTTGGCGAATTTAAAATTTCGTAACTTTATTAATACTGTAATGATTTTTGCATTCTGCACTAAAATATGTACTCCGTATTAAATTCATTAAGGTAACTAATGGGTGAGACAAAGTCTCTTTCCGGGCATCATATGGTTGATAGTTTTCAAGGGGGTCTAAGGGATGATCCTCGGCACCAAAAGTCCCTTTGAAAAAGAATCCGTCTTTCGCAATCTAAAATGTATATATTATTTGTTCAAACATCTTATAGGATGATTACATTATAACATAATTTTATCATGCGACCTTTTGACAAATACACGAGTCATTGTTGCAAATCCTTGATTTCAATTTCAATTATTGTACTACTCCTTAGACTTAGTATAGCACAGTTGTTAACCTAGGCATTGCTTTGAAACAAAATGTTTTACAATTTACAAGATGCATGAGCTAATATTATTCGCTTTAAAGGTGAAAAAAATGGGACTTTTGGCCCTTGGCAAAGCCGGAAGAGCAATGCCTTTTGGGTAAGGGTGCCGCAAATATAATTTTCATGGTTATTTGTCCTCATTAATCTTGATTTTGAAAATTTTATGATTTAATAAGCTTTTTAGTAATTAAGTCGTTATTGTGATGCGTGATTTGGTACACCGAATTGGTAATGCCATGATTATTTAAAGATACAACATTCATCAGATGATGTAAGCCCAAATTCTGAATCTAATATCATCAAGACATCAGCCATATATTTGTTGCCATTTTAAAATCATTAAGTTTGTTGAGTTGTTAAATGGTTCGCAACGTTTTTGAAATTTTATGACGTACACAAGACGGTTACTGGATGACGATTTATGTTAGGCGACCCCAAATCATTTTGGGAATAAGGCTTGGATGTTGTTGTTGTTGTTGAGTAAGTTTGTTGAGTTCAAAAATCGAATCTCTCACCTTAATGCAAATGTTAACTAGATTAATTGGTAAAATTATTAGTAAACATATATATGAAACGAAATACGGAGTAATCTTTTTCATTGTCGAGTAGCTTTCTTCAAAGCCTAATTAAAGATTATAAAAGGCCACACATTAGTTTGTTTAAACTGATTGTAGAAAACGCAAAATGTTTAAACCACTAATTGAATGGATGTTTTGGACCAAGTAGAATAAGTTGAATTTTTGTTAGATTATTTGCTTTTTGTATGAGTTGAAACCTATTGTAACCCACAAATTTTAACATAAAATTCATGCACACAAAACTCTCCACAACTTTTTCTCTTGGTTGAGGTTATATTGTAATTAACGCCTTAGACTTAAACATAATATAAGCAGCGTAAAATGTCGTAATGAAAAGAATTTGCCTTTTGGAAATTAAAAGCATGCTTTTATACAATAAAGGAAAAGCCAAACTAGGGCTAATAAGAGTTCCAAGTGTAAGATTTAACTAATTACATTATACAAATGGGAACACATTAGGAATAACTCTCGTAGAGTAGAAAAGAAAAGAGAAGAAGAGTTGACAAAGTTTAGGAGAAAGAGTGATGATGAAGTAAAGTAAAAGAAAACACACGGTTTTAGAAGTGGAGTGAGAAAAAAATTAAAAATTATAATTCACTTTTCTCTACTCTTTTATGCACTCATATAAATACCATTCTAATTCATCACTTCTACATTACAAAACAATTCACTTACCAAAAAGTATCTCTATCAAACATTCATACCCAAACATCTCTTCTTCTACACACTTCTTCTCAAATCAACACAACCAAAATCCCATTACAATTCTAATTTCTACAACAAATATATGGCTACTACAATGTTAGATAGTTACAATACTAGCAACAATTCTAGTATTTTAGAACCTCTAAATGAAGAGCTAATTAAAGCTCTTAAACTTTACATCAACACAAATTCATCAACCTTCACTAATCCTTTAATTAACCCTACTAATCATAATTACGATTATAATTGTAATTTTAATTACATCTTTACCCAAGGTTTAGGTTTCCCAACTTTTGAACAAATGAGTATTGCTCAAACACAACAACCATCTTCCATTACACCCCTCCACTTCAATCACCTTCCTTCGGGTTCGGGTTCGGTTTCGGGTTCGGGTTCGTATTCCGATAGGATTAACCAATTCTTATCTCCAAAGCCAGTCTCTATGAAGCAACAAGCTCTGTCTCCACAGAAAAACAAGCCCTTAAAACTCTATAGGGGAGTTAGGCAACGTCACTGGGGAAAATGGGTGGCTGAAATCAGACTACCGAAGAACCGAACCCGGCTATGGCTCGGTACCTTTGACACTGCTGAAGAAGCTGCCTTAGCTTATGACAATGCAGCCTATAAGTTGCGTGGTGAGTACGCTAAGCTTAACTTTCCGGACCTTAACCACAACGGAAATGTTGTGTCTGGAAGTTTTGGGGATTACCAACCTCTTCCTTCTTCCGTAAACTTGAAGCTTGAAGCAATTTGTCAAAGTTTGGAAATTTCTCCAAAACAGAGTAATGCAGGGTTCCCCTGTTTTTCCCCTGTTTCCTCTGTTTTTGACAGTTGCGTAAAGAGGGAGGTAAGTGATCAGAATGAGTTGGGGACTGATTTTGTACCAAATTCTGATATTTTAGTACCAAAATTTGAGGAATTCTCTGAGGAATCATCATCAGCGGATTCGAGCTCGCGGGATTCCGGTATCAGTTTCTTGGAATTCAAGGAATGTTCATGGGATAATGAATCTGAGAGTTTGTCATTGGACAAGTTTCCTTCTGTTGAAATTGACTGGGCTTCTCTTTGAATTTATCTTCATGTAATTTTTACTTCTTTTTTTTTAACTTTTAGGTTAAAATATTATTGCCTCTGCAGTGGTGTTTTTTTACATTTGCATAGGGTAATATTTCTACTGTAGTGCGGTGAAATTGTAAGGGTCTCCATTTGGTAAAGGTGGTAATTTTTGGTCTGCCAACCATTGGAAAATCTAGGATTGTGGATGTATATATGTATTCCATTTCTGTTCTATTTTCCTGTACAAGTTTGAATAATGTACACAATCAATTCAGGTGTATCTTCTCTTATCAGAAAGGACGAGTTAGGTTGATCCTATAATCGGGGATCAATCTAGGTTTTCTTACTTTTATAAAAAAATATATATTGCTCCATACTACTTATTACGGAGTAGTTCCGTTGAAACATTTGTTAGTGTACTAATTGTCAAACCTAGTATAGTAAGTATCGTTAGTCTTGTATTAACATACGCATCAAGTAGAATTTTGGATGTTGATCCTCAATTCTTCAACTAGTCCATTTGAATGTTAAACAGACCGTTGTGTTACACATACTAGTATATAACAGACAATATTTAATTAGTAGAGAAAATTATCGTATGTCATCTACTCCGTATGTGCAATGTACTACATTACGGCATTAGCCAAATCAAGGTATCAACAACCTTAAGCTCAACTATGGACATAGATATAAACTATTGTTGTTTGGCTAAGGCAAAGACTATTAACACTCCTCAAATCCTTCCACAAAACCAAATACTCCGTAGTAACTAAATATAGGCTTTATATGCAAGTGGATTGGAGAGCTGTAAAATTTTGGTATGTATAAAAGATATGTATCGCAATTACTTTCTTCCATAAGACCATTGTCCAAATATCGAGTTTCGTGTTGAGTTCATAATCAACTTCAGCTATCAATTGTTTAGTTAAGGTTTAATTTCCCTGGAATCTATGTGATTCCTGAATTTACCTGCGAACAATCAAACCGAAATTTACAAAGTTCTAGTGTTGTCACAACTCACAAGCAGTGCAATGTATATGAACAGACAATCCAACATTACCAAATACTCCGTAATATATTAAGGATAGGAGATACATGCACATGCACGTATTGGTAGCTAGGGGGGATGGCATCAGTATTCAGTAAGGAAGTGAACTCCAATAAATTTAACATGACATTTTTTAAATTTTAAGCCGCTCAAAAGACAAAGTTCAAGTCTAATACTTTATTCTAACTAATTATATTTCTATTTATGGATCTTTGAATGTAACCAAAGCAGAGATATAGATCTTCGAAAACACTCCTAACATTAATGTTTAAGTTGTGGAAAATGCAGCATAATCGAAAAATAAAATCCATGACGAACTATTGGAATACGTTGTAGTGAAACGTGACATGACACTTCCAGCTTATACTTTCTCTAGCTAATGTTGCTTAATTAATACTCCCTCCGTCCCAGATCAAACGCCCCAAAGCGTTTTTGTAGTGGAATAAGAAAAATTGATATAATAAGTTGAGTGGGGTAAAAGAAGGAGAGAGAATGTGAGGATTAATAAAAGTAGGAGAGATAATGTGAGAGAAGATGTAATAATTTAATAAAAGTAAGAGAGAGAAATATGTCCCAAAATAGATGGGGTGTTTGAAGTGGGACGTCCCAAAATGGAATATGGGGCGTTTGAACTGGGACGGAGGGAGTACGGTGTATGTGACAAAAGATACGCAAATTATAGTTTTTCTAACTAATTTAGCTTAACTTGAGAAAAAGTACGATAATGTAAACGACGTGATACAATTAATCAAATTATTGCGTTTTTTTCTGTACACTTTGTTTTCGAAAATGAGAGTATATAATGAGCATCTGAGTAATAATTTTCCGATGGATAGTGAACCATGAGTCCATGAGTGATCAACCTACAAGAGAGGGTCAGTATGCTGAGTACGCGCAAAAGTTTTAATTCCTCCGTTCCAGTTCAAACGTCTCGGGCGTTATTTGTAGTGAAATTAGAAAAATTGATATAAAAAGTTGAATGGGGTAATATTAGGAAGAAAAAAAAGGAGAAAGAATGTGGGGATTAATAAAAGTATGAGAGATAATGTGAGTGAGAATGTGATAATTTAATAAAAGTAGGAGAGAGAAATATGTCCCAAAATAGATGGGGTGTTTGAGATGTGACGTTCCAAAATATATGAGGCGTTTAAGGTGGGATGAAGCGAGTATCTATTTTAATCTAAGTTTCATCTTATCCTGATATCCTCTGACCACTTCAGCCATGAAGATAAGGAATTTAATGGCATCTACTAACCTTATCTTTGCATTTTCACTTTCTAATCAACACATCGATCGACACGTACTGTGAGAATGTTTCTCCATACTCTTCGTGCATTTGTTCGTGATGAATCTCATGATGATAGACTCCGAATAAATCATCGATCGAATTTCAACCAAACTTTACGTAACACCGTTCTTTAATCCTATATAAACCTATTAATTTCTTTTTTAAAAGAATATAGTCCCGTCTTTTACACAGTTTTATACTAATCTAATGACATTTTATATTGTGAAATTTCCAAATCAGTATAACTTGGTGAAGCCTTGTAGTACACTTTTCCTAATGAGTCAGACCCGAGTTGGAAATGTTCACTTTACACGTCTCGACAACGTGGATTTTGCTCGAGTTCTTCATCATCAGATGCTAAGCTTTTGCTTAAAAAATACAGCTGCTGTGAAAGTGTGAATCTAGTTTCATTTGGGCTGTAGGCCACATTTCACACGGAAAGAAAAAACCAATACACAAAGGCCCATATTTTGACAAACCAATATGCAGAAGGCCTGTAATAACCCATTCCCATCTGCTGTTTGTTTGTCCAGGAGCTCTGAACTCTTTACCCAAATCATCGCAACCAACGTCAACAAAATTACCCAGTGTCTCAAAAGCTCGTGCTTTTAACTCTCGTGAGATTAGAGAAGGGTTGAACATAGGAAAGTCATAGTCCTGTGCTGAATATATAAACACAGCAGACGTATAAACTTTAGGTAATGTTTGGCTACTTTC
Organism: Spergularia marina; assembly: GCA_963680865.1. NCBI lineage: Eukaryota > Viridiplantae > Streptophyta > Magnoliopsida > Caryophyllales > Caryophyllaceae > Spergularia > Spergularia marina. The sequence continues at coordinate 30,623,870 of OY804545.1, read as the reverse complement.
AATCAAATGCTAAAATTGGCTAAAATCAAAGTATATAGTCCACGGTTGTCGACCCAAGGGAACAAAAATTGCTCGAATCACACCCACATACTTGGAAATTGGCCTCTCATATTCATCACGAGGAATCCCATAGCTTCCATGGTAAAGTTTTGATGAGATTTGGTATTAAAAAAAAAGCGTGTTTAAAATCGGCCCAAAATGGCTTTGAACAAAGCTACTCAAAATTTTGATATTTGCAAGAAATAAGAAACTGAGATACTAATTGGTAAATTATGACTAGTGATGGAAAGATAGGCAATGTAGCATTAAAATGAAGAGTGGTGAGTAACTAGAAATAATATTACCGAAAAATTATGACAATTGAGACGTAAGAAGTATAAATATGTAGTTCGGGCGTGAATTATATCCCCAAACTAGTCTAGACGTGTGCTAGACCAGACCACGGCTTTAATCTAAGAATTGGCGAGGGTGATATGATCTGTTTTACGAGCAAATTACCAAATTGTTTTACTCTGCTTTGATATAAATGGTTGAAACTTGACAAATACGAGTACTACTCCGTACTAGCTAGTAACGTGTATAAGATGTGGTGCTTACCTATGGACTTGAAATGGCATGTCGCATATGAGTGCTCTTCTAAAAATTAAAGCACCTAGCAACCATGTTGGTTGCCGTGGAATTCCATAATGTCGACCTGGATTCATTTAGTAAAGTTTCCGTCACATCACCAACTGTTTCCGTTGCAAGATCAGTTGCCGAGTACAACAATAATACTACGACATGCAAACTCTGGTTTCTACATGTCATCTTCATCGGATCATGTCAAATTGTCGAGTATTAAAACATGGGATTATTACCTCAATTCGACCATCGAATTTATGTTTTTGATTGAAATGGTTCTGATAAGAATAATAACTCGAATTTTCAAACTAATGATTGCTATGAGGCCCCTCAACTCGATTGCCACGGGTGAAATCTGAACATGATCATGATAATTTTGAATGTGATGTATGTTCTCGAGCTTCTTTTTTTTGAGAATTTTAAAATTACTAACCCTATGATACACGAAAATATTGTTGTATTTTTATATTGAAATAGCATTTTATTAAGAGTTTTAGGCAGTATTTCGCAACCTAGATAATTAAATACTCGATCCGTCCCACTCTTTAAGGTTATCGTTAAGATAGCTATCATACATGCTTTCTGTTTACTGTTTGCATTGTGTTCCTTTTATGGTTTTTTACTTTTTGGCTTTCTTTAAAGACGAACAAAAGAAACATATATCTCTATGAATCATGATGATGAAAAAGTCAGGAACTATATGGAAGCTTTATACTAGATTGAGTTGGAGAAAGTCTTTTGTCAGATAGCAAGTTAAGATAATTTTCTCTCGAATTCTTTCTTCGATTATATCGTTAATGTTATGATACAATTGATATCTCATATTCAAAAGAAACGTTAACAATTTAAAAGAACGGAGCAAGTGAGAAAATAATTACATAATGGTCTAGTCGTGCCCGTGCTGATGTGTGACTATCTCATAAATCATAATACACACCAAGTCGTAAGCAGATTAATGCAAAATTGTGAATAGATTTTGTGCTTAGTTGAAGTACTATACAATATCATCCCGATTACGGAGTATATTAATATTAATTACTAATTGGACTAGCTCACATTGACAATATTTGTACGGAGTGATCGCTCTGAAATCAAGCCTCATACCAATAGTATGTAGATTCAGATAGACACTTTGTGTGGCCTGCTTTCAACTAGAAGAATTAATAAGCCTTTTCTATACTTCATTTATAAGATGAGAGCAAATATTTCCTGAAGCTGCTAATGCTGCACAAGATGCTGATCTCTGATCTTAAACAAGATCTCTGTTTCAGGAATCATATGTAAAAGCATCATGTCGACATAATGTGCATTGTTTTTAGAAACATTTCTTGGGAGTTTGATCCTCGTGATAGACTCCCTCCATTTCATTCATTTGTTTATGTTAGACTTGGGTTCCCCTCACAAAATCCGGCTAGACGTAAACAAATGAATGAAATGAAGGGAGTACATTGTTCAATCATAAAATTGTACTTTCACCACTCTCTAAGATTTCCGAACGTTTCATTTAGATTTCTCTCGTAAAAAAAAAAAAAAAAAAAAAAAAAAAGTCAACAGTTCAAATGAATGGTTGAATTACATATGTACCCTTACTAAGGCAATAACATATTGTATGTGCCTAAATCATATAAATTACATGACTAATGTAACGGGGTTGACGTCGGATCACTATTCTTATATTGTCTTTTTCATTTCGATCGACATTTAATTATTCAACTCATAATGTTGCTTTAAAATATCAAATATTTATCACTTTTTTCGGAAAATACCAACATAATTCGGCATGGCCACCTCGACCCCATTGTAAGGGAGACCTCCGTCCCCCAAATCTCTATAGGGTTATTCTGTCGAATATCGTCTTAGCTAGAGAGAGTTATCTCACGATCCTATGTAGTCGTATACTCGTATGGAACAAGCTAAATATGTTTTCCTGAGTAATGCACTCCCCTACACACAGCCATAGAACATTATATTGTACAGAGGAAGCACCAGCCGTTGCTTTGTAGAACAAAGAACTGTCATGTGAGCCTGCTTGTTCCCATAACAATTAGCAGATCTCCCAATCTGCCAAGACATAACAAAGGTATTATATATTATTGTTTTTACTATTATGTATATGTTGAGATTCCACCAACCTTCGCTTTATATTACAGACCCACACTCGAATTAGCGCCAATTATTTGCGCAACTCTCGACTTGTGGTTCTTTTCTAGTCCACTTCACTGAGACAAGATTCACTTGGAAGTTGGAACCCTGGTCTATTATTCCATATCATTGCATAATTATTATGGGAAGCATGTGACTAATATATGCTTGGTCTTGGCATTCTTCGACTGAAATGTTCGAGCATATGGATTGCTCCTACTCCGTATTTATTAATGTATTTTGATTGACCTCGTATTATATTTGTAGGATGCATGGACTGCAATGCTTAGGTTGTAGTGTCGCACGAGTCGAGACCGTGATAATCAGATCACTTTAATTATAAATAACAACTGATATTTATGCAATTAGTTTTAATGACAAATGACTTGTAAGAGTACTTGACAAATTGAAACTCACATTCAACGTTACCCAAACTCTTCATATCACCTCACATGCATCTATGTCCAATTGACCTCGGATAGGGGCATGATACTTTGAATCCTCCATTTCAGACCAAAATAAGAGGTTTTTCATAAAATCAAATAATTTTACGTTTAACACTTGAACAAGCATCTGTGTTGGATGCTTTTAACCGTGTTGTAAGTAACATAGCCCACATTATACAATGATTACCGAAAATCAAATATTAACGATCTAAGAAAATGAATGGTGTATAATGGCATGATTATCTCATACCCATGACAAAACCACCCACATCACATGCTGACATATAAAAGAATCAAGCTTTGCCGTCTAATATAACATGATAAACCTATTTAGTTCTTCCCCAAATCTCTCTCAATCACGAAATTAAACTACATGTGATTTGGTAGCGGGATAATAATGGGATGATGATAGCCAAGATTTTGACATATAATTTGGGGGGAAAAGCAAACGTGTGGTGTGGGAGTTTTGGCCTACAACGCGCATGCTCCTCGAATCATTTGCCTATAACACCACACTGAATGTGGCTGCAGCCTATGCGCCTAAAGCCTATTCACTTTCCCATCTTTACACCTTGATGATCGATCTATTTCTAATTATTGACTTATACGTAGCCATCAATAACTAACTTTACACTATTTCCTTCATGTCATACGTAATGCGGATTACTTCCGATTTAGGCGAAATGTATATACAACTCAAATAAATGAATAATAGTTACTTTGTATATAATTGCCATCAGCCATAACTTAAACAATCGAGTATTCCGTAGTAATTTGCTCCAAGTTACATGAGTTTTTATCGTTTTTAGTTTGTCACCTTAAAATGTATATACGTCGAAAAATGACATTATATTTTATATGAATTGAAAGTAACTTTTGTAAATTAGTCATTAAGCCTATTGGCTATAGTCGGCATCTAGCTTTATATTATTGTATTGAACTAGTACTTAATCTTCATGTAGTTTATTCAAAAGTTATTAGATACGGGGGCCAAGTCATATGCATGGAAATCTCAAGCTAGACGAATGGTGGTGGTTGTTCCTTGTTGGGTGGACGGAGAACATTTCATATCATTAACCTTAATAATATATACTAGTAGTTCCAAGATATTGTGCTCATGAAATCATGATGGCATAAACGGATCTACTAAGGTCTTAGGTATTGGCTATTGTATACTAGTATATTGCAATTGTACTGTGCTTTACTTTATAAAGATTCTCATCAAAAGAAATTACAGAGTAACTAATACGGAGTAGTTTGTTTGCTTAACTGGTGGGTAATCCATTATCTTTGATCATAGTGCATTGGTTATGCTAAAGAAACTCTTTTACTGTAAGCTAAGCTCTCGTATTGACAAAACTCAAAATTCAAGATGATGTTGTTACTATGTCGTTTGTTAGTTATGAATCTTTGTAATTCAAGATCGAGAATGTTGTAAGATACAAACAGAGGTGATTTTAGCCTATGATATAGATATACCTCTTGTGCATGAAAATTTATGTTGTAATATTGGGTTACAACAGAGTAGCTAGCATATAAAAGACGAGACAAATTATTTAATTTTGGCCAAAAATTACGAAATTTTACTTATAAGGTCAAACATTATTATTTAATTGCATGCGCTGTGGACCTTATGGTTGATCACAATAACCCCTCCTTTAAAAGGTTCATCCTAAAATTTATACGTTCTGTCTCTTGTACTTGAATTCAATTCAGTCGAATTGTAAACTCTTGATCCTACAACAACGAGATAAATGTCCAACAATACGTATTCGATACCAGTCAAACACACTTTGCCCCATCCCACGGTTCAAATTCAAGACAAAGATGTACTACATTATTGTTTGTTAGCTAGCTAGTAGTATCTATTTGAAGTGGCCACGGGGCGGGCTGGGCCGGGCTCACCCGGGCTAGTGCCCATAAATTCGGGCACTGGCACTAGCCCTACATACCCGGGCTAGTGCCAGGGCTCGATTTTTTGGGCACTGGCACTAGCCCTCCAGTGCTTTGACCGGGCTAGGGTCAGAGCGGGCCACTGCTCCGGCTGAAAAAAAAAAGAAGGAAAAAATCGAGTTTGACCAGTGCTTGACCAGGGCTAGTGCTTGAAAAATCGAGCACTAGCACTACCAAACCCGGGCTTGACAGTGCCGGGTAGTGCCGTGCGTTGACCAGGGCCGAGCCAGTGCGGGCCCGGGCTCCTAGTGCTCAATGGCTGGCTCTAGTATCTATGATAGTAAATTGACATTTTAAGTTGCAATGAAATTCAATTAAACAATCTATAAATATAATAGAACAACAAGTGAGGAATGGAATCACATTTTAAAGGTTGAATAAGATACCATGCATCAATTAACTTGAAGACGAAATTGTACCAAAAAGATTCATATTCAAGACAACACTATGCTATGACCTCTCTTTCTCCAAGCTTTAGCCTTGTGCAGCTTTAATGTATGCAACAGACTGATAATAGCTCAGAAAGCTTTCAGCTGACAAGCCAATTTTGGTTAGAAAGCAATCTCAACTTTTGCTAAACTATGGGTTTTGGATTTACGCTATTAAATTCAGAGCATCCCTTCAATTTAAGGGCACTATGTGCAGTTAGGGAAGGTGCTCTCATTTGTAAGGACACAAGTTGTGTCCTATGTCCTTAAGGCAGATGGCTTCTCCATGTTACTCCTTTGCTTTTATTGTTTTGGTACACTTCTACCTTTCTTAGCTTTGACACCTGTTTTTTCTTTTCTAATTTATTTACAATTTCCAAATTTGGAGTGTTTTTTTTTTGTCTTTGGTGACTCCATTGAAAGTGCCCTTGAATGATGAATTAATGTTCTTGTAGTTTTAGTTATATACTTGCAGTAGTAGATCATGAAATTGAGTGGTGCGTGTCTGATTTGCAAAATCTTTTCAACACTTTTGTTATACGAAGTGGAGTTTGTATACGTAAATTCTGCTCTATTTCACTAAATTGTTGAAAGGAATAAAATCAAACATACTAATGTTAAAATCGGTGCAAGTTTGTGACTACAAGTTACCTAAAACTACAAGAACAATCTTGAAAATGTAGTGAGCATCGTGAATACAACTATTTACGTAATACGAGTACATTTTATTGTCAAAATCATCTAAAACTGATTAATGTATGGCTAAGTTCTTAATAAGATGATTATGCTAAATGATGATAAAGTATGTTGCATTTACCATAAGAAAAATACTGTAAAGCCTAAAGTAAAGATTAGTGATGAGATGGTTCTCCTTTTGAGCACCACTACACAATTTGAATTACTCCTTCCATTTCATTAGGTTATTTGCATTTGATTTGAATCTGTGAGAGAAATTCAAACCAGATGCAAAGAACTTAATGAAATGGAGGGAGTATGAGAGATATATAGATGCCATTATTGATTTCATTTCCCCCCTGAGAATCTATTAAGTACTAGTTTTCTAATCACTTGCTCAATACTAAAGCCAAAAACAACAACCGAATTTCAAAACATCCTTAAAATCAGTGTCCCCGCATTCGTATTCATATTACTTATTGTAAATAATACTCTAAAGTTTAAAGTAAAAAGTTACACGATTCAGTGCATTGAATATTATATTCAACTTCGTACTATACAGTGTATTAGATAACCAGACAACTTACGTAAGAGAGTGTTCCAAAAGAAAAAAATAAAGCAAGTAAGAAACTATCTTAAATGAGTACCCTACAATAAATTATGTACTTCTTACTAATAAGTTAGAGTTTACTGTGATTAGTAAAAAGAAGTGGCCATAATTATGAGCCCTTTCACCATTTGGAATTTTGGGATCAAGCTTTATGTCTGTACGATTCTAATCAATAAAACGTATTAGCAAACAATTCTAGGTTTTAAAGGACAACTTGTACTTAATATGGTTACTTTAACTAATCCGCAAATAATACAAGCTAATAAGATTATTGGAGGGCATTCCCCTCCACTAAGACATGCACTAATACTCTAATGTATTTTAATTAACTAAGATTAGTGATTATGCTGCACCAAATGTAGCCATGTGTAGGTGACACACCGGGCCGGGCTACGTGCAAGTGGAAATCAAATACGAGGTTTAACAAGGAACATTTGTTAAGTACTAAGTACGTAGTTGGTTTTGCGATTACCAGGGGCTGGTTTGATTAGTTCATCCATAGTCTCGTAAAGCCAAACCTAGCTACATTGGTGTTTTCTTAGTATAATTTTTTTTTTTTTTTTTTTTTTTTTTTTTTTTTTTTTTGAAGTAGTTTTCTTAGTATAATTGATCCTTAAGAATTGGATTTTATTTAACTTCTTTTACCACTCAATAACTCAACATTGATTGCGGACTAAATAGTCAAAAGGGCGAGAAAGGGAGTTTATATTGCTAACATTATTTTAATTTAAGCAGAATCAATACAGTGCATTATACATATAGTCCATTCATTTCTTTCGATTATTTGCATTATTTCGTATAAATTACTCTTACAAGTTCAAACGGAAAAAAAAAATGGAGTCAACAACCACTCCCTCCGTTTCATTAGATTATTTACATTTCTTTCTAATATACGAGAAGAATTCAAACGAAACGTAAATTACTTAAAAATACAAAGGGAGTATATCAATTACTTCCTTCATCTCACCTCAAACACCCCCTATAAAAATGACCTGATATTAATTAGAAAGGGTATACACATTAATCCGGTTAATCAAAATTACAAAAAAGTTGCACGGTTAGTTAGCACAAACTATTTTCTGATTTACGATAACATTTTTTAAACTTTGATAAACCAATTAATGTGTACATTCTTCTCAACGAGCTAGGGTTCTTTTAAACACGGAGTGTTGGAGCTAGGACGGAAGACGTAGTCCGGAACGGAGACTTGCGGTGATGGAGGAGAACAAACCCTCGTAAAAAAATGGTAACTAAGCAGTCAAAACTTTGATCCGTCGAGAAAAAAGTCAGGTACAAGTCGAAGTCAAATCCTATGATGTGTGGAAAACTAAACAAAAAGAAGGAGCCAATAATAGAGAAGATAGTGAGGGGATGGGTGGCACGTGGGAACTACACTCCAAAGAATGTCCGCCATCTGTTCTCACGTATCTCTCCACAGCTGTCAACTCTCTGTTATTACGACGGCGGTTACCCAAACCAACCTTCCCAAATCTTAACGGAACGGACCCAATTCTTTACACCCGTCATATTCTCGAACGTATATACTGCCTCCTTTCGACTTTAAATTGTGTATCATCGGATGCGCTTTTAATTAAGATAGGTGTACATATTAATCGTCTAATTATAGTTCTAAGTAGATATTGGATGGGGGATTATATATAATATTGATCTATCCCATGATACAGTTTTTTTGAAACTTAGATGAGCCAAAAAGCATACACCGATATTAAAAAGCGTGTTCGTTGATCCTATGCAGTTTAAAATCGAACAAAAGGAGAATATGTAATGTAGTTTTGGCATTTTGTAACCTCTGTACGAGAATAAAACTGCATACTATAGATATACGGTACTGTTTAATTAACTTCTTTATAATCGATTTAAAATATCTCAATATTAGATCAAAAGTAAAAAAAAAAAAAAAATCAAAATCAAACGTATACAATTGAATGGAATAATTTTTGATGTAAAGAACTATGGAACATGTTGATTTTTTTCACAATCAAGGAGTAGTGTTCACTTTTAAAAAAAATTAAAATCTATTTAACTATGATTCTTATTCCTTCCATGTGAGAAGGACTATAAGCTCCTTGAACTCCCAAAAACATAATATAATTTAACAGTAAGAAATGGAGAGAGATTCTGAATGGAAGAGGATTAGAGGAGGGAGAAGGTGTGATAGAGTGAGTTGTGGGGGCGAGGGACCACGTGGACCTTTCAGGATATTTGAGATGTTCGAAGTGGGACCCGTCATCTTTTTCTGGGGGTCCCTTGTGTGGGTCCCACTACCCTAGTGTCCGTATGTGCACCCCTTGCCCCCCTCCCCCCTCTCCTCTTCCATTTGCCGCTATAAATCCAACCCCAAAACTCTTCACTCTGCATTCCCTTCTCCTTCACTCTTTCTCTTTCTCTCTCCTACCAAATATTCCGCTCCATTCCAATACATTGCATTACATAACGATACACACAAAATTACAAAACATTTCAGGTAATTACAGATTTTATTATATTCAATTTTGTCATATGGTTTTATTTATTTATTTATTTATTATTATGTGATTTGGGAAATTGAAAACTTGTAAGTCACACTATTTTCTATTATATGGTTTTGTCAATTGTAGGCAAAAATGACAAGGCAACAAAATGTGGTGGTATCCGGAACGGTGCCGTCGCAAAAGCCGCCACCTGTTCCGGGGAAATTCCTAGCGGTGGACGAAAGACAACTGTTGAAAGACCTTGATATTAATGCAGCAGGTGGTAATGCCCGCATTAGTTCTTGGGTTGAGTCTATGAGAGCATCTTCTCCTACACACCTCAGTTCTACTCCGTCACTGTCCCGTGACCGAGACCACCTCGTCATTGTAAGTCAAACTCTCACCTCGATATCTCAAAACCCGCAACAATATAAAAACAATAAATGCGGGTTTATTAAGTTTCGTTGATCACGTTTTTTTTTTTTTATTGGACAGCCCTCTGCTCTCGACATGTTCGAGCAAATCATAAAAGCGTCGAAAGGGAAACAAATTGTAATGTTCTTAGATTACGACGGTACCCTTTCGCCGATTGTTGATGATCCTGATCGAGCCTTCATGTCTGACTCTGTACGTCATTTTAATTTAATCTAAAGTTTCATAAACTTTATATTATACACTCTATTAACATACAATTACTATGAATTATGTAGATGAGAAGGACAGTTAGGAAATTAGCTAGATATTTCCCAACGGCTATAGTTAGTGGGAGATGCCGAGACAAAGTTTACAACTTTGTAAAATTAGCAGAGCTCTACTATGCTGGAAGTCATGGTATGGATATCAAAGGCCCTGCTAAAGGTTGCAAGTACCTTAAGGTTTGTCCCTAACCTGTCCCCACATTTTTCGCTAATAAATCACGGAAAATGAGATAGCGTCACCTGATGATAACGATACTAAGATTTCGTAAATTTATGTAGGGAAGTCAAGGTGTTCAGTTTCAACCAGCTGGTGAATTTCTTACTATGATGGATGAGGTAATTTTGGATTATTTTTTTTTTACTCATTTTATTATGTCATATACTACGTGTTGTAGAAAGAAAGCTTACATTTTTTTTTTTGTACTGTTTTCAGGTTTATTACACACTTTTGGAAAAAACTAAGACTATACTTGGAGCTAAGGTGGAACATAACAAGTTTTGTCTCTCTGTGCATTTTCGATGTGTGGATGAAAAGGTTTGTTGTCGTCGTCTTGTTGGTACTCGCCTTTGTGCCTCATTATCGGAAGACATTTTCCGGTTTGCTGATATATGATTTGTTGATTAATGGCAGAAATGGACCGAGTTGGCACATGAAGTAAGGTCAGTGCTAAAGGAATACCCGAAGTTGAGACTAACACAGGGGCGTAAGGTAATGCAAATTGGCCTTCTCTTGATTATTACTTTTTTTTTTAGCATATGCTTTTAAGATTAAAAAAAAAAGAATAAATGAAAAAAAAAAAAGATGAATGCGATAGGCCAAAAAAAAAAGACATATCTGATTTCTAACCAATTGTAAAATGTATATGTACAGGTGTTGGAGATTCGACCGACTATTAAATGGGACAAAGGAAAAGCTCTTGAATTTCTTTTAGAATCACTTGGTAAGTTTGTATTGTATATATCACTGTCACACTTACGTTAAAATCAAACCTTTAGTTATCGGTTAGTTTTGCGTAAAACCGTCTTATATATATAGTTGCATATAACCGTGTTTTGATTCGTGGCAAAGAGACTGACTGTAGTAGAGTCGTTATGTTTTGTACTTAGTTAACTAGACTAGAAAGGTAGGATTATGTTAAATCATGGCAAAGATCTGTCACTTCACTTAAAATAATCCGCACTTAATTAAACTAATGTGATTGTAACAGGTTTGGCCAACTGTAGTGATGTTTTTCCTGTGTACATTGGAGATGATCGCACAGATGAAGATGCATTCAAGGTATCCTATGTTCATTATAAGGATACAATTATTGTTATTTAATTTACGCAATAGCGAGTCTCTTTAAAGGCACTGGGATCGATATTGGTGAATTAACGTCGTAAAATATGATGATTTATTTCGATCAGGTCTTGCGAGACAAAGGACAAGGTTTTGGCATTCTTGTGTCGAAGTTTGCAAAGGAAACTAATGCATCCTACTATTTACAAGAGCCACCTGAGGTATATTACACTATTTACTTTCAAATACGAGACGAATCAATGATTTTAATTACGAGAATCTTATGTGTTACGTTAAACATGCATGTATGCTTAATTTGTGGAATGAATTCTGTGGCAGGTTATGAGCTTTTTACAGCGATTGGTAAAATGGAGGAGGCTTTCACTGCGAAGGCAATTCAGGCTGTAAAAAAGTGGATTTATTACCGTATCTGGTTCACCCAATCTACCTTATCTGGGAAATGTATGTACAGAGGTGGAATGGGTACGTAGTATTTGCTGTTAAGTGTTAATTATCCCCTTAGCTTAGGATAAATTGGTATTTAGTACTACTAAGCAAGGGAGGTAGATCTAGTAATCTAGTCATTAAGTAGATAATTGTACAAAAAGTCCGAAAAAAGCCGAAATGTTATTCGGCTTCTGCTTGTACATCTTGTAACGAACTAACCTAATTAAGGTACCAAGCAGGGTAAAATGATTGATGAGATTTGTGCCCTTTGTCAATTTGCAAGTTGTTTGATACTCCCTCTATTTCATTAGGTTCTTTGCATTTGGTTTGAATTCCTCTCACATATTCAAACCAAATGCAAAGAACCTAATAAAATGGAGGGAGTAGTATATAACAAGCTAAGGAGCTAGTATGGTTTATGAACAAGTTTTCATTGATACACAGTAAATACCAATAGAAATGTGGCGCACTCAGATGGTATACTTAATTTCGGTACTAATTCAATTGTCGTTCCATATACGGAGTAGTTAGTATTAACGACCCTACAATGCACCGTAAATTGAATGTTCTGATTCAAGGATCCATGGTCCATGAACAATTATTATACAAGCTACAAGTCTTTTATGATCTAAGATATGGTGAGCCCACTAGCCAAAATGGAGAAAAGAACAAAGGAACCAAAGGATCATGTTTTTGGAAGATGAATGCTTCCGATCTCTGAATGAACTATGAAGTAACCTGGAGTATAAATACCCACGTCCATGTGTCTCAGAATATGCCTCCCAAAATCGTTGTCCAAGTGTGACTTTCAAGTTTCAACTAGTAAATCGAAAATTTCCAAAGAATAACAATAATTCTGTTTACTTTATGTACAACTTACAGAGTAAGATTTTTGGCAATTTGTAACTAAGAGTTGAAAGATTCCTCATACTTTTCGTAAGCTATGTTAAATACGAATGTAATGTCACGTTTTCATTCTACATACAAAGTCTCGATCAATTGGGATTCTTATGTGATAATGGTCAAGAGCTCCATGGCTAGATCTCCTTACCTCGAATTTCAATGAGCTAAAGTTCCGTAGAATTGATGGATTTAGCCACTATGCAATGATAAAATGATTGATTTAGCGATTCAGGTTTTCATATTAGTTTGAACTCGGGCCGGAAACATCTGAATTTAGTGTCACATTTTCATTCTACAAAGTCTCGTTTCTTATTTGATATCCGGTCAACAACCCTTTAGCTATAAACTCCTTACCTTAGAATTACACAGAGCTAATAATGTCCCGTGGAATTGATGGATTTAGCCACCTATAGAATGCTATAGTTAGATAGTGATTTAGATATTGAGGTTTCTTACATCAGTTTGAGCTAATGGTTGAAGCAAACCAAATAATTTTTATTCTCTCACACAACTATTTACACGAGTACATATCCAATAATAGCCAATCGTCATTCTAGAAGATCCAGTAGTATATTCCTATAAATTTAATGGTTCGAACTCACATGAATTCAAGTAGTTAAATACATTATTGTTTGTCTTCTGGAATAGTTTGCCATTTATAATACTTATCAATGTACATTTTTGGTGATGATTCCACGTAGATTAACACTAATTTATGAACGCTGGTATAAGTAATGTTGTCCTTAATTAACTAGAATTTCGACACGCCATTATGTGTTAATAAGTGAACTAATGACATATTTGGATACATGATAAGAAATGATAATTATGGCATTACATAAAGCCTAAATATAACTTAGAAATGGCTAACCTAAAAAGTCGGAGGTTTTGTTTTTTATGGACATTCTACAATAAAACAAATAAACCAATGCATATTCAATTCCATCATTATCAACATTAGTAAAAGCACTTCTATTTAAGCGCATTGTAATAATGGTGGCTTTATCTTGTCATATATAGCCATATAGATATATAGACTATAGGGTGAAGATCCCCTAAAGTTATTTTTTGGTAGAGTTGGTAGAGTTTGCTAAAACTAGTAAGAAGACAAAAAGAAGAAGATCATGGAATGCACAAAGAAAATGCAAAATAATTAATTCTTACCTTATTAAGTAAACTCTTCCATGTAGAGTTTACTTTCAACTCTAGGGGATCCGATTCCATAGACTATAGTTTCTTAGGAGAAGTTTGATCCAAAACTTTAATTTGAGATATTGCAACTCGATCACAAATTGATGATGTTTTGGAGCTGAGGGGGCCAATTTCCATAAATAAAGATGAAGTTAACAAGAGAGGGGCCTGCAATACAATTTAGCTATTTGATTATCAGCAAAACACCTTTCAATTTTTGTTATTTATCTCATGCTTGCTGAGTCAAAAGAACTCATTGTTGACAGATTAATGGGATTTTTCAGCAGTACAAAGTTGTTTTGTTTCCATCTGATCACTCTTTTTCTTCGATTTGGTTTTTGTTTTCTTATCGTGTGTGCCGTTTTTTTTATTTAATCGTGAATCGGAGTAGTTGTCAGTTAGTGTAATTATATTCTTGACTTATTAATTGGAGTAACCCGAGATTAATTTTCCAGTGTACTTCTTACACTGTTTTTCCTCGTGTACTTGGCTTCGCGATATTCGAGCGTTGACAATTCATTTAGGCCAAAAACATAAAATTAAATTGCATGTAATCTTTGAGAAACTCCAACACATACGCGTGATGTCCGACAATTCTAATTTAGTCGATCTGAATACCATATATATTTATATATTTTGTTAAAAAAAACTCTCTCAATCAAAACTCTAACTGGCCTAGGCTAATGTTAAGCCTTAAGCTAAGGCCCCAGACAAATAGTTTTACACATTAGTAATATAAGATTTTGGACAATTCCAAGCTAAGGGTTACTGTTACTCCCATCATCATAATGAAATTAGATAAAAATTGATTTTTATATGTAACTAGTAGTATTAAATTCCCTTTTGACTTAAAAAATAATGCAGTGTTCGTATATAGCAACTAGCAAAGTATATGGTATCTCCAGTTTTATGGGGACAAGTTAAATCATTCGGCAGCTTCTTTCACGTTTTTCGGCTAGCTGGTGTATGTATCTTGAAGATTCTTGGTTCAATAATTGATGGAAACCACCAATAATATATATAATCGTTGAAATGTAGGAAACTGTGAAGTACACGCAAGTGTATTACAGTATAAGTTTATTGCCTATGATTTCCGAATTTGAGCTGATCAGAACGATGTAAATAAAATCTCATTACATTTATCACCATGTCTCACGCTAATGTGCCTAAACGAATGTTATATTAACATGACTGGTACGATGATCGATTGTTTGATACCTCTAATGTTAAGGTGGCCGTTACGGTCTTGCTACTGCCAAACTTGTACTCCACGTCTCCACGTACTATCCAGGGGGAAGATTTTGAAAAATCATTTGTAGGAACACGGTGGATTCGCTTGATTAAGGATAACCACAATTTGGAATTAACATTGATTATTATAGTTGATTAATCAGCCACTTAGCATAAATATAGTAAGATAATTACTCACTCACATGCGAGGTAGTTGAGAAAGAGGATCTTAACCGGCAACAGCAAGATTCGAAATGTTTCTTACAAGAGTAGACTCGAGGTGTGCGGATCACCCGTCTCATTTTCCTATCACACTTTGTTTTTTTTTTTTTTTTTTTTTTTTTTGGTTACATTGAGGGGCGAACCCCGAAAACAAGCAAACTAGTGAACTATCCTAGTCCTGGAAACTCCTAGCACGTCCTCACGGAGAATGAAACGCAGCTCCGGAGGGGGGTATTGGAGAATGACTAATCTCTGATCTTGATCCGCGCCTCGGTTAGCCAACCAATCCGCTGCCCTATTAGCTTCCCGATAAGAATGCTCGATAGTCACTATCCAACTATTCTGAGTAATTAAGCATTTGCATTCTCCCACAAGCTTGCTTAAAGCTCCCGACGGCTGCTCTTCGTCCAAGATGAGTCCAACACATGCTTTGTTGTCCATATGGATTTGGAGCTTTTCGAAACCATTTCTTTTCGCCTCCACTAGGCCGCGTTTAAGGGCAAGAAGCTCGGCCCTCATGGAAGTACATATGCCATAGCTAGAGAGAAAAGCTTCAATAAAGTTACCCGTATCATCGCGGAAGACGCCCCCTCCTCCAGCTATACCGGGGTTGCCTCTACTCGCGCCATCGGTATTGAGAAGGACCCATCCTTGAGGTGGAGGTTTCCACCATATATGAATCTCCCTAGAGCTGCCAGGTGTGGGAATGAGTAGTGAAAATCTATCAAACGCCTCTTTGGTTTCACTAAATTGAGCTTTAAGAAATGGGTATGGGTCTATGGGTATTTCGGACGAGCGCCGAAGACAACCCCGTTTCTCCATTTCCAAATCCACCAGCACGTAATGGCGAATTTAAGGGGCCAATCCTCCGTGGCAAGAGGGTTCAAGTTGCAGATATTCTCATGTAACCATGTTTTATAAGGAGGGGAGAGAAACAAATTTAGGCTAGCAATTTCCCCAATTTGCTGCCAAATAAACCGAGAATGCGGACAATCTCGGAGGACATGGATAGTGTCTTCTACTGCAGACTTACATCGAGGACATGTCGGGTCATCCGTGAGGTTCCTTTTGAGTCGATTAGCGCTGCACATGAGTCTCTCGTGCTTAGCTAGCCAGAGAAAGATTCGGACCCTTTGCTGGACCGGCAGTTTCCAAAGATAAGCCCATCCCTCATTTGTATGATCGGTATTCTCGAGTTCTCCTCTCAGGAAAAGTAATGTCGACTTGATGGTGAACCTTCCATTTGAAGACCCATTCCAATAAAAGGAGTCAGGTAGATTGGGATCTTCTGATAATTCGTAGGATGCAATTTTGAGTAGTTCTTTCTTGGGTAGGAAGTTTGCAAATTGATCCCATTTCCAACCGTGATTTGGAACCCACATGTCGCTGACTGCAAGCTCACGTTGCTCGGGAGGGATGGCATGAATTACCCTGTTCGACAGCCGCCCTCTATCCACCCAGGAGTGGTCCCAAAAGAGAGTGTTGCGGCCGTTGCCTACGGCGGAAGTAACCCCTGTTCTTATCACACTTTGTGTATCCCACAAATCACATGCTATCATTTAATAAATATTTCCAAAACAATATAATCCTTAAAAATAAAATAATAAAATGCTAAGAAATGATTAGTGGGGTACACAAAATAGGATAGAAAAATGGAACATGTAATCCGCACTTAGACTCGAGAATTCCACCTATGAAGGGAATCTATGGTTGAAAAGGAGTTGGAATTGGAATCTCTTTTTCTAAAGGGACGAAGAAGAATGCATATGCAAATGTAAAAACACCTTATTTAATTGATTTGATGTGAAAAATCTCTTTTTCTATACACACATTTTTTACAAGTTGCCATGAAAATCTTTGCCTGATTTTGAACGTGCAAAGTTGTCATTGACTACTCACAGAGTTACAGTTATCACCTATCGACTACAGTGTATTCGACGCATTTTTCAAAAAATCCGTATTTGTTTTAATTGCTTTCTAGTGTCTAATATAGTCAATTGCAAAAATCACATTTCGTTTATCTAATCTACCATCTAGGTAGCACCGAAATGGAAACGAAAACGGACACAGACACAAAACGGATACGGGAAACGACAGTCTAAAATTTGTAGGACACGGACACGTCTAATTTAAATTATCTAAAATACATATTTTATGTTTGAAAAAGTATACTAGTATTAATACTTTAAATATCAATTTAATACTACTCTTATATTAATACTGATTATAAAATAAAACTTAGATTAAAATTATATATATTATGATATTCAAAGAAACATCGATTGCATAATTCATTTTTGATGATAAATACTCCTCAACTCATACCTTTATTATCAATCTTCTATTAATTGAAGTGTCTAGAAGTGTCTTGGAGATATCTTAGAGTTTCCCAAAAGGCAAAATGTCAATATATTAATGGACACCGATTTAAGAGTTTCGGACACGTATTGTCAGGTGTGGTGTCGTGTCGGTATCGGTGTCTGACACGGTGTCGGACACGGACACGCTAGATCATTGAAGTGTCCGTGCTACCTAGTCTACCATATTGTAACTCAAATTGGATACATTTCGATTTTCCAAAACTGTGATTTATTAGTACAGTATGTAACTACTCCGTATATATGTTGCGTCGAAACTTTCACTTGAACAGATTAGGATTCTTCGATGTTATTAAATGTCAACAAAGTTATTACTACTCTTTACCGGATTCATTGGTTGCGTTGTAAGAGTTGTAACATGAGTAAATTTGCCCTACTTATGTGGAGTTTTTTTTTAAATATTACGGAGTATAGGCAAATGAGCTAAAAATGTCACTAAAGTGTCAGAATCACGCGTTAGAGTTTGATCTCCCCTAATTGCACCCTCCGGCCAGCAAACATTATATGCAACTCATTTTTCAAAATTTCACCAACATCAACTAATAGCTCATTTTGGGCTTTCAGTTATCATTGTTTAACCAAATTTTTGGATCACAAAAAAAGGGTTGATAGAGCAGCCCGCTCATAACTTGATCTTCAGCCTAAGAGTTGGCCCACATTGACTGACTTCGGCCCAAACATAAAAAAAGATCTTCACATTCTATTTCAAGGATTCTCATAAATGGGTTTGGGCCAAACTTGCAAAACAAGCCCAAAAGAGAAGAACTCACTCTGTTTTACTCTTTTTGTTGAGATGAACAAGAACTTACTTTGTTCCATATTTTCGTTGACGCTCTATTTCACTATTTGATCAACAATTCAACATCTAAACACATCAAATATGGAGAATTACTTTTTTCTCAAGCTTAGATAAGTAGGACGAGATTTTCTCGTATGTTTGTGATCATAATGTATTAGAAGTATTTACCGAGAAGTAATTTTTACAGTTTTATACTATGCATTGCGAAATTAACACCAGATCTATAAGGTAACAGTTTTGCTATTTGTAAAATATGACTTGGGACTTTATCAAGTCATTAGACAATGAAATGGACATCTCATCCACCAACAACTAATCAGAACCTGCATGTCACAATCCAAGCATTTTAAAAGAAATAAAAATGAATTACCAAATTTTTCTATTCGTCCAGCAAATACTAACATGGTCTACTAGACTAGTACAATATGAAAATATTAAAAACTTCTTAAAAAATAATAAAAATCTCATGTGAATTAACCTGGTAAGCTTCCAAGGTCAATGATTTGCTCCATTCTTCATATCAAAATGATACTCACATATTCACATAATATTCCACAACCTTAATATTATTACTTAGATAAGGACAACGATAAAACATCTACATTATATATTTACACCATTTCCTCTATTATTATTTTCCTCTTCTTCAACAAATACTCAAAAAGTTTAAGAAACTTAGAGAAATATACAGAGAAACGCTTACGATGGCAACCAAGCACTCCTTGGTCAACTTGATCATCCTCACTTCCTTCTTTTGCGTCGTCGCACTTTCATCGACCCATGTAAGTTTTTTTTTACTATTTCGACTGGCTGCTACTTCACAATTTATAATTTTTATATGTACATATATGTGATATGAGTCGTTTTATGTGCAAAGTCTAGTATGATTTAGTTCAAACTTGAGACCTGATGTATATTATCGATCAACACGGTCAAGACTTCGTTTATTGTTATAGTTATGAAACTTAATAGTTTATGATATGTTTATTGTGATCAAATATATATATAAGATCTAACTATGAAGAACATTATTGTCGTAGGATGCTCAATTGATTGGTGTACAAAATAATAGGAAGGCGTTACAAGATGACGAAAATAGTTGTGTATACACGGTCTACGTAAGAACAAGTAAAACGTGGAACGGTGGAACGGACTCAATCATCAGTGTAGCCTTTTACGATGACACACGTAATGGTGTGCTAATAAAAAACCTAGAAGCTTGGGGTGGTGTGATGGGGGCAGGTTACGACTACTATGAGCGAGGTAACCTAGACATATTTACGGGTCGTGGTCCGTGCCTAGACAGACCCGTGTGCTCCATGAAGCTCATGTCCGATGGCGTGGGCGAGCACCACGGTTGGTATTGTAATTACGTCGAGGTCACCACCACCGGACCACATATGCAGTGTGATCAACAATTATTCACCGTTGAGCAATGGCTCGCATTGGATAGGTCTCCCCATGAGCTCACGGCTGTTCGTGATAATTGTAAGAAAACTCGCCTAGGCCACGGTCGCACCACACTTCTTCCGGTCGATAATAATGTGCTTCATAAGACCACTTAGATGAAACTTGTTATTATATACGGATTATTATATACTCCGTATTATATATGCCTATTATGTTATATTGTGTTACATACTACTCGTCTCGATCGGTTGGTCCAAGCATTTCGAAAGTTATTACGACTCAATTGCTTGGCATGTTATATATGTCGTCCGAGCTCGAGTATGTATAGTAATTAAATAGCTATTTATCTGTAGTACATGATTGCCAATGTTGGTGAAATCATGCCTTCTATAGGATCGTGAATGCTAGTCAGAGTACGTCTGAGAATTTGAATAAGAGTTTGATACGTGGTTTGCGATGTGTGATGATGAGATGTTCAATTTGATGTCAAATGATCACTAGATGGTGATTGTATTTTTCGCAGTCTCTTTTTTCAAATTATTATTTGTCCCTAAATTTCTATTTGATTATCAATAATTATTCGGAACACAACTTAGCCACCAAACCAAATTCATATGGGTTCTAAATCACATATTATCACAATATTATTGTACGTCTGTGCAAACTTAAAGAACACCGAAATTAATAATCAATCAATATGGATCTCGAGTGTTGACCGTTTTGGTGACTCTTACCGCCAAGTCCGTAGGAGGATGGATCGGAGCTGTGTGATCGAGTGTTAAATTGAATGTATAGTGCGCATATAACGTGACGTATCAGCCGGGCCGGGGGTCGGGAGGTAGGAGGGTACTGTTACTATCATGACAACACCAAAACAACAATAATGTAGATGGACAGATTTGAAGCGTGAAAATGTGATAAAAAAAGGGGGGCAAACCCTTATAGCTTATTGGATGTACGTAGCGCCATGTAATAGACAATAATTAATACGGAGTAGGACTTATTGGACCATGGCCTACATTAATTTGTTATTTGTAAGGATGAAATTCTCTTGATCATACATTTTTCTAGTTTGATAAGTGATAAGTCACATTGATTCACAATTTCACAACTTTAGTATCTATCCATCATATCTTTACATGACATCTTATCACAATTATCTATAGCTTATTCTTTTTTAATATGAGTGATCTAATAAACGATGTCATACGGTAATTTGTATTACTGTGAGATGATTTCATACAAAAATTCATCTGTTTAAATATTATCTATATAAATTCGATAAGTGATTACAATCTTACCAAAGTATGGTATGTGTAATGTGTTTATAAGGTGCAAACCTCAATTAATTTCAAAAGCAACATATTTTTGGTCGAAAATTAGAAATGAAACTATTTAACCATATTCGTGTACGACTTATTAACTTATGTTTGTGGCGACAAGAAGTTTGGATCAACCACTATAATCTAGTGTCAATGATGACATTTTTGTCTCATCAAACCCTAAAGTCTAAACGGGTGGAGCGAAATTCATTTTCGTGAATCATGAGACTTTTGTTTGTTTTATAGATAGGCATCATATAAGTTTGGACCCACGATCTTCCGCGTGTAGAACGTGGTGGAGCGTTCAGATAAGAGGTGGTAATAAACACATCATTAGAACTTTAGAAGTAGTAGTAATTTAAAGATTATTGTCTAAGTTAATTAAGTTTTGTTTTTTAACCACACTAATTAAGTCTGAGCTAAAGCTACATTTAGATCCAAGTCGGGTCATCATAACTTATTAGGTTGATAAAGGACTAGGTGGTCGAGGACTATGAGTCGCAACAAAGACAATTTACATACGTTAGTCCGTCCTCGAACTGTTAAATAATTAAACTTTTTAAACTGGTCAATTAAACCAAGAGAGTATGATTAATTACTAGCTACGGAGTAATCAACAATTGTATCTACCTAATAAAGATTATAGAATAGTAACTAAGTAAAAAAAAAAAAAGGTTTTAGTATTAGAACATAGAAGAGTGTGATTTGATCACTTGGTGTATTTCTCTCTGTTTTTTTTTCCATCTTATTTGTTACTTCGCACTCCGTATTACTCTCAACAAGGTAATGTGAAACTTAATAAAGAAGAAATCGAATATTTTATAAAGGTTCCAAATGAAACTTAATAAAATTAAGTAAAGTTTAAGTACA
The DNA here is from genome assembly GCA_963680865.1 of Spergularia marina. Classification (NCBI taxonomy): domain Eukaryota; kingdom Viridiplantae; phylum Streptophyta; class Magnoliopsida; order Caryophyllales; family Caryophyllaceae; genus Spergularia; species Spergularia marina. The sequence goes on along the minus strand of OY804545.1, from coordinate 30,601,775 downwards.
GTTTCACAAAGTTCATTAAGCTAAGGTGCGTACGTAATAATCTTATACTCGTACAAAATTTTAATACCAAAATGATCAATTAAGTACTACTATAGTCTATTAGTCTATATACATACTCCGTCATTCTAGATCTTTCCTCCACTCATTCGACCAATTGACATCTTGGACGCATTTCAGGAGCATTTGGTCACCATTTCACATCACATGATTATCATAATGTCTGTCGATCTCCGTCCCTTGTTGTTTTCCTTGTAGTTATCTAATATTCGATCGTAGCTAATACATGTTCAAAGCTTAAGCTACGGTCCAAAAAACAAAAAAAAAAAAACAAGCTTAAAAAACCTACGCAAGTACGCATCAAATTAAATGACTAATGTTTATGTTTTGCATCGACAATGCTCATCTCATTTATATACTTTCATTCGCGATGCTAATATTTTGCAATTAAGCGTTTAAACACGTCTACACTGTATTATTGATCTCGGACAACAAATGTATAGAAATTAAAGAAACATAAAAAATACTCTTTAGAAAATAGGGGTTGTACCATTGTAAAATGCATTTTTGTGAAAAAATGTACTCCGTATGTATTAGTTTGATTAAAATGCACGTATTAGTGAATAAAACGAACATAAAATTAACTCGATAAAGTTATTTACGGTGTGAATACAAAAGTATTTAATTGAATAATACTCATAGTGATCAATAAATAGTAGCAAATCAGGATCATAATTAAAAGGAAGCATATCATACACAGGATGTTAATTTGGCCCTATAGCTTGTCCAACCTGGATACCTTACTATAATAAGTAGAGGCCATAACTTGTCAAAATCAGACTTGAACCACTCCCCTTCTTACTACAGATCAGAAAATGGAGAACAAGATGGCCCTTCTCAATACAATGATCTTGTTATCAACCTTGATCTTCCTTGCTCAAACTGTAAGTATCCTTTGAAGTTTCGTAATTAGATCAGCGTTAATTACTTTTCTTATTGCCAATTGGTTTCTGAACGGAAAAAAACTTCACTTTAAAGTGTATATATATGATAAGTTATTAGCCGACGTTAAATCATTTTACGACTAAGACTTTTGTCATCGATGTTACTGAATCGACGACGATTAATGATTTAAAGTTATTGGATCCACGTACACAGGAAGCAAAGGAGGATAACAAGTGCGTGTACACAATATACGTGAAAACCGGATCAATTATAAAAGCAGGAACAGACTCAAAGATCACACTTGAGCTCTACAGCAAAGACGGCAACGGTGTACGGATCACCGACATCGAGACATGGGGCGGGCTCATGGGCCAGAATTTCGACTACTTTGAGCGCAGTAACTTGGACGTCTTCAGCGGTCGAGGCCCGTGTCTTAGTGGGCCGGTTTGCGCCATCAAGGTCATATCCGATGGGTCCGGCCCACACCACGGTTGGTACTGTGACTACGTTGATGTCACCACCACTGGGCCACACTTGGGTTGTGCCAAGCAGAAGTTTGATGTGAGTCAGTGGCTTGCTACTGACGCTTCGCCCTACGAGCTCACCGCGCTTAGGAACTACTGCCCTTATGATGGCCTTAATCTTAAGGGTAGTGGTACCATTCATGTCATTTAATTTCCTCTTAAATATAGCTGGTTTTGACATGTGTTTGTGTTTGTATCACTTGTAAACGAGTTGTACGTGGTTGGTTTTAGAGTTTTGAAACTGATCTATAATAAAGACTCTAGTTTGGGCAATTCACGTCGTGTCGCGTCACACATACTGATCGATATAAGTACCGTGTCGATTGGCTTAACCGATCAGTAATGAATATTTTTGGTAGGGTTTGGAAGAAACTTTAATGTGAAGCTCATCTAGCTAAAATTTACCAATCAGCAATTAATTATGTTTGATTAGAATGAACCATTCTTTCAGTTTACACATCTGACGTCTCAATCAAAATTCCTACCGCTCTTGTTAAACTTTGTTAAATCGTTGGACCAGGGCTAGTCAAGGACTAAACCTTTAGTGATTTACGACACACTAATTACAAATTCGTGTTTACAATCGATAAACTGTTAAGAAATTTCACAGAGAGAAGATTAATGTACAAAATTAACAACAATGTCAACTTTACGAGATAATATTATTAGTGAGATCTTAGCTTCCTAGCTAAGAGATTAAGAATTAGTCATCTTGCGGCTCTTAATCAATTTCCACCACTTTTTTTTAAAAGAAAAAAAAAAAGGTGAGAGATCAGAGAAACAGTATACACTAGATCAGATCATAATAAGTCCGATGCCACCAAATAATCCGGTCTGAATAATATTAAAACTTAGGGAAGAATCCACAGTCAGCTACATTTTCTTAATAAGTTAATATCATATTATTGTATACAATAATAATGTCATGCCAGCCCATTATTGCTGATGCATATAATACGAATTTCAGGCAAACATATACAATACGCAACTAATTAAGCACAGCAAATCAAGGAGAGAGAAAGGTGGTCATCGTCTATCAACAATGGAGAGCAAAAGATGTTTGCTTAATGTCTTGATCCTGTTGTCCTTAGTTTTTGTCGCTCGATCGGTAAGTGCACTTACTTCTTCCTCCGTCAGTCGTATATGTAGTCTTTTGCGTCTTTTCATTACACGAAAATAGCATGTTATGTGTTACGTGTATCTATTGTGTGATTTACGTGAATATAATTAAAGACGGATCATAAATGTATTATAAAATATATTCAACATTGATTATAGATAACAATGTATCTAATATGTATGATCGATGGTTAATCTTGATTCACAGGATGATAAATTCAGTTGTGTATACACGTTCTACGTAAGAACTGGGTCAATTATCAAGGCGGGTACGGACTCAATCATCAACTTAGAGCTATGGAACAAATATGGTGACGGAGTTAGGATCAAGGACATTGAGAAATGGGGTGGGCTCATGGGACAAAAATACGACTATTTTGAGCGCGGAAATTTGGACGTGTTTAGTGGACGAGGCCCATGCCTAAGTGCACCGGTGTGCGCCATGAAGGTCATCTCGGATGGGGCAGGCGCACACCACGGGTGGTACCTCGACTATGTCGAGGTCACCACCACAGGCCCACATTCCGGTTGCGCCCAGAAGAAGTTTGACGTTATGCAGTGGTTAGCCACAAACACCGCACCCTATGAGCTAACCGCGGAAAGGGACTATTGCCTTTATGATGACCTTAATGAAAGTCGGTCCACTAATTTGAGGTCCATTTCTTCCTCTTAAATGATTTGGTTTGAGTGATGATGAGCCCATGGACCATGCATGATGTGAGCCCATGGGCCATGATGTGGACCAATTCAAGTGGTGTAATTTGTTTGAAAGCAAATTGAGTGTTGATCAAGGCCCAAGCGGTGTGTCATGTGTGATTTAAATTTTGCCATGGAATGGATCTTGTATTTTTCTATACTTAATTCAAAATAATAATTTTTTTTTTTTTTTTTTTTTTTTTTTTTTGGCTTTGTACTTTAAATGCTTGTGGATGATCCAATTTTGATACATGGTACAAGGAATGAACTTTTATGTTTATGACAATATTTTCGTAATTTCGAGATCGTAACTAAACAAGGGTATTAACTGTGATGTAATGATAACCTCACGCTATAAATTAGCTGCTCCATTGAATTCAGAACCAACTAAAGCTTAGCATCGTACTAACACATCTTACCACGTGGTAGATTTTGAAAAGTGACGGAGCAAGCAGTGGCGGATCTACTAAGGGGGAGGGGGGGGTCTCGGGACACCGAAAAACATTTACGAAATGTAAATCTTTGTACTAAAAATTATGCAAAGGTCCTAAAAAGAAGGGTGAAACACCGAACAATATTATTGGAACAACGGAAATTATTTAGTCTGAATCCTCCACCGAGAGCAAGTCACGTAATTACCACAGTAGAAAATGAAAAGATAAGCATCTAATTTCAGAACAAAATTGTGCAAATCCCAAACGGCTGATCACTACAAGCAAAACTTATCGTGAAGTACCCCGTAGTGATGATCACGACACAGATGGAATAATATTAATAAAATCCTGAATTGACACTATCACGTTTGTTCCCACGTGATGATCTTGTGCTTTCTCTGCCAAACTTATTCCGATCTCGCCATCAATTTTCTATTTTATTTTTATAAAAGTCGAGAAGAACAGATCTCCCTTTCAGATAGATATAAAAAAATAAAATAAAAATGTTGGACAAATTCATACCAACTTGTAGAGCAATGGAGACGAGTAGATACGTGCCTGCTGTCTTATCTGGTTTTGGTTAATATCGTGTCTATCATATCACCCACGCATTTGAGAACTTGACTTATATAACAAGGCTAATTCAATGGTTTTTGTGTGGAGCTAATTCTTGAGCTACACGAAAAATGAAGTAACATTAATTTTGGGTAAGCATAAAGTCACGTCACTTTTATATTTTTCCACGGTAAAATTGTGGTTTTTAAGCTTAGACCGGCCACCTGCTTTTGTTGATGGCATCGTGTGGTACATAGTCGTTGATGTATTCTCATAGAATATTTCATAAGAGAATGACAATATGTCTTCCTTTAATTTCTTGGTATTAGACCAGGAAAAAGGCACTGGTTTACACATTGAAATGTGATACCATTTTGCACTAATATATTTGAAATAAATCCGCTACAAAAAGAAGTAATTTTGGAAATGTCGCTGTTCGTTTGACATTTCTTATAGTTTCCCGTGCTATCGTTCTAAGGAAATCGTTTTAGGTGAAATGTTGTAGTATCAAGTTGATGTAATAACGCGATTCAAATAGGTCAATATCTATCATTAATAGATCATTTATAAGGAGTGTTGATTACTAAAGCCGCCTAAAGGTACAGTACAAAGGAACTTATAATTAGTAATATACTGTAATAAATACGAGTGAGCCAATCAACCCGAAGGCTTAATCAACCTGATAATGAGGTTGGTAAAATTCAACATCATCAAAATTATTGTTTTAGAGCTAGAAAATTCTACATCATCAAAGTTATTGTATTGGAAAATTGGACCTTTGTACCACATCACATGTGGACATTTAAGGAGCCCAAATATCATCATCTAGTCATTTGTCAAGTACTAGTGGTACTACCAATTATTGTTTTGCACCTCTCAAATTTTTATTTTTATTTTTAATTTCACTCCAAATTTAAGAAGCCAAGATAACAATCTTGTCAAACACACAACAATGGCGAACAAATATTTGTTGCTTAATGTCATCATCTTCTTATCAATAGTCTTCATTGGTCAATCCGTAAGTACACAATCCTTCCTACTTCAGTAATTTTCATTTCTTTTCTCTTGGATTATTCATCACAATGTATAAACTTCGTCTTGTCTCTCGTTTCTTTGAATCGTTAACGTTTGGTTTTAATTCCTTATTCCTATCACATATTCAGATAAAACGTTAACTATTCAACACAACGAACATGGTATTAGGTATGAGATCAATCATATATGGTATATTGTGTTATAATCTCCCATTTTGGTTAAGTACGTGTATCTCATGTGATCGTGTCTGTACTATACACATCAATTTTGCGTGTATTGCAATAACACAGAATTCTACTGTAAGACGATCTTACTAAAAGTTATCGTAAACGTGTGTTTGACGAATGGTTTGATATTTATATGCATCTACAGGATGATTACGATGACAAAACAAAATGTGTGTACACTTTATACGTAAGAACAGGATCAATCTTCAAAGCAGGGACAGACTCCAAAATCAGCCTCGAATTCTGGAACAACAACGGGCATGGTATTCGGATCACCAACATTGAGAAATGGGGCGGGTTAATGGGCCAGAACTACGACTATTTCGAGCGTGGCAACTTGGACGTGTTTAGTGGAAAAGGCCCATGTCTTAACAATGGGCCAATATGCGCAATGCGGGTTATTTCAGACGGGTCGGGTTCATACCATGGGTGGTACTGTGACTACGTCGACGTGACAGTAACCGGGCCGAAAATGGGCTGTGCCAAGAGGGCCTTTCGGGTGGAGCAGTGGCTTGCAACTGACACCACTCCGTACAATCTAACCGCGGTTAGGGATAAGTGTGAGTATGACCTTTCTAAGAATCGTCAACCCTTAGAATTACTTCCCAATCAAAGGTCGACTTTTTCAACCTGATTATTTTTTTGGTGTGTATGATTCGCAAAGATGTTAGGGATTTAATGTGTGTGGATATTAACGAAATGTCGTAAAGTTGTTGGAAGTGATTTTGAGGATTAGAATTTAAAATCCGAATGTAATGAAGTCGTTTTTTTCTTTTTTTTTTTTTGTGATTTCCTTAGAGAAAAGAAGAAATTGTTCAAATCTTATTTTTGTGAAAAGAGATTAATTAATAAAGACGCGTGTAAATTCGCCCATTCATTATCAAGTGCTTTCTTGTTGAATACGGTCAGACACTCATACGGAGTATGTTAACGAGGGTTGTTCAACATTTCGTTAGTGTTCTGTTTGGTTTGATGACAATCCTTATATAACTTTGAACTGGTGTAGATGATCTAGGTATGTGACTTCTAACAAAAATTTGATATCGCAATTTATTCAAATATAAAAATGTGACTCGATTGCGAGTTCAACGAGATGTTTCTAGTTTGACATCTTCTTGCACAAGCAGCATGAGTTGCATTATATACGATCTAGTAAACCAAGTTTTGCACCTTTGAAGTTGTCTTTCATTTGCGCATATCTGTTGATTTCAATTTTAAGAATGTAAATTGCTACACACCTATTGTACACGAGTTCCGTGCTGTACATAAATGAAAGAAAGAAACACCATTTTCGCCCATCAGGTCGAGTTGATCAATCGAATTTTGTTGAACTACCTAAGAACGAGAGATACAGAATTACAGACAAAAACACTCCTGACAACCTTTTACAACCAGTACGTGATCCACATTGCGGTTAGGGGACGGAGGGTTCTTTTCCCTCGTGGTTATATATACATAAGAGAGTCGCACCTGCAGCGTAATACACACGACAATTCCCAGATTCTTCATTTCCTTCACCAATCATCATGCGCTCTATCTCTATGGTATGACTTCAAACAAATAAACCAATGGCAAGCTCCACTGTTTCTTTACAGATGTTTTCTGTGTATGCTAGCTTATGTACTCTTTGATTGAGCGCTCCAAGGACTCGTAATCGTCTCCTGGAACGTTCTTTACACTTGCCCCGCTTTTGTATACTTTGAACACTGGCAATGATTTAATACTCTCTGATTTCATTAAGCTCTGGTTATCTTCAACCTCGACCTGTAGTTTTAGGAACATTCACAGTTCAGATTCCTTATATGGAACCACAACATTTAGGCCTTACATTCCAATAGATTCGGGATCAGTTAACGTGGAATTATTATATGTTACAACTGTGAATCCTGCACTTTTAGATCCTACCTTTCTTTTTCACAACTAGCATCAGACAATGCAAACAAGATTGTGCGAACATCACAATTCAGATTTCTTATCAGGAACAATAAAGTCCTGGCCTTCAAAAGATTTGGGATCGGTTAACATGAACTATTATATGTTACAGCTAGGGATCCTGCAGTTTCAGGTTCTCCTTTGTTGGTACTACTTTCATGAGTTTCATCAGACAATGCAAACAAGTTAAGATGGAGTAATACCTTAAGGAATGTCACAGTCGGGTATCTCTTGCTAAGTTGTTCCATGAATTGTTGCGTTCTTTTGTCTCCTGGCTTATTCAGGAACCATGCTACTGACAAACCTATCCAAAGAAAATGATCATAAACATTAAACTCAACTTACTTTCAGGATGCCTTTATAATCGATGAATTTGTAATTGTATCAATTTCAATCACCAGGCCATGATATCAAGCTTCTGAAATGTTCGGTGCTTTCTGTTTTGAAAACGCCAGCATTGCCAAATCTCATATTTGACACATCTTCTCCACGCTGTTTCTTGAGAATTACTTGGGCCTCGAACAATGCCTTTCCCACATCTTCGTCTCCTGGTGATTCTTGCAGCAGTACTTCGTAATCTCTTACAGCAGCTTCCCATTTTCGCAACTATGGGAAAAAAAAAAAAAAACACTATGTGAACCCCAACTAGGCCAGTCCGATTTCAAATGTTCAGCAGTATATATGGAAGATTGGAAAAGAGCCCTATGGGGATAAAATTAACAATATAAATAGTAGTAGTATAGCATAACAAGAGAGAAATAATATACCTTGGCATTACAGTCGGCTCTTCTTAGTCTGGCCTTCGAGTATGAAGGGCGTACATTCAGAGCAGCATTACAGTCCTCGACTGCTTTCTCAAACTGACTGAGCTTGAGGCGACAAGTAGCTCTGTTACATAGTAACACAGAGTTATATGGTTCATGTTCAAGCCCATTACCATATGCCACACAAGCTTCCGCGAATTTTGACTCTTTGAAGAGGTCATTGCCACGGGATCGAGCTGCTGACACAGCTCGAGCCCTTCGTGTTACAATACCCACATCCCTGTTAGATGAGTCTAATCTACCCGCCTGTTGAACGGCTTCCATTGCATCATCAAACCTGCAAATGGCAAGCCAAATTCACACACTTTAGCTCCAGTTCAATGCATTATGTCAATCACATTCAAATTGCTTATGTTTTCAGGGTGATATTTACTGAATTACCGGAAACTTTCAAGTTCAAAGTCACTAGAAACAGTCAAGTATATATCAGACAAAATAGAGCGTGGACTAGCCAAAATAAAGCGACATGAACACCGACCCTGGTAAAGGATCCACTATGATAAACTATGCTATGGTAAATCAGAAGTTCACAGCATGAACTGGTCACTAATCTTGTTTGACAAGTTCATATGTGGACCAGGCAAAATAAGTATTGCCATATAGGAACCAAATGCATCCAAAAGTACTGTTTGGCTGATCTGCTGGGGCAAGGAATCATAAATTTAGTATATAGTTCAATCAAATCATATTTCTCCAATCAAACATCTTGAGCTGTCACACAGTACGTGAGTAGCATGATCCATCATTATAGCAACTAATTAAAAAAGTGACCTTTTAGGCAAATCAGATATTGTTCTTTTTTATATTAATTATAGAAAGCACCTTTACGTTTGTCCCAATAAGGTAAAACGACAAACAACAACAAGCATTAGACCAGATATGGTAAGCTTTATATACAAAAAAAAAAAAAAAAAAATAGAAAACAAACCTTCCGGCAGCCATGTCAACCTGAGCCCTGATCACCAACAGTGTAGCATTCCCAGCAGGACCAAAGAACTTCGTACATTGGTCAACATCGAAATTTGGACCGTTGGTTAGTGTTATATCAGCATCTTGATGCCGGTGGAGTTTCATATATGCCTCAGCTTGCAATGAAAATACCTGTGTCATGTAAACAATTCACAACATTTATGAACTTTTTCATTAAATTACTTTCAATGATCCATATGCTCTGAAAATAAATGACATCGTAAAGATCGAAATCAATGTGGTTTTACAAGGATACAAGGGACATACCATTGGTGCAGAATCTGCTCCAGCAGCCATAGCATTGCCAGATTCTCTGAGAACTGTGTGCCAATCTTTTAGCCTCTTTGCATCATCACATTTCTTCAGGTGGCTTAAAACAGCTTTCGCTTTACTTGTCGCATCTGGATCAGCTTCTGGCCCGGCTTGTTTGAAATGATGAATGGCCTTTTCTACTTCTCCTAATCTAACAAACATCCATAGAGGATTACCAAATGTACAGGCAAAATATATATAAAATTAGAGACAATTAAGACGGTACCTAAGATAAAGATTTGCCAGGCGGTGATGAGCCCTATGATATCGAGGATCAATGCTAATGGCTTCTCTGCACTCAAAGACAGCCTCAAGGAGCCGGCCAAGCGCAGTCAAAGCCGCACTCTTGTTACTCCTATAGGATGCCTGGGTCGGGTCCAAATCAATAGCCCGTTCATACAATGCCAAGGCTTCTGCAAACCTGCCATTCTTGTAATCCTCATTACCCAATATCTTCAGTTCCTCAGGATCCATTCTGCAGGACAATGCTCTACACAGCGAATTGGAAACTTCCATCGCCTTCCCTCCATTCTTTTGCTGCAGTTGCTGCTGTTGCGGTAGCTGCTTTAGCTGTTGCTGCTGCGGCTTCTTATTTACCACATTCCCCACCCCATACTTTGATGAGACATTTTCATTGGCCACTTGGTATTCTGGCCTGCTGTTGTTTGCAGGTTTTGTATACACAGAAGTTGTTCCCCCAGGATGCCTTAAGTTACCTAAACTGCTATGTACCATCACATTGCCAGATGAAACACGGACAAGATTACCCCCTCCTCGGCCCCTTTGATTTTCAGCTAACATCATCTCCAGCTCACCTGAGATCCCAAGCGATTCCTTAGGAACCGTCTTTCTTGTATTCTGTCCTTGACTTTGAACATGATTCTGTGATACGGCATTGTTCCTCGTAGCTGCTACCATGCTCGTGTCATTCGTGGATGGTTTTCTGCCCTGACTTTTCTGATATTGATGCTGTTGCTGTCTCTGATGTTGCTGCTGCTGTTGCTGTTGCTGTTTCGCAGGAGGGATCTTGGGCTGGGATTTCAAACCAACACCACGACTGGAGGAAGATTGAGGCGAAAGGTTGTTAGCTTCGAGGTCATCAAAGCTGCCCCTTCTCTTCTTGGAATTATGGCCGGCGCTGGGGATTTTCATGGGACTGTTAATGCTGTTAACGCTCCCATTTTCGCTACCACGGATGGAACCTGTAGACGTCGTTCTTCTAGGCCAAAACTTCCTCGACCCGAAAACCGCATTCAGAAGCCCACATCCTGATTTCTTATCAGGAGACGATACATTGCTCATCTTTCTTTCTTTCTTCCTTCCTTAAAACTCTCCACAATTTATGTAACAACTACCTTTTTCTTTCTTATAATGTCAACAACGATGACCATGGCCACCCATGCATGCAAAATGCAATTATAAAAAAAAAAAAAAACAAGGAACAAAATAACAACTAGATGACAAAAAACTAAAAAGGGTAAGATTGAAAAAAGAGGGGTCAAAGAAAAACTACCCAAAAAACCAACCCTCCCTTAAAATGTAGGGTTGATCATCATCTCATTTCAATAAACAGGGTTGCAGCCCCCCTGAAGTGGCTGCACAACAATCCCAAGTTTATATAGTCTTCCTTCTAGATGTAATGCACGTATATATTTTTTATGTTTCTTTTTCGAAAATTTGCGAAAATGATGTTAGAAGCCAGAAGGTAATGCTCAGGTTCAATGGGAATTCTACCAAATTTTTATTCCCTTCTTTTAATGGGTTATTCAATAAAAAGTGGAATAAATAAATGTTTTTAATTTTATTATTTTAACCCTTTCCTTATCTTTTCATTTTGTATTTTTTTTTTCTTTTTCTTCAATAGTCAAATTGATTTCCATCAGCAAAAAGTTTTTGTTTGGGCATTTGGTTGATGGGACAGAGAAAAGATAGGGGACCCTAGTAGTGGGGGAGAACAAGGATCTCTAGATTTTTAGAAATAATTAATTTATTAAAGGCTAGATAATAACAAAGTAAAAATATTCTCGCTTGTCAAAATAACCCCACCAATTTTGGGTTTGGGTCCTCGTAAATTTAGGACAATTGATATACAGTGAAAAATAACAGGGACAGTACGTCGTGAAGGTCTCGTATTCGAACCCTGGCGCGAGCGAACGCTAGTTCCAAAATTGGTACAGACAAACTACCATGGAGGAACCGAACACTCGTACAGTATAATTTATCTTTACACTGTATAGGATTGAAGTAATGGTTAAAAATAATCATAAACAGACATGCAGAGAAGCAGATTACAGTTCTGTTACCAGCTAGCAAAATCCACCAAGATGCTTGATCAATAATATCGCAGTAACAAACACAAGAAAGACCCAAGGGTGTGCGAGATTGCAGGGTGCGTCTGTATTACACTTCCAACTTATATTATATCACACAGTATTAAAACAACTACAAGCATATACAGTACACTGACATCACTGCAGTTACAACTGTCGCGGTATGACGAAAGTGACTCGCCTTGATGCGTAAACACAGATGCACAGGATTAGTCTAGTTCAGGCACCAGACCAAGGACAGGAATCACAGGACTACAGTAGTACAATCTCCAATAAGTCCATTACGTGAGGCGGGATGCGAATTCAAGGTTTAGAGTTCTTTCGGGAAATTCTAAGTTAAAAGCTTGCTCAAAACACCTTGTAAGCTTAAGTAACATCGTCCTACCCAAAGAAAAGTTTCTAATTTCTACATGTGTTTTTGGACACGAACGGTAAAGATCACGTCACCTAGTTAAAAAAACATCATGCCCAACATATGGAATCACCGAATCACATTTCTATAGTGTTCAGTTCAACCACCAAAAGAAAAATAAAATAACGCGCAAATTATAGATTAATATAGAGCTTAGGCAGAGAATAAAGATAAAGTCTGAGTCTAGAACACGTTTCTGAAGTTCATAGAATAAAGAAGCTTTCATTTTTGCTGATGAAACTTGAAACATGTATTCAAAGTCGATACCGAGTTCGCGGTCGCAATTAGTCCAAAAAACTAAAGTCACAAGGTCAAAAGAATGAAGAGACCTCTTTTTTTGGCCAAGTAAACGATCATCGTCCACCTAACCACAAGCCAGAAAGACATCCAAAATCTTGATTTGATCACCAAAAATTGACATCGGGTCCCTGAGGAAGATGACAGAAATAGTGAGATAAATAAAATGTCAGAGCATCCATTTGCTGTCATATCAAAGGATTTGAAAGGACTACCCACAATGATAGGAGAGGTAGTACAGGTACATGACATTTAAACATATGCTACTTAGACTCGAGCGTGTCCGAGTGTCAAAGTCGGATTTTTTTTCCTACAACAAAGTATCCAACGTGTGACACGCTTGGTGTGTGCAATCGAGAGGTGAGAAAGAGGACACACTGACCATAATTAGAATCCTGTATTAAATATACAACAGCAGAATAAATGTTTTCGGATTCGTCAGAAATCTCAACTATAACTTGGTCAACCAGCATGAGGAAAAAAAATGCTTACAATTGTACAGCAAAGATTTGACATTAAATCAGAAGAAATAAATACATTTAAGGTCAGTTAGTTTTCTGTTTTACACATCGTGCAGGTCAACATTATACCATAAGCAGATAATAGAAAGAAACTGCACAGCTATACAAACAAATGCCAACTTGCAAACTAACATCAATGACAGAGCATTGCAATGTAAACGACTAAGACATGAAAACAAACATCTACTAAGGTCAGATCAACAGCATCAGCAACAACCAACATCATTTCCTACCAGCTGTCCTCAAGGCAAGGACTCATGAATCATGATCAGCAGAGACTTGGTACGCATCACCGCGTCAGAACTAATTCTTCATCAATGTTCTCAGAGAAAGCCCTAAGTCTCGCCTTCTATAGTTTCAGATATGATATTCAGAAAGTTTAGGCGATCTTTCTAGTAGAAAATTGATCCTTAAGAGTTAAGAGTAGAGACCTCTAGATTGATACGATAATCTATGGTAATCTATGATTTCCCTGTCTTCCCTTACCCCCCAAGAAAAAGAAAAAAGACTTCCCAAGACTAAACACTAAACACTCACAAGATCAAAAACTGCACCATGACATAAGTGCATGACCACATTTAAGCAAGAGAGGTCAAATACAGAGCACAACATAACTAGTTCTTCAACATCAGGACAAGAAAATGCTGACAAGCGGCAACAATTTTCACACTGTACTGCTTCTCAAACTTTGATCTCCCTCCTCATCAAGGAGGGCAGAGGGATTGCTTTATGGAAAGCATAAAGAAAGTAACTCTCTTGTTTAGAAACTAGGGACTGCGTTATGATATCTGGTGTTCTCCATTCATCAGATCGTCATAAAAAACTTCCCGCTGTAAGATATAATGAAGCTAGAGTCCCTGTACTAATGTCCTAGCCATCTGACTATCTAACTATTCTCCAGCTCCTCAAAAGTATCAGTACTTAATTCAACATAGACATCTGAATTACCACATAGTTCATCCTAAAAACCACAAAGCAGATCTTCAGATTCTTATTACACAAGCTGCTAAACCCAGTGATAAAAGAAATGTGCAAGTTCATTATGCTTACTGACATCATCAGGATTCAGGGCCAAAAGGGCAAAAACGATGGCAGAAAATTTGATATATACCATATATTGTCTAGGTAGCCCAAAATAATTGAAGTCTAAGAGAACGGAAAGAGAAGTGTTTACCAAATAAAAAAGGTATATTAGTTTTGTGAGTAACATTCTAAACTACAAGCATGAAAAAGATCTCCATCCTATTAAATAGAGATGAGCAAAAGTCTAAAACATCGTCTTTGCAGTTTGCACCATCTAGCAAAATATATCCAACAGTGGAATCTTAATTTGAATAAGCAAACTCTCTGTACTGGCTGGTTATGGCGTTACGCTTATTCATTCAAAATTTCAAAATCAATACTGTGACTGATAATCAGCAGCTAACAGCCTCTTATGTCTTACCGTATATATATAGTATGTACGATACTAGCAACCGCATCCATTAATATCTGGTGGTCCACTTCTCTTCAGCTCTTTAGCTATAGCTTCAGACAGGTCTTCAGCACCATATTCCATCCCAAAACATCTCACTATTTCCATATTTGGGTTCATCAAGTACCTATACATTCCATTTTGATAATTAAAATGATCTGGTGAAATCACTAAAATGAAAAGCCTTAGAGAGGGAAAAAAGTTTACATATGGTGAGAAGTCTCAATAAGGTAGTCATTTGCATCCTCTTGAACTTTCTTAAAAAAGACACGATACTCCTGCGCCATTTGCCTTATAGAGCTTACAGGTCCAGTTAAACCCACTATTCTTGAGTCAAATTCTGCAGTTCATGAAGGATGAAAAGTAAATCAAATCTGTAAGCTATTTCCAGCTTTTAACAGGTAGAGACAGTTAACAGAATAACCCACCTTTAAGATAGGCATCCAGCTGCGAGGGTGAATCACGCTGCGGGTCAATCGTCACGAAGATTGGCAGAACTTTACCATCTTGTTGAGACTCTGGTAGATGACTGATTAATTAGTGAAAATAATCAAACAATAAATATATAAGTTAGAGGGAAAACACTGAACCTAATATGGATACGGCCTTTGCCATTTTCTGCACTTCAGCTGGCCCCACATCAGGTGATGAAGTATACCCAAAGTAAAGGAGCACCCAATTTCCCATGAGATCCTTTTCAGTAATAGTTTGGCGCTTTGTATTTATGAGGGTAAACGGACCACCGATTGAGGGTCCCTTCACAGTGAAACCTTGCTTTGATCCATCGCCTGAGCAAGAACAGAGACACTGATTTAAGAAAACAGCTCCTCTACTGACAGTAATAAAGCATGTCGGACTAATACATAAGCCTAAAACTTGTCCGTATCTTCTGGATACTCCACTGACTTCAGAGTCAGTTGCAAAGGGATCAAAAATGGAATGAACAACAACAATAACATTACGCCAGTGCATCAAAGGCTCCCACCTAGGGCGAGATTAGGGGGGGGGGGGGTCTGGATATGCAGACTTGTACATTACTGGGGTAATTCAAAAGAAGCTTCGACTCCAACTTCAATTTTGCTTAACATTTGATACTATAATAGAGTATTAGAGTGAGACTAAATGGCACCCCACCTCCTAGGAACAGCAGATTTCCGGGTAGCTTATGAAGAAGATAAATGTAAATTTACAAACTCGAAACATAGAGTGGAGGCAAAATTTTACAGGCATATACGAAAGTCAACAAACAGAAATACTTCAACAGTTGAGTAATGGAGCAGAAAACCTTTATCAACAGCTCTTCTCTCATCATTGTAACGAATATAACTAGCCACTCCAACAGCACCCAGTAAAGCTGCAGGCTGATATTGAAAAGGGGACAAATCAGAAACAATCCCACAGAAAAGATTGATTGGAAAAACAGACAGCTCTACAAATTGGTAAACGGAATTTATTCGTATTATATTAGTCAAAAAGTTCAAGAAACTTACAGCCCCAAAAGTTAAGAACGGATTAGATCTAGAACGACTATAAGTTGAGCTTGTTTCAGACATCAACTCATGGCTCTTTACTCTCTCATTTCGAGGTCCAGCTGACTTTGCAAATCCACGAAACTGGAACCCCTTTGATGGGCCACACCTGTGAAAAAGAAAATTTCTCGGTATTAAGTATACCAAGCATAATAATTCAAATAAGTGAGAGTATAAGGTGCAACTGCCAGCTAAATTACCAAGACTTCAAGCTTCTTCCTGAACTTCACAAACTATTTATCAATAGTTAGCACACCCAAAAAGGTATTTGGAAATGCATTCCAAAAAACATTAATGTTAAAACATTCTCAACTTCTCAGGTTTCACACTAATGCAGTAATGCAGGCAGAAAGATATTATTGGCTCATACTGACTGGGCATAATGCAGCATGCTAACAAACTGCGAAACTGGCTAGTACTAAACAATCTCAATTCTCAAACATACTTTCTCCTCAGCACAATAGCGTGAGGCAAAGTCAGACTGTCAGAGAATCCTGATAATCTCTATTACAAATTTACAAGAGTGCTGATTGATATCCAAGCAAATGCATTCTAATTAAACCAGATTTTGTCCTAGTGACTATCCTTTAAATGACTCAGAGCTCCTAAACAAGTCAATCAGAAACCGTAAACATTCAGCATAACACAAACCACGAATCAATCAAAACGACAAACTAGCCTCTAGGCAACTACAAGGCACCTGATCCAAAATGTCATTCAAAGCCAAACACAGAATCGTAACCAATGTCCGATTCTTTCCGCCCTCAGCTAACCTAGACAAAGCCGAACACAGAATCGCAACAAATGTCAGATTCTTTCTGTCCTCAGCTTAACTTATAGAAAGCCGAACACAGGATCGTAAGAAATGTCCGATTCTTTCCGCCCTCAGCTTAACCTATAGAAATCCGAACACGGAATCGAGAGAAATGTCCGATTCTTTCTACCCTCAGCTAAACCTATACAAAGCCGAACACAGAATCGTAACAAATACTCTTCAAGCTTTAGATTTCAATCTCTCACAACACCACTACCATCAGAAATGTTCCACCATAAGCCTCATTAAGATTTTTCGCCGATTATCTGACCAATTCCTCTAATTTGTCAAAACTAATCAAGGACCAAATTCCGCCAAACTACTTGCTTAATCAAGCTCAAACCCTAACAAAATGCGGCGAAACGGCATTAACAATTGCTAATCAAACCCTAAATTAAACCTCTAATTTGAACAACAACAATTAAATATCATCAAAATTAAAGCTTCCGTTCAAATTTCATCATACGCAAACATGATAATCAAAATTACCGCTCAAGCAGTAGAGAGAGAAAAGAGGACGAACCGGTGAAGCGAAGCGGCGGCTTGACAAGTACGCAGAATTCGAAGAGATTGAAAAGGACACCTATTCATAATTGAAGACCTAATTTTATGCTGTAATTTCTGGATGATCAGCCAAGTACAGAACTGTGTTGTGGTAGCTTCATTCGTCCAGCTTCTTCCACAAGCAACAGACGATATTTTCTGAATTTGAAAAGAGAGGAAGTGAAGTAGGGGAGTAACACAAATTGCGGTTTTGTTGGCGGTATTTTTCTTGAGGAAGGGGTCACTCTTGCATTTGTGTGCTGCCAACGCTTCTTGTGGTAAATTGGTAATAATACGCTAGTCCAATGCGTAACATATGTAACAACCTTCTTACCCTCATCACTTTTGGTTTGTACAAGATCGGACGATGTGACGTCCAACTTTAGTTCGTTACTTCCTCCGTTTCATTAGATTTTTTGTATGCGTTATTATTTGAATATGCAAAAGAATTTCAATCACAAGATTGAAAAAAAGGTAATAAAGAACTTAAGATAACCGGGGGGTTATAAAGTTTGGATGAGATCGGGTGACAATTAGATTTGTTGAGACGATATATGAAACTTTTAACGACTGGTTGTGACAAGGCTTGCAATAGAAGCTCCAACATGAATCGTTATAAAATGGTACAACAATTGGTGCAGCCATAAGGATAGTGATATAAGGAGTATAGTTCTTTTTGATTTGAAGGGGTAGCGGCCAGCGCCCCGGCGACTACAAGGGGCGCAAAGAGGGTCTGCGACTAGTCTCCACAAAATGTTGACATGAACGGGCATCAAACTCGACTAATCTAATGCAAGGGAACAACAGAGCGGCAGATTCATAACAATTCTTACGCTTCAAAAAAAAGCAACAAAATAGTTCTGATCTCTATTGCTAATAGGGCTTAACTGGCTCCCTGCTTTCAAACTTCTCAACAGGCACAGAAAGCATATGCTTAATTTTCATCCTGTTGATCGCTGCTGCGGGATCTAAGCTCTTGGGACATGTCGCGGTACAATTCTTAATAGCCCTGCACCTGTACAACTTGTTGGTATCCTCTGTTAAAGCTTGTAACCTCTCCTCAGTGTAATCATCTCGACTGTCCGAGACCCAACGATATGCAAGTAACAATGTAGCTGGACCTAGGAACTCCTCCGGGTTCCACCAGTATGAAGGACATGAAGTGCTGCAACATGCACATAATATGCACTCGTACAATCCATCTAGCCTCTTCCTGTCTTCGGGTGATTGCCTGTATTCTCGTCCATCTTCTGGCTTCTTCTTGGTCTTTAGCCACGGCTCAATTAACCTATAGCATAATACACAATTAGACATTGATAACTTGAAATCGGTTATTAGTTCTTGGACCATAATAAAACACTACGGCAATAGTATTACTAATAGTATATATATTTTATGTAATTAGGTTAATGCGTAATTACTGTTGTATCCTTGTATACTCGATATATATATATGATGAAAGTCATCGAGCCTCGATTGAGGACTCTTCCCTAATCTCATAATCCTATATGGTATCAGAGCTAGGTTATGCCCGATCGATGCTTGATCGTGATCGGCTGCGTCAGCTACGCAAGGCTCCATCCACTGCGCTTGTTGTCTCGCCCGCGCGCCCCGACGTCTCACCCTCGCCCTCTCTCGCCACATCCAGCAAAGGTGGGGGTAAGGGCAAAGGTAAGAACAAAAACAACAAGGGCCGATCGTATGGTGGTGGAGGTTCCTCTGATGGTGGCGTTGTGCGCACCACATATGCCGCCCCTCCGCAGTGGCCGTCACCGTGGTATCCTGCCCCTTGGGCCGTACCCCCCTGCCCATACCCCACCTCATCGGGATGGGCTTGGCCCCGACCTTCTGCTGGGCCTGGTGTTCTGGGTATTCGGCCGTCTGCACAGCCGCAAGGACAGGCCCACGTCGCCTCCACCGCAGACTCGGGTCTCCACCCGACTGACTTGACTCAGTTTTTCGGGGCTATGAATCTTCAGGCTCCGGACTCCACTTGGTTTATGGACACGGGTGCAACCAATCATCTTGCCTCTCATTCAGGTATGCTCACTGGTATACGTTCCTCCAGTAGTATTCCGTCGATTAATGTTGGTAATGGTAATAGTATTCCTGTTATTGGTAGTGGTTGTCAAACGTTGCCTACAAACACCACCCCTCTCGCCCTAAACAATGTTCTTTTCACTCCTCATATAATCAAAAACTTAATCTCCGTTCGTCAATTCACTGTTGATAATAATGTATCCGTCGAATTTGACCCGAATGGCTTTTCTGTGAAGGATCTTCGTACGGGGACCCTGTTAATGAGGAGCAATAGCTCGGGCGAGTTGTACCCAGTCACACCCTCAGTGTCGTCGTCCACAACGTCCACCCACCCGCCTCACGCCACAGCCTCCGCCCTCGCCGTTCTTCCCTTCTCGGTGTGGCACAGTCGTCTCGGTCATCCTGGCCAACATGTTTTAGATTTGCTTAGGCACCAAAATTCTATTTCATGTAATAAAGCACAACGTGCATCCTTATGTCATTCTTGTCAAATTAGTAAGCATGTTCGCTTACCGTTTGCGGATTCTACTAGTGTTACTATTGCTCCGTTTGACATTATTCATAGCGACTTATGGACCTCTCCAATTTTAAGCCGTGATGGTTTCAAATATTATTTGGTTTTACTGGATGATTTTTCTCATTACCTATGGATCTTTCCCATCAAATACAAATCTGAGGTTTATGCGAAATTTCTAGAGTTTGCTAAGTATGTCCGTACTCAATTTGAGCGTCCTGTCAAATGTTTTCAATGTGATCTTGGGGGTGAATTTGATAATACACCGTTTCGTAATTTTGCTAAAAACAATGGAATGGTGTATCGGTTTGCGTGCCCTCAGACATCTCCACAGAATGGTAAGGCCGAGCGTATGTTACGTCGCCTTAATGATATTAAGCGCACTTTGCTTCTTCATGCTACTTTACCGGAACAGTTTTGGGTCGACGCTATTGATATGGCTGCCTATCTACATAATGTGCTTCCTACTAAGGTGCTTCGCAATCACACTCCGGTCTCTGTGCTCTTTGGTCGTCATCCTACCTACGATCACATTCGCACATTTGGGTGTCTTTGTTATCCCAATCTCTCTGCCAAAGCTCCTCACAAATTGGCTCCTCGTTCTACTAGGTGCATCTTCTTGGGTTTTCCGGCTAATTTTCGGGGTTATCGGTGTCTTGATTTGGTTACGGGCAAAATTCACATTTCGCGCCATGTGACGTTCGATGAACATGTGTTCCCGTATTCCCAGCAGGGTTCTTCCCCTTCACTGGTCAGTGACGTTTCCTCCGATGCTGCTCCGCTTGGTGTGGGACGTGAATATGCGTTCCCCACCCTGACCCCTCCTCCGCGGCGCTTTGGGGTCACTTACCAACGCCGTGCCCGCCCTACTAATGCTACTGCCGTCCCAGGGACAGTAGGGTCTCCGCGGTCCGCCGCGAGTGTTCTGCCCACAACGGCTGCTTCGGTTCCCCCAATGTTCCGGCCTGCTGCCTCCACCACTCACCCTATGTCCACTCGTGCTCGTGCTGGTGTGTTTCAACCCAAACAGCCCCTCAACCTTCATGTCACGCGTACTCCGGCCTTGTCTCCGTTACCAAAAACCCTATCTGCTGCTTTGTCTGATCCTCATTGGAAAGCTGCTATGGATGATGAGTTTGGTGCTCTTATGCATAATTGTACATGGGAATTGGTTCCGCGACCTCCGGGTGCCAATGTTCTTCGGTGTTTATGGTTGTATCGTCACAAATTCAAGGCCGATGGCAGTCTCCAACGGTACAAGGCTCGGTTGGTTGCCAATGGGTCTAATCAGGGGGTGGATTGTGATGAAACTTTTAGTTCCGTGGTCAAACCAGCTACCATTCGCACTGTGTTGGCTTTGGCTATGACTCGCCAGTGGCCTATTCATCAGCTTGACGTTAAAAATGCGTTTCTGCACGGTGACCTCCGAGAACAGGTTTTTATGCATCAGCCTCCCGGCTTTCGTGATCCTAAGCTTCCTCACCATGTCTGTCGGCTACGGAAATCCTTATACGGCCTGAAACAGGCGCCTCGCGCTTGGTTTCAACGATTTGCATCTTTTGTTCTCCGCTCTGGTTTTACTGCTAGCGCCACGGACGCCTCCTTGTTTGTGTATTCTCATGGGTCTGAGTGTGCATACCTTCTACTCTATGTTGATGATATCATTCTCACTGCCTCTACACCGATTTTGCTTCGTCGCCTTATTGATCTCCTGTCTGCTGAGTTTGCCATGAGTGATTTGGGTCCCTTGAGTCATTTTCTGGGAATTACTGTGACCCGCGATCCACAGAGTCTCTTTCTGTCCCAGCGGCAGTATGCTTTGGACGTTCTGGGTCGTGCCTCTATGTCTGATTGTAAGCCCTCCACCACTCCGGTTGAGGTTGGCTCTAAACTCGCCGCGACGTCTGGTCCTCCGGTGAAGGATCCGCATCTTTATCGCAGCTTGGCGGGTGCCCTTCAGTACCTTACGTTCACTCGTCCGGACATTACCTACGCTGTTCAGCAGGTCTGTCTGTTTATGCATGACCCTCGTGAGCTTCACTTTCACGCTTTAAAGCGTATTTTACGCTACCTTCGTGGTACTGTTGATCAGGGTCTCGTCATTACTGCCAGTCCTGCCACTGGTCTCACTGCTTATACTGATGCTGATTGGGCTGGTTGCTCGGATACTCGTCGTTCCACGTCTTGTGTCTTTCTGGGTGATAATTTGGTTAGTTGGTCGTCTAAGAGGCAACCTAATGTGTCCCGTTCCAGTGCTGAGGCTGAGTATCGGGGTGTTGCTAATGCTGTTGCTGATACGTGTTGGTTGCGCAATTTGCTGCTTGAACTTCGGGTGCCTATTCCTCGTGCTACTCTTGTGTACTGTGACAACATTAGTGCTGTCTACATGTCTAACAACCCTGTTCAGCACCAACGTACTAAGCATATTGAGCTGGATATTCATTTTGTGCGTGAAAAGGTGCAGGTTGGGCAACTTCACGTTCTACATGTTCCTGCTGATTATCAGTACGCTGACATTTTTACCAAGGGCCTTCCTCGGCCTCTTTTTGAACGCTTTAAATCCAGCCTGAGCGTTCGTCCTCCTCCCGCTCCGTCTGAGGGGGTGTAATAGTATATATATTTTATGTAATTAGGTTAATGCGTAATTACTGTTGTATCCTTGTATACTCGATATATATATATGATGAAAGTCATCGAGCCTCGATTGAGGACTCTTCCCTAATCTCATAATCCTATAATTACAACCTTAGCAATTATAATGTAATGTTCAATATTAATCATCAATAGACCGAAACTCCAAGGTTTGAAAATGAATTCAAAGCTGAGAAATTAATGAAATGTTCGATTTGATTACGTACTTGTATTGCTGATAGAAGTTGCTCATGTCAACAACGAGATCCTTAATAACGTACATGTGAGGAAGTGGAGTGATCGTGGTCGGCTTAGAAGTATCGGTATCAATTGGCTTGAGGCAAGCTACTGTGTTTAAGCCATCTATATTCATCGAACATGAACCACAAATTCCTTCCCTGCACGATCTCCGGTAGCTCAAACACGAGTCATCCTCTGATTTTATCTTTTGTAGAGCATCTAGTACCTAATGAAAACGATATAATATTGAAATAAGCCACCAAGTGATCGATAAAAAATCCATCCCATGGCTTGATTCAATCCCCAATTAGGTGATCTAAGCATCATTTAGGCATTAGATCTGTTCTTTGTGCCAAAGGTGAACCAAGCATCAATTATCATTTATCCATATGCTCGTAGATCTCCTTGGTCTTTAAGCCAAAAACAAAGTTAAAAGAGATAAACGAACAGAAAGGAGTACTTGGGGGGGATTTTTTTTTTTTTTTTTTTTGGTACATAGGAGCAGCATTGCCTGCGGGGGATGAGGCTCGAGGATTTGAACCCGAGACAACCTCTGGGCAAGTTGATAACCTAACCACTAGACCAACGTTCAATGCAGGGTGGGGCTACGAGGATTTGAACCGGGGACAACCCTTGGGCAAGTTGATATCCTAACCATTAGGCAACATTCAATTCTCGAATTAAATGTATAACCTATGAATACCATAGTAGTCTTATTTTTTTGAAGTTAATACCATAGTCTATCAGGTACAGTATCATGCCAAATATATACGAGTATGTTCCGCAAGTTTACATGCTTATTCCGCTCAAAAGGAAAAAAAAAAAAGTTTACCTGATTACTTAGTTATTAAATACTAGTATTTCGATTTACTAAACAAGAAGGTCGTTGTAGTATAGTGGTAAGTATTCCCGCCTGTCACGCGGGTGACCCGGGTTCGATCCCCGGCAGCGGCGTCTATTTTTGTTCTTGTTATTCAAGTAAACTAATAATTAATAAATTATTATTGAATACTTTTATAACAAGGTCGTTGTAGTATAGTGGTAAGTATTCCCGCCTGTCACGCGGGTGACCCGGGTTCGATCCCCGGCAACGGCGTTTTTTATTTGGGTTCTAAAACTTTCTTCTTCTTTCTCTTAACTTAAGAAAGAAGCATTTCGTAATTCATACTAGTTCGGTTTCATTTTTTTTCCACACTTACCCTTAAATCTAATCGCTAGAACACGTCTTTCAATTAGTAAATCAACAAATTGCTAACAGTTACCGACTTCTCGCTATCGGTTACTAAAAACGCTACCTAATACTTGAACAACGTACTATAGTTTACCTTAGTAAATCAAGTAACTAACTGCTCTAATTTGTAATTACGATCCACGTTTCGACCAAAAACTCAAATCAAGAAGTTAGATAGTTAAAGAGTAAATTACGTACCATGGGGCCGCAGGCGGAGAGGTCGACGAAATAAGATTGAAGAAACGGCCTTTGAGTGGGCAAATCAGGATTCCAACGGTAGATTTGGAACTCTTTCTTAAGGGATAGTACCTTATTTTGAATGTCACCTTTTGATTCAACAGCTTGCTCAGCGGTTATTTGGGCAGCAGGGTGTCCTTCAAGTGTAGGGAAGTTGTGCTTTTTAGGGTCATTACCAAATCCTTTCTTAGCCCAGTTCTTCAGTAGCCCACCAAACCACCTCTTAGACATCACTAGATAGCTTCCTATATACTCTTTGTTCTTTGTTTGTTGATTGTGCATGCAAGCTCTTGGTTTGTTCACAAGAGTAGTGAGGTTCTTCCTTTACTTCTCTTGGTCTGTTCTCATGGAGGTTAGACTTTGGACTAAATTTCTTGTCGAGATGCGTGCACTATGTGTGACACTTGGGTGCATGCATGAATAGAGCGTGTGTTGAAGATAATTAAGTGTACGTTTTCCCGTATTTTCGTTACGTTTTGTTTGAGTATGTGTGATGTAAACGTGAAACTAAAACACGAAATACTTCTCGATATTTAAGTTGAAATTGATTAGGAAAATGGTAACTTACAAAAATATGTAATTATCTAGTTATTATAGTTATAAACCCATCACCTTGGATTTGTTAATCTTAGCTCAACCCCTCTCGAGGAGCCCAGATTTTCTCGATTGGAAAAAAACATTCATATATTTAGAAAACATCGGTAACATATTTTAGCAAATAAATCAATTAGACGGGTTTATGAAAGGGAAAATCGTCATTGTAACTTGCTAAGCATAAATAAAACGAGGGATCATCATCATTTTGGTAGCTAAAAGGTGTTTGACTTGTGTAACTCACGAGGTTTAAACTCTCAACAAAAATCGAATCCTTTACCTTATTTTTTAGGTTTGATAAACCAAACCTCTTACAATTATGGTTCAAATTTGTTCGTTACCTACTTACCCAACAACTAAAGTTGTCGACATTGCGACTAGGTTAATCATTTTGTAATTAATCGTCGAGATGGTTTAGTTAATCATTTCGGGTTTTGAAATTTAATTAACCGATTTGACGGGAATTTCCCCCGTGTTCGATCGAAACTTGATATGAATGAATGACCCTTTTCCGTTACGCTCTCGAACGAGTATTTTTCTCTTCTCCTCCAGCACCCAAGTGACCCAACTGAACTACTACTCCAGTCCATGGGCGGACCCACGTCCAACAGGCCGACCCCTCATTCCAAAAAAAATGACGTTCTGTTTTGCATAATGACTAACAAAAAGGAAAATGACTATTTGACCCTCCATATTTTAGTTATTTACCTTCAATCTAATATAAGACTTAAATAGAATAGAGATGACAAACTTGGACAGTTGGACAAACTTGGACAGTTGGAGTAAAAAAGTCACATACATGACTGATACATAAAAAATAATAATAAAGAAAGTTTAACAAAAAAAAAAACACTGACTCTCTCTCTGCAGAACTAAGACCAAAATAAATAAATAAAATCACTCAAATTGGCGTGAGTTCCGACGACGGAGACAGCGACGGCCGACGGCTTTCCGGCAACAGCGACGGCCGAACGATTCCGGGCGACAACACCAGTACACTAAGTTAGTAATAGACTTGTTCACCTTCATTCTTTCAACTAAGTTTTCTCTAATTTTCAATTTCCCCAAATTGATTTATGCAATTCAATTAATTCAAACAATTGTGTAGCTTTTGTCGTTGATATTTATAATAGAACTGGTTGAGAAATTTTCTGTATGGTTTAATTATAAGTGATGGGTAAAACCCGAGCACACGGGTTTTCGAGTTTTGTTGTTAGCATTGTGCCCTTTGGATTGAACTTTTAGTGAACCCCAATCTCCAAATTTCTGAGAGATTATCAACCTTGCTAAGTTATACCTATTATTTTGTCTTATTTATTTCTCATGTTGGATAGACATTTTTGCCTTTGTAGATTGTGATATAGTCCTATAGTTAGCAGAGAACTCGGGCATTGTGTGGTGTGAAGGTTGAGACAATAGTATAGGGGTGCTTGGTTTAGTGTATATACCCGGAAGTGGTTGGTTGGTTTTGTGAATAATTGGGAGTGAATTGCATCGTATGTCAAGTATTTAGAGTGTTCATTTCTGTAAAGAATTTTGGATCAATTCTCCTACTTTATTGTCAATCGCCAGAGGTAAAACTATGGAAGATGACGGAATAGCTACTGAAAACCAAAGATCAACCAAGGAGCTGGGAGCGGAAGGGCAGAAGCATCTAGAAGACACAGTGGATGCAGCATTTCAGATTCTCTCTGCAATGAATGATGAGCTTTGCAACCCAGCCTTGTGGTCAACTACTGCATCTGCTATTCCTGATAATGCTTCTGCTAGTGGTATAATGGCCCCCGGGCACGCTGAGGGTCTGAATGGCGATATGTCTTCAGATCCCTCACATGACATGGGCGGTAGTGCTCTGGATGAAGCACGTCTCCGTTATAAGTCATCTGTGGCCTCCCTCCGTGCTGTTCTCAATTCTATCCCTGATTCACAGCTGGTAATTTACTCCCCAACTTTTGTTGCCAATTTTTTACTAGTCTGATTATTGTTCTTGGACTTACCTTCTGCATTTACTGGTAAACATTTGAGAGTAACAATTCTTTGACATTGTATTTTGTGCCACTGTGGAAGGCTTGCTATGAATTTGTCAAGTTTGGTTTTGATATTTGTTACACTGCAACATGACTATTAACTATTAAGCCATTTTTTATGGGGAAATCTGGAAAGTATAATATATCTCTGTATTTCTACTATGCCAAAAGGATTGGAGTTCCATATGCCATGGATTAAGACTACAAATTTGGGGATAGCTGTTAAAATTTTGTGAAGTCAAAAATCTACCTGGTAATCGTCTGTGTTTGAATTTTGAAAACATGTTATGCAACTGGGTTTTCTTGTTCAGGTAGCAATGGACAGTTCACCATCACAGTTAGATGAAGATGAGATTATGAAGTTAGAGGAGCAGACATCTAATATGAGGATGGTAATGATGAAGTTTAATTGCAGCTGTTGAATGTAATTTTTTTTCTATCACATAATCACTTGTTTGATTTGAGATAATTTTATCCACTATGGTTGCAAGATACTTGAGGTCGTTTCATTATGTTTGTTGGTGTAGTAATCCTTTACAGAAATTTAGAAAACAATGTAAGAAACTTTTGCTTAAGCTGTTACTTGCTTGATGCTTATGTTCTTCAATTATTTGAACATTTAATATATTTTTTTTTTTGAGATCATATTTAAACCTTTAGTTATCTGGTATCAATGTTCAAAATCATCACTTTTATTGCGAGTACTTCTCACTATTATGAAGCGCACTGTCTGTACAGTGGGGGGAGGGAGGGATGCTTTGCTGGAAAGTACTAATACTTTAGTGAGCGAAGGAAGAATGCATTTTGATTTGATGCTCTCTGGATGTAGGAACTTGCAGAGAAAAATAAGCATCTGAAGCATCTCGTTGATCAGCTGCGAAATCTTATTATAGATGTATCAACGTGACAGAGCCCACGTTCTGCGGTGATATGAGCTTGTCTTGGAGATTTACAATGAATGAAAGAATCAGCTTCTGGCGATGAGTTTGCTGAAGGTTAGTGCTTTAATTCTTGTTCTTTTCGAGAGCCTGAGGGTTTGTTTCCTCTGTCTCCAGTGTTTGAGTGGATGGGTATTTTCTAGCATTCTCGGATACAAAGACGGACAATCCTGATAAGCTTCTGGACATTGGCCATATGCCATGCTCCATACTACGGTGTATGTCAGTGCCAGAAAACAAATTTAGGATACATTGCAAATATTAGTGAAGGTAGTGGGATTGCATTAGGAGATCATGTAACTTAAATTAGCGAGTGTTTGATTGTTGCGCCTCGTATTAGTGGCCTTTAACAGAAGTATCTTGTTACAAGTTTGTTCAAGTGTCTAAATGCCGTTGAAATCAGCTGGTTTTGAAGCAAGGCGTAACTAAGATTTTTACTCCGTCGGCCTGTTGAAGAATTGAGATCATGCATCCTTGTGGGTCTGTGATGTTCGTTTTTCTTGTTGTGGAGTTACCCTGATCTTAGTGCTCTATCCCCTTTGAATTTGTTTACATAATCACTTAATCAGTCAAAATACAGGGGAAAAAATGCACCCCCAATCCCGCAGCTGAACCACATTCGTTTTTTAACACTTCTCCTTCTTTTGCCTACTGGCTGGCTACCCCCTCCCCTGACAACACCCTGGAAAATGCTTTTCAGCCCCTTCTTCCACTAGCCTTAATCATTGCAAGTACCCTACCTCCTGTCATCCACTCGACCAGACTCTGATGGACTTGAAAGCTGGAATTGAAATGGCTGCGATTTTTGGGAAGATTTCACAATATTGCATATTAGAGGGAGATCTGAACTTGTGGGGGTGGGGGGCGGCATGGTTAGTGTCAAGTAAAGGCGAGGGCGGGGGGCGAGACAACAGGATCAATAACCAGGGTACTGTAGTTAATAGGTTTGATTATCCTAGGGATTCATGTGGTTTTAGTCTTAGTTAGACCGACATTCATGCTTTAGTATGCTTACAGCATTTTCGTCTGCATTACAACTTCCATTGGTACACAATCATTACCTTTTTAATAACATCAATTCCGCCCAGCTGGTAGGAATAGCAGCCAGGGAGAATTCACAATAGAAAGGCAATAGACAAGGAAATATTCCTATAAATGGTTTAAAACTAGAAGAAATTCTGATTTGGAGAATATATTCATGGTGGAGAAATACTGAATATTGACAACTTGGCAAGTCTCTTCCTTTTGACTGGTGTAAATCTTCTGTCTCAGTTTATGTCTCGTGTAACTCAACTTAGAATGGCTTTTCAAATGATTTGAACAAGTTTTCGAAACTATCCGTGGAGTGCCAGTTTAAATGAGACATGAAGTGGGATTGAAGATTTCAACTAAATTAATCCGAAATTGCAAACGTAAAGAAATGAAAGAACTAAAAGTAGTATTAAACCGATTAAGCCGATCTTGCTTTGGCTTTATATTCCAATCAATTTGGAGATTGTCTAATCTGAAGATAAGTACATATGATAACTTACAGTTATGATGCATCCCCCTTCTTTTTGTGATCATGCTATGTAATATCTTATTCCACAGTGCTTAAAGATATCATTCTTTTTCCACATGCACCCCAAAATGACCTGAAATATAATCTCTGCTCCATTATCTATGCTATGAATATGATCTTCCTTTTATAGTTGGATTGCAGAGTTCTTGTCAACTTATTATTAGTTGACTTGTATCAAGTCCTCAACCCTTTCTGGCTTTCACCACCAACTCCTCTTCACGGGCTCCACAGTCCCATACCTTTCTCTGGATTGCTAACTTCTTGTTTTGTCTTGGGGTTAATATTATTTTTCAACTGTGCTAGAGCCTAAGAACCCCTCTTTAATATAACGCATTTTTTCCACCATGCAAGAAGCTGAGCCTCGATTATCTATGGGGTCGGGTCACAGGTTGAGTGCCCGAAGTTTATTATTAAGGTCATGATGCTGTAAAATTAAAAGACTTCAATTGCCTAATGTAAGTCTGAGTTCAAGAGGTAGAAGTACCACGATAGAGTCTAATGATCCGGATATCGCTTGTTTGTCTCTTTGTTGAGGCGTGTAAATCGATTTACATCTTAACTTCACAAGGACTGTGTCGTTATTTTAGAACGGTAATGTAGTACATATGTTATAAGTGAAGATGCTTGTTTTACCGATATTAATAGATGAGTCCATCCTATGAAATGCGGTCCATTGTGTAGTTGTACTTGACTAATTGCTTGCTTATGGTATACTCTAAAATTTGGTTACTTAGCATGTGCGGTATTCAAGTAACATCATTGTTACGTGCAGCCACGGAAGACGTGAGAAATGAGGAGCTGAGGTTTTTTGGTCCATCGACCGTGTATTGTCGTATTTGTAGGGAGCCAGACGGATACATAAACATAAGTAGGCACAAATATGGCAACATTGTTATCCACTTGTACTTCTAATATTCTTCTTTGTCAAAGTGTATCTATTGGTTTATCTAATTTAGGCGGAATTACTCTTATTTGTTTTGTTTCGATGCTTATATTATGGTCTCGGGATCGTGAGGAGCATGTCGATCCTTCCTAGTGTTTTTACAATAGAGGTGTGTGTGAATGGTCCATTCTTGTGAGAGTGGATCACCATGTTACCATGGTCTCAATACCATGATATAATTTACTGATTTGTGAACGTAATTTCTCTTACCTTTTGTAATTGAATTTAGTAGAAGTGAATTCATGAATCACAATGGCTTTTTGTTGAATCGATCACCACCAGATAGATTAGTCTTCTCTAGTTTTTCAACCGATTTAAATGAATGCATTGGTAATCCTATGTTTATTGCAGCTCTTTAACATTTACTTTTTGAGCAAGTCACATATTCAAACCGGATGTAAATAATGTAACAAGCCAAATGGAGTACATAATAATGGATGGTGAATATCTTTAATGTAAGGTGTACCAAGTTGTGTACGGAATAAAATTGCTGAAATAAGGTCTTGTTAAGGTTGGACTGGAGGTAGGAAACTACGAGTAATCTATATAAAAGTTGTTTCGAGTTTCAATCGTCATGTTATTCATTTAGGCTATATTCCAATTTAAACCATTTGTTTTCTTGGAGAACAACAACACCAATTTAAGCCATATGACTAAGCTAGAAATAAAATCTAGAGATTTCACAAGATGAATAAGCTCATTAGGTGTAACGCAAAAAATGCAATGAAAAGATTAGTAGCCATTAAATTATAATTGGATCTTAACAAGTCTATAAAAAAAAATAGGGTGGATCATGAGATAATGTAGGTGGGAGAAGTAGGGATAGATTAGGGAGTATGCGTGCGAATTTGGGCTCCTCTCATTTTCAAATCCGTAGTTTGATTACCAAATTTATATCCGTTGAGTATGGTTGTTTGTCTGCTTCGCCACCTCAACTAATTTAATTAAGTGATTTATATACATTCCGTGATGTTCCTTTGTGATTTGTTTTGATTGGAGATATTTTTATGTACACAAAATAGTTTGTTAAATTAACACGTTTCGCTTGAGTATGTGGGAGTAATTTAAGTGAACTGTAAAGAACGTAAAATAACGGAAGGAGTATAACATTTGAGTTGTTATTGTCCTACCAACTTTTTTCAAATCTTATACTTTCATTATCAAGCTTAATAATGCCTATATTATAGCTAGATGGTGCAAATTAAAAAAAAAAAAAAAATAGGCTTGAATTTGAGAAGATTTTTCTCTCATACTTTTGACAAGAATTTGAAGTTTGTCTAAAAAATCACTTAATTAAGCTTCCGTATTAAAAATAGTATCGACTCAACATGGATGATTAACCCACTTACCAACTTTTCCCTAAGCATTCACCGTCAAATCCAAAAAAATTTATACGAGGAGTACATTTTAAATATTGACATTGATAGTCGACGAATTTTTTTTTTACATTGCTGTAACAATATATCAAATCCTAAAACAGTCTAATTGAAAGTGAATTTTTCCTCAAACTTAAAAAAAAAAAAAATTATAACTTTGCTCATATATATTTGCGAGGATATATTTGCTCATAGTTATAACTTACAGGTAGTGATTTTTACTTTCTCTACATTGATTTTTACGGAGTACACTCCATTTTATGAGTCAAATTTGCTCTTATAAAAAAGTGTAAAAATCGCCACCCAATAATTACCCATGTCAAAGGTTAAAACATTTCAACCAATAAGCACAATTGTGTTTATTTTTTTTTACCCCCAAAGGTTAAAATATGATTCTCTCTCAAGTCTCACTACCTCATCATCACTTGTTTGTCATTTTAGCTTTCTTTCTCTCTCTCTCTCTCATCTTCATTAACTCATCATCTTCATTTCTTTCTCTATACGAAATCCCTAAATTCAGCTCATCAAATCCCTCCTTGTTAATGGACCTCTGATCTTTTTTTGCAGCATAAACACACCATATCATATCATCATATACTATATATATGCTCCACTTTGAAACTATACACTATAATTTCACTTTTATTTGATTTATATACGAGTAGTTTTTATTTTGGGGTGTATGAAATGAAATTAAAGGCTTTTATACTATAATTAGTTGGGGCTACCAACATCTGCTCTGCCTTTTCCACAACCACCCCTTTTTCTCTTAAACACACACAAAAAAAAAAGTCTTCTTTTCTTCCGATCGAACCCAACTTTTTATTCATCACTCAGATCAATAGATCATCCTTTTTTCACAGATCCTTCCGTAAAAAGTTTCCATATGGGTAACTTTTCTCACTACTCCTACTACTACTACTACTACCTATAATTTAATGCTTATTATAATCTAAAACATATCATTTTTAATGTATTTTTTTTTTTTTGGTTAACAAAATTTGTGGGTTTCAGGGGAAATGGATTCAGGGAACAGTGCAAGTCTACAATCTTCGAGCACCGGTGGTGGAGGAGGTGATGAGCAAGAGTTTGAGTCGTCACGTGGTGGCGGAGTTTTGTTCGACCAAGGTTGTTCTTCTATGGCGGTAGCAGGCAGCTTCAACAACACGGTTCCGTTTCAACTTTACTCAACTTCCTCCTTTGCAAATCATCCTTCTCAAGTATCAAACTTTAACCATTTTGATACACCTACTTTCTTACAATCTTCTTCTCCTAATAGTACCAACTTTATATTAAACCAAAATATTAATTATACTAATGATCTTAATCATAATCATAATCATAATCATAGTAATAATAATAATAATGATAATAGTAATAATTATTTGGGTATGGTATGGCCAAATAAATATACTTCTAGTTCAATGAATAACAATCAGCCGCAGCGGCCGCCACCGCTTCCTATACAGGCTACCAGGGCAACACCGGTGTCAGCCGAGAGTTCACCCCGGTCGCTTGATCATCAAGGAAGCGGTGGCGGTGGCGGTGGTGGTGGTGGTGGTGGAGGTGGCCGTAACCCGAAGAAAAGGTCCAGGGCATCGAGGAGGGCGCCAACAACTGTACTAACTACTGACACTAGTAACTTCAGGCAAATGGTTCAAGAGTTCACAGGCATACCAGCTCCACCGTTTGCGGCCGCCTCGGCCGCCTTTTCTGGGAGAACCCGGCTTGATCTCTTCGGTGGCTTGGGTTTCCAACTTCCTAGAGGAGTTGGTAATAATAATAGTAATAATAATAACAATGTTGGTTTACTAAATGTTTCAAGTTCATTAGGAGTGCAATCACCCCCTCCTTATCTTTTAAGGCCATTTCCTCAAAAAGTTGTCCATCATCCTCCAAATCATAGTACTACTACTACAACTAATAATAATAATAATAATAATAATCATTCATCAGTGCTCAACATTCAATCCCTTCTACAACGGCCGCCTTCATTATCAGAGGCGGCCGTGGAGAAATTCCGGGTCCCGGATTTTCAACCCGGTGACCCTAGTACAAGTCTCGGGCCTAAAGTGAACGAGTTCGCTTTAGGCCACGTTACTAGTACTACTACTACTACTACTACCACTACTGCCACCACTACCACTACTACTAGCGTTATAGGTAGTGGTAGTAGTGACATCATGATGTCTATCCTTGGTAATGAGCGTGTCCCGGTTCATCATGGAGGTGTTACTAGGGGTGAAGGTATGGTGGATTCATGGATTTGTTCATCATCGTCGGATTAATCAGCCATTTTAATCAAAATATTCATTAATTTGATTAATTATAATGTTGTTTAGCATATATATATATATATATATATATATATATATATATATATATATATATATATATATATATATATATATTGTAGAATGAGATCAGAATTAAGAAGTGTCAAATTAAATAGCCATATAGGTTATGATTTACGCCCTACAAAATTGAGGTGGTAGCACTTTGTTTAAGTTTAGTATGTAGTCTGTATAATTATGGGCGGGGGAATGGTAATTTTTAACCATTGAGACTTGGTAGTCTCGTACTCCCGTTACTATCATCATTGTTTTTGTATGTGTATATATCTTATGGGAAAAATACTTGTTGTCATACATAATACAGGGAATTTTCGTTGACATTTGCTTATATATGTTTAATTGTTTTCATTGTACATTCGTACCATCTATGAAATTGATCACCTTCTTATTGAAACGAACTACTTTATGCACGTATTGTGATATATTGTTATCCTGAATCTCGAAACCTTATAGTATATATTTCTCGTGTTATTTCAATGTGTTCTAAGCAAAAGGAGTTGTAAGTGAAAGCGTCCATGATCCATTTCACTATTTTACTATTACTAGCTAGTAGAGATTGACATACGTATTACGAGTTAACCTAATAATAACCTTTTATATGTAAATTTGTGCAATTGTTAGCTAACTTAAGGGACACGCGTAAATTCTATTAACTGGAGTATACTACTAGAGAGACCATGATACAAACCAAAAACCTTGAGGCGCCAATGATCTGAAGCCAAAACATGAAGAAAACCCATGTCCGATTTCCAAAAAAAAAAAACATGAAGAAAACCGCGGCGGTAGATAATTTGTCTCATCCGCAGCAGTACTTTAATTAATGTGAGTATTATTCTCATTGCATTGATTACACTTAACTGCTCTATTAATAAATTCTTTCTCATTCAATTCACTTATCAAAAAGAAGGGAAAATGAAATCCCTGTTGCTCGATCAACGAGTGAATGGTGGCGAAATTTGGGGAATCGTCAGCCGTCGTAATCCTGTGCCAAAGATTTTGATGTCGCTTTTCTAGGTGTGTTTAGATCTTCTTTACGTTACTTTATACATTGTTAGTAATAATGCTGCATGTTGGTCTTTCTCACGATCAAAAAGTATGGATCATATTTAAAATAATTTAAAATTAATTTACGTGTAATCTCTACTCTATTGTGAGAAGTACCACCATGTTCCTTATCCTCCCGGAAGCATGATATAATTCGCGCTAATAAAAAAGAGATAGTGAGACTATGTGAGTGCGGAGAGACTGTAAAAGAGTGCCAATAGTCTTCTAAAATTTGAATTCTTAATTGGATGGGTACACAGAGCGGGACATGAAGTGGTACAGGTGATCCGCACTGATCTACAGAGATGTAGGATCATAAACCCATCGTAAATACTAAATACACAGGAAAAATGTTAAAACCACGGTTGTGTTTATTTGGAAGCTCGGGTATGCATGTGTCGTATTTATCAATTAGCCTAAATTTATAACAATTTACGCCATTTTTTTTTTATATTTTTTGGCATTTTTTTTTGGGGCATATTTACACCCAGAAATCGACTGGCCCAAAGTTAGCGGGTGTCAATACATGCGTGATTGTAGACGTGTAGTATACGCGTCTGAGTGTGCAATGCTTATACCATGCTCATGGGATCACAGAGAGTATGGTAGTCCTTCTCACAATAGAGGCGTATGGATCAGACTTTAAATAATTTAAAATATGCTATAGTCATTCTCACAATTGAGGAGTATATGAACCAGACTTAAAATAATTTAAAATTCATTCAAGTGTGACTCCTTGTGCTCGCGGAAATATGGTATAATTTACCCCGAGAGCAGATAGCATGCCGCAATCTAATTCAGCCGTGGATTTATCACCTCCTTTCTTTTATTTTTTGGTTGAGTTGCACATCACTATCCCTAGTCATCTACCCAACCACCGATATCACTAGCAAAGCAGTAGCGCCAAAATTTTAATAAAATCTCAGAATCATATAACGTTGACTTGCTTAGTAATGATAAGACCAATCAATGATCTCTCAATCCAAGGTCCTCTTAGTTTTCTTCAAGGATTAGACGACAAGGGGATGATTGGAGTATTGGGGAGCTAGATTATGCAACACTTGATTTGGTAAAATCATTTTAGCATCATACTATATACTTTCAAAATCAAACAGCCTAGTTAGCTAGGTAATTTAATCAGGTTCATAACATGACTATTTTACGTTGTAAGTGACAACATGATCATATTAGTTGTGACTCGTTGAGTTATCGAACTTCATAAAAAGTTTCGTTTAGAAGGCGAAACATAGTACTCCGTATCACTTGGATTTCATCAACTATATACGATCTAAATTGCTCAATATGTTTGGTTCTCTTATTGGGAAAATTGAAAAGAGTTCCTCAAAATATATGGAGCCTTTATTTTGTCTGGTTAACACAGAAGGAGAGGAGGAATGGGCCATTGCTAAAATGGGAGCAATGATGTAATTCTCAAACGGGCCAATTCTGAAAAAGGCTGAACAGTATGGCTAACTGGCAAAAGTGCAATTATGTTTATGCCTTTACCTTTTGTATTTTTGTTTTGTACCCCTAATTTCTTTTCTTCGGCTTGTACAGTTGTACCTCTAAACTTTTTAGGGCTATGATATTTCGACGCCTCATTATAATTGCTTCCATGCCCATGTGGCCATGTGTGTCCGGTGTAGTCCACGTGCCAGACACATGTATGTGTGGAGGGTGAAAATATGAATGCTAATTTTTAGGGTCATCTTAATTACAAAACCTGCAAATATTCTGTACGAATGAATAAAATAAAATAAAATCTTGACAAAATTAAAAGGAAGAACCTTTATCTTGCCTTAAGCAGTTAAGCATCTACGATCCACATTAAAAAGGTTCTATCTGGCATGATTTTCAAGTGCTTAAAAGTTGAAACCAAAGGTACAATTGTTCATCTCAGAGAAGCTGGATGCATATATTCAAATTCTAAGCATGGATAATCACCTAAAATGAGAAGCACTTTCAAAAAGTATAGGCGGGAAAATATCTTGATTAATTTACACTATAAAATCCTGGGAAAAAAATGTAATATTACCTTTTAACCTATTTATATGATAGGATTAAGTTTGGTCTAATTGTTCGAAGATAAACATGTTTGATGATTGTCCTAATTCGAGTGCTCATATATATCTCCAACCCCGCAATATTAGTTGTTACTCATATGTACCAGAAACATGCAATAACTAGCTATGATCCTTTAAGCAATAGTGCAACTAGAGGCTAGAGCAAAACGTTATTGTTACGATATATAAATGGTAAATTCTTCAAATTTAAATTTATTTGAGCTAATTAAGTTTCGCGCATGTCAAATGGTGTGGTAATACACTACTTGCATAAATTAAATTAAATTTGTGCATTTTCAAATTAATAAAAAAAAAAAATAGAATGCAGCCTGGCCAACATGAAAATGGCCACTTTAATTTGTGGCTTTGTGCCTTCTCTTTCACAATTCACAAATTGACTTCACCAATATTATGAGACGAACCACGACATATATACTCCCTCCATTTCATTCATTTGTTTATGTTAGGCCGAATTTTGTGAGGAGAACTCAAACCCAACGTAAACAAATAAATGAAATAGAGAGTAATTAAAATATAGGCAAACTGGCAAAAGTGGGTCATCAGAAGTTTATTTCGTGAAACCAACATTGCCTGCCACTAATA
The DNA here is from genome assembly GCA_963680865.1 of Spergularia marina. Classification (NCBI taxonomy): domain Eukaryota; kingdom Viridiplantae; phylum Streptophyta; class Magnoliopsida; order Caryophyllales; family Caryophyllaceae; genus Spergularia; species Spergularia marina. The sequence continues at coordinate 30,563,890 of OY804545.1, read as the reverse complement.
ATTTAATCTGTCCTTAATGTAATAATCACTAATGGGATCTTTGATCTTCCTTTTTCTGTCTCTATTATGGCCTAATTTTGCACCCTTTACGTGTACTACAAATCTTGTATTTCTCGTCACAATCTGTTTGCAATTATTATGATTTTAGTGAAGCTCCTCTAAATCACTTATAATTAGAATTAAAGCCCTACATACATTCTCGAGCTAAAAAGGGTACCTACGGTACTCCATCCCTTGTTCTGTTCATCACTTGTTATATTTTAATTTGAATACACATGTACGTGCGTGAGACGAATTCTGAATTTCTAACCAAACGTTAACAAATGAATTAAACTAAGAGCTTTTCTCAATAGATCATTTTAATAAGTAGAATGCAAACTAAATAAAGAATCCTAGCGATGAACTAAATTTCATTCATACAACGCAAAGTACAAAACACACGATGATGTGTTATTGTGTTCTACACGCTCTTAATTATTCTGATCTTCCACATGCGTGCATGCATACATGTTTGTATGCAGACATGCATGCCAATTAGCTTAATTAATAAGCTTACATGGAGGACATAGGGCAGCTGCGTTGCATGGTGCCACACATCAAGGGGAGCATCATGACCTTGTGCATCACCTGCTGGGACCCACCACTTATGCTCATGCTGCCACCCATCATCATCTCATGACTCATGCATCAACATCTTCATGGCATGGCTTGGCATTGGCGTTGACCTCCGTGCATCATCATCGATCTGCCTTATGTACTGCTCGCAGTTCTGCGGCCAGTGAACCTGGCCGCGGCACTGTCCCTTGCCTTGGTTGCACTCGGACTCGGTGTCGGTTTCGACCTCTCGGTGGTTATCACCGTGGTGTGCATTGCATGGGTTAGAGCCATCATGGCTCCCAGTGTGACTGCCAAAAGGACGACTAGCTTGTTTGCCGCCATTTTCAATGAGCTAATTAACTAGGGTTTGCTTGTTTTAGGTTATTTAGAAAAATTGTATTTAATTTAATTTGCTTATGAAATACGTTTGTGGCCTGGGTGCATGATTTGAGAAGGAAAGAAAGTGGGCAAATTAAATTTATAGGAGAAAAATCTAAATATGCATGTATAGAACTTGGCTTGGATTGATCAGAAGTTAGTAGGCAAGTATATACTCCCTCTGTTCGCAAGTTAATTTGCTTATGAAATATGTTTGGATTGATTGTCTTTAAACTTTCTATTTTCTATTTAGGGGTATTTATATTTAAACTTTTTAGTTAGAATATTTCCTTATTTGTACATATAAAGACCAAAACATCCTTACTTATTTATTAAAATGCACGTGGGACATATCCCTATCAGTGGCGGATTTAGGGGGGGTGCACGGGGGGCACTTGCCCCCCAATTCTCTCTTAGATAGTTTACTACATATAGTATTTTGTGTCCTAATCTATCAGGTAAATTCTATAGATGAGTGGAAATCTAATGGGATTTTACACAGGCTGCCCAAGTTTGAGCCTTGGTAGCTGTTTTTTTGCTCTTTTTTAAATTGTTTTATGCAAAAGTGATTACCACTAGTAAGGTTTGAACTCTAGACACTGCACATAATACAATGCGTACTAGACCAACTAATCTAGTTGATTCTTTGATAAATATAAGATAATTATAAATTTTATTTATTTTCATACTGCATTATTAATAGTTTTGATTTTGCTTTTTTTTTTTTTTGTGAAAAGTATTCCCGATTACACGTATGTTGGTAAACAAATAAAGCCAATTTTCTTTTTAATTTCCCGTTATTTACGTTTGTAAAACTCGCGTTTTGGTTCATAATTTTGTGCCCCCCAATTCTTATAATCCTGGCTTCGCCACTGATCCCTATGTGTAATTTTACACCAAATGGACCCTAAAACTCATTCGTTATTCTATTTTTTTTTTAAAATTGTATTTCGGTTCTACGCGTTTTATAGGCGAAAAGGAGTATAAGGGAAAGTGTATGTGCTTGCAATCATGGTTTCTTGGCTTTTATATGGATGTATTGGACTGTTGGTTAACATGCATGGCTAAAACCAGGTTTTTCCACGTACACTACATGTATGACCACTATCAAAGATTCACAGAGTTATATATGGTTATTCGTTAGTATAGAATTGAAAATTTGAGTGGGGTGAAGTCACATAGTTACTCCCTTCATTTAATTGTTTATATTAGGTCGGGTTTTGTGACGGGAACCCAAACCCAACGTAAATAATTGAATGAAATGGAGGGAGTAAATGGTATTGATTTCATTAAAACTCCAAAGTTACTATACCAAGTTTAACACGGAACATGACTTTATTTTACTAGTAGATGTCATCCGATTTGCTCCGTCATTTTCTATATTTGCAAATTTGTGAAACAGTAGGTCTCCTGTGAGACCGTGAGATATGACGAGTTTGTTTGCCATTTGGGCTGAGGCCCATGTATGATTCACACATTTAAGCGGCTCACATCAAGAAGCCCATTATCGACTTATATACATTCCGTATCCCTCACTCTTTTGGGACTAAATGTGATGGGTTTGTTGTTGATTCACCCGCATCCAAAGTTGACTATTTGACTTTTCTAACATCCAAAGATTTTAGGACTTGGTACGTCATGTAATGAGTAATGAAGACTTTGAAAGTTCGAACTTCATAATTGTCTCTCGTAAAGTCGTAAAGCACAAGCTTTTCTCTTAAAATAACAGTCTCAACATACAGAGAGCCAAGAATAATGCAGAGGTAACATAACAGCAGCAACAGAAAAAGCTATCAGAAGATGAAGTCAGAAACACTAACGTTGGTGTTGGTGAACTTAGCAGGAATAATGGAAAGAGCAGACGAGTCATTATTACCAGGGGTGTACAAAGAAGTGGGTGCAGCCCTTCATACTGACCCAACTGGTCTTGGCTCATTGACCCTCTTCAGATCCATGGTTCAGTCTGCTTGTTACCCACTTGCTGCTTACCTTGCTGTTCGCCACGACCGCACCCATGTCATTGCTCTTGGTGCTTTCCTTTGGTCTGCTGCTACTTTTCTTGTTGCCTTCTCCAACACGTTCTTCCAGGTTTCTTCCATCTCCGTCTCCTTTTTATGTTTTCGTCTAAAATTTGGGTAACACAATCCTATTTTCTCCGCATGCGGGTTTCTTAATTAAGACCCCCTTGATTGAGCATATAATAATCAGTGTATGTAGTTGAAGAGGATTTTTATGTTAGCGTTGACTTTTAAATGTGTAAGATCAAGATCTATCCAATATTACTCAACTGTTACATTGCATCCTGATGATCTCGACTGCAAGTGGAAAGAAAGTAATCAGCTTTTTGTAGTAAAACTCAGGTTTCAAATTTTAGTTTTTGAGATAAAAGTATTTGCTAGAATTTCACATTAATAAAAGTCTTGAGTATGTTACTTCTGGTAGTATGACATTACCAATTGGTTTTATGATGGAACGACACTGATTTGTGTAAATAGTGTCATTGAAGTTTTAGACGATTTTGTGGAAGTACAGTAGTCTAAAAATTTGAACATTACAGGTAAATATGATGAATTAATAAACTGATCAGTTGGTTCGTATTACACTGACTAGGTGGCTGTGTCAAGGGCATTGAACGGTATAGGACTTGCCATTGTAACCCCTGCCGTTCAGTCCCTCATTGCAGACTCAACTGATGACAGCAACCGCGGTGTGGCATTTGGCTGGTTACAGCTGACAGGAAGCATGGGATCAATTATTGGCAACATTTGTGCAGTATTGATAGCTACTAGAACATTCATGGGAATTGCAGGGTGGAGAATAGCCTTCCATTTAGTTGGAATTGTCAGTGTCATTGTCGGAATTCTGGTTCGACTCTATGCCATTGATCCACACTATGCTGATGAGTGTGGCAAACCTAAAGAGAAGAACTCAGGCACACCGTTTTGGGATGAACTAAAGGAGGTGTTGAAAGAAGCGAAATCAGTACTCCGAATACCATCATTTCAGATCATTGTTGCACAAGGGGTATCAGGATCATTCCCATGGTCTGCAATGTCTTTTGTCCCAATGTGGTTGGAGCTCATTGGCTTCTCCCATGAGAAAACCGCGTTTCTTATGACTATCTTTACGATTGCTACTTCTCTAGGTGGATTGTTTGGAGGGAAAATGGGAGATATTCTTTCATTACGTTTGCCTAACTCTGGCCGGATTATTCTGTCTCAGATAAGTGCTGGTTCTGCCATTCCTTTAGCAGCAATACTGTTGTTAGGACTTCCTGATGATCCTTCCACAGCTTTCTTGCACGGTTTAGTGTTGTTTATTATGGGTCTGATCATCTCTTGGAATGCTGCGGCCACCAACAGGTATGTCATTAGTCCTGTTTGTCTTATACATATGCATATGTGAATGTAAATCATGTTAACTGATCTTTATTTGTGGTTTGTCAGTCCAATATTCGCGGAAATAGTGCCTGAGAATCATAGAACTAGCATATACGCCTTGGATCGGTCTTTTGAGTCTGTACTAGCCTCATTTGCTCCACCAGTAGTTGGAATCCTGGCTCAGAATGTTTATGGGTATAAACCAGCTGCAGTAGGATCATCTGATGCTGCAGTGGTTGAGACTGACAGAGAGAATGCTGTATCACTCGCCAAGGCGCTTTATACAGCAATAGGAATTCCTATGGCAGTGTGCACTTTCATCTACTCCTTCCTTTACTGTACATATCCTAGAGACAGGGAGCGGGCGAGGATGCACAGTCTGATAGAGTCAGAGATGGAGTTCATGGAAGATAGTGAATCTCTGGCCGCAATAGAGGCAGATACTGAACTACAATTCTCAGATGATCAGGCTGTTGATAGTAGAAGTTTCAGGAGTATACAGTATGGAGTTGGTGAAGGTCCTGAGATTAATGAAAATGATAAAACTACCCTGCTTTCGCCCCAGGTACCTCTATCAAATTCGAGAAAATGACAGTGGTGGATTATCGTTCAATTTACCTTAGCTCGATAAATTTTTTGTACTGAGGAAATGTGTACAGTGTATACCTGCAAATATGCAATGCTATTGAGATACATCATTGTAACACAGCACTGAATTTTCGATCAAAACACTTACTCGAGTATAATCACAATTTTGTAGTCTCATTTAGTGTTTCCTGGTGTATCTATCTGTATCAACTATGTTGCTCTTCATTATCATGTCATGTTTGAACGAGTACAGCAAAAAGAAATCTCAAATTCTACTATATCAGAATTCAGCAATGCTTTGAACCTGTTTATAGACTGAACAACGACATTGGCACATTGCCTCGGTGTAGCTCTAAGGCGCCCCATCATACGGTGAGGTAAGGGGAAGTCGGATATATTTAAAAAAAAAGAATGCATTAAGCCCTAGATATGTCACATGTCAGGATGCTACTTTTGCATAAAAATAAGAAGCAATTTGACAGGCAATCTCGAACACAGTCACGTTCGAACGTGATCTTTCAGTAAAATATGATCTAACCGTGAAAGCATCTATAACAAGAGCTGCTAAGACCACATTAAAGTAATTGCCAAATGGTTAGTCAATTAATAAAGGCACTTGTTTCTTAAACTAATTGATGTGACTTAATGCCTTAATCTTTGGGTCAGTTCAAATTTAGTGACATATTGCTTTGACTATGTAATGTGACAAATCTTACTATAGGCGGGTTTGGAGTTCAGATATACGCAACCTTACTCCTAGCTAGTCTCCTTGTTATCGTGGATAACTGAGGAGTATTGTACATGGTGAAGGAAGTAGAATGATGAGTCCAGAGAAATTGACCTTGGTGCTGGTGAACATAGCAGGGATACTTGAGAGAGCAGACGAGTCATTACTTCCCGGTGTGTACAAAGAAGTCGGAACTGCCCTAAATATCGATCCGACTGGTCTCGGTTCCCTTACTCTCTTCAGGTCTTTTGTACAGTCTTCTTGTTACCCTCTTGCTGCTTACCTTGCTGTTCGTCATGATCGGACTCATGTCATTGCTCTTGGTGCATTACTTTGGGCTGCAGCTACCTTTCTTGTTGCCTTCTCCTCTTCCTTCTTTCAGGTTTGACTTTCTCTTACTGTCCCAAAGATCTGTTTAATGTAATTGTTCATCATGTAATCTGATTTTAATAACTCCTAGAGATGAAATTGGTCGGCTGAAAAAACCATGATGCTGGGAGAGCAATGAACAAGTCAAATATTTCTGAAACGTCTGTAGAAAAAAAGAAACAAGGGTATCCTGCATTTTGCAGTGAAATTATTGAAAGTGTTGCTGTCTTCTGAATGATCAGGTGGCGGTCTCAAGAGCACTGAACGGTATAGGACTAGCAATTGTGATCCCAGCCATACAGTCCCTGGTTGCAGACTCTAGTGATGACAGCAACCGCGGCATGGCATTTGGATGGTTACAGTTGACAGGAAATATGGGTGCAATCTTAGGCAGCATCTGTTCTGTATTGATTGCTTCAACATCTTTCCTGGGAATCCCCGGCTGGCGAATAGCCTTCCATCTGGTTGGTTTAATCAGTGTCATTGTAGGCATTTTAGTCCGAGTTTTTGCAACTGATCCACGCTTCGCAAACAGAACTGAGAAGACTAGAATTGAGAATTCAGAAATGCCCTTTTGGTCAGAACTTAAGGAGGTCATCCAGGAAGCAAAGTCTGTTGTCAGAATTCCATCCTTTCAGATAGTTGTTGCTCAGGGTGTTGCAGGAACTTTTCCTTGGTCAGGTATGTTCTCATTTGCGCCGATGTGGTTGGAGCTCATTGGCTTCTCTCATAAGACTACAGCATTTCTCTTCACCTTGTATGTGATTGGTAATTCTCTTGGAGGGCTGTTTGGTGGGAAAATGGGGGACATTCTGTCGAAAAAATTACCTAATTCAGGCAGAATAGTCCTGTCTCAGATCAGCTCAGGCTCAGCTGTTCCTTTGGCAGCAGTGCTGTTTTTAGGACTACCTGATGATCCTTCAGCTGCGGTTAAGTACGGCTTGGTCTTGTTTGTCATGGGACTTGCAACATCATGGAACGCCCCGGCCACAAATAAGTACGTACATTTAAGCCATTTCATTAATTCGATTAACTGTAGATGTCAGCCAGCTAAGTCAGTAATGTTGATAGATGTCGAAACTGTAAAATTGTGGATTACAGTGTATTCTCATGGAACTAATAACTATAATTTTTGTCAGTCCAATCTTTGCAGAAATAGTACCTGAGAAACATCGGACTAGCATCTATGCATTAGATTGCGCGTTTGAGTCCATACTCAACTCGTTTGCTCCACCTCTAGTTGGGATACTAGCCCAGCATGTTTATGGCTACAAGCCAATCCCTGAAGGATCTTCAGAGTCTGCAGTGATCCAAACTGACAGGACAAATGCTGCTTCCCTCGCCAAAGCTATAAACATCACATTTTCTGTCACAATGTCAGCTTGTTGCGCCATCTACTCCTTACTTTACTGCACATACCCGAGAGACAGAGAACGCGCAATGATGCAGGCATTGGCAGAATCAGAGATACAGCAGATAGAGGACCTTGATTCCGGCAACAGTGGCAAGCTTCAATTGTCAGAACCACACCAGCAGGCTGATGTTCAAACAGGTGTTGTGACAGTTGAATATGGGGGCAATGAGAATCCTGGTCATGATGAAAGTGACAAAAAAAGTCTCCTTAGATAGTAAGATTTCAGGATGTCTCTGACACTGTTTACGAGCCTCTAACCATTCTTACATCACATACTCTCATATGACTATATGAGAGTGGCATATCGATAAAAGGGAATAGGGTTATGACTTAATAAGTCGAGTTACTCCCTGTCATTGCCAATTAGTACTAGGATAGATCTTGTAGAGTCGACTTTTATTTACTCATGAGGTAATCAAAACCCCATTTTTAAAAGCATGAACCAACTTCAGCTTGAATTCTGCATTGCATGACTTGATGAAGAAGCGTAATAACTAAATATGTTTCTGTAATAACAACTTATATAATTGATGGACCAAAACGCGTTAAATCTCACATGAGGAATCAATACGACAATTCGATGCTCACAATATGGATGACATTGTTCAAAAAAGTTGAGTAAATGAGAACATCAGGATCAATTGGCTTTCATTCTGTTTAGTATCTTTGCTTCCTTGTGGTCACTTTGTCATGTGCCCCCTTTTAATGTATGCACTGTAAAGTTGATCGTAGCGTATTAGATTGAGCAGTGTGCTTGAAAAGAAGCATTCCAAATGCAAACAACGTTACCTATCCAATATGTCATTGATGGTTGAGACCCGACCTAGAACACATTAAATTACGAGTCAGCTAAAGTGCATCGTTGTAGTTTTAAAGTTGGAATGTACACAACATAATTAATCAAAGACAAGCTAAGATGAAATACGAGTAGTATTTAAACCATTTAAGATGTACTCGTTTTTCTTATAAATTGGAATAATATAGAATCAGCACGATTCGTGATTAACTTAAAAACAAAGGATTCTCACAGGCACCTTGAGATTGTGCGGCAGATCAAAATAAATGGTGGTAAAATTTGGATTTCTCATTCAGTATAACACAAAAGGCAATGCATAATACACCCCCACCGACGAATGTGCATGTTATAAATTCCCACCTTTTTTTTTTATTCCTGCAATTGGTCATCAATGCAAGATGTTTACTTACATCCAAGTCAAACATTGTTTTGGGTCCTACGCTTCATGCTACTACAATATTGGAGAAAGTATATATGAACTCGGACTTTCAAAAACACTGCACATGTCAACCGGCTCAACTGATAAGTAATTCTGGAATATATAACGTAGTGATTGACTGTCTTTATATTCATTGACAAATAAAGGTACGTAAAAATTAAATTAAACAAACATTTACTTGTCAGGTTAATAACTTGATACATTGTTTGATGAAACTATAATAAACCAGCAGAATGATAATCTATACTTTATGGAAGAAATTTCCAGGAGATTGAGATTCAGAATGTGGATTTGTCCAAACTAAGTTCAGTACAAAAACAATAAGAAAAAACATGGTACGGTGAACAAGTTGATGAGTCTGACAGTTTTAATATGATCTACTCACACTTCATTATTTACACTAATGCATGGATTAGCAAGCTTCAGAGTTGAGATCCATAGACTAGTACCAATTCACATTTGACTTATACTAGCACAAATTAAATTTGGGAGTCTCATGATTCAAGTCTCTCCTCTACACTAGCAACGAAACCTGAAATGCATAAACATCAACCTGAATATTATATAGTATACCTCTATATTAACTATTACGCCGAAAAATTATTTTAAATGCTCCGAAAACCCGATTTGGTCATGTAGTCGTAGACACTTTTCTACGTTCCCATTGCCACAAGATTTTCCACACCATGTGTGTCCCATCTCATCACCCTGCCACTTTCTGCATTAAAATCTTTGCCTGTTTCCCTCTAATCTCCCTCCCCCTTACTTAATCCACCAACTCATCATATCTTTCTTATCACGCTCCTCTTTTTAGCTCTCATTAGTCCCGACTCACTCACACTACTTCACTCCACTCCACTCCACTCACTAGTATGCTCTGACTGATATATTCTGATCTTCTATTCATCAAATTCAGCAGAGTTGTTTCTTTTTTTTGTTTTTTTTTTTTTTTTGCCTGCACAACATTTACATGATATGGCTCCACTTTCTTTGTACTTGAGTTTTAGAAAGGTACTTCTCTTCTCATTTCTTGTTTCTACACTTTTAACTTGTTTCTTCTTTGTTTTTACCACTTCTCATTCTCACTCTCAAAACCCACAAAACTTTCTTGGTAGAAGAAATTTACTGGGTAAAAATGACATAGATTTTGATGATGATAATGATGACTCTTTACTCTTAGATGTTGTTCCTAGAAAAAAGAAAGCTTCCTCTATAAGTTCTGATGCAGAAAAAGATGATACCTTTCTGATCAAAAAGAAGAAATCTTCTTCATCTGATGAAGAAATCTTGCCCAAGAAGAAGAAAGATGAAGAAGTTGATCAAACACCCAAGAAGAAGAAATCTATCACAACATTAGAAGATGTTGAAATCAAACAAGCACAAAAAAAGAAGAAATCTTCTTCTTTACAAGAAGAAGATGAACTACTACAATTATCAAAGAAGAAGAAATCAATTTCAACACCTCCTCCTCCATCTTCTTCTACAAAGAATCAAACCAAAATTATCAAGCCAAAAACACCCAATTCTTCTAAAAAAGATGAAACCAAATCTTCAAACACACTACTCACAATATCAAAACTCAAGCTCAAGAAGCTTAATTCCACTTCTAAACCAACAAATTCCACAAAACCCACCACCAAAAAGTCCATAGATCTGCTCAAAACCGACTCCACGGCTAAGAACAAGACCAAATCTTCCTCGTCCGAAACACTTAAACCTAATAAATCACCTAAATCTTCCTCTTCTATATCAGACACTGCTGATAAGAAGAAGAGTCAAAGTCAGAATCCGAGCCAGAAGCTAAAAAACAAGTCTTCACCCACAAGCTGGATGATGTACCAGGATGTGGACGAGGAGGAGGGGGATCTAGTATCAGAGTTTCGGGATTTACCCACCAAATTTCACCAATCATTTATCCCAGATTTGCACAGAATCTCAACTACCTCAAAAGTTTACCTTAACAAGTACAACAAAGAAATTACCAAAGGGTTCAAACCCTACGTAGGTAATAAATACGCCACGTCAGTCGCAACCGCTATCTCATGTGTCTTCATAATAGTCCCGTTTTTACTAGTCACCTTAGTTTTTAACCGTATTAAAGCGTATTTTTCACTCCAAAAACTCATTATCTTCATCCAAATTTACCTCTCCATCTATTTCTCCATCCTAGCGGTCTCATCCCTAATTACGGGACTAGAACCGCTACGGTTTTTTTACGCTACGTCGCAAAACACGTACGTATGGCTACAAGTGTTACAAACGCTAGCGTACGTGCTATATCTACTGTTACTGTTGATGTATCTTGTGTTAGTGTTCTCTACTAGTGAGAGTGATTTGGGCCAGAAGTTCTTGGGCCTGGGCCAGACATTTGTGGGCTTTGCTGTTGGGCTGCATTATTACATGACGGTGTTTCATAGGGTGGTGTTACGTCAGCCGCCCAAGACTAATTGGAAGATTCATGGGATTTACGCCACGTGTTTCCTTGTCGTTATTTGTCTCTTTGCTCGTGCTGAGCGTAAGAAGAAAGCTTACCTTGTCGAAGGAAGTGAACAAGGCAAAACAAGCTAGATTTTTTTTAGTTTTTTTTTTTTTTTTAATTTTTTACTACTCACAATTAATTTACTTTTTACTATTTTTTTTTACAAGGTATCACAAAGGGAGAAATGAGAAAATTCGTCTCCTGATTATATATTCTGATTTGTATTCAATTAAAGTAATAAAGATTTTACATTTACACTAGTATTATATTGTTATAGTGAGCAAGTGGTTCATTTTGTGTAGGAAAAATGTAAAGTAGTTAAGAGTATGTAGTAATAATCATTATTTGTCATGTGTTCGACCCTAGATTCACAGTTGCCAATATCTCGTTGTGGATTTTGCAATTGATTTGTCTCATAAAAGACGGTTTCTCAATATCATTATACGGTGTTACAAGATAAACTGTTGCAATAATGGATAGGAATCGACACTAAAATGAAACGTTTTCTCAAATTCTCGATTTTATGCAATATAATGCATTAATGAAATAGATTGAGTTGAAGTCGACCATTAAAATGAGCTTTTAAGTAGAAAAAATGGGATACGATGGTAACATAAAATATAACAATCGACATTTAAAGAAGAGAGGTGCGCGCCGTCGGAAGAAAAAGTGTGAAAGCGGTGCGCAAAGCAGGGACAATTCCCAAGGTCTGTCCTTGTCATTTGGAAATTGGAATAGATCGCGTTTTACTCAGAAAGTGAAAAGTGCCGGCTGCCGACGGTCATTGACTCTTGAGAACGTGTCGGTGAAGTTTTGTGCCCGTGACTTGAGTGGGGTAAATCATTGGGCTTGTCATTTTACTCGTTGGCCCATAAATTGCTGATTAAATGGGTTCTAATTGGGCTGAGTTCCTTTTGGGCACCAAGCCGATTAAATGTTGAGTGTCCCAAGTCTTAAAGACCTCCAATTTGTTGTGTGTGTAATTTTTTTTTTTTTTTGAAATAACAATTTGGTTACTTTTAGGACAAACCTCCAAGAAGTTAAAAGTGATTTCATCATTTCAACATGGTGTCTCAATGACATGTTTATTTTTCTTTTTGCGTGAGTTGGGCCACAAATGCAATATTAAAGCCTTTAAGTTTGAACTCAAATTAGATCACGTTTTAATGACTTTACTAGTTAAGCTAGCTGACATCTACAATTTACAGTAATGTTAGCTTCATACTTATTACAAAAGCTACATCTAAATATGTAGAGGCGTTTGATTTAATCTTCCGCGGACAATACTTTATAATCATATCCACGTTATATCAACAATTTCATTATACTTAGCAAACATACATACTTTTGTTATTATTAACAAAATTAGAGTGCTTGAACTTTTGGCCATTCATTTATTTGGAATGATGTAGAGTCATTTTCATGCTAGAGTGCTTAACAAGATTCTTTCTAAAAGCCCGAGTATCGAATCCTTACTATGTGTTTAAACCACTTTAATTACCCACTATTGATTAGAGAACTCCAATGGAGGGACTTATGTTTTGGTTGTGCCACACTAATAATGACAATCATCCTCTATATGGATAAGGACAATGAACAAGTGAATTTATAGCAAAACTCTTAACCAATATAACAAGAGCACAATCAGAAATTGCTATACTATTTACTCTTTTTGTGGATAACAGGCTATTAGGCTTAGTGTGTGTATCAAACAAAATCTACATTGCACTATAGTTCAAGTGGTAAATTCTACCATATAGTATAAGATCACTTTTATGTGTTTTATAAGCTAAAGAAGAACCCTTTTCATGCTTTTTGACTACCAAGTGTACAGAATTTGAGCAATCAAATTCAATCCGTCTTGGATCCTGATAAGTATGATTCAAATACTTAAATTTCTCGTTTACTTGCCAATAGAATTTTGCCCTTTTGACTTGTAAAGCCAACACTTCTCGTCATTGTGATTATCTCTTCATATACTATTGTACATGTACACCAAATTAATTGAGTTTAATGCACCAGGTTACTTTACTAGCCTTGAGTTTTGAAAATGCAGTAATGTGATCCAACTTCACTCACCATTCCACCCCATTGGACCAGCTGCCGGCATTTGATGATTCAAATTTCTTTTTAACTATTCGAACTAAATGTTAAAAAAGTTGTAAAACGAAATGATCAACTTGCAAGTGAAATTCATAGGGAGAATTATACATTATATATAATGTGTCTCGACTCTCGACTACTATCCGGGCTAAATCAATTAATTAACTCGATCATGGTATGGTCTAATCTTACTGGTCGAACAACTCAATACCAGCAGTTAAAAAATACAAATGTGATGCTAAGGTCCGCTGCTGATGAATATTATTAAGATACCAAGTGCATCTTTGGTGGGCGGCTGGCTGCCCCATTGGGTTGCCCGCTTGCCCGAATCCTCCCTACCTTCCACTATACAACTATATCATCCATTCATTTCAACTTACTTGATCATATGAATATATCTGATCTGGCTGGTAGTATCTTTTTTTATGGCCAATCATATGATTCCTAATAAGTAGAAATATGCCAGGTTAGGGATTCTGCCCCCACATATATATATCACAATTATGCAGCTATGTTCAACTAGCTACGTGGAAGATGTGACACGATACGTATAATGATCATAGTACTTACTCCTTCCGACACAAATAGTTTATTTTGCAGTTTTGAAGTGTCATGTGAAGATATATTTTTAGACAAAATGAATCGTTTAGTTGTTGCAAAAATTAGTAAATGTTTCATTCTACATTGCACTCTGTCAACTCTACTTAGTTTTAAGGCAAATGAGTTTTTCATTTAGTCTAAATGTAATCCCTAAGACCCTAAAATATCAACTCAAAACTGCAAAAAGAAACAGGAAAATATCTATAAATCGGAGGGAGTATGTTCTACCTCTTGTATTGCTTTTACTAGAAAAACTTAAATAAGGCGGTAAGACAAATACACCGTAGAAGTGAAGAACTAAACAGACAATTGGAAAAGGCTAAGCTTGCGAGGGTGTCTTTTAACAATTTTTTCATTATACATTTGGTTTTGCACCTAAACATGTACAATGTATTGTCTCTTGTTGGATCAACATATTCAAATAATGGCCTAGGATCTTTCCGAAAATGGATTCTTATACTCCGTATGAAGAGTGCATATATAGCCGCATGGATAAGCTCACACTAATCCGTCAATAATTCAATATGAGAGGTATCGGCAAGGAATTGGAATGTAATCGATTCATGAAGAAGAAAAGGTTCTCTATTGATTTAAGCGTTATGCTGACACAAATTCACTAGTAAAATGCAATTGAAATATTTGGCTATATCAACTTTTAGAAACAAATATCGATCCATTATTATTCCAACATATACAGTCCCCCCCCCCCCCCCCCCCCGATTCTGCTCTTGTCCACAGAATCAACACTTTACAACACAAAATTGGAGTAAACAGCTGATCAGAAAAGCTATGGCAACTTATTCAAAGGGTCGTTTAATCAATTTTAGCTCTTGGGAATTTAGAAGAGTTAAATTTCACTAAATTATCACTCCCCAAGTCCACATTTCATAAGATCATAATCCACTGAAGGCCAATCACATTTGACATTGTATAATATAAAACTATTTATTATTGCATCAAGACTAGAAAATCTAGTTAGTTGCCACTAATAATTTCTTGTCTAGTGTATCTCCCACTCCATATACTTTGTTGCTTCCTCATCACACTACTTTATTCTCCTATATATTCAGCACATTATCCACAAACTGAGGAACACATACAAACTCATCACCAAAACTTTACATTATTCTCCCTCTTTCTTTCTAATACGTACCTTTCGAAACAAAACATACAGAATACGCTACTTCAATTCATAGTGCAAAATTCATGGCTTCTTCATCTGTAAAATGTGAGCTACGAGTCATAGGAGCCAAACACGTTGCGGCGAAACGTAAAGGTTCAATCTTTATCAGAAGTTACATTTCTGCAGGAAACAATAGAAGAATTCAACTGAACACGAGAGAAATAATCTCGTCAAAGAAAGTCGACGACGAATGTTTCTCATGGGACGAAGTTTTTTCCTTAGAGTGTGACGGAGAAGATACTTCAGTCTCCAATCTTAAGGAACAAAACATCGTGTTCGAGTTGAGATGTCGAAACACAAAGCTGAATTTCCTCGGAAAAACGCCTGCGTCGCAACTCATTGCGAGCGCAGAGGTGGCGTGGAAGAGTGTTTTCGAGGCGCACAACATGGAAGTTGTAAGGTGGGTTTCGATGGATGCTGGTAACGGTGAAGGCTTCTGCATGAAGCCTCCTGCTCTGCAGGTTGGGATTAAGGTGGATGTTACGACTAAGGAATGCTCGATGACGATGTCGAAAGAAGAGATGAGGAGGAAGAGAAGAGGGGAGAGATTGAGGAAATGGGATGATTGTGGGTGTATTAGTTCTAAAGGAGGATCGTCATGTGGTTGTTCTTGTGCTGATAATGAGCTGCTTTTAGTTGCTGCTGCTCTTGATGTTTTTTAGATGCATGAGAAAATGCATGTTTCTGTGTATTTTGATGAGCTACTTAATTAACAAATTAAACAATTGTGTATTATTCCTAGTTTAATTCATTTCCTGAAAATATTATAGAATCGTGCGTCATTTTTGCTGGAAATGTTACGGAAGCAATATGTTTTAATTAAATCATGTGATGTCTAGTTCAACGGAAATCATCTCATTTTACGAAATTTAGATGATTAATTAAAAAGCTTGGCCAAATTATTCCATACAATGAAAATCTTTGTTAGATAATGATGTGATATTTATGTGGACAGAACTTGTTTAGAAGACTAGTCCATTGGTCTTAGAAAAAAAGCAAATCTTGTCCATGATATATGCAATACAATTCCACTTACTCCGTGTAACGAAAAAAAGCTCATTCAACGTGTGATTATAACCAATAGTGATTATCCAACTTCGAGTTAACAGTTAAACTCGACTTTCTAAGTTTCTATCTTTTTTGATAAATTAAACTCGACTTTAAATCTCCAAGAGTTATTACTAAATTACTACAATACACACAAGATGAAGATACACCATACACATGTAACAAAGAGGCTTATGATGACTATTAGTCTTTTACTTTTTACTTTTTTTTTTTTCCTTCTAGATACCCAATTGACTTGACTTAAAAAAATCACCATTTGTGAGAAATCGTCCATTTAAATAATCTTTAGATAACAATGAAACTGCATTGAGATAATAACAACTATACAGAATTGTCGGAGTATGTATCTGTAAGTCACTCAACTCTATAACTTGATCAAATAATAACTATCTTAACCACCTGCAACGGCTGCATGCTTCAACATTTTAGATAACAAAGACGCCCAACTCAATAAATAACTTGATCAAACAAAAACCATCTAGACCACCCACTTTTAAACCGAAAAAATAAATAATAAAACCAACCGAACTCACACATACATCTAATTAGCCTGTGACTTGGTGGCTAGTTGACAAAAATAGTACTTCCTCTATTTTATTCATTTGTTTACGTTGAGGTTGAGTTCTATTCACAAAACCCGACCCGACATAAATAAATGAATGAAATGGAAGAAGCTAAACTCGAGAAAAAGTGTAAATTTTGAAATAGAAGCTAGACGTTGATAATGATGTAATGTGTATGCGTTACCACTTGCTTACTGCAACATTCAAATTTATTTGAAATAAAAATCCCCAAAAAATTAAAAACTCAAACCAAGCTCAACTCAATACTTACTGAGAAGAACATTGAAGACGAAGAGAGAGAAAAGTGATCGAGAAGCAACCAAAAAAATGGCGGAGAACGCAAGGAAATCACACACTTCAACTGCCGATCTGCTGACGTGGACTGAAGGTCCTCCTCCTTCTTCACCACCTCCTTCCTCCACTCCTCGTTCTCACCAGGTTTGCTTTTTCTTCCTCCATTTTTCTCTCTCCTCTGCTAATTCTGATTCGCTCTTTGTTTTTTTCGCTAATGAGTTTTTTTTTTTTTTTTTTTTTTTTTTTTTTTTTTTTTTATGTTGAATAATTGCAGCCGTCGGATGCGGTGAGTAAGGTTTTAGGCGGTCAGATTACTGAGGAAGAAGCTCAGTTCCTTGCTAAGAGGTAGTAGATCTGTTTTTTTTTTTTTTTTTTTCTCTCCTTTATTTTTCCGCATTGCTTATTTCATACGCTTCTTTTTCTCTGGCATTATAATGTGTTTCCTGTTGTTGTTGTTTATGGTAAAATTTCAATTTTTGTTGAGTTCATAGTAGCAATTTTTGTTGTCTAGTAATGGAATAGTACTTTTATCAATGAAGTTAATTAGCTGTGAGATTAGCAGTGTGATTTGATTGTGGAATTGTAAGAAGCGAAAAGGCGAAACGGCGTCGTGTTTTTGATGTATTGATAGAATTGGATTGTCTATTGGAATGTTGTATATATGGTGGGGGATGGAGCGGGTGCTTTGGCTCGAGAACGACTCGAAATCAAATCAATGGTTTTGGTGAGTTGTGAGTTGTGACAGGGTGTTTAGGGTTTCAGTCCGGTCTAAAAGTATATGGAAAGATTCATTACTCTCCAATTAACACAATGTAGTCTATTTCATGGCTTAGATGGGAGCAACATTAGATTATTCGGAAGTTTGAGTGTGCGATAGTGTAAGTTACGACCTATAACCTCCTATGGTCAGAAATTTTGGTTAAGATGTGTGTTCCTTTTGTGGTTATACGCCTAAGAATGGTAAGGGTGTGTTTGGCCCAACCTCTTGATGTGTTTCTGGACTGTTTCTGGGTCCTAGAAACTAGAAACTGACCAAACACACAAAACTGTTTCTGATTTCTGAGAAGCACTTCTAGTGGAAATTTGTTCATCAGAAGTAGAAGCTCCAATTTGGAGCCCCTCCTCTAAAAACAGTTTTTAAGGAGCACTTCGGGAGAAGTTGGAGCTTGGCCAAAAAGACCCTAAGTGTTGCTTCGTGTGGGCGATTAATGTAGAGTGTAGACTATAACAAGCAGTGAACTGGTAGCATGAATTGTTATGTTGGATGGGAGTAGTTTTGTTTAACAAATTTTGGTGCCATCGACATGGAAAAAGGTTTTGAGATTCTAGAAAACAGAAAAATAACTCTTACCATATAAAATTTCGTAAAATTGTAATAAGTTATTTGCAATGTTAATTTATGAGTTTATACATCTGTGGAGATAGAATTTCCTAATTTTGCATCATGAAGCACATGCATTTAGATCTTCCCAGCAATAAAGAAGAATTTTCATGTTTTCTCGGTCCTTGATAGGTAAACCTTCAAATGTCCTACATGTTCTCAAATTAGTTACAATAAACACAAACTTTCCACCTATAGATCATATTCGTACGTTCAAAAACAATATGATTGCCTGGTTTTCTTTTCATTGAGCCAGCAATACTGTATTGTAGATCCAATGGTTCTTCAGACCATCGCTCGTTTATCAGTTCTTTGGGTTTGATTAATGATTATGAAGATTGATTTATCATACAATTGCATGACCTGGCATTTGTCTGGAACTTCAGGAAACCTTGCTCTGGATACAAAATGAAGGAAATGACTGGCAGTGGAATATTTGCTGGGTCTGGCACTACATCAGAATCTGGAAATGGCAATCTCCAACCAAATAAAACTGGGCTCCGTGTTTATCAGGTTTCACCTTGTGCATTCCTCTTATTTTTCTCATCTAAGAGTTCGTTGCACTACCGAATGTCTGAATGCATGAGGATAACCCTAGACTTTATCCTCTACAGCAAGCTCTTAACGGAATCAGCCAGATATCATTTAGTCCTGATGAAGATGTTGCGCCCAAGAAACCTACTTCTCTGCCAGAGGTAGCGAAGCAGCGTGAACTGAGTGGCACACTGGAAGCTCAGCCAGATGCAAAGACAAAAAAGGCATTGTCGGATGCCAAATGCAAGGAGCTTAGTGGAAATGACATCTTTGGGCCACCACCCGAAAATCCTCCTCGGTCACTGGCAGCTGCTCGTTCATTGGAGTCTAAAGAAAAGGACATGGGAGAACCTGCACCACGGGCTGTGCGGACATCCGTTAGAGTTTCCAATGTAAGTATACTTTATCATCTAGTGTGGCACAATCTTCTCTCCCCTTATTTTGTTAATATCCCTGTCCCTTATCCTGTTGGGGCTATCAGAAATCGTTACCATATTGACTACGATAAGTACCATGATGCAATAGTTTCAGTTTGGAAATGCAAAATATCCGACCACTATTATTTACTATAAAGCAGGATTTACTAATTTAGCTCTTTCAAAGATTAATATTGTTTAGCTCACAATCCCGGTTACATTATTAGTGATTTGCTGTTTGCTGCATATCCCTCCTGCCTTCTGTAATTATAGACTTTTAGTATCTATTTGACTTGAAAGTGAAGGAGATCAACTCAAATTATTCAACGCTTTAAATGTGTGTAGCCTGCTGGAGGCCAGAGTAACATTATGTTTGGTGATGAGCCTGTGGTAAAGACATCGAAAAAGCTCCATAACCAGAAGTTCCAAGAGCTGACTGGTAATGACATCTTTAAAGGAGATGCTGCACCGGGGTCAGCCGAGAAGTCACTGAGCAAGGCTAAGCTGAGGGAAATGAGTGGCAGCAATATATTTGCGGAAGGGGAGAGAGTCGAACCCAGAGACTACTTTGGTGGTGTACGCAAGCCTCCTGGTGGAGAAAGCAGCATCTCATTGGTTTAATATATCGCTAAATTTGTCTCCCTATCCCACTGTACGACAGCCTGCCTGTAGTTTATCAGAGACTGGACCGCCCAATTCTACCTTAGCGCATCTCCCGTGAGAGGTATGTTAGCTAGCTGGCCAACTGTCATTGTAGTACTTAACTCATGTAACCTGAATAATTTAGTTGAATACTTTCCATCTGATGGCATCGTGTTATGACTTCACAAGTACTGAAGCCACCATCCTCGATCCCATGCACTCGATTATATCATTTAATGTGACGACTTGATTAGTTTTCTCCTGAGTATTAATATGATCTCACACCAGTATGTGCATTGTTTTCCCTGTTCTGTTTCTAGCGCTTAAGATTGCAGTAAACAGGAATCTGGTTCTTCATCTGATAATATTATTCAATAAAACATCCGGAGTACATTAAAGCAGGAAAATCAAATCCTGACAGCAGCAGGTAGTCTGGTATGGAAACACACAAGGTAATACTATTACACATGATGTTGCTCAGGCATTCTCAGCTCCAACCAACTCAATCAGCATCTTCTCGTAGTCTCCACGAGTATCCTTAGCTATAGCACGGTCAAGATGGACGGTGTTTCTGCGATAGTACTCTTCCTTGATCCGTTGCATGTCCACCTCAACACGAGTGGCAACAACTCTTGTGAGAGCACCTTCATCGGTACCCATCTTGTTTATAGCCAGACGAAGAAGCTTCTCAAAGTACTTCTCAGGAGTGGTCAAGCACTTGATGGTTGCCCTCAGAAACTTCTGGTAATCATCTTTGGGATCTTCCTTCAGATCCTGCAGGAAATTATCGCAAAAGATGGCATTAGCTACTACAAACCGCGGTCTGATAATTACAGGGATGACTGATGACTTGGAGAGTCTAACTCTGTTTAAGTAGGCACTGTAATAATTGAAATGCAATGGTGTGCAGACCTTGGTAATAGCATGGCCGAAGTCGTTGTTGTAGTGGTTCAGTGTTGCACTCAGCTGTGCTTTGCTCCTTGTGGCAATGATTCTGATGAGTTCATCATCGGCATAAGCCTTGTCAGAGATCTTCTCATGAAGAATCTTAGCTTCGGATTTCGCAAGATGGGCGTTGATCTCAGGCCCCTCATATCTGTATGAGCTCACTAGAGGAACCAAAAGCTGCGAAGGATCATAGAAATAGCTCAGTGATGAACCCATTCACGAAAATAATTATGCAATGGCCTATTGGTGACAAATTTTGGTCTATCGGTAACATGAACTTTTCATGTCCAAGAGACCAAAACGTACTCGTATGCTGTGGGCTAAACTTAAAGTTCAGGACTGAATGTACCTTGCGGAAGTCACCAGTAGTGTGATGAGCAACATCTTCTTCAAGGGACTTCTGGAAACGAGCATGATAGGCACGCCTCGCGGCAAAGAGTTCATCAGATGATCTTGTGCAGGCAACTTCAAGGAGAACCCAGTTGCTTGAAGTGAATTTCTTGGTAGCTTCATTAGCAAGATATGCGTCGCGCTCGGGAGGATCTAGGGTGAACAAATGCACAATCCTCTGCACCACATACAGAGACAATAACATAACATCAATACCATGTACAGTATATATTATATAATCAAGATTATGATCAAATAATAATGAAAAGGGATAAAATCAAATCACCTCAAAATCACTAGTAAGCTCTTTGTCGAGAGCTTTGAGGAGATCTTGTCCATGGGTTGAAGAGTAAACCTCACGGATCATCTTACGTTGGGTAGCGTTTCTATGAGCCAATATTGTTATAATCAAGTCCTCGTTCGTTCCCCATCCTACAATTGTCAATACCAACATACGTTCAATGATATTAGTACATTATCCTAGAATTTTAGGCAATCTTACCCCTAACCAATACCGACTCCGATCTTACATGCTACGCAGCCTTACCCCGTAAGAATTTAGCTCCTACGGAAATAAAACACTTTTGTTCGTTCTTTTAGATTGTTAACGTTGTAATATAAACCGATCCATTAAGATTTAAGAACAACAGAGTATGTAGTAGATGCTCATAAAAGTTATCTTGTGTTCAACCTTTAATTTGAGCATAGATCAACCATTATAAATCAGATCAACGTAATGGTACGTACGTATTGGAATTAACAGATTGTATGGATCAACCTATTACAAGTTACATGGGAGCATGACTCTACATCTATAATGTAACAAAAATATAACTAGATAATTAAAACATTATATGATCAACAACACGTCCAGATCACCATAACACAAATCTAACAAGTCGACAACAAACAAAAAGACGTAGTTAAAGTATAATTTGGGGTCGACAAACATGAACGGTCCAAAACCGAAAAAGAACCAAAGAAAGAAGAAATGGGACCTGAAAAGGCTTTGTGGAGCTGCTCAACATCCTCGGTGACGTCGGGGAGCGCGGCGGGGACGGTGAGGGTTGCCATTTTTTTTATGGGGTTGGTATGTGAAAAGATGGGATCACAACGAAAGTATAAATATGAGTGTTATTATGAAGATCTCTAAATAATGAATGATGGATAGAATTGCCTTTTATTTTTTTATTACAAATTGAGGATGCGATTGGTATTACCAATTTTGTAACAAATCGTAATGGCCGGTGTGATTGATTTCCTTGTCTTTACATCTTCACAAATGTGGCGACACTAAACCATTTTCTACCCCTTTTTTAGGTGATTTTGTCCCTAAAGATCTAGTAATTTACTCGCCCGTTGATTCGCTGATCCGTCACATCCGAGTTTATGAAGCTACGTACATTCGCTTATACAGTTATACTTGACTTGATTAATATCGTCATTTCCTTCACTTGACGACGGTCTAATTCAGAGCATAATATGAAATCTTTTTGGTAGTACCATCTTGGTTCATGTCCCACTATTCAATGTTTCGTTTGATTTTGGTGATAAAAAAATCTCGCTTGTTAATACGATAAGTAGACAAAACCAATAAAGTCTTCTATAAGTATAATTATTTATGTGAAGTTGTAATTTTGTAAAGCATAACATTGATTATCAAAACGATCGTGATTAAAGGTGTACCGCAATAATAACTCCACACAACAATCCCACGACCTACTTTTTTGCATTGACTTCAGCTAAATTTATATTGACCCAAAAAAATGGGAAAAAAATCAAATTAAAAAACGACTCCGCTGGGGATCGAACCCAGAATCTCTGGTTTCGTAGACCAGCGCCTTATCCATTGGGCCACGGAGTCATGTTGATGTCTTATCATTTACATAATATCATTGTCTAAATAACAGTGTAGCGTCATGGAGAAGCAAAGAAAACGCTGACCATGACTGGTCTCCTACTACTCCCTATTGCGGATTAGGAAGGTTTCTCTTTAGTGGGTTGATTTTTCATTTTTGTGTCTTTACCATAACAAATTTTTTGGTGGCAACAATATGGAATTCCAATGTTTTTGAAGATATAGAAGAAGAGTAAGTTTTGGGGAAGAAATGGTTGTAATTTAGGAAAGAAAGAGTTGTTTGATGATTTCAATTGGTTTTTAGTTTTGGGGAAGAAACAAACTTTGATTACAAGCTACATTCAATTTTGAAGAGTTGGTTTGATTCTTTCATCTGATTTTAATTGGTCGATCAATTGAACTTTTGATTTAGAAGATGGGAAAGCAGCGATCTTTGAGGAGTAAAGCTGTGAATCTTGTATCAGACTTTACTACTGTTCTTCTCAACCCTATTTCTGATAAACCCTCCAAGAACCCTCCTCCACCTGTATGTCTCTTTTTCTCTCCTCTCTTCATGATTTACTAGCTTATGTTTAGTTTGATTGATTGTTGTGCTGGGTGTTCAATTTTTGTGCAATTTAATTTCTGGGCTTTTGGTAATTGGCTGATTTTGAATGTACCCATTTGGTAATTGTTT
Organism: Spergularia marina; assembly: GCA_963680865.1. Classification (NCBI taxonomy): domain Eukaryota; kingdom Viridiplantae; phylum Streptophyta; class Magnoliopsida; order Caryophyllales; family Caryophyllaceae; genus Spergularia; species Spergularia marina. Next base: position 30,540,067 of record OY804545.1, on the reverse strand, counting down.
GGAGTGTTGTTGACTTCTGTGTCATCGGTGCACAGTCTCTCTATGTTTCAATAGGGGGTAAGACTTGCGTACATCTGACCCCACCTTACCCCGCCTTATAGCGAGAGCCTTTAAGGCGCTGGGGTTATGAACTTATGATGATGTTGTTGTTGCGGCTGATTTCTGTATGGATTGTGAAATTGGAAGTAGAGAAAGATTGTGGGTGTGTGTTTGATTGTGTAATTTGTGGGGCATTTGTGGCTTTTTTAGGCTAATGAAGTTGAGTCAGAAAGAAGTGAAGCTGAGCCAATTTCTGAAGAGGGTACTGCTGTTGATGGACCTGATACATCATCTTTCACAGCCTTTCTTTATTCCTTGTTAAAAGATGATTACTTTAGTGCTGATAGAGATAATGGCCAGCCTGATAAGAAACCAACAGAAGCACCCGAAACTGAGCTAGGATCGGAGAGTGAAATCGAGAACAATGCTAAAACTGAGGCTCAGCCTGTTGCAGAATCTGGTAATGGTAATGTGGGGAGGGTGGGTGGTGGAAGGAGAGGGCTGTTGTTAAGAGGGAAACAAACTGTCAGCAAAGCTATGAGTTATGCTGCCAGATTAGCTTGGTACCGTAATCAGGCATCACAGAAAAAGGCGAACTCTGTAGCTGAAGCTGATACTGATGCCGATGATAAGACTGAATGCCAAGATGATGAAGGACATGTGGGGTCAGTGGAGAGTGATGATGATCAATTGTCCTTGGCTGATCTTCCGGATATGTCTGAGCCTTCCATGCTTCTGTCATCAGGCACTCGTATGAAACTCTATGCTTCACTTCCATCGCTTGTTAAAGGGCGAAATTGGGTACTACTATACAGGTATTTTGTAACTTATTATTTGCATATGCACTTGTTTAATGTATATGTGAGTGTTATGCCATGCATTGGCACATGCCCTCATGTATGATGGCTTTCCTGTGACGCCCTGCAGTACATGGAGGCATGGGATATCTCTTTCAACCCTGTACCGGAAAAGCAAGCTGTGTCCGGGCCAGAGCTTGCTGGTATAGTTTTCGTCCATTGTTTCCTTCCTCTATGTAATGAGTTTTATTAGAGTTCCTAAATCTCAGATCGCTCCTACCCTTTTCTTTATTACCATCAGTAAAATAGACAATGTTCAAGCGCTTCACTTTTCCCGAGTTTAACTCTCAAACTCCAATTGGCCATTTCGTATGTGTGATTATGGTTACCTGTCAGCAAAACATGAACTTGGAGTACTGGGCAACTACATTCTTTTTGCCAATTACTGGTGACTGTCATCTTTTTTATAGAATCATATCATGCGGGTCTTTCAGCTTGATAGAATAGTTGTATAAACTTGTTCATCTCACAGAGTTCCATTAAACTTGACTCTCCTTTGATTTCTCTTGAAACAACTTCAATAAGATATCAAGGTCTTGTACCGTGTAGCAGAACATCATTTGTAAATATCAGCTTCTGATAGCTTACATATGAAAGGAGATTATGTGAATTGTTGCTTAGTTTCCCTCATGTAGGTATGAGGTATCTTATGCTCGTTTACCACGTCACAGGTGGTTGGGGATGGAGAAGGTGCAGTCTTTGGTGGCTTGGTTGAGGCACCTCTAAAACCAAATATAAAGAAGAGGTATCAGGTGAGTTATATCAGCATACTTTATTGAGTGATGTATATGTACAATTTTTAATGCCACGACATGTACAGGGGTCAAACAGCTCGTTTCTTTTCACAGATGCACCCGGCCAAGCAGTTGTTTATCGTCCCACAGGTATTGATACATGTCCTAGATTATGAAACAAGAAGTAGTGGGGTTGTTTTTATCCTATGGAGTTATACTTATACATAGCGTACAATAGTCTTGGATTTTATATCTTCTGATTGGACGACACTATAAGAGGCTGATTCGTAAGAAACACACTAGTAATGTGATTATCACCTGTGTTGTAGAGATATAGGTTTGGGCTATTACTTAATATCTGTACTGCGCTGGTAGCATCATCTATTTTCTTAAAAAGTTATTTATTCGCACCCTTCCTTGCAAGTAAGGTTGATAAACCATGCACGACTTGCTGCAGGTGCAAATCGATATTACACGTTGTGTTCTCCTGACTTTCTCGCGCTGGGAGGTGGTCGTCACTTTGCACTATACTTGGATAATGACCTGTAAGAATTCGTTCCTGCCAACTTTGTTTTTCTCATCCTTTGCTGTGTCAATTCAACTATTCTTTAAAAATTGGAGGTCCCAGCTTTAGAAGAAACAGTGTTTGACCACCATAGCATGTCTCTAGTGACACTCCTATACAGAGCAACTTATTGCGCCATTTTGAAACAGGCTGATGGGATCCAGTGCAGCTTCCGAAACCTATGGAAATCCTTGCCTTGCACTTTCTGAGAATTTTAAGGTCAAAGATGTTGAGGTATGTTAAAGAGTTCACCATCGCATCATCTTATTCATTTATGTTGTGTGCATGGTCTAAGCTGTTCAGGCTTCTCTCAATTGTTTGTGGCTACATCAGACGAAGTCATCGTTAAAATCTCTGCGTCTTATTTACATCATGCAGTTGTGGGGCTTTGAATATGCTTCGAGATACGAGGAAACACTTGCTTTGAGCCAGAATGAGCCTCCTGGGATTTGTAGATGGTGACTTGTTAGCAGTCTGTACGATCATCCACCAGATTAATTAGGCTGTTTCGTGGTTATAGTTTTGCTAGCTACTCATCCAACTAACCTGTAAATGGCAACCCTGTGTATATGACTATATGACTGTCTGTTACATTATACCTAAAAGAATAAACCTTGAAAGGTACTCCCTTTGTACATATGTTATCACGGCTGTATAGAGAAGAAGTTTGTCATCGTTATTTTAGAGTATATTCATAGTATATGTGTAGAATACTACTCGAAGTGAAAGTTGATGGCGCGACATTGTTGCCGGTTTCCTGAACTAAGAATTGATCAATGACTTTGATATCTATCTTTTGAATGACAATGTCTTACTACTCGGCCAAATAGACTAATTTGCTATACCCACGAAAAAAGTGAGAATGACATTAGTCACTAGTCACTAGTCACTGGCTCACTGCCCTTGTACAGCCAAACACAATTAGCTAGCCGAGAAGTGTCACAACTCTGACTCGGCTCAATAAGTAATTGTCATTTTGAAGGCATTATATGAATTGCAGCAACACATTGCAACTAACCAGTAACAAAACTGGTTATGTTTGCGCTTATTGAAATTTTTCGAGAACTGGTGCCATGGAACGGTATCTAAATATCCGATTGGAAGCTCACGAGAAAGATACAAAAGGAGGACCATGAAAAAGAGGTTATTTACAGCAAATGAGGCGTAGCTCATGTTAAGAGAAACAAAGTATTGTTCGAGAAAGATTACTGTAGATAGCAGAGGGGTGAGAAAAGAAACTGAGATTGTGTAACAACCTAGAACTAGAAAAGCAAGAAACAGACTAATCCGAGAGATATCACTTTCAGCCAGGCAAAGTCTCTTCACCCTTGGCCAGTTGCCCGAGCTAGGAGGAGGCAAAGACTAGCAATGATCGACAATGAGATTAATAAGCCTTGTCCAATACCCCTCTCCCTTTCTCACATTGAACTTCTCTGCCACAGCTCGGGAACAAGGGAGGGCGAGAGATTTTTTAGGGCATTCATACGACAGTAGTGGTCTTTGCCATAATTCCATCTTGAACGCCTGGAGCCTTGTAAGAGTCAATAACTGGACTATCAATCTTTGCACCCTCTGCTTCATTATAAGCAGCTTCGTGAACTCCAAGGGCAGCACGGCCTGATGGATCAAGGTTCTTCGACCATGTTGCATCCCACTCTACTGCTTTTGCAGTACTGCATGCTACGGTTGGACCACCTGGAACTGTTTGTCTGGCGGCACTCTGCTCAGAAATTATTAAGAGGTTAGAACATTATTACATTAAAAGAAATGATATATAAATGTTGCTTTAGCAATGAGATGCCCATCAGAAACCTATCGAATTTTATATTTTAACGAGCTAACCAAAACATCAGTGGTGATTTTACAGGGACATTGCACATTTTTCTTTGCTATGCCTATGTCCCCCATTGTTGACTGATACTTCTTTATCCGTAACATCTCGATACAAAGTGACTCACTATTTACAAATGACTATATTCATCATCACAAAAAAAAAAAAAAATAAATAAATAAATAAATTTGTTGTGTGAGAATGTGTGACAGTATGGTCTTTACTCTTTACTATTACAACAAGCAGAATAGAAGTGTGGGAAGGAAACAAAACACCACAAGGTCCACAACCCTAAAGCAAAGCAAAAGAAGATTATGAAATGCAGGAAACAAGGACAAAAGATAGAAATTAAACCTTGGGAAAGAATTTCTCAAAGATTGCCCTGTAGTAGTATCCTTCCTTTGTAGTAGGAGTATTCTCGGGATAAATAAAACTTGCTTTGGCTAACATTGCATCAGTAACCTGAAAGGTAAAATGAGAATATGAGATGTAATTTAAAATGGCATGGACATAAACTAAGGCACCATAATCAAATCAAAAAAAAAAAAAAAATCAATACTCCATACATGAGAGTTTGCGTGATCCTTCAAACCATCAATCCAACTGTATCCCACTCCATCACTGAACTGTTCTTTCTGGCGGTATAATATGTGCTAGAACAACAATTATAAGAAGTTAATAAAAATCAAAATAGGGGGAAAAACAAATAAAAAAGGGAAAGAAGGATACATGGCAGTTAAAGTAAAAGGCCGGATCAAAGCAACAAATTCACAGAAAACGAAATCCCTACATCCCCATTATAGCTGGCTGAAATCAAGGGTCCACCAATTCAACATACTGCAAAGGACTAACACTTTAATAGAAGTATGCATGAATACCTTAGGTAGATATGGCCTCTTATCATCATCAAACGCATTACGTAAAACCCACTTCTCAATTCTGCCCTTGTCACGGCTGATCTGCAAGTGTCAAACCATGCCATATGTATATGAAAATATCAAATTGTCAAAGGAAGTGGAGAAAGGCAGAAGTCAGATAATGTGCGAAAATAAATTGCATATTTCAGGCCACAAGCAAGACACTAGAGTTGTACAGACAATTCTATGGACCATGTGCAATTCAGTGACTACTGGCAAAACCAAGACTCATGCTGATTCAAGAGTATACAGCAATATCTACATCGCAGCACAAACTAGCAGCTTAGAAGCATGCCCATTGATGTCAGAATGATTCTACCACAATCTCCAAGGGAAAACAAGAAAAACTAACAAAACGAGGAGCACTGAGGAACCAAAACAAGCAGGACCATTCTATATACAATGGAATAAATCAACTAGAATTCACAAGGGTGTCAGGTATGATGTAGAATAACCACTTCTCACTGAAAGATTGCAAGAAGAAAGATAGCTATATCAAGTACCATTTTCCACTCTGGATCTATGCTCATTGCAACATTGATAAACTCTTTATCCAGGAAAGGGACACGAGCTTCAACCCCCCAGGCTGATGTTGACTTATTGGCCCTCAGACAATCATACTGGTGCAGGGCTTTAATCTGAGCCAAAAAACTTAAGTCAAGGACAACAATAAAAATGCTCACAAAAAGTAGCTCATGGAAAGTGTGCACATTCAATACCTTTCTGCAAGTTTCCTGATGTAATTCCTCTTTGTTAGGCGCTTTATGGAAATACAAGTAACCACCAAAAATTTCATCTGATCCTTCACCAGAAAGAACCATCTTTACCCCCAGAGACTTAATTTTGCGAGACATCAGAAACATGGGAGTGCTAGCTCTAATAGTTGTAACATCATAGGTTTCAGTGTGGTAGACAACCTCTTCAAGCGCATCAATGCCTTCCTGAATTTCAGGACAAACCACATTAGTTCAAGCAATATAGCTAACAATATATCTAAATCGTATAACTTTGTGACAAAACCTGCCTGAACGGTGAAATAAAACTCATGGTGTCGAGTTCCAAGATAATCGGCAACCTCTCTGGCAGCTATCAGATCTGGAGAACCCTGAGTAGAGGATAGTAGGTTAAGTTATCTCAGACTGACTTGATAGGACACTTGTTCAACTCCCTAATCAGGAAGTGTAGAACAATAAATAAGCTAAACATCACACATCAATATGCCTTTCATTCCTCTTGTTCATGGCCCTCTGCCAATATTTCGTCTAAAAGCAACAGTAGCAATGCATGAAAAAACGCGTTCTGTGATTTTTTAGATATGGCAAAAGTTCACAAAAATCTAAAGGCAGTGTCACCTTCAAACCAACACAAAAGGAGTGCAACTGTGAACCCCATTGGTGCGCCCCTTCTGATTCTTCCAAGTGACGTGATGCAACAGCAGCAACAAGAGATGAATCCAGTCCACCTGACAGAAGTACACCAAATGGGACATCTGTCATTAATCTCTTAGTCACGGCCTGCAAAAAGATATGAGATAAGGTAAGAAATATTGGCATGGAAATCCCAAAGGAATAAATTTGCAAAGTCTTCTCTCTAGGATAGGCTGTACAAACTACAAAACTTACAAGAGATCTGTAGTGCACCAACAACAAGAACAAATGAAGATGTGATGCTAAGGAAAATGAAGCATCAGTCATACTATACCTTTTCAAAAGCCTTGCGTAGAACCATAGCGTCGTATGGGGTTGAGGGTATTTGTTCTGTGAACCATGGTGGGTTGAACCACCTTCTTAACCCACCTGTAGCACATTTTGGAAAAAAAAAAAATCATAATTTAGGTCTAAAACAATGCCATGGGAATGCATGATCATTTGTTAACAGCCAAAGGAACCTCAGACATTCTGTGAGCTAGAAGAGAGGATACCTTGTTTGCTTGAATATATATGCCCAGGAGGAAAAGCGATGAATTGCTCACAGTCATCACTTAAGGCTTTCATTTCTGATGCAAACCATACAGACCCTGGAGATATAAACATAATGCAAAGATGATCAACCAATCAGACAAAAATTATTCAACCACAGCATGCAAAGCAAAGTGATTGGGGAGGAAACTAACATACATGAATATAAATAAAGCAAAGACATTTGCTAGAGTTTTCCAGAAGTGTCAATGTCACGCGAATAAGCACATACAAAGGCTACCAGACAAAATACACCACTCCTTGAGATTCAAATGAGCTTCACTATTTATTACTTAACATGACCAGCTTTCACTTCTAGGCTCTTATGGTTGGCTAATGCCAAAGGAAACGCAATGCACTAGAACATTTAAGAGAATACAGACCAAATGAGAACATGAAGCTCTAATTGGATGCTCTGGACCATTGGCCGAATCACAGACACATTAAATAATCAGCAATCTTAATAGGGTGAGAAAGACATGCTGAATTATTGGAAAGAGTGTGGCTGAAATTCCTCATAACAGGCAAGAAAAGAATTCATGCATTAAACCATCAGATAAAAATAAAGCATATATTTTGCAAAATTCGAAGTAGAAAACTTCACCTACCATCAAGACCCCAACCCATGTAAAGTGGTGTGATACCAACACCATCACGAGCTGCAATGTAGCTATTATCACGGGTATCAAGAAGTACAAATGAGAACATTCCATCGAGCATGTCCACAAACTCCTCCCCATACTCTTCATACTGGCCATATAAGAAGAGCGCTATTAATCTCAAAAGATATAAATATAGATACGAAGATGAACTAAGCTACAAGTATTTCTATTCTTTTTCATTTTAGAGTGCCAGAATCTGCAGTGATTCAAAAAACATAGACATTCGAAGAAAAGTTTGCTCTACTTCCTATAATTAAGGTACTTACAAGATGAGCAATCACTTCACAGTCACTGCCGGTACGAAACTGATGCGAAGTTAACTTCTCTCTTAATTCTTTGTGGTTGTATATCTCTCCATTAACCTGACAAAATGATCCATAAGTCGTGTAAATCACATAAGCAAATTGACATACAAGACTGCGGACATATAGAAAGAAGCTACTGCCTACTGTATTTAAGTAAAATTGGCGGTGTCATAAGTGCCACACGTGAAAAACTCTAGTAAATCTGGAAAATACACAAAATCACTCATTGGCTTTGGTAGATAGATTAATTACTGTGACGATGATGGTTTTGTCCTCGTTATAAAGTGGCTGATCTCCAGAAGTGGGATCAACAATAGCTAACCGCTGATGAGCAAGATAGCAGTTCTCATAACAGTGTAACCCGCTCCAATCAGGACCTCTGTGCCTCAACCTATATGTCAACAGAAGAAAACCAATCAAGTAATATTCTCCAGGGAAAACAAACAAATGATCGCAGTTTCTTCTAAGAAGCCAATCGATCAATTAAAAAAAAAAAAAAAAAACTTCAGGAAATTCAGGCTAGACAATCAGCAAGGCCATATAACCTCATAAGTAGTCAATCATACAAGCCCAATAATCTTCCGGGCGCAGAAACTCCGGCTCAGAGGCAAGCAATGATTCTAAGTTGTCAATTTTCTCGGTACACTCTATGCTAATGAATTACAGCAAAAAGTAACAAAGTTCATCGAAACAAAAACCTTCATCTAAATATTCTCAACTGACATTTAATTTAGGTTAGTTCAGAGCAGCTCATTTCAGTTCATCCACCATGTACAACAACATCACTCTGAACTTATCTCTCAACGAACTTAGTCACTTACTATACTCCGTATTATTGATCTACCACATTCAATTCACACAGAGATAACTTCGAATTTTGTACGCAACTGATATCTTTCTTTTTCGATATACTTCCATGATGATCACGAAATTCAATTCAGCCGAATTTAGTTTCCCTCAGTTCAGTTCCGCAAAGTTCATTTTGAATGAACACCTAACTTACGACTTACGACCTACATTATAACTGTTCACAAAGCTTCTTCCGAAAGATACACACAAAAACAAGACCAACAGCTCCTTACTCCCAATAGAAATCGACCTCGGCTCATCGAACCACACCGTAAACAAAAGTTCTAAAGTCGTGATCGAATATTCTCCAACAAGATAAGCGAATAATTACAGCTTACAATACCAGCAAACCAATAAACACAATTAATTACATCAAATTCAGCCGATCCTTTACAAACTAATAAACACTAATAATAATTTAAAAAAAAAAAACGAGTAATTTACGATTTACTGAGTCAAATTTATTCGTAATAAACTCTGAAATCAACGATTATATTCTAACGATAATCTATCAAATTAAAAAACATAAAATCAACAACAAATTAGAAGTTCATCAACGCCGAAATAAACAAATGCGCAAGAAAATGCGAGGTTTATACAATTATATCACAATGTTTTAAATCAAATGCAGAACATTTGAAGATTGAAAAAATTGAAAATGATATAACATATGAAAGATTAAAAATAAAAATAAAAATAAAAATGAAGATGAATATTAATACTAATACCTTCGAGAGAGCTCGATGATTCTAGAGCGTTTGGACTGAGAGTTGTCGATGCAACCGAAGACGGCGAGTATTCCACACATTTTGATGATCTTTTCTCTCACCTCTCTCGAAATGTGAATGTTACGCTACGCAAAAATGTGAGGGAGTGTTGTGTGTTTTGTTATTGTTATCTAGTAGTATCTCTCAATTCTATATTCTATGGTTTTTGGGAGACAGTGAGCAGAGAGAGAGAGAGAGAGATGCGGGGCAGTTATTAAAGCTACAAGATTTATAAGGCCGCCGATCAGGACCGTTGATTCGTGTTACTACTGGCTTGAATTGGAAATAAAAATCAGAATCTTTTTGATTTTTAGGGTTTTTGATTGACTGATTCTCGCCTGCTTTCTGATGAATGATGAGTGGTTTTGGATTCTCCCTGCTAACTCCCCACTCCCCCAGTTGTTTGGTTCTCTTGGCACACCCTTTTTATCTTACCCGTTGTTGGTGTGGTGGTATCGTTGAATCTAAAACTCGCTACTTTTAGATTTGTTAGTAATATTAGATGTTTTCGTTCAAGTGCATGTTTTTCTGTATTCGTAAAATTCACGTGATACTCTAAATTGTGGGGGTTTCCACAAAATACCCCAACGATAACTTTGGTGATTACATATAAACTTTGATACTTGACACTCACCACTCGGACTCAGTGCCCATTTGTTGGAGGTGTGATTGTGTTTATGTTAGTTAAGTTGATGTCTTGATGATGTGACATTGGTAATCCTTTTATTAACTGACTTAATAAGAAGGGTAGTCTGAATGTAAATGTTGGACCAGTGGTTAAGAAATCAACATGTTTGGAGCAATGCTTTAAAAATCGGGTTGGACATCAAATCGGTAGTTTTGTGGGTTCGATGGGTCAAAGGGTTCGACCGGATCAAAAAACCGTGTGACGTCATAATTATAAAAATATAAAATGATACAAATATTGCTAAAAGTATTAAATATCCATTGAAATTGTTCGAACCGGTCAAAACAGGTTGAACCGGCCGGTTCTTACCGGGTTACCAACGATTCTTGAACTTTAACCGGTGGTTTGGTCCGGCTGAACCCGGTTTTGACCATCCCCCGGTTTATGAGCTAACCGGACGGACCACTAACCGGTTTCCGGTTTAATCGGTCGGGCCGGTCCGGTTTTTAAAACATTGGTTTGGAGTTGTCATAAAAAAGATCAATGACACATCCATAAATGGATACCGTTTTTGAGACAGTTATAACATATCAGAACATATTTCTTCCCCGCCCCAAAAGAAGCATCGACATTTATTATGAAAATGATCTATATCCATATGAGCAAAGGATTTCCAATCAGTTTAGTTCATGTCGTATATCATAAAGTTGTAACGAATTCAATTTATCGCCATTTAATTTCTATAAACTTTAGATTTCTCCATAGATTGGATTTTTGCAACTCGAGAAAGTTTCAATCAAATAAGACCATAAGATTACACTCGAGGCATGGAATCTCCACATAACCAAATTGCAATAAATGATGGCAATAAGTATAGTGGTTTCCGAGACTTATCTCACGTGAAGGAGTGTGATATTGTAAAAAAAATCACTATCGAGTAAAATGATCGATGAATTCTCGGTATCATTTCTTATTGACTAAAGATTTGCATCACTAACCCAACCAAATTGGAACAATAGTGACAACATTATTCGCCCTATCTTGAAACCCAGTAAATAAAGTGAAACCGACGATCACATCTTTGTCTGAAACTTCCCCCTCACTCCTCCTCCGATGGCGTCCACCAAACAAAACGGCCCCAAAACAGCGTCGTCGCCGGAGAAAAACGCCATCAACAAAAAAATCTGGCTTTACTCCGCCCTTCTCACTCTTCAGTACGGCGCTCAGCCTCTCATCTCCAAGCGTTTCATCAGGTTTCTTTTCCATAACTTCAAATTCCGCGATTTTTTTTTTTTTTTTTTTTTTTTTATGTTATTTGTAATTTCATACTCCTTAAATTCAAACAAAATGCGCAAAATTTAACTCCATAATTAGCTTGTCAACTACATTTTTAGGCAATTTTGTTACTCCATACTTTACTAGATTTGGTATCCCCTTTGTAATTAATTTAGTGTTGCACATTTTTTTACAGCAAAATTTTTTGACAGTTAATCGTTGAGTAATTCTTAATTGGCGGGTAACTGATATCCTGCAACAGTTAATTCTTCGTTAAATAGAAGATTTTCATGTACAATTTTAGTATTGGTGGAGTAATCTGGATTATTATTGGGTTCCGAGTTAGGGTTGAGTATTCTTAATTACGCTTTTGTAGTTGGGCATGTGTAGAATTGTACTCGTCTTGTGGATGTCGATTCTCGGGACGTGGGAGCGGTTAATGCTGTTGAAATGAACCAGTTTTAGGCTGTAGTTGAGTGCTGTGGCATTGTCGATAATGTAGCCGTGTGCCCGTGTCTGAGTGCTTTGAAATTTACGTGGTTGGATATAAGAGGATTAACTCGTTGGTTTATAAGTTTCTGTTGTTTTTCCGATGGTGGACACTTGAATGTGAAATTTACTCGAGCTGGAGCTTTTTTTTAATAGAAGTACTTTTTTCATTCGGTTGTAAGTTGTATCATTCGGTTATTTGTTTCCTGTAGGCGAGACGTAATTGTGACATCGTTAGTTTTGGCAAGTGAAGTGGCGAAGGTGAGCAGCTTATCGTATATGTAGATTTGGTTGTTTAAATTTCCAACAGGAGGTGATGTACCGTGTACGTGTATTTAAGCAACTCACTATCATTCTGCAGGTTATATGCGCCTTTGTTGTTCTCATAATCAATGGTAATTTGACAAAAGTATGCAAAGATTGGTCTTTTGTCCGTGCATTGGCCTTTTCAGGACTTCCTGCTGCGATATATGCTCTGCAAAATAGTTTACTGCAGATTTCTTACAAAAATCTCGACTCTCTTACATTTTCAATGCTGAATCAGACCAAACTATTCTTCACAGCTTTCTTCGGATTCATGATTTTGAGGTATGTTTTCTGTCAGTTGATGTCTTTTGTTTCTTCATAAATTTCCCTTAAATCTGTCATCGACCGAGTATTTATTCAGTTGCATGGAGTTATGTATTTATTATCTCGTCGCCACGTTCATTGCTAATTTCTATTGATCCTGTTCCGTGCTCCGGAGACTTTTAATGTGTAGTTGGATCTTGTGATTTAGAGCATATCCATCAGTGCTGCCTCACATCTGGTATATGTGATCAAGCCCTTCCATTCTCTGTTGACTGAAAGGGGGCGCCGCTGCCAGCATTGTCCATTGATTAACAAAAAGAAAAGGTTTCCATTGCATATATAGATAGTGTATAATTGGGAATCCATTTAGGTGCCTTCGGGGTCAACTCATCATTATCCCTGAGCCTACATAAGACAGTTGTACCTGAAATGGAATAACGTTGGATGCATTATTTTCTGGGAGGGTCCATTCTAATTGCGACATTGGATTGGACAAATTTTGTGAAACTTCGCAGAAGCCATCGATTCAGAAACTAGGAGCTCACTATTGGTTGATTATGTGTAGGCAGAAACAATCCATCCAACAAATTGGAGCTCTTTTCCTGTTGATAATTGCTGCAGTACTTCTAAGTATCGGTGAAGGCACAAGCAAAAGTTCTACGAGTAAAAATCCAGAACAAGTGTTATTCTATGGGATTGTTCCTGTCTTGATTGGCTCTGTGCTTTCAGGTTTAGCTTCTGCTTTGTGTCAATGGGCTTCTCAGGTACCTTGAACATCTTCTTCCCTTGTGCAGATCCTTAAATCTCTAAAAATTTGATGTCTTGGTTTTATTGCTATATTTATAGGTCAAGAAGCATTCGTCATACTTGATGACTATCGAAATGTCGTTTTTTGGAAGCTTGTGTCTGTTGGCCAGTTTGTCCAAGTCCCCTGATGGAGATGCTATGAGTAGGCATGGTTTCTTGCGTGGATGGACTCCCTTGACGTTGGTAATATTTTCACCCACTGTTATATTTGTTTGTTAAAAATTAAAATCTGCTTTGTGAAATACGTCAATGTTTACTGAAGGTATATATTTTTTTCGACTGTAAATAGAAGTTGAAGTGATAGTTACTACCTGCTTGTGTTCACTCTTATTTGGTTTGCCGAAAGCTTATGGTCTCTGATTAAAAATTCCATTTCACGTGGTTTGGTTGATGATTTCAAATGCATGTCAAGTACTTGCGCTTAGTAAGTTAGTAAATTCCAACACATGGTTTCATAATGTGGGATCTGGGACGTATAGTTGCCGACTAACTGTGCTGAGTGTACCCAGGTTTGTGAAGTATTTTTGAAGGTTGCAGTGTGTGGATCCTTTGTCCCACTTTCCTGTCCCATTCCATGTACCCCTCCAATCACGTGCGAGTATTTTGGAAAAACTCCTACTGCTCTTTGTTGTTAGTAAACACACAATTATACAATGCGACATGAGACCACCCACTTGTCAACATATCCACTATTTTTCATTTTTCCTTGAAAAGTAATGCCATAAATTTTGTGAACTATGGCTTTCCCCTTCTTTTTTTTTTTTTTTTTTTTTTTCGTTTTCTTGGAGGTAAGAAAAATTACAAAAAAAGGAAGCTAGGTAACCCTTCTGGTTACAGTATGGGTTGATTGTTAAGCCTCGTTGTAAAATGAGACTAAATAATACTGTTCATTCATTTCAGGTCCCTGTAATAGCGAATGCTCTTGGTGGAATACTTGTGGGTCTAGTCACGACTTATGCTGGTGGTGTCAGGAAGGTAGGTTTGTGTAGATTGATGAACAATTCTGGTAATGAAGTATGTTTGACACATTCAGTCACTGGAATCTTTTATCTTGTATCTGAATCTAGGCATGCATATTGCTTCGAAATAGCCGCTGTCCTGTGCCTTGTGCACATGAAGAATTCTTAAGCTTGGGCTAGCATTTATTTATTTGCTTTTCTGAATAGATTCATAACATTTAAGCAGGAGCATTGTGTGCACTTATCTGACATGATGTGTACCTCAATATATCTCCTGATTTTTGTCCAAGTGGACCTCCTATAGGCTATAGCCTTGCAGGACAACGTCACTTTCTCTTTGATGAATATTGTTTGGCAATCTGTTGGCTAGTTTTACTTAATGCGGCGGATCTGCTAGGTTTGCTTTTGAACATACTTTCCACTTCCATTCTGCAGGGTTTTGTTATTGTTTCTGCACTTCTAGTAACTGCGTTGCTGCAATTCGTCTTTGACGGAAAACCACCTTCTCCCTACTGCCTGGTGGCTCTTCCGCTTGTCATTGCCAGCATTTCAATATACCAGAAGTATCCTTACCGCATCAAAAAGAAGGAAGCTTAGAAGGTAATTATTACCAGTTGGGGAAGAAACTGATTTTTGTGTTTGTCTTGCCTCAACTGATGCTGCTGATGGAGATATCTAGATGTAAATTCAAAGGCGTTGATGTTGTGCTACTTATAGTTCATTAACTATTAATCTAAGCGACAAACGGGGTTAATCCCGTCTGCATTTATGAAAATGCATTCTTCAGGGTGTACGCAGTTACGCACTCTCGATTGATAACTCATCGGATTCTTGGGTTGAATTTGTGTAATTACTAATTAGTAGGGTAATGAAACTTCTTATTAGAGTACCATTGTTACCAAAAAAAAATATATGTATTGGATCTTGTTATGACTACAAAATTATTGGTGCTCTCTATTGTCAATGGTGTTGTCTTGGAGGTTCATATCTATTGATGCCATCCGGAATCTGGATCAGGCAGAGATTTGGTTTTGATTTTGCAGTGATCCCTGCTTTCATCAGAAATTTTAAACCATTTCACTTTTACATGCAATTTTGTTAAAAGTATAAACAGGGCTCATTGAGAAATCAAAACCTAGCTTCTGTAAATCAAGTGACACCAAATGCGTTTTCTTCAATTCTTTACATTCAAACTGAACGAATAGATCAATCAAATGGGAGAGTGTAACTCCAACACAAGGGATTTGCTAAAGCTGCTAAACTAGTCTAAAAAGGTGTCAGATATATCGATGAGAAGTCACTAAAGGACGCTCACACAAAAAAGAAAGTGTAAGGTAAATATACTACAAAATCCGTGTTTTATTTTGAATATTTAACATTTTTCAATGATTCAACCCTGATTGTCAAGTTAGGATGATTTTGTTTTGTCATGTACTGTATGTATTAGTGTAACATTGACCCACTCCGAACCCGATTTTTTTCTTTCGATAAATTAAATATCTAATTACTAGTCGAAATGACTCAGACCATATGGAGCGTAAAATTTACGGGTCAGTCAGACAAAACACTCCACTAGGCACACCCCGACTAGGAGCAAATTTTCAGGGGTTTTAGTGGGGTTTGGCCATTTTGGTTTTTCATTAACTTCTTCATCACACTTCAAAAAAACACCAGAAGAGAAATCAACGAAGAATAGGAGCAAAAATGTCAGGAAGATTGGGGAAAAGAGTGGTCAACTTCGCAAATCTCCCAATCAAACTTCTCATGCCGACTACCTTCAACAACATCACCGAAATCGCTCTCAAAACCATCCCTGCTGCTACCAAGGTAATTTCCCCCCATTTCAATTTTCCCCCAATTTAATATTCCCCCAAATTTGATTCAATTTGATACAAAAACCCTAATTTCTGTAATCATAATACATTTTTATACGATCGAATTATATTGTAGATTGAAATTAAGAGGGTTTTGGAATCGTTATACGGTTTCGAGGTCGAAAAAGTGCAAACCCTAAATATGGAAGGAAAGAAGAAGAAAAGGGGCGGTATCTTGTTGGCGAAGCCGGATTATAAGAAGGCTTATGTAACCCTAAAATCGCCGTTGTCGATTTCGCCTGACCTTTTTCCGATCAAGGTGATTAAGGAGGATAAGGCTGATTTAGACAGGCAGAGGAAGACCAGCATTTTCGAGGCTGAGGGTCAGAGGAAGTCACATTGGCTTGAGGAGAAGCGGGCTCGTCTCGATAAGACCCCGCCTCGCCATCACCGTGGTGGTAGGGAGGATTCGACTCGTCCTTATCGTCGTGGTAAGGAGGAGACGGCTAAGTTCCCTTGGACTAGCATGAGGAGTGCTGCTACCACTAGGTAGATTATTACTTGTTTCTTACGCTTTTGTTTAAGCTTGGTTTGTGTTTTGATACTTGTGGCATTGTGGAATTATATGAAAATTTTAGCATTTTCGTGTTATGGGAGCTAAACAAAGTTGTTTTCGTGTGGTAATTGAATTATAACCGAAGCTAGTCATGGAGTTAAAACATGAAAATCTACCTTTTCGTAGGTAAGGAGGTGGGTTTAGGGCTTGGTGTTTGTATTGAACACTTTCTTAGGGAAATAAGATCGTTTTTTTTTTTTTTTCAATTTTCTTGCTTCCATTCAGTCTAGCTTGTGAGTTCATTAATAATAAAAGATTGTTGAATTATAGCAAGGATTTTTCTGATATGCCTATTGTTATACGGTGACACTGTACTGGAAAGATAACTTGTATCTGCTTTAGATGGTTGTATAACTTGTATTTTATATTCAAGATCAGTCAAGTGTCCATCCATGTAGATGTGGGTGGCACTGCTTTCATTCGACAGCTTTGTCGTACTATGGTGTTAAACTATGTAACATGTTGACACCTCAAAAAATCTGTTGTCTGAAGGTAATAGTGTTTCACTTGTAGCATTCTTTGCTACGATTAGCCTTGCGTAGAACCATAGCGTCGTATGGGGTTGAGGGTATTGGTTCTGTGAACCATGGTGGCTAGTATTTTGCTAAAACCCAAAATATGATCTGTAGGGGCGACCACCAAAATTTTGAGTTGTATTTGTCTTGGGCCCATTTTGGACCATAAATCGTGGATTATATACTTGTGTTTTGGTCAATTTTAACGAAATTTTTTAAAGTAGACAAATGTCCACAAAACTTTACCGCCAACAGCCTTGGAGTATCTTTGTTAGATATGGAGGCTAGTTTTTCGGTTAGGGAAGTTCTTTACGCCCTTCCCCCTTTCCCCACACATCACGTGTTGAGGCTAGTGTTTTTTTTTTCTTTTGGAATTACTATAGGTTTTTGGCTCTAATATTGTGCTAAAACCTAAAATACAACTTGTTGAGGCTTCTACAAAAATTTGAGCCACTTTGGGCCAAAAACGTGGATTATAAACTTGTTTTTGCCAATCTAACCAATAATCTTTTTAAGTGGCCAAACTTTTTCAAAACTTCACAATGGAAGGGGCTTGGGGTGCCTTTGTTGGATATGAGGGTAAGCCCTTTCGGCAGACGTCATTTGTTTGAATAATGTTTATTATTTTTAATTTTATGTTTGGGTTGCATGAATAATGTTTATTATGACATCCCTAATGATGCATGCCACACAGTTAATGGCTGGTCAGTAGTTGGTTTTGTGTTTAGGTTTGGCAGAGATCTCGCATTTAGTCACGATGTATGGTGTAGCTGAGTGAATAGAAGTGATTAAGTAGTATCTACATTAAGTTGAGCAGTTCATGCCAAAGTCTGTGTTGCTGACATATGTTCAATGCATACCACACAGTTAATGGCTAGTCAGTAGTTGATTTTGTGGCTTAGGTTTGGCACAGATCCTGCACTTAGTGGTGATGTCTGGTGTAGCTGAGTGACAATATAGGTAGCTTTTGTAGCAATGATCTGGGGTGTTTATGCTAAGGGCATTGTGTTGTCCTCAATTTTGGTCTAGCATCGAGCAGTATGTTGCTCCTGATTGTTCTGCATATACTGTCAGTCGATCTTTTTTTACCAGGAAGGAATGGCTTTTTATGTTTCAGAATTTGGTTCGCAACAGATGAACATGTGCTTTATTTTATGATTGTGTGCTGGAAATCCTGGTTCTGTGACTTCATTTTTCTATAGCTCTGAAATACGACATGGACGTACGATTTTCTGTTTTAAAGTATACAGCTAACTCCACTCTGATGCACATTGCCAAAGTTGCTCGTGATGAAAGATTGAAAGAATGGAAGTGTCTTGCATCTTTGCATGTGCGGGTTTGCAAAAGATCGGCTGCCAGTGTTTGCTTTGCTTTGTGTAGATATCACTTGATCCGACTTCCCAGTAATGGTCAATTACTTTCTGTTTGCTCAAAGTGGTTTCTAGTCTTTCTACTTTCTACCTATACCTTTCCAAGGAACTCTACGTATTGCATGTACACCTTTCCGCGTTTGATGCTTTTTTATTTTGTTTTTCTAAGTAGGGGAGAGCAAAAACTCGGTCCGGACCGAAAACCGGACCGGACCGAGTTAAATTCGCTCCGGTCCTCAGTCCAGGGTTTTTGGGCAAATTCGGTTTGGTCCACTCGGTCCAAGGGACCGGACCGAGGGGGATTCGGTCCAGTCCGGTCCTGGACCGTTGCGCAGCCCTAGGAAAAATGGTGTAGGGATACACGTTAGAAAATCTTTTTTTATATACTCAAATCAATGTGGAGATAAAAACACGGGGGAGTGATGAGGTTTGAACTTTAAAGTTTGCATATATTGCATGGTTTTGCTTGACAAAAGCGATTGTCAGATTACTCAGATAACTTCACACCTTGCAGTTGTATGCAGGACGAGTTACAATTTGAAGTTTGAGGATGCTATGATCTTAATGTGATAGCTTGCCACAGTCCTCTTTGTAGTGGCTTAGATGTTATTATCTTGTCGTAAAATTGTATTTTGAAAAGAAAAAAAAAAAAAAGTCAAAATGGAACTTTAACTAATTTTTTTTTCCAATATGAACTTTAACTAATTTTTGTCTATAATACGGCATTCCGGAGCCAAGTTGACTGAAGTTGGTATATGTAGTCTTCTTAGTGCTTAGTGTGACACTGTGACGTTACATGTTCTTTAAGTAGAGTTTGGATCATCTATGGCACTATTTTGTTCCATCCTTATCTCACTCACAAGATCTTGCCACCCACGGAGTAGTACCTTAAAAGTAAAAAAAAAAAAATCATTTTCAATCGGCGCATCTTACTCGACTCAAATGTAAATGAACATATTATGACGAAGAGTCATCACACTACACATGTATCTACCAAATAATTGATCACTGCGGATAATCTATTCCATTTTTTAATCTCACTTCATATACCCTTCTAATCAGAAATTTACGTCATCCGACTTATCATTGGCGGTCTGTTTAAGTTTTCAAACACAACGTTGACAACTAAATACGGAGGTTAGGCTCGTTACATGACTAAACCCAGCACCTCACGACACGAGGCGACGACCTGAGTTTTACCATTCTACCACTATCAAATAAAAAGTTGACAATTTTATTTGACATTGCATTTTTTGCATCTATGCAAGCAAGCGCGGTGCAACCGTCATCTATGGGGTGATTACGTAAGCCGACAGCTAGACATGCAGCAGGGTATAAAAACTCGAAAAAAAGAAGAAGAAAAAAAAAAAAAGACGAAACGCCTTTCCCTCTCTTTCAGGCGCACCGTCTCTCTCAAGTTTCATCTTTCTCTTTCTCTCCCCTCCCCGCACGTCGTTTTTTTTTCGCGACGAATTCAGATCTACGGTCGTACCGACGCAGCTAAAAAAACAAAAAAATTAAGAATGGCGGTTGTGTCTCCATTGGCGAAATACAAGCTCGTCTTCCTTGGCGATCAATCCGTCGGTAAAACCAGCATCATCACTCGCTTCATGTACGACAAATTCGACACCACTTATCAGGTCATTTCTTCCTTCTATTTCACGCTCAATTGTGTTATTGATCGTCGTGATTGTTAGAATTGTTGCGTCTCATTTACAATTCACGTAGAATTGCTCGTTTTTGACGCGAGATTGTGTTATTGATCGTCGTCGTTGTTAGAATTGTTGCGTCTCATTTACAGTTCCTGTAGAATTGTTAGTTTTTTGTGACGGAATTCATGCGTGTAATTTGGTTGAATTCGTGTAGATTGTTGAATTTCGTTTTAGGTTAATTTTTTTTTATTTGACTATGTCGTCATTGTTAGAATTGTTGCGTCTCATTTACAGTTCCTGTAGAATTTTTAGTTTTGCGACGGAATTCATGCGCGTAATTTGGCGGATTTTGTGTAGATTGTTCAGTTTCGCAACGGTTGTTCAATTTCTGTTGAATGGTTAAGTTTTGCGACAGAATTCATGTGCGTAATTTGGTTGAATTCGTGTAAATTGTTGAATTTTGTATTAGGTCAATTATTTTGATTAGGCGTCGCATTCTTTCTTAGGTTACGACGATCTCGTAATCGTATTTGTAGCTGGACTATCTGTTTGATTATTACTCGTATTCAGGTCTTTGAAGTTTGATAATAATCTTGTTGCATAAGGTTCCCTGTTTTCCTCTGCCTGTGAATGATTGTTGTCGAGGAGAACGTTTAAATTGGTCATAGATTCGGTATTCTTCTCCCGATTTTTTTTTTTTTGTAAATGTTTGCAACGACAGCAGGCCGTCCTATGAGCCTCTCATTACCGACTAAAAACGTATGAAACCATGTCGAAAGCTTGATCTTTACGCTTATGGAGATCGGAATCTTAAATAGTATCTATTTGATCGAAGAAATAACCAACTTTTTTTTTCGTAATCTTTCTATGTGCGGCACTCACACATTGATACTCCTTTTTTAGGAGTCATTAGTTAACTTTAGAACTCATGGGGAGGGATGCTAGTGAATAGATTGTATCACCTTGATTTTGAACCCTACCATATACACAATCAGCATAAGATTGATGGAGAAGTGGTAGGAGAATGATCAAATTTTAATTCACGATTAGAATTTGTGCGAATTCAATTAGTTTGTCGAGATATATGCTTGCCAAAAGTATTGTAGAATCCCTTTATTTCAGTTGCCATATCTTCTACGACAAGCTCACAATTTCATGAAAATGAGCTTTAGCTTCGTGTAACTTTGGCTCGGGGCCTTTTAAGTTTTGATATGCTTCTATTACAAGACTTAGACCAGTTCTATGATTACTTCATTATTGAAGTCTATCAATCAATTTTAAACAACCAAGTTGAGAGTTGTGGTTTGATTAATTAGATTTGTAGTTATTATACTGGCGGCTTTTGATTTTCATCAGATTGTTGTGCTTATTCTTAGACTTGATTGTTTGTCTATTACGTACTCGTATGTCATTGTTATATTGGTTTTTTTTTTTTGATAATATAATCTAACACTACATATTGTCAATTCTATTCAGGCTACGATTGGAATAGACTTTTTATCAAAGACTATGTACCTTGAAGACCGAACAGTGCGATTGCAACTATGGTACGATCCGACTTCTTCTGTTTCAAATTCCTGAAGTAATCTGAGCTGTTTTTTTTTTTTTTTGTCGTTGGAGACGCAAAAACATAAATTTTTAGCCATCGGTTGATGTGATTTAAGTGCCATTAGATATATATGACCTACTCCATTGTCTTGTAAACATGTATTAGCCATCCATAACATACTTTAGCGCTGGCTGATTTAAAATGATCTGCAGGGATACTGCTGGGCAGGAAAGGTTCCGGAGTTTGATTCCTAGCTATATCAGAGATTCCTCTGTTGCTGTTGTCGTCTATGATGTTGCTAGTGAGTGCACCACTGACTTTGTCATGTTAATTTCGGGTTTCATAGACGACATTACGTAGATCTTGTTAATTAACCTTGTACATTGGCATGAAGTGCCAGACCAAGTTAGATGCACTGGGATTATATATACCATCAGTAATATCTTGGGAGTAATCTTGTGCCGAATTTTGTCCTGCAGATAGGCAGTCATTTCTGAACACGTCGAAGTGGATTGAGGAAGTAAGAACAGAACGTGGAAGCGATGTAATTATTGTCCTTGTTGGGAATAAAACTGATCTAGTTGAGAAAAGGTAGGAACCTGGTTTCGCTGAGTTCCATTGTATGTAGCTCATCATCTGTTTGCATGATGATCTGTTTGCAATGTGGAGATGCTTACTCTTTGTTGAGTGATATGCAAGTTCTTTGTATATCGTTGAGGGTGAGTTCTTATTGTTGTTAGTCCATGAAGTGTAGCTTTTGCATCACATCTTGTTTGTTTGTTGATAAGGGGTAACTCAAAGGACCAGATACTTTAGGTAAAACCATGGCATGAGTAGCTTAAAATTCTGCTACTAATTATTGACATTGAACAGGCAAGTATCTATCGAGGAAGGAAATAACAAGGCTGGCGAAGCTGGTGTTATGTTCATTGAGACTAGTGCTAAAGCAGGATTCAACATCAAGGTATACTCGTCTATGGGTTCTCTTACGTAATAACTATTTACCGTTGTCACATGCTTAATCTGATGCATTGGAATGAACTTGTTACAGCCTTTGTTTCGGAAGATTGCCTCTGCTTTGCCAGGGATGGAAACTCTTTCATCAACTAAACAGGAAGACATGGTTGACGTGAATTTGAAGCCTCACAGCAACTCATCCCAATCGGAACAACCGGGATCTGGCTGCATGTGCTGAGAGGAGGTTTAATTTTACGCAGTTTTGAAAGAGAAATGAAACTTGTGAGCTGAAGAGGCACACAGCGCGCAACATTCTATAGGTTTTTGTATATAGCAATACCTGGTTCTCTAATTCATGCGCAGATACTGTGACGCTGCAGTATTGTTTCGAAACCTGCAACTGGTTTTTTTTTGTGAGCTTAATACTCATGGGAGCTCCTTTAAAACACTCATAGACGAAAACGCTCACATAGTTCTGTACTTTGGTGACAAATGATCACATTGTGTTTCAAATTTATTACTTTGATTATGTAGTTGCATTCTGATATTGTTTTCCAATTACCCAGATTCTGATACAGTATAATCTCTGGTTATACCATAAGAAAAGTTGATCTTTGGAGAAACAATCTGTTCAAATTCAATTACTTTTATTTTCTATGGATTTGCACAAGGCATTCTGAGAAAACCACCATGGCACTCGCTCCCGTCTAGACTGCACTTTTAGTTTCAATTCCTGGTCAGGTATTCTTCAGTTGGAAAATGGAGTTGGAGTCGCAACCTCGTGTGAAGTAAGCTAAGATTATCCCACAGATACTCGAGGAGGGGGGGGGGTGTGTGTACAAATCGATCCTGGGAATGCAACCACTATCATAGACACGAACATCCCCAACGAAGAGACTACCGCACTGAACTTTTGGAGCACCATAACTCAAAACCGAAGCTGCTGTAATCATTTTAACTGAATTTCTATATATACATGCGGAAATGACAATTCGACCATATAAATGGATGCGCTGAACATTAGAGACGACTATAATTTCAACCATGGATGTAGCCATCGCTGACTTGTCTAACTCTCAGAGTCAAGTAGATCAACACCAAGGTTCCCATACTCGACCTGCAACGATGCAAGAAGCATGTTTCAGCAAATCACGAACTATATACTCCTTCAAAAGAATGTGGGAACATATGAGACACATATGAGGGAGCATATTCATTACTTTGCACCATCTCTTCTGATCAGCTTTGATTTACATACCACTCTTGCAGAGTTACGGCTCAAAAGTAAAAAGTAAATCATGATGTAAATCTATCCATTCAGATATTCTTATTCCTTCTTAAAAGGAGTATATAACTTTGTGCGGGGGACTAAAGCATCATGGCCTAGAATAACAATTTTTTGGTACCAGATTTTGGTGATGGCATCGGCAAAAGGCGAAAAGGAAGCAGTAGTTATCATCTAGTAAGAACCTTGTAATCATGACAGGTATACCTATTTCCTGTGAATAAATCTTTGCCCTTGGTTTTGTGGAGCAACGGTGATGTAAGAGAATTGCCTAGGTCTAATGACTTGCATATAATTAATGCGATTAAGGTAAAGGCTTACAGAATGGAAAACAAGATGACTATCCGTCTTGAGTCAAACAAACTCGGGCGCTTGCATTTTCTCCATCTGTTATTGTTAACACCATCATGAGCGCGCTCTAGTCCTTGTTTCTCTGTCAATGCATTGTCAGAGGAAGAAAACATAAGTTTAGGTAAAACAAACATCACTTTAATACCTAGTCCTAGGTTATTAGTAATCAACAAACCAGTCTCTAGTCTCTCAAGGTTAACTGTAAATCTTAATTACACTGATCTCTGGCCATAATTCTCTATTTCTTAGTCGACCAAACATTCATTGAAGCAGCCTCGTGCTCAATCACATAAAACACCAATCTTCATTTTCAGAGAGGGGTTCGTCTCTCAAAATTTGCTAATCTAACTAGATAGCAATCTCATAAGTTCAGGACTTCATGTCATGCTGAAAAACATCTTTAGTAACCGGGGAGGGGTACTTATGATACTGCAGGCTGCTACAATGAGGAACACAACTACAGAAGTACACATAGAGCATTCAGTATAACTGTGTAAGTGTCAAAATTCTCGTCTCAATCATAATCCATCTCTTTGAAGAACAAAATAGATAGCTCAGATGCAGTTAATACCTTTACCATCAAATTTCAACAACATTAAGATGTGATTCATAAACGGCTGTATGGACTCTCCACCAGTCTGTAAGCTGTTCTGCCTTCGTAATGGCTTCTGCAAGAGGTAAAAACATAATCAATAACTTAAGCACAACGACATCTGGGTCGACTATCATGACTGCAAGAAATTGCACAGTATAATTTATACTTCAAGCTGCAGAACTGGGAACTCACAGTCATTTTCGAAACATCATTAGCACCCTGCTCGATATCTACTGTGACTACACAAGGCGGAAATGGGTCTGAAACCTCCATATGATCAACAGTCTTGTGGCTGTGACTGTGGCTAGTTACTGAGCCATCCACACGCGCCATACCCTCTAATTGCGACCCGATTTGCGCATTGGTTGTTCCTGTACCCATGCCTTTGCCTTCCTCATCAGTCAACACCAAAATGCGGCAAAGATCCTGGCACTGCACATCATAAAATCCCAATTTCCAGCAATTCAGACACCCTTTTTTTAATCTAAGTCAACACCAAACACTCTCTAAGCTGTATTATACCATAAGTTACTAATTACTAATAGATAATTGACAAGATTATTCAATCATACACCAATAATTGCAATTCTCAACAATCTCCTTCTCTTAATTACATGGATATTCTCTGATTCTCTCTCCTCCCCTCAACTCTAACACCTTCATTACGCTACTGAATGCAGAGATTGAAGAATATAAAATTATCAAATTAGAAATTTAAATTATTGTTTAATTCATAGTCCAGCTTAATTACCACCATTAATCTAAATAATTTCTACATTACCCATTATAAATTACACATTATTAATCACATTTTGAGCAAAAATTATGGGGAAAAAAAAAACCATTGGCAGGAATTTCTCCATTGTTTTCAAATTCACAAGCTTTAAGCTCCAAATCATCGAAACCCATATCATAAATCACAGCAAATAAATCATATACACATCACAAATTAACATACACCATGCAAATTTCTTCATTTTCACCATTTATTAAACTTATTTTGAGCAGAATGTCAAATAAATTACAAGACCCATGAGCAACAAATTAAAAATACGCACATTATTCATAAACAAATAAGAAATGGGGTAATTGTAAAATTGTAATTTAAACAAAATTATTTGATAAAGAATGAAACTTTCATAAAAAATAAAAAAAAAATCAAAGTGTCATACTGTCACTGACCTGTTCTCTTGTATCAGTCGCCATTGTAGAAAGAAAAAGGAGAAAGAAATTAGCTGGCTGTGTTACTGTGTTGTATAAGTTGCTTAAACTTCTTCAGGAAGATTTAATCTTTATTTTATTTTATTTTTCCTGGTAAACAGTTAAACAGAAGAAGATTTATGTTGGAAGTAGAGATAAAGAGAGAGAGAGAGAGAGGAAATGAACGTTGAGATTACATAGGGAGCACGGATACTGTTTGAATATATAATAATAAAATTTTATTTATTATTTAAATAAAGTGGGAAGAAATTCAGAAAAGCAGGGGGGAGTTTCAGAGGCTTAAGGGGCACGATTACCAGCAAAGCTCCTGATCACGACGTTGACGATCACGACAAACATCTCTCTCTCTCTCTCTCTGAGTCTCTGGGTTTAGTTTAAGTTTGCATCTTTACAACTCACACCCCTCAATTATCGCAACCTATCTCTAAATTTGTTTATTGTTTAAGGTTTTGATGATACTCGTTGTATTTTAATCGTTGTATTGCTCTTATGTTTTGCCGATTTTGGGTGTGTTCGGCAAAAGTAGTAGGAGCTGTGTATGTAGCGTTTTTGGTAGGGGCGGGATCGATAACACCACGATTAAGTATGGTGGCGTGTCCATAGTCCATTTCAGACGTGGAAATAGTTATACTCTTAATAGTTGTAACGTTTTCGATGGTAGATCTCCTAATGACAAATGAAATAAGTATTGTAGCTGATTTCACAGTGATTTGTAGTTGCAATGATGTTGGAGAGCGGATATTCTCGTATTTTATATTTGTCGATCTATTTTTACAGTATTTTCACGATGCAATAGAAATTAAGTACATTGCGAGAATGCTAAACGTATTATTATTAATTAATCGTTTGAATACAAGTCTATGGTATCAAACCTTTTTTTTTGGGTAAAGGTACATTGGTTACACGCTTGATTTTGAACACTCTATAATTTGGTGACCGTAAAAGTAGTGGTGATTGGCCTCAAACTCTCCCTAAGATACCACCTCATATTCACATACAACAAAACTTCATTGTAATATATCTAAGAAAAAAAAACATTGAAGATCATCAAACAAAAAGAAAGGAGACAAAATTAAGATTGAAGAGCATGCATGTTGTACTAGTAGTTTAGGTTAAAAGGAACATGGAAGATGGTAGAGCAGAGTAGATGTTAGTATGAAATATGTTTTGTTAGATCACACACAAAATAATTGTCAGAAAAGTGTAAGCAAATACTCCAAAAGATGAATGCATGTGATTTTGGAAAGGAAACAATCAAACAACAAAGTTATTAATAATAAGATGCTAAGTTGCAAAATGAAGAATCATCGAAAATGACTCGATTCTTGGGAGTAATATAACACTCACGGGTTTGCCTACTGTTTTGCTCTTCACACTCCACACATTTACCTACCGACCTTCCTTTTCCTGTGATTGATTTTATTCGATCAAACTATTCGGTCGTAAAAGAGGAGTGACCAAAATCGTTTTGAAGTTTTTTTGTGGTTATGCCACAATTGAGTAAATCGAGCAGTTTATACCATTGGAATAAGACTCGATTAGGTTATATCTAAGGCCTTGCCTGGTATGCAAGCGGGGACGGACCTTCGTGGGTTCAGAAGGGGACAGCCGAACCCTCTATGATTTGGAGAAATTGTGAACGTATACAATTGATTTTCTTAAATATGCATAATAATACTATTGTAGCAGTGGTTCAGTGTGTTATTTTTCATCCCAATTAATTAAAGTTTGACTTTGGTTCAGCGCGCATAACAATACTATTGCAATGAATGGTTAAGGGGGAACAATGGGTAAATAATTAGTGGGGGATTGATTAGGGGGTACAAAATCCTTGATTTGAAAGTTTGGAATACTAGCTTAATGGTTTTTGGGTAATGTTTACGTAAGTATGGTTAGGGGGTAATCAAGGGAGAGAAAAAAGAAAAAGGGGGGGGGGGAGGAAGAGGGGAGAGAGAAAATAAAACATACTAGAGAAATAAGATGTGTAGAGGAGAGAGAACGAATGGTTGAAACCGAAATTTTTTACTCTAATAAAAGTTTCATGGAGGATTGAATGAGGAAAGTATTTGGGTTTGGTGGATGTAATGTATTCCAGATCTTATTTTTTCCCCCCTCAATCCAAACTTGCAAAATGGGTTTGAATTGTTATTCCTTAATTTTTTTCAGGCCCATTACTGGCAATCCAGGCAGGCCCTAAAAGTTACAACCTACCATTTGAAGTTTAAACCTCGACCCTTGATCTTACATAAAGTCTCATATAAAAGAGTCTCTATTAATGAACGAGGTCATTTATTCCATTAGTTTCCCGAAGGCTCTAAATTTGTGATTATGTTGAATTTGACAAGTTTAACTTATATCTCACCAAAACAACACATGACTTTGTGTCTTGAGTTGTCTCACAAGAGACTTGTTCATATGAACTAATCTGAAATTGTTAAACCGTAACTATAATACTAACAACTTTATTTAAAATTATCAAAACCGAAATGACCTGTGATCAATCGAATTGACTGAACTCGTTGTTGGTCGAGAGGTGGATATATAAAATAATCATTTAATACTGTAATTGTCCTAGCTATGTTGTTGTTGGTTCGTTGTTGGTTAAACATGTTGGTCGTCCAATTACCCCATGCGGTGGTAACATTATTAACTCACACTTAATATGGTGGAACATACTCCTACTAAGTATAGTCCAACTAAAAATGGTGCTCACATTAACTTAACTCGTAGTTCAGAGTTGTGGTATTCCGCAGCTCCCTCCCTATATTGGAAGCATATTTAAGTACTACTGATCGTCGGCATACTCTACGTTACGAGTATTAAATTAATATTCAGTGAGTCAGTGATTTGCATGATTTGGTTGGTAGAGATTAGGGCATGTACTCTCTACCCATACTTCCATTATCATAAACTGATGAATGCTCTGTACTGTACTATTGGAATACCGAATATGTATTTATAGATCACCTGCCACGACTTGTTATCTCCTCAAAACGAGTACTACGAGTCTACAACAACAATAACATTATCCGAGTGTTGTAAAACTCCCGTCACAAGCAATGTGTCGGGCTATTGAATCCAGATAATATAGTTTTTCGGTGTCTCACGGTCTCACCCTTGTTGTTTAGGATTCTTTAAATTTATATAGTTATTGGAACATAAATTTGCACTTAGGAAAAACTTTCCGGTATTTCGAGACTCTCCCCCTAGCTTAACTTCATACATCCGTCGCCAGATGCCACTAGTCAAAAAGCGGTGTAAGGAAGAGTCGAATATATGCAAGTCGCACACGGGAATTCCATAATTAGAATCTAAAAGCCAAACAATTCTAACAAGATTACAACTTGACTAGAAATTGTTCCTATCTTCCGATCTTTTCGTAGGCAGAGAGGTCCACGACTTTATGGTGGCATAACTTTTGCTGTAAGTAAACAGACACGGCAATTTTGGCCTGAAACTACGAGTTATACAATTACTTCATACATTTAAAACTTAAAAAGTCAACGGCTGGCAATCCATTGATATTGCATGGCGGCAGCCCACAAAAAGTAGCAGTGTATCCACCCAGTTACCAAGGAGACTTGTTACCTAGTACTGTAATAGGTGTAGCATTTTACCGTTGCCACGTGTTCGCAAACCATACATCGATTTTTTGTATAAGTTGTTAATGAAGTGAGTATTGACTAAATTTATCAATTTTAATTTATGAGCAATGTTGATAGTATCATCCGATTGTGTAAATTTTCTAAAACGTATGGATGATATTTACTACGCTCTTCATTTCATTCATTTGTTTACATTGGGCTTGAGTTCCCCTCATAAAACCCGGCCCGACATAAATAAATGAATGAAATTGAGGGAATATGTTAAATTGAATGTAACTATGTAAGTAAAGTTTTAACAGTTCATAGCAATATGAGACGGTCTTACAGTGATAAGAATGTTGTTACATTTGTGCGGTCGTGCCTAATCACTCCAATACTCGTAAGAGCTGCAAAAAAAAAAAAAAAAAAAAAAAAAAAAGGAAACTTGTGAATAACCACCTATTGGACCTTCAAGATGGGTTGCGTGGTTAGGACTAAGGAGGGCCGAAATTTAGCACACAGTGGGATGGTGAATAGTGCGTCCCACAGTGGCAAAGACGTAGATACAGAGTATATTTGAGGCCCCTTATGCCATTTCATATAGTATTATACAAAATTCATCACGTATATTGTACAAAATTGTATATTTGTACTCAGTAAAATCCCCTAATTACCATTGCAATTTCTCTCTCCTCTTTCAAAGCTATTCACTCATCCCCACCGTCGAACCACCACATTGGCATCCATAGACCGACCCATATTCTCCGACGGCTTCGTCGTCGAAACTATTAGACACCCTATGATGATGATGATGACGGTGGTGATGGGTGGGTGGGAAACTAGGAACTGGGTAAAGATGATGATGATGATTCTGGGTAAAGATGATGATGATGGGTGGGTGGGTAGTGGTAGGTGTGGACGGAGGAGAGAGAGGGAGATAAGGTGAGGAAAGACAGAGTATTTACCAAGTATAAAAAAAACTTTACCATGTATGAATATACGCAGCATGTGCATATCATGTGCCAATTTTTTTTTTGTCTTATATGTGGGACACACTGTTGCCTATCCCACTGTGGGCTAAATTTCGGCCCTCAGGACTAAGCAGCCCTGCAGAAATTTTAGATATCGGGGCCAAGTTCATAACATAGATGGTCAAAGTTTAGTTCAGCCTGTTGGCCCACTAACATATGAAGGATCCAACCCAAATGTGTAATCGAATCAATTGGGCCAACTATCAGTTTGGCATTGCTTTTTAAAGCATGATTGCTAAACGCGACTTTTTTTTTACTAACGTAACCTGGTATGATACCCAATATGTCCCCACTTTTCCCAAAATAACACAAATACCCTAAATCTTATTTTATTATACCCAAAATAACATGGGATTAGCAATAAATTAACGGCAAATTCACGTGGTGCCCCCGAACTATGTGAGAATGCGCATGGTGTCCCTACCTTTGAAACTTGGAATTGTACAATTTGGTGCCCCCGAACTTTACACCTATAGGCACGTGGTGCCCTTATCACCTCCTATTTTCTAACACCGTTAGATTTTGTATGTTAAGCGGTGACGTGGCATAGAGTTACTAAAGATTTAATTAAATCTTTTGTAATTAATAACTAATAACAAAAAAACCATTAAAAAAACCAATTTTTCTCGTTTATCTCCCCTCATCACCCTTACTACCCCCCGCGGCCCGCCCCACCCTCTCTAGAGTCTCTACCGCCCTCACAACCACCGCCTCCCACTCCGACCTCTCTCATTCACCTTGACTTCACCAATCACCATCACTGGGCCGCATACGGCGGTGCGAGCCCATTAAGGTGGGTCGTCAAACAGGCGGAAGAAGGCGAAAACATGGGTTGTGGCAAACATATATGGGCTCGACAACCCTATTTTGCGTCTTCTTCATCTTATTATCGGCCTCTACGACCCACCTTACTGGGTTCGCGCCGCCATGTGCGCCCCAGTGGTGGTGAATTCGAGGAGAGGGGGGTGGTCGGAGTGGGCGGAGGTGGTTGTGGGGCAGTAGGGAGGGTAGGGCGGGGGTTAGCATTGTCGTCTTGGGATCGCGGCGTCAAGTGCGGCCGATTGGTGATTGGTGGTGAAGGCGGGGAGGGGAAAGATAGTTCGGGTGGCCGGCAGTGGTAATTGGGCGGTGGGTCAGGTGGTTGGGATGACAGAGGAGAGAGAGAGAAATATTGGGGGTCAGTTCTTTATGTTTCGTTTGAATATGTGAAAAGAATTCAAATGAAACGTAAAAAATAGGTTACGTTGGTAATTTTTAGGGAGTGAGAGGGGATATCATTAAGGGTAATATTGGAAGAAAAATGGAAAAAATAGGTTACGCTAGTATTTTTTCTCAATCAATCAACCAACTTTGAAATTATGAGATGCTACCCTTTTTCATGGTTGCTAAACGTAGATTATATGGTTAGTGACATTGCAATTAGAAAAAGTCTTTTACAACCGAATGTCTGAACATTCAATTTTCATAATTCGTTATCATGTATTTTTTTTTTATGATGCTTTCTACTATTCAGTTATCACAGTGAACAGACATACGAAACCACACAACATTCCCAATTTTCTATTTATTAATTATGAATAGCTATTTACAACTTTTTTAAAGAATCACGTAATAGGTAATTTGGTTGTGTGTCAACTGTCAAAGGACATTTTGTTGGCAAACTTCTATGTCATCCTTCATGGTGTGGTTAAATAGGTAGCTCCTATATTACCTCAAACTTTTGTCATTGATTTCCTATTAGTAACTTCCACAAATATGTTAGTTCATTTTCTTTTGCTAAAACCTTGATCAAATACTAATCACAACCTAAATAGTTTTTAGAAAATCGATCAGAATCATAGTTTGATATCACCATTTGTACAACTTGTTCCACTTCAATTGATATTAGACAATCATGCATATATGCCACAAGTAGACTTGACAATAACAAGATTTACTTCCCGTACACGATCATCACACTTCTAAAAAGTTAATTCCAAACTCATCCACATCTAATTGAGTTAACATAACCCGACAATAAAACAAATCTTACTGTAGTGTCAACTTTTACGAGCTCTGCCCCGAACACTTAACAACACATGAAGCAAATGAAACCCATCGACCACCCTCGTGAATCTCGTTTAGTTCATGTTCGATCAAATATAAGTGGAAATACAAAAGCAAAGATTTGATGAACAAACTTATTCTGTTACCTGTCATCTTCATCAGATGCTCCCCCTAATTTCACCACTTTCGTAATCATCACACTTTCCTGTTCATCACCTAACTTTACTCATAATTTAATTCCAAACACACCCAGATTTCATTTTTAAAAAATCCCTTATATTTTCTCTCAATTTCAACGAATTCTCCGATGTTGGAGTTACTAGAATCGAATGTAGATGATGAGCTGGAATTCATCTTCAACGTTACGAATTCACTCTTCTTCATCAAGTCATCGTCATCGCCTTCCTTTTCGTTGTCGCTTCTCTCACACATTTCATCAAACAACTCGTCGACACTCCCTTACTCTTCTTACTCTCTCTCTTTGCGCAATCGCCGGCGCCGGCGGGATGACGTGGAGGTTCGCCGGCGAGTCTTTGACTTCCTGTCGGTCAGCTTGTCGATCAAGGATGGAGATTCCGATGATAGGTTCGCCGGAGATTCTTCCGCCGCGCATGTTCTGGGGTAAGATGGTAATTTTAACTCCGAGGGTGTTAAGGAGGAGACTGTAATTAGGAGTTCCGGTGCGTTTAACACCACCAAACACCTTTGGGCGGGGGCTGTCGCCGCCATGGTCTCAAGGTGTGACCTTTTTTCGTCTTTTCGTTACAAATTTCGCTAGTAAGTCTTGTGTGACACGGTCTAACCAAGTGGGTTTTAACTTTTAAGGTGGACTGTCTTAAATGAAGTCATTGTTTCTAATGTTTCCCTTTTCGTGTAGGACCGTCTTACCCAAGTTTTTTTTTTTTTTTTTTTCGCAATTTATTTCATGTTACTATGTAGCTGATGTTGTGTGTTGCCTAGGTAATTTGTTGTGGGTGTTGATTTTGACATTATTTGCCACTTTACAAGGTTGCACATTTTTAGAATTTTGTTGAGGTTGACACTTAACAGGGTTTTTATGTCTGATTTTAGCAATGTAGATATACTGAGATAGTTGAAAGACATTTTTGTTGTTGGCAGTTGAACAGGCTAGGCTCGAGTTTTTATTCGTCTTATCTGATAACCAACAAACAAAATTCACCTCCAGTTGAAAATGTAGTTGAAGACTTGCCCTTAATTTCCTGATGTTCGAGTAATGTCGAATTTGTGGTGGCTTCTTTAGCCTAGACTGATCTTATCTTGGGAAGCCTGAGAATGGATGATTCAAATGAAAGGGAAACAGAAGTGTTCTACTCTGATAAGCTGCATTAT
Source organism: Spergularia marina (assembly GCA_963680865.1). Taxonomy (NCBI): domain Eukaryota; kingdom Viridiplantae; phylum Streptophyta; class Magnoliopsida; order Caryophyllales; family Caryophyllaceae; genus Spergularia; species Spergularia marina. The sequence continues at coordinate 30,505,919 of OY804545.1, read as the reverse complement.
ATAGTTCATTAGTTAGTTAGAGGTCGTTGTTATAGCCGAGCTCTTGATTATATGATTGATGCCCGTCTGTTGTATCAGGACCTTTGTCGCCCCATTAGAGAGGCTAAAGTTGGAATACATTGTTCGTGGTGAGCAGAAGCATCTGTTTGAGCTTATCAGAACAATAGCGGCTACACAAGGAATTAGGGGCTTTTGGAAAGGGAACTTTGTCAACATCCTTCGTACTGCTCCCTTCAAGTCGATTAATTTTTATGCTTATGATACGTATAGAAACTACCTTTCCAAGATGTCTGGAAACGAGGAAGCTACAAATTTTGAGAGATTTGTTGCTGGTGCTGCTGCTGGGATTACGGCCACCTTACTCTGCCTTCCTATGGACACTGTATGTGGTAAAGCATTAGTTCTTGAACTTTGGTGTCAGTATATTAACTTTTGCAGTTTCCTGTAAATCAATTCTGTTTGTCTGTTGTTCATCAAGTTCATGTCACACCACTTACTGAGGTGTTGAATTTGCTCAGATCAGAACTGTAATGGTAGCGCCAGGGGGTGAAGCTCTGGGAGGCGTCATTGGTACCTGCCGCCATATGATTCAAACCGAAGGGTTCTTTTCTCTCTATAAGGGCTTAGTGCCATCGCTCGTTGCAATGGCTCCTTCAGGTGCAGTCTTTTATGGTGTTTATGATATGCTAAAAGCGGCCTATTTGCATTCACCAGAAGGGTTGAAAAGAACAGATAACATGAAACAGCAAGGAGAAGACATCAATGCTTTTGATCAGTTGGAATTGGGACCTCTTAGAACATTAATCTATGGGGCAATTGCTGGGGCTTGTGCTGAAGCTGCTACTTACCCATTTGAAGTTGTCCGAAGACAGCTTCAACTGCAAGCGCGGGAGCACAAGTTGAATGCTGTAGCTACATGTGTTAAGATAATGGAACAAGGGGGTGTTCCTGCCCTTTATGCTGGATTGACTCCCAGTTTGTTACAGGTACCCTATATCATTGTGTTGCATTGTTTTTTATTGTTTATATTTTTATTCTAAATGATGAAGGAGATTTCTGAGATGAAAGAGGTTGGAAGCTGAATTGTCTGCTGTAACATCTCCAGGTCTTACCATCTGCTGCGATCAGCTATTTCGTCTATGAGTTTATGAAGATAGTACTTAGTGGAATCCTAATTGATATTTCAAGCATATGTTGGGAATTCAGAAAGTGATTTCTAGCTTGCAGTCTACGACTTCTATTGACAATTTGACAGCATCAGTAATTTTTCAACTTGTCCACTAAGGCTGGGATATAATATCACATGTTTTTCTTCCAGCCGTTTCTGGGAACGGTCTCATCCAGCATATTAGTGAGTTTCTGCACGGAACTTCCCTGTCAAAGATCACTTTCTGTTCAGTTTTCGGCCCAGTCATGACACGGTTGGCTGGTTGGCAGTTGCAGAGAGTTTTGTTGTGCTAGCATGATCTTATTCTTTTTTTCGCTCTGAAAAGACTCAACTTTGTTGCAGCAGTTTGTACGCGCTGAAAAGTGGGTATCATACTATCTAGTCCAGATTTTTCTTGCCCCCTTTAAGACTGGAGGGTGACTTACATTAGAAGTTGTACTTTAATGTTGTATCTTACACACTCTGTACTGTAACGTCTGTAACTCGTACAATTAGAATGCAATTTATTTGCAGTTACAGGTTTGTGTAGTCAAGACGCCATCGTATCATTTATTCATGTCTAAATATCAAAATGCTAACTGGTAACTTCTTTCACTCAAAGGTGAACATGACCTTCCTTAGGCAAGTATACGTTGCTTGTACAAGATCAATATCATATAAATCAGATCAGATCAGTTTATACCGAGAAATGCAAAATGAGACCTTGATATATAGAAAGAACCTGATTAAGGATACAAAACACAAGCTTTATAATTGAAGCTGCTGTTAAAATGAATGCCGTATTACAGTCGATCAGTAGATCATACTAGACAGTGCACATGAAAATTTAAGATGCTACCTAAAGAGGGAGGCTAGAGTCAAGCTCAATGGAAGCATGGCAGATTCCCATCTGTACAAGTGAAGCACCGACCATCTCGCTATCTTATCAGCTTAGCGAGTCGAGTGACAAAAGAATGCTATCCTGTTTACCTTGATACATTCGTACAAGCTCTATACTGAGTGAAGTTGTCAAAACTGCTCATTTTTGCCAACCATAATGCTGATTTCGATTGTTTGCATGGCGGTTGGAACCCCTTTGTGAAAACCCAGGAGGAGCATCTACATAACTATTTGTCTGAGTGCTATTTCCGGCATATGAGCCAGCTCTCCCCTGAAATGGATACTGCCCATTAGAACCACCAGCTTGGGACCCATGAGTCTGGTTATATCCTCCAGTCAAATTTCCGTTGGACGGATGCCTATGTAGTCTGACATCAACATGTAAATTGTGAACTGGGTTGGTAGTTTGTGGGCGTTGGTTATTGGAATGGTTGTTCTCACGACAATGTTTCTGGGAAAATTTTCCACCATTTTGAATAGGAGGTAGGCGGACAAAAGGCGGCGGATGCTGCAATCCCTGTCGTTTTGCATTTTCCTCGTTCAGACGCTGCTGTCGCCTCCTCTGCCTTGTCTTATACTCATGTGATGACTCATATTTGGGTAAGCTGCAAAATCAAAGATCAAAAGAGTCGAGACTAAATACCAACATTATGCCGCTCATAAAAGCTATGTATCCAGAAAATCACATGAAGAATAACAGAACAGCAACTTCAGCGCAGTTACAGAACTCAAAAACATACCACTTGGGATCGCAGGGCAAGGGTTCATTCCGGAAATAGTCAGCATCAAGAGCCTGCTTGGCAGATATCCTCTGTTGAAAGAAAAGGACGATGCTATTACAAATTCTTCAGAAAAAATGTCTATCACCCAACTTATATCAACTGTATCAGCATATGTGAGCTTTAGATGGAACACACTCGTGTGGTTTAAGGATGCATACATTTCCTTTTATTTCAATGTGCGGAGCAATCAAAAGCTACATGGGTAATAAAGAAAACATGGCAGAATACTTGAAATACATTGCTGATGCCATATTTGAGATTCCTACAAAAAATTAGTTGGCACTGATCAATCTTGATAAAATTACTGGAAGCATCCAAGGCAAAGGTTCGGGAAACGAGACCATCATATTTATTTCATCCCAGCTAAAACCGACGAAGAAAATCAGTCTGTCTAACTAGATTATGGTGGTAAAAACACAAAGAAGAAGATAAAATGTTTCATAAAATCAGAGATATACCTTAGATGGGTCAAGAGCCAGCATCTTGTTCAGTAAAGCAAGAGCATCTGGATCAAAACTGTTGCAAGTAAAGTAGTCTACATCAAAGAATATTAAAGATGACAAAGGGACTGGAATAGGACATATGATTGGATAAAGTTCACATACTGTCTAAAGACCTCTCGTAGACGTCTTCGCTTGGGATTTGCTGGGTTATAGTAATTGTACAAAGGAAGCTTGGACACACCCGGCCAGATAATCTCGTCTGGAGTTCCACACAGCTCAAAAATTTTATGTAGCTGCTCTGGCTGTTATGACACAAAAGTTGGCAAGAGTATCAGTATGAAGTTTGATATGTTCAGCACTAATTAAGACCAAGCAAGGCGACAGAGTAAGAGATTAAAGGAGAACCAAGAAAGTATTGAATGACTTTCCATCATTATCATCCGACATGTTCTCTCTAAATATAAGATTCATCATATATTACTACCATTGTCTTTTGATGGATTCAACTTTTTGAATGCAACAAATACTACTAACTGTAAAAGCACCCCAATCATCTTCGAGAAGGGCACTGGATGGACCAGCATCATCATGCCATCAAAACGAGTAAAAAACCAGCCTACGGATATGAAGGCAAATATATCTACAGCAATTGCATGAAACAATACGTTCAGCAGATTCGGGGAGCAAATCTCACCTCACTTCTGCCATACATGACAGGTTTCCCATTCAAAAGCTCACCAAAAATGCAACCAGCAGACCATACATCAACAGCTGGACCATACTTTGTGGCCCCAAGAAGCAACTCAGGTGGTCTGCCCAAATTAAATCACAAGAACTCATCAGGCACGGAGCACAGTTTGGAATAGAGTTGTGAACCACAGCGGTGTAGCCACAGAGAAGTCACAGGAATATTATTGAGTCCAAAACCAAAAGGGCCCTTATTCCCTCCTATCTAAAGTCCTACTTTTTACATAGAACACACATTGATCCCAGTGCGAACTCATATATAGATGAAAAAGTGACAGTACCTATATGGTAAAGTGATGACACAATTAGTATGATTATGATATACATCATGTTTATCAGATATGCATGAAAGCCCAAAATCTCCAAGCTTCAAGCTTCCATCATTATTTAGAAGAACATTGGCCCCTATCCAACCAAATGAAGGACCACAGTTAAACAACTTTGATAATGATTTCAGTTGAACTGGAATCTTTGTTCAGTTGAATACCTTTGATGTCGCGATGAAGTACATTGTTACTATGACAGTAGTCCAACCCCGTGAGCAACTGCTTCATATAGCACTGAAAAAGAAAAACTTTGAACGGAAGTATAAAGAATCTCAAAACTTGATTACAACTATATATACTACATTTTTTTTTTTGGTGCGAATATATACTAATTAATATGTAAATACCTTAATTTGAGGAACTGAAAATCTCTGTCCAGGACGTTCAGAGAGGCCAGTCAAATCATGGTCCATATACTCCAAGACCAAGTATACACTGCCATTATACTTGCTTTTATCTGACAATATGAACACAATTGAAGACCATACTATGTTATCCATGTTGATCCACAAATGAAAAAAGATGGCAGGATGATTATATAGGTTTACCCAAATGAACATTTCCATCCGCAGCTTGTTCATGATTTTTAATTGGACCCTCAAAACAAATGATTGAACATTCAAAAGATTAAGCAAACTGCCATAGTCAACGTGAGTAAGATAAAACTTCTCACTAAAAACAACAAGCCAAGGTTCAATTACCTTCAGAAATCACAACTTCTTTCAATCCCAAGACATTCTCGTGATGCAACCTGGTCAGAATTTTGATCTCCCTTACTGCACTTATAGGAAACTGCAATGAAATTGCAAAATTATAATAATGTCATGATTCAAAATCTACTTGAGGAAGTAATTTACAAACAAATACTCCTCGAAATAAGACTATCGGCTTCTCAGAGGAAATGCAAAGTACTTTCGCAAAGAATAAGATAGTCCTTCAATAAGCTCGTAGACAAGAACATACCCCCTCTTTGTCATCCTCTGTTCTTAACTTTTTAAGAGCAACAATTTCCCCAGATTTGACATCTCTGGCCATGTATACTTCTCTGCCAATCAAGTCAAACATTAGAAACAAAGCTAAATGCATTATCAGGCGCGGAGACTTCAAACACAATAAAACAAAGATAGACTCAGATCTTTCCTTCACACAATACTCATAACAAAACTTCGTATTGTCGCAATTCTTTCCCAGTACTTCGTGCAAATAAGAATGAATGCTATTTCTATCAAAAGAACAGGCATCTAAGATTTTAGTCAGGAATCTTTACAAATTGTTTTTATATAATCTCATGTAGTGATTCACTAGCGACTCTTACCCCTCTTTCAACTCAATTTTCCCCAACTCCTCACAAGCCAACCCAACCAAAGTGAATCGTTGCGTTTGGACAAAAGATTGATAATGAACACCATTTCGTGATAATCCGCCAGTCCACCTAGTCCCCTACTTATGGCCCCCAATTTCTCCCTACAACTCTCTCTAAATATAGTAACATCCAAGCTAAAGATGTTCAATACCAAAATAAGCATAGCAGCGTTCTTGGTTCTCACAATCAAACCAAGGGCAAATTTTCTCTAAACGCTGGCCAAATAATTCCCAAGCTTTCAAAACACAAGTGCCATACTACAAAGAGCAGTGGGCTTTCGCTTCTCACAAGCCATCGAGAATTCGTGATACTAACCCAATCAAAGAACAGCATAACTTTCTAATAAAAACGACAAATACGCAACACCAATTTACGAGCCACAATCAACATAAACTATCCATTGTTCCAGAATTATCTCAAAGTTCAAAAAACAAACTCCCAACATAATGGCATTGTACCACACGGTCCACACCCATTAAATACTTACCATAAATCAGCATTAATACAACCATATCAAGAATAAAACCCAGAATAACGTACACATTATGAATCCAAATTCAAAAAAATGAGAAAACCTCATAAAAAAGTCACCTCCTTTAGAATGCATAACGAACCCAAATTCAAAAATTGAAGAACAAAACTCAAGAACCAATCATACCAACTAACATTTGCTAGAATTAGATCTAAAATGTAGCAAATTTCTTGCAAAAAAAAAAGAGAACATAATAATAAGCATTTCTTTGATTCATATTTTTCTGGGTTTGATAAAAAGAGAAAGTAGAAGATACCCATAAGTGCCTTGACCAACAAGGTCCAATTTTTGGAAGCAATTAACGTTGCGTGTGGCATACGACGGCGGTGGTTCTTGCAAGTTCAACTGACCCAGCTCTGCTATTGCCATTCTCTCTCCTGTTTACTAGAGTCAAGGAAGAGACTGTGACAGATTAAACAACAACAACAACTAACAGATGTTATATTTGTTTGTTGTTGTTTCCTTTGAAATGAGAAGAGAACGGAGTAGTAACAATGAAGCAACAATAGATGGAGAAATAATTGTTTCTAATTTCTGGTAAAACTTACGCATGGATCCAACTTTGCTGTATTTTTCCTTCTTCTGTTCAGGGTTTAAGATTTGTTTCCCCATTCACCAAACAAACGTATTTACACCGATGCTTCGAAGGCTCCCGCATTCAGGCGGGGTATGGACATTGCAGATCATCCGTCGTATTTTTCTTTCCAAATGCTAGCGTGTGATTGATAGGGTATAAGGAGTATGACGGAAAAATGGGTCAAGTGATTCGCACTGGAGTAAGGGGATCAGATACACGTAAACCTTTACCCCTATTGAAACATAAAGAGGCTGCGCACGGAGAGCCACAGATGACCCAAAATAGAAATTGTTTCGAAAATCGCACCGAATGACTGATACTTCACTAAATATGAAGCACAAACAGTTTTATGAGTCATCTTGTTTCCCCATTCACCAAAACATAAAATTAAAAAAGGTTATTTTAATGAAGGTGAAAAGATTATGATTAACATTTGAAATAATTGTACTATATCTTTTTATTAGAGATGGAATTCATGGATTCGGATGTCCATAACGACGCAACATCTTTCATAATTCATGGGTTGTTGGTTTTACTAACAACAAGTGACAATAATTCCGACGATATAAAGGTCAAGGTAAATATTGCTGACACATCTAACTATTTTCTTTCGAAGACGCTAAACGCAACAAAAAACCGCTTAAACGCAGCATAAAATAATAATTTAAATTAATAATTATAAAAAACAATAGATACATTTTACAAAATCACCCTTCCCATGAAAAAGCCCCAAAGCTTAGCTATCTCTTGTACGAATGAAAGAGTAGAAGATCGTCACACATCCTTCTCAAACTATAAATCCACACATCCTTCGCCGACGATCAACGATCGCCACACATCCTTCGCCGACAATCGCCCAACCTGTCCTCCTGCCTTCGCCCATCGCCACTCATCGGAAGGAACATGGCTGTCATGGGTGTCTTCTTGATGCGCTAAGGATGTTATGTTGCGCGATCATTGTAGACCTGATGATGTTATGTGTGCTTTTGTGATCAGAAAGACGAGATCATATGATAGAGACGAGATCATATGATAGAGAAGCTGCCAAGTGCCTCAAATTGGAAACATTAGTTTTTTTTTTAAGGTCAAATTGGAAACATTAGTTAGAGTAATATAGTTTATTTTAGTTAGTTTGAAATGAAAACGTCTTCAGCTATGATCTTAATATTTGCCGGTTAGAGAGGTGTCGGCCGCATCAGTAGACACGCGTGAAGAAGAGTTGACTGAAATGATCGACACCATAACAGATCAGGTGTCGGCCAACGCGATCAACACTCCTGCATCAGGTGTCAGCCGAAGTGACATACACTTGTGGAAGGGGTGTCGACTGATACTATTAATACAAGAACATGAGGTGCCGACCATGGCAGTCGACACCCTGTCAAATGGTGTCTACTATGCCTATCAACGGTAGCTATAAGGTGTCATTCACTTTGGCCGGCAGTCTCTCTTAAACCGTTGGTCATGGCAGCCGACGACCTACACTAAGTTTCAATTGCGGCGGTTGACACTATCTTATGAAATCTGAAATCAAAAAAATCGTTAGGAATCTCATCCGTCATAATCACGACAAATTGCTATAAAATTATTGAACAATTGATAATGTTTTGGGTGCGTAATATTTTTTTGGGCTTTTTATATAATTTTGGTTTACCTAATTAAAATAGAAAAGGGTATATTAGGGAAGTTAAAAAAGTATATTTATTTAGGTTATTATTTTATGCTGCGTTTAGACGATTTTTTTGCTGCGTTTAGCGTCACCCTTTTCTTTTTGTTACAATAAGGGGTCGTTTGTATAGCATATGAATTAAATTCCTATAGAACATAGAATATTACGGGAAATGAATTCATAGGGTAAATTCCCGCGAATTTGCCTTACAACGTTTGGATACCATTTAGAAACTTAGAATTCATTGGAATTAATTTCCCATATCTTGTTTGGTTACCATACAACAAATCATTTGTTTAATTATTGAAATGACTAAATTACCCTTTATTGATGTCGCTAAATAAAAATAAAATAAGCAATTAAAGGGTAAAGTAGTAATTGTATATATTTTACACCATATGAATTGTGATTTGTGAATGACTATGGAGGTCTAGGTAATTGAGTTCCTATGCTTCATTGAGAATTTCCAATTCCTTCACTTCTACAAAAATGGGTTATCCAAACGACCTCACAAAAACCCAATTTCTAGAAAAATGAAATTCCTATGGATTTTGAGAGTATCTAAACGACCCCTAAATAAGTAACTATACAAATTTCCACTTCTAAATATTTCGCGAATAATTACCGTAACTCATCTACAATACGTGGGTAACTCACGATACGAGAATCCGAAGCGTTGACACGAAATGGCAACCTTTTAAGCTGGCGTAGACTAGCATTTGGCTATTGAATTGAATTGGATTAATTGAAGCCGAGGAAGAGTGTGTGTCTATTTGGGCAAAAACCTCAGTTTTATACTTTTATTATCCCATTTTTCTCTCTCTCTCTCTCTCCGACATTAATCTCATCATTTGACAGTTTTAATCCCCTTTAATCCCAACATCTCCAAGGGTTTTCGAGTTTTCTCATGGCGCAGCCCAGACTTTACGCTTCCGCTAATCATTTTGGTTCGTTTTATATCCCTTTTCTTTCTCATTTTTACTATTATTATTATTGTTATTGTTAAATGCATTGATAATTGCATTGTAGACTTGTAGCTTAGAAGTTAGATTTTGGAACTTACTGTCTTGCGTTCAAAGTTCTTTATGTTTTTTCACTGTTTTTCAAACATTTTATTTGTTTTGAGAACGTTTTTGAAATTTTATAGCATACACAAGACGGTCATAGGATGACGATTCATGCCGACCCCAAATCTTTTTGGGAATAAGGCTTGGTTGTTGTTGTACCAATTGAGTTAGAAATTTGTTGGGAATTCATCACACTATCTCTAACTTGGTAACATTTGGGGTTATGAGAAATGAATAAAATGAAAAAGATCTCATCTTTCACATGGGTTGTCAGCCTGAACTCCCAAGTGTGCCTAATGCCAATCCCTCTTTCTCTCTACTTGCATAAGGGTCGTTTAGGGAATTAGGATGATGACACATGTATTTAGAGAATCATTATGACAATTGACAAGTCAAAATGGCTGCATTGCTCCTCATTTACCCTCGCTTGGTGCTTGCACCATTGTATCGAGGGAGTGGAGTTATTTGGGTATTTGATATCATTTTAGGGATAGTCGCTTAAATTTCCTTATCCAATGAAGGATTTATAGTAACGAAAGGCATTTCGTGGATGCATATTGATATCATTAATGACATACATGGGAAGTTTGTACGTTTCTATCCTTGTCAAAATTGGCTAAAGCCGAAGTATATAATCCACAGTTTTGGCCCAAAATGGTTCCAAAACAAAAATGATGCAAACTTTAGTACAGGCCCTAGGAGTCATATTACGGGATTTAGAAGAAATTTAGAGCTAAAAATGTATGGTAGTATGGTACATTCCTAAAACTAGCAAAATAACGAATGGAAGCTTTGACGGTTTGCAAAAAAGGCTTAAAGAAATTCTCTAACAGAATAACCAACCCCATGTTCATCAAAGGTACTACAAAGGGGTCCATGATAATTTTTTTTGGGGATGCCCTTAGGGGTAATATTCCGTGTTTTCTCCAAAACATAGAGGTTAAATCTACCATAAGTTCCCAAAAATGGCAAAAAAATAGGCAAGTTATCCTCATCGTGTGATGTGTGATGAATAAGTTAAAACTACTACAAGGCTAAAGAATTAATTAGAGTAGGGAATCCTCCCTCATATCAAATTAGGGAACTAAAAGGCTGTCCATTGTAAAGTTTTGAGAACATTTGGCGACTTTAGAAAAAATGGTCAAAATTTGGCCAAAATCATAGTGTATAATCCACGATTTTTGGTCCAAATTTGGCCCGAAACGAAAACGGCTCATTTTTCTTGTAGAAGCCCCTTCGGATGATATTATGTCTTTCGGAATTTTTTTTGAGCGGAAAACCTTTAGTAGGTTCAAAATATTGGCAAAAAAGACATGCAATCCTTATCGGGTGACGTGTGATGAATGAGGTTAAAGAACCTCCAGAGGGGGAATCGTCCCTCATATCAATTAAAGGAACTAAAAGGCTGTCCATTGTACACTTTTGAGAAATTTTGGCTACTTTAAAAAAAGTGGTAAAACTTGATCGTAACTGAGTATATATCCACGATTTTGGGTACAAAATTGGCACGTAACGACTAACGAAAACGGCTCAAATTTTCTTAGGAGCACCTTGGGATGATATTACTCATTTTGGGATATTATTAAAGCAAAAGACCTATGGTAGGTTAGCAATAGTAGCAAAAAAGACGCACTATCCTCATCGGGTGACATGTGACGAATAAGGTTAAAGAACTACTTCGAGGGGGGGAACCGTCCTCCATAACTTATAAGGGAACTAAAAGGTTGTCCACTGAAAACATTTAAGATAATTTGGCTACTTTAGAGAAAGTGGTCAAAATTTGGCCAAAATCATAGTGTATAATCCAGTATTTTTGGTCCAAATTTGGCCCGAAACGAAAACGGCTCAATTTTTTGTAGAACCCCCTTCGGATGTTTTTTGTTTCTGGAAATTGTTAGAGCGAAAAAACTATGGTAGGTTCACAATATTGGCAAAAAAGACATGCTATCCTTATCGAGTGAATTGTGACGATTGAGGTGAAACAACTACTTAGAGGGGGGAGGGGGAATTGTCCCTCGTATCAATTAAAGGAACCAAAAGGCTGCTTATTGTAAACTTTTGCGAAAATTTGGCTACTTTCGAAAAAGTGGTAAAAATTAGCCAAACCGAAGTACATATAATCCACGATCTGTGGTCCAAAATTGTCCATAACTAAAACGGCTCAATTTTTTTTTTGGAGCCCCTAGGGATGATATGATTCATTTCGGGAAATTGTTAAGAGTAAAAAACCTATGTCAGGCTAGCAATATTGGTAAAAAAGACGTGCTATCCTCATGGGGTGACATGTGACGAATAAGGTTAAAGAACTACTTAGAGGGGGGAATCGTCCCTCATACCAAATTAGGGAACCAAAAGGCTGTCCACCGTAAAGATTTGAGAACATTTGACGACTTTAGAAATAGTGGTCAAAATTGTAGTTTATAATCCACGATTGACGTGTAACAAATAAGGTTAAAGAACTACCGAGAGGGAGGGATTCTTCCCTCATATCAATTAAAGGAACTAAAAGGTTGTTCATTATAAACTTTTGAAATTTTTTGGCTACTTTCGAAAAAGTGGTAAAAGTTGGCCAAAACCGAAGTATATGATTCGCGATTATTGGTCCAAAATTGGCCCGTAACCAAAAAGGCTCAAAGTTTTGTTGAAGTCCCTTGGGATAATATTATTCGTTTCGAGAAATCGATAGAGCAAAAAAACTATGGTAGGTTAGCAATATTCGCAAAAAAAAGACTTGCTATCCTCATCGGGTGACATGTGATGAATGAGGTTAAAGAACTACTTAGAGGGGGGTATCGTCCCTCATATCATATAAGGGAACTAAAAGTCTGTCCATAGTAAAGTTTTGATAAAATTTGGCGACTTCAGAAAATGTGGTTATTCTGGTTAAAATTTGGCCAAAATCGTAGTGTGTATAATCCACGATTTTTGGACCTAATTTGACCCAAAACGAAAACGACTCATTTTTTTGTAGAAACCCCTTCGAATGATATTTTTTGTCTTTGGAAATTCTTAGAGCAAAAAACCTATGGTAGGTTCACAATATTGGCAAAAAGGACATGCTATCTTTAACGGGTAACGTGTGATGAATGAGGTGAAAGAACTACTCGGGGGGGGGGGGGGGCGATCATCCCTCATATCAATTAAAGGAACCAAAAGGCAGTCTATTGTAAACTTTTGAGAAAAATTGGCTACTTTAAAAAACTGGTAAAAATTGGCCAAACCCGAAGTATATAATCCACGATTTTTTGTCTGAAACTGGCCTCTAACAAAAACGGCTCAAAATTTTATAGGAGCGCCTTGGGATTATATGATTCGTTTCGGGAAAGTGTTAGAGCAAAAAACTTATAGTAGGTTAGAAATATTAGCAAAACAAGACGTGCTATCCACATCGGGTGACATGTGACGAATGAGGTTAAAGACCCACTTAGACGGGGGTATCGACCCTCATATCATATAAGGGAACTAAAAGTCTGTCCACAGTAAAGTTTTGATAAAATTTGGGGACTTCAGAAAAACTGGTTAAAATTTGGCCAAAATCGTAGTGTATCCACGATTTTTGGACAAAATTTGACCCAAAACCGAAAAAGGCTCATTCTTTTGTAGAAGCCCCTTCGGATGATATTTTTTGTCTTTGGAAATTCTTAGAGCAAAAAACCTATGGTAGGTTCACAATATTGGCAAAAAAGACATGTTATCCTTAACGGGTGACGTATGACGAATGAAGTAAAAGAACTACTCGGGGGGGGGGGGGTCATCCCTCATATCAATTAAAGGAACCAAAAGGCAGTCTATTGTAAACTTTTGAGAAAATTTGGCTACTTGAAAAAAGTGGTAAAAATTGGCCAAACCCAAAGTATATAATCCACGATTTTTTGTCTGAAACTGGCCTCTAACAAAAACGGCTCAAAATTTTGTAGGAGCGCCTTGGGATAAAAATATTCGTTTCGGGAAATTGTTAGAGCAAAAAACCTATGGTAGGTTAGAAATATTGGCAAAACATGACGTGCTATTCACATCGGGTGACATGTGACGAATGAGGTTAAAGAACCACTTAGACGGGGGTATCGACCCTCATATCATATAAGGGAACTAAAAGTCTTTCCACAGTAAAGTTTTGATAAAATTTGGGGACTTCAGAAAAGTGGTTAAAATTTGGCCAAAATCGTAGTGTGTAATCCACGATTTTTGGACCAAATTTGACCCAAAAACGAAAACGGCTCATTCTTTTGTAGAAGCCCTTTCGGATGATATTTTTTGTCTTTGGAAATTCTTAGAGCAAAAAACCTATGGTAGGTTCACAATATTGGCAAAAAAGACATGTTATCCTTAACGGGTGACGTGTGAAGAATGACGTGAAAGAACTACTCGGGGAGGGGGGGATCATGCCTCATATCAATTAAAGGAACCAAAGGGCAGTCTATTGTAAACTTTTGAGAAAATTTGGCTACTTTAAAAAACCGGTAAAAATTGGCCAAACCCGAAGTGTAGAATCCACGATTTTTTGTCTGAAATCGGGCTCTAACAAAAACGGCTCAAAATTTTAGAGGAACGCCTTGGGGTTATATGATTCATTTTGGGAACTTGTTAGAGCAAAAAACCTATGGTAGGTTATATATATTGGCAAAACAAGACGTGCTATCCACATCGGTTGACATGTGACGAATGAACGTAAAGAACCTCTTAGACGGGGGTATCGACCCTCATATCATATAAGGGAACTAAAAGTTTGTCCACAGTAGAATTTTGATAAAATTTGGGGACTTTAGAAAAAATGGTTGAAATTTGGCCAAAATCGTAGTATATAATCCACGATTTTTGGACCAAATTTGACCCAAAAACGAAAACGGCTCATTCTTTTGTAGAAGCCCCTTCGAATGATATTTTTTGTCTTTGGAAACTCTTAGAGCAAAAAACCTATGGTAGGTTCACAATAGTGGCAAAAAAGACATGCTATCCTTAACGGGTGACGTGTGACTTATGAGGTGAAAGAAATACTCCGGGGGGGGGGGGGGGGCTTATCCCTCATATCAATTAAAGGAACCAAAATGCAGTCTATTGTAAACTTTTGAGAAAATTTGGCTACTTTAAAAAACTGGTACAAATTGCCCAAACCCGAAGTATATAATCCACGATTTTTTGTCTGAAATTGGCCTCTAACAAAAACGGCTCAAAATTTTGTAGGAGCGCCTTGGGATAAAAATATTCGTTTCGGCAAATTGTTAGAGCAAAAAACCTATGTTAGGTTAGAAATATTGGCAAAACAAGACGTGCTATCCACATCGGGTGACATGTGACGAATGAGGTTAAAGAAGCACTTAGACGGGGGTATCGACCCTCATATCATATAAGGGAACTAAAAGTCTGTCCACAGTAAAGTTTTGATAAAATTTGGGGACTTCAGAAAAACTGGTTAAAATTTGGCGAAAATCGTAGTGTATAATCCACGATTTTTGGACAAAATATGACCCAAAAACGAAAACGGCTCATTCTTTTGTAGAAGCCCCTTCGGATGATATTTTTTTGTCTTTGGAAATTCTTAGAGCAAAAAATCTATGGTAGGATCACAATATTGGCAAAAAAGACATGCTATCCTTAACGGGTGACGTGTGACTTATGAGGTGAAAGGCATACTCGGGGGGGGGGGGGATCATCCCTCATATCAATTAAAGGAACCAAAATGCAGTTTAATGTAAACTTTTGAGAAAATTTGGCTACTTTAAAAAACTGGTACAAATTGCCCAAACCCGAAGTATATAATCCACGATTTTTTGTCTGAAATTGGCCTCTAACAAAAACGGCTCAAAATTTTGTAGGAGCGCCTTGGGATAAAAATATTCGTTTCGGCAAATTGTTAGAGCAAAAAACCTATGTTAGGTTAGAAATATTGGCAAAACAAGACGTGCTATCCACATCGGGTGACATGTGACGAATGAGGTTAAAGAAGCACTTAGACGGGGGTATCGACCCTCATATCATATAAGGGAACTAAAAGTCTGTCCACAGTAAAGTTTTGATAAAATTTGGGGACTTCAGAAAAACTGGTTAAAATTTGGCGAAAATCGTAGTGTATAATCCACGATTTTTGGACAAAATATGACCCAAAAACGAAAACGGCTCATTCTTTTGTAGAAGCCCCTTCGGATGATATTTTTTTGTCTTTGGAAATTCTTAGAGCAAAAAATCTATGGTAGGATCACAATATTGGCAAAAAAGACATGCTATCCTTAACGGGTGACGTGTGACTTATGAGGTGAAAGGCATACTCGGGGGGGGGGGGGGATCATCCCTCATATCAATTAAAGGAACCAAAATGCAGTTTAATGTAAACTTTTGAGAAAATTTGGCTACTTTAAAAAACTGGTAAAAAATTGCCCAAACCCAAAGTAAATCCACGATTTTTTCTCTGAAATTGGCCTGTAACAAAAACGGCTCAAAATTTTGTAGGAGCGCCTTGGGATATAAATATTGGTTTCGGGAAATTGTTAGAGCAAAAAACCTATGGTAGGTTAGAAATATTGGCAAAACAAGACGTGCTATCCACATCGGGTGCATGTGACGAATGAGGTTAAAGACCCACTTAGACGGGGGTATCGACCCTCATATCATATAAGGGAACTAAAAGTCTGTCCACAGTAAAGTTTTGATAAAATTTGGGGACTTCAGAAAAACTGGTTAAAATTTGGCCAAAATCGTAGTGTATAATCCACGATTTTTGGACAAAATTTGACCCAAAAACGAAAAAGGCTCATTCTTTTGTAGAAGCCCCTTCGGATGATATTTTATGTCTTTGGAAATTCTTAGAGCAAAAAACCTATGGTAGGTTCACAATATTGGCAAAAAAGACATGCTATCCTTAACGGGTGACGTGTGACATATGAGGTGAATGAACTACTCGGGGGGGGGGGGGATCCTCACTCAGATTAATTAAAGTAACCAAAAGGCAGTCTATTGTAAACTTTTGAGAAAAATTGGCTACTTTAAAAAAGTGGTAAAAATTGGCCAAACCCGAAGTATATAATCCACGATTTTTTGTCTGAAACTGGCCTCTAACAAAAACAGCTCAAAATTTTATAGGAGCGGCTTGGGATGATATGATTAGTTTCGGGAAATTGTTAGAGCAAAAAACCTATGGTAGGTTAGAAATATTGGCAAAACAAGACGCGCTATCCTCATAGGGTGACATTTGACGAATGAGGTTAAAGAACTACTTAGAGGGGGTGTCGTCCCTCATATCATATAAGGGAACTAAAAGTCTGTCCATAGTAAAGTTTTGATAAAATTTGGCGACTTCAGAAAAAGTGGTTAAAATTTGGCCAAAATCGTAGTGTATAATCAACGATTTTAGGACCAAATTTGACCCAAAAACGAAAACGGCTCATTCTTTAGTAGAAGCCCCTTCGGATTACATTTTTTGTCTTTGGAAATTCTTAGAGCAAAAAACCAATGGTTGGTTCACAATATTGGCAAAAAAGACATGGTATCCTTAACGGGTGACGTGTGACTTATGAAGTGAAAGAACTACTCGGGGGGGGGGGGGATCATCCCTCATATCAATTAAAGTAACCAAAAGGCAGTCTATTGTAAACTTTTGAGAAAATTTTGCTACTTTAAAAAAGTGGTAAAAATTGGCCAAACCCGAAGTATGTAATCCATGATTTTTTGTCTGAAACTAGCCTCTAACAAAAACGGCTTAAAATTTTATACGAACGCCTTGGGATAATATGATTCGTTTCGGGAAATTGCTTAAGCAAAAAACCTATGGTAGGTTATAAATATTGGCAAAACAAGACGTGCTATCCATATCGGGTGACATGTGACGAATGAGATTAAAGAACTACTTAGACGGGGGTATCGACCCTCATATCATATAAGGGAATTACAAGTCTGTCCATTGTAAAGTTTTGATAAAATTGGGGGACTTCAGAAAAAGTGGTTAAAATTTGGCCAAAATCGTAGTGTATAATCCACGATTTTTGGACCAAATTTGACCCAAAAACGAAAACAGCTCATTCTTTTGTAGAAGCCCCTTCGGATGATAATTTTTGTCTTTTGAAATTCTTAGAGCAAAAAACCTATGGTAGGTTCACAATATTGGCAAAAAAGACATGTTATCCTTAACGGGTGACGTGTGAAGAACGAGGTGAAAGAACTACTCGGGGGGGGGGGGATCATCCCTCGTATGAATTAAAGGAACCAAAAGGCAGTCTATTGTAAGCTTTTGAGAAAAATTGGCTACTGTAAAAAACCGGTAAAAATTTGGCCAAACCCGAGGTATATAATCCACGATTTTTTGTCTGACACTGGCCTCTAACAAAAACGGCTCAAAACTTTATAGGAACGCCTTGGGATTATATGATTCGTTTCGGTAATTTGTTAGAGCAAAAAACCTATGGTAGGTTAGAAATATTGGCAAAACAAGACGTGCTATCCACATCGGGTGACATGTGACGAATGACGTTAAAGAACCACTTAGACGTTGTATCGACCCTCATATCATATAAGGGAACTAAAAGTCTGTCCACAGTAGAATTTTGCTAAAATTTGGGGACTTCAGAAAAAATGGTTAAAATTTAGCCAAAATCGTAGTGTATAATTCACGATTTTAGGATCAAATTTGACGTAAAACGAAAACGGCTCATTTTTTTGTAGAAGCCCCTTCGGAAATTCTTAGAGCAAAAAACCTATGGTAGGTTCACAATATTGGCAAAAGAGACATGCTATCCTTAACGTGTGACGTGTGATGAATTAGGTGAAAGAACTACTCGGGGGGGGGGGGGACGGGATCATCCCTCACATCAATTAAAGGAACCAAAATACAGCCTATTGTAAACTTTTGAGAAAATTTGGCTACTTTAAAAAAGTGGTAAAAGTTGGCCTAACCCGAAGTATATAATCCACGATTTTTTGTCTGAAACTGGCCTCAAACAAAAACGGCTCAAAATTTTATTGGAGCGGCTTGGGATAATATGATTCGTTTCGGGAAATTGTTAGAGCAAAAAACCTATGGTAGGTTAGAAATATTGGTACGACAAGACGTGGTATCCATATCGGGTGACATGTGACGAATGAGGTTAAAGAACTACTTAGACGGGGGTATCGACCCTAATATCATATAAGGGAACTAAAAGTCTGTCCACAGTAAACATTTGATAAAATTTGGGGACTTCAGAAAAAGCGGTTAAAATTTGGCCAAAATCGTAGTGTATAATCCACGATTTTTGGACCAAATTTGAACCAAAAACGAAAAAGAGTTATTCTTTTGTAGAATCACCTTCGGAAGATATTTTTTGTCTTTGGAAATTCTTAGAGCAAAAAACCTATGGTAGGTTCACAATATTGGCAAAAAAGACGTGTTATCCTTAACGGGCGACGTGTGAAGAATGAGCTGAAAGAACTACTCGAGGAGGAGGGGGGGGGGATCATCCCTCGTATCAATTAAAGGAACCAAAAGGCAGTCTATTGTAAACTTTTGAGAAAAATTGGCTACTTTAAAAAACTGGTAAAAAATGGCCAAACCCGAAGTATATAATCCACGATTTTTTGTCTGAAATCGGGCTCTAACAAAAACGTCTCAAAATTTTATAGGAACGCCTTGGGGTTATATGATTCGTTACGCGAATTTGTTAGAGCAAAAAACCTATGGTAGGTTAGATATATTGGCAAAACAAGACGTGCTATCCACATCGGTCGACATGTGACGAATGTGATTAAAGAACCACTTAGACGGGGGGTATCGACCCTTATATCATATAAGGGAACTAAAAGCTGTCCACAGTAGAATTTTGATAAAATTTGGGGACTTCAGAAAAAATGGTTAAAATTTGGCCAAAATCGTAGTGTATAATCCACGATTTTGGGACAAAATTTGACCCAAAAACAAAAACGGCTCATTCTTTTGTAGAAGCCCCTTCGGATGATAATTTTTGTCTTTGGAAATTCTTAGAGCAAAAAACCTATGGTAGGTTCACAATATTGGCAAAAAAGACGTGTTATCCTTAACGGGCGACGTGTGAAGAATGAGCTGAAAGAACTACTCGAGGAGGAGGGGGGGGGGGATCATCCCTCGTATCAATTAAAGGAACCAAAAGGCAGTCTATTGTAAACTTTTGAGAAAAATTGGCTACTTTAAAAAACTGGTAAAAAATGGCCAAACCTGAAGTATATAATCCACGATTTTTTGTCTGAAACCGGCCTCTAAGAAAAACGGCTCAAAATTTTATAGGAACGCCTTGGGATTATATGATTCGTTTCGGGAATTTGTTAGAGCAAAAAACCTATGGTAGGTTAGAAGTATTGGCAAAACAAGACGCGCTATCCTCATCGGGTGATATGTGACGAATGAGGTTAAAGAACTACTTAGAGGAGGGCATCCTCCCTCATATCATATAAGGGAACAAAAAGTCTGTCCATATTAAAGTTTTGATAAAATTTTACGACTTCAGAAAAAGTGGTTAAAATTTGGCCAAAATCGTAGTGTGTAATCCACGATTTTTGGACCAAATTTGACCCAAAACGAAAACGGCTAATTATTTTGTAGAAGCCCCTTCGGATGATATATTTTGTGTTTGGAAATTCTTAAAGCAAAAAACCTATGGTAGGTTCACAATATTGGCAAAAAAGACATGTTATCCTTAACGGGTGACGTATGACGAATGAAGTGAAAGAACTACTCGGGGGGAGGGGGGGGGGATCATCCCTCATATCAATTTAAGGAACCAAAAGGCAGTCTAATGTAAACTTTTGAGAAAATTTGGCTACTTGAAAAAAGTTGTAAAAATTGCCCAAACCCAAAGTATATAATCCACGATTTTTTGTCTGAAATTGGCCTCTTAACAAAAACGGCTCAAAATTTTGTAGGAGCGCCTTGGGATAAAAATATTCGTTTCGGGAAATTGTTAGAGCAAAAAACCTATGGTAGGTTAGAAATATTGGCAAAACACGACGTGCTATCCACATCGGGTGATATGTGACGAATGAGGCTAAAGAACCACTTAGACGGGGATATCGACCCTCATATCATAAAAGGGAACTAAAAGCCTGTCCACAGTAAAGTTTTGATAAAATTTGGGGACTTCAGATAAAGTGGTTAAAATTTGGCCAAAATCGTAGTGTGTAATCCACGATTTTTGGACCAAATTTGACCCAAAAACGAAAACGGCTCATTCTTTTGTAGAAGCCCTTTCGGATGATATTTTTTGTCTTTGGAAATTCTTAGAGCAAAAAACCTATAGTAGGTTCACAATATTGGCAAAAAAGACATGTTATCCTTAACGGGTGACGTGTGAAGAATGATGTGAAAGAACTACTCGGGGAGGGGGGGATCATCCCTCATATCAATTAAAGGAACCAAAAGGCAGTCTATTGTAAACTTTTGAGAAAATTTGGCTACTTTAAAAAACCGGTAAAAATTGGCCAAACCCGAAGTATATAATCCACGATTTTTTGTCTGAAATCGGGCTCTAACAAAAACGTCTCAAAATTTTATAGGAACGCCTTGGGGTTATATGATTCGTTACGCGAATTTGTTAGAGCAAAAAACCTATGGTAGGTTAGATATATTGGCAAAACAAGACGTGCTATCCACATCGGTCGACATGTGACGAATGTGATTAAAGAACCACTTAGACGGGGGGTATCGACCCTTATATCATATAAGGGAACTAAAAGCTGTCCACAGTAGAATTTTGATAAAATTTGGGGACTTCAGAAAAAATGGTTAAAATTTGGCCAAAATCGTAGTGTATAATCCACGATTTTTGGACAAAATTTGACCCAAAAACAAAAACGGCTCATTCTTTTGTAGAAGCCCCTTCGGATGATAATTTTTGTCTTTGGAAATTCTTAGAGCAAAAAACCTATGGTAGGTTCACAATATTGGCAAAAAAGACCTGCTATCCTTAACGGGTGACGTGTGACTTATGAGGTGAAAGAAATACTCGGGGGGGGGGGGGATCATCCCTCATATCAGTTAAAGGAACCAATAGGCAGTCTATTGTAAACTTTTGAGAAAATTTGGCTACTTTAAAAAACTGGTAAAAATTGCCCAAACCCAAAGTATATATTCCACGATTTTTTGTGTGAAAAAATGGCATCTAACAAAAACGGCTCAAAATTTTGTAGGAGCGCCTTGGGATAAAAATATGCGTTTCGGGAAATTGTTAGAGCAAAAAACCTATGGTAGGTTAGAAATATTTGCAAAACAAGACGTGCTATCCACATCGGGTGACATGTGACTAATAAGGTTAAAGAACCACATAGACGGGGGTATCGACCCTCATATCATATAAGGGAACTAAAAGTCTGTCCACAGTAAAGTTTTGATAAAATTTGGGGACTTCATAAAAAAGTAGTTAAAATTTGGCCAAAATCGTAGTGTGTAATCCACGATTTTTGGACCAAATTTGACCCAAAATGAAAACGACTCATTTTTTTTGTAGATGCCCCTTTCGGATGATATCTTTTGTCTTTGGAAATTCTTAGAGCAAAAAACCTATGGTAGGTTCACAATATTGGCAGAAAAGACATGCTATCCTTAACGTGTGACGTGTGACGAATAAGGTGAAAGAACTACTCGGGGGGGGGGGGGGTATCATCCCTCACATCAATTATAGGAACCAAAATGCAGTCTATTGTAAACTTTTGAGTAAATTTGGCTACTTTAAAAAAGTGGTAAAAATTGGCCGAACCCGAAGTATATAATCCACAATTTTTTGTCTGAAACTGGCCTCTAACAAAAACGGCTCAAAATTTTGTAGGAGCGCCATGGGATAATATGATTCGTTTTGGAAAATTGTTAGAACAAAAAACCTATGGTAGGTTAGAAATATTGGCAAAACAAGACGTGCTATCCACATCGGGTGACAAGTGACGAATGAGGTTAAAGAACCACTTAGACGGGGGTATCGACCCTCATATCATATAAGGGAACTGAAAGTCTATCCACAGTAAAGTTTTGATAAAATTTGGGGACTTCAGAAAAAGTGGTTAAAATTTGGCCAAAATCGTAGTGTGTAATCCACGATTTTTGGACCAAATTTGACCCAAAAACGAAAACGGCTCATTCTTTTGTAAAAGCCCCTTTGGATGATATTTTTTGTCTTTGGAAATTCTTAGAGCAAAAAACCTATTTTAGGTTCACAATATTGGCAAAAAAGACATGTTATCCTTAACGGGTGACGTGTGAAGAATGATGTGAAAGAACTACTCGGGGAGGGGGGGGGGGATCATCCCTCATATCAATTAAAGGAACCAAAAGGCAGTCTATTGTAAACTTTTGGGAAATTTTGGCTACTTTAAAAAACCGGTAAAATTTGGGCAAACCCGAAGTATATAATCCACGATTTTTTGTCTGAAATCGGGCTCTAACAAAAACGGCACAAAATTTTATAGGAACGCCTTGGGGTTATATGATTCGTTTTGGGAACTTGTTAGAGCAAAAAACCTATGGTAGGTTAGATATATTGGCAAAACAAGACGTGTTATCCACATCGGTTGACATGTGACGAATGAACGTAAAGAGTAACTTAGACGGGGGTATCGACCGTCGTATCATATAAGGGAACTAAAAGTCTGTCCATGGTAGAATTTTGATAAAATTTGGGGACTTCAGAAAAATGGTTAAAATTTGGCAAAAATCATAGTGTATAATCCACGATTTTTGGACAAAATTTGACCCAAAAACGAAAACGGCTCATTCTTTGGTAGAAGCCCCTTCGGATGATATTTTTTGTCTTTGGAAATTCTTAAAGCAAAAAACCTATGGTAGGTTCACAATATTTGCAAAAAAGACATGCTATCCTTAACGGGTGACGTGTGACTTATGAGGTGAAAGAACTACTCGAGGGGGGGGGGATCATCCCTCATATGAATTAAAGGAACCAAAAGGCAGTCTATTGTAAACTTTTGAGAAATTTTGGCTACTTTAAAAAAGTGGTAAAAATTGGCCAAACCCAAAGTATATAATCCACGATTTTTTGTCTGAAATTGGCCTCTAAAAAAAAATAGCTCAAAATTTTGTAGGAGCGCCTTGGGATAAAATTAATTGTTTCGGGAAATTGTTAGAGCAAAAAACTTATGGTAGGTTGGAAATATTGGCAAAATAAGACGCGTTATCCTCATCGGGTGACATGTGACGAATGAGGTTAAAGAACTACTTAGAGGAGGGTATCTTCTCTCATATCATATAAGGGAACTAAAAGTCTGTCCATAGTAAAGTTTTGATAAAATTTTACGACTTCAGAAAAAGTGGTTAAAATTTGGCCAAAATCGTAGTGTATATAAATCCACGATTTTTGGACCAAATTTGACTCAAAACGAAAACGGCTAATTATTTTGTAGAAGCCCCTTCGGATGATATATTTTGTGTTTGGAAATTCTTAGAGCAAAAAACCTATGGTAGGTTCACAATATTGGCAAAATAGACATGTTATCCTTAACGGGTGACGTGTGACGAATGAGGTGAAAGAACTACTCGGGGGGGGGGGGGATCATCCCTCATATCAATTAAAGGAACCAAAAGGCAGTTTATTGTAAAATTTTGAGAAATTTTGACTACTAGAAAAAAGTGGTAAAAATTGGCCAAACCCAAAGTAAATAATCCACGATTTTTTGTCTGAAATTGGCCTCAAACAAAAACGGCTCAAAAGTTTATAGGAGCGCCTTGGGATAAAATTATTCGTTTCGGGAAATTGTTAGAGCAAAAAACCTATGGTAGGCTAGAAATATTGGCAAAACAAGACGCGCTATCTTCATCGGGTGACATGTGACGAATGAGGTGAATGAACTACTTAGAGTGGGGTATCGCCCTTCATATCTTATAAGAGAACTAAAAGTCTGTCCATAGTAAAGTTTTGATAAAATTTGGCAACTTCAGAAGAATTGGTTAAAATTTGGCAAAATCGCAGTGTGTAATCAACGATTTTTGGACCACATTTGATCCAAAATGAAAACTGCTCATTTTTTTGTAGAAGCCCCTTCGGATGATATCTTTTGTGTGGAGAATTTTTTAGGGCAAAAAACATGTGGTAGGTTCACAATATTGGCAAAAAAGACATTCTATCCTTAACGGATGACGTGTGACTTATGAGGTGAAAGAACTACTCGGGGGGTGGGGGTGGATCCTCCCTCAGATCAATTAAAGGAACCAATAGACAGTCTATTGTAAACTTTTGAGAAAATTTGGCTTCTTTAAAAAAGTGGTAAAATTTGGCCAAACCCGAAGTTTATAATCCCCGATTTTTTGTCTGAAATTGGCCTCAAACAAAAACGGCTCAAAAGCTTATAGGAGCGCCTTGGGATAAAATTATTCGTTTTGGGAAATTGTTAGAGCAAAAAACCTATGGTAGGTTAGAAATATTGGCAAAACAAGACGTGTTATCCACATCGGGTGACAAGTGACGAATGAGGTTAAAGAACCACTTAGACGGGGGTATCGACCCTCATATCATATAAGGGAACTGAAAGTCTATCCACAGTAAAGTTTTGATAAAATTTGGGGACTTCAGAAAAAGTGGTTAAAATTTGGCCAAAATCGTAGTGTGTAATCCACGATTTTTGGACCAAATTTGACCCAAAAACGAAAACGGCTCATTCTTTTGTAAAAGCCCCTTTGGATGATATTTTTTGTCTTTGGAAATTCTTAGAGCAAAAAACCTATTTTAGGTTCACAATATTGGCAAAAAAGACATGTTATCCTTAACGGGTGACGTGTGAAGAATGATGTGAAAGAACTACTCGGGGAGGGGGGGGGGATCATCCCTCATATCAATTAAAGGAACCAAAAGGCAGTCTATTGTAAACTTTTGGGAAATTTTGGCTACTTTAAAAAACCGGTAAAATTTGGGCAAACCCGAAGTATATAATCCACGATTTTTTGTCTGAAATCGGGCTCTAACAAAAACGGCTCAAAATTTTATAGGAACGCCTTGGGGTTATATGATTCGTTTTGGGAACTTGTTAGAGCAAAAAACCTATGGTAGGTTAGATATATTGGCAAAACAAGACGTGTTATCCACATCGGTTGACATGTGACGAATGAACGTAAAGAGTAACTTAGACGGGGGTATCGACCGTCGTATCATATAAGGGAACTAAAAGTCTGTCCATGGTAGAATTTTGATAAAATTTGGGGACTTCAGAAAAATGGTTAAAATTTGGCAAAAATCATAGTGTATAATCCACGATTTTTGGACAAAATTTGACCCAAAAACGAAAACGGCTCATTCTTTGGTAGAAGCCCCTTCGGATGATATTTTTTGTCTTTGGAAATTCTTAAAGCAAAAAACCTATGGTAGGTTCACAATATTTGCAAAAAAGACATGCTATCCTTAACGGGTGACGTGTGACTTATGAGGTGAAAGAACTACTCGAGGGGGGGGGGGATCATCCCTCATATGAATTAAAGGAACCAAAAGGCAGTCTATTGTAAACTTTTGAGAAATTTTGGCTACTTTAAAAAAGTGGTAAAAATTGGCCAAACCCAAAGTATATAATCCACGATTTTTTGTCTGAAATTGGCCTCTAAAAAAAAATAGCTCAAAATTTTGTAGGAGCGCCTTGGGATAAAATTAATCGTTTCGGGAAATTGTTAGAGCAAAAAACTTATGGTAGGTTGGAAATATTGGCAAAACAAGACGCGTTATCCTCATCGGGTGACATGTGACGAATGAGGTTAAAGAACTACTTAGAGGAGGGTATCTTCTCTCATATCATATAAGGGAACTAAAAGTCTGTCCATAGTAAAGTTTTGATAAAATTTTACGACTTCAGAAAAAGTGGTTAAAATTTGGCCAAAATCGTAGTGTATATAAATCCACGATTTTTGGACCAAATTTGACTCAAAACGAAAACGGCTAATTATTTTGTAGAAGCCCCTTCGGATGATATATTTTGTGTTTGGAAATTCTTAGAGCAAAAAACCTATGGTAGGTTCACAATATTGGCAAAATAGACATGTTATCCTTAACGGGTGACGTGTGACGAATGAGGTGAAAGAACTACTCGGGGGGGGGGGGATCATCCCTCATATCAATTAAAGGATCCAAAAGGCAGTTTATTGTAAAATTTTGAGAAATTTTGACTACTAGAAAAAAGTGGTAAAAATTGGCCAAACCCAAAGTAAATAATCCACGATTTTTTGTCTGAAATTGGCCTCAAACAAAAACGGCTCAAAAGTTTATAGGAGCGCCTTGGGATAAAATTATTCGTTTCGGGAAATTGTTAGAGCAAAAAACCTATGGTAGGCTAGAAATATTGGCAAAACAAGACGCGCTATCTTCATCGGGTGACATGTGACGAATGAGGTGAATGAACTACTTAGAGTGGGGTATCGCCCTTCATATCTTATAAGAGAACTAAAAGTCTGTCCATAGTAAAGTTTTGATAAAATTTGGCAACTTCAGAAGAATTGGTTAAAATTTGGCAAAATCGCAGTGTGTAATCAACGATTTTTGGACCACATTTGATCCAAAATGAAAACTGCTCATTTTTTTGTAGAAGCCCCTTCGGATGATATCTTTTGTGTGGAGAATTTTTTAGGGCAAAAAACATGTGGTAGGTTCACAATATTGGCAAAAAAGACATTCTATCCTTAACGGATGACGTGTGACTTATGAGGTGAAAGAACTACTCGGGGGGTGGGGGTGGATCCTCCCTCAGATCAATTAAAGGAACCAATAGACAGTCTATTGTAAACTTTTGAGAAAATTTGGCTTCTTTAAAAAAGTGGTAAAATTTGGCCAAACCCGAAGTTTATAATCCCCGATTTTTTGTCTGAAATTGGCCTCAAACAAAAACGGCTCAAAAGCTTATAGGAGCGCCTTGGGATAAAATTATTCGTTTTGGGAAATTGTTAGAGCAAAAAACCTATGGTAGGTTAGAAATATTGGCAAAACAAGACGCGCTATCCTCATCGGGTGACATGTGACGAATGAGGTCAAAGAACTACTTAGAGGGGGATATCGTCCCTTATATCATATAAGTGATTTAAAAGTCTGTCCACAATAAAGTTTTGATAAAATTTGGCTACTTTAGAAAAAGTGGTTAAAATTTGGCCAAAATCGTAGTGTATAATCCACGATTTTTGGACCAAATTTGACCCAAAACGAAAACGGCTCATCTTTTTGTAGAAGCCCCTTCGGATGATATTTTTTGTCTTTGGAAATTCTTAGGGTAAAAAAACCTATGGTAGGTTCACAATATTGGCAAAAAAGACATGCTATCCTTAACGGGTGACGTGTGACGAATGAGGTGAAAGAACTACTGGGGGGGGGGGGGATCATCCCTCATATCAATTAAAGGAACCAAAATGCAGTCTATTGTAAACTTTTGAGAAAATTTGGCTACTTTAAAAAAGTGGTAAAAATTGGCCAAACCCGAAGTATATAATCCACGATTTTTTGTCTAAAATTGGCCTTTAACAAAAACGGCTCAAAATTTTATTGGAGCGCCTTGGGATAATATTATTCGTTTCGGGAAATTGTTATAGCAAAAAACCTTTGGTAGGTTTGAAATATTGGCAAAAAAGACATTTGACGAATGAGGTGAATGAATTACTTAGAGTGGGGAATCGGCCCCCATATCAAATAAGGGAACTAAAAAACTGTGCATTGTAATGTTTTGAAAACATTTGGCTACTTTTGAAATTGTGGTCAAAATTGGCCGAAACGAAGTATTGAATCCACGATTTTTGGTCCCAAATTGGCCCGTAACGAAAAGGGCTCAACTTTTTGTAGGAGCTCCTAGGCATTATATTATATGTTTTGGCGAACTGTTACAGCAAAAAACCTATGGTGGGTTTACAAATTTGAAAAAAGGGCATATTATCCTTGTCGGATGACGTGTGACATATGGGCTAAAGAACTAATCATAGGGGGTATGTCCCTCATATCAAATAAGGGAACTAAAAGGCTTTCCATTTTAATGTTTTGTAAAGATTTGGCTAATTTCGTACCCGTAAAAGTCGTCAAAATTGGCTAAAATCGTAATTGGAGCCCCTCGGGTTGATATTATGTATTTTGGAAAATTGTTTGAGGCAAAAACCTTTGGTTGGCTCACAAAATTGACAAAAAAAAAAAAGGCACATTATCCTCATGGGGTTACGTGTGACATATGGGGCTAAAGAACTACTCAGAGAAGGAAGTCGTTCGTCATATCTAATAAGGGAACTAAAAGGTTGTCCCTTGTCAAGTTTGAGAACATTTGCCTACTTTAGAACTAGTGTCAAAATTGACCAAAACTAAATACGTAATCCATGCTTTTTGTTCCAAAATGTGCCCTAAAAGAAAACTGCTCAAATTTTTGGAGCCCCTTGGGATTAAAGTATGTGTTTTGGCAAATTGTTAGATCCAAAAGCCTATGGTAGGCTCCCTTGACAGAATAACCACTTTATTCTCATCAGGTGACATGTGTGGAATGGGGGTAATGAACTACTTATACAAGGGAAGGCCTCATATAAATGTTCGAACTTAAAGGGCAAAAAGCTGTCCCCGATAAACTTTTATGGACATTTGGTGAGTTTAGAAAAAGTGGTTAAAATTAGCCAAAACTAAGTATATAATTCACGATCTTTTGTCCAACATGGGCCAGCACAAAATTTTAGAGTCAATTACCAAATTTATTAAAAACACGTCATCCTCATTGAATGATATGTGACGAATGAGCTTAAAGAACTACTCATGTTGTGGAACTGGCCCTCATATTGAATATGGGAACTAAAAGGTTGTCCCTAGTGATGTTTTGAGAACATATGGCTACTTTAGAAGAGGTGGTCTAAATGTCCAAAACCGAACTATCAAACTGGAATCCACAAATGTTTTGCCCAAAATGGGGCCAGAACAATAATGGCTCAAAGTTTTGTGGAAACTCCTAGGTGCAATATTATAGGTTGTGAAAATCCTATTGCGCAACTGTTGGGCTGTGAAACAATGTTATGCACTTTGGTACATAAGATGAATGTTGTTATAGATATTGTGTGACTATACAAGAATGGATTCAGATCCCCTGGAGTTATTTTTTCATAAAGTTGGTAGAGTTTACAACGGAAAATATAATTGAAAATTTATTTATGAAAATGAAAGATAAATACACATAGTAGAGTTAATTTTCTTTTTCAAGTAAACTCTACTGTATAGAGTTATTTTTCAATCCAGGGGATCTCAATCCATACAAGAATAAATGAGTTGAAAACTGAGGTGATTTGAGAAATAGCTAGAGTTGTACCTATTACAAATAAGATGAGCGAGAATCCTTTAAGGTAGTTTGGATGAGACATGGAGATAAAGCAGTGTGTTGCTTTTGTTTTTTTGTTTACCTTTCTTCTTTCATTTCGTCTTTTGGTTGGGTTTCTTTCTCCTTGATTCTTTTGTCAAACTTATTTCACTCTTTGTAGCTTTCTTGCAAAAGACTTGTCACGTTTTTTAATGTTATTTTTTTTTTAGGTTTATTTTCCCCTGTTTGATCTCTCCCAACTTTGTTTTCTTGCTTATCTTCTTTTGTTGTACATTTTTGTCTTGGTTCTTTCTACTCTTTTATTGTTTGCTTACATTGATGATTGCATAAAATGTTGGCCGATCCTCAAATTATTTTGGCAGTAAGGTGAGTTGGTTGTTGTCGTTGCTGTGTTGATGACTTGAAGGCCTTTTCGACTGTCTGATTTCTTCTAGTGTCATGATTGTGATTCCGTGAACCTGTTATACACCGGATATCACATTGCTTGCTCAAATGCAGACATGGAACAAATACTCTCTGAAGCACAACACCGCTGGCTGCGGACTCCAGAGATATGTGAGATTCTTAGAAACTATAAGTGATTTAGTCTCTCTCCAGAGCCTCCGCATCTGCCTCCAAGTATGGATCCCCACTCTCCAAGTCACTTCACATGGTAAAGGCATATTGTCACGATACAACACATATGGCATTCATGATTGGCCTCTTAAATATTTGCTTTAACGTGAGTGACAGTCTCTCTATTATTATTCCGGGGTCACTGGCTCTAAGCCTCTAATCTAGCTGGCCTTATGTAATGATTCAGTAGCAAGAACCACATTTTGATTTTGGTCTGCATTTAGCTTTGAGCTTATCTAATTATTCCCTTATATATATATATATATATATATATATATATATATATATATATATATATATATATATATTTATTAAAGCATATAACTTTTTAAGGCTTTTAATTATTTTAGTGGTGCATATCTCTGAATCCCGGATCCTTCATCATTTTCTGTAGCAAACAACAAAGTTGCTACTTCAAATGAACTCGTCTATTGTTCCAGCTGTTACTACTTACTATTCGAGGTTTATCCAGGTTTGTCTTAAATTGCACATTTCCTTTGCAGGTGGTTCACTCTTCTTGTATGACAGAAAGGTATTGAGGTACTTTAGGAAAGATGGCCATAGCTGGAGGAAGAAAAAGGATGGGAAAACAATTAAAGAGGCTCACGAAAAGCTAAAGGCAAGCTACATTCTCTTTTAATTACTTTTGGGCCATTTGACATCGTGGTTTAGTGTACTCTGTCTCAATTGAACTTTTTTCCCTGATAATGATTCTTATGACCTGTAGAATTGTGGGAAATTAGAGGACACGACATTTTTAAGAAAATGTTTAGAGTCCCAACAAATAGACTTGTCTCACTGTTATGCTTTCAGCTGTTTTTAAGACTTTTGTTTATCTCTGTCATGTCTAAAATTTTGATATCCCTAGTGAAATTCTTGAGTAGGCTGGAAGTGTTGATGTGTTGCATTGCTACTATGCACATGGGGAAGACTTTTTTCTAAATTTTCAAAGAAGAAGCTATTGGATGCTAAAAGAGTGAGTAGATCAAGCTTTGAGCTTTAATCATTGGATTATACTCTTTATACGACCTAAGAAAAAAATTCAAAAAAAAAAGATACCCTTGATTTTATCATTGAGTCATTGACTTAACTCTACCAACTCTTTCAGGGAGTTCTCACACATTGTCCTCTTTCATTATCGAGAAGTGAAGGTATCTTCTGACCTGTTGGTGAAGTTTAAGTTGGATCCTATGTTTTGTCTGAGTACATTGGTGACTTGGTTCGATGAAAGTTTATAACTGCAAACCTAGAAATGGGTATGACCATATTCCAGATAAGAGTGAAGACTCAACTATACCTGACGTGGAAAGGCATTATCTGGGTCTCCACTCATCACTAACTGCTCCCTGTCATATCTGCTTGTAAACTGCACTCTAGAGTGCTTCATGACTAGTTGTGTTGGTTATGAAGGAGCCTGATACTGATACAGTAGGTTAGCTGGGAACCGATTGTTTAGATTTACTCCAGGGATCTAGGGAAAGAAGTGATAAATTGTTGGTTCACTCCAAGTTTTCTGCTGACTACCTCTTCTCATCAACTAGCTTCTAAATGCTGTTTATTTAAATAGGGCTTTAGGACATATGTTAGCCACACCAAAGAGGCTGAAGAAGCTGCTGCAAGTGACCTGGAAATTGAACAAATTGTTTGTGATTCGGAGGTGGAAAATTCTATGAATATAAGCTCACAACAAAATTGTCGGATGCTTTCTCAAAACACTGACAGCAGAAGCCTCCACAGTGCTCATGAATCAGACTATGAAGATAGTGAGTCAGGTATGCTGTCTCTTAGTATCATGTTTTAGACTTTCAACCTTCTGACAGCCTCTTTTCTGGGTTTATCAGCAAAGGAAAAGAAAGAGAATCAAGAACTCCATAAGTCTGTATCACCCATGACCTAATTTCCCTCTTTAATAACTGAAAATGCCCCAAACACAAAATATATATGAGCCAATGTTTGTGTGGATTCATTTAGCTAGTTCCGGTTTTCTCCCTTCCGTGGGGTTACTTTAACCTATGTAAAAAAAAAAAAAAGATCTCCTGCATATGTCTTGTCACTATCAACTGTCAAGTGCCTGAATCATTTGCTCTTAAATCTCTTCTAGTCTATTGATCCCTCATACTCAGTACATGTCTTACTTAGATTGGGTTACTCATTCTCTTGGCTATTTCACTTTCATTATGACCAGGCTATAGCCAGGATATTTTGTTGAATGTTCCTTATCTGGATATCTATGAAGATAAATCATCACTAGAACATCAGCAGGAGCTTGATTTATGGGGTTGGAAGAATTCTTTGGAAAGTCATGATGCCAGAATTCTATCTGCATCAGTTAAACCCTCCATTACGAATAGGGACTCAGATTCTGTTGACAAGATTGTTAAGCAAGAAAAACAGCTTGTGAAGCCTCATTCAAAAGATATGTTCTGTTTAAGCTATGCATCCGAGAGCTATGCTCAAGGCCCAGAAAAGTTGAAGGTAATAGCTTCAAAATTGGATATTCTCACAGTGTGGTTCCTGTTGCTAAATTTCTTATGTGAGTTATGTATGAAAAGTTAAGTGGATTCAAGGTTGCTTTAGGAACAAAATTTTCCAGATCCTAAAGCCTTTTTTATGCTGATTCAAGTTGGTATTACTCTTTTTTTATTCCTTTAACTTATGTCTGTTATTCATTCTTCATCCACTAAAATGACTGTGGCCAGAATTCTGAGTGTACAACGATGTCTAGTCATAGTTTGTAATGCAGAGGTTTAAAATGTAACCCATTCTACTGTACAAATTCGCTTTGTTTTTTCGATATCTAAAAAGAAAGTATACTTGCACTACTTAACAAAGGGTAAGAGTGTAATTCTGCACTTCTCCTCAGTCATGACGCAGGACTTTTTCTTTCCCATTTACCTTATCAGATGTTCGGTTTATTAGGTTGTGGGGGAAACTATCATACATTCACTTGCTTGGCAGATAGAAAATTATACATCTTACCCACCCAAAGTCTGTCAAATGACTCCCTGGTGGTGTTTGTCTTTTAGGAACTGTGTTTTCTCCTCACCAGTTGCAATTTAGGGGAAGAAAGAGATTGGTATATAGGGCAAAAGTTTCTGATATGTTTATTAATGCCTATAGGTATCTATGGAGGATGGCGATAGTTATTCGGGCTTAGCTTGCAAACAGAAACACACTACAGATGGGAAGTTGCATGGTTCCCTTGGAACTGATCATATGCGTATAGATGGTCATGCAAAGGAGATGAACAAGACGCAAAGTCGGGGAGCAATATGCCTATTGACAATGTATTAAGCCTCTCATCTGCTGCAGTGAACCTAGATAGACCCTTTAAAGAACTCTAAAGAAGAATGACAGCTTCAGCCAATGGATGAGCAAAGAACTAGGATATGTGGAGTCGGTTACACTATATCCTCTGGTGCATACTGGGATAACGTTGATAATGGAAGTGATTGTCCCACCATTTCTCCTCAATCTAAATTGGACCCTTACACTCTTGGTCCCTCACTTTCAGAGCACCAACTTTTTAGAATAATTGATTTTTCACCAAACTGGGCATATGCAGGCTGTAGAACCAAGGTACTACTATTGCTCATCTTTCTTATGGCCCACTGTATCTGTATGCTGCTTGTGTTGTTAGATACTTGATATCCGGTCTATTAATATGGAACTATCTGTAAGCTTATTTACTTCTAACCAAGACCTTTCAACTTGGTTAGGTTCTAATTGCTGGGGAGTTCCTAAAGACTCGAGAAAACACATCAAATTGTCGGTGGTCGTGCATGTTTGGGGAAGTGGAGGTACCTGCTGAGGTCATAAATGATGGTGTCTTATGCTGCTATACTCCGCTTCAGGATGTTGCTAGAATTCCATTTTATATCACGTGTTCCAATCGATTAGCTTGTAGTGAAATTAGGGAGTTTGAATATCGGCATATAGATCTATTAGTGACCTTGATGGGATCTCTTTGGGACATGAATGTGAAGCTCTTCGAGTAAGGTTTGCCAAGTTATTATCTAGGGGTTCTGGCTGTTGTCTGAATACCCTGCCTGTTAGCTGCGGTAATAACTGGCATCTATGCAGCGAAATCACTTATTTGCTTAAGGGAGATAATGAGGATTGGAACCAGATATTGACAACTACCTCTGGGAATGAACACTACACAGCAGAAGTAAATATGAGGCTGGCTGAAAAGCTATTAAAAGAAAAGTTATGTGAATGGATTCTAAATAAAATAGTTGAAGGTGGGAAAGATCTCCGGATTTTCAATGAGAATGGCCAAGGTGTACTGCATCTTGCTGCTGCCCTTGGCTATGACTGGGCCATATCTCCTACTGTAATTGCTGGGGTGAATATCAATTTCCGTGATCTGCATGGGTGGACTGCTCTGCACTGGGCTGCATTTTATGGAAGGTAAGTGTAGAAAGAACTTTCCCTGTGACCTTTTCGTTTTGTGACATCATGAACTCTCTTATTGGCCTGCTGAACGGAGAAATTCATCCATCTCATTTTCATTGTTTTCTTTTATGGGTTGCAGAGAGCGTATGGTTGTTTATCTCATCTCTGGGGGCATCTGCTGGGGCACTAACAGATCCAATCCCAACGTATCCAATGGGAAGGACAGCAGCTGACTTTGCTTCAAAGAATGGACATAAAGGAATTGCTGGATATCTGGCTGAATCTGCTTCAAGTGCCCATCTTGAATGTCTGACATTCAAGGATGGAGGACTGTGTAACACTCATGGACTTACAAACTCTGAGCCAATTGGTGCCTCAACCAGCGATGGCGATAGCGTGGAAGGAATTTCATTGAAAGACTCACTCACGGCTCTTTGCAATGCTACCCAAGCTGCTGCACGAATCCACCAAGTTTACAGAATGCAGTCTTTTCAAAGAAAACAGATTGCAGATCTAGATGATGGTATATCAGGAAAGTTGGAAATAGATGCTGACCATGCTGTTTCACTAATTACTTTGAAAACTCACAAGCAAAGCCACCGTGATGCGCCAGTGCATGCTGCAGCTGTCAGAATACAGAATAAGTTTCGAAGTTGGAAAAGTAGAAGACAATTATTAAGTCTGCGGCACCAAGTTGTTAAAATACAAGTCAGTAATGTCTGCCCCCTTGGAGATCAACAAACAGATTCTTACATCCCAGAATGAGTACTGTACTTGGTCCTGATTCCTAAACTCTTTTAACTTTCATGGAAATAGGCCCACTTCAGAGGACAGCAGGTGCGGAAGAGCTACAGAAAGTTTGTATGGTTGGTTGGTATTGTTGAGAAGGTGATCCTCCGCTGGAGAAGGAAAAGAAATGGGTTACGAGGTTTCAAACCTGAATCATTGGCTGTGGAACCACTCTCTAAGGGAACATCTCAAAAGGAGGACGACTATGATTTCCTTAAGAAGGGAAGGGAACAAGCAGAGGAAAGGACAGAGAAAGCTTTATCTAGGGTGAAGTCTATGGTTCGTCATCCAGAGGCCAGAGACCAATATCACCGACTCCTGAGCACAGTGACTGAGATCAGAGAAATGAAGGTATTTCTTGCCTTACTTACATTCGGATCCCTACACATAAGATTTCAAGACTGTTTTCTGACATACTATGCCTCACATTTGCAGAATGAGGGTGCAGAGTGACTATTGCAGGTGCATCAGGGGCAGCCTCCTATGGATGATGATCTCATTGATGTTGATGTAGTGTTGAATGATGGCTGTATCTCTGCAAAATGAAGCTAAAGGAAATAGTTGAACCCATCTCTAACACAGGTTCAATGACTAGGCATCAGTATCTCCGTACCGGGCGAATTTGCTGATCTGATCCGTATAGCTCTTTGAGTTCTTGGTTAACTAGCTAATTAAGATAGTTGACGACTGTTCTCAGCCAAAAAGAAGTAAAGGGAACTGCCGAACTGGTTCTTGTTAAATGTTGTGTATAGTCACGATGACTTTGTAAATTTGGTATCTAATCGCAAAAAATAGAATAGATTGACGACAGAGAATGCATGTAAGGGCTTATCGGCAATGTCGTATCTTCTAATCCCGCTTATTTTATATCCCGAGACCGCCACTGGAGTATATGTTTCACAGTTACAGTGTTTCCATAGGGCAATGATGCACGGCAAATTCATTCAAAATCTTGATGTGCAAAAAACTAATATGACAGAAGACGTTCTTAAAAACTACGAGATTTTTAGAAACATTGTGGAAAAGTAGGCTTGGAATCCCACACTTCGATGTGTTGGAACAAATTCACATTTCACAGAAGAATTGCCTCAGGACCCTCACCATATACACTGCTGTTTTCACCTTATTGTACAAGGAGGGGCCTTTAGCATTTCAGCGTCCGACTGTACAAGCCATCCTAAGCAGTATACATTTCCACATACTACCAATGACGCGCTAAATCCTTCCGATATCTAAATGGAAGAACAAGTGAATACAAGAAGTTAAATAAAAATCAAAATTTGAAGGGAATCGATCAGGATACTAAGCCTAGCTCTTGTTAATGTTACCAAGGGACTCATAGAACAAAATGTACCCATGGTCTGTGTTACTGGAGTACTCCTGTGCTGACCCGAAGAATGTCTGGACAGCAGATTCATCAATCATCTCCACGTTCTCATCATCAAAAAATAGCCAGTGGTTGTGACTTTTCACCAAGCTAACATAGTGTCCATGGTTGGGCCCGCTACCAACATGAACCACAACGGCAAACAAGGAGTATTCCCTATCAGTGTCTTCCACAGTCTCGCTCAGTTTTAGCTCAAGAGGAAAAACAACTCTGTACGATAGTTTCTTGTAGCGACCTAGCTGTTCAATATACTTGAAACGCTTCAAATGGATGACTAGAATATGGGGTGGCTTTTTAATCTTCATCCTCTTCTGAGCCTCCTGCAAACTGCACCATCAACCATCATACTTTAGCTTATAGTTCAGTTTAATACTTACTTGACAGTTTGTATCACCACTTCTATTGATCATTCAGCCATTGTTGTCGCAAAGGCAGGATCTACAAGGTCTCGAAGGGAACAATATAATGGACATGAATGGAAAATTTTTAAGAAACCATTTTTTTATCCAATCCTTTTCATCCTTACAAACAATTTGGGGAAGAAAAAAAATATTATCTCACAAGGAAAGTACTTTGCTGTTCTCAAAGTAATTCAAAAAAAAAATATTATCTCACAAGGAAAGTACTGTGCTGTTATCAAAAAAAAAAAAAACTGGTTGAGGGGGTGTGGATATAATTCAGCACAACACAAAAGCTATAAGCTTGAACAGTACATGCGAACATGGCAACGCCCACTTAAACTTCACATCAGTTCTCCAAGATTTACTGATTACTGCATTGGCAAAGGCCTTAACAGAACTGCAACAACACAGCAATAAACTGGGCAGCTTTGTTTTCTTGACTAAACAACTTTCTTACCTTGTCATAAACTGACACAAAATGCTAAAAGATATTATCACCTTGCAATTCGTGTAACTTCCAGTTTGGCTAGAAAAAGTTAGGGTGTATTCTCTCTAGTTCCTACCTCTCTGGACCTCTGTAAAATTAACTTTCTAGAACTGTACTCATCAATGTAAAAACAGAAAAAATCCAAAATCCAACCAAATTCTTTACAAAATAATATAACAGAGAAAGAGACAGGATACTATATTTCACTTACCTGCAGCATTTGTCACAGAAGAATTTGTCCTCAGCATTTAAAGTTTCTGTTGAGCTGAAATTTTTAAGACAACTTGTGATAGAGCTGTTCTGCTCAATATCAAGGCTCAAGTCAAAAAAGGTTTCATCCCTCGCTGTTACAGTCTCGCACCGCAAACATCTTGTCTCATTTGTCAAAATTCCCTGATCACATCATGAGAAAGGATTTCAGAACATACCGAATCAGCATTTTTTTAATCAATTGGGGTTAGGGGACTGAGTAGGAAAGAAGCAGGTCATGTGGATGTGGTTATAAGTCACATATTACACTACTGGTACATAAGAGATACTCCACTTGACTGACAAAATACAGACAAGAAGAAACAAACTTTTAAAGTTAAAACCGTTCACGTGACAAAGTAATAGACTACTCCTAATAGTCAATTGAAAAAATTGATGTCTGGCACTATGTGGTGCAATTAGCACACTCCACAACCAAGTTCATGCTGACTAGCACAATGTTCTGCAAAAACACAAACGTATGTAAGATAATCACCTGAAAATTTTTGTGCACCCAGGTAAC
This sequence comes from Spergularia marina, assembly GCA_963680865.1. Classification (NCBI taxonomy): domain Eukaryota; kingdom Viridiplantae; phylum Streptophyta; class Magnoliopsida; order Caryophyllales; family Caryophyllaceae; genus Spergularia; species Spergularia marina. The sequence continues at coordinate 30,467,291 of OY804545.1, read as the reverse complement.
CAGAGGTTCCTTCTGAGGAGCATAGGCTTGAACAGTGCTTGGTCCATTTGCAGCTTTCTCAGATGGTGAAGTTTCTTGATCAATTTTTGAAGACTTCGTCTCTTTCTCCAGAGTTGCAGACTTAGCCTCTTTCTCCAGTATTGCAGACTTGGCTTCTTTCTCCACTATTGCAGACTTGGCCTCTTTCTCCAGTATGTCAACAAGTTCATTCAGCAAAAAGTTCAAGAATTCATGGGCATCCTATACAGAAAAATAAGAAGCAACCAATGTAAATATTATGAAAGGAATCCGACTCCCTCAAATGGCAATAGCCAGTATGACTTTTTCATCTCATGGGAACACAAAGCAAGAGGAAAGGTTAGAGTCAAAACAGATCACAAATAAAGATTTGTGGTTTATAAACATTCCAGAAATCAACTACCCTTTAGTAATGATGCCTTGACATGACAATTTGTCAATGAAGCGTCTCCAGACTCCTACTTATACCACCAACTACTTTAAATCCTACCATGTAATCACATGTACTAATTCTTATGTTTACTATAAATTTTGGAGGATACTGTATCCTCCACTCTTGTATTTTTCTTTTGATCACTAAAACTATTTTCCTTGTCTACAAAACATACACACAAAGTCTCAAATATCAAAGCCCTGTGTTGATCCTGGCATTGGAACCACTAACTACAGCACAAATGATGTAACCTGCACAATAGAAAAGTACCTGGTGCATGTAGCTGCGGAACAGCTCATTCTGTTTCTTCAGTCTTTGGACAAAGCGCTTGGGAGCTATGACCCCTGTTTTCTTCTTTTGTGAACTTATCTGGAAAGTTCAAGATTTACCATTAGCGATTCTGAAAGTGAATATCATTAAAGGTCAGAGAAGTTAACCGAAGTACTCTTAAGGATTTTGGCATAAGAATAACATGAAGACTAGGAGCTTCAGTGACATGAAGATCGCAACCAATTCATGAAGTGTAAAAGTCGAGTCAAAACCTCAACCAATCACCATGCATAATCTCCTTGCAATTTGATGCTTCTTTCTTAATACAAACTAGCAGAGAAAAAGTATTTTTGAAACTGATTGAAAACAATAAATACAAACTTAGAAACTAGTCATTTGCAGGTAGCCATGTATTAAGAAACTACAATACTAACTCTGCAATAAGCTGTCATTACCGTAGATGGCAAAGAGGGAGTACATGGCAATATAGCAAGGTATATTAAGCTCAATAGAATTACACTTCAAATATTCCCAAGGAGCGTACAGGAAAGACAAGAATAATTACATAAACAGGGCATCAAATATCACATTGACTTCAGTCCTTCACACAATTTGGTCCCAAATACCCCCCACCCCACCCACCAAACAGCAACAAACCATAATTTAAGAAATGTAGAGAAGTGTTTACCTGAGTAAACAGGTCAGCCAAGCAGGTCAGGAGATTATCCTCTGCATCAACTCCATTTTTGTCCCTTGTGTAGTATTCCAGCAATTGTTCTCGAAACGGAACACAGAAATACAGAGCCTGCAAACCCAAATCACGAGAAGCCAGATAAGCATACTTAAAAACACTTCCAGAATTCATAACCCATATGCAACTTGCTAGGACCACACGTGTTCAACATTTCTTGCCTCCACCAAATTAAAATGAGAAAACAAAGGGGGGGGGGGGAGGGTGCTGGGTGTCAAGAGATCAAAATCATCTGCTGTCTTCAGCCACTTACCATCATCACTATGGTTGACTACTCAGTGATTTACAACTCTGAAAACACTTCAACCTTAACAAAGACACTACAACATTACTCCTATGAACCATTAGAACTGCCATTCACTACTTGAAGTCATTTCATAAAAAATAAAAAATAAAAATAAGCAAAAGATAGCATTTAGGATGTTACTCAGATTCCTCTAGAAATTCCAAGATCAAGAACTTATTTACCATGTTTATTTTAATTTTTATAAGGGGTAGAGTGAGATTTGGTAAAAAATTGAGTGGAAAGGTAATGTGTGTTTCACTACTTTGTTTCCACAGCTTCATTGTGTCTCTACCCATCACAAAGTGCCTAGAGCTGCAGCCCTCCTTATGACTGGGAAGCAAGTGAGATTGCTCCATTGACTGCTCTTTTAGACACTTTCCATCTTATGGAGAGGAGGATTGATACATTTGGAACGTTTACTTGAAAGTCTTTTACGTCAACATTAAGTATGGCGGTTAAATCTTCCACAAATTACATTTTAATTGGTTGAATGGAATTTTGGCACACAAAACCTCTCCCTTAGTTTAAAAAAGTGTGCCTGAGATCGCCTCAGAAGCTTGAGGCGCACAAGTGTGCATGACGCGCACCAAGGCGCACTGAGGCACAGGTGAGGCGCACAGCTGTGCAATTTTGAATTTTCTTTCTCTTGTAACCTTAATTCTACCCTTCCCTTTGCCTCTTAATCCCTTGTTTATACTTCTTTACCCATTGGCCCTCTTTAAATACCAAAAAAGGGGTTATTTTTTGCAAAATATGGTTTTGAAAAATAGAATTTTGTTCGCTAAATGAGTGCGCCTCGTGTGCATGAGGCGTGCGCCTTCGCCTTCGCCTCGCGCCTCATCGCAACGGCCCCCAAGCGCCTCGCGCCTCCTTAAACTAAGGCCTCTCCTAAGGCGCAAACTTTTGTTGCCTAAATGATTTTCTTTAGCCCCACTGGTCTATAATTGCTCTTAGTCCAAAAAAATGCTTTCATTGTTTGTTGCAAAGCAGTAAGTCTAGGTCTCATTTGTTTCCTCACTCTTAAGGCGTTTGGCATCTGTAGGAAGAGGTGGTGTGTCCTAAGCTGAATTCTTACATATCAAATGTCTAGGTATAAGGTATAACATCCCAACACCTTATGGACTCGATTTCTTACTCAAGGTAGCTTGCCAGTAATGGTCGCACACACTAACAGAATATTACCATCCCACTTTAGCCTCACTTGTGCGCACCCTAAGAATCTTCAAAGGAGTTTCCTTCATCCTACAACTACTCTCCAGTCTCCATCACAAACACGCATACCTCTAAAGTTCTTGTAAGTACACTTCATTGGTATGAGGAGAACCATCAATCCCATCAAACACTTATAGCATCTACTTTCCCTAATACTCTCAATCCCCTGGCGTAAAATCCTCTTTATAAACCAAACATCACGCTTAATCACTCCCAAATTTCAGTAGAGGTTTATAGCCGAAAGAAACTAAGGCATTAAATCGCACAAGTTCAACAATTCCTCGTTCTACTCCCAAATGTATAATATAGGTGTTTGTTTGGTTCTTGACACTCAAAATTCTTAACATCCACACCCCCCCCCCCCCATATTTTTCGGCGCCTGCGATAGTCAACCATCCTTCTTACTCTAGAATTGCTTAATTCATACGCTTGACAAACCTCAAACAAATCCATCCACCTGCTATCAAGACCCAGATGATAAAATTCAATCTCTAACAAAACCCAGATGACAATATTGGATCCTCCACATACCTCGGCTACAAAAAAACTGAATCTTGCACAAACCCAGGTGACAAAATTGAATCTTTCACAAATCCCACATCACAAAATTCAATCTTTCAACATATTAATTAACAAAAAAAAAAAAAAAAAAATTTGAATCTTTAACAAACTACAGATGACAAAAATTGAATCTTTCAAATATCCCATAGAAACAAAATTGAATCTTTCCACAATCACAGATGCAAAAAAAAAAAAAAAAAACACCCAACTTTCATAGAGATTCCCTCATACAAAAAGAACATCTCACATCCAAACACTAAACATATGATACAACAAAAAAAAAAAAAAAAAAAAAAAAAAAAACAATCGTATATGAGAAGATACCTGTAAAACACTGTTACAATAACAAGTATTGCCAAAATTTTCCAAACCAAAGTAACGTTCACCCTCAGGAAATTGCTCACCGAGGGCTTTCTCGAGTTTCGAACCTGCGGCACCCATCACCACCTCATTCACCCACCTCTCCTTTCTTTCTTTCTTTCTCTAATAATAATAAAAAAAAAAGTGGGTCTTTACAATTTGGTGATTAAATTGTGGATGGATAGAGTATTGTAGGAGAAGATTGTTGATGAAGATTAATGAAGAGGGAAACAGGCACTTTTTGTGGTGGCCTCTGCTTTTTTTAATATTGCGCAAGTGTGTAATGTTATGTTGGTTAATTGGAATTTAGATCTCAATCTCATCTATGAGAGGAACAAAGAAGAAAGAACATGTGTGAAAGTCACGTCTCTCTCTTTTGTGTGTGGATATTGCGCATATTTTCCCTAATTCTTTCTTCTTTTCCTAGTTTTTCTGTCTTTTCAGTTGTGTTGTCAAATTGGGGAAATTAGTTTGTTGAATTGAGTTGAGTTGTGTATATTCGGATATCCTTGTGTTGATCGATTGTCTAGTGTGCTACCCCTATAATGGATTTGGTGAGGTTTTTTAGTGTGTTGATAAAAAGGATTCGAGATTTCGGTTTTTGGTGAGTTTTGATAAGCACGGGATTTCCAAGTTATAGTTGTAGGATGTTTTGTATTGGTGGGATTCGAAGGTGTAATATTTGGAGTGTTTCTTAATTCGTCTTTTTAGTTGTAATCACTGCACAATTTTATTTGTTGCACCATTGTGTATGTTGGATATCCACATTGATTATCTGGTGTGCTAGAACGATACAAAGTGGCGTATGCTTTTTAGTAAATTTTAGTTTATATTGGAACTCGCATGGAAATGGAGACAACAAGGAAGACTCGATTAGAGAGAATTGAGGCCACAATTGTAAGATAATGATTCTTATAGAAGGACGAACCAAAGAGAGCGTGCAAGTTCCTCCAAGAAGGACCTTGGTTGTAGGGGGAGGGAGGAGTTAAGCATCAAAATGGTGTCTCAACTTTCCCAAAAATCAGAAAATGATGTCTATCAATTTTTATACACCAATTTGGTGTCTCCATTCACTTCCATCCAATTTTTCGTTAACAATGCATCTTTTTTTCTCTCTCCTCTCTTACTCTATCCTTTCTCCCTTTTCCTCCATCCCCCAGCAAGTCCTAACTCCCAACCCAGAAACAAAACACTCGTGTTCTTCTAATTAAATGATGAACCCAGAAAAATCCCCAAATTAAAACCAGAAAATCCCCAAATCAAACCCAGAAAAACCCCCAAATCAAACCTATAAAAATCCCCAAATTAAATCCAGAAAAATCCCCAGTCAAACCCAGAAAAATCCCCAATAAACCCAGAAAAATCCCCAATCAATTCCAGAAAAATCCGCAAATCAATCCCATAAAAATCCCCCAATCAAACCCAGAAAATCCCCAACCCATATCCAATTCCGTTCGATTATACTTGAACGAAAAATTGATTTAAGACAAAAAAAATCGATTATACTAACATTTGATGATAATCGGGTTTTGGTGGTCTTCATCGACGATGAACAACGTTTTTTTTTTTTTTTTTTGTGTGGGGAGGAAATAGAGATTTTGGCAGTTGTTGTGAGAAATGGGGGTTTGTGGGTATAATTTCATTGTCTAATTATCTTGTCGTATGACAACTTGATCATCAAAATCACCGCCATCTCCACCACCCTGTGCCACCTTCGCCGGCGACAAGATCAAATGAAGTCCCAAATCACCAAAACCATGGCTTAATTACCGAAGAGGTTTGAGAACTTTTGAGAAAAAAATTAGAAGGTAGGCTTGTTTTTAATAACATGTATCAGTTGGAGATGGAGATTGATTGAGATTGAGATAATTATGATGTGGTGGTGAGTGATAGGGATAAATACATGAGATAGAGGAGGGAGGGGCACAGTAGAAGAAAGAGAGGAAAGAGAAAAATAGTTGCATTTTACCAAAAAAAAACTAACCTAACAGCATATATGACGGAAAGGGGGATGGAGACACCAAATTGGTGTATAAAAGTTGCTAGACACCATTTTCTGATTTTTGGGAAAGTTGAGACACCATTTTGGTGCTAAACTCGGGAGGGAGGGGAGGGCCTTGTAAGTTGTTCGGAAAAAATAGGAGTGTATGAAATCAAAATTGTTGAATAGTGATAATGTTTAGAAATTTCAAAACAAACAAATAGAAAGTTGTTAACCAATAAACGAACAAGTAGATTTGCTACCCACCCTAAATTGCCACAATGTTCCCTCCAATTCCAAATGATATTTCAATTTCTTTATCGGGTTAATTCACAGTTATTTACTTCCCTGTTTGTATGTTTATGAGTTATGACCTTTCATTTACTCGCCCCTATTTTGCCCAAATGACCATATTTGTATTAAAAAATACAAGCATTTGCCACATTGATATATATATATATATATATATATATATATATATATATATATATATATATATATATATATATATTGGTATAAAAAATTAAACGAGAGTTAAATAAGCCTAAGTTTTCACCAAGTTGGAAAATCAACAAAAAAAATTATGTTTTTTTCGAAAAATTGCAAAATAATGCTTTCCTATTTTTTTTTGAAAAATATTTACACTCAAAAATTATTTTAAAAAATTAGTAAATGGATCATTTTGCATATTTTTTATTAAAAAAAAAAATACATTTTTGCCGATTTTTCCAACTCCAATATAATTAGACCTATTTGACTCTCGTTGCATTTTTTTATACCAATTTGTCCTCTTGAGTTTTTTTTTTACCAATGTGGTAAATGCTCATATTTTTTTAATACCAATCTGGTCATTTGGTGCCCCTATTTCCCACCACATCTTATTATCAAAAAAAAAAAAATGCAATATCAAGCTGGAAATGGAAACATCATATAGAATCTGAGGGACTAGAGAAGTAGAGATTAGAGTTGGCATTTCGTGTCATGTGTTGGCATGAGCATGACATGACACGAGGATCGAGCGGGCCGGATCGGCCCATGGCACGGCTGCGAAATCAAACTTTGGTCGTGCCTTCGCACGGTCTGGCAGGGCACGCCGGGTGTGGCATGCGGGCTGACCCGCTGCGACCTACCAAAAGCACGAGATTTTCTTTAAAAAAATTGAGAAAAACAAGGGAAAAGTCAAAAAGTAGCAGTTAGCACGCGGGTTGGCACGACACGACACGCCGTGCCATGGTGATGGTGAGGTTTTGAAATTTCGGCGCGACACGAGAACCGTGTCAAGTTGGCCTTTTGGAACGCCGTGCCAACACAAAACACGGCACGACACGCCACGTGTCCAACTCTACGTTTCTACTAGAGAGTAAGAATTATATCAAAAAAAAATAAACGAGACTAACGGCGGTTAAAGGAGACCACCGTGTCCCTATACGGCCATAAGTGTAAAAACTCGGGGACACCAAGTCACACCACATGTCACCAACACACACACCAAAGACACTATATACAAATTGACATAACTTGGGATGTCACGTAAATTTGCCGAAATTTGAAGCTACAAAGATTGAGGGAGAGTAGGACGGTAAACGCAGGAGGATAAACAGAAGGCGAAGCCTTATCTCAAACTTGATAACCAGAAGCTAAACTTTGTGGGGAGAAGAAGTGTATTGCACACACAAACAGTCGCAAAAATGTTGGCAAGTCCATCTCTTTCATCTTCAACCCTTACACTCCCACCAAAACCAACCACACTCCTCACAAAATCAGCATTCCATGGCCTTCGAGTGGCGTGTCCAAGAAGCATCTCATCTTCCCCTCTCCTCCGCGTCCGCGCACAGTCCTCATCCTCATCAGTTGTTATGATGTCAAAGAAAGAGGAAGAGTTGAAAGAAATAAGGACTAAAACTGATGAACAAATTAGTGATGAAATTCAACAACTTAAAGGTGAGCTCTTTATGCTCCGCCTTCAAAGATCTGCTCGTGAGGATTTCAAGCCTAGTGATTTTGGTCGTTTGCGCAAAAGGGTAATCTCTCAATTTTACATCTTTTTCATTAATTTTGTTTAATTTTACTGTTAATTGTAGTAATTGTGTTGTTGGGTTGGAGCCAAGTTTGGAAATTTGGGTATTTTTTTTGTTGCAATTTGTTCATCTTATTGTTGTTTCTTGAGTATTGCATTGGTTTGTTCCCAAATGTTGCAACTTTGGGTTGTTTAATGTGATGGGGTGATTAGGATGTTGCGTATTAGTATTACCCCGGTGTCTCAAAGGCTCCCGCCAATGGCGAGATAAGGTGTGGGGTTTCGTATGATGGCAACCTTAACCCTATGTTGGTTCAATGTTTTGCTACCATTTTTCGTAAATGTCTTGTGCATTGCATTCTTTGAGCTCATGGTTGTCACCAATTTTGCGACTTTGGATTGGTTTTTTCGTCTTGGTGATTAGCATAACCGTAACGTTGTTATGTTTCACTGAACATGGGTTGGACATGGGTTGGGTTGGATTGGATGATTACTTGTTGTTATGAGTGGTTTAATTTGTGGTTATGAGTGGTTTAATTTGTTTATTTCTTATGAATTGTTCCTCTAAGTTCATGATTTGTTGGCAATTTCTCACTTTGGATTATTTTGTGCCTTAAGCACAATGCACATTGTTTAAGGGCATTTGGAATTTTGGATTGCAACTTCAGTTTTCGAAGCAATTTGCATTTTGGGTCATCCGTGCGCAGCCTCTCTATGTTTCAATAGGGGTAAGGCTTGCGCGCATCCGACCCCCCCTTACCCTGCCTTTTGGCGGGAGCTTTTAAGGCGCTGGGGTAAAGATGTTGTTGTTGTTGTTGTTTCCACTGTAGGACTTGGAGCTGTATCTCTGAACTCGTAAATCATGGTTATAGACAAAGAATATTTTGCTAAGTTGAAGTTGGTTTGCCTGGAATAGTCTTTAGTAGAAGCGTTTGCTAACTTCGGAAGGCTGTTTTGAGTTGGAGGATTGAACATACTATGGGTTATTGGTTAATGTGGAAGCTAGTATCTCTGATTTGAATTGAAATCTTGAGTTCCCAGGTAAAGGAATCATATATGTTGGAAATTTGTATATACATTAGTGTTGCTCTTTTGTATGGTGTCAAAGTTTATAGGAAGTGGGAAAGATAAGATCATAAGATGATGTAACCGTGATTTAGGAGTGGAGATTTTCAGCTGATCATGCGCCTATGCGGCAATGGTAGACATGTGGTAGCTAGATTTTCTGAACTAACATTGTCGGTCTGGTATTTTGTTAGTTAACAGAGTTTTGTTGTTTTATTGGAAATGCCTAAGATTTGGATATTTATGCTTGCTTCATTAGTTTTTCCTTTCAGTTTGCCTTGAGAAATATTCGTTCTGTTCTTTTTTCCTGTATATATATGTTCTGAGTTGGATATTTTTCCAAGTCTCCTACATGACTGGCATTTTTTGTGCCTTTCTCACCTTGCTGACTGAGATGTGCTGCTGTAAATTTTCTTTTCTCCTGATAAACAAATTTGTATGCTCTTGTGTCTTCTACCTATTTTTCCTTTTTAAGTCGAGATGGGAAAGTTGGTAGTGATTGGTGTCAATGTAGACACAAGCTACTTTGTCATCAGTCACCAAGCTGGCTCTTTCGGTCTCATAGATTGTATATTTCGTCTGATGGTAATTATTAGAAATAGCAACAGAAAACCACTTTCCTAGGAGGTTGAAGAGTTAGTTTGGTAGTTGTGGTGATACAAGTTGTTATCAGTAGCTCTTTGCAACCTATCGCAACCTGTTCCTTTCAACCAAATTCATGAGTAGAGCCTTAATATAGCTTATTTCTCAAATATCACCCAGATTGAAATTCCTATGTCACTGAGAGTTCAATGTATCACCACAAACCTGCATACTTCACTTTTGCCTTCTATGCATTTGGGATTTGTATCTAGATTTGTATACATGGAAGATCTGGCTTGATATCAGCACTAACACCAATCTTTCCTCCATACTAGGTTGCACGCATGCTCACTGTAAAGAGAGAACGGGAGGTAGAACAAGGAATAGGGAAAAGGTTGTCGAGAAAGCTTGACAAGGAGTGGAAGAGGAGCATTGTCGTAAAGCCACCTCCTTCTCTAGTGAAGTTACAAGAAGAAAAGGCTGCTGCGGAGGCTGAGAAAGCCTAAGCTTAACCTTCTTAAGCTGTATTACTAGAACTGTATTCATTATAGAGTGTTTCCTGCTCTTTATGTTAGGAGTTTGATTTCATACCTCAATTCACTTTTGTATCAAATGATCATGTATAAATTTTGGCTCTTCTTCTCTCCTTGGGTGTTCCAAGTGAATATTAGTTGGATGCCTTGATGTCTAACCATGTCTCAAGCATGAGAAGTAGGTGCATATACAACAGGTGTGCGTCTTGCATCAGATGCGTGCACTTCCACGCCTAAATCAGTTCATTGTACTCGCAAAAGTCGTCTCCTTTCCATTCTGTTTAGTATAAAAGACATGTTGCTTGTATGATTGATACTAGCAAATCATTGTGCACAATCGAAATTTGACGAATTTCAAATGACTTTTTTTTATATGTGGATAATAAGTGTATGTGGAGTAGGAAGCAGAAGGGACTAAGATCTGTTATTATTCTACTCTTGATTCGATTGGGTTTCAGCTAGTAATTTCTTCAGCTGTTTAGCGCAGTTAGATCTTGTTTCTAGTGCTGCTCAAGAGAATAAAATCTGAGATGCAGATCATGAATTATATAGTCTTGAGATGATGACATTCAATTATTAGCCTTTATTTGTTGGTTGGTCCAAGGCCTTACATTTAACTCACATATATATATAATGGCAACTTTCTGGTGGATTAGTTGCTCTGTCTTCTTGTTGTAGCTTATGCATCATCAGATAACCCAGTGTGGTCTTTTTCTAACATTGCTCTTCCACTTTCTATATGTTTCTGCTGACAGAGAAAAAGTCCGAAAAAGATTTCTACTATGTCTTCTTCTCGCAAAAGTGCGATGCATTCCCTCGTTGCAGATGTATGGAGCAACCACGGGAAGTTTATTTTGCGTACTTTAATTTGATGACATAGCTTGCCTCTGGAGTCTGGACTACCTTCACTTTCAGTAAGTTTTTTCTGAAGAGATGCTTGTGTTTTGCTTTGTACTTTGTTTTCACAAGAACCTCTTTTTCCGCAACATATTACCTGTAAACTTCACTGGTGTTTGAAACTGTAAATTAACCTTCTTGTAGTATCAATAAACTACGAATGTATCCTTTGGGTCATCGGTGTATCTTTTACCTTAAGACAACAGTAAAGACTTCTGTGGTCTCTTACTGGCATGAAACTTGATCTGATAGTCTGATACTCAAAGCCTGTTAGGGCAAGAATTATGCATTGTTTTCGCTATGCTTTACTGTCGTTGATATACCGGTATCCTTGCCAGGTACTACAGTAAGCTAACAGTTAACTAAATGAGTTCATACTTATCGCAACATCGCTTCATGTACTGAGGGCAGCTCAGAGTAAAGCAATATGTTTTGTTGGAAATGTTAGTTAATGGTGTTTGTTTTCAACAATCATTATCTTTTTAACTAACTACCTTGGTCCTGCTATGTCTCAAGCTAGTTGAAGCATCCAATGCTGATCTTGTTTTCAAAGTGTTTACCTACTCGCATATTCTCTTATATATTTTGTACTGATGACACTGTGGAACTCCCTTGACCGAACTTTACTGCTTTCCTTACATTCACAAACAAGTTCCATTGTGCAGCTTTCCACATACAGTCGATTTTTACGAAGGTAATTGAGCTGTCTTGACTGTCATCTCTGACCGTTTTCAAGGCTTCTCTTCCTGCACAGAATGTAGCGACATGTTTCTGTTCCGGCCTTCTGAAAGTGAGGTTAGAATGCATTTCCATTTCACTCACTGAAGTAACATCATGTTCTTTTATTAGAGTGGTTTCATGTGGTCTGTCTTTACTAATCCTAGCTTGCATAGTTTGGTTAGTCCAAGAGACTAATTACTCCGTATTATTTTGAAGGGCACGTTTCACAAGTGGGATGAGAACTTAGAAATCAGACTTGAGAATACGAGTTAGAAATAGTAGTCGGTATTCATTTTCGTATAGTTCACCCTACCTGACTATTATGGCCTGCAGATGACAGTTATCAGTTATAGATGACTATCCACGTGAGTCGACCACAAATCATTTCAGGAATAAAATTTGGTGGTAGTTGTATTCACATGGTACACCCTCCACTTCATAGCCTTGCTCTTCCTACTTTTTTATATTTTTAGGAGCAGCTGATGAAGCGGGTTTGGGCATATGAGGATTTAAATTCGGGACATTCCTCAAATAGGTTGACTTAGTAACCACTAGGTCATTCTCCTCTGTGACTTGCTAGAAGTAGGGGTGAGCAAAAATACCCGTCTCGGTTTAAGTACCCGGTCCCGACCCGGTACCCGAATTTTAATACCCGGTTTTTCCGGGTATTAACCGGGTCGGGTACCCAACCCGCTTTATTTTACATAAATTAGGGTCGGGTACGGGTATTGAAATTAGCAAATCGGGTACCCAGTTTGTACCCGGATCTCTTTATATTGTGTATAAAAATCCTACTAAACTTAATGTTTGAAGCTAAAAAAGTCGACACACTCGTACATTTGGTAGAAATCCATCATCCGACCCATAAGTGGACAAGCATTTGATTTCATTTGTATAACTTTCAAGTTGCGCGTCCTTGAGTGTTGACAATTTAAAGTTGCAAATTAAGAAATTCCGGGTATGGGTACCCGAAATTAGGGTACCCTATTTTTCGGGTACCCGAAAACCGGGTATCCGGTTTATTTCGGGTCGGGTACGGGTATCAATTTTTAGCAATTTTCAAAGCGGGTACCCTGTTTTCGGGTACCCGAATAACAGGGTACCCGGTTTTGCTCACCCCCGCCTAGAAGTACTTACTAAGTACGGTGGGCTAAATTTCAGTGGACCTTATCTCTGTATGGGCTATCGGGCTTGATTGAAGGATCTGGGCCTTTCTCTTCAGTTGGGCCAAAATAAAATACAGATCAAAAGCCCAAATTTCTGCTTGTTTAGTCCTAAACATGGCCCAGTTTCAAATCCTTGAAAAAGAGAGTATTTCATGAAACTCTTGTAAGAATGCATACATTCCGTGAATCGATCCGAATTCCAAAGAGTGCATGCAAAGATTTAAATTGTAGTCTCCTTTTTACGCACATTGACACTTTTTCAACCTCGTCTTTTGCGTGATACTACAATTTGTTTGTGTCGTAAATAACATGTTGTATAATACATTCGGAAGGTTTTTAACTAGTGGCAAAGTCTCATATGAGACGGTGTCACAGGAAATTATTGTAAGATCACTTTAATTGGTTAAAAAGCGACCGTTATAATATTATTCGTGATTATTTTATTGCTTTTAGCAATCATTTTAATTCACGTTAAACTCGCGTTGCTTTGTAATTTAAATGATGGCATGATAAAGAACTCATAGCTTGGACTAGTCGCTTAGTCGAAGTTCGTTGTCAATTTAGATATTCATTGGTATTGTTTTTAGTGAGCACGAGCAAGCTACTTTTGTTCTTGCATATTTGGAGGCATCAATCTTGGAGATATAGTTGCTTGTTCTATCTTATGACTTAAACAGCAAGCAAAATACAATCTCATTTTTTGTCTTGGAGGTAATTGTTAAAATGAGTAAGTAAATCCCTCTAGCTAGTTTGCCGTAAGAAATGAAGAGGATCCATACACTCCTAGTTATTATCATATTCCAACACTACTTTCTATGCTCCAGGTAAAGCCTAATTACTCTCGACATGTGAAGAATCGAAAGAAATAGAGGGAATAATATCAATGCCCGTGATCCTGAGGCGGGTTTAGAGTTTGATGTTTCTTGAAAAATAATGTACATACATAAGCAGAAGTAATTGGTTGTATATAAGAGATCTTAGATATAGTGGTTTCCATGTCTGGTTGCAGGGTAACAACTGACATACATGCATGTCTTCACAATTTCTGCTTCATCCCAGGCTTTTAATCTTTTATTCACTTAGAACTTGTGATAGTCATATTGCCCAACATAGTTAAATCGGATTTCCAATACATACTCCGTGTATGTTAGCTTCTTGTGAAGAGAACACGACCTTAATTAACTGTTTTGTAGTAGCTTTAAAGAGATAGAAATAATGGTCGGGAATCGAGAGTCTAGGTTTATGAGGTGTAGTGCAAGGTATGAACAGAGTTAACTATGCACGTTAAGAAATGTTAAGATATAAAAAGATTAACTGGATTTCAACTATCAATTAGACTTTTGATTTAGATGATAATTTTCGCACATTGAATTAACTTTGACACTAGGTATAGATAACCTTAGTAGGGATGAGATGTATCAATGTAATTAACTTGAAGTTTTGTCTTATCTATTTGTTGCTTAGATGATGATTAATAAGTGTCAATAATCAGTGTCATAATCTATCTTAGCTGTGTAGACGATGTCACTCCCAATGAGAGTGAAATGGCCGAATTAGAATGGTAGTAGTTGATAGCTTCTAATTTACAACAATCAAGTTACTGAGTATTTAAATTTAAGGAAGTATGTAAAAGTCTCACATATCTTTTTTAGTTATGGATACCCAAATCAGTTTCTTTAAGCTATAAACTCAAAAATCACCCAAACACCTACATTAACTAATCAATTCTTTATAGTATGTGATTTGTTGCTCTTTTGGGCATAACCGTTGAGAAAATTGTCTAACATTTAGGATAAAATTACTACTCGTAAAGTGTACTGTTATACATAGAGGACTAGAGGAGTCTCTAAGAAGAACAGTCTAGGATTTCTGCCATAATCTATGTGTATGTACGCCTAAATTTGTCTTTTTTTTTTAAAATTTTTTTTTTTATTGTCAACGTCTAAATTGAGAAAAAATAAAATGAAAAGAAAACAGTACAAATATTACATCCAAAGTGAATTCCTAGAACATATATACACCGTAGAGCACAATTCTTTTGTATTTCAACACACTGAAAATTAAATTTACGCACTAAGATGATTCTTATTGTGTTAGGAAGAAATTTGTTTGCTATAGGTGTTTAACTTTGACTTCTTGAGAACTTAATCACTGTCAATGTCAAGCTATAAGAGAAGCATCTCACTTGATCTACAAGCTAAGTTCAGACATTATATAACCCTTTTTTTTTACGGGATATACATTAATAGTTTTAAATTATACTCTGTAGATTATAAGATAGTATTAGTTTTCAGAAATTTTATAAAAGAGTAGTATAAGCTCTGATAATTAAATTGCCAAAATGCCTTTTTGTATAATTAAGTCGTAATATAGCACTAAAATAAACCTTGTAAACGACCTAGACGTTAAGATCGATCACACATTCACACTCACATACTATCCATATGCAATTCTTTTTTGTAAAGTACAATGCTAGAGGTCTACAGTGTAGACACTCAAAAGTGTCTACAATCAGCAATAATTTTACTACACTATCAAAATTTTACTACTCACATAATTGATTTTACTGCCTGAATTTTTCATTACTTTAATTTTATCACTCCGATCCCAATTTTACTACTAACAACTCAAATTTACATTGTAGACAAATTAATTGTGTCTAAATTATAGACCTCTAGCACTTTTGAGTGTCTACACTGTAGACCTAGACGTTAAGATCGATCACACATTCACACTCACATACTATCCATCTACAATTCTTTTTTTGTAAATTCATAAAACCCCATTTGTTTTCAATGTTACTAAAAATAGGTTTCATATAATAACCTGACATACAAATTATCCGAATGTAATTAATAACCTTAAACTCAGGATATAGCTAGGATCTCTACATCTCTTATAATATACGGAGTAATACATATGATATCAAGATCACATAGTACGTAGCCATGTCTTTTGTTTGCGACGTGCATAGACTATATATATGAAAATCATGATTTGCATGGGGCAACATACAGAAAAGACATAAAACAAAAGGGATCATTATATTTACTTGGTCACCAAAGTGCATGGTGAGAGTTTGAACGTAGTACATGTGTTGGGTAGAAACCTAAAGGAACAAGCAAGCAATTCAGATCAGTGGTTCAGCTGACCTAATGACATTCATTTATTCATAGTAATATTCAAACGACACTACTGTTTTCACAACGTCATAATTATCATTTTCCTTTTAAAGTATTAGAAATGTCTATTTGAATAATATACAGTCCGATTTTTATCTAAAATCGCAAGTCAAAACTCAACCTTCAAATTAAGACACGTCGTATAATAATATTAAGGAGGAAGCTAAGCTAAAGTAATAATTAAGAAAAAACATTTAAGCAACCATCTTCTACAGATGTGAGAGCAGGTCCACCCGACAAGGAATCTGGGTAGAAGAAGTAATCTTCTTATGTCGTTCTCCTAAATCTCCTTTGTCTTTGGAATAACTGCAACATTTCTTCACTGTACGTCTTTCTTATATTTAATTTATGCAACACTTTCGACAAGGTTAAGGCAATTTCGCCGGGATAAATTTCATTCTCTTCCATATATAATTGTAATATCGGCCGGTGTTAATTCTCTCTTACATTTTACCTATCCAAATGAAACGGAGGGAGTTAAAATTTGAACTGTACTTCTTCTTTTGTTTTTGGAAATTCGGCGTCAACAGATAGAAATAAAAGATAATGTAAAGTTAATACAGACCAACAAGACAACAAAATAAAGAGCTACAACAAACAACTACAACAAAGAGGAGCTCCGAGTAGCTGGTCCTCTAAAGAGCATGAAAATGTAGTTTTCATAAAAAAATTCCTTGATTTCATCATCAGGACTGCACAATTGAACAACCTGATGAATGTCCAACGTCTTTCTCCCCTTTCTTGCCAAAATATCAGCCATACCCTTATCTTTGCGACCAATGAAATCCAAGGTGATCTCATTTAGCTCATTTAGCAACTCCCTGCAAAGACTATAAAAGTTAGAGAGTTTATCTTTTGGCTGATTGTTGTCGTTCACGCTAAGAACCGCAAGCTGACAGTCCGAGAGAATCAATAAGCTGCTAAAATCCATTTCCTTGATCCAACTCAAAGCTAGGTGAATTCCTGCCACTTCAGCCGTAGTTGCATCTGGACAAGGTAAACAAGAACATCTACCAGCTAACCATTTTCCTTCCACATCTAGCATACAGCAAGCCAACCCAGCAATGAAAAGGCTATTACACTGAACTGTACTTCTACCTTTGTGTTTTGAAACTTATTTTTTAAGAAGGTAATTGGATGAGGGGCCTGGGGTCGCGCAACACTAAAATACCTCGAACATATTATCATTTGATAAATTATCTATTTCAAAATTTCACTATTTATGAAATCCTAATTCCGAACCTGAAATTATTATAAGACCATTATTATTGCCGAAAATCTGTCAGATTCTTTTCAATAATTATAATGATTCTTTTCCCTTTGTCTTATTGACAAGATCACAAAATTAATCTATCATCTGTGTTTCATATAACTTGTGCCGACAGGAAAATGAGGTAAGTGTTTGAAATTTATGTAAAGATTATACTAAACGTACTGCCTGTTGCATTTGACTGTTTTTTATGGCTTCTGATTACTGATGTGATGCTTATCATCGACAGAAAAATACAAGTTTAATTAGGTTAGAACTTAGAAACTATGTAACTTGAGGTTTAAGTTATTAGTGTGTTAATTTCCTGGTTTGTATTTTACAACAGATTAAAACCTGGATTTGGAGTTGAAAAAGCAAGATATCTTGACACTTGGCCTCGATTAATGTCTCTTTGTTTAATTCCTATAGCTAGGTTTAACAATGTCATACATACCCTACACTTCTAGGGATTAGTTTCTCCATATTTTTCCATGTCTTACGTAATTGTTTCATTGCTGCTCATAAAATCTGCTCTGAAAGTTGCTTAATCGTTACTCCATTTTTTCTACTTCTATTTCTCTTTAAAGTTGCAATTCCATCCGTGTTCGGAGTTTCTAATTTTTGATGTCCTGAACACGTTTTACTAAGCTCATGTTGTCTAGGATGATTTTACAGTGTAAAATATCGACTGAATATTAATTGGTCTTTTAGTCGTCTTTTAATTTACCATGAGACATTTAAAGGTATAGCTAGTCTGCTCGATACGGTTGATTAATTTTGGTTAAATTAGATCAGATACTTAGCCACTCATACAACTTGCCAGGTGTATCACTGTTCATTGGTGTGCACATTAGTTAGGGTTATAGTTAGGTTAACCATTATCATAGGTCATATTCATATATCAAGTCATGATATATATGACTCACAAGTCATGACCTTAGCCTAATTGAAGCTCTTAAATAAATAAATCTGCTAGCGTAATTACTCGATCGACCGAGACCGATCCATGAAGAGAGTATATATATACATTGACAACATTGTCGTTACTTTGAATATAAATAAGAAATTAAATGATATTATCATTTATACTTTTTGTGTATACAAATATTTATCGTTTTATTTCTAAATTGAAACATGTAATTGACGATGAATAATCAAATGTACATGTATGTATTATATACTCTTCAAATATCTGAGTTGAGAGTCACATTCATTAAAAGCCGATCTCCTAATTTTCTAAGACTGTCCATATTTTTACCCCAAGAGAAAAAAGAAAGAAAAAAAAAATGACGAATGAATGAAATTTAGTTGAGTTTCTTGTACTATAAGCTACATAACCAAATTCTAGCTACCTTGTGGAAGAAAAGAAAAGGATCTGAAGCAATCTGGGATACATATCTTGGCTTCACTTTTTCATGCAGGGACGAAGGAGATGATGACAATTTAAAGGCCATCAGAAAAATATTGACGTACTTGCTTGTACTTTATGTGAAGGTGAAATTAAAGAATTCAATTTATTACTACTCGTATATTACTTTGCTATGTATCACTAGTATATTTAGTTTTCAAAGGTGTTAGAAATATAGGGAGTTTGATGCACCAACTTTACTTCCTCCTGGTCAAGTGTGTCACATCGACATTTTGCTAATTAAGTTTTCTCATTATGTATGTGCACATATCTTTGGCGTTGCACTTAAACTGAAAGTGAATAATGGAGTAAAAATATGTGAATATTGTATGTGTGACGACATTAATATGGAGATGACCAGAAATGAAAACAATGCATATATAGGCACCAAATGTAATTATCATGAAAATGTTGTTGTATGATTTCCTAGATCAGAGTAGTTATTAGAAAGTCGAAAAATCTCTTTAGTTATGCTTGTAAGAAGTGTGGTATTGCATTGTGCTACATTATAACACAAAAATATACGGAGTACTGTAACATGAGCAATGAGCGCAAATTTACAAAAGAAGGAGGTACTATTATTGTGATAATTTGAAGTCGTAAGATATATCACGAATTAATAAGAGACATTTAATCAGGACTCTTTTACCTTTATATATACCTAGTCATGTTAAAACGATCCAAGATGTATATATTATTAATGCTACACATGTACAACTGTATACTGATTGATCTGGTAACGATTCTTCGGTTTCCACATAAGCACTATGCTTGATAATCACAACTATGTTTTAGTTACTCATAAAAATAAATAAAGAGCGAAGAATAATACTCTGTAGCTTTTTTTTTTTTTTTTTCATCAGTTTCATCTTTTGATCACGACGGCTTTACAATTAGGATTTGCATGAGAGCATATATGAGTACCACAAAATTACAATTAGAAAAGACGCTACTACGTAGTACGTACGAATGGTGTGTACATGAAGATATCAAATACATATCATTCGAAAAAGATCTGTCTTACATGCAGCCATGCACACGATTTATGCTACGAGATCAAATTAAGTTATTTCCATTGCCTAGCTAGCTTAGCTCACGTACGTGGTACGTATGGTGGGTTTTTAATTTAGATCACCTGTTTTATTTTATTTTTCCTAACATTTTTTGTTAATTTTGACGGTACATAAAAATAACTTTTACAGACCAACAAAAATCAAACAAAAAACATTATAACAAATATCTTTGGCTTTTCACCTGTAGTACAAATTTGTCATCAATTTCATCAGGGTATTGGTGATATGACTATGCCGTAGCAAACTTTCGACTAATTAATAACAGATCTTGGACAATTGAACGTTTACATTCAAATTTTCTATTATCCTCCACTTAAAATTGTTACTCTTAGTTTGGTACCTTATTACCTAAGTTTTTGGAGGTAGTATTTGGATTAATTGCAGTTTAATCATCATTATGTTTGATGATTAGTCAAATCCTGAGATTAGTGTATCTCTCTCGAGCTGGAGAGGATTTATTTACAGTAAGAAAACTCAATAGCTGCCACTTGCCCACTTTTTAGCTTAATAAGTTTCGTTCTCGACCTCAAAAGGTTACATTAAAAAAAAAATGTTTATAGTATGTTTTTCCTAATCATTTTGTCGACAAAATGTCAAAATGTCATGTTAATTATGTGAAAAAATTATTAGGAAGCAATTAACTACCTCTCATGTCTTGTTCTCATTTGATTTTCATCCCTGGACCCTGGGTGAATTGATATTTTTGGGTAGTGGTTCCATAATCTTTATGCTTTGATTTAAGTTGATTGTAACATTGATGCATCGCGACACAACACAAACTACTGCTTGAGGTCATATATTATGTATAGACAAGTGGAAAAAAAGTGTTTGATACGAACGTAGAATGTGTCATGTCAGCGCTAGTTATAGAATTGATCGGTATTTGAAAATTTATGTGCAATGAAGATAGCAGTTTTGATAGAATAATGAGCTAATTAAGTTAGCATTGGTACGTACTAGATTAGGTTGATGTTTTGAAGCTTATTATCTTAATATTAAATCACTTTTCAATTGTTTACACGACGTTTTTCTTTATACTCGCCGTAAAACCTAAGTACGTTCACCACATCTTAATTCTTAGACGGAGGGCCTGAGGGATATAATCTCAATAAATATCATATTCCCATGAATCCCATCCCAATAATGCTTTGATAGAATTGAATTAGTGGGTGCACAGTGAGAGTGAAAAACTTAACGAAAAGCCTATGCAATTCGCGACGAAACAAATACAGTCGACTGTTGCGTGCATGGATAATCATGTTTTTCTCACCAGACAGCCATGACTTGCCAACTGTGTTGACTAGTCATTGCATGCATGAATGCTTGAAACTACTTTTTTTCCCCATTTTTTTTCGAGTATTAGTCGACCCTAATCATTTTAAAAAACAACTCAATATTGATGTTTCTGTAAATTGTATTGATATTCAGTTCACTTGTGTCGATTATTATACACCTGAATATCGAAATGTACCTACTATGTGTACGTGGTCTAAACCAGATTAGTTTTAATGGTATTTCAAGGTTTATAATATAAATCAATGTGTTGTGTTTCATTTAGCCAAGAAAATGGTTAGATGGTGAGTGACATGGTGCGAAGATGCAGGACTTAGTGAGTTGTGAGAGTTGTGAGCTTCTTTGAAATTTAGAGTGATAATAAATAATAATTACTCCATAAGAAATCCAAATAATGTGCACATATATGTACTCTAAACTTTTTTTTTTTTTTAGTCGTCTATGTAGTATCAAGCATGTCGATGTTCATGCTAATTAAAACTAAACTTCGGTTTTGTACATTTAGTTATCTGATTAGATAATGATATCCCTAATAAGTAACTCTTACATTTAGATCACACATCCAGACAATCATATAACTATCAAAGCATTATTTTCTTGTGGATTTAACTCGTACCAGATGATCCAAGTGCCCAGATAACTAAAAAAATACGTATGTAATTATCGAGCACGGTAGAGTATTAGTAGTGTAGAGCAACCTATAATGAGAACCCACGTAAGTCAGCTGTAATCGGCATAAAATAAAGAAAAACCGGTGAGAGAGGAGACTTGTGTGTATATATAGTAAAGCATATAGTTGTTGGTAGGACTCCAAGGGGGCAGGCAGCCAAATCTGATAAGAAACCAGGTTTGGGAAAAAAAATCACATAATAGTAATACATACACACTACTATATTTCTTACTATTATTACTATGGGACGCTCTCCTTGTTGTGATGAATCTGGTCTTAAGAAAGGTCCTTGGACTCCTGAAGAAGATCACAAGCTTGTCAAGTTTATCCAAAAACATGGCCATGGAAGCTGGAGAGCCCTCCCTAAACTCGCGGGTATGTCATTATCATTTTCACTATCTCAACGATAACCTTTTTTCAAGTTTGCCCCATTCAGTTTAGTCTGAACTCGAATGCACATATATGATCGACCTTCTTGTCATATGTGCTTTAATTAACGATAATGCCAATGATAGTGATACAAATTTTGTTTTCATTTCAGGTTTGAATAGATGTGGTAAAAGTTGTAGGTTGAGATGGACAAATTATCTAAGGCCTGATATCAAGAGAGGCAAATTCTCCGCAGAGGAAGAACAAACCATTTTGAACCTACATGCCATCTTGGGTAACAAGTACGTAACTATTATCGACCTCATCGATAATATACCAATTATCGTCTTTAAATTATTATACTCGTCTACAATTCTATCTACATCACTCTCTTTATTTCTTGTAGCCCATTCCCAACATTTGAACATTATTATAATTTAACAAAAAATGTACATACCAAGTTACCAACTCTTTTCACAAGATATAGTCAGATTATTACCATTACACCCTCGCTCTAATGACTAATAACTTTGATCACAATAATATTACTAGGTGGTCTGCAATAGCAACACATTTACCAGGAAGAACAGACAATGAGATCAAGAACTTTTGGAACACACACTTGAAGAAGAAGCTGATCCAAATGGGGTTCGATCCGATGACACACCGGCCTCGGACCGACATCTTCTCAAGCTTACCACATCTCATAGCCTTAGCAAACCTTAAGGATTTGGTTGAGAGCAATTCTTGGGAAGAACAAGCTGTGAGGCTCCAAACTGAGGTGGCTAAACTTCAATATTTACAATACCTTTTACAACCTCCTACTTCTAATTATCCCATGCCAAACTTAGATATGGACACCCTTAATCTCCTAAATTCCCTACCTTCTTCATTTAATATCAAAGATCATTTCAACAATAATAATGATAATAATAACATTATTAACCCAAATTTAAATAATAATGTCCTAAGTTTAGGTAGTCCAAACCCATTTGATGGTATGCATGATCATTTGCCTGATCTTAAAAGTTTGGAAATTCCTACAAATTTAAGCAAAGATGATAGTAATAATACTAATAATATTAGTAGCATGATTGATGATGATAATAATCTTATGGTACAACCTTGTGAATTTACAGTTTTAACCCAAGGAGATGAGAATAATTCACCCACTTCCCCTTGGCTTCCTTCATTGTCTTCTTCTCCTTCTCCACCACCACCACCTCCAGCCACCTCAACTACTGGTGTTGCAACCTCGGCCGCGACATTAGTTGATGGTTGCAGTACTACATCTAGCTTCTGGCCTGATCTTCTTCTTGAAGACTCCTTGTTCCATGAGATTGCATAGTATTGAGTAGTGGGTAATTAGTATATACTATTTGCAGATAGTGAGTTTTTAATCAATGTGATGAAGGTTTGGACTTTCACCTCCTTTTTTATTTTATTTTTAGTTTTTTGTTACAGTTTGTAATATAGTGCAAAAATACATACTCTTTCAGCTCCTTTATATAATCATAAACTATATACATACGATCGAGTTAGTACATTATTACACAGGCCTAGGGTAACTTATAGTGTTCTTATTTACAGTATATTGTTTTTCATGCATATATATATTCATCATTTTTAATTAGCGCAGTTGATTAATTCTATTTAATTTATTTATTTTTTGAAAAAATTGCCTATCCATAAAAAGGTAAAAATTAACTTGTGTTATTGTGTATTGTGATCATTATGTTGGTATCATAGCATGAATATACGAATAAAATTTGATTTGAATTACTGATTTTTCTTAAAATTAGGTGAAGTAGTACAAATAACAAATGTTTAATCGGAGTCGTTATAATGATATTTGATTTGAACTGATCTAATTGATTTTAATTAGACTCGAACACATTTTTTAAGATTGGAACGGATGAACTTTAAGCTTAATTAACACTCCTATCTTTTTCTAAATATCAGTTACCAACCAGGATCGTCTACCATTAGTAGCTAAAATGTGTTTTGCTGATAAGACGACAAAAACAATGTGACAAAACAGTAGCTAAACAATTTGTTCTCATTGTAAAATTCTGATTATTTGGAATGTGTATATGTTTCTTAACAGCATAATTATTCATACTTTCATGATTATGAGTTATGAGAACTTGAGAAGTCATGCATTGTGTATCATTGCTTAAGTCAAATCAACAATAATATTACTAATAACTCTACCCCCAAAAAAATATATATATATTTGATAGATAAGAGTCATAAGATGTTAAAGCACAATTGGGTATGGGCCGCACCCGCATGGAGGAGAGAGAGTCCCGTCATAAACCCAAGGAGATTATTATTTCATCCTAAAACCAATTGATATAATAGGAGGGGTAACTTCTTGTGTACAATTTTCTTCTCTTTTTTCGATGCGGGACACTCAAAGGTGGATCTCACTTTAACATAAGACTACAACTTAAAAATTACGTGTTAATCAATAATATTTAACTTTGCAAGTATCAATTCATTAAAGAGCCAAAATTGTATCTTTGTAATTCATTCTTATTAGCTTAATTAAGCGAAGGTGGTAATGTGGTATGGTACATAATGAACTCGAGATAAGTTGGGTGAAAGTTTTCTTATTCCTACAGAGTACATAGTATTGAGACAAAAATAAAAAAGATATATTGTATATTGAATTGACTTTGAGCAAAAAATACAACTTATACGCAAATTTTGCATACAATGGTTGCATTAGTAGTGCATGTAATATTTAAAGTCAAACGTTAACTATTTAAAAAAGACGTTGAAGCTATTCATGGCTAAGAGAGTTCACAGTAATTCGTAAAGGTTTGATAGAAATTAAACATTTAGGAGCCAACCACCCGAGACTTAGGATAATAGCTAGGGTGTAAGAAGCTAAGCAATAAGTCGGGGAATTTAATTTGATCACCAGTAAAAACAAACACACGTACTGCTTTTTCTCCATTACTTGCTCCCTCTTATGTGCGTAAGAGTGAAAGAGGCCGGAGTTGACTAAGACATTAATCTCACAAAAGTGACGTACAAGGATCCACTAATGATAAGATGGGCTCCCCAAGTAGTTAGGAAGAAAGTAATTTAATTTAGAATTAACTAATTGCACTTTCGATTAAAATGTCCTATTTATTCCATAGGAAATTTAATTTGGGACAAAGTGGTATGTGTGTTAACTAGATTTTCAGATGAAGTATAAAGTGTCGTAGATACTTCACCACTGTATACATGCATGTCACTATCTCTACACTCATTACGTAGAATTGTCAGGGTCGTGCCTGAGGGGTGGCGAGGAGGGGTGGTCGCCCTGGGCCCATCCTTGGAAGAGGCTCAATTTGTTGAGATTGGGCAAATTTAATTTATAAATAAAAAGGAGCTAAGAGAAAGCATGAAAGTAATATTAGCCTAGTGGTTCTTTGGTGTTATGTTTGACTTGGAGGTTGGAGGTTCAAACCTTTTTACAAACAAAAGTGTTTCATTTTATTAACCAATAGTCCATCACCTTTTTTTTTTTCCTTCTTATTTTTGACTAGTTTCACTTATTTTAGTCGTTTTTTATTAATCTCTCCATAAAAAATATTGAAACTTACTCTTCGCCTTTATTTTTGCTTCTTTAATTTTGTTACTTATTTTTTGTAATTTTTTTTTTGTATCATCAAATAATTGGATCTTTTATATCATAGTATATGGTTTTTCTACCTTAGCTAGCTAAATTGGTTTTTGACACGATTTGAACCCAATTTTTATGTGTCTCATTCATTAACCAATAGTTCATCATCTTTTTTCTTCTTGTTATTTCTGACTAGTTTCACTTATTTTAGCCTTTTTTTTACTTCTCCATAAATATGTTGAAATTGGTTTTTTTTTCACACGATTTGAACCCAATTTTTATTTGATATGTACATATGAACAAACGCGATAAAAATGCTACAACTGATGTAAAACAAAATAAAAAACTCAATTTTTTTGTTCAATAGATGTAAGCATATAGGGGCCCATTGTTTTTACTTCGCCCTAGGGCCCTCAAAATGTCAGGAACGGGCCTGAGAATTGTTTGTGCGTGCAAACTTATCGGTAAATTAAAACTTTGATCTCGTCTATACAAGTATTGTTATATTAAAATAAATGGTATGCGAAACATCATTATTGGGATATTAATTGGTATGTACTCATGCACAATGTGGTCCGATTATGTAGCATTGGCGAAGCTTGACTTTATGTAACCTGACTATTTCTCGTTATCTCTCGAAAAATAAAATCAGAAGTTTGTTAGGGAATTCGGGTCGGTCGGTACCATGAAACTAGTTCATGGGGGGAAACATAACGCAGCGGAATTTATCAGAAATAATTGTGTCTGATAAATTCCGCTGCGTTATGTTTCCCCCCATGAAATAGTTTCATGGTACCGAGCGACCGACCGAATTTCCTAACATGGTATCAGAACTTCGTTCCGGAGTACTCTCGAACCTAGCCGATCCGATCCGACAACCGAAGTTATGTCAAAATGATAAAACCTGAGTCCCTGGAGATATAGTGAAATCACGTCATTGACTTTTGTCGGTGAAGAAAGTCAAAGGAATTACCTGCACCACCATTAGTTAACAGTAGCGATCGCGCGATAGCTACTAAATGTTTGAGAATAAATAGCTAGATCAGATTATTGAAGAGTATTAAAGATAATAATTATGGTTTTGCATGTCAAACTACGTAGAAAATGAGGATTATATTGTGGCTTGATCTATATAACTTATTATGATATGATCCAATCCAATTAATATAATGTATACAACCGTAATTTTGTTGTATATTAATAATTTCAAGTTGCAGCCAAAAAGTGCATCACCTAATCGCATTGCCCTATCTACCTGCTTTGACAACAACCAATTTCAATGGGTGCAAGCCCTGGATAGTAGGGTGTCGGGACCTAATTGCTCACCATATATTTTTACCTCTTTGGTTCAATGCATTTCCTCTCAAGTAAGGTACTCCGTAATTAGAAATACTTTCACTATACCGTTTATTTATCTTATTTTTACATTTTTTTTGTTTTATTCTGAAACGATTGGTTTGAATTCTTTATTTTTACATATTCGATCGAACTAAATATAAAATAATAAACAAAATGGCAGGAGTATGTAAATGTTCATTATCAGTACACAATCCCACCACTTTTAAGGTATCTAAATATTTTCAAAACATTATAATAAGCATTATTTGGAAGTGTATTTGATGAAATAATTTGAGGGCTGGTTTCTTCCTTGGGGATTCTATTAGTTAAGCACTTAATCCTCTTCACCTCTTGTACTGTCCCTCAAGGCCTCAATGAGATTAGCCGTTAGCATGTGTTTTTGGCCGTTTTGGGGTGCCAATCAGAGGGATTTTACCTCTAATATTTTTCCAAAACACATAATACGGTTGATTCCCAATGGCTCTAACGAAAAATTGAGACATCTTTATTCGTGAACCATTTAAAAAAAAATGCGGAACATATATTTTGATTTGGCCAATTTTAACCACTTTTTGAAATTAACCTAATGTTCTGAAAATTTCCTAATGAACGAGCATATCTGTCAGATATTAGGGTCGGTTTATTAGTTGGGGGACAAACGATAGCTGTGCCAGTTAATAATTAGTCATGGACCTTTCATTGAACTAGTGACTTACCAAAATGTTTGACGATTCGGTACAGATTGTGGCCCAGCAGGCTTCGATTTATGATGGGCTTGACCTATTTATAATAAGGGCTTTGCCCACTAGATTATGTAGAAGAGTAGAACTAGGGGTTTGATGAATTTTTTTTCGAAATAGGGCTCAAAAAATAAATATTAAACAAAATGGGTCGGATTCAAAAACGTTTAATGTTATGGGGTGCACGTCACCCCATTTCAGATTCGGGACAAAACCGCCATTACCACTGGCGGTTTTATATGTATTGAACAGTGAATATGAGTTTCAGGGGGTGATTTTGGGCAATTGTAAAACCGCCATGGGGGGTAGCGGTTTCACTTCAAGTGAAACCGCCACCCTCAATGGCGGTTTCACACCCGAACCGAGTATGGGAATTGTGGCTTAATTTTTGTATGAAGAGTGAAACCGCCATGGGGGGTGGCGGTTTCACTTCAAGTGAAACCGCTACCCCCCATGGCGGTTATAGAGTTTTTTTTTTTTTTTTCAAATACTTGTATCGGGGTTCTCCACCCCCCAAATCACCCGACGCCTTACAAAAAAAAAATACCCCCGACTCTCAACCTCAACTTCTCTCTCCAGCCCACGTCCCCATCCTCTCCGGCCGCTGCTTCGCCCCTCTCCCGCCGCTGCTCCCGTCGCTCCGCCGCTGCTCCCGTCACTCCGTCCTCTCTCGCTGCGCCGCTGCTCCGCCCTCTTTTGTACCAATTTCTTTAAGGTAATTTCATTTCTTCTAATTGTACCAATTTGTTTTAGGTAATTTCAATTCATTAGTTTAATTGTTTGATTTTTTAGTTAGATTACTAATTTATTGAATAATTTGTTTTGTTAGTATTGATAATAATTTGCATATTCATGGTATATGATAGAAGTTGAATTTTTAGGGTTTTGTTTAATATTGTAATTAAACCACACTAATTTAGGTTAATTTAAGTTCATTGAGTTGTTTTTTTTTTTTTTTTATGTTAGTATTATGCTTGAGTTTAGTTAGTATTATGCTTGAGTTTAGTTATATATTTAATCCAATTTAGTTAGTATTATGCTTGAGTTTAGTTATTAAAATTCATAAGTCGATTTTTAGGGTTTTGGTTAATTGAAGATTTATGTTAGTTGAATTTCTTAATTAAATTAGTTTATTTTTCTCATTATAGAATGGAAATTACGGGATATCCTTTGGTATGTTATTGGGATGGAGAAATTGTTGAAGCTAGTGGAAATGTTTGTTATAAGGGTGGAAATGAGAGTTTTGTATTTGCTAGTACTAGTATGACTTATAATGACTTCATTGGGGAGATTTGTGAGGCAATGAAAATCAATAGAAAGAGTGTTTCATTGACGGTGAAGATGAAGTATCCGAGTGCCGGGTGTTATAAGGTTGTACCCCTTAATAATGATCGTTCTTTACTTGCTATGTGGGCAATTGTTCGACACTCAAAGGTTCCTTCTATGGACATTTATGTTGAAGTGGGAATGCTAGACTCTAGAAATGTATTGGCAACAACGATTTCAACAACGCCCAATACTTCTCTCACATCAATGAGATTTGGGGATGTTGTGCAATATGTTTCCATTGAAACCAATAACATAAATAAGGGGACCTTGAACGAGGATTTAGAAGGAGATGAGGCGGAGGAGGAGTTGAATGTTGTTGAACGTATGATTAATGATGAAGATGAGAATGATGATTTGGTTGGGAAGAGTGCCCCACATTTAGAATTCAATACGATTCATGAAATTGATCAACAACATGTGAATGCTTGGAAAACATGGGTCAATGAAGTTGAAGTTGAGGTTGGTAGGGAGTTTATAGTTGGTCAAAGATTTCCAAATAAAGCTGCTTTGATAGAAAATGTAACTTTGTACTCTGTACAACGTAACCAAAGTTTCAAAGTGCCTGAATCCAAACCCCACACTGTCACTTTCAAGTGTAGTAGAACACCAAACCCATGCAATTGGAGGCTTAGGGCATCACAAAAACAAGAACAGTTTTCAGAAGCCTTCACCATTGTCACTTATCTTGGGCCTCACGAAGCTACCTGTGTTGGTGACGTTATTCCACGCGACCATATGAATTTGAAACGTGGATTCATTAGTGAAGCTATTAAAAACCTTGTTGCCAAGGATTGGTCCATTAAAGTCCCAGTTCTTATTGAATTTATCAAAGATAAATTCAATTATACTATCTCATATATGAAGGGGTGGAATGCTAAACAAAGGGCAATTGCAAATTTATATGGTGATTGGGATGAATCCTACACTTTGCTTCCTCACTTCATGCAAGCAATGAAAGAATCCAACCCGGGAACTGTTGTGCATTTTGTGAATACGCCAACATGCAAACCTAATGAGGAAACTTTCTTTCGAGTGTTTTGGGCATTTGGACCATCAATTCAAGGTTTCAGCCATTGTCGCCCTCTTATAACTATTGATGACACTCGTTTATATGGGAAATATAAGGGTACTTTACTTATTGCAATGACAGTTGATGCTAACGACCAACTTTACCCACTTGCTTTCGGTATTGTTGAGAGTGAAAATACCAATAGTTGGCCTTGGTTTATGGCATGTATAAGGAGATTCGTGACAGATAGAAAAGGTCTTTGTGTTATATCAGATAGACATGATGGCATCAAAGCTGCTATGAATGATGAACACATCGAAATGACTGAGCCGCATGCCTACCATAGATTTTGCATGCGTCATGTGGCATCCAACATCAACACAAAGTTTAAAAGTAGGGATTTGAAAAACTTGTTTGGTTGGACTGCCACACAACATCAGAAGAAGAAGTTCAATCGTGGTTTCAATCGAATGGGTGAAATAAATATTGATACACGACGATATTTGACCAAACATGGTTTGGAGATGGAGAAGTGGTCAAATTATCATGACGGTGGGTTCAGGTATGGTATAATGACTACCAATATGGTGGACTGTTTCAATGGAGTTTTGAAAGGAGGCAGATTCTTACCCATCGTCGCACTTGTGAAATTGACATTTTATCGAGTCAATGCGTACTTTGTGGAGCGGCGTGAGAAGGCAAAACAAAGGCTTGAAGAGAGACATGCATATTGTAAGAAAGTAATGGATGCCATTGCTGTCAATTCTGAGAAAGCCGCACACCATACCGTTGTGGCATTTGATAGAGGACTGTTTCAAGTGACCACTGGGTCGGGCCATAGAGGTAGTGGAAAAGGGAAACATAAGCATACTGTGAATGTTGTGACTAAAACATGCACTTGTAAAAAACTTGAAATTTACAAGTACCCTTGTTCACATGTACTTGCCGTTTGTAGTTCAATGGGTTTAAGTACAAATGCATTTGTGGATGTGTTTTACACTAGTGGTGAGTATTTGGGGTCATACGCACCCAAATTTCGACCCATTCCGGATGAAACTTATTGGACACCTCTTGATGGTCCTAAAATCCTTGCTAATAAGGATATGAAACGTGAACCGAAGAAGAAGGGTACGAAGGATAAGTCACATTCAAAGCGATTGCGTAATGAGATGGATGAAAAACCACCATCAAAATCATTATGTGGCATATGTCGTCAACCCGGTCATAACAAAAAAACTTGTTCTTTAAGAGGGTAACATTTTTTGTTGATCTTTATATTATTGTGAACTTATTTTTGCCTAATCTTTTTGTGTAATATTTTAACTCTCTTCTATTTCTTTTTGTAGCTCTCATGGAGGCGGATCTTCATCCGGGACCGATCGAACCGTCTCTTCTCAAACTGCAAGACAAACACAGGAGTCAAGCAATTTGGGACGGAGAGGAGGTGAGTTCGCTTAGATGTAGAACTCACATAAAATGGCATGGCGGTTATCGTCCTAGTAAGCGGGTAGTTAAATTTATTAGGAAAACCCAGTTTTATGGGGCGCATAGAGTAGCTAGTGTTAAGTTAGATCAGGATTTAATAAGTGCGTTAGTAGAAAGATGGAGGCAAGAAACCCACACTTTTCACTTAACCGTTGGGGAGGTCACTATCACCTTGCAAGATGTGCAAGTTATGTTAGGTTTGAGGATAGATGGAAGAGCTGTGACGGATGAGATCCATCAAGATTGGCAAGGATTAGTGACTAAATTGTTGGGAATAGCACCGGGGGGAAGTTTGAAGGGAACTTCTTTGAAAATTTCTTGGTTGATGACCCATTTTAGTTATTTGCCCAACGGTATGGACGATGCCGTATTTCATTGCTATATTCGAGCGTATCTTCTCATTTTGTTTGGTACCGTTCTATTTCCCGATAAGAGTGGGGATGTGGTTCAAGTAATCTATTTTCCATTGTTAAGTGATGTCAGTAGATTGGATGATTACTCGTGGGGAAGTGCGGTACTAGCAACATTGTATCGTAACTTGTGTCGAGGGTGTTGTAAGGATGCATTAGAGATATCCGGACCTCTTATTCTTCTTCAGTTGTGGTCTTGGGAACGTATTGCTATAGGACGTCCTATGAACATGGGACCATTAGAATATGAGGATGAGGATGAGGATGAAGATGAGGATGAGGATGGGGATGAAGATGAGGATGAGGATGAGGATGAGGATGAGGATGAGACTATAGCTAGTCCATTTGGGTCACAACATATCTATGGGAGAGATGCATTAGGACGTAAGTGGCTTATGATCGATCGGCGAAGAGCTGATGGGATTTTCTCTCTTACCGCTTACAGAGATGCATTTGATTGTATGACTCATGATCAAGTAAGTTTACTTATCCAATCCAATTTTTTGTGACTTTATAAGCATGAAAATAATTTGGTAATTTACTTATTTATTTGTTTTATTTTAGTTTATTTGGCAGCCTTATACAGCGGATGTCATCTCAGCTCTCTCTCCGATTTGTTCAAAGGATGAACAAGATTGGTGTGTTTTGGCTCCTATGATCTGCTTTGACATTGTAGAGTGGCATTGTCCAGATCGGGTAGTACGCCAATTTGGTTTGAAGCAAACAATCCCGGTGGACTGTGATACTTCGGTGGCTCTTCATAAATTTGATAGGAGAGGAAATCGGAAGGTAAGCTGGAGTGAAATCCACAATGTCTATATCGATTTATGGCGTAGGCGTCGAGAGAGGGTGGTGGCTAATATCGATGTAGATGATGGCTTGATGGATTACAATGATCCGTATATGGTTTGGTATCGAAACCATACTCGTCGTATCATTGGAGCTGTTAAACAATCTCATGGTGGCCCGGTTTCCTACCATCCTTCTTCTCCCTCAATTCAATTGCTTGTAAGTATGATTTATCGTTATTTCAGTTTTATTGAATAGTAAGCATGTTTAGGAAATAATTAGTGCAATGCTTTGATTTTTGTGATTATAGACTCAAGGTTTTGCAACTCTACACATGAGGTGTGAGCATGACCTTCAAGCTGCACTCAATGACGCATCTAGTGTTAATTTTGTCCAAACTTTAACCGACATCCGCAAACATTGCTCCGAATGTCTCGAGAAGGTGGGATTTTCACATCTTATCCAACAATCTCAAGAACAACCAAGTGCAAGTTTGGATGATCATTCTCCTCTTATCCAATATATGCGTCGACGTAGAGTTGGTTCTCCTATGACACCAATTATGGAAGGCGACACTCCGGGTTCTTCCTCAAGCCAACCCGCTTCCTCAAGCCAACGTCGAGCTACACGCCGCCGCCGCCTAGCGGATGATTAGCTATTAATATAGTAGTTTGTAATGTATGGAAACAATTTTATGTTGTATTCGACTCTTTCAAGTTTGTAAAAGACGTTTTAAGTTATGAAATAAGATACCATGCCATTTGAGTTCTCATCTTGGGTTGTTATTGGTGTTATTGAACGATTGTGGTCGTGGCATTTTGGTTTGGGTTTGTTTGAGTTGCAGGTGAAACGGAAAAGAGGGAAAACACCTTCAAAAATAAAAACAAAAATATACAACCGCCACGGAGCACAGCGGTTTTATAACCACAGAAACCGCTGCTCTCAGTGGCGTTTTCATCACAGATTCAAGTAGTATGAAAATTGGTGGCTTAATTTTTGTAAAGGGTGAAACCGCCATGGGGGGTGGCGATTTCACCTCTAGTGAAACCGCCACCTCCCATGGCGGTTTCACCATTTTACAAAAATTAAGCCACCAATTCCCATACTCAGTTCGGGTGTGAAACCGCCATTGAGGGTGGCGGTTTCACTTCAAGTGAAACCGCCACTTCCCATGGCGGTTTCACACCCGAACTGAGCTATAAGGAATTTTGGCTAAGGTGAAACCGCCATGGGGAGTGGCGGTTTCACTCAAGTAAAACCGCCACCTCCCATGGCGTTTTCACCTTAGCCAAAATTTCTTCCCAGTCTCAAACTTACTGTTCAAGACGCTTAAAACCACCAGTGCCACTGGCGGTTTTGTCCCGAACCTAAATGGGGTGACGTGCACCCCATAAGATTGAACATTTTTCAATCCAACCCATTTTGTTTAATATTTATTTTTTGAGCCCTATTTCGAAAAAAAATTCGGGTTTGATTGGGTGAAAACTCGGCTCGAGTTCAAATCGACCAACCTAGGTTGAATTCGGCGTGTATACCCTAGTCCCGAGACTAGGTAGTCCCGGGACCGCGTTAGCATGACGTCACCGCCACGTCAGAAAAATGGTTTTGTAATAAAAACTCATTAAAAAAAAAACAGAAAAACTCCCACCTTTATTCTCTCCTCCCACGCCACCCACCACCCCCCAACCGGCGGCGCAGTAGCACTAGATACCACCGCCTCCGCTGCCAGAGACGCCAATAAGTCGGCGACATCACCCTGACCACCCGCTCGAGTCGCTAGCGGCCGCACGCGTAGCCTTTTCTCACACTTGACGCAAATCAGGTGAGTTGAAGGTGGTGTCATGTATGCAGATTGGTGTAGGGGGCGGGAGTATAAGGTTGTGGTCGGATTGGGAGGAGATATTTATGGGAAAATGGGGTTGAAAATGAGTGAGTTGGGATTTTATGAGAGAGAGAGAGAGTTACAATGTGAAATGCAAATGACAATAAATGAAAAGAAATGGGAGGCACGTGTGTGTTCACTGAGTACTCCATGTAAATTGACTAAAAGTGCACTATATCACTTCACCTAAAAAAAACACTAATGAAATACACCATTCATTATTTGAATGCCAAAGTCCATATGATTTATATGCTAAATTACCAAATAGATGACAAAAACGCTAAAATACATAAAGGAAATGCTAAAGTACATAAAAGAACGACTAAAATACATAACTGATTCACTAAAGTGCATAATTGATACGTTAAGGAACATGACTATTGTGCAAAAGTACAAACTTTTGGCGCTAAAGTACATAATTTAAATGTTATAATACGTAATTTATATGCTAATATACATAATTGGTGTGTTAAAGTACATAATTTAAATGTTAAAATACGTGATTAATATGCTAAAATACATAATTTAAATGTTAAAGTACGTGATTCATATGCTAAAGTACATAATTTAAATGTTAAAGTACGTGATTCATATGTTAAAGTACATAATTTAAATGTTAAAGTACGTGCTTCATATGCTAAAGTACAAACTTTTGGCGCTAAAGTACATAATTTAAATGTTAAATTACGTGATTAATATGCTAAAGTACATAATGAATGCGCTAAAGTACCCAATTACGGATACCCTTGCATCTCTCCAAAAATTCCACTTTCTTAAAATTTATCAGTTTTTTATTTTGAGTGATTCTCTTTGTTTGGTCATTTTATTTTGTACGAAGTCCTAAACTCATTGTCTCTTACTTTCTCTCTCCTTCATAGCCAACATCACCCCCTTTTTGTCTTCTAATTTCAACTCCCACCTTTTTCACATTTCAAATAATTAATTTGTACGGTATTAATTGTCATCAACTCATCACATAAAGAAAAGGAGAGAGAAAGAGTTATTCTCCAGAGATCGCGGTGGCAAGGAACGATCGACGGTGGAAGCAAAAAAAAAGAAAAAGAAAATAAGGAGAAGACTGGATGGAGTGTAGCGGGTGGAGCATGGCGGTATTGCGGCGCAGGGCCGATCATTGCTGTGGATTCAGAGGAAGACAGTGGTGGTTGTTGGTGGTGCGATCGCCGGAGTGGTGGTGGTGGGAAGGGGTGTAGGGAGAAAATAAGGGGAGAGACTTGGAGAAAACCCGTGATGAGAGAAAGAAATGTGCAAGTGGGTTGCTACTTCCTTTTTTTATTTTTTCATAAAACTGGGCCGATATTCTTTCAATCAGTTGGGCCGTTTATTTTTAATTTGGACCGAGCAACGTATTTGCCATCTCACTGCCACATCAGCGGGAGCACATGCTCTCGGGTCTACGGAATAATTTTCCGGTTGAATTAGTTCCATGTTACTTCAACAAATTATATCATGGTCTCGAGACTATGAGTAGTATAGTATATAAAATATGATCTATATATTTTGATTGTGAGAAAAACCACGATACTTATCATAGGGCCCAGATCATAGCGTAAGCATTGATGTTACTCCATTCCTATGCATCTTGTTACAGTAATGTATTCTCGTTTTACAAGATGCTCCGGAGTATTAATCTAAAAAATTTTAAAAAAATTGAACAAAGAGTGGGAGCATGGATTTACTTAGCTCATCTCAAGCCTAGTTTACTCTAGCTTGTGTTTGATTCATTACTCATCAGCCTTGTTTAGAACGAAAGCAAACTATACGATTACACATTGTTACATTAATTAAAATAATAAATTTGTGCTACCAATTCAAAGTGTATATGTTGTGGAGAGACGAGAAGGAATTATTGCGGAAGAATATAGAATGGCTAGTTGCATGGAGTTAGTTCATATTTTCCCCCTTTATTTCCTTATCCAACTGTTGTTGGTGGATAATCAATTTTTGTTTGTTTTGAGTACGTAAGAACCTCAGGCGATGTCCTTTTGGGTGTGTATTGGGTAAATTCACGGGCGACCGTAATAGCCAGCAAACCACGTCATGTCAGGTCAGCCACACTAGCGTGCAACAGGCTCGACCTGATGGCACAGGGGGGACGCCATTACGGCAACACTATCTCTAGGCCCATGAAGATCCATGGCAGCCCACGTCCCCACATAGGCCCATTAGGTGCCAAAGGGAATTGGGAGGCCATAAGCAGCAAATGTTGTAGCGCCGATTCAAACCCCAGACGTGGAGGTTAAGAGGGGGGAACCCTTGACCACCAGGACACCAACTACGTTGGTGATAATCAAATTTTTGGTAGACTGTTATTGTGAACATTGTGGGTCTGCTTTATTTCTTTTATATTATCTATAATCTATCCACCACAAACACAATGATTATTTAACGATCAATAATCGACGTATAAGATGAATCGACTTTCAGTCTCTCGATAATAACAACAATTCACAAGTATATAGAGTATTTTTTTCGAGCTACGCCTTAGTGAGTGATTTCCCCTCTCTGGCCCTCTTCTTCCTAAGTCGAACCGGTCTTTTCGGTTGAGCTAACCTTCTTGTGGGCTCTTTGCGGCTCTGCCAATTGCCGGTCAGGGTCATAAGACAAGAGTTTATCAAACGTATATTTAAAGATAGCGATTGCGAGTTTCCGCCAAAGTAATGTTCCTACTCCCATCCATTTTCTACTTATATATGGAGCCCCCGCCATGACTTTGCTTGCGACTTTCCATTTTCTCTCTCTCTTCAAATATTCCTACCACCCACCTCCGCCTGCCGCCGCCACTAACACCACCCCGTTGAATTAAACAAAAAAAACTAATAATTCCATTAAAATGTCCGATTCCGGCAACTCGTGCCACCTACCGGTGACAACCGATCCGAGTGTTCCACTCACGAATCTCACCGCCGTCGGAACTCGCCTCGACTCACTGAGTCGATACTTGACCGAGTCGGTCAACTCGAACACCGTCTTCTCTAACCACCAGATCGACTCCATCTCCTCCGACCTCATCTCCGCCATCCACCAAGTTATAATCAACGGCGCCGCCCTCCTCGCCTCCCAATCGCCACCACCACCGCAACCGCAACCCGACCCGAACCCGGTCCGCCGCAAGTCGACTCCGATCGCCGATCCAGATCCGAAAACCGACGACGATCTCGAGATCGTGGAGGTTGACGCGGTGGAGCTACTGGCGGAGCACATCCACGTGTGCGACATCTGCGGCAAGGGTTTTAAGCGCGACGCCAACCTCCGGATGCATATGCGGGCCCACGGCAATCAGTACAAGACGCCGGAAGCGCTCGCGAAACCGACGACCACCACCTCAACCGCCGCATCAACCGCCGCCACTAAGAAGAGATTCTCCTGTCCGTACGTCGGGTGCAATCGGAACAAGGAGAGCGCGAATTTCCGGCCGCTGAAATCGGTAGTTTGCGTGAAAAACCACTTTAAAAGAAGCCACTGTCCGAGAATGTACACGTGTAACCGGTGTAATCGGAAAAGTTTCTCCGTCGTCGGGGATTTAAGGAGTCATCTTAGGGTTTGCGGCGAGAGTAAATGGAAGTGTTCTTGTGGGACAAGCTTCTCTAGGAAGGATAAGTTGTTTGCTCACGTGGCCTTGTTTGAAGGTCACATGCCGTCTTTTGATGCTGCGACCGCCGTTGCTGCGGTGGAGGAGGATGAGGAGGAGGTTGACGTAATTGTTTCGGCCTCGGCCGCGGGATCAAGTGGTAGTGGGTTGGAGTTTGATGATATGCTGGAAGCGTTTTTGGGAAGTTACACTTATGGAAGAGAGTATTAAATTTTGATGTTGTGTTATGATTCTTCCGTGTCTTCGTAACCATGTTGTAACAATTTATCACTTGTCGATATTTTAGGGTTGTCTTACTCGAATTTTTTGTTGTTACGTGTATATAGGCCATGTACATACGAGTTTGGATCTCACCAAGTTAATAAATTGATATTTGGCGGAGTTTCATACTCCCTCCTGTTCTATTTGATATTCCACAATGGAATAACACGGAGTTTTTTGTAGGAAGTAAAATATGGTGGAAAATGAAAGTGGGTGGGTCATGAACTATTAGAACCATAAAAGACATTACAAATAAGAAAAGTTGAAGATCATATAAAACTGACTTAAAAAGGAAACAAGATGATCATTCAGAACTGGAGGAAATATTTTGCTCCTTTACACAAAATGCAGCCTCCGTTTGCCGCGAACCAGCTCAACTAGTGTCTAGTAGTATTAGCATTGTACCGAATTGGGGCGACTTATCTTAACTTAATTTTGATTCGTAAAAATGGAGTAAGAAACGCGAAAGGGCTAAAGCTCTGGAACTAGGTACGGAACTGAAAAGAGATCAAATCATAAATGTTTCATAGAATTATTCGAGTCATATATCCACCCCCGCAACTTAAGTTGTTTGTCGATGAAAGAAAGCAATATTAGCTATTTGCGGATGTAAGAAAAGATGTGCTCAAGCATTGAATGGAGCCAAAACACATACATCAAACTTCTCCAAGTGCGCTTGCTTTTGCTCTAATA
Organism: Spergularia marina; assembly: GCA_963680865.1. NCBI lineage: Eukaryota > Viridiplantae > Streptophyta > Magnoliopsida > Caryophyllales > Caryophyllaceae > Spergularia > Spergularia marina. Next base: position 30,428,027 of record OY804545.1, on the reverse strand, counting down.
ATATGGTTCATTGTTAGCTTAAAAATCTTAAGTGGAGCTCCACATGTAGGGGAACAAGGTGGTCTTATGATCTTGAGTAGCTATGACGAATGTAAGATTTATCTGATATATGGATCAGCGATATCATCGAGGGTACCACCTTTATAATCTTAGCTTTTGAGGATTTGAGTTTTATGTATGTTTGTCTGATTGGATGCTGAAATTATTAGTTTATGATATCTTTCTCTCTCAAAAAAAAAAAAGCTAGTATGTACCCAAAGAGAGACGTGTAAAAATATGCACTTCGAGAGCTTTTTGGTAAACAACGTTTATAAAAAGGCTATGAAATTATAACGCTCAATCTATATGGTCATACCCTTGCGGCCCATATATAATCTAATTATCTTGTTGATTTTGAGATAAAACATCACTGAATACGAGTACAATATACACTATTATGGGAAGGGTTTCATCATCGAAAAAAGGTGGAGAAAGGCTATTGCATCATAATTTTCATGCATCATCACCAAGTTGGCATCAGCCCAATCGTAATAGAGCTGAGGGCAGCTGATGCCATGTAAGACGCAACAATCTCAAAATTGCCTTTGCCCTCCTAATAGGCTAATATCTATCGCGATTCACGCCTTCACGGGAATGCTACTCTAGATATACCAATTCGTTCAACATATAGTACTAGTCTTATGAAAGTCAATTCTATATTTCTACCAATTCAAGTCACAACATAGTAAGTCAATTTTGTCTCACTTGTGGTCATAATGATTATTTTTGTCTCCATTTAGCTTTGATCAATCCCTTTACGGGCCTATACGGGCTCTAACCCGTTTAATTTAAATGTTAAGTCAGCATGCATGTCATATCTGTTATATGTTGCCTCAATTCCCGTAGTTAATCTCTAACAATTGGTCGAGTTATATCACATATGGGTACTTGTTAGAACTCATTAGGTTATTTCATAGCATATGTTTACCGTAATACCACATATGGATAATTGTCTATGAGAATTCGGGTCAATGAGAAGATGATCAATATGCCAGTACCATAACACTCACGGGAATGTTGTTAAAAACAATACGCTAATAGCAAATTTCCTTCTTGAACAGTATGTTAGAAATTCAATTCAACTCATATTGATTCTATGCCTACTCCGTGACAAATTAGGAAAATTCGTTGGATTTTTCAGAATTAGCAACCGTATATATATATATATAGACGCAAATCATAACAATGTTTTATTTAACACGTACACGTAGTAAAACTACATAAGCTCAATATTTAGCAATAAGGAGATCACAAAATTCACAATGTCAACTTCTTTAGAGGCATTGGCTATGGCAGGAGCAGATTATGCACATTTTGGTATGGACATAGAGGAATGGGAGCGTGCCGAAACAGAGACAACACCAGCACACCTACTGCCTTATGAAGACGATGATGAGGACGAACCATGGCTTATGCGTAAAATTACTAGACGTACTAATGGTGATACTTATGGTAATGATGGCCGCGCTGAAGATCACCAAGGGGGTCTCATAGGAGTGTATGAAGGGTTCCGAAAATTGAAGGGATGGTTAAAATTAAGAGGGCTAGTAATGTTGATTATGGCTGTGTGCAGGCTAATTATGCTCATAAGAAGAAGAGAACAATGATCTGATCGATGCATGATACTCAACCATTTTTCTCTTTTCAACATTTGTTCATTGATTTGTTAAATTGTTATTGTACGTTACCCTCATTCTTTTACACTTCCCCGTATTGTTCAGGTTTCATGTGAATTTCTCACATATACTTGAACTACACATTAATAATTCAAAAACACGGAAGTAATACATGTTAAGTTATGATTAAAACTAGCTATGTTTCAGACTCCGAGTGTGATAGTTGATTTTGGATGATGATTTTGCCGAGATAAATCAGCACTTCCAAGGATAATATGTTCATTATATAGAGTTATAGACTAGGCCCAATGAATCTATTTTGCCGGTAGTAATTATTATCTTGAAGGTTTTAGGAGTAACATGTCTAAGTTTGGAAAAGTTTCTTCTTATACGCTCGTAGGTTTAGTTTTGAGTTTTGAAATACCACTTTCAATCTTGTACAAGAATCTACATTTTTGTTGTGTACATGAAGAGCAGAAACATAGCAAAAATCTCATTTGCAGGACAAAGCAGGGTATATCAGATAATCAGTACAAACCAAAACAGACGTCGAGCACCAGTAGACCTTACACAACCCACCACGAGATACTCCTTTCGTTATTTTAGATTGTTAACTTTTCGCTCCATAGATATTCGAATCAAGATTAATAATCCAAGAGAACAAAAAGAGTACTTGGAATATGACTAAGAGATGTCAAATTGATGTTCTCATAATATGTTTCTGTGGGCGGATATCTGGGTAAATATCTCTCGAAAGTTTGAAACTGAATATCACGAGAAACATTATAAAGACTGATGAAATGATGATACCTTGAATTCGACCTTGATCACCTCTCCAAGTATCACATGGACCGTTTGTTCACTTTTCTGATTCTAATTATTTCCAACTTTATAGACTATCACCTTTTTTTAATTAAATTTTTTGTCGAAACGATTTTAAAACTTCGCTAACACATGATAATTTCACACAAATATTTGTATCAGACGGTTTGATGTGAAACCTAATAGTTGAGAAACCCCGTCGTTAATAGATCTTTCTCACCATAGTCAGCCAAAGAGGTCGTGTACCTATGTTACGATTCCCATTCAATAAAAGAGAGACGGTTTCCAAGTGACTTGCTTTAGAACGATAACAAACGAAAATTTGGCAAGTGATTAGGCTTTTACAAAATGTATTTAGGACCAGTCTAATCAAAAGAGCAAGGTTACTGCACTTTCAACTGCGTAGATTGGTACATATGTAGGGGGGCAAGTCACGGATACATCAAAGTCTAGGACAAGAAAAGGGAAGTCTAATACAACAAAAGTGACAATTGATAGCATAAAACCACCACTTTTAACGTAATCTCCCTACCATGTGGTGTTACTTATCCGGTTACGACTCCTACCTCCCACGGTTTCGCCCTCTATATATACCGAAACTCCTTGTACTCAGAAATGCAGTTGTGAGGCAGTAACTTCAGGAACACAATATCAAAGAAATAGAGGGGAACACAGTAGACTAACACAAATCATGTCGATCGATGCATTGGCTATGGCAGGTGTTGATTACAGAAACTCCTGCATCAACTTTGAGCAGACGGAGCTCAATGACTTGGAGAGGACACCACAATATCTTCTAGCAGAGGATAACTCAAGTAACAGCGTAGCTGTGACCAAGTACAAGGTGAATCAGAAGCTCGAGCAACAAAAATTGCAGCTCAATGGGAAGGTAGCGCCATGCAAGAAAGGCGCTGCATCACCAAGGGCGGCAAACTGCAGTTAACCCCCCTACCGGCCTACCCTCTACCCCCGAGTCCAAATAAAAGTTTAAGTACAAGTCCATCTCTTCTAGCCCCTAGATAATCTATAATGTTTAAGATGTTATGTGATCTGAGATCACTTCATTTCCCTTCCCTTCTACTAATTCGTCTGCGATTGTGCAACTTTAACACACAGGTCAAAAAGATGCGCTATTTCTAGAAGCGGATGCAAACCTCGACACTTCACATTTATCAGACACTGAGCTTAAGCTGCTAATAAAGGAGAACCATGGACGAAATCACAAAATATTGGTTTCTCTAGCATCCCACCTCGGATTCGTAAACTAAAGATGTCTAGTCCTGATCCTCTAGCTAGGATGGTTTACTATATCTGTTTCGGGATCCCCTTGAGACGCTATCACAGTTTAACCATGCTTGTCCATATAAATTCTGTCAATTCTAATTTCGCAGGAATGCTGTCAAAACAGATACATGGCATATAACTTGGCACCATCTCTCTGTCCAAAAAAAAAAAAAAAAAAAAAAAAGGTGCCATAAAGCTAAGTTTGGCTTCAAACTCTGAGAGAGCCCATAAAATTTGTGCTCCAGAAGATGGAGATCAAGAGTACACATTAAAATACATTTAGCTGTTGGCCTTTCGCCTAAAGCTAATACGATTTCTTAGCAGCAACAGCTTCAACAAAACTATGTACTATTAGACCAACAAAAATCAGATACCTAAGCCAGCATTAGTACTGCACAAAAAGTTGGCATTTGATATGAAGGTTTCGTAAGTTTCTGGTAAGATACGTTAAGAACATAAGTTTCTATGTACACACAATACTTAAGAAGGATCATTAAAGCTGGCTTACCAATGAAACGGATATGGATAACTTGGAGCAAGGAATCACAGAGATTATAGGAATTAAATACCCAAATGACGCGTAAACATCAAAAGATGGAAGTTCCCATCTCAGGTTTACCTCATCGACCACCAGACAACTCAATGGCGTCCTGATTATGAATGGAATCTTCACCCCAGTCGAATCTTCTCTGGAGTCTGTCATATTCTTGCCTGCGAGTGACTTCCACATGTTGCCATTCCTCCCATCTTTCAGCCAGACCCTCTCCTTCGAGCATCTTCACCACCTCAGACATTGCTGGCCGCTCCTCTGGTGAGCTTTGAGTACATAATAATGCAACTTTTATCATCATCTCCACCTCCTGAGTATCAAAGTTCTTACTCAAATTTTTATCCACGATTGCATCTAATCTCTTTTCCCTTTCCAGCTTCTTGACCTGTGTGCAGCCAAAACAACACACCATATAGTCACGTCAAAGTTGATTCATACAACAAGAAGCCTATGCGGCAAGAATTACTAAGGGTTCAAATACCAATCATGTGGCACAGAAACTGTGTGTCCTAATATACAGGCCAGTCAGACCAAATTTAAACCTTAACACAGGTATCGAAGAACCAACCAGGAATCTATCAGTTTTGTTAATAGTCGCATTTGTTAAACAGGAGAGACGAGGCCAATAATTATTCATCAGACGATTCTTTAATGCGACTTCTTCACAGTTTTAAAGATAGCGGGAATTACCCCCAAGTCTTTGGAACTGGAACTGGTTAAAAGATTAAAAAAAAAATAATATCAATGCATCTTTGCCATCTTACATGATCAAGCAACAGCACGTCGTCTTCTTCTTCCAAGCGTGAAAAATCAATAGCACGCTGGCCTGTCACAAGCTCGAGAAGCATAATGCCATAACCAAAAACATCTGTCCTCTCCGATGATTTTCCAGTGGACAGATACTCTGGAGCTATGTGTCCCATTGTTCCACGTACTTGTGTAGTCACATTAGTCTTTCGGACATCTACCAACTTTGCCAAGCCAAAATCACCCACTACTGCTTCAAAGTCTTCGTCTAATAGAACATTAGCAGCCTTAACATCCCGATGGATAATCTTTGGATTGCAATGTTCGTGAAGATACTCTAATCCACGTGCAGTTCCCAAGGATATCCGTTTTCTTGTAGGCCAATCCAAAACAGCCTCTCCTGGTTTTAATTCTGCAGATGAAAGCAACACTTAGATGACCAATAACAACTAGAATCTAGATGCATTACCATGAGTGATGAATCTGATACGACAACTCAATGAGAAACTTATGCTATCAATGAAACTAGCGCTGTGCAGGAAATTAACAGCACATTGTAACTACCAATTCCTTTTGGATGGTTAAAAAGATTCTGAAGAGCAAAATTATTCTCAATTTAGAGCTATGTTATTAGAAAAGGAAAAAAAAAAGGGAGGTCCCACACATTAAGGATTAATCAGAAAGGCATCACTTTTGATGGTCTACACATTGATGCAACTCCAAATTCTATAAAGAGACCAACAACACTTGGGCTATGCAAGATAAATAATAGAATTCACATAGGAAAGGATTATTATAGTACCCCGCAGGCGGTAAGCAACACTGAGGTTCTGCATGAATGGGTACACCAAAAGTCTCTCTGTTGGTGTAGTACAAAACCCTATTAAGCGTAGTAGATTCTTATGAACAGCAACACTTATCATCTCAACCTCACGCTGGAAAGCTGCATCCCCTCCGGGACTTTCGTAGTCAGTTAACCGTTTCACTGCAACCTTTATGTTATCTCCAAGAACACCTTTATAAACCTTGCCAAAGCCACCTTGACCAAGAACATTTTTCTCATTGAAGTTGTCTGTCGCTATTTGCAGCTCCCTGTACGAAAATCGCTTAAGCTGGCCAAATGCAATTCTACGATCAACTTCGCCTGTAAAGTGCAGAGAAAGGATAATTACTGAAGGAATTAAAGGTTTGCAAGGCAAATAAGAGCTCCAGATGATAAGCGGTTTATTAATTATTATTATTCCTCCACATGAAGCTGCAGGCATTAATAAGTTCTCGCCTATGTTCACAAACAGCTCATGTTCATATACTTGTCAACCTCCAAGTTTATTGGTCAACTAGTTCAAACTTAGTGATCGGACAGTCATGAGCACCAAGTTCTCACCCCTCAATCTCTTCCTTATCCTCTGTCATTAGATTCTAAAAAAGTAATCTTTCTGTATTGGACACGAAGAAATTATATGAAGGCTCAAAAAAGTGATACAGGAGCCAAAGATAAGGAATTCACATAGGCTTAGCGCAAACTAGAAGTTCCCCTAATTGTGTTGCAAAGTTGTCACAGGAGAATTCTTTAAAGACCCAGAAGCCTAAGCCCAAAGTAAAGGATATGTCTTTCAATAATGGTTCAGCAAGTTTTACAGTGGAATTGGCGACAAGGTGCTGTAAGATCGCAGACAGAAGTGATAGCCATCCTCATATGATTATTGCTCATTTACCATTATTTAGTTCCTATTTCCGAACCTAGTTAAACACAGAAACTGAAGCAATAGTGAGAAAGAGCGAGCAACTGAACCTGCTACATCAACATAGACTTCACGATTGAAGCCCTTGTATCTAATCTTGCATACACAAAAGACCAGGGTGCCAATAAGTAGTACACCAACAACCCCTCCAACTACTGCAGCTATAACTCCAACTTTTGATTTGCTTGAAGACCCTGAGAATTAAAGCATAGCAATCATCAGTCCACAGTCTCCACACCTACTGACGCAATTCAAAGTATAAAAATGCTACAGAATGCACTCTTGCCTGTATCATTAGAATTAGACGCACAAAGACGATGAAGATTTTCGCCACAGTTCAACTTATTACCAGTGAAACTGCAATCACAGAATCACAAATGAATATGTGATTATTGCAGATAACAGTCCAATATATTAATTCTTCTATTTTCTCAATTTCGCTTGGAAATACTTCTGTCTCAGCACCGAAAAAGGTGACAAGACAAACTAGATTAAAATTGATATAGAGTTTGACATCATCATACTTGTATTTTGGAATCTGAAAGAGTTGGTCAGGAATCTGGCCACTTAGTTGATTCGAAGATACCTGGCTGCCATAAAAAGCGTAGTTTATGAGACACAAGAGTAGGCAATTAATGTCTGAAACTTTCTGCAACTAACATCTCAACATTATACTTTTTGGATAAACAAGGGCAAAGGGCAGCCCCCGGTGCACATTGCCATCCCCGCAAGGCAAGGGTCCGGGGAAGGGTCCCATCACAAGGGTGTATAGGAGGCAAGCCTTCCCTTGTCATTTTCTCAGACAAGGACTTGAACCTGTGACCTATAGATCATAAAGCAACAACTTAACCAGTGCGCCAAGGCTTCCCTTCACTCTTTTTTTTTTTTTTTTTTTTTTTTTTTGGATAAACAACAAAATTTCGATGCAATTCATTATACGATGACCCTCTATGATTTCAACAGAAGGTTAAGGGTTGGGTCTTACATCCGACCCCCTAATCACGCCATAGGCTCGCTTTCGAGGCACTCGGTGTTAGATTTATTAGAGACCCACCCAGATAGGGGAAGCTTGAAACTAAAGGAGTAGAAGAAGCGTATCTTTAACTAGTAATCTTCTGTTCACTTACAAGCTAATTAAGCTATCTAGTGCAGACAGCGAGTTGGGGATCGTCCCAGAGAGAGCATTAACATTCAAAATCCTGCACAAAGAATATAGCATAATGATAATTAAAAGGTAATCAAATAGAAATAGTTGCGATTCAATATCAAATAGAACAGTTGGTACTACTCACAAATATTTAAGATTTTTAAGATTACCGAGGGAGGTTGGTATTTCCCCAGTCAAACGATTATGCTCTAAATCCAAGGTTGTCAGACTGGACAAATTTCCAAACTCTCCAGGAATCTTGCCAGTAATGCCATTTCCTTGAAGAGACCTGCACAGCCAACGCAACCCACATTCACAATTACAAAAACACATTTCACCAGATACACATGTAAAGTAACACAAAGCTTATGCTGCATTATGAATTTCATAATGCTAAAAGTAGAATTCCATTTTACAGAAATCACAGATATGTACGTGAGCCAAAGACTTAACTATTTTTTGCCTTTGGGATATAATGGAATGAAGCAAAATGGCTCAAAAAAGGTGTGCACTTCTTATATTGTGAAGTAGCAGACACTGCGATTCTTGAAGCAATTTTCATTAAGGGTCATCCATACGCAGTCTCTCTATGTTTCAAAGAAAGGGTAAGGCTTGCATATTGCATATCCGAACCCCCTTACCCCGCCTTATGGAGGGGGCACTTGAGGCGCTGGGGAAATGATGTTGTTGTATATATGTTGTTGAAAGCAGAGAACAATGATCTACAAATGAAGAGAACAAGGACCATCCACAGTATGGAGGAAAACGAGAGTAAAATAACGCTTTATATACTAAAAAAGGATCCAAGGACAAAATTAAAGTACCAAGCAAAATTTCGTAAATCCTTTTAATCACAACACCCCTCCTGTCCAGCGCATTTGATTTTGAAAACAGTTTTTTTCTTACTGTCAGAGTGAGATGAAGAGAGCTCGGCCTAAAGATGCTTGTTGACAGCAATCGATTATAGAATTACAAAGAAACAGCACTCAAAGTAAACGAAGAAACCCTATGTCAACCATCCTAGATAGGAAATATGTGGGCTTGATGGTGCAAATAGCAGCTTAATCTATATTAAATAATGGACGAAACTATTAAAAAATACATATATTCTCTTTTGTTGGTGAAATGCACATAAGAATTCAGCAGCTATGCAAGGAAAGTAAAACCTACAGAGTTTTTAGAGTGTCCAGGATGCCAATTTTCGGAGACAAGGAACCAGAAAACCCCATAGATGACAAGGTCCTGCAGGCAAATTGTACAACAAAATGAGACAGCATATCAACCATGAACAAGGCATGTATCAGAAGGAAGGCATCATAAGCAAAGTTGAAACAGAACCAAATTACAAAACAGAATTACTTACACAGAAACAACCTTCAAATCTGCATCACACATAACATTTGACCATGTGCATGGACTCACTTGATTGGGGTTCCAGTCATTTAGCTGACTGGGTGAAGCATTTAGTGAATATTTCAACGCATAAAGTGCATCTCCTGAAAACAGAAGAATTATCAGGAAGGAATGAAGGATCAACCTCTTAGCTTCTACTATCACCATTCACTCTGTACATGATAAGTGTAAAAAAGGCAACAAATAGCTCATAGACGATACAGAGAAAAACGAAAACAAAAAGAATTCCATGGATGAAACTCATCAAAGTGCTTGGTTCCACCGATATTGTTTACAATCTAACTACAGATATGATGCACCTGAGCATTTGTAGATGGGGAAAAGTGAGAACTAAGAAGAAATCACAATAATAAGTGCTGAGCCTATATTTGATGATTACAGTTTTACGTAGTTAAGCCATTTAACTTAAGTGAGCACCCCAACGTCCCCAAGTCCTAGTCTACATATGTTGGCCAGAAGAGCAAAAAGTCAATGATCAGTAGTCAGTACCTTGAAAATCAGCGGTAGCACAAGATGGAAAACACACAAAGGCAAGGACGGCGAAAAGAAGTGCAGCCTCCATAACCAATGGCATTCTCACCAGCTCTGGCTACCAACTAATAAAAGGCAATGGAAAGCCAGCATTTCTGCAAATAAGAGATAAATAATTTCATGAGTAAATTCTATGACGACGAATCCAATCTTATTAATCAGTATTCAAGAGTCGCCAGAAAGAGAAAGAGAAGGAAATATTAAAAGGCCACAACATTCACTACTATGCCAGTCAAAAGTAGACATTACCAACCCCCTTCACCACCATGGCCCCATCCCAACTCTAAAAATAAAAAGCAAAATCGCTTTGGCCCATTTTCTAAGCAACACCTTAAACATGTTTCGCCATTTCTAAAAGAGCTTGATTGTTCTTGTGAAGCCAACTACAGAAGGTGATTTGCAAAAACCCTTCAATATGAAGAATTTTCAACTTCCCACACAATGCTTCGCTCCAAACAACCATCAACATCTATTGTTCTCCGAAGTCTTCAAGACCACGCAAGTATTTCAAACCATTCGTGTATCATCATCATTCAACAATATCAGGAAAGTCTAGGCCTTCAATGATTCAATTACCAGAATCCTGTGGTTACAATCTACCATAAACGTCACGTAATTGAGAATTACTAACTAAAACGAGCAATCCGATTTCAGAATCATTTATCACTTGCACACCTCAAGGTGTACTGATAATCAAGGTGTAATTTACCAAAATCAGCCATTTGTTGGGGGCAAAATCTGCAAGCATTTTCAGATTTCCAAACTCCAATATACTCCAACTTCACTCATCACTTAACAGGACCAAATCAAACTTACAAAACACAAAATTTACACTACAAATTCACCTCTAAATGATTATTTCACACAACTACAGCAAAACTCCCAAAATTCATGTAATATGCATAAAGATCCAAACTTGCACTAAACCCATATACCAAATCATAAAGAAGCAAAAATATCAATACCCATCAAATTAACAATCTTGAAAGTCACAGATTTAAGCAAATGACAATATAGAAACAAAAACAATGAATACCCAACAGAGAGAGAAGGAACAAAATGTAATTAGACAAATTACCTGGTGAAGAAGATCAAAATTTGATGGTAATTTTGACAAATTAGAGGATAGAGATAGAAGAGGGTCGATATGATTCTGACCAATAAACAGTAATCTTCAGAGAGAAGCTTCTGTTTCTGGTGGGATCCTGAGAAATTCTGATACTCTTATTAACTATTTTGCCATTATTAAGTTATTTAATGTCTGTTAATACTTAAGTTCTGGATTTTCTTCTTAAAAAATAAAATCTGTAAAATGGGATTACAACCAACACCACATAAACACGCCACAATAATTACGCTCCCCAGTCCCCACCCTCTTTCTCTCTTTCTCTCTCCTCTCAAATCACAGTCTCACAGTCAACGAAAGTGTACTTGGAATGAGTGCTACTACTTCTACTTCTACAACAGTTCAATGTGTTGTTTACTTTATTTGTCTGTTTAGTTTAATGTAATCTTCATTTTTTATTTTAATATTCCATGCGTTTTTCTTTTTCCTGCTAAATGCAAAGTCCCACCTTGCAGTCACTTGCAACAAATTACTCACTCCATTTTATCGGGATATGACGTTAACGTTTATTTTTAGGCGTATTTTTTCGTTATATACACCCTCCGTCCCCCTTTAAACACCCCATACCCAAAATACCCCCGTGTTGAGGAGGGTTTACACGCTAATCGGTTAATCAAAGTTCCAAAAAAATTGCATAGTGAGTTAGATAAGAATCTTAGCAAAAATTCCATGCAATTTTTTTGGAACTTTGATTAAACGATTAGCGTGTACACGCTCCTCAATAAGGGTACATTTTGGGTATGGGGTGTTTAAAGGGGGACGGAGGGAGTATCTTTTTTTGCAATTTTAATGTTTCTATATATATATAACTATATTTTGACTTTTGATGTATCCAACTCACCAATTCGTGTGGGTGTATACTTTATCCCTATGTTTATTCCATTTTCTTCTCAAGTCAATATTTGTAAAAGGAAAGAAAAGTTATAGTACATGAAACGTGTTTTTATAGGCAAAAAAAAGTTGATACATCTGTATTTAAAAAAATAAAAAAAAAATTGTCTAATTATCAAAATGTAAAATATCACTACATCTAATGAGTTTGAGGCCCATCATTGATATAGAGTCAGCTCAGGACACTATCATTACACGTATCTTACATTTGCTGAATTATACACTCATGTGTGGTTAAATTAATGAGATTAACCTACGGAAGTGTTATCACGAGTTCGAAATTTCATATCCCGACCTCCAAAACAATAGTTGATGTCCAAAATAAATCCAACCTAAATAGATAATTAGATTATCCAAAACTATTTCAACTTTATTTCAAAGAGGTATGAATTAGAGAAACCCAAATCAATTGAATCACCAGGCCCAATTAAGCCTGCACCCAATAGCATCCAACTGTGATGGGCCTGACCAAGTGACCAGTTAGACCAGCAGGTGGCAGCTGGCTAATAGTCCAATAAATACTGTTCAAGAGATTTTATTCTCTGTTTGTTCAACTTCTCCACCTACCCACATTCTACACTTCTTGCCTCCATGCAATTCATCAAAATCCAAACAATGAACATACAACTATACAAGTATGGAGTACAGCAACTCTTGAAGATGATAGTTTATGGGGGCTATTCAGGCTATCGTACTTGTTGAGTAATTTTCGGATTTCTCATCACCGACTAAAAAGAAAAAAGTGAAATCAAAACCTTTACTCGTACCTCTTATACATCGAAACACTATATTTCTCTCTTAACTCATTTGTGGTTCTCAACTTTTAATCTCTGTATCGTCTCAATTTTATTATTTATTTATTAATTAATAAAAAGAAATTTCTAAACTGGTTACTGACTACGAGTCGAATCATATTAAGATAATAACTCAATAAGGCTCTCTTCATTTTAATTTTAAGGTATACTACAAACATTTCGAGATTTACAACTAATATTGTTCTTGTTATCTTCATGGTTACATTTGTTAAGAACATGGCCAATTTCATTTATTAGCAGGCTGCAGAGCTGTTCATTTTCATCTTTAATTAGCAAATCCAACTGTCATTTTTCTGTTGGTTACCTCAACTGACTGTTAGTTTACTTACTTAATTCTTCCTTTTTTTGGGTTAACCCCAAACCTTAATTTTAGTCAATTTCTTCCATTTAAACAAGAAAATGACAGCATCTTTACATGGATTCCTCTAATTGGCCAACATTAAAGTTCCCAAACCTTGTTTGTACCTTGCCCTGTCTTCTGCCTGACGCCACCCCACTTTTCTTTCTTTTCCCCCCTCTATAATCTTCCCCTAAAGTCTCCCATTATTCACACCTTCCTTTTACACCAAATCATAAATTACAAAATTCTTTGTTTCCACATTCGTATTACTCTTGTTTCCGAGAACCTGTTCATATTAGTCGACCCTCGAATCCATTCTCATAACGTTTTAATTAAGTGATAGTCAGGTCTCTTCTGTCGGCCGACCCTAAATCATTTATTATCGACTGACAGAGAGACCGAAATGGCGAAATGTTTGAGCTTCACATCGACACGAGACACATGCTACAAGTTCTCGTTCGAGAACGCAGGTCTACGATCAACATCAGTAGTCTTTAAAGACGGAACAACGATACATTGTTGGGCACCAAGAAAAACAAACCCAAAAAAACCAAATCTAGTACTCTTACACGGCTTAGGTGCAAACGCAATGTGGCAATGGGATTATTTCACGTCACATTTGGTATCCAAATTCAACGTCTACGTTCCTGACCTTGTCTTCTTCGGGAAGTCTCACACCACTCGGCCAGACCGGACCGAGTCGTTTCAAGCACAATGCGTGATGGATATGATGGAGGAGCTCAAGGTTGAGAAGATGAGTGTTGCTGGTATTAGTTACGGTGGTTTTGTGGCGTATAGTATGGCGGCGCAGTTTCCCGAGGCGGTCGAAAAGGTGGTGCTTATTTGTGCTGGTGTTTGCTTGGAACAGAAGGATTTGGAAGAAGGGTTGTTTAAGGTTTCGAGTGTTGATGAAGCTGCTGATATTTTGTTGCCTCAGAATACGAATAAAATGAGAGAGTTGTTGCAGCTTTCGTTTTTTAAGCCTAAGAAGCTGATCCCCTCTTGTTTTCTTGCTGATTTCATTGAAGTAAGTCATAAAAAAAAATTCGATTGATTGACTGATCATTTGATTGTTATTTGATGACGATTTATGTTAACTGACCCTAAATCATTTTCCGCGGACTAAGACCTGGTTGTTGTTATTGTTGTTATTCGATGATAATTCCAATATTTGAATTTTAATATTCTAATTGCTGTGATTATATGTTTTTTGAAAGGTTGATTTTTTGTGGGTTTGATTTAGTTTAGTCATTTTGATTAGATGATTAGATGAACATGATGTGAGTAAAAAATCTGGTTGAAGAAATGAAATTGTGTGGTTGGGAATGTTTAACATAGGTTACTCTCTAATCCAAAAAGATTATTGCTCACATTTTCTGTATAGTATGTCCAAAATGATGGGTCACGTTATATTTACGTAAACAAATTATGAGGCTCGTATGTACGCAACCTTTTTCTTTTGGGATAGTGATGGTGAATTGGTGATGTTGTTGCCAATAAGTTCTAATGAAAATTATGTGGAGAATTATGTCCTTACTCAAAGATGAACACCCACTTGTATTATGATGGGTCCAAGAATGTATGTGTACTTAATTATGGCATAAAGTCCATGTGTTTGTTAAGATGGTGCTTTCATAGTCCCATGCTGCATGCGGTAGCCTGTAGACAGTAGAAGGAGATGATTTTGACAAGAAATACTCCCAAATGTGGTTGTTTGTTTGTGAAGTTTCCAATCTACTATAGGTCACAGCCTCACAGGATATGATAATAGAGATCATAGGTATAGACGAAATTAATTTCGGACTGTTGGGTAGGCTGTTTCCTGAAACTGTTATTCAATCTTAACCTGGCCGAACTGTCCTACTCCTACAGTCCTAGCCTCCTGATTAGCAGGGGGCGGATTTTTACACTCCACGAATTGATTTTTTATATGAACTGATATCTTGCATTGTAAATTTTCAATAAAGTTTTAGGCTTTTCTCCTAGTTAAAATTTGATTAATCTCTGAATGCTAAACATTATGTATAATTTCCTGCAAATTTCAGGAAATGTGTATAGAAAATCGAAAGGAGAGAAAGCAGTTGATACAAGCCTTGCACAAGGATAGAAATCTAGCAAACCTTCCTAAGATAAGTCAGGTATACACTACACTACACTATGATCTTACATTAATCTTGCCTGTTTTCGTATCGACTGATTGAACATCAGAGCTAATGTAATATAATGGCATTCGTTACAGACGACATTGATTTTATGGGGAGAACATGATCAGGTGTTTCCAGTCGAACTGGCACACAGATTAAATAGGTCAGTATACTTATATGCCACAGTTTAATTTCATATAAACTGCTGAACATTAACAGCATCATTTTTAACAGAACAGGTGGTTTTGTTTATTACCCTGATTAGTTTGTTTGTCTGACAATCTGTTCATTGTTTACTGTGTAGTCATATAGGCGACAATGCGCAACTCGTCATCATTAAGAAAGCAGGACATGCTGTTAACCTTGAGAAGCCGAAACAGCTCTATAAGAACATGAAGGCCTTCTTACTAAACAGGCCGCTTCCAAAAGACGGCAGTAGTCACAGCTACGGCAGTAGTCACAGCAATGGCAGTAATACCTCGAAGTAGAGAACATTGTGTAACACTGAACCGGATGAAGTGGACGAAGAGCTGAGCTTGTCAAATTATTTTGTAGTGGAAAATGTGAAACTTATAGTATTAGCTATAATAATAGATCATGGATGTATATGTAGTATGTATATGTCTACGGAATGTGCTTATATGATTCTATAAACTTGTTTTTGAAGAGATATATGAAATGCCAAAATAATTATACTTGTTAGTATGATGTTACTTTTCGGAACAAAATGTGGTGATCTTCGAATTTTAGGACTGATTTCTTGCATTCTCTCTTGCAATATCAGTATTGTGTGTCAAAAATCGTATGAGACAACGAGTTTAAAGCCTTAAATAAACGTCATATCCTAAATCGGTATAGTTCTGCAACATGCCATTTCTTTATCCTTGAGGAAGAGTTTTTAGTGGTTTTGCATTTTTTTTTTTTTTTACGTTACTTTCATGGCTATAATTCTATAAAGACAAAGGCAATAAAAAAAAAAAAAAAAACAAATTCCGACCTGCCGGATTCGAACCAGCGACCTAGAGATGTCTGACAGGTTTTTCCCACTACAGTCTCCCGCTCTGCCAACTGAGCTAAGGTCGGATGCTGATATAACATCCCATACAAATCATCTTGTATCAAACAACCTTCAGTCACAAAACAAAGCAGGTCCTGGTATTTGTTGTGTGCAGTAATTAATGGTTAATTTTACCTTCAAAAAGGTAATTTAATTTAATGGTTAACTTACTGTCACAATCCCGATCCCGAAATTACGATACAAAATTAACGTTTTACGTCTGGGTACACGATACATATATTAGGTAGATAATAATGTTGAATTAGATCAGGCTCATTTTTAGGGAGTGTTGATTGTAGACTCGTTATACTTAACACGAGCACAAAGACGACCTGTTTCCCAGCTCTAGACTCAAGAATAGTGGAGGAAAAAAAAGGCACAAGATTAATAATGCTGAAAATTGATTACTACGGACTACGGAGTACGGAGTATATACTATGCTTTCAAATATCACATTATACAACACGCATGTTTATAGTGCTAATTGGCTCTTTCCCATATGTGTTCAAGTTTTAGTAAAAGAATCACATAATCCAGCTCTTTCTCCATTTACCCCAACTTTGGGGACATATTGTGTGCTTCCTATCCCCTCAAAAATTTCAAGTAACTATACAGTGGTATTGGAACAGATTCATTACACGGGTCTCAAATGTCAAAATACAGTGTCGAACTACATCATATGCTTAAGCTTGTCTTCCGGGAAAGGCTTCTGGCACACGAGTACCCTTTCATCATTGTTTGCTTCAATTTCTATAATCCGAGCATCCCATTTAAGCCTTGTTGCAAGTGCTCTAGCTACTTCAATCGTTGATGGGGTATCACGGAATATGGCCCAACCCTGAGAAAAGAGATTGAAATATCGCGAAAATTAAACATAGTACTAATCATGAGTTGTAAAGTCGTAATGTAAAAATACGTATGGGAATGGTTCATACCTCTGGACGAAGGAGTCTATCTATTTCTATGAACAAATCAAGTGTACTGCACTTTTGGTGCAGATGAGTCTCAAGTGAAAGCAGTCTATCAGCATGTACCATGTCATAAGACCTTGGGTATGACGGAAAAGCTTCACACCTGAAGGATGCAGCATTCCAATTAGAAATTATACCAGTGAAAACAAGCAATTCACATCAACATTTGCTTGTATACTCAAGATAGCAAATATATAGAACCATACTCAGATTGTTGATGGTAGAGTAGGAGAAAACTTGCAGTAAAGTACTTACCAATTATGTGACGAGCCAAGGAAACCTCGGTCCTGAATTAAGGGGAGTGAGGTAGGCGCAGTTGTAGGAACCACATTCATGACCCAGACATTTTTCCTTGCTTCCAGCAAAGCATGATTGAACCCACCAAACTGAGCATTCATATCTAATACATTCCTTAACATGTTAAAAGGTGGGGAAGGATCCTCGTCACCAGGTCTCTTTGGATGATCAGAGAATATCTGTGGTGAAAGAAGAGACCAATAATCCCGAATTGCTGCTTTCCACTTCACAGAATCCGCAGAAAACACTTCCGGAGAAACACCTAATATCAATGTAAAGAAACAAGCTCAAATTTACCAGGCAATGGACAATACATAAGCACTTGGAAATTCAATCAAAAAAGAATAAAATTGAAGGGACAGAATGGGTAGGCTACCATGCATTGAGAGTTCAGTGGCATTCATAGCTGCCCGTGAAGGCCAAGTTGTGCGCTGGCCAATTGGTATCCATCTTTGGCTATGAGTTCCACCTATGCATAAATGGAGTGGCTGATGATTAGGAGATTCAGCATCATCGCTTTTCTTACAGATAGGAGGGCTTGATTTCTTCCTGGTTTGCGCACAATATAACAATGTAGTAAGACTCATTGCCTAACTCCATTATGTAAAGCAGAATAAACTTTCCTGTCTAATCATCTACTAGAGTCAAACGAGAAACAATTTATAATGAAAGCTTTACCGTGAGGCATAACAACTTCTTTCAGTGGTCTTTCTCCAGATAACTGTATCTTCTTGTCGTGACAGCATATCCCAGCATAGACTTTCTGCAAACTGCAGGACAAACTGCCATTTCTTTTGGTTATCCAGGTCGTCAAGTGATCCACGTACACTAGCAATAGGTGATGTCCAGACAAAATAACCTCCCGGCTTTAGAATCCTATCAGCTTCAGTCAGAAAAATCCCATCTGCATAAAAGGACAGTTGAGTTAGATTGCGTGCCTTGCTTCATTCTGTTATTGACTTCTTTCTCTGTTTCTCAAAATTCTCTTTTGTTCTCCTCTCACAGAAAGGAGGGAAAACGTTGTTCAGAGCTGTACCTTTCTGATCCCACTCAATACCACATCTGGCACAATGCAACATGTCGAAGGAAAGGGACGAAAATGGGAGGCGCTTTGAACTGAAGGAAGCAATCATTGCAGGAAGGCCTCTCTCGAGTGTTAATTGAACTTGACTGCCAGAAGATTCATAGTTTGCTATACACATTGTTAATATGTTTCGTGAAAAGAGATGGGCTCCAAAGCTGCCATATCCACACCCAATGTCTAAAACAGTGCTTATCTGAAATATCAGAAATAGAGTAGCTGCAGAAAATTAGGCTATAGGCTAAAAAATTCGTTTAACTCCTACTGGACAGATGCAAGTAATGCATGAATAAGCAGACTAGATTCAGTAAATGCTTGTAGGACTAAGTTGAGGTAAAAACCAATGAAGTATGGAGCATTATAGGGTCTAATCCAAATATATGACTTCAAGGAACAGCTTGCCCTTATTTAATTATTTATTTATTTATTTATTTTAGCAAAAACATCCTGCGCACTTACCCCTGCTTGATTGAAGTCAGATACACTTCTCAGACTAATCATGTCTGCAATTTGATGTGAGTAGTCTTCAACCCCATCAAACATGAGGGAGTCTGATCGGAAGGATATTTGCTCTTCATCCAACATCATCATTCTACAACACAGGCTTAGGACTTCAATACACTTTCGGATGATATACAAGAGTGACATACATTACAAAGAACTTGGAAATGGCAAACAAACCTCTTTGTCAAGGTTCCAGAGGTCAGAACTTCTTGGGCCGAAATCTTCACATTTGCATACCAGATCACATCTTTGCCAGCAGGCCATCCCAGAGGCGACCTGTATTTCTTCGGTGGATGAATCAAGCAACTCAGCCTCGATCCCTTTCCACATTGACGATCCAAATAGGATCCCTGAGCGTTCTCAGAAGCATTGAAGCAAGGCACGTAATTTTCGTATTCCTGAGAGCAGAATTCAATCTCTTTGAGTTTTGACGACCCAAGAGAAAGCTCTTCAATATCGGAAAGGTCAGTGATGAGCTGCTCCTGGAGTTGGACCCACCAGTAGTGATCGAAGACAGAATTTGGCGATACTTTTGAGATAGAGAGCATCCATCTTAGGGATCCGAAAAGTGCAAAGAAAGCTGATGCAGCCAGTATGAGCTTGAGGAGTCCACTGAGGAAATTGTACTGGCTTTTACTATTTCCCCCAAGACAATGATCCTCACTACTCACTTTGGATGATGCACTTGCCAATCCAACAGAACCACGCAAATAGTTTGAAACATGGCTGAAACAGTAACTCCTCTTACCTATTCCCCTTTTCCTTTTGTTCTCATTTTCCAAATCATCAACAAGAAGAGTTTCCTCGCACAACCGCCCACTCGATCCAGCTCGATTATGAGGACCAACCATTCTTTAGTGTATAGGATACAGCCCAAGGTAGGCACCCTCCTATAAGCTGAGACACCACACATTAAGTAAACAACCTGTTTTTTTTTTTTTTATATGAGCCTCTACAATCTACACGGCCGTAAATCTAATACGAAAACCTCAAATCATCATATATACTAATCACATCACTAACACAATGCAAAAATAAGATCAACATTGACTGCCAATCTGTTTTTTTAGCTAAGGAGGCAAGAAAGTCTTTAATATTTAACGATTTTTGACATTATCTAACCCCTCCCCCTTACCATTCAACTGCACTTTGATGCGAACAATGCTTATACCATGCTCCCGGGAGCACAAGGGGCATGGTATAATTTGCGTCTCCTCATAAACCACCACCTCCCAACAAGAACCCATATTTAACCATACAGTGAGATTTCAACATGAAACTATCCAGGGACAACATGGTCCCAAATCTTTACCAAATCTTTTGCCTTCAATTTACACATCTTTGCATATGAACGCGTCACCAATAGGACAAAATCCGTCACAAGTGCAAAGTTGTCACTAAACGATTTTGACTATAAGTGACGTACAAAACCCCATGTTTTCGTGAAATGGGTTCATCTAAAAGTTTGCGACTTTATAACCCAATTCAGAAATACCATGACTAAGCACATAGCAGTCTTACTAAGTAGCGTAACAATTACTGTACAAGATCAATCTAGATTTACTCAACACTTTCAGTAATAAAGTAAACAGTAACTCGAATTTTGGATCAAGAAGTAATATTATTGCATTTGCCGATTTGCGACATTGTAAAACACCGTTGCCGACAGTATATAGAATAACAAATTCAGATGAAAGATCATAGCTTTGTAGTAACAAACAAAGAAATTTGATAAAGATTTAAATTTGGAAAGATTTGATGAAGAGAAATGCAGACCTTTATAACTGAAGATGTTGAAGGGAAGCGTAGCTATCAAGCTGTGGCATGAAACCCAAATCTGGAAGTGACACTCATCACTCTCTCTCTCTCTCTCTCTCTCTCTCTCTCTCTCTTATGTTGTTATGTGTTGGTCTGTTTGACTGTGTTTTGATCTGCGCATCACCCCCGCCTTTTTCTTTTCTTTCCCCTGATTTGCTCCGTTTTTACTCTACTTCACTTGGTCGGTCGCACTGACAGAGTGACAGTAACCCCAAATCTCCAATGTCAATGGACTTCCTAGTTACTAGCGAATATATTGATACATACGAGTTTTGACCGGATGCAGAACTTATGAGTTATGGGCGTAATTTAGAGGATCGCACTCATATTGTGATCTGTACAAATACTTTTATAAGAATTCACTAGATAGATATAGTACGGTTTTATTTGGCACCGATAAGGTGAGACCAAATGACAAATCGTGAAGTTTTATCCTTTTTTATTGGCAGTGAACCGTTCGATCCGGTCCATTTTTCGGTTCGGACCAGAAATTTGCTCTCCCCTTTGCAAATGACTTTATGAGATTGATAGTCGTCATGTGCAGTAGGACCAATTTTTTAGAAACCAAATTGTCAAATTTCGTGAAGTCTTAATTTAATAGTTAGATATGTTAACTATATCTCTAAGATACATTTTCACCCTTTAGAAATAGTCGTGAACTGATAAATATGTCGTCATATGTACACTTTAAAATGTAATATTAACTCCTTCCATTCCAATTATATTTTTTACCTTTGTTTTTGGCACAAAAGGTCAAGGAGAGGTATTAATTGAACAATAAAAAAGCACTGTTGACGACTTGACGAGTGCTAAAATGAGATAATAAGAAAAATAAAATAAAAAGGAGAAATGGGGTGAGAGAGGCTCGAACTCTCGACCTCAGGATTACTCAGAAGCTATGAGACCTACGCGCTAGCCAACTGCGCCACCACCCCTTTGTTATTCCTTTATACCTAATACTATTTAATTGATTTTTAAAAGTTTTGTATTTGCCTGTGATTTGTGTGCCTTGGCTAGAATTTGGTTTGCTATTAAACTGGCCACGATGCTAAAACAACTAATCAGTTCGAGAAACAGAAATGAAAAACGTCCTTTAGACGACATTACAAGTTTACAATAACATAGTACATGGGTCACATAATGTTGCTATCAGTAGCCAATATGAGAAAATTCTCCCCTCTAAGAAACGGGAGGCCAAGTCGAAAAGATTGAATTACAAATTCATAAAGACTAATACGGTGTCATATTGGGCATCGTATCAGCACAACCCACATCTTTTGATTTACTATTACAAATTAAGTTTTAAAACACAAGAGCCTTATTAAGTTTGGACTTGTATAAATATGGATATCGATCATATGCTTGTAGAGTAATACCAAATCCATTTCAATGAACTTTTAATTACGTTTAGTTTGAATCGCAAGATAAATTCAAATTAAACGTAAAAGAATTCAAAGAGACAGATCAAGTAGTACGTAAATGAAGAAGGGATGTACGAATCTTCAAGGGCACTGACGTAGTCCGCCGTGGTAAATGACAGAGTCCCAAAGAGGGCATGTAGTCTCAGGACCAGGAACACAGAGTGGCATGTTCATCGCACAGCACGCAGTACAAACATGAACACATGGCCTTATCTTACGTAGTATCTTGTGCTGATCCCTTAGCATTATGCATCTCTGCTGACATTGAGGAACACAATACCCTGCCATGCATATATAGATTTGTTACATCAACATTAGTATTTATATATACTCTTGTGTCATACGTCTCATACTAGATTACTAGTATGTGATGATCAGTGGCGGAGCTAGGAAATGCATTTTACGAATTTCTTGTGTACGATACACACTTATTAAGACCTATATATCGTTATTTCTCTAAATTGACACATTTTCAAGTGTTAAACTCCGTATATCATGAATAAGGTACCATCAATTGATCTTAATTAACCGTCGGTTTATACTTTTGGTTTATACAATTTCATTTGTTAAACGTTAAATACACACTAATCATGCATGGAACAATGTCATATTAGTAAAATTACCGAGGGGGGTGCGACTGGATGGAGTTGAGTATGCCGGCGCGGTGGTAGGGGCTGTTGTGGGAGCCATCATCGGGGCGGTCGCAGGGTCGCATAGTGGTTTCAGTGGAGTTTGGTCGTCGTACACCTGCACCTTACAAATATGAGTATGGAGTAGCTAGTTAATTATTCTTCTGATCTCCCTCGCTTTCATTAGTTCTTTACGCTAAACATATATAAAGAAATGAATGAAACAGAACGACTGAACGATTACTTATATTACGAATGTGTATTCCAAGAGTAAAAGTGTATGAACTTACCATTTCCTCATCGTCCAAGCCTAGCAACGCTGTAGCCTGCATCATACGAAGGAGAAAATTAAACAAATTAAAAAAAGCCATGCAGCATAGTTAGAACTTAGAATTGGTAATTGACGAAGATCGAGATAGGATTCCATACATCACGTGATACCGAAGAAACTATGACTTATACGTATACACGTGTGTAGATTGTATATTGATGAAAGACGTTGATTCATTTCACTTAAAAGTTAAAAATATAAATATTATTTTGAGTTAGGACGAAAAACGTACTCCGTGATTTACACTAAACACCTAACTAGAATTGCTCACTTTCCATTCTAATTAACAATTACGCATTTCCCTAACAATCATGATCAACGTACAATAATAATATGTAATGTACCTTGGAGGCTACGAGAAGGCTAATGCAAGCGAACATGAAAAAAGAAACTTTTTTGAAAGCCATTGTATTCGGGGAGCAAAAGAAGCAAAGTATTATTATTTGTTAATTGGAAGTGAGGGTATGGCAATGTAGAGAAGAACTAAGGTAGCCATTTATATAGGGTGAGCATGAAGAATTGTATAGTGAAGTGCAAACTTAGCTTACGCTTGAAGCTTCGCAATTCATGGAACTTGAATACTCCTAGTGACTTCCCTATATACCCGTCACATTTAGTACTTAATTAGGACTTTACTGACACATTATAATCCTATGATGTAGTCAAGGTCAACCCCCTTAATCAAGGACCTTATTACTAATTAGAGAAGACTTGAGATCTGAAAGTTTGGTAATCCAAATGCTATACTCCCAACAAGTTGCTGTGTTTTTTTACCCGATGCTTCCTCATTAATTTGCACAAATCTCTAGAAGATGTGATGTTTACACCTTAATAATCTTATTATTGTACGTACTGTGAGTCTGTGATGCACTTGCCTTTCATCAATGCAATCCTAAACATTGTTACGACATTATTCGAGGTTCAGACTCGACTGTAAGTGTTGGACTTGTTGGAATCCGTATCTCTTTTTCGAGTGACTTTCAGAGGGAAGGGTGGGGGGGGGGGGGGGTGAACTACTCCGTATTATTCAAAGTGTCCTAATATAATTATCACGTATTGCCTCCTTTGTTCTCCATAGAAGTTTTCACTTTTCATTTTCTTTGTTACCATCGTAATTTTTACGTTCGAATAAAATTCACTCTGTACGAAAAGGGAAAAAATATATCACGAAATGTCAAATAAGGAGTATAGCATATGACACGCATTAAAATGTGTATACCACAGGTTGGCTAATATGAGTCGTCATCTGCTCGGTCAACATCATTTTAATGTGCAAATATTCATGCGCATACAATAGAGTACAAAGGCTGGTCAAATAGGGAGAGCGTGGGGAAGCGTAAGACGCAAACCAGTGCAACAAGACAGTAAATGAGATCTAGTTAGTGAATGAATCTCACAGGAACGAGGTGTTCAATTTTTGTGTGCCCTCATCACTGGACACAGTTGCCTGCATTTCAGACCTAGTCACTTGCTCAGTCCGGAGTACCAGGGCTGTGATTTAGTCCCCTGTTTCTTATATTTGCAGGAAACAGAAATGTCATATGCAGAATGAATTACTTTCCCTGATAATCGCCTATACCGAATTGTTCAAGCGAAGTTAGCTAAACTGAACTTGAAAGGTGTGAACCAAAAAACTGGAATCCTTTGCAAGATATTGATATGAACTCTGGTTCTGAGTTTAAAGTGTATTGTACACAAGAAATCCGAGGGAGGATGGGGTATTTGATAAAAAAAAAAAAAAAAAAAATCCGTAACAAATCGACAGGGCCGACATTTTGCTACTGTCAGGCTACCTTTTGCTAGCTAGCAGCAACAACATTCTGAAGCACCAGTTCCAAATCATTTAACCTGTATGATCAGCACAAGACGACATGTGAATGAGTGGTGCTATTGCATATATAAGATGATGAAATGCCTAAACAGCCAATTATGTCTCTCTAAAAAAAAAAAAAAAACTGTTAAGCAAATCATACCTTACAGAACTTAAGTCAGGGTAAATGGCAATCGCTTCAGTAAAGTCCTATACGAAAAAAAAAAAAAAGCTGATTGTTAGCAACTGTGAGTGACGTAAAGCTGAAGGTTTCATGTAAGGAACGTTTCAAGGTTCCAATAGTAAGGAACTCAAGCGACCTGATTAGAAGTGGAGGGTGTGTAGGTCACCACACAAGACATTCCAGCTTTTGTTGCAGCCTGCAACGGTAACAAGTAGGTTAATTTTGTCAACACATGATCAAGAGAGAATGCTTGGAAACAGCTGAGTGCTGACTGTCCCAGTGATCAAGAAACATTGAAGCGTGCTAAAACGGACGATCTAACATCTAACCACGGCAGATGTGAGTGTACGGCCAAACGTACATGATGGGATAAGTCTCATGAGACAAATAACTTAAGTTAGAAGCGTACCTGTAGACCAATTACACTATCTTCTACCACCAGACAATCTTTCTCCGACACCCCTAGCCTCTGAAGCATTTGGAAATGAACTTTTTAATCATCTGATATTCTGATTTCGGAACAAAGTATTTACTGTGAATTCATCTTGTGCACATTACTCTACCTTAACGGCAGTGATGTAAATTGACGGATCAGGTTTCTTTTCTTTGACGTCATCCCCTGCAACATGGACAAATAGTTGAGTAACTAGGAGTGAAGGGGGTGGACATACTGAGCTCCGGGAAAATTTGTATCTAAACTCAACTACCAGACATTGTCAGTTCTTGTAGCTTACACTGGTTTACGAGTTAATAATAACTCATTTAAAATATAACTTCCCATCTTTTATTTTATTTTATTTTGAGGTCTTTCATTTGTTCTTTGGATGGTCGTAAATGTACAAAGTTTAGACAGAATGCACAAAGCTGATAGAAACAAACAAACCTGCAAGAAAGCAATCAAGGCCATGGAAGCGATCCTGTAAAAGTGTAAACCTTAAGTTAAGAGATATGGACTGGAACTGAAAACCATATCACATAGCGAAAGAATGAGCCAATACCAGTCCTATGAGACTTTCAAGAGTGAGTATAACTGAACTTTTGGTTGCAGCAGAGCAAACAGCGACCTTCTTTCCCTGTTAACATGCAGATCATAAAACTAACAATCAAGAATCTGAGCTCCATCCTCAATTAAGTTCTAAACAGAGAAGTAATACGTCTTATGTACTTGTTTACGTCTATAGTCAAGCAGTAACTTACTGCAGCCTTCGCTTCATCCATCAATCTTAAAACCCCAGGTCTAGGTTGTACCTGATGCAATCAACAAAATAGTTTACAGTAATTCTGATTTGCCTGTGACATTGTAAAAGTCTTGGAAGAAGGAAGTCTGAGGAAATAAATTAAGACTTACAGAACCAGACTTAATAATTTCCTGGTATCTTTCAGTCTTCCAGTCCTGCAGAACTACAGGTGCGATTAATGCAGCAGAAACTTGACAGCATTTTACGACTTTGATGGGTTACAAACAACGCTAAAATGACGCGAAACCTGATGCTATTACTGCAAAACAACAAGCTCAAGAAACATGGATAGCTTGAGAACCTGAAGGGTGTCGATCAGCTTAGCTCTGTCATCGTCACTTTCGGGGGGTGTCTCAAATATCGTAGAAGTTGGCCATCCATTTTCCTTGAAGTACCTTGCATTCGATTTCTGAACAATCAGTGATGGAAAACAACCATTTCAGATAGGAACATGCCTTCACTTTGAAACAAAGTTCTTGCATTTCAACCACAAAAAAAAATCGCTCATTCATTTCAGTTTATACTCTATTTTCTGTACTCAACAATTTACAACTCAAACTCAATCATAAGCATCTGAACGAGAACAAATAGGGTGATTTTAAGAAAGGTTTCTTTTCTTTTACTCTACATCCTCTACAACAATGTTCTCAAAGAATTGTCTATACAAGGACATTAATCCCAATTTCGACAAATGTATGAAAAATTGAAACCGCAAAGATTTGCAATACAAAATGAACTAAATGTTAGTATCAGACACAAGTCTTTAGGGAGACAGACCAATTAGGAGGAGCATTAACCCGACGGGGTAACACCTAAAACCAATTGAAAATAGGATTGATAACACACGCGTGTAAATTTGTTACGAATAGCTTACACGTGACTCTTACACATTCACAATATAAGACACGTAGATAGTTTACTCCACTTCATTATATTCCGAAGGTAAAGAATTACGATAGCATATGTTTACAACACAACACAACTTTACTAAGTACGACCATAATGTCTTAGAAAGTCGCAATACAATCCTATAATAATACGTATTATGAATCATAATTGACGTGACATTGAGTAAAATCACACGTAAAGAATTCAATACTAACGCAATTTTGATATTATATATAATCAATCACTTATCCTAAAAAAAAAAATCTCATACTAGTACTAGCTAACTCAACATTTCAGTTCTCAGTTCAGTTCCGTGACGACTACGATTCGATAAAGAAGAGGAGAGAGAAAGAGAGAGGGAGAGAGATGATACCAACGCATTTTGGGCTTGCCACCACCAATGCGATTCTGAAGGACGTCGTAAAACTCAACAGTCCAATAGAGCGGCCCATCAATGTCGGACTCAGGGCAGCGCACACCGAAGAAAGAGAAGGCGTCATTGTAAGCTTGCCGGTGCAAGTCCTCGGATTCCAAGATTACGCCGTCGCAGTCGAAAATGAGAGCTTCCAGTGAGGCGGATGCTGCGACTGAGCCGCCGCGCTTCGGCTTCGAGGCGGCGGAGCGAAGCGGGGTGGAGTGGCGGAGGGCGGTTGAGGAGAGAGAATGGGAGGAGCGGGAGGTGAATGCGGCGGAAGACGGTGTAGAGAGCGGTGGCAGAGTGAATAATTGGTGGCGTTGGTGGTGGTGGACTCGCGCCAATGTTGTTGAAGATGAGGCGCTCAATGCCATCCTAATCCAAAATTTTTGTTGACCACATATGGTTATGCAAGGATTTTATATCTTTTTGTATTTTATATTTTTTCGATACGCTCTCGGGTGTATGGTAGACGATTTTTCATTTTTTAACAACTTTAGAGTTTGCGTGATGAGTGTAAAGTAATTTTACTCGTATAAGGTTAATTATGTTTTGTTCGGGTTGAATTTTGGGGTTTAATATAACCACACATATATAATTACCTTCTTTGAGATTATGAATTAGTAGTGGTATATGTACGATTGTACGAGTGTCTTTATATTACGAATGAAATGAAAGGAATATGTATCTTGGTTTTTGAATATTTGCAAGGCAGTGTCTAATGAGAGATGATACACATACATTAAATGTATGTGGAATCTATATACATAGCCAATAGTAAGATGCCACCTAGCAAAGTGAAAAAAAAAATTAAGAGGGAAAATGGTATGATTCATAATTTTTCAGCAAGAGGGAAAAAGAAGGGATGAAGGGAAAAAAAAACCACCCACGACATGCATGGGAGTTATTTGTTTTTTTTTTTTTTTTTTCAATTTTTAGGGATATTTTATATATTTATTTTTCATGTGTACGGTTTTTTTCCCTCAAAGTTTATTGAAGTCCTATGATATATTTATTTTTCATCAATCTTCTTTTTTTTTTTTTTTTAAAAACGCCTTTTTTTTACATTTTATTGTAACCAAAAAAAGTAATCAAGATACTATAGCTGGGTTGACATGATTGATTACCCACTTTGTAAAAAAAATGTTCTTGTGATCTTTTACAATTTAGACCTTAACGTGCGTGAGTCAAATTATAAAAGTACTTATGTCGAATAAAAACTCGAATACCACTACTTAACTCGATTACAAACTCAAAAAGTACATAGCTAGGGTGAAAACTAAAATGTGTGATCAATGTCGAACTAACAAGTACTGCTAAAACATCAAGCTAGGGTATTCTTCTTTGATCAAAGGGCAACGAAGAAAATGTGTAATTATTAAAGGGTTTAGTGATAATGTTGTATCATTAAGATTGTAGTAGATGTTCATCACGTCAAAAAAAAGATTGTAGTAGATGATGTTGAATTTGTTAAAAATTAGGCTCGATCTAAAATTTTCATCATTGTCTTCAAAAATTGATGATATGATTGTCCTATACAAAATTGATACAATACAAAAACACATGAGGGTTAATAAAAGACATATTGCACATCAACCAATTAAAAAAAAGACTACGGTACAAAAATCTGAAAAAAAAAAAGAAAAGAAATAATAACGTAGAAAGAAGATAAAAAGGTGTAAAATATGGGGTGAAACTTGGAAGACTGGAAGTTGGGCATGATAAAAATAAAAATTAAAAAAGTTTGAATTTAAAATGAAATACATGTAAATTTGGTTTGAAATGAAAATGAAAATAAAATATGAAAGAATATGCTTTTGTAAAGAGAACAAATAATAGGATGACACCTATTAATATATGAATATTCTACATACATTAAGTGTATGTGTAGAGTTTCTCAGTGTCTAATTACTTTTAACTGAACTTGGTTCATCCATATGAGTTTTGCTTACAAACTACTCCGTATATAATGTACCGCACGGGTAATAACAGATAAACCATTTTCAACCCTCACATTCACATTTTCTATTATTAATTTTTAAAGTTGCATGCTTTTCAGTTTTCAAGTAATTTAGAGCATGTTTTGACAAAAGTTATAACTTATCGTATGTCTCTTTTTGTGTCCAACTCCACGTACCTCCCCAATTAGAAATTTGTAATCCTTTAATTTATTGGAGTAAAATGAACTTTTTAAGATTTGAATATATGAATTTTCAAACTTTTGACTGCCACTGATGTGATTTATGAAATGGGACAAACTACTCTGATAATGTATCATGTATAAAGCACAGTATTTCCGAAAAAGTTTCAAATTAGAAGTTTTACTTCGAAGAAGTATTTGTGAAAAATTAAAAATTGTTTCTCATTTTAGAATATTTTGCAAGTTCCACCTGTGAGATCACAGATTCACAGATAAGATTATATGAACAACTAGCGTAATATCCGTGCCATGCACGGAAATATATAGTTCAAGTTTAGTTATATAATAACTAGTATAATACTCGTGCTATGCACGGAAATGTGTAGCCAAAAGTTTTAATATCGTAACGTGCGGCAACACGTCTAGCTTAACTTTGTCTTGGTAAAACGGATTTATATTGTTGGCGTTCGAAACGTAGTTATATACCCGAATCTATTTCCCGACTCAAGATATCAAGGACTTCTTTTAAAAAAAAATAAACTGAATAGCTTAGCTATCATGTATACGTACAACTTTAATTTGCACTTGATAAAATGCAATCTCATCAAAGTGTGTGTGCGTGAATGTATCTCTAAGTATGAATATTAGTAAGGGAACATTTGTATTATGGCAAATTTATTTACCAACTCAAAATTTCAATGACTTTACAATCTCATGACTTAGAAATAGAGATGAAATTTGCATTAGAAGATTACACAAATAAATAAGAACACAAAAAGAAAAGAATAGTGACCTTTAGTTACCTCTATTTGAGCGAGTCTTTAGCCATTGAAATGGTTAATCACTACATCAGTGAGTAAGAGGACAAATTTTGATTGTAAAGTAGATAAAGAAGAGCAAAATTTTGGGATATACTCCGTATATATATATTTGGTTGAAATGGTCTCATAAATTTGGCGTAGAAAATTATTAGGAACATATTAAAGTTGTTTTTTTTTTTTTTTTTTTTTTTTTTTTTTTTTTTTGTTAATAGAAGGCCCTAGCTATTAGCTGCTTTTTCATTATTAACTTAGAGTTGTTAGAAATTGCAGCAAATTAATAGGAACAAAATTATTAAAAACCATGTTATTAGGAACAAAAATTTTAGCGGGAAAATGTGTAGCCATTGGATGCCACGTGTCCTAGTGGCTTCTGTTTTAGTAGAACTAGATAGATAGATGTTTCTCTCATATTGATACCGAATTATTTACTCAACGGACTGTTGTGTTGGGCCGTGGATTGAGATTCAGAGTCAACTAGCCTCATGACGCGGACATATAGTGGGCCTGATGGGCCATGGATTTTGTAACCTTGCATTCTCTACGTAAAAAATTGTTTTACGGATTCTCTTGTTTGAGTTGGTTGGTTTCTAAGGTCATGGAGTTTTAACTCAAAACTAGAGAGTATCTCGTGTTTCACGTAATATGAATTCTAAAGTATTTAGATAGTCATGAGATCGATATAACATGTCAACACCTTTAGGAATTCTTTGATTTCTAACAGCCATAATAGATGTGGTTGAGCTTGCTTGTGAATCTTTTTTGGTACAAAGACAAGCAACAAATGTTGCGAGGAAAGTGAATATGAAAATAAGTTGATCTTCGAACTATTAGATCAACTTTAATCTCGAACTTACGGTAGTAAAATATATGAGGAAGGAATTGAATGACACAAAGTCGAGGATGCCATAAATGTGATTCTGTAGGAATGGTTTGAACTATCACAGTCAAACCAATTACTCAATGCAAGTAACTGATAAAAGTTGGCAGCAGCGAGAGAAACAAGCATTCATATCAACTGACCACCATTCCCACCAAGGACAATTATTCTGTCAAGCTCCATAATTACTCTAGCTTTCCTATTAATTACTCGAATCTTTCCACGTACTAATTTGACTCTTTTCTCAAATCACTTTCCTGCCCTTCAACAAATGTCCCACCAAATTCTTGAATGCCCTAAAATTAAGGTCATTAGCCAAATTTGCGTGTATCTGACTCCCTAATAAGTTATAACTTGCCCTCCTTAGACCCGTCAAATAGATATATGTAGTGCACTAGGTCATTATAGCCATATTTGCGTGTATCCGACTCTCTTATCATCTGATCTTGTCCTGCATAGAACCGTCATCTATCTAAACGTGCAATGAGGTTAATAATGAGCATCAGACAAACAATTTTGACGTAGAAGATAGACGTCAAAACATATATGTATGTCGAGTTAATGAGTCGTGTTCGTGTTCGGTTGAACCTTGTTATGACGAAAAATAGACGATGTTATAAAACTTAATTCACTCGAGTGACAAAGACAAAGACAAAGACAAAGACACACATACAGCTCTTGACTGAGTGAAAATTTAAGAATAGTGGGGGTGATGTTGATGACACATTGCTCACATGCTGCCCAAGATCCTGCTGATCCCGAGGACGACCGATGCATGCTAAGCTAGATATATAGCTAAGGTTAAAAAAAATGAGTAAAAAAACTAGCTCTAACACTATTTATGACCTACTGATAAAATCAACTTTTTACTAGGGTACCTCATTTTGTACTTATTTCGGGTAAAATGAATTCAACACTTCGTATGTTTTCTTACTGCAAAATCTCCGATACATGTGTTTGTTCAGAAAAAAACTGCATCATATGCTGGACTCAAAACTCTCCTGATGATATCCCCAGATTATTAGATTTCTGACATGATGAAATATATTATTCATACTAACAGAACAAATTACCTCACTATTTGTCTAGCTAGCTATTTGATCTGTTCACATGTAGTACCATACACAGTAACACAGATACACTATACCACTGTAATCATCGACAGTCGACATACTCGACAGTGACGACAACAACAAAGTTCATGTCGAAACAATAATGCTTTAGTCCCAAAATGATTTGAGATCGCTTGAATTGTCGTCACGTGTTCTATAGACAAATACGGAGTACACTGTACTATACTACGTCAGTCAGTAAAAGATGACCACGACGACAACAACAACGTTAATGTCAGTAACATACAATAATAATGTAATAATAATGTACGCTTTAGTACCAAAATGATTTGAGATCACTTGAATTGTCACGCACTCACGTTCGCACTGATAATTAACATAGAAAAGTCTCATATGAACTAGAGATCGACAACTACCAGATTATAAATAACTAGTACCAAGAATTTAATAAGTACCCCAAAAAATCATGCATTTACGTAGTTATATGTTATGACACTAAAATTTCTAACGTATATCATAATATACTGCTAAAAGTTACTGCACGGCTAAATTCATCACTAAGATTACTGTTTGAAAAAAATAAAAATAAAAATTAATTAAGGGTTATATAGATGGTCTTTGCAACGACACTTCCAATCCAAGGGCTTGTAATTGGAGTACCTGTCGTCCCAAGAAGACGGGTCAAATTGATAACTCGCTCCCGGACTCGGCAGCGGGAGTTGAACTCGGTGTAGACTCGGCATAGTTGGGACTTGAACCGCCGTGCATGGGTGGCATTG
Organism: Spergularia marina; assembly: GCA_963680865.1. Taxonomy (NCBI): domain Eukaryota; kingdom Viridiplantae; phylum Streptophyta; class Magnoliopsida; order Caryophyllales; family Caryophyllaceae; genus Spergularia; species Spergularia marina. The sequence continues at coordinate 30,394,486 of OY804545.1, read as the reverse complement.
GTTGCATTTGTTGTAGCAGCTTGGTGGCGTTGATCCTAGCCTTGATTTCTCTTCAAATAACACTTCCTGCCCATTTTTCATACATATACAATATATTATATATATCTACGAGTTTTAGAAATAATATTGGATGCGAGTATGATGGTACTGAAGTTTTGTATATCGTAATTTGACATAATTTGAATGGAAAAAATGAAATGACGTACTTACCCTTGCATGATCAGGCAGATGGTGGTGATTGAGGAGGGCAAAAGCAGGGGAAGAAGACAGGGGAATACATAGGATAATTAGAAGTAGGATGAAAGTTTTATTATAATAGAGAAATGAAGAAATTACGGCCATTACAAAATATGGGATTTAAAGAATTCACCATGAAATGGAGTATAAAGTACTATTGTAATTACCTACACAATAAAATGACGACTTAATTAATAATATCGAGAATAGCATAGTAGGTTTATATAGGATACAAGATAGTGAGCTAGATGGATCATAAACCGACGATTTAGAATATTCAAATAATAATATTTGGTTAGCTTTTTTTTTTATTTATATAAAAACCCTATTTCTAGAGCATATATATACTAGTATATGTTTTGATGATTAGAGAAAATAATGACTTATAAGAAGAGTATTGGAGAAGAATGGGAAGTGGAGGAAATGATAGAGGAAGAGCAAGTGAAGTGAAGTGAAGTGAAGTGAAGTCAAGTAAAAAAAAAATGATGAAGGAAGAAAGAGATGGTTAGAGGGGAGAGAAGGAAAAAGTAGAAAGTGTTGGTGGGTTTTGAGGGACAGAAGAGTGATAGGTACAATTCATTTGGGAAGGTTACAAAAGCCAAAGGGAATCCCCCAAAACACTTTGGCCCTTCGTTCTGTTTAGTCTACTCCAATGTAAATACCTAAACAAAAAAAAAACAAAAAAATTGTAAGAGAAAAATATTTCTTGGATAGTTGGATTACATTTTTGGCTTTTGTTATTTGTATGAGTGTGTGGATTTTTCTTAGCTTGTTCAAAGTTAGCCACAAAGAGTAATGTTATCCAGATAGGTTAGGGAGTTGTTCTATTTTCAATTCGGATTATCGGTCATGTTTGTACGAGATATTGAGTGTCAATATCAAAGTCTTGTTCAATGCATGACGAAAATTGTATCTATGTGAGAGATAATATCCCAAACTTGACATTTTGGTGAATTCACATCGTAATCAAGTAACCATATTCGTTCATATCATGTTTCTCTTAATAAATCTATGTCGGTCGATTATGGCATTGTTAAGACATTGTGTGTCACAATGTTGTGATATTAAATAGTATTTCAGAGACATTTGAATGCTCTTTGACGTACCTTCTGTGAGGTTATATATGATTATGTACTCGTTATAGGCCGTGAGCACATATACCGTGATATAATAAGAATTCCAAATCCAAATTTGACATATATGGTACATCGTCATTGATCATTTCACGTCTTACACTTTGAAACATTTTAAGAAAGAAACATGTTTCTAGTAAGCTCCATCTACAACTCCGTCATTACAACAAGTCTCTAAGAGTGATTATGCATGTATGTGAAACTTCAATCACTTGTTTGCTCAATTACATCAAAAAGGTTATACTCTCATAGTCTCATTCCAAACTCTTAACACAATATCCAATCAAATGAGTACGTGACTACGAGTACACGATATTTCATAAACTATGCCGTATAGCACGCGATAAGGATTTCCTTTCCATTTCTAAGAACATGGATAATTGGTAAGACAACGTCTATAGACTCCCTTCCCATATTTTTCCCAAAATCTCATTTTACCACATGGTAAAACAGTAAAAACCTCTAATTTATGAATTGGATAATCCTAAGAGTCTATATGTAGACAATAACAAAATTGTCTATAGCATAATCATTTGTGGTAAATTAAATATGACATGCAATAAAAAATATGGTTGTGTAATAAATTTAACGTATTTGCAGTAAATTTATCATTTGTAGTAAATTAAATATGACATGCAATAAAAAATATGGTTGTGTAATAAATTTAACGTATTTGCAGTAAATTTATGACATTGATTGTAAAATCAACATTGATATGGATCTATCAATAGATAAAAACTTGATTTGATTTAATTTCAAAATTAAGGACCCTTAATTGTCTCTCTTTCTCTATAATTTATCATTTACCAAATTATATAATAAAATTTACTGCATCTTTAATTATTTTTATTTTCGTTTATGAATTAACTACGGGACTACGAGAAGTGGTGAAACTTGAAATTACCGACATTGACAGTTTGACTGCATCACATTTGTCCTTTTTTTAACTTGCACTTTCCCCAAACAAATCGACCTACCTTTGCCTCCCCCATGAGAAATTCCCCTCTCAATCTTCTCTCTCACTCTTCCACCTTGATCAAACCTGTCAACATTTCTGGAGACCCAAATTTCAGGTAGTAAAATCCCCCCTTTTAATTCTTCATCTTAACTTATTTTGATGTTGCATGCATGCCCACACAACCCTTATCTATGATCATGATTTTTATTGGTTGGGTAATAATTTTCCCCTGTTTTTGTTTCAATTGATAGAACTTTTAGTTACCCTTTTGATTAAATTGTCTCTTAATTGCTAGATTAATTGATTAATTAATTATCTTATAAGAAAAAATTGTGGGTGCCCATTTGATTATTTGCCTCTCAATTGTAGGGTAACTTGATCAAGTTTTGATCTTTCTAGTAATTTTTCATCTAATTTAGGTTTAATTTGATTAAAGATCATATCTTTTTTTGTGTATTTGATGTGAAGTTAGCTCCTTTTGTTTACAAAGTTTAACTTTGCTTGATTGATAAAAATGTTTTTTTCTTTTTTCTTTTTTCCCATGTGGATTTGTTTGATAAGAATTTGATCTTTGATCATATTGTGAAGGAGATTTGTTTAATATTTGTTAGTAAACTCTTAATCCGTTAATTTTTGCCCGATTTTCATCGTGTATATGTAATTTGTACAAATTTATATGCTAGTGGCCGTCCCTTCAGATGTTAATCATCATGGTAGTAGTAATGTGGTGAGGGTTGATGATTGATTATACTCCTAAATTGTTTTCGTACTCGTAAACTAAACCAAAGCTTAAAACGGTAGGGTTAGTGGTGTCTTGTTGATGACTTTATTGTTGAAATGGTTATAGCTAATTGATTGGACTCTTTCAGATGAGTGTTTTTTTGGGCTTGGAATTAGAGGGGCTGAATGGAGAAAAAGCCTGATTATAGGCCATGGGATGAACTAATGCCCGACACCCTAGGTCTGATATTCAAAAGGCTTCCGCTTGATGAGGCGTTAAATGTGGTTCCAAGTGTTTGCAAATCATGGGCAAAGGCGGTAAGAGGGCCTTATTGCTGGCAGGAGATTGACATTGAGGAATGGAGCAGATACCGTAGGCCTGAGAGTCTTGATCGGATGCTTATATTGCTGTTAGGAAGGAGCTGTGGTTCACTTCGCAAGCTTAGTGTTTATGGCGTTGGGACTGAGTTGGGATTATCCGTGATTGGTGACAAGTAAGAGAATACTCCTTATCTTCCCATGCTGAACATCATCTCCTTTTGTCATTCTTTATCTCGATTTCATATGTCTCTAGCAATAATTTGATTTCTCCTCACCTTGACTTCGATCTATGTTTTGCAAGTGCGAACAATCTTTGGAATTTACGGCTGCCAGGAAGTGATATAAGCAACTCTATGGTGGAACAAGTTGCTGGGAAGCTTTCTGGTCTTACATCCTTAGATTTGAGCTACTGTACCAAGATTGGAGCCCCTGCCCTGGCAGCACTTGGTCAGCATTGCAAGTGCCTAACACATTTTCAGAGGAACATGCATCCTTGGGATGTAATGCTCAGAAAGTGTCAAGATGACGAGGCCTTCGCAATAGCTGCTACTATGCCACAGCTTAAGCACCTCGAGTTGGCCTATCTGATGGTCACAACAAAAGGCGTGCTTAGTATACTCACCAACTGCCATAAACTTGAGTTGTTGGATATGAGAGGTTGTTGGAATGTGAAACTTGATGACGGTGTTCTAAAAAACCGTTCAATGTTGAAGGTGGTGGGACCTCTAGTTGTTGATGCCTCTGGCAAGTCGAAAGTTGGTCAACAATATGATTATTACTATGGTGGTGGTTCTAGGTTTTGGGATTCAGGTTTTTCTGACATGGATGTTGAAGACGAGGAAGATGAAGAAGATGATGATGCCAATAACTTCGATGACCTTTGGGATGATGTGCATGATATGGAGGACTTAGGTTTGGTTTACTACGGAGACTAGTATGACATCTTCTAAGAATGGCCTCCCTAGTTTGAAGATTGCTCGTATGTTTTAACAGTGGTGTAGACGTTTCAGAGTTCAGATCTACATCCACTTGAAGCTCACACTTGATAGTCGTTAACTCATCATGAAGTTTGTGATACTTTGGCTGGGAAGCCTTGGTCAAGTTGTGATGCAGATTTCCAAGTCGATTATGCGTCCACTTAAGAAGCATGATTCCTCCGATTTGTGGTCTACCAAATATCTCATGGCAGGTGGAGTAGATCAATGCTTCATTTGTTCGGTCTGTAGCCTGTAAGCCTCTAGCGATATTCGGACTGCTAAACCACATGTCTGTTCTTGTATCAGTTGTAATGTCTGCTGTTTGGATTCTAGTTTTGCACTTTTCCTTGTACAGAATTATAGGGATGTAAAATTGTTGCACCACTGGTGCGACATATTCCGTATGTAGGATGAACGGATTGTTCAAATTATTTATTACACTTGATACTTTACAAGTTTACATTGCTTAATCTCATACAATGTCGTCTCAAGTTGGGTTCCCGGAGTGAAATCCCTTGTCATGCTTGTGCCCTTGTGGAGATCTTGCGACAACCACAATCGCAACCCCTGTCCTGCTTGAGGAGATCTCGCGACAACCACAACCATTGTGGTTGTCGCAACCACATGCCTCTTCTTGCAATGCACTTTGTGTTAGAGCATTGTTATGACAACCTTGTCTACCCTCCGGTGTGGTGCATCACTTCTCGCAATCATTTGTTTTGTGATCGCATCATATAGGGGCGGGAGACAATTTAGGCATTTTTAAGGTACATTTCAATGGTACATTTCAAAGTGATGCAAGTATGTACTCTTCTAGGTCGAGAGAACTTTCTTCTGATAGTTCCTTACAAGTATTTAACCATCTGTTTCAATTTTATCCACAACGAGCAAAGTAGTAAGAAGCTCTGACAAACTTATCTCAAGCTCTGACAAACTTATCTCAAGCTCTGACAAACTTATCTTACAGCTGAAGACGAGACACTTCCTCAAAATTTTCGACATACATAGATATGCGGATGTTGAAGCAGCACAACCAGTGCTCAGAATAAAGAGCAATAATGCAGCCACGTATGAAAATTGCGGGGTTTAGTCATCTTTCATTGAGAAAAATCATAGAGCCGATGGATGTACAGTTGGTAAACCTGCAGCCCTGTTGCTGTGATGTCTCAATCTGAGAAAGTGGGAGGCCATTAATTCTCCAGGCGCTGGAAAGTTCATGGATATCCATCTTGCATGTTTGATCTATACAGGTCCTCGTCCACGATTAGAGGTGGGATAGTCCATGATCCGAGAGGAGGTCCTACTGTCTTTCCACCTGAGAAAACGCCATTTACTGAAGAATAAGGACCAACTAGGAAAGGGAGAGAGGGAGTGGGAGTGGGAGAGAAGGAGGAGAGGATTAACAAGCTTCTGGTGATATAAAACATAAATCAGCCAAATACAATTTCTACCTTCTTTGGTGGCTTCTTCACACCTTCTTTGGTAACTCGTGTACAACTTGGGATCTAAAGCTTTAGCCAGCTCTTCATACTTTTCTTCAGCATCGGCAATGTGTTTAGCCTGGAAATAGGCATATTCACATTCACAAAAGGTTACGACTGATTCGAAGATTTAAACATGTAGAATTCCACATTTTGTAAATTGTAATAAACACCAGCAATTACAGCATGAAATTTTTTACCAGAGCTGGAACGACCAGAAACGTGTTGACACCAGATGTCGAAGGGATACAAAGACCACTTAGTTCAATAGGCTGTAATGAGAAAGGCAGAAAAACTCACCAGCACGATTGGCGCAGCAGAAGGACCATATATCCTCAAAAACATGCGCAAGATATTGAAATTATTCTCCACCACATCCTCCTGAGCAAGAAAGCTTGTTTTAGGGAAAAGCAAAAATGACGCAGACAAACACATTCGAATACACTACCAACTTTGAAGGCAGCAACCAAACTGACCTCATAGTCAAATCTGATGCATCAGCAGTTCCATTTCCATCAGCAGCAGGACAACCCAAGCTCGATTAGAGATTACATCCAAGTACAAAGTAAATTGAATCCAGAAAAGTGGGAGAGATACTCACAGATCATCTGATATCTCCACAAGAACTTCGGAGACTGTTAGAAATTCCATATGCAAATCATTAACCTTCATTTAAAATCAAGCAAAAATCATTAGTCTTTAAGCAGTGGGGGAAACAGGAAAGATTTAAAGAAATGCCCCTGCTGTAAGCAACAAGATTTAGGATAGGATACCAAAAGGAGATTACAGAAGCACATGGTTTAGTTTCCTGGCAATCTTTCAGCTGGCTAACGATGATTTCAGGAAAACAAGATAATTAGAATCTTTGTCAAAAGAAGAAGAAGAAGAAGAAGAAGAAGAAGAAGAAGAAGAAGAAGAAGAAGAAGAAGACAGCGTAAGACCTACAGGAAAACTAGTGATTTCATGAGCTAATAGCTATATTGGTACACAGAAGAGCAAGAATTTTCCAGAGCCAGAATCATGCTAAACGTAACCAGTTTGTCATTTAAAACACAAAATATCAGTGTGGGCACATGTATTCACAGGCAAAGCTCGCAAAGATGTCAAGAAGTAAAAATACCTCTTCTCCCCGCAGCTGGTACAATAGAAGGTTCAGTACCCTATAATCAAAAGATTTAAGATGTATGGCCCTCATCACATCTTCAGTTGAAATCTGTAAAGCACTTGACAAAGTGAGAAGAAGAATCACTAATCGACAGTCATCATGAATCACATGATCTACACATAGTTTCATCTTAAGAAGTAAAGATAAATCTATAAAGAAAATTTTGATAATTGTTAGCTCCTTGAAGAGAGCACCCATGTTTAGGCACTTAAATTTGGTGCAATCTACGCCTTCTCTCCTCAGCCTAGAATAAATATGCGTAAGGAACAACACACAGTCTCAGTTCACAAAGAGGAAAACCCTTGCTTTCATTTTGTGCTTCTATGTTACAAGATTGTCAACTGCAGAGGACACATTGATTTTAAGAAGCATAGTTATTTTATCCTAATATGAGGTCAGAGATCTATGAATAAGCAATGTTCAAATTTAAATTGCCGAAGCAATTTGTGTAAAACATTCTCAGTACGAAAAGACGACAGTCCTCAGCAAGTCAGCAATAATGGGGTTCAAGGGGCTCAACTTGTTCTGACGTGCTACAAAGCTTCCTTTCTAATGTCCAATACTCCTCTCCCTGTCTCAGTTCTTCTCTAATCCTGCACATTAAGCAAACCAATTACTAGAAGCTCAACTTCAAAAAAAAAAAAAAAAAAAAAAAAAACACACCTAGAAGCTCATAAACAGTTAACCATCAAAGTTGACCAAAGGAAAGAAATCCTACTGCGGTGTCAACAATCTGTGGTGCTCGAGTAGAGCCACAAGCGGCTGAAATGGTTCTGATTCAAAAGTTTTCATCAACCTGCAAGGTCACACAGAATAAGAGCCCTGCATAAAGTTCATTTAGCACAACTCCAACTGCTCATATCATAATCTAGAACAAGATCATGGTAGCAAATCCATAACTTCAGCTTACCTCTTGGATATTTGATCTGAAATAGGCACCTTGCTGATGATTACATTGACCATCTTCTCATTCAAACCATCTAACTGTACAAGCAATATGTGTTGGAATCCAATGTTTTCAAGGAAAAATATGGGGATACTCTTCAGCCAAATATAACAACCATATGTGTCTGACTATTATACGAAGTGTATCATTGAATGAATGATTATGAACATTCCTCCTCTTCCACACATATTAATAGAACATATTTACAGGATGATTATAAGGCAGAATATGAGTCACCGTGGAAACGAGAACAAAAAGTGACAAAACACACCAATATGAGTCCACTGACCCCTAGTCAAAAGACAGTCTAGTAATCTACATACCTGGTAGATATAGCTTTCGGTGAAAGAAAGCATAGGCAAATATTTGAAGAAGCATTCTGGCCTTGTCACTTCCATCCCATGGAACATAAAGTACGATCTACACTACAAACAAAAAAAATTCATTAGAACCTCATCACATCTAAAGCACCCAGAGTCCAGTCAGTTCTTTGGTTTCAGCAGTTGTCAATCCAATCCAATCCAATCTAAACATGTTACAAACTCATGAGAATGACAAATCACTTACAAAATCTTCAAGTGTCGAATTCGCTCTTTGCATTGATTCCAACCCAATCAAAGCCATATCATCAACTGCAGACTTCTCCCCTAATTCAAGACCACCACCAACAACAACATTCTCCATGACCTGATCACCCGGCCGAGATTTTCCTTCAAAACCCTCATTTTCCCCTACAACACACAAATGTTCTAACAAGTAAACTATCACACCCACATTCTTCAGCTACAAGATTAGCTAAAGGGTAATCTCAGTCCTCAATATTTTAATTTACACAGCAAACAGTTTCAAACATTTTCTCACCTGGTAAAACTACAACAGCTTTTTCAACAAATGAGGCAGAAATCTGTAAGATAGGATTAAACAATAATATCAAAAGACTTCATCTTTCTCAAACTTTAAGTTGAAAATAATTGATGGGTCAGAAAACACAACCTTGGGCAAATGTTGGGAAATCAAACTGCATTTCTCATCAATGTTTAATTTTCCACAGGGTTCCATCTATTTCATAAAAACATACGGTGTATATTTACCCACATAAATAATTACATACATAATAATGCAAAGTAGAGAGAAATTAAGAGCAACAATCAATTGCAAAAATAAGTAATGGGTAAAAATTACCAGAAAGAGGAGAAAATGAGAGAGAAAAAGGTGAGAATCAGAGTGAGGAGTTGAGCTGTTGGGAGAAACAAAGTCTTGAGATTGCAGGAAATTCATCATGCTCTGTATTTTTTCTAGTTTTTTCAACCCCTCCATTTTTTTTGTTTCTCAAAGTCTTTCTTCTTCTTTACACTACCCAGTTTGGCTGCTGTTGCTCCCTGTATAATCCCTCTCTGTAATTCATCGTGACTGTGCGCTTAGGCAAGTGCATCATGCCATCATGTAAATTTACGCTTTCTCCTTAGAATTGTTAAAGTTTGATTTAAATTTCTCTCAAGACCCATTGATAACGCGTTATATTTCGGGTGAGATGAGGATCAAGGTTAGCCTAGTGGTTAAAATTTTAACTTATGTGGGATTTGTTGCGGGTCCAAATCCTCTCACCAAAAAAATAACGCCAAAACTTGTCAACTATATTTTATTGTAGTGAGATCCAATTATTTATTTTTGACCTATTGGTGACATATTTTATCTCATTGGTGAGTATAACCCGTTGAATAAAATTTGTATGAGACGGTTGCACATGAAACTTTCACTTTCCCAGCATCTCTACTAGAATCATATAGTAGCAAATTGATGTCATTACATGTTACAGGATGATAACTGAAAACACAGTTACAGTACATCCAGTTAAAACCCGACATCTCTCGACTCCTGAGAGAGCACATTTTTCTTTTCCGACGAGGGAGAGCACATTATTGCTCAGGATATTACATAATCAGCAGCCTTCAGGGAAAAGGCACTTCAAAACAAGAGATTACAGTAACAAATCGATGTGTACAAGACTACAGGCAGTAATCACAGAATGCATTTCACATATACTCAGTCAGTATCATGTCATCCGGTCTCCACCTCAATACTCTCCCTCTGCCAATCTACAACCCACCGCGAAAGGTGCAACCTTGTCCATTGCATTTTCAAGATAAACATGTTCAAGACTCAAGAGACATGGATCCAGTCTTGCCAGCGCCGGCCTTAAGCCCTTGTTCAGCGTCCTGGACTCCTGGTTCATCTGTCAGAAGAAAATTTTGAGACTACTAAATACATGCCAAGACATCACTAAATTCATGATCCTACTACTTTGTCACTAGTAGCATCGTCTTTTACAGCTGCTGCCTGAATTGGTTGGCCATCGACTTGTGTAGACCCGTTGCCTGAGTCTTTTTTTTTCAGGCCAGCCCCTTGACTGGGTGCTCGCTTGCTTTCCAAGAGCTTCCCACTCTTTGCAATTGCAAGAATGAGCTCCAGCTGTTTTTGTTGCTGGTCCTACACAAACGAGAACTTAGGTCAGGACATGATCATCACGGAATAATATTAAAACTTGCTTTATGCGGACTTGAGCAGCACAGTGATAGATGATCCAGATACGTGAGAACGTGAACAGAAAAGCAACTTGTACAATACTATCTCAAGATGTAGACACGCAGCATTTTGGGGCATCGGTGATCTCTTGCACAACTATTTTCAGCTGACATACTTGTCAAAAGGTGAGTTCAGAAGACTTTGATTGGAAACTCGAGCTAGCAGTCACACATTCCACCAACTCTGATACATTATTGAAGGTAATAGATGCAACCAAGCATTAAATACCGAAGGCTTTTCTCCCAAATGACATTCCCATACATGCTCTATAGGATTACTTCTGTCTTACACTCTTACCTGCATGGCAAGCAAAACATTTTGAACTTCAGCAAGTTCCTTTTCCAAGATGCTTTCTTGCAATGCCAAAGCACGAGTGGCTTCAGAATTCTTCTGAGCCAAAGCTGCAGTCTTCAAACAGCAACAAAGTCAGAAGATAAAACCAAAAAAAAAAGTTTAGGAGAGATAGTAGAAAGATTGAGTGTGCATAACTATATTAACCAACAATCCTAGTAACCTCCGACGGGTTATACTCGTAACTAAAAGGCTGTCCGGACAGAACTGATCATATTTGGCTACTACAAAATTGGGCAAAATATATATAATCCCGAATTTTGGCCCAAAATGGCCCCAAAACAAAAACAACTCAAATTTGTGGGAGCCCCTAGGAGTAATATTTGGGGTTTTCTCAAAATTGTAGAGCCAAAAACCTATAGTAAGTTGACAAAATTGGTGAAAAAGGCACATTGTCCTCATTGGGTGACATGAGACGGATGTGGATAAACAACTACTGAGACAGGGAATCAACTCTCATATCAAATTAAGGAACTAAAGGGTTGTCCATGGTAAAGTTTTGAGAACATCTGGCGACTTTAGAAGAAGTGGTCGAAATTAGGAAAAATTGAAGTGTATCCACGATTTTTTTGCCCAAAATTGTCCAAGAACAAAAAAGGCTGGAACTTTTGTTGAAACACTAAAAGCTAATATTACGGGTTAATTTTCTGTAAAACATAGAGTCAAAAACCTAAGGTAGCTTCCAAAATTGGCAACAAAAAGGCTTGTTATCCTCATCGAGTGACGTATGATGAATGGGGTTAAAGTATTACTTAAACAGAGGAACTAGCCTTCATATCAAATAAGGGAACTAAAAGGATGTCCAGGGTAAAGTTTTGCGAACACTTGGCTACTTTAGCAAAAGTGTTCAAAAGTGGCCAAAACCAAAGTAAGCCACGACTTTTGGCGAAAAATGTCTCCGGAACAAAAACAGCTCAAACTTTCGTGCAAGCCTGTAGGAGTAATATTATGGGTTTTCTGAAAAACCTAGAACCAAAAACCTACAGTAGGTTCTAAATATTGACAAAAAAAAAAGGCACGTTACCACCATCGGGTGACGTGGGACGGATGTGGTAAAAGACTTACTCAAACAGGAAAACTGGCCCCCATATCGCATAAAGGAACCAAAACAGTGTCCTGGGTGAAGTCCTGAGATCACTTGGCTACTTTAGCAAAAGTGTTCAAAATTGGCCAAAATCAAAGTTTATTATCCACAATTTTTGGCGAAAAATGTCTGCGGAACAAAATCGACTCAATTTTTATGCAAGCCCTTAGGAGTAATACTATGGGGTTTCTTCAAAACGTAGAGACAAAAACCTATGGTAGGTTCCAAAATTCAGCCTCATTGGGTAACGTGAGAAGGATGTGGTAAAAGAACTCCTCAAACATGGGATCTGGCCCCCATATTACTTAAAGGTACTAAAAGGATGTCCCAGGTAAAGTTTTGAGAACACCTGACAACTTTAGCAAAAAATTTCATATTACTTAAGGTACTAAAAGGATGTCCCAGGTAAAGTTTTGAGAACACCTGACAACTTTAGCAAAAATTTTCAAATGTGGCCAAAACTAAAGTACTATCCACAAATTTTGGCGAAGAATGTCTCTAGAAAAAAGACAACTCAAAATTTTCGTTCAAGCCCCAAAGGAGTAATATTATGGGTTTTCTGAAAAACTTAAAGCCAAAACCTATGGCAGATTCAAAAATTGGCAAAAAAGGGCACAGTATCCTCATCGGTTGACATGGGCCGGATGTGGTAAAAGACCTACTGAAACTGAAAAACTGGCCTCCATATCACATAAAGGAACTACAAGGTTGTCCTGGGTAAACTATCGAGAACCCTTGGCTACTTTAGCAAAACTGATCAAAATTGACCAAAACAAAGTATATTATCCAGGATTTTTGGCAAAAAAAATCGTCTTCAGAACAAAATGGCTCAAATTTTTGTTCAAGCCCCTAGGAGTAAAATTATGGATCTTCTTACAGAACTAGAGTCAAAAACCCATTGTAGGTTCTAAAAATTGGCAAAAGAGGCACAATATCCTTAACAGGTGACATGGGACGGATGTGGTAAAACCGTAAAACAACTACTGAAACAGGGGAACTGGCCCCCATATCACATAAAGGAACTAGAAGGATGTCCTAGGCCAAGTTTTGAGAACACTTGGTTACGTAAGCAAAAGTGTTCAAAATTGGCCAAAACCAAAGTATATTATCTACGTTTTTGGGTGAAAAATGTCTCCGGAAAAAATTTGCTCAAGTTTTTGTGCAAAGCCCTAGGAGTTATAATATGGGGTTTCCTTAAAACCTAGAGCCAAAAACCTATGGTAGGCACGCTAGCCTCATCGGGAGACGTGAGATGGATGTGGTAAACGAACTACACAAATGGGGATCTGGCCCCCGTATCACATAAAGGAACCAAAAGGATGTCTTGGGTAAATTTTTTAGATCAATTGGCTACTTTAACAAAAATGTTCCAATTTGGCCAAAACCAAAGCACTATCCACGATTTTTGGCGAAAATGTCTCTGGAACAAAAACAGCACAAATATTCGTGCAAGCCCCGAGGAATAATATTATGGGTTTTCTGAAAAAAAAACAGCGAAATACCTATGGCAGGTTAAAAAAATTGGCTCTAAAGGCACGTTATCCTCATCGGATGACGTGGGGCGGATGTGGTAAAAGACTTACTCAAACCGGAAAACTTGCCTCCACATCACATAAAGGAACAAAAAGGCTGTCCTGGGTAAAGTTTTGAGAACACTTGGCCAACTTAGCAAAAGTGTTCTAAATTGGCCAAAACCAAAGTATGTAATCCACGATTTTTGCGAAAAATGTCTATGAAACAAAATCGGCTCAAATTTTGGTGCAAGTTCCTCGGAATAATATTATGGGTTTTCTAAAAAACCTAGAGCCAAAAATTGTGGTAGGTTCCAAAATTTGCAAAAAGAGCGCGTTAGCCTTATCGGGTGACGTGAGACGGATGAGGTAAATGAACTACTCAAACAGGGGTTCTGGCTCCCATATCACATAAAGGAACTAAGAGGATGTCCTGGGTAAATTTTTGAGAACACTTGGCTACTTTAGCATAAGTGTTCAAATTTGATCAAAACCAAAGTATATTATCCACAATTTTTGGCGAAAAATGTCTCAAGAACAAAAAAGGCTCCAACTTTTGTGCAAGCGTCTGGGAGTAACATTATGGGTTTTCTGAAAAACCAAGAGCCACAAACCTATGGTAGGTTCCAAAATTTAATAAAAAGAGCACATTTCGGGTGAAGGGAGATAGATGTGGTAAACGAACTACTCAAACAGGGATCTGGCCCCCATATCACATAAAGGAACCAAAACGATGTCTTGGGTAAATTTTTGATAACACTTGGCTACTTTAGTAAAAGTGTTCAAATTTGGCCAAAACCAAAGTACATTATCTACGAACTTTGGCGAAAAATATTTCCAAAAAAGGCAAGTTATCCTCATTGGGTGATGTGGGACGGATTGTATAAAAGCACTACACAAATAGGGGGAACTGGCCCCCATATTACACAAAGGAGCTAAAAGAATGTCTGTAGGAAAGTTTTTAAAACATTTGGCTACTTTAGCAAAATTGTTCAAAATTGGCCAAAAACAAAGTATATTATCCACAATATTTGGCGAAAATATCTCGGGAGCAAAAATGGCTCAATTTTTTGTGCAAACCTGTAGGAATAAGTTTATGGGTTTTCTTAAAAACCTAGAGCCAAAAACCTATGGTACGATCCAAAAATTGGCAAAAGAGGCACGTTATCCTCATCGGGTAACGTGGGACCGATGTGGTAAAAGAATTACTCAAACAAGGGAATTAGCCCCATATGTATAGCGTAAAGGAACTAAAAGGCTGTCCGTAGGAAAGTTTTGAGAACATTTGGCGACTTTAGATGTCAAAATTGGAAGGAAAAAAAAAAAAACCAAAGTATACAATCACAATTTTTGGTCCGAAATTGCCTCATGACAAAAGCGACTCAAATTTGTGGAAGCTCCTAGGAACATTATTATGGGTTTTCTAAAAATTGTACAGCCATAAACCTGTGGCAGGTTCCCAAAATTGGCAAAAACGTGCATTATTTCATCGGGTGATATGTGACGAATGTGGATAAAGAACTATGGGAATCGGCCCTCATATCAAATAAAAGAGCTATAGGGCTGTCCAAGTTTTGAGAACATTTGGCTACTTTAAAAAAAAAGTGGCTAAAGTTGGCAAAACTGAAAAATGACCTAGGAACAAAAACAGCTCAAATGTTTGTGGAAGCACCTAAGGGTAAGGGTATGTGTGTTTTTCGAATACTTAGAGCCAAAAACCTATGTAGGTTACCAAAATCGGCAAAAAAGAGATGTTATCCTCATCGATTGACGTGTGACAAGTTTAAAGAAGTGTTATACAGCTGGTGAGCACTAAACTAACAGCACAATCATAACTAACCTATTGTCTATCCAACTCGCCTCTTTGGTAAGAGGAAGTAAGTCAAGGGAATCACAATGGATTTTGTGTTTTTTAGTGCATTGTGTATTTGTACTTGGTAGAAATGAAGGTAACGGGTTCGCATGAACTATCCTTGCAAGTTCTTACATAGTTATCAGAAAAGGTTGGGATAGTCACAAACTTTGTTAGACATATAGCTTAAGTCCAAGTTGTGCCCCCCAACTTACATGGAATGAGGCAGTGTCAAACTTGTCTATACTTCACAACTGCCTACTCTTATGGCATAAAAAGAATCGCCCAAGCACCCAGACATATGCCAAAACTTAGAGTAACCATCAGAGGGACTAGAGAATGAACAATGGCGTCACAACAATCCATCCAAAGTGAAATAACCTTCTAGAGGAGCACACACAAAACACTGTTGCAATCGCCACAAAGACACCACCACCAGCTCATACTATTCAGTCAAGTATTTCTTAAACTTTCTTGCTCAAGCAACGCAATTGGGTTCTAATCTCCTCAATTAAACCTATCGAAAGAAGTAACAAGACTTCAAATGGGTCACAGCAACATTCTAAGGGATCCCAGCACACTAAAAGGAAAACATAACATGACAAATTGAGCTTAAAATTTACAGGAAAAACATTACTCCACTTCAAATATCTAAATTGAAACCAAATCAGACACCGAAAGTAGACAAATTTTTAGCAACATTTGCTAAGAATCGTACTATACACAACACATCCCCAACAATTATGAATTACTCCTCACATACAACTAACAATTCTATTGTTAGATCAATTCCAACAATCAAAGCAATGTATAATAATACCTCAGAAATTGGATCTTTCATAGCCTTTTTAGTAACCCGAAACCGAATCCCCAACTTCTCAAGCTGCCTAGACAACATCCTAATAATACTAGTAGCACTCCTCATACTCTCCTCCAACTTCTCTACCCTCTCAATCATACTCCCACTCTCAAACCCGGGTTTCGAACTCGAGGGCGACCCACAAACCCGCCTCCATTGCCGCCTCCGGATAACAGACCCAACCGCCACCGCGCCCGCCAACAACCACACCAACACCTTATTACCCAGCAACACCAACCCAGAATTCTGCTGCTTCAACCAAACCCAATTCACAACACAACCCACTGAGATCACCATTGATGAGATTAAACACAGTGACTCCATTAATAATAGAAAAGCATCCAAAGATGAAAACTTTGATGAACTTTCATCATTTTCAGCATTGAAACTTATGGTAGAAGATTCGTAAGCTTTGATGTGGAAGTGATGATTATTCAACAAATACAAGTTTTTATGAAATGGGTATTTGGTAAATTGCAAAGATTGAAAAGGGTTATGAATGATTGAGAATTTGGGGGTTTTAGTAGTAGGATTCAAGTGAGTAAATTTGATGCGATGGGTTGGATTAGATAAGGGATTTTGAAGAATAAGCGACATAATAATTCTAATAAATGTTTTATTAAATGAAAACAAAATGTTGCAACTTTGGAAGATTGTCAATGAAGCTTTTGGATTCACAGAAGAGGGTGAGGAGTGAGAGAGAACGAAGAATGTTGTGTGTGTTGAAACGTGAAAATGGGTGTTAGTTCAACTGTCTTCACATTGCTCTAATCACTCTTTACTTATGTCTCTTGTTGACTTCTCCAGTTGGCATTTGGCCCTTGTAAGGTTAAGACTTAAGAGACTAGACAAGTTTGTTTTTCTACTCTTTTTCGGGATATTAATATCGAGAGACAAATGTTTCATGGTGCATCGTAACACTCCTTATTGAGAGAGAAATGTTTCATGGTGCATCGTAACTCTCCCTTGTTAGTGTGTAACTTCAGTTTCAGTCTTTTGGAAAGGACCCCATGGAGGAAAGGTCTCGTCTTTGTGGGTATATAGACGACAATGCACCATGGCTATGATTTCTTGTTTACGAGGTTAACCCGTCTATTATAATTTCTGCGCTTATAGTGAGGATGCCTCCTGGAAAACCATAGCACCCCACTTTCTAACAAAGGTCATGGTTTAAAAAGCTACTCAATTGCCGAATACTGACCTTGTTGACAGTATCCCACTACTGGCAAGAAGCAGAACTGAGATCGTAAACATGAGAAACTGATAATAAACTCTGATGCTGTGAACAGTCTTATTATCCCATAAAAATACAGAAATAACTGGTTCGGAACTAAAAAGCATAAAATATCTAATACATCTGAAAGTTCATAGAAGCAAGGTCACAATGAAATGAACGTTATTATCAATTAGAATGCGATAAAGCTGTGAAACGCCGCAGTCCAGGATAGGAAACGCATTTGCTCCACAATACAGCTACTTCTAGTAATAGGGCATGGAACGGTTTGGCCTTCTGTACCTAGGAGCCTTCCTGCAGATTGACGAGGAAGAATGACAGTTAGCCACATAATCGACAATCAGAGCATTATCAAAAAGCAGAACAAATGTGAGGACTAATTAGAACAGTTACTACATACCCATATCCATAAGGACTGTAAAAGTATGGAGGAGGAAAAGGTCTGCGGGGACGAAACGGCATATAAGGATTGAAGCCGCCGCGTCTTCCCCCCCTGAATTGTTTCATGCCAGGCACATTTGTCCTTTTGGGCGAAACCTAAAAGTAATCAGCACACAGCAGCCATTAATATACAGCAAACTTATCAAAAGAATTAACAGAGTACATGATGGAAGCAAACCAAGATTGATGTACACCCAAACCTTAATCGTTAGATATATACCTTTAATTGACGGCCATGTAATTCAGATTCATTCAGGAGGATAGCCTGCTGCACAGCTTCCTGCTCAACAAATTCAACATAAGCAAAACCCTTCGGTTGCCCGAACTTGTCTGTCAGAATGGTCACTCTATTTACTATTCCACACGACTGAAAGTGTTGCTGAACTTCTTCAGGGGTGCATGCATAATCAACCTGAAAAAAAGGAAGCCATCCAGATTGTGCACGGCAGAAAGGTAAGAGATCCAGGGGGGAACGAAACATTGACACCAAGCACTAACTAGAAAGCACGTTTAACTAGTACTAAAAAAGATTTACAATCAGGCAAATTCAAAATCCATGAAAATTGCTCAGCAACAATGGAAATAAGAGTTCACACGAGATCAGCCTCATAAATAAAGGATAAGAGCCTTGAGTGAATATGAGAAACATACAACTAAATAAAACTAAAACAAGATCAATCCTAGAAAACTGAGCTTCTGGAACCTAAATCATCATACTCCGCAGTTACTAATCAGTATCATTACAACTTAGTGCAAAGAATGTACATGACGCATGAATCAGGATGAAAAACAGAAATCGAAAACTCTCCAGCAATGAGACAGCCAAAGCAAGCAAGAGCGTGAGAATCCATCAAACAGACAAATTACACACTGCTGAATCTGACTCAGAACCTGAAATCAGGGCAGATATAAATTCCCTCCCATCATTTATTGCTTTTTCATAGTTTTCTTTTATTCCTCTTCCTGACTAAATTCCCAGAAAAGAAAACAAGAACAATGGTGTACCCAACTTATATCAGAGAGCATATGTTCCCTATATGCAAGTATAAATCATTACTCTTGAAGCGTTCTATCCTCCAATTAACAGAACTTTTTCTCCTCCTAGAACTAATATACTCGAGTTCTGATCACTGCTTCGTTGAATGTCTCAATTAATTCATCAAGCGGAACTTATAATCCTTCACCATTTCCATCCCCTCCCCCTTCCTTCATTTGAAACAGCAACAAAGGTCATTTCGTTTGACTCAACGCAAATAGCAAAAAAAGAAAAAGGGAATAAAACAACATTAGAATTACATAGACTAAAGGTACACGTTCTCAGAGCACCCATCATCAGAACTGAGCAAAAAAAGGTTTGAACTTGGGCACCAGTGCTCACCATGGCCCCGCAAAAAGCAACAAATAGGGCACGTCAGTCCAGCTCATAGCAACATAAGCTTCTATGAATCTTTCCAGCAGACCACCACCATAGCCATGTACTTCATAGTCCATCAAACTCCATGCAACATCAGTGCTCACACTCCACATGGATGATTGTAAGTCGAATACACATGTAACTCTTTCCCTTTTTCTCAACACTTTTTTTTTTTTAATTTCTCACTTTTTCTTTTTTTTCATTATTCTTTTTCCTTTTTTTTTTTTTTAGGGGACACTTGTTCTCATTTTTTTCAAACTTTTTTCTACTATTTTTTTCCCCTTTTCTGTTTTGCTTTTTTTTTTTCCTTCTTTTTGCTAATTCTTAGAAGAACAAACATGCAAATGTCCTCCCATAACATGAAAAAACTCTAATTTAGACCCCATAACCAACCAATCTCCCAGTACAGAGTACAACAAGGAACTTGATGAAGAAGGAAAACCCTGTAATCATAGTAAGACATTTAAGTCAAACCATGAATTGCTGAAAGCAGAATAATATGGATTTGGCAACATTAGAAACAGATGCACAAAAATACTTCAACACTTTACGACAGAAATCTTTCAATGAAAGTTAAGACACCATATGACAGAACAAAGAGACACAAGTTTGAAATCACAAAAACAACTATTGAATTGGCTAAAGATAAGACGACAAGAACCGCTATGATTTCAAATAGGCAAAAGACTATCAAAGATGATCTTCAAGATCGTCACATAAAGCAAAATAACGATGAAATGACAGAATGTGAACCAGCATTAAGATGTGTCATAGATTATACAACCACACAGTTAATTAACCAGCAGAATAAGTCATAAATGTTCCTAACTTTATTGAGTCACTCCAAGCTCACAAGTATCTAGGGTGGGGTCACCTGAACTCTTGCGTGCCCTATAGCTGACCACATCAGCCAGCTGGAAACAAAACATCCAGTTTTTTTTTTTTTTTTTTTTTTTTTTTTTTTTTTTTGGGTACAAAGGAGCAGCTGATGCTGCAGGGGTGGGGGATATGAGGATTTGAATCCGGGAGAACCCATAGGTAGATTGACTTCCTAACTGTTAGGCCAATCACCTCACCAAACATCTAGCTTTAACCAAGAAGACAACTCTATAAAACCACCACCACATATGCTCCAAGTGCCCATCATCACACACCAGTGCAATGTTGTACAAGAGCCGACACACTCTACATAAGCCCTCCACTAAATGATGAGACCCCAAAAGCTACCTACCATAGCAAAATCCTTAAAAAACACTCTTAACCAAAATGCGCACATCAAAAGAGGCTACGAGAGAGATACTTGAATCCGTTGAGCAAAGAACTCTTTAAGGCTCCCTCCACTCATGTCTGGAAGGACGCACCTCCCAGTAGGCCAGTATCATAAAACGTCACAATAATGATCACACAAAACCAAAATCGATCCATTCTATTCAGACGCATGCTCACTTACCAACTACACTGACAAATAGAAGCTCACCAAACAGCTAATTGAAGCGACAACCATAAAGAATTATGCTAAAGAACAAGCTTTAAAACTATGCAGAGGTTATTCATTCTCTTAGTCTAGCCTCAACAGTACCAAAACTCTGGTGTTCCTAAACCCCAGGCTAAGCAGAGTCACTGTTACAGCTAAAGCCAGAGAAGTCTGAGCAATTGACAAACACGACAAAAGATAGAGGCAGCTGGGCGTATAACCATCAAATAGTGATAACTAAAAATATATGAATTCACAAGAATCAAATAATATATACCAAAAGATCAAGGCATTCCAACTTCCCAAAATAGACCAATAATAAGAACAGCCCAAACATTAAAATTTAAAAACAAACTAACCAACCAAGAACACAAATAGGCATGAATGCACATACAGAGGTTAGAGAAATACAGGCTAAAACAGATGTCTTTATTACTTACATTGCCAACAAAAACGGAACGTGCATCCACCTCTTCTTTATTTGCTAGCTCAGCAGCAGTGGCTGGATCTGAAATTAAAAAAGTCCACCCATCAAGATCACATACAACAGCAGATGAAGAGCTAGTTCAACGGGTAAATTTTAGGCAATTCATATTCAGAAGCATTCATATACAAAAAAACTACAGATCCAATAGATTTCAATTTAAAAAACATTCTAGCAAAAAATTTCAAGCACATCAAACACAATTAGCTTCAACACTGCACGCAACCAATTCCAAAAGCAGAGTAACACACTGTGTATTCGATGAAGGGCATGCACAAACTAAGGACGAACAAAAAGAAAATATTCGCTATAGTTTCCAACTGCTATAAAGATCATATCTTCAACATTCAATTGTTGGCCAAAACAACAAGAGACGTTACACAAAGAGAGGCCCCACATAAAAACTTAGAAGCAAATGAGTTTGCAAGGCGCAATCTTTACCAACACTCAAACCGATTCAAATCGGTCGTTTAATCCTCCATAAACAAAATAGCTACAAAATCAAATACTATATGCAAAACCCCCCAATGCTAAATCAATTTTCCAACCCACATAAACACCTAGCAAAAGTAATTAATTTCAAAGTAATAATCCAACAAAGATCAAAATAAACTAAACAGCAATCGCAACAAGAAACCCGAGTCCCCAATCTAATTCGATCAGTCAATCACGGCAACAATTAATCAAAACCCTGATCATTCGATTAGAATAAAGGGAAATTAACAATTCAAATTCGCGAAGAACAAACAAACCCAATTATCCAACCCACATAAACGCCTAGAATTCACCATATAACTAATTAATTTCAAAGCAATTTCAGAGTAATCCAACAAAGATTAAAGTAAACTAAACAGCTATCGAAAGAAGAACCCGATTCCCCAAACTAATTCGATCAACAATTACGATAATGATTAATCAAAATTCGCGAAAAAAAAAAATCGAAGAAAACACAAAACCTTGAACAGCGCCCATCTCTTTCTCAACTTTAGCTTGCATCTCACGCAACGCAGCAGCTTCCTCTTCCATCTCTTTTAATCTCTTTTTCATCTCATCCAACTCCTATTAAAAAAAGGAAACCTTACATAATCAAAATTCCATAATATTAATAATAATAATTCTAGGGTTTCCATAAAATTAATTACAAAAATCATGATTAATAATAATAAATAATTCTAGGGTTTGCGGAATAAAAAATCACCTTGGCGGCGGGGTCGTCATCGGGGGCGGACATGTCGACGTCGGCGGTGTCGGGCTCAAGATCGCCTTCAACGGGAATATCTCCGCCGTAAACCTCGTGCTCTTCTTCATCCATGGTTGCGGAAAAAAGCGTGATGCGGTGGTTCAGACGGTGGCGGAGTGGTGGCGATTTTTTTGATTTGGGGGAAAATTTAGGGTCAAGTTTGTTATGGGGGCGCCCTTTTTATATGTGAGGATGTGGCTCGGATAATAGTATTGGTACGGCCCATTGGGCTTCTATCATCTTGTTTTCTCGTGTAGAATGAAAAGATGGCGTATGATTCGATTGAAAAAGGTGATTAGTTCAGATCAAATCCGATTTGTAAAACGGGTCGGACGGGTGGGTTTTGTGTTTGGTAGAATATTGGGTCATTTATGTGTATTTCCAGTTCAGATGAATGTGGGTTTGGGGTTTATCAGAGAGAGTTAGATATACGTGTTTGCACCTTTTTGAGTCGGTTAATAAGTTATTAATGGCGGTGAATTTTGATAGGTGTAAAATTGTAAATGTGCGATTTGATGTAGCATACGTAAGTATTTCAAATACCGGTAGATGGTCTAATAAAGATGACGTACATTGTTTAAAAGAAAAGGGTAGGTAATTGAAGTAAGCGACGGATTTATTACACTACTTGATTAATCTTGAAGAACTTGATTGGAATGTTGGGAAGAAGTTGACTTGATAGATGCAATCATAGACTTGATCTTCTCCTTAAGCTTAATAATTCCCAAGAACATGAGCCTATAAATAACCACCATACCAAACAAGATAGCAAGATCTTCCCACTTAGAATGTCCAATTCCTACTTGCCAAAAGCTCCTCAACACTTGTTCTCCGGTAATAGTAGGCGGCCCATTATTCACTTGGTTGTTAGGGAACGTCAATCCCTCGAACTCGTTCTTGTAGAGCCCTTGAGAAGCAAACTTGTGGAACGAAATGTAGCTCACAGGGTACTTCCAGAGCGGCTTAGGTAGGTCATTAGGCAAGCGAAAAAACCCGCCATTAAGCATCATCACACCTTGAATTCCTGCACCTGTGATTATGCCCATGAGAAAGTCTGGAACTATGCTTGCGACAATCATCATTAGGCTTTCAACCAACATCATGCATACGAATAGCACCAATGCAAAGTAGACGAAGTGATCCAATCCTCTTTGTAGGCCAACGAGATAATAGGCTATTGCTCCCGGAATTATAGAGGTTATCAACAAGTAAGGTATTGACGATAATGTGTTTCCAATCACGTATACACCAACACCGTAGTGACCATTCAATCTTTCTCGTTGAAATATCTAGTAAGGCACACGCACAAAAGACAAAAGTATATATAGTTTAGTTACATACATACTCAGAACAAACCATCTCGATTAATAGTTAGCTAGTTTGAACTTTTACGTTGATGTTACCTTCATGTCTTCCACAAACGAAGGAAATCCACCTATTGCCATAAAAGTCAAGAACGAAGTCACAAACATGAGCATTGATCCTCTAGCCTGCCAATTTCACATACAATAATAGTTAAGGTGTTATGAGAATAATAATATATATAAATCTCTTTAAATCGGAGAGAATATGGTCCATTGGTCCAATAGCACATTAATTAGTACTACAAATCTAATTGATTCTCAAACAACTCACCAGAATGGAGCCATAAGAGTGGCCAATATCAAAAAATATTGTGCCAACACACAAGCAAAGTGCAATATAAACTGCTAGTCGAAGCCAATAATAACCCAAATCGCGGTACATATTCACGAAGGATCGCTTAGTGAGTACAGAGGACTGACTGAAGAAGCTTGCATGACTTCTTTTTGATTCTGTAGTGGATCCTCCTTCCTGAAAATGTTTGAGTGATAATTACGTATTTTATAAGATAAAGATATAATTCATGCATGGTCAAGTAGTACCTACATACCTTCAGACAAATATCTGTTATATGTTCCTGGATATCTTTGTAAGTTTGGGAGGACTTGTATGAATTCACAAGAGCTTTTATTGCATCTTCTGTTCTTGATTTTTCATCTCCTTGCTCAACATCCTAAAACAACAACGACAACAATAACATTACCCGTCCTTGAGTCGCAAAACACTAGGTGGGAGTAGAATAATGTACATAATCGTACATCTGATCGATCTATTCATACATACATGTAAAAAATATAGAGACTCGATTGAGAGACTATTTCCGTATGTATGAATATATAACCCAAACTCATATACTATCACTTATGTTTAAAGTGTAGTATGTGAGTTGTCGTAACTTGTGATTGATTAAAACTCTTTAACATACCGCTTCAAAGTCCTTATTGATGGTTCTTAGGTAGTGATCAGATGGATTCTTCATAGCCGGGCAAGGGTAGCCATTCAAAGAAAAATGCTGCCAACCAAAATGGTAAAATACATATATAACAAGTTATTTCCGAGTGGTCTAATAATAACTAACAGACAATGCTACAGGTCTAATTTAACGCGATTTTTATGCAAAACATACATTACCTCATTAGCTGCTGAAGTAGGACCAAAGTAAACTAGTCTTCCAGAAGAGAGGAGGCAGAGGTTATGAAAGAGCTCAAACACCTCACTACTTGGTTGATGAATCGAGGCAACAACTGTCCTTCGATCAAGTTGAGCGAGCTTGATAATGCGGCTCATTACATGGTAAGAAGCCGCGCTATCAAGGCCGCTAGTAGGCTCATCCAAGAAGAGGAGCCTCGGCCTTGTTAATATTTCAATGCAAATACTAACTCTTCTCTTTTGCCCTCCACTAATTCCCTTCACATTCCATCCTCCAATTCTTGTGTTCAAGCAACCTTGCAAACCCATGTCTCTAATAACGTCATCAGCACGCGTTAATTTTTCCGATTTAGTCATTGAATTTGGGAGTTGAAGTTGAGCCGAGTAGTGCACTGCTTCCTTCACGGTTAATGTTGTCATCAATGTGTCATCTTGAGTCACATATGCCTAACAATCCCAAAGAAATAAGTGTAGTAAATAATTAGTAAATTAAACTAAGAACAAATTTACTGGAGTACTTGAATAGTGTAGTAAATTATAAGTAAAATCTTACGGATGTTCCAAATGCAAGTCTTTGCCTATGACCATTGATTAAAATTTCCCCTGTTTGCTTAACGTTCGAACTTAATCTTCCTAATAAACAACAATAATAATAAGAATTTTTCTAATGTGTGTCCATTGGACATATGTAAGAGTTCATTTCTTTCCTTAATTAAGTGATATTCTCCTGAAATTATCAAAAAAAATTCCACAAATTTTTTTTTTCAAGTGAGAATATCACTTAATTAAGGAAGTAAATGAAGTTTTATCATGTGCCCTATGAGCACACGTTAAAAAACTCGTAACAACAATAATAGTAGTATTATTACTCCAATAACACCAAAATAAGAGGGAGTACGTGACGTAAAGCTCCAGTCTATGGCGAGATAAGAGATAAGTTAGTATTTATGTAAGTGCTTACCAGCTAAAGTATCCAAGAGAGTGGACTTGCCGCAACCAGAAGGACCCATAATAGCCAAAACCTGTCCAGGCTCAGCAAAACCAGTAACACCTTCTAAAATGTACTTACGCTTTTTATTAGCATTATTGCCAACACCAAGACTAACACTAACCCACAAATCCGTCCAAGTCAAGGACATAACACCTCCTACTAGACCACCATCACTACCACCACCAACAACCTCGGTTTTCGGCGTCGTCGTCGTCGCATGATCTACTAGGCCAAATGGGAAATAATTCCTTCTCCTTGAGGAGCTATTAGACCCCCTCCTCAAATTATCATCATCTATTATTTCAACATGAATGTCCGGATCCTGTTGATGATCAAAGGTAACACCACCATTATTCTTAGACAAAGGCCTCGTTGGGCTTGGACTTGGTGTCCATCTTACCACATTTGAATCCATTTTTAGTAGTGTATGTATTGCCTATGATTTGTGCTAAAGCAAAATTAAATGAGAGCTAATAACTTCTTCAGAATGTTTTATCACTAACTTATATTAAGATTTTTATTTTATCAATAATATTTTTTTTGACAACGTCTAGATTGTATCAATAATATATAAGAACAAGGAAAAGTCATAGGTAGATCGTTGTTGAATATTTGTCATAAATTTCACGTACTATTAAAAGTTATAGGTAGACCAGATGCACTGGTTTATGGGACGAGTTTCCCGTAAATGAAAGCGATTTTATAGTGGTATATACTAGTAATCTAGTATGAAGTCTAAATATTAGATTATGTCGTGTTCTTGACGAGTTTGTACGTAGAATGATAAATTGTGTAAATTAGTTATATCTATTATTTCTAGCAACCTTTAAACGAAATTAGATTAGTTTAATGAAGACGACGTAACCTTGCCCTTATGATAAATTGTAATTAGGGTAGAGTGATGATAATTGAGTTGTCGTTTATTGATTTTCGGCTGAACCCCTATTTTTATTAATCTAATACGATATATCTTATCTTATCTTATACTATACTAGATATAAAAAGTTGTGTTTAGCCATATACCATGCCACGTGGCATGTCTATTTAAAGTTCGCTTAAAAAATCATTTAAAATGTCTTACGGTAAATAATATAGATGGACATTCCATTCATAATGACATGGGGGTAACGTTTTCCATATCTCAAAATTGACAAAATTTCAAAAAAAAAAATAAAAAAATAAACAATTATAGAAATTTCTTGTAAATTATTATGGATTTTTAGGTAATATATAACATAAGTTGAAAATAGAAATTTTAGCATTATAGAATAAATGTTTACTTGCTAAAATGATAAATATTAGTAGTAGAGGTAGCTGAAGAAAAAATAGCTTATCAAATTATGATTATTTGGTAAATGTAGTTGAAATGGTAACTGATAAAAATGACATAAAAACATAGGATTCTCAAATTATTTTTATTAAATCAAATAAATAAGCTACCCTAAGTAACTTAGCTTAATTAATAAGCTACTCATACATATCTACTATCAAATACGGAGTATATTTTGTTAGTAAAAAAAAAAAAAAAAAAAAAAAAAAAAACTAGTTTGTCCATTTAGTACCAAACATATTGCAATTAAATTTATAGGAATAATATCACAGCCGCCTTCGTATAGTTCCTGGTTCATATGCAATGTAACAAACGAAGTCATTTTTAAATATCAACCAACCGACCAACCCTTGTGATTAATACAGTAGTGAGTAGTGTAGTACATACGGAGTAATAAGTATTTCCTCAATTTCATTCATTTATTTACGTTGGGATAGATTGGGTTCCCCTCATTTCCTCACAAAACCCGATCCGACTTAAACAAATGAATGAAATGAAGGGAGTGATACTTGACTTGAAAGTTCATTAATTGGTGTAAAACCAAGCGCACTACTGTTCAGTTGATGAACTTGACTGTCACAAAATTGACGAATTTATAGAATTTTCCGTAATATCTACCATATAGAAAACCGGACCTTAAGGCGTGACGAAACACATGGATTGTTAAAAAAAAACATATCATTAACTTTAATTTTTGTTGACCTTAGCTTGTACTTTACATTGATACAAAAAATCCAAATTATCCCATGAACAAATTGCTAAAGTTGTTTAATGTCGAACTAATTTGATTGGGATCTTGTGAACAAGTTGAATGGGTGTGAGAGACAATCTTTTGAATAGCCGCAACAACTTCTTCTCCACGCTTTGCTATCTTCTCCTGAGGAGCACCAGTTTCTTCTAGAAGCTTGACATTTTCTTCTAGAAGCTTGACATGCTGAACAAGAAGCTTCAGTATCACTTCATTTCCCTTCTCCAACTCCTTTAATTTATCAAGGAAACACAAATAATCATCGCCGTTAGTATAACAATTTATAATAATTTTAGTGTTTCATAAATATTTAGCAAATAAACCGCGAATCGTACGTAAAAATTCAAAATCAACATAAATATAGAATTCTATGGTTAAATAATGGTTTAGGCAATATATAGAAAACTAGAAAAGAACCCTCACCGCGGTGGCGTCATGGGAAGTGGACATGTCGTCGATGTCGGCGCTGTTGGGCTCGAGGTGGTTGTGTAGGTGGTGTTGTGGTGGTGGTGGTGATCGAGTTTCTAATTCGAGCGAGATGAGTTAGAGGCTAGTAGTTTGGAGATTGGACGCACTATTTTTATTTATAGTTTTGGTTTCTTGTCTTGTCCCAAACAAAGACGGTTTCGAAATTTTCCATATCCTAACACATATTCTAAGCAAAGTAGTCAACTCGCCGGTAATTGAGTTTTGGTAGGAAACGGATACAAAAAGAAAAACGTGTTTTATAAAGTAGGAAAAGGGAATTTTAATTACGATATCAAAAAGGTGAAGTTTTTGCTTATAATAATAAAATGCAAAATTTGGAAATGTTTCTCGACTATAGACGAACTAGTTTATGAACCCGTGCCATGCACGGGGTTCATAAATGTTTACATGAAGTAGTTCTAATAATGCTCCCTCATTCTCGGAATATGTTACATTTTCTGTGTTTTGAGGTGGGTTTTATTTTTTATGGAACAAAAAAAAAAAAAAATTGGATTTATAGGCAAAATAAAGTTATTAGATTGATATTAGAATATAATTCATAATAAGTTTCAAGAGTTTGACTGACATATTTCTAGTTAGAGATTTTTCACTTATTAACTCGTTCAGCTAATGTGTTAGACCCTGATTAATAGGACTTAGGCCATGTTTGATAAGACTGCATCATTCTGATTTGATTCGATTGCTCTTGATCTGATTTGAATGACTTTGAGCTGATTTGATCTGGATTGCTTTAAAATTTGATTGAATTTTCAACGAATTAGTATCAATAATGGACCAAATTCATTGAACGTTATTTGGGCATTTCTGATCTGATCTGAATTAATTTGGTCTGATCTGATTTGTTGACTCGAAACTAATCCATGCCCATGTTAAAAATGTTTACATTTTTTTATTCATTTTATATAAGGTAGAAATATATAGCTTATATATTGTCAAAAGTCTCGTATGAGATCAGATTTTGGTATAAACAATTGTTTTTACTAATAAATAAATTATGTCCGATACACCTCATTTTTAGTGTGGTCCATACACCTCTATCGCGAGAAGGACCACATACTCTGTAATAGCCCGATCCACCATCCGTCGCAACACAACCCAATAAGATGGGAAGTCACCCTTTAGGCCCGAATATACTCTCGTGGGCTCTAAAAGGTGAAGGCCTTGTTGGTAGTATGATGGTAGGAATCTATTATAAACTGATCATATGAGCTTTAATTTCCCAATGTGGGACAAACCAACTCCATAATCCACTTTCCAAATTTCGTAGTGTTACAAACTCCCCCACTTAGAGAACGCGACGTCCCCGGCGCGCCTCAACCATTCCATACCAACATCAACAACACAGGTCCAAGATCTCCCCCACTAGACGGCTGACCTGGGCCTAACCCCAGCACTCAGCACGCGGTCGCAGGGTTGCTCTGATACCATCTGTAATAGCCCGAACCACCGTCCGTCACAACACAACCCAATAAGATGGGTAGTCACCTATTAGGCCCATATATCATCTCTAGGCTCTAAAAGGTGAAGGCCTTGTTGGTAGTATGATGGTAGGAATCTATTATAAACTCATCATATGAGCCTTAATTTCCCAATGTGGGACAAACCAACTCCATAATCCACTTTCCAAATTTCGTAGTGTTACATACTCCTTGTGCTCGGAGCATGGTTAAACATTGATTTTTTTATGGGTATTATGAAATTTGATTTGATATATTGAGGTATGTGCTAAAGAATAAGCAAATAATAAAAATAAATACTTACACTTCAATACATCAGGCTGTTTTCTTTTGAAAGCATTTGATCAAGTATAAAATATTTCTTCATCATTTTTAAACGTCCTGAATGTTTGTCAATCTTATATACTTTCCCATATATAGCCATATAGGTCCTAAATCATACTCCCTCCGTCCTCTAATGATTGAGACACAATAAGACACAATATATTTCCCTAATCATTCTAAACCTCGTCCTCTTGTGATATTAAGGCCCTGTGCGATTGGACTGCATTTTTCAGATTTGATTTGATTGATTTGAATTGAACTGATCTGATTTGATTTGATTTGATTTGAATGAACTTGATTTGATTTGATCTAAACTGAATAAATTGATAAATTAACTGCATTTAGAAGAATTAATAACTAAAAGTAGGCTAGATTCATTGATTGTTATTTAGATAATTCTGATTTGATTTGATTTAAATTGAATGAAGTTGATCTGATTTGATTTGATTTGATTAAATCTAATCTGATTTGAAAACAGTGTTTAATAAGTTGATTCGCACAGGGCCTAAAAGGTATATTAGATTCGAAGATTGATTGCCTTATTTTAAGGTGCGATCAGGTTTAGATTATTTGTTCTTTGATTTTGTATCGAAATTAAGCTATATTAGAATCGGATATGTGATTTGTCGATTCAAAACTTGAACTTTGTTTTGCACCATTTTGCGCGATTCCTTTGTTTTTTGTTTTGTAACTTATTGTTTGAAAAAACATACCGATTCTGTCATTGTACCATTTTAAAAGTGACTCTCTAATGTTAGATCAAGTTTTCCAAAACAATGACGCATGATATGAATACAACACATTGTCATATGATTAATTTATGTGAAAATGATAGAATTTCAAGTACACAACTACACTACTACTACATTTCATTTGTCAAGTTGAAGCTCGAGCCAAGAGTATGTTACTCAATAAGACGATCCTCATCTATTGAACTCGTATTAGGAGGATTCCACTCTGCATTAATGTGCATTGAGTTGCCTTCAGTCAAACCGTAACCTTGTACGTAGTTGCTCTTCTTTCTCATAAAACATTAGTCTAAATCCATAATTTTATGATCTCATCATTACTGAAATCAAATTGGAGGAAATAAGAACATAAAGCACAGATAATATTAGAAAAAAAATAAAATAAAAAAATGACAACTTCTAATGAATCACTTTGATATGGTAAAATTTACTATGATATAATACCAAGAGGTTTAGAAGAAGTGACCCATAAAAAATTATGATCGACCAATCTAACATCCAAAAAAGTACTGCAGTGTCTCTGATTGAATGCAAGATCGATTCGACGCACGATTATAATCCTTCTATCGAGCAACAAAAGAGCCTGATAAAAAAAAAAAACCTCAAATCCAGATGAAAGTGATCTAGGAGGTTTTCAACTTGTGTGCTTGCTCAACAACTATACTTGAAACAAAATACCGAAAAGAGAGAATCAGTTGTTAATCCTTGATAATATTAACTAAGGTAAAAGTAATACTCGAATGAAATATTGAAGACAAACTATTGGGGATAAAGATGTGGACTGAAAATTTGAGTCTGATTATTATACTCATGGTAACCTTTGAGAATGTGTTGCCAACGATTTTTTTTGCCTAAATGAATGCTTAAATTACGGAATTTTATTTCCAAATTTTTTTTTTTTTTTTTTTTTTTTTTTTTTTTTTTTACAATCAAGTATTTTGCAAGATTTCGGAAAATGGGTATCTTTTAAATTTCTTGTTTTGATTTATTTACTTCCATAATTCGTCCAAATTTTCAAAAATAAAAGATTTGGTCATCTACATTCGTTTGAACTGTTTCCAACGTTTTTATAGTATCAGCATATAGAAATATGCATGAAGTAACGGTTAGCACACTGGTAATGTGATGAATAAGTACCTGAGAGGTCAGGAGTTCAAATCCTAATAGACCCATTTTTTGCTGATCTACCAATGAGCATACTGACGTGTTAAATGATTGCTGATATGGTGTTGACATGTCAATCGTTTAACAAAGTCGTGCCACATCAGCTTATTGGCACAAATTTATTAAAAGATATAGATAGACTATGTATATATGGACCTATGCTACACATAACTAAAGGTAAAAGAGTAAAAGACGTTATATGATTCGACTTCTAATGACGAGCTCAATTCAGTTCCACTTTAATGAATTTCATTTTACCATGCACACATTGCTGCAAGAGAACAGTTGTTTAGCTATCGCATTTGAGATCGTTGTACAATGGTATCTAATTTAAAAATGAGAGACCAAGGTTCAATTAGTCCCTTATTTAGAGACTAAATAAATATAACAACTATGTTGGTATTTGCTTTGGAGATCCAATCTAAATAGTAGCTAAATTGGTATCTTATTTTGGGGAATTTGCTACCAAAACCATTTTGTTGAAACTTTGGTAGCTATTTAGCTACCGTTTTTTAGACTGCTTCATAACTGGTCTCTAATTCATCAAACTAGAATGAAAATTCGTGCGTTGCACGTATCTCTTAATAATGGTGTCTACTGTCTAGTCGTGATGGTAAAATTGAACTGATGAATATCTAAACCTTTATATATATAGGATGATCTATTGCTTACATTTTATTTAACCCGTGGAGACAATTATTTTCATTATAACCGTATTTTACAAAATTGAGAGCTTCTACTCTCTTACTGAGCCCCAATAATTAAATATGTGATTGTACAACTGCAATTTAAATCAACACCCTCTAATGTCATTACATTAAACGTTTCTTCAAAAATACTACATTCAATATTATTACTCAATCTCTTAAAACAATTATTACTTAGAAATATTCACATGGTATCTTTGTTGTTCTATCTTTCACATGGTTCGTTTTTCATTTTTGTGAATATTTTTGAGTTTTCAGTTTTGTGAACCGTGTGTCCAATATTTCTTTTCGAATCACTAAACTCTAAATTTCCCATTTTTTCACCATTTAAATGTTTCATTGTTGTAATAATGGATACTAATTTCATAGTTTGAAAATTAATGCTAACATTTCTAATAAGAATTTAGCAAATGAATATTATGTTCACGAAAATCAAATTTTGTAGGGTATCATGTACACAAACATGCTAATACGGATACCTTATAAAAAGGGGCAAATAAATAGTGCATTTAAACAAATAATATTTTGTAATTATATCTTTTATAATAAAGTACTACATGTTTATGTTTTCTTCTTCTTCTTCTAATAATGCATTACATTTAATCCTTTTTTCCATACTAACACTGATACATTTTGTTGGTTTCAATTATTCCAGTATTGACTACCTTACCTTTTTCTTCTTTGTTTCCTCGTCCATCGCTTCTCTCAACATTTTCCTAAAAATAAAATATTAGAAATAATAGATAAATGTTGTTTAAAATTGACATATACTACCAAATGAGTATTTAGTTATGAAACTAACCTAAATCATAGGAAGAGTTAAAACATGGTTTCGATACATACATTTCCTGTGTGCTCACTAATTGCAACCTTAATACTTAAAACAAACGTTTTTCCAAGAAAATTATGGAGAGAGTGATGGGTAAATACCAAAATCAAAGTATCTAAGAAAAATTTAATGGTCAAACTTGAGTTTAAAGGATTGCTTAAAATATTTATAGTAATTGTGCCTACAAAGCTTCTGTATGTCCTACGTCTAAACCAATCACAATCATTGTGGGAACTTGAAAAAAGCATATTTTAATAATATAATATATATTATTGATTGATTGATATTGATATTTATTGATTAGAAGATGAAATTAGTGATAGATGTTAAATTAGTATTTAAATAAACATTTTATCATATATACCAACAATGTCGATTTTTCTTTTAATTAGAAATCTCATTTGCTAAGAATTCCGCACTTAAGCGTGCTTCCTGGAGAAAAAATTTGAATGAGTGATCTCTAAGGAAGTTTCTTAGGGTGCACATGAATGAGTTCAAAGTGCCAAAGAAGCATCATCATTTGGAATAAGGGCCTCTATACAGTTTGGCGAGTTACCATAATGACTACTTCCGGTCTATATGGGAGGGGCTGAGGTGTCACAAACTCGGATTCGGAAATTTTTCCTGAGCATACGGACCTATGCTAACTGCTAACGGTTTTTCTAATAACGTGTGCCAATAGGGCACATGTTAAAACTCTATTTTTTTCTTAATTAATGACAAGCTCAATTCAAGGTTTCAATTTAATGAATTCATATTAGGTCTCGACAATGGAACGCCATCAATAATTTCAATAATTTAATATAATTCACTGGCTTACATAAAAACCTTAGAAAACAAGAGCATGCATGGTTACATGGCTAGAGCACTACATAGTAGTACACTGACCTACATACGTAACTCTTCTCTCCACGATAAGGTGTGGTGTGAGGATGTCGAATCGATGGTCTAGCTTGGACCGTTGTAATTCTAGCATGTATAATAATGGATGATTATTCACATTTGATTTTGAATTAAAGGTCTTCCACAAAAGTAAATCCTAGCCTCGTCAAATTAAATTGATCGAGCTTGTACTTTACATTATTGGTCCGATCCAAATTATCCAATGAACAAATTGTTAAACTTCTCTAATGTTGAAGTAACTTGTTGATAGGAATGATACCAAGAAGTTAACTCGCAGTGAGATACAATCTTATTAAAAACCGCAGTTGTTTCTTCATGCTTGGCTATCAAGCCACTTTGTTGAACAAAGTATTCTTTAAGCTTGTCTTGCGGCCACTTCTGAAGATCAGGACCTTCTTCTCTTTGCTTGGCTCGCATTATCTCAGCAAGAGACCTAAATTCTTCAGCAAGCTGGTTAAACTCCTCAAAAAGATGACCCAACTTTAATCAAAGGGAAACACAAATAATTAACACACATTTAATATTTTACATAAAATTGATAATGCTAATTAAGGTTTAATTAGGGAATAGAAAATTAAAGAACCTCTTCGGCGGTGGCGTGATCGGCGGCGGACATTTCGACGTCGGGGCGATTAGCAGCGGACATGATGTCGGCGCTATTGGGCTCAAGGTGGTTGGGAAGGTGGTGTTGTGGTGGTTAGTTTTTAATTTGGACGAGAATTATTAGAGACGAGTACGTATAGTTCGGGGGCTACCTTGTTTTGTTTATAGTTTTGAGTACGGCCCATTGGACTTGGGTCTTCTTAAATTGTCCCAAACAAAGTCGGTTAAATTTTAGGTAAGTTTTTTTTGTTATTGATCTTCTGTCCGGGTAACTCCGTGCATTGCTCATACCATGCATGATGGTTCTTTTCACAATAGAAAAGTAGGAACCACACTTAAAATTATTTAAAATTCATTTAAATGTGGTCCCTACTCCTCTATTATAAGAAGGACTATCATACTCTTTATGCTTGCGGGAGCATGGTATAATTTACCAACTCCGTGAAAGTATTAGTAATGTCTCGGAGATGTGAAAAGGAGGAAGGATTAGCTTTTAAACAAATAAGGGAGTTTTGTGGTATTGTGGTGTTGTACCCTGAGACACTCTTGTAACCTATTGTATTATATGCTAATGTTATGCTACCGTTTTTCAAAAAAAAAAAAGAAAAAAAGAAAAAAAAGGGAGTCATCAGCCCAAATACTCCTACGGATTTCAGACATTATCTTTGTGGAATTACTTAGGCGTTGCCAACTTGCCAAGTGATCTCCCCCGGAAAATTCTCCATCTTTCCAATACTCTCTCCTATTTCAAAAAAAGAAAAGAAATATATATACATATATTACTCTCTCGGTTTCTTTTAATTATGTACGTTAGGTTCGAATATATGAGAGAAATTCAAATGAAACGTAAACAATAAAAAAAAAATGAAGGAAGTATTATTCAACATTTCAACTTACCATCTTCCTTGTCTTTCGCCTGACCACTTCATTTCTAGGCTCTACCTAACTTACTCCATTTCTTTGTTTAATTTAGGCTTCTTTTCCCAGGACTACCATTTCAATAAAAAAATGCCGTGCAACACACGGACCTAAAACTATACATTAAATATATACGAGTAAATCAATAGATTGCCTTCCCCTTTACTTTGAACAAGACTCGATCAAGAGTATATGCATTGTTTACAAAATGAAAAAAAAATAAAAAAATTACTCGGTAACAAACAACAATCAAGAAAAACCCACCACACCAAATAATGAATGACGAAATTATAATAAACTTAATTAATCTTGAAGAACTTGGTTGGAGTGTCGTGATGAAGACGTTGACTTGAGAGATGCAATCATGGGCTTAATCTTCTCCTTAAGCTTAATGATCCCCAAGAACATGAGCCTATAAACAACCACCATACCAAACAAGATGGCAAGGTCTCCCCATTTTGAGTATCCCATTTCTACTTGCCAAAAGTTCCTCAAAACCTCATCTCCTGTAATTTTTGGGCCTCCAATTTGATTGTTAGGGAACGTCAATCCCTCGAACTCGTTCTTGTAAAACCCTTGAAACGCGTACTTGTGGAATGAAATGTAGTACACTGGGTACCTCCAGAACGGCTTAGGTAAGTCGTTAGGCAAGCGGAAGAAGCCACCAGTAAGCATCATCACACCTTGAATTCCTGCTCCTGTTATTATGCCCATGAGAAAGTCCGGAACTATTGTTGCCACAATCATCATTAGGCTTTCGACTAACATCATGCACACGAATAACACCAATGCAAAGTATACGAAGTGATCGAATTGTCTTTGTAGGCCAACAAGATAATACGCTATTGCTCCCGGAATTATAGAGATGATCAACAAGTACGGTATCGACGAGATTGTATTTCCTATCGTGTACGCACCAACTCCGTAGTGACCGTTTAGCCTTTCTCGTCCGAATATCTAACAAATTATATATTATGCAACAAATAAAGAAACTTCAATTACACATTTGAAGTCTATATGTAGCCAATAACAAAAAGTGTAGTAAATTAAAGATGACATGCAGTAAAAAATATGGTTATATAGTAAATTTAATGTATTTGCAGTGAATTTATGACATTGGTAGTAAAATCAACATTTTTACGAATCTATCAATAGAAAGAAATTTGAATTGATTTAATTACAAAATCAAGGACCCTTAATTGGCCTTTTTTTTTTTCCTTATAATCCATCATTTGTCAAATTATACAACAAAATTTACTGCACCTTTAATTATTTTTACTACAAATTAGGTATAGACACTTTTTTCACTTGTCTACTTATAGACTCCTATTATTTTTTGTTACACATTTTTATAAACATTATTGTAGTATAAAAAAATCACTTAATCTCAATCTAATCTTACCTTCATGTCTTCCACAAATGAAGGAAATCCACCTATTGCCATA
Source organism: Spergularia marina (assembly GCA_963680865.1). Lineage (NCBI taxonomy): Eukaryota > Viridiplantae > Streptophyta > Magnoliopsida > Caryophyllales > Caryophyllaceae > Spergularia > Spergularia marina. Next base: position 30,356,853 of record OY804545.1, on the reverse strand, counting down.
AATGTTAAGAAAGCTGCCACAAACATGAGCAGTGATCCTCTAGCCTGTCAATTGCAAACACAGTACGTACACAACTTGTTAGCTTATGATTTACGAGAATAAGAGTGTCCAACATTGGAAAATTTGCGATTTTGCAACAACTCACCTGAATGGAACCATAATTGTGACCAATATTATAAAATATAGTACCGGCACATAAGCAAAGGGCAATGTAGACTCCAAGTCGAAGCCAGTAGTACCCTAAGTCACGGTACATATTCACGAAAGACCGTCTTGTTAGGACTAGAGATTGAGTGAAGAAGCTTGCACTACTCCTTTTCGACAATGTGGATCCTCCTCCCTCTTCGCATTTGTCTGATATATGTTGTTGAACTTTTTTATAGGTTCCTGATGATCTGTATGAGCTTGTAAGAACTCTAATTGCTTCTTCTGTGCTCGAAATTTCACCTCCTTCTTCGACATCCTACAGTTTATGAAGATAAAAAAATTTCGATGATTGCAATTATAGGATGATATTGTGAAATCTTGTAATTCAAGCTTTGTAAATAGTACGAGAACTTACTGCCTCAAAGTCCTTGTTGATGGTTCTTAGGTAGTGATCAGACGGGTTTTGCATTGTTGGGCAGGGGTAGCCATTTGAAGCAAAATGCTGCAAAAAAGAAACATATATAACAAGTTATTTCAAGGTCTAATATGTAATAATGGACAATGCTAGAGGTCTAATGTAACGCGGTTATTTTTATGCAAACATTACCTCATTAGCTGCAAAAGTTGGACCAAAGTAAACAAGTCTTCCGGAAGACAGGAGGCAGAGGTTGTGGAAGAGATTAAACACTTCACTGCTCGGTTGATGGATCGATGCGACCACAGTTCTCCTATCTTGTTGAGCAATTCTGATAATCCGGCTCATTACATGGTAAGAAGCCGCGCTATCAAGGCCGCTAGTAGGCTCATCTAAGAACAGAAGCCTTGGCTTTGTTAATATTTCAATGCAAATACTGACTCTTCTCTTTTGCCCTCCACTAATTCCCTTCACATTCCAACCTCCAATTCTTGTGTTCAAGCAACCTTGCAAACCCATGTCTCTAATAGCGTCATCAGCACGCTTTAATTTTTCGGAATTGGTCATTGTGTTTGGGAGTTGAAGTTGAGCTGAGTAGTGCACTGCTTCTTTCACTGTTAGTGTTGTCATCAGTGTGTCATCTTGAGTCACATATGCCTGTAAACAATTGCTCATTATCAGTCTAGGTAGGTAAATTTAGGAAGAACAGATCAAAATCCATATAAAAGAAGACACGGTAAAAATCACATTGTAAAAAAGATGATCTTACAGAAGTTCCAAAGGCAAGTCTTTGCTTATGACCATTAATCAATATTTCCCCTGTTTGCTTCACCCTGGAACTCAACCTTCCTAGAAAAACAAACAGATCTCTTATAAATAGTTGTCCATGTCAATACGAGCAAACTTTAGAGGAAGTCCAATTAACGAGAAATGTCATATGTAACACTACTACGCAACATTTTATCATGATACATGTAACGTTCCTTAAAGTCAACTATTGAACTAGAGTTAATTAATACCCAACATTATTAACATTTCAACATTCCGAAAAACATTATTACATCCAAATATCCTATAGATTGAACATTTGAAATTAGTACCATCTAATAACGCACTATCATAATTCTGATATGAAGTTACATATAAAATCAAAATCATAATTGTTATTATTATATATTCGACAAAATTTTCATTCACATGAAATCAGAGCACGTATATATGCAGGAAATCAGAGACTTTGGTAAATTAAGAAGAAACTTTCTCGATAAGTTGGAGAGAAAGAATTACCAGCGAGAGCATCCAAAAGAGTGGACTTGCCGCAACCAGAAGGACCCATAATAGCCAAAACTTGACCAGGCTCAGCAAAACCAGTAACACCTTCTAAAATGTTACGTTGTTTACGTTTCTCATCACCAACAGTCACACACAAATCCTTCCATGTCAACGACACACCCTCACCACCAAACTCGGGCGCCGCCTCGGCCGCGCCCGAAACTTCACCAGGACTACTCTTCATGCTCATGCTGAACGGGAAGAATCTCCTTAGACTGCTCCCTTGACGCTCACTTTTATGCTTAGTTTTAAGTGGTAAACTATGATTATTTTCTGGTTCTATCTCAACGTGTACCTCTCCTTCTCCTTTCAGCATGGCACGCGTCGGGCTCGGGCTCGGAGCCCATCGTAGCACATTCGGGCCCGTTGTATCCATTTATGAGCTCAGATGGGTTTTGAAGGAGGAGAGAAAATGAAGGAAATTATGATATTTAAGCTAATGAAGTTTGTTAATTACGCCTTTTATAGAGGTTGGGAATGCAGTCTTTGAAGACTTGATTTATGACCTTTAGCTAGCTACTTTTTGATTAATTTCTCGTTCAAAAATTATTTAAGAATATCAAAAGTTTTTTTTTTTTTTTTTTTTTTTTTGAACAAGAAGAATATCAAAAGTTAATAGGACAAAAGTTGCATAATTACAAGAAAAGAATAAAAATACTTCTATATAATTTTGGACAGAGCGCAAAAGATAAAGAAAAGGTGGTGGCGTGGTGGCGTGGAACGTCAAACTTACGCGGTACCAACCATGCATGGTTGACGAACATCGAACACTGATATAAATCCATTAGCATTACACAAGTAGACATTACTTTTAACAGTTCCAGTTTTTGAAACAATACAACGATCTACTCCGTATGCAACTTGTTGGATTAAGAAATCGAAGCTCATCCGACAAATAAGCAGCCGCCACCTCCAATGAGCCATATTTTATGTCTCATTCTATTTACCAGTTGTTTGGTTTTGATAAAGAAACTTCCGATTTATATTATTATAAATAACAATCAAGCTTTATTTTCAAAATAATTGGGGACGGTAAATATAAATAGTCATCTGATAATCTTCTTGTGTATGTTATAAAATTTCAAAAACATTCTACACCATGTAGAAATATTCAAATAATTTCAAAAGAAGTTTTAAAAAGCAAAAAAAGAAAAAGAAAAAAAAAGTTAGATTAAGCCAAACAAACAAAAAAAAAAAAAAATCATATTAAGTCGACATTTATTGAGCAAGATACATTTTTGCAAATAGGAAATGACGACATATTAGATGGTTATTATTCCGCATGCACATACTAAGATTATATTGGTCAAAGATATATTTTCGGATTCCCTTGAGATTCAAATTAATTTTCTCTTTATATACTAATTGATAATCCAAAATGAAACTATGTTATATATTTTAAAAACAATTTTTTCCGAAAAAATTATTACTATACATTTATACATATAAGTAAGGAATTACAAGAATTGTTTAAAATTAGAACCAAAATCGTCGAAAATGGCTCTTTATTAGCTTATATTTTAAAATCAAAACTGGTTTCAGTTTCGATTCCAGGCTCTAGGTACTCTTTAATTTGGACCTCAACGATGTAGACATACCCAAATTGATTTTGTTTTTTTCCTAGGTACTCATAAAATAAACAACTGGCTAAAGGTTAAAGACGACCAAGAGAAAGTTCATACGACTCATCATACTGCAAAAATACAAGTGTTTAACCCTTTGACTTGACCAAGTTGCTCCGTTGCTCATGTAGATTGTCTGTCATGCTCACTCTTTACGCATCTCGGCAAGTATATATATATACTTCAACGGAAACTCCTCCTAATCAATCAAAATTACAAGCATATATACAATCACTCATATTAAGCATTTATTTTCACTAATATTTTAACGTGTAATCATTATCATTATCATTATATTATCATTATTATTAATATATATTATTAAGCAAACAAGAATTTAGTCGAAAATAATGGAAATGCCTAATAAGATGATGAATTCCTCCCCCGAAACGAAACTAATTTGGGTTAGATCACAGATCATTGGTAGCAACGCAGAGTTTAACTCGCCGTTCGGGAGCCGGAGAATCACCTACGCCGACTCTACGGCCAGTGGCCGCTCTCTTCGCTTCATCGAGGATTACATACTCACTAGTGTTCTTCCTTTCTATGGTAATTTACTACTACTTTGTTTTTCGTTTTTCGTTCTGTATTCGATAGAAATTTGAATAAGACGGTTTTACACTTTTTTATATCATGATCACGTATATATTATCGATCCGTTGTATATATGAAGTGGGTTTTTGACTTTCTATGTGAACTGCGACACTAAAAAAATTTGAATTGTCGCCCATCCGATCCCCATTGTACATGTGTCCAATCTTTGGGAGTTGACTTAGTTACTCCATGAATCTAGTCCACAGTCAATACTCAATACTTGTAAATCTAAAATGAGAGTTAACGTAATTAATTACGTGTGAATCAGATAAGGTAAAATAATGAAATAAGTTGCAAATTGTTAGAGGTCTAAATTGTAAACACAATTAATTTGTTTAACTAGTTCTTTGACCCGTGCAAAATTGCACGGGGCGTTTTACCGCAATGTTCTTAGAGATAGTTTTCGTTAAATGATGTTTGTGTAGGTATAGAATACTATAAGTATTAGATGTTGTTACGTCAAATATACGACATTGGTTTTAGTTAGATTTTCGAATAATGTGAGTTTTTGAGACACTAAAATACACTCGATACGTATTGGATAAATGTACCGCGTTGACCAGCGATAAATCTGACAAAGACATATCTCTCCATTGATGTTTGTGTGTTACTAAATCGGAATTGCGAAGATCAAGATTGGGCTAGTTGATAGAAGCACAATTTGCTTGGGTTTGTCCCAAATTCGAATCCTCATATCCCCACCATGCACTACTATCTCCTCCTTGATACAACAACAAAAAAAAAAAAAAAACTAAATCGGAATTGCTAACTATAAACATAGTTCTTTGACCCGTGCAAACTTGCACGGGCCGTTTTATCTCATTGTTCATAGAACTGGTTTTAGTTTAGGGATGTTTGTACAGATATCTAGTTGTTAATACGTCCAATTTACAACAATGGTATTAGTTAGATTTTTGAATAACTTGAGTTTTTGACACACTAAAATAGACTCGATACGCATTGGATAAACGAACCGTATTCACCAGCGAAAAACCTGACATATCAGATAATGACCTATTTATGTTTGAATATTACTCCATAGTATTTGCTAATTATAGATGTAGTAAACAATAAATTATTTCTTTCCTTCTCCAAAAAAAACAACAAATTAAAATACTAATGTCAATTAAGTTGATCATATTTGACCTCGCCCGCTTCTTTTGGTCATGGACCCGTTTTTTATTATTATTTGTCACCCGTGTTGAACCACGTATTAATCTCAAAATCGATCTGACCCGTTGATCAAAATGACCCTTAAATTCAAATGAAACCTCAAACTTTATTGTTTCATTTGTCTTAGACTTGCATTATTTATAGTTTGGCCCATTTTAATTTTTTTTTGTGTCAATTGTCACTCCTTTTTAAATGTATCCCTTCGTTTTGTAGAAGTTTCTTAGTAATTCAAATTAAATTTAGGTCACTTAACCTGTAGGTGGTAGGATTTTAATAATTTTATACGAATAAGACAACAATAGTTTCACACACTCATGATAAACTTTATAAAGTGAATATGTTCGATATGGATATAAGGTTTTTTTTCTTTCTCCGACGAATACTCAGTTAGAAATGAAAGAAGTAATATCATATATTTACAACGATAATAAGTATACATTGAATATTGAATCAATTTATTCATCCTTATAATTATGCTTGTGTAGTAACATACTTCATCATAAGATTTAGAATTTAACCAACAACTATTAACTCGGCCTAATCTACCTGAAGTGTGTTTGTACTTTGTATGTCATGAATCCACTTTTGAATAATGCAACCAAATATAAAGATCATAATTTACTTTGCAGAAAAAATTAAAAGTTTAACCCAAAAACACATTATTAGAAGTATCTAATATAATATTCAAAAACTAATTATAATATTAAGATTTTAGTTAAGCTTTGAATATTATAAGTACGAAGGAAATTTTGTTACAGCGAATATAATGACGTAAGATGTAATTTTTTTGTTTATACTTGTTTCTGAACCAATTCGTATCTTTCAAAACCCACTCATTTGATAGGTCTACCCTATATAGTTCACCCGTGCAGTATCAACTACAACTGATTGTTATATAATATTCACCATAACTTTGTTTTAAACTACTCCCTTTATCATCTTCAAAACACCCCGTGGGGTATTTGTATGTAGCAAAGCAAAAACAATGTGTAAAATATATATTGATATTGCATTGCCTTTGTTATGACCTAATTCTGCATGATCTTTTGTTAACCCAACCCGTTTTTCACTCGTAGTTGTTTGCTCGTGTAATTGCACAGATTATAAAATGATATTGCATTAGCTTTATGTATTTCCCTAATTAAAGCAAAATATTATCAAGCTAATAAACAACTTAGGGTCTGTTTTATAGGACTTAGTAAAAATAGTATTTTGATTAGTTCAGAGTTAATCAGATCAAATAACTTGTTCATATAAATAGATCAGACCGAGATCAGACTTATTTCATGCTCATCTCGATCTTTAAATCTTTATCTTAGCAAAACACCAATTCCTTATATGACTTATATGGTGCCCCCGGGGGTACATCAAGTTCTTGTACCCCTCTCACAATAAAACATGATTACCCCCCACTACTCTTGGACACTTAATTTTTTTTTTTTAATTTTTTAATCAAGGCCAAAACATGAATGACTGAATGAGGCGGGTATAAAGAGCAGATTTACCTCGGAAGTATCTTATAATTTTCCTCATCAATCATATATTGCACCTAAACCGCTTTAATAAACCAAATCAAGCACATAATATTATGTCAAAAAGATGGGTGAAAGAAAGGAAAGGCGTATATGTTTCAATATGCTAACGAAGAAACTCAAGAAAGTAGAAAAAACTGATTCTATGATCTATATGCATAAAAAATCTAGAGTACATCCATTATGACAGTATCGATGGTGGCCTTAAAATATGAATTTGAATCATACCAAAAGAAAAAATTGAACAGAGGTAGTCTTAAACAACATATGAGATTTTCACTTATGTGCCTTGAATATTTTCGTCACTTGGTTTTATTTTGTTATTGATTCTTCATTTTCTTGAATACTTTTCACACTGGGTTAGTTTATAGTTTCCTACTCTGCATTCTTCGGACAACATTATCTTAATCAACCCTACAATTTTGATTTTCACATCCTTTAATCAACAAAACACATCCAAAAGCTAATAGTTGTGATCACAATCGTAATGAATTAGAAACTCATTCGTAAATCATAATCGAGTTAAATTACTCGAATCGAGACATAGTTTTTTTGAAGCTGATCGTTCCCTTTCCTGAATTAGCCGAAAAATTTATGATTCAAATGAGAATTTTAATCCCGTGCTTACTAACCTAAAACAAAAAACTCCAACAAATAATGAAATTGTTAATCAAGATTGATAGAACTTTAAGCTAAATTTTGTAAATACCTTTAACATAAATAAAGTATATACCTAATAAAATACCACGGAAGACATCATCATCAATGGAATAAGAGCAAATCTAGAAATCAACGATAGCAGAGCATGTAATACAGATAATTTAACACAATCAATTCAACGCCTAGTGGATACCACGGTTGAGAAATCAGACTATGTCGTGCAGAAGGATAATTTCTATGAAAATTTCGGAACACAAAAATTGTCTCCTCGCCTAATGTCCAATTCTAGTGTCCTCATTATCTGCATAAGAATTTTCCATTCAAAAAAAAAAAAAAAAAAAATTTGGTTAGGAACGAAAGAGCTAAGAGTTATACAAAGAATAATAAAACTGGAGTGATTATGAAAAAATTACATAAACCAAAGATTGAATCAACAAATTGGGAAGAATGAAATAGACTCATTCTGATCAAATAAAAAAGAAGAGAGAAACCACAACATGCAATCAATTTAGGGTCAGATTAATCAAAAAATGGAAGACTCACCATAACTAGAAAAAAAAATTCAGATTAATCAAAACATGACAGACTCACCATGTACTTGTGTTGAGGATGAAGCGGATGTCAAATAAATTTCTGTAATCGTGTGGTGCAATTGGGGTAGAGGAGTTGAGAAGTTGAGGTCGGGGAGAGATTAATATTCTGCAAATGATGTGGGGATATGCAATTCATATTTTTGAAAAAAGAAAAGCAATTATTTTTGTCGCTTTTCCAACGCAGACAAAAAAATAAGCTTATTTGACTATATTTGCATCTTTTTATACCAATATATCCCCTAGAGTTATTTCTTGGTAGAGTTGGTAGAGTTTACTAAAATTAGTCATAAGACAAAAGGAAGAGAATCTTGGAATGAACAAAAAAAATGCAAAACAATTAATTCTTACCTTATTAAGTAAACTCTACATGGTAGAGTTTATTTTCAACTCTAGGGGATCCAATTCCAATTTTTTATATACCAATCTGGTATTTGGGTGCACTTTTATATACTAATTTGGTCATTTGGCCTATTCATATCAAATCAACAACGATTGCAAATGATGACAAACAATCAAAATAATGCATGCACATTTCGAATGTAAATTTTTTAAAAATTTATGGAAATTGAAATGTTTATGACGTTGAGAATAAAGGCGTTGCCATCCTTATGGCAGATGTGAGAAGTTGCATATTTGACAATTTAGGCAATTTTTAGATTTTCATTACTTTAGCCTAATTTTTCTCCACGTATAGATCTTGTTCTTTGCCTCAACTTAATTATTCTTTTCTATACTATGGCTAATCTAAATAAATGGAATTCCTAAATATACCGTAATCATGCAACGTCTATTTTTTGGTAAAGATTGATTTTACCGTTTTATTTTGCAATTCTAGAGTAATTTGAAAAAAATACTCAGATCATACGGGTTTAATTGTACACGGTAAATGGCAGCAGATTTATATTTGCCAAAATATTTTAAGATTTTATTGATTCCTTTACATTTTAAATAATTCCGCCCATATTTTGGAATGGTAATTATTCTGCAGCATTATTTTAGGTATTAAATATAATCTAAAATATCGAATTTTCTTCTATAAACGGAATATGTTAATATTTTTAAAATGATAATTATTCTGCACCAATAATTTTTAGGAACATAATATTTTAGTACCATAATTATCGTGCGTGTGTCAAGCGTATGTGTACGTATGTCTTACATTACCATGTGAGAGGTATTTACGGGAACTTTCATTTGACATTAGCGTCTACATGGATGTTCTAATAATGCTTTAAAAGCACGGCTATTAATACAATATATATATATATATATATATATATATATATATATATATATATATATATATATATATATATATATAGGAAATCTATCAAATGAGAAGTATTAATTTCGTGAGAAGTGAGAAGTAATCTCAGCCATCCATCTCCCTTGATCTAATGACCCACATTAAAAATATAAATAAAAGAAAAATAAAGCTAAAAATACACCCAAACCCCCAAATCTCACATTATTTTCTCTCTCCTCCCATTTCCACTCTTCTCTCCCCACGGACCTACCCCCGCGCCACCACACCGCCGCCGTCGATGTCCACCGGCAACAACCATCACCGGCTTCGATGCCACCGGCCGACTCCACTCACGAAGGCGAGTCTTCGTCAGCAATCGGAACACCTCGTCCCGCATCACACCGCCGCGAAAAACGTCTTCTCTCTCCCATTTTTCTCACCTTTTTTGTCAGATGCGGCGGCCGTCTTTGCTTTTCACCGTCGGTTAACGCCTTCGCCTGTCTCAGCTCACGTTTTCGTAGTGATTCCCGCCGCCAGGGCTCGCCGTCGCCAACTTTCGCCGCGGTGTTGTACTGTAGATTGAGTGATGAGGTGAGAGGAGAGGGGGGAAATAAGGGGGATGGTGGCGTCGAGGGTTGTAGGACGGAGCACGGCTCGGTCGCGGTGGCTGATGAGGCTGCTGGCAACGGAGGTGTAGGTGGAGGGGGGCTGTGGCTGGCGGAGCTGTGGCGGGGGAGGGCGGAGGTTGGTGGTGTGGGAGAAGAGAGAAAATGGTGGAAGTTTGGGGATTTTTGTTAATTTCGTTTTTAATTTTCTTTCATTTTCTGTTTTTTTTTTTTTTTGTTACGTAATTAATTGGCGGGGTTAGCTTTAAAGTTACGTATTTTAGTTAGTAGAGTTATTGGGGTTACGTCTTTTAGTTATTGGAGTTACGTCTTTTAGTTATGAAGTTATTGGAGTTACGTGTCATAGTTATTGGAGTTAAAGTTGGAGTTACGTGTTTTAGTTAGTAGAGTTAAGTTGGAGTTACGTATTTTGGTTAGTAGAGTTAAGTTGGAGTTACGTATTTTGGTTAGTAGAGTTAAGTTAGAGTTACGTGTTTTGGTTAGTGGAGTTACGTGTTTTGGTTAGTGGAGTTAAATTGGAGTTACATGTTTTAGTTAGTGGAGTTAAGTTGGAGTTACACGATTTAGTTAGTGGAGTTAAGTCAAAGTTGCGTGCTTTAGGTAGTAGAGTTATTAGAGTTACGTGTTTTATGTAATGAAATTAATTTGGAGTTATGTGTTTTAGTTAGTGGAAGTAAGTTGGAGTTATGTGTTTTAGTTAGTGGAAGTAAGTTGGAGTTACCCGATTTAGTTAGTGGAGTTAAGTCGGAGTTACGTACTTTAGGTAGTAGAGTTATTAGAGTTACGTGTTTTGTGTAATGAAATTAATTTGGAGTTATGTGTTTTAGGCCATGGAGTAAAGTTGGAGTTATACGGTTTAGGTAGTGGAGTTATTTGAATTACGTTTTTTATTTAATAAAATTAAGTTGGAGTTATGTGTTTACACTAGAGTTAAACAATTTAGTTAGTAGAGTTAAAGGACTGGAGTTAAGAGTTTTAGTTAGTGGAGTTATGCAGTTTAGTTACTACAGTTACGCGAAATCAATGGCTGAGATTACTTCTCACTTCTCACCAAATTACCACTTCTCACTGGATAGGCCCCCCTTTATATATATATATATATATATATATATATATATATATATATATATATATATATATATATATATATATATATATATATATATTATATATATATATATAATTGAGTTAGTAGTAGTAAAATTGAGATCGGAGTAGTAAAATTAATTGTAATGAAAAATTCAGGTAGTAAAATTAATTGTGTGAGTAGTAAAATTTTGATAATATAGTAAAATTATTGCTGATTGTAGATACTTTCGGGTGTCTACGGAGTAGACCTCTAGCATTGTTCAAGTAGGTTATGATACATTTCGTCTTGATTGATGAATGATGAATCATGAATTTTCGTGATAATCTCAAAATCGTGTTTACGTTCAACTAGGTAACACACACACCGGCGATAGCTATGTGGGACAACGTACCACAAGAATGGTGGAAGAAGCAAGCCATTACATAAAAAAGTGTCTGGGTGGAGGATCAGAGGATGCAATTTTATTTAGTGGTTCAGGAACAACAGGTGCAATAAAAAGACTTCAAGAAGTCATGGGAATTGCCGTAGTACCAACCCTTAAAGGCAGGGTGTCACAAGCCCTACGAGACGACGAAAAATGGGTGGTTTTCGTAGGGCCTTACGAGCACCACTCGAACCTCCTCTCATGGCGTCAGAGCCTAGCAGAGGTGGTCGAGATTGGATTTACTCAAGATGGAGGCTCCATAGACATGGAAGCACTTAGGGTTCACCTAGAACATTATGAACGTACCAACCGTCCTATGTTAGGCTCTTTTTCGGCTTGTAGTAATGTCACGGGTACCGTGACGGATAATCGAGCTCTTGCGAGTTTATTACACCAACATGGAGCTTTTGCTTGCTTTGATTTTGCAGCAAGGTGAGTCTTATCTTCGTAATCATAAACTTGACGAGTTCAAAACTCGTCTACATTAATTGTACCATTGTTTATTATTAGAATTTGCATTAAAATTTTAAGTGCTTGTGTTATAGCGGACCATATGTTGATATCAACATGAGATCAGGAGAAGTGGATGGATACGATGCAGTGTTTATCAGTCCTCACAAATTCATTGGTGGACCAGGAACCCCTGGAATCCTTCTTATGAACAAGAAGCTTTATCAACTTACCAGCCTCCCTCCTTCAACTTGTGGAGGTGGAACTGTTTCTTACGTCAATGGCTTTAGTGAAGAGGTACCCAACACTTGTATTTTTATACACTTACGCCAAATATCTTATTACGGTAGCTTATTTGACAAGTTTTTCTGTGACAACTGTTTTACAATAATCAAGTAAGTTTGACGGGTTTGCGCTGTTGTAGGTTCACGTATATATTTGTTTGTTTACCAAAAATTCTGTTCTTTTGTGTGATAGGATACGTTATACTTGGACAAAGTAGAGGAGAGGGAAAATGCAGGAACACCACAGATAACTCAGACAGTCAGAGCAGCATTAGCATTCTGGATCAAAGAATACATTGGTTACAAAACAATAAAAAACCAAGAGCATTATTATATGACAACTGCACTAGAAAAACTAGCCAAAAACAGAAATATAGACATCTTAGGAAATAATAATAATGTAAATTATGTGGAACGTCTAGCTATATTATCATTCCTTGTGTATCCTACCACCAACACAACAAACCAGGACAAGGATCAGAAGCCTCTTCATGGACGATTCGTTGCGAAACTTCTAAATGACTTGTTTGGTATCCAAGCTAGAGGAGGGTGTGCTTGTGCTGGACCTTATGGTCACTATTTGCTCAATGTTAACCAGTCTTATTCTCTAGCAATCAGATCAACCATCGAACAGGTAATTATTCGGCTTCTAGCTAGCTAGTTAATGTTTAATGTTTAATTAAGACGTGTAAACACGAACCTAATGCTGCGTACAATTAAATTATGTCAATTAATAACAGGGTTACGAAGGAGTGAAGCCGGCATGGACGAGGGTTAGCTTCCCGTATTACATGTCAAGAGAAGAGTTTATGTTCGTATTAGATGCACTCGAGTTTGTGGCGTCTTATGGCCATAAGTTTCTTCCGTTTTATGACCTCGATTGGAAGAACGGGAATTGGAGCGTAAATGAGACGCTTTTCAAGAAAGCCGTTACAGGGAAACATAATACTACGAGTGCCCGGAATCATGGTGATGAGTCGGGATTAGCCGGTTTTATGAGAGAGCTGAACTTCAGGAGCAACTCCAAGCAAGGGAAGGGCAATGATGTATCTTGTACTAAAGATAAATGCTTTACTAGTCAGTATGCGTATGCGTCGTATATCGACACTGCAGTGAACATTGCTTCTCTGCTGCCCAAGTATTATCAGCAAGGAAGAGCAGTTCCGGAAGACTTGTGCAACACTGAATTGCCCTTCATGATCTAGGAACCATTCTATCATGTCGGTAATATTTGTATAGGTTTAATGTTTCGAAAATACTAGGAGTTTATATGTAGATAAATAAAAATTATGTATGGTTCATTTGTAGTAAAAATAATCCAAGATACTTGTTGAACTATATGTGTTATTTTGATGATGACAAGAGCTATGAATGTTTATTCCCTAACCACTTATGATCGGTTTTAGTGAGCTTGTGTTTCAGGTGATAATGAAGGAAGAGATTGATCATTCGTGAGAAGACTAGTTAGAAGAATTCATGTTCTAGTCTTTTGTAACGGTGAGTAACTTGGTGAGTCTGTATTGAAGGGCTAGTTATATTACATGGAACAGACCTGGGTACTGTTCTTGCTACTTGATAAGTTCAGAGCAGAGAACATAACTATGGTCTATTCTATATTTTGGTATTGGACGAATTTTGCTAGAGTTTTCAAGAGAAATATCACGTTTGCTATGGTTAAGAAAAGAATATTTTTATCAATATTTCTTATTTTCTTCTAACTAATTATTGATAAAAATAAGCTGATGATTTTTTTAAAGATAATTCATTTTATAGTTTCCTTTAACTAGGACTCTTAATTTCTATAATTAAGATAATTATCTTTTATTTATGGTTAGCAATTAAAAATTTGATTTGGTCAAGATTTAATTGAAAACTATCCAGGCTTTAAAACATGATGTTTTACCCTAGAACTAATCAGACGTTTTACAAGAAAAAAATTCTAAGTGTTGTTTTTGAGAAAAACGTCCGGTACCTTGAGCGCTTATCAGATTTATCCTATTATTCATTGGTAGGTTAAAGTTATCTCTATCCGCTTTCATTGAAGCATTTGTTGAGATACAGTGTTGTAATCTTTCTCTTTTAGAGTGATAATTTGGGGTACGGGGTTGTACTCGGACTTGGTACAATTGGGTTGATTGTGCAATTCCTCTACTTGTCTTGGGTTGAGCGTGTAGGGAAGAGTTTCTAGTGAAATTGTGTGGACGTAGACCTTGGGTTGAGGTCGAACCACCTGAAATTCATGTGTGTGATTCTTGCTTCCGCTTTCCATTACTTTGATTTGTTAGTGGTGTTGTGTACTTCTAGGAGCTATAATCTCTAGCCTGTAAGTACAGAACACCATACTGTTCTCTCTAATCACACAAAGTCGAAAAAGTAGTACTCAATTCACCCCCCCTCTTGAGTATTGTCGTCGTTAGATCCTTCAATTGGTACCAGAGCTAGGGCTTCTTGTAAGGCTAATTACCTAGAGAAGTTATAATGTCTACAAGTGACAACAATCGTTAGAGCAATAAGTGTCCGATATTCGAAGGGAATGATTATGGCTGGTGGAAGATTAGGATGATGACGTATGTTCAAGGAATGGATTTTCAGTGTTGGAGTATTATCAAGAATGGTCCACTACCTATCACCACAACCGATGATAAAGGAATTATCTCCGTGACAAAAGAAGAATCGTATACTTCAAAGGACTTTGAGAAAGCTGAAAAAAATGCCAAGGCCATGTCCATACTTCAGTTTGCTGTTGGACGACAAGACACGAGTCGCATCTCCGGATGTACAACGGCAAAGGAAATTTGGGACAGCCTTGAACTTGCCTATGAAGGTACGTCTCAGGTAAGGCGCACTCGTATTGACATTCTTATGCAACAATATGAAATGTTTTCAATGCAAAAAAATGAGAATATAAATTATATGTCTGCTAGATTCTCTAGTATCACTAATGAACTAAAAAATCTTGGAAGAAATATTGAGGAAGAAGATCTTGTTAGAAAAGTGCTTAGGAGTCTTACAGATCGATGGCAACCGAAAGTTGCAGCTATCGAGGAGGCCAAAGACTTGTCAACACTGGCCTATCATGAGCTAATGGGTTCTCTCAATGCTCATGAGATCACCCTTGACAAAAGAGCAGGCGAGTTCACTAAAGGTAAGGGGTTAGCACTTAGAGTCGCATCTAGTGACGAAGAGGACTCGGACGATGAGGATACTACCATGCTTGTAAAGAAATTCATGAAGTTCATAACCAAAGATCGTTCTAAGAGGGCAATGAACTTTTCAAGTAAGAAAACTCCTTCCAAAAGTGAATTTAATCTTGGTTGCTATTAATGTGAAAGTACAGAACATAGGATCAAAGATTGTCCCTTGTGGAAGAATTTGAAATCTAAGGAGAAAAGAGAGAAATCAATGAAAGACTACAAAAAGGCTATGATTGCTGCTGTTTGGGGAGATTCAGATAGCGATTCCGACTTTGAAACAGAAAATGACGCCAACTTATGTCTCACTGCAATTCAGAAAGTACAGACGTCCAATCTGTACCATCACGATACTCACATGTGCTTGATGACAAAAAATGGTGAGCTTTCTGAGGATGACGACAGTGATGTAAGTATCTCTTCTTTAAAGGCTAGTTTACAATCCTTATCCAAAAATAAGCTTGTTGTTTTGGTTGGTGATACCCTTGAAAATTGTCAAAGCTTGAATGATGAATTAAATGAGTTACAATTTGAGTTTAAGAATGTTGGTGAGGAAAAAGCTTTACTTGAATGTGATTTGGATGATTTGAGAGCTAAAAATTTGGCTTTAAAACAAAAGGTTGATAATCTCAGAAATTCTGAGAAAATCGAGTTTAGCAATAATAGTTCTGCTAGTACAGAACTTCAGTATGTTCCCTCTGTTTTACCTAGTGCTGCTATTTCGGGTAGAACAATATCTGATTTTGTTCCTTGATGTACGTCCAATAACTCTGATCTTTTGATGCATATTGAAAACATGATAAAAGGTCCCATAGGCTTGAAGGATATCAATGACATACATCTAGCTCACGACAATGATCTACAAAATAAACATGATAAGTTGTGTAATGACTTTGAAGTGCTAAGGGTTCAAAATGAAAAACTTTTGAATTCTCTAAACACTTTAGAAAAGGAACTTGTTGAAGCTAGAAAGGTAAATGAGAAATGGTGTGGAAGCAGCACGGCTATGAAAATTTTGACAAATCAGTCTAGTAACGTGGCTAAGAGAGGATTGGGATATACTGCTCCTCAGTCCAGATCCCAATTCTGTTCTAGACAGAATGTGAAACCTTGTGATAGAGACTTTCGTAAGAGGAAATATGTTGGTCTTCCAGAGTATTTGATTTGCAATTATTGTGGTAAAACAGGTCATGTTTTTAATAATTGCTTCAAAAGAAAGTCTGATATTGATAAGAGCAATAAGGTTGTTAGAAAAGTATGGGTTAGAAAGGATCACTTGATACTTTTGCTAACAAAAAGGGACCCAAATTCATCTGGGTACCCAAATCAAAATAATGATTGCTTTTGTAGGCTAGAAGTGAGAGGGAGCAGCTGCGGCGATTGACCAACTTATCGTTGCTCATGTATGTAATCAACATTCTCGTGATCCTCTCACATAGAGCCTACAAGATGGATGTGCAATTTGTGAATTGGTAAGTTCGGTAAAATTCACACACTATCCATCTTCAAGATTATGGTAAGAAAGTTGGTGGATGCTTTTAAGAATTATATTGGATTGTCATGGATTCACTTGATTCTTATACTTGAGTTCGGAAGAAGAGATCTTGAACTCAGGGGGAACGATGATAAATGGACAGAACAGAACACCCATCTGTTCTATCAGAATTGTCCCTCACATCAGTTGGTAAGCATGAGACAGTAGCTCATTCTGTCTCTTCCAAGAAGTAAGTATTTCATGCTAATGCATTTATCTTTGTCGTTGCTCCTTGTTCCTTCATGGTAAGCCCTCTAAGACCAAATTTTTGAGATATGTCATTGTACTCTTAGAGATCATGTCGAGAAGCAGATTATTTGTCTTGACTTTATGCTACCGATGACCAATTGACCGATATTTTTATGAAACCACTTGCTAGAGACAGATTTGAGAAAATACGGTTGGAAATTGGTTTAATAAATTGCATTTAGTCAAGCTATGTGGTATAATTCTTCCAATGATTGGCTAGTCAAGGTATTTAAGACTAGATTGCATGCAGCAGGAATTTCGGTTATCGCAACTTCATGTTCATAGCTAATAAACATTAGGACTCGCTTTCTTCTGCGTTAGCTATCTGTGTGGTATGTGTCTAATCTGCCTATCTAGAGTCAAGCTGTGATTGATGAGCCCTGTCCAAGTTTCGCATGAGTTCCTTGAGGTTATACGTTGGGACGAATTGAGGCTCCATCTGTTCTTTTATATGGTACAGAATGTGAGACTGTACTATCAGAAATTTGGTTTGTGACAGAATTTGGGAAAGGAGGCAGTAACTACAATATGTGTTGTTCAAATGGGTGGGAACAGTTCTTTGTTCTGTTCTATGGTTACTTGGTTAGCTATGAATGCACGAGAGAATTCTTCAAATGGGGATATGCTAAATTCATGAGGAGAAATTAGTGTTGGGATATTATTGTATTTGCTTCAAAAAAAAAAAAAAAAAAAAAAAATCGTACAGAGTCCTATTACCTTGACTTTGAATCGCAAAACCCAAATTCCCAAACATTCTCCTCTACCCAGAAAATCCCCAAATTAATTGTGATTTCCAAATCCTAACCGCCTTGTCTCCCACCAAAGATACCTCAGTCACATTCGATGCTATAAATTTTACTCAAATAGAAGTTCATCGTGTTTCCAATGGAAAGCTATGCAGAGGTCGTCATTGCTGCTCTGATTCACAGCCGCATGTTCTGTTAAGTTGTGGTTCAATTCTGTGCATCTACATGCATCTTCCTTTTTGCGATTGTGGGGTGTCTCGATTGTTGCTGCTCCTAATCAAGTTTACCAAGACCATGTCGAAAAATATTGGCTGCGATTGTAAGTTCATGCTTACTCTTTAGCTTGGATTAATTGCTTACTTTCATCAAGGTTTAATTGGGGTTTGTTATTATTACGTATGAATGAGCTTACGTAATCTGCACGTTGATAACAATGGTCAGTTGTTGGAGATTGAGTCGAAAGAGTGTGTCATGCTTTTTGTTTGTGTCCATCATTGTGGCATGATAATTTGATTTCAAGGAAAATGCTACTACAATGCCACTGAAATGCTACTTGAATGCTACCACAAAGCTACTATTGTAACACCCCGGCTCATCGTCTGAGCCGAGAGTAGTCACCTATGGCAGCTTGCCAGGCTGTGGGCTGACCTCATAGACCAACACGGGTCCTTTCGGCGCATTTTGACCTCACTCATGCGCACCCTGGGAAACTTCCCAGGAGATCACCCATCCTGAAATTGCTCCCAGTCAAGCACGCTTAAGTATGGAGTTCTTATCACATGGAGTTGCCTTTGAGTGTTCAAGTTGTTTTTGAGTTCAAAGTTTTCAGTTCGAGGTCGAACTTTTATTTTAAGGAGGGTGGAGTGTAACAGTACTAGAGTTTTTGAAAATTGTTTCGTTTTACGGACTTCAATTTTCGAGGACGAAAATTCTTTTAAGCGGGGAAGAATGTAATACACCGGATTTTTGATATTTATTTATTTTTAGCGTCAGCAGTAGAGTTTTTGAGTTTATGAAAGACGATTTGTTTTACTAATTTCAATTTTCGAGGACGAAAATTCTTTTAAGGGGGGATGATGTAACATCCCGAAATTTTAGATAATTTTATAATAATATTTCGCTATTTATAATTATGATTTTCATAATAAAAAAAAATTGAGTAGACTTTTAGTTGTGCTATTTTCAAGTCGAGCTTTATAATCGGGTTCAATATAGGCCCAAAATCTCACCCAATTCCTTATTAATCTACTAGAACCCAAAAAAAAAAAAAAAAAAAAAAAAAAAAAAAAAAAAAAAAATCCCTAATGCTACCCGTATATACCCTTCCTTTGTTTCACTAGCCACCCCATCATCATAAACAAGTACACACCATCACATACCACCATTTTGATCATCTGATCACCATCGTTTGGCAACTCGTCATCACCATCATCATCATCGATCATCTAGCATCTATACCGATTAATGTCAGCTTTCAGATTTAAAACCCGAATTTGTTTATGGTCTGTTTTGAGAGCAATCTTTGAGCGGTTTCGTATCGATTTCGTATAGTTATAAGGTAACACTATTTCTACTACTCCCTACATTATTAAGATCATATATCGCCCTAAGTGTTTTGTGTATATATGTGCTAAACGTGAGATTTGATCGTTATGTGTTATTTTAAGTGCGTTGTGGTTGTTTGATCAATGACATATTAATTAGCGTATATATGAGATATATGACTTATGTAGTTCTTTCGTATGATCTGCTTGGGGTTATTGGTTTCGGAATTAAGTGTAGCATGGTACTAGGAAGTGAGTTGGAGGTTTGTGATGTTAAGCTGATGAATAATCATCTTGGGCTTAAATTGGCGCATGTTTAAGGTGAGGAATAATTAGTTTCTCAAGCATTTGGCAAGTAGCTGCTACTTGGCGTGGGTACGTAGCTGGTGATACTTCGTTAGTACAGGGAGACCTAATCCTTGACGTAAAGGAATTGATGTATACTCGGTCTTTGAGCCCTTTGGTTTTATAAGATTATGATTATGTAAGATTGAGATTCGAGAATAAAATTAATATTCAAGGTTTGTACCTTACTTGAATTGTCGTCCTTTGTACTTGGTATGGGGCCGAGTAGCTTAGAGTTATACTCTAAGTGTCGAGCAGGGTTCACTGAACCTTTGACAGTATTATATTGACATATCAGTTAGAGCTGAGTTACTAAGAAAGAGCCCAGAGTGGCAAAGAGAAAAGAAAGAGATTAAGTTTGATACTGAGAATTGAGATAGAAGTATTGTCTTGCGGTTTAACCGCCAGTTCACTTGCCCCATTACCGAGACCTAGGATAGACGATGAAAGTGTGGTACTGAGAAGAGATTGATTTGAGTTTGAGGAGGAGTTCGATCGGATTATGAGGATAAGGGAACTTGTATTATAAGGTTGTGATATATATATCGAGGAGATTAGAGTGGAGTAGGTTATGAGATTTAGCAGGTTAGTCCTGGAGGAGTGTTTTACACTTTTTATGTGTTTTCTTATGTGCCCCCGTGTTATCCACATATTATAAAACCATGACTAGTATTATTATTCAGGTTCTATTATTCGGTAGAGTAGTGTTGCTCAGCGAAATGCTGACGTGTTTCCTTCGGGCTACCTTGTCATGGGGGTAGGTCCTTTGTTTTGAGTTTTGCTTTCAGGTTTGAGTCAGGAGTACAGCTGCAGAATCAGGAGTAGTTTTTATTCGCTTCCGCATTTGTATTTCATTTTATAAGAGAGTTTTGTACAGCTGTATCTCCGGCTTTGTATATTAACTTGTAATATCTCCGAAATTTGGCACAGTTTTGTATAATAAAATGAGTTTTAAATCAGCCGACATTTGGGGTGTTACAACTATGGTCTCGTCTCGATCTATGGGTTATCGGTTGAAAATTGGTGCCTGATGCAGTTCCTTTTGGTGCTGAAAATATTTCTTTTGTACTGCTTAAGGGGGAAACAAGCATTAGTAAGATCTTCACACCTATCAATTTGGTGAAGTGGTGAACTCCCTTATGGACGACTGTTGCTCAAAAGTGCTTTAATTGGTTCTATTGGACAGTAGCTTTAATGTCTCTTCCTAACTCTTTTGTGGCAAATGGTTGGACCTTACTTGATATAGCTTTGTTAGATATAGGATTGCACTACTCTTGTTTCTTATGAACTCTTTGCGTGGCCTTCACCGGCATATCTTCCTCCCATGTTTTCCCTTTTCGATGATGCCAAGAGGGGGAAGTATAGCTATATATTATGCTTCTGTTTGCTTGATATTAAACCTTGTCAAGACTGTTCTTTCTCTTATGTGCCTCTTTAAAGTCTCATGGTTGTGTATGTTTTTGGCTATATGATGAGGTGGTACTCTTGACATGATATCTTTACTTCAAGACTTGATATGCTTACTGTCGATGTGTATCTGATTGTGTTTTGAGCCATTGGTCTTATTGACGCTATTTCTGAGGGGGAATTTAGTTGCTTGACATCATCAAAAAGGGGGAATTTGTTGAACTATATGTGTTATTTTGATGATGACAAGAGCTATGAATGTTTATTCCCTAACCACTTATGATCGGTTTTAGTGAGCTTGTGTTTCAGGTGATAATGAAGGAAGAGATTGATCATTCGTGAGAAGACTAGTTAGAAGAATTCATGTTCTAAAAGGGGGAATTTGTTGAACTATATGTGTTATTTTGATGATGACAAGAGCTATGAATGTTTATTCCCTAACCACTTATGATCGGCTTTAGTGAGCTTGTGTTTCAGGTGATAATGAAGGAAGAGATTGATCATTCGTGAGAAGACTAGTTAGAAGAATTCATGTTCTAGTCTTTTGTAACGGTGAGTAACTTGGTGAGTCTGTATTGAAGGGCTTGTTATATTACATGGAACAGACCTGGGTACTGTTCTTGCTACTTGATAAGTTTAGAGCAGAGAACATAACTATGGTTTGTTCTATATTTTGGTATTAGACGAATTTTGCTAGAGTTTTCAAGAGAAATATCATGTTTGCTATGGTTAAGAAAAGAATATTTTTATCAATATTTCTTATTTTCTTCTAACTAATTCTTGATAAAAATAAGCTGATGATTTTGTTAAAGATAATTCATTACATAGTTTCCTTTAACTAGGACTCTTAATTTCTATAATTAAGATAATTATCTTTTATTTATGGTTAGCAATTAAAAATTTGATTTGGTCAAGATTTAATTGAAAACTATCCAGGCTTTAAAACATGATGTTTTACCCTAGAACTAATCAGACGTTTTACAAGAAAAAAATTCTAAGTGTTGTTTTTGAGAAAAACGTACGGTACCTTGAGCGCTTATCAGATTTATCCTGTTATTCATTGGTAGGTTAAAGTTATCTCTATCCGCTTTCATTGAAGCATTTGTTGAGATACAGTGTTGTAATCTTTCTCTTTTAGAGGGAGAATTTGGGGTACGGGGTTGTACTCGGACTTGGTACAATTGGGTTGATTGTGCAATTCCTCTTCTTGTCTTGGGTTGAGCGTGTAGGGAAGAATTTCTAGTGAAATTGTGTGGACGTAGACCTTGGGTTGAGGTCGAACCACCTGAAATTCATGTGTGTGATTCTTGCTTCCGCTTTCCATTACTTTGATTTGTTAGTGGTGTTGTGTACTTCTAGGAGGTATAATCTCGAGCCTGTAAGTACAGAACGCCATATTGTTCTCTCTAATCACACAAAGTCGAAAAAGTAGTACTCAATTCACCCCCCTCTTGAGTATTGTTGTCGTTAGATCCTTCAATACTGGGGGTCTATATATAGACAAATAAGAAATTGTCTAGTAAATTAAAATGACAACGCCTGAATTAACTTATAGCATATCGTATTTATGGAATATATATATGTATAAACAAAAAATATATATATTAATTTGCTAATTTCCTGGAAAGAGGTTACAAAATTTTTATAAGTAAGAGTGTTAAACGTAAGTAACAAATGACAATACTTTGATTTGGAAACAATAATGATATTTTTTTTTATTCAACTTATTAACTATAATGCCACATGGCGTGGAAGATAGCCTAATTGAAACCGGTGAATATAGTCGTTGCATCTAACACAGCTTATTATATATAATACTCCCTCCATCTTAGTTTAACCTCCCCATTTTGTTTTTTGTTTTTTTGGTGACCAAGTATAAAAACCTCATTTACAAACTTTCTAAATGGGGTAAGTTTTTCTCACTCATCAACTCTCCACTTTCTCGAATAATAATAAACAAATAACTCATTATTCACTAACAATAATAAATAAATCATTCACTACTTTCAAATACAATAAACAAACCACACATGTCACTATCTTCATAAATATCTACTATCTCCAACAAATTCAATATAAACAAACCCCAAATGCATTAATCTTTGTGCAAAACACAATGGA
Organism: Spergularia marina; assembly: GCA_963680865.1. Taxonomy (NCBI): domain Eukaryota; kingdom Viridiplantae; phylum Streptophyta; class Magnoliopsida; order Caryophyllales; family Caryophyllaceae; genus Spergularia; species Spergularia marina. The sequence continues at coordinate 30,333,528 of OY804545.1, read as the reverse complement.
GTGTTTATACTTTGATGGAGGGAGTATAAGATATAAAAGTGAACATGGAGTATTAAGCTAATTCACTATATGTATGGAGAAATCCAATTACACGATAGAAACAAGAAATACACTTTTAGATTCGATCATGATATGTGTCACATAAATTGAAATAAAATGGGAAAACGCGATGTATCGGGGGAGTAATTGTTTACCAACATATATAGCATCATATATGTATGTTATATATGGACAATTATTTCACACACCTGAGAGTATGTACTCTCGTTTCTCAGGTTGTGGATGTACTTTAACATAAAAATTTATAAACTTTTACCCTGCTAATTTAAGGTACTTTAAGTACAATTTTGTGCATTCTTTGTTAAAACAATGTAAATAAATTTAATTATCAAACCATTTTCATAAAGTTTTGCTAATATTTATTGTATTTGGAAATATAAACATGTAGAATATTACAAAGATGTACACAACCTTGAAGTACAACGATGAAAATGTCGATTATCAATTTATTCGAGTCTCTTAATGGATGAAAAATGTTTACATAAATAGGCTAGAACCTTAAAATATCACTTCAAAGTTTTATTAATATATATCGGTTGCAAATGACTAAAACTATACATTACATTCACAAAAACACATAAATTATCCACTAAACTAGATGAAAAACTTGGAAAAATACATGAAAACGGTCTACATAGTCCCGAGAGTACTATATACACGCCAGTTATACACACACATATATATATACACACTTTTAGTGTGAACTACGTACAACGAGAGTACAAAGTTGATCAGAATTTGTTTGTGTACCACCAAACACCTTTATTTTGTTGATCATCCTCATCTCTCTCAACATAAGCGCATTCTCTAACTTCTCGCCAAAATGCTTTGAAAATTAGAGTTGGATCACTCTGGTAATATTTCCCCAAGATGGGCTTCATCGCCAAAGTTGCCTCAGTAGCATGATAATGTGGGATATGGGGGAACAAATGGTGAGCAACATGGGTACTACTCATATGATGGAACACCTTGTTGAACACGTCTCCTAAATCACGGTCTACTGTAGACAGTGCACCCCTCATCCACTCGAATTCACTCGAGTCGAAGTAAGGGAGTGAAGAATGAGTGTGGTTAAGAAATGTCACCATCATAAACAGCGCATTCAAAACCAGCATGGGCCCACCGTACACCCACGCCACCCAACTAAGGCCCTTTACCAATGTAGCGTGTATTATGATGTATATCACGGGTAAAAGCGCGGCGTTGGAGAAGAATACTTGTAGCCTCTCGGATTCTGAGAAGATTGGGCTATACGGGTCGAAATGTGATGTTACCAATTTATTGTATTTTTTGCCGTAAATGTTGAAAATAAGGTACAAAGGCATGCCCATGGTGAGTGCGGTGAAGACTTGAATGACCCGACCCGGCAGGGTGTTCAAGTATTTGGAGTACCATTTGAGGGTGTCTACCGTGGGAGGGATGTAGACTTCCTCCTTATCGAGTGAGTTGGTGTTGGCGTGGTGGCGGCGGTGGGTAATCTTCCAAGAGAAGTAAGGGACAAGGAGAGCGGAGTGGAGGGCTAGGCCGATGGTGTCGTCGAGCCATCGGTAGTTGCTGAAGGCGTTGTGGCCGCACTCGTGGGCTAAGACCCACAAAGCTGTTAGGGTGCAGCCTTGGAGAATCACGTAAACGGTCCAGGCCACGTACGACAGGGGAATAGGAAGGACATCGTCGATGTAGTTGGTGGCGATGTAGTAAAAGATGTAAACAAGCGTGAGATCACGTATTAATAAAGAGGATGATCTTAACAGTGAACGGCTGAAACAGTGTGGTGGGATTGCGTTTTTCAGCTGCTTGTATGTGAAGGCTGGCTTCCCTGGTGGTGTTCTTTGCGTATCAATTACTCTCCCTCCAGCGCCCATTTTTGTCTTTTGACCTGTCAATTATTGTTAGTATAGTAGTCGGGATATATATAGTGTTTCAAGGGGATACAATAAGAAGGTTTCAAATCACCACAAAGACGACCTATACAATTATTAGGCAGTGAAGTTTACACGACATCACAATCTTGTTTAGGGCCCGTTTGGCCAAGCTCAAACTTCTACAGAACTACTTCTCAGAAACAGTTTATGAGAAACAGTTTCTGGAGGAGAAGCTCCAAATTGGAGCTTCTACTTCTGAAAAGCAAATTTACACTAGAAGTGTTTCTGAAAAACCAGAAACAGTTTCTCAGTTTTAGGTGTTTGGCCAGTTTTCAGTTTCTAAGACCTATAAACAGTTCAAAAACACTTCAGAAACTTGACTAAACACACCCTTAATTTATCGCGATGAACACGACAACAAGTCTCCATTGAATCTCATCTTCCGATCCTTTTCCGCTAATATTATATAACAAGAACAATGTCAGAGGCCAGCTGCGTTGTTCGGATACAATTGATTTGTCTTATATATAAGTGGTAGTAAAATTATATTAGTAGTAGACATCCCAAAACAAATTTAGTGGTAGTTTTGAGTTAATATTAGTAAATTTATTTTACAATGAACGAAATAAAGATTAGTAGTAAAAATTTGATTTAAAAATTTTCGAGTTTTTTTTTTCATTTATTGGTTATTAATTACAATATTTTTCATTTAATTTCAATAATTATATTGAGTTAATAGTAGTAAATTTATTTTACAATGAACGAAATAAAGATTAGTAGTAAAAATTTGATTTAAAAATTTTCTAGTTTTTTTTTTCATTTATTGGTTATTAATTATAATATTTTTCATTTAATTTCAATAATTATATGCCACATATCGTTAACATCCAAAAGTTAACGGCGCTAAGGAATAAGGGGGGTTAGGGGCTCCACATGCCTATAGGTGCAAAGTTCGGAACACCGCAGTGTACAAGTTTCAAAGGTAGAGACACCAAATGCATTTTGACATAGTTCGGGGGCATCACGTGAATTTGCCAAAAATATGTTATTAGTAGTGTAGTACAACTAATACATGATCTTTTATTGATATATGAATTACTAGTTTGCATGCCCGGCAAGCGCCCGAGCTGTATATCTATATTGTTATACTCATTTTATGAAATTATCATTTTATTTTTGTTATAATATTATTAGCAATACTATTGTTTTCCATAAAATAGCTTACCAGCATAATCACCATAAATTATATTATTTTTCATAAATTAGCTTACCACCATAATCAACATAAATTATATTATTTTCCATAAATTAGCGAATTATTTACATATTATGTAATTACTCAGTGCTATCTAATTAATGAATGTCAAGTGTCCTTCTAAGAAATAATTGGTTTTAGATTTTAATATTTAGTATTAGATAAATAATAAAATATTAGTAGTGTAGTAATAATAAATTAATAATATATGACCCATTTCAAAGAAGTTAATTTATTGTCAAAAATAATTCTTATACAAGGGATGCATCTATTAAGAAATTAATTTATTGTCAGAAATAGGAAATAATCTGGACCATACATCTATAAATTGACGACTACTACTCTCTCCATTCAGCTATAAAATACATAGAGTAGGGGCATAAATTTTGTGAAAATTAGAATATAAAAATGAGTTTTAAGGTCCACTTAGTATTAAATTACCAATATAGGGGTGTACCCCAAATGCATTTTCAATCAAAAAAGTGATAAAGTATAGTAGGGATCTATTGGTCTATACATGTACAGTTAAAGAGAAATTTTAAGTCGGAAATTTAAAGATAAGCACATTAAAATGAAAACTAAAAGATTTAAAAGCAAACGGAGAGTATTGAGTACTACTGAGTCGATAACTAGATGTTTTATTAGTAACGAGACAAAGAATAAAAAGGTTTGCTCGTACCTGAGAGGCTGAGAGAATGGAAAATGCTAAGCAGTTTTAGGGGGTTTATGACTTGAGTGTGTGATTATCCAGTGAAACTTCTATTGCTATTTATAATAAAAAATAATTGGAGTATTCTACTTCACTCTACTCTCCAGCTGGAACTGAAAAGTTATCATATAAGCTGAAAATTCTTGTAAAACTGCTCCACCGAATCGTATTAATTGGAGAACTATTCCTCGAGGTAGGAATTTTCTCGCATTGTTGTTGCGACTTCATTGTCCTCTGTACTATGAAAATTAAGTTATGCGACAGTATATATGCTACGAATAGTCGTCAAGATTTTTTTTTGTTTTTTTATTTGGTAATTTACTTGCCCCATAAGGCTCAGTCTCCGAGGAGTTGGGGAGTTATTTAGGGGATTTACATCATAAGAAGACCTCATTTGAACAGCTGGAAACCATACATAAACCTAGCAGGGGTATCCTACAAGAGAGATCACATCACACAAAAACTCCCAAACTTTACAAGTTGGGGTTGATAAGAATCGAATCCCCAACCTCCAAGTGAGCTACCACAAGTTCCTTAAAATAGTCGTCAGGATGCATGCATTTTAAAATATCTATGAGACTTAGAGTGAGTTTTCCTACAAGTCTACAACCCCAAATCTATCTAATACTATATATATATATATTAAAACCTAAAACCAAGTCTTTCCTAGAAGGACACTTGGTATTTATTAATTGGATAACACTAAGTAATTACATAAAATAATATAATTTATGTTAATTATGGTGGTAAGCTAATTTATGAAAAATAATAATGTTCCTAATATTATTTCTTATAATATTATGATAAAAATAAACTGATAATTTTATAAAATGAGTATAACAATATAGATATGCAGCTCAAACGCAGGTCAAGCATGCAAACTAGTTTGTTTTATTTTGAAACCCCAACCAAATATTGGTCCCCCCTCTTAGAGTAGACATGTATTAGTAGAAGATAATCCCTTCGAAATCTTGACTACGCTCAATAGATGGTAGACAAAGAAGTTCGCGCAAAGTTAATGATAGTCCATGTACAATGAATCGCGAATTCCAGAGCAATGAAAATACCCTTTTCATAAATAAATGTAAGTCGTTCTTACTTATCGAGACGGTAGTTTAATATTACTATTCTTATTTTCACGTTTATATGTTGAGAAATATTGAGATTTGAACGAGGTACCGCGATATGTGAGAACGACTTATATTTATTTATAGAGGGGTATGAAAATGGAACTGTTGCAGAGGATAGGGGTGATATTTACTATTCCTATTCTTATTTGATCGAGTTGGCCTAATCAGAGTGCTGACTTTGCTGAGTCGTACTCAGATCACAGTTTTCCTTTCTTTCTTCTGGAAAAGGCTTGGTAGAATTCTCAAAATACAATTGGAGTGAGTATGTATTACTTATAAATTGATTTTTGGGTTATTTTTTCATAGAATTGGTAGATTTTACTATAAACCGAAAATATAATTGAAGATGTATTTTTGAAAATTAGATGTAATTGCACATGATATAGTTAATTTTCCATTTTAATAAAACTCTACCGTGTAGATTTATTTTTTAACTCTAACGAATCTCAATCCCTTATGAATACATATGTTGTTTGGTTCACTGTTACTTTAAGAGTTTTTTATCCGATAAAACGGGCAGTGTCGTAGCGGATTGAAAGTAAGAATGAGTTGAAACTTATTTATTATCGGAGTTGGGGTGAGCTAAATACTACGATTTACGAATTTTTAGCTAGTTTTATAATAAAAGTATGCAAAAAAATTTCGATCATCGCAAACCTGGGGCGGGTCGTAGCCAAGGTAAGCCCCCCCTTGGCTTTGCCCCTAAACACGGGAAATCCGCGGCCCACTATCTTAGGTGCGCTCTAAGCAAACCCCACATGTATAAGCAACTTCTCAGAACTAACCCACGCAACCAGATAAGACACATTTGCATGTAGTTTGAGAAATTACATAGGCATAATCTTTATACGTTCTTTGAAAAAAAAGGAACGTATATGTATCTTTCTCATGAATTTCAGCGCGCTCTGCGTTATCTATGCTCAAGGTATAGTTAAATTATAAAATTATATTTAATTGTAAGAAGTAAAATTTGTGGGAATTTACCTATCACTTTTGCTAATTTTTGAGGAACCATCTAATAAATTCTTTTTTTGGGGAGAACCAATGAATAAGTTATTTTTTGTATGGTAAAATCACCTATTGTCGAATTCCGATCTTAAGCTATCGGATTAATCCTACGTGGCTTCTAGAAGTGCTTGCATGGCGCTCACTCAATAATAAAAAAAATCATTTTCTTTCTCCTCCCCCCACCCTTTTTCTCTCTCCTCCCTACCTCACTACACCCGACCCCCACCCCCTACCGTAACCACCCACCCAACCACCACCACGTTGGCCCCTCGATTCTCCCTCATCCGCCTCCATTTTCTCTCTTTCTTAACTTCCGCGTTTTACGAAGAGCACTCTTGTCCGCAGAAGTGAGGGAAGGAAGCCTTGGCATGGTGCGACGACAAAGGGAGAGGTTCGGGCAACTGGTTTCGAGCGGTGGCGATTGAGGAAAGTGGTTGGGGAAGGGAGTGAGGAAGGAGAGAGAAAGTGAAAGAAAGTGAAAGAAAGAAAGAAATGGTGGTGCGTATGTAGAAGGCGAGGAGGGATAAAAAAGATTTAGTTTTTTTTTTTTTTTTAATTCCACGTAGTCACTCTTGGAAGCCACGGAGGATTATTTCGGTAATTTAAAATCGGTATCCGGCAGTAGGTGGTTCTCCCATACAATATATAACTTATTAAGTGGTTCTCCATTAAAATATATATATATATATATATATATATATATATATATATATATATATATATATATATATATATATATATATATATATATTTGGTGGTTCCTCAAAAAATAGCAAAAGTAATAGGTGGTGTTCTGGTGTTTAACAAATTTTTCTTATATGTACACTCGTATTACTCCATCCGTCCCATCTCAAACGCCCCATATTCCGTTTTGGGACGTCCCACCTCAAACACCCATCTATTTTAGGACATATTTCTCTCTCCTACTTTTATTAAATTATCACATTTTCTCTCACATTATCTCTACTACTTTTATTAATCCACACATTCTCTCTCCTCCTTTTTTCCTAATATTAACTCACTCAACTTATTATATCAATTTTTCTTATTTCACTAAAAAAAACGTCTGGGCGTTTGAGTTGGGACGGAGGGAGTAGAAGCTAAAAGTTATGATGTTGGCCCCCTGCGTTTGGCAATCACCTTTCAATTAGTATGATATCGTCTGTTTTATACTATATTGACACACTATGCTACATAAAATTTGTGTCAAATTTGAATTTGAGAATCAAATCTTTGTTTCCAAATACACTCTAATGTGAGACTTGAATTTGCACATAGTATTATCTAGTGGGTCACTTATCACCAATGTATTTCAGGATGATCATATCTCACTAAGCTAGCTATATCTGTGGACCTCCACGTCCTATAATTATTGCTGCAGTTGTACGAACAAGATATACTAATCGAGCAATTTTTAGCATCAAAAGATTAAAGATTCATTGTACATTACTGTAGCTCACGCACTTATAAAACCTGCATTTTCTTAGCTTGACATTTCCATCATCAACCCAAATACACAGAATTAAATCAAAACCTTCTACCAATATCATTTCAAAATTAAACAAGGCTTTAATTCAACCCTCAGCTTGCACAACAAAAAAAAAAAAAAAAAAAAAACATGGAGTTGCTGATGAGCTTAGCCGTGTGTTTAGTGTTAGCATTGCTCACCATTATCTCCTTTGTCTCGATTGCAAAGGGTAGAGACAGAGGACTCCCACCGGGTCCTCGGCCTCTACCCATAATCGGTAACCTATTGAACCTAAAGAGCGAGGTGCACATTTCATTCCAATTGGCGGAACTAGCCAAGAGGTACGGCCCTCTGATGACTCTACACCTCGGACGGGTGCCAACCGTGGTGGTTTCATCAGCAGTGATGGCCAGAGAAGCCCTTCAAAAGAATGACAGTGCATTTTCTGATAGGTTTGTCCTCGATGCTTTTAGGTGTCTTGACCACCACCTAAAGGGCCTGGTATGGTTACCACCAACGCTTAAATGGCGAAACCTCCGCAAGATGTGCAACACCCACGTCTTCTCTACGACTAGCCTAGAAGCTAGCCAAAGTCTGAGGGAGAAAAAGATCGAAGATTTGATGAGCCATGTTCGAAAGAACAGTGAATCAGGGGTGCCCGTAAACATAGGGCAGGCAGCGTTCGATATTACATTGAACGTCTTGTCAAACACGTTCTTTTCCGTGGATTTAGCTGATTACGAATCTCAATTAGCTAGTCAGTTCAAATTGGCCGTTCGTGGCATTATGGATGAGGCCGGAACACCCAATTTGGGAGACTTTTTCCCTCTCATCAGGAAGCTTGATTTACAAGGCATCAAGCGGCGTGGAGCTGTATGCTTTGGACACATGAGTCGTATTTTCAGCACTATTATTGACCAACGATTGCGAGGGGCTTCTTCTTTAAGCTCCGATGTCCTAGATAAATTACTAGGCGGCAGTAATAATAATAATCAAGAAAACGCTCATCCGGAGATCAATCACTCCAATATTATCCATTTACTCGTGGTAAGTCCCGGCCCCCACCTACTAGTTACCAATCCGTCCCTAATTAAACTTACCGTATCATTTGAATATACTTACTAATTATTATGGGTAAGGATCCCCTAGAGTTTGTTTTTGGTAGAGTTTGTAGAGTTTACCCAAACTAGTAATAAAACAAAATGAGATAATTTTGAAAGACACAAATAAAAATGTTAAACAATTCATTCTTACCTTTTTAGGTAAATACTACCAAATAAAGTTCATTTTCAACTCTAGAGGATCCATACACATTAATAATACACTACTTGCGCACGCAGGACCTGTTTGGTGCAGGTACTGACACAACATCGAGCACATTGGAATGGGCAATGGCTGAGCTACTTCACCACCCTGAAATAATGAGAAAAGCACAAGCAGAGATACGACAAGTCGTAGGACAAGGGAAGTCGGTGCAGGAAACAGATATAGCGCAGCTGCCATACTTGCAAGCAGTTGTCAAGGAAACTTTAAGGATGTACCCACCGGCTCCAATTCCAGTGCCTAGAAAAGCCATGTCCGACGTGAAGCTGTTCGAGTACACAGTGCCTAAGAACACACAGTTGCTGGTCAATGTGTGGGCCATTGCTCGGGATCCTGATGTATGGGAAAACCCTGACAGTTTTCAGCCTGAGAGATTTCTTGGGTCTGAAATTGATGTTAAGGGTCGTCATTTTGATCTGCTTCCTTTCGGAGCTGGTCGTCGGATCTGCGTTGGTATGCCATTGGCTATTCGGATCCTCCAACTCACCTTGGCATCTTTAATTCATGGGTTTGATTGGAAACTGGAACCCGGGATTTCTCCTAAGGATTTGGACATGGAAACCAGTCTTGGGTTAACTTTGGAGAGAGCACATCGGCTTCACGCCATTCCCGTGGCTGTCTAATAAGTATAATTAAGGTAGGTATAAATCCATGGCATGCATAAATTAAATAGTCCGCGTTTTTTTGTGCCTGGTAAGTCATACACCTGCGGGGATTTATGATTTGCTACCTACAAAAAAGTTGTGTGGATCATTTGATTTAAGCCGTGGCATTATCATTACCCTAAGTTTAACTAAAAGAAAACAATATTGTTGTCCGTACTTAAGTTGTGTTGTGGCACATACTACTACGTTTTTCTTATTTCTTGCATGCATTTTTCCTTTCTTGTATACAGAGACGAGGTTATCAATTACCACGTCTATGTACTGTTATCATAAATGAAGTTCACCTTAATTAATCAAGTTTTGTATAATTGTGCGTGATGACCATACTATTTTTCTAAGTACTTATTTGGGTACAATTCAGAAGAGTTATTTGTCGCCCGCCCGTCCTACGTATTCCCGAAATACCCTTCCTTTTTTTTTCAATATCCGATTCAATATTAATCTCTTGTTTAGTTGTTCCCTAAACGCAATGAAGTCTCACGTAAAAGCTTCCACATCCAACCTTTTTTTTTTATTGATCGTCGTTGGTGACATGATTGCGCTTATTATATATGATTGAGTCGTTTATCTCTTTCCTCTTCCCTATCACCGAGTGCCAAAGTTCACCAAACAACTTTTTTAGGTGGAAATCATGCTAGGCTACGGGTAGATCTGACAAACGGGTCATTCGGATCGGGCCAGCTTTCGATAATTTGGATATAATTGACTTGGTAGTCAATTGCGACATAACAATTCTAAATAAATCAATTTGTCGTTAGTTAAAAACTAGGGTTGTTACAAATTTTTACCACAATTTTGAAAGTTCCCAAATATTGTCAAAACTTTATCAGCGCACGCAGCTTTGGACCAGCGTAGCTAGATATGAGGATTGCTTCAATTCGTCTATTCGTTACGATAGTTATTTAAACTCTTTTAGTAACACCCCCGAATTCCAGCTAAAAAACTTTAGATTTAGTATAATCGGAAGTGTTATTCTTTCAGCAGCCGTCATCCAATAGGGCCAACGTGCAATATGATTAACCCTAGGGACTTTTACCAAAAAAAAAAAAAGTGATTTATATAAGTTGATATTGACCATTTTTTGTAAAGAAGAAAAATATTTTCAAAAGAGTAGTTCCCTCTTTGGAATATGAGGTTTGTTTGCTTTGTAAAGGAAGGTAATTTACCCCTTCGACATACATCACTTGTTATCGCACATGAGCATATGTTTTTGACATATATGAACAGTTTAGAGCCATGCATATAATAAGTTTATAACCACTTTGTGTTACGTTGGGGGCAATTTCAATAATATGGAGGAAGAGTGAACAGAAGGTATTATAACAACTAGTTTTGACAACAGTATTATTATTATTATTATTTTTAACATAATTCAACACATACACACTTTGCTATCTAGGTGGTAACAAACTCACAATGATTTCAACATCGGAGAAAGAAAAGAAGTGAAAACGAAAAATAAAGTACTGAGAATAACCAAATACACAAGCATATACTGTATATTACTCCGTATATATGGAGAACAAAATTAATAGAGAATGAATATAGACTACGTGGTGAATACGGAACAAGATCAACGTTTGTTTGTATACCACCAAACACCTTTGCTTTGCTTATCATCCTCATCTCTCTCCACATAAACACATTCTTTAGCTTCTCTCCACAATGCCTTCAAAATCGGAGTCCGATCGATCTGATAATATTTCCCCAAAATCGGCTTAATCGCCAAGGTAGCCTCCATAGCATGATAATGTGGTATGTTGGAGAACAAATGGTGAGCAACGTGCGTGTGTGTTACGTCATGGAACACCTTGTTCAACACTACTCCAAAATCGCGGTCCATTGTAGCGAGAGCACCCCTCATCCACTCAAATTCGCTCGAGTCGAAGTGAGGGAGTGAGGTATGAGTGTGGTGAAGAAACGTAATCAACACGAAAAAACCATTCACAACCAACACCGGCCCCCCGTACACCAACATAACCCAAGTAAGCCCCTTTGCCAATGTAGCGCGAATGATACCATATATCACAGCTACATATGCGGCATCAGATATGAATATTTGTATCCTCTCGGATTTAGAGAAGATTGGGCTATACGGGTCGAAATGTGAGGTTATCAGTTTGTTGTATTTTTGGCCCGAAATGTTGAAAATAAGGTACATAGGGAAGCCTAGGGTGAGTGTGATCAAGAGTGTAAGGGCTCGGCCCGGCGGGTTGTTGAAGTACTTAGCGAACCATTGGAGGGTGTCTTTTTTCTTAGGAATGTACACCTCGTCGTTCTCGAGTGAGTTGGTGTTAGCGTGATGACGACGGTGGCTGATTTTCCACGAGAAATACGGGACGAGGAGGGCAGTGTGGAGGATTAGGCCGAGGGTGTCGTCGAGCCATTTGTAGTTGCTGAAGGCGTGGTGGCCGCATTCGTGGCCGATGACCCACACTCCAGTGAAGACACATCCTTGGACAAAGACGTAAATGGGCCAGGCTATGTAGGTCAGCGGCTTAGGAAGGACGGCATCGATGTAGGTGGTGGCGGCGTAGTAAAGAAGGTAAACAATTGCGAGGTCGTAAACTAGGTAGGACGAGGAGCGTAAGAGTGAAGGGTTAAAACAGTGTGGTGGGATTGCTTTTTTGAGTTGGTTGAATGTAAAGGGTGGCTTTTCATGTGGTGCTCTTTGTATCGCAACGGCTCTCCCTCCTGCACCCATTCTTGCTTGTTGCTGAAGTTTCCTGTAATATTAAATGGAATAATGGTTACGAAGTATTTTATTTGTTGACAATCAATTGACTAGAATAAGTAGCTAGACTTGTGATTGTGAATGTGTTTCCCTATATTTAATTTCCTGCGCCCTATTAATTAATTCTTAGGTGCGGAGCAATGTTTGTACGGATCCTGGTCAGAAAGTCAACCTGGCTTGTTACGTTATATGTACAATGGCGCCATAGCAGGATGAGAACTATTGTAGATTAATTATTTCCAACGAAGTATTGTAGGTTACCCCAAATCATTTTAGAAATAATACTTTATTTTTATTGTTGTTGTTATTATTGTTGAGTATCGATGACTAAATAGTATATAGTATTGATCAAACAAAACATAAAGAAGTATAATATGCGTGATAGATAAAGAGGTATGCACGTACCTGAAGGAATAGAAATGCTAATAAGAAGCACTTGTTAGGGTGTTTATGACTTGAGTAGTTGAGTGTGTGATTGTCCACTGAATCTTACATTGCTATTTATAATAACAAAAAACAATGGGAGTATTCCACTTCACCCTCTACTCTCAGCTAGAACAGAAAAGTTATCATCAGTTGAAAATTCTTGTCTAACTGCTAGCTGAATACTACTATGTAGAGTTGGTCACGGGTCGGGTTAGTGCCCATAAAATCGAGCACTAGCACTAGCCCTACACACACGGGCTAGTGACAGGGGTCGATTTTCTGGGCACTGACACTAGCCCGCCAGTGCTTTGACCGGATTTGACGCGGGCTTAACCGGACTAGGGTCAGGGCGGGCCAGTGCTTGGGCCCTGCCTCACTGAAAAAAATCGAACTTGACCAGGGTTTTGACTGGGTTTGACCGAATTTGACCAGGAGTAGTTCTTGAAAAATCGAGCACTAGCACTACCTAACCCGGACTAGTGTCGGGCCGGGGCCGGGCTCCTAGTGCCCAATGGCCAACTCTACTACTATGTGTTCATTTGGATAATATGATAAAATCACTGTGGGAGTAGAACTTCCCATAAAATGAATTTCTAAGGTAAATTCCGGGGATTTGCGTAGGAGTGTTTATTTACCCTTTTGAAAGTTAAAATTCCTTGACATATACTCTGTATTTCCCAAAGGTTGTTTGGTTACTCTACTTCAATTCCCATGTTAATTGCTCAAGAGATCATTTTACCCTTCATTTGTAAAAATATAAGGGGAGCAATTAAAAAAGTTCAAAGGGAGAGTAAAAGAGTAATTTTATACTCCATATGTTCCCTTATAAACTTCTTACTTTCTATTTTATGGTGTTCATCTTTAAATTACTTACTTAGAATATTTCCTCATTTGTACTTGTGAAGACCAAAACACCCCTATTTTATTAATTTGTTTATTGAAAAAACAAGTGGAGCATACCCCTATGTTGTAATTTTACACCAAGTGGACCCTAAAACTCATTCTTTATTCTAGTTTTTTTTAAAACTGTGTTCCGATCCTTCCCGATTTATAGGTGAACGGAAGGAGTAAATTTTAACAACATAGAATTATAGAAATTGTGAATGACCAAAGAGGGTTGCTACTTGATACTCAAAATTAAACGAATTATTATCTGTTGTATGTATAATTAGAAAGAGTATTGATCGTGGCTTAATTATTAATCTTACCAAAATGAATTAAACGACGTTTTTTTTTTGCGAGTGAAGATCTCATCAATATTAGCACCACTTAGCTTGTTGCCTTAATAATCGTACGTACCAAAAACGAATGGGTTGACATTTCTAATTTCTATTTAATGAAGTTGTTAAACAACATTACATAACCGACATTATTATTGTGCGAAGATGGTCCATTCTGGTGGCTTTGGATTCATGGAACAATTAATTTGCAAGAAAGTTAGGCTATGTTTGGTATGAACGATAAGCAAGCTTATTTGGCCAAAGTAGCTTATTTGACTAGTTTTTTAAGCTATTTAACCAAATAAGTTGGTTTGGTAACACCACTAGCTTAAATAATAAGCTAACTTTTTAATAAGTTACCCCATGTAACTTATTAAAATTTAAGTTACTTATCATAAATTATTCCTAATTTACACCCATTTATTTATTAAAATAAATTAAGATTCAAATTTTTTAATGCATTTTAATGTAATTTTAGATGGGTAATTCTAAACCAATAGTCCCTATTGGACGGATCATCCAATAGGAGACTAAAAGACAAATTTCTGCAACTCAGTCGTCTTCTTCCTCTCTCTCCTCTGAAATTTGCTTCAAGCAATAGCCAATTAGCCACCATTAAAGCTCTCACTGCTGCTTCAGTGCTTCACCCTTCTTCTTCCTCTCTCTCCCCAGAAATTTGCTTCACCCATCTCTCTCTCATCTCTGACTTCTAGCCATAACCACGCACCCCACCTACCCCATCTCCGACCTTCCACCACGACCACGGAAAAAGCGCGGCACCGGAAAGTGGGACCCTAAACCCTTTTTTCGCCCACTTCACAATACCACACCCACAAAAGGGTTTACCACGCCCATTCATCATAGGGTGTCTATTTGTTTTCCCTGCCGGCGATGTGGTGGGTGGTTATGGAGTTTTGCTGGTGAGAAGAAGGGATTGATTTGGGAGTTGGGGGGGATGTATCACGGTTTGGGCGAATTGAAGGGGTGAGAGAGATGAGGGTAAAAGAGTCATTGGGCTGTCAGAATTTTGTCCTCTAGTTCCTCTATTGGACGATTTTGTCCAATAGGCGCTATTGGGCTATCAAAACTCAATTTTATATACATTGGCTACTATATCAGCTAATTTTGCCAAACACTACTATTTCTATCAGCTAAAAACATTCAACTACTATTGCAGCTATTATTTCAGCTTCCAGCTACCATTTAATCATTCAAATGTTATTTCAGCGTTCAACTACTATTTCAACTAGTTTTACCAAACATAGACTTAATGATGAATCGATTATGGATTGATGTAGATGTATCGACCTTGGCGTGCTATCAGGTGTCGGCAATTAATCAACATTAAGATTGCAAGTAGTAAATATTATGTTTGTGTAGTAAATTTAACATGTTTGTAGTAAATTTATGAAACTTACAGTAAAATCAACATAGTTACGACTCTATGAATAGAAAAAAAAATTAAATTGATTTAATTCTCAAATCAAGGTCCTTGATTGTCTCTCTTTCCTTATAATCCAACATTTGCAAAATTATACAAGAAAATTTACTTCACATTTGATTAATTTTACTATAATCTAACCATAGACATTTTTTAATTTGTCTACATATAGACTCCCAGTATTTTTGTTAGCCAAAATATTACGAGAATTGAGAATTCATGGAAAATTAAATACGATTGAAAAACTCTATGTTGAAAACCCTAGCCTTTTGCTTCCTTACAACCAACAGGTTGCTGATTCCTCCTGAATCTCGATGTAGGAGCTGCCACGACTTAATTTGACGATGGTTAGCCCCAAATTTCTTAGCATTTTTTTTGTCTAATTATTTATTTTTTACAGGTTATTGTTATAAAAACTCGTTTCTACCTTCCCGAGGTGGTTTATACTGAGATTTGCCGAGATCTATATGGAGGATTTGATGTTCAAATAATTTTGTCATGGCGTTGAGATGGATGCCGATATTTCTTCTATTGGCTGGCGGATATACTCATCTTTTGACAAACTTTAAGAGATTAATAGCCCCCTTACTCCCTTTGTAACAACCCTAAATTTTGACCAACTATAAATAGAAATAAATTTAGAATTGTCACGCCGCAATTGACTACCAAGTCAATTGCTAGGCTAGAAATTCAGACACAACAAACTAAACAAGAAAGATACAGCGGAAGTCTTAAAACTGTCGAACTACAATTCTCAAAACCAAACTCAAATTACATAATCCAAAAGAAATAAAGTTTCAATAAATGTTTGTGAATCCCCAACATGCAAATCGACTCCTCAAGCAAGCATCCAAAGCATCAAGACCTGTCAACTACGCCATCGAGAATGACGTAGGCCCCAAAATAAGGTAGGGAACAAACCAGAAAACAGAACGTCAGCACAGGCTGAGTAAGAAACATAAAGCAGAGAAACAAAGATACGAGCCTCAAGGCGCGTAGCTAACAAATAATAAGCACTGGATGTAACAATGAATATAGAGTACCATCGGGACACGGCAGTGCGATAGTCACGTATCGCTGACGAGACAAACGGTCTTGTCAATCATACACGGCTGGGCTCCTACCCCGCAGCCACCACAATCTCGTTCCGGCGCGAGCTAGAGTACATATAAACGATTCCTAAAGACTTAAAATGTGCACACCCCTCGCTAGAGATCCAGTAGGATGCGTACCTCTAGGAGGAAAGCCTAATAGGCAGTCGGTAGCTACTCCGACCGAAACAGTACCTTGATCAGAGGTATAAACAGTGATCGGTCCGTGCCGCATCACATTCACTCTAGGTGGTAATCATATCGTCATTTTCTTTCATCCGTTTTATGTTCATTATTTGATGGTACGTTATTCGATAATACAATTTATAAATGGCCACAGCCGGATTCAATAATTCAACACAATCGAAAAACACAAGCCAAGATCAACAAAAGCATACCACTCGGCCGAGAAGCCGACTGGCCGATTGGCCGATTGGCCGAGAGGCTCGGATCACAAAAGACCGAGGCCAAGTAAGGAAGCCGAGAGGCCGAGGTCGAGCAAACTCAAACGGGTTATGAACGAATATATACATATATATTGAAACAAGCGTAGAAAAATTGAATAAGTGTATGGTTATGAATCAAATGTAGGAATAATGAGCAAGTGAACATGTGAATCAAGTGAGAGAATAGAATAGTCCAAAGATGAATGATCAAACGTTCTTACCTTTCAACGCTAATTCTTAAATTAAACTCTTATAACCAAGTCAATGATCTACACCTCCTTGAATCCACAATCTAGACGCTCAATCAATCACAAACTCAATAGATGATCCCCTGATTCACAAAGTATAACCATAAGCCATAATCTCACAAATTAACTAATATATCATGAATCTAAAAGAAGACAGTGGTATTGAAACATATATAACTCCTACCTCCAACATCGTATGACCACCAAAATTTAGTATGACATAAAGGGTAATGTCAGGAATGTTTCCTCCAAATTTTGTCCACAAACTCCAAGTGGATCAACGGGAATCGATCTCACACTGAACCATAAACACGAATTAGGGTTACCCACGAAATATAATATAACTTTTTGGATCTAGATCTTACCAATTTTTGATATATTGTCAATGCTAGAGTAAGGAACATCTCCACAAAATCTCGTTCTCAAATTCCTTAGGAGTCGACGGGAATCCTTAAAATACCGAGGGGCGGAACAGATTCTCGGGTAGATAGACACATCTCCACTAAAACAGCTCCACAAGTAGCATCCTATAGAATCTTGGCACGATCTACATCTTCCCGAATTTGTATCGAAAGCACGGTTCTAACGCCACCAACCACGCTCCAATTAGAGATCATATGAGAGAATTATGTGTGTTTTAAGTTGACACAGTGATGCTGTGAATTTTATGCGGGTAGAGGCTACGAAAAGAAGAGAGAGGGAGAGAAGGAGGCCGAATGGTTATGAAATAAAGCAAGGGTTTTCTTTATTATATGTATATATAGGTATGAGGGTAGACTCGGGTTTGGGCTTTATTCGTTGGGTGAGATAAGTGATCCATAAACCCGACCCAAACTCAATTATAGGAACTCATTTTATCTTCCAATAATCGATTTAAAAAGTAACACCTTTATTAAATAATTACCCAAAAATACGGGGTGTTACAGTCTTCCCCCCTTAAAACAAAGATTCGTCCCGAATCTTAAATTCATTCTCCAAAGTGTCCTCAATTACCGTCCTTCCAAGTTTATAGTTCTCCAAACACTTGTTCAGTCACACAACTCCATTTACAACCGCTTGAGCATTCGAGCAAAGAGAGGGAGATGAAAGTAAATAGGCTTATATGTATTTGATAATATACATGGTACTAGGACACCATATACGATGAGAATAAGTAGTGACTCAACAACATAATTGCATGTATGAAAGGAAAGGAGTGAGAAATGGTATGTCAATACGTGTGCATCGTCAGTGCACAAAACGAGTACGTGTGCATCACTAGTGCACAGAATAGGTATACATGCATCGTCAGTGCATGTAGTAAGTATGTCAATTTATCAGAATAATTCGATAAGATGCAACACGATTCATATAATAACAAGTGAAATCACGTAATTCACATAATTCAGAGCCAAGGACGAACATGCGACGTTCTCATCCCCCTTAAAGAAAAGGTTCGTCCTCGAACCAATGTACTTTATGTATCATGCGGGGAAATTATCTGACCATCGATAAATGCCACTTTTCACTTGTGTTTCCCAAATTAATATTTCATTGTCTCTTTCTCATCCCCAGGTCGACCATGCTTTGTCGTATTTCCTCGTGATTGTCGTTGATAGACATGGAACACATTACTATAATAGAACCTTTCCTGAAGCCGGCCGGCAACTCAAACTTGTACCATATCTCGATCCTTAGAAGTTTTACTGAAATATTTATGTCCATTTGAATCTCATCGTTGCCACTTCCATGTCAAACCTTTATTGGAGTGTTCGCATCTACACAAGGTATTGTCATTTAAACCTCAGAGTACTATTTAGTATCAAGACCACCGTCGTAGAACTTGTATCTAAAATCTCAACTCACATGTAAGTTGAACTTCCACAGTCATATTTCTTAATGCATATAGGCAGCTGGCTAAATAATATCTTAACATTCCATGTATCCTTCACATTCTTGTTCGACAAAGTGAATTGACATCGATCGTCCCTCTATTGTGAGCCACTCAAGTCGTCATCCTCGTTATATTGTTGTGAGCTCATAAAAGACGTTGTAACCTTTTAAGCTAAACTTTCATCTCCATAATTGTTGTCATCTAGTGTCGTTTTACCCCGGCAAGATATTGTCGTCATCTAATAACTGTTTTATCGCACTGAGTAGACTCATTTTTTTTTTGCTAATGACTTTACATAGACCTTTATGCTTGCTTGGTGTGTCCGGGATTTTTATATTCTCTATGCCATTCACGATGGTTCCATAAATCCTTAAGTTGTTGACCACAACTTTTGAGTTTCCACCTCATCGTTAACTTGTCGTCTCATACTACTCATTAAGTTTCAGTAATCTCGCTGAATGTCTGATGTTAGATCCTTGAATTATACACCTATTTCACCCTTTTCGTGATGGCCTAAACTCGAATGTCTCTAAAGTTTAAGACTATAATCATCACTTTAACCTCAATTCAAGTAGGTCATTCTCCTCATACTCATTGGGTTTCCTAAACACGCCCGCTGTAGTTCTCCAAATTTTATCCGTTCATGACTCACATCAACCCTTAGGTAATACTTAGAGTCAACTTCTTTGGTTGTGCGAACGAGTTTAATCATATAATCATATGACCTTAATGTGTTAAGAGTATCACCCGTTAGCTAGGAGTTTTCCTTCCATATCCAATTCTCATTTGATCCTCAAAACATATTGTACAGGCCTCGGAGTCACTTTTCTCTGTTTCTTGCACATTGGAGTCTTCTTGAATCCATGTCTCACAGGTGTAGACTTTAAAGCAATACACAAGCTTTATGTAACTGCAAGGAAACCCTTTCGGGACTTGATCAAACACATATTCGTATCCAAAGTTCCCAAGTGTTGACGCACTTTTTAGCCTTAGTCATTAAGACCATCATCCTAAATTGACTTGAAGAAACTTCGTCCTTGTAAACATGTAGCCTCAAGTCTCAAACTTGTCAAGCTAAAACTGATATGATTATCCTTAGTTCTCTTTTGTTGTCTTCTCATCTGTTTCATAACACCAAAGCCGCCTGAACTAATGCAATACAACTGTAACTTCTCAAAAAGGGGTTTAATTTTATTTTCAGTAACTCAATACCATAGGCGTTATGTAGGTAGTATCAACTCTGATCATAATAACAATCGCTAGATCCTCTATACAAAGTCCTTTTCGATTATCTAACACTTTTAAATTTCTTCCACGACAATTCCAATCCCATAACTCTACATCTTCGAAGTTCTCATTCCTTTCCTAGTTATTTAAACCAAAATGTACTAGGAGTCATCCTTTAACTTGAAATTAAAATCAAAGCCTCCAACGACTTCAAATCTCGAGATATGATGCTCAAAGTGCCTTGAACTCATAGGGCGCAACAACGCTACCACCTCGAAATTACTTCACATTCCATTAACTTGTTTGTCAGGGTAAACACTATCAATCCATATCGACTAAGTTCATTTGTCGCAAGCCACAACGTCAAGAATGTAAATTTAACCAAATTAGATATAGCGCCCCATACGTTATCTTTTCCATTAGACTTGGGTGTCAATCACTAAGCACGCCCCATCTCAATCTTAATTTATCCACCAAAACATGATCTACAATGCCTTCAGAAAGACCGATGCCAAGGGCATAGTGTACAAACACCACTCGTGAATAATAGCATTCCATGCATATGAAGTCTCAAAATTAACCTTGGATTCAAACAATATCTTTATGTCGACTTTGCCCTACACATTATATGGTACATCAGTCCTACTAACTTATGTCCTCGATATTGTTGTAGCACAGCGACGTTCCTTTTCTACTTACGTCTACACTCCCTTGTTGAAAGTCCAGAAGCAACTTATGAAACAAATATTGTCCTAGTGGTTCTGTTGTGTTATGTTTGACTTGTAGGTTGGAGGTTCAAACCTTGTAACAAACAAATGTGTCTCATTTCCTTCGAGTCTTGCATGTACGCGACTAGTTGAATCTCCTTCACCACTTCGGTTTTCGAACAATTGTTGAAGTCATAACCATGTTATCTCTTCCATTTTATTAATTATACCAATCACGTACCAATAGATGTAACTGACCTTGAACGTTGAATCTTTGTCCCCAAACCATCTAATTGTACCTCTAAAATTTTAATACCCAATTTTAATTGATCAATCCTCATGATAACCTCAAAATTTCACTTCCCATTATATATTAGGCGCCCAACACTTCTATCATATGATTTACCGAAAGAAAACTCATACAGATATATCGATGATTCGAGAACTCATGAATGTGTCCTTTTGCTCATTTATATTCCATAATACTACAATCATGCATAGGCAGTAATTACCAACGCTAGCCGTAATTCATACAATATAGTCCCAAATCAAATTTGATTACTCGCTTAAAACCCATAAGCACCAACCTTTACCCAAACGGCCCTAACTTGAAGAATCTTGTTATGGGTCCCGAGGTAAATAATTTACCTTTATGGTACGACTTTCAAATGAACCAAGTATGAAATCCCATGTAATACTAATAATCAACCAACCGTATTATTCGAGTGTTTTATTTGATCATACGAAATTAGAGTAGTGCTTTCCTGTTTAACTCGCCCATATGATTTATCAATTACTGATTCGATTCAAATTCTGTAAGGAGAAAGACGGAAAGTAGTGCAGGCTGCGCCTTGGCCAAGACCGGTGGACACTCTCCTTGGTGCCAACGTGAGCCATCGGTCAAACCGAGTCCGGCCATTTAGAACGGGTGAGTCGAGGACACAAAACACACAGACATATAAGTTTTCAGATAGCACGTGATCTCAATCAAATAACATTGACCTGAACATATTTATAGGGGCATTGTCTCCTTTTTCTAAAATGATTACAAGACACATAGTCTAAATGCAAAGAAAACAAAGCAAGGGAAATCACAGAAATCCTCAATTTTAAAGTATCGAACCCAAAATCGTGTCACTTCTAACTTGCACTACTTTAAAACCTCACAACTCTTGCAGAATTATATATTGACCTTCAATTTGTCCCAACAGAATTTGATTCATTTCGAGAGTTCCTTCAAAATTTAGGTGCTTCCAGTACCGTAAATTGCATAACAAATCCTTGTCATCTAACCCCAAAATGTCGAAAACAATCATATGCCTGATATCCTCAATAAAATTTCTCAGTTCTCTTAACGTTACTTGGCATTCCCAATTTCTCAGTTCTCTTAACGTTACTTAAAATCCGCGTCGATGGCATTTGAATGACGTAAGGTCGAGTATACAAGAACCTACCACGCATAAGCTTAGCTCCTTCATAGACTCACCATTACTAGTCCCTTCTTCGACTTTTCACTTTCTCTTAAAATAATCGTTGTACTAGTTTCAATTGGTGGAGCAAAGTTAGATTGAGTAGTGTCGGCTGTTTCTACAGGAATAAGCATAGGTTCGTCTCGATTCATTTTTCCCAACGATCTTATTTGATTCAATACCATGAATAGAGTTTTATGGTTAGGAAAAGAGGAAGTAGACGATTGCTTCCAAATTTGTGGTTTACCACCATCTCACATACACAAACCCAAGGGTATGTTCTGTCTCATATCTCACCTAAAATGGCCAAATCCTCGATAACTATAAACATTCAGTGCTCAAATACAATCATACTATCATCATCTTCAACTCATCCCTAATATAAACCCAAAAGGTGCTTAATGCCTCTATTTAACTTGCAATACTGTCAATCTATTCCAATACCCTAGTCGCCTTAAGCATTTCAATATCACATTCGAAACAATAAACTAAATTTCGAAACTCATAAATCAATAGATCATCAATTACTGTTAGCACCAAAGATAATCTCCAAAGTGGGTCGGTGTAAAATATTCACTTTTAGAACACCCAAAAATCAATCCAAGAACTCCATGGTGTAGTACAAGAAACAAGTAGCACGTAGCAACTAGCATGCGAATGAATGCACCCGACTCGCCCCCATTTTAAAACTTTCAAAATTTGTTTTGAAAACTTTTGTAGACTCGACGAATCAGAACCTAACGCTCTGATACCAACTGTAACAACCCTAAATTTTGACCAACTATAAATAGAAATAAATTTAGAATTGTCACGCCGCAATTGACTACCAAGTCAATTGCTAGGCTAGAAATTCAGACACAACAAACTAAACAAGAAAGATACAGCGGAAGTCTTAAAACTGTCGAACTACAATTCTCAAAACCAAACTCAAATTACATAATCCAAAAGAAATAAAGTTTCAATAAATGTTTGTGAATCCCCAACATGCAAATCGACTCCTCAAGCAAGCATCCAAAGCATCAAGACCTGTCAACTACGCCATCGAGAATGACGTAGGCCCCAAAATAAGGTAGGGAACAAACCAGAAAACAGAACGTCAGCACAGGCTGAGTAAGAAACATAAAGCAGAGAAACAAAGATACGAGCCTCAAGGCGCGTAGCTAACAAATAATAAGCACTGGATGTAACAATGAATATAGAGTACCATCGGGACACGGCAGTGCGATAGTCACGTATTGCTGACGAGACAAACGGTCTTGTCAATCATACACGGCTGGGCTCCTACCCCGCAGCCACCACAATCTCGTTCCGGCGCGAGCTAGAGTACATATAAACGATTCCTAAAGACTTAAAATGTGCACACCCCTCGCTAGAGATCCAGTAGGATGCGTACCTCTAGGAGGAAAGCCTAATAGGCAGTCGGTAGCTACTCCGACCGAAACAGTACCTTGATCAGAGGTATAAACAGTGATCGGTCCGTGCCGCATCACATTCACTCTAGGTGGTAATCATATCGTCATTTTCTTTCATCCGTTTTATGTTCATTATTTGATGGTACGTTATTCGATAATACAATTTATAAATGGCCACAGCCGGATTCAATAATTCAACACAATCGAAAAACACAAGCCAAGATCAACAAAAGCATACCACTCGGCCGAGAAGCCGACTGGCCGATTAGCCGATTGGCCGAGAGGCTCGGATCACAAAAGACCGAGGCCAAGTAAGGAAGCCGAGAGGCCGAGGTCGAGCAAACTCAAACGGGTTATGAACGAATATATACATATATATTGAAACAAGCGTAGAAAAATTGAATAAGTGTATGGTTATGAATCAAATGTAGGAATAATGAGCAAGTGAACATGTGAATCAAGTGAGAGAATAGAATAGTCCAAAGATGAATGATCAAACGTTCTTACCTTTCAACGCTAATTCTTAAATTAAACTCTTATAACCAAGTCAATGATCTACACCTCCTTGAATCCACAATCTAGACGCTCAATCAATCACAAACTCAATAGATGATCCCCTGATTCACAAAGTATAACCATAAGCCATAATCTCACAAATTAACTAATATATCATGAATCTAAAAGAAGACAGTGGTATTGAAACATATATAACTCCTACCTCCGACATCGTATGACCACCAAAATTTAGTATGACATAAAGGGTAATGTCAGGAATGTTTCCTACAAATTTTGTCCACAAACTCCAAGTGTATCAACGGGAATCGATCTCACACTGAACCATAAACACGAATTAGGGTTACCCACGAAATATAATATAACTTTTTATCCACAGATCTAGATCTTACCAATTTTTGATATATTGTCAATTCTAGAGTAAGGAACATCTCCACAAAATATCGTTCTCAAATTCCTTAGGAGTCGACGGGAATCCTTAAAATACCGAGGGGCGGAACAGATTCTCGGGTAGATAGACACATCTCCACTAAAACAGCTCCACAAGTAGCATCCTATAGAATCTTGGCACGATCTACATCTTCCCGAATTCGTATCGAAAGCACGGTTCTAACGCCACCAACCACGCTCCAATTAGAGATCATATGAGAGAATTATGTGTGTTTTAAGTTGACACAGTGATGCTGTGAATTTTATGCGGGTAGAGGCTACGAAAAGAAGAGAGAGGGAGAGAAGGAGGCCGAATGGTTATGAAATAAAGCAAGGGTTTTCTTTATTATATGTATATATAGGTATGAGGGTAGACTCGGGTTTGGGCTTTATTCGTTGGGTGAGATAAGTGATCCATAAACCCGACCCAAACTCAATTATAGGAACTCATTTTATCTTCCAATAATCGATTTAAAAAGTAACACCTTTATTAAATAATTACCCAAAAATACGGGGTGTTACACCCTTAGGTCACTTTGTATCACGAAACAACATTATTAAAGAGGGTATTCGAACCACGAGTTCATCTTACATAATGATCGTAATTTGGAGAGGTTTGAGTTTTATTTAACGTTAGCCTTGTATTTTGATCATTTCGGTACTCGTTGTAGATGTCGTATATTATTATGAATGAATTTTCCTGTTTAAAAAAATAATTACTTTTAGGTAAATGGATAAATTGGCTTACCTAACCCCCCCTTGTCACCGAAATTCTTGCGAGAATTCACCTGTTACATTCAACCAAATAAGTTTTGAAAAAATCTCATGAATTTACGATTCCTAATAAGTAGAAATTCATTAGAATTGTAAATCTTCGTATGCAACTAAACAAGCACTAGATTAATGAGAACAACACATTATCAATTCATAACCTCAATAGTAGTTCATATATATGGTATTAGGGAAATGAATCAATCATGATCATTTCTCAATCACACAATATCAATCTCTCCTAATCTTATGCACATAATTAATAATGATGTATTTTTATTTATCATGTTCATATGTAATTGATACTTTTGTGTATACCCTTTTCCTCGTTAGATTATAATTGTTATTATTGTTTAATTTCATTCCTAGATTAGTTACTCATGTACTAGTACTTAAACGATTCATTATTATGAATGATAAAACTCAAGCTTTCATGTATAATTTTTCCCTCTTTCCTCTGTCATTCGCGCCTTTTTTTTTTTTTTTTTTTTTTTTTTTTTTTTTTTTTTTTTTGTTACAAGACGATAATCGAAAAGTATCACACCCTCGCAAGGAGTAACAAGCCAGCCAAATCCCTCAGCCTAATCACTTTAGGCCAACGCATCGTCATTGGTTCTTGAGGAAGACTCGTTTTGTGAGAGAAGCCAAATGGTGTGTGGTTGTATTCCACGCACGTTTCATGTGATACACATACACATACAACATCCATGCAAACTCCCTCATTTCAAGTAAATATGTTGCGCCTTTGCTTGTGGTTGTCTCGTGCCTGATGACAGTGGCGTAGCTAGGGGGTGCACGGGGGCACGTGCCCCCCAATTCTATCAGTTTATATCTTATTTTTGTGCCTAACTTGCATATAAAATGTGATAGACTAGTGGAATTTGGCTCATTTTAGGTTGTACACTACCCAAGTTCGAATCTAGACATTGTCATTTTGGCTTCTTTTTTTTTTATTTTATTGTTAAAATACTCTCGAATATGCAAATCATGTTTCGGACTTTCGGTTCATAATTTGGTGCCCCCCCCCTTTCTCTCAATCCTGGCTTCGCCACTGCCTGATAAATCCAACCAGCGTTCGAAGTGGGAGGAACAGGCGGCCGTAAAATTTGAGCAAAACACAATCTTATTTACTCCGTATTATCATTGCTCAATTTCACAACAACGTTTAGGTGACAATAATAAAACGGAGAACCAATTACATGCACGATATAAATTTTGTACCGAAACTTCATTATTACAATAATCCATCCGTTCACCTATAAACTTCCTACTTTCTACTATGGGGTGTTCATTTTTAAACGTCCTACTTAAAATCTTTCTTTATTTGTACATGTAAAGACCAATACACCCCTACGTTTTTTTTTTGTAAGAATTTTAGTTTTATTCCTCCACAATTGGGAAAATAACGTAATCTTACAAAATTTTAGAGTACCTCACACTAGCTTGCAAGACTATCAGCTACATTCTTAGGAATTTCATTTCCAAACCAATTGTACAGACGAACACAAGTGTTGTATTTTATCTGCCTAATTATATGCGCTTCCAAATGCTCCTCATCTCTGAAAATCCGGGCTTTTCTCTCTTGCCATAGTAAGTAAACTACAGCTCCTACAGCACACTTGAACCGTTTGGTGGTCCAATGTTTCTTCCTTATGGCACTTATAATCCAATTAAGCTCTCTTCTCAAGTTCCAGTTTCTTCTTGCAATGCCCAGCCAGTAAAGGATTGAATGGCATACAGTGGAGGAGAAGTTGCATTTGAAGAATAGATGATCATAACTTTCTTCCTCAGATTTGCAAAGGATACATCTATTAACAATAGCCATACCCCTTTTTTTTATGCTGTCAATTGTTGGCAGGCTCTACTGAGCAGCCATATTAGCTATGTAGCTGTGCCTTGGCATAACCACACCATCCCAAACTGCCCTGCACCACCTCTTTTTTATAAACTTGCACCTGAAGTGTTCATAAGCCTGAGAAGTCTGGAATTTCCCCCTCTTTCACCCAGGACTTTATGAGTTCCTTTGAATTGTCCTTGCTACCACAATGCTGCATTATCTCATCTCTGACATGTAAAATGCTCCTCCAGCATTTCGAGTCTGCTTGAGTTGCCTTAATTTCCCAGCAGTACTCATTTTTCATTCTGTATGCCTTACACCATTTCAGCCAAATGCTATCCTGCATTTCACTCAGTTTCCAAACCCATTTAGCCTATTGAGCTTTGTTCCAAGCTAACACTTCCTTTATCCCCACACCTGCCTCACTCCTAGGAGCACAAAAGCTATCCCAACTCTTATAAACCATCTTTCTCTGATCCTCCTTGATGCCCCAGAAGAAGTTTTTACAGGCTCTTTTGATCTTCTTCAAAATTCCAATGGGAATAAGCAAGCTTGCAGTCCAGAAGTTCTCCAACCCAAAAACAACAAAGTTTAGGAGTTGTATTTTTCCTGCATAAGACAGAAACTGTGTTGTCCAATGTTGGATAGAAGTTTCCAGTTTCCTCATCAGACTATGATACATATCAGTGCTCAGCTTTTTGGTGTGAAGAGGAATGCCTAGGTATCTGAAAGGGAAATGCCCTTCAGTAAAGCATGATTCCTGTAAGATGAGTTCTTTCACACTATTGTTAACTCCTCCAAAGTAGATATCTGTCTTTGCAGGGTTAGTGTAACAGCCCGAACCACCGTCCGTCGCAACACAACCCAATAAGATGGGTAGTCACCTATTAGGCCCATATATCCTCTCCGGGCTCTAAAAGGTGAAGGCCTTGTTGTTAGTATGATGGTAGGAATATATTATAAACTGATCATATGAGCCTTAATTTCCCAATGTGGGACAAACCAACTCCATAAACCACTTTCCATATTCCGTAGTGTTACAAACTCCCCCACTTAGAGAACGCGACGTCCCCGGCGCGCCTCAACCATTCCATACCAACATCAACAACACAGGTCCAAGATCTCCCCCGCTAGACGGCTGACCTGGGCCTAACCCCAGCACTCAGCACGCGGTCGCAGGGTTGCTCTGATATCATCTGTAACAGCCCGAACCACCGTCCGTCGCAACACAACCCAATAAGATAGGTAGTCACCTATTAGGCCCATATATCCTCTCCGGGCTCTAAAAGGTGAAGGCCTTGTTGTTAGTATGATGGTAGGAATCTATTATAAACTGATCATATGAGCCTTAATTTCCCAATGTGGGACAAACCAACTCCATAAACCACTTTCCATATTCCATAGTGTTACAGTTAGCTGCCAGCCCTGACATCCCTTCAAACAAGTTTAGGCAATCCAAAACTGCTTTAACTGATAATACACCCCTACGTTATTAATTTCTTTATTGAAAATGCAAGTGAGTCATACACCTTTGTTGTAATTTTACACCAAGTGTACCCTAAAACTCATTCTTTATTTTTTTATTTTTTTTAAAACCGTATTCCAACATTACGCATTTTATAGGCGTACGGAGAAAGTAGTGCGCAGTTCATCAATACTTGCTTGTCTAATAAATCTGTGTATGTACCACCAAACCCACTTTGTTGATTATTGACTCTTTTTTTGTGCGTGGCAGTGTTCTCTGGATTGGGGATCAACAAGCGCCAAATTGTTGAGACACCATCATACCAAGGACTTTGGAGTGCTGGACTGTTGGCTTCTTAGATACTCCTTCCATTCCATCTCAAACGCTCCGCAAGTTTTTTGTAGTGGAATAAGAAAAATTGATATAGTAAGTTGAGTGTGGTAATATTAAGAAAAAAGAGGAGAGAGAATGTGAGGATTAATGAAAGTAAGAGAGATATGTGAGAGAGGATGTGATAATTTAATAAAAGTAGGAGAGATAAATATGTCCCAAAATAGATGAGGTGTTTGAAGTATGACGTCCCAAAATAGAATATGGGGCGTTTAAGTTGGGACGGAGGGAGTACATTTTAACTTCCATATGTGGGCAAGGACATTGGCATGTAATTAAATCAGTTTAATTTGATACTATATAGGATCGTAGGTTTTGTTGACATATTGGATATTGTATTTGATATTATATTCATCAATGGTACTCAATTTTTCATTGATTTTGTTCTTTTATTGTTAATATAATAATTGATTAAAAGTTTAATTTATTAATGGAACAAAAATACTAGGACTCTATGTGTAAATAATTAAAAAAATGTTTGTGGTTAGTTTGTAGTAAAATTAATCAAAGGTGCAGTAAATTTTTTGCATAATTTTGTAAATGTTGGATTAATTAAGAAAAAGAGACAATCAAGGGTCCATGATTTGGGAATTAAATCAATTTAAATGTCTTTCGATTGATAGATTCGTAACAACGTTGTTTTTACTGTTGCAATCTTTAATTTACCACACTCGATTATGTTATAGATAATTTTTCTATTGTCTACATATAGACTGCTAGAATCATTCTTAATGGAAATAGCGTGGGTCATTGGATTATTTCAGTACAAAATAAAAGAGGGTTTAAAAGCGGTTGAACATGAAACGCAGTAGTATGTGTAAGCCTTTTATCATATAGCGGTCGAGCAAGAACATTGTTAATGGGACTTACATTTTATAGCGGTTGCGATAACCACTGTAGCAGAGCACTACATTAACAATGGTTCTTGCTCAAAAATGATGATATAGTCCATGAACGATTAATCCCATATATGTAAACCTAAGCAGTTTCTGGGACTGGGGAAGTGGGGAGTGATACGAGGAGCAAAACAAAGTGTACCAATCAGCGTGGTTTAAATGAGGAATGTGTTGAGGTGTATTTTTCAGATCATGTGAAAATGGGTTTGGTTTGGACCGTTGCTTAGGGAAAGGAGAAAAAAATGTGAAATTTTCATGCGTGACTCACCATTCTCCATTTTTTTCCCCTAATGATGTGCTCAACACTAGTAAAACTAGAGATTTTCACCTATGACCAATTAACCATTTTCCTCTATATTAATACTCTTTGAAGTTGTACGTGTCTTAGTAGAGTATTGAGCCACTAAGGCCCTATACAATTCAACTTATTTAACAGTGTTTCAAATCAGATCAGATTTATTCAAATCAAATCAAATCAGGTCACTTTTTTTCAAATCAAATCAAAAGTATCCAAATAACAATCAATGAATCTAGTTTATATCTAATTATTAATTCGTCTAATTGCAGTTAATTTATCAATTAATTCAGTTCAGTTCAAATCAGGTTAAATAAAAAAAATACAGTTCAATCGTACAGAGCCTAAGGCTACTACTACTAGAGTGAAAAGGTGTAATATATTCCTCAACATTATTAATCAGGATTATGGTATATGGTACGTCCATACGTACATTCCTCAACATTTTAGGCCAAAACTCGATAAGATAAGAAGGAATAGTAAACCACCGTTCACCTAAACTATAATTTGCAAAAAGTCCCTTTTAATTCGTTGGCTATTGAGGGATTCATCGTACATAGACTATAATTACGAACTATTCCGGGGACTTCCTTGTCTATTATCTATCGACCTGATGAGACAAAGATTTGAGTTGCAGTTCATTCGTTACCAAAACATTTATACTTAGGGGACGTTTAGATAGCATAGGAATTAAATTACTATAGGAAATAGAATATTTCGCGAAATGAATTCCTATGGTAAATTCCCGGGAATTTGCCTTACAACGTTTGGATACCATCTAGGAATTCAAAATTACTTGGAATTAATTTCTCATGTCTTGTTTGGTTACCATGCAACAATTCCTTTACTTGGTTATTGAATTGACTAACTTACCCTCTATTAATGTAGCTATATAAACATAAAATAAGCAATTAAAGGGTAAAGTAGTAATTGTATATATTTTATACCATAGGAATTGTGAATGACCATGGGGGGCTAGGTAATTGAATTCCTATGCTTCATAAGAATTAGAAATTCCCAAGGAATATCCAATTCCTCCACTTCTACAAAAATGAGTTATCCAAACAACCTCACAAAAACCCAATTCTTAGAAAAATGAAATTCCTATGAATTTTGAGTGTATCCAAAGGACCCCTTAAGGAGAGTTGTGGGACATTATTCTGTGTATCAATCTACATAAATGGAGCGAAAATGATGATTTTTCTTATTCACGGTGTTCGGAAAACCAAATCTAGAGTATCTTTGTATGATGGTATGAATGAGGATATTTTATATGGATAAGAAATTAAGAATGCAAGGGGATCATAAATCAAATAGGTCTAGGACATATGAGAGCTCCTGCTTAGGTTTACATATATGGGATTCATCGTTTCATAGACTATAATCATGATTTATTCCAGACTTTCTAGTCTGTTATATCTATTAAAGTGTTGAGTCAACTAACCATTTATTACCAAACATTTACATTTAAGGGGAGTGACCAATGAAACAAAGTACTACTTGTTGAGTCCTCGTGGCCTGGGGTTGTAGAGTTGTAGTCATGTAGATAGACTTGTAAGGATTAGGGGATAATTATTCTGTGTATATATCTAATCAAAATTAAATGGATCAGAAAATGATGATTTTCGCTAGCCACAGTGTTCGCAATAGCAAAATAATAAAACTAGTGTGTCATTGAATGAGGATATTTCGTATATGGTTAATAATGCAAGGGGGTCATAAATAATATAGGTCTAGAACAATGGAGATAACCTACTTAGGTTTACATATATGGGATATCGTACATGGACAATAATCACGAACCATTTAAGACTTCCTAGTCTGTTATATCTATCGAGCTGATCAGTCAACGAACCATTTATTACCAAAAAATTTATACTTAAGGGGGTGACCAATAAGACAAAGTGCTACTTGTTGTGCCCTCGTGGGGTTGTAGACTTTTAGCCATAGATAGACTAGTAAGGATTGTGGGATAATTATTCAGTGTATCTATCTAATCAAAATTAAATGGATCGGATATGATGATTTTCGCTAGCCACAGTGTTCGCAATAACAAAATAATAAACCTAGTGTGTCATTGAATGAGGATATTTCGTATATGGTTAATAATGCAAGGGGGTCATAAATAATATAGGTCTAGAACAATGGAGATAACCTTCTTAGGTTTACATATATGGGATTCATCGTACATGGACTATAGTCACGAACCATTTAAGACTTCCTAGTCTGTTATATCTATCGAGCTGATGAGTCAACATTATTACCAAAAAATTTATACTTAAGGGGGTGACCAATAAAACAAAGTGCTACTTCTTGTGCCCTCGTGGGGTTGTAGACTTTTAGCCATAGATAGACTAGTAAGGATTGTGGGATAATTATTCTGTGTATCTATCTAATCAAAATTAAATGGATCGTGAATGATGATTTTCGCTAGCCATGGTGTTCCCAATAGCAAAATAATAAACCTAGTGTGTCATCGAATGAGGATATTTCGTATATGGTTAAGAATGCGAGGGGATCATAAATAATATAAGTATATAACAAAGGAGATCTCCTGCGTAGGTTTACATATATGGGATTCATCGTACATGGACTATAGTCACGAACCATTTAAGACTTCCTAGTATGTTATATCTATCGAGCTGATGAGTCAACGGACCATTTATTACCAAAACATTTATACTTAAGGGAGTGACCAATAAAACAAAGTACTCCTGTTGTGCCCTTGTGGGGTTGTAGACTTTTAGCCATAGATAGACTAGTAAGGATTGTGGGATAATTATTCCGTGTATCTATCTAATCAAAATTAAATGGATCGGGTTTGATGAATTTCGCTAGCCATGGTGTTCCCAATAGCAAAATAATAAACCTAGTGTGTCATCTAATGGGGATATTTCGTATATGGTTAAAAATGCGAGGGGATCATAAATAATATAAGTCTAGAACAAAGGAGATCTCTTGCTTAGGTTTACATATATGGGATTCATTGTACATGGACTATAGTCACGAACCATTTAAGACTTCCCAGTCTCTTATATCTGTCGAGTTGATGAGTCAACGGACCATTTTATTACCAAAACATTTATACTTAAGGGGAGTGACCAATAAAACAAAGTACTACTGGTTGTGTCATGGTGGGGTTGTAGACTTTTAGCCTGTAGATAGACTAGTAAGGATTGTGGGATAATTATTTTGTGTATCTGTCTAATCAAAATTAAATGGATCAGGAATGATGATTTTCGTTAGCCAAGGTGTTCGCAATAGCAAATTAATAAACCTAGTCTGTCATTGAGTGATGATATTTCATATATGGTTAAGGATGCAAGGGGGTCATAAATAATATAGGCGTAAGACAAAGGAGTATTGAATGATGATATTTCATACTTCGTACCCCCTCTATCCGAGTTCAAACACCCCATATTTCATTTTGGGACGTCTCACCTCAAACACCTCATTTATTTTAGGACATATTTCTCTCTTCTACTTTTATTAAATTATCACATCCTCTCTCACATATCTCTCTACTTTCATTAAACCTCACATTATCTCTCCTCATTTTTTCCTAATATTACCCCACTCAACTTACTATATATAATACCCCGAATTTCAGAGAAGATCCCTGAGAGATTAAGAGCTCATATGAGGTGCTTAAAATGATTGATAGTGTTATTCATACCAACAAAATCGACTTTCCTTTTAGGAATCTCATATGATAAGAACTCCACAGTTAAGCGTGCTTGACTGGGAGCAATTTCAGGATGGGTGACCTCCTGGGAAGTTTCCCAGGGTGCGCATGAGTGAGGTCAAAATGCGCCGGAAGGACCCGTGTTGATCTGTGAGGTCAGCCCACAGCCTGGCAAGCTGCCATAGATAACTACTCTCGGCTCAGGCGATGGGACGGGGTGTTACACTATATCAATTTTTCTTATTCCACTACAAAAAATCTCCGAAGCGTTTGAGATGGGTCGGAGGGAGTATACGGTTAAGGATGCAAGGGGATCTTAAATGTTGTAGGTCTAGGACAAAGGAGCATTGAATGATGATATTTCATACTCCGTACTATATATGGTTAAGGATGCAAGGAGATCATAAATAATATAGGTCTAGGACAAAGGAGAGCTCCTACTTAGGTTTACATATATGGGATTCATCATACATGGGACTATGATCACGAATCATTTATTACCAAAACATTTATACTTAAAAGGGGTGTCCAATAAAACAAAAACAAAAAAACTACTTGATTGTGTCCTCGTGGGGTTGTAGACTTTTAGCCATGTAGATAGACTTGTAACTTTGTAAGGAGTGAGGGTCTTTTATTCAGTGTATCCTTTTAATCAAAATTAAATGCATCGGGTATGATAAGTTTTGCTAGCCATGGTGTTCGGTATAGCAAACCTATAGAGTATCATCATATTTTTTTTTTATTTTTTTTTATAGAGGCAAAAAATGATAGGTTGATTCACGAACGTAAGATCAACCTAGCTCATTCTTTCGGATAAGAGAAGTAAGAGAGTCAGAAGAACTCTCAAACCACCGCGTAAGAGAACGACACGAATGCTCCAACTTTGCCATAAAATTTACGACTTTATTAGCCTCACGAAAACAGTGAATAATCGTTGAGTATCATCGTATGAATGAGAATATTTTATAGGGATAAGAATGCAAGGGAATTATATGTGAATTAATATAGGTCTAGGACAGAGGAGAGCTCCAGCTTAGGTCAAATTTACATAATGCGCACTAATAATTTATAATTTTTAATCAAAATGTTGTTTATTAAAAATTCACGTATATAATTATCTGGCTACATTGTAGACTTGGGTAACCATTCGACATATTATCAATGGATTGCATCTTACGATTTGTTAAGAGCATGTTTAGGAAAAAACAATGACATATACGTGGGAATTAGAATTTTAAAGTTGCGCTTTTATAATAGGATTAAGGTTGGTCTAGCGGTTAGGCAACCTTAATCCTATTATACTAACCGACTTAAAAGTCACTTGCCTAAATTTCCTATGTTTCCTGTCAAAGTCCATATAATCAATTAATACAAATTACCATATTAACTCTCCAAATGAACTTTCCGTAAACATAGCGAAAGATCGGTTATCGCGACCGGGCACGTGGAATGGGAGGCGAATTCCACTCGGGATTCCCGTTGATCCCCGTCGCACGTCGTCGTTTATTGACTTGGGTTCGGACTCCGAACCATCTGGTTCCGACTCCGTGCTCGAAGCCAACACCTGTCGCTGGCAGTGTCGATATAACGTAACCGTTGCTTTCTTGCCTTCCACGCAGATGACGCGATCGGGCGGCTCCTCTTCTTCTTCTCAACCCCGCGCACGCACCGACCTCCTCGCATCAGATGCGACCTTCACCGAAGCAGAGGCCGTTCAATATGCCGCGGCCGCGCAAAACACGAGTGTGGATCTGTTAGGGAGATATGACACTGCCCCGATTTCTGAGAAATTCATTGCGAAGTACACCCCTGTCAGGTTGAAGAAATTTTGCGCAGAATATGGCATTAGGTCTCCCATTGTCCTAACTGTCCCTGAATTAGGATTCGTCATGTCCGATCCTCCGCGCGGCTGCTTCGCGGTTCATGAGTTGGCTATTACTAACGGGTTGCAGTTGCCCATACCTAGATATACTGCTAAACTCCTGTCTCACTACCACTTGTGCCGAGCACAAGTGACCCCAAACTCCTACTTAACCATCAATGGAGTCGTAATGACCTGTTTGGCTGCGCTGATCCCGGTGTCGATTAAATTATTTCAATCTCTGCACCGTGTGTCTGACAACCAATATGGGTTCTATACCTTTAGTCCCCGCGGCGCGGGCGATCATCATTGCATCGTGACGCAACCGAAAAAACCCCGCAAAAACGAGGTTGTCCGGAAGAATAACTTCTTTTGGGTTAGTCTAGATGCAAGCGCAACCGCTGCCGACGTCTTTGACTTCCCGCTGTCCAAGGGGGAAGTCCCCGCTGACACCCGAGAACAGCCAGAATTCCCTCCTTCGATGCGCGCCGTGCGCGACTACTTTGTCCAAGCTAAGACGCCGGAGGAGGGCCATCGTGTTTGGACCCCTACCTTCAACCAGTCGTTGGAGAACGTCTGGTTGATAGGTGCGGGTCTCATGGAGGCCGTAAATGAGGCTGAGCGCCGTAGGATTCTTCCTCTTTATTTGTACTTCTCTCTTTATTGCCTGTATGGTTAAATGATACTAACTTTCTTTTGTTTCCTTTTCTTCGCAGTGAAAGCTCTCAATACCGTTGAAGCCCACATCGCAAGCATTCTCCCGAAAGCAGACATGTTCAAGGTACGCGCCCAACGGGGAAAGGCCGCCAACGCTCCCGAAAACATGCAACTTGCTCGCGAGGAAACGGTAGCGATGAATGCAGCTGCCGCGACGAAGGAGAAAAATAAAGGGGGTAAGCGCAAACGGGCTGAGTCATCCTCTTCGCAGCCGGCTTCTGCGAAGCCGAAGAAAAAGACTACGAACACAACTCCCGTGGTTGCGACCCCTCTTCGGGAGGTGCTTCCTCAACAAGAGGAGTCTACCCCGTGGCACGAGCCCACTCAGCCGCGGGTGTCTACGCAGTCACCGATGTCCGCGGAGCCGGCCTCATCTTCAGCCGGTAAAAATAAAGGAAAGGGAATTCTCTCAGAGGGGACTCCTATTACTGTCGAGACGCTATCACCGGTGATTGTTTACCCTTATCTTATCTACGGCGCATATGTGTTACTAGCTTGGTTCTAATTTTCTTTGTTTACAGATTCTCGAAAATCCCCGCGCACACAAATCGCCTAGCTTCTACGTGCGGCGCTAGTCTGGGAGATTCGAGTCTGGAAGGGAGTGAGCAGACCATGAACACTGCTCCCCCCACCGACAACGACACCGTTTTCGGCCCCAGTAAGTCTCTTTCCACGCGCGCTAATCGGCTTTTCACTTACTCTCACACTGACTTTCCTTCGCGGTCAGGCTTGGGTGGTGTATCTCCTCAGGTGATGCAGGTGATCGATGACATGGGTGTGCCCTTGGCTGGGGAGGAGAGTCTGTGGGCAATCAGGGGGATAAGCGACCCTCTGAACGATGCCCTCCTTCCATTTCGCCGCTGGGCACGCCGCCAAGAAAAGCCCGGCAACTGGCTGGGGCGCTTTGCCGCTCACACTTATAGTGTAAGTTTTTTTTTTTTTTTTTCTTTTGTTGCTTCATATACCTGCTTTCTCACACTTATAT
Organism: Spergularia marina; assembly: GCA_963680865.1. NCBI lineage: Eukaryota > Viridiplantae > Streptophyta > Magnoliopsida > Caryophyllales > Caryophyllaceae > Spergularia > Spergularia marina. The sequence goes on along the minus strand of OY804545.1, from coordinate 30,295,910 downwards.
TTTGCAGCTGGCTGGCCTTGTCTCCCATGTATTCGACACCATGGGTGACCCCTCCGAATACATTCAGACGCAGTCAGATCGATTCGCCGAATTGTCTACGGTTGCCGCCCACCGAGAGGAGGAGATAAAGAAGTTGGCCGCACGTGTGGACGAGCTCAGTGCGGAGAACGCGGAGGTTGCAGACCTCGCTAAGGCTGCCGAGGCTAAGCTCACTGGCGCCGAAGAAAGGGCTGAGAAGGCCGCAAGGGATGCCAAAACCGCGGTGAGCTACGCGACCACCACCACTGCGCAAATGGTGAGACTAAAGTCGCGATTATCTACCAAAAGTAAATCCTAAATCCTAACAACAGTAGTAGGGAAGTAGGGATCGTATCCACAGGGAAATGGGTTGTCAAATGTGATGAATTTAAGTGTCAAGTAACAAGTAATGGGGGGTTTAGATTTATTGTTTATCGAACTATCTAAAAGTAACATTTGCGATTTATGAATGTAATTCAGGAATAAAACGGATCTTGATCAATTAATTCCCACAACGCACAATCTAATCGGTCCTAGTTATCACTATTCCTTTATCAATTTCAATTACTCTAACGTGGAAACAAAATTCTCAAATCTCTCCTTAATTATAGCTAAAAGGCGTGATCAGCACTACTTAATAACCCTAATTATCAAATAACCTAAGCACACAATTAGATTCAATTCGATAATAGCAATAAGATTTAGAGAAATATCGATAGAGACATGTAATACTAACGCACGTTTCGTATTTAACATGTAAGTCAAATCTTTGCCCTAATCCACTAACGATGAATACATACAAATCAATGAATTCGCGTTGCTACAATGTAAAGATCAATCAAACAATAGATTCCTTTGACTAATCTAAACTAGCAATCAATCAATCCTAAACAATTAGACTAGTTGTACACCTAGCAATTACAAAAGATAATTGAATGAATTGAATACCAAAGATGAGACAATAATTGATAACGAATAATAGGAATAGATCAAACTCACGATATTGTTGATGCGATGCTTCGATTAATAGATCAAGAAATAATAAAATTAGCTCCTCATACAATCCATAAAACCCTTGTGTTCTTCTAAAAAAAATCTGAATATAAATAATACCTAGGGTCGGGGGTTCTTATTTATATAGTCTAGGAAAGAAAACGTAAAATAGAAATATACGGATATAGGAAAATCCGTCTTCGCGGTCCGCCATGAGCCAGCCGCGGACCGCCAAAAGTTCCTGACGCAAATCACCAAGTCGTGATCCGCGGTCCGCCATGTACTGGCCGCGGGCCGCGGTAAGTTTCTGCCTTGATTTTTCAAAAGGCTGTAGATTCTTCGTTACTTATCCGATGAAGGCGTATAACCACTTCCTGGAAAGCTAATAACATGAAGAATCATCTCCAAGTGGTTTCACAGCAAAATTCCAAACGGTTTGAGAGATATGAAGCTTTAAAGTTGATCTTTCTGCAAATCAGCTCCAAATCGCTTCCAAATGAATGACCGCTTCCAAAAGATAGCCAAAACAACCAAAATCGCATAGAAATGTTGTCATGATACCCTAACACAAATTAGACGTATATTACATGATTTTGACTGTAAAAGCCTTATAAAAACCGGCCATATAGAACGTATAAACTGAGCACATCAGCAAATCACTCAACTTAAAGAGATCAACAAATCTTTGTGTGAGTCCAACGCGCAGCTGAAGGAGGACCTGACTGTGGCCCTTGAAAGGGAGAAGGCGTCTCTAGAAAAGGACAAGAACCTGATGCGCCAGCTTGAAAATGCTAAGGGCTACATCAACTTCTGGGCGCACCGCGCATGTGACGCCAAGGCAAAGTTCCTGGCTTCCTCAGACTATGAGGTGCTCCTTAATGACAGGATGGGTGATGTCCGGTTCTCGGCGGTGGAGGCGATGAAGGAGTCCGCTATGGCCGCGTTGAGGGATGTGAATGCGATTTCGGAGAAGCATCCTAAAACATTGGCCCCGGTTGATGTGGCTGCCTTTACCTCTGCTCTGGAGCGTCTCGGCGATCAGTATCTGGCCACCTTTGAGGATCCCGAATATCTAACTAAGGATTTAGAATACCTGACCGCGAAGCGCAGCGGCACCCTCTTTCAAGCGCGGCAAGATCTCTGGTAGCTGCCTGAGTCTATCAATGTTGATGAGGCGCCACCTGCCCCCCGAGCATAGGATACAACCCCGATGGAGTCCAATTGTTATCAACCTCGATGGTGATGGGGATGACGATGACGACGACGACGATGCTGAGGAAGAAGAGGACGCGGCCCGGCCAGCAGGGGATGTTACCACCACCGCCGAGCCTTCCACCTGTACCGCAGCAAACCAAGCAGGGGGTGTAGCCCCTTGAACTTTATATTTATATTTCTAACACTTGTGATTATCGAGAACAATTTCCTTGTTGTTTGTACCACCACAGCCGGCCCGAAAGGGGTGTTTTGGCTTTGGTTGCACCGGTTGCCTTTTTACTTATATGGTCCAGTGTTTGTTCCTTCATCTTTTCCTCGATCTCCCTTCACGTTGTTTCTGTCCTTGTATACTTGTGATAATATGCGATCAAATAACGTCGTCCCCGAAATGGAGGCGGAAATCGCAGCCGAACATCGCCCCTGGAATCGGGCGCGATTTCGACTCGATCAAATAGCGTCGCCCCTGAAATTGGGTGCGAATAATAATAATAATGATAGCAGCTGAATTTCACGTTGGCTTACCTTGTAATAATTTCCTTATAATGATAATATTTTGTACCTGCAGAACAATAACAAACACTAACTCGTTATCTAGGTGCGCCCCTCGGGGTATTAGCCCAATGGTGGAATATTATGGCTCAGCTCATTTTTCGTGGGTTATTACAGCCCATCTTTCGTTCGAATTGAACTCGGATATCAACGAGGGTCGAGCCCGAGACATCGAATTTAACCAATGAAAATTTGGCTCGACTGTCCGGGCCCGGAGATGTAATACCCCGGATTTCAGAGGAGATCCCTGAAAGATTAAGGGCTCATATGAGGTGCTTAAAAGGAATGATAGTGCTACTCATACCAACAAAATCGACTTTCCTTTTAGGAAGCCCATGTGATAAGAACTCCAAAGTTAAGCGTGCTTGACTGGGAGTAATTTCAGGATGGGTGACCTCCTGTGAAGTTTCCCAGGGTGCGCATGAGTGAGGTCAAAGTGCGCCGGAAGGACCCGTGTTGGTCTGTGAGGTCAGCCCACAGCCTGGCAAGCTGCCATAGGTGACTACTCTCGGCTCAGACGATGAGCCGGGGTGTTACAGGAGATCTGGGGGTCTATGTCCCACTTAAACACAGCATCGCAGTTCGACACCCTTGAACTACGGTATCCCCTGATTACTGAGTGCAAGAGCGTAGGCGAACGAATCCGAGCTGGAGATATGTTCGCCGAGGGCCGTTACTTCGGCCCTGCCTCTGGTTGCGGGCCGGGCGATCTCATGGAACCCTATACAACACGCACCTGAACCAGGTATATTTTGGAATTGGGCTTCTTCCCAACCGCGCCCGAGTATTAGTGATACCCAGGTGCGAATTGATACTATTGGTGATCCACAACTGGTCATCCGAGGTGGTGAGGTCCCACCCCGCAGTGGGTATTCACCGTCCGAGTCTGGTGACAAATCCGACTCGGCTTGGCTTCAGCCACTGGCTTGATAGTAATTCTTGTCACGGCCGGTGAAATTCCGAGCTCGGTATAGACTCATTTGCTGAGACCGGTGAAGTTGCGGATTCGGTCAAAATTTGCTCTACAATACTCTATTCTAATTAAAATAGACACATTGAGTGAACGAAAACAACTGGGCCGCAAGCCATTTCATTTATTGAAAATTTAAAATACATGTTTTTGGGTGCGTCTAGCGCTTCACTATTCTTTTGATGAAAAATAAACGACGAACTGAATATGTTACAACTCAACCAATAACCTAAGCATAATATTTCTTGAGGTGGATAATGTTCCGTGGCCTCTTGATAGGTTCGCCGCCAAGCTCTTCCAAGCGAAAGATCTCATCCCTTATCTTTCCAACAATAAGGAAAGGACCTTCCCACTTGGGCTTCAGTTTCCCGCCCGGAACCTCTTTTCCGGTAGTTGCGAGATTTCTCAGCACATAGTCTCCGATCTCAATGCTTCTTGGGCTCACCTTCTTGTTGTAAGCGCGAGCCATGTCTTGTTTCTGTCTCTCCACTCGCAGTAAAGCATTGCCTCTCAATTCAGGCAGCAAGTCCAACGCAATGCGCAGCTCAGACTCATTCTGCTCGGGTTCGTAGGTGCTGATCCGCAAGGACTTAGCTCCCTACTCCACTGGCAATACCGCGTCCGATCCGTAAACGAGCTGGAATGGAGTTTCTCCTGTAGCGCGCTTGGCAGTGGTGCGCATTGCCCACAAGATCCCTGGCAGCTGCTGAATCCATTTTCCTTTGACCCATTCGACCATTTTGCGGAGTGCGCCCACAATCAACTTGTTAGAGGATTCAACCTGACCATTGGCTTGCGGATAGGCAACCGAGGCATAGCAAGTTTTCACGCCATATTCTGCACAATACTCATGGAATGGGTTGCTGTCAAACTGCGAGCCGTTGTCAAGGGTGAAGCAGCGGGGCAACCCGAACTTGGTGAAAATATGCTTCCACATGAAATCCATGGTCTCTGTATCTCGAATGCGAGAGACTGGTTGCGCCTCAACCCACTTGGTGAAATAATCCACTCCAACAATCAGATATCTCTTTTGGCATTGACTGCGAGAAAAAGGACCCACAATGTCAAGTCCTCAACTCGCAAATGGCAGCGGTTCAGTTATGGGTTTAAGTGGGGTTGCAGGTATCGGTCACACTTTTTCATGATCTCGGCCGAGTCGCTCTGCATTGTGGGCCAATAGAACCCAAGCCGTAGAGCTTTACCGGCCATTGTCCTTGCTCCAATGTGGCCGCTGCACTCACCATGGTGGATTTCTTTGAGGATATAATCTCCCTCAATTAGGTCTACACACTTCAGGAATGGATGGGTGTACCCCTTCTTGTACAGCTCACCATTCAGAAGTGTAAACCATTCAGCACGTTTCTTCACCTTTTCTGCCTCCTTCTCGTCTTCTGGCAACTCACCATCCTTCAAGTATGCAAACAGTGGGATCATCCACTCTGGGCTGCGGTTAAGAGCTGCGATGTTCGGAGTCTCGTCAATACTACGCAATGGCAGAACCTTCCACTGTACCACCCTTGGGTTGTCATTGACCGACGAACTAGCCAAGCGCGCCAGTGCGTCGGCCTGCTGGTTCTCTGACCTCGGAATCTGCTCGATCTCGAACACCTCAAAACTCTTGACCATTTCTTTGACTGCGTCCCGGTATCTAGCCATGTGATCTTTGGCCTCAAACTTATCAGTTATTTGTTTGACCACAACAGCCGAATCCAAGAATCCTTTCACATTCTTCGCACCCGCAGCCGCACACATTTGCAGTCCCGCAATCAGAGCTTCATATTCTGCTTCGTTGTTAGTGGCTTCGAACCCGAAACGCAGAGCATATTCAGTCTTATCACCGCTTGGGAGGATAACTACTATGCCTGCTCCGCTGCCGCCAGAATTCGAAGATCCATCAACGTACAACAACCACTGTGCATTTGGTATCGCAAACTCCTCACTAAACATGCACTCTGTGACGAAGTCGGCTAGTACTTGTCCCTTGTAGGCTTTCCTGGATTTGTATTCCACTCCAAATCCCTTCAGCTCGCAGCCCCAACGCGGCACTCGATCGTTCCCGTCGAGGCTTCCCAGTATCTTTTGGAGTGGATAATTAGTCATCACAACAATTTTATGACTCTGAAAGTAAGGCCTCAGCCGCAAACTTGCAATCAACAAACTCAATGCCAGCTTTTCGAGCGGTGGGTATCGCAACTCGGCCCCGGCGAGGGCGTGGCTCACGTAATACACTGGGCACTGTGAGCCCTCGCGCTCGACCACCAGCGCAGCCCCCACTGCTCGCTCTCCCGCAGATAAGTACATCATTACCTCTTCCCCCTCTTTTGGTACCACAATCTTTGGCACCTTAGTCAGATACTACTTCAGTTCTAGGAAGGACTTCTCGGCCTCGTCATTCCACTCAAATGTCTTGCGCTTTCGGAGTGCATCAAAAAAGGGTAGGTAGCGGTCAGCTGATTTGGCGATGAATCGGCTGAGTGCCGCCACGCAACCAATCAACCTCTGCACATCTTTGACGCACCGAGGGGAAGGCATATACAAAATGGCCTTTATCTTCTCCGGGTTTGCGTCAATGCCGCGCTCACTGACCAAGAAACCCAGGCATTTCCCCGAATGCACCCCGAATACACACTTCTTGGGGTTCAGCTTCATATTGTACTTCCTCAAAGTAGCAAAAGTTTCACTCAAATCTTGTGTGTGGTTCGCAGCCAACGCACTCTTCACTATCAGGTCATCCACATAGGCCTCCATGTTGCGCCCAATTTGCCTCTCAAACACCTAATTGACTAACCTTTGGAATGTCGCACCCGCGTTCTTTAACCCAAAGGGCATCACGCGATACATGTATACTCCTAGCGGAGTGACGAATGCGGTTTTTGGTCTATCCTCCTCCTCGAGGGGCACTTGATGATATTCTGCATAGGCATCCATGAAACTTAAGAGTCCATGGCCCGAAGTTGAATCAACTAATCTATCCATGCACGGCAAAGGCTGGCCATCCTTCGGGCACGCTTTGTTTAGATCAGTGAAATCAACGCACATGCGGCACGACCCATTGAGCTTTTTAACAAGCACAACGTTCGATAGCCACGTCGAGTATAAGCATTTTTCGATGTAACCAGCCTTAAGGAGCTTACCAACTTCCTCCTTAATCGCTTCGGACCTTTCTGTCCCAAAATGTCTTCTCTTCTGGTGAACTGGTTTGATTTTTGGGTCTGCATTCAGCTTGTGTGTAATGACTGCGGGATCGAGGCCCCGCATCTCCTCAACTGCGAATGCAAACACATCTCTATACTCTTTGAGCAACGCGACCAGTGGATCTCGCTCTTCCACTGCGAGATTCCGACCAATGCGTACTGCTCTCTCCTCATTACCTTCTTGTAAAGCCACTTCTTCTGTCTCCTCGTGGGGTTGGGTGGATCCTTCCAGCCCATGACGCGCATCCAAAGTCTCAATGGAGTACGTCATCGCAGCCGGGACGGTTTCACCATCCCTCTCTTTCCTCTTCCTGGAAGGTTGGTCTTCGGGTGCGGCATCCTCGAGGTTGACCATCAGCGGCCGCAGCCCCGCGTGATAACATTCTCGAGCTGTTTTCTGATCGGTTCGTATTATTGCCGGCTTCCCGTCATCGGTGATATATAGCATTAAAAGTCCCAAAATAAACACCAAACCAACCACTTCATTTAACATCAGCCTCCCAATTACCACATTGTATGCGCAGGGAATGTCAATGATGATGAATTCTACCATTGCGGTCCTCATCGCACTCTCAGTACCAATGGCACCAGGGAGTCGGACCGAACCTAGCGGGTAGATTGTCTGCCCGCCGAATGCGACAATAGGATCATGCAATGGCTTGATATCCTTCCTCGTGTATCTCAGCTTCAGCAAACATTCCAAAGTCATTATATCTACTGAGGATCTTGTATCCACCAGGCATCTTCTTATGTCCTTGTTCGCCACTCTTATGGTGACCACCACCGGATCATCATGTGGTGTACGAACCTCAGTGATATCAGACTGCTTCAAAGTGATATCAGGAATCCTTATCGGCCTCGTCTGCGGAGACGCAATAGAATTGATAAAGTTCTTCAAATTTTTTCCTTTCGTCCACGGTGACTTGGTCCACCGCTGGCGAAGCCACCTGAAATTGTGTTTATCACACCGGGACTGTGTTCCCTATCTCCTCCTTTGGGTGGTCGCGGCCTACTCGCAGGCCAACCATTGTTGTTGTTGCGGTTGTTGTAGTTGTCGCGGCCCTGCCACTGCTGTTTATACATGTCCCGCTGCCCTCGCAGCCGGGTCAAGTATCTCTGCAACCTTCCATTGTCAGCTAGATTATGACACACATCTTCCAAATTAGGGCAGTTTCGGGTACTGTGCCCGCTCTCCATATGGTATTCACAAAATTGCTGCATGTTGACCCTATCTGCGTCACCATTGGCTTTGGTGCCGGCAACATCTCATCATCCTTGATCGCCATAAAGATTGTTCTGATCGATGTATTGAATCGACCTGGGTTGCGCAAGCCGTTGCTCGGCCGGCGCACAGACAGGAAGTCCTGGCTCTTGTTCTGCGCCACCACAGTCGCCTTCTCTTTGCGTCCCGAGCTATTTACCAATGAGGCATTCACATGCGCAGCCACTCTCTGATATGCGCTCACCATGGTCTTGGGCTCTTTCGCAACCAAGTCATATTTGCATCTACCTTCTGTCATTCCCATGATCAACGCCGCAACCCCCGCCTCATCAGTAAGGTTGGTCACGTGCGTTGCATTCATGCGAAATCTCTGGATGTACTCGTCCAGAGATTCGTTGTCTCCTTGTTTCACAGTGGCGAGATGGATGGATGTCTTCTTCCTAGTCTTGCTGGTTACAAAGTGGCTGATAAGTGCCTATTTTATAGGTACTTTTAGGGTATTTAAGTATAGTTTATAGTGTATATATAATAGTTTTAGTCTAATTTATTTTGTAAATAAGTTTTATTTGAGGATATTATGCTTTGGGTATTGTTTTGTTGTTTTATATGATTGTAGGGGCATTTTGGTCATTTCACATGTTGGACCACGCGTGCCGGAGTGCTCGGAGGTAGTGCGAGTGTTCGTGAGTCCGTATACCAAGTTTGATAGCCATCCGACAAAGAATTTAGAAGAAAAGAGCATTTTGAGATTTAGCACAGCCGTGCTTATTTTGGCGCGCCCGCGCCAAATGGTCAGAAACTTTTCTATTTTCATTGTTGAGATTTGGCACGGCCGTGCGACTTTCAGCACGCTCGTGCAAATGGACATCCGGGTGGTTACTACAATTGAAGAGAGAGATGTTTTTAGTTATTTTTAGTTTCTTTTCTCCTCTTCCACCCCTATTCCCTACACATTATAAATACTCATTGTAATCCTCATTAGAATGGGGGGGATCTTATTTTTATTTTTTTTCATATTACATTTTAGAAACATCAAAACTCTCTAATTTCCTAGAGGTTGGAGATATTGTTGTTGTACTTTGAAGATTGAAGTTTAATATCATATTGAAGATTTCTCTTGCAACTTTTGATCATTCTACACCATTGTCAAGACTAAGCATTTCTTTCCCTCATCCTTTATTTATATCTTTCATAATGATTGTAGAATTAATCATGTGTAGTGAGTAGATTCTTAATTTCCTAGAATTAGAGACATGTAGTATATAGTTTAATATGTAGAACTTTGTTCATCTTTATTATCGTGTCATGTCAATGCATTCTTTGTTGCTCTTCATGCTTATGAATATGGAGACGTCTATGTTTGTGAGATTATAGTTAATTGAGAGAAGGACGTAGCAGTGAATCTTAATTAGCGGAACCACAATGAATGCACTAGATTGATTAATCACGAGAGTAGTTTAATTGTCTAGGGGTGGTCCTTTAGTGGAGATTACGCGGAATTGACATTGTTCTTAATGGGTTTAGATTAGCGTAAGTGACCATCGAGAGATAGGCCTTCCTAATCTAGGCACGCGTACTAAACCTTGATCGTGAGAAGTTAGTACAATATAGCGTAACACCCTTGAAACTTGACATGAAATTGGTTGTATGAACTTGGTCTATGTGTTAGATTATTATTGCATTGATCTACTTCTAGGAAAGCTATCTCATAAATTTCATTCATCATTTAGATTATAGTTATAGTTAGATTTTAGTCATTCAATTACAATTCCCAATTTTATAGTAACTTATATATTTTAGTCTAGTTTAAGCAACTCTAATCATTGTAACATTGTCCTCGTGGGATACGACCCGTATTTGCCGAAGTATTACTACAACATACATCGTGCACTTGCGGTATATAGCAAAATTGCTATCAGTGGCCGGCAAACTTCCTTCTCAATTCTCTCCATGAATCAATATTGTTTGGGGGTAGCTGGTCAAATCACCTCTGCGCTATTCCGCTTAATGTAGACGGGAACAGCTTGCAGATGGTGGGTTCGTCCATGGTCAGGTAACTGATATTATGCAGATATGACGAGATGTGATCGTGCGGGTATCCTACCCCATCGTACTCAGTCATTTTGGGCTTCTTAACGCCTGGCGGCTTGTCTGCGATTAGGATCCAACTTGTGAATGGGAGTCACAAAGCAGTGTTGAACGTCCTCGATGACCACAACCCTGGTATTTGTAACTTGCCTCACCCTCGATTTTGGACTCGCTCTCACTACAGCTTCGCGTCCGGGTCCTACCTCTGCGAAGTGGACTCCGGGGCTGCTCACCGTGATGATGCTGGTGGTCGTGCTGAGATTGAGTCTTTGGCTGTGGTTGCGACCGACGGGTGAGGGCTACACCTCGTGTGGGTGGAGTAGACCGGGACCATATCCACAGGGGCGCGTTGCGTCGCCCTGGATCCAGCCGTAATCTGTCAAACACCGATACCCGATCCTCCTCTACTATACCCTTGCCTTTCTCCATCGCAGAAAATTTCTTGTAGGACGCTTGGGGTTGCTCTTTCTGTCTTTTCTTCTCTCTTTCCTTCTCTTTCCGCAACCTTTCCTCTTCCTCTTTCTTCTTTCTTTCCTTCTCCTCGCGCGCCTTCCCCGCATCGATGATGAGACGCGCGTCCAAGAATCTAAGGTTGGATTGCCTCTGCGCCTCCTTTGCGCGTGCCACTGCTCTGCGGATGCGCACTGAGGGGCACGCCCTCTTCTTCCCCCTCTTCGCCCCTGAGGATCCTGGTTGCGACTGAGCCGAGACCGATGGCACCTGCGCACTCGTCTCCTTTCGGAATGCCGCCATCCGGGCATCCAGATTCTCCATCATCTCCTTGCGAAGCTCTTCTCTGACTGCGGATACCCGAGCTTTGAAAGCCGCAGTGCCTTGGCTATCCGTCTCCGTCTCCTCCTCGTCTGTATAATCCATCTCGTCTTCGTCCTCGACGACGTAACCTCTACGGTGACGCTCGTCTTCGATGGTTGCGGGAGGAGGGGGGCGCGCAGCTTCAACTGCCTTTTGTCTTTCCGGGGGTCGAGTGGGTGCGGTTGCGGTAGACGCAGCCGGCCCCAATAACTCACCCGTCACTGGGTCGCAACGGCCAATGATTGGGTTGTCACCAGGGGGTGGCGCACCCGTATGTACAGTGGCCGCATTTGACTTGTCAACCTTCTTCCGCGTCTCGGCTAGCATTTCTATCGCAGTCAAAAATGTTCAACTCGCAAGCAAAAATTCGGACTTCTCCGATCTATCCCCACAGACGGCGCCAAATGTTGGTGTGAGTTCGACTTCGGGATAGACGGGGTCCAAATCTTTGTCCTGCGCAATGAACAAACAGTCAAGGGGGGCCCGGTTTTACCCAGGGACGCCCCTCCGACGGTCAAGTCAGTACTGGGTGCGGTCGAGAAATTGGGTACCGAGAATCACTTATCTCAAGAATAGCAATAAATGGCTTAGGAGAACTAAAAGTCAGAATCCCCCTTAAGTGAGGGAAAAGAAGGGGTATTTATAGTGGAGGAGGTACCCTCAAGGAATACTCCTAGGGGTCCCCCCTTCATCTTGACCCTCCATTCTCTTGACATCCAACGGATGAGATTTGCTGGATATTAAGGACATCATTGGGCTTTATCAAGGGCATTGGGCCTTCTTTCCCAAGGGCTGTGGTCTCACTAATAAAATGAACCCCAACACAACTTGTATATGGCTTGTCTCGATTCAAATCCGCATATTCCCACCCCCCCCCCCCCCCACAATCACATCAATAGTTGCTCCTATGTGCCAGAGAAAAAAAAAAGTTGGCACTTCCAGAGGATCAAGGTTTATCTAACAGTTATGTTGTAAACTTGTCAAAGAGTTGTTTCGAATTCATATCTTCGTATTTTCACCCCCACAATATCAACTACTTCAATGTACCAGAAGTTAGCACTCCCAGGGTTTCCGCGGTATAGTGCGTTAAGAATATTTAGAAATTTTGGAAAAAGTGGTCAAAATATCAAAAACAGAAATCTAATCCAACCATTTTAATCAGATTAAAATGGTTGCGTAAAAAAATTGGCTAACTTTTGTAAGAGGTCCTGGTTGTCAAATAGCATCATATCATAATCATATTACATACCATATTACATACTCCGTAACTAGTTTGCATGTCCTATTATATTCTTTATACTTGGAAAATTTGTGGAGAACCACCTTCAACTTTCACCATTTTTTGGGGAACCACCTTATTGATTTTTTTTTGTGGAGAACAACCAAATATAAACAAAACCAAGGGGTAGAACCACCTCCTTACCCAAACACCCACCCAACACCTCTAACCACCACGCATCACCACCCGTCAACAACAACCACCACCTTAGCTACTCTCGACACCCCCAACATGGTCGTCGATCGCCGATTACCATGCTTCTAGCACTCGGAAACCGAGAGGAAAGAGAGGATGGAGGGAGAGATAAAATGGTCGTGGAGAGTGGAGGACATGGAGCCGGGGAAATGTGGTGGTCGGCGTAGCCTTGTCGGCGGTGGGTGGTGGCAGTGGCGGCAAGAATGGTGGTGGCTAGTAGTCGTTAGAGGTGGTGAGATGGTGGTTTGGGTAAGGAGGTGGTTCAACCATTTGGTTTTGTTTATATTTAGTGGTTCCCCACAAATTTATTTTAATATGGTGGTTTCCCAAAAAATGGTGAAAGTTGGAGGTGGTTTCCCACAAATTTTCCTTTATTAAAATGTAAGTTTAACCATTTTTACAACATTATTAGCCTATTACTCTATTAGGAAGGATTATTTACCAAAACGGCTATTTTAGTAAAAACTATTTACCAAAACGACCATATCCTATAATTAATTTCCAAAATGACTATTTTCTCTCCAAATTTCTTTTTATGGTCCTTTTTATATTGATAAAAAAAAAACATAAAAAAAAAAAAAAATTAAGCATTTTTATTTCTCTAATTAATTCCTCAAGCTTTTTTTTTTTAAGAAACATCCATTGATATCCAGTCGAACCACCACATCACCCTCCCTTTATCTGCCCCCACACTGCTACCCACACAGCCGAACCACCATATCACCCACATCCCCACCATGCCCCAATCCAAACGGCGCCGACCGGTTGACCCCTGTGACCGACACTCGTTGCAGGTGTACGATTGTTTTGTTGGGGCATAAAGGAGAGGAAGTTGATGAAATGAACGGGATGTGGAAATGGGGGGCTGGTAGCGATGGTGGCGGAGGGGATGGCCGGACGACCCCGAAGTCTGGTTGTGTCGGCTGTTAGTGGTTTTGGCGGGGCAAGCCTGGGGGTGGGGATGGGGGAGGGGGTTGGGGTTGGGGTTGGGGGCGAAGGAGGGATAGGGGTTGTTTGGGTTGAATTTCAATTTAACATTTTTTTTAATTAATAAAAGGAAAATTAGAAGAAAATGTTTATTGTTTATGTTACTATTTAGTCATTTTGGGAATTTCTTTTTAATATTCATGTTTTTTTATTAATAAAAAAATGGACCAAAAAAAAAGGAAAATTAGAGAGGAAATAGTATTTTGGGAATTAGTATTAGGATATGGTCGTTTTGGTAAATAGTTTTACCAAAATAGCCTTTTTGGTAAATAACCCCTATTAGGAATAGGTGTCTGCAGAAAAATAGCCAAACCAAAACCCTATCTACTCGGACCGAACCGATAAAATGGTGGTTAGGGTCGTAACTTTGTGTGTATGCGGTTAACGTTTTAATTTGGTTGTGTGTACTTTCTCTATAATATTGTGCTTTATTTCATAGTACAGATTTGTGCACTGTACCATCATAATAAACTACAATTTCTAGTTTGTGGTATAGTACACTACTCCGTTCCTTTCGCTGCTTTACACAAGATAACTCGAGTAAAATTGAAAAAGTTTCAATCAAAGTCTATACCCAATTCACCGCCTATTGAATACATCTCGCGACATGACTATTCAGCGGGATTCATCGTACACGGACTATAATCACGAACTATTCCAGACTTCCTTGTCTATTATCTATCGAGCTGCGTCAAAGATTAATTGATTTACGGACCATTTATTACAAAAACATTTCTACTTAAGGGGAGTGGCAGATGGGCTTAAAAGACACTCAAACATGAATGTCATCCTTCAGACTACCCTAATCGGGAGACGTGTGTAGTAAGGGCTTTAAGAAACCCCGAAATCATCTCAGCTCAGACGAGGCACTTCAAAGTTGTCTATGGTAAAATTTTGTGAATAGTTGACTACTTTTTTATAAAAACGTCAAAAATTGCCTAAAACCAAACTATATAAATAATCCATGTTTTTTGGTCTAAAAGAGTCTCTGAAACAATATGGCTCATACTTATAAACCTGCTTATACGACTCTCCGTTGTGAGACACACACATTGGTCTTCAGACTAAACATAGAGAGAATGCACACGGATGAGCCAAAATAAAAATTGATTCGAGAATCGAACTGAATGACTCCTACTTCACAAAATAAGAAGTATGAACAATTTATCCGTCATTTTAATTTATTTCATTATATCCCAAAAACCAAAAAATAATTAGTTTTTGGCGTCATTGAAAATGAAAAGCATGGCCAAAATTACGATATCATGCGAAAATTTGATCGTTCGAAAACCAATTGTTTTTTGTAGTACGAATTGAAGTAGTAGTGGACACAATCTTATTCATCATCAAATACTTCATGATAGCGAAAGACTTGGAGTTGTTATGGGACTCAATTGGATGAAAGATCATGATCAGAATAGGCATGACTTTGTTATCTTATGTGATTGTGAGCTGGTAGTACATGAGATTGGAAATATCAAAAATCTTATGGATAGATTAGCTAATATCTATTTGAAATGAAGAGAGATCGGGACAGAACACTATGCGAGTGTCGTGGCAGTCAACAAGAGGCACAACAAGGTTGCGGATCACGTGATCGACGAGGAATGCGAGAGTGATTCTTTCGCAGACATCTTTGCAGACTATTGATGAGTTTGAGCAAGTGATCGTGGAGGTTTAATTTCAAACATTGATACATATTACATACATATTGATACATATTGTAATATAACTAGCATCATCACAAGTATATGAAATGACAAATTAAATGAGAGTTCATCAATGTTTGTTTGTGTACCACCAAACACCTTTGTTTTGTTGATCATTCTCGTCTTTCTTCACATAAGCGCATTCTCTAGCTTCCCTCCAGAGTGCCTTCAATACTGGAGTCCGATCGATCTGATAATATTTCCCCAAAATCGGCTTAATCGCTAGATTAGCCTCCATAGCATGATAATGAGGCATGCTGGGGAACAAATGGTGAGCAACATGCGTGTGTGATACGTCATGGAACACCTTGTTCAACACTCCAAAATCGCGGTCCATTGTACAAAGAGCACCCCTCATCCACTCGAATTCGCTCGAGTCGAAGTGAGGTATTGAAGCATGAGTGTGGTTAAGAATCGTAATCAACACAATAAATCCATTCACAACAATCATAGGCCCGCCGTACACCAACATTACCCACGTAAAACTCTTTGCCAATGTAGCGCGGAGAATCGCATATAACACAGCTAAAAACCCGACATCGGTGATGAATATTTGTATCCTCTCGGATTTAGAGAAGATTGGGCTATACGGGTCGAAATGTGAGGTTATCATTTTGTTGTATTTTTTGCCGTAAATGTTGAAAATGAGGTACATAGGGAAGCCGAGGGTAAGTGTGATGAAGACGGTAAAGCCCCGACCCGGCGGGTGGTCGAAGTATTTGGAGAACCATTTAAGGGAGTCTTCTTTGGCAGGGAGGTACACCTCGTCGTTCTCCATTGAGTTGGTGTTAGCGTGATGGCGACGGTGGCTGATTTTCCATGAAAAATACGGCACAAGGAGTGCCGAGTGTAGGATTAGGCCGACCGTGTCGTCGAGCCATTTGTAGTTGCTAAATGCGTTGTGGCCGCACTCGTGGGCTATGACCCAGAGTCCGGTCATGACGCAGCCTTGGACAAACATGTAAATTGGCCAAGCTATGTAGGTTAGCGGTTTTGAAAGGAGGGCGTCGATGTAGGTGGTGGCGGCGTAATAAAGAAGGTAAACAATGATGAGGTCGGATATAAGGTAGGACGATGAGCGTAGGAGTGAACGGTTAAAACAGTGTGGTGGGATTGCTTTTTTGAGTTGCTTGAATGTGAAGGGTGGTTTCTCAATTGGCGCTCTTTGCATAGCTAGGGCTCTCCCTCCTGCTCCCATTATTGTTGTTGCTAGCTAGCGTAACCTGTAATGATAATTAAAAGAAATAAATTAAATAATAATGTTGATATTAAACACAAACTTGCTAATATATAATCGGAACTTGAATTAAAGATTAACGATGTTTGCTATACACGACACAAGATGTCTCAAGAACGAGCCACATACGTAAGTACGTCTATGAGAGAAAAATAATGGAAATGAAAAGTGCCGAGCAAAAGATGAAGAGTGAGTGACTCTGCTCTCTTCACTAGTGAATCTTCCGTTGTTATTTATAAGGAAAATAGTAGGAATGTATACGTAGATAAATTAAAAAAGTGTTTATATTTTATTTTTTTTGGTACAGAAAAGTTTTTATATTTAGTTTGTAATAAATTAAATGAAATGTGTTGTAAAAAAATTTGCATAAATTTGGAAATAATTAGATTTGAAGAAAGGGTGAAAATTAAGGAGTAATGATTTTGGAAACAAATCCAATTATATTGTGTTTCCATTGCAGATTAATAACTTCTTTCATTTACTGTCATTGACAAAAATTTACTGCAATTTGTTTAAATTTATTGCACAATTAAATTAATTACTATCTATAAAATTTATTTAATGCACTTGATTTATATCGGTTGAATTGTAAATAATTTTCAGCGTATCTATATATAGGCTCCTAGGAGAGGATCAAGGTTAGCTTACTGGTTAGGAACTCAACCTACTTGGGGGATGTCCCGGGTTCAAATTCTCATACCCCCACCCCCGCAACATTAGTTGCTCCTATATACCAAAAAAAAAAAAAAAAAAAAAGGCTCCTAGGATAATCATATTTATAATACGGAGTACTACATTATCGCAAATTATACACTACATAGTACATACTAAGGGGACTGAAATTTGATTTGAAAATTCGTGAGAGGAATAGTATGTCGCCTTGACTTTTCTCGCATATCTTTTGTCCTAGCTCTACCCTACCTTATTGGTTTAATTTATGGTAGAACAATCACAAACACTTCTTTTTATTATGAATCCACTAGCAGAAATTTAATGCATAAGCAATGTGTATTGCTTAATAATCTCATATTTGAATTACTCAATCTTTCCATTTTGCAAATTGCTAGAGGTTTACAATGTAGACACAATTAATTTGTCTATAATGTAAAACTGAGTTAGAAGTAGTAAAATTGAGATAAGAGTAGTAAAATTAATTGTAATGGAAAATTCAGGTAGTAAAATTAATTGTGTGGGTAATAAAATTTTGATTGTGTAGTAAAATTATTGCTAATTATAGACACTTTTGGGTGTCTACGGTGTGGACCTCTAGCATTGTGCATTTTACCAAGTTCCAACGCTTCTATGGTACCCCGGGGGTAGCATTCTATTCATACCCCCCGGCCTCATTAGCTGCTGTGTTCAATTTATTATGCAGCCCAAACATAAGCTCAGAGGCCCAAATTCCACTTTCTTTCCCCTTCTTTATGCAGCGGCCCAAATTCGGGTCACCCCCTCACTCTTCTCCTCCTTTATGCATTAGTCCAAAGCCCAACTCAATTACATATAATCAAATAAAACCAAAATAAATCAAAATCCCTTACTCTCTCTCATCCCCTCTCCCCACCCACGACCCACCTCATCCTCGCCCCGTCCCCTCCGCCAGCACACCCAACCACCACGACCACCATATCCACCACCACCATCCTCATCACCTCGAGACCTCTAACGCAACCCCCACCCCGCGCCGTCACTACTCCTCTTCTCCTTTGCCATTTTCTATATTTCTTTTCCTTCTCTTTCCTCATTTTTATCCTTCTTAGGCGATACTCAACATTTCAGGGTTTTGGATGTCCGTGTGAGGAGGGGCGGTGGGCAGAAATCATTGGGAAAGAGAGTGGGAAATGAGGCTTGTGCTAGTGGCCGACCGCGCCTAAGGTGACTGGGTGGTTGTCGGGGTGGGAGGGAGATAGAAAAAAAAAATCAATTTATCACAAAACATAAAATCATTTTCATCTCATAATTGGATTACAAAATTAGATAACAATATTACATCATTTTAAAATGAATATAAATCCTTTTATAACCAAATTAGATTCTTATAAAACATGAATAAACTTTGAAACAAAAAGTAACCATTTTGAAACAAAAAGCAACCATTCCAAAACAAATATGACCCATTCTAGAACAAAAAGCAACTATTCCTGAAAAAAATATCATTCATTCCAGAACAAAAAGCAACCATTCTAGAACAAAAGTCGTACATTTCAGAACAAAAACCAACCATTCCAGAACAAAAAGTAACCATTTTGAAACAAAAATCAACCATTCCATAACAAAAAGCAACCATTTTGAAACAAAAAACAACAATTTTGAAACAAAAAGCAACCATTATTCCATAACAAATATGACTCATTCCAGAACAAAATGCAACCATTCCAAAACAAAAATCATTCATTCCAGAACA
This sequence comes from Spergularia marina, assembly GCA_963680865.1. Taxonomy (NCBI): domain Eukaryota; kingdom Viridiplantae; phylum Streptophyta; class Magnoliopsida; order Caryophyllales; family Caryophyllaceae; genus Spergularia; species Spergularia marina. The sequence goes on along the minus strand of OY804545.1, from coordinate 30,277,037 downwards.
AAAAAACAACCATTCTAGAACAGAAGTCGTACATTCCAGAACATAAATCAACCATTTCAGAACAAATAATAACCATTTTGAAACAAAAAGCAACCATTCCAGAACAAATATGACCCATTCCAGAACAAAAAGCAACCATCACAGAACAAAAATCATTCATTCCAGAACAAAAAACAACCATTCTAGAACAAAAGTCGTACATTCCAAAACAAAAACCAACCATTCCAGAAAAAAAGTAACCATTTTGAAATAAAAATCAACCATTCCAGAACAAATATGACCCATTCCAGAACAAATAGTAACCATTTTGAAACAAAAATCAACCATTTCAGAACACATATGACCCATTCCAGAACAAAAAACAACCATTTCAGAACAAATAACTATTCATTTCAGAACAAAGACCATTCATTTCAGAACAAAAAGCAATAATTCTAGAACAAAAGTCGTACATTCCAGAACAAAAAGCAATCATTCCGGATTAAAAACAATCATTCCAGAACCAAAAATAACCATTTTGAAACAAAAAGCAACCATTCCAGAACCATTATGACTCATTCCAGAACAAAAATCATTCATTACAGAACAAAAAAAACAAAAAACATCCATTAGATTTAGATATGATTTGTTCTATAACGATTTTTATGTTCTATATTGATTTGTTTTGTTTGTAAATTATAATGATCTATTTTTGTCGTGTAATGATATGTTTATGCTTTTTACTGATCTGTTTATGTTAAAAAATGCTTTATTTTTGTTCTAAAATAACTTGTGTTCTAAAATGATCTGTTTTTATTCTAAGATGACCTATTTATGTTTTTTAATGATTTATTTTTAATGAACTTTTTATGTCTATTAATTGCTTTTATGATCTCATTAGTTATGATGAATAATGATTTAATTTTGTTATATAATGAACTCCAACCACCACGCACTACACATTTTGCAAATAGCCGATGGCCGATTCTACCACCACCACCGTGACTTCCTGCCGCTGGAGGCGTGCGTCGGCGGTGCTCTTTCGCCGGCGGGAAGCTGGGCAGGTGGGGGCGGTCGTGGTCTCGTGGTGGTCATCAGGAGAAAGAGAGAGTGGGGAAAATGGGAGGAGAGAGAATGTGTTTATGTTTTGTTAGGAGAGTGGGATTGGGTTTCAGTTTTTTTTTAGGGTGATTGGGCTTCAGTTTCTTTTTTAGAGTGATTGGGCTTCAGTTTCTTTTTTTAGGGTAATTGGGCTCTAATTGATACGACCCATAGAATTATTTAGTTAGGCTCTGAATAAATCACTGGACTGATTTCTAGTTATAGGACGGGGGTACCATTCTTTTAGTACCCCGAGGTACGATAGTATATGCGCTTTTGTTACGGCTTACGGGTTTAATTTTGCGTACAATGTCAATTAATAAGAGGGTTACGAAGGAGTGAAGCCGGCATGGACGAGGGTTAGCTTTATGTATTACATGTCAAGAGAAGAGTTTATGTTCGTATTAGATGCACTCGAGTTTGTGGCGCCTTATGGCCATAAGTTTCTTCCGTTTTATGACCTCGACTGGAAGAACGGAAATTGGAGCGTGAATGAGACGGTTTTCAAGAGAGCCGTTACAGGGAAACATAATACTACGAGTGCCCGGAATCATGGTGATATGTCGGAATTAGCCGGTTTTATGAGAGAGCTGAATTTGAGGAGCAACTCCAAGCAAGGAAGGGCAATGATGCATTATCTTGTACTAAAGATAAATGCTTTACGAGTCAGTATGCGTATGCGTCGTACATCGACACTGCAGTGAACATTGCTTCCCTGCTGCCCATGTATTATCAGCAAGGAAGAGTAGTAGTTCCCAAAGACTTGTGCAACACTGAAGTGGCTTTCATGATCTAAAAAAAAAACTGATCATCATGTCTGTAATATTTGTATAGGTTTTCATGTACACGATGACACGAAAAATGTAATAATTATATTTCTATTGTTATAGAACCGTTTCGAGAATAACCCTGATGACCATCAACCTGAGGCTGAGAGCCTAAGATAGCGAGCCCATTATTCGCAGATTAACCAGAAACTCAATGTGTCTTCTCCTCTGACACGAAACAAACATAACCTGCACCAAACTCTCAAACCGCAGACATGAGCTGATGGAAGACCTCAATCACGGTGTAGTATCTTCAGTATGAATCAGACAGTGCAGCACTGTAAAACAGAGTAATTACGGAAGAGCTCAGATCAAATTTTGAGAACGTCCTAGTGGTTACGACAACTGCATACAATGCAACATCAAGCACCCGGTGCATGAGAGTCAAAACACGAGATTACACAATCAAAGTTTGAGTGCCATACTGATTCAAAATCGCATTTCTGGCCTACAAATGAAATCACATCAAGGGAAACCAGGGTACATGAGCTTAGTGCAGCATCTGAAAGCCCCCACTGCTCTACGATCAATTGTCTCAAATTTTGCCAACTAGACCACCCGAAAGATGCTCTTCTGGTAAATCTTCTCAAGCATCCAACTCAATAAAATCAGGTGGAAAAATCAGCTGATAATCGAAAAGTAGCTCATTATCACATCTATCAGCCTGAGACCAGAGTACTTACACTAAAAGTAAGACGATAAACCCAACACTAGTATGATCCCCCCACAATCAAAATAGTGTTCAGATAGGGTCATCATCGTTCTTGCGAACCAATAGTCACTTTTGAGGCCAACAAAACCAAACACTTTCAGGTGGTTTCTTCTGTTTAAAGGAGGCAATGGTGTTCAAACTCAGGCACAATCATCCTACAACAGTACGTGCTTGGGTGTCTAACTCAGCTACTTCTCAAAGCATGTCGGCCTAAAACAAAGTTTCATGTGTCATTGTCCGACACCCCAAACTACCTATGAAGCAGGCATCAATCAAACACCTCGAATTTCTTAGATTGGTGAACTCCAGTGAGGTAGCATTTAGAGACTCCTGCACTGTGATTTACACCCAAAACTAAAGGGAACAGCAACAGGTCCGAGAAATTGGAAACTTTAAATTCTTTGGGTCACATTACCAAGCAGTAAGGGAAAAGCCACTATGATTAAAAATAGCAATGCCATCTGATATGCTGCAAACTCCAAAAAACAGCTACCATGACCAAGTTCCTACAGCCCTTTGAGAGAAAGAAAGGGTTCACAGAAGAATAAGCAACTCCTTCCACATGCTTTATCCCGTTCACTATAATTCCAATGAAATTCCTTACTCTTCTTTAAGTGGAGACCCTACGACTAACTTATAAACCTAAAAATCCATCATCTGAACCAAAGAATCATATATGAGAACTCTGCAGAACTGGTAAGGCCACACTTCAATCCAAATCCAATTCAAGGATGGTAATCTTAGCAACATGTGATTACATGTTCATGAATAACTTTACGTTGAATATAAATATAAGCTTAGTTTGTGTTGACAGAAAATCCAAACTCCAAAAACAGATGATAGACTGACAGTCCTCAGAACGATCATCAACCTCAGGAGACTAACACTCAAAATCTCAATTCTAGGTGAGAACAAGATTAGCACCTCGAGGATTCTACTGACCAAAAATGTAAACTTCCAATGGTACATAAAAATTGTCCGGCCTCCTAGATCTGAAGATTCGAGCACTGGGAGAGAGCCCAGCAACTCTAAGAGCAAAGAAGTAACAGACAATAAAATTATATGGAACCTAACATCTCAATTGATTAACGCAGACCAAACTAGATCTACTAAGTTCAACAGCAAACTAGTGACCTTCAAATCTGCAATACACACAAAAAGAAATAGAATAAAAAATTTAAAAAAAAAAAAAACCTCTAAATGAATGTAAAGATTATACACAAGCTATAGAACCATACTTCAGGGACCAAATCCAAAATTGATGGTTAGCATGATGTGCAAAAAATTGATCAATATAAAAGCTAAACACTTGTTGCAGAGAGACACGCAAAGTAACTCTACAAACACAAAAAGAAAAAAAAAAAAAAAAAGAGATAAACACAGGCAAACATGAATAAACAAATTTACCACGGCAATGAAAGAGTCTGAAGGTGTTACAGTATCCAACAATACGAAAATGATCCTACCCTCTTGTACTCTTCACAATCATCTTCTTGAGTGGAGGATGTATCCACAAAATCACTATATTCCATTGCACGTGAATAGGAGAAAAAGGTGGACTCACTTGTACGATGTTATGTCTCTGAACCTTCTTCTTCGACAGTTGGAAGTCCAGTCTCTCTAGTAAAGGCTGGATTAAGGAACTTTGCAACAAAAGCCCACAACTTGTACACGTCCTGAAAGTCAGACAGGAAACTAAGAGACGCAGTGACAACCTCCACCCTGAAGAAGCCACTTTTCCCGTCAAAACGACCATTTGCCATTGGCTTGCACAACGTGGTATCTGCGATGTTCAATTCCCCACTTGAAGGCCCGGCACCATCCATGATCCTTATATGGCTGAGAATGCCAACACCAAGACAGATACCATGTGCTTCACCAAGCCTTTGGACAACTTCGGGATTGATGAGCCCCCTGTTTCTGCTCCTCACATTGAATGCCACGGAAGCACCTCTTTCGTATTTAATCTTAGGGCCATATATTTGGACTAGAGGCACTGTGTTCTTTTCATCTGGGCCAGGGAACCTTAATTGAAGTAGCGAGGTCACAAGCCAATTAATTAAAAACCGCAATCTTGAGGTAGTTCTGTTGAGACCCAACATGTTTATATGATCCAAATGCCGGCAAATTATCTCTGGTTCTCTCCTATCTGATTCTTGATCATCTGCGTAATCATCATCGCTATACTGATCGTCATCAAGATTGCTAGCAGAAGTCTCACCAGCTACCTCCAAGGTATGACTCTGTAGCTCTCTGTGATTGTCTTCTGTACTGAAAGACACCCGCCTTCCTTTACTACCATGATCATCTTCCTCGAAGCATACAACTCTGCCACCAGCAAATCTATTTCCATCCCTCCTTCCCAGTAGCCGGAACTCACCTTCTGTTTCTCGTCTTATAGCACTTTCTTTTGTTTCCGATGTGATGCAATCCTTGTAAGCAGATCCATTTACTGAAGACCTCAAGGAAGCTTTATTGTTTGGCATTTCATCTTCAAACTCTTCTTCAATTTCGTGAACAGGCCTTATGTCCTCATCAATCTCGTAGACATTTTCCATACCACGTGAAACTGATTGAACTGCAGCATCAAATGATAGCATATGCCCGTCATCATATACAGGGCTCCTGGACATATTAGCCGCTGTCTTTGGAGAGACCCTCTTATTGTTTTTCTTTCCAGTGAACCACAAGGGTGGAGAAGGAGTCGATCTCTGCCTCTCCAGGTGACCAGCATTTTCAGAATTCATCGGGCTCTGGCCTAGGTCGATCCAGAAAGAGTTGTCAGATGATTCATCCTCACTGAAAATAGGGCTCTTCATCACTTCCCCCACAGAGATGCTCTCGGTCTCCTCAAAGATAGTGCTCGCACCATCTCTGTCAGAACAGTTGTCATGTTCCATCTCAGTCTCAAACACATCCCTCACCTGAGCAGAAGTATAGGCACCAGAGAAAGCCGGCATCTGTGATCCCTTGTTAGTGTCTGGTTTTACATCTCCGTTTTCTTCAGCCTCAAAATCTTCAGTCCCAATCAATCCATCAAGACCATCAATAGAATCACCCCCCAAATACTGTGGGAAAACCGGAGTGATCTTCACCATTCCAGTACCAGTGACACCAGATTGATTGTTAAGACTCGCCAGCACAGATTTTTTTATAAGAAGGCACCCAAACCCACTGGGATCGAAACCAAATACCCTGTAAAATGATGTGATTATAAAATCAGGTCGGAACAAGGACAGCCCAAGAGAATCCATGTCTTTCGGACCCAAAGCACCTGCATCCAACAAAACATGCCAATGGTTTTGCTGTGCCAGGGCCATCCACTGATACGAGTACTTGGAGCCAGTCACCCGAGACTGAACAGGAAATACAAACAGACCAGTCGCGGCATCTTTCTTCCTCTTTTTCTTACTAGCAATTTGCTTCCTAAGATCAGCTGAGCATGGTTTAAGAGTAGGCCACTTAAACCAGGCACTATAAACTTTAGCCCCTTTCTCCCTAGCTTGTTGGGCCATCCAATTCACAGATTGGCTTTCATGATCAAACATGGACAACAACTTCTTGTTGGTCTCAAACGGGTACGCCTCGGCCAACAATTTAAAGGCAGACCCTCTACTTACAGTAAAAACAATACCATACTCATTCTCAGGAATATTCAGATAATCCATAATCCTACTCTTAATGTCATGTTCAACAGTCCCTTTCTCAGCAGCACCATACAATACATGATTACTCAAATTAGCAGACATTTCAGACAAGCTAAAACTCGAAGTATCCCAATAATATAAAGTTTGAAGATGCGAAAACAGCCCAAATCCACAGTAATCAAGGCTTACCTTCGCACCCGGCCCCGTAAGGTGCCCATACTCATCCATCCTCAGCTGATCAATCCTCTCAGAAGACTGATACTTTGGGTACATTGTCAAAAACTTTGAAAACGCCTCATTAAGCGTAGGGATGACGTCTTCCGACTCGAAAGTACGCTCAGCAGCCAACGCAGTAGCTCTAAGGAACTCCTTAAGAGCCTGCAGCCTCGCCAGCGACCGCGACCGGCCCAATCCCTCATCCTTGCTGTTGGAATTCCCCTCACCATCATTCTCTAAAGTTGATTTCAGAAGAGACCCATCTTCAGAAGCTTCTTCAAGAGCCTCCCTAAGCTTGTTCTCCTGCAATTTCCTCAAAACTGAACTGTTCTTCTTACTCTCTTCCCCTCCTAATTCAGACCCACCATCTCTTCTCCTTCCTTTTTTATCAATTAGTAATGCTACACAGTGTGAAATTGGCTTCCATAATGAGAGATGCATCAGAACTAATCACACCCTACAAAATTTAATTTACCCCCAAATTTTTACCCCCAAATTAACTTCTTCTCTAACTTGTGAACTTCTTCTAACAAAGAAAAACCCAGTAAAAAAAAAGGGGGAAAGTGTGGGTTCAAATTCAAACCTAGCAAAGAGGGAACCTGCTTTTTTTTTTACATGAAATCTCAAAAAGATTCAAACTTTGGGTAAATTTGAACTAAACTTTAGCAAAGTATTCAACAAAACACAAAGAATCATAGAGATTCTAAGCTGAAAAAAAGGAAGAGAATGGCATAAAAAAATGTAAAAGAGGACCACTTATACAAACAAAAGGGGGATTGGCTTGATCTTTGAATCAGATCAGACCCAGATTATAGAAATGTAACTTATAAGTTACAACAAATTTCATGGGGAAAAATGCAAAGTTTCAATCTTTAACAAGAAATGGGTATTAATTCTAGCATTTGACTTTAATTTTTGCTAGGTTAAGCTAAATTGATCAATACCCATTATATAAAAAAAGATTGAAACTTGAAAACACAGATCCCACAAAATTGAAAAAATTGAAAAGGAAAAAAAAAAAAAAAATTGAGGAAACCCTAATTTAGCAAGAGTTGAAGAAAAGTGAGCTTAGCCCTCATTTTGACTTTGTGAGTTTTAGTGAGTAGGAAGGAAGGAGTATACAAATTGTGGAGGAAAAAAAAAATCAAAATTTTTGATGTTTTCTTTTCATATGGTATTTTTCTTCTTTTATTTCTTGTAAGAAGAAGACTTGTCTAAAATTGTTTTTGTGTTTGGGAAAATGAAAATGAGAAATTTTGGGGGGGTTTTTTTGGGGAGAGTGATGAAGAAGCTATGAGGAGAAGAAGGGAAAAGGGGTTAGAGGTCAAACAAAGAGAGAGGAGAGAGTGAGTGCTATCAATCAATGACTTTTAAGTTTTACCTACCCAATTATTTTTTTCTTTCTCTTCTCTCTTACACCTCTGTGGGTGGCTCTGTCCTATCTCACAAAACACTGATTTTTCTGTTTTTTCTTTGCTGTTTGACCTCTCTCTTTCTTTCTTATTCTCTAATTCTCATCTTATGTTTCAAGTTTTAGTGGACTTTTCTTCTTCTCAACTCTCATGTAGTCATGTATGATGTATCCTCTATTCATTGTAATAGTAAATTCCTATGAAGGATTAGTGTTACGAGTTTTAGTATTCCATTTACTATCTCTTTGGATGACGATGTCAAAATTTGAGATTAGTCGTCGGCATCATTCATTTTGACCTGATATTATGGATGTTAATTTGATCGATTGGAATTGACTCAAACAGAATGGATCAATATAAGTACATATTTTTTATCACGAAACCCGTAAGTTAAATACTACTATTAGAAACTTTAATCTTGGATATTAAATGACAAATTTACTAGAAGTTTATATTGATTTGATTTAATTGACTCAATTCGATATGATTTATATTGACCCGATTTAAACCCAATTTGAAATTGAGGAACCCAAACTGAACTCAATCGAACCGCATTACCTTAATTTGAGTTCTCAATTGAACTGACCCGAAAAGTGGTGGTCCCAAAATCTATGAGATTTGAATCTGATCTGAATGTTGGTAAAATGAATCCAATGACAATAGTGTCAAAAAGCATATCCTACTATCTAACATCATTTCGGAGGATTAACCATCAAATTTACAAATAAACTAAAAGAATTGGATATTGATTGGTGTATATTTTCTAGTTTTTTTTATTAGAAGATATTATTCTTAAACTTATTCTAATCTTACGTGCATCACATGCTACTTCTAATGTTTGTCTCATAAGACCATCTACGTGAGTGTTTTCTATTCAATTTCATGATCTAGATTGAACTATATCATGAGTGTTATTGGTGGACTCTCATGCTTCAATCTAATCGTGACCAATGATGGCTCCTTAGTCCTTGCTTTGATTTGGAGTCTATAAACTAGACACTAGACCCTAGACAGTTTAATATATCCGTGTAATCCTTATATTTTGTAATTTGCGTTGATCTTAGGTGTATCATATTTTTCTCATTAATTATAAACTCCCTATTAGAAAGACGAACACACTAATCCAAACCGAAACTGTCAAAGTAAAATGCGACATCGCTCCCTTGATACTATCCACGAAATAGTTGATTGTACATAGAAAGCATCTCACAACTAAGACATGCCCACGAGATCCAGCAAGAGCATCTCTATATATATATGCTCATTATTTCCAGTTGGTGAAAATGTCTTTAGTAGTGGAACTTAAGCTGGAATATATACCTCTAGTAGTAGTAGCAGTAGCTTAAAATCAATTCAAAAACAAAGAAACAAAGCATGCAAAGCCAAGAAAATAATTCCTAACTCAAGTTTTCTGAAAAGAAGAGAAATCAAAAAGCAAACCCTTGTCAATCATCCAAAATACTTTAACCCAAATTAAAGATGATCGAATGAATGGAAGACGCATTAATTGTGCAAATAGTAGTAGTTGTTGTTTATAAAGAAATAAAAAGGGCCAAAAGATTAGGGAATGATCATATAAAGCTGATAATGACAGCATATGTATCATGTTTCCATCATTTTCTCAATTTTTATTGCTAGTTAGGAGCTAGTACTTCCAAACATCGATTAGTAATGTATGTACTAGATCTTCAACTAACAAGAACACATTTATTACCATCGAACACGTCCATTTGGGCCAAGTGGGAACATTTACGATAAGAGTTCGGTACACGGTCAATTTTGAAAGTGAACTATCGTTAAATTTATGGACTTTATACAATATCAATTTTCTCCATACATATGTACCCCCAAGTTTCATTTTATTTTTTTGTTTATTAAGAAAATCTAGGTTGATCCGCTAAGAGTATGACCAACCTATCTACTTCATCATTTCGGATAATCCAAGTTTCATTTGATTTGATGTGCTCATAATAAGTCATGCTCGTAAATGTCTTGGAGTTATTAGTTGTGTTTATACTAGCTTCTAGTGCTTCTTCAAACTAAATTTGCCATTATTGTCTATACAACATTTAAGAGGACAGGTGAGTGTTTTACAATAAAATGGAATTTCTGGAGTAGCCTAGTTTGGATCTAAGAGCGACGCATGCATATGTGGTAGTTACATAGGAGCAGACATTTCACATTTATGAAATCCTACCTATATATTGACTTGTCTGGTGGTGTTGAAAGATTGATAAGTGAGCATGTTTCCTATAGATGAACTATTGAACTCTTTATATCAATTGTTTGTAAGATACAACACATTTATCAAATTGACTTGTCTCTCAAGCAAATGGCAGATATATCATATGACCAGATCTTATGAAAATGTGCGATTCATAATTGAATTATTGCTTTTACATATCTACGTACAATTTCGTCATTTCGATAGCCTCTTTAGAAATATGTTAAATGAGTGAATTCCTAAATTGTTTATTGCAATAGGGTTTAACATAACGTGTGTATCCATTCGCCACAGCAGCCGTATCAAATTTTGTAGTTTCATCACGTACAACTTACAAAATAAAAATTCCAACAAGTCAAGTTGTCCAGTACCACGTAAATTTTCCGAAATAACAAGTTTACAACCCTTTTATTCGGAGAGAAAAAAACAAGACTTGAAAGTTGATAATAGTGGTGATAAATACTATGATGAGAAAGACGATGGGGAACAAGAGAAATGTCACCATTGTCGAAGCCAAAAAAGCAGCACATAAATTAAGTGTACATACTCTTTTGTCTTTGTAAAAAGTAGCAGGAATATAATCTACAATCCACATAACCATGTCTCACCAAAAGGCAAGAGCTCCCAAAAAAACCCACAAATTACAATAAACATTTCATCATTTTCGCAATAAATATAAGCCGTTGAAAATATCTTATGTTTTTAATACACTTTTATTTCGTTCTTTTTTTTTTTTTTTTTTTTTTTTTGAGATTTGCAAAGTTTGTCACCGGTTGACCAGAAATTACTGCTGAAGTGCTGACACTTGAGTTTGTCTTGACTTCAGATTATTAAAATTGTTGCAAGTACATGAAAATCCCAGTATTAGTACAATGTGTTTTCCCCATTTTCGCTGTAATCTAATTTCTAAATAGAAAATAGATTTCCAACCATTAGAGCAACAACAGTGATCTGTCTTTTTTTCACTTTTAATGTTAGTTCGTTAGCTGTTATCGTTTTACAGACGTCTTGAATATAATAGTCAGAGTTGACCATGATGATTGTATAATGATGGATATAACTTATAAGCAACATTAACTAAGTGCCTCAAAGGTTCTCGTGTATTCAAAGTTCGGGTTAGTGTAAATCTCCCACGTAAGGGATAATATTTCAAAGAAGGGGCAAATTATTGAAGCTTATCTCACTCCAATTACGTACACATCAACCTCAATTACAGAGAAAAGGTTGTAAAAAAAAGGGGTCAAACACAATGAAAAGTGATCATCATGAAGTAGAGCAGAGATGAGACCAACGAAAGTAAGAGATCAGATACACCATACAAAATGCGCAATATTGCATGTACATGCAATCAATCATGCATTATTCTACCTATTTTTGATATATTTACAAGAAATCATTAAAGTGTATTAAACCATTCATGTCCAATGAGATGGAAACTAAAGAAAGTAACAAAAAGAAAAATTAAAGTTACGTTATCACACGCTTGTACAGATTGTGCACCCATCAGGCCATCAGCTGAACTTGGTACCACTCTTGCACTCTACCCTATGGAGCTCAATCAAGCTTATGCTGAATCGAGTACGAAAATTTCCGACTAAATCCGTCTCTAAGCCTCCAATTTAAGCTAGAACACGAACAGCTACGACTCCATCATCTTCAGAAGGAATGCTGTCTCCAGAGCCAACTCCTTGCTTCTCATATACCTATTCTCCTCCACTAGCTCGGTCGTTAGGTTAAGGAGAATAGGACGGGTTGGGTCGTACACAGTCCGTTCTCGAATACGTGCAGCATATTTTGCAGCTTCCCAGACTCCAAACCTGTTGGGGAAAGTGGGGAGCGAAAGGAAATTAAGTTAGTATATGTCTCATGCTTTTGATCGAAATCCACAAAGATGATAGACCAGATGATTGGAAAAGGGTATCTCACTGTGTCTCATTCAAATTCATTCACAAGGGAAGCATTTTTTGCATAATTGCACTTGAGTTAACACATCAAATCAAACTGGAGAACAAGCATGACACATTTAACTAGCAACTTTTGCAATAAGTGTCGAAACAGGAGGCTTGCTGCTAAAAGCTGCTACAAGAATGATCATTTCTGTTCTATTATTTAGAGTTAAGAATTGATGTTAACGATCAGGCATGGCAAAGAAGACACTCTCGTAAGGACTCTTCCATAACCAAGTAGTAAGCTACCATGGCTGATTCAGCCAACTCATAACAGCTACAATTCAGCGGTTTCACATTAAAAGAGTCAAAGATATCAGCTTGCATAAATATTGGATTGTTCCTGAATCTTGACTCATGGAACTGGTATTTAAGATATTGGACATATTTTCTCGTTGCAGGGCATTTAGATGTAACAATAACTCACAAGTCATAATCAAGAAGACAAACATAGAGCTTCTAGTTACCTTGTACTGAAAGATGAGGAAATTAGGATAGCAGGATAAATGGCATCATCCCTGATGTTATCGTATGGAGAATAACTCCGTATTGCTTGAAAATCTTCAGCATCAAACGGATACCCAAACTCTTCATAATCAACAGGTGTGAGGGGTAAAACAGGATTATGAAGAGTAGTTGTTGGATCTAAGAATGGAACCTGTGAAATTAAGTTGAAAGATAAGAAAACATTAGAAAGGTGATACTTGGCAAAGGGTGTTTATCAAGTGTAATTAGCTCACCAAAGACGCAGGAACAAAACAAACCAAAACAAAAAAATTGGTTCACAAAATTTTATACAAAGTGGCAACCAAACTTGTCTCGACCGCAACAAGGATAATCCGTTTCTGGACTTTCTGCCTTATGGCGTCATGTTTTCTACTCTGTCTCACTAATGTTGTTTGGAGATTAGAAGTATACTAAAGATATATTTGAGATAAGATGCTGCAGGAACATAAAGAGGCACGTATCCTTTTCAAACGTGGAATTTATATCCCTCGTCTTGAGTTGTTTCAAGCACAGATGAGGTTGCCTATCACCCATCTTCATCCCAGGAAACCTCCATCAAAAAGAAAAAGGAGGACGACATCAAAAAAGGAAAGAGTTAGAACAATAAATAACCTTCAGTACTGCAGCTCGGAATAAGTGTGGGCAGGAATTGATAGCTGAAGCAACTAGAAGCCCTCCAGCACTATACCCCCAGGCAGCGAGCTTGTCTTCGTGCGTAATTTCTTCCTTAACCAAATAATTAGCACAGGAAAGGTAGTCTTGGATGGAATTATGTTTCTTAATACGCCTCCCATCATGGTGCCACCTCTTACCTCTGCCACCACCACCTCTGAGAAAAGAATTTCAATCAGTTTTCAATTCTGTATTGTTGAAGCAACATCTCAACAAAGATTGGCCTTAACTTTGGAAAGGAAACCAGAAGCATCAAGATCCATCAACAAACAGGTATACAAAGCTGATTTGTCAACCGTGAAATGATTCAGGCTGCAGTGGACTGACCTGACATCTGCATATGCAATAACCCAACCACGATCAAGTAGGCTTTTCAGTTCACTACACCACCGCTTGTCCAACAGCTCGCCATAAGCTCCATGCCCATGAAGTAATGTTGGGCTTTGTTTTTCGCTTTTGTTTCTGTGAGAAAATACTACAGTCAAGGGTATCATGACCCCATCATGTGAGGGGATGTTATATTTTTTACATGTATAAAACTCGGAAAGGTCATTCCAAAGGTTTTCATCATTCTGAATGTTGCTGTTGTCAGGCTCAAAATGCAGAGAAGTGGGTGAGTGATCATCAAGTGAAGAACTTTTCCCATACAAAATTTTTGTCCTCTCATAAAGCAAATTTTGCTGTTGAATAATGTTCCAGTTGCCACTAGAAAGATCATAGTCAACAACAGCATCAGGCATCTGAGAAGAGACAGATCAATAAATTAGATGAGACGCACATTAGTAATTTGCCGTTCTCGGGTGCGTCAATTGCAAAATGACAAAAACATGCTTGAATTCATCTGGTAGTTGAGCAATCCATGGATAACTGAATGACTAGGCCACACCAGGAATGAGAAAGCTCAACACATAAAAGTTAACGGGATGACATACATGATACAAGTATACAATAAAGATAAGAGAAAAAGATATCAAAGATTTCATACCACTGGAGATGAAACTGTGAACCGCATTATGGAGGATTGAAAGTCATAATTTGATCCTGGCAAAATCGCGCAAACATGCTTTGGCAAAGGAAGAAATTGTAGAGGATGCTCTGCTAAACGAACTGCCGCCTGAAGGACAGAAGAGAGCGAAATGAGAAGAATCTATTTACAAGAACACCAACACCACATTCACAGCAGAAATCATGAAACCACAGACATCAACCATACCAATATGCAGCAGATTAGCAGCCTAAATCAGGAACCTTTGAAGAGTACTAGACTCAACCAATATAAATGCCCCATCAGAAGAGGGAGGCCCAAAAACAGACTACAGATTATCAACACAAAAAGCTTATCACTGTGCTAAAAAAGAATTCCCCACTTTTTCCACATTGACAAGGAAAGATTCATTCGACCAATTAAATCACTAAAATTTGCCAAATACCATATCACAGACACCATAGACACATTTGTTTAAAAACAAATCTAAAACCCAATCAAATAAGGACTCCATCCATTTCCATTTTTGATGTAGCCAAAAATTTGCTTTCTTTCGGCTTTGCCATATGATAGTTAAATTGAGATGACTCTTAAAACGTTTTGGAACTTCTATTTCATAAAAGTTGTCATTTAATTTTCGGTTAAGGGTCAATCGGAAACAATTCCTCAGTTATTACAGGGTCAAAGTCTTGTTCATTTGACACCTTCACTCCATCATAAGAGCTCAGGTAACTTTTTCAACCGAATTCTATAAAGCTAAAATGCCCCTGCCTAATCCCAAATCACTCCTGAAATTGAACCATACCTTATGACCTGGAAAAGGTAAAGGCACTGCACATAGCCTAAGATTTTGACTTTCTCTTACAATAAGCACTAAGTGTGTGTTGCAGAAATCCACATCCTCAATAACAACATCAGGGTCTTCAGCAAATACATTCTGCATTAAAAAGAAAAAAAAAAAAAAAAAAAAGTTATGCAATGCAATCAACTTAACAAGTTTGGCAAAATGACATAAGAAAATATTATTTTACATGAAATATGAAGGAATAGCCTCAACTCATAAAAGGAATCAAGGAGTGTAGATCCTACATCCTCACACTACCGAAAAAAAGGGATCTTTTTTGCAGCACATCCTAGCAAGAAGACATGCCCCTGGTATTGACTTCCTAAGCAATTTCACAGCCGAAAGCAGAGACTGATAAACATTACATTTATTAAAGTAGGAAGGGGAATCTGAGAAAAAATTATCAGTGGCTTATGCAACTAACTGCAATGGAAATGGATGCCTCTGAGGCTCTGACAGACTGGAGTAAAAGGTCAGCTCAGCTGATGCCACCACAGAATATCATGACATAAACAAGGACGAGGATGAAAAGAGTCGACATTAAAATCTTATACCATCAGATTGAGGTCCTTGACCAAATTTAGCAAATGTCGTGAATCAACAAATACAAAGAAATTTCACCACAGAATACAAATGGACATAAGGACATTACATCAAGCATAAGCCATAAGTACCTCCCAGACTCTCTGACCAGAAGCAATGTCAACAGGTGAGCGAAGCAGATAATGATTATCAACGGGCTGTCCTCCTCTTGCAGCATCAGTGAATAGATAAAGGTAGCCTCCATGATGCTCAACAATACAATGGACAAAAGGCTCACCCTCCCACACTATTGTCATTTCTGACAATGGATCAGATAAATCTATCAAATAAACCTGAGAAGTTATAAAGCAATATTAATGCAGTACTGAGTCAATATAAACAGAAGAGGATGCTTTAAACATTATCCGAAAGTACCTTTGAAGCTGTAGATGATAATACATAAACGGCAATAAATCTGTAATCTTTTGTGTGTCGAATGTTAAGATAGACGTTCTCCTTTGACTCTTCAAGCAGCAAAACAGCATCATCATTGCAACCGAGTCCGCAACGATACAACCTAACAAAGTAACAGCATGCAAAAATTTATTAAACTTTTGTTGAAGAACTCTGCAGGCTTGTAGGAATAAGTGTTACAAACCTGTAAGGCCGTTTGTAGTGATCAGTAACAACATAGAATAGCGCCCGCCCATTCTTGGCCCATGCTACATTACAAACCCAATCAGCTTGAGGTTTATCACGCAAAGAATTGTTATTCAAGTCCCTCACGGATAATTTGAAGAAATCATTGTCTTTGTCATACATGGTGTAAGCAATATAACGATGATCAGGTGAAACTTCAGACACTTCCTCAAAAGCATAACCTGGAGGAAGGGGGGGGGGGAGGAGATGAAATAAATACAATTGTACAACAAAGTTAACCCATTTTGCAACTAAAACAAAAACGGCTAAAAGAAAGAACCTCCAAATCTTTCAGCTTCCTGATTGTAATCAATCAACTTCTGCTCAATTTTTATTCCAGAAGTAAAATCAAACCCACCAGATGGATACTTGTGTGAAATAAACTCTTCATTTAGGCTTGCCAATCGTCGACAAAGAACTGGAAATTGCTTCCCTTCCTCAACCCGCCTGTAGTACAACCTGTATATACCCTTGATTAAGTAGAAACAAACAACTACTTTAGATACCAGAAAACACCTTCAATATAGGGGTAAAGAAGCAGCAAACACAACAAACAATGCACAGCCATCCTGCTAATTTCTGATCGAATTATTCTCCCATAACAACGTTCCTGTCGAGGATATACCACGAGTAACAAGCCTACGACTGCAGGAGTCTAGTACAGACAATTCAGTTGCAGGAATCAATTTTCTTTTCTTGATCAAATCGACCACAAAGGCCTCCTCCTCGGATACCAACATAGACATTACCAACAGCTGCCCTAATACACATTCCCATTTGAAAAGCAATGTCTTTTCATAACTACCCTTACTTCATCACAAAATTGACATAGAGCAATACTCGTATATGCCAATTTTAGATGACGATTCATGTTAACCGACCCAAAATCATTTCGAGATAATTGCTTTGTTGTTGTATCCACATAGAGTCTAATGTACGCAACCTTAACCTTCTAGCCAAAGAAATAGAACATTCAAATTCCCACCATTAACCCAAATATTACTCACTCAAAAATTCCACATACGCAACAATACCATAATCCTTAAAAAAAAACCCACATTATCGCACCATTACACCGTCTCACACAAAACTTACTCAACACACAACGCAATGCGGAAACAAAACCGAAGCCGAAAAAGAGTAGAGAGAAAGTAAATTACCAAGGGCCCCATCGGAAGGGAGGGGAGGAGAGGTCATAAGGCATACGAGAGGCGATTTCAGCGTGAAGTTTACTCTGAAGACGGTCGGTGTCAAGCAAGACAGCTTCCGTGTATTTCTCTTCTTGTTCCATGTACACGTCCATGTGTCGCATCGCCACCTTGTCGTTCAGTTTCGACATCCAGCTGTAGTTGTCTTCCCATGTCTCCCCATTTGTCCCTGTCATTTTCTCCGCCTTTTTCGGGGGTTTTGGCGGCGTCGGTGGCGGCGGCGGTTTTGGTGGGGCCTTTTGGGCTTTCCGGTGGGCGTACCGGAGGAATTGGGAGGTGGGTTTGAGCCCGACCCGATGGGTCAGAGCTCGCCGGAGAAAATGGCTCATTTTTTTTTACTGATGGGTTTACGAGGAGGCTTTTTTTTTTTTTGGAGGGTTTATACTTTATAGCTCGTTTGATAGGAAGGAAGTTCGAAATCGACAAAGGTATGACCAACGAACTTGAAATGTTATATTTTAAGATCGTCTTTGATTTGGCAAAATTTTTGTTGTGCTTTGATACCTTCTGAAATTGACATGAAATATAACATGAACACGACCCGTTAATTTTAATTGCCGATTCTAATAGGGAGAGACCGGAGACTAGAGAGTAGAAACGGAGTAAATGAAAGAGGCATATGGTAGAAGTAGGATTTTTTTTTATGAGAAAAAATGGATCATAAGCAGATGTGGAAAATGTCATGGTACATACATTCCTAAGCACTCTTGATTAATGGCACGGATCGATCAAATTCTCGAACTCTACGAATTTCAAGCACAAGGGAGTACGGATTGTGTATAACGGTATAAACATTTCGTCACAGAGACCACCCTTCCATGTTCCTACAAACCTACAAATGGAGCAGTGTAAAAAACTAAAAATTATCTCTGAGGTAAATCAGAGATAAGGTTTACACTACAACAAAAGTTGTGGTAAATCTTATGATCAACTCCGAAATTCATAATAAGATGAGATATTCCCTAAACTAGTCGGAGTTAAAACTTAAAACCAAGTTGAAAGTTTGTAAAATGGGAAAATAGTGCCAAAGAAGCTGCTGGACATTTCCATAAATTTACCACAATATTCAGAATCTCATATTTAAGTTCTTAGGAATTCTACATTAAACTGATTGACATCTCCTACCAACATTCAAGAAAGTCTATCTACATTTGGCCTAGAGTAATCACTCCGTCGACCAAACAACCTTCCTGAGAATCGCCACACCATAAGCCGCCTTCCAGAAGACCTGCATTGGCTGACCAGTGATGCGCGTACTGTGGACTTTCTGTTTTTGTCCTCCCAAAAATGTGTTGCACCAAAAGAAAACTTCATATACTTTACCCCAAAAAGAGAGACTACTTCTCTACACCCTTATTAGCAACCTTTGTGTCCTAAAACTCACCTAGACAAAAGACTTTTACTTTCGGAGCAAGGAGATGTCAGCAAAGACCACTGATTCAGGTACTGGTTCTTGACCTGAGTCTTCGAGCAATACTGTCAGTCACATTATTTGGAACTTCTGGACCCTGAGAAACAGAGCCGTTTTCTGTTACATCCTTGCTCACTGATTCCTCACCGGCATCAAGATTTTCTTTCTTAGACCTTTTTCTTGGTCTTCCAGCAACCTTAAGAGACTTATTTTCAGGAATGGGAGCATCATTCACCACAGGTACCTCGCCCACATTGGCATTTTCTTTGTTAGACCTCCTACCTGATCTGCGTACGCCCTCAGGAGTTTGCTTAATAGGGACAGGATCTTCTTCTGCCCCTTGACCTTCCGTCACTGATTTCTCGTCAGCACTGGCATTTTCTTTCTTCGATCTCCCAGATCTACAAACATCCTTTGAAGTTTGATTTGGCTGAGTATCAAGAGTGGCATTTATCTCAGATAGCACGCTACTTTCACCATTCTCATCCGGGGCTTTGTAATCCGATTCATTACCACTGGGTACTTCCATGCCCTCAAATGGCAGAACTCTCTTAGCAGACTGCTGAGTGTCAGAAACAGCGTCCACATTTGGAGGAGCACGTTTTGTCTCCATAAGATAATGTGCCACTGATTTGTATCCCAAATTGCTGATCTGAAGAGAAAAGGGGAAGGGGATTCAATACAATCAATCTCAAGATCCATAGTACAAAAGATAATTTGGACCTTGACCAAAAGGACTCAGAGACATACCCTTCTGTATAACGAGCCAGTCGCAGGCCATCCTTTTGCTTGGCGACACAGACTGCAGTTGCAAATTCCACGACAAGGTGGGCAAATCCAAGTAGGATTTTGGTTGGCCTCTACGACATGCTCCCCATATCTGTATTTTAAAATCACCATGTTACAAAGAAAAGACAAACTCTGAACTGAGCTACTCGAACAATACTCTCAGAAAGTAAGTAATGATGCAGCTATGGCAGACAACATGCTTCCACAACTGGCAGAGGGTTGAAGAAATCAAAATACATGGAAATAGTCAAGATCCAGGCCAAGTGGAGAAAAGAAACTAACCAGAAATTCAGACTCAGGTACACATAACTTCAGTAGGAGGGGACGAAGTGTATATTTCAAGAAAGAACAAAGGTTATTTCTTATTATAGAAGCTAGCAAATATGCAAGGAGCATGTGAAGCAAAACAGTAGCTGAATATGGGTAATTATAGTTAAATGGCTGATGCAACCAGAAAATAATTTAGCAACCTCTTAATCTTAGGTAGGAAACATTACGTACAGCTACCATTAACGTGTGACAAATCAAAAGCGCACAAAAGGAGAGAAGAATGTTGATTTCCGACAAGTATGGGAAGAATTAAAACTTGAAAGCTGCTACTGCACTCGAAGCAAGAGCACAATGGCAGCTTTTATAGCAAAGGGAATGTGGACTACAAGTAGTTAACTATCCGGGAGATTGAGGAGGGTGTATCTTTCACACCGAACGGGAAATGACACTAACAAATATAGAAAAACATCAAGAAAATCATGGTCAAAAGAGGAACAGGAGAACTGGAGAAGGTAGTCCAACACTCACTGTGTTTAAAGGTCAAAACCTATCAAGAGTGTGTCCGAAGACCTGAGACGTTAAATTCGGTAATCTTATACTCACATATTAGATATATTCATATATATATGAACTTAGATAGCACACCTACTATGAGATAATAAAGTCTAAGTTGGTAGAGCAAGACTCAAGAAAGTGGCCCGTGGCCAGAATAACCGAGTATGCGCACCTCATATAGAGACAGTCTCCACAAAACTGCCCTTGGACGAGATTGCACTTGCTGCAGCGAGTACGTTGCCCAAGAGTCTTCTGCCTGAGGAAAAGTAAAGTACAATGAATATGTTAACTTAATTGAGTGCACCAAAGTCCAAAATGTCTGATATCCCAGCACCATCCATGCCAAATACAGCAATGAACACACTAACACAATGTGAACATCTTTTCCACTCATGTTGTGAAAACCTCGTAGAATTTGCATACAATATAGAAAGTACAGCGAGATTTGCAGAGCCGATGTAGAACATGTCATATTCCATTTAAGTGTTGCATAAGACCAGGCCAAAGAACAGCATGTGAAAAATACATAACATTATATAAAAAAAGAAAGTCAGATCTTCAACTACGAAGGAAAAATGAGATAGTATCTGCAAATGCATTAACATGAGTAACATGTTTAACATTTTCCAGAGTCCTTATGGATCACCCCAAGAGTGAAGAATCTTCTATATCGAGCGTCTTAGGTGAAGTTGAAGGATAGTCTTAGTCCTCAATCCTCACTATTCACTCAAAAAGCAGGGTAACCAGCAAAGAGAGTAATCAAGCCCAGTCTTTGATATAAAAAAGAGAGCTGCATTAGTAGACATTATGTGGCAAGCAAGCTCTCTGGGAACATAATACAACCAAGAATATAAGACTGACAGGATGACAACATCTCACAAGCATCTTCACGTCCACAGCATACACAACAATCTATATAGCTTATATTCCAGACTAAGACAATGAAAGAACCATAAGCATTGTTCTCGCTGCCAATGATGCCAGTCAGCTCCATGCAAACAATTCAAGAATTCAAGGTATACGAAAAATGCTTCACAATCATAAAGATTATAGACTTCACTTTGTTGGCTGAATAGCTGGTAGATTAGAGAACTGCTCACTTTTTTTTTTTACAAGTAAATTAGAATATCAATATATTCAAAAGGACACCAAGGGGTGATTCCCATATACAAAAAGACACCTAAAGAGGTGACGCTTGTAAGCAAAAGAGATAATCACGCTCTAGGACTATCATGAGAAATTTTATCCACAAAAAGAATGAAAGTCAAGTGTCGGTGTGAAAGTAACACTTGACTCCAACTATACAACGTCCGCGAGAACTTAAATTTGAAATCTTGGTGTGTCAACATAATATCATCAAAAACACGGCAACAGACATAAAGCAAAGTTAAAATCAGTTTATCACTATCACTATTAAAAAGACACCTCTTTCATAACTCTCATCGCAAAACTATGTTAGGATTAGCCATAAGAAAGGGGCCTGATTCAAATAGAGAGATACGTCAATGTGCATCAAATATTTAGGCTTAGATTTCTTAAACCCCATGAAACAAAAATCAAATTGATGAAACACGAAACTTTAACTCCCAAGTAAAGCCAAAAAATGGAACGATCCTTGCTATACAAAGAAAAATTTGATACCGAGGTCAAACACTCTAGATCAGCAGTTTAAGCAAAAGATTAGAAGCAAGTATGATAGATTCTTAGGTTCTAACTTTTCAAAAAGATAACAGAAGCAAAATGGTCCACATTACAGGAAAAGTTAAGAGTTATCAGTAAATGTGCAACCGGTTTTCACGGATCAAAGGAGATAGTTAACTAAAATAATAGGTTTGTTAGAATGACACTTTTGATTGTCGGATGGTACAGATATATATACTATGTTTCATTCCATATCGATATTGCTCTTGAAATTCACACCTGAGCACAGATACACGGGTGGAAAATAGTAATGAAAACCAACTCGGCCTCTTCAATATCATCGGACACAATTAAATAAACAAATAGTCATGCTTACTTGCGCATTTGTTTAGAGTATCATATTCAAATTGAAGAATCAATTGCAGATAGAATTGCACACATGATACGACACGCAGATTGGAAAGCCGGAGCAATAAGAGTAGGACTAATGAGTAAGAAATCGCTCACCGGCACTGATGGCAAGTCTTTCCATTCACAGGATCATAAATTCTAGTTCCATTTGCGTCATATCCATCCACAAACATTGCCCAAGGCATCTCTGTACTTCCCAACAGTTTCTCATCCTCCTCAGTATAGAACTCGGGTTTCGACCCCTCTTCCATCACAATGTCCCTACTTTTTCGCGATTTCTCTTCCTTAAGCTCCACATACGTAACCGGAGGCGCATTTTGCAATCTGTTTTACACCCCATCAAGACAACATGAGATCAAAAGGTATACATGAAGCTACATCATCAAAACAATGTCATGCAACACAATCTCTAGTGCTATGACAAACCCCACATATAAAAACAAATGAGCAATTTTGTGTGATACCCACATCAAGTAACAATTCAAAACAAAGAACAACCTGTTATCCAAAAAAAGAAAAAAAACAATAATATCTCATTTTGAAGAGTAAAGATTAGATCTTGCACATTATTTCGATATGACGATATATAATAACAATTACGGTTTCAAAAGACGGATTCATGTTAGCCGACTCCATATCACTTTTAATTTATCGTTTTCTTGAAACAGAACGAAAATTTCATTAATATAATCGCCAAACGTCACTTACATCAGACGTTATAGTAATACAAATACGAGATGACCAAATCGACAAATTTCAATTAAAATGACAAATCATTTTTGTTAACCCCTCAACAAAATTAATCAATTGAGAATATAAAAATGACAAATAATAATTATAATTCACAACATAAACAAGGATAAGACCACCAAAAACCCATAAATAAATTCACAAAAAAGATTAAAAACCCAGAAAAAAAAAATATGAGAATAATTAAGCAGAATTAAGATGGAAAAAAAAGTACCGAGAGGAGCGACGACGGGGTTCAGTGGGGCCCAAAGCAGGAGACTTGAGAGGGGTTTTTCTGTCAAATTGAGATTTGGGGGTGCGTCTAGTAACAGCAGTTGAAGACATTGATTTGAGTTGAAGTGACAGATCAACGATTCCAAGTTTCTGTAATCTTTCCCGGTTTTCTTTGATTCTTTGCTCTCTTGTCTGCTCATATTCCGACACTTTTGTTGTTGTTGTTGATTCGAGGACAACGTTGTTGGGTTGATGTTGTTGATTGTTTGGGGTTGGCTCCGGGTGTGGTGGAGGAAGGGGAGGAGAAGGGGTTGTTTGTTGCTTATCCATGACGCTTCTCCTTGTGATCGCCATTCTGGTGGTGGTGGAAGAGGGGGATGTCTTGAAGTTTAGGGAAATGGGATTTCCAACGGTCAAGGAAGAGGGAGGGTTTTTGTTCAGAGTTTTTTGAACACAAAAAGAGTGATTAGAGTGAGAGTAGAGTTACAGAGTATGTGATGTCTGATTGAAGTGATTTCACTTTTTTCTCTCTTGTGTTTAAATATGATTAATATTTGCCCTGTTCGTGTGTTGTGGACTTGTGTCAAAATGTTAGGTGGGGATATTGGTCATTGGATATCTCAATTAGCTTATTTGGAAAAGTTAGAGACGATTTTAGGGTTTTGTGATGTCATTTGTTGTGTTTCGTCCGTTTTATCGTTTTACCGGTTTATAAGTATTTTCAACGGAAATGCAAAATATGTTTTTTGTATATGTATAGATCTTAAATGAGAAGTGGTATAGGTGTGTGCTTGTTGAGGAGATGTATACAAATGCAAACAACTATGGTAGTAGAGAATACGAAGTTGGACGGAGTTGAGTTGAATTAAAGCAAGGTTATCGGAATAGGCTAAATCGAGAGGGCTGACATAGCCTTGCTAATTCTACTTTTGGTGTAAACTAGAATAGGGGATTATTGTGTTTCAATGTTAGGGTTTTGTAATGTTGTTTGACGTGTTTCACGTGTCTTATCGTTTGTACCTGTCTCAAACAGAAAATCGGAAGGTTATTATATGCATAGGTCTTTGATGAGAATTGATATAAATTTATTCGTTAGGAAGATGTATACAAATGCGAGTATTAACATATGCCAACTTCGGAAATATAAAATAGAAAGTGAGTTGGGTTGAGCTGAATTAAAAAAACGTTATCAAAGTAGACTAACTTGAAGAGGACCGACAAAATCTCTACAACAGTAAAGCGGTAATCCCTAATTAGATGCGTTCTGAATATAATTAAATGGATTCGGATCATTTGGAGTTGAAAAATAACTCCAGATAAATGAGTTCGTTAAATCTTGGCCATCCATGAGAATCTAACGCTCAATATTAGCCTAATACTTAGAATAACACTTTTATTAACAAAATTAAAAAGTGAAAGAAAAGTAAAATAGAATTATTTGTTACCCAAAAGGTCATCCCTGAGCAAGTTATTCTTCCCTCCAAAAGTTTTTATGATTGAAATTTCCAAAATTTCTTAAGCAAAAATCAAAAATTTGTCATCCCCCAAATTAATTGTTCTAACTACAAGGGAGTTGGGAGTAATTACGGATTGATTGATTTATCGAAAACTAAAGCATTAGAGGTTTGAGATAGATCGAAACAATAGTACGAACTCAAGCTTACATATATATAAAGAGAAACGGATCAAGAACATGAATGACAAAGATGGATGGCTTTTAAGGATTGGGTAAGTATAAACTATACTCCGTATATGAAGAATGTTGCGTTTTTTTCAAAGGATGACATAGTAAAGAATATAGTCATGCTTTATTTTTCTTTTTTTTTTAAAAAAATATAAATTTGTCAATATAAGTGTTATTCTAAGCATTAGGCTAATATAGAGCGTTGGATTATCATGGATGACTAAGATTTAACGAACTCGTTTCTCTAGAGTTATTTTCCAACTCCAGAGGATCCGGATCCTAATTAAATATATTATTATCGAAGATTATTTTCCTTCGATTCGTTCTCTAATTAAGTTAAGCTACAAATAATATATCATTTAATTGTTATGTCAAAGAACCGATCGATCTCATTAGTTTAGTTATATTAGATTTGATTTGGACTAACGCAGTCTGTTATTGTCGTGTATAGTTTGTAACTTTAAGACCGGTGCTTCGAAGATAGTATCCATAATTCCATGCATATTTACTGCATTTTGCATAATCACTGCATTTTCTCTCGTACATTTTAATATCATATTCTCATTTTTGAGATTTTTTTTCCCAACTTAGAATTAATCAACATACAATTTCATCTTAACTAAGAATTATCTGTAACCTGATTTGTTCTCGATTCATGGCCAAATACCTTCGTAATCATTGTTTGGATGATTTGTTTCCGACTTAATAACTTAACAAGATAGGATTCGTTTAACTACAAATCATTTTTTAACTTATTTGGTAAATAAACAGTGATACATTGAATTATTCAGAAACTATTATATAAATAATAATAACATTCTTAATATGCAAATTCTTACATTGAACTTTGCTTTATATATGTTTATATTATGTACATCCAAAACATCTATCATAATTGTTTGTGAAAGATAGATTATAAGATGGAACTTATATATTTTGCAATCAAGCCAACAGAAAAATACAAAAATCAGACGAGTTTTTGAATTCTATTCACATCTTGTGGAGTTGTGGGCTGCGGGCCGACTGGGCTACCAATCATAGCCCATGGCTGCTATCTGATGAGGGGCTCGGATGGGCCTAATGGACAAGCCCTAACCTTTGGTAGTAGCCCAATATTATCATATGGCATGGTAAATTCTGAAACGCTGCCTAGTTAGTTTCGCCCTCCACCAAATACATCCATCTACAGTTCGTTCACCAAACAATGAATTTTGCACTTCTTTCAAATTTTCGGGTTCAGATGGAGTATATCGTAGTTGGTGTGGTACACAAAACGGGATACAAAGTAGGATAGAAGATCGACATTACTGAACATTCCTTAGCTTCCTCACTCAAACACGTACAACATTAATAACGTCATTAACTCTCAACAAGACCATGCAAGGCAACTGGGCAAGGGCAATCAGCTATGGTTGCATGCGAATCAAAAACACCAAAATTTAATACAAAACGGTCAAAACCTACCAACACCTAAGTTTCACCGATAATATTAATTCAATTATCCACTTTTTACATGCAAAAACACTCCAAATCTCGACTCTTCTTCCCCAAGAAGAAAAAAAAACATAATCACCATCACATACGCAACATTATTATGATACTACCAAAGTCCACGTTATAGCCATTGTTGCTAAACTAACTTCTTGAATACATGTAACATAAATACACAACATATAACATTCTTAATCTAATTATACCATTCTTAGCTACTTTCTTCTTCTTTCAACATTTTTCATCACAACTTTGGTCTAACCAAACTTGTGCATTTTCTAAACCTTTACAACTTCCCATTTTTTCCTAGATAGTTAACTTAATTAGCTTTATATAGACATTGCAGTTGTAAGTTCTTTTATTTCATTGATCTTACTCTTAACACCATAAAAAAAAACAGGGTATAATTTACCTAGTCGAAATCGAGCAAAGCTCGAAAAATGGCGTTGTATTACTCTAATCATGATCACGGAGTTAAGTTGATTATGGGTTTAGTAGTGTTAATTACAAGTTTGATGTTGCCGAGTACTAAAGGTGACGATCAAACGTTAGGAGCTTCGTTTATTTTCGGAGACTCGTTGGTTGATGCCGGAAATAATAACTACATGAACACTTTATCTAAGGCTAATTCGCCTCCGAATGGGATCGATTTTGCGGCTTCCGGTGGTAATCCCACCGGTCGTTTTACTAATGGTAGAACGATTGGAGACATTGTTGGTAAGTTATCGTCTTAATTTACGTGTTTAATTAATCGCAAAAGTTTGAATCTTAACCTCTAAGTCAAAACCTACTATCACACTGTTTGAATAAATGTCTTGTGTGTTCCGTATTCGAAATTTTATTGGGACACCTTTTTTTCTTTTCTTGTTTACCAGGAGAGCAAATGGGAGTTCCAAATTACGCCATACCGTATTTGGCCCCAAACGCTACCGGGAAAGCGTTACTAAGTGGAGTGAACTATGCATCAGGAGGAGGTGGAATTCTCAATGCAACAGGAAGAATTTTTGTAAGTTAATTGCAATCGCTAAAACTATTGAAACACATTAAGAAAGATTGTAATCGGACGTATGCAGAGTGGCGGATCTAGAAATAATATTTCCGGTGTCCTAATCTATTTTTATGGTGCCCCTCTATCTCTTTAAGGGAATTTTTCACAAATTTTAGTCCAAAAAATTGCGTTTCCGAAAATTTTTCCGGTGTCCACGGACCCCATACTCTTGAGCATGAATCCGCCACTATGTAACTATGTAAGTGTAGTAGTGTGCAATTTGTGCATGACATTTATGATCACATACCCGCAATGTGAAAGAGGCATTTCTACAAGTCTAATTCGATAGTTGAAACTTGAATTAACACTTTTATTAGCTCAAAAAGTTCATCAAGATTGACCTCTTTTTTCTCTAGCTCTAATACCATGTGATAGATGGAAAAAAGGATATATATGTTCTTATTACATCCTTAATCAGAAGTCTTAGTCGTCAATAGCTAGTGTGCTATCGTACGTTATGATAATTTTGGGCTATATATGTTACAGACTTACCGTTAGACTCTTCATATTATCTTACATATTCATATTGGATACTCAACACTCGGACAAGGACACAAGATTATGACACTTGGATCCTTCGTTGTAGGCCAATACAACAAATTTTATCGTAAACACAAGCCAAGTTCGACACGTACTCGTGTTGGATACCTCTAGCCGCGTCTGAGTAACGTAGTTTAGATGAGATAAAATCAAAGGATTTGACCGAGTTTTAACCATTATTTTTTAAGAATGATAATCTGAGAATGAAACTAAAGGAAGTATTTGATTGCATGGTTTGCAGGTAAACAGAATTGGGATGGACGTCCAAGTTGATTTCTTCAACATCACAAGGAAAGAGTTTGATGGATTGTTGGGAGAGTCAAAAGCAAAAGAATACATAAGCAAGAAATCAATATTCTCAGTCACAGTTGGATCCAATGATTTCCTCAACAATTATTTGATGCCAGTTCTGTCAATTGGAGCCAGAATTACACAAACTCCTGATTCATTTACTGATGATATGATCAATCATCTTAGAGACCAACTTACGGTATTTACCTATTCAATTTTTTCGAACTGATATACATTTGTTTCGTATACACAATCCCTCTCCTATTGATAACTCCAAAACATCGCGACTCTAGTATATGTCAATACAAAGTTATCTTAGTAGTCGATAATACCATCGAGTGACACCCTTTCACGTTACTATAACTTGATATGTTAATGTTTTGTGATTATGCTTTGCAGAGGTTGTATCAGCTAGACGCTCGGAAGTTCGTGGTGGGAAATGTTGGACCAATAGGATGCATACCTTACCAAAAGACAATAAATCAATTGAACGAAAATGAATGTGTGGATTTGGCTGACCAGCTTGCTCGCCAATACAACACCAAACTCAAAAATCTCCTTACTCAACTAGGCCCAAATCTACCTGGAGCCACATTTGTTTATGCAAATGTTTATGACCTTGTCATGGAACTTATTACCAACTACAAGAAATATGGTACGTCTTCATATTCACTATTAAGTCGTGAGCCTTTTACACTCGTGCTACCTTTATTTAACCGGGAATGCTAGAAACTTATTTTAACAGTCGATGTTTAATATTCTAAGTACATTCTCCCCGAGTTTACTAATTTACGACTAATTGATGGATTTGATATAGGGTTCACCACGGCAAGCGTAGCATGTTGTGGAAACGGAGGCCAATACGCCGGAATCGTACCGTGTGGACCAACATCAAGCCTGTGTAAAGACCGTGATAAGCATGTCTTTTGGGACCCTTACCACCCAAGCCAAGCTGCTAACATATTGATAGCCAAGCAATTACTTGACGGAGATACTAAGTACATTTCTCCCGTGAATCTCCGGCAGCTTCGAAACCTTTGAATCTTTAATGAAAGTGTAACCTATACTACAAAGTTTTCTTCACTAAAGTATCTTATGTATCTATGAAGTTGTTTTGTAAACTTTACAGTTCGGTAATGAGAAGTATACCATAAAATGTAATTCCCTTTTTCCAATTTTCATACTTAATCAAGGTCGCGAACCTAAATGTCACACGTGAATACTAATGTCACCGTTGATAGATTGCATAGAAACGTAAGCATTTTCCCCTTTTACATTAATTGAATACACCTCGATATTCAATAAGAGAATACAAACCGTAAAATCGACTATGAAAGGGTAAAAGTCGTCTCCATGCAATACAAGTGGTCGCGACGAGACGTCAATCAAAATAAGGAGTGGAAAAGTCTAGGCTAATTAAGCTAGGGCTATAAACCGTGACATGTCTAGCACAAAGAAGGCAATAATAGAATCAAGCAAATAGGAAGAAAAGGCCAAAGAGAAAAATGAGTGAAGGGGGATGAGTAGTCAGAGTAATAAGAGAAATGCTAGTACAAGGGACATGAGACAATGAATATATTTGGATTTGTGTCAGTTTATTCAATGTGTGAATTTGTAGTAATAATATGGATCGACCAAATGGATGGTACTGTAAAACATAGTAACAGCAGGGTAAAAAAAATTTGAGCATGTTTGTAATAAAATTTACCTTTGAAAGGGACTTGTGAATTGTGATCATACTGATCAACTGAGGATTTTCTGTGGTGCAGAAGACAAAAATCCCTCGTTTCTGCAATCTGCATTTTCGCGTGCCGTATCATGATATTTAATGTCTCGCTCTGATTCATTTGTATTCATGTCATTGAAGATTTTCATTTTATTTTTTTGGGGATTGGGTGAGAAATAGAGGATTAATTAGCGGCGTCCTATGAAGAAGTATGAGCTTTAATTGTATCGGGAGTTATAATACGAGTCTGACGTTGGTTGAAACAATGTCACGGGAGTAATTTAATCGATCTTTCTCATATACGAGTCTACGAGCGTGATTTCTTCTGATCTAAACAACTAACGATCATCTGTACTTCAAAGTACGGATTTACTCCAAATTGGTAAAATTTCAAATGTGTAGACAAGTAAATAAAGAGTGCAGAGTAAAGATTTTCTACTCCATTCATTGTTCATCGATCTAGGCTAATCAAAACTAAGAGTAATTGCTTGTTTATAGTTTGCACGCGTTCACAATTGATATAATGTATATAGCGTGAAACGGTATCACGATAACTTCAAGATAAATGAGGTCAATTACCTACGGTTAACAAGAGGGGGTGTAAATTTGTGAGGAATGTGTGAAACCTCAAAAAAAGACAAGACAGGAGTGGAGGAAGGAAGAAATGTTAAGCGGGGAACAGTAAGCGAGAAATCAGGGGCAGAGAACACACAGAAGAGAAGATAAGAGTAGTACGGAGTGAGAATCTGATGCCGAAATCAGAGGAAGAGAAGAGAGAGAGAGAGAAACAACGACAGCAGCAGCAGCAGCAAACAAAGCCAATAATTGCGAACCACGCTTCTCCGACACGCTCATTTTTTCACCTTTTACTCACCTCCTTTCTATTCTCGCCCATTGGTTGGTTGGTCTCTCCTTAATTTTCCCCGCTCGTTTTGTTCAAACTTTGGCCGTCCTAGTCTCCCTTCCTTGGCTCGTTCTACTGATAGAGTGATAGTGATATATGATTTGGCTTAGCTTGGAACATTATTCAAACCTCTTGATGTGGAAATTAGTACTCTCTTTGTTCTCGTAAATAGTTAATGGTAAAACATGTAATTATATAACTAAACCTTGTGACCAGTAGTAGCAAAGATGCATTACGCTACTACGATTAGTAATGAACCGCATGTAACTTTACAAGTTTACAGTGTTTAATGTGTGGGGATGATTGAAGATTTTTCTTGTAATTGAAGACTAATTACAAGCGATGATTTGAGTGATTGCATCGGATTAGACCTATTACAAATTATGGGTTTGAAAATTGGGAGGCAGTAGATTAGAATCCGTGCAGCATACTTCGCATGCAGGCATGATATGTGTACTCAATATTAAGACTTTTTGAGACATTTTGTTACAGTGATTTCTACACACTCAAGTTCATTTTTTCCTTCTTCATTTCATTCAAGCGGAATGTTTGACTCGTGTGACATGTTACTTATTAGGAAAGTGATTTACGTAAATATTGTAAATATCGTTTGTTTCCTTATGTAAGTAGGAAAGTTAGATGTCTTGCTCTCCAAGACAACTATTGTATAAATAGGATCCTAAAATTGTGAATAATAGATCGAGAGATTCCAGAGAATATCGAAAGGGTTATTCTTCTATCATGGTATCAGAGCACTTGGGTGATTTATGAGAGATTACAGTGCGGCGTTATTACGTCTATTCTACGAAGAAGAGGGTGATTACAGCGACGCATTCGAGCGTCTATTTTACGAAGAAGACGCAGTAGGTGGCAGCGATCTCTGTCGTTTATTTTCTGAAGAGCATCACGCAATGGGAGATAAGGTAACCCCCTTTACAGTTTTTGGTAACGAAAACCCTGGCATTCCCATCACCAATGTCGTTTTTCGTGGTGATAATTATGATGAGTGGGCACGCGCGATACGAATCTCGCTTCGTGCCAAGAACAAGTTCGGCTTTGTTGATGGGACAATCACTCAACCTGCGGCGGGTTCCGATGATCTTGCACGGTGGTGGCAGAATAATGCACTAGTCGTGGCTTGGATTTTCGCTACAATTGACGGAGAGTTGCGCAAATCCATTACTTATCGCGAGGTAGCTAAAGAACTTTGGGATGATCTTCAAGGTCAGTTTTCTGTGGGTAATGGTGCACGCCTTTACCAAATTAAGTCTGATATAATTGCTTGTCGTCAATCCCCTACTGAATCCATCATGGTGTTTTATGGTCGATTGAAGAAGCTGTGGGATGATTTAAATTCTTGCTTTCAATTTCCTGTTTGCACATGTTCGGGCTGCACTTGCAATATTAACAAGAAATTGCGCACCATCCGTGATAATGAGTGTTTGTATGATCTTTTGATGGGTCTTGACAATCGTTACTCTTCCATTCGCTCTCAAATTCTGGGCACGGAACCTTTACCGGAACCTCGCCTCGTTTATAATCGTCTTGTTCAGGAAGAGGGTGTATTTAATTTTGCTACGAAACACGATGTCCCGACCCCAGAGGCCGTAGCTTTCGTCGCTCAAGCACCATCCTCTGTTTCTCCTAGCGTGAAGGGTGGTTCGGGTGATGATAAGACGTCTGGTGGTAGTAGCGGTAGTGGGATTTCGGGTGGTGGTGCGGCGCTGGGAAACCGAAGCACGATCGAGTGCTATAATTGTGGAAAGAAGGGACATATTGCCCGCAATTGTCGCTCCGGTGACAGAGGTCGTTGGCAGTCCTATGATGGCCGGAATTACTCCGGGGGTCGCGGTGATAATTATTCTGGCGATGGATATGGTCGTGGCAGAGGACGTGGAGGCGGCAACAGCTATCGTGGGGGTCGTTCTTCGGCCTTCTCAGGCGTGGCTCGCGCTTCAGGGGGGGAGTCTCACCCTCCAAATAGAGGAGATTTAAGCCATCTTAATGAACAAGAGTGGTCCGAGCTAGTTGATTTGTGGCATGATCGTAAGTCCGATCGTCTCAGTGGTAAGTCTTTAATTACGTCATGGATTATTGACACAGGTGCTTCTCGTCATATGACCAGTCGTCTCGAAGTGTTGAGTAATCTCGTTGCTATGGATCCTTCTCCGATTACGCTTCCCAATGGTGACGTTACTATGGCAACTAAAGTGGGAAATGCGGTACTTGGTGACAAATTGATTTTGCGGGGTGTATTATATGCACCTAAATTAAATTGTGACCTGATTTCGGTCTCTTGCTTGGTTAATGACTCCAATTTTACGATACAATTCACTAATAATTTGTGCATATTTCAGGACCGTATTTCGAGGACGGTGATTGGACTGGGTGAGCAGCAAGATGGCCTATACTATTTACGCATTACTAAGCCTTTACAAGCCAATAAAGTCACGACGGAAGCATCTGCGGAATTGTGGCATCGACGTCTGGGGCATCCGTCATCGACAGTAGTTAGGTCTCTTCCTTACATTTCTCGCAAGAATTGTGATACATTAGATAATCATATTTGTGATGTGTGTGTCCGAGCTAAACAAACTCGTGAAACGTTTCCTCTAAGCAATAATCGGGCCTTTGAGCCTTTTGAATTAATTCATATTGATTTGTGGGGTGCCTATTCGGTAAAAGCAAGTTGTGGGTCTCAGTATTTTTTAACGATTGTGGATGACTTCTCACGTTGTGTGTGGACATATTTGTTGCGTTTTAAGAGTGATGTAGCTCGAATTTTCAAGAATTTTTTGGCCTTGGTGGAGCGTCAATTTTCTAGACAGGTTAAACGGATTCGTAGTGATAATGGCAAGGAGTTTACATGTCTCAAATCTTATTTTGATGAACATGGTATTTTGTTTGATACTTCCATGGTAGATACCCCTCAACAGAATGCTCGGGTTGAGCGAAAACATCGTCATATTTTAAATGTTGCTCGAGCCCTTATGTTTCAAGCCGGTTTACCTGTTAAGTTTTGGGGTGAGTGTGTTTCTGCTGCGGTTCATTTGATTAATCGTACCCCTGCTAAGTTGTTACGTTGGCAAACTCCCTTTGAGGTCTTGTATGGACGCTCCCCCGCTTATTCCCATCTACGCGTGTTTGGTTGTTTGTGTTATGGAAAGACTCTGAATCGTTCCCGCGACAAGTTTGCTAGTCGTAGTCGGCGTTGTGTCTTTCTTGGGTATCCGTATGGTAAGAAGGGTTGGCGATTGTATGATTTAGAGACTAATGAGTTCTTTGATTCTCGCGATGTGATCTTTGACGAGAGCGTTTTTCCCTTCCGTGCTGCTTCGCCATCCCCGCACACTCGCGTGGTCTCCCCCATTCCTTTTGCTGACGTTGTGTGTACGCCGCCTACACCTGATCCCGTCGACCCGGTTGCTGACTCGGATACACCTCCCGCGGCTGCTTCCGGTCCCGGTTCCTCCTCGGCTGGCGAACCCAATTCTGGGTCTCCTTCCCGTGAATCTTCGAATGTCCCCGAAGCCGAGTTGGAAATGGGTCGCGGGAAACGCGCTAAATTCGAGAATGTTCGGTTAAAAGGCTATGTCACTAATGCGATTAAAGCTGCGTATAGTCCATCGCCCACTCGTCCCTCATCTTCCTCAGGTACGTGTTATCCTCTTGCACATTTTGTTGGTTATGAGCGTTTTTCTCCTGCCCATCGATGCTTTCTTGCAGCTGTTAGTCGTGGGGTGGAACCTACTCACTTTGGAGAGGCTATGCGTGATCAGCGGTGGCGCAAGGCCATGGCGGAAGAGGTTTCCGCGTTGGAACGTAACAACACTTGGACTGTTTCGGCTCTTCCTCCTGGTAAGAAAGCTATTGATTGTAAGTGGATTTATCGTATCAAGTATAAGTCTGATGGTTCTGTTGAGCGCTATAAAGCACGATTGGTCATTCGGGGTGATCGTCAGACTGAGGGTGTTGATTACACTGAGACTTTTGCCCCTACTGTTAAGATGGGTACAGTTCGTACATTGTTAGCCGTGGCCGCGATTCGCAATTGGGAGTTACATCAGATGGATGTGCATAATGCATTTTTGCACGGTGATTTGGATGAGGAGGTTTATATGCGCTTTCCTCCGGGTTTTGATAAGGCTGTTCCTGGTAAGGTCTGTCGTTTACGTAAGTCGTTGTATGGTTTGAAGCAAGCTCCTCGTTGTTGGTACGCCAAGCTTGCTTCTGCTTTGACAACCTATGGTTTTAGTCAATGTGTCTCTGATCATTCTTTGTTTTCTTATGTTCGGAATGGTGTTCGGCTTCACATTTTGGTCTATGTTGATGATTTGGTCATTTCGGGCAACGATTCCGCCGCCATAGCTCGCTTTAAGAAGTATTTGGGTGATTGTTTTCACATGAAGGATCTCGGCCCGCTTAAGTATTTTTTGGGTATTGAAATCGCTCGTAGTAAGGATGGTCTGTTTTTGTCTCAGCGTAAGTACACTCTCGACATTTTGGAAGAGTCGGGCCTGCTCGGTTGTCGTCCGTCCTCGGTTCCTATAGAACCGAATCATCGGTTATCTGCTTCTTCGGGAATGCTTCTTGCTGATCCTCTTCCGTACCGTCGTCTTGTAGGTCGTTTGGTTTATTTGGCGCATACTCGTCCTGAGTTGAATTATTGTGTTAATTTGTTGGCTCAATTCCTGAGTTCTCCTCGTGATGCTCATTGGGATGCAGCTTTACGAGTTGTTCGTTACCTCAAAGCTGATCCTGGTCGTGGTATCCTGTTGCGCTCTGATTCTTCCTTGGGTCTTGAAGCTTACTGTGATGCTGATTGGGCTAGTTGTCCTGAGAGTCGTCGGTCGTTGACTGCTTATGTTGTTTTCCTTGGTGGGTCTCCCATTTCATGGCGTACTAAGAAACAGGTTACTGTGTCGCATTCCTCTGCCGAGGCCGAGTACCGGTCTATGTCTTCGGCCACTCGTGAGATTAAGTGGTTACGTCAAATTTTGACTGTTTTGGGTGTTGATGTTACATCTCCAGTCCCGCTTCGTTGTGATAATCAGGCTGCTCTTCATATTGCGCGCAATCCTGTGTTTCATGAACGCACTAAGCATATCGAGATTGATTGTCACTCAGTTCGTGACGCTGTTCAGGATGGTCTTATTGCTCCTAGCTATGTTCCTACTACTCAGCAGCTTGCCGACATTCTTACTAAGGCTTTGGGCAAGAGTGCTTTTGATGCTCTGTTGTCCAAGTTGGGCATTTCATCCTTACATGCTCCAACTTGAGGGGGGGTATTAGGAAAGTGATTTACGTAAATATTGTAAATATCGTTTGTTTCCTTATGTAAGTAGGAAAGTTAGATGTCTTGCTCTCCAAGACAACTATTGTATAAATAGGATCCTAAAATTGTGAATAATAGATCGAGAGATTCCAGAGAATATCGAAAGGGTTATTCTTCTATCATTACTGTTTACGATAATTCATTTTTGCTCGAGTACGTTGTATCTAAATGTATATACTCGTTTATTTTCGATCAAACTTCTTTCAATTATTTCGTCTTCAGTATTCACATTAGATGTATACGATTACCTAAAAAGAATAGGTTTTGTCTACAATTTTAAAGTCAGAAGATGAACATCTAACCACTAGAGTATGTACTAGACCAATCTTTATGCGTACGAAAAAAACTATTATGAAAACGAAAATTCATATACTCTTATACTCGGTGAAACAATTGTTGATCCAAGATCGGATGGATGATAATCCGAATCCCAAAGGACAAAACAAGCCTCAACCTAGACACCAAAAAGCCTCATGTAAATCAAACTAGAGACCTATTTGCAAAATCTGGCCAAAAGATACGACTATCCCCCAAAACAGGCCCTAGACTTAATGCCAAACAAAACAAGTCACTCATCCACTCCAATCTCCACTACACTTACTCCCACTTTTACCCATCCTAGCTTAAAAACTAGTCAAAATTTTTACATTGTAGACTATTCCCATGAAAATTTGACAAATCCCACCAAGAAAACATCAAGGATGCCCAAAAAAACCATTAAAAAGTTACTGTTACACTCTTACATTTACTGTACTGCCTAGTGACTAGTCCTTATCCATTGTATGCAGCTAACCAGCTAGTTATGTCGCACCAAAAATAGCCAAATATCATACGACACAAATCCTCTCTTCTCCCAAATCAAACCACTAATGTCTAGGACAACATATTCTTCCAAAACATTTGTCCTACATACATTAACAGTAACTCCATCACACTCGGTTATACAGGTATATACTTATATCGGTACATGTATTCAACCAATTTAAACTTAGACATTTCGAGGTTAAACACTGTGAACGTAACGTTAACGTAACGTGTTAAGAAACACGTAGTCGATCACTCATCACTCTATTGTTTTTTTATCCGATACAAATTCGAACTAAATCGATCATGTCGCGCGAGACTAAACTATAATTATTAGGGTGATTCTAGGAGTCTACATATAGACAAATAAAAGAATGTCTATACTTTAGTCCTTATATCCCAAGTGTAGTAAAATCAAGATGGTACATAGTAAGAAATATGTAATTAAAGTAAATATTCAAGATTTACATTAAATTTTTAGCATCGGTAGTAACATCAAATATATAAGATTTCTCTACAAATCAATATTCTAATTTATCTCACTTTCTTATTATGTAATTACTTCCTAAATTAAACACTAAAAATTTACTGTAACCATAATTAAATTTACTACACACTAGGTGTTGACACAATTTCCTTTGTTTACATATAAACTCCTACCATTATTGTAATTATTAATATTTGTACATTTGGATTATTATGTTTGCATTAAATAATAATGGTCTCATCCCCAGCAAGCTTACTGCAAAAGCTGTTGACAGTGTTTGGCATATAATCCTCCTGCTTCACTTCCCCTCCTCTGCTCTGCATGCTCTCTGTACCTTCCAGATTCTCTCTCTCTCTCTCTCTCTCTCCCACTCCATATAAACTCTCATTCCCCCACTTTCCAAACAACCCCTTATTCCTTAGCTTCTCCTACACACTTCTCTCTTTAACCAACATATTCATCACCATACCTCTCCAAAATTCAACCATATCATATAACATAACAAGCATGACAACATTTGAAGCTGGAGCGGAGGTGAAGGTGGAGAAGGCGGTGGTGATGAAAGGCCACCAAGTGACGGCGGCGTCAGCGGCGGCGGAGGAGGCGCTTTCGTGCCCGCGGTGCGGCTCGAGCAACACCAAGTTCTGTTACTACAACAACTACAACTTCTCTCAGCCGCGCCACTTCTGCAAGGCTTGCCGGCGTTACTGGACCCGCGGCGGCGCCCTCCGTGACGTCCCCGTCGGCGGTGGCTCTCGGAAGTCTGCTAAGCGGTCTCGTACCAACTCCCCTTCCTCCGCCACCTCTTCTGCCACCTCCTCTCCCACCGTCTCCGCCGTCGCACCAGGGTCCTACGCCCCGCTTCCGGCCATCCCTGTTTTTTCCGGCGGGTCTGGTGCTGGGTTCACTTCTCTGCTGGCCTTGGGCGGGCTCGGGCTTGGGCTTGATGAGATGGGGTATGGGTTTGGTGTTGGGCGTGCTGGTTGGGGTCTGCCGGAGGTTGGGTTTGTGGGTGGGAATATGATCAATTTGAATGGCAACTGCGGTGGTGGCTGCGGTGGTGGTGGTGGTGGGAGTGTTTGTAGTGGTGGAGATGATGGTGGATGTGCTAGTAGTGGTGGTGCTACGTGGCATGTGGAGAGCGGCGGCGGCGGCGGCGGCGGCGGCGGTGGTGGTGATGTGTTTTCTTTGCCTGAGCTTGCTATCTCTACTTCCGGCAATTGTCTGAAGTAAAATTCCCCCACAAAACCCACCTTTTAATTTATTTATTAATTTTTACCTTTTTTAGGAGTGAAAAAAAAATGAAAATCGAGTTAGTATTAGTTTGATGATGGTAATTAATTAGGGTGTAATTTGGTGGATTGGGGTAGATTGATTAGTGTGGGTGGATTAGTGCCGTAATTAATGGAGTTTAAAGCTAATCTATGTAGTCTTTGAGAGGTTAGGGTTAAAGATCAATAGTGACTTTTGGTTGTAATATCGGTGTTTTTGGGGCCGTGGATGGTGGAGTATGTAATGAAAATCCGATGAAACTTGAAAATGTAGCTTTTATCAACTTTTGTCTTTTAAGGTCATGGATTTTTGTTTTATTTTGTGCTTTGGATTTTCATACATTCTCCTAAGTTGTTTCTTGATCAAATTCATGTGCAAACATTGCAAAATGTGTTTTCCGATGTCTAAAATGTACTAGACAAACCTATCGAACTCATACTCTATGTTTTTCCTATAAATAAAAAAAAAAACTTGATAAAATCCTATAATTAAAACGGATTTTCTAACGTGTGCCCAAAGGGCACATGTTAAGAACTTATTTATTTCCTTATTTGAGTGAGATTCCCACTTGGGAAAACAAATATGACATTTTATTTATTTTTTGAGCAGAATCTCACTTAAATAAAGAAGGTTTTGAGTTCTTATCATGTGCCCTTAGGGCACACGTTAGAAAAACCGTAATTAAATACTCTACTCAATAAAGGGGATTTCCTTCGTCTTCTTTTTCTTATGATATATGCTCCACTCTAGTTCGAGTACATGCAAAG
This sequence comes from Spergularia marina, assembly GCA_963680865.1. Lineage (NCBI taxonomy): Eukaryota > Viridiplantae > Streptophyta > Magnoliopsida > Caryophyllales > Caryophyllaceae > Spergularia > Spergularia marina. The sequence continues at coordinate 30,237,147 of OY804545.1, read as the reverse complement.
TCCTTATATATGCTTGCTTGATTTCATTATCTTCTATAAGCTCGACTCTAGTTTTGAGTACTTACAGAGTCCTCACGCTTGCTTGATTTCATTATCTTCGATGCATGATGAATCCCCCTCCTTGTTATAAGAGTATACGATAAGGCTAAAAAAAACTTGGACATCCGCCACATCCCCGAGAAAGAACTAAGTGATCGTGATTCACTTTTTGCATCGGTCTTTGTTTAGCTTGGAAAAAAGAATTTCTTCGATTACGATTAAGTTGGATGCATAGTAGATTACTCTAATATGATAAATTATACCATGATCCACCGTTTATGAGTAGTTGCTCTTTTTTTTTTTTTTTTTCTAACAAATGTCAAATAGTCCAAGAGTGGCAATGTGTAATCGAAGGGTGTGTCATTCATTAATTGAGACGTTTTAGAAGGCCAATTTATCTGACACACACACGAGATACATCTTAGGAAAAAAAACACAAGCTCCTTTTCATATAAACCGATTCATTTTACATCACACAATTGTTACTCCTATCGAAAAAACCAAACCCTCTGTATCTTCGTTTTTCTACATATCACAAGGGAAAGAATACTCCTAAATCTATGTTTAACAAAAATACACAAGAAAAACACATCGACTTTTTAATTAATCGTCAAGGATGAACGAATACTTCATTTCTAATACTCTATCGGACAATTATCGTTTTTTTTCAAATCCGTTCTTATTTCTTAACGTTAAGAGATGAATGAACAAAAGGAAATAACAGGTGCTCCAAAGAAACATGATTGCTAAACGCAACATTTTTTTTACTAACGTAACCCGGTAAAAACCCATTTATACCCCCATAACCACAAAAAATAACACAAATACTCAAACCCCAATTTTATCCCATTAGAGTATTGCTATACTGATTTGCTACCATACATACGATAAAATGTATCTTTTTTCGCACTAAGGAAGTCCGGTGGTAGTGCTTTAACACCGTCGCTACATACATACGTACCCCAGGAAAAGCTAGGCAGCCATTGATTTTTAATCTTCTGCCTTAATCTCCTACTTGTCCCTCCAAAGAGTGATCCACCATTGCTCATCCTTCATCGATAGTTTATGTTCTTCATTATTCGTTAACATACTTCTACATCAAAGTAAGTTGATATCAATTGCCTTTGCTTAATTTTTATCGTCAAATGTATGTTGATATCAACATCTTGCTTAATTCTTATCAACAATGGATATCAATTGTTCTTTGCAATGGAGGGTGAGTTCATTACAAGTAGGTATATTCGCTGCCTACTTTGATTGTCTTGAAGTGGGAATCGCTGATATTCCGGGCAATTCGTTGAGAACATCGCATGATCGCATTAGTGCTCGAACGTCGTATGATCGCATTAATGCTCGAACGTCGCATGATCGCATCACATTATAATTTTTTTTTCTTTAGGGTATGCTACGTAAAGAAGTTGGGAAGATGAGATCATTAAGGGTAATATTGGAAGAAAAATAAAAAAAATAGGTTACATTAGTATTTTTTAGGTTACGTTTAGCAATCCCCCAAAGAAAGGGAAGTTGGGCTAGAGAGCGGCAATCCAGTCCATAAACCGCCATACTAACTCCATAATAAAAGAACAGCCCATAAAACTTGGATCAATTGACCCATAAACAAATTTCAAAAATTTCCATAAAAACATCGCTGCAAATTCAAGCTTTTTTTTTTTTTTTTTTCTCTTAAATCTTCATCTTCTTCCCCCCTTTTCTTAGGGTTTTATAAACCCAGAAAACAAACAAACAATTTTTAAATCTTCACTCTCACTCTACCCAGACAATATTAATCCCTTCTATCTCCTCTTTTCATTAGCTTCTCGTTCAAGATTCAACAGAGCTAACAACAAACAATGTCATTCTTCTCCACTCCCCAACCTCAGCAGCAACAACAACAACAGCAACAACAATCTTCCTTCTTCAATTTCCAACAACCCCAACAACAACAACAACAACAACAACAACAACAACCCCAACAACAAGCTAACCCTTTCTTGCAACAACCCCAGCAACAACCACAACTGTTTCAGCAACAGCAACAACAACAACCACAGTTTCAGCAACAACAGCAGCAGCAACAACAACAACAACAGCTGTTTATTTTTACAAACGATAAAACTCCGGCGAGTTACAGCACTAAATGGGCAGATCTTCACCCTGATTCTCAAAAAGTCCTCTTAAAAATCGAGTATTTTTTCTTCTTTCTTTGTTCTTTTTCTTTGATTTTTAGTTTGTTTTAGAGGAATTAATTAGTGGGTATTTTGTTAATTGTGTGTTTAATTTGGGTAATTTTGTTAATTGTGTGTATTGTTTTGGGTAATTTTATAGGGAAAGAATACTTGAGTATAGAGATGAAAGCCAGAGATTAGATCAATGTAGTCGCCTTTTCGATTCTTCTGTCTCTAATAACGCTTTCGAGATCGATGCCAGCCGCATTCTTCAGGTTTGTTTCCTTCACTTTGCAATGGAGTCTTTGTTATATTGGGAATTAATGCTTTGGAACCTTAGAATTGGATGTTTTGGTGAATTTTTCGTAGCGTTGTGTTGTACAATTCCGGTCACATTGTAGTGAAATCGTCAACTTGGAAAGTTGTGAGCTTTGAATTATGTTGTGCACCTGAAACTTAGTCACATTGGACATTTGAAGCATGATGTTTTGTGGTGAACATTAGTTATTGTGTCGTGGCAATTAGTGGCGTATGGAGACGTGATTGGAGGGTCGATTTTTTGTATAGGGGTCAAGTCTAACATTTACGGATATTCATATCTTTGGAGGGTTGATTTGTATAGGTAAATTGCGTATTAGGGGAAGATGAAGTTTTTTTTTTTTTTTTCCATCTGAGTGGTGGAGTGAAGACTGTTGTTTGATACGCCCTGAGAATGCCTTCGTTGTTCTATAATTTATCATGGAAATGCAATCTTTTTGACAAGTCTTTTCTGCGTTTAAGATGTATACTTTACGTTTGTTGGCTACTTGCTTAGCTGCTAATAATTCTTCCATTTATTTCGGTTAGAAAAAATAGTGGAAGGACGCTAAGAAAGCATATGTTAATAGATAGGGTGCTTTTTTGGCAGGAGCTTGGTGGAATTAATACTTCTATGGAAAGACAAAAAGTTGTAATGCAAGAGTTGATGGCTGCCGGGAAGGACATGCTGAGGAATGCTGAGATTGCAGTTCGTTCTTTTATGATGCTTCGGCCAAGGTTCATACATCAAAAGTCTAGCTCCGGCTCAAATCCGACCACTCAAGGAGCTGGTGGTGCAACAGATCCCAGCGGTGGAGCTCAGTCTGCTGCCAACACTATGTTGCAAGTTGTTGACTTTTATAGTGGGATTCCAAAGAAACCATCTCCATTCATGCATCAAACTGTTATTCGGTTTGAGAAGTACCTTGGGGAATGCCGTCAATGGATTGAAGAGTTAGAGCAGCTTCTGCTCTCAGACTCTGACCGAAACTCTATCAGTTTCAACTCGTCAGTTTTGCAGTCTCTTCCAAAAGTCCTGACCAATGTACATGAGTTTTTCGTGCATGTAGCTGCTAAGGTAATGGTACTTGCTATGAATTACTATATCTTATGATGTAAATTTTCGGTAAACCGATCTTGGGAGTCTTGCATAGAATATTCATCTTCTGGTTTTGCAAATCGTCCAATGCTGCCTTGAATTCACTCATATAAGCAGTTATGTTTATGTAGATTTTTATTATTGCACGTGTATATGCTGTTTGATGACTAGAAAAGGTGCATACTTCGGAATGCTGCAGATTTATTCAGTGAGCATATGAACCATATAAAATTGCCAAGAAAGCACGTAAATGGCTTTGTTGGTGCCTCACGCCTTTCTGACAAGTCAATATAGGTTCTAGGTTGGATGATGTAAGGTTGTGGCTGGTTCCCAACTTCCCATGCTTGTGACATTGCAATAGAGCACATTCCACCATTGTTCTGTTTGTTTCTTTGCCCATGTTGTGAAATAAAAGATAACAGAGTGAGACATTATTTTTCTGATATCGGTGGTACTATTTTTTTTTTTTTTTTTTTTGCCTTCTGTCTCCCACTGTGTGTCACAGTTTTAGTGTATTAAATGTTTTTGATCTATTAAGCTTCAATTCTGTTCGTCCTGTATCTGTTGTCTGCTCCTTTCTCCAGTGTTGAAATCTGCTATATCTGCTGAGCATTTCGTGCTTCTCCATATCAGGTAGAGAGCATTCATCAGTACATTGCATCCATGAGAGCAGCATATCTCGCTGATCAGCGACACCGTGGTGATGTGAATGATCCTTTTTTGGAGGCTGATAGGCGAGAAGTGGCTAGACAAGAAGCAGCTGCAAAGAGAGTACATCCAACATTGCACTTGCCAGCACTACCGCAGCCAACGACACAGGTTGCTGGGTTGTTTGCCAGTTCAGGGACTCCTGGGCTATCAACTGCCCCGCAGACGTCTGGAGCTCAGTTGCCACCATCAGCATCTGGTCCTTCTCTCTTTGGCACATCTTTGTCTACTCCTGCCAGCACTTCCTTGTCGTTTTCAACTCCTAACACAGCTCCGGGGTCTACCCTTTTCTCTTTATCTGGTTCTTCTCCTCAATCATCAGCCTTTCCTTCCTCATCGCCATCATTTTTTGGCCCGGCTTCAACTCCCTCACTATTTTCTACTCCAACTGCTGCTGGTGGGACTTTTGCAACGCCATTCGGTACAGGTACCTATTCTTAGTACTGTTTTCTTAAAGCATACATCTGTATGAACATTTGTAACCTAGAACAGCAGAACTTCTATGTACGTGTGGAAGGTTAGTGTGTTGCTGTCATTATGAAATGCGATGAGTGGCTGTATTATTTGGTATGAAATATATGTCAGGATTTTGTGTCACTCTCCCTACTTTTTGTTAAGTAGCAGCTCATCAACGATACATCAGGAACTGTTCACAGTTGTCTGTTGTATGTTTTCTCTGACTGTCTAAACAGCTTCTTTGCCATTGCAAAAGGCTAGAGATAAATGTGTACATCCCCCTGTCAATGCTTCAGCTCGGATTATTAGTCACCGTGCAGTTTAGTCGAGTTGAGTAGTTGTAAGCATGTAATATTATTCTCAGCATGCTTAGCTAATTATCACTGAATTGGTGAAACATTAGGCTCTTTTTGTGATTGCCTGATTGGCTGGGGTTTAATTCTTTGTGGGAACTGGGAAGGGTAACTGGGCTTCTGTATGTTTGAGCCATGAGTAGCAGTAATCAATCTTGTTTACTCAATATAATGGCAAACATACATTGTCTCGGGTTGTGGCTGTATGCCTGTATGGGACATATTATAGTTACCTCATTTTCTAATTTGAAGTAATCAGATTAGATGTTAATGGCTCTATCTCGATCTTTGTGGCTCAAATGAAACAGACACTCATAAGCCGTACTAAGGAATCAATGGCATTTACGTTTCTATTTATGGTCTAAAACAACGTGTTTGAAGTTTGTGTAACATATCCTCCTTGATAATGCCCTGGGCCCAATTTGTTTGAGGGACACCAGGATATTGTTTCAGTAGGCGTGGGTTCTTTAAAACTTCTACTTTTTCTCTGAATTTTTAGGATTTCGAGTAATTCTTAGTCTGGATCTCATTCTTAGCATGGTTTTGTGTGGTTGACCTACGTTTTTCGATCAATTCGCATAACTTTAGGCATTGAGTGATTTGCTGAGGTTTGATCCTCAGTCGGGCTGGTATGAATTGGTCTTCGTTAGCTCGAGCCAAGCATTAGACACATAGCAGTCTTTTAGACACATGGCAGTCAGGCGGAGGATTTAAAGTTAGCTAGCTTCAGGGTGATAACTTTGGTTGTAACTAGAATTTGAGTATTTGACGGAGAAGATTTATTAGGTCTTCCCTTCTCTTGCTCCAATCTGACCCCCTTTGATGATCTTGTTTTCAAATTTGTGAATGACAGGTGCTGGATTAGCATCAGGGTCAAGCCTTGGAAACCCAACTGTAAGTAATGTTTTTTTTTTTTTTTTGAGGTCAACTGTAAGTAATGTTAACAGTGCGTTTTGTCAACTGATCCTATGTGTGTGTGTGTGGTTTTTTTTTTTTTTCCTTCTTTATGAATTTACAGCAGTGCATTAGTTTTTATTCCATTAAAGTACGACACCCTGAAGTTTTTGAGCTTTAGGGTCATCGCTAAGTGCGATTAAAATGCTGGTTTGTGTAGTAATGTCTGTTGGTCACCTTTTATCTCCTCTTTTGATCAGCAGAGAAATACTAGGCCAAAAGGACGCAGTAGCCGACGCTAGCATAAAGTTTTAGTTTAGGAAGATGATATGGTCGTAGGTGTTTGTCCACCAGTAGTGACTTCCGAGTCTTTGGAGCCTGATGTCCCTAAATGAATGCGTCCACCACTCAACTATTCTTCGACATGGATTGTGCTGCACAAAGACTCGTTGTGATCTGAAAGTCTTCCCCATGCGCTGCAACAAATGTGATTTTGTAAGAACACGCACACTCTTGGGGTCGAAATACTGATGTAGTTTACCTGGACAAAACTGAAGAAATGCTTTTTAGCCTGTGTATTAATGTGAATGATGAAAGGTCAAAAGGAGGACCCTATTTTTTTTTTTTTTTTTTTTTTTTTTCAAAAGAACTCGCCAATTGTTTAGGGGTTTCATTTCATCGTTTGCTTCCCCCTTACATTTATGTTGTAAACTTGTAAGTTGTAATTGCCTAATCAAATTCTACATGTAGCCATGGTAGGTATGTACTTGTCTTGAAAACTTGTCTCATAATTTTTCTCCCTTTTTGTTTTTTGAATGTTCAAGAATAAGGTAACATAACAATTTGCTTTGTTTTCACATTGCTCTCATAGTCAAATTTAAGTGCTTGTATAATGTCAGTTCTCATTTTACAAGTGTATGTCCCTTCTGGATCAAAAAGGAATACTCGTATCTGTTTAACTTTTCTTATGAGTGTTTAGTCCCTAACCAAGTACGACGAAACAAAACGTCCCTAAAAATGGAGCTACATGATACAAAATGCCTACATGAGGGCATTAACACTCATCATAATAGAGCACTTCATTCATAAATTGAAAGTGTTAAACGCTGGAATAAGGGCTAAATTTTTTATCTATCAATTTATCAATAAATCACGATATTCGGTGTATTTGGCTTTACCAAAATCGGCTTGCCTCGGAGACTATTAGTTTAGAAATAGAAGGGCGACCTCGTAAAATAGAGTCTTTTCGGTTTAAATGAAGAGGAGAGAGTAGAGTTTTTTTAAAGTGGTAAATGAACATCATACGGTAACACATCCCAAGAGGCAATACGTATGAGAGTAACATTTACACTTGCGCATAACACCGGTGCGCGGCAAAAATTAGGTCATTAAAGGTCGTCAATGTCGGATATTCTCAGCAACACCGCCGGCACCGGCGGCGTTTCTCGCCTCTGCGCCGTAATCCGCCGCTCTCTCCACCCTTTCACGGTACCAATTTTCGCCGCACCGCGCAAACACTTAGATTTATTTTTTTATTCAATTCTTTCGAAATGTAATTTCGTATTGATCATCGTTTCAATTAATTTGTTACAGAAATTGCAGGATTTTTCATTAACACCAGAAAATGAAAAACAGATTTTAATTTCTCTTTCTCAGGTCCGTTTTTTTTTTTTTTTTGATGCCATGACTAGTTGTCGCATATGATTTTCTTCAATCAAAACCCTAATTTAGCGTGTTCTTGAAGATATTCCGTCAAATTCGTTGCTGGATTGATGATCAAGACGCTGAGAAACATCAACAATCGATAAGCTGTTCGATTTTTGATTCGCATTCCGATGAGCATGAATGTTTACCTGATATAGTCTCAAATTTGGTACTGTTTTTAATTGTTTTGCCCTAATTTTGCAGCATTTTAGCTACTTCATTTTCAGTTCAAATTAGTTTCAATGATTTCTCGGCGATCATGGTATTATTGGTGAATTATATAATCTTTGGTGATTATTTGTGACGTAAAACAATGTGTGTAAAATTATGAGCTATTGTACTAAATAACGGGGTGAATTTGTTGATTATGAGCGGAGCGGTATTTGAATGGAATCATGGAGTGCATATCGGACTGATAAGTCGTTTGTATCGATAGATTACAAACATCTTCCTCTGAGCTACTTGTAGTTGTGAAAACCGTGTCTACTAATTAATGTTGCGGTACTTCCACTTCATGTGTTCTTTTTGCACCTAAAATATGGAGTGTTACTTTGTTGTTAATCTAATAGTGAGGAGTTCCCTTGTTAGCTCCTGGTGAACCGCAAATTATACCATGCTCCCGGGAGCACAAGGATCATGGTGCTCCCACTCACAATAAAGGGGTGGGCCCCATGAAATAAAAAATGGAAATCAAAGTGTGGTCCCTACTATTCTATTGTAAGAAGGACCACCATTCTCCTTGAGCTCCCGGGAGCATGATATAAGCTTTGATCCTGTTGTTTGTTCATTTGGCAGATTCCACTGCTGAATATTGACAGCAAATACATCCAGCATCTGGTCGGCAACATTTTACTAATCATCACGGAGTTTCTTCTAGATTGTGTATGTTACATTATTAATTGTTTTCAATAGCCAGAAGTTTGCTTAAGTCCTGACACTGATTGGCTGAGAAACGTACTCGACAGGGAGGTGGCCCAGACAAGTTTGTTCATCTGTTATGTGTTGCCTTTGAAATTGGATTATGGAAGGTCTTTCCACACCATTCACAACATTCATTTAATGGAGCTGAGAAGTTGAAGGCTATCCCATCAAACTTGAGTCTCATTTTGTGTAATTTAGGTTGGAATAGTGTTTTAGGAATTATACGAGCTTTGCGGGATATCCTAAAACTTTCAAAAGGAGAAGAAGATGAGGAACTTGTGTTCATATTGTTGATGTCTTTGAGTACTTCTCTTTCCGAAGTATCTTGGGATTCACTTAATGGTGTTCGAAACGAAGGCAGGACAGATATTCAAACTTCCTCTGTGCAGGATACACTGCTTTTCATGAATGACAGGGACACAGAAGTAAAGATCCTGTTAGTGGGAAATCTTGTTCAGCTTTTATGCTCCTTAGTTGAATTAACTGCTTCTGCTTCTGCTGAATCTAGTTTCCTCGATAAATATGCTATTCTTAACAAGATTGGTGACGTTGTTCCAAAGATTGTGCGTTGGTGTTTTGCCGGAGAACAAACCTTTTTCGACATGCGCATTCTCGCATATTTTCAGCATAAAGTTTTGGTATGGATGTATCAATTGTATTTATGTTTCACTTTGCTGTATTGGACTTAGCATTAACTCGAGAATCGCATCGTCATCGAGTCACTTGCTACTTCACAGCTTAAGAGTTTAGTGATTCATTGTGGCATCACAGTAATGGATTTCCTATTTCACTGTGCAGATGGTGATGATAAGACTCAGCTTTCATATGCCACATGATTGTTCAGTCTTCCTTATATGGTTGCAACTCCTTCACGAGTACTTTCAAGATTTACTATCTAGACCCTTGTCTATTGTTCAGTGTGTCCGGAATGATTCTCTGGAAGGTTCTCCGTTTCTGTTATCTTTTCATGATCAGGATGCTTATCGAATTTCTTCTGTCCACTTACAAAGACAAGCTATTCTCCTTTTTGTAAAATGCTGCCTTGGCTTGATCTGCCCAAGAAAATCTAATCAGTTGGCAATTGATGTTAAGAGAACAAGTTCACTGTTTGATTGTGACTTGGTGACAATTGATGATGATATTGGTAGACAGAAGGGGCTTCTTGAGTTTTATGGATGGCTTCAAGACAAAGTTTCTTTGGACATCTTTTCAGAACAAGAGCTGTATTCCAAGAAGTGTTTCAAATTTGTTTCATCCTTCATCACATTATACATGCATGAGGTATGTTTTTCTCGTTTATTGAGTATGTAAAGCTTACTTGTGTTGTTAGGGTCATAAGTGCTAATTCACGAAAACCATTGTGATTTTTAAACCATTACCCTATGCTTTTGTAAGAAAATTGTGGTGATTTCATTGTAATTGTCCTTGCTTTAGTGGTTCCTTCAGTTAGCTATTAACTTCCTGTGTATATGTTACCCTCTTCTCGTTTTCATTGGAGATGTCCAAGCTAACAAGTGGCGATATTTGAACTAAGTACTGTTTGTCTCAGTGTTGATAATTTGTATCATATTACAAGTTTTAACGTATTTTTGCCTTTCACCTTTTAATTTAACAAATTTAAGGCAAAGTTTCTTTTTTGGAAGTCGATGACCTAGGAATTTGCACTAGCCATACATTGGTCAAAAGGAAGGATGATTAGACTACAATATTCTATATAACTAGTTTTGGGGCCCCAAACTACGAGTATAAGTTTCTTATAACTCGATGATTTCATTTACTTAATATTATGTTATCTGTAATCTTCTGTCCCCAATCATAACATATTACTCTTCCGCCAATTTTCTTCCTCGGGCCAATTTGGGTAAAAGATTGTAGAATATAGTTTGGTGTTGGGCTAAATCTGACAACGTTTTTAAAATAACCATATATTGTCAAATATTTACCCTAGACAACCTTGGAGTGCCCATGTTTAATTTGAGGATCAGTACCAATGTTTGGGTAGTTTTTTAAGCCCCTTGTGTAATGTTACTCGATGAAGCTATCTTGCGTTTTTTGCAGATCTTGAGAACCCACTATTGGGTTTTGGCTCTAATATTTTGCTAAATTTCACAATCTTACTCCTGGTTTTTCACAAAAATTTGAACCCATTTCGTTCTGCTGTAATTTTGGGCCATAAATCATGGATTACTAGCCTTCTGTGTTGTTGAATCTAAATGTTCTGAAAATATGGGGATCAAGGTTGGCCTAGTTGTTTGAAAATCAACCCGGGGGTTCTCTGCTCATTGCTTAGTCTAAGGAGGCGCAAGGCGCACCAAGGCGCTGGGGGGCCGTTGCAATGAGGCGCGAGGCGAAGGCGCGTGCCTCATGCACACGAGGCGCACTCATTTAGTGAACAAAACTCTATTTTTCAGAACCATATTTTGCAAAAAATTACCCCTATTTTGGTACTTAAAGAGGGCCAATGGGAAAAGAAGTACAAACAAGGGATTAAGGGGCAAAGGAAAGGGTAGAAATAAGGTTACAAGAGAAAGAAAAGTGGAAATTGCAGAGTCATGTGCCTCGCGTGCGCCTCTGAGGCGATTTTAGCTCGCGCTTTTTTAAACTAAGGGTCATTGATCATTGGTTTTTGCGTGTCAGCAAATGCTATGGAAGCAACTATGTTGCTTTGCTAAGATCAAACCTCCTAATTTAGAGTGCTTTAAGTACAAGGACAACATAGTTTTACACTTTTACACTATGTCTCACATTTGAATGATCTTGTCCAAGCTGAGATTACCATCAAACCAGAGTTGTCCAGAAAGCAATTGTGTGGGAACATTTGCACCACTCGGAGTTTAATATCTCGTTTTTCGCGCCTCTTTCTTCTCTACTGCTCTTGTTTGGTTCGTCTTGTCACCTAATTCATTCTTGATGCAGTTTTCACTTCAAATCTGAACTTTTCCTTCTGTTTGATGACAATTGTCGATAATTGTCTTTTTCTCGACGTTCCATTAGGCGTGTTGTGTAATTGTTATTCTGTATGAATTGTTAAAGTGATATAACTAATCTTTACTTTGATCTTGAACTAAGGTGTTTAAATCACCATGACTCGAAAAATAAATTGGCAAATTTTTTCAAAATTTGAAATGGTGGCTTGGCTAAAAACGCCTGCCATAATTTGCGCCGTTTTTTTTCGCGACCATCTTTTATTTTGGAAGACTGTCCCAACGTATTTTTCAGACACTATGATCTAGTCACTTAGACTACTTATTCTTTGGTATTTGGGATATTATGGAATAAAGCAAAATGGCTCATAAAACTGTATGTGCTTCTTGTTTTGTGAAGTAGCAGTCAGTCAGTGCGATTCTCGAAGGAATTTTCATTTTGGGTCATCCGTGCGCAGCCTCTCTATGTTTCAATAGGGGTAAGGCTTGCGTGCATCCGACCCCCCCTTACCCCGCCTTATGGCTGGAGCCTTTAAGGCACTAGGGTCAAAGATGTTGTTGTATGATCTAATCACTTTAGTTCTTTGATTAAAGTAACGAGTAGTCTTATCAGTTTAACATTTCGTATGTAATAACATCTTCAAACCGGCACGTTTGGTGGGTCGAGAAAATGAATAATCAGAGATGGTTCTAGATAAAACTGTCGGAAAAGCTTAGATATTGATTGAAAACTGACTAAGGGTGAAATGACGAACCAAAACCGAGCAGTAGAGTAGAGATAGATGTGGAACACGAGATATTGAACTCAGATTAATTTAGATTAAGTAGTTACTAGGTGAAGCCAAACTTTACATTGAATGCTTGATGAATTTTATAGATCGATAGGTCATGGGTTCATGTCCTAGGAGCAGTCTCTTGTCCGAAAAGTGACAGGGGAAGGGTTGCTTCCTATACACCATTGTGGTGGGACCCTTCCCTGGACCCTCGCCTTGGTGGGACGCCTATGTACACTAGGCTGCCCTTTTTTTACGTGCTGAATTTTACAAGAACTAGATTCATGAGAAAAGATATTTAATAACTACGTTATGTTCTTGCTCCCCTCTTCTTTATTATATGGGGGATACAGCTGTATCAACATGTTTTTTGTTCTTCAGGAGAGTTTGCCGTCTTTCTGATCACTTGTTCCACTTTTATATGTACTTAGGATGACATGTTATTCGAAGTACTCTTGGATATGTTGTCTTTAACATCTTGCCCTGGAAGAATGTAAGTATGGGTGCTTTCAGATTTTCTAGAGAGTTGAGTTCTACACAGCAAGCTAATGCTATGCTGTTTAATAATTATTTCTTTTAGGTTTTTCGAGGACAAGAGATCTTGCGACACCGAGAAGGATGTTCTATATCAAATTTCTAAACTTTTCAACCCTGCACTCATGTTTCATGTCTTTCTTGCTGAAGTATGGTTAGCTAAACGTATTCTGTTGGAAGTTCCTTTTATTTTTTTGAAGTAGCTGTTGGAAGTTCCTTTGCAGTCTTGTTAAAAGGCAATGTTTAATATATTTTATACCCTTTGTATTTCTTTGTTTGCAGTTGCAGTATGATCATCAACTGCTTCTTGACTATCTTATTTCAACAGATACGGGTATCAAATGCGCTGAATATTTGTTAAGGTGAGTTTTCATAAGCTTCAGGTGCGTACTGCTTCCCTGTTAACTACTTATTGCGTGGAGAAGCTGCCAGTTTTTGAGATTCTGGACCATGTATTATCTGCGGCTCTGCGCACTTGTATACTGGCGAAGATATATTTTATGAACAGTAAAGTTGTGCTTAAGGATAGGGCATGTGTTCCATCATTCAAGAATATGAGATTTAACATTGCAAATATTTTTTCCATTTTTTGTTTTGTTTTAGGTGCTTGCGCACTATATGTGATTCAAGGAATGTGTTTCTCCAATTTTGTGGTGATGGAATCTCTAGTGAAAGTAATAGTCAAACGAGCTGCAAGAGAAAGAGGAAATCTCCTGAAGATTTTTCTGCAGAGGAAATGGCCACCCTATTGCAGTGTGGGCATGATGTGTCATGTGAGCAGAATGAGGAAGTGGACCTGCCAGGGAGCAAGCTTTTTGGGAGGAGTGTCCGATTTCAAGATGCTAAAGCATGCTTGCTTTCTTTGAAATGTGCATTAAAAAGGCATCATAAGAAAAGTCTATTCCCATATAATCCTGAAGTGCTTATAAGACGGTATGTCTACCTATGGAAGCATTCTTAATATGAATTTTATGTTCACCAGAAGCATCAATATCCTTCATATTATTTCTTATTACTCATCTTAAGCATCCTCTTACAATGCTTGTATCTGCTTCCAGTTGAGGTCATAGCCTGGTTTCTCTTGTTTCTATTTGACGAGGATTGTCTCAGTTTCTCCGTCGTCACTAAGTCCATATACGTTGTCTGTCTTCTCATCAACTGGGCATAGATATAAAACTTTGTTAAGTTTATTGCCGAAAAACAAAAAGCTCTGGATTCCGATATCTGATTCATTGCCATCATTTTGCAACCCCATTTTTGGATCAAAGTGTCCTGTTCTGTGACCAGTAATCATATCTGAATTGTCTGCAACAGTAATTACTGATCTAAGATTCTTGCCAACTAAACAGTTTTTTTCTTTCAGTATACAAAGGTTTCAAGTCCTTTGTGATCAGCTTGGTTAGAGGCAGGAGGTACCAATATGGTGGGAGGAAAATTGGAATTTCTGATCTTGGAAACATTGGGTGCATATTTCCAACATTGAATAGTCAACTACCTGGCATAGACGAGGTACTAATGTGCGATGGATGGTTTTAGCATTCATTTAGGATTGGTGGCTATTATATTTTATGCTAGACATGGAGTGCCAACAAAAGCCATGTTTGAAATATACTTTTTTCGGATATTCCAAATGTGTTCATATATATTTTTGTCCAGCTTTGCAGAGTCGGCTGGAATCTGCCAATTCTGTGACTGTCCAATTTCTTCCTGGGTATAGTGCCGTATTCACTCAAACAATACCTCATTCAGCGTCCAATTGTGACTTGGACGAATATATGGTAAGTTACATACTCATGAATCTAATACAGATTGATGGGGAAGGAAGAGATAGCTGCCTAGTGCCAATTTTTTCGTGTGGATGCTAGTGAATAACTGTGACTTATCTGAGCTTCTAGTGGTTAGAGGAGAATGCTGACTCTGTTTCCTGGTACAATAGATGATTTCTAGTACAGTACAAGCTTACCTGATAGACAGTTTACTTAAAATTGCTTTTCTGAAAGTATTTGAATTTAGAAAAGAGCCTTAATAATTAGTTTGTGTATACCTCTAGAGTTAATGAGCTATATTTTGTTAGCCGAACATGTTGTGTACATTCTTAAATTCATTAGTCTTCCTTAGTTTCTAGATTTCTGATCTCAATCTTAATGGCAACTGAAATCTAAATGGGCCATTTGTGGTCACAATCTTGTTTTCAACTCTTTGGTACATGTTTCGATGAAACATAACCGAAGTTTTTGGGAGATGAAACTGTATAATGGCTTTGGCAATGGTGTTGTTCTTTATGAAAATTTGGCTGCGTTATTTTCATTCAAATGTTATGTGCTTGAAACCCAAAGTCCTCTACTACAACACAAGTACACAAGGTTGAATAGTGAGCCTGGGCACTTTAACTGTTTGCACAGGTCAATCTATGGTATCGAGGCTAGGGTTTAAATATACGTAGTGCAGGGGAATGTTCTGAACTGTATTCATGCATCAGAAATTTCAATTAGGCAATCACAAAGTTTCTCTGGCTGGCTGAGCATTGTCATGTGATCTGCACCTTCAACCTCCTTAACCTCTTGCACTCCACTTCTTTTAATCATCCCATGGGAAAATTCCTTAGTCATCCCTTTATCTTCCTTGCTAATGACATAAACTCGCCTGACAGACCCATAACCACTGTTGGTGAAATTCTTAGCCTTTGCAAGTGATCCAAGAAAGAGAGACCCCGGCCTTTGTAATGCCGTTGAAAGCTCCAAGTCCTGCAATTGTAGAGAAACCTTTTACATCAATAGCTCTGTCACCATCAGACCAGTGGCCGTGCTCACTTTTTTTCTTTCTTTCTTTTTTTGCTCTTCATTTTAGGAGTATTCCAGTGTATAGACGTGATTCTCTTAACTGTGGTAGTTGTGTAATTCTGTGTCGTTGGAAGTTTTCTGCTGTACCAGGTGGATCATTATATTTTTGCACATGTAACTTTACGGTCATATTCCCTTGCATGTAGATCTGTGATACTTCCAATTGTATTTAACTTTACGGTCATATTCCCTTGCATGTAGATCTGTGATACTTCCAATTGTATTTGGATCCCCTAGAGTTGAAACTCTTCTAATCTCATCAATCATTGGATAACCATAATATTGCAATTTGTTTAGAGATTTGTGTAAAATTACCTCTGCAGGACAAAGGTAATATAGAGTCTGCAACAACTGCCGACTCAAGAGCACTGCTGTGAAGGGCTCTTCTGAGGGACCGTATGTCAGAAACTGTGATTCCATCCAGCGTCCTTGGGAGAGGGCCTCATTTAGCTTCAAGCATGTGAGAAACGAAACAAAGTTAGAACATTACATGTTTAATGAATCTAGCTTGATAATGTGTAACTTAACATGTATCTGTGTTCAGAACAAATCATTTTGCTTACTTATTGCCAAAGATCTTTTACCTTATCCACAACATAAGATGGCTGGTTTATTGTGTCAGGCATTAAGGCAGTGAGAAAGATGGCAGCTGAAACCTTTAGAGGGTACTTTTCCATGGCCATCGCGATGTTCATCCCGCCAAGGCTGTGACCCACTAGAACGACCATCTCATCAGCTGGCAGTGATGCCATGAAATCCAGCAAAGGCTGGTTGTACTGCTCGAATGTTTGCACCTCTTCAATTTTCTTCATGTTGATGCCGGAGGCTGCCATGTCTAATGCCGTGACCCTGTGCCCTGCTTTCTTGAGTAGCGGAATGAGCTTGTACCAGCACCATGCTCCATGACATATGCCGTGCACTAGAACAAAGTGCTTC
Organism: Spergularia marina; assembly: GCA_963680865.1. Lineage (NCBI taxonomy): Eukaryota > Viridiplantae > Streptophyta > Magnoliopsida > Caryophyllales > Caryophyllaceae > Spergularia > Spergularia marina. The sequence continues at coordinate 30,220,504 of OY804545.1, read as the reverse complement.
CCTTGTTCGGTAACCTCCATTTCCTCTCCTCTGCCCCGTTCCTTTTTTACGTTTTTGCAAGTTTCTGTTTGGCTTGCTGTTACCTTTTTTTGTATGGTGTTTAAGATATCGCCGTCGTTGAGTGATAAACTTCAATTATCTTATAGAATTCTTACGTGATGAAATTTGATCTCTCTCTTAAACCTTTGGTGTAGAACTGGTCGAAATGTGGAGTATTGTGTTTTTTAAGCCGAATTACCAGTCTGCTTAATCATTGCCCGAAAGTTCTAGGTTGATTGAAAAAATGTGTAGACTGTAGAAGGAGAAATAAAGAGTTTATACGGATAATGACTTCACATCTTAATGGACCAATTTGTCCGGCAAGTTGTGGTTTGTTTTATTTGCATCATACTTAGGGTATGTTTGGTAGTCAAGTAGAAGGTAGCATTTAACGTTTTGACCAAGTCAGAATGCTACTTGACATGTTTGGATGTGTATTTGTTATTAGCATTTGAAGTAGCATTTAGCGTTTTAAGGGGCATTTGACAAATGCTATTATAGGTAGCATTTCCCCTAGAAAGTGGCATTTCATATTTTCTAATTTTATGATATACCCGAACAGCTACGACTACCAATCACACCTGATATATATCATTTTAATAACTCAACAGCGACTGTTTGTGCCAAACACGTCATTGTTAACAGTTACTTTTCAGCCAACAGCTAACAGCTAATATTAGTCAAACTGCTAACAGCTACCTCAACAGCTAAAAGCTACCCGAACAGCTACGATTACCAAACACACCCTAAGATACTCCCTTAATTTAGATAAATCCAACAGCTACGATTACCAAACACACCCTAAGATACTCCCTTAATTTAGATAAATCCAAAGAAATAGTACCAGGAATTAAAATTGTTACAATTTTTGATGTCAAAAAAAAAAAAAAAAAAAAAAAATTGCACTGTATTTGGATCTGTAGTCTGAGAGATGATGTTAGCAGGCACTCAGGCAGCATCATTTGTTTGCTATCTTCACAAGGCAGTCACACAACTTTTGTGGCATGCAGAGCATAGCCATATGATCTGCGCCTTCAAGCTCCTCAACCTCCTCTACGCCACTGTTTTTAGCCAACCAGCGTTGGTAGCCTTCGATTAGTCCTTGATCTTCCTTACATACCACATAAACCCGCCTCACTGATCCATATCTTCCCTCGGACAACTTCGACTCTGGCTTCCACATGTTGTGAGAGAACATGGATGATGGCCTTTTTAAGGTCATTGCGAGCTCCAAATCCTTTAGATTACATTGAAAGTATCCTACTCTCAGTTAGTTCCTTGTTCATCGCTTTATTATAGACTGAAGACGAATAATAGTGTCTAGGAGGGATCGGGGTGTGATTACCTCAATGGGAGACAAGTGATAAAGCTTGGACATGAACTTTGGCCCGAAAAACATTGTTGTCAGGGTCTCTTTGGGATCACCTGAGGGTTTGAACTCGGTGTCCAACCAAAAATCTCCCCCCGAATTCACTGCAGCAAACTTCTCAAATGTAGAGGATAAGGTTAGCACTCATGCTGTGTAGACGTCATACGTTTATAAAGACGAATGTAGGATTCCTACTTAGGGTGGCGGAACCAGAAATTTAGGCTAGACGGGGTACGTACCTTTTCAGCAATGAAAGATGGGGTATGTTGAGTATCAGGCATGAAAGCCGCCAAAAAGACAGCAATTTCGATCTTTTCTGGAAACATTTCCATAGCAACTGACAAGCTAAATCCTCCAAGGCTATGCCCAACGAGTATAACCTTCTGATCAACAGGAAGTGACGAAAGGAGGAGGGTTAACGGCTCTGTGTAGTCGTGGATGCTCTTGAGCTCATCGATCCTCTTAGGGTTGATACCGGCACCCGCCATGTCAAGTGCTGTGACGCGGTGTCCCGCATTTTCCAGGCGGGGCTTAAGCTTGTACCAGCACCATGCGCCATGGCAGGCTCCATGTACTAGCACAAAGTGCTTCTGCTTGTTCAATTTTGCCATTTTTCTTCAAGAAGTTGAAAAGTATACTAAAGATAAATGTCCATTTATAATTTGGAATACGTAAAGTTTGGAGCAGCACTACTAAACGTTCATCTTTTGTACGATTATTCAAAGGACTAAAAGGTTTGGTTTACATCGTTATCAGATCTTTTTTTTTTTCTTTTTTTTTGAGGTTGGTTATCTAGTTGACCTCCCCGGTATCGTTATCAGTGGTTCACAACGTTTTTGAAATTTTATGGCGCGCATAAGACGGTTACTGGATGACGATTCATGTTAGCCGACTCCAAATCATTTTGAGAATAAGGCTTAGATGTTATTGTTGTTGTTTGAGGTTGGTTATCAGATCTTTTGGTACCTGTACTATGGACTATGGTACTGTACATAGTATCGTTGTTGTATACGTGATCGTTGATTTTATTCATTGTACTTAATTGCAGTGATTAGGACGTATTTATTGCAAACTCACATAGTCGATTTCTTAAATCTAGCGTATAAGGCCATTTATCTGTGTTTGTTTCAGTTTTGGTACACCACAAATGGATTCTAAATGAAAGATTGTTACAAGTCGTTCCTTTAACTTTTAACTTGATCATATGTATTTTAGATCGGTTTTTCTATTGTGTACCTACTGAACACATGTTAAAAGTTAATATCTTGTATTTTTTGTGTGTGAGATTTTCCCAATTAATCCTCAAAATCCCATGTTTTGTTTTTTTCAAGTGAAAATATCACTTAAATAAGGCAAGTAATTAACTTTTAAACATGTGTTTAATGGGCACACAATAGAAAAACCGTGTTCGTATTTGCACGGTCTATGTTTGTTTTTGTACATAATTACTGGCCTATATAGGTTTAGTCGCTATAAAGTTGGGGATAACTAGATTTGGGAGACCTTAACTCGCGATTTATCAACCACCAAGAATCTTGAGGGATGAGAATTAGATCCCCAGATTCTTGATTTATGAACCACAACTTTTCTAGGTCAAGTTTTTTTCCTAGATTAGTAGATTCCACCATATGGGAACAATATAAGTCTTGTCAGATACTCATGTACACAAATATTGTACTGTAGATACACACCATGTGGTTATACCATTTCCCATATAACGACATTTAACTAGCTAATACACCTCTCTTTTTTCAGTAATTGTTAGTCCGTAGACTATTTGTCCCGTGTGGAGCACATTGTGGCGTGCTTATTCTAAATCTTATCAGCAAATCGTACGAATGTGACATACTCTATTCATATGATTTATTTTCCCTGTTCTGTCCACTTGATTCATAAGAATCCTAACTGATCGTAACATCTACTTATACAGACGAGAAAATGTAGTTAGAATGATTTACTCCGTATTGGCTATCTAAAGAAGGCGATTACAAAGTTCTTGTGGAATGCAAAACATTGGCATATGATCTGTATTTTCAAGTGACTTGACCTCTTTAATTCCAGCCTTTTCAAAGTCATACCCAATTCATCAGTGCGGATCACCTATCCTATTTTCTTATCACACTCCATGTACGATGTACCCCTCCATTCATAGTCCTTTGCATCATTATCAAAAGAAATTAATTAGTAAAGTAAACAACTCACCAAAAATAGGTGTATTAGTTAAATGAATATATTACGCAGTGGTGTAATGTGTAAGGCAAGCCGGCAAGTAATCTTTGACATAATCAAGTAGTCAATCAATAGGGTCATTACTCATTAATAGGTTTCGTGCTCATTGTTAATGAAAGTGGACGTCCAAATAATATGGAAAAAATGATCTTCCGTGATTTGCGCCAATGAAATGGTAAACGACGATCAACAATTTAGTTCCGAAATAATTTGAGAGTAGGTAATACTTCACGTGGCGACAAGTGATAGAGTTTGAGTAAGAATTTCGGACCAAACAATAATGTTGTGAAGCTACTCTCGTCCGAATCAGTTATGGTATTGAACTCCGTATCCAAATAATAGTCTTCGGATACCCATGCTTTAAACCTTCAAATAAGAGAAAGAAGATCATTAGTGCATAAGAAATAAAGACATATTGTACCCCTAGGACCTCTGTGTCTATCCTAATTTCGAAGCTATTCCGACATTGCAGTGATAAATTATGGGTAAGCATAAATCCACGACATGAATAAAGTGATCAACGCTCTCTTGTACCTGACAAATCATACACTCGCGCAGGTTTATGAGTTGTCAGGCACAAAAGAGCGTGAAATGTTGTGGCGTTGTCATTATTCTGAATTATGGTATCTTAACGATGCATCGTCATGCACTCATGGACACCTAATCTATTCAGTAAACCTTGCAGACTCCAAAGAATAACAATCATGACGGACTAAGAGATTTTGGTGTAGTGATCAAAAATTGTCGCGGGCAAACTATGATGTGTGCTAGCCAACAAGTTTTGGGAAATGAGGATGTCGCTGTAGGTGAAGCATGTGCAACAGGATATGGTCTACGGTTGGCACGTGATGCGGGGTTCCACCAGATAATTCTGGAATCGGATTGCCTCTGCTTAATTACGAAGTTCCGTAAAAAATGTGTGAGAGTTTCGATATGCTAGTTTCTACCATTTTGTCAGTAACTTGTAATGTTAGGTGTATTACTTTTTCTCATGTATGTAGGGGAGGAGGCTGCCCATGAGCTCGCCCAATTAAGTATAACGTTTGCTTCGGAGATGATCCGGTTAGAGGATCACCCTCTGCAATTTAACTGTATACTTATGGATGATTTTTACAATGAAATCTAATGATACAGACTAACCGTCGAGGAAAAAAAAATGATCAAAAGTGAAGGATGGAGTGTGTTGAGTATCAGGCACGAAAGCCGTCACAAAAACAGCAACTTGAATCTTTTGAGGAAACATTTCTATAACAAGTGATAAGTTCATGCCTCCGAAACTATGCCCAAAGAAGTATTTTTTAACCATTAAAGTAAGGAGGGTGGGATCTAAAAAACACCAAAGTCGTATTTGGGATTTATGAAACACCAAATTTGATAAACTTGTTTATATAACACACTTTAAACTATTTAGGTATTTATTAAACACCAAAACAAATAAAAAAATGACAGCTTTTATTCTATCTCTTAAATTATATTTCTGCGTAAAGAAAAAAAAAAAAACGAACTAGTCATCAACTGATAGATGTTCTTCCCTCCTCTAGGGTTAAGTAGTTGATTTTTCATCTTCTTATTCGATTCCAGTCATCGATTTTCTCAACGAAAGCATGGCACAAATAAATTCAACAAACTTCACAATCAGAACCTAGGATTAGGAAAATTTAAATAAAAGTCGTTTTGGACCTGATGGAGTGGGAGCGCAAGGATTTTGGCACTTCTAAACAAGTTTTTATGTTATATTTTGAACTTTATAGTACCTTACAATCATGTTCGTAGATTTTTTTTTGACATTTGCTCAATTATGTGATTTTTTTTAGATCAATGAACCTGAAGTATATATCTCTTCCTATTGTGAATCGAGTCTAGTCTTTCTTAATTTTAGTAAGTACAAACATAATTTTATTAAAAAAAAAAATTTACAATTTTTTTTTATTAGTTTTGGTGTTTAATAAATACCCAAATAATTCAAAGTGTGTTTTTAAAACAAGTTTTTCATCTTTGGTGTTTTATATATACCAAATACAACTTTGGTGTTTTTTAGATCCCACCCTCTTGGTGGCTAAAACATACTTCTAACCAAACTATGCCCAACAAGTAAAACTTTCTGATCATCGGGAAGTGATGCCATGAATCGGATTAACGGCTCCGAGTAGTCGCGGAGTTCATCGATCTTCTTAATGTGTATCCCGGAGGCCGCCATGTCGAGTGCCGTGACCTGGTGCCCTGCATTCTCTAGCATGGGTTTAAGCTTGTACCAGCACCATGACATGACCCATGCACCAGCACAAAATGCTCCTGTCTTTTGGTGGAATCCTCCGTTTCCCCCGAAATATGCAATCTGAACCTAATCTTAAAGTCGTAGCAGGTTTGAGTTGAGATCTTCACCCCGTTTAAATAACTAGGTTGACACAAGTAAACCTCATCTAACTACTTAGATACCGAACGTAACATTTACGATTTTACGATGCACTTTCCGTTCCCAGCTCAATTTCCTTACCATAAATTACTTAAAGAGAACGACTTCCAACTACCCTCTGTCATTGTCGATTTAAATCAACCTTTCCCCAAACAATAAGACAGAAATCAGTAGTTAGACAGATGCGCGCCCCATAGACAAGAAGTTACCAAATCAAGAGACATGGGGGTTTACTGCATCCAGGCTATCAATGCAAAAGGCTCGTGGTTTCACCGACGTTGCTATACCTAGATGCCGATGTTCTAAGGCTAAAAGGTCAGGGGAAGCATGACATGTAATGGGATCAAAGAATCGTTAATATATACAAGAATATCAAAGTTGAGAACAGATGGAATGAAATGGGAGCAGCAGTATACAGTCTTCATACATGAACAAACCCGGGATAGACATGAATCAGACTATCTCTCTGGAATGCTTACTATACAGCTTTCTCGAGACCATTGAACAATCAACTAAGCATAGTTGGGTGCCCGGTTTGAAGCATCCTCTTGAGAATGTCCATCCCAAATGTAGTGTCCGATGAGCTGAACAAGGCAAGCATCAAATTGACAGAATCTTCTTAGTCATGAAGTTACGGCCATGCGGCGTGCTTTGAAGAAAGAGAACAGTTGAACATAGAAGGGTAAAAAGAAGTAAGCATTTATATGGAGCTTAATAGAAGTGTACAACTGCAACGCTTTATCATCTAACATCAACATATACACAACAAAAAACGTATATATATAAGCAGGCAGGATTTTTGAAATAAAATCAGCTACCATATACAAAGTTATGACTGGGTAGCTCCTGAACTGAGATTATATTATATCTAGTTTTGTAACTTTTCAAACGGCCGAGGAAATCACAAAATGCAAAATTGGTCAGCAAAACTGTGTGTCGCTGACTAAAATTTATAAACTGGTGGCTAGCTATTATGTTCAATCACATTAAACTCCAGCCAAGTCCACCGAATGACTACGTATAAACAAAAGTCTAGCCAAAAAATGGTGGGAATAAGCAAGATAAGACTCATATACAACACTGCAGCAGCTATTAAACTGAGTAAGCCCCCCCCCCCCCCCCCAGGAAAAAAAAGGACCAATGAATGAGCTGCAACAGAAAGGTCCTCATTCAGAGTATCAACTACAATACACAGCAGCAAGGGAAGCACTGAAGCAGAATAGATGACACACCTTGGTATTGTGATCTCATAGGGAAACGAAATTCCTTCACGGCTTGGAATGGGAGGAATGTGATCCTTTTTCTCATTCACGAACTTTATAATTTGAAAAAGAACCTCCCGAAGTGAAACTTCTTTTGCAGCCCTCTGAGCACTTCTGTCCTCCAACAAGCTCCCTACAAAAAGTAGTCATATAAAGTTAAAAGCAATCCCCTGCATACGAGCAGTGAGCAAAACATGCTATATCATCTTACCTCCAGATTCCACACCTTTGGAGTGAGAAGCCTTGCTAGAAGTTACTCTCTGATGTGGAGCAACATTCAAATTAATATACCATTGTTCCCAGTAAAGACGTTCAACTTTGTGTGAGAACCACATTGCCTTGTTGTTCTTTACTTCATAGAATGAGAGACATATCTGAGCAGCAGGAGGGAAACTAAATCAAATCATGCAAATCCAAATCTATGTCAGGCAGTCTGGACACTTGTGACAAAATGTCAGTGTCCACAGTCAGACATGAACTATATAAAAGCTTGGTCACTTGAAAGCCTTACTCTCCAAAACCATTATCACTAGATAAGACTTAGTCAGATAAAGTCCTCAACTGGAACCTTATATCAGATCCATGTCAGCTCTTATAAACATAACTATTCTCAATCTCAAAAGTTTGAAGGCTTAAATAAACAATGGGAGAACAATTTAATAACATGATACCTCCAAATTTCTCAAAACATATAGCCAGTACTTTATATCAATCAAACAAATACCATCTCATCTCACTTTCACCTTCAGAATTAGAGATCCATTGACATATCAGGTGAAACTAGAAAAACTACAAACATTGCGTATAACCTAAAGCTCCTAACATGGCTAACAACGATATCTAAAGAATTGATATAGATATAAACAGAGACCGAAATCTTAATAATATTAGGAAAAAGACACGAGAATAAATGATACAAGTTTACTACCCGGGCTACGCCCGAAATAAATTTTATCATTTTATTTCTTTGTGAATGAATAATTTTATCAATAATTTTTATCATTTATAAAGCTTTCACTTTTAATATAAATAATTTAATTCCAGCTCAAATAAGTAATAATGAAGGTACAAAATAATAAGGTAAAGATGAAATCAATTAATAGTAAATATTGATTATTTATAATCAAAAAATATTGTAAATTTTTTAATATGGAAAACGCCACTCATATATAACTATGGATAGAATCCCCATCTATATTTTTTTTACCATAAAAGACATTTTAAATAGATTATTTAAGTGAAAATTAAAGAGACATGCCACGTGGCATGACAGATGGCCTAACTGAATCCGGTGAACGTGGTCGTTGCCTCTAACACAGCTTTTAATATATAGTATAAGATTTACAGATTGTCTGGACAGGACATTGTGTAAGAAAACTAACACAAATTTGAGAACTATACTCTCTAGAAAAAAAAGAGTTGTCACCAAAGTATCAAGAAACTCGCAAGTCATTGGAAGTGTGTCATATAAGTTTTTTTTTTTTTTAGGCTTCCAAAGTTTGCTTATACGCAAAAACCTTTTGGTTTGGAGATTAGACAGATAAGAACCAAAATTATCATGATTGTAGTCAACATCAAATCAGAAGCTGCCTATGAAAATGAAGTTGACTTTGAAGCTAAAGATCAACAAAAAGTTGTGACAATATGAGGGTAGGGGTTCACCTCAATCAATGAGTACTAGAACATATACGAGATTTTGAGTTTAAAGTTTCTATACACAGACCGAATTTGATACTGATGGCTTGATAGGACATGAAGCAAAGATATAGAGAAACAACAAAAACTTAGTGAACGGACATAAAATCAGACACAAACCTGACTCTTCTTATTTGGGTGCTTTTCTACCCAAGAAATGAATTGGTCGATCTTCTCATCTATTTTCTTTTCAAGTTCCGCATCTCCACATTGAACCTGGGATATTGTTTTTGGTTTTATTAAGATCTCCCGTGTTAAGTTGTTCAACTTCTAATATAAGCATGATACTTTAAGAGCTTTTATATGAAAACATTCCATGAAATCAGATTATGTCAAATACAAAAAACATAATTGGTATTCGAGTATGACTCCTACATATTGTTTGCACGTCAAAATGAATACTATGATCGATTGGTCCTGCAACGAGATATAATATAAGAAACTGACATGAAATTGAACATGTAAATGGCAAAACATTTACTAGACTTGCAAAATTTCTTCAATAGGGAATGCTCAAGACAAATCCAAATCCAGACGACCTACATTTCATCTCCTTTATGTTCTCATCCCTAGGTTCTCATCCGGCTCCCCCTCCTTAACCCCATTTCTACTTTTCATGATCTGAGATGTGCAACTACTCTACCCAATTAAGGAGTTCAACAACATCTTTAACCTCAATGCCTTAAAAGCTCCCACCATAAGGCGGGGCAAGGGGGGGTCGGATGCACGCAAGCCTTACCCCTATTGAAACATGGAGAGGTTGCGCACGGATGACCCAAAATGAAAATTGTTTCGAGAATCACACCGACTGACTGCTACTTCACAAAATAAGAAGCACAGACAGTTTTATGAGTCATTTTTCTTTATTCCATTATATCCCAAAAACCAAAGAATAAGTAGTCTTCGGCTCCATTGGAAATGGAAATGCCAATTAAGGAGTTAAACACGGGAACAAATTTGAAGGTGAGATTTTGGGATTGTGGTGGCTGATCAAAGCATTTGACAACATATCCCGCTCATGAAAATCCACACAAGACGATTTAAAACCACTAAAAACTCACATATGTGATGTCAAAGAGCTCCAAATCGATATCCTTTGGCCGAACAAGACCTAATGCTCTGTGGAACATAATAGTATGCAATACACCTGCAATCATATCAATAATCAGCTCCTGTTACCAACATTTTCGATCAAAAAACAAAACGTGAAACGTACATTTTACACCACATCATACTAAATTACTAACCAACTTGATAAGCACAACTGAATACAGTCGAAAAGCAAGCAAGAAAAGCTGAATAATCGCCTTATAAGAAAAATTGCGAAAAATCGCCCAATCGAACGATAACTTGAATCATACACAGCAATTAATCGCCAAAACCCTCACAATTAAACATCTAAATTACATAAACCAATCCGAAACAACAACGACAACAACCAAGCCTTGGTCGCTAAAAATGATTTGAGGTCGACTAACATTAATCGTCATATAGAATCGTCAACCATAAGCAATTGAATACCTATACTATCTATTTCCGATTGAATTTAAAAAAAATAGTAAGTTCATGAGACGAAATTAGAAACTTACATCGGAGAACTTCTTTGATCTCGAAGTGCTCCACTTCCTTCAAACACAAGAAAATAACATTAGAATTAGGACCAAAATTAAAGAATAAATTCAATCGATTGAGAAAAATTGGGGGAAAATTGTAAGTGTAGAGCAAATTTAAGAGACGCGAACCAGTTCTTTGAGTTGGCAAACTTCGCAATTCATGTTGTAATTTGAATTTGGGATAATTTGAGATGATCGGGCTTCGAGATTGAATGTCACAAACCCTAAAATGAGTAGTCGAGCGCTCTAATTTTGAGTAGAAAGTAATTAGCTTGTTCTTTACGCTTCGGGTTGGTTGATTAGCAGAAATAATGGATTTTATAGTACGGGAGTATTTGGAATTTGGAGGGGGGAGTAGAAAGAACGAAGGCAAACGTTCATAGAAAACTAATCTTCTCCAGTAGTATTAGCTACGTTTATATGTTCTCTGAAATTTTACTCGTATTTTTTAAAACGATATTGATTAACTCCCTCCGTATCAACTCAAACGCATTATGGGATTTTTGTAGTGGAATAAGAAAGAATTGATATAGTAAGTTAAGCGGAGTAATATCAAGAAAAATAGGAGGAGAGAGAATGTGAGAATTAATAAAAGTATGAGAGGTAATGTGAGAGATGATGTAATAATTTTATAAAAGTAGGAGAGAAAAATATGTCCCAAAATAGATAGGGTGTTTGAGGTGGGACGTCCCGAAATGAAAAATGGGGCGTTTGAGTTAGGATGGAGGGAGCATTTCAATTTGATATGCTCTGCATAAGTGAAAAGATAAAGTATAGAATGACGCGTGATGAAAGGTTTATACCTTTATAGTTTCTAAAAATGAAATTTCAAGTTTGAGTGATAGTATATCTGTATCATTGATTAGCCTTTTGTAAGAATGTGGACGATGTAAGTTGGAAAGCATGTTTAGTTCTAGACTAGAACTTCTAATGCTCGTGTTATGGGTGTATTTCGTGGCAAAACCATGGTAGACAATATAGTTATTCAAGAACTCATACTCTTGGCGCCGGTGGCACTAGCAGGAGCGGAGGGTTAGTAACGTGCACAGAGGTTCCAGCTCCATAGGTCTAGCTCACACAGTCACTTATATAAACCCGATAAGTAGGACAAAAGCAAAAGAAAATTGGTGTTTGTATAATTGTATCTCAATTCCGTCCTATCAAACAAGCCGTAACGGTTCATCTCTCCAAACCAGAAAAGACTCATTCTTTATCTTAGTCCAATGACATTGGCTAATTGAAGTTCAGCATTTTCTTTACAGAACTTTGAAAAAAATAGACCCCGGCCCAATGGCACGGGCCCATATTAGATTTTACAGCTAAAGAATTCGCACCAAACACCTCCAAATTTTCCAGCCCATTACACGAGCGTTCGCATTTCCGCTGTAAAACTGCTGCCGGGCGAAGGAATGTACCTCGACCTTTTTCGATCATTTTGCTTTTCTTCTCCATTTTTATCGAATTCCAGGTAACTTCAATCTATCCTATTTAATATTGCTCAAAGTTAGGATTTACATCAAGTGTCTCCACTTAATTGCACGTAAGTTTTAACGGTCGGTCGAATTGGACCGTCGTAGATTTTTTGTAGATGTCATACAACGATTTATGAATAATCAACTCGTATTCTCGTCGAGATAAAACTAAAATTGTCTTAGACTCAATTCGGGTAAAAGTCTTGTTAATTATTGGTCATTGACTCATTGTCACTTTTACTAATTTGATCATTAAACAAAAGGATTCGTGAATTGACAATTATATAAAATTTGTATTAGTTTCATGAAAAGTGAGAAACAATCTCAGCCATCCATCTCACTTAATCTAATGACCCACATTAAAAACAGAAATAAATGAAAATTAAAACTAAAAATACACCCAAACCCCAAAATCTCACATTTTCTCTATCCTCCCTCTCCCCCCCTCCCTCTCTCTCCACGGCTCTACCCCGCGCCGCCCACCATCGGCGCCGTCGCACACCGGCCGGCCGTCGGACTACCGCGCGTCTTCGTCGGACACGGGCCTCCTCCGTCGAGGGTCGTATGGGTGCGAAATACGCCTTCTCTTTCTTTTTTTTCGCGCTCGTTTTTCCAGATCTGGCCGTCGCATTTGCTCTCCACCGGTGATATACACCTTCGCCGGCCTCACCTCACCTTCGCAGGTCTCATTCGCCGCCGTGGGAGGAAAATGAAACAAGTGAGAGAAGATGAGAGAGGGGTAAACGAGGGCGACGATCATGCTGGCGTCGCGATTGGAGGTCTGCGCTCGATTCGCCGACGAATCCCGGCCCAGTTGGTGGCGACTGAGGAGGTGAGGCCGGAGACGGATCGGAGCTGTGGCGAAGGACTGGTGAGGGTTGCTGGGTTGGGTGGTTTGGCAGGAGAGAGAAAATGGTAGAAATTGGTTTGTTTAATTTTGTCAGTTTGTTTTCATTTCTTTCGGGCCTGTTTGGTATCGTTTTCTGTTTGCAGTTTTCAGTTTTTTTGAAAATCAAAGTCCCGTTTTTGAAAACCAGAAAAAGTGGTTTTCCGTTTTTAGTTGTCAGCTTTCATTTTTTATATGAATATCGTAAAACCAAACAATTTAAATTTAATTTTTAACTTATTTAACTAAACCTTTTACGCAAAAAAAAAAACCAAAAACTGAAAACGGCAGTGATACTGAACGGACATTTTCTGTTTTTTTTTTTTCCCTAAAGTTATGTAATTTAATCGGTGAAGTTAGCTTGAAGTTACGTGCTTTAATTGGTAGAGCTATTAAAGTTACGTCTTTTAGTTAGTAGAATTATTGGAGTTATGAGTCATAATTATTGTAGTTAAGTTCAAATTACGTATTTTTAGTGGAGTTATTGGAGTTACGAGTCATAGTTATTAGAGTTAAGTTGGAGTTATGTGTTTTAGTTAGTGGAATTAGGTTAAAGTTATGTGTTTTAGTTATTAGAGTCAACATAAAGTTACGTGTTTTAGTTAGTGGAGTTAAGTTGGAGTTACGTGTTTTAGTTGGTAGAGTTAAGTTGGAGTTCCGTGTTTTAGTTAGTGGAGTTAAGTTGGAATTACGTGTTTTAGATGGTGGAGTTAAGTTGGAGTTATACGATTTAGGTTGTGGAGTTAAGTTGGAATTATTAGAGTTACGTGTTTTATTATTAAAAGAAATTGAGTTGGAGTTACGTGTTTTAGTTAGTTGGGTTACGTTAGAGTTAATGAATTTTCTTTGGATTTTGGTGGAGTTAATAATGATACTCGAATTAGACAATTTACTTTGTGGAGTTCGCTCACTAGAGTTACGCAATTTAGTTAGTAGAGTTAAGTGACTGGAGTTAAGAATTTTAGTTAGTGAAGTTACGACTGGAGTTATGCAGTTTAGTTACTGCAGTTATGCAAAATCAATGACTGAGATTATTTCTCACTTCTCACCAAATTATCAGTTCTCACTGAATAGCCCCCATATATATATATATATATATATGATCCCATTTATATTCGAAAAACCTAGTTTCTGTGGTTTAGTTTAATTTCAAGAAATTCTGGAAGTCCATATATACTTTCTGTGACAATCATTTATTCTGCTAGGGTATATAGCTACGGAATAATGTGTAACATGCCCTTGTTTTTTAGCTGTCTGATAGTACACTAAGAATCTCAGATGAATTTATTGGTGGGTGCAGTTTGTATGTACTTCAACAGTTTAAAGTCTAGATTTTAGTAGTATAGTATGTTTAAGACTAGGAGCACATGTTTTTTTTTCCATGTCGATTTAATCCAATATTTCAATTTGAACCACTAGTAATCGCATTGTTAGTAAATTATTGCTTCACTTTAGAGGGAGCTTCAAGAGTTCAAGTTGTAGCTAGGCATTTATACACACGCTAGCTACTTTCATTCTATCATATATGGATGACGTTGTCACTTTTTTTTTAATAGACGTGATGAGTTAATGTTATTGAAAATGAAGAATATCAATCATTTGGGACGGAAGGAAATGTAAAAAATCGGGTTTGCTGAATAAATGTTCATCAAATGCTCAATGATCAAGATCTTAAATTTTTATCTGCAATACTATATTAACACCTTCCTTAGCTAGCTTATTGATGTTGGTGACATTTCTGATATCTGACATTTGAATTATTGAATGACTTGAACATCATTGCCTGTCACACTGTCAATTATTTTGTGGCCTTAATTGTGATTATACTCAATAAGCTTCATTAAAATTCAACAGAAACATCATCTGATAACTGTGTTATGATATAATTTTCGTTTTGTGGATCCAGATTCCAGTCTTAAACTATATGATCAATCATGCATATCTAATCGTCATTATTTTTCGCTAACCATCAACCATGCAATCGGATTTATTTATCACCTTTCGACTGAGGTACGTTCTTTTTGTGTTTACTAGGCCTTATTGAAGTCGATCACATTAAATTGAACATTAACATTGATCAGTTAAACTGTTAACTATCTGTGTGAAAATGTGCACAACATACAGTTTATCAGTTTAAACCACATACAGCAGATCAGAAGAATGCCTGACAAAGATCATGCAGAAACTTCTACAAATTTTGATGTAGTATAGTCTTACAAAAAATTTGATTGTTAATTTTGCTAGCCTTCCACTTTATCTTGCCCTCAAAAGACTCGTCATGACTCATGTCTCATGACCTACACTGATATATATGATGTGTATATTATATGACATGCTACCTGAAATTGTCCCCAACATCACATGTCTAAGTACTAAGGTGTTCATATGGAATCAACATTCCACCTTCTTTTTCTTCATAATGTTAGTTTAGTTGGGATCTTCAAAACAAGAGTTATGAGAAACATATTTTGGAACATATGTAATAAGTGATACCTATACTACATCTCCTACCTCCAATCATATCCCTTATTCCTCTTCTTTTTGGGCATACTCTTTTGAGATAGAGCGCGCGGAATCAACTATGATAGATGATCTAAGGATACTAAAAACTCCGATAACTAGCTAAAAAAACACATTTATATTAGGAGCATGCTATAGAACATACAAAGTAAATCTTCCCTAACTTTAATTTGGATTGTGCTTGAAATAGAACTTACTAAACTATATCTTCTTATATTATGAAGTAAACTAAATCTTCTTATATTGTGAAGTAACAGTTAGCCGACGCAATATATGAGTTATTGTAAGGCATTATAGATTTATAGTAATGTTATTGTTGTATTGTTGTTATATTTACAACTGAAGCTCAAGGTTAACTTTATCAAAGGTAGGCTCATGATGCATGACAGATTAATTTACATCAAAAGCCTTGATCGTTCATATGCAAATGTCAGTAAGGCGCATCAAATCCAATCTTGGTTACATAAATCATTAGGGTTAAATTGTTGGTTGGAAATTGGGATCTTCAACACACTCTTAGATGAGTTAGATCATATGAAAGCATACTATTGTATTATGACAATGAGGGATGCTATGGTCACTTTCTTTGGGAGAGTGACAAGGAACACTCAATCTTTTATTGGTTATTCAACAAAAAAAAAAATCATTTATTTGTAGCATTAATTGCACCACTTGTGAATTACAACCAATGAAAGCTTGAGTGTTCCTTGTCACTCTCCCAAAAAGAGTGACCATAACATTCCTCTATGATAATTGCACCACTAAAGCCTGCATTATATGCAAACTCCTAGAAATGCACCAAATCTAATCTTGGTCCATTAAATATGCATAGAATGTTACTAGAATTTCTTAGCCTATAACTATCATATTCATATATTATTACCCCACCTTGTATATTATATGATCTTCCACCTTCCAATTAAGATGAAACCACATGCTAAAACTTTGCTCAGGGACATGATCTTTGTGGTGTCCCGAAGAAAAAGGGATCGTTGTCACAATTTTTACTTTTTTTTTTTTGGTCAATTTGAATCCCCCACTTGAAGTTCCCATGTTGAATGACCTATCCTTGTCTCTTATGTTTAGATATTGGTGTAAGTGGATCATGAGATATGGAATGTGGAGCTAAAACATGCACTTAGATCACCATTTATCCATAGATTTTGTTTTCTTGGAATATGCCTTGGGATGTGTCTTGTTTCTACATATTAATCCACACTTTGTATGTTCTTGGTATATTTCCAACTCAATTCTTGGAATTTTTGAGATGGTGTGGATATACAAATTCTTGTTTTGTAACTACTTTGATGGAGAATAGTGATTTGTGATTGTACATATGATGAACTAGATTGAGGGGTGTTTGATTCATGACCCATTGGCTTCGATTTCGATAATGAAACTTGGCTTGACGATACATTTTCCTTAACGCTTTATTATATAATAGCCTGCCTAGAGGCTAGAGCTTGTTATATGTGGGTGCCATGAAATCTCAAGGATCAGCGGCAGAACTAGGGATTAAACTCAGGATTATTATATACTAAAAGTAGGGTGAAGTTTCATTTTTTGGAAAATCTAAAATTTTCATAAAATGAGTTTCAAGATAAGAAGTTTATCAACAACATGAATGAAATTGTGGTTGTAGCATCGTGCTGATAACACCCATATACGTTTCATTGATAGAGAACCACTCGAAATAACATTTCTATTATCACATGCTTAATTGTACTCTTTAGCATATTTGGAGAGTGAATCTCTTTAGGAGGATTGAGATGATGAGATACGACTACTCGAGTTCTTGAGAAAGAAGTGTAAATTAGGGCATAATTTCAGAAGAAAGATGAGCACACGTAAAATGAGTTGTTTTATGCGAATGTTACTTAGCTAAATGCCATGGAAAAATGATGATGAAGAATGTTTGTTTGTTGTTTTTGAATGATTGAAGCATCTTCAAAGGTGTCTTTGGCTTGTTGATGGGGCCAAGTTTTGCTATTGGTTGTAGGGCGGTAGTGCCCTCCACTCTCGAATCAATTATTGGGCCCACAACTACAACTACAACTAAATGAACGACTACTCGAATGCATGGCGCTCTAGTCTATTCCTCCATCGTGTAAGGTAGGCCAATCCACTAACTTACGGCACATAATTATCATGTTACATCTTCTATGTTTGCATTATGCAGTTTAATTAGTCTGCAAAATATTTTTTTAATTGACGGTAACAGTAATAAATTAAATTATCACTTTGTTATATTCGAGAAAAGGTAATGTTACGTAGATGTGACTATTCTTATTACCCTATTAAAAGCCAAGAACTATTTTAAATTTTTCAAAGAGCAGTAGTATGTAGGAGATAGAGTGTAACCGTACGAGGGTTTCAACTTGAGATAGTAAGGATCGATGGACTCTCGACGGTCAACCAAGCTTGCTTGAAATTATGTGATTACATAATAATTAATGAGGTGTATTTCGACATGAGGTATAACTTAATAAGCTAGACTTTAGGTAGGATCATTCTTTAGTTGTCCTGGTTGTTGCTTAGAAGCTTTTGAATTATTGCTCAGGTTTCCATGTGCAAATGGTCGATTTATATATCTAGTTCAATGATATACACTCAAAAACATTCAAACATTCTATATCATCTTTTAAAGACCTTCACAAAAAAAAAAAAAAAAAAAAAAAAAAAGTCAAACATGGTCAATTGACTTTTCTTCCGGATTAAAGAACGACTCTGTATCAAA
The DNA here is from genome assembly GCA_963680865.1 of Spergularia marina. Classification (NCBI taxonomy): domain Eukaryota; kingdom Viridiplantae; phylum Streptophyta; class Magnoliopsida; order Caryophyllales; family Caryophyllaceae; genus Spergularia; species Spergularia marina. The sequence continues at coordinate 30,202,269 of OY804545.1, read as the reverse complement.
TTGATCTAATGTAACGAAATCTTTGATTTTTCTTCGTGACTAAAAAGACTACAGAGTATGTATCAAACTTTGTACACTTGACTCTGATCAACATCTATTAAGATTTAACCACGCTCACTTATACAGTTTAACACTCATGAGATTTTACACACTAATCCACTTTATCGATATAAGTAAAACCATCAATCATTGAATAATGCTAATCAAAGTTCTACAGATTTAAATAATCACGACAAATCATGTACTGTAGTAGTGTTTCAAGTACACTAGGTAAATTTCATTTCCCTTGCGTAGAACGGTAGAAGACTGTTTTTCACAAAAATGGTACCTTTCAAGTCGCTAGTGTTTCAGATTCTTCATTGCTAACATAGGCAAAGTAATGGTGACATGTAAGGACAAAATAGTTCATTATTAACTCATGACCTAGATAAACAGGCAATTTTGTATTTTTTAGGGCCTGTTTGGTATCGTTTTTTGTTTTCAGCTTTTTGTTTTTTTGAAAATCAAAGTCCCGTTTTTAAAAACCAGAAAAATTGGTTTTCAGTTTTTCGTTGTCAGTTTTCATTTTCTATATGACTATTATACAACCAAACAATTTAAAGTTAATTTTGTAACTTATTTAACTAAATTTTTTACGCAAAAAAAAATCAAAAACTGAAAACGGCAGTGATACCGAACGAGCCCTTATATATGTGCATATTCACATATCTTCTTCTTATATAGTACATACTACAACTCTCAACTTCATAAATGAGAGTGCGAATATAATTTTCCCTCCAACTAACCTAACATTCAATCATATAGGACTTTAATTTTGGGGCAGCATATCACAAAAAGACAAGAGATGGGATTGTTGAAGGTGACATATTTGTACAATTTGGTGAATTAATTGGGTCCCTATAAATAGTCAGTAATGTGTACAATGTCGTTCGTACCCACGTCCCCTCTGTACATTTTGTGGAACCCCTTAGAATATTTTTACTTTTGTATTGCCGGGGTAAGAGGAGACAATGACTCTTGTTATGAGGCCCTCTCTTATGGATCGGAATGTGGTAACTTAGTTCAAAGTGATCCCGTCTTCTGTAAATTTAGGGGTTATTCGATACTTAAATTACGAATTGAAGTGCTACTAAATGAATGATCGGAAGCTAATGCATGCATAATGAAATAACGTAATGGAAGACTCGTTGAGTTGGATCATATTGTACTCTTCAGACTAGGAAAGAATTGAACGATTAAGCTACATATATAATACCCGTCTCATACATGTGATTACTGTTGGGGATAATTGAGAGATAGAGGGAGAGTAAATCATGGAGAAATTTCTTTGATAAATTTTTCTTATAAAACTTTCTCAAATAATCTCATTACATCTAAGTCCTTATATAGGTATAGTCCCATGACTCTTAACTTTCCAATTCTATAACCCCTAACAATAAATCACTAACTTTATTTCTAATTAATACAAATTCAATGACTCTTTTATTTCACTAATTAATTTTTGGATCATCATTTCAACAATTACTAATGTATGTCACTACATAATGCAGTTTATCAATATAGTCCCTTAATCTCATGAGGTAGTGATCCAATCGCGTTTAAACAAACAAAGTTTGAGACATCAAAATATACGAATTGAAGAGAGAATTCTCATACGATATGTGCTAGTACTAGGCTACATACACTTCACATAATCACCATCCGATCTTAAATTTTTCGAAAAAGCAAGTTACATAAAAACGTGATTCCAAAATTTATTTTAATGAAACATAAGGTGCTCGTATAGTAGAGAATGTACACACTAGCACACAACATGCGATGAATGTGGCAGTCAATTCAAATGATCTGAAAGATTATTCGAATCTGTGAGATCGACTACTTTGATTATTACTGATTCATAGACTACAGTTAAAATTAAAAAAAAAATTAAAAGGTAAAAAAATGGGGAGTTTAATAAGTTTAATTGAAGAAATAGAGAGATTCGGCGAAAAGAATCTTATAGGGGAGCGTGGAGTGAGGGTGAGTGCAGAGCAAAAGCTGCATATTCACTCTCTGCTGTATAATAAAGACATGCACACAGAATGTTATATGAATCAAGAGTGGTCACTAGTGGGGTGTGGGTTGCCTTACGTTTTGGCTATTTTAAGGACCAGTATCCCCCTCTCGTCTAGGGTCCCCCCCTCCTCATCCTCTGACGGCCTCATTGCGTATTCCGTAATTTGGAGTTGTATATGTGAGTTAGTCGCATTTCGAAAGATTATGTTAATTAGTGTTGATTGATTTTACGGAGAAATAGTCTCGATTAGGAACGATTAATTCAAATAATGCTCAAAAAAATAAAATTTATCAAAATGGGGTTGTAAAAAACTTATTTATCGAAATGGGGTGCACGTAGGCTCGGATACCTGGGAGCCTAAAACTCGCCATGGCGCATGGCGAGTTTGACCTGGGAGGTATGTATGCGCCATGCTGGGTCTGCTGGACTCTTGCAATAATCTGGTCTCTCTTGGTTCGGTTTGATAAGAGCCACCAAAAATATAATGTTCCGTCATTTAATTTTACAAGGGATCGGAGGAGGTGTACGCTCCGATCACTTTAATCCATTTTTATAAGTAGTCGGTTGTTTTCATAACCATAAGTTGATCATGAGGAGATTGATATGGTTGAGTCTCCAATTAATAAGCAGAGTTAACGATCTACGGAGTAATTAGTTAACAAACCGTTAGTTGATTAGGGTCTTCATATTATTAGTGTAATAACACTGCATCGCCCGTAAGACGACGGTAATATCTTACGGCAGAAGCTCCTCGTCACACGTAAAAGGAACAACTAACTCTCATCAGAGTTCAGTAGTTCGTGACATTCAAGATTAGAGTGTAGAGTACTCTTCTTCCCAAATAAACTGTAGTGTCGTATTCGATTCTGCACCCACGCTGCTCAGCCGAAAACAGTCGTGAACATTCAGTAGAAATATCGCCCAGCATTTTTGGCCCTCCGGACGGCACGCGCTGTCAGATGTTTCTTCCTGCTTTTTACCCGCATTACATTCCAAACAACAGAAACTTCACACAGGAAAATAAAGTTTTTGACGTAGAAGTAGCATTAAGAATATGCATGTCCCTTTTTTTTACCTAAATTACTAAAGTATGTGCATGTTTTCGGAAATGTACAGTAAAATTGTGGTCTTTTACTAATAGGTACAGTAATTGCATAAGCGCCCTAGCTTATTGTTCACTCGGTGCTCGTTTGGATACACTATCGGGAAGTCGGAATTTCTCATGGGAAGTTCCATTTACCTACGTAACCTACCCCTCCTTGGTAAACAAATTTCCACAAACAACTATAATTAATATGAGTAAACAAACAATTTCTCAACCTTTCAACATGGGAAATTCCTGTAAATTTATAGGACATCCGAACGAGGTCTTGGAGTAGTAGATAGGAAATGACCGGCCGTGAATATCATCCTCTGAATTTCATATCTAGGTCACTGAATTTAGACGATGATCTAGTCTTTTGCTTTAGAATCATCGAATTATCACCGTAAATTCGTTCATTTGGAGGTTTTAGTAGTCAAACTTTTAATTGAAGTTCGACTAATATGAATAATCATTAGAACGAAAATGTCACTAAATATCGGATCTGGTTAAAACGAAACATTAAAGATATTTGAGCCGACGGCGGGCAGTGGGATATTTGATGAAAGCAAATGCATGATTCACGCCTTAAGTTCGCCACAAATGGATTATTAAGTAATTTACCTACCAATTAAGCATTACTATATTCTTCCTTAGTTAATTAACCTTCTTATGGATAAGGCTTTACCTACACAAGTTGATTGTTTTCGTTTTGTCCCATCCTAGCTCTCATTATCATCAGTTAAAATTACGATCACTCTCTTACAATTAACATCTTTTAAGGTGTCGAACTTTGATTCACACATGTAAAGGTTAGTTATACATATAAGTACATACATGCACCATGCATGTACCCGTAATAAACCCGACCTTGAAGGTCCATGCTGACTTGACAAGTTCTAAACTCGATATAACTCGACATACGTTTTGATGCAATTTATCTTCTTTGTTAAGTTTGGTTATAGTAAGCGATCTAGCTAGGTTTATGAATTATATTTATTTCCATGTAATCAACCAACAAATTTATTGTTGATTGATATTGAGCTAATCGTCGTATAAGCAAATGCCACATATGGTTGTAGCTGAAAATCATGATCACAAACAAAACTTTAGACTTCAGCAAACTGGAAAACAAGCAATTTCACTATTAGTAATAACTTAAAGAGTGAATAACTTCATGATGAAGTAGTAGGGCACTGATCCACTGATATTTTGTAGTTATAGCAACAGTACACGTGTATAGATATAAACGAATGGAATATAGTTACAATCTCATAATTAGTGATGATGATGTTAATTATGATATATATTTGTATAATTGTAGCTAGCTAGGGCTCCATTAATGGCATAAGTCTCGGCCAACACACATAGAGAAGTGGCTGTAGGATCGAGGGCAATATTGGAAATTACTTTACACGTAGCTAGCTTCACATGATGATGATAAGCTTCTCTTCTTCTTTTCTCTCTCCTCCCCACCTTGGAACTCTAATCATTGCCTTTGAATGGCATCTCTTCGAGATTGGAAACTCCAACGACCAACTTAGGACTAGTAACATTATTCTTTTGCCAAATTCGACTGGCATGTTTTTGTGTTCTTCATTCTTAAAAAAAACATAATCTCCCATTCCCCCCTGAAACGCAAGATTTTTATGAAGATTAGGTAGTGTAAGAAATGTAAATCCCCATGTAATTCATGAATGGTACTGTAATAACAATTACTGCGTAGTAGTTCTTATGAAGTGTAACAGAAACTTCTAAGTTTTTCGGAGTTTACTTTTTTCATATATGTTTTGAAATACCAATGATAAAATGTTTTTGATGTCATTTCATCTTGATCTCATGTTTTGGAATACGACTTCGCTAACATGTTTTGATTTCATTTTGTTTCGTTTTCGACATTCAATCTATATACATAGGAATGTAGTTCTTCGAACCCCTTGAGTCTTGCAAGTTTGTATGATTTTATCTTGTCAGAGTAACAAGTATCGTCGAATCCAGGTACATTATTTAATTATTTTAGGATTAAGTTTCGATTCATTTACCAAAATTACTATTGAAAAACTATTGTTTGAGTTATTGGATCCATCGAGGAAAGAATAAGGCAAAAGAGATCATTATCCATGTAAAGAGAAACTAAGAAAGAAACAAGAAACAGTAGCAATTGGTGTTGCAAGATTGGCTTATTTAGGTAAAAAGCTAAATTTTGAACATAAATGAAACAAAACAGTTGCTTAATGGGATCATTGATGGGTCAAATGTTTCTGCTTCTATTCTTTTCGTCAAATGAAAATCATGAGTGTAATCATGATTTGTTTTTGATCAAATTTTGAATTTTTTTACCACTAAAAAACATCATATAACACCCAAAAAAAAAATGAAATAAAAATTAGAGGTAAAGCTCTACTAGAGGACATAAATTGGTGGAAAAAAAGTACAAGATGAATTCCATAAAAATTACCCTTTATTAGATTTAGCCACATTCCAAAAATCCAAAACACACTTTAGAATTTTTTATTTGAAAAAACCCAAAAAGCAACATTTTTCATCATGTATATATCCCTCTCAATATCCACATTTCCACACTACTAAAGCTTAGCTAGCTTCTTCTATACCTCCATCCCCCACTTGCCCTTTATCACCACCCTCATCTTTTCCCCTTTCCAACCCACAAACATCACTACCCAAACAACCCCTTAAACAATACTAGTACATACATCTTGCAAAACTCAAATTTTTTTGCTCTCATCAACAAAAAAAATCCAAAAAAAAAAAAAACTTGGCCATTTGATTTGATCTTGGCTTTTGCTTTTGCACTTTGCTAAGTTTGATCTCAACAAAAACAACAAGAACAACATTCTTATACATCTTTTCAACACAAAATTTTAGAACCACCCCAAAAAAAAGGGAGAGCATAATAATCTTTGTTTTGATCTAAAAAGGAGATTTTTACGAGATGATTCAAGAGCTATTAGGTGGTGGAAGTGCTACTCCTCCAACAGGTTTTTTTGGTGAAAGAAAGATTTCCATCCCTTTTTCTTCATCATCAACATGTCCTTCAACCACACCACTCCTTACCACCACCAACACTATTATCGTGATGAACACGCCAAATTCATCTAATACTGGTAGCAGTACTGGTGGTGGTAGTGGTGTCGCTACTGCAAACAATAACAACAACAACAACAACAGTTCAGAGACGAATAATAATAGTAGCCAAAACTTAAGGTGTCCAAGGTGTGACTCAACAAACACAAAGTTTTGCTACTACAACAATTACAACCTTACTCAACCTCGTCACTTCTGCAAGACGTGCCGCCGGTACTGGACCAAAGGCGGCACGCTCCGAAACGTCCCCATTGGAGGCGGCTGCCGGAAAAACAAGCCCACCATATCAAGCAGCTCCGCCTCTTCAGCCGCCATGTCGAAATCATCTACTCCAACTCATCATCATTTCATGGCTAAGGCTAAGGCTAACTTATCATCTGAAATGCTTGTGAATGAAAACAACTCATCACTCTTTCTCGGAAACGGGTTGTTGGATCACCCGCTCCAAACACCCGGCCCGAGCCCAATCCTTTGGCCTTCCTTTCCACAAGCCCAAAACTCCCACATCATGGCCCTTCTTAGAGGTGGTTCAACCCCATTTTCAAACCCGAACCTGAACCCAAACCCTAACCCTAACTCTAACCCAAGTACCACTACTACTTCAAGTGTGTTTACCTCACTTGGGTTGGACTCATATGGTCATAATAATGGAGCTCCATCTTTACTCGGGTCGTTCACTCGGAGCAACCAAAACCAGCTAAACGGGTTTGGTCCGGATTTTGGTGAAAACAATAATGGGGGTGGTAATATTTTGGATCTTTACCAAAGGTTAAAATCATCATCTAACTATGGTTATTGTGGTGGTAATGAGAATCCGGGAGCTGTGATTCTAGGGAATATGTTGGGATCTTCTACTTCTTCGATGAGTTCTACGATATTGGACGCGACACCGTTGAGTGCAGGAGGAGGAGGAGATCATATGGGGGGTGGTTATGGCTTCATGAATACGTCTCCTGCAATTTCAAGCTGGTCTGATTTTCCTGCTGTGCCTATAAATGGTGCTTACCCTTAATAATTTCTACAGATATACATGATTAAGTTATAAGTTGTCATAGCTAGTAGTATTTCTTTTGTATTTTGTAATTTTTTATTTTATTTTCCTAGTTTAATGTTGGGGGGTGTTTCTTTTATTATTTCTGGTTAGATTTATCTAATTATGAGCTTTAATTTCTTCTTTTGATGTTGATGATGATATGATTATTATTGTTCTCTTCATTGTAGTTAGTTGGGTTGTGGTATATGGATTAATATGGCTAATTACTTTTAATCAAGATCTTGGTTTTTGTTCATTAATCTTATATATAAGATATTATTTCATTAGCTTTGTTTTAGTTTGTTGTCCATTTGAATCTTAATGTTTATTTCAATTGTTTAATTTACCTCAAATTGTGTGGCAAGGCTCCGATACTAACCCAAAGTGTATGTTTAATTTATGGTTGAGGCTCTTTTGGTACAAAGAGAGAGTGAAAAATTGACTACTGTACCGTCTATTATATCCTCCAAAGGTGGCAAAATAATTAGTTCTTTCATCAGAGGGTGCCACATATGGCTGAGGCTGAAACTACGATTTTACACCTTTGGTTAAAACGACCGAGGCCGATGTTTGATCCAACTCGTAATCTGGTTAGAGCCTACGGTTTGCTAACTAAGTCATCATCAAACAATACATTCAGCTCCGATCCCCAACCAACAATGTCATCATTTCTAAACTCGATCAATCGAATTTCAGATTGGGTTATCATCAAATTTGTAAGCAGGAATTGATTAGTGAAGGTAAACAATTTATTAAGACATGAAATATAAATTAAAGACTTGGCTACTTCTCATCAAGTCTGCATCTTCATTCTCTTGTCATCGATTTTGAAGATGATCGATGTGAGTAAGTGACCATAAATTTGGAGAACTAGTATGTTGATGAAGCAATTAGTACAATTAATTAATACGTTGTTTCATTTCCGATTCCAATTTTTAGTCTAATGATCATGCATGCTATCCTAGATTACTAGGTACGATAACTACAAGTCTACAACCCTTATGCTACACTGTCACACTGAGAAATGTTAAACAAACGTACACTCCTCGTTCATACTGACAAAACCCTCGAGCTTGGCTCGTTTATTGGATTGCTGATAAGCAAGCTCGAGCTTCAGCAGATACGGTATTTCAATTTCACGCGTATTGAACTTGACTCGTAAATTTTCCTATATATTACTCAAATTTAGCTAAGAGAGTGTTTGAAAACAAGGATTTGATTCTCAAATCCAAATTTGACACAAATCACATGTTTGGGAACTCAAGAATTTGAGAATTTGGATTTGTGTCAAATCCTTTGGAATTTGTATCAAATCCAATTAGGCCAAAAACAAATGACACCTCAAGAGGTGTCATTTTGAAATCCCACCCTCCCCAAACATTGAATTTATATTTGAATTCTACATTCTCAAATGATGGATTTGAAATGATTACAAATTTTCAAATTCATGTTTCCAAACGTTACCTAAGATTGAGGAATGATATCTTACCAAATAAATAAAACACACATTAGAGTTGAGTTTTTGCAATGGATCATGAGCTCTTAGCCTCGCAATTCAGTTCAGATCATAGATTTATTTCGACTGATGAACTTAATTATTCATGAAATTAAAGCTCCAATGCTCTATTCAATTCAATTCGTTTCTTATCCTAATATCTTCTAATTGACCAGATGAAAGTTTTTGTCATGGGTAATTGATAACTCTTTCGCATTAGACAGTGTTTGGGAACATGGATTTGATTTTCAAATCCAGATTTGGCCCAATTCACATGTTTGGAAACCCAATAATTTACAAATCCGAATTTGGCCCAAAACCTCCAGAATTTGTATCAAATGATCCCAAGTCAAATGGAAATGACACCTCAAAAGCCCGGATTTGGAAATCCAGCCCACTCTTTCTCTCATCTCTTCCACTCATTTTCTCTCTCCTCCCTTTCTCTCCCCACCCAAGCTGCCACCACGGATGCACGGGCCACCATAAAATAACTTTCCGGCGATACCATAAGAGGCGCAAGATAGCGGCGCTCGTATCCCCGCCACCCACTGAGTCCTCCATCGCCACCGCCATCCTCCATGCCAAGTTCTCTCTTGAACTCTTCTTTCTCATCCTATTCCCCACCGCCTTCGTTGCCGCCGCCACCCCTCGAAATTGCTGCCCCCGCTCCCGCGCACCCCCCATCAAATGAAAGCCACCGCACAGCGGCGAGGAGAGAGAAACGAGAGCCAAATTAAGAGGCTAAGAAGAGAGAGAGAGATAGAGAGAGAGGGGGGGAAATTAGGACAGAACTTGTCGTGGAGGGTGGGGCTCAGCCGGCGGGCTGACGACGGTCAATAGGGTGGTGTAGGAAGTGACGTAGGTGGCCGTGGAGGTGAAAGCCCGACGTGGCTGGGTGATGGATGGTGGTGGATGGTGGAGAGAGAAAAAAAGGGGTTTTTTTATTTTGATTTTTCAATTTTTTTTAATAGGAATTTAATGTTATGTTAAATTAAATTATTAAATTAGACTTAATTGAAAATACAAATTTGGAATTCAAAATTTTTTGTGTTTCCAAACAAGGAATTTGGATTTCAAATTCTAGATTTCAAAATTTTGAGTTTTCCCAAACATTGGATTTGCAAATTCTCAAATAATAGATTTGAAATGATTCCAAATTCTCAAATTTGAGTTTCCAAACACTATCTTAGTTAAATCTAACATACTACTTGAATTCTTATACGAACTTATGAAGTATCCTAGCTATTAGATAACAGTCTATCCATCTAATCTAATCTATCTAATCTAATACTATATATTAAAACCTGAAACCAAGTCTTTCCTAGAACGACACTTGACATTTATTTAGCATTAAATATAATTATCGGTTAAGATATGGTAATAAATTATCATAGTAGTATAATATAGCTAATTTATGGAAAATAATTATTATGGTAATTTATTTGAACAAAGATAAGTTGTAGTATAGTATAACTAATTTATGGAATATAATCATTATGGTAATTTATTAGATTATTAAAGATAAGCCAACATTTTTTTTATAGTGTGAGTATAAACAATATAAATATATAGCCCGGACGTGTCACTGGCATGCAAACTATCTAATCTAATCTAATACTATATATTAAAACTTGAAACCAAGTCTTTCCTAGAAGGACACTTGGCATACACTAATTGGATAACACTAAATAATTACATAATAAAATGGAAATTATTAGCTAATTTATGGAAAATAATATATTCTATGGTGATTATGGTGGTAAGCTAATTTATGGAAAACAATAATGTTGCTAATAATATTATAACAAAGATAAACTGACAATTTCATAAAATGAGTATGACAATATAGATATACAGCACGGGCACGGGCCGGGCATGCAAACTAATAACACCTGGAATAAGAATCGTAAAAAGTAGGAGAACGCATATACACCAAAAAAACACAACTTGGTACGTATGTATTCCGTAGTATATAAACCAAAGGGCGCGATGCGCACGAACTATAAACCAAAGCGTACCATATGAAAACCGTCAAACCTCAAGGATATAGCATACTCCCACCGCCTCTCTTTAAACATACACCCCATACCACTTGTCTTTTTTTGAACACCTCACTTCTAATTTGCTAAATGGGGTAAGTATTAAAACAAATAACCCATTATCTCCAACTATAATAAAAAAAATTCAGCTCACCTTAATCTTTGTGAAAAACATATGAGGTGTTTAAAGGAAGACGGACCATTTTAATTTCCTCTTTTCGGTAAAATCAGGCCCATAAGCCCAATCCAAAACTTGACCCGTTTATTTTCTCGGGTACAACTTTCAAACGCAGTCCTATATTCACTCTCTCTCCCTCTTTCCTTCATCTTCATCTTCTACAGTCCCACACAACATCAGCTGCTCTCTTGCCTCCCCTTCGCCGGCACGACATACTATGTTATCTTCAGGTACACGCTGTTTATTTAGCTTTTGCTTCTTCTTTTTTGTTTGGTTATTATTTTTCTTTAATATATCTCTTTTCATATCTATGTTTCAATTGTTTTTTTTTTTTTTTTTTTGTTTTTGTTATTGGGGAATATTTTTATTTTGTTATGAAGTTTGGAAAAGTGGTATTTTTATTTTTATTTTTTTTCTGATATACTGAAAAGTTTAGTAAATGGGGCATGAATTTATAGTTGGATTAAATTTTGAATGATTTATTTTTTGATAGAATTGTTGTTATTGTTATTATTGGTAGAGGGTTGAGTGAAGTTTAAGTTGAGTATAATCATTTCGATATCGCCCGTAAAAGTTGTATGATTGAGTGAATGTCATGTTGTTTGCTGCAGTTGGGAGGTAATTGTGGTGAAAAAATGGCTACATCATGAGCTCAAATGTGTAATCCTATGCCTTCTAGTGGAAGTTATTGTTCATTGAAGCCGGTTTCTGGAGGAAAGATTATGTTTTTCGGAGAAAGGATGAATCTTGGTATATTAAAGGGTTCGTTTGGATTGACTACTTCGTTGATGTTTTGTTCGGTAAAGAAGAATAATGGTAGATGTTGTGTGAAAAGAAGGGATTTTTCGAGTGGTCGAGTTAGTGTAGGAAGTGAGCAAGGTTTTGGTTTGGGTGATTGGATGATAGGTTCGAGGATCACAAGTGGACGAAAGGCATTTGTGGTTGCTTGCATTGCGGGTGACGAGGCTAGCACAGGTGTGTGTCATCGTCTTCTTATCTTCCTGAGTAGTGTACTGCTCAAGTATCATTCTGACTTGAAGTGGATAGAATGTTTTCTTTTGCCTGTTTTACAACTAGTTTGAGTACTTGTGTGAGAACCAGGCAGTAAAGTGGAGAATCGTGGATTGTTTTTTTAAACTTGAAAATTATGAACTACTCGTATTAGGTTGCAGAATTTAGAGTTTGTGATGATATTGATTGCATATTGTGATGTAATTGGAAGTGGTGAAAGTAATAGCTGAATGCATGTGTGTTTGATGACATTCTAAAAACTCTTTCAATACCCACTGTTTTTTTTAATGGCATTGTAGAAGACAAGGTGAGGGTGTTGGTCATCGGTGGAGGAGGTAGAGAGCATGCACTTTGTTATGCCTTGCAACGGTCACCCTCCTCTGATATTGTCTATTGTGCACCTGGCAATGTTGGGATTTCCAGTTCAGGAGATGCAGTTTGCGTTCAAGATGTTGACCCCTGTGATAGCTCAGCTGTCATATCTTTCTGTCAGAAGCAAAGAATTGGATTGGTTGTGGTGGGACCAGAAGGCCCCCTCGTATCTGGTCTTGCAAACGACCTTGCAAAGGCTGGCATCCCAACCTTTGGCCCTTCATCGCAAGCCGCTGCTTTGGAGGGTTCCAAAGATTTTATGAAGAACTTGTGTTACAAGTATGATATTCCTACAGCTAAGGTTGGACATTTATCTTCTCTTGCAAATTTATGTTACTCATTGATTGAAAATCTACCTTGTACAACTAGCAGAACTTTCGAAGATGAGTTGATTAAGATATTATTCTGAAACCTGTGGACATGCGCTAATGTAGGCGCTGAAATGTTGGTTTGTTTGTGAGTATTTCCATGACTAAGTTTAGAGGTAAAAATTTCAAAGCATTATTACAACTAGCCGCGGTTAGTTATATGAAGTACCAAAATTCGTACTTCCCAGTTGTGTGTTTGGCTAATACTTACTCCACATTCTGGCTACAAATGGGGCTTCAAGTTGTGGTGGAATGTTTAATTAGGTGTATTTTGTCTCTGTACTTTTGTTTTCGTTTTAATGATTTCATTGTACTCTCGTTTGGCCTTTTGACCTTGGCTGGAATTGCTCATTGGCATAGACTTGTGGTTGATGTTAAGAACATATTGTTTAGGCCTTGCAATAAGGCATCATAGTCTTGTATACATTTTTTTTCTCTGCTGCTACATTGTAATTCTTAGTTATAGTCAGCTCTTTTCTATGGATTGTTTGTGTTTCTCTCAGCTGTCTATGTTGACTTGGTGCAGTATCAAACTTTTACTGATGCAACTGCTGCCAGACAGTACATAAGTGAACAAGGAGCACCTATTGTTATTAAGGCCGATGGGTTAGCTGCTGGAAAAGGAGTTGTTGTGGCTATGTCACTGGAAGAGGCTTATGAAGCCGTTGATTTAATGCTCGTAAATAGTGCTTTCGGTATAGCAGGCAGTCGTATCATTGTGGAGGAATATTTGGAAGGGGAGGAAGCCTCCTTTTTCGCACTGGTGGATGGTGAGAATGCGGTTCCTTTGGAATCTGCTCAGGATCACAAACGTGTTGGGGATGGTGATACGGGGCCCAACACAGGGGGTATGGGTGCATACTCCCCGGCACCTGTGCTGACGAAAGAACTTCAAAGTTTTGTCATGAAATCCATAATTTTTCCCACTGTCAAAGGGATGGCAGCGGAAGGTTGCAAGTTTGTAGGTGTTCTGTATGCCGGGCTTATGATTGAAAAGAAATCTGGACTGCCAAAGCTGATTGAGTATAATGTCCGGTTTGGAGATCCTGAATGCCAGGTCGGTACACATTTTGCTAATATTTCTGTTGTGTTAAATAGTTCCAAAACGTTTTCCATGTCCTTCACGTTGTACCCTGCTATCATGGCCATTATCTACCTGATCATTTAATTGATATGGATTAACCGTTTTAGAAAGAGGAGTTATCGGTAGAATGGCCTTCGGATTGTGCAACTTGAATGTCTTAATGTATTTGCTTTATGTAAACTAGTGTTTGCTTATGGCCTTGTTGGATGCAGGTTCTGATGATGCGGTTAGAATCAGATTTGGTTAAGGTCCTCCTTGCCGCCTGTAGAGGTAAACTTGAAGGAGTATCATTAGATTGGTCTAGTGGATCTGCGATGGTGGTGGTCATGGCAAGTAACGGTTATCCTGGAAGTTATAAGAAGGGAAGTCGTATATCCAATGTAGAAGAAGCGGAACAAGCTGCTCCATCGGCCAAGGTATTCCATGCTGGGACTGCATTGGACTCAGAAGGAAATTTGGTTGCTGTCGGGGGTAGGGTTCTTGGGGTTACAGCAAAGGGAGACAGTCTTCAGGAGGCAAGGGACAGAGCGTACCAAGTTGTGGAGAGAATTGACTGGACGGATGGCTTTTATCGTCGAGATATTGGTTGGAGAGCCCTCTCCTAAACAACGGTAAACACCAATAACCTAACTTCAATTAAATCTTTTTGATGATCTTGATCTCAGGTCGACTAGGCAACATGTGACCTCTGACATAAGGAGATACGATTGTCTGCCGAAACTTGTATCAAACTAGTTTAGCCATGAAGGGTGAAGAGTCATTTTCTAATACCGTTGTATTCTTCTTGTATTGTATTACTGGGATAAAAGCTCATGTGTTGCACGGGTCACTTATTATCGTTTTCTAACGAGTGTTTAAAATTTAAAATAAAAGGTTTTATCTTGAATGAAGAAATTGGGATCAAAAGACTATCTGTATTACTGTGTTCTTAGATATTTTTTGAAGTGTGCCATTATGTATTCCACTTTAGTTCTGAAAATCAATGCCTATTGTGGAGTAGAAGAAGGATATTTTCGAAGCGTAATTTGCTACAAAGAAAACAATCTTAGAAAACCAGGAAACTTGATTATTACCATCAATTTTGGTCAGGGAGATGCCTGATCAAATGGGAGTACGATAATTTTTTTTCCTTGATTTTTGTTGACATATCTTGTTTTGAAATCCTACTGTAACAACATGTTCACCCAGCATTGAATTTGTACAGTCACCCTTTCGTAACTGATACTTGTTTTGGGAAAATAGTTACCTTCCCTAAGGTGTAAGAAATAATCAAATGAGTACAGTAAAAAGTAAAAATGAGAGAGGCCAGTCTAATAGTTCACTGCCTTCCCACACTTGAGAGCATTTGGAGGTATGTCATTCTCTGACCTTAAGCTTCTCTCGTCGTTCCAAACCCGGAAGTACAGCTCTTGACCCAAGTACCTCCTGTGCCAGATTTGGGACCTGAGGTTCCACATTCCCTTGTTGTCCAAGGATGCTAACACTACCGTCCAGGAGTTGGGGTACACCTGCAAGGGCAAACAAATGTACGCCAAATGTTAACCATCACGAGTGAATTTTAAAGTTTCATGTTCTGTATCACTGTCTGTTTTCTGTTCTCGAGTTGGTTACAAGAGTTCTAATGGCCGACTTGAAATGTGTACAGAAAACTGAAAACTCTAGACCATTTTAATCTAGTTTTTCAGAACTCGAATTTGTTCCGAACAATATTCAAGATTCTTGACCAAAATTACATCAATGATCTTTAAGATTTACCTGCACAGTGCTCCTCCATACTGCATCAGCCATGTTGTACTTTCTCCTTACTGCAGGAGTCCATTCCTTTGCTCCGTATCTGAAATATTCACCAATTGTCCAATCAGAATACAGTGTAAGATGCAGCATTTTACTGACGAAAGAGCAGAGCAGGAATAGCTTACGCGACAACAAAGAAATTATGACCATCAAGATGATAAGCCTGTAGTGTTTTCTCGTTGTTTTGGAAGATGATTTCCGCGAAATCATGTAACGCGAGGCCAACAACTGAAGTGCCGGACTGTAGAGCCGCTCCTTCTGTGGGCGTGTCCTTAATTGAGTTCAGGTTGAAGACACCAGAGATATTGTAGTAGTCAGCTAGCTTTAGTGGTGTGTCTGGATTCACATAGGAAACCTCGTTAATGGCATAACGCTTCTTGCCATTGATCTTGCCAGCTGAATTGGCCAAGATTAGAGTCCTTGTAATTTGTATGCCTCCATAATGGTAGGATCCTTGAGGGTTTGGCCTTGCCGCGTTTGCTGTAAGGTTCCATCTGCATGAAGCAAAGATAGCATGCAGTCAGTCACCCAGTGTTTTACAGTCCATTAAAACTGATATTTACACATGTATGCTGACATTGGATTTCTGCATCATTCAGAAACAGTCTATATGTGGAAAACACAGGAGTAAGCCTGCTTACACCAAAACTCAGGGGTGATATTGTTGTTATGTGGAAATTAGGGTATACCTGTAAGTTCTTGCTTGCTTCATGGACCAGTGAATCTGATAAGTAGGGCCAATAGGCAAAGGATCAGCAGGAGGGGTTGTCGAACCAACATAGTGCAGGACTGCTTGGGCATGGAGGCTTTTCTTTGTGAAACGCGCTGAAGCAACAATGTGATAGTCCTTAACCATACCGTGCAAGCTCACCAAGAAGGACATGGATTGGCCTGGATGAAGATCGAGTGACTCGTACATTTCTTGAAGGACATGGGATCCCTCAACCTCAACCAACCTTAACATGTGCCCCTGAATCCTAACATTGACTGATAACATTGTGCCGACATTTGTCACTCTAAACAGGTATGTTTTCCCTGCTTCACCAGTGTAGACTGTGTTTGTAGGATGCCCATCGATAAGTATGCCATCAGGAAGAGGCATGGAGTCTCCTTGGTCCAGCCTCTTTCGCAGTAGCTGTATGACAGCGGCTACTGTAAGACATTTGCCACAAACCAGGATGAACTGTACTGTTTTAAGGTAAGTAGTAACAAACCTTAAAGTCTTTCTTGTACCAGTCTCCAACAGTGACCGTGAATTCTCCAGCTGGTTCAGAGTAAGGGCTAGCAATGACAGACCGTTTATGAATGATGAATGCCCCAAATCCGCCACCAACTCTGTGCATCGATGTCGAGGGGTAGTAACTGTATGTACCAATCTGATCCTTACTCTGCATCCTGTAAGTCCAGTTTGAGTTGGGAGGAATAGGGCAGTTGGTTCCTAGCACGCCGTCTTGCCATGACATCTTCCTCTGCCATAATCCATTCCTACAAGGACATTATATTTACTTTCAAGCCTATAACTTTTGAGTCGTCTCATATATACAATAATGCAGTATTTGCAAGACTAGCTTATTAACAAAACCAATTGAACACTAACCATGTCATGAGGAATGGCTCGTCCAACTTATTGATAACGTTGATAATGATGTTGTCGTTGGTGTCGCATTCAATAGTTGGTCCAGGAAACTGTCCATTGATAAGAATAACCTGCAGAAAGGAACAACAACGAAGCCTTAGTCACAAAATGCTTTAGATCGTCAAGTTTTATAAGAAAAAGTCGTAAATGAAGAAGATGAACTAACCCTTTGAGATACACCAAGAGGAGAAATGGTACCATATCTGACTTCAAAGTCGTAATACCTGTATGGACTCTCTGCATTTAGTCCAACGATACTCGACAATGCTAAAATCCCGACAAGGAAAGACATGTATCGCGTCTCTCCCATCTTATAATGATTAATCGATCAACCTGCTTACACAAGAGAAAAAACTATTAAGACTCATAATCTTAGTCACCGAATTACTCACCATAAACACTACACTCCCTATACATACAACAACAATTGTCGTCCTAGTACTAACTAATATGTAATGCAACTAAACTAAAATAAACTAAAATGTTTATCAGATGTGCGCAACCTTAACTTGTATGTAATCGTAGATACAATTGCGCAAACATGCAAATGTATGCAAGCTATCATTTACCTAATAACGAGTGTTGATGAACTTCCCGTGACAGAAGCTCAGAGGAGACGAACAAAAAGATGGCGAGTTTAAGTGTGTTTGTGTACTTTCTATCACCCTTATATATAACCAGGAATAGTTGTTAAAAAAACAAAAAACATCAATTACAAAATTTGTGATTAGATCTATGCCACGGTGGATTGTATTACGGCGTACTTCTTGGTTTAAAAAAAAAAAAGTCCAACTTTCTTGCTTAGAGTAATCTACACTCTGTGATGCTTGCTCAATTTCTCTTGTACTCCAACTTTGTAGTTTGTACTAAGCTATAATCTAGTGATATTGCTATAGTTTAATTAATTAATGTTGTATAAAGAAGCATATATTATACGTATGAATTACTATAAAGTAAAATTTGAAGTCTAAGCAACAAGGAAAATTAAATGAGAGCGTCGGTGGAGCTGTGGTGGTGGGAAGGGGAAGATCGGAAGCGGCGAGAGTGGCGGAGCCAAGGACGGATCGTTTAATTAAATGGGTGGGTCGTTAATTAATAATAATTATATGATGCTACATTTTATAACTAATCAAGTTTATAAGCCATGATAAATTGCATAAAACTTGAGACAGTGGAGAGTTTTTGGTGGATCCAGTTTGTGAAGCTGATGTTATAAACATTAACGACTTTTCCCGCCATAGCTTGCAGTTGACGATTCTGTTAATAATAATGTTAAGAGTTCCCAATGTGTTCAAACCCAAGGCCGGAATCGTACTCTCTTGCATATTCGGGGTAAAGTACATATCCCTGTTTGTGGTACTGTGTAGAGAAAATGAGAAATTGGTTCATATGAGCGTACTATGGAGTGAGTGTACTGTCACAAATTTGTTTTAGGGTTCATCATTCTCAAGGTCCGTGTGATAAGTAATTTGTTATGATCATCAAGGCTCTTCTTCTTTAATTTGTTTAGCTATTATAATGTATTACTCCGTAACTTGATAGCTGGTCTCATATTAATTAGATTAGTCATTTCGAGAATCACTCCAAGAAGCATACATGCCTCCTTCGAGAGATTGAAAACCGTTTCAATTTCCCTTGCTAAAAGACAAAGCTAAATAAGGTTTCATGAATTTTTGAAACATGATGATTTCCATATGTTATTAACGTTCTTCTCTGCCTCGTGTTACAAATTTATTTAGAATAGGATACGAATATGAGCTTACAATCATCTCCTTGCCATCCCTATTAGCAGTGCCCCGGACATTTAATGGTATTGGATCATAGGGCCGGGAAAGTTTGACCTCTCACGTGAGCATGAATACATCAGAGATTATAAATTTATAATTAAATTCGGCATAATTAACTACAAGTCAACAATACATGCCATAAGATCTAGTAATTCGCCATTAATTCATTTAAGTCAAATTTCTATGAGATCTATTAGTACGGTATTTAGAACTAAATTTGGGGTGAGGATCACATAGTTCATATGTTGTAGAGTTGGTAGAGTTTTATCAAAACGGGTAATAAGACAAAATAAAGAGAATCTCAAAAAGCACAAATAAATTAACAGATATATTTATTCTTACCTTTTTTGGTAAACTCTACTACATAGAGTTTATTTTCAACTCCACTAGATCTACATACCTAAATTTGGGTGCAGATTTTGCCAAGTCAACAATTACCTTTAATTAATTATGTTCTGCACTTGAACACCGCATCTTTCATGTCTTGAATATCGAATGCAATGAAATCCTTCAAAAAAATTGCAAATTCTATCAAAATCATGATGCCCACTTCATTGGTTCGTCAATCAATTTTGTATATTTTCTCTCTGAATTTCATTTCTTTCTTGTTTATCACTGCTAGATTTCGATTATCATGGCTTCTTTGCTTAATCCCACCTTTAATTTGTTCAACAATCCTCGAATTTTATGGGTTGGTTCCTCATCGACAATGTGGATGTAGGCATGTAGGAGGGAGGAAAAAACTTCATTTCGAGTTGTAGTAGTTATGTCTCGAACTCAACCAAGTGCTTATAGCCTTATAGGTCGTGGTCTAGCTGAGTTAACAAGTAACATTATCGAGGAAACATTTCGAGTTTGCATTGTCCTTTATATAACGGCTATGATTTTGTCAAGACATTAGTTTCGAAAAATTTGAATAACTACGTTGATAACAATTGAAGAACATCACCAGAATCTGAGACAACTCCACATTGAATAGAACAAATAAATTAATCATGCAATGAATTTCCAATGCAGATCTTCTCAAGGGAAAAGAAATTATACATTAGAAGGATGGGGGTAAATCAGAAAACTTTCTCTATATATTTCTCTGGTAGTGACAGTCAAACCATGATGACTGATATATCTAGTATTCCTAATACTGTGATTAACAAAGCTGCTTATGCATGTCGTCCGACTGCTTTTCCACAGACGAGCATGTTAGTTGGAGGGTCGTACTCGTTGGAGAAGCTCTTCACCGAGTTCCACACCCTCATATAGAGCTGTTGTCCAAGATATTGTCGCGCCCACATTGAAGACCTGATGTTCCACATACCTTGGTTGTCCAAAGACACCAATATCGCGGTCCAGGAGTTCGGGTACACCTGCAAAGTTCACCAGGAACACAGAGATCAGCACAAAGAGAGGCAAAATGGATATCTAACTCAAATGTGTTATCTAGATCATTCTAAGGATAACCCTGCTAAATTTCGTAAACATAAAGTGCAGATGGCAGTCTAAGTATCAACCTTGAGTTCAAGGCGCAGTAAGATACCTGAGTAGTGTGTCTTGTAAGAGCATCTTTCAGATTGTAACTCTTCCGACTGGCTTGTGTCCATTTATCAGCACCAAAACTACAAAATCATCAATTTCAGTGTAAGAAACTAGTCGGATCTTTTGACTTGATATAGCAAAACATGAAAGCTAATATACCTACCCGACAACCCAGAAGTCATAACCATCAAGATGCCAGGACTGCAATGTCTTCTCATCGTTCTGGAACACAATTTCAATGAAATCATGAAGAGAAGTACCCAACACAGACGTGCCAAGGTATGCGGTACCATCAGAAGGGCTGCTCTGGATGGTATTTAAGCTGAAAACTCCAGGGATGTTGAAGTAATCCGCAAGCTTCAAAGGAGTGTCAGAAGAGACGAATGAAACACGGTTAACAGCATATCGTTGTTTCCCGTTGATTTGAGGTGCTGAGTTGGCTAACACAAAGGTCTTTGAAATTGGGATCATGCCATAGTGGAAAGATCCCTGAGGGTTTGGCCTGGCTGCATTTGCGGTCAGATTCCACCTATACAAAACCATCAATACAAAAGGTTAACCAATAATCAAGAACTCTCATAAAATCTATCAAATTATGTGAGAATCTCCGCAGTCCTGAAGACATACATATATCTATGCATCAATCACACATTTAATGACTAAAACTTCAAATGATTTTGAGTGTTTCCCCCCCCCCCCATTCCACCCTACCTGAATGATCTAGCTTGCTGCATGGACCAATGATATTCGCCAGCAGGGGGAGCAGGCAAAGCTCCAGAAACTTGCATGTTGGAGTTGGAGTAATGGAGAACTGCAGTGGCTGTGTGAGCTATCCTTGAGAACCGTGTGGATGCCACAATGTAGTAGTCTTTTGGAGCCTGGTCTAAGGTCACAAGGATAGAAAGCGACTGACCCACGTGGACATCGACTGAATCATATTCAGTCTGAAGAACATTAGATCCTTCAACTTCAACCACCTTCAACTTGTGACCCTGAATCCTGAAGTTGAATGTAGTAGACAACCCTACATTTGATACTCTAAACTTGTATGTTTTGCCTGAAAGATGTAAAGGACAACAACACTTAGTTAGAAGCTGATGTCGCAACAAACAAGAGCACTATTATTGATACTAGCGAAGATGGGGGCAACCTTGGTCCACGGTGAAAGAGCTGCGAGTTTGGCCATTAATAAGCAAGCCATCAGGAAATGGAAGAACCCTCCCAGCATCCAGTCTTTGCTGTAAGACCTGCATAACGTTATATTTTACACAGTTAGTACTGAACAGAAGCAAACACATTCAATAACTAACATCAACGAAAATGTGAATAAAATCATCAGCTAACAAAAAAGATAGCTACTTTTTTTGCAGCGAGACCACCAACCTTATGGCTAGTTTTGTACCAATCCCCAATAAGCAACGAGAAGTCACCAGCAGGGTCAGCATAAGGGACTGGAATCCTCGGCCTAGAGTAGACGTTAAGGGCTCCAAACCCTCCAGCAGCTCGGTGCATTGCTGTTGAAGGGAAGTATGTATAGGATCCAATTTGATCCTTCGTTTGGAAGTTATATGTGTAGTTTGAGTTTGGAGGGATTGGGCAGTTGGTTCCCAAAACTCCATCTTGCCATGAGTTCTTCCTTTGCTTAATCCCATTCCTGTAGTTTGCAATTATTCATAAGAAGTTCATTAGCCAGGGTCAAGTGCCATTGTTTCGAAAATGCCAGAGATTAATGGATACAAAGTACAAGTATTAGCTTATATATCAGCATTTGATGACTCTGTTACCCGGACCCTTCATATTAATTCACCTACCCGTGTCAGACATTCGATACTTGGACATGGGTGTGACACTCGGATCCTTCATTTTAGGCCAAAGTTTAGAGGTTTTTTCATAAAATAGCCGAGTCCGACACTTGGACACGCACCCATGTCGGATATTTGGATCCGAGTTAGCCAGTCAGGGTAACATTGTTTGATGATTCTTTTGAAATTTCTATACATAGATAATGGCACCTAAATTCTACAGCTAAATTGCTAAAACTCGGGCAAGTTCGACTTTGTGCTACTTTGCCAGGATTTTGTGTCACCAGGTGGTACAAAAATACACGAAAATGCACTACTATGCATCATCATACTCACATCTAAGATTATATCATACCAAAAACTCCTTGTTAAGTATTAAGTGGGATCAATGCAACTTATGCAACAAGAAACATAGACTATAATTGGGGTCGTACCAAAGTTAGTATCACGCATTAACGCCCTATCATCTAACTGTACCAAACTAATCACAATGTCCACTAGTCAATTGCCATTTCAAAAAAAAAAAAAAAAAAAAAAAAAAATTGGTGTATGAACTTAAAGACATAGTATAGACGGTACATCTATCTTAACCACTAGACAAAGTTCCTATTTTACGAACAATACGAATTCGAGTACTAACACTTCAAATTTATTCAAACTAATAAATCACAACCTAATTACCCATAATCAATGGTAAAAAGAAAAAAAAAATTAATAAGAAAACATACCAAGTAATAAGGAATGGTTCATCCAAGTGATTAACAACATTAAGTACAATGTTGTCATTTGTCACACAATCCAATCTTGGTCCCGGAAATTGACCATTTATTAGAATTCCCTGCCACCAAAAAAAAAATTAAAAACATAACAAACCAACAAACAAAATTCAGATTCGTAGATCCAAAAAACAATGTACCTTCTTCTTTACTCCACTAAAACCACGCCGAATTGGGGACCAAGTCCATCACTAGTAAGTAGTTTAAGTCTATAGTCTATACCCATATATGTAATGCCTACATTAGGTCCAAATATTACGCTGCTGATATTTGCGTCTCATTATAGTTCTAGACTTATATACGTTATAGTACTGGTATTTGCGCCTCATTATTAAAAACCCGAGATTGAAAACAAGAAATACGAACCTGTTGGGGAACACCAAGAGGGTAAATAGTACCATAAGTGACGGTCCAAGTAAAAAAACGATACGGGTCGTCTGCATTTACTATAGAAATGCACAATATCGCTAAAAACCCAACAATGTAACTCATCAAACTTGTCTTACCCATCAACATTTTATTTGCATCTAAATGTTGACAGTATTTAGAAGAAAAAATAATATGAAGTAAAAATGTGGTATGAAGCGTGAGATCTGGTATTGGGTAGTGTCGAAGTTTTGGAGAATGGGGACGAAATGGGTAGTGAAGCAGAGGGGGGGGGGTGAGAGAGAGAGCGTGAAGAAGAAGATAAAGAGAAAGAGTGATTGAAGATTATTTAAATACAACTACTGCTGACTCCTTTGGCTTGTTTTTACACTGCGCCACCGCTTATGGCGGAATTTTGTGGGCCCGTTTTTTTTTTTTTTTTACTGGGGACGGTTTTTTTTTGCTTCTTTTTAATAATGTCGTTCATTTTTTTTTTTTGGTTGGTGGTTAGTATTGTATTTATCTACGCGGTTTGTGCACATAATTTCAAAAGGTTGGTGTTTTGAATTTCATTTACCAAGGGTAAAAGTGTCTATCTACACCAAACATAAGTGGAGGTATAAATATACGGCATGAAACAACTAAACAACTAATTCAAACTCCACTATGTTTGGCGCATGCTATATACCCATGCGGGTTTACAATATGTCAAATATATAGTGTGGATCAGTTGATTTATACCGTGGCGTTATTATCGTGAACCTAAAACAATAAGCAATCATGTGCGGAGAACATTCTGAGGGGTAAAAGTGGAATAGTGCTTAAAATAGAGCTGGCACTGAGAGAGCACTTTCCAGTGAAAAAGACGCGGTTTTGCGTGACGTTAATTAGACACTGTATGTACTGCTAGTCTACTGGTATTATGGTTCATGGTTGCGGACTGTGTAAGTATTCAATTTGCTGTCTCCTCAATTTATGGAGAAATTGATCTTAGATTTAGTCTATATTGTTTGTGTCCCCTTTTTCTTTGTAATTTCCTTGATGCGTGTAATTCAATTTGCATTTTGATCTTACTCGTCTCTAATTTTAAAATGGCTTTAATTTTGCTAATACGCGGATTAATTGAGAATATTGATTATAGATGAGTATGATTTGTTCACTGCCTAATTGGAAACAAGATAGGAAACTTTATATAAATGGGGTTTACATTTATGCAAAAAATGTATTAGGAATAATAAATTCAAACATCTAAACCCCGTTAACTAAGAATTGAAGAGAACAATCAAATTGGAATACTTGGTGTTGTATATATGATGCGAGCTTGTTTGATAGGCCGCCTTTGAGGCTTTGATATTCCTAATACATATCGTATTCTCAAACACACTATTATTCCTTAACCGGAATACTCCATAATACTAGTATATCCTAATAAGCATGGCCAATCAAAGCAAATCCAGCTTGCAAATTAAAGGCGAAATTTTGTCAAATACGTTAGCGAGGTCGAAACCTTTATCTTTTAAGAAACGTCTCAGATTCAACTCTTAAGCCCACCTCAACTTCTCCTTAGCACCTTATCATTACCGAAATAAATTTAAACTAAAATTAAACTCGCTCACTCCCTCCCTCCCTCGCATTGATCACGGCCCTTGAATTCCCACGATCAAGAATAGAAGTGCCCCCAATTCCATCACATCAAATTACTCCAAATTGTAAATTCTATAATTAGCAAGTCTACGAACACATGCCGGTCTCTCAGCAACACGAATGCTTACGACAGAAGATAGCTGAAATGGGATTTTTATAAGGAAATTAACAAAATCTACGAGCAATGATGATCAAGAATTCAAGATCAATATAAAATTGCAAAATGTCGATCATATGCAACTCCGATCCCATGCATGCAGGCGTACCGTGTACCGCCAGATTTGCTCGATCAATAACGAACATTTAACGTCTCTGCATTGCATACGTCGTACCTAGCATGGAGGACTGTCAGTACTACTTAACTATACTTGTGATTTTTTTATGTATTTATACTTTTGGTACTTCTGCATGGTTGCAGATATGTAATAAATCTTGCTACTAAAACATTAGCATTTTGCATATAATACAATCAAGTGCTCTTACGTTTGACTTTTGGCGATACACATTTGACTAGTCAAGTTTTCATCATTCGGCTCAAAAAGAATTTTGTGAAACTTAATAAGTGCTCGTTTGGTTGCATACAGAATTCTGAATATCTATGAAGTTTCATTTTTGAAGTTGTAGAAATATTCATAAATTTATCAAAACTGTGTGGTTTACATGTAGGAATTGAAATCCCACAAGAATTTCCAATATCCAATTCCTCAATTTTGTAAGAATTAAAAATTCTCATAAACTTTGAAAACCCATGATTTTAGGCAACCAAACAACTCCAATGCAAAAAAAAAAAAAAATTAGTTCATGTGAATTTTGAATTCTCATGATTTTGCTTGACAACCTAACGGCCACTACGTCTATACAATACTTGTATATATTAACCTTCTACCTAATTAAATAGATCTTCTCGTTTTGTTTTGGTGTTTTGTCTGGCCATGTTGGAGCTACTTCTATACCAAATTAACCACGAATTAATCTTAAAACTACTCCGTACTTTACGTCTCTAAAAAAAACTGCGTATCTACATACGGGTAAATCAATTCAACCACATGAAACCTCCTTCATCCTTTGCTTGTGAAGGGCAGCAAAACGAGATCAATGAGGCCACAGTTAGTGGTCGAAAATGAAACTTAAGGTGCCCTACAAGTTTTGGATGGGGTGGGACGTGGGGACTGGAAGCTTTGCATGCAATGCAACTATGGCGTATGAACGGAAAGGATTTAATTGCTAATTAATGTTAATTAATTCATTCTTAATAAAGGAAGTCTAATTAGGATATGCCAAATGATTAAGGTCGACATGCCTTAGTTTATACTCCTTACTTTATAGTCTTACTAATTAATCATGAAATCTCACATGAATTGTCTATCGAATTTACGCCGGATTTTGTGACAAACATCTGTAATGTGCTTTGGACCCACGCGCTACCTTTTATAGCAACTGTCCTCCACTGATAAATAATCATGTAGATTTTAGTATTTTACGGTTTTGCCTTTTATTATCATGTGACAAACTGACATTATCATTAACAATTGTAGGGCATTTGCCCTTTTAATATAACCAAAAAACAGTTAGAAATGAAAACTACATATATATGAGCGCCTAGTCCATTATCATATTGGTGCCTCAAATTCTCAATCTCTTAGCATAAGCCCACACTGATTTCGGGGCCGGTTATATCATTTCACATGTCGATCCGTCTTTTCGGATCGAGTCTGTTTGGATCAGGTTACATATGGTGTGAGGTCAGACTAACCCGGTCTCATTTCTTATCAATTTATGGGATTAAGTGATTAATCACTATCATCAATTTACCGTAAAGTTGTTTGATCAGGTCAGATTATCAATTGAATCAGGTTAATATCGAGTTATTTAAGTTTAGTATTTTTTTCGGCCTTTTAGTAAAGCCCATGTCACCCGCGAGAATTGCCACGATAATGGCTTCCATAGTTCCATGTCTACTGTCAAAAATGGCCACGTACGTTATTTGTGATGCCACTGCACCTCTTTCATTTTTCTCATGATAATTATCCACAAAATGATAACCAATACATATACATGCAACATTATCTATCCTATGTAATATACTATATACTAAAGCTTGTACTTGTAATAATTTCCATCTTGTAAAATATACAAGCGAGTCCTAGCTACTTCTTAGTTAATTATAAATTACTAAATACTATGTCGAATTTAGAAGACAACACAACAATACCAGTAGTAGTAGAATCTTCCATATCATCTGATCACGGAGTAACGCTTAATAATAATAACGATAATAAATTAGCAGATGATGATGATCATCATCATAATAATAACAATGAAGTTCATCAAAATCATGATGTAGATGATCTTGATGGTGGGTTGCTGGTAAGAGATGTAGTGTTTTGGAGAAGAAAGAAAATCAGTGGATTAGTTTTGGTGGCAACAACAATATTATGGACTCTACTTCAATCCTACAGCTTCAATCTCATTCCTCTTGCTTCTTGGGCATGCATGGCTTTTGTCACTCTTATCTTTCTCCATGGTTCATTCCTTAGGCTCTTCAACAAGTAATTCATCTAATTAACCCCTCCCTCCCCTACATACATACACAAAATGTTCGCGTGCAACAATTATCGATCGATACGTTAAAATCTGTCACTAATATGTCGTTTTTTTTTCTTTCTATTATCTATATTAGATACATTTATATGTGTGGCATTAATATTATTTAACCTATGTGAAAATTTAGAAGAAGGTTTATTATGTGTTATTTATTTAACCTATGGATATGTATGTGATAACAGAGATTTGCCTAATATGGATGCATGGGAGATGACAGAGCAAAGAGCAAGAGAGTTGGCAGAGTCAACGAAAAGGGTGATGGAAGGAGGGGTAAAATGGATGTTTTACGTGAGTTGTGAAAGGGAGTGGTATATTTTTGTAGCTGTCATCGCTGCCTTGCTTCTACTTTCTTATTTGGGACGTTACATGGACCTGCTTACCTTTCTATATACAGGTACTAGTGTACTACACACTCGTTACACGTCACTAAGTCTACAACGAGGCTTAGCTTGTTTCGTTCCTGCTAGTTCATTTTTATCGAAAGTTAAAAGTTTGATTCAAGAAAGTTAATTTTGTAGGTACATTGGTGGGGATGACGGTTCCGGCAATATATGTGAACAAGGAGGATAAAATAAAATCATATGGAGAGAAAGCAAGGGTGCAGGGCATGAAAACGTATCAGAAGTTTGACGAGAAAATATTCTCAAAATTGAGCCATAAATTGAAGAACAACAGGGAGAAGAAAGCAAAGAAAGTTGAATAGTGTGTAAGAAGTTTACTTGTATGTTTTAGCTAGTGCCTAGTGGAAATGTGAAAATTATTTGGAGGTATATTCCAGCAAAATAATTAAATTCGAGTGTTTTGCAATGTTGTACTGTTTGTATGGTCTCATGTTCGTAGTAGAGATGAGAAGAGTGAGGAATCAGACGAACTCATTTTGTTTCGCTTAATTTATCTTAGTTATTCTTATGATGGTACATCCGTAAATAGGAGGTCCAAAACGGGTCCTCAGTAATAATATAACAACTTAGGCTTTTAATTTTGTGTTAGCAAATCATGGAATCAGATCCTCTGATTGCTCTTAATTATGACCGAACTTATGATGAGTAATAATATTTCAGAGGACACACAAGTCAGGAAACTATTTATCGTATAGTGAAGTTATTTGCAAAAGGGTTAGTGACACGCAATATGAATAAATTTTAGACTTAAACAAACAACCTGAGGATCCGTGGCGCAATGGTAGCGCGTCTGACTCCAGATCAGAAGGTTGCGTGTTCGATTCACGTCGGGTTCAAACCCCCGAATTATATCGGGATCCTCTTTTTTTTGGGTTGATACTTTTTCATTAATGCTGAATTTCTGATGCAGCGTTCGGGATAATAAGATTAGGAATAGCAGAATTGAGACTTTTTATTTGATTAAGTAATATAGAGCTCTGAAACCAAAATGTTTTTAAGTCTCTTGGAGAGATGTTTTTAGGTCACTTCTGCTGCATCTGAACACAGTGGTAGCCAACCAACAAAGCCAGAGACGAGATCCCACTGGTTGGGTACGGTCCTCGAGTCTTTAGTAAACCCAACAACAGCACAGGCTACAAGCCTACAACACTCGGCTTCATCTGGCGATAACTTGGGACGAAAATCAGCAAAGCCAGGCACTGCTCAGTGGGCAGGTGGTTAGCCTAGCTTCCTAAAACACAGCATTAGCCAGCTTTCTCAACAAGCTCCATTGCAGATACAAGTTGATTTCCATTGTGCATCTAGTTGAGCTAAATATATGCCCTGTTGAATACTCTGATACGCCTCATAACGTTACCAATTCCAGCTCCGACTTCACACTTTTTAGCAAGCAGTAAGTGTGTAACAAAGGATAAACTGAGAAAGTTCACGTCTATCCCTGCAATATCCCCAATTCCATTCGCGAGTGAACACGAATATTGAGCTGTAGATGTCCTTTGCATAACAGGAATCTCAACGACTCAACCATAGCAGAAGGCTCAACCAGTTTACTCTCCATTCTCTGTCTGGGGGGACAACAGACAGTATATTTGCTTGTAGACCCAGTTTACGCTAAGAGCAGACCACCACAGATAATTATCAATAAAACTCCACAGGATCAATACCATTAAAACTGAATGTTTGAACGATACTCCTCTCGACGTTAAGTGTCAATGAGAGTAGACATTCTGTTGGTTAATCAATCCCTTTCTGGGGTTAGATTCAGAGCTTTTGGAGTCTCGGGTCATAAGATCAGATCATCAGGCTCCGCTGTTTCAGACCAAGAGTTTTAAGTATTTTACCAATAGTCATTACATGAACAGCTTCCACCCTCAAAGAAGTGGAATCTGTTGGAATCCCTGACAAATTTTCCTCTCCGTGATTCTGGAGATGAATTTGATTGCATTATGGCAGTCTACACAGGTTCTCAAGTTCTTAAACACCTTGATGGGTGTACCTGGTGATGTGGAGATTATGGCAAATGCAACTGCAAGCTTCTCGCTGTGGTAGGATAGGTCGTGCTCTTTCTGCTCTTCTTCCACATCATGCAGTATAAATGTGGTGTCTGGCACGTACCCTTCTTCCCTCATCTTCTTTGATACCTCTCTGAGGAAGTCGAGGATCTGAGTGTAGCTAGGATGAGATGTATCACCCACAAGAAACCTGTGGACTTGTCTCTTGACATCAACCCAACTCATACCTGGCATCTTAACTATCCCTCTATCATCCATCAACTTCCTAACATTTGCCACTTCCGCCCACCTACCAGCAGCAGCATATATATTGCCCAAAGTAGTATATGTAGCTGCATTCTCAGGTTCTATCTTGAACAGTGCCTGTGCTGCTCGCTCTGCCAAGTCAACATTTTTATGAATTCTACAGCCACCTAGAAGAGAAGCCCACAGATATTTGTCCGGTTTCATTGGCATCTTACTAATATAATCTTCAGCTTCCTTGAATCGACCAGCTCGACTCAATAGATCAATCAAGCAAGCATAGTGCTCAGCAATTGGTGTCAGCCCATGGATATCCTTGATCGAGTGGAAATATTTTATACCTGTATCAACCATTCCGGCATGAGTACATGCAGATAGAACACTAACAAAAGTGACATGATCAGGCCGAGTGCCTGATTGAAGCATCAACTCAAACAGCTTCAAAGCTTCCTCAGCATTGCCATTCTGCGCACATCCAGCAATCAGTGATGTCCAAGACGCTACATCAGGCTTAGAAACCCCTTCAAAAGCCCTTCTGGCACTCTTCACATTGCCACACTTGGAATACATATGAACAAGCGCACTTGCAGCATATGAATCAGGATCAAAACCGATCCTAATCATGTGCCCGTGAACCTGCTTCCCTACATTTTCCACAGCTTGATGTGCACACGCATTCAAAACCCCTGAAAATGTGTATTCATTCGGTCTTATCCCAGACCTCAGCATATCCGAAACCAATGCAAACCCCTCTCGCCACCTCCCATCCTCAAAATACCTATCAACAATAGCTGTCCAAGTAACCACATCTCGGTCCACAATTCCATCAAATACATGCCTCGCCTCATCAATACTACCACATTTTGCATACATATCAGACAACGCGCTCCAAACAGCTGAATCAACATCCAACCCCATCCTCACTATATGCCCATGCATCTCCTTCCCAGATATCAAACTCGGGATCGCAGCAACAGCAGCAACAACACTCGACAACGTAAACTTATTACTCTGCATCACATCCCACTCCAACCCCCCACCACTCCGCATTGCCCTAAACAAATCCAACGCATCCTTCGACCTCCCATGTTGAACATAACACGATATTATCGCGGTCCAAGAAAACCCATCTCTCTGAGGCATTTCATCAAACACCTTCCGTGCAAGTTCCAATTTCCCTACTCTAGCATACCCATTAATCATAATATTCCAAGAACAAGTATCTCTCTCAGGCATTTCATCGAACACCTTCTGTGCATCCCTCAAACACCCACATTTCAAGTACATATTAATCAAACGATTCGAAATTACGATTCCGGGTATAAAGTTAGAAGCTTTGATATGTGAATGGACCCTTCTGCCCTCATCAATGGCGCGCTCTTTTAGGCAGAATTGAACAAGGGTTGAATATGTCGTAGCAGATGGATATTTGATGCGATCGAGCAAATTTACAGCTTCTTTGAGACGCTTCTGTTGGCATAAATTGTCGATTATTTCTTGGAATGAAGGTGTATAGTTGGGTTGATTTTGTGGGTCTTTAATTCGTGAATAATAAGATAATGATCGACGAAAAATTCCGCGCAAAAAATATGGGCGGTTCATCACTCTACTACTGCGCGCACAAAAACGTTGATTTTTTTTTTTTTTTCTTTTGTTTAAATACACACTAGACACGGAAAATTTCAAAATCGACACGACTTAAGTAAAATTAACCACCTCGATATTATTTTTGTGAGGTAAATTTTGCTAACACTAAAATTGAAAACCAAACCAATATCTAATACAAATACAACGTTAACCCGATCTCGGGATCGCCAGCTCAGCCCCTAGATTAGTTATGGATTTCAATAATTTGCGAGATTTGATAGGACAAAAGGGCAAATCAGTGTACATTGGTTTCCTCGCAAGGCATAGATAGCGCTATCTAGCTAAACAAGATCGGACCAACCTGAAGGATGAGGCGATGAGCTACATCGCTCACTTGACCAAGTTATAAGCACCAAGCTTCGAAAATCGAGTTCAAGATATGAATCCTGCGAAGTGCCAACGTTGCTACAACCGGCAAAGTGGCAAGGATGTGCTGAGTCTAGTGTATGACAAGACAGTGCTGTAGAATCTCAGTATACATAGGAGTCAGACATTATTTGTGCGATATAGTGTATTTGTAACAGCGGAACAAACAACGAATTTTGACGTGAATTAACAACAAAACCGTGTGTAAATAATGAGAAAACAGATATATTACAGACCTAAACGAGCAGCCAAAACTCCGTATCTATCACTAAGTGTGTGTGTGTGGGGGGGGGGGGCATCAGTCACCAAGCTGCAGCTCACGCTCTACTTCCCCGGGACGCCATTCTATACGTCTATGGTTACATGACTTTACTGTAAAAAGGGCGGTAACTGAAACTTGGGAATGATGGTCAAGCAACCAGATAGCGTTAGGGAACAATGAGGAAAACCGAAAACTCGTGAGTAGCCAAAGGCAGCAAGGATAAGCATGCACTCTGTGATTCAGACAATCACATCACATTGCATATACAATTTCCCCGCTACTATCAATATCTATCTCAGAATCTGTCAAGTCATCAATATCTTCGTCCATGTCAAGTGTGTCCGATAGGAAGTGATTGAGAGATTGTGACCCGGCAGCAGGGATGGTGGCTTCTGAGATGATTTGCATTATGGTATCAATGCTTTGCATGGGTTGTTCAGGCTCCTGAAATTGGTTGCTCAGTCCATTCTCGTCCATTAGATCAGCAGGAAGGTTTCGGAGAAACCACTCGTGCCTCTTGATCTCAGGGATGCTAATCCTCTGAAATATACATTCACGCAGCAATTTCAACAAAAAACTATCAATGACCAGGAGGAAAGCAGGAAATTAAAACAAAATTCATAGTACGACTACTTCACATAGTACAAACTATGACAATGATCACCATCCTTCATACGCCCCCCGTCCCACCTCCCTAGAGAAAAATAACTAGTAAAATGGAAAATAAAGTGTGTCCAAAAATATTGGTCTATAAAAATCGGTTAATGAGAAATATGAGCACTGACCGATTCAGGGTCTCCAACAAAGATCCTGGAGATAAGGTGGCGGCACTCCGGAGTCAGGTTTATATTTTCAGGAATGGTGTACTGGACACTTAATATACGCTGCAGAAAAGATGAGCCAACAATAAAAAAAATTATAGATAAGAACACTGAAAACTTCATTATATGTTAAAGAGCGAAAAATTGAAGAATACACACACTTGTATCATCTTACGGAAGTCTTTGGGTTCCGCAGGATCCTCAAAAGGATATCCACCCGTCAACATCACATATAAAGTCACTCCGCATGACCACACATCTGCAATCTGCAGCAGACAGCACAATATTATGTCAGCAACGGCTTGTATTGCGATACAAAAGAGCGGAACCTAAGGGTCAAGTGCATGACGGGTGACATTAGTGCAAACAGAGAAATACCATAAACACCGGCAAAATCACCTGGAGTTACCAGATTTAGCCTGACGATACAACGTCGGGATACTTGTGTTCCTACTGTTTAGACTCTTTTTAATTGTTGTGTGTGAGATCTCAGTAAAATCCATACAACACTGTAAACTTAAGTAGTAAGCTGTAAAAACTGAAAGATGGGTATTCTTTCCATGATGAAACTTTAATAATCCATTCTAGATTAATTGTGAAGGACTTTAAAAGTATCACAAAGCGTGTCAGGAACCCCATCCCTCCCAGCTTACATGAATTTCGAAAATCAACCTTAAAAGAATCATAAAGCAGATATTGAAGGCATGCAAAGAATTTGCATCTTCAGAATCAGACAATAAGAGACGGGAAAACAGGAAACCAATGCTAGGACATTGCTGCAGAAATGCAAAGCGCCACAAAAGCCATCTTGATGACAACACCAAGAAGTCACACAACATATAGAAACAAACAGCTCTCAGATTCCTTTTGCAGAGAAAAACTTAAATGAGAGCTTGTTGTCCATAAAAGAAGACCAAAATCAAAGTGTGCAACTAAAGACAGTATTCTTGAGAAACAAACTAAATCCCAAGAGCATTACAGATTTCAAAGGACTCGAACTATTGATAAATTAACAGCCTTGATTTGGGAGAAGCATAATTTATGACTAAATTAGGTTATTTTCTGAATTCTTGCAGGGAAAAAATGAAGGTGTACTTATTATGAGCACATTAAAGAGCAACCAACTTAATTGTTCCATTCATAAAATTTAAAAAAAAAAAAAAAAAAAAAAAAATCTTAATTGCTAAGTGCAAGGCCCATGAAATCTGCAGAAATATTTCCTAACCATATAATTGACATTGGACAGGAGAGCAGAAGTTTGTATTTTCAGAAAAAACTAGAAAATTAGGTTAAAACAAGGTATGAGTTTTGTTCAAAAATAAGAAACAAGGTTTAAAACAAGGTAAGTTCAGTAACAACAACGTGAAGAACAACACAGAGACGAATTAACTAACAGGTATGAGGTATCTAGTATTTAAGTAAACCTCTCCATGTCTCTTGGTTGTCATTTGTGCCTATCCCGTCGCTTGGTGATATCCAAAAGGTTTCCAATACAGTAAATCCTGATACATCAAAAGAATTTGCCACATCTCTATACTATTCCGTGACAGCGGTGACACAAAATTTGACAGGCAAGGCCGAAATGATCATTTCAAAGCACGAGGCACAATTCGACACTTGCCTAACATCATGATGCTGTTCAGCTGAGACAAGCCCCTCAAAACTTTTGTGTTGCAAGGTACTAAGTCGCACTACATATTGGGAATACAGAGGGAAGGTCTTTGTGACTTTATGAAGAACGAGATAACTTAACCATAAAATCTTGGTAAAGTAAGAAATGTAACATGTAATAATACTCAAAGGTACCTTGCCATCATACTCTTTCCTGAGCAACACTTCAGGAGCAATGTAAGCTGGCGTCCCCACAGTAGATTTAGGTTGTGAATGATACACTGACGACTGCAGGAAAGAAACATACACAAAGCTTATTCACATCCAATTACCATCTACAAGTCAAATCAAACCTATGTATACATACTTGCATGAAACCGAAAAGAGAGAAAATACAGAATCAAATATGGTACCTTTGAGTAGCCAAAGTCGCATATTTTCAATCTAGGAGCAGGACTTCCATCCAGTAAAGTGTTCTCCAACTTCAAATCCCGATGGCACACTTGCTTTATCGTTAAAACAGGAAACATAACGGATAAAAGTTAGCATCCTTATGAATACATGAGTGCTGAAAGAGAGCAGAAATAGGGGTGGGATCACATACCATGGCATGACAATAACTGACTCCAGAAAGAAGTTGTTGGAAGAAAAAGCGAGCCTACAGTTCAGGTAGTGCCATACTGTCAATAGAGCTTAAAAGAAAAACAGTAGCACTGCTGAGGGAAATTAAAAGCTAAAGCACGAACCTCATCTTCGCTAAATCGGCCTGCATTGCAAATTCTCTCAAAGAGCTCTCCTCCAGATGCATACTCCATTACAATCGCCAAATGTGTAGGAGTCAATATGACCTATGATAAGTTGGATGGGAAAGCATACTTAGGCATATTTCTATTTATGAAAGCTTAAGAAAAGAGGGCTATAAACAAACCTCCTTAAATCTAACAATATTAGGATGTCTCAACGATCTATGGTTGATTATCTCCCTTTGAACATTCTCATCTATCTGCAACAAGACCAAAACCAAAACAGATTGTCGTCAAGGCCCTATCCAAAGTAAGTTAAAAAGTACAACATCAGATGTAACTACGAAACATAGTAGTGAAATCCAAGATGCAACCACCATGAGCATTATGAAACAAAGACCACTAAGCTATTATACTCACCTAACTTCAGAAAACTTTTGGCATATCCTCTCCTTTTGCAACCATGACAAAACAATGTTCATCGTAGAATTTAGTATAAGAAAGAAGAAATGAGTATGAAACATCATATGCTTCAAGTTTACACATCACACATCTCTAATAACCACCTCAAAAATCATTTGTCTAACTCCAAGGACACCCTTCAGCAAATTCCATACAATTGTCCCCTAATGCAAGTTCCACACTAATGTGTCTCAAAAGTTCGTCAAGTATTCTGAAACACAAAATCTGTTGCACGAAAATTTTTCTTACAAGTTTAAGCCCTATGGATGATCTCTAACCAAAATCATTTGGGCAACCCGTTTCACAAAACCTTCTCTGTGAAGCAGGTTCATCCAAAAGTGCGCGTTTCCAAATTCATATTGATTCTTTAATTCACTTGACGAAAAATTTCAAAATTTCCATAAGAAGAAAACATAACTTGAAAGAGCATTAGCAAGCCATTGTTTTTCAAACCACACATACATTCTCCAACCTACAGAGAATTCAAAACCCGTTTGCATCATCGATCAATACCTTCATGTCTACAAACCAAAGTCAAGAAAGTCGCAATTTTTCTACAAATTTCAAGTAAAGAACTAGACTTTCACTCAAATTAGCTACAAGCCTACACTACCATTACACATTTTTCTACCAACACTTCTTATCCAACACTCAACCACAACTTTATGTCTTTATCTCAAACCTTACCCAAACAAAACAACCAATTGTAACACAAATCCACTATAATCTAAACAATTGGGTAACCCAATATTATAAAGTTATCATCAAATCAAAGTTGATAATATTTGCGTGACGCAATTAATAAAGAAGTAAACTTTGAAAAAAAAAAAAAAAAACACATACACATATGAGTATTAACATAAAATGTGAACGGATAAATAAACTCAAACTCCAATAAATGTACTTGAAAACACACCAAAAATATCAACCACGTGAAAAAAAAAAAAAAAAAAAAAAAAAAAGTCATAAACTTTCCCGATTTAACTCCAACACAAACCCAAAACCCCCCTTTTACCACCAATCTAACAGTCCACTTTATTTTCCTAATTTAGACAATTACCAATTTCATCATTTTTTATTCTACATTAATTAATCACAAAATTTTCATACAATTTTGTGTCACTAATCACTAACTTGTAACTCGAGCATGTGTTAACTTAATAGGTGCGCACATCGTAACTCACCAGGTGCGCACCTAATTACTAACACATAACATAACATAAGAAAAATAAAAATAACGAACATGTAATAAAAATTTACCATAAGGTTTAAAAGTGACTGACCTTATCACCGCGCTCGATATATTTAACAGCGACGAGCTCTTTAGTAAGCTTGTCGCGCATAAGGCGAGCCACGCCGAAGTTACCGGAGCCGATGTCGCGGACGAAGTCGTACCTGTCGCTGTCGTGCATGATCGGCATGTCCAAGGTGGGCCCCGACGGCAGTTGAGCTCGGCTCATCGGGTCCATTTTTTATTATTATTTTATTATCCCAAAACAACAAATTATCAACGGTCAGTATTTGATTTGATACTGTGACGGCCCCCCCACCCCGATCGTACGGTTTACATTTACTGTTAGTCAAAACGCCGACGTTTTACTAGATCGCCGATTGATTGATTGATTGACGAGAGAGAAAGTGGAGGGGAGAGAGAGAGAGAGAGAATGGATACTTGTTGAAGCTTAAGGAAGAAGAGATAAAAAAAAAAAAAAAAAAAAAAGCGAGAGAGGACAAAAGTAAGTGTGGAACGATGTCGTTTTGAGGATGGTTGCATTATTGGAGACACTACTACTATTTTTATTGGAGTAGTCCACTAATCTTTTTTTTTATTATTATTAGAATATGCTTTGTGTTAATTCTGATTGGCCGGTTTGACTTGGTGTGTTTTTGTATTTTATTTATAGTAAGCATTTTTTTTACGGAGTGTGTCTAGAAAAAAAAAAAGTTCCAAAAGTTGATTGTGTTTATACTTATTAGAGTCGTAGAGCGAATCATACCATAATTTTGATTCGTTTAATAAACATTGAACGATACAGAAATAATAGCGATTCTAAATTTATACTCCTTCAAATGTGCATCATTGCTTTACTACTCCAACCATTTCAGTAAAGAACTTAAAAAATAGATGTATCAAGTCGATAGTTTCGATTTCAATGATTACTGCACAATGAATCATGCACGACCTATCAATTATACCTAGTAATTTTTACTTTCTCTATTCTTGTCGTTTCTTTACGTCAAGATGATAAACTCAAAATCCCAAACGATGTAGTCACACAATGACCAAATGTGGAGTAAAATCAATTACTCGTATTAGAAAATTGAGAAAGAAGCATGGTTATAACTTATAGGTGCGTGGATAACGTTATGGGTGAGGGTCACCCACGTGAAAGGGTAGAAGAATTTGCAGGCAAGGGCGGTCGAGTCGGTTTTACTTGAGCTTACTTATCCAATTTACCTCCTTCACGGCCTAAACTCCAAAGGTCCCCAATGTTTTCAGTGCTTCCTCACTGAGTCCGCCCCCCTTTTTAATTTTTTTTTATATAGTATATAAAATGTGAATCCCCAAATATTTACACCATCTTCTTTCTGATTCATTGAATTTTTTTTACGTTTGTTTTCATGTACATAAATATAAATATAAATGATACCGTACACTACACACTGAATATATTATTCCCTCCATTTCATTCATTTATTTACGTCGGACTGGGTTCCCTTGCAATTGTAGAAGGGTCTTAAAAGTTTCCTTACTGATCATACATTTATCTATATCAATGATTTTTTTTTTTTTTTTTTTTTTTTTTTTTTTTTTTTTTTTTTACGTTTTGTTTCAATACGAGCCAAATGTAAATAATAGTTGGTATATACAAGCTATCGGCCAGTTAGTAGACAATGTCCAATAATTATTGTCAAAGGGTGGCAAAAACTATCTGGTTATTATATTATTATTTTTTTGAATTTGTGATTTTGAATTTTGATCTTACTTTAAATTAGTAGGACGGAAATAAGATAATACTATGAATAGTTGGTTTCTTAATAGTATTGAACACAATAAAACATACTAGTATACCATCTCTCCCATAAATCCTGATCTTCCGTCGCATATATTCCAACTAAAATGTTAACAATCCAAAAAAACGTCCCCCTGTATCCAGTTCCGAGTTCGGACACACTAACCTAAGCTAGTTAACGAGAAATCAACGAAGATCAAGTTATCCAATAATATGCGGCGATAGGGACACGTAACTGCAGTAACAGTTAGGCCCATAAGACGAATGCAGCACATTCGAATGTCAAGCATTCAGGCCCAACAAAAGTTGCATGTAGAGTCCGATCCATCACCTGCTATAGTACTAAACTGAAGCCAATGTAAATCTAAGACATGCCCGTGAACTAAAGTTGTTGATGACTTGATGCACACGATTTAATTAATTAAAACTACTAAGAGTACATATGTAGATAAATTAAAAAATATTTATGGTTAGTTTGTAGTAAAATTAATTAAATGTGTAGTTTAATTTGTAGCATAATTTTGTAAATGGTGGATTATAAGGAAAGAGAGACAATCAAGGGTCACTGATTTGTGAATTAAATCAATTTAAATTTCTTTCGATTTATAGAATTGTAATTATGTTGATTTTACTGTCAGTTTTATAAATTTACTGCAAACATGTTAAATTTACTACACAAACATATTATTTACTACTTGCAATCTTTAATTTACCCCACTTTATTATGTTATAGACAAATTTATATTATCTACGTATAGACTCCTATGATCATCCTAAAAATGTACTTGTAGTGAATACTGAATAGCCTTAATGGCAATGGCATCACCAATTCACCAATAATAACAAGACCCTAAAAAAAAAAAAACACCAATAATTAACAACTATAATACAGTAAACAAAGATTAACTAACTTATAACTTACTAAACAAGGCTAAGAGCGAGATCCCAACATATTTTTTCACAGCCTAACAACCAATGCGCGCAGTAGGAAAACTGAACACTGTTTGAATGTTTAACTACATCAAATTATACTGACAATCTCTCCACTAGTTTCAATGTCGACCTCAGGATCTGAACAAAAATTGTCTGAGATATTATCATCTTCATCTTCATCCATATCATCCCAGAATTCGCTTAGGAGTTTATTAAGGGGATTTGGGGCAGGAATAGTAGCTTCTGAGATAATCTGCATGATGTTTTCTGTGCTTTGGAATGGTAATTGGTGATGTCCTTGTTCAAACTGTTGTTGGTACAACATTGCATTCTCCTCTTTGAATTCACTTGGTAAGTTTTTCAAGTACCACTCATGCTTCTTGATCTCAGGGATAGTAATCCTCTATTTATTTACGTAAAATGACGGACATGCATGAAGGCAAATAAGAAATGATGAATGTATGCTACTAGAATATAATGCATGCTTTTGCATAAAAATAAACTTCATTAAAACCCATTTGTCACATACGTACATTATAAGTGTTGAGTAGGAGAGTATGAGATGAGAGAAAAGCTTATCATTCTCATTATAATTGATGAGTATAAATACACAAGATTAGAGTTAGGGTTTTGCTAGAGTACATAAGCCTAGATCCTAAATTAGTGAGATTACAAGAGATAATTATGCCTAGAATACAGGACTACAATTGACTAAATATACTAACAAATAATTATAGTTATTAAACAGAATATGAACATATAATATTTATATAGGAAATATAGTATTTCCTTATAATAAGAAATGGCGAGTTTGTGAAACATGAGACAATTAATGTCGTACTTTTGTGGTTATTAAAAGATGGTTAAAGGTTAATATTCAATGACGAGAAATTCAGGACATAACTTATGTATCCATGTACTTAATTTAGGACTCCCAATCTTTCATCTTAACCCTTCAGCTTTGATCATTTTCGCAATAAGACAAACTCGAGCATAAAGCCGTTTTGCTAATGAATTTAGAATGTAAATATGTATGTGATGTATGAATTATACTAAACACAGTATAGTACAATTGATCAATTAAATAGTAGTCATATCGATCGATATATAGACACAACCAAAATCATTGTTCCATCATCAATTTTCTTGACTTCTTTACGTTAAATGAGAAAAAAACTTACCTTTTTGGCGTCTCCAACAAAGATTCTAGAGATGAGATTGAAACATTCCGGAGACAAATTGATATTTTCTGGAATAGAGTACTTTACGGTCATTATTCTCTGCAAAAATTAAGAAAACCGTATATTAACCGACCTAGGTTATGGCAAATTCTCAACACCGTGTTTGGTTCTAGCTAGTAAGGAATTAGAAGGAAAGGAAAGAAAGTAAAATCGATAGTTAGTGTAAATACTTGTATCATTTTCCTAAAATCTTTTGGTCTCTCTAGATCTTCAAATGGATATGCTCCGATCAACATAACATATAGTGTCACCCCCAATGACCATGCATCAGCAACCTATAATCTCAAAACGAATTAATTATTATTACGAGTTATTCCAAAAGAATGTCACGCACTTAATCTCGGTAAATTTACCGTATACTCTCACATATATTCAAATAAAACAAGAAAAAAAATTCAATAAATCGGCGAAAACAGTATGTATATACTATACTTACGTACCTTGCCATCATATTCTTGATTCATTATTACTTCAGGGGCAATATATGCAGGCGTCCCCACAGTTGATTTGGGTTGTGAGTGGAACACTGAAGACTGTACAAGAAAATCGTAAATCCTACAGGATATGTTTAGAAAGTCCACATTGCCTCTTTTTTTTCTAATTACAAAAATCCACATTGTTAAATTTAGAGAAAACATTTGCGGAAGTATTTCACCAAATAAATTATGCCATATGTTACGCGAAAAATTTAATGTTATCGATAGACTCAAAGTGTACTTGTCACAAATAAGACGAACACTTTGATAAACATATACTAGGTAGAATCGAAGCTAGCTAGGAATGTACGTACCTTGGAGTAGCCAAAATCACAAATCTTCAACCGAGGGATTGGGCTTCCGTCAAGCAAAATGTTTTCAAGCTTCAGGTCACGATGGCATACTTGCTGCGTGCGCATTTCAATGATTAACTTGTACGTTCTTATAGTGACTTACACTCATCAGTTCTACACTAAAATTGATCAAGTTCGCTATATTATGAATTTATGATACACAGACTCGACTATAAGTGATCAGTAAGTCTCAAACACGGATACACGTGTCCTAAGATTGGACATGGCTAGTTTGTGCAAATAGTCCAACTTGTCATGAACAGGCCAGGCATGCATATGCGCACCAATAATACGAATCAAGATAATGAATTGTTTAATCTCATGTTTAATTAGGCTTTGAGCTAATTAAGTAAATGGAAGCCTACTTACCATTTCATGAGAATAACTTACTCCTGATATCAGCTGTTGAAAGAAGAACCGAGCCTGCAAGTGTACACGTATTTTAGTACAAGTACAAACTAGAATAGTAGTGATACAGTAGCATGATTTCTAATTAATGTGAAACTCTATGGTATAATTGCAGCATATACTATCATAGGCCAAAATATGCTACGGGCCTGTTAAAGTTATACTCGTCATTAAATTTTGACCTATTGGCGACAAATTTGTTTTTTTACTACAGTTTAATCAGATAGCGCGCTTAATCAGCTTGTGTGTACCATACCTCATCCTCGTTTAGTCGCCCGGATTGACTAATTCTCGTATACAGCTCCCCACCAGCAGCATACTCCATTACTATAGCCAGGTGAGTAGGTGTTAAAACTACCTAAAGTTCAAAATTAAAACCACATACATGGGGGGGGGTGAGAAATAAGGAGCTTCGAATTGATGTTAAAGATTATATATATGAGTAATTGAGACTGTATAGTATATAATATTAACAATGAATGAAGTTAAAAACCTCTTTAAATCCAACGATATTTGGGTGCCTCAAAGATCTATGATTTATGATCTCTCTTTGCACATTCTCATCAATCTGCGACAGTAAAATCATGTATCAAATAATTAAGTATATATATATATATTATTTTTACAACACTTCAAATCAAAATCTTCAAGATTTATTAAGATTTCTAGTGTAACTTTCACTTAATTAAAATGACTATCAGTTTACAAAAAAAAAAAATATTTATAGATTTAAACCTACAAGTATATAATTAACTTTATGGTCGATATTTAATTGGAAAAAAAAAATCATACGAGAATTCATTTACGATGAAGCTACTATTGTCATACAAGACCCCCCCCCCCAAAGAAATCATAGTTAAAGTATGGCCTTATGCGTTAAGAGTTATATTA
Source organism: Spergularia marina (assembly GCA_963680865.1). Classification (NCBI taxonomy): domain Eukaryota; kingdom Viridiplantae; phylum Streptophyta; class Magnoliopsida; order Caryophyllales; family Caryophyllaceae; genus Spergularia; species Spergularia marina. The sequence goes on along the minus strand of OY804545.1, from coordinate 30,158,621 downwards.
TGACCTAATCTTGCAACAATTAGCACAATAACCAGGGGCGAATCTAGCCCTAGAAACTTGAGGTAGCCCTTTTAGTATAAATTACTTTTTTTCAATTTTTTTTGAAATTTTTTAGGCAATATTTTGACTTTTTCGGGAAATTTGGGGTAGCCGGTGCACCCCAGGCTACCTCCTAAATTCGCCCCTGACAGTAACAATAATATTAATTAAACAGAAATATGAAAAGCAATAAAATGAATTGATATCTCATCATACCTTATCCCCACGTTCAATATACTTGACGGCGACGAACTCGCCGGAAAATTTATCTTTGACCAACCTAGTCAATCCGAAGTTACCGGACCCGATATCCCGGATATACTCATATCGATCACTCTCATGAATTATAGGCCTACAAGTTTCTGGCGCCGTTGCCGATGACGAAGCTCCTGCTTCTTTATTACTCATCATGTGTATGTAGTATAAACGTAGCTAGACCAAAAGAAGGCTACGGAATTTGGAAATGGACCTGTAAAATGGGGAGCATGATGTATAAGAGAAGGGACAAAGTAAAAATAACAAGTCTACCAAATTTGAGGAAATGATGCAAATTGAAGGGTATAATAATATTTGTTAATTGTCTTAATCTTGGAAGAAATGTTGCAATTTGTTTATGCCTAGTTGCTCTTATTTTAAACTTATTTTCCATATAACATTTTCCTCTTTTAGTAATGTTGCTAGATTTTCTTTCTAATTTTAGTATACCTCTAGCCTTTAGGGAAGGTCAAGGGTTTATACCCTGTAACTTGAATTTTTAAAATGCTCAACTGAGCCATGATTAGTGATCTCACTGGTTTCGAGCAAGTTGGACTTTTGCTAAATTATGGCCTTGCCTACTAATATACGAGATAATATAAGCACAATAGGATATCTCGACTTAATTATTATACGGTTTTTCTAACGTGTGCCCAATGGGCACACGTTAAGAGAATCTCACTTGAAAAAACAAAATATGGAATCTCATTGTTGGATTGAGGAGAAAATCACTTAATTAGGGAAACAAATAGACTCTTAACATGTGCCCAATGGGCACACGTTAGAAAAACCGATTATTATATACGCAAATATGGAGAGTGGTGCCGAAATTCGTTTTTTAGTGTTGATCGGGGGTAGTATTATCCCACGCCGACAGCAGTGACCCCTTCCTAGTTCCTACGTAAGTTGTTTTGGTTCACAAGAGCAAAAGAGTGAACCCTTGGCCATTTGTTTAAGGATTGGAAGCATTCTTGCTTGGAGAGTGAATTCTGAAGTAAGAAGGGACTATCTTGAACGATAAGCTTGTCTTTTTTACTGTTAGAAGACATAAGACTAACCCAATTTACTACCAGACATATACATATATTACTCCCCTACTAAAAACTGTTAATCATGTGAGTCAACTAAGTTTGGTTTTGTCCCCTTAAGCTCCACTAGATTTATTTTAATTCGGGTCCCAATTATTGACGAGTCGAGATACATACATCTTTAGTACTTAGAGTAGACAAATTAAACTTGACTCAATTAAAAAAAAAATCGATCCTCCAAACCTAAATCCTATCTTTTATTTATACCTGTGTTTGAACTCGTACAATGTACGTAGGTGATCGGTGTCCACGAATGTTCAATCTACAACATTTCCGCCCTTGACTCTTTGGGGAAGAAAAAAGGGAGAAACATGTTTTAAAAAGGAAAGTAAAAATGTCGATTTGCGAGGCTTTATATATTAAGTACTTACTGCTTATAGAAAGTTGGGAGAAGTTGACCAATAATGGTTGTCAAAGAGCATAATCAGAGAATCTCGAAGCTAATCAAATCGTAATTATTCAGAAAATCGAATCAGTGGGCGGCCACTGGTGGTTGTGACAAACACAGTGACAGCGATTTTTAGCAACGGTCCCCCGTTAATCCCATGTGACTACTAATTAGTAGCTTATACTATACACCTCTGACATGAAACTGTGCGTTACACGTAGTTATGGTTAGATTACTTAGATAAGTGGTTAATCGTATTCTCAACTTCATTCTTTGTAAAATGCGGATGTAAATTGGTAGAGCTCTATAATGTAGACACAATTAATTTGTCTTCATTGTAAAATTGAGTTAATAGTAGTAAAATTGAGATTGGAGTACTAAGATTAATTTGAGATTGGAGTAGTAAGATTAATTTATAATAGTCAATAAATTTAATTGTGTTTCTAGCAGGGTTGAGCATCGGTTTAGGATTGGACCAAATTGAGGACCAAGGTTTAGAGAAATGCGGACCGAGGACCGAACCGAAATTTCCCAAAAAACGTGGACCGAGGACCGGACTGAATTTAACTCGGTCCCCCTAGTTTTTAGTAAAATTATTTGTGTGAGTGGTAAAATTTTGAAAATGTGGTAATATTATTGTTAATATTAGACACTTTCAAGTTTCAAGTGTCTACACTGTAGATCTCTATCCAGGGGCGGAGGGAGGGGGGTTCAAGAGGTTCAAATGAACCCCCTCAGCTTCAGAATATAAACAATTTTCAGTAGTTAAATTATATGTAATTCGAGTTAGTGTAGTGGTCAGTGTATTATGAAGTTATCTTGCAGGTCATGGGTTCGAATACCTTCTATGAATTTAGTTTTTTTCTTTTGTTAGTTCACTAAATTAGCAAAAAATCATTTATACCAAGATTCGAACCTTGGTCCGGGCTACATTTCACATAATTCCTTTCCTATTACCACTAAGACAACACCGCAATTATGTATAAATTTGAGAAATCTATTATTTATAACTAGTGCTTTTTGAGAATTGATAATTATTATAATATTTTTTTTTTTTTTTTTTTTTTTAACGATGTGAGACGTAAATTCTAAATAACTTCAACTATACTGGAATTAAATTGACCTAAAAAAAACTCTTGTAGTATTAAATTGCCAGCATAGTTAAGCATGAAGTAGTGTACTAGTATACTATAAATTTGTTGAAAAAAAATTTACGATATAGGTGTCGTTTGGATACACTCGGGAAGTCGGAATTCCCATGAACTTGTAAATCCTACGAATTAAGAAAATATGGGAATTGAGGAAATTTGTTTGGATGAACAAGGGAATTCAATTCCCATGGGAATTTCTACTTACCTATCCCCCCAAGGTAATTAAATTCCTACACTTTGGAGGAATTGGAAATGCCTTGGAAATTCCAATTCCTACACTTTATGCCAACCAAACAACTCATGATAATACAATTCCTAGGAAAATAAATTTCCTATGGATTTTGAGGGTATCCAAACGACACCATACATTAGTAAAAAAAAAAAAAAAAAAAATTTCGATCCCCCTATCGTGAAACCCTAGCTCCACCCCTGCCTCTATCATTGTCCATTGCGGATTGGTATTCCGTGTTTTCGTCCATGGAATTTGGCGTGGGGAAGGAAGTCGTACGTATAGTAGTCCCGTAGAAAATACTCACTCTCTCCGTCACATTCATCAGGTCAAACTTTCATTCGGCCACGAGGTTAAGGCAATTAGGGGGATTATTATCTCTATCACTTTAAAATTAAATCTAACTCGATCACAGGTCACTCAGAAGACATTTAATTTGTTGCCACTAGTTAGTAGTCACATTTACTTACGAGTGCGTTTCTTTGTATTTCTGCCAAGGATGAAGCAAGAAAGACACTAATAAAGAAAGAGTACTCCTTGATAGTGGTTCTAGCTAATGTGACAAGGGGCGGAACACGCCGGCTATGCAAAAATTGTGGTAGTACTCTTAGGCTATGTTTGGTATGCACAATAAGCTTATTTGGCCAAAATAGCTTATTTGACTAGTTTTTTAAGCTCTTTGACCAAATAAGTTGATTTGGTAACACCACTAGCTTAAATAATAAGCTAGCTTATTTAATAAGTTACCCCATGTAACTTATTTAAAATAAGCTACCTTATCATAATTTTATTCCTAATTTACCCTCAATTATTTACTAAAATAAAATGAGGTAAAAAATAAATAATGCATTTTTATGTAATTTTATATATATCAGCTCATATATCAGCTAATTCTGCCAAACATTCCTAATACTTTTAGCTAAAAACTTTCAGCTATTATTGCAGCTACTATTTCAGCTTTCAGCTACTATTTCAGCATTCAGCTACTATTTAAGCGTTCAGCTATTATTTCAGCTAGTTTTACCAAACATAGCCTTAGAGTTCTAAATTTCTAAATAAACTCTTTCTCTCTCATTATTGTTAGGTTCTAGATGTAATATTCTGAAATTTTAAAGTATTTTATATTAATATTTTTAGATTTATTAATTAGATTATTGAAATGAAAAGATTTTAATTATTAATTGTCGTTTTCAAAACCGAGTTTGGAAATGGATTTTGGAGTAGGATTTTCTATATAGGATTTTCTAATTTCTGAATTGGGTTATCTTCCAAACACTACAACAACCCAATCCTACACCAATTGGCCCAAACCCAAAGTCAAACCCAAAGAAAAAAGGAAATCACATTTTAAAAAAGGAAAAAAAAAAAAGAAAAAAAAAAAAGAAAAACCGACACTACCCCCCTTCTTCTTATATAAAAACAGAGCTGCCTCTGCTTTTTTTTTTTGTTACGCCCTCTTCCTTCGCCCACACACCGCACGCGCACGCCGACCTCGCCTGCCGCACTCGACGCCGCTCGCGCACGCCGACCCAGCTCGCCGGCAGACCACCCAGCCACCATCTCTTCTTCCTTTAATTGTTGTGGGTAACGCCTCCTTCACCCTTCCCCTATTTTCGTTCCCTTCCTTAAAACGTGATTAACAAGTGTTTTGAAAGCTCTAATTTGTGTTTAATTGATGTTAATAGATGTTATGATTAGTGGGTAATTGATTTGGGTTAGTGTTATGCATAAAGAATTGCTTTTGATGACTGTTTCGAGTTGAGTTTCACTAATTAAGAACTTGGGGTTAATTGGTTTAATGATTCGAATTAGGTTTAATTAGTTTCGAAAATTATGATTTTAGTATGCTTATAATCTGTTAATTAGGGTTCTTGAATTTAGTTTGAGATTTAAATTGGGGTTTTGTTCAAGTTTATAGAAATTGTAAATTGGAGGAATTTTTATTAATTATTTCTAATTTATGTTAATTAGTCCAAGTTAGTTATGATGATCAATAATTCGAGATTTTGATAATTTAAGACATTATAAACTGATTTTCCTATTTTAATTAATTAAATTCGTTTTTATGTAATTTTATGAAATTTAAACATGTTTTTGATAATTAAAACATGATATAAATTGTATTAATCAATCCTAAATAAATTATAATAATTAAGGATTGATTTTTATGAAATATATATTGTCTTAAACTAATTTTAGGCCTTTGGGATTTTTTTTTATAATAAATTGAGTGTTACTTGAGTTTTATTGGATAATTATTGAAATAGAACTATAATTGCTGGATAATTAGTAATTGTTGGTTTGGATTTGGTATTGTCATATTCATACATTGCATATAGGATCATACATATTAACACATAGATATGTAGTTGGTTGGTTGATAACATTGGGTGTTAATTTGGGAATGCCGTTTGTATAATTGTAGAGTCTGAGTTCGTAGACGAGGAGTACTAGTGATTGTTGTGCTATTGAGTTTCCGTTTGCTTGAAAAGGTAAGCTAGCATGCTCAACCCTTCTTAAACTTGTAGAAACCTTTCAAACTTATGTGCTATATGTGAATGGTGTGATTGGATGAGAACATAGTATCATGATAGGTGGAGAACGATTCAGTTTATACGATTGTTGTATTTTGATTGGTTGGATTTATTGTATTGATATTGGTATATGGTATGGCTTGTGAAAAATATGTTATTTTGAAAGGTAAGATTAAATGTATATTGAATTGGTTGATTTGGTTTGGTTTGGTTTGTGGGCTCATAGCCAATTTATATTATGATGTTGGTTTGGTATCATTTTATATGGTTTGTGATCATCAACTCTCTCTCAATAAGATACTGGTTACTTAGACGCGACGGAGCAAAAGAACTCCTATTTATTTGTTCGAGCTAAAAGAGCTCCTATTTATTTGTTTGAGTCAAAAGAACTCCTATTTAACAGTTTGAGTCGCATCGACTCCTATTAATTACCCCACTGCATCGATCTTTAAGATGGTTAGACTCTAGTCTACTCTACTTGGGTTAAAAACACTCAGTAGGGGGTGTGCACACTTAAGGTCTAGTAGTCTTGGATTATGGATTATGGATTATGGATTATGGTTGATAGGGTGAATTGGCAAAAGATTCAATTCATTTCTAAATAATAAGAATTATGGATTATGGATTATGGATTATGGATTATGGATTATGAATTGTGGATTGTGGATTGTGGATTGTGAAATATAGATTATGGATTATGGCTCATAACTCGTGACTTATGAATATTTCATTTATCGTTAATCTTTGGTTTGTTGAATATGAATTATGGAATGTTTCTCATGTTATGAGTAAGTGATGAGTTGAACGATTGATTGTGGAATATGACTTTTGATTGTTGTATTGGAATTATTATTGAATTACTTGTACGTTTATGTGCTAAGTGTGTTTTCGAAAATAAAACTAAAACGTTTTCAAAATCCAGGTAAGAGTTTTGGTTTTCTATGAGTTGAGGTGTTAGCTTGCTCAGTTTTTCTGACTTTTTCAACTGTGGTTTTTGTGCTTTAAATCCACCACGAGTTTGGAGTGATTGATGCATACGGGAACGACGACTCACTAGAAATTAGTTGGATTCAATAATAAGACTCATAGTTATTAAACATAGATTATTTCATATATATTTATATTTTAGATTTTGGACTATTGTAATTTTAAGTATTGGATTGTAATAGACTATTTTAGACCATTAGACAATTATACTGTGGCTTTTGAAATCTCCTAGCATTCGGCTTTTTGACTCGAGTGCGGAGTGACACCTCTGAATTTCCTTAATTTGTGTTTTGGTTCTCGATAAAATATTTTTTAAAAAGGAAAGGAAATTTGGGAGTGTTACACTATACCTAAGTCATATTTACAAGACAAAGTTTAAGGGGTCGTTTGGATAGCTTAGAAATTAAATTCCTATAGGAAATAGAATATCCTGGGAAATGAATTTCTATGGTAAATTCCCGGGAATTTGCCTTACAACGTTTGGATACCATTTAGGAACTTATAATTCCTTGGAATTAATTTCCCATGTCTTGTTTGGTTACCATGCAACAATTCCTTTGCTTGGTTATTGAATTGACTAACTTACCATCTATTAATGTAGCTAAATAAACAGAAAATAAGCAATTAAATGGTAAAATAGTAATTGTATATATATTTTACACCATAGGAATTGTGAATGACCATGGGGGGCTAGGTAATTGAATTCCTATGCTTCATAAGAATTGGAAATTCCTTGTTCCCAAGGAATTTCCAATTCCTCCACTTCTACAAAAATGGGTTATCCAAACAATCTCACAAAAACTCAATTCCTAAGAAAATAAAATTCCTATGGATTTTGAGGGTATCCAAACGACCCCTTAGTGATTCAGATCGTTTTCTTTTTTCAAAACACTAAAATTGAGATTCTCGTCCTCCAAACTCAAAGCTAGCAATAAAAGTCGTAACCTAACAATCGAGATTCTCCCATCATTAATACTCCCTCCATTTTATTTATTTGTTTACGTTGAGTTTGAATATTACTACTCGTATGAGCTTGACCCGAGTCGTAGTAGCAAAGTTTTGGTGAATTGGACCAACGGAAAAACGAACACACTAGAGTAACCGATTTAACAGTCTTCAATCCCCCCCCCAAAAACCTTCACTATCAATCAATTAAAAATAAAAATAAATTTCATCCCAAATTCAATTTCAATTTAAAAAGAAAAAGAAAAAGAAAAAAGAGTGGAGAAATAAATTCAAAATCAATGCAAATGGTGACAGATACGGAGCTTGCAGAGAAAGTGCACGAATTCCTCCAGAATTCTGATTTAAAGAAGACGACTGTTACAATCGTGTTGAAGAAGCTAGAGTCTGAATATGGGGTTGATTTATCTGATAAAAAACCCTTTATAAGGTACCAAGTTGGTCGCTTTCTTGAAGCCCAGTACGAGGTTCTCGCGGAAAATGAGGAATATGAGGTTCCCAAGGAGGTGGAGGATGACGACGACGATGATGATTCAAACGACGACGTTTCTGATGATGTTGATGGGTTTATTGATGCGGTTCCGGCGAATAATAATATTGGTAATGGGAGTGATAGCTTCAACTTGAAGGATGTTGATACATGCGAAAGGTATAACTACCCTTTTGCTTGAATTCGATTTTTCATGTGTGTTAGAATGATTTCTTGTATGATGAAGTAATTTAGGTGGAAATTACTTCTGAAGTTTGTGTCTTTGTTGGTTAATGTACTCGATTTTTCGTTTTACGCTTTACTTTTTAACTTGTTCGCAATGATGTTTAAGCTTTAATGGGATGCCCAAGACGGTTATAGATGACGATTCATGTTAGCCGACTACAAATCATTTTGGGAATACTGCCTGGTTGTTGTTGTTTTGTTGTGTGGTAGACTGGATGGATTTCTTGTATGATAGGACTAACGTGGGTAGATTTTCGGGTTACCCTTTACTGTTGATGTGTGTTCCGTGTGTGCTAGACTGGATTTCTTGTGCGGTAGAATTGTATGATGAAGTAATGTAGGTGGGAGTGATCACTGAAGTTTCAGGTTTGTGGAGTAGTATACTCGATTTTTAGCGTAGTCCTTTACTGGTGAGGTATGTACCATGTGTGCTAGACTATATTTCTTGTGTGTAGAATTGATGTGGGTGGGATTGTGGGAGTGATCACTGAAGTTTCAAGTTTGTGGAGTAATATACTCGATTTTTAGCGTTATCCTTTACTGGGGAGGTATGTTCCATTTGTGCTAGACTATCTTTCTTGTATGGTAGGCTGGATTTCTGTTTTGATGAGGTAATGTGGGCGAATCTTCGTATTACCCTTTACTGGTGATGTATGTTCCATGTGTGCTAGACTAGATTTTTTTGTGTGGTGGAATGGAAATGCGGGAGGGAGTGATCACTGAAGTTTGTTTCTTTTAATAGATTCTTGCATTTTCGCGGTACTATTTACTTGTGGTCTATGTTCCATTTGGGATAGACTGATAGACTAGGTTGCTGGTGTGGTGATGTAATGTAGGAGACTTATTCTGGGTGCTCTTCTTAAGTTTGTTGAGGTATCATTAGAAATGCCACAATTTTCAATAAGATATGTGGGTGTGAGAACAATGGCTGCCATAAGAAGTCCCCATGATTTTTCAATAGAACATAAGTAATTTTTCCGTGAATGTTTATAGTTGTGTTTCAAGAATAGCTGAGAGAGAAATGATATGGAACTATTGGGTATGAGAAACGATGTCCTGTCGAGGACCTGTTGACTGTTGTTCGATCCTAGAGAAACACTGTCCTGTTGAGGACCTGTTGTTCAATCCTACTTTACAACAACACGTGTGATGATTAGTTAGAATATAGATAAGATAACATCATTTACTACTGTCATTAGATTCCAGAAGACCAGGAGAGTCTTCTACTAGCCTTGACTTGTTAGAGGATATTGTTCATATTGACGTTGCTAGACCCTTCCAAACAGATCTTACGAAGTGATGTCAATACTTGATTAATTTGTAAATTTGAAATGGTCTTGTGCCATGTGTTCTGCCATTAGAATGTGTGACATGTGCTAGAGGTGCTCCAGGTCTTTTTTTACTGCAACCTATCAATGTTTTTGTTGGCCTAAATACTTCTTTCTAGGCCTGAGCATTTATTGGAGTATATCATGCTAGAGTTTGATGTATCCTTCTTCATTTTCAGGTCTGGTCAACAAAATAAAGAAAAGAAACAAAAAACCTGCATGTCCGGCAGGTACTCTACATTATCACCTAAACTTCAGAAATTTCTTGGAGTGGCTCATATGACGAGGGCAGAGGTATTGATGGAAGGTTCTCTGTGACTTAGTTGTCATTGATTTTTCTGTCTGTTACTTCAGCGGCTATAATCAGGAGAGTGGTTGCTGGGATGCAGGTTGTCAAACAACTTTGGATCTATGTGAAGGGAAAAAAGTTGCAAGATCCTACAGATGGAAAGACTATTATTTGTGACGGGACATTACGTGATCTTTTTGAAGTTGATTCCATCAACATCCTCCAGATTAATAAGGCCTTAACAAACCACATTTTTCCACCAGGTTCAGCTAGTGATGCTTCTACTATAGCAGTATATTATCACGACTTTGATTTACTTTTATTGGTCTAGACTATGTTCTCCTTCGTCCTTTGAAGGCCATGCTCTAGTCTAGTATACTAGACGACATTGGGAGTACTACTTGATATTGATGTAAAATTCTGGATTCCACTAATCGACTGAGATATCTTAGTCAATCAATGTTTACGCTGTTGTTTTCCATTCAAGTTCATGAAGATCACCTCTCAATAACTTTACTCAGTTAGCTAACATCCAATCAGTTAGTTCGGAATGTAACCTCCTAAATGAATGAATGTAAGGTTTAATCTTCCCTTGCTAAGAGGGGGAAGTTAAGCTTGGTGTTCCATTTGATTATCTCTTCTGGTATGCTGCTTGTAGTTGTGTAAGAAGAGAGAAACAGTCAGCTTTTTTTTGGGAGGGGTGGGGGGGGGGGGGGGGTTGGTAAAAACATTTTACAGTTGATTGTTTGACACATGAAGAGGGAATCAAAAGGAAAATGTAATGATGCTGGAGATAGAAAGAGTCTGGGTCAATGTCTTTCTTTGGTGTAAAGAATGTTTTGGCCATCAGTCCTGCTAGCAGCATGAATCTTCAGAGTCTGATTTCCTTGGTTTCTCACATGTCATGTCTTAGGTGCCTGATTGACTATTAGTGAAAAGAAACAGGCAATGAGTTGGTGCATCTTCCTTTGCCAATCTTTTTCATGATACTTGGCCGCCGCCTTTTGTCATGATGTCTAACTAGCGTAGTGGCTGCTATTGAACCCTTTGCCGCCATGCATACTGCCAATATATTTTTTAGATTTTGAAATTGAAGGTTAGCTAATTGCAATTTTTTGTTGATGATCTTCTTTGATTGCCCACAAAGTATTAATGGCTGTGCTAATGGTCTTTTTCATGTTAATATTGTTACATATCCACCCCTTTATATGTATGTGTTCCCTTACTCCCTTTACTATTGCAGTCTTCAGAGCGACAAATTTCCAAAATAACTAAAACTGTGGTTGACTTGTTTGTATTCATTTTGCTACATCAGTTAAGCCGTCCAGGAAGTACAAACGACGGAAGCAGGAAAAAGATGAAGAAAGTGAGTTTATCAATCCTTGTCTTGGTTTCATCTCTTTTTGTTAACAGGACTGGTGACCCTCTAATGGATCCTCCTGGTTCTATTTCTGTGAATAACTCCTCTGAATAAGCTAAAAACCTCGAGTTGTTTTATTCTGTTTAAGCACCTTCAGTGAAGTCGCTGCCTAATGACAAACCATGGGAGCAGGAGCTGCCAAATGACAAACCACAGAAGCAGGAGCTGCCAAATGACAAACCACGGAAGCAGGGGCGGAAGGAAGGTGAGGGCATCAACCAGTATCATGTCTATTGGTAGTTGGATCGGTGATATCATTGTCTAATGTCTATTTTGTACTTCGAATTACCTTGTCCCTTCCTTCGTGTGTGTATCTCATACTCTTATTTATAAACAATATCATTATGTACGCACCAAAGACTAATTATTCTTTGGGTTTTGGATATAATGGAATAAAGCAAAATGGCTCATGAAACTGTCTGTGCTTCTTATTTTGTAAAGTAGCAGTCACTCGGTGCGATTCTCAAAGCAATTTTCATTTTGGGTCATCCGTGCGCAGCCTCTCTATGTTTCAGTAGGGGTAAGGCTTGCGTGTATCCAACCCCCCCTTACCCCGCCTTATGGCGGGAGCCTTTAAGGCACTCGGGTAAAGATGTTGAAAGATGTTGTATCATTATGTACGCGCCATCTCCAAACAGAGGTACTTGTTGAGTTATGGAGCCTGATAAGGAAACTTTATGAGGAGTTAAGATGGGATAGGACACTAAATGAGCATTTTCAGTTTAGTCTTTTGGTTTCCCTAGTCTATTAACTAGGAATTAAGGTTCTTATCTCTTGATATTCCTAGGCTCTATTATATAAAGAGCATATCTCAGTTATTACGGTGTATCATCACAAAACACATCATAGAAAATAAAGTCCTAGTGCGCTGTGGTTTTTTCCCGGTTTTCTTTGGGGTTTTCCAGTGTCTCCCTATTTTATTTTTGCTGTGGGTAACTCTAAATCTGATGCCAAAGACCTAACAGTACTGCAGTTAGGTGATACTGAATGGAAAACAGAGTTTGTCTAGTTCCGAAGCCCCTTCTGTTCAGTACTTAAACTTATCATTTCCTTGACCTGTTCAGATGCATGTGAAGATGCAACAGAAGAAAAGCGGCAGAAAAAAGTATATTGTGGTTTTCTTCCTCTTCCAATGTCGGATACTCTTATAAAGTTCCTGGATTCAGGAGAAACTGCATTAACTCGTGCTGATGTAATAAAGAGATTGTGGGAATACATAAAACTCAAAAACCTCCAGGTACTTTTACCTCCTTATTGTAAACTCATCTTAATGCAAGCTATTATCGTCAAGGGCCTCAATTAGTATTTCTATATCATGTACTTTCACTATGTCTTACGTAGTTACACACTCACATATATGGGGTATCTCCGGGTCTGCCTTCTCTGGATAGTAAGGTGAACCGTGGAGCTATCAAGAGGGAGGTTTAAAGAGCCATCTCCACCGTGGAAATGAAACTCAGACCCAAAATTTATAAGGTTGGAGGCAGGAATTTTACTGCTCCCAAGTCTAGCCGTTGATGCTCTTGTATTGTTTGCCTTCACCTAATGTGATAATGTACAAGGGGTGTATTTTTCTTAACGAGGCAGCTAAACGAACAGTATCAGCGTTTAAGACTGGACCATCACACTATTGGTTCAATTGGCTGTGCATAACCTCTATATCCTAGTTTCTTGGTGCTATGCATTAACATGTTTTTTTCATAAGAATTATGTGCTTCTTGTGTCATGTATGTCAACTCACACATATTTGAGCTCACCCTATCACGAATGTCAATGTAAATGATCTGAAGTTCATAGTCACAGATCCTGACGTCTACCTGAGGTTAGTAACATTTATCTATGAGCAGGGGAGTGAGGCAGACCAAGAAGCCTTTTCATCATCTGTTTAGTGTTTTCTAGTTTTTTGCGAGGCTTAACCTCACAAGTCATTCCTAAAAGTAGGATGATCTGTCCTGGTGGCTGGTATGCAAGCCTTGTGACTTTTAGGATCTCGTCCCACATTCCATTTTACGACTTGGATGCATATCAGGGCTAGTTAAAGCTCAGCAGATCATCTGTATCGCATGTTCAGGGCACGCTTGGTTATTCTTTTGATTTGGCACTACTCTCATAGTTTCCGTACATTTGGACTTCAGCTATTATGAACCAACTGCTAACTGTTGTAACTGACGTTCTCCTTATTACTCTCCCAGGATCCATCTGATAAGAAGACGGTCATATGTGATGAGAAGTTGAAAGAGCTCCTCAATGTCGACACATTCCATGGATTCAGCGTCTCAAAGCTCCTGTCTCCACATTTTCTTGGTGGCCAGGGCAACTTTAAAACCAGCAACTGTAGGTACCTGTAAAAATTTTCTGACATAATTTCACTTTGTACCTTCGTCCTGTAATTTCAATTGGACGTCTCTTAAGACTTTTAACCTAGGCACTATTTGATCTTGTAAACTTGTAAAGGGTTATTTGTTTCACAAAAATAGAATAGGTTTATTAATAATAGGTTATGAAGTCTGTTGGTCTCATTTTCATTTGCTTCAGCAAAAGGGTTTTGTGCAAATTAGACGGAGCAAAAGATTACTACCAGTAGACTGTAGTGTATCGACTTTGATACTATACTACCTTAGTTGAAAGATTGCATTCGAACCTCATTCAAAAAGACTTAACATAAGGGTCTTTTAAGTATAGAAAATACCGTCGTACTATTATAATACTGAAATTTTGTATCATCGCGTGAGGTAAAAACGCTATTTATCGCCTGGATGGCTGGATGGAATGAGCGTGCCTGGCCTCATATATGAACGAAGTCCCGAGCCATATGAACCCCACGTGAGAAAGCTTAGTACGAATCAGCTCATTGGAAGCCGATATTTAGGAACCATATGGTCTTTCTATGGTTGCATGACTTGCATCGTGGTCATCTAACTCTGAGCCCAAACAGTCACCATCTAAGTTGTCTAACATTTTGGATTTATAGGTTTTGTTTTTTTGTTTGTTCTTACCCATAATTTTTTTTTTAAATCTCTTAATAAATACATACACCACGTGTAATATCCCCAAAATGACGTCATGCTAATGTATAGTACTAGTATGTCCACTTATCGCGAATCCAAGAATTTGCTACCTTGATACAAAACCTTGCTATGCCCCTGAACATGCATAGCAAACACACATTATGGATGCACGCATTTTTGTATATATTCTTTGAGACTTGAAATATGCCTTATTATAGTTGTTGCATGGTGCCCAAGAATTAGAATATTGGTTTGCAATTTGCAAGATATGCCTTCAAATAAAAGGATATAAAATTGGTGGATAGATGTTGTACTGAGAGTACAAAAGTGGAGATTAGAAAGAACCTTTTTGAGCCTTTACCAACGGCTCCAAATAGCTAGACGTGATTCCATATCTACCAATTGAAAGCAAATATCTTCCATCTCCCTTTCGATTTGTTACATACGCCCACCCACATGATAAAAGTTCGGTAAAATCCATAAAACATGGTAAGGTTCGTATAAGAATATGCAATGTTTTGGAAGAGGGGCTCATTTAACTTTCGGGTCTTGGGTGAAAGAGCGGTGTTACGGAGTAATTAAAACTCTATTAAATTCGGTAGAAAATTCTTTTTTTTTTTTTTTTTTTTTTTCATTTGAGTTTATTGAATCATTTCGGTTTGGATTTGGTGTAGACATGCAAATGATGACATTTATGGTTAGCTTAGTTCCGTCAGTCTGGAACAAGAACCATATGTTAGATTTTTGTGGACCGTGCATCTGAACAACATCTACTTGGTCCTAGAACTGATTTGTTTCAATTCATTATTCCCTTCCAAAACAATGCTCACATGTAGTGTTTTTTGCGTTTGCATTTGGAAGACTACAAATGTGTGTCAGATGTAAAACTAAGCCAAAACTAAACCGCACAAAGGTATTTTAGCCTAAAGAAAAATGGAGTTTTCTTCAAAACACCTTTTATTCTCTATGCAAAAAAGTTCATACACCCTCCAACATTTTACCGTAGGACGATTTTACACTAAGGCACAAATGATAAATTATGCAAAATGAGTCATCTACATAAGGTTTAGATTAACGATATTGACAATATTGAGAAAATGCTAGTCCGTATCCTAAAATTCCTAATCCTCCTTCAGTTACATAACTAATATACCAACCATTAATCGCGTTCATACCATATTATCATGTCGGGGCGAATGAAATACTGCCCATTTTCGTTCAGGTCTGATACACCCACACACCGAATTCCAAATTCCAAGTGAGTAGTACACTAGTGCTCCATTGGAAGTTGATTGGAATTTGGTTGTTGTTTTCCTCGAAATGAAAGGAAACAAATGAGAGATGAATCCACGAGCAAGGTCCAATATACGGCAACTTACTCTATAAGATTCGTGTGAACTTATACGGAGCCTTAGCTTTTAGATAATGTTAAAAACTTTGTAGGTATGGTATGGTCCAAATTAAAGTGCGTAGACCCTAAGACAGGTGAAAGAAAGTAGGAATCCTTATCAAAGAGTCTTGAATTTTGTAGGGTATACCCTTAAATAATGAGACAAACCAAAATTGTGCTGATTCATTTTGTTGTACGTGTCAGATTCACAGCAAACGGAATCGGAATAATGGAGAAACCCACCTGATTCCTTCTCATTCACAATTTGTCCGCACCTTCTAGTGATCGTTTGATTCCTTTTCCTGACTTCGTTTTTGTGGGACACGTGTCGATTGTTGGTTCGCGAATCGGGTATGGCGACCGTACCTTTCATACATTTTTTTTTTTGATATACCTTTCATACATTTGTTGTAGTGTTGTTATCGGTTAGTTGTGAGTTTCGTGGTGTAGTAATGATTTTTTCACCACCAAATATCTTACTTTGGTAAATGATTACTCATATTTCATTTCGGGACACCTCACCTCAAACGCCCCATCTATTTTGGGACATATTTCTCTATCTTACTTTTATTAATTTATCACATTCTCTCTCACATATCTCTCTTACTTTTATTAATCCCCACATTCTCTCTCCTCATTTTTCCTAATATTAACCCACTCAACTTACTGTATCAATTTTTCTTATTCCACTACAAATAACTACCGGGGCGTTTGAGTTAGGACGGAGGGAGTATGCCAATTGATATTTGTTACATTCGCAATGAACTACTCCACACAACTCACTATGTGATTCGTCAATATGTGTTTAGTGACAAAAGTTTCGATATTTAAATATTTCATGAATTATTGAACATATGATTCAAAGGATACACTTAACTATTACTTCTCCAATTAGAATGTTAAGAATTGAACTCATGTATGCCACCATTCACTGATCTCAACTTTTCAATTCTTGAGGTTGATAAACCTATAGTAGCCTATAGTCTATAGAGTTATGTTCATTTCCTAGTAATCTCTCAGGCGCGTGGAGCAGTTGTGTCATTATTGTTGCCCAAACTTATACTCCGTATGTTGTTGATTTTAGTTTTAACATTATGTTAAGAGGTCATGTATTTCCAACTTTACAAAAGAAACAAACAATATCATAACTAATAAATTCAAACCGGATTAAAAGTAAATAAACAAAAAAAAATCATACATTTTGATGAATTTAGTCTCACTTTTAGCATTAAAAATTCATCATATATTTGGTCAAATTACAATAAATTCAATCAAATTAGATCAATTTAGCGGGAAAGCAGTAATCAAGCTAACAGTAATAACTACGGAGTAATAAGCAAATAGTAGAGGTTTTGTGTTGTACATTGAGTCACGAGTTCACGATGCATGTATGTTCACACAATAGAAGTTCAACCCAAAAAATATCATGTCAGGCACTAAATAAATTAAATCCACTAGTGCAACATCAATCATCAAGTGATTTGACTATTATCACAATCACGGATGTACCACACAACAACAATTCTTAATTTGTTATCTATACTACACCCCACACTCTTTAAAAAAAAAAAAAAAGGATGTCTAAAGGAAAACTAGAAAATCTAAAAAAGCCAATTTTGGTTTGAGGCTTTGAGGATGGTTTTGTCTAGAATTGTACACCTCTTTAATTTTCGACCCTTGAAATGTTTAGTATACCTATGGAATCTGCGATAAGTCGATAATCAAATGGTTTTGGATCACTTAGAGTTGAAAATAAACTCTAACATGTAGGTAGAGATTACTTAATAAGATAAGAATTAATTGTTTTGCATTTTCTTGGTGAATTTAAAGATTTTCTTTATTTTGTATTTCCAGCATTTTATCGTGATTTTTACGTAACCGTTTGTAAGTCGTATTTTTTTGTTATTGCAAAAAAACAAAATTTCATTTGATATGTATCATACTTCAAAATCACTCATGATTCCTCCCAATCGAGATTTTACATTCGTTTTTTAAAAGTCCGTGACAAAATTAAGCGTATAAAATCGGACAAAAGGAATATAAACAGTATTTGCACAAATGTTTACCATACACACTACTATTGTATACTATACACACATGAAATCTCTTTTTTCTTTTGGGTACCGTAGTGGATGTTCTTTTAATCCATTTTATTGGTAGTATAGTGGATATTTTTTGTACAGATTAAAGACGAGTTTTCAAAATCATAGTCAACCTAGCGGTTAGTATTTCAACCTGTATATAAGTTATCCACTATATCTCACACTCGCATCATTGTATAATCTTATATACCAGAAGACTAAAATCGAGTGTTCATACCATTGCTTATACAATGGTTCCGAGAGCACAAGAACATGATGGTCCTTCTCACCATGTTTTCAATGCTTATACCATGCTCCCGAAAGCATAAGGAACATGGTGGTCCTCCTCTATGCTCCTTATGCTCTTGGGAGCATGGTATAATTTGCGCATGTTTTATGTACATCCAAAAGCATGATATAATTTGATTGTTCCTACAACCGGGTAGTGTACACCAAGAAATTTTCCGCAGTTGATAGGAGAAGAATACAATAGTAGCATTATTGCATATCACAGAATTTATTATTAATAAAAAAAGAAAAGAAAAAAAAGAAGCAAAATATTCCTCTACAAGATTCTAAACGCGACGAAACGATATCGCAACCGTCGGCCATATAAATAAAAGCGTGTGTATCCTTCTCTCTTCTTTCACTATCTTAATTCTAAACGCCTCCCATTTTCCACATCTCATCCCTATCCATCTTTTTTCTTTTTTTCTTTTTAATGTAACAACAAAACAAAACAAAACAAAAAAACACTCCAAAAATCTAACTTCTTATTACTTGAGTCAAAAAAAATTGAAATTAATTTTAAGAAATTAGAAAAAAAAATGGTGTGCAGTTTGCCGGAATTAAGCTTAGATTTGAGCCCGCCGGCTGTTAAATCGGCATTTCCTGAGTATCTGACCGATTTTCCGATCACCGGCGTCGGAGATTCCGGCGATTTATCGGAGTTTATTAATGGGCTTGAAGAGGAGATTAAAAAAATCCAAGCTTTTCAGCGTGAACTTCCTCTTTCCTTTACGCTATTAAACGATGGTTTGTTTTTATTTCTAAATTCATTATTATTATTATTATTATCATCATGATTTTTGGCTATTTAGTTGGAGGTTTAATTGATGGTGGTGTTTGATTTTTTTTTTTGTTTTTGGTACAGCGATCGGAAAGTTGAAGGAGAAGGTGAAGAAGCGTGAAGAGAAAGAAAGACGACCGCCGCAACAAGACGGTAAATTGGGTGGAAATGTTGGGGTAAACTTGGGAAATGATGATGTTGTTGAGATGAAGGACTGGATGAGCACTGTTCAGCTTTGGGCTCCGGTAAATTTTCTTGTACCACTTATTATGTATATAATGTCACGCTCATACTTTCGTCTCATTTACGCGATTACTAAAAATTTCGATAAGACGGTCTTACAATTAGTGACAATAATAACTTGTGAACCCTTCTGCTTTTCGTATGATATGTCTTACCTAAAGTTTTGCCATTTACCGATCATTTAATAAGACGATGATAAGACGTAATCAGGTGGTACGATTTTGTTACCTCCGATAAATCAAACATCAAGGTTAATTATAACGCCACGGCATGAATCTATCTCATCCACGCCCCTTTGTGTCACGTGTCATAAACCTCTGCTGCAGACACAGATGGGCGTGGATTAGTTGATTCATGCCGTGAATTTATACATACATCCAAAAATCAATAACATAGAGAAGACCAGAGATTTTGTATTATCGGATGGTACGAAAACATTAGTTACTTTGATTTATACGTTGTTTTGTCTTATATGCCTAAAAAGTAAAAATTTGGGATTGTGGTTGACAGAGAAATGAGGAGGAAGAAGGAAGGGGGCGGAAAGCGGAGGGGGGAGGGGTAGTTTCGTCAATTCACGAGGCTGACAAAGGCCCTAAATTATCTCTAGTGATGACTCCACCGGTGTTTGGACCGGCCATCAGGGTGGTTCAAACCGGTTCGGTTGATCAGACAGGAAGAGGAAACGCTAGACCGGCGTGTCATACGGCGGCGTCGAGGAAGCAACGGCGGTGCTGGTCGCCGGAGCTCCACCGCCGATTTGTTGATGCCCTTGAGAAGCTTGGTGGGCCCCAAGGTTTGTTGTTACAACTTTCCTCAATTTTTTTTCTCAAAGTAATTAGGTACAAATTTTTTAAGTAAAACTTGTTGAAGCTGCCCTAAAAATCTACGAAAATGGCTGTTTTCCACGTCCTAGTAGTAAATTAAGTAATAATGTTGGAAATGAAGATTTACCGGAATATGATTGATTCCTTTGGAGTGGGAATAAATCAAGAGATTTTTAATTTTAATTTTAATTGTTATGGACTTGTGATGATATTGTAAACAAATGTTTAGCTTTGTTTTGTTGTACAAGTCTTCCTGATGACCAAGTCGTTGGGTTGAAATTATGTCGTATGGCGTATAAAAAAAGATACGGGAGGCGGATCCTACTCGCGAATTGATTTTTGGGATATGTCGTTTTGACCTTCGAATTTGAGGAAATTGGAAACATTATCGAAAATTTTCTATCGAGTTTTGGGTGGGGGAATTTCGGTTTTGTGGGATTCGTGTGTCTTGTAATGTTCGGGATTGCGGATGTGGGAAGAATTGTGGCTGAATAAATGGTGGGAGCAATTGTAAAAGTAGAGTCATACAAGTTTAGTAGTAGTAGTAGTAGTTGTAGTAGTTGTCAATTGCTGTCATTTGGGCTACGAGATTTGTGAAAATAATTGAGTGCTTATTTAACAAATTTGGATCAAATTGTCAAAGATGGAAATTGGTAATGTTTGCTGGGATTGTATTGCTTTTTAACTAACTTGTTTGTGGGCAATTATGAAAGTTGATTATCGGAGGAGCACTATTGTACAAATGAAGTAGTTGGGATATGTATTGGAAAAGCTACCATTAACATTATCTTTGTCAAAGAAGATTAATGTTTTAAAATTGTGTTTGTTTTGCAGTGGCCACACCTAAGCAGATAAGAGAGCTAATGCATGTTGATGGCCTTACTAATGATGAAGTTAAAAGCCATTTACAGGTGAGTCCTGTGCTAATACCCGATTTCTTTTGCCTGTCATGGTGTTTCTTCGTTGTTATTTTTCTCAATGTTGTTGTTGTTGTTGTAGTAACGCAATGATCATACAACTTTGCATACGATTTTCCTGCCATATAATCAGTAAAGTGCAGAAAGATAGCATGTAAGAGATATGATAGGATGTCATGCTTTGTATACTGTTTTTCGAAGTGCTAAACATGTTTTGGCTGGTGAAAAAAGTAAGGCCAAGAATTATATGGCTCATTGCTGCTGCGAAATGGTTGTTTGAGTGCTGCTGAGAGACGCGTTCTTGCCAATTTTCACAAGATGCTTGTGAATTCCACATAATCTTTTCCCTTGGTTAACCATTAGTCCGTTTGGTGTGTTGCAATCCAAGGGCAGTAATGTTGGATTGCATTGTGTAGATTTTTTTTTGACAAAACGTGACATTTACAAGTTACGGTCAGTCATGACTGGTGCGTGCATGACAGTAATGTTTATTGCTGTTTGCAGAAATATAGGCTCCATGTCCGAAAGCTACCAGCTGGTAGCACCAAGAATCCATCATCAGTCGATCAAGGGATGGGTGGAGATACGCTTGAATTGGGCTACTCAAACTCAGACATACAGCATTCGTGCTCCCCAGAAGGGCCGTTGCACCTTGCAGGGTCCAAGAAGTGCAACTCTTCTAGCATGGAAGAAGACGAAGAAGAAAATTCTGACGGTCAGAGCTGAAAGACTGAGCAACCCATGTAGGCAAAACTAGAGGGATGACTTATTACCTCAGTTGTATGTATAGCTGAATGCTAATCCATCACGGTTTCTCGTGGTATATAATAGCATATGTACTGGTGTATGCATAAAATGTGTTATATTACCATGTAACAAGGGCAAGTCCGGGATTAGAAAGGTCCCCCCCTTCGCCCCGAGTCCACATTTGAGGCATTAATCTTTGTAGTAGAGGCCCTAACAATTTTGCGGCATATAATCCACATATTGAGTTGAATGTTTGCTACAATTTCAGTTTAGCCTTTGAAGTTGAATGATCATTGCATATTTGCATTTGCCGATGTCCATGGCTCATTGCATTGGAAGCTTAAGCAGCCTCGAGGTGAGAGGCGAGAGTGATACCGCAAGTTTACAAGTCTAGTTAGCTACTTAAGACTTGTGATATATTTTTTTTTTAAAGATCAAATTATAAAAACCGGACAAGGAAGTTGATGTTACATCGAGAAAGTCAATAAGACTCCTTCACCCAGTGTCTTAAGGGCTTCAATTGAGCAACGTATTGTGCTACATAATAATAGGTGCGTTTCGTCTCGAGTTAACTACCAAATTGAGGTCCTGAGTTCAAGCAAAAAAAAAAAAAAAAAAAAAAAAAAAAAAAAAATGGAAGACCCCAAATTAGGTCTCAATATCCCGTCCTATTAGAGATGGCCATTGGGCACTAGGAGCTCGGGCCCGCCCTGGCCCGGCCCTGGTCAAGGCACTGCCTGGCACGGCCTGGCCCAGGCACTGCAAAGCCCGGGTTTGGTAGTGCCAGGGCTAGTGCTCGAGTTTTGAAGCACTAGCCGAGCACTAGCCCTGGTCAAACCCGGTCAAAAACCCGGTCAAAAACCTGGTCAAAACCCTGGTCAAGCCCTGGTCCAGCCCTGGTCAAGCCCTGGTCAAAGCCCTGGTCAAGTAACGGTCAAGCCCTGCACAAGTAACGGCCCGCCCTAGCCAACGGCTAGTTTGGGTTTAAAACCCAAAAAACTAGCCGTTTGTGCAACATCAGTTTTTTTTTTTTTTTTTTTTTTTTTTTTTTTTTTTTTAATTTTATCCCTACCCTTAAATTTTCTATAAATACCCAATAAATCCAACTTCAATTTCCACACAATCACTCTCTCTATTCTACATTTCTTCTTCAATTACTACAATTCTACAACCCTCAAATATTCAAGTTTTAAATTTACTTAAAAAAAAAGTAATCCAAAAATGACAAGTTATATTTGGTTGCACTTTGACAAATTGCCCGTCAAAGATGAACCAAAACACTTCAAACTTGTTTGTCGAGTATGCAAAGCTAACAACAATACTTTTGAATTTCTATGGAAAAAAGGTGGTGGAACCGGCACTCAAGCTCGACACTTAATACGCTCACATGACATACATTACCCTAAATTAAGCGGTGCCGGTGAAGGTGAATCAAGCAATGGTGGTGCCGGTGAAGGCGAATCAAGCAATGGTTGATCGAAGGTTAACTTCTATCATAATAAAGAAGACATAATTTGTCATATGCCTACTTAAGCGTCATAGTTTAGAGTTGAGTTGAATTAACGTTGAACTTAGTATTATAATTATGTAGGTGGTTTAAGTACTCGTAGTAGTGCAAACGAACCAAGTATTGTTTGGTCGTACTTCGAGAAAGTACAAACCCATCGAACATAATCCAAGAAAATTTATGGTTATTTGCAAATTATGCAAATACAGCAACATTTGGTGTTATATACTTATATACTATAGCGTATATCACATTCAATCTTATATACTACATAGTCTGATCTTTACCCGACTCTAAACAAGTAAAACAACTACACAACCTTCATTAGTTAGAATAGAACTCATTATAACTTGACTTAATCACTAATGCACCTAACTTATATGTACAAGATTACACAACAGAGTTATACGAGTATATAGTAATTGAAATTAGATGTATTCATGTGTAATCTAAGCCATATTATACTATCACACTATCACAGTATCACAATCTTATATTAAATCTAAAATCTCAACCGATATGCGAATACTGAATTTGATTTTTACATTACACATATAATATAAACTTGAATTAAACCGTCATATATAATAAGTTTGTTATAGATACGTTTTACCCTTGATCAAACAAGTAAAAACACACCTCTTAATCCGGTTCACAACTAAATAAAAGTCACAACGAATCTCAACCCTCAATTTAATCCAATCAACGGCTCACACTCCTCCTTAGCCCCTCACACGGATCACCCTCCATAGCCGTCCGATAATTCACATTAAATCTGGACCATTCATTCCCCTCTCACTTTTTTTTTTTTTTTTTTTTTTTTTTTCTGGCCGAGGCAGTAGTGCCCGGGCACTAGCCCGGGTCAAGCCCGGGTCAAAGCCCGGTCAAGCACTGGCGGACTAGTGCTAGTGCTCGGAAAATCGAGCACTAGCACTAGCACTAGCCCGGCACTAGCTCGGGTGTGTAAGGCTAGTGCTAGTGCTCGATTTTCCGAGCACTAGCCCGACACTAGCACTAGCCCGCCCGGCCCGGCCCGTGGCCATCTCTACGTCCTATATATACTCCCTCCTATCCAAAGAGACTAGTTTTAAGCCCGTGCGTTGCACGGTTCAAATATTATATCATACTTAATGACTTTTATGTTTATAACAAAGTATACTATCATTTCAATAGAAATAATTCATATCAATTGTAATGATGTTGCTTACATTTATTTTAAAATCTCGATCAATTAAAAAATAAAAAAAATACAAAGTTGTCTAGATTGTTCATGTTTAAATTATACAAACAACATTTCTTATCTATACTCTTCAAAAACACCATTTTTTTAATAGATATAGTATATATAAAGTCGATTGTAATCATTAAGCATTGTTTATCGGAAAATGTATAAATGGATCTCAAATTGAAATTCATTTCAAATCAAATAAAATGATATATGTTTCAAAAGTTTCTGATACACTAACCAATTGTATGATCAATCATACCGTGTTTTTATAATATAGTGTGAATGGTTAATAATTAACTGTGTAATTTATCCTCTCATTTTTTGCTCGTTTACCATGCACTAAACCTTTTGAGTAATTCTTAAATGATGGACTCTTCATTTTGCTCTTTCATCATATACTAAACTCCTTGAGTAGTTCTTAAATGATTGACTCTTCTTTTCTGCTCTTTCACCATATACTAAACTCTTTGATTATTTCTCAAATGATGGACTCTCTCTATGCTCTTCAAAAATCCCTCTTTTATATAAAAAAATGAATAGATATTTAAATTCCATTTCAAATCTTTCACGAGTGGTACACATATTATATTGTGTATGATAATTCTTATTATACAAAAGTTCCGCGTTGAACATGTTTCTTCGATAATCAGATGTAGTGTTTATATTTTGTTTGTTGAGTTTAGTTTAGGAATAGCCACTATCATTTTTGCAATATGACTGCTGATTAATGCATTTCTATCAAATATATGCATAATGAAACTCATTTTAGATTAAATTTCCAAATAGGTTTAATGAGTTATATGTATTAATTTTCTGATATATAAAATAAAAGTTAGGACTAATTATATCGTGTCACATTTAAATAACTTTCAAATTACGATTTTATGAAAGTATGGAGTCTGACTAATAAATGTTGTGAGAATCTTTCATTCTTTGGACTATCTCACCACTTCTCTTATTTTGGACTTTTAAAAAAAAAAAAAACAAATCTCTACTAAATGTATACGGAGTAATTGAATTGTTTTGCATATCGTAAAAAATGTGTAAATGGATCTCAAATTGAGATACATTTCGAAACAAATATAATGATATATGTTTTCGATGACTACTGGTTAATGCATTTCTATCAAACATATGTATAATGGAACTCATTTTAGATTAAAATTTCAAAATAGGTTTAATGAGTTATATGTATTAATTTAAAAAAAAAACAAAATGAAAGTTAGGACTAATTATGTCGTGTCACATTTAAATAACTTTCAATTGCAATTTTATGAAAGTATGGACTCTGCCTAATAAATGTTGTGAGAATCTTTCATTCTTTGGACTCTCTCACCATTTCTCTTATTTTAGACTCTCTTTAAGTTTTTTTTTTTATTTTTTTAAAAATATCTACTAAATGTATACGGATTTCCTGAATTATTTTACATATCGTAAAAATGTGTAAATGGATCTCAAATTGAGATACATTTCAAAACGAATCTAATGATATATATTTTGAAATTTTCTGATACACAACCAATGTTATAAGTGATTATGTCGTAGATCTATTAGATACATTTATTAGAGAGTCTCACGAAAATAAGAATTCTCTATGTACATTATTAATAATTGTCCATTTGAGTTGTTAATAATAAAATGTGGGTATTTCTCGTTTTTAGACTCTCTCAGTATTTATCTTTTATTAGACTCTCTCTTGGCTCTTCAAATATTATATCATTCTTAATTATATTTATGTTTATAATCAACTATGCTATCATTTCAATAAAAATAATTCATAACAATTGTTGTGATGTTGTTTACATGTATTTTAAAATCTTGATCAATTTAAAAAAAATACAAAGATGTCTAAATTGTTCATGTTTAAATTATACAAACAACATTTCTTATTTATACTCTTCAAAAACACATGTTTCTTAATAGAAATAGTATATAAAGTCGATTGTACTCATTAAGCATTGCTTATCGGAAAATGTATAAATGGATCTCAAATTGAAATTCATTTCAAATCAAATAAAATGATATATTTTTCAAAATTTTCTGATACACATAACCAATTGTATGATTAATCATACCGTGTTTCTATAATATAGTGTGAATCATTAATAATTAACTGTGTAATTTATCCTCTCATTTTTTGCTCTTTCACCATACACTAAACTCTTCGTTTTTGCTCTCTCATCATACACTAAACTCTGTGAGTAATTCTTAAATGTTGGACTCTTCTTTTTGATCTTTCACCATACACTAAACTCTTTGAGTAGTTCTTAAATGACTGACTTTTCTTTTTTGCTCTCTCACCATACACTAAACTCTTTAACTATTTCTCAAATAATGGACTCTTAAATTATTTTGCATATCGTAAAAATGTGTAAATGGATCTCAAATTGAGATACATTTCAAAACAAATCTAATGATATATGTTTTGAAATTTTCTGATACACGTAACCAATGTTATAAGTGATTATGTCGCAAATCTATCAAATACATTTATTAAAGAGTCTCACGATAATAATGATTCTACATGTGGGTTATTAATAATTATGTGAGTTGTTAATAATAAAATGTGGGTATTTATGTGAGTTGTTAATAATAAAATGTGGGTATTTCTCATTTTTTAAACTCTCTCAGTATCTCTCTTTTGTTGGACTCTCTCTAGGCTATTCAAAAATCTCTCTTTTATATATAATATAATACTAGTTTTAAGCCCGTGCGTTGCACGGTTCAAATATTATATTATTTTTAATGATTTTTATCATTATAACCAACTATGCTATCATTTCAGTTAAAATAATTCATACCAATTGTTGTGATGTCGCTTACATGTATTTTTAAAATTTGATCAATTCACAAAAAAAATATATATACAAATTTGTCTACATTGTCCATTTTTAAATTATACAACAACATTTATTGTATACTCTTAAAAAAAAACTCTTCTTGTAATAAAAACTGTGTTTCCGTAATATAGCTCTATGTAAAAGTTTAACGAAAATGAGAATCTCTGTGTGAATTGTTAATAATATTTTTTGTTCTTTCACCGTACACTAAAATCTCTATATTCTTCAAAATTCTTTGTATGAATTGTTAATAATTAAATTTATCCTCTCATTTTTTTCTCTTTTACCACCTACTGAACTCTTTAAGTATTTCTCAAATGATGTATTCTCTCTATTGCTCTTTCAACATACACTAAATTCTCAAACGATGGACTCTTTATTGCTCTTTCACCGTACACTAAACTCTTTGAGTATTTCTCAAATGGACTCTCTCTATACTCTTCAAAAATCTCTCTTTTTATATCAGAAACATGTGTAAATGGATGTCAAATTGAGATACATTTCGAAACAAATCTCATGATATATATTTTTAAATTTTCTGATACACCCAACCAATTATATGAGGGATTATGTCTCAAATC
This sequence comes from Spergularia marina, assembly GCA_963680865.1. Lineage (NCBI taxonomy): Eukaryota > Viridiplantae > Streptophyta > Magnoliopsida > Caryophyllales > Caryophyllaceae > Spergularia > Spergularia marina. The sequence continues at coordinate 30,130,800 of OY804545.1, read as the reverse complement.
TATTACAAACAATTATGAAAGAGTCTCACGAAAAAAAGGATTCTACATGTGCATTATTAATTATTATCCGTGTGAGTTGTTAATAATAAAATGTAGGTATTTCTCATATTTTAAACTCTCTCAGTGTTTCTCTTTTTGTTGGACTGCGTTGCATGGTTCAAATATTATATAATTTTTAATGATTTTTATGTTTACAACCAATTATGCTATCATTTCAATGAAAATAATTCATAGCAATTGTTGTGATATTTTTTACATGTATTTTAAAATCTTGATCAATTCAAAAAAATAAATAAATACAAAGTTGTCTAGATTGTTCATGTTTAAATTGTACAAACAACATTTCTTACCTATACTCTTCAAAACACCCATTTTTTTTAAATAAATAAAGTAGATAAAGTCGATTGTAATCATTAAGCATTGCTTATCGAAAAATGTATAAATGGATCTCAAATTGAAATTCATTTTAAATCAAATAAAATGATATATGTTTCAAAAGTTTCTGATACACATAACCAATTGTATAATTAATCATACCGTGTTTCTATAATATAGTGTGAATGGTTAATAATTAAATGTGTAAGATACATTTATTAAAGAGTCTCACGAAAATAAGGATTCTTTATGTGGATTATTAATAATTGTCCATTTGATTTGTTAATAATAAAATGTGGGTATTTCTCATTTTTTAAACTCTCGCCTGTTTATATGTCATGTTACTAGCTTCAGTACATTATTTAGTGTTAATGACAGTTAGTATTTATGTAGAATCCTCTGTTTTGTTTTTTGTTTTTTTTTTTTCAAACAAATTTGTCCTTATTATTGTAATTTAATCATTATGAAATTCGATACTAACAAGAATTATCTTTCGATTAGGAAATATAGATAGAAGACATTTAGGTTCGAAACCATAGACTTCGAGAATTTATTATCTAGACCAAAGCAAATGATACGGTACATACAAACCAAACTTGAAATCAAAATTAAAGGTTGTAACACAACATTACATATATGGTCAGCTAACATCATTAATTAGGATACTTGACTTCACACTCCCAAGTCCTTGACCTCCAAATGAGCAAATCTGTCAACAGATGCGTTAGCAGCATTCAACAAATCTCGTTGGCCGAGAGCAGTATACCTTTTACAGTACCAAGTCTTAGACATGTTTAGTAGAGCTACAACATTGACGTCAAGCACATTAAGCCGAAACATCGCACTAGCATTATTGAAACCTGGTTCAACGAGATCCGCCACAACCCAATCTTCATCACCCAGCCTCCAAAACTTCCCATAATACTTCGACTTTATGTACACGGTACCCTCAGAATTAGTAAATACCTCTTGAGCAACTTTTAGGTCATTAGGATTGTCGTATGCAAATTGTAGGTGCGACTTTCCCTTAGCCTCGAATGCGCCAAGATATTTGCCATTCTCCCCTTTGAATGCAACATTCCTAGGGAGTCTTGTGATTGAAGCCCAATCTATTACAGTGACAAGATCACATGAGTCCTTGTCAGTGTCTTTGGATCCTGCAAATAAGCAAGAATCGAATGGAGCACCAATTCTCCATAAGCATGCATAATGGCCAAGTTGGACATGTAGAAGTCTAGCTTTCTGTGTATGACCATCTATCATGAAACTTGGCTTAAACAATGTACAACCCCAATTTGTTTGGTCTTCGTTAGGTTTTTCGGCCGAGGCCGTAATCCAATAATGATTAGGTGACCACCTGTGACAAAATACATTAACAAATCGTAAAAAACCTCACAATATGAAAAGTCAAAAATTAATGTAAGAACTAAGAAATAATGTAAAATCGTAAATCCAATTCAAAACAAAGTCAGGTATATATTGCTTGCGGGAAGTGCGTCGTAATATTACTACCTGACTAAGAACTTCTTGGTGTAGCAGGATTTAAGGTGGACGAGACCATCACCACTGGAAGCTGCAACGACTTCAAAATGCGCTAACGGATCCATGGCCTGTTCGCCAGAAAACCTAAGAAGACCATGAGTTTGAACTTTTTCATCACGATAAAGCAAGTATTTGTTGTTGTACACTGATTTTAGGCATACGATTTCAGGCAACGCCATTGTTTTGCTTTTCTCTCCTAGTTACTTAGTGTAAAAATTAATATCTTATCGCTTTTGTGCTTTTCTTTTTTTTTGAGCCGCTATTTGGTTGACCCAATACATAAGAATTCGTAGTTCAAAGGAAAGTTGAATACGTGGATAACTATTAGACCTTGCCTGGATTGGGAGTAATAGGCCTGAAAAATTAAGGGGGTAAAAATTCTGGGTCAGTTTGTTGGTTTGGATTGAAAGAAAAAAGTCAGGCCCCGAATTGATTACACCCAAACAACTGTAATGTATTTCCGGCCCAAGCCCCCCTTGAATCATTTCCCGGGTAGATTTTTCAGGCCCAAAAATTCATTTTACCTCCTCTTTTGCTTCTCCTCTACGCGACACAACTATACCTCCTTCTGCTTCTCTTCGACGACGCATCTGCCTTCTGTTATACGCTTCTCCTCTACGCATCTCCTCTTTGTCGATTTTTCAAATTACAGCTTCTCCTCTACACATCTCTAGCCAGCAGAGTCACATCTTCATCAACCGAGCACGCACTGGTTTGTTTCATTTTCTCTCTCCTCTCCCTCCTCCATTCTTCTTTTTCTTCTCCATAGATGTGTTTGAATCTGGGTTTTATCGTTAGAGCTGGGTTTTGTTGTTAATTTTGATCTATGTTTTGTTATTAATTTTGATCTGGGCTTTTTGTTTGTGTTTGATTGAAACTGTGAAATTTCGATTTGGGTTTTCATTGTTGTGACTTTTGATTGTGAATGTTTTTCTAGATTAAAGTTTTGATTGTTCTTTATTGTATGATTAATTGAATTTGTGGGTTTAATTTATTGCGTTGTTTGCAAATTTAAGTTCATTTTATGGTCTATGTGCAGCTATGGCGCGTAGATTATTATCACGAAAGGGAAAAGCTATTATTGGGCTTATTTGGTATATTAGGGTGAGGGACATGATGGTGATGTGTCTTTGTTATTTTATGATAGCTATATTAGAAACAATGAAGGTACCTCGTAAGAAAAATACTCATTCGGCTAAACGGACCATGAGTAAAGGAGTATACAACTTGAATGAGTTTCTTAATTCTGATTTGAGTTGCCTGAATCAACTTAGGATGAATAGATTTACATTTGATGTGCTGTGTGGGTTGATTCGATCTCATGGTCATTTAAAAAAGTCAAAAAATATGTTCTTGGAAGAAAGGGTAGCTATATTTCTCAATATATTAGCACATGACCAGAAACAACGAATGATTGTGGCTTCCATTTGGCCAATTTTGACCACTTCTTTTAACATCGCAAAATGTTTTAAACCTTTACCATGGAGAGCCTTGGAGTGCCCTTGCTAAATACGAGGGCGAGTTCCTTTCTTAAAAGAGTTCTGTAAGTCTCTCTGTCACACGTCAACAGTTGAGTACAGCAAGCTTCTTTAACTGATTTTAGGACTTACTACATGATTTTGGCCGTAATATTTTGCTATAACCCATAAAATTAGCTCAGGCTTCCACAAGAATTTGAACCGTCTTTGTGTAATGATAATTTTATGCCAAAACCGTGGATTTTTTTACCGCTTTTCCCTTTAAGTTGTTAATAATAGAATGGGGGTGTTTCTCATTTTTTAAACTCTCTCAGTATTTATCTTTTGTTGGACTCTCTCTTGGCTCTTCAAAAATCTCTCTTTTATATATATATATATACTAGTTTTAAGCCTGTGCGTTGCACGGTTCAAATATTATATTATTTTTAATGATTTTTATCATTATAACCAACTATGCTATCATTTCAGTTAAAATAATCCATACCAATTGTTGTGATGTTGCTTACATGTATTTTTAAAATTTGATCAATTCAAAAAAATAATATACAAATTTGTCTACACTGTCCATTTTATGTTAATAAAAACTATGTTTCCATAATATAGCTTTATGTAAAAGTTTAACGAAAATGAGAATCTCTTTGTGAATTGTTAATAATATTTTTTGTTCTTTCACCGTACACTAAAATCTCTATATTCTTCCAAAATTCTTTGTGTGAATTGTTAATAATTAAATTTATCCTCTCATTTTTTGCTCTTTTACCACCCACTAAACTCTTTAAGTATTTCTGAAATAATGGACTCTCTCTATTGCTCTTTCAACATACACTAAATTCTCAAACGATGGACTCTCTCTATTGCTCTTTCACCGTACACTAAACTCTTTGAGTATTTCTCAAATGGACTCTCTCTATACTCTTCAAAAATCTCTCTTTTATATCGGAAAAATGTGTAAATGGGTGTCAAATTGAGGTACATTTAGAAACAAATCTCATGATATATGTTTTTAAACTTTCTATGCAACCAATGTTATGAGTGATTATGTCTCAAATCTATTACAAACATTTATGAAAGAGTCTCACGTCTATATGTGCATTATTAATTATTATACGTGTGAGTTAATAATAAAATGTAGGTATTTCTCATATTTTAAACTCTCTCAGTATTTCCCTTTTGTTGGACTCTCTCTTTTGTTTGTTGAGTTTAGCTTAGGAATAAACACAATATATCATTTTTCCAATTTTCGCTCGATGACTGGTGTTTAATACAAAACATATGTATAAATGGAACTCATTTTAGATTAAATTTCAAAATAGGTTTGATGAGTTATATGTATAAATGAAATTTAGGACTAATTATGTCGTTTCACATTTAAATAACTTTCGAATTACAATTTTATGAAAGTATGGACTCTGGTTAATAAATGTTGTGAGAATTTTCCATTCTTTAGACTCTCTCACCATTTCTGTTATTTTGGATTCTCCCTAAACTTTTTAAGAAAAAAACAAATCTCTACTAAATGTACACGCAATAACTTAATTGTTTCATATCGGAAAAATGTGTAAATGTATCTCAAATTGAGATACATTTTGAAACAAATCTAATGATATATGTTTTTAAAATTTCTAATACACGTGACTAATGTTATGAGTGAATATGTCGCAAATCTATTAGATACAATTATGAAAGAATCTCACGAAAATAAGGATTCTACATGTGGATTATTAATAAGTGTCCGTGTGAGTTGTTAATAATAAAATGTGGGTATTTCTCATTTTTTAAACTCTCAGTATTTCTCTTTTGTTGGACTGCGTTGCACGGTTCAAATATTATATCATTTTTAATAATTTTTATGTTTATAACCAATTATGCTATCATTTCAATAAAAATAATTCATAGCAATTGTTGTGATATTGCTTACATGTATTTTAAAATCTTGATCAGGTAAAAAAAAAAAAATACAAAGTTGTCTAGATTGTTCATGTTTAAATTGTACAAATAACATTTCTTACATATACTCTTCAAAACACCTTTTTTTTTTTTAAATAAATATTGTATGTAAAGTCAATTGTAATCATTAAGCATTGCTTATCGGAAAATGTATAAATGGATCTCAAATTGAAATTCATTTTAAATCACATAAAATAATATATGTTTCAAAAGTTTCTGATACACATAACCAATTGTATAATCAATCATACCGTGTTTCTATAATATAGTGTGAATGGTTAATAATTAAATGTGTAAGATACGTTTATTAAAGAGTCTCACGAAGATAAAGATTCTTTATGTGGATTATTAATAATTGTCCATTTGATTTGTTAACAATAAAATGTGGGTATTTCTCATTTTTTTAACTCTCTCAGTATTTATTTTTTGTTGGACTCTCTCTCGGCTCTTCAAAAATCTCTCTTTTATATATATATATTAGATTAGATTAGATTAGATATATTAGATTAGATTTTCTTGTATTCCTCTTTGGGTAGGTTCACTAAGATTGTCCTGTTTCCAAACTTACCCCATTTGGCAAAATGTTTTGACTAAACTACCCTTGCTTATTTTCTGTTTAGAGCATTAATCGCAAAAAAAAAAAAAAAAAAAAAAAAAAAAAAAAAAAGTCACACAGTTTACCTTGTCTCTCCTCTCAAACACTACCAGTACCACCGATAACCCAAAAAAAATTCCCACAGCCATCGATCACGATCCTCCATCAACCATCTTTACTCACCGTTGTGATTCAAGGCGAGCCGGCGAGGAGAAATCAGTTGAGTAATTTGTAAGCTTCCCTTTCTATTTTTCCAGTGTTTCCTAGTTCGTTGTCTCTTAAAACCTCCAAACAAAGCTTGTTTTGCTAATTCAGTACTATAAATCAGGTAATCATGAAACTGTATTATTATTCATTCAATTTCTTTCTTATGCAATTCGCATTTCATCGAACACCTTATGTGCACCCCCAAAACCTCGCTATTTCTTCACGAGCTTTGCAATTTGATACTTTTTTTTTTTTGATAAATTTGATGTAATTAGCTTTATTGAGCGTTTAATTGAAATGGGCATTTCATTTGATTTGGCAGAATGAGAGAGGTTATTACTATTCAAGTTGGTGGATTTGCCAATTTCATTGGCTCCCATTTCTGGAATTTTCAGGTATACTTCTTCAACACTAAACAATTTGTACATACGATTTATTTTTATTTATTTCTTGTGGTTTTTTATTGTTGAATTAGATGAGTTTCGATTCGGCTAAAACCCATGTAACATGATGTTATTGTGATAAAATGTTTTTGGTTTAAAAAATGAAGGGTTCAATTGTGTCAAATTGGATAAATGAGAGAGGCGAGAGTTGTTTGTAAGTGTAGTACCTATACCCATTGGCTTAAGCTTTTGGGTAAGAGTGAACTAGAGGGGCTATGACTCGTTTATAAACCAGACCTAACTCGTTCCAACATATACACTTGTGGTGCCCTCCATTACCCACATACTTCGGAATGTGCCTAATTCTTTTAGGTTGCCCCAACTAATGTGCTTATATTTGAAAATTGATTAGTGTTAGCCGACTTCAAATTATTTTTGGGAATAACGGTTTGTTGTTGTGTAATGTTTTCCCATTCTTGTATTTGAGTGTTCAAATATTGATCATGTGACACTCACAAACTTTATCTTCGGCGATTTTCTATGTCTTTAGTGGATTTATCTGTTTTCACTATATTGACATCATCTATATTTTTGAGTCTCTTGTGATTCTGTACAAGTGTACAATATCTGTTAATTCCTAACTTGTTCCAAAACTTTTCCTTACTTGGTGTTTAAAGTTCATATGTTTTTCACTAATTTTCAAACTTTTTATTTATTTTGAGGACTTTCGAAAACTCTTGTCGAAAGTGTTCCAACATTTCTAAATGGTTCACAACGTTTTTGAAATTTTATGGCGCGCATAAGACGGTTACTAGACGATGATTCATGTTAGCCGACCCCAAATCATTTTGAGAATAAGGTTTGGATGTTGTTGTTGTTGTATATGTATTGATGATTTTATGTGAAATGTCTGTTGTGAACTCGTGATGATGAATGACAGGTATATTTTTATGATCATCTTCTGTTGCTTCTTTGCCTTTTGATAACTTAGACCGTGTATATTGAGAAGAAAGGGGAATGGAAACATATTGCTTTTGTATATTCAGTTTCGATGAGGATTTATTTTTAACACAATTCTTTTTCAAAAGGATGAACTGCTTGGTTTGGTTGATGATCCCGCTTCTGATCCAATATTCAAGAATCATGGTTTAAACATGGACGTGCTCTATCGTAGTGGAGAGACTCAGGAGGTAAGATAAGGGCTTCAGTTGCCCTCAACTGTCCTCATATGTACACTACATACTATCACCAGCTATCCTTATATGATCTATATGACCTACTGAGATACATGCTTTTCAATAATTTTTCTACTGCCTTCTACGATAATTTTCATTCCCATCTTAATTATTCAATCATTTCACTTGTATGACCTTGGAAACCTTCTCATGAGGTGTTTTTGTAACCTTTTTTTTTTTTTTTTCCATCAAGTTCGTTTTCCATGGACTAGTAAATTCGCAAGGTTTTACTTCAATCAAGTCTCAATTGGTGACGTGAACTAAAGAGGTTTAAAGAACTCCCCAAACATGGGAACCAGTCCTCATGACCATCAAAGGCACTCCAAAGGTGTCCATTGTAGGGTTTTGATAATTTTTGGCCACCTCCTAAAAAGTGTCCAACATTGGCCTGAACCTAAGTACACTCCGCACTGTTGGCCCAAAATTGTATCACAACAGGAAAGGCCCAATTTTTTGTGGGAGCCCCTAAGGGCCATATCATGTATTGTGGCAAAAATTTAGAACCAAACACCTTCGGGAGGTGCCTTAAAACTGCCCAAAGCACACGTTAACCTCAATTGGTGACATGAGGCTATGGGGATAAAAGACCCCCAAACGAGGGAACAAGTCTTTATATTCTTCAAGGGAACTCCTAAGGAATCTATGGTAATCTCTTATGAACATTTTGATGATTTCATATTTTTTCTGCCAAAATTGGTAAAAAAATAAGGCTATAATCCACGATTTTGGGCCCCAAAGTGCTTGACAACAAAAACGAATGAAAGTTTTGTGGAAGACCCTATGGGTAATTTTATGGGTTTTAGCAAAATTTTAGAGCCAAAAATCTGTGATAGGCTCCCAAAATACGCATAAAAGCGCACTCTAGCCTCAAGTTGTAACGTGTGCCAAATAGGCATAAAGAACTTCCAAACTGAGGAGCCCGGATATCCAACAAGGTTACTCCAAGGTTGTCCCTAATAAAGTTTGGAGAACATGTGGCTACCTTGAAAAAAAGTGGTGAAAGGTATATAATTCTCGTTTGCTGGCCCAAAATGGCTCCGAAACAATAATGGCTAAATTTTTGTGTGGAAGCCCCATGAGGTAATATTATGGGTTGTAGCAAAATATTAGAGCCAAAAACTTATGATAGGTCACTAAATCGACAAAATGCACGGTAACCTAATGGGCGTCAAAGGGCTTTAAAAACTTCCTAATAACCTTGTATCCAACATGGGAACTCTAAAGCCGTCCATGGTAAAATTTTGAGAACACTAGGCTCCTTGAGAAAAACTGGTCAACTTTGCCAAAACCCAAATATATAGGGCCTGATTGGCCAAGCACAAACTTCTCCAGAACTGCTTCTCAGAAACATTTTCTAGAGAAAGAAATTCTGGATGAGTAGCTCCGAATTGGAGCTTCTACTTTTGATGAACAAATTTACACTAGAAGTGATTTTAAAAAACCATAAACAATTTCTAAATTTTGGGTGTTTGGCCAGTTTCCAGTTTATAGGAACAAAATATAGTCCAGAAACACTTCATAAGTTTGGCCAAACACACCTTACGCTGGTGGCCTAAAATGACCTCTACTAAAGATTTGAGCCATAGAATTTTTAAATTCGGACACAAGATACTTATCAGATCGAAAGTCGGAAGGAAGATGAATGGTAATTTAATAGGTTTTAGCGTAGCCAAAAGCTTATAGTATGTCGTAAATTCGGCAAAAAAGAACACACATTACCTTTAATGAGCGATTTGTGCTGAAGAGGCTTATAGATTTTTCCTAATAGAAGAACACGCCTTCATGTCAACATGTGCAATTGAAGAATGTTGATGATTTATTTTGAGAATGTTTGGCTACTTTAAAAAAAGTGGCCAAAAAAAGTACATAATCCATGGGTTTTTTTTTTTTTTTTTTTTTTTTTTTTTGCCTAAAAATAGCCTTAGAACAAAAATGATTCAAATTTTTGTGAAAGCCACTAAAGATAAAATTATGAGTTTTGGCAATATTCTAGAGCCAAAAACCTATGGTATGCCCCATAATCAGCAAAATAGGTAACGTGTGCCAAATGGGTCTAAAGACTTCCCTAATAGAAGAACCTGCCCTCATATTCCAACAAAGGCACTTGAATGATGTCTATGGTACAGTTTGAGAGCTTTTGGCTACTTGAAGGGAAAAGCGGTAAAAAAATCCACGGTTTTGGCGTAAAATAATCATTACACAAAGACGGTTCAAATTCTTGTGGAAGCCTGAGCTAATTTTATGGGTTATAGCAAAATATTACGGCCAAAATCATGTAGTAAGTCCTAAAATCAGTTAAAGAAGCTTGCTGTACTCAACTGTTGACGTGTGACAGAGAGACTTACAGAACTCTTTTAAGAAAGGAACTCGCCCTCGTATTCAGCAAGGGCACTCCAAGGCTCTCCATGGTAAAGGTTTAAAACATTTTGCGATGTTAAAAGAAGTGGTCAAAATTGGCCAAATGGAAGTATATAATCCCTGGTTTTTGGGCCAAAATGTCACATATTAAAAAGGCCTGAAATTTTTGTGAGAGCTTATAGGGTTTATATCATGTGTTTCAGCTGAATATTTGAGCAGAGTATGATAAAGTGCTCCAAAACGGCAAAAACACACTATACCCTTAATGTGTGACGTGTGCCAAAGCTGCTTGAAACATTCGATTATTTACAACATAGCAACCAAAATTGGCCAAAAAACGCCATGAACAAAAGCTGCTCAAATTTGGCTACTTGCAACAAAGGAGTATTATAGGTTTTGGCAAAACATAGAGTTAAAGACCTTGCTAGGTTCTAAAATCGGTAAAATAACTCACAAGCCTCTGGAGTTGGAGGTTCTTTAAGCACTTCTCAAACCGGGTAACCGTCCCCTAAAATTTATCAAGGGCGCTCGGCACGGTGTGCATAATATCGTTTTGAGACACACTTTTGCTGGGTATAAGGAAGTAGGTTATTAATATTCCAAGAATTTTAGAAATTGCCTAGGTGGGACATAGTTTTTGTTGTTTTTGCTTTGGGTAGTCCATGATTTATCGCTTCATCTAATGTAATTTTTGTTGGACGATAATCTAATCTAATCGAACAGTGTATATATAAATATAGAACTAAGTCTTTACTAGGAGGACGCTTCGCACAAAATCATTTGACGCTTTGAGTAATAATATGAAATGGTAATAATATTAAAGCCAAAAACATATGGTAGGTTCCAAAGTCGGCCAAAAAACGCAAGCTTCATCAGACAACAGGTGACATTTGGCTACTTTAAAAAAAAAGCACTCTAAGGCAACACTTGGTAAAGCTTTATGAACATTTGTCTACTTTAAAAAAACCGGTCAAAATTGACCAAAATCGAAGTATGTAGTCCACGGTTTTGGCCCAAAAATGGCTTTTAAATAAAAACGGCTGAAATGTTTATGTAAGCATTTCGAGGTAATTTTATGGGGTTTAGCAAAATATAAGAGCAAAAAACCTGTGGTAGGGTCCAAAATCGACAAAAAAAAAACGCATGTTGGGTTCAACAAGTGACGTGTGCCTAAGTTGGATAAAAAACTTCCGTAACACAAGAACAGATCCCCATATCCAACAAGGCAGTCCAAGGTCTATGGTAAAATTTTAAGAACATTTGTGTACACCGAGAAAATTGGCCAAAACCAGAGAATACAAACCGGCAATCCGCTGATTGCCTAAAATAGCCCCGAAGCAAAAATGACCCAAACTCATTTGTAAATCTTTAGAGGTGAATTTATGGGATTTAGCGAAATTCTCGACCTAAAAACCTACAGTAAATCCCAAAATCGGCAAAAACTGCACACTAGTCTCAATGAGTGATGAAAGGGTTTAAAGAACTTCCCTAACAATGGAACCAAGCCTCATATCCCCCAAAGGTACTCCAAGGCTGTCAATGATAAAGTTTTGAGAACATTTCGTCATTTAAAAAAATGTGGTCAAATAGGCCAACATCGAAGGCTAATCCACGTTTTTATGGCCCAAATTGGTCCCGGATAAAAAAACTGTTCACACTTTCATGGAAAGTCCTCTATTATAGGTTTTAGCAAAATAATAGAGCAAAAGTCCTATGGTAGGTTCCTAGAATTGGTAAAACCGCCCGTTAGCCTCAGCTGGTCCCATGAGCTAAAAGGGCTTATAAAATTTACCTAATAGAGGAACCAGCTCATATACATCAAGGTTACTTCAAGGCTTTATATAGTAAAGTATTAAGAACATTTTGCTTTTAAATAAAGTGGTCAAAATTAGCTAAGATCAAAGTATAATTTACGGTGTTTGGCCCAAAATTACCCTAGACCAAAAGTGGCTCAAACTTTTGTGGAAACCTCTAGAGGTCATATTATAGTTTTTAGCAAAATACTAGAGCCAAAATTCTATGGTAAATTCCAAAATCGGCAAACAAGGCACCCTAGCCTCAACAATTGACGTGTGCCGAAAAGGCTCATTGAACTTCCCTATTAGAGGAACCGGCCCTCATAACCAACAAGGGTACTCCAAGGTTGTCCATAGGAAAGTTTTGTGAACATTCGAATGTACTTTAAAAAAGTGGTTAAAGTTCGCCAAAATTAAGTATATAATCCACGTTTATTTTCCCAGAATGTCCATGAAACAAAAATGAGTTAACTTTTTTGTGGGAGCTCCTACGGCTCTTATTAAGTGTTTCGGCAAATTATTAGAGCTAAAATCCTAGGATATGTGCCGCAAATCAGCTAAAAACACACACGAGCCTCAATGTGTGACATGTGCTGGGGGCATAAAAAACACTCCACACACTTGGACCGGCGTCTCTCGAATTCATCAGAGGCACTCCCATATGGTCCATGGTAAAGTTTTAATAGCATTTGGCTGTTTACAACAAAGTGGCCAAAAATGGCCCAAAACTGCTCTGAACAAGTTAGTGTTGAATAAAAAATTCGCGTGACTGTGTTAGGTAGCCTAATATTCTGGAAATATTAGGGCTTGTGAGAATGTGAGGCTTGAGTTCTTGGCTGCTTGTTTCTGCAAAATTAGTTTTTTGGTACCCCGTCTAAGTTTTTGGAACTTGTTGTTCAGTGCTGGCAAGCTAAAGAATAATGCTAGTAAGGGGTTCTTAATATCTTACTAGGTTTCGTTGATTTTTTTTTCTGAATGAGTTGTTGGTATCATCCTTACATAGCTTAAAGTTGTTCCATGCTTATTTGCTCTTCTTAAGGACCAAACATGTGAGAAACTATAAATCACCATCTTTTTATGCAGGGTGCTCTTACATATACTCCTCGGTTAGTTTCTATTAACTATCAAGGTGCGGTTTCCTTATTTCTCATGAAGTGTAATATGTTTCTTCGACTTCCAGATTAGTTATTTTCTTACTTTTTACCCGAATCTTGGTGGACTATCTGAAATCTGGCTGTATGACGTTTCCAGATATTATCCTGACTTCGGGTCAATTATACATGATTCAGTACCCAGGAAAGGATATAATCTTCCCTTTAAAGTATAACCCATGTTCTCTCTAAATTTTCTTTCTTAAAGAACAGGGACTGTAGCTCTTTGTATTAGCCAGGAGTATGAACTCTAATTTTGTTATTTGGTCCACAAAAACGTAAGGGAAAAGAAATGGCATATGAAATCGTATATCACTCCTTGTAGCACCGTATGCTTTTCGATTTTTGTTGTATACTCCATATTTGTTACTAGTATCTGCTGTTGTTCAAGCCGTAACTTTCTTGTAAATATTGAAGATTTGAAATAGTTGTTTGATAGAGGCTGAGCTCTTGGGTATGATTGTGTTTGTGCTCTTGGGAAAATTGTTGTTGGAATCTTGTTTTATAGGAGGTCTATGTGGAGATTAAAGAAAAGGGCGTTTCTATTATGTGGTCTAAGCAGGAACCCTTGGATCAATGAGCTCACATGGGACATTGTATAATCAGACTCCAGAAACGCCACCACTTGTTGCCACATGGTAAGTCCAACCGTTTTCTTCAACCTGCATTAGAAGAGATATTCACGAGAAATTATATATTTTAGCATTTGGTCAGAATGTAAGATTCCATCACCAATATGTATGTGCATTCTAATAGCAGTAAGTTCTGAGTTAAAATGTAAAACCTTTATACAGTAGAGAAATTGGTTGAATTTAGTCATTATTTGTTGATAACATAAAAAAAAATGTACGACCTTTCCATATTGTTTTTGGGTTTTAGTTTTCTTCTGATTGAAAAAAAAAGACCACGGCTTTTCAGTATTTTATTGGAAGTGATCTTTTGTCATCAGAGTGCTAACAACTTGACATGCTGCTGAACTTGGCCATTATTCTTACACCATCAATGGGTAGTCTTCCACAATATGGAATCTTGTCTTTAATCTTCATGTACAACAAACTCAGTTCTAAGTTTTATTTGCAGGAGAGGTAGTCTTTCTGTCCAGCGTTCTCAGCGTCGAACAAGAAACTTGTTCTTGCAACGTCTGTTTGAGGAAGAAAAAAGTCAATCTAGTGTGGAAAATGGACACTCTGATTCCCAGGATGGTACTCAAGACAATAATATAGTAGAATCTTTGGAAAATGATGTCCATTTCTGGACAGACTTCTCTAAAGTCCATTATCATCCACAGAGTTTATATGAATTAAGTGGATTGTGGATGGATGTTCAGGACTTTAATAACTACGGTGCTGGAATAGACGTTTTCGCTGAAGGTTTTCGGGGAGAGACGATGAATGAAAGGCTTCGTTTTTTCTTAGAAGAGTGTGATCATATACAGGTATTTGCCTAAATTTAGTAGCATATGGAACCCGAGCTCCCTGTTTTGTAATTGAGGTTTTCTGTATCATAGTGTTCCATGAGCTTATGTAATGCTGCTGTTTGATTGTTTTAACCTGTTTGCCGGCTATATACAGGGAATTCAATTTTTGGTTGATGATTCAGGGGGGTTTTCTACCGTGGCGGAGGATTTTCTCCAGAACATTGCAGATGAATATTCAAACACTCCTGTAGTGCTCTATACTGTTCGGGATCCTGGCTCTTCTATTAGCTGTAGAAGCCGGAAAAGGAACATCTCCAGGGATCTTCATGATGCGGTTTCTTTTGCCAAACTATCTCCTCTGTGCAAATTGATTGTACCAGTTGGTTTACCCTCACCGAGTATGTGTCGGTTCTTTTCAAGAGAAAACACCTTGCTACAATGCTAACGTTTACTGATGCTGAAAGATATTCATTAAGGTTTCATGGTCTCTTTTTGGCAGGCAAAGTGTCCACTTCCCTGCGTGTTAATGATGTAAAGCCTTACCATTGCAGTGCAATCTATGCTGCTGCGTTACATTCTCTAAGTCTGCCTTACCGCATGGACTTGCCTGGGCCTGCTGCATCCTCGAATTATACTTTTGGGGCTTTGGATGTCAACGACATCGTACAAACTCTATCTGGGCAGACTCGACAGAATATGGTGGCTGTATTAGATGCTACAATGCCAGCACCTTCTCTGACGGGTATTTCATTGATTATTTGTCCTAGCATAACCTTTTACACAGATATCTTTTTGCTCGTAAACTCATTTTATCTGTTTTTGCACTCAGGGAATCCATCCGAGGAACCAATACTGAGTTATATGCAGTCTTTGACTCCCGAAATATTGGAAGATACAGAAGACCTGCAGTCTGTGGAAACATTGGTGATAAATGGAGCTCTTCAGTCAGGTATTCTACTTCTGAACATGTCTCATCGTGTAAAATTTAGCATATTATTCACCTTTCACATCTTCGTAGTGTTGAAACAATTTCTCAAATTTTAACTCACATCTGCGTGCAATAAATTATTTTAATTAAGACATTTGGGGAGTCAAAAGACTTCAGTAATGCATTATTGATTAGGTAATCAGAAAAAGAACCTGATCTCAATCTCATTTAAAAGAATTATTGTTTAGAGCATGTCTGGCTTTCTGCTTTTCAAATGGTGTTTTTTTTTTTCTTGGCTAGTTTCTGAAATTTGTAGATTTCTCGGATCTTTGAGAGTTGTCGTGCAGTATTCCATTTTGTTGTAGACAAATATTGCATGCGTGTAGCAAGATATCAGCTTGCTGCTGATCATATGACTAACCAATATTTTCTACTCAGGAGGTCAGCGAGCATCTGTCTCCGAAGTCCAACAGGCTATTTCTGCTGCTTATGGAGAGGCAATGTCAAGGCCTAGATGTTCTCATCTCTCAGTGGCAACTTGCCCTCTACCAATACCCTTACCATTTCCCTCCATATTTTCCGGCATTGTCAGCCAAAATGGTCAGCTTCTTGGTAGTTCCAATCCAGATTCAGCGTCAAAGGGATCACTCGATGTCCATTCAATTCCTATGGCTGCAAGACTCCGTTCCAGCAGTGCGATCTTACCATTCTTGTCAAACAGGCTGGAAAACCTTCGCAAACTTGGCACCCAACGAGGAGCTGTTGGTAGAGAATTACTTAAGACTTGGGGTTTCGGAAAGGAAGACTTAGAGGACATGGGAGAGACACTCTCCAACATGGTCAGAATACTGGATCCATTTTCTGATGCGTCTTCAGATTCAGATTAAGTTTAGTCTAGCAAAATACAGGAATATGTACACAACTATAGATACACAAATTCACTGCAAAATTTTGTAAATATAGCGTTGGTTCGACTAGTCAGTCTTAGATTGAACGGATTTATGAGTTGATTTTACATCTAGGTGACATGAAAATTTTGTAGATCGCTTATTTATGAATTTGCTGCGTAAGTCTAATGTTTTAAAATTTAAACTTGGCTCCCGTTCCTCAATTATTTGTGGTATTACTTTAAGATTTAAACAAATGTTTGCGTTACATCTGAACGTGGCATTGTCATGCAGCTGGAAATGCTTTTCCAATCTGAGTACAAAATTTCGTACAAGAAGAATAATGCTTTCATTTCTCCAACTACTGTCTGTTCATCATATTCTATCCTCTTCATTTGGACTTAGAAGTGTGATTCAGAAGTCAAATTTCTCAAACTCCAAAACTTGAATAAAGCGTGCGAATGTGCATATAATCCACAATTTCGTCCCTTCCAACTTTCAAATCTGAACACATAATATCTCATTTACACTAACGTTTTATAAACGCATTCCTGTGACTCATTCTTTTTCTTGGACTAGTGTTAAGATAAAGTTACAACCAGCCTACCACTTAATATTTCAATATTTCTCGTCGAGAAAATCGAACATTATTAATCTTTACTTAGAAAAGAGGGAATACAAGCCTGGCATTTAGAGTTTATACATTTATTTAGACATTGTTTTATTTAATATGTTACGATATTCCTTCTGTTTGTCCCTTGTCAGTAATCTGAAAAATATAGTAAATGCAACTCTTACAGTGTAACATCAGTCCTTTAGTAGTTGCTTCTTCCATGCATGTGCCACTGCAATGCTCAACTCTACTCTTCTGAGTTCTGTCGCATTTAATGCCATTTTCTTTTCTCCTTCTGTCTAAACCTTCCATATGCTTCTTAATTATGATCTTCTTAGTCATTTCTTTTCTACCACCTTATATATACTAAAATTTACGGTCTTTCGGAAACTTAAGAGACCTCATCCTTAGGGTATACACGTAATGATTTTGTTCAATGCGGAATATTTGTAATAAAAATTCATTTGGTAATCTAGTGTTACAATCAAAATCTTAGTGATAAAGCACAGTCTTCGAATAAAAAAACGTTTTTTTACTGCATTTTTAACTTTTACTAGATACATTTCTAAGATACCATAAAACAAGGTGAACAGATCAGATATACGACGTATTTTCGATATATTTTCAAATTTCCGTTTCACCCAGATTTGACTTCTTACCGCTAGTAGTCACTAGTCAGTATGAACATGTATGGATTTCTCGATAAAGAGAGACGGGCAAAGGAAATCATTCGGTTAAGACCTACACAAGTTAAGATCGAGTTGCCTACATAATTAATTAGCTACTTAGTTTGACTAAACTAGAGTAAGTAAGAAGGAATTGAAAATGCAGAAGAGTGGTATGTCTTTCTTCCTAGTAGAAAGAACCCACGTGCGAATGAATCTAGCAGATTAACATGAATTATATGTGACTTAATCATACAATAAAGTTTCTATGAAATAAATTATGCTTGGTTTCTGATTAATTAAGTAAGATCCACATGAACGTCTAATTAATCAAATCTTTTTTTGCTGAAATTCATGCACAACTGGACCTTACACAGTTACACAGCTAGTTGAATAGTACTACATATACAGTATTGAATTTGTTTCATCTACTATTCAATGGGGTTGAGTATTCATTACTCTACAGTCTACAACTCTACATGTACTAGTATGAGGTTTGAGCAATTTAAAGGGAAAGAAAAAAAACAAAAAAAGTGTTTTGCAGGCCAGGTTATTATGTGTAGGCTTCCAAATCCACATATCAAGAAGAGTCGACAAAATTACAGTTCAACTTTTAGTAGAAGCTTAAGTCAACTTGTTTCTTTAGTTAACAGTTTGCAAATCATTCTTACTGTTAATTATATTAAGTCTTAAATCTTAATTACGTAAGACTCTTATGGAGCTTCTCAAAGTAAAAACATACTGATGCAATATGACCAATAATTAACCTAAAGATTCAGAAAGAGCAATACTCAATATTGCACCAGCTCAGGAGAGAAAAAACTGTACTTATATGTATAGGGTAGAACAAATAGCCGTGACTGGCAACCTACATTTTATACTTCATCAGGAAGATATCTATATCCCTGAAATTGAAAAGTAAACAGAAAGACAAGGCCCTAAATTCCCATTATCTCCTTTGAAACCCTGATCAACTCCCTCAACCTAACCACCAAAAAATTAGAAGGGAAAAAAGAAAAACCAGAAACTTACAATTATAGAATACATCAGCATTCATCA
Source organism: Spergularia marina (assembly GCA_963680865.1). Lineage (NCBI taxonomy): Eukaryota > Viridiplantae > Streptophyta > Magnoliopsida > Caryophyllales > Caryophyllaceae > Spergularia > Spergularia marina. The sequence continues at coordinate 30,112,164 of OY804545.1, read as the reverse complement.
GATGTTCAATAATCTTTCTACAACATCTCTTTCTCTTGTCTTTCTACCGTCTTCGTAGTCCTTGTCAGCATTCATCAGATGTTCAATAATCTTTCTACAACATCTCTTTCTCTTGTCTTTCTACCGTCTTCGTAGTCCTTGTCGTTGTCGTCGTCTCTTTTTGTGTGTGTATGTAAATGTATAGAGGCACTACTGCATGAACTGTGCTGCATTCATAAAATGATACAAAGTGCGTGACAAGAAAAAAATGAGTAAAATACACTAACATGTGGAGTATAATATACGAATGAAAATCTTTGTAACAGTTCATTTGTAAGACAAAATAAAATCATGCAGGATATATAGAGTTGCCTTTGCTATTACAAATAGTGAAAAACGACTTACTATTTCAACCAAGAAAATATTAATCTATACTAATCAGCTCGTATATGCAACATAACAACATTTCAAATTTTCAATTCATAGATTTTACTACCCAAGTATAAAATCCTAATTTCGACCTTACTTAAAACAACAGATAATATACGTATACTCCGTGTATACTAGGCGGTATCACTAGTATACTACTAGGGCAAAAACAACTAGGTGGAGTATCTCCGATCCATATTTTACTGTGTCGACTTAGCTTGCATGTATTATGTATACCTTCAAAAAGAAAAGGCCCTTCTACTAAACTAGCCAATGATATTCCCTAAAAGAGCAGGTACTACAATATTTCAGTTGTCCTAAAAAGAAGAAGCTTCTGCAGAAGGCGAAAGGACAGTATACCAATCATTAAAGCAACAATACAATACATTATTCTAATACGAGGACAACAAGATAAATTGAGGTTAGGTGTACGCAAGTTCGTTCACTTCTATATTTTCGATAATGACCTAAAATATAATAACTTTATGTATAAGCTAATAACTCCATTTCATAGTGTAAGAAGCGCAACGAACTCGCAACTCATGAGAGTAGTAAGTACTTATTTCCTTTTCATGAGTGTCAATAGACCTAGCTAGCTACAACTGTTTTTTTTTTCCCCCAGCTATTACTACACATGATATTACTCACCAAATATTTTAATCAAAGAGAGAGGTTTTTGAAATACTATTTGTTTCCCCAACTATGTTTTGACATTTGACTTGCACATGACTGAGGCATGTCATATAATGATATAGTCCTGATATATATATTGGGAAGATTGAGAAGACATTATATAATAAGAAAAAAGAAGAAAACAAAAATATTAGGTAGAAAAGAATGAAAACTTCTTAGAAGAATTCAATACTTTCGGCACGGATTTGAAATGTGATGCAAAGAAGTCACTTCAATTCCATGCATACCAAAAACTATACACGAACAGCAAATATTTTTGGTCCAACAATGATAATTGCAAAAACAAAAACATTGACGTGATACGAATAATAGAATTGATATGAATAATAGAAATCATGAACTCGAAATGTATGACCTTGAAACAACTTACATATGCTTAAATTTTCCTTAAAATTATGAATGTATAGTCTCACATAACCATTAATTCATTGTATAAAATGTTGGCATACAAGTCTAATTATTTAACAAATTCAATATCATTAAACAATCAAAAGGCTAATTAAGACACTCCTCAAAATGCATGTGCAAAGCCTTCCAAGGCCCCAAAGTGCCACAAATTTATAAATTGCACAACCAAAAAGCCTTGTTATAGATCAGTACAAAATCTCCGAAAAATGTAAGATGATGCACAATACACTCACAAGTCACAACAAATACCAACGAAACTATTTTCATGGGTCGTGCACTAGCCAATGCACTACGCACCATGTAACATTCTCCCTACATACTCCTATCTTAAACCCAAAATAGTATAAACTTGACTACAACAGTTAGAAACAATAGCCCTTGACTGGAGTTGCTAATAATGGTGACACTCTAGCCTGGATGTAACTCCAAAAATGGCAAGCTGATAAGTGATACAAACTGAAAAGGAAAATTCATATAGAGACAGATTCATACAAACTCTTGACAAATCTTTTTCCCCTCATTCTATTAATTGTTTGGATGTGACATTTCTATGATATAAAGGACAAACAAAATCTTATTACATTAGTAATTAAATCATCAACCCACCCCCCCCCCCCTGAGCTTTCCCCATCACCAAACAACCCCCTATTTTCATCAAAGCAGCATTATCACCTTTCCATCTGCACCCTTCTTGTAATCACCAATTACATGTATATATGAAATGTATTGTATTATCTTTTCAAACATTTAATGCCTACAAATCTTTACATTAAAAAAGAAAAAGCAAAAAAAAAAAAAAAAAGAGATGGGTTTTTAGTTTTTTTTTTTTTTTTTTACCTCAAGATGGACTGTAATTTGTTGATGAGTTGAGGCATACAAATGAAACCCAAGAGAAGATTTTTCAACTGCAAAAATGGGGCAATGTTTTCTTTTCATAATGATTTGTCAACATGGACCAACTGTTGTTGTAGTAGTACTAGTTATACCCTCCTCATGAGTTCCTGACCCTTGATGTTGTTGTGGATGATGATGATCATGATCATGATGGTGTTGTTGTTGATGATGATCATGATCTTGTTCATGATGAACATGATGAATCAAATGTTGTTGTTGCAGTTGTTCATGATGTTGTTGTAGAGGAATAGCTTGAGCAACAACCTCTCCATGTTCTCCAATTTGTTGCTGTTGTTGTGGAGTTTCTGGTTGCTGAAGAAGCAACAGTTGCCCAAGTTGCTCATCTTTCTCCTGATTTTGTTGTTGTTGTTGTTGTTGTTGAATCTGAGCATATGCAGCAGCATTGTGCTGTTGATGCTGATGATGATCAAATGAAGTACCAGCTCCAAGTGCCAATGAAGGAGACCCCATCTGATTAAACCCACCACCAGGACTACCACTTGTCGCCGCGGCTGTAACCACTGCTGCACCACCCATTTCATACGTCCCACAAAACCCTCCTCCTCCTCCTCCTCCACCACCACCACCACCACCATTAAACCTCATCATCTGCTGCTGCTGCTCCCAGTTCCTCAACATCTCCTGCTCTTCCTTCATAGCAGCTGCCAACTGCTGCGCCTCAATCAGCTGCTGGGCATTCTGATGCTGTTGCTGATGCTGAGCATCCCTGATCACCAGCTGTGCACCACCACTGCTGCTACCACCAACAACATGAGACGGACCCACAGCAGCCGTAACCCCCATCATAGGCGCCATATTATAACCACCCATCACATTAGCATTCGCAACAGCGGCCGCATTATACCCAGGAGGCGTAAACATAGGCGCACCAGCCATTAATGCAGACGGTCCAATATACGTAGCCAGCTCCTTCTTGGCCGTGATGAGATCACTCTGCACCTGCTTCAACCTCTGCTGCAGCAACGATATCAGCCCTACACATCCGTAAACCGGGTCACGCAACCTTGCCTCCGCCTCATACGCCAACGAGTTCACAGCGTCCTCCCTCTGCGCCGCCGGCAGCTCATTCAACAGTTTAGCCACGTTACTCGCACCAAACACCTTATGCACGTTTGCGAATCGCTGCGGCTGGTCCGGTGGAAAGTACGGTGCAAACACACACTCCTGCGTACACTTCCTCCTTAAAAACTTGCACGCCGCACACGGCGAATTCGATGACGACATCTCCCCCCCGTTTCGCCGAAAATTTGTGTGTTTATTGTGTAGGCAGATTTTTCAGTACCTGCCAATCAAACTAGATATGGTATTCAAGTTTTGGCATTTAGGTACTAAAAATCATATGATATGATATGATGATAAGTACATGATGATGAATCAAATCTAGAAACTCACATTCAATTCAATTGGAGAATAAAGAAATGTGAAGAGGAAGTTTCATGTACATGGGGAATCGAACAGCATATTCATTTCATTAAAAAAAATTTCCCCAAGTCAAGATATATTAATGAATTCTACTAAACTCGTACTACTACTAATAATTCTACCAGTCTAAACAAACAGTAGAGTACATTTTTATATCATAAAATCATTCAATAAATGTAAATATATGAATCAACAGCTGTTAGACAAATTGAAAAGAAAAAAAAAAAAAAAATTAATTAGTGTGAAAGCGAAGGACATCAAATCAAGAAGATGAAGTGTACTCATCTCACCGGAAAATCACTCGTTTTCATGTATCATACCAAGAAAATGACAATAACAATCGTAATCGCATCTCTCTTTATATAATCACATAATCACATACTACTCCACATATATATATATACTCTACGCTAATAATCGGTCCCACTCACAATTTTACCTACACAAATCGATTATACATACGTCATAATGTACCTTCAACAGTAGTAAAAACAACATCAACCGAAAAAAAAAAAAAAAAAAAAAAAAAAAAAAAACTAATTAAAAACCGCGTTAAATTTGTTTTCGAAAATATCACATTCAAAAGAAATCATCCAACCGTAATTCTTAACTATCCTTTGAAGAAAAGACATCATATCATATATTATACGATTGTGATTTCATGAAAATCATTCTTATTACGAATCGTAATCGAAATCATATAGAAATCATATCATATATAACGTAGAGATAGACATATCCGATGAAATCCTTACTAAGAAATGATTATAATCATTTATTTACTCGGAATGATAAACTTTTTCACTCTCTTACTTTTTTTTCCTCTCCCAATTTTTACTGTTATGATTTTTTTTACCACTTTTTCACCTTCGCGCCTGAGAACAAAAATTTGAAAACGAATCAGTCGCCGGAAAAAATTAATAAAAACGACGTCGTTAATTCGTAGGAAAATATGTCGCCGGAAAAAGAAGGACGTCGTTTCTTTCCGCAAGCGCAAAATCAGTCGCCGGAAAAATAGAGAACGGCGTCGTTTCTTGTGTAAGAAGAGAAAGACGACGAACCTGCAACGGTGTCGTTTTGCCAGAGAGAGAAAATGCACTTGATCCGATCTTTCTCACGTTCACGATCCCAACGCCACCTCTCCAATGATAATAATAAAAATCTTCTCAATTACGCTAAACAAGAATTCCTTTTGCAAATGATTAAAATCTTTATTAATTAATTAATCAAATGAATACTCCACTAGCATTGGATCTTGCGGTGTTTAAATTAACACAAAAAAAAAAAAACGAATCGCGGCAACTTACCGGCGGCGATTGGGCGGCGGAAGTGTCGTGGACGGCGGAGAAGGCGGTGGTGGAACTAAAGCAAGGCGGCGTAAAGTAGTGACACAGAGAAAAGAGAGTTTGTTAACTTGTTGCGGTTGGTTATATAAATAGTAAATGAAGTATAAACTTTTATTTATAGTAATGATTAAGAACTTCAATTTGGAAATAAATCCTTCTTTTTGTTTATTTTATTATTTTTGGGGGATAACAAATGCATCTAGTTTTCTTATTTTTATTTTTAAAAAATATTGGGTAGTAAAATCCTTCTGATTTTTTCTTTTTGATTTTCTTGCCATTTGAAAATGTCAATTGTAACCAAAACGGTTTTAGTTGAGATTTGTTACTTTAATCATCAGGTTTGTTTCCTTGTTTTGTAGTTATTTTGAATGTTTGGCTTGCTGGGCTTCCTTAGCTTAGCCCTTGCTCTATTATCGAACCGTTTATATTCTTTTCGACCGTAAAATTCCGTGTTATTAATACGTAGTTATATTACTACAAAACGACAATATAACCAAACTCATTACATTCGATCTTAACTAACTATTTTTTAAGTTGAAAATAATGTAGAGAGTTTGTTCTAGAATAGAACTTGGTGCTTTATGAGCTTGTTTAGTTTGTTAGATCGTCTGGTACAAAAATTCTAGAATAACCGCCGGTCACCGCCGGTTACATTAAAATATTAGATTGTGACCATTCATTTTGTAATAAGTGATCTACACCGTTAAAGTACGTTAACCATGGTTAAATAGTTTTGATATGATACACCCTCACCATACCTGATTACACCCCTAATATGTTATTATTGAGTAATAATATATATGACACCCATTTTCACCCACTTCGCAACCATGCTCCGCCCACTTCACAACCATGCTCCGCCCACTTCACGACCATGCTCCGCCCTTCCCCGCCGCCCCCCTCTGCCTCCCTCCTCATCGGACCCCTCCGGTGAAGACACCCCTCGTCTGAGCCCCAGTCAACCCTCCACGCAATCGCCGATCTCGACGCCACTCATCCTCCGCCGTACTCACCACTCTTCTTTGTCGATGCACGCTACTTTTTTTGCCAATTCCATTTTCGCCTATTTGCTGAAGAATGGCGATAGGCCGGTAGCGCGTGAGAGGACGGAGGCTGGCGGATTGTAATCGACGGCCGCCAAAGGTTGAAGATTGGGTTTTTTTTTTAAATTGTATACAGTAATTGGATATAATGTTAAGTATTCTACATACTAACAGAAAGAAAGAGTCAGAGTAAGTGGATTTTGTTGCTCTAATTATGTTACCTATTTACATAGGTTATGGATTCGAGTCCCTTTGTTGTTATTTTTTTTTAACATTTTTAATTTATTTATTTTGAAATGAGAAGAGTTTTAATTATTTTGTGGCTAATAATTTACACTTTTCATTTATTTTGTTAAATTTTATATACTAAATTATTGTAGCAAAGTAAAACGAAAAAAGAATAGAAAACCAAAAAAAAAAACCATAAAAGAATAGAAAACGGAAAAAAAAAAAAAACGAAAAAAGGAAAAAGAATATAAAACGAAAAAAGGAAACAGAATATATTTTGAATGAAAAAAAAATAAGTTTAGAAATTACAATTATGAAGTCTTGAACCTTGGTGGTTTGAGTCAAACTATAATTCTAACCCAATAAAGCCAATGTAATATGTTGATTGATAACTAGGAACAAATATATGTGTATTAATTTTTAATTTTAACCATGGTTAAAATTATTGTGACCGGCGCTAACCGGCGGTTATTCTAGAATCACTCTCGTTTGGTACGCCTTGGAACGATCCTCGTGAGTTTTAGATTATACAGGATTGGAAATGTATGGAAAGTTCCCAAACTTAATTTAGACGATAATAAATAATGGATTGGATTGGGTTGATGATTAGGCGGGGGACACACGGAAATCTTAAATTTTGGTATAAAAAAACCGCCTTATGAAGTCATTATTTACATATCAATTTAGCGAGTAATTCTAACGTCCTTGACAAGTACCGCAAAACACCATAAGAGTCATCATCTCAACCGTCCATAATGTTAAAATTAAAATCAATCTACACCCTCCATTATTTTTATTGAGGTATATATTATAAATTATATTGTAAATAACCAAAAACATAGAAAAAATTAGTTAATTAAATTTATTTAATCTTTTATGCTTATGTATACATTGTACATACTATATCTAATATAATTTAATAATTTTTTCCTTTAAAAAAAATTATTAAGTTATTTAAAAATGATTTATTATGGTGTTTTGCTGTACTTGTCGAGCACCCTGGAACCTCAACAATTTAGCTAATATATTAACAAGTTCATTAGAGGTCTTGAAGAAAATTTGAATTCCAAAATCAAACCAACACATTTTTTTGTTAGTCACTTGGTTAACCAAACTTGTTTATAATATATAAACCCGGTTCCAATACTCGAACTATTTGTATTAATTAATTACAAACATGTCCCATAATGGTGCACAAATTAGAAATTTTGTTAAAGAAAGAAAACCCAAATTTCCATGGCTAAAAAAAAAATGAAGCCTATTCTCACATACATCAATACATTTTAAAATCAGTTCATAGTACAGTAGTATGTAACTATGTACTCAGTCAAGTGATCATTATTCTTAATTGTACGTGCTGAGGCATGAACCGGTGGGTTTTCAACGGAGAATATTAAGACACATGAGAGGATATCCTTAGACCTTAGTCATATCAATAATGGCAACATTCTTTCTCTATAACTCCGGTCCAAAAGCATACTTTATATAGTACGTTCTTCGTTATTTAACATGGTCATTCGAGTCACACGTACTTGTATAGTTGTATAGATCAGACAAAACTTAGAATATACTTTTGCGGCACATGTTGGTCCATGGTGCATATATTTTTTTTTTGTACGTGGGAGCAATTAATGCTGCAGAAATTGAGATGCGGGAATTTGAACGCAGGAATAGCCCACAGCCAGGTTGATCTCACCGCTCTCATCGCTGACCAACCTTCATCCCCCATGATGCACATATTTGATTCACGGAAAGAAATTAATATAACTCATTAGTTGAAACCATTCATTAAATTCACTAGATTGTACGAGTCGTTATAGAAATTGAGAAGTTGTCCACTATTATTGACATTAAAATTGATAGATTTCATGACTTATGTAGTGATTGCTGGTAGAAGTTTTTGTCTATGGACGTGGTGATCGATTCTGACTTCGTAATTCAGTAAGTACATGCTCGATATGATCAATCTTTCTCACCTCCCAATGAGGAGAATTGTAGTGAGTGAAATGATCGGCGTACGTGTAACAAAAAAAGTTCAATATGGGATTTAAATTACGATGTAAAGCGTCGTCATTGTTAAAATAACGTCAAAGAAGTGACCATGTGATAATATAACCTAACAAACGAATACTCCAAAAGTCACCTGGCATGCCCATAGCGAAATCCATTAGTTTAGTTTCACATCATCAGCCTACGCTCATCCCAGTTAATTTAGGGCCCGTTCGGTATCACTGCCGTTTTCAGTTTTTGAATTTTTTGTGTAAAAAATTTAATTAAATAAGTTAAAAAATTAACTTTAAATTGCTTGGTTCTATAATAGTCGTATAGAAAATGAAAACTGACAATTGAAAACTGAAAACCACTATTTCTGGTTTTCAAAAACAGGACTTTCGTTTTTAAAAAAACTGAAAACAGAAAACTGAAAACGATAGCAAGCAGGCCCTTAAGTAATACAATCGTTTGAGCTGCCTTTTCGAACTTTGAAAACATTTCAACTTCTTCTAAATCCCATAAATTTCATTATTTATATCATAATTATTCATCCTAATATTGATACTAAATTTTTATGTCTCTTGGTTGTTCGGCTGCCAATTTATCAGTTATATGTTAGGTTGAGAGACTATATATAACTTGGTTGTTTGTTTGATTTTAGAGAGAAAAATATCCATGAAACACGTATACGACATGTTGAAGCGAAAACGAATTTAGGCTAGCTAGAAATTAAAATTAGATATTTGAATAGTGGTGTATAGATTGCCTTTGACAGCATAAAGTCATATGCATAACAATAGTAATTTACCAAAGTCATATGCGGCGGCGCAGAGTGGATCTTTTGTCGCAATTTGTGTCCCATTTGGTGTGTCACGCCCATTTGGTGTGCCACGACAATGGGAAATAAGGATTTCGCAAAACTTACCATTAAAAATAATCTGTAATAGAATTATATTTTGAAATCCTTACCTCTTATTGGTGTGGCATATGGAATGAGACAAAAAGTGGGATAGAAGATCCACTCTGGCGGCGGATGTGGGTTTTGTTGTTTATCTGAACCTTTTGTTGTAACTTATTTTCCGTTTGTCTAAGTTTGTGTTGGGTTAGAGGAGAAGTAGAAGTATGCTGGGAGCAGGAGAGAGAAAGTAGAGAGAAAGATGGTGAGGGGCAATGCTGGAAAAATTATGGCATAAATGAGGCAATATCAAGTATATCTGGGGCGACATATAGCGTTCCGCTTTGATACCGAGGGCCACCAGACAGTGACAAAATTACAACTGCTACAAGTGTTATTGCTTGAATATATATGCTGATTTCGTTCCCACTAATAATACTTGATATTTCTCCCAAGAACCTTGTAAAGGTTATCCCTTGACTTTTGCACTACTATATGAAGGAAGGTACGTAGTCGACAAAGGTCGACTGTCAGCAAAGATTTTGGACTGCCTTTTTTCACTTGTCGTCTGTTTCCATATACTCGTATCATTGTTCTCGATTTTTTAGCATGTCATATGTTGTTCACATTCGTACGTATGTATTTGAATTAGTATATCCAATCTCTATAAACTTGATGAATCGCGTCAAGCTATTATTACTATTCAATTTATTTGGTTGTAATCACTAATCTACAAGGTGGTCATTTACTTTTGACATTATGTGGAGAAATTAAAATCATAATCGGAATATTACATCAAATTTCTTGTAAATTTCTTATTTATGTTCAGTAGTATTTGACATTGTTGGTTACGTGAAACTTTTCGAGCACTCTAGCAAGTGGACTTTCTAATCCAAAAATGCGCATAAAATTTTCATGGATTTGCGAATTGGCGTACGCAGGATTTGGTCTCCTCGTCCCAACAATAAATTAATATATTTTTTATTCAAATTAGTAGTCATTTAAAACTAATAACTAACCAACTAATCTTGTATCAAATAATGATAATGGTGTTAGCTAGCTTAGGGTTCCTTCATGGGTCAAAACCATGCAACATAAGCAGGAGATTATTATGCATGTACTCATGCATTTATGATTTATATGTCACTACTCACGAGCAATTCAAAATAATTTGGTTGCTGATACGATTGCGATAATGAAGCGGGTAGCTAAGTCATTTTGGCTATCGTTTTAAAGTCACAACTCACACCACCGAAAGTCAAATATTTATGTCATTTTTAATGAAATTAATTACTCCGTAAAATTTATCAGTAAAAAAAACATCGCGGAATTTTCTAATTATTGGAATATATATGTGTTATATTATAAGAGATGTCTCCATCAAAATGAGAAAAAGAATTGCTTCTAGGTTTGCCTACATTCTATTATTCCATAATTTCATATATAAATTAGTCCATATGAGGTGGGTTCATGTCCCTAATAAGTTGGACATATGAAATTTAATTAAGAACTAGGCAAGACTAAATTTAGGCAAAATCTTACCAAATAACTATATGCATGCGTATGCTAAGCAAAAAGGTGCAAGAAAATTGCAGGCGATCACACGAATCAATTATGTGTGTAGTTGACATTTTCCTGATTGGTCGTGCGTGCGTGTGTCGCTTATCAATCAAATTAAAGAGGATATATATTGTGTGTCACATAATTTCATTAATTTTTTGCGTCGCTTATATGTATTGATTTGACTACTTTGCGGTATGATTAGCCGAAGAGCTAGCATCTCTATATATTGCTCTTATGGGAAGGTTTTCCCGAGATCGAAAACCTGATCCCTGCTGTAATATATCGAATTATCGATATAGGTGCGACTTATAAATAGAAGTGAAAGGCTTTGATGTATAAGGAGTAATTTGTTTGATATGTAAGAGTAGTTAATGTTGCGGGTTTATATTATGTTTGATGTACTGTATTATAATGATATACACAACTACACAAATATGAGTGACATTTTTGTGGTTATGTCTAAGTGTTTTACAACTATAAACACGAATTTGTCTTCTCCATTTACGCCAAATAAATAATCAAATTGTAACTCATCATATATGCTTATTAAAGTATACTCTTAATATATTTACATGTATATGTCATTTCCAAATATAACTTTATTACTCACTGCAGAGTGACAAACAGATAAGTTGCACATTTTAATATGAGAAAGACACGCATGAACTAGCTAGCTAGGTCTAAAATTCAAAGCAAAACGTGGACACAATACTAATTAACACCACCGAGTTTTGTTGAGATGATCCAAAAATAATTAGGGTCATTGAAGTCCCTATTAAATTGTTATTAAGAATATCCTAATGAATTAGAAATGAAGTTAGAGATTTATTGTTAGGGGTTACGGAATATCAATAGTCTTGGAATTAGTCCTATATAAAGGGCTTTAGATTTAATGAGATTTTTGAGAAAGTTTTATAAGAAAAATTTATCAAAGAAACTTCTCCATGGTTTACTCTCCCTCTATCTCTCAATTATTCCCAACATAGTGGTATCAGAGCTCTTGAGTTGAGAGGGTAGGCATGGCGGCCACCTCCACTCAAGTAGCCAGGTTCGATTCCAATTTTCAAATGGGGCGAACAAAAAATTCCTCTGTTATTATCAAATTTTGAGAGTGAGTGAAAGTTTACAAAAAGAAATCAAGAGGTTAGAGAGGTTGAGAGTAAATCATTTTTATCCGAAAAAAAAAAGGAAAAAATTGTGTGTGATTTGTGAGTGGTAATCAGGCGACAAAATGCCTTGAGAAAAAAAAAATTTATGTGATGAAGTGCTCCAAGTAAGGGCGTGGTACGTACATAGCCTTGGTCTTCACAATCACGTACGTAGCCTTGGCGAGAATGCCGAATTGGAGAAGTGGCAAAAGGCAAAGCAGGCCTTTGCGTGTAATTGGTGCGTGGATGAAGCAAGTTACGAATTTTATGGAGTGAAAGGCTCCTTGAGTCTCAAAAAAGAGACGTTGAAGGTTTGGGTGTGGAGCCCAAATATGTCGGGTCAAAGTACCGATGACAATGAGGTTGCGGAAATGCCACAAATTTGAAGGTAGTTTGCTCATCTTTTGAAACGCACCATGGAGAGCAGAGAGACGTGCTCTATTATTGATATTGCGGAGAAAAGTGCTCCGGCAATTTGACATTGGTGAGAAGTGCACTATAAATTGAAGGGTTAGAGAGAAGTGCTCTAACGTTGTTGGAGATCGCTCCAATATGTGGTCGGTGATTATGTGCATCGACAAGGTATGGTAATGAGAAGTGCATCACATGGTGAAGACAAGGGCTTCACAAGGTTTTAAGGAGAAATGCTCCTTTAATTGAAGAAGTTGGGTATACAAAACCCGATCAAGATCCAAAGGCGAGGTCAAGATTCAAGAGTCAAAAAAATTGCAAGGAATGCAAGACTTGCGAAGGTGTGTTCATCCTAGAGGGATGATCGAAAATTGATGTGTACGAGAACTAAGAGGTCTCGTAGGTTCGTTGCGAAAAAGATGTAACGGTGATGCGTTCGGTTTAACGTGTGAACGACGAAGATTTTACTCCTACGATTTTCGGATCAAGGGGGTGTGTTGAAATGATCCAAAAATAATTAGGGTCATTGAAGTCCCTATTAAATTGTTATTAAGAATATCCTAATGAATTAGAAATTAAGTTAGAGATTTATTGTTAGGGGTTACGGAATATCAATAGTCTTGGAATTAGTCCTATATAAAGGGCTTTAGATTTAATGAGATTTTTGAGAAAGTTTTAGAAGAAAAATTTATCAAAGAAACTTCTCCATAGTTTACTCTCCCTCTATCTCTCAATTATTCCCAACAAGTTTTGCTTTCATCATAACTACGGGTATGTCGTTACCTTACCTTGCATTGGCATATATATATTTCCTTCTTGACAAAATCATCATCATTTCTTTATATTCTTTTTGTTTACGTAATATTTTCAGTCTCTTTACCAAAAGACATTCGTAATAAACCCAGGCCAACTAGTCCAACTTTCCAACCAATTGACTAAAGTAATTAAAAGAAAAATAGAACAAAAAGTTTGATAGCAACATCATCTCAATTCAATAACCTCAGATCAACTAAATCACAAAATATTTGTAATTCAATGCACATATACATCATTTGTCTTGTTGGTCAAATGAATTTTAGCTTTATACTTACCACAATGCATGTTACCAAATCAAGTAAATGATTTCCTCTTAAAACAATGGCTGGTAAACAATTTTTTAGACTTAAAATATGACCACTTTTTTTTTGTTAGACATCTTTGTCTTTGAATTCAGTGACCAGAAAGAAATTTGGTAAAATTAATGTTAATTAGTCGCTGCTTTAACATGTCATGCTCATACATGCAGTGATGCACACATATATCAAATCAAACCAACGTCGTCGGCAATGTTGTAAGTATGCGGCGGATACGTCGACAATGGACCAAAAAGTTCTAATACTCCCTCAATTTTATTCGTTTCTTTACGTCGGGTCGGGTTTTGTGAGGGGAACCCAAACCTAACGTAAACAAATAAATGAAATTGATGCAGTATTAGATCATACAATTTTTTTTTTCTCGTAGATTTTTCTTTGTTTAGGTAAAAACTAAAAACTCATGCTGCTTAAAGATTTGATGCACAATGAAGATTCTAACTACTATCCTTGTCGCGTCATATGAAAGTCGAGCTATGCTTGAGCGCGAATTGTAATTTCCACTTCATCTCGTGTTCTTACATATCCCCGTATCCTCGTGTCCTCATCTTACACTATATATTAAAACCTGTGTTAGAGGCAACGACCACGTTCACCGGCTTCAGTTAGGCCATCAACCATGTCACGTGACACGTCTTTTTAATTTTCACTTAAAAATTCATTGAAAATGTATTTTATGGTAAAGAGTATAGATGGACATTTCATCTTTGGCAATAAATAAGTGACTTCTTTTATATAAAAAAAAGTTTCAATGTTTTTTTATTATAAAAAATCAGTATTTACTATTAATTGATTTCATCTTTAAATTACCATATTATTTGATACCTTCCTTATTACTTATTTGAACTGAAATCACATCATCTATAATGGAAATGAAAGTTTTATAAGTTATAATATTAATTGATATAAGTATTTGTTCACAAAGAAATAAAATGATAAAATTTATTTCAGGCGTAGCCCGCGTAGTAAACTAGTATATATTAAAAGTTGTGTTAGAGACAACAACCACGTTTACCGGCTTCAGTTAGGCTATATGCCATGCCACGTGGCATGTCTCTTTAATTTTCACTTAAAAAATTCATTGAAAATGTTTTTTTATGGTAAAGAGTATAAATGGACATTCCATCCATGATTATATATGAGTGACGTTTTCCATATCAAAAAATTCACATCATCTATATTGAAAGTGAAAGTTTTATAAATGATAAAATTTATTGATAAAATAATTTGTTCACAAAGGAATAAAATGATAAAATTTATTTCGGGCGTAGCCTTACTTTAAGATGTCTTTTATGGTAAAGAGTATAGATGGACATTCCATCTATGATTATATATAAGCGACATTTTCCATATAAAAAATTTCACAATATTTTTGTATAAAATAAGTCATATATTACCTAAAAATCCATAATAATTTACAAGAAATTGGTGGGGAGGTGAGATACAATCTGAGCCCCCACACCCTTTGCTATGGAAAAACCAAATTAGTAAAAATAAAAGTTGCAGCCCGCGCCCCGATATCCTGCGTCCTGGAGAACTGCTGGATCCGCTTTAGCAGAGCAACAACTGAAGGCTCCAAATCCCCCAAAGAGGAGAAAGAGAAGGGGAGGAAGCCATAACCCAAAGCAGCGCACCTAACCTCATACTTAGCACGCTTACGATTGGCCGAATCTAATTGATTTTATCTTTTCCTTATTATTTTGTACCTTCCTTAATCTAATACTATATATTAAAACCTGAAACCAAGTCTTTTCTAGAACGACACTTGACATTTATTAATTGGATAGAACATAAAAATAGCATTATATATAATTATCGGTTAAGATATGGTAATAAATTATTATTGAGTAGTATAATATAGCTAATTTATGGAAAATAATTATTAAGGTAATTTATTTGAACAAATATAAGTGTAACTAATTTATGGAATATAAGCCAACATTTTTCTTATAGAGTGAGTATAAACAATATAAATATATAGCCCGGGCTTGGCACGGGCATGCAGACTAGTACTTATTTGAACTTAAATCACATCATCTATATTAAAAGTGAGTTTTATAAATGATAATATTTATTTATATAAAATATTAATTCACGAAGAAACCAAATGATAAAATTTATTTTGGGCGTAACCCGAATAGTAAACTAGTAAAACAAATAAAAAAAAAAAAAAGTATCGCTTACGTATCCTCATATCCACCACCCCCGGCATCAATCGTGTTGTGGATTGAATTTGACGCAAATACAAAGCCCAATATATTAAATCAAAGTTCGGCCCAATATTTATTGGACCATCAAAATTTTCAAACCCTGGTTAAACCCTAACACACCATTTCCCCAAATCAAAACAACCTCCGGAATCCGGTGTCGTGAGAAACAAACAAAAAAATGAACCAAATGTGGCGGACCACCGTGGACAGACTGAGACACACGGCGGCGTTATCAAGAAGCTACCACACGATCCAGGCCGTGCCACGAGAAGTATCGGGCCCCCGAACCTCAGCCCGTGATCGGGCCCAGGGACGCATCCCGGCCGTCGTTTTCACTCATCCGTCATCCTCAACAAAGCAGCTGCTGACGACGGAGAGAAAGCAGATTCAGTCGTTGATCAAGTCTGTGGGGCCCGACTTGTTCTGTTCAACCACCTTCAAGCTTCAAGTTCGGGCCGGGTCCGGGTCTTCCGTCCTTCTTAATTCCGGAAATGTCCTTCCGGTTAAGGTTATTCTTCTCATTTTCTTACTACTTATAGTAAATATACCTGAAATTGTGATTTAGGGTATTTTTAATGTTATTTGAGATGGATGTTGTATAGTTAATCATCTGTTAATGTGTATATTAAGGTGGAAATTACTCAGATTTTCTGAGTTGTGTTGGTATGGAGTCTATGGATAGTTAAGATTGTTATATTGCGAGTATATTAGAAGCTTGTAGGACAAGTTATTAGTATGATTGTATGAGGGATAATGTTGAGAACAGATGGGATTTGATTGGAATGTTATTGTTTTGACACCTTGTGAATTTGTGATTAGTTGCATAGAGACGCGGTGACCGGAAAGGTGCTGAATTTGGTGTTTGCGTGGGCGGACGAGGGGTCCAAGTTAGAGCTTGATGTGCCTGTTGTTATCAAGGGTCAAGATTCTTGCCCTGGCCTTCAGAAAGGTTAGTGTTTTTTCGGCCTTGTTCCGAAAACGTTGAATCCGTTGCACATTTTGCAAGATGCTGTAATTATTTTGTTTCTTTGGGTATTGGCTCGTGGATTGTGATTGGGATTTGTGAATTGTTATGTGGTTGTCGTGTTTCAGACAAGCATTGGGTGTATGATATAGCTTAGGGGTTTGGTTGCGATCATAACCTAACCTCGGTTTGGGATTAATTATTAAGAGCTAATCAAGTTGATCTTTAGAAAAATAGGAAGGATTGGTCTTAGGAGTCACTTTGTTCAACTTATTACAAGCCTGAATTGAATAAAGGATGAATATGATGTACCAATGGAGAGTTAAGTTAAGTTACGTTTGTGTTGCTACATACTCCCTCCGTTCGCCTTTAAACTTCATAGGGCGGACGGACACGCATTTTAAGGTGGGTGTACACACTTTTTGGCTAATCTAAGTTCCAAAAAAATTGCATGGCGGGTTAGATCAATATTTTATCTAACCGGTCATGCAATTTTTTTAGAACTTCGATTAGCAGATTAACGTGTACACCCACCTTAAGAACCGTGTCCGTTGACCCTATGAAGTTTAAAGGCAAATGGAGAGAGTACTTTCAGAAGATGAAACATAATGCATTTTTTGAGAAGAGTTTGGTGTACTTCAATGGTTCAGAAAATGTGTATGAATGGAGATGGCACCGAATTTGTAATGTTCACTTAGAGCCCATTAGAGGTATAGTTTCCAAAGTAATCACAGTTAATGTGTTCAACTCTTTCGTTTCTATCAGAAATCTGCTTTCTATACAAAGTTGGGCTTACTTTACTAGAAAGAGTTTCCACCTCGACTACCTCTCTCCTATATTAACATTATTGTCCACTTACTCTTGCTGACCTGCTGAGAGTAGTTTAAAGAGTCTATCTTTCATTGTCTTTTTCTTCCTCAACTAGCACATTTGTCAATCATCACACAACACCATAGCCGTAGCTTGAATTCAGCACCCTTTTTGCAAGTTTATGCAACTTTTTAGAAGAATACTCTAATAAATTTGGCGCCAGAGTTGACATTTGAAATAGGAACAGGAGTTGCATGGAGTCTATTTACATGGGAAGCTAATAATTGCAAATTTTCCGTTTGAGGGATGTTGTTTGGGTCTACGACAACAGCAAAGCCTTAGTTCCAAAAAAAATTGGTGTCGCATGTTGTTTGGGTCTATGGGAGTGAAATAGAATGGAAATAGGGAGATTTTGTTGCTGAATCGTATATTCATTATGATAATGAGTGGGATTTGGACTATCGTTTAAAGTTGAACATTTTTATTACCAGCTTGTTTAAGTGACAGACCTATTTTTTGGGGGAAGGAAAAACAGATCTACCGACTTTTTTTTTTTTTTTTTTTTTTTTTTTTTTTTTTGTTGACGGCAAACGAGTTGTTATATGGTGACCACTATAGATCTATCACAATTTTCCTCCTTTAGCTGGTGCTTGAGACGAGCAGACACCCATAAGGGCTGTTTTGTATCATAACGATGATGTTTCTTATAGCAAGCATCAATTTGTTGGAATACTGATAGGATAAACTAGAGTTTATGTCTTAATTGTTCTGCTTCTTTTTTCGTAGTCTCTTTTGGATTTAAATTAGGTTTCTCTTGTGCAAAAACAGGGGGGCAGTTGTATACAGTAAGAACAAGCTTGAAATATCTTTGCCCAGCAGAGTCAATCCCACAAAAGATTGAGGTGGACATAAGCAATCTAGACATTGGGGATCGAATCTTATTGAAGGATATTCAAGTTGATCCGTCATTGACGCTATTGAGTAGGAATGACACAAAACCCATCTGCAAAATTGTAGCTTTAGAAGCGGAGAAGGTGAAACCTCTTGAAGCTTGAGATCTGTCTGTCAACTGTCAAGGGCACTTTCCACAAGTCTTTGTGAGTATGGTTAATGATGATTGATGAAAGCAGCTTAGAATTTACAAGGATAAGCTATCTTCCATACTCCCAACAAGAGTAGAAAAGATTTATGGAGATGGCTGCACATAAGTCGCTGTAGTCTGAATCTGTGGACTGGACACTTTCGAGCTAATGGTACTAGACTATGGGTGAGCTTTATACAGTATATTCTATAAAGACGTTGAAAGCTGTAATATGGCCGATCTTTTGTAGTTGTCCAACCGAGGTACCACTCCCAACTCTTTGTCAAGCTCTTTCGTCATTTTGTCTCTGATGTTTCTCTGTCAAGATTTTACGAAGGCAGAGGGTAACTGTCGATGACTTTGCTTTATTCCTCTGCCCATCTTAGCTAAAAGTTACAAAATAATGCCCGTCTTTGATTTCTCAAGCCTTTCTGTTAATCATTGCCCATTATTTCTTAGTAATCACTCATTCGTTTTACCAATTTTAGATCACAATTTACTTTCTTTCATGGGTTTTACTTTGGATACTCCTGTTATGGTCTAAACTTCAATGATACAATGTGTCTCTTTTGAGTAAAGTTTGGGATATTGTCGATATGGTCTTTCTGTTGGTTTTGATCTAAATTGGTCTTCTGTAAAACTTCTGGAAGTGACCCTGAAATACCCCCCTGGCAAACATGTGTTTTACGTGATTCGAAGTCGTCACTCTTACTGCATTATCTCAGACCCTCTTCTCAGGTTGTACTAGTTCCTATGTTTTACCAAACTAAGCCTGTCCAATACACAGGCTAAGACTCTTAACCTTTACTTTCATCGTTTCTTCCAATTTGTTACGTTTGATATGGACTCCTTTCGTATATTCAAACCAATGGTAACGCGTTTGATGAATCGGAGATCACAAGTACATGTGCTTCTAACCTCCATTGGCATTAGGAAGACTAAAAATGAGTGGATGTGCAAGTTCAGGACCAAGGTTTACATGGAAGTCTTGTGGGATATGTGTGGAAATTCCCATCTTGCGTTTACTAATAACAGATTGACCTTATACGAAATTTGAGGTTTATAATTTTTCATTTGGTCTCACGTTAGAATGAAACCTCCAACTATTTGTTAATTAGAGAAAGAATATCAAATAAAGCATACCGAGATTAGCCCATTATTGTGGGTTGTACACTTGTACCTAGAGAACTCGTAATTACCGTTCTCGAAATAGTCGTATGTGGTGTGTAATTATATTCTAGTGTTTCATAGCTGCTTGAGCCCATCTTTATTGGGGGTCTTAAAATGAGTTTCAAAGAAGTTGTTTAGGAAAATTCTATAGAAGAAAATACAACTTAAACGAGTTTATTGATGGCGAGAAATATATATATGTATAATATTTGTTGTTTTGCTATCGTTGTCGCACCTTTTGTGGTTGCTGTAGACCTCCATTTTTTATTATATTTTGTGGAGGAAACAATTCCCATTTTTGTTTGCTTGTCGCTCTACAAAGGGAGTGAAATTAGATGGACTTGACTTTGTATTTTGTCCATTTGGCAATGAATATTAGTCAAACTCAATGGCCCATTAAATGCTTGACAAAGTCTAATCTAGCGTGAAAGGGAAGACAACACCCCTGTGTTCATCATTATCGTTTGATTCGTTTCTCTTGGTTTGAAATTGACATATCACAAGTCAAAACTATCTCACTTCACTTCTTGTCAACTGCCTTCATAACTAACAACGTTAATTTAGTCCGTTACCCATTGCTCCCCATTTCACACGCAGGTCGACAATCGTAGAATGCGTAGAATGTGTATATGTATTTATACACAATTTGAGCTCCAGACGAAAATTGCAGTCGTTAAATTATTCTCACAGACTACCGTCCACCACGACGTGGTAGTGATATCCACGGACCGCATATACTCGAGTTCAAATCAACTCACCACCAACTCGATCTCTATAACTCTTACTTTTAGGCGTATAAGTTGTTTATTGCATGGGATTGTCGTCGCAATTTTGATTGTTTTCAATTTTAGTTTTTTTGACCCTAAAAATCTCAAATATATTGTGAAATTAAAGTAAAATAAAAGGTGAATCACCGAAATTTCTATATTTTTTGACCGGATATACTCGTATTATCGTATGTACGGAGTAGAGTAACAACTCGAAAAATCTTGTATTAATACACATTGTATATTTCCAAGTATTTTCAGGTGGAGAAAAAACAAATCAGTTGGCGTACCAACTGGACTAGATAAAGTTGTCGGTCCCCCTGGAAATTTTTTGCTGTTTACCCGCGTAGTTTGTCCTGGAAATAAAACCCAGCGAAACTTCTCCTACAATCTTTGAACATTCTCCGACTTTATTTTCTCTCTCTCTCCTCAAAAACTATTGTGGAATCGTCATGATTTCTTCTTCTAATTCTTCTTTTAATCATCATTCATCATCATCATAATAAAGATGCAATGTAGACATAATCATAGTAATAGTAATTAGTTAATTAATTACTATATAATTATTTATCTGACAAATGATTCCGAAATCAAAGTTACTATGACAATGTTTTTACCTCGATTGTCGCCGCCGTCGTCGTCGTCATCACCACCGCCGTCGTCGTCATCTCAACGGCGACTGACTAGAGCTAAGCAACTCCGTCACCTCCGTGACTGCGACGTTAAGGACTTGGAATTCTTTCTCAACTCACCCGTCAGCCACCGTGAAGGGGAAGGTGACGTGAACGTTACGGTGGCGGATGTTTGTTCTCCTCCTCCTCCGCCGCCGCCGCCGCCGCCTCCACCGTCTCAGCCTCTTCCGCTGCCTGATTTGTCGGCGCTTTTTTCGAGTGCTGATAAAGTTGTTAGGGAGAAACGGAAGTCGAAATTGAAGCCGGCGAAAGCGAAGGCTGATAGCTTTCGCCTCCCTTCGCCCACCGGAGTTTCTAAGGAGAGACATAGAGAAAGAGTGCTCGATAAGCTACCTGGCACCGCGTGGTAATTTCTCTCCTCTCTATTGCTTGCCATTTTCGCTTTTTTTTTTTCCAATTCATTGTTGGTTTGATTTTTTTTTAATTAAACTTCATTTTGGTTTGATATAATTTTTCATGAATTTGGTTTGATATGATAATGTTTAATTAAATGTACTCGTGAGATTCGTTTATTTACGTTTCATTTGAATACGCGATTGAGCGCGATTTCCAAGATATATTGTTAGGGAATACGAGATATGCTAAACACCGCGCGTTATGCATTCTATATGCACACATCCTCAACCTGGACACGTAATAATTTTACTCTCTTTAGTTCTGAATGATCTTCCTATTTCCTTTTTAAGTCGGTTCTAAATGATTTTCTACCTTCCTTATTTGTAATATCTTTTGTGGTGACCCACCAACTTTTATTTTCCACCGCATCTTACTTCCTACAAAAAAAATTCGTTCTATTTTATTGTTGAACATCAAATAGAACAGGAAGGAGTAGAAAATTTCTGACTGTCAAGAAACTACTCGGTAGTTTGATCATTTGAACTGTCATGTTTATTTTTGTTAGTGTGACAAATCTGAAATTTGTGATGAATTTCTATCAGCAAAATGTAATAATGTGACTGTATATGACAGTTGTATGTGTAACCTGTTGATGTGGTAGCAGGAAGAGTAAGGAGGAATATCAAGATGGTAGGCGGAGTATTGATGATACTCGACCAAGGGTTGATGCTCTGCATAGGAGAGTTCAACGTGCAGAAACATGGTCGTCAAGGAATGTAGAGCAGAAGATTGGAGGGGCGGCAGACCAAGTAAAAAACAACTTGCACGTAGACATAACCTTTAGAAGCGCGCCACCAAGTGCTAACACTAGTCCCATGGTTAGTCCACAAAGAATAATGCTAAATGGGGATATGTTTTCCTCAAATCACGAGGATCCTACCCGTTGGCCTGAAACAACCACGCGTTTAGGTTTCCCACACACCATTAAGGGAGAGGGCAATATGGTTAGTCTTCAAATTACACCAGGGAAGGGGTTCAAACCATCCCGAAAAAGCACCAGTGGACCTGCATCTCCGAGGGATCCTAAGTTGCATATCGAGCTCTCTTCCTCTTATAAGGACAATGCTTTAGTGAATGTTCATCCATTACCTCTTCCACCCACGACTGCTTTGTTTTCTCAGGCATCTTCTCTTCCTCAAGTCACCAAAAGGCCTAAAAATTCGCCAGTGAAAAATCAGTGGACTAAGGGGAAGCCTATTGGGCGTGGGACTTTTGGAACTGTTTATGTTGCTACTAATCGGTGAGTACACTTTGTCGATTTTGTGCTCCTAGTTTCATACTTTCGTATGCTTCTAAATCGTTAGGAAACTCATACTGGTACTGTCTAACAGAGAAACAGGAGCATTGTGTGCCATGAAAGAAGTGGAGTTGTGTTTTGATGATGCCAAGTCTACAGAGTGCATGAGACAACTTGAACAGGTAAATTTTGAATCTTTCTCGATCAAATTCTTATTTGGAAAACGACTTCACTAATTTTTGAAGCCAGAATAATACAGAGCTGATTGGGTCTCCCATAATTTCAATCAGTTCCATCCAAACAAGGATGCCACTGGTTCCTGTATTGAGTTATTCATGCTGTATAGAGAGTTTGGCATGTTATGTTGTGCTGATGCGTATCTATCATTAGAACACACGGATTGCAGTGTCTTATCATTCTAATTGCTGACCCTGAAAAGCTAGCATTATGCACATAAGTTTGTCACCCCATTCCAACCTTTATCAACCTACCTTGTCAGGTCATTCAAAGCATATTAACTCGTTTAGATTATGCTGTGATATATCAGTTGCCTCCTGTTTACGTTTTTGTAGGGACTTTTAAGCTTTGATTGAATGATAACAATTCCTCAAAGCTTCGTTTGCGTCCAAATATGCATAGATCACCCTGTCTCGCTATAAAGTAGAGTGACTACATATTTCTGCACACTTTGTGCAGCTTTAAGTTGTGTTCTTTCAATTAGAATTGTCGGTTGACCTGATTTTTAGAATAAGGGAAGAACTGAATGTTATCTATAGTTCTTTACAAAAGCTATACATAGTCTAGTGATGTTAGTGATTGGAACATTGGTTTTCTATTCTAATCTTTTTGTTTTCCAGATTACTGATGTGTTACCAACATGCTGATAATAAGAGTACTTTTTGTTCTAATGACCACTTGGATTCAGAAAATTATCCTGTAATTAGTACGACTATTCGTCTGTTCTGCTTTGAAGGATTTGGTAACTGATAATTTGACCTTTTGTACAGGAGATCAAAGTCCTTAGCCATCTAAAGCATCCAAACATAGTGCAGTACTATGGTAGCGAGATAGTAAGTCATCCTAGAATGCATGATTCTCTGTTATAATTATGCAGTTGAAAAGTGTATTGACTTGTCGTGAATGTGATCAATGCACGCAGGAAGATGACAGGTTTTACATATATCTGGAGTATGTTTACCCAGGTTCCATCAATAAATATGTCCATGATCATTGTGGGGCTATCACAGAAGCAGTTGTTCGCAACTTCACACGTCATATTTGTTCGGGATTAGCTTACTTGCATGGTCGGAAGACTATACACAGGTACCACTTTAATTGATCCTCAGGTTATTCAAGAGTAGATAGTCCAAAGCTGCTTTGTTTTAGCTATGCTTCCTGGATTCCATCAATCTCAGTGCATTGTACATACAAAAAGTACCTTAGGTTTTGATTAAATCTTGAATACATTGTTTTTCTTTTGGACTAATTTAGGGACATTAAAGGCGCAAACTTACTTGTTGATTCATCTGGAGTTGTCAAGCTTGCAGACTTTGGAATGGCAAAACATGTAAGTTAATGGCGTTTTCCTCAGAATTTGTTCGCAAAGTAGCTTAGGTTTGCGTCACAACGTGTGACGTGCCTTTTGTTACTTGGCATAATTGATAGGAGTTGTAATTAGTATGAAGGTCCATTTTTATATATAATTGCTTTCTATGCACCTCTTATGCTTGTTGTGAGGGATCAGAGATTGCTGTTCTTATTCATGATTTTTTTTTTTTTTGGGTCAGCTTTCTGGGCAAGCAGCTGAACTTTCTCTGAAAGGGAGTCCATACTGGATGGCACCAGAGGTATGTAATGTTTATTCCTTCATTCTCGTGGTTTCTCACATATCTTTCTTGCTAAAACATGACTTTTTTCCCCCAGCTCATGCAATCAGTGCTGCAGAAAGATAATAACTCTGATTTGGCTTTGGCTGTTGATATCTGGAGTTTGGGTTGTACCATTATCGAGATGCTGACTGGGAAGCCTCCGTGGAGTGAATATGAAGGGGTACGCAATCCAAACTCATTTACTTTTTCTCCCTGCTATAGTTGACCCAGATCGAATTAACTGTCTGAGGAGGCTGCCTTCACACTGAAGTTTAATAGTAGCTTGTCCTACTGTTGATAATCTGAAATTTGGACACCTTTCAGACTTAACTGCTCAGAGATCGGTCAGATATCTCAAATTACCTAACTATGGTTAACTGGGAGTGGATTTAGCTTAAACGTAATCCTATATATGTCTAATGTACCTAAGGATTTATTTTTGCTTCTATTTTGTATTGTATGTCTTATACACTCATCTTGTAAGTAGCAGGGGCGTGTAGTACTTTCTCAGTTGCTTATAACTAAAGAATTGGTTTTACATATTTAAAAGGTTTCTTCATCTAATTAATGCAGGCTGCCGCAATGTTCAAGGTCTTGAAAGAATCCCCTCCTATCCCGGAAACTTTGTCACCTGAAGGAAAGGATTTCCTGAACTGTTGCTTTCGTCGAAACCCTGCAGACAGGCCTCCAGCTAGCAAGCTTCTGGAGCATCCATTTTTGAAGAACTCTCAGCAACTGGATGTCCTGACTTCCAGCCCAGCTCTAAATTTCACGGTAAATGCAAAAGGCAACTTCTTACGGCTTTAGTCTTGTTACATATTTGCTGATTTGTGGGAGTCTACTCCATGTAGAGATGTGCAATTAGCTTTTTTCTGCCACAATTGCTGCACCCCTAGATTATGAAGTTGATCCCTTGACCTCTGATCATCAGGATAAAGGACATAGTCCTCGAGAGCTACAGAATCACAAGGTTGATAAAATTCAAATGTCCCCCAGCAGATGGACAGCAAATGGAAAAGGCAGCATCAAGTAAGAGTTTCCTTCCGTAGTGAGTTAGTGACCTTGTGAACTCTGTTTCCTTCTCCCTGGTTATTCATTATGCTATCTTTTTGTTGATCTACAAACTTACGTGTTATTCGTGTTCCCCAGTGAGACAGGTCTGCTACCGAATCCTGAAACTTCTGATGTAACAATGGGCCATCGTCATTCACCAAGATCTATCCTCGAGCCTGTGTCAAGTCTATTCCCAAAGATTCTGGCTTCTCCAAACTTCTCAAACAATATGATATTAGGTGCTGAGAGGACTGTGTTTTCTCCTAAGCTGTGGACACATTAGCGGGTTTACTGTATGAAATGGCTAACAGTGACAGCATGCTGAATGTATATGATCAGGTGCAACTGCTGTATGTCCTCGACTTCATCTCCTTTTATATAGCAATCAAGCATGCTGATAATGCGGAGGTTCATTTCCACTTCTCAAATGACATTTTCTGCTGATGGACTCCTTGCACTAACTTATTTTGTACATATATCGACTGACATCTTGTTAAGGTTCGCGTCAACCTTTTCAAGTTTAGGTTAGTTTTTCGTCTATTGTACTTAGCTTAGTTTACCAGAAGTCGTACTAACTAATGCTCTGAACCTTCTCATGTTCACCTGGAGAACAGCTTCAGTATTATCTTCATTTGTTACAGTTTCAAATGCTTTAGTAGCCATTTTTGTCTAACATAAACAGTATTCCTTTGTCTGCAAACTCAGATTATGTTAATTATTCTTTTATGAATCAATTGTGTAGAATGGCGTATTAGTTAGTCTACAGTCCACACTATCTAGTATCTACTGGACTATGCTAGAATAATACGGAGTTATTCCCCTTCGTTCCCTTAAAAAAAAAAAAAAGAATTATCGATGACTCAAAAAACTTATTTAAAACGAAACGTTGCCTATTCTAAAGAGCGTAGGAGTACTTCGACAGTTCATTTTTTTGGAAATGATCATATTTCACATTACATGCATCATGCTATCTACTTTTAAAAAAGGTTTCCTTGTTCATAATAACTTAAGCTACAGGATATTAGGATGCCTATTTTTCCAAAAGGTTTCTATGATTCTATCCTCTTCCCCCAAATAGAGGGGGTTTCCCTTGCTTGTAAAACGTGTGTGATCTTTTTGCTACTTGGAGAATGACTAAATTGCTGGGAAAGCCATCCAAAATCCAGTGTGGATCACATATACTATTTTCCTATCCCACTTTGTGTACCCCTCCAATCACATGCTATCATTTCATAAATCTTTTCAAAAAATATAATCTTTTAAAGATAAAATAATGAAATGCTAGCACGTGATTGGAGGGGTACACGGAGTGATATAGGAAAATGGGATAGGTGATACGCACTGTCCAAAACCATAAAACATGACCACAAACGATATCGGGTAAAAATCTTTTCTATTACTCCGTATGCTAAAAAAACAACACTAATATATAGTACATCACCAAACACATCCCCATTAGACAAATCGTTCAAATTTATCGGACCACAAAAGTTTAGTACAAAAATATAAACTATAGCCCACGTGACGGAGTCCACTCTAGAAAAAACATATCCACAACTCACAAGTCACTCACCAAAAGTTCGGTTGTCCAAAAATTTTACCCACTATTAAACCACGCACAAAGCCGATTCACCATTCCACCAATCCACACACACACGCAGAGAAAGAACCACAATGGAGCCGCCTAGCAGTCAAACAGCAGACCGCTCAACAATGCGTTACGAAGACACTACTACTGAAGACAAAGTTGTCGATCAATGGTAATTTAATTTTCTTTCGATTTCTTCGTCTTTTTTTTTGTTACTGTTTCATATGACGACGATTATTCATGTTAGCGGAACCCAAATTCGTGTTTTCTTCTTTGGAACTAATGATTTTGATAAATGGGATTTTTTTTTTTTTTAATACAGTTGTTCATGCTGCTACGACTGCTTTCAAGGATTCTTGGATTTCCTCTGCTGCAATTCTGAGACTTGTTATTAGTAATTCTCCCCCATCACGTTTACCGTAATATTATTGTAACGTAAGATCATTTTTTTACAGTAATGTTTTTTTTTTTTTTTTTTACTGTTAGAATCGTAGTCAAAGCAAGGGGTAAATGCTAGAACGTGAACTTCGTAGACCATTTATTACTGTTCGACTGACCTGTCGTTGAAATACACTAGTCCTATGTTTTATTTATTTTTTTTAAATTATTATCTTTGTTGACTACTGTATGATTCATATGGATTATATGAAGACACTGATATTAGCAAAGTGATAAATGCTAATTGTGCATTTCGCTTGTTCAATATTATGAGAATGATCTTCAAATCCTGATGATATTCTTCTAATCTTTCCCGATTTGATTTTTTAGTAAAGAAAATCAGGATATATATGTCCATATTATGTGCGTAGTTGAGTGTTGAGTATCGTGTCATCTTTATTGAATCCGATAATATTTCTTTAAAAAAATAGCGTATTCAATTGTTGATCATACAAACAAACAACCATATGTGATAGAATTAAATGTTGGAGAACAACCAGTTTCATGTTAGCCTATAACAATTTGTCAACAACATTCAAATTTACAAGTACCTGGCTTCAGATTTCATGTATGATCGCTCTATCCTGAGTCTATAAAAACATCCCAAACAGAATTCTTACACCAGAATAATTTCTTCTAACTAAAAAGGTGCATTGGTGTCTCTAAGATCAATCCTGCAACAAGTAACAAAATGAAGGGTGATAAGTGATAAATTATTTCCGCAAACTATTTTCACATAAAAGTTTTTAGTAAAACTGTCACCAATAGGTCATTCAGGGAATAATTTTAGGGTATACGTGACGTGACAAACATGTAACATGTCACCAATAGACCTAATATGTTGCGATAAAAATGTACCTGATCGTCGTCGTCATCGGCTTTTTTAAGCTTAGTACGTCCACCTTCCTTACTAAAGGGCAATAACATAGGGCCAAAGACACTATGAACCTCTAAACTGCCCTTAACAGAGTACCCTGTACCTTTCCCACTAATCATATCCCACAATGCAGACCCAAAGTCTTTAGGCCTAAAACTTATGGGAATCTCAACAATCCCATCTCCATTTTTCTCAATCTTTGCAGATTTAGCTAGTTTAGCACCACCAATGTTCACCTCCCCTAACCAAACTTGATACTCCAATGCATTCAACCCCATTTCGAAATCGTTCTTGTTTATTAACTTCAAATGCAACGTAGCACTCGTCTCCTCGAACGAGAAATCCTCGAATTTTACCTTAACTAAATCAACCTCAGGCTTGTAAGGTACAGGAATTTCACCCTTTTTCTCAAGTGGTAAAGTCAATCTACCAAGAACAGGCACATCCATAATAAGTTGTACAAGAATCTTATAAGGTATAATGCTGCCTTCTTTGATATCTTTGTATGTTTCTTTGATATCGTCGTAGACTATTTTCAAGGGCACCTTGATTGTCTCGGACCCGTGCGCTTGGAGGGTGCCAGCGTCCGGTATTAAGCCTTCCACAAGTTTTCGGCCCTCGCTTTCGATGAGATAGTTGATGTCACATAAAGGGATGGGAATTGGGTTTGGATTTTGTACTAAAACGTCTACAACAAGCTCTATGGTCTTGAGATCAATGGAGGGGACGTGGATTGCTGTTACATCAGCCGTTGGCTTCCCGAACCCTACCGCCTCCTCGATTTTGTCCCCGACTTCTTGGATGAAGCCCTTCACCTTGTTCATGAATCCTCCTCCTCCACTACCTTGATCTTCATCTTCTTCACTTTTCTTTGATTTTTCGTGTTGTTTATGATTATCAGACGATGACATGATTATATTAATATAATAATATTATTTGGCGTTTGAGAAATGTGTGATGTTGTTTAATAAAGTGTTATGAAGATTAAATCATATGTGAATTAAATTTTATACGATTATAAATGATGAAGAAATTTGATTTGCATAAAGATAAGGGTGAACAAGAGTAATTGAAGGGGAATGAACGGATATCGGTTAAGTTTGTAACAGAAAAAACTGCTAAGGGACCCTCATAACTAACATTTTTAGCATGCATTTTAACCGAACTTTTTTTTTTTTTTAGGTTTTTGTTATTCAGTTTGTGAAGGAAATAAACAGAGGATTTTTATATATACATGGCTTTGGAATGTGTTAAAAAGTTGAAGGTTTATATTGGTAAGATACGTTTAATGGTTAAGATTAAGATATAGGCTAAAATCGAGATTGGGATAGTGGCTACTATGATCTTTGTCTAATGGCTTGAAACTGAGATATTGGTTTATGCAGCAAACTTGGTGATCATTTTACATGGTAGTGTTACATGGCTCGACCAATGTTTATTGAACTTGAGGATTATATGATATGATTCTAAGTTCCTAGTGAGTTCATCATTAGAAGAGTTAGAAAACCAAGATTGTTCTACATCATATGTAACTGATCGGTTCATTTCCCATCATGGCTTCTTCTTATGCCATTTGTTTAAATGATTTGTTAAAGTTTGTTTTGAATTAATTAACGTTCTCGGGTTTTACATATAAAATCCTTCATACATGGAAATCAATATTCTCACATGCTCAACTCACAGTTGTGATTGCTCTGTTTTTAGTTCTTTCACTAATCTTGCAGACATAGATTCCACAACCTAGCATGTTGGTTTTAAGTTTTAACTAATGGAAATATTTTGGACTAATAACTTGCTTCATCTCTCAAAAAGCATCAACTCCAACTCTCACATTATTGTTGACTTAATTGGCTTGAAATTTGGATGACAAATTAATCATGGATTATGGCATTGCTGGATAATGTTTGTTTCATCAGCTGGATAATCCTTGAAGTTGCAGAAATATATCTCTGCGAGTAGTAGCATAAACTCGCGTTATTAACTAATTTCATTTCAAGGTGTTAAGGCAATCAAAATGACAATATTGATGTAGGCGCGTTATCCCTAATAATGAGTAAATCATTTACAAGCTAATATATGTCGAAACTAAGAGAAAGAGTTATTACTTTCGTTACTAGTAAGTTTAGACGCTTATTAGTTATAAGTTAACGTGTACATGGTCGTGAATTTGTGATGGCTCCGTATTGCGTGATGATACTGCTACAATGACGGGAGAGAAGACAACAACACCCAACAAAAAAGTTAGCTAGAGGTTTCGAGGTCATTTATATATGCCATAAAATCATTTGTGGAGAAAGTTCAAGTTGTAATACTCTAGCTGCTAGGGAGGCCGTTTTTCTGTTACATTTATCATCCTCCATTTTCTTTGCCTGAATTTGTTATCTTTCATTCTTTATGTATAATTACTACTAAAGGCGTCTTAATATTCGTGTAAAGTCAAATAAGACCGTTACTTTGAGACGGATTAAGTGAAAGGTGCTTGATTTTTCAATTAATCATGCATGATTTCAAGACTATCTAAAGCCCTTAAAACTTCATACACATGAAA
Source organism: Spergularia marina (assembly GCA_963680865.1). Classification (NCBI taxonomy): domain Eukaryota; kingdom Viridiplantae; phylum Streptophyta; class Magnoliopsida; order Caryophyllales; family Caryophyllaceae; genus Spergularia; species Spergularia marina. The sequence goes on along the minus strand of OY804545.1, from coordinate 30,080,863 downwards.
GTCTGATTGAGTCCTAATATACTACGGAGTATTAAACAGGGGGCCTTGTTATCCCTTGCCCATGGGTCGTCAAGATGGGCAGCTAACATGTCACTCTAACTAAGGTTGAAAAACAAAGTCGTATACCAACTTGTCCAAATACAAACTATATGGATGGTTCAGTTCACAACGAGTCACCTAATTAATGATTTTGCTATTAATGTGCATGTGACATAATCATATCTCAACCCTAATCCTAAGGGAATGGTTAAACCCACAAAAATAATAAAACTAACAACATGGGTCGCTAATAGACCAAAATCATCACCTCAAGTTATATAGGAAGTGTAATTTGTATCTAGCCCACTGGTAACATATTTTCAAAAAGTTATTGACAAGATAAGTTCCGAGAACCCCTCACGAAAACTAAATCGACACAACATATGAATATTATCCAACCAACTGCAGTCCCGCACTAGCCATGATATAAAACCAACCCGACTCATCCGTTACCTAGTTACCTCACGAACAAGCCACTACTAGTCATTCACTAGCCAGTAGTCACCCACACTTCCACAACGTCCGTGTGACTTGTGAGGCGACAGACGAGTGGGTGACCCTCTGGTACTGGTATCCCCCCCCCCCCCCCCCCCCCTTCCCTAGAAATCAGAGGCAGTTACACTCTTACAGGCCCCACCAGGGGTAACATCGGACGGCCGATGGGCCTTCTTCGAGCCACGTGTACATCGTAGGGACCACAAGATCTCAAATTACTCCCAAAAATTAAATTCAAAAAATACGTGGTCCTTTATTTTAGAATTCTTTTTATTTATTAGTCCTTCAAGAATACAATAAATAATAAAGACAAATTAAAAAACAACCCCCCTCCAAAAAGTAATTAATACTCTACCAGAGTAGCAGCGCAAGCGTCCTTTGCACAGCTTTATTGTTCAACAGGTAAAAAAAAAAAGGGGGGGTAAAAAAAAATCCTAAAAGAAAGTAATTTTTTTTATGGGTTTTTAATTTTTTTAAACTAAAGTGGAAAAACAAAATCTATATACACAGTATATAATAATAAAGTTTTAGGGTTTATTATCAGAGGGGAATTTGTGTAAGAAGAAAAAGAAAAAAAAATGGGGGAAAATAATCCAAAATGTTATATGGACATAAGTATTGGAGGAGAGATAGAAGGGAGGATTGTGGTGGAGTTATACAGCAATGTTGTCCCAAAAACTGCTGAAAATTTCAGGGCTCTTTGTACTGGTGAAAAGGGTATTTCTGACATTTCAGGTCTTCCTCTTCATTACAAGGTTTGTCTATGATTTTTTGTTGTTGGTTGTTTAATCTTTGTTTCATGCAGAAAATAAATGTGGGTTTTGTTTGTTTTTGTTGGATTTTGATTTAAAGTTTGCAACTTTATGTTTTATCTTTGATTTTTTTTTTTTTTTTTGTTGTTGTAGCATTGATGTATATCAGTATATTTGATGTGTACTTTAGTGGAAATGGTGTGAGGTGTGTTGGAGAAGATTGAAATGGTTTGATGAGATTCATTGGGGAGTGGGGTAATCATGGTTTTTAGGTAATTTTTAGTGGAAATGGTGTGAGGTGTGTTGGAGAAGAATGAAATGGTTTGGTGAGATTCATTGGGGAGTGGGCAAATCATGGTTTTTAGGTGGTATTTAGGGTTTAATCATGGTTTTAGAAAAGAGGGTTGAAATTTTTCTTCTTGGGTATGTAATTAGTGGGGGTGAGAAGTCTTACTTGGGCTACATTGTTGTTTAGTGATGATGAAAATATCGAGGGATACTATTGGCACTCCACTGGAATGCTCTTTCGATTTTCTTCTTGAAGAAGATTGAGTTAGTGGGAGTGCCGGAGAACTCGAGTGGAGTGATAATAGTCGTTGCCTAAATATAACCCGGCTGTTTGCGAATTTCTCTGATGTATAAAGGGGTTAGCTTTCAAGTTGTGTTCAAGAATTATGTATGAATGATGCTATGTGCTGTATTGCATTGAAGCTGGACAATGCGGCGTTATTATTGTGCATTGTTTCTGTTTGATTTTGAATGGTGCATTGGTATTTTAGGTTGATTATAGGACTTTCGTGTGTTGGTGTCTTAGTTTGTGTTTCACTGTGAACACTTTGTTGTCAGGGTGTGCGTTTCCATCGTATTGTGAAAGGGGGTCTTATTCAAGGTGGTAATATATCTGGTGGGGAAGAGAATGCTGGAGAGTCCATCTATGGCTTGAAATTTGATGATGAAAATTTCGAACTGAAGCATGAAAGGAAGGGGATGCTGTCCATGGTCAATTTTGGCCCCAATACCAATGGTTCTCAATTCTTCATTACGACCACTCAGACTCATCACCTCAATGGTAAACATGTTGTGTTTGGGAGAGTAATAAAAGGGTTGGGGGTGATTCGTTCCATTGAGCATGTTGATATCGACAATGATGGTTACCCGGTTGTTGATATTGTCATTGCGAATTGTGGAGAAATTGCCGAAGGGGAAGATTATGGGATTATCAACTTCTTCAAAGATGGGGATACTTACCCTGATTGGCCTTCTGACCTAGATGAGAAATCAGATGACTTCTCTTGGTGGGTTACTGCGGCAGATTCCATCAAGGTGTTCGGGAATGAGTTATTCAAGGTATTTTTTACGTTTGCATTATTGATTATCTTTCTCGTAAAGTTAGCTCGTTGTTTTAGTTATAGCATTATTGTTCTTGAGATATGACGATGTGAATTACCAGCATTTTTTTTCTAAAGAACACAATGATATCCAATCATTTTGCTTGTCTGAGGACACTACTAATTTTTCAAATGCAGAAACAAGATTTTAAGATGGCTATGCGGAAATATCTCAAAGCTATGCGGTATTTAGATATTTGCTGGGATATGGACTCATTGGATGGAGGTGACCTTTTCTATTTGTCATTCTCATTGTATTGTATTTTTTACTTTCGTAGTCCTGTTGCCTGATTCACGTTACTGTTGCCATATACAGAGAAGAGCATATCTTTGAGGAAAATGAGGTGTCAGTTATATACAAACATTGCGGTAAGATTATAATTAGCCACATTACCCATTGTACGTGAGTGTAATTGAATCAATGTATATTTCTGCTATCATGACTTGCGAGTATGAGATGGTTGTTGATAGTCCTAGAGCTAACTGGTTTGTGTTATCCATACTTAAGGCCTGTAAGTTGAAGCTAGGAGACGTAGAAGGGGCCTTATGGGATACCGACTTTGCTCTTCGTGATGATGAAGATAATGTGAAGGCTCATTTCCGCAGGGGTCAGGTCAGTAATTCTAATTCTGCTGGAGTTCAGTTCGTACTCGATTTTATGTAACTACCCTACACCTCTGTTTTTCCCAATGTGTTAAGGATATCTTCTTATTAGAGATTAATCTAGTATTTATGTGTTCCTTCCCCTGTTGTGAAACATCATCCCCATTCCGCAGTTCTCACATTAGACCGTACACCATATTTCCTCTGAACATAGATTACTTGTATCGTCTTAATATTATTCTGCTCTGCTTCATCATTTTGGAGACTGTTATCAGCATTTCCAACATGTCACTTTATATTAGACCATTATGCTGATGAAACGTTATGTATCACTATGGAATGCTATGCAGGCATATAATGCTATCTGTGACATAGATGCTGCTGCTGAATGCTTTGAGAAGGCTTTGGAATTAGAACCTAAGGACGGTTAGTTATATATGCTTTCCTCAAAATCTTGCTCCTCCTGTTATGACTTAGGCGATAAGGTTAATTGGTTAACACTTTTCTGATTCCAGCTACCTTAAAGAGAGAGCTTGCTGCAACAAAGAAAAAGGTAAGCCAAATATTCTTAGTAGTGCAAATATAGTTCAGACGAGGTTTTGTTAACCTAAGCTTTTCTTAATATGAATTATCCCAGATTGCTGATCGTCGCACTCGGGAGAAGAAGTCATACACAAGGATGTTCCAGTAAAACACGGTACATTGATTCTTCTGTCACCCCCTTTTCATTTAGATAGAAAAACATTCTAGTGCTGAGATATCCCTTACTTAATTCTCGAATGCAGGCATCTGATGACTGATGCAAGCCCTTACAAAAGAAAGGTATGACTCGAAGCTGTGAATCTAACAGTTAGATTCTTTGTATTCAAACCTGTTTGCTCAAAAGACAAGCACTATGCTATGCACCTCACAGTTGAATATGATTCATCTGGTATGAACTGGGTATTTCAGGATTTTGGCGGGAGCACGTTTCTCAGGATTGGATGGCACAGATGGGTTTGAAAATCTTGAATTTTGTATAGATGAGAAGGGAAACAAAAGCCGCAGAGCTCTAAATAGATGCAATGGTCTGCATACTTCTTTTGTACATTTCAACTACAGAAATCATCTGATATGAAGTTGTTCCTTTACTTTCCCGGCTCAAATGATGATGCGGCTTTATATGACATTACTTTCTTTACGCAGCATCTTATGGTGCTTTTGAATTGCGACTGGTAACTGTGTCATGAAATATCGATTTTCCTGGATGCTAGGATGAAGTCTGTTAATCTTTGATGTTAGCTGTGACTGGGAGTTTCAACGTAAAGAACTGTCCACGAATGAGGCGACTGTCTAAATCCAACATTTCTTTTAGAAAATCAGATATCTTGTCTTGAACACTTGAAGTTCGATGAGCTTGTTAGCTTTGATCTCGATTCGTACTAACTCTTAGCAAAAGGGATGAGAGGATCCTCTTTCTCAAATCTGATGCTTCGATAACTCCTGTTGGGGCTAGTTTTCGTCATTCTGGTAACACAAGTTTTGAGTAAACTTGCATCTCGAACTATCCATTAAATCTTAACCCGACCAATAGTAAAGCGTAAAGCCTATATATAAAGTGTTTCAAGACTTCGAAACTTGTTTAGTCTGATTTTAAACTTGATCCGTCCAATAGTATTACTTCGAAAATAGAAATCCAAAAATGTTACTCGTACTATTATATAACATGTCTAACAGAGGAATTGTATAAAGATTGAAAATGCGATGGTATTACGCATATGCAGTAGCGTGATAATCACACTGAAAGTATATTCTTGTTCTTCCGCTTCCTTAAACTCAATATCATCTCACAATAATTATTCAAAGTCAACCTTAATTAAGCAGAAAACCCATCAAATAAAAATCATAAACCTCAAAAATTACAGCCCAATCATAAACCCCATTTCTTTCACTTGCTTCACATCAATGGCAGACTTAAATCCCAGGTATTTCTTCTCTGTTACGCTTTTGTAATTTAATTTGTATCGATTAATTTGTTATCAAGATAGTTTCTTTTATGTTGTGTTTCTTGTTGAATGTTGAATTTAATTAGAATTGTGATAGAAAGATTGGAACTTTATATAGAATTGTTAAGATAATAAGTTAATAACAAGGGTTTCACTGCAAAAGTGATGTGAATCTTACCCAGGAAGGAAGTAGCTCGGTTGATCCTAGTTGTACAGAGATCATTGTTGTTCGTCATGGTGAGACTGACTGGAATGCTGTTGGCAAAATGCAGGTTCACTTTCTCTCTCCATCTTTTTTCTTTTCGTCGCAAAAACTTGGATAAGACGGTCTTACAATAAGATGAGATGAGTATTTTTGTTTTTGGGAATAAGGTCTTTTTGAAGTTTCCAATTCCGGGTTAGTGTGAGACCGTCTCACAAAGACCGTCAATTGGCTACTGATGTCGTTGTATAATATGGTCACTGATATGTTTCCCAATTCTGATGATGATGCACTGGTATTAGCTAAGAATTGTTTAGAACTTCAGACATCAATTGATTAGGGAGGGAAAATGAGATTGTATCCTCCCTGAGTTAATGGTGAGAATTCGGCCATTAGAAACGACTGCAGAAGGGTTTTACGGAAGGGATGCTGTGGAGTACAATGTTAGTATGATCATAAGGTAGCTGCATTCATATGATTTAGGGATGAGGTTGAAAGAACTTTTGATGTTTCGGGAAATTCTGGGGCTCTGGTAAATGGCCTAGTGTAGTGTCAGCTTATTGGAAGCAAGTGGAGATGATGAAGGCAAGTTTTATGGATTTTCAGTTAAATGTATCTGTTGTGAATTATGCCGTCTGCTTTTCGTCTCTTTGATTGCGTGTGCCATCTGCAGCTTTTTGGTTATTCAATCAAGCTGTAACTTTGTTGTCCCGAACATGGGTATGACTCCTTATGTCTTATTTTCCATTCACTTTTGGTGTTTCGCTAGGGTCAATTGGATGTTGAATTAAATGAGATTGGAAGGCAGCAAGCAATTGCAGTAAGTTGAGGATGATGATGCAATATCTGTGGTGCACTTTACCAGTTTACCTTGTCAATGTCTCACTTAGACCTGGCTGTGTTAGGTTGCTGAGTGGCTCTCCAAGGAGGCTAATATATGTGCTATATATTCGTCGGATCTGAAGAGGGCTCTTGAGACAGCAGAGACAATAGCATTGAAATATGGTGGGCTTGAGGTAAGTTTATCTGCATATTTCCCAGCAAGATGGTGTTGATGTATTGTTGGCATCAGTCATATGGAGCCAGGAAATTTATTTTTGCTGCCAAAAGTCCAACTTCAGTTATTGAAATAAATCGAATTACAATTAACTTAGAGTTTGCAGTAGATCTGATATCTAACTTCACACAAGCTTCCGTTGCTTAGGTCTTAGGAATGTCAAGCACTTAGGTGATTGTTATAAAACTTGAAACTGAGTTGATACCAAATTTAGATCTTTTGTTAGAAACAGTTCGTGCTATACATTATTTTGGACTCGTGTAGAAACTTGTGTTTAAATGTTTTAATTCTACAGAAACAATAGAATTGGTATTACTGCTTACTAGACCACGCTTGACTCTAAAATACGGAGTAATAATTTATTTCTCATCTCAAAAGTTCTATTTTATATTTCTTCTGAGATCATTATATTTCTATCCAAGGGTAACACTGCATGTTTGGAATCCCATCGACTCGAATGATCTTTTAAACTACACTGTGGTCTGCTGTTCTTGTTGTCACTCTTATTACTCTATGTAGGCTACCCGACCACGGGGATTGACTTTTCATACGAAGAGGGGATGCATCAACATAATACCTGCTACTCTTTGCTATGTTTTATTCAGGTCATAAGAGATGAAGACCTACGGGAAAGGCATTTGGGAGATCTTCAAGGACGTCATTATCATGAATTATCTAGGCTTGCGCCCAAAGCTTATGGAGCTTTTAAGTCATCCCGAACAGATGAACAGATTCCTGTGCGTATGCCCTGCTCTTTTCAAAGTGTGGTGGACTAGATGATTTCTAAGGCTGTTATGTTTGTTAAATGCATCATACAATTACTAGTATATTAGCTGATGCATCATAAACCTGCTTATTTTTCGAGCAGAAGACATGAGTTTAAACTCTAAACAACACAACATAAGTGACTTAAAGAATTGTTTGCATTCCAATGCCTAATCATCATACTGATACATTATTTTTCACACGACTATTTAAAGCATGGGGAAATTATCTGGAGATACTGGGGTTAAAACATCATTACTTCACTATTCTTGTATTGGTTATACTTTTTTTGGTGTTTATGTGTGTTGCTTTGTGTAATCCTTACTGGTGTGATCTTCTACTCTTCCTTTTGCAGGGTGGTGGTGAAAGCCGTGATCAGCTGTATAAACGCTGCACATCTGCGCTGAAAAGAATTGGTGAAAAACATAGAGGTAATTTATCCATAGTTTCAGTCCTGATATCTTACATTCACAAATTTTATTGCCGCAGATCTCTTAAGAAAACTACTCCGTATTTAATGCGTCACTGACTAGGGAATGAATGTTATTTTAGTCATCACTCATCTCCTGATGCCATTGCAGGTCAGCGAGTTGTGGTTGTCTCTCATGGAGGTGCAATAAGATCTCTACATAGCCGGGCTGCAGCCAAAGGACAACACGCAGGAAAGATAATGAATACATCAGTCAGTGTACTACAGTTGTCTGAAGGAGATATGTGGTCTATCAAGTCATGGAATGATATCAGTCATCTTACACAAACAGATGTTTTGGAGTCAGCTTTTGGTGGGGATGCGTCCTCAGGCTAGCGCATATAGATAGACCTTGTGCATTGTCAATCAATTCGTATAGGGAAAGCATAAGACTATCTCTAGTGAGATTATCAGCTTAAACTTCCTCAAACTTTCTTTACACCATTGATATTGTAACTGGAGATTGATAGATCAATTAAACAGTGTGTAATCTCTGTGGTGAACATATACTGCCTCTTTGATTTTCACTTATTATGATGAGATCGACTACTCAGCATAATCTTTTATTTGACTTCTATCTCTAATCATGGCCTGGTTGGTCCTGACTTTTGAGTTCTAAATTCTGATGCATGTTTGAACGCGTGCAACCTGTCGCCAGCTGGTTTCGTTTCAGTACATGTGGATCATGAAATCGTTGGATGGCCAATGATGTTAGATTGTAGCCATTGATTGTTGGTAGAATTTGTATGTCTAGCTTTTCTAGCTTCGATAATGACGGAGCTTGAGGTATGTATCACTGATAAAAATGCTCCTATTGTCTGTTTTTTTCTTTTTCGAATTGCATCATAAGTGCATGATTGACACAATTGTTTGATCCAATTTGCAGCCGGTCAGAGTCATGCCTCTCTCATCATTCCTGAACTGGTATGCTTGATGATTATCAGTCTATGAGTAAGTCAAGCCTGGAAAGAGAGCTGAACAGTTGACTTTTTATATTATATATGCTTCTTATATCATGCTTGACAAGTAACAATAAACATGAAATGACCTTATTTCTCAGTCCACCTTCTAATGTTAAACTAATTAGCCTCCTCAGAGTAGACCTGGAACTATAATACAACAAAGCTCTCATTCATCTCTCTTATGCTTCTCTCCAATTTTTTGGCTTTTCAGGTACACTCTCCGAACTGCTATCAACCTATCACGGTCGTTGTTTACTTTTTGTGCAAGTATTTATAGTTCTAGTCATACTTGTACATTGCCACTTTGTAAATACATTCGCGTTAATCTGAAACTAATATAGATCTTCTTCTGCAGCAGCAATGAAAGCTCATTATTGCAGTGTTCTACAAGGAAAGGAGCCGGTTGATCAATCTTGTACTGAGATTATCATTGTTCGTCATGGCCAGACTGAGTGGAATGTTCTTGGAAAAATGCAGGTTGGCTCCTTGCCTTATTTTGTATCATTTCAAGTTTCCCTCGATCTTAACTAGTAAGTAGTAACTGCGTAATATTCCTCTTGTCAAATCTATCTCTTCATGATGCCTCTGATGTTATGTAAAGCCCCTTCGCAGAGCTGAGGCGAAAAAAGACCTAAAATTACCCATGACTTAGTTTTTCACTTTTCAATTTTAAAAGTAGTGTATTATGTATATATGGACTGGATCATTTGTGTGTAAACGCGCAACCTTAGAAGTTGAAACCTATGGTCAAACTTGAAAACCTTGAAAGTTCTAGCCGCTCAGGGCTTTCAGTGTTCAAGCCATGTAGTGATTTTGAGGTTATCTGCCCAGTCCTTAATCCTAGAGTGTGTCCTTATTCAACAGTCGTGTAATTCGACTAAACTCATCCTTGACGTTAGTGTACATTTCTGCAAGACCGTCTCATTCTTTTTCTGAGAATATAATTTTGTGGCTCATATGCTCCAGGGGCAAATCGACATTGATTTGGATGAGGTTGGGCGGCAACAAGCACAAGCAGTAAGTCCCACTGTTGTTTCTTAGATTTCCTTGACAACGTTGTATAATACAATGATTTGTGATAGGTGGCTGAGCGTCTATCAAGGGAGTGTGATATAGCTGCTGTATATTCATCTGATTTGAAGAGGGCTCTTGAGACAGCAGAGATTATTGCAGCCAAGTGCTGTGGGCTTGAGGTGAGTTTTCTACTTGAATCAAACATAAAAGTTGCAATCTTTCATAAAGAAACACTTAATTCGTGTTCAACTGCGAGTCCTTGAAGTAATCTGTAGCATAGAATTAGAGGGCATAAGTGCTACCCAGTAGGTTCTTATTGTTTTTATTGAGCTCAGGTCATCAAAGAACAAGGCCTGCGAGAAAGACACCTAGGAGATCTTCAACAACTCCAAGGACTTCTGGATGATGAAGCATCCAAGCTTAACCCTGAAGCTTATGCCGCTTTAAGGTCTACTGATCCAGATCAAGACATTCCGGTGTGTACTGACTACTGAGTATTGACCCTAATCCTTTTCTGGAATCCTTGAATGTTGTTAGTTCCCCAAACAATATTTTCTTACACTTTCATAAAGTAAATCATAATTCCAATATTGTGATGTACTCACGCTCCTGCTGCTTACCATACTCCTAAATCGTGTTGGAAGTGATCATTCTCTGAAACTTAAGTTTTGTATTTATGTGCAGGGTGGTGGTGAAAGTCGCAATCAGCTGCAGAGAAGATGCACGTCTTCATTAAAGAGGATTGGTGAAAGGCATAGAGGTGAGGCACTCCTACATACTGTTGACATTGTGAAAGGTCACAAACCTTCATAGTTTGCATTCTGCGATAAACAATGCTCATAAAACCACTGCTTGGCTTGTAGTTAATGTTCATGTTTCAAAGAATATGCAACTGACTTGGTTTTTTCTGTTCTGATTGTCATTACAGGACAGCGAGTTGTTGTAGTCTCTCACGGAGCTGCAATAGATTCACTGTACAAACGAGCTGTACCTGATGCAAAACGTGTATACATAGAGAATGCATCCATCGGTGTTATTCAGTTGTCCGAAGGAGACTTTTGGCTCATCAAGTTATGGAATGACAATAGTCATCTTGAAGAAACGCCTGGTCTAAACTTATGGTGCAGATATTTCTTCTGTTCACCTGTAAATTTTCTACTTTCTTTTTTTGGGTGTTCATCTTAGAACTTTCTACTTGAAATCTTTCCTTATTTGTAAAATATTAAACGGAAATATCCCTTATTTTAATGCCTTGCTGATTGAATGTGCAAGCGAAGTATACCCCTTTCATACTAGTGACATTAAAACTCATTATTCATTTGATCCGACCAGTCAGAGCACTGCGGATCACCTATCCCACTCCGTGTACCCCTCCAATCACGTGCTACCATTTCATTATTTCCGAGTCACGCCTGCATTGTCATTCCTTGTTTGGTACACTTTAGGGTCTTCACCCAGTGAACCTTCGTGGAAAAAGAGCTCAACAGTTGGATTTCAATTTATATATATGATGATTAAAGCACTGTACATACATAGAGTATATGATATTCTTGGCAACTACTGTGGTAAGGTAGGCCTTATTTTTCAGTCCACCTTATAATGTTAAACTAAGTAGACTCTCAGAGTAGACCAGTCATCAAGGAACTTCATTACTACAAAGCCCTCTTTTTGTTCATCTGATCTTCCCTTGCAATTCTCTCCAATTTCGTCGTTTTTCAGGTAAACTTTCCGAATCCCTGGTGATTTATCATGGTCGTTTAATATGTATGTGCAACTAAAGTTGTGCAGCTCTTCTTCTGCAGCATCAATGGAATCTCATTACAATGGTGCTCTACAAGGAAAGGAGCCGGTTGATCAGTCTTGTACTGAAATTATAATCGTTCGTCATGGTCAGACTGAGTGGAATGCTCTTGGAAAAATGCAGGTTAGCTCAAATTTCAGAACCTCATTTTTGCTGTAGGACAACTTTCTTAAACTGTACTCCGTTGTAATATATTTTCTGTATCATTTTCAAGCTTTGGTCAGTCTTATTAAGTGTAAAATGTTCATTTTGGAAAATCTCTTGATGATGCCTCAGATAGTCAGATGTTACAGGTAAAGCTCATGGGCAGACCTGAGTTGAAAAAAGATCCCTAAGTTCTTTGTTCGATTACAGAAAATCTGTGACTGTAAACTAAGAATAATCTATAAATACTCCAGTAATCTTTACTCAGAGAATTCAGGTTGACCTAGTGGTTAGTAAATTTTATCTACTTGGGGGTGTCCCGGGTTTGAATCCTCATATCCTCACCCCCGCAACATTACCTGCTCCTATGTACCAAAAAAAAAAAAAATGGTATCTCTGGTCAGCCATGATTCATGAAAAATGTAAATGCTAGTCACCCAGAGTTTCTCCTCAAACTCGGCGTTCAAGCGATGTATTGGTTTTGACTTTTGACGTTATCTACCCATTCCTTTATCGAACAGTGGGTGCTTATGCAGTTATGCAGTCGCGTAATTGGATTAAACTCATGCTTTATATCAATGTACAGTTTCATCCTACTAGGCTGTCACATTCTGTATTCTCAAAATATAATTTTGTGCCTCATGATCCAGGGGCAAGCGGACATTGATTTGAATGAGCTCGGGAGGCAGCAAGCTCAAGCAGTAAGTTCTGTTCTGTTGTTGTTTTCTAATGTTCTTGACAACGCCTTATAATATCATGATTTGTGATAGGTTGCTGAGCGTCTATCAAAAGAGTGTGATATAGCTGCTGTATATACATCTGATTTGAAGAGGGCTCTTGAGACCGCCGAAATGATTGCAGCCAAGTGTTGTGGGCTTGAGGTAAACTTGAATCAAAGATAGATTTAGAGCACATATGTGAATTGATGCAGTAGCTTCTTATGGTTCCTGTCGTGCTCAGGTTTTTAAAGACCAAGACCTGCGAGAAAGACACATAGGGGATCTTCAAGGACTTGCGTTTCATGAAGCATCCAAGCTTAACCCTGAAGCTTTTGAGGCATTAAAGTCTCATGATTCAGATCAAGAAATTCCGGTGTGTACTGACACTAATGTCTTTCTCAAGTCTATTAATGTTTTTAGTTCCCCAATACATAAGCACTTACATGAAATCAAATCATATAATCAATGTTTGTCATGCTAAGAAGGTTGACATTGCCCTTCTGCTTTTTTACCATACTCCTAAATCGCTTTGGAGCTGATCATTTCCTTGAAATTTGTTTCAATGTGCAGGGTGGAGGTGAAAGTCGCAATCAGCTGCAAAGAAGATGCGCTTCTTCCTTAAAGAAGATTGGTGAAAATCATAGAGGTGAGCCGCGTCTCTACTTACTGATGGCATTGTGAGAAGTCACAAAGCTCCATAGTTTGCAATAGACAATCATAAATCTGCTGCTTGACTAATAGTTAGTGTTCATGTTTCGAAGAATAAGCAGCTGACTTGGGTATTTGCTGTTCTGATTGTCGTTACAGGACAGCGAATAGCTGTAGTCACTCACGGGGCTGTAATAGAATCACTGTATAAACGAGCTGTACCTGATGCAAAACATGTATTCATAGAGAATGCATCCATCGGTGTAATTCAATTGTCCGAAGGAGACATTTGGCTCATCAAATTATGGAATGACAGTACTCACAGTAAACATCTTGGACTTGGAGAAAACCCGTAACTGAAGAAGTCGGCTTCTGGTACTGACAGTGCTCAGTAACTTGATCTTTGAATAACAGACAGCATTACTATTATCAAGTTTTGTGGTAATTACAGTAGTTGGTTTGCAAGAACAAATGTGATTTGTAATTTCTGGTTTCTGTGGCCAAGGGGCAATATGGAACTCAGCTGATACTGATTAGGCCTTATATATTGGCCATTGGGCTTGTTAAGTTTCATTGCCTGGCCTACAAATTCTACAATATCAAGCTTAATGTGTTGTATAGAGACAAGCCTCTAAAACTAAATTTCCGATTTCATTTCTCGATTGCGTTGGAACTTGGAATGTGCTAAATAGAAACGGGAAAGTCTTTTGGGGACGGAGAAATTGTACAATTACTTCATACAATTTTGAATAAAAGACGCGTGTACATGTAATAAATGTACATGTGTGAAATTTGTGTAAATACCCTAGAATCCTAGATTACTTGTGGCATATAGGGTTCATTACTTTTTACATTTGTTTGCTCCTTATCTATGACTTCATACGTGTTCATTTGATGATCACAGAGAACGATCCATGTTAACTGATCCTAAATCAATATGGAATTAAAACTTGTTTCTTATACTTGTTTCACTTGTTTATGCCCTAGATTACTTAGAATATTTCTCGTGAAATTTAATTTTGGAATAATATATATTTTTCAAACTTACTAGCTGACCAACTCCCATTAGAACATGACATTAGGCCCCCGGAATCAATAGAATTATATTAGATATTAAATTCAATACTCCGTAATATATAAACAATCGATCATGTTAATTAATTGTGATATCGTATTCTTCACGTTTCACTTTGCTTCGCCCTAATATCCAAGTAACTAAATAAACAAATGGAGTGTGAAAATTATTGGTGTGGATGAAAATGGCGGCAAAGAAAAGGCTGTGGCGGATTATTTGGCGGGATTCGTTGAGCTGCTGACGTCTTCTTTTGACATGAATGACGTCAAAAACTCGACACTTTTATTTGTTTTAATTTTTTAAGTTCATGCAATTAACTTTAATTTGTTCTATTTCAAAAATAAAAAATAAAAAAAAAATAAAAAAAATAAAAAAAACTTTATAATTTTATATTAAAAGTATTCAGTTGGGGGACAACAGAGAAAATGAGGAATTAGTTAGACAAAGACAAACCGGCACTAAGTTTTGGCGGGACCCAAACAAGAGGTCTATAAGACAGTTGGTCTAAAGACGCGGGAAAGTTAACATTCTTTGTCTTTGGGTAGTTGAGTTTTCAATTCCTTTCTTAATACTCTACCCCAAACCAAGAATATGAGACGAAGAACAAGGGTTTGATTTAGCGGAATTAGGGTTTGATTTAGTGGTTGGAATGGTTATTTTCATTAATGGTAATGTTCGACCGATAAAATAATGTCGAATACGAAGATCTAAATTTCAGGTGATTTTAACCAATAATTAGACTAAATTCATTGAAAATTTCGGCATATTAACTTATTTGACCTAAATTGAAGTGAACGATGTGACAGTGTCCCACGATTATTATTTACTGCAGTCCCAAAAGCATCCCAAAATAACCGTTGTGGCAATACAATTATTATGTACTAATAATTGTAATTGTTCGTTGTGCTAGAGCATACCGCAATTTTCTGATTTTGTGATTATGATCAATCATAGTACTCTGTATACATATCTGCTAAAGAACATAACTAGTATTTAGTTGTATCGTCATTATATTTATTTGGGTGCGCATGTGGGTGGTAGGATCAGACGATCAGATTGGGTTCGTCAATGATATTTGGATCCGCGTGTGCAAGAAATTTGAAAGAAACATATTGATCAATGAGCTCTGAATTGCAGTATTGCACTATAAAATAACTTGCCTTATCATCTTCAACATATAAAAAAATAAAAATAAAAAAATAAAATAAAAAGTCTTCTATATAGTGTTTACATCACACCGGTGTAACTAATAATTGTACATTTTGCTTTCGCTTATCTTCTATATCTATATCTTTTAATAAAGTCGTGCCAATAAGCTGATGGGGCACGACTTTGTTAAACGATTGACATGTCAGCACTATGTCAACAATCATTTAACACGTCACCAGTATGCTCATCGGTAGATCAACCAAAAATGGGTCTATCAGGATTTGAACCATTAACCTCTCACTTACATATTTATCACATTATCAGTGTGTTAACCGTTATTTCATGCATATTTCTATAAGCTCATTCTATAAAAAGGTATGAACCACTCCAAATAAAATATACACGGAATCAAATAATAAAAATTATAATAACAAGGCATATTCCGAATTTAAACGAAATCAAATAGTTTAAATTATATTTAATGCCTAAATTAAATAATGGCAACAAATTATTTTAGCCTGTAATATATAAAAACGGAATCAAATCATGTAAATTAGCAAAAATGAGAATGAAATGTGTATTATTTCATTTTCAAACTTGGCATTTTGAGAAAAAAATAAGATGATTTGATCTACAGTCCTGAAATAATGTTGACCCACCTAGCTATGATTTCGTGTATACTTAAACGAAATCGCTATGTTTAGAAAATAGTGGGAAAGAAAATATTTCAGAAAAGATTTTGGGGTTTTATATAAATGTGAAATAAATTTTTTTTGCCATAACAATTTGTTTCCTAACGTGCCCACTATTTTCATTATATATACATGATCTAAGCTACCATTGACCACAATATTTATTTGCTCGGAAAATCAGTCAATATACACTATAAAATCACGCCATCAAGGGAACGACTCATGATTGATCATTGCATTGTAATCCAAGAACCGAGTGTTCAACCTATTTACTTAACCTTTTTTTTTTTTTTTTTGTTAAGAGTCTCTAAATGTATTGGTTCTACGGGTGATAGCGACAATAAATTTCACAAAAATTTATTGACTGTATTATAGATAGCTTTTTTTTTTTGGCATAATAGTTTTTAATGAGTGGGTATTATTATATACTTCACCGTATGTATCAAGTCTATCAACACAATACATGTACAACATGTTTTATGATCTTATTCAAATGGACACAGTTTGTACCACCTTCATAATCAATTGTCTTATTTGATCAGAGAGTATAATAATAATAACAGTAATTCTACGGTGAGACCGTCTCACAAAAGAATTTGTATAATAACAATAGACATGCAATTAATGAGTTAATTATGAAGTTTTAAACACTTCCGGCTTAACTTGTTTTCGATGCAATATTCATACTCTCAATAGTATCACCGCTATATATGGCACACTGGCACAACAACGTAAATTATTCCGTATTGAACGATATCTTTATTGCAGCCCCGCCCTTAATGCATGCAATGTAATTGTCTATGGTTTCATACTTTCATGCATGTGGTGATTTTAGATCAATGAGTTTTTAAATCAGCTTGACTTTTTTCCTTTGGGAAATACATGGAAATCTGTTTACCATGGCCTATCGGACAAACATGAGAGAAATGTCTAATTAATCGCCAATTAGTTATTTACCTATATTTTGAATTATTATGAATTGTGAATTATTATATTAATTTTGAATTATTTAATGCCATACACAGTATATAATCCTAAAATGAGGGAGTATATACATAACACTATTATAACTACTTCACATAGACATTTAAGAACCCCGTGCATGGCACGGATTCATAAGCTAGTAAATGTATAATACGTTGATCTCGATATGAATCGTAGAGTTCATTGCATGTATAAATGACCAAAGAGATCAGAGTGAAATTAAATTAGACGCCATATATATTTTATACATGATCGACCTAGTTGTTACATATACGTAATAACTTGGAAATGCAATGTCGATGTTACACTCTAACTGCGCGCATTTACGATCCCAATGAATCAATCATCATTATTGCTATTTTTCTTCAATCTTCAATTTAGTTTTAACAACCTTTGTAGACAAGGAAGGAAACTAATCTAAAAGGAAAGAGGCCGGGGAAGTGGAAAATGAAGATGAAAGGAGCCAACTACCATAACTAATTAACAGTCGTTTTGGCATGTCGCACTGTTTGCACGGACAATGAAATAACTTGCGTTACTTGGCAGTTGGCACGCTTTGGCAGTTGGAGACTTTGAGATAACAACTCCCAACTTCTCGATTTGAACTTACTGCTAATTGCCTAACATTTACATTACAACGGGTGTGTTTGGTAGTCGTAACTGTTCAAATAGCTTTTATCTGTTGAGGTATATGTTAGCACTTTGACTAATATTAGCTGTTAACAGTTGGCTGAAAAGTAGATGTTAACAATGACGCGTTTGGCACAAGCAATAGCTGTTGAGTTATTAACAATAGCTGTTGTGTTATTAAAATGATATATATCATAAAATTAGAAAGTCTAAAATGCTACATTTTAGAGGAAATGCTACTTATAATAGCATTTGCCAAATGCCCCTTAAAACGTTAAATGCTACTTCAAATGCTAATAACAAATGTATAGCCAAAAATGTCAATTAGCATTCTGACTTGGTCAAAACGCTAAATGCTAATAACCAAACATTTCGTAGAATAATATTGGAGGGCAAGAATATGTCATACTATTACTCTATTAGTGACTATAGTAACAATTGGTACAACAGTAGTAAAATTAATTTGTTTTATAAAATGTTGCGTTATTTTGCTATTTTATCAAACACATCCGGAGTCACTGTTAACGCAAATTTCGTACTGAGACAAAATAAGGAAACAAATGAATTTTATTAATATCAGAAAAGTTGTGTGTTTACAATCTCTAATGTAATCCTCTGAATTCTACTACGCAGTAGGGGGTACGCCGTACGATACACTACACTGGTAACGTACGTGCTGCAGGGGGGGTGCGCTCGTCGTCCGCGTGCGTTGTTGTTGTTCTTGAGAGGGTCGCAGGGGACTTGAATCTCTCCTTGAACTTGGTTGTTTGAACTTGTGTTTGATTTGATTTGCAGGCGGCACGGATGTGCTTGTTGACTGCGTGTGGCTGGGAGTTTGAGAATTCCTCTGGGGGTTTTCTTCTCTCTGATTTTTCCAACCCGGAAATGAACGAGTTTCACTGTATTTATATTGAGTGAAAACCCTGATTTCTGGTGGGTTTGTAGTCACGGGCCCATTTTGTGGGCTTAATATGTGACTTGGCCCAATTGCCTCTTTTATCTGGATGACGATCCATTTACCCAATTTGGAAACTGGATCGACCCAAATGTCATTTAACGGGGAAGAATTATTAACTTGAATTAAAATTTGGTATTAACTCAAAATAATTAATTCATTTAATTTCCGGCACATTAACGAATTTTTAGTGCCAACAGTCACCTCTAAAATCTAAATCATATGGTGAATTGAATACATTCATATGTCCTACCTTTTACTCTAATTGGAAATTTCATTTGCTGTAGAGGTGGTTTTCGATATACGGAGTAGTCTGTCACGAATATTTAAAACCCGTCAACTATTTGGAGAAATACAAATTGTTATTATATGTCAAATTATTAAACCTTATCTGTCTTATCGGTAAAAGAGAATAGACCAATAAATAAAAATTCAACTTACATGCGTTGCTTCTCGAGTAGCAAATGGTATAGCTTAAGGGCAAAGCAGCTATTGTAATTGAGATGCGCAAGTAGCAAGTTTTGGGATACCTTTATTTAATGCAGTCCTTAGCATTCATGTGATGCTGCGAAGGGGGGGCTCCTATCTAACACTTAACAGATTGGGAAGATCATTGAGAAAATCGTCGTAGTTGTAATTGTAGTTGTAGTTGAGTAATCTCTAAGGAATTGATAGTGAAGTTTAGCAGCAATACTGTTCCGAGATCTGCTCTTATTTATTGTCTAATGTTCTATTTGTTCAAAACTGTATTGCAAAACAGCTCTCTCGGTCATTAAAACTTGGATATCCAACATGGTGACCAGGACTAGCACTCGGAAAGTATATTACGGGACCATTTAAATTACTCAATTAGTATAGATATATATCTACATTTCTGTGCTAGTTGTTAATACTATTAGCATGGGTTTTGAGTTGATATTGTTTGCGTAGACGCATTTAATAAAGGACGACAACGAGTTTAGTTGTTTAGGAGACGAGATGATGATGTATAGTTACCTTGTCCACACAATCTAATTAAAAGGTTTTATAAACAAATGTAAATATGTAGTTATGCAATAATTAGGTTGACACCCAATAAACATTTAATTATGCCAATATTAGTTGACAATGGGATATAATAAGCATGCATTATATATGCTTTGTTGTGCAAATGCATAATCATTCACAAGTGACACAAAATAACCATAAATAAAACGCAACTTAACACTCGTCCCATCAATAAATTTCAATAGATAGATCTAGAAAATAATCCGATTGCAACAGCGAGAAACATGAGCAAAGGTGGGCAATTTAGGGACTCTCTCATCTCCATATCTCATGCTTGAAATGACTCATGTTGCGCACATTTCTTTAATTTGATTGATAATGCATTGACTTTGAAAAACCATTAATCATTGCATCGTCTCCACTTTGTCAAAAGACTCATAATCCAATCGAAAGCAATGCCAAACCCCTTTTCCAATCACCGTCGACTCAAAACCGTTACATATATATCTTAAAACACAACCACAACGATAAACAACATTTAATCAGGATTCAGACACTAGTTCAGACAAACAAATACTAGCTAACTATTAGAGTAACCAACTCAACTAAAAAACTACACTCATAGTTAGGGGACCCACAATAATTTTATATACTAGTATCCAACACGTGCCCCTTACGCAAAGTCCCACTAATGTTTGAAGCGTGGGTAATATACTAGATAACATAGTACTTAAATACAACTCATACATAGACTCTAACATAATAAAGAATGGGGCTACCATACCAGGATTTGAACTCGAAAACCTCAGTGTCAACTCAACCAAAAGTCTAGATTGATAGTTAGGATACGAACATTAATAAATCAATTACGACTAAACAATACACCCTTACTCTTAGTTTAAAAGCCCCATCCCAAAAATACTCTCCGTTTCAAGAAGGGTGTACGCACTAATCGGTTTATCAAAATTTCAAACAAATTATATAGCAAATTAGATTAGAGTTTTCTATAACTTACCATTCAATTTTTTTTTAACTTTGATAAATAAGGCGTTTGAACTGGGAGGAATGGAGTACAGCAACGTTATACATTGACTATTAGTTTCAGGTTAGTTAGATAACAAAAAAATTAGAGCAAAATCAATAAAATTGGGTAATCTCCACAAAGTAGTGAGTAGTAGTTGTAGTTAAACCTTGAAGAAGCAACAAAGATGTATACAATGCCAGGTGGACGCAAGTAGGTAAAAGCCCAGGACCATCCACCGGTCCATATTAAAAACTCACATCACTCCTTTTCATATCTTTCTCTCTTTATTTTTTTTTCTTTTAATTTTGTTATTATTAATTACTCCCCATTAATTCTCTTACCTCCTCTCCCTCTCTTTCTTTTTCCTTTCCCTTTTTTTTTTTTCTCTCTCCATATTTCCGCAGCGCAAAATTCGGCAATGTTACTCTCCTCACTTTGAATTGAATTGAATTGAATTGAATTGAAGAGTGAGAGAGAGAGAGAGAGGAGAGAGAGAAAGGGTAAAAATGGGAATGTGCACGTCGAAACCACCGCGTGAACCTTACTCAACATCGTCGGATCCTCAACCACCGCCGGAACAACCGCAAGAAACACCAGCAAGACCAACTACTCCGGGGAAGAAATCACCTTTCTTCTCGATCTACAGTCCTAGTCCTGCTCACTATTTATTCTCCAAGAAGTCACCTCTCTGGTCTCCGGCCACTAATAATTCCAATGCCAATTCCAATTCCGCCGCCTCCGCCACCGCAACTCCGAAACGTTTCTTCAAGCGGCCGTTTCCTCCGCCGTCTCCGGCGAAACACATACGGTCAGTACTCGCGCGGCGGCAAGGGACGGTTAAGCCTGGGAGTAGTAACGCGGCTGGGCCTGCAACGGACGGGTCGGAACCGGGTTCAAGTTTGGATAAACGGTTCGGGTTTTCGAAGCATTTCGGGGATAAGTATGAAGTCGGAGAAGAAGTAGGGCGGGGGCATTTTGGGTATACCAGGGTTGCTACTGCTAAGAAAGGTGACCTCAAAGGCCAACAAGTCGCTGTCAAAATCATCCCCAAATCCAAGGTAAAAATAATAACTTTATTTATTTTATTATTTAATTATTATTTAAATTGTGAGTTTAATTTTTGAAATTTGAATTACTATGGTTAATTTTTTTTACTGGGGATTAGCTGGAATGTTGTAGGGATTGGAAAGATCAGATCTGTCTGTCACACTCACCCAATTATAAAATCACCACATTATTATTAATTATTTTATTTTAATTTAAGTTGGTTCATGTGATTATGGGGTGTAATTTTTATAGTATCAAGATTTTTTTGGGTTTGTTAATTATTGGTATTTGGTTATTATGTAATTATATGTGTGGAACTTTGTGTTGGGGTGGGTTTTAGTATTTGGAGCTTGAATTTCTGTACCCTCCTTTGTCTCATTTGACTTACGGGGCTTGACGTTCACGTTGGTGTTGGTGTTAGTGTTGGTTGGTTTTGTATTCGGATTATTATCGGTTTTGGGAACGCGTTCTGGCGCGGATGGAACAATGTATTTGGCTTATTTGCCGGTTTGGATGAGTGTGATTTGGCTTGGGATGGATGAGGAATGTTAATGTTTGCTCGAAAAACGAGTTTAGAATGTGTAATGCTAATGCTAATGCTAATGCCCGTGGTGATTTGTATTGGAGAAAGGGGGGGAGGGGGGTTCTTGTTGGGGGGAGATGCGGTCTAGTGATGTAACGTGCAGGGTATATGGTACAAGAATGATTGAATTTTAGATAAAGACGAGCGTTGGCATATGCGAGGTGGATTCTTATAGGATGGAATTGTATGGAGATCTGGTGAAGGAGGGTGCAGTGTAACAATCAAGAATGAAGTTGTAGTGGTCTTTAGATGGTTTGATAATGACAAATTGTGTCAGCAATTAGCTACTTGATCACATGATGATTATTGATGATATTATTGTATATTGGAGAAGTATAGTTGGTCTTCTTTTGGTGGCATTACCCCGAACAATAGTTACAGCATTTGAACATCTTATCCAGTTATACGTAGCTTCTTTTCTTTTGGGGCCTATGTTATTATAGTAGATGAAAACATTTTAAGTGTGTCGAATTGTTTGTAAGGAACACGGGTCAAGCTGCCACTAACCTGAAATCCTTGTTAATGTTTGCTAATGTTTGGATGTATAGGTATTATTACTAGCACACTCATAAAAATCGGCGCTTTAATGTATCACATTCTAGTTTTCATTTGGTCGTCATCAGGTTGTTCGTGAAAGTATTGAAGAGAAATAAAGAGCTAAACTATGTTATGATGAGTCCTTTTTATATCATTCTAAAAGTTAGGCTTGTTCTTCTTTCGATTATAAAATTGTTACCTGATGTTAATTTGATATCGTGTTGCGGACATGAAAATTTAATCTGGTAATTCATATACATTTTAAATAACTACTAAGATTTAGCATCTGTTAAAAAGTACTGCTAAGTTAGGAGCTGCTTCACTTTATCACAAAGTGGTCTGTTTGAGTTGTCGCAGTCTTCTACAACTCAGCTAAGCAGCCACTAAGTCCTGATTTGTTTTTGTTCTCTATTAGCCTTTTATTGTAACCTTGTTTCATTGTGTGTGAATGTTAGATGACTACGGCTATTGCCATTGAGGATGTCAGGAGAGAGGTGAAAATATTGAAAGGCCTGGCTGGGCATGGCAATCTCATCAAGATTTATGATGCATTTGAAGACAGCGAGAATGTGTACATAGTGATGGAGTAAGTGAACTAATTATCCATGTGTATCCTGATTTATATTACCAAGTGTATGTTAGTTTGGATGTATGATTTAGTATTTTAATATTTGCCAAAAAAAAAATTCTTAGCATTTAAATCACTGAGCTCATTGTTCACCTATGATGGCTTAAAGATGACAATTTTTCGGTTGACGAGAAACAGATCAGAAATGCTCGTCTTACTCTTTTTCCTGCCAATCACATACAATTGGTTGGACCTCAACAATTGTCCACTATGTTCTTTTGTCTATAAGTGTGTTCCCGGGGGATGTTTTCCAAGTCCTTCCTCTTGCTAGTTGCTCTGTTTGCTGATAATTGGTCTCATGTTCCTTTTTGTTCCAGGTTATGTCGAGGAGGGGAATTGTTGGACAGGATATTATCAAGGTGACCACGCATAATATTATTTATTTAATCCCTGGTGCTTGTGAGGGTATATTTTGGAAACTAACTTCTGGTGTTATACTGTTTTGTAGGGGTGGGAAGTACACGGAAGATGACGCCAAAGCTGTATTATTACAAATTCTAAATGTTGTTTCATTTTGCCACCTGCAAGGTGTGGTGCATCGGGATCTCAAACCTGAGGTAAAGAGACCAAAGAAGAATGGAATTTTTTGAATTTCTGATTGGACACTGTCAATTCTCTTTGTTCTGGCTTTTGTGGCAATCACCAATTTATTTCAAAGTGCTTCCTCCCATGATAGTGCAATCATCTATTATGGCATGGGATCCTTTGCTTTTCCGTAAATGTTGTTATGTTGTAGTCATTTCAGGAATGTCACTGTACTTCCTAGACCAGTCTGTTGCAACTCAATTTGCAACGTTTTTACATCCTTGTCTTGAACTAACGTGACAGTTGTTGTGTGCTTCATTTGTTTCTGCTGTCTGATGGACTGATACCTCCTGAGTTCAACTATTAAATCATGTCGACTGATTTTTTCTTGTTGCTGACCCAGAATTTCCTTTTTGTGTCGAAAGATGAGGATTCCCCATTGAAAGCCATTGACTTTGGCTTGTCAGATTTTGTAAAACCAGGTATGTTATCTCTATCTGTAATGTTTAGGCAAGTAGGCCTATTTGCTACATGTAATGGTAGACTGATTACAGATTCTCTTTGACTTGTTTCACAGATGAAAAGTTAAATGATATCGTAGGGAGTGCATATTATGTAGCTCCAGAAGTTCTTCATAGATCTTATACCACAGAGGCTGATGTTTGGAGTGTTGGTGTTATTGCATATATTTTATTGTGTGGAAGCCGACCATTTTGGGCTCGAACTGAATCCGGAATCTTTAGAGCTGTCCTGAAAGCTGATCCAAGTTTCACCGAGCCACCATGGCCTTCTCTATCAGCAGAGGCCAAAGACTTTGTCAAACGCATGTTAAACAAAGATCCAAGAAAAAGAATGACTGCTGCCCAAGCACTTTGTGAGTACATCTGCTACATTTCCATGCATTTTATTTTTATCAATTAGTTTGCGTCAGCTGCTTATATTCCTACTTCACAGGCCATCCCTGGCTCAAGACTCACAGTGAAGTAAAAGTTCCGCTTGATGTACTTGTCTTCAAACTCTTAAAAATATACATGCGTTCATCTTCACTTCGGAAAGCTGCTTTAAGGGTAGGTACATAATTTTGTTGAGTATTCTTTTGAAATTATTAATGTTGGGACAAATGTATTTGCAAGTTATAACTGTTGCTGGAAATTTCCATTCAAAGCACTTGAGTATGCTTGTAGCGTTCCCTGTCGCTTCTTGATACAGTAGCTATAGTTGATCCTGAGTCTGCCATTGGCCATTGTACTAAGAGAGTGATGTCAATACTTTTATTTGACAGGCTTTGTCAAAAACATTGACTGTCGATGAGCTTTTCTATTTAAAGGAGCAGTTCACACTTCTACAACCAAGCAAAAATGGAACTATTAGTTTGGATAATATTAAAGAGGTAGGTTTTTTTTTCTGAATTTAGAGGGGCTTCCCTTTTTTTTGGGGTTATTTGCAGAATGATGGCTTACATTACATGCTTTCTATTCTGGTCAGTCCTTGATGAAAAACGCAACGGATGCCATGAAAGACTCTCGTGCACATGAAATTTTGACTTCTGTGAGTGATGTTTCTAATTTATATTTACTGGCTTCTACAAGGGCATGAAGTTTGGTGACTTATTGCATTTGCTTTATTTCTCTTGATAGTTAACCGCACTGCAATATCGAAGAATGGACTTTGAGGAATTTTGTGCGGCTGCATTAAGTGTGTATCAATTGGAGGCTCTTGAAAGATGGGATCAGCATGCTCGCTGTGCCTATGAACTTTTTGAGAAGGATGGTAATAGGCCTATTATGATCGAAGAGCTGGCTTCGGTGAGTTTCTCTTATGTTGTACTCATACCTGTATCCTTCTGTAGTTCTGTGGTATTGCAGTTGGTTAATAGTTGCGAGACTGTTGCTAGTCTATGACAAAACTTCCTCAGCCTTGAAAAAACGACATTCAACCTTAATCTGCAAATATATGGTCTCTCTCCATTGTATCCTCATTTAAATGCGAAATTGGTACAGGAGCTTGGCCTGGGTCCTAACATTCCAGTTCATGCTGTCCTTCACGATTGGATACGTCATACAGATGGGAAGCTAAGCTTTCTTGGATTTGTCAAACTCCTTCATGGGGTGTCCTCCAGGACGCTCATTAAAGCCCACTAAATGTCCGGCAAAGGCCATGTTTGAATCCTATGAACTATAGATGCCATTTGTTTCTACAAGCGAGTGACCATGTGCTACTATCGGCCCAGGAAGTGATGCCAGATTCACCAGAAGGTAAAGGAAGAAGCTTCTTCTGTGTTCAAACGTGAAGAAGAGCGGGGACTCGGAGGATCAATATAGGCAATTGGCTCCCTGACCTTGTGGGGATTTAGCTTATTTTGTCGACTACGAAAATGGGTGTATATGTCAGCTTCTAGCTCAAAGCTGGTCAGAAAATGAAATGTGATTGTATTACCATCCAATGTTGTGTAGGTTTTTTTGGGGGGGTTTGACTTGATCACTGGCATGTTGACATTCTGGAATCTGCATTGTTTCATACAGTGCCCTAACTGTGAAATGTGAATCTATATATATCAAGGAGCTTGGCACACTATCTAGGGCATCAAACGTTGTTTCTTTCTAATTCCCCTCTCCTACTTCCGAAGATCTAAACAGCTCGAGTTGGAAATGAGGAGCAATGTGGACACAATTATCACGAGTTCAACCTTCATGGAGACGGTCTCTAATTTGCCAATCTGAAACGTCAAACGAGTTTTATTCATTTGCCAACGGAGCAGCTTGAGACAAATTTATGCATTTTTCAAAACTAAACGAAGGAGATCATCGAATGAAATGACCAATGTTGGTACAGTGACATCCTAAACTAAAAAAGAAGCTTGTTTACAGTAACGGCGTGAGATACATATGGTCAATTTCCAATGTTTGTATAAGACCGTTTGATTCCAAATTCCCCCAATGGCCCTTTTGTCATCACATTTCCAGAACATATAAAAAAAAATAAAAAAAAATTGATCCCGCCATTTGAATATGCAAGTTTATCCTTGCAATTAGGGAAGAACGCAATCTCCGCCGGAATTCTTCACGTATAAGATATCGCATTTCCCGATGGCCGGCGACAAAGGAAAGCGCGTTTTAATCCACCTCTCCTCCTCCTCCTCCGATGACAGCGATTTTTCCGACGATGAAATCAACGTCGCTTCTTCACCAAGGTACATTCGTCTCCCTCTTCTTTCGCGGAATACACATGTTAATTTTTATTGATGATTTTATCATGTCGTATGCAGCGGAGATGATTGCGAGTTAATCGACGGTTACGACGGCGTCAACGGCGGTGATTTTGGTAGTAGTGAAGACGATAGCGGCGGTGACAACGGCGACGACGCTGATGAATACGTGAATCGTGACGAAGACGATGGAGATGACGAACATACTCTCTCCAATCAAGTTCTTCATTTTCTTCAAGGTATACTTAATTGCGTTTTTTCTTCTGCATTTACTAATTTTACAAAAATTTTAGAATTTAATCTTGTTAATGCTAGAATGAATGATTAGACTGTCCGCTTTGCGAATCGAGTAATTGCACTGGAATGATTAGACTCTCCGTCCTGCAATTCGAGTAATTTCGTTAGTGTTGTGAATGATTTGGTTCTCTACCTTTGCAATTTGGCATTCATGTCTGTGTTTTCGTAGTTGTATTGTTGAAGAAGTTTCCATTTGGTTGTTGATCGAGTATGGAGTTGTCAGCTGTGATCGGGTTTCTGAGCTCCAGTGTTTCTTCTGTTGGTGGTGGAACAGTCGCATTTGAATCACCGTTAGCTCATATGTTGCTCCTAACTTGATTGTTAGATGTATGTTACTTAAAATTTGATGAATTGTGTTTGAAGCTACGTGATCTTTGAACTTTGTGTATTGCCTAGTTAGATGTAAGATAGAGATATGATGAGATTTAGTTGTATATATAATTGGTCGTAAAATATTCGCAGTGTATAGCCACAGATATCTCAGTCTAAATATCATTACAGAGGCCAATGTAGTTAATGAAGCTTAATTGGTGTTATATTTGTAATGCATTGATGTTATGGTATATCGACGGGTATTTATTTGTTATATTGTTATCATGTCATTCAGAAAAGCGTGATTTGCAAGAGCTAAGCTTAAAAACATGCAAATCATATTTACGAAGAAATGGGCTTAGAGTGTCAGGAAACAAGGATGTGTGTGTGCAGAGAGTGCTGGAACATTGGAGGTCGGTCTTCTGTGTTGGTCACTGTTTTCATAATGTAATGATGTTATGATTTTTGACAGTTATGTTACATGTAGCTATGATGTTGAATGGGGAAATATATTTCGGTTGCTGTAGGATAAAAGATGGTGAAGCTGAACTTCTTTACCCAAGGACATCCTTTAACATTAACTGCAAAGGTGGAGCGATTTTATCAATGGCTTCTGTTCTTTTTGCTGGTTGTGCTGTGTTGTAGCACTTGTTGTTTTGAGGTGTTCACCTTGTTTTTTTTTCCCCTTGGGACGTTGAAGAACAGGTGATGTCTGCAGGGGAGATATCGTCCTCTTCACTCAAAAGGTCTATGGAAGGTACTAGTCACTTGCATTTTATAACCATTACATCCTCCAGAAAAATAAAATTCTCATTATCCAAAAACTACCTTTTATTTCTTTCAGTTTCCAGTGATTCTGGGATTCAGTTTTGGGTGGGGATGGGATGGAATGAGTTGATAGTGTCTTCAAGAAATCATTTGCGGAAAATCTTATCACCAGTGAACTGAATGTAAACCAAAAACAACCCTTATTTTGTCATTGCACATTGGATCTCTGACCCAAAATAGTTTTGACAAAGTGAGAAGAAACGGGAAACATCAAGGGAAGAGAACAATTGCTGGCCGAGTTGTGAAAGAGAGCTATGGTGCAGAAAAGCAGCAGCATACATTCACTGTGAGATACTTTTTCCTTCTGCTGTTGATTGCATATTCTCATTTTTGGTTCAGTCTATGTTGGGATCTGGGGTATGAAAACATGTTTTGAGCTTATATAGAGTTGTGTAAATATATTCAAACTCTACAAGGAACCATGGAGCTACCCAGTCATCCAATTCTCTACTAATTACCGTCTACATGCATATATTTCTGCTTATATAAATTTCCATTTTGTCTGCAGGTTGAAGTACTCTGGAGCAAGGGGGTGAAGAAACTACCTGTGTTGTTTCCTTTGCTTGTCAAAGGTCGAAATCTTTATAGATTGCATACCTGCAGACAGGTGAGAAATATAGTAGCTGGAGTCTCCATGCATATTATTTAGCCCTTCTATTTTATCCTAGCTATTAAAATGTTTAAAACTTCAAGCCTTGGAAGAATGAGGAGGAAAGAAGAAAAGTTTTAGCTGAAAAGCATACACGAGGGACAGCTGCTAGGTTAAAAAGAGAAAAAAGGAAGAGAGCTTGGTCTGGTGTTAAAGGTACAAAACACAGAACCCTCATACCTTCTCCCTTTTTTTTTTTTTTTTTTTTTTTTTGTGATTCAGAATCCTCATACTTGGTTCTGATATATGGAGACCAAATTTATAAATCTCTGATGGGCTACGCTTATTGGATA
Organism: Spergularia marina; assembly: GCA_963680865.1. NCBI lineage: Eukaryota > Viridiplantae > Streptophyta > Magnoliopsida > Caryophyllales > Caryophyllaceae > Spergularia > Spergularia marina. Next base: position 30,051,420 of record OY804545.1, on the reverse strand, counting down.
TCTGTTAGGTTCAAAGTCTCAGAAGGCCTGTCATGCTGCAGCACCATCTAAAATGAGCTGTTCTACAGAGCAAGGGGTCTCAACTTCAAAACATTCTATAATCAACCGCAAAAAATATAAGAACACTCGACCACAGGGAGCTACTATACATACCGCAAGAACTATATCCTCCAAGCCCTGTGTTAAACTTCAAAGTAACCCTTTTCGGAAATCCCACACTGCTTCTAGAATACATTCAAAGCCACCTGGTGGATTTCATTCTAGCAGCATCCCTCTTGGTTCAGCATCAGAAAATTCTCGGCTTAATTTCCTTTATCTTGGTCAAATGCGGAGACCTGCAGATAGTTCCTACCATAATCCTTGCTATGTTCCATGCCCAAGGATGGCTCATGAGAACTACCACTTCTTCCCTCCAGAACTTGCTAGTGCGGGCCAGCAATATGGTTCATTGAGGTGTTCAATTCAAGGGTGTATAGGTCCTGGATCTAATAGGTGTGTGATTGGCGCATGTTGGAAATGCTGTAGAAGGGAAGGGATGAGATGCAACATTCATAGATGACAATCACCATTTGGGATGACATACTTCAGTATCAGCAAGTTTCTATTCATTGGTTGATACCATTTTGTTAATATCACACTAGAAGATTCAACCTTTGAAGTTGATGCTGATGGGTTTACTAATTGCATTTTTCAATTTGTACCAGATAAAGTTCAGTTTAGACTTTAGAGAGTGTACAGATTACCAGTTTATGAAATGCCGCAGCAGCAGCTTAATTTCTTGAAATCAGCCATCTTGAATTCATGATCTACTCTAACACCCTCTCTTTCTCTATATCCTGAGATGTTAGCTACCTGAAAACTGCACAGTCTGTTATATGCAGGCTGAACCTACTATAGCAGATTGCTCACCCTGCGCTGCCATAGCCAGGCATGGGATTTATCTACACAAGAACACATGGTGGTTACTCAAGCTAATAAATTATGTTCCTGTGGAAGTCTGAACATTCTTTCCAGTGTTGCTTCAGAGCTGGGCCTAAATGCTTCATCATGGTGGGTTCTGTGAGTCTTGGTACATCTGCATTTCATGTTATACTTGTATTGTCAATTTATAATCTTATATAGACACTTAGACAGTGTCTGTTGATATATAGTTTGGATAAACCAAATATGCGTCATATTCTATTTCCGGGTAGTCACAGACCACAGGTCACTCTAGAATTGTGGTCGACTATGCACATTTTAAGCTCAGTTAGTTCCCCCCTGAATTAGTTTTATAAGGTGTTATCTGATTTCTTTTTATCATTTTAACAACAAAATTTAAGTTTATTGCCTTTGGCCACCTAAAATGCAGGTAAAGCTGCTGATGAGCCAAGTTATTCAACCGAATATATGATAGACTTGTCTGATGTTACTTCAGTGAGATTGTGGTGTTCCTCTGTGCTCTGGCCTCTGGCCCATACGGTCAAGTCTGATACAGTTCCATTCTGTAACATGCTTTTGGCCATCAAAACCAGTAAGTTTCGTTTTCTTCATCGAGTATTATTGACATGTTTCGCTGCTAGCTATGCTGTGTAGGTTGTGTGAATAACATGCTAGAAAGAAATTAGTATTTATTATCTTTAGCTGTCTAGGGGCTGTCCTTCGTAAGCTTCGTAGTCTTGTCTAAGCCCCAGAAAACAGTAGAACTTGAGCTTTGTGTAAGAATTGATACAGGTGTCTAATCATCAATGTTGTTTGCATGTGTTGTTTGTGCTCATGTTTGCTGTGGTCACTTTTTGTTCGTACTTTTACTTACTCATTTTACCACCCTAGAGTAGTTATGTTAAAGAGAACCATATAATACGGCGTCGTTAAAATCAGAGTTCCTGCTCTTGCCATTTGAAATCTAGGGTAAAATAACTCAGAAAGAATAACACACCTTAAGATGACCCAATGTAATGTATACCTCCTAGAATAAGGGTGATTTGTTAAGTTATGTATTGGCCTCCTTACAAATTTGCAACATGCGTCGTACCAATACACTTTAATCCCATTTTTGTCAAGATCATCCACCTTAAAACTATGGATAACCTATATATACCGAGGAGGTTCTGGAAAGAAAATGTGTACAAGAGCTTTTCAAATCTCCAACGTCAATTGGGGTACTACGACTATTTTCGCCTAAGATGCGCCACAAGCCTACAATAGAATATCCTTGTTGCTTGACAATTGACGTATGCTGTACCCCTCCCCCCCCCCCTCCCCCCCCCCCCTCTCCCCCTTACTCGAATCCTAGATTAATATCTCCGTCCAATCCAACCTTTCGTTGCAAATGGGCTTTCGAAAGGAATAGTGCTTGTCGTCAACTCGTCATTGGTGGTAAGATCAACCTTCTTTTTCTTTTGGGGAGTAAGATCAACCTTTAGGACATTCTTCAAATCTTCTTCACAAACCTGGGTGCATTACCAAAAAGTTGACCTTTTCGAGTCTAATCACCAAAAGAAGAGAGCCATTCAGCTTAGGTGCCAATAGTACTAATTGCTCATCTTGTAGCTTATTTCACAAGTTATTAATACAGGTTTAGCTGTTTCAATAATACATTAGAACATATTAATCAATCATTAGCAGCAAACAACCTAAGATGTTATGTCCTGTCTCAACACCTTTAGAGAGATTCCATTCAGAATTTGATCTGAAGTGTGAATCAGAAAAGATGAATTCCTTGTAGCATGAAAACATGTTGAAGTAGGTCCCTTCTGAATGACGGCTGTGGCTCATCTTCCTACGTTTTAGGCGTGTCTTTATGACCAAGACCTGTGACATCGTACATTAACCTCTGTGGCTCTGCCACTTCTCTTTCCAGTTAAATGGCATTATATCAATTCAAACTTCTGATAGATACTGGACTTAGTGGACTGTCATTTCTGGTGCAAATACAGGAAAAAACGAGGGTCTTATATGGATTTTGTTACAATTGAGTTTGTGTCCCGCATTGGAACACGAAGTTTCAATTTCCTCCATGCAGCCCTTGTCCCCATCCTTTGTTCCATTTCCACACTTTTGGGCCACCCCCTCAGCTGGATCCGTCCTTCCTTGAGGGCTACACTACATGCAATTGATCACCTCATCAATTGTTCTTTAGTGAGACGTAGGCGGAGCGGTCATTTTGTTGTTTAGTTACTTGCAACGAAAATCATGCCTGCTGAAGGTGTTGTAGAAATCCCACTCCCCCAACTCGGAGTTTGAGGGGTCAATTTTCCGACTTCTTGTGAAGGCGTCTTTCTGGGAATTATGCCCAGTTTTCCTGTGAGTTGGACTCCCTCATCCTCCGGCCATTGAAGGGCTAAGGCCTTGTGGGGTTGTAAGTTGTGACAAACCCGGAAAAAAAAAAAAATCCCCCTACCTAGATTATAGTGTAAGCATAAGCTAAAAACATGATTACATGAATCAGATAGCCTTGCAGATCATTGAAAAATTCACATTTCTAAGCATCCATTAACGTTTATAGTATTCTAGAAAACATTACTTATCTTTGAAATATGGGCATGCCCACTAAGATGACAATGATGCAAAATCCACAAAAGTAAATGAAGTATATATACAAAATGTAAACATCACACACAATAAAATAAACCTCTCTCAATCCCCTAAAATCCAACATTGAACAAGGTTGTCCAAACAGCCATAGATGGCAAATGAAGTACTCCGTATCAACTGTGAAAAGTTCTTAGTTAGGAAACTTCGATACTCGGTCTAGAAGAACCTGAAAGGGGTAGAAGGACGAAGGTCAATCTCTTGCGTCCAAGCTGAGCGGTCTTGAAGATGCAAGTGCCAGTAGGTCTGAGCCAGAGCATCCGGATCCATTAAGCCATCTGTTCCTCCTCCAGATTGTTGCTCACCGACGAGTGATCTCAGCATCATACTTGGCACCCTGCATTATGTTGGAAGGCTCTCATATCTACTTTAGCTAACTATTTGCAAATTTTAGCCCCTTTTTTTTAGCTAGCCATTCAAATTCACCAAGTCATCAGTTAGTGAACCTACATTCATCTAGTAATTCTTCCATAAATGTAACGGGAAGTAATTCTTGGAAGAAGCTTAAGGTAAGTAGTTTGTTGCGTAAGCGCAAAATTTAGATTTATGGTCTTCACCGGAATTGTGTTTCCATACGCCTTTAACCTATCTGTTTCCACGTCAAATTATACAATACCTGGTCGTGTTCTAACAAAACATCAGGTAAAACCGTCATTCTTTTTACCTTAATTTTATGTGTTTTCTGCCTCCTATTTACAGCCTTTGCAAAATGAAAATAGGTCACCAATCAATCAATAGAATATGTGTTGGAGAAGCTTTCTGATAGATGTGGAGAAAGGTTATTGTTGAGGTGAGGGTGTACAAGTGAAAGAACTAACCTGGGTGCTCCAACCAGACCATCAATTATAACGTGAGCAACGTGTACTCCGAGTGGTTGAAACTCTCTTGCCAGACACTGTGACAGTCCCCTTAGTGCAAATTTCCCACAGCCTTTTACCAATCAAATGAAGAATTTACGGATTTATAAGTTAATTAGTGCATGTGTTTGGAGCAATGTTACTAATTAACATTCATAACAAGAGATTATATGTAGGTCACTTACATAGCTCAGAGAAGCCGGCCATGCCACTTAGAGAAGCTGAACACCCTGTGAAGAGTATAGTCCCTCTCCCTCTCTCTGTCATACCAGGAAGAACCTGATAACTCAATTCACGGAGAAGCTAAGTATATAACAATAATCGCGTTTTTAGATAAACCAAAAGATTTAAAGGGGAAGAAGTTGTGAATTGACCTGCTGGGCGCAATGGAAGGCTCCAACAGATGAAACAGCGAGCGATTTTTCGAAGGAATTGACAGGAATTTCAGTGAAATTGGATGGATGCAAAGGAAAGGGTTGATATGCAGCATTGTAGACCAAAACTTCGACAAACCCAAGTGAGAGAACCCCTTCAAAAGCTTCTTTAATGCTCCTACTCTCTGAGCAATCTATTCTTATCGCAAACACTTGGGCTTTCTCGTCCCTTGCTATCTCCTCTGCCAACCTTGATAGCCTCTCTGTATATAGTAAAAACTGAAATTAATGAAAATTCCGAAATCTTTGCAAGTGGTATAAATTTTAAGCTGTGTGTGTTATAGGTGTCTGACCTAAGTCCCTGGCAAGGATGGCAACTGTGTAGCCTTCATGCGCAAACTTACGAGCTATAGATCTTCCGAGTTTCGGTCCTACCCCGACAATGGCAGCTATGCCTTTGGAGGAGGTCGTAGAGGAGGCGAAGCTGCTCATACTTAGCAGACCTCTGCTGTCAACTCTTTCTCTCTCTGTTAAACTATGTCAGATAAGAAAGACAGTTGAGAAGGTGCAGGGAGAGGGGTGAGTGTGTATGTGTGCGCGCGCGCGTAAGTGTGTGAAAGAAGCTAGGTGGACATGGTATTAATAATAGTAGGTGGGCGGAGGGGAAGATGAAGATGACTGATGTAATGCTGATATTGCTGTTGCGATGTCTCTGGTTTTATGTTGCCTCCTGCAAGACAGGCATTTCTCTATATCTGTCTAAATTCGGTTCCATTGCCATGTGATGAGTTGAGTCGGCAAAAGGGAAAACTACTAGCACTCCAAATACAAGTTCTTTTGTCAGTTTTGTGTACCTTGTTTTCAGTTCGTTTTTTAAATATCACCACATTTTTATTCCAACTTTTTCCACAGTACATTGTATAGTATCCTATATCCACCATTTATGTTTAAATTGGATTTTGTTGGTGAGCTACATAGTCTTGAAAGTCTTACAAGCTGTAAATGCTTGTGATAAGTGGTCCAAAGTCGGAATTGTGTGGAGTTATATTACTTAGACTCAATTAGAAGTATCTGATATACCATATACGTGCTCATTTAAATATCGTACCTATCATATTTTCGGCTTACATTGAAATGTTCAAGTGTCACACTTATGTCTGGGTGTTAAGCGTCATATATGACTTTGTGAAGTAATATCAAGCACACAATTACACAAAGTAAACAACCTCCAGGATCTCCCTCATGTAGTACAAGTGTACACCCATGACCCCTTTATTTTTGGGTAGGCATATTGTCACTCACTTTAGCTTCTTTCACTCTCATAAAGCATCGATCACCACACATATTCTATGAGCAGGGGTATTTTAGGCTTAAAAATGAAAACTTTGTTGTAGCAGAAGTTAAAAGGAAGTAACAATACCTTATTTTTTTAGCCTTTTATATTTGCCCCATCAAAACAAATTATGAAAAAGTAAAGAAATTAATACGACACTTTATTTCCCAAATTTTATCTATCCATAGATGGGAGGTATCCAAGATGATTCGATGAAGATGATAGATGATTGGTCGGCCAGTTGTACACGTCAGAATCAAAGGAAAATCAAGTGAGAGAGACGAGAATCTACAAACTAAATTGTGATACAGTACTTTAGGCACGAAATTAAGCCATCCCACTTGTAGGAAATGGGAATTTCCATTTTAAGCTACACTGTGATATGTGTGGCATTTTACCTTTGTGGACCATTTTTCTTATGTTGACTTGATATTTGTGGATTACATTTTCTCAGTTCATATCTTGGACTCTATGGAGTGGTTGAGCATGGTTCATACTTCATAAGGTTATCGTTACCATAATTGATACTCGTACTTCCTCAATTTCTTTCATTTCTTAAATTTTGTCTGAAAATTAGAATTTTTCAAATACATTCAAACCAAATGTTTAAGAAATAAAAAGAAATAGACTTTGGAGAGAGTATTCTCTTTAGGTGCCTCAATCTGTCATGCAGTGGATGGGCATGGTTCACAGTGTTAGTGCCGGTTTGAGTAGTCCCTTCGGTTTTCCCTAAGTCGAACATGATACTCGAACATGATGGATAATCTAATCACTCCTATGTTTTTGGATGATTGTTCGCTTTTATCTTATATGGATTATGAGTATATGAAATACTTGTATGAATTTATAGGTCACATTTTATCTGTATATTGTAGAGAACTAACAACTTGAAGTCGATTCAAGAACACTTATCAACTAGGCTTGGAGCATGTAAGGTTAGGGAGAGCAAATGAGAAAAACCCCTAGGTTTTCATGGAAAGTTCTGTGTTATGGGGAGTGTGGTCACACTAACGGGGTGCTCGGCATGTACTGTGTAAAGATGGGTAATTTTTCCTACGTGTACAAAATTGACAGGGTTGGCAAGCAGATACATTTTTTTTTTTTTTTAAATTCCATGGTTTTCGCTTATCGTGGGCATGATTAGCAATCGCATACTTTGATATGAAGTATAAGATGAATGATTGTCTTCTTTGATATGAGGTGTAAAATGAACAATTGTCTTCTTTACCTTTATACGACTATGATCGCATTCTTTCACGTATTGTAGATAACGATTTTGTATCTTAAAGATCTGTGTCTTGTTAACCTATACTCTTACAGTAAGAAATTAAATCTATTCTTCTACTATCACGAACTCACAATGAGGATCCTCTATCTCATATTATGTCTCACTTTTTGTACCCCTCTAATCACAACCTTGAAAATCCATATTATTACGATCATACACTTTGGTTTGGTTGTCGTTATCTGTTTTAAATTTGAACTGATAACTACTTTAGAGGGCTTTTAATTCAAGGAAGAAAAACATTTAAGATTTACCTCCATTCTTCCTTTTCCATGGTGAGCCATGACCATGGTCCCGTACTATAATCATTGGTCACTTGAAGAAGAGAAACCGTGTCATACGGCCACCTTAGGCAATCATATAAGTTCGCCCACATAATTATAAGTTAAATCATTGGGACCCTACCTGGAACTAGATAGTTATAGGAGAGTTTGGATCTCTCTCTATTTTGACACGGTTTTTCATCTTCTCCTTTTAGAGGGAGTAAATTTAGGGGTGAGGATCCTCTAGAGATAAAAGGAAGAGAATCTTAGAATGCACAAAAAAATACAAAATAATTAATTATTATCTTATTAAATAAACTCTATCTGATAAAGTTTATTTTCAACTTTAGGGGATTCAATTCCTAAATTTAGGTAACGATAATAGGCACTTTCAAAAAAATAATAGGCACTCTATGACTATGTTTGGTAAAACTAGTTGAAATAGTAGCTGAACGCTGAAATAGTAGCTGAATGCTGAAATAGTAGCTGAAAGCTGAAATAATAGCTGCAATAATAGCTGAAAGTTTTTAGCTAAAAGTATTAAGACTGTTTGGCAAAATTAGCTGATATAGGAGCTGATATATTTAAAATTACATAATAATGCATTATTTATTTTTAATTTCATTTTATTTTAGTAAATATTTGAGGGTAAATTAGGAATAAAATTATAATAAGCTAGCTTATTTTAAATAAGTTACATGGGGTAACTTATTAAATAAGCTAGCTTATTATTTAAGCTAGTGGTGTTACCAAACCAACTTATTTGGTCAAAGAGCTCAAAAAACTAGTCAAATAAGTTACTTTGGCCAAATAAGCTAGCTTATTGTGCATACCAAACACAGCCTATATGTCAGCCAACTAATTTAGGCTTGGGTTCAAGTATAGGAAGAATGGAGTGGATTATCTATGACTAGGACTATTGGCACTCCACAAGAGTTTTCTTACGCTCTCACTAACTGAGTTTCTAATTGAGATATAAAATACTCCGTATTATGGTTGGAGTGTCGATCTAAGTGTTTTAAGGTGATTGATCAGTTATTTTACGGCCGCTCTATTTTGTGTCAATTGCTATGCTTCCGGTATCTTTCGATTGAGTTGTCGTGCTATTAAGCTTTACACTAGATCGATTTCATAAGAACCTTACACTGGAAATCGGGTTAGGGTGGAGCCTATTCGTGATGCGGTGAGTATATTCTTATAGTTCCCCTCCGTCTGTCGACCACCTGTCCAATCAGTATGATTTTGTCCGGTTTGGGCCTATCACTCACGGATTTTTTTCTGGCCTCCTTTCCAAAATGTTTCATACTATGGGGTCTTACTTTTATTAATTAGTTTGGTAATCTCTCATAAGGAAGATTTTCACTCCTTATTATGTGGGACTTGGATTTGCACTCCAACAGTCCAATAGTTTTATGGTGAGTCCGTCTCATCGAATGAGACCACTATATACGTTATTTTTAAAAATAACATATTACTTTTGAAAATACAATAATATTGTTCAAAATTAACCTAATTCAAAAGTAACATAATGATATTTCAAAAATAACATTTTTAATTCTCGCGAGAATTTGTCCCAAGATTACCAACCGTTTGGTTGAGTCAATCTCAATTTACTCGCAGTGTAAAATTTAATAACCAAGAAAATGAATTTTTTTTTTTTTTTTTTTTTTTTTTTTTTTTTTTTGACAACGAAGAAAATGAAGTTTGCTGATGAGGGATGTGATCTAGATTCTAGAGTAGTACTAAAGTCGGTAAGGTCACAAACTCACTCGGTCTAATCAATAAGATATAGTAGTCCAGTACTTTGGCTACAAGAGTTTAGAACAGCTACCAAGAGTTGCAACTTGTGGAATCGCATTTATTCTTCCGAAGATAGATAGTTTTGGACGTATAAACTACTCTAATGACTCTAAATAGAAGCCAGTCTAGAACATCTCACCAAATTGAGCAACTTTACAATTTGGACAAACAACTTGGTTTTTTGTCTCATCACCGAATTCGGTGCTGAGAATAAGCCGGCTTTTAGGAAGTTTGGCTAATGACATTATGACAGCCAACATGTATACCATATGCTTTGGGTATCAACTTCGTCTAGGTGCTTGTCTCCTTCAAGTCACTTGCTATCCCCCTTTTTTGGTTCAGGGGAGAATCACAAAATGGACAACTGGATCTTGTTATGTCTGGTATGAGGGTAACGGTATGAGAACTCGAACTTACCTAAAATATGTTGTGTCAAAGCGGAATTACAATAACATGGTTTGCTCAATGAGACCAATTCATTGTCGCTAATTCACCCCGGATGGAAGTGGGTCGGGTCTGAACCAGGATCCGTTAGGACCCAAACTTAGATCAATGACCTTTTATGTTGACCCCAACGGACAAATCCAATCAACAGGGTCCAAAATTTTCCGTCTCAAACCAGACTCATTAAGACCTGGTGGATATAAGGTGGGGGTTGCGATTCCAACTCATAATATAATTCAATTCTATCAAAGTGTCAAAACCGACGTGCCAAAAGAAAAAAAAAAACATAATCTGGTAATTGCTCCATAAGTGTTAAATACTACTGTTACATTTACATGGGCCCAACCCAAACCCGATGTGTGTTGAAATTTGAGGACCATGGGTCAAGCCAAGATCCACGCCCATCCCTAATTTCTGACCGCAACCCACGTCCCCCCAATACCCAAAATGCCCGGTGTTGAATCTCACACAAAAGATAAGCTTCAAATATAAGACTCTTGGGGTGAGAAAAGAAAGCTATCCATCCTTTATGTGACATAATTGATTCGCTAGGCCAAAATCCAGTGTGTAAACTAGCTTACTGCTTACGTTTATATACAGTACTCACACACTTGATGACAGAACATAAGAAAAAACATTACGAATATTAGATTAGGAATTTAGTCAGATGTTTGACACCAGAAAAAGATTTCGAATCAAGGGTTTTCGGTCTACGAGTTTTCAGCTGTACGTTTCTATGCAAGTGTAACACAATTCTCACTTGATCAGCACGTTGTCCTTTACCACTTCCAGAAGAATTATCTGTTGTGCAGCTTGTATCCTTCAGGCCTGTTTTCGGGTTTATCAGACTGCTCGAACTTTGCCCTGTACTGTGATAAACAACATCTATTTTGTTCCGGGTGGATTTGCAGTGTGTCTGATTTGATTTTAATTTTGAATGTGATGAGGAAGAATCACTAGAACCTTGCCCCATTTGATCAGAGGTAGTAGTAATGTCAGATGCAGTTGATGAAGTTCTGGCTACTGATACTGAACCTGTCTCTGAATGCCACTGTTCTACTGTAGTTGCTCTGCGTAAAATACGCTCAGACTTCTTAATTGGAGACTCTATGTTCGGCTTGGAACAGTGCGAAACACTGTCCTGGTGCAAATTCTGCCTGCAAGTCATAACTTGTTCCTCAAGCCGAACCACCTCCTCTTCTAGAACAGCAATCTCCGCCACAAGTTCCAGCATCTGAGATCGAAAATACATTCAACAATCCTTCTTACTCAATGAAGCCCTAAAAGGCTTAAACTATACACTTCCTAAAAAACGTAACCATGACAGAGACAGACTCGAGTGCGAACGCATTCAATTTTATCTTAGTGACACTGAATAAGGAGCACCATTGACACATAACAGATCAAATCACACACAAAAAAAAAAAAAAAAGACATACATTTGGAGGGAGATAGGGTGGTAGACGTGGAAGCGATCCCAAAGGCCTGGTCAATGCTCTTTGCAGAGCTCTATGAATGTTTTCTTCATCTTTAAGCTTCTTCTTCAGTCTTTTAACCTGCAATTCCAATTCCAACTCCCATTTCGAATGTTAAGGGTTTTCCTCAGGTCTAAATGTACGCAACCTTACCTCTAATTACCCGAGTTTCGGAAAAATGAGTAAGAGAAAATTGACCCAGAATGATTAGTAAGATGAATACATCTTGTAGTAATGCCAATCTCTTTTCCCTGGTTGCTTGTTTCGCTGTTGTTCGTTCTTTATCTGTGCCTCGTATTCTAGCTTCCTGACAATCTACTTTGTGTACCTGTGTAAATGCCAGACATTGAGCATTAAAAATCTTCATACAAAAAATTTTGAACTTTTTCTAAGGTTATAGTAAATTGGTAGAGCCTAATTCATACTAGCATTACGATTTACAATCCTTTAAGAACCCGAGGGAGGTTCAGATATGCGCAACCTTACATCGAAATAAAATATAGGAAAACCTATATACAGAAAAGAAAAGAAAAACCATACACTATCATAATTCAAATGATGCTTCCAAATGGTTTGCTGAGAAGTACAAGCTCTAGTGTTCATGTTCACTACCAAAAACAAACAACAACAACAACAAAATGAAAATAAATATAAGATTGAAGGGAGGAAAAAGTAGCGTATTTATCAGGAAAAAAAATGAGGAGCAATAAATTAAACACAAGAAAAAACAACGACACAAGAGTTGTGGTTAGTTGGTTCATAGCGCCAAAAACTTTGAAACTGAAACATACGTAAGAAAATTAACTCAGTAACGTAAATAAATGCCTGGATTTTGCTGATTTTCTGAACACATCAGTTTTTTTTATTATTAATAACAATTAATGAAAAATTCCAAGTGTGTAATATTTTAATTGTTTCAGATCAGAAGATTTTGATTTTTAAATTTTGATTTTTAAAAAAAGGAGTTTGAGCATAAACGGCTCTCGTTGTATTGGAGTATAGTGTAAGCATGCATTAATTGAGCAACAGAAAAAGGTTTGTTTGAATATAAATACAAAGGGGTTATAATCTTGTATTGCGTGGTTAAGTCATATGATGTGATTCTCGACGCATTTTTACTAATTGGATTGTTCGGACATTTTTATATTTTCAATATTTGAGTAAAGACGTGAAGTTGCTTACATTAAAATGTTAGATTGACGTTTTTCTCGTTATATATGGAATACGAGAGCTTGTGAGACACTAGCTAAGTAGCTAGATAATGTCGTGGTTATAAGGGAAAAGGGATGAGGTGATGGGTATGTAGAGAAATGAAGGGGGAGGAGACAGAGGGGCAAAGCATTTGTCGTTGTCTTTACTAGAAAAGCTGAAACTCTCTGGTCTTATACAAAGGAGCGGTGGTTGTGATAACTGATCAGGAAGATAGTGATTAGTGAGTAAAAAAGCTAATGAATGCATGTCATTTTGCCAACTTTCTCTCATCATGAATTCATCTGCATGCTTCAAACTTTATTCCACGAATGCAAGTTTGGAAGCCTTACTACATTTTAGTTTTCTATTCTCGTCATTTAGATTAGTCCGGATATAAGTCGAGTAAGTTACAATAAGGTCAGATAACGTGGTTCTTTTGCTAAGATTTTGATATTATCACTACATTTTCGTGGTTTGAATTTGCACTTGAAAGTTTATATGTAAGTACTCTGTTCGACATCATGTAACCAAGTACTCATAGAGTTTAATGACAGCTGAATCTATTTAGGTATTAAACCATTGTCGGAACCTCAACCATCAGACTTTTGGTTGAGCTGGTGCTTTCACATGGTATCAAAGGCTCATTGATCGTAAAATCTCGAATTCAAATCTTGATAATCCTCTCCTCCTTCAAGTTGACGTTCAAGCACATAGTATTTGCGAGCTTGCACATTTTCTCCTAACTTCAAGCCCAAAGGGTATTCTTGCGAACGTACATGTTAAAGTCCAAAACCATTGCTGGGGCCTTAACTATCATTTTAGACTTTTTATCGTATGAGTACTTTCACAAGATAGTGTTAACCTTTGCATACACAAAAATTAAGCATTTTAGCCCCGATACCCCTTTTTGGTCATACCTCAACTAAAATGGCAATGTAAGAACTCATAGCCTCGACAACTCTTAGATAAGTTGATTTCCTAGTTATTGGCCTGACATGGTGTAACATCCTCTCTCTTGAGTCGAAGCTCGAGCTCTTTTCACTTATTTTTGGTACACTCAATCTTTCAACTTTTTTCCATGGAAATTTGAACTTACGAGCTGATCATTTTTGTGGAGAGAGGCTTGAACTTGAATGAATAGACTACACAGAAATATCAGCTACAAATATTCTGCTAACTTTGCCACAAAAGAAGAAAAAAAATGTAGGGAGTATTCGACTTGAAAGGTTCAAATGGGCCAGTAAGCACTAATGTTGGCACACAGTGGTCCAAGTGCGAAGAATTGGACCCTGTATTCCTTTTCGGGATATCAAAATTTAAATATCTCGTTTTCAAATGCGGTAAGTTTTTGTATTGGAAATGACCAAATTGTCCTCACTTTAGCTTTTTTTTTTTTTTATAATTCCAATTTATTTATTGTCTCTCCTACTTTATCCCGAATCCCCTTTCACTACCTCCAACAAATATGAACCAAATCTCATTGTCTTAATCCTTGTGCAAATGGCAATGCGGTGTTTATACTCAGACGGAGGGAGTATTAACCATATAACCATTTTTCAAATCGGCTATGACATTCCAAAAAAATTATCAAGTAACAGAATGCTTTCTAAGTACAATGATTGAAAGATCATAATGCTGTTGGGTGTGTTGGATCGCTATCTATGTCGACCTGAATTCCTGCTGAACCTCAGAGCAGACTAGAAGGAGCGTCCGCATCCAAATTGTGACAGAATTTCCTGCTGTGTACTAGTTCATAGTTACCACACACACTTGATCATCTCTTTCTCTATCAGCATTTCAGTAATGTCACTGCATGATTGTCTTTAATCCCATACCCTACGTTTCGCAATCAGAATAGGCAATGACCTCGGATCCAGCATCGCATGGTAACTACCACTTCTGGTACCCAAATAAATGCGATCATAAGATCTCTGAGACTGTCGAGCAGGGTTTCCATTTCGACCACATACTGACTCAACTCTGACATTCTAACATCATCAAGGGAAAAATGCCAGATCACAGAAGTAACTCAGAGCTCACAGAGTCACAAACTTGCCTCGTAACCTTTTCGTTAGAAGCTGATCTGCTGATGCTATTCCACTCTCAACGACCCCAACTCAACAAGGTGTACCCAAACTAGCTCCTAAATTCTTTATAGGCCAAGACGGAAATTATCCAGTAACCCACCCCAGTAGTCCAGTACCCCTCACTTTCAACCCAACTCGTTCCCCTGACCCAGTGTTTCAATGTCTACAATTACATAGACGCTAATGAGGCACTTCTACATTAGGAGAGCTAATGGAAAGCTTCTATACCAGGAAAACTAATGGAAAAGGACTGAAAACTCCCAAATGTAATCCCGGAAACTTCACTACCAAATTTACAGTTGATGGGATTCTATTCCTACGAGAAAGCTTACAGCCTTCATTAGCACTGAGTGCCTGAGCTAACTCGTGGAAGTGCAATTTAGAACCCCTTCTTTTCCACCAGCAAAGAACAAAGAGTAGGGATGTTTCAGATCTCCCCTCTGCACATAATCTGTGTTCGTCGCAAAAATATAATACTAATGAAACTTGAGGAATAATAAGAACAAGAGACCAAAGATTTTTTTTTTAATTTTTTTTTATTAATTTTTTTCAATGGAGCTACTTACAGGTACAGGTGCAGAGTTTGTCATCAGGGTTTGTTGTGGATCCCTTACAAAGAAGCTATCGGAGACACCATCTCTAGACTCCAACGTTATGGGAAATGAACAATCCAATCTACTCATGAGATGAAGTCCAGATAAATGATTACCCCAAATATCATATGTGAATCGGTCTTCAGGATTTGCTCTTTCCTTTGCTTGAACTGCTTTTTGGGGGTGAAACTTTGGTCCAGGAGCACGAGCAAGTGGAGAAATTCCCAATGTGGAAGCAGACAAGAATGGCAGGCCCGAGGCAGACCTTCCTGTCCCAGGAAATGTAGCAGAAGACGAAAGCATTGGTTTACTTGCTGTATTCCTTGGACAAAATGGTTGCTGTTGGGTATAAAACAGATAGTCACTACAATTTTGATAAACTCCTGCAGGAGAAACTGTTTCTGGATTGAAGGTGTTTGCTTTGCCATCTAAACTTCTGTCACAAATGAATGAACTTGACTCATGAGAAGACTGCCCGAGAGTTGAGGGGGAACATGTATTTTTAGGTGATGGAGTTGTGCTGGGGGACATAGGAGATGACGGGGAGGAACTTGCACTTTGACTGCTGGAAACTTCTATATGCGCCATGAGACCTGAAGTAGCGCCATTTCTTTTCTTTGGCCGCCTCCTCTTATCTTTGCGAGTTTTGACTGTCAAACAAACTGGTGGTGGTTCCAGAAGTTTGCCACTGCTCTTTATTTGTATAGACTCAGAGATCAGTGAGGGTGAAAAGCTGGTTTCATTGGTAGCATCAAATGAATCAGCAGTCTCACTAAGGCAGTCCGCATGGTCCACCATAATCCCCTGTTTCAAGTCCCTTTGTCGAGCACTAATGCGTGTAAGGTCAGATGTTGCTTCCTTTCTTTGAAGTGATTTCAAGTGAGCCATTTTAGATGCTTTAACAGACTTCCCATTTCCCTGGTTGCGCTGTAGAGTTGATATTGATAACCTCTCTTTTGGCCTTATAAGAGGAATAGATGTCTTATCACCTCTGATCAAGTAATCCACGGAGTCAGAGGGCATGATATGGGGCATTATGAACCAAAACAACAGGAGCATTAGAACAACAGCTAGAACCATGGCAGTGCAACATCTCTTTACCTGTGTGTAGAATATGGACATCCTACAAAGCTTAAGCATGTTTGCAGGTATAGTTGCTTCCATCGGTACTACAAGTATTCCAGCAGCCAGCTTGAACTCAAGGTCCCTCTGTACCACAACCCCAGAAAAATCTGATTGGTATGAAATCCCGAGCTCCAGTGACTCTCCTGGCACAAGAGAAAACCCCTTGCAATTATGGACTAAAAATCCCCCCAATCCACATGCTGCCCCTGAAACTTGAATCCTATCAACTTTAAAATCAAAATCACCAGCATTTAGAGCAAACAGCTTCTTCAATAATGGCTTGCGACATCCAGAACAAGCATCCTCAACAGAAGGTATGCTAAGAGGATATGACAAATTCAGAGGAGAAGGCAAGTTCATATTGAAATGAATCTTGTGCTCAGGCTCCGAACCCTCAAGCAAGATTAGGGAGAGCAACCCCCCGATTCCATGCAGAGATAACTGTTCTACACCAGAAAGATTGTTCCTTATCAAAGCTGAGCTCTTCCATTCACAGCGATTTGAAGGGTGAAAGAAGATAGGACCCAGTGACACCGTGCCATGAGGATGCAGAAAGGCTTCAGTCACTGCATTCTCCACCATTGAAAAGCCATACCTGCTTGGATCAGAAGAACCATGATGGATAGGATTACTCGACCAAGGTGGTTGTAGATGACTATAATGCGGTTTGCAATTATCCACAACTTCTACTGGATTTAGAATCAGTTGCACGGTGACGGGTAGATGGCTGGGGTTTTTGACAGTAATTGACTTGGCATAGTATCTGCCTACTGGCACTGGTGCGAAAAAAAGCTCATGATCATCTAGCACATATAGCCCACTCTTGGTGCTCTGATCCCTCCATTTCTGAAGCATAAATCCATCCCCTTCTGCGTAACCCAGTGCCTTTAGAGTATAAATATGAAGATGTAGTGTTATTTCTAAATCAAGGAAATCATCAAAGAGCCAAAAACCAAACTAAGATTTTCATAATGAAGCCAACATGGCCAGCTTTATAGTAGGAAAAGAGTGAACACAGTGCGCAGTAGAGAAAGGATGTTAACACTTAACAATATCTTATCTATAAATAAGGCAATTAAGATACAATCATGACATTAAGAGAGGCGCACTATATAGCAAAATTACCACAAGGAATCATCAAAACCATCGGAATCACCAACAAGAACGGAAAAGGATTCACACATGCAGGCAGAAAGCAGGATTGTTTTATACCTTAGTTAATACTGGTGATTTCTTGCAGCTCAAACATCCTGTTCTACTGCTAAGATCAGAATTGCCAGGAAGATAAGGCTGCAAATCCAGTTGTCTTGTGGAACAAATACTAAAAATTTCTTGGCAAGGAACCTCAAGGTGAGGACTGCTTGAGTCATTTATAAGTATTTGT
The DNA here is from genome assembly GCA_963680865.1 of Spergularia marina. Classification (NCBI taxonomy): domain Eukaryota; kingdom Viridiplantae; phylum Streptophyta; class Magnoliopsida; order Caryophyllales; family Caryophyllaceae; genus Spergularia; species Spergularia marina. The sequence goes on along the minus strand of OY804545.1, from coordinate 30,033,636 downwards.
AGCCCACAGCTCATGCTTGCATCAGGCATCTCAACAAATAAATCAGAGTTGACATCAGAGTTATTATAGGTTACCAAGGCTACCTGTGTGACACTTCCAGGGAAAAGAAGGAGGCCTTCCATGTATTTGATCTCCAAGAGCTTCTTGCTTTTAGTAACTTCACTAATCCTAACAACCTTCAGCAAATGAGATGCACTGTTCCTTACTGACAAAGAGATAGTAGTTTCACATTCATTACAGCTCCCAACAGCCTCAATAGACGCTGAGACTGCAGCTTTTGTGTCTTTCCATGTTGCAGGTTTGTCTAAGGCCGCCTCAAAAGGAACCACAATGGTAACTTTCCCTCCCTCCAAGGGTCTAAGCAACTGCATGCACATTGCACCCAAAATTTTTCCTTCTAAAAAAGGTGAAAAGGCTACTTCGAAAATGTTTTCAGTTCTGTGAGGGCTAATAACCCAGTTGTTAAGAGGCTTGATTGCCATAACCACACGGTCCAATTGCTCATTTTTGCCATTTGAGCCCTTGTTAGCACCAGAAAAGATATGTTCATCAAAACCTTGAGGATTCTGTTTTCTACACATTGCCTCAGTAAAAAGAGTGTCACTACCTCCAGTTACTGAGAGGGAAGCAGTTATTTCCTCCAAATGAATGGCTTCATTGAAAGGATTAGTTAGTGATAACTTCCTACTCAACCAACCACTAGAAGAAACATCCATGCCTACCAAGGGTACCACGCTTTGGGGAGATTCAACCGCCCTGCCTTCAGCCTGAACCAAGAAACCACCCAAACTTGTCTGTAAAACGAGTTCAGCTGAAGATGAACCCAGCCACTCAGGCAAGAAAACAAAAGATATGGAGGCAACATCACCAGGTCCTAGAACTACCTCACTATAGTCAAAAGGATAGAACTGTGAGTCAGTGCTCAATGGTTCATAAACTTCTATCACGTCTTTGTTGCAGATATTTTTCAACCTCAAAAAAGCTACAGAAGGATGGTATAAATAGTTATGTCCCCAATCTAGCTTTTTGGGGCTTATACTAAGACAAGGAGACGACATTTCTGAAGACAAAGACTTTTCTATCTCTATGTTCTGTGAGCTAAAACTCGGCTCTCTCTTTCTCAGTAAATGCCCTCCACAAGGAGAAAGAACAATTTGATCAGTAGTATTTACACTAGGAGGAGATGTCTCATGACCAAGCCATCTGAAGTTCAGAAAACATGCAAGAGTAACCCCATCAGGTAAGTCAAACATGAAACTTTCTGATGACCAACTATCATTACTATAATTTCTGAAACTGGAAGAAGTTTTGGGTAATCCAGCTTCTGAGCTCCTCCTGTTAACATTGGAATTTCCTCTACTCGGGAATTGTTCTTCTTCATGAGAATCATATGATGCCGAAAAAAAGGAACCCAATTCGGAGCCACTACAAACATCCCCTGTCACAGAAACCTTCTTCTGACATCCAGGCCCATAATTCAAACCATAGTAACTCGAGTAAGGATCCTGCAAACCAATATCACTATTCTTGATCGGGCTAAGAAATGGACTATTATCTAAAGGTCTGCACATTCCTTCCAAAGAACACTTTCCACATTCAGCCAGGTAAGCTAGGGTGCAAAAGATACCCAAACTCACCCAAATGTAAAAACCAGAGGCTGGCTGCAACATGTCCCTGAATAGTGCATGAACTCACATGTAAGCTAAAGCAGACCGCGCATAGTGAACCTATAAGTTAGCATAGCAATCCAAAGTACAAACCCTATGTTACATGGATTCAATTTCGTTTGCACTGTACAGGATACTGACTATTCAACAAGGATTCAAACACCAACATAAAGGTCAAAACGCATAATATTTTCAGAATACTCGCAAAATCTAACACCTAGACATCCACCCATGTTTACTTAACTTGTACCTCAATGTATCTAAGACAGACTAACTGAAAATGCAAATCATTGTAGCCGTGAAATCAAAACTCGATTACTAATATGGGATGGATTGCCAACAAAACCAACAACAACCCAAAAAAAGGCAACAGATTGCAATAACATTAGGCCATAAAAGAATGGGGTATGTACAGCCATTACAAGAAAAATAAGATGGCAAAGGTGACTTCATAAACAAGATTCAGTCTTTTTTTCTTCAACATGACATGATTACATCATCCCAACTAAAATCACACATTTAACCAACAAAAAAAAAAAAGATCCTGGAATAATCTACATACATAAATGCACTGCGTTCATCATAAGCAATAACTTATGGAACCCACATGATTGGATTTTTTTTTTTTTTTTACCTGTTCAAGTAAAAAAAAAAAAAAAAAAAAAAAAAAAAAAAAACTTCAAACTTTCATCCATCATAAACAATATATTACCATTTTCAACTTCAGTAAGTTCAGTTCATAAATAATCATCTCATTTTAACCCATTTTTTACCCACTTTCCAAAAAATAAAAGCCCAGATAAATAGCTAAAAACAAGCAAGTACTATAAACCCATCAAAATACAAATAAAAATATGATGAATAGAACAGTTGACACTCACCCAACATAAACATACAATAAAAACTAAAAAAAGTTGCTGCCAAAGAAAAAAGTAGGAAATATTGAAGAAAATGAGCTGAATACTAATAATAATACTAAAACTATAAAAAGAAAGAATGAGAAATAAGAAAGATGAAGACTTTATTGGGTTTTGGGGGGTTTTACCAGTTAGAGCTTGAAGTTGAAGCTAGAGTTGCAGAAAATGAGCTTTCTGATTAATTTTGTGATTAGGGTTTTTCAATGCCAGATTAATCAAAAATAATGCACACCATTCAAGCCTGCCTGCACGTTTCTTTGTTGCGTTTTTTTTTTTTTTTTTTTTGAATATTTATGGATTGTCTCAAATATTTTTGGGCGGAAAATGGCGTTTCGACACCTGATGATAGAAAGGAGTGGCCTGGGACTACGAGCAAAAAAGGCAACTACTTGAGGTGAGAGAATTTGCTAATGTCTATTTACCCAATTGCCCTTCCATTTCTCTTCTACGAGTCTTACTGTAATACTATCGAGTATTCTGAGTACTTCTGGTCTGTTTGGCCAAACACACCCTTATATTTCACTCTATCGTGAAAAAAATAAAAATAAAAAATTGCTTAATATGACTACCCTTGGATTAATCATATTTGTACAAAAAGAGTTGCTTTGATATACTAATAATCAATTTTTAGATTTTCGAGATTTCGAGATAATAATGTCAATGTAAATATCTTTGTTTGTGACATGGAAGTGCGTCACGTGTGGAAGTAGCTACTCATGGTGTGTGATCGTCGTCGTTCGTTTGATTATGATTACAAAATTGAATTTGGATGTGAGTTTCACGGGATTTTGATCTCATCACTTAATTCGTACATTTAATTTACTATCACGTCGCATTTCTAGTATGAACACGCTAGGCTTTTAGTTTATTTAAACCATCACTAGGATGGGATAGGAGACTAAAGTATATGAGGATAACTCATAAGAATGTAGGAGTAGTAATTAAGGTAATAATTCATGTCAAGTTTTGTTGAGCCTCATTAGATATAAGAGTTTAACTCACTAATTGTCAGGTAGTCAAAATGAAGCTTATCTCATAATGTTAATGTCGCCTTTAGCAATCTTATCGTTAGTTAACCTTATTTGTGTAAACATTTATACAGTACATCAACAATCTTACAAGACATATAGTATGTAATATTTTCACTATTAACATCTATGTCAACACATATATTAACCTCTTATCTCTAAAATTAGACCTACCTCAAAAATACCCTTAGGTTGGAGCACTTCTTTCTCCACCTACTATCTTTTACGAACTTCATAATAGTGGGTTTATCATCTTTTGGTTAAGATTCATTGTTTTGTCTCCTTTTAAAGTTATATTATCTTGTATATGTACATTTCTTACGGTTGTTCTTTCTCTTCGAGAGACATTTTTGTTTTTATATGTTCACACAAATAACGTATAAAACACAAAATTAAAACAAATTAAAGTTGATAACAAGGACCAATCCGTATCTCATTTAGTCAAACCAATCTCACCCTCCTCGTTATCGATTAATTTGGTGGTTCCTTCTTTCATTTATTGTCCTAAATTCGATCACCTTTGTACAAGACTAGGTGATAACTAATAAGACAACGGGCTTATTGAAGTGTCAATCATAATTCTTTTGTTACAACAAATTTAGACAATTTGATCGTAGTTGAGCTTTTTTAACTTGTATGTGTAATACGGATTACATGCAGCCCATACAAGTTTTAGTTACAAAATACTTGCTCGGAAAAGATGACAATATAAATCGAAGCGAGTCCAAATCTAACCATTAAGTTGACTAGTACGCCATTTATATATATTTTATTTTTTCAGTCAAAATTTGTACTCTGTTTTCAAGAAGTTAATAATTTAATTTTGAAAAGAATTGAAGGGTAAATGTGTAAATATGGAGAAAGAAAACCAATAACCCCAAAGTTAACTTGTGGGATGGGGAAGTGTTAGAAGACCTTTATTAAATTGAAAGTTTCATGGGGATGACGAAGGTGATAATGACTGTGATTATGATAAGTGAGCTTATATTAAGAGTATCAAAGGGTACTAATAAGGTGTTAGTCAGACGAGTTATTTATGGCCGTAAAACTCTTAATCTGCTTTTTGATTTTGATCTTCGTATTAGGTGGGGTTTTACAAGTCAATGTTTGCTGATGAACTTTTGTTTTCTTTCATTTACTTTATTACTTCTTGATTATCAAAGTTTTAGACTAGTTGTTTGTTGAGGTAATTTATCTTTTTAGCCAGTAAAAATCAAAATAGTTATATCTTAATATATAATAATAATTATCGATCGATTATTAGGCTTGGCAACATTCATAAGTACTACCATCTCATATAAAGTTACAAATTGGGTCATTATTTTGCCAATTGGCAGTAATTTATACTGTCAAGACAAGTTTGTCGAACCTGATTTATATTACAAGTATTGCATTGGCAAAATGCAAATTTTACCCTCGCGATCAATTTCATTGATTGCACTATGAACTTAATTTTCTCAAAGATAAAAGAGTGGGGATGTAAAGTGATTCACTCATGCACTTAATAGCATCTGAATTGAAATAGCATTCAGGCAACTAACTATTTTAGAAGTTCGCGTTCGACATCGTATCAAACACGTACATATAATTTGAAAAAGGAGTCTTGTAACTTACTAGGCTAGGTTTGACCAACTCTAGTATGGTGTATGCCTATATGATGACCCACATCACTAGGCTAGGTTTTATTACTACTAACAAGTGCACTGTCTTTTTTATTGCAACGTTATACTCCCTCCATTTTATTAAATTCTTTGCATTTGGTTTGAATATGTGAGAGGAATTCAAATCAAATGCAAAGAACCTAATAAAATGGAGGGAGTAACTAATTAGCGTCAAGTAGGCATGCACTAGTGTTGAGAGGGAAACCCCATATCCACCTCAAATTAAAGAGACTAATCATTCAATTTACTATTATAATAGAGTTAATTGGAAAAATGAAGCGTATACAGTACAGTGAGTGAAAATTCAATCAAAGAGTTGTCAAAAAAAAAAATGTAAGTACACATTCCTATTGGTGAAATTGTACGAAAATTCAAGAACAAGACATAACTCCCAAAAATTTAAATAAAAAATTCCCTTAATTATTGAACCACTGTTGTTAGAAGAAGTCGCATCCCCATGTCATTGGCTGAGATTCCAAAGAATCCTGGAAATTTAATTTCCGAAAAATAATAAACAAAGGGGTAGGAGAGTAGGTCCCACGGAATCAAATGCAACATTTCATGGACTTACGGAGTAGTCATGTTCGGTGGGCCCACAGATGTGGAAAGTGGGCCATAAAGCCCACAACAGTAAATCTAGATGGGGGCCCATTATGCCCGCCGTTTTAAGGCTCTTACTTACGGGAATCTTGGGTTTATGATTATCCCTCTCTCTACGTTAGCTTCACTCAAGCTGATTTTGTAAGGCAAGATTTGTAAGTTTTTTCAGTTACGACCACGGTTAAAACAGTAGTCGAGATATGTTATTCACTACATTGTTTGTATATATTTAGTAGGTATGTCGGTTTGTGGTATACGTAAAGAAAAGGAATGGATAAATGGTGAATGGTGGGGATATTTGGTGAATAACTTACCAATTTTTCTTGTTTTCAATGTGTTCATATCCATTACACAGTACTCTGTGATGAAGTCAATTAACCCTGGCATAAGAAGGTTTACATATGAAGAATTGGTGATAAAAGAAAAGGATGAAATATAATGAACATATCTATAATTTTGTTACACAAATAACTGGAAGTTTGGAACAAATTTGTTAGAGGTGTGCCAACAAGAAAAGGATGTACTCGTAGTATTTGTCAAATGGTCTTTAGACTTTTATTATTTCAACCATACAATGCAAACGAAACGAACATTTCCTTTTCTTTCTCTTCTCTCCCCTTGTTTGCGTCCAATACCTCTCTATTAAACAATTTGTCACAAGTCCGACTCACAACTCATGATTACTCCATAAGTCCGTATCATATTTCAATAATTTTGCCAACTATACCATACACTAATCATCAACCTGAAGCCTGAACCCAAAGAAGCCATGGCCCATGGGCAGGAACGCCTGTTCCATAAACAGTTGTTTCGAAAAGGCCCGGCGAGGAGATGGCCTATTTAGAAACAAGCCAAATATGGTATCGCAGAAGTAGTGTTGGACTTGGACTCACATTTGGGGTCTTTGACCCTGATGTAGTCAAATTAACCTTTATATTCGTATTCACAAACAAGTGTAATTTACCCTGAAATTTAATTGATTAGGTCATGTTTGATAGGATTTAATAAAAGTAGTATTTAGATTAGTTCAAAATCATTCAGATTAGATCAGATCAGTGTCATTCAAATCAGATCAAATTAGATTAGAAAAGATCAAATTTCTATCGATGTATTTGGTCTATTATTAATACTAATTTGTTGAAATTCAATCAAAATTTCAACACATTCAGATCAGATCAGTTCAGTTCAAAGTCATCCAAACCAGATCAAATTAGATCAGAATTATTCAGATCAGATCAGATCACTTCAGAAAAATGCAATCCTATCAAACTGGGCCTTAGTAATGTTTAGTTGATCAGGATCAAGGTTATCTTAATGGTTAGAAGCTCTATCTATTTGGTCTCGTGTTCAAAATTTCATATTTCAACCACGCTGCATCAAGCTGCTCGTTTGTACCAAAAAAAAAAAATTCTATGTTGATGCAATTATAATATACGGTGTTGTTAATTTATGGCGATTATGGTGGTAAACTAATATATGATAATAATTTTAAATGTAATGTGATATAACAGCCAGGTTATGAGATAATGGAATAAAAATGAAATAGTATAACGAGTGATGTACGAGTGGAAAGAAAATAATAATATGATTAGTGATTATAAATATATTATATAATAATATTGTTGCTAATAATATTATACCAAAGATAAATCCAAATTTTTATAAACCGAGTATAACAATATAAATTTGTAGCCCGGACGCGGGCTGGACATGCAAACCAGTTATAATGAAAATAAGATACGACAGTACTAAATACAACTACATACACAAACATTGTCACTCTTATTTTTAAAGAGCATACAACCTTTCTTGTTTTCGTGTTATCAAATTAATTCGAGATTTATAGTAGTAAGTAGTAACGACACGAGTAGAGAACATCTACATTATAACTTATAAGCCAACATATATGCACATGAAATCATGAGCTCATATGAGCATCATTTTCCAATTTCCTTTATTTGCTTACTAATCAGTGGCAAAAAGAGTGAACGAGGACATCCGTATCAAGTGGAGAAATATATAAAAAGTTTCAAAAACATATATATTCTTGCGAAAAGGTACTTGAATAATGTTTAAGTCTTTTTAAAAAAAAAATGTTTAAGAGCCAAATTACTGTACACATTAAAGAAATTCTAATTTAAGTTGGTACACAAGTTCATTATGTTTAAGGTTTTTATATGGAGTCCCTTGTTCTTTGGAAACCAAAAGCAGCAAAATTGACCCACATGCCCGTACATAACGCATGCTTCAACATTCCAATTCCAATAATCTCAAGGGAAACTTTAATGATAATTTTACGAGAAAAGGAGGTGTTTCTTTTTCACTCAAGTCGTCCTCCAAGTACATATACTTAGTAAAAGAGCAAGCTTAAGTTCGCGAATTTGTGTAAAGGATGATGAGTTACGAGTTACCTTATTGTCGTATTGTTTTCGAATACACTACTAAACACATTGTCATTAGTTATAATTTAGTTGTAATAGATTTTCTAACCTTATAATATTTGTGAATAGTCCTTTTTTAATTCAAAGAGAGTGTTTGAATATAAGGATTTCATTCTCAAATTCAAATTTGACTCAAATTCCATGTTTAAAAACTCAAGAATTTGGGAATTCGCATTTGTGTCAAATCATTTGAAATTTGTCATTTTAAAATTCCAATTTCTTCAAACATTTGATTTAATTTTGAAATCCACATTCTCAAATGATAGATTTGAAATGATTACAAATTTTCAAATTTTAGTTTTCAAACGCTATCTATAAATAATTCTAAATTTCGCTATACACACTTATTTTTTAACTTTTTTGTTGGGCCAACAAACCTAAGTAACTTTCTTATTTGGTCTTAGTTTCGCAACACCATATCATGAATTCTAACTACGTAATTTATTATCATGTTAGGTTTCGAAAGTTATACGGTCCTCTATTAACTCCATCAAAAAACGACTATTTCGAAGATCTTGACCTATTTTTGGCTTGGCATAATGTGCAACGCAACCTAAAATGTCTACTAAAAAGTTACAAAGGTCCTAAAAAATGGGATTATATTAAGGAATTTAAAAACCGCGGTAACTTTTTATTTTTGTCCCTGGCCATGCAATCTAGGCTTTGGGCCCTAAATTGATTGGCATTTGATTTTCTAGGGCGGGCCCATGGGCTTTTTGCTAATTAACTAACTACCTTAACTTAACTACCAAACTAATACCACTCACTATTAAGTTTACTACTCTTTTTAGTACTGATTACTTAGTGGTCAAAATGACTTTATTGCATATTTGCATTCACTACCTTTTTCTTCACGACTTTGAAGGAGTTCATCATAGTGGTGACTTTACGATAATAACAATAGAAAATTCTTAACTTATTAGGTACAAAAAAACTTTCTTAGCAACATTCAAATTTGCAGACTTGTAATGTTTTTTTTGTACGGGAAATTAATTAAACGGTAGTTGATTCTATTATTAATTAGAAGCATGAATATTAAATAATACCTTTAATACTTGGGATTTACCCCGCAACTACTACGTACTCTGCTGAAACATGTAATATTCATAGTAGATTCAGTAATTCCTCGATCAATTAAGCGGATACTGTAAATGATTTATTGTAATTTTCTACCTATGTAAAAAGACTGAAAAATATTGAAGTACATAAGCACAAAAGAATCCTTAAAAAAAAAGGGTTTACAACAAGAATAAAACTAAAAGCACTACGACCCTCGATCAAGCTAAGATTCTTGTTCTTTGTGGAATTGCGGCTGCCTTTTATTAACGCTCTTTGCCAATGAAAATGACAGCACTACCACATACATAGATTTAGCGTTCGGTACGAGTATATTGGTTTTACTTTGTACATTTGGAATCTTAATTAACAATATTTAACATAAGATCGAGAGAATGATAATATAGTGTCATACAAATAGAGTCCGATCCTTTAAATTCCCCCATTTCTAGATTTTTCGTGCATTACCTAAAATTAAAGAAAAAAGCAACGAATATATGATCAATGCATGGATGGAAACCGACGATGTGTAAATAGTAGTCATTAGCGGGGAAAATGTTAATAATACATTAATACTCTTGTAAATTGATTGTCACGTACCGATTATATAGCCACAACAATTATATAATTCGGGTATCTTTAATTGCAAATTGATAGAGGTTTACGGTGTAGACACGATTAATAAGAGGTAGGTCATTTTCGAAAGCTCCTGACATTATTGATTAATATGCATTCTTCATTTCATTTCATTATTCTCAATACTAATACAGAAATTTATATACACTTCAAATTTCGAAATTGCAAAAATCTACAAATAAATCCGTTAAACTAGATCTGGCCAATCACAATATATTTATAAAATACCTAATCTAATCTAGGAAACAGTCAAGAATAATGAAGCTAATAACAATAATGTATAAAAATGAACTAATAATCAGTTGTTGATCGAGTGACCAGCACCTGGGCTATGACCCGGAGCCGTGGGTCGAAACTCATCCAACGTTTCTGCCGCCACGGAACCGGTGAACTCTCCGGCTACCACTGCCTCATCACGTCCATGCGTTGCCATGACGGATTCCGCGGCATGCAGATATCTTGAGCTTGAAGCAATCGCTCTCTTACATTTTTTGTTGCACTTCAAGTGTCTTGCTGCTTCAGTGACTTGAAATTCATGACTTAAAACCATAAATACAAGAAAAAGCAATGCACAAACACTCACAATCTTACTTCCCGCCATTAATTACTTAATTACAGATTTTACAGAAATAATTAAGCTTTATTAACTGTTGTTAGTATGACTTACTAAAAATGGAAGTCAAGAGAGAGTGGAGGAGTATTAATATAGTAAGTGTTGTATTTGATGATGATTAATGCGGCACTTAAGTGGGAAGTATTTAAAGGGTGCACTAGAAGGGAAGTGGGAGAGTAGTAGCTAAACGACATCAGTGTGAACAGTGACTTTTACAGTTGTATCATTAGAAAATAAATCCTCTCTAATAATACTTCATTACATAAATACTCTGATACTCCTATAGTCCTATATACGATCGAGTATGTATTAATATCTTTTTTTTATATATGGTTAAGACATGGTGGAAAATGAAAGTGGACAGTACAAACGATGTTTAAATTAAATGAGAACGAAATAATTAACTTATTACAAATAAGGAACATGCAATATCATGATAAATTGATCGATCCAAAATGCAGGGTGTAAAGAGGAAGATTATTCGGAACTTGCGGAAATTACTGTCAATTTTAGTACGTATAATTATTTAATGATTGACCCTACAAAAAAAAGAGGTTATTGTGAAATAAATAAAGGCCCTCACGGCTGGGAGATTCGATCCTTGGGCATGGCATACAGAAAGAGAAAGAGGGTAGAAATAGAAAAAGCAATAGTAGTGGGGCGGCTTGTCCTTGTAGCTTGGAGTGAGGGTGGAAGATGCTCGTGTGATGATTGGCAAACTCGTCTTTATGATGAGTTGTATGTCTTCGCTACTTGAAGGAGCTACTCATCATTAGCTTGAGAGATCCTACCATATAATAGTTAGTTAGGACATTGGCTAGTATATACTCGTATTATATCATGCGAAATATACAGCATACGTACTGTTAAGTAAGTCAATGTACGGTAAGAAAAAAAAAAGACAAGTTATAGACTTGCTTATAGATAGACCAATTCAAGTTACTTCCTAGTTTTGGTGGTTGTGATTTTTGGGCTTTATTAAGTCGAACAAAGTGCATATGTATAATTAGATTCATCGTCTTATATATATTAGTTTCAGACCAATAACACTAGACTCGGACGAATGTTCTCAACATCTACAATATTTTGATCTAATACAATATAATACATACTCGAAATCAAAATAACTAACCAACCATGAACTGATTTATCAAGTACTCAAGAGTCAAGAGTCAAGAGTCAAGAGTCATGACTCAGGACGGAGTGAGAGGGAAGACACCTTTTAATTTGAAAAACTCCGTACGTACTACTATAGGCTTTAATTAATAGGCACATCTGGAGCAACACCAAATAAAGTGGTCGTTAATTAGTGTGTATCAGTATAGAGTGCGTGCATGTGCTTTTCACCAATTCAAAGGGTAGGTCGTACGACGTAGCTTTATATGCCCATGCACGATATGCACCGCCCACTAAACAGTTAAGGGCTGCAATTGGAAGCATTTCAATTGAATAGTGCCCTCGTATGTCCTTAAGAATTTGGGGTACTACTTAAACTAATGACACTAGCAAGCTAGTTACCTACTTTACAGTAGTCCTGCATCACCGTTAAACTACTTCTTGACGAGTGACCCTTGGCGGTCTCAAGCCGTAGACAAAGCTCATGGATCATGCAATGGTTACTGTTCAATGACGACATACACCATATATATATATATATACTCCCTCCTACCCAAAGAGATTTTCCTCTTTGGGTAGGGCACAACAACCAACACCCCAATTAAACAAACCCTAATATATTAATAACTAAATAATTAATTAAACACACCAATTTGTTTAACATCTAATCCCACCCCTCCCTTCACCCATCTTCAATTGATCCCCACCAGCAAAACCACCAGCGACACCATATCCATCCCATCGGCGATCGCCGATCTCCATTCCCAGTCGATCTGCACATCCTTACTAATCGCATCTCTTCTCTTCTCCGATCAGCCACTCTTCTCGATCTTCTGCGATCAGTCTCCATCCTCTTCTCTGATGAGACTCTCTTCTCCGAATACCGTCTCTCCTCTTCTCCGATTAACCTCTCTTTTCCGATCAGATTCGCTTCTCCGATCAGCCTTGTGCTCCCATTTAGTCACAGCCCTTCATTCTCCTTTGAGCCACGTCGCTGCTTTTGGCGAGGATCTAAACTCATCGCGAGGTTTGGTTATCCCCAATTCAATTTTTCTGGGTTTGGTTGCCCCCAATTCAATTTCTTTCCCGAATTCCCCAATTTAACTTAGCTCTTCATTCTCCATCTTCAATTCGATTTTTCTGGGTTCGGGAATAGCAAGGTAGTAATGGTGGTGGTTGGAGGTGGGTTGTCGTCGGGAAGAGGGAGGTGGTGAGAAGAGATTGATTTTTCTGGGTTTGGGGATGTCGTGCCTATGACCGCCTCACTCCCAAGAACGAGCGCCGCCTCGAGAGGTTTAAGAATCACTCTCGCATGTGTGTTCCGTTGTTCAGCTTCGGACGACGTGCTATATCTCCTCGTCGGTCATGAAACAGTGAGATGTTGATGGTGGTCGACAGGTGGGTAAACGTGGAACTCGTTGGTTGATAGAAGAAGTGGATCAAGGTGGTCAGAGGAGACGATCGGTGCTCTCGGTAATATGGGGGAGGTGGTTGGAGGAGAGAGAAGATGGGATGTGCAAGTAGTAATTAGGGATAATAGCCCCAAATCAGAAAATAAGTAAGGGTATATTAGTCCGATAAATGTGCTAAATGGGGTAAGTTTCGAAAGAGGAAAATCATAGTGAATCGTCCCAAAGAGGAATACAGGAAGATATCTTTGGGTAGGAGGGAGTATATATATATATATATATACATATATATATAGAACTATATATAATACAGTCCAACTGCTTATAAGATTCTTCGTTCATAATATATTAGATTGCAATTTGCGAGAGGGATATCATTATACTATTGAATTACATGTGTCGACGCTATGTTGAATTGGAAAATAGCTCTATCGACTCTGAGTATTAGTTAGACGTAAGTCACGTAATTATTCCAACATATATAGAAAGTACTACTTGTGAAATAATTAAGCCGAGGACAACTTGATCGGTCGACAAGGTTGATTATGCATGCAGTTTATAATGGCTTTTTCAGCGCGTATGTTCCTTTGCACTTTACACTATATTGCACTAAATACATACGCAATATGTTTGTTTTAGTACTGGTTGGTATCGCAGGATGCCATGATGGGAAATGATATAGTTTAATTTCTATCTAGTGAACGAAGTTTAATTTGGCGGTTGTACAACGCTATGAGGCACCTTCGATCGAACTCACTCGATGTTCTAGAAATTAAATTTTGCTCAATAGGGACACAAATAAAGAGTCATTTTTGTTTCAAGGGTTGCATAATAATAATTTTGACTAAATTATCCCCTATTTAACATATATATATATATATAATGGACAAATCCGTGTCACTCTATGGACAAACCCGTGTCACTCTATGGACAAACCCGTGTCATTCTATTGACAAACCCGTGTCACTCTATGGACCGTGTCACTCTATTGACAAACCCGTGTCACTGTATGGACAAACCCGTGTCATTCTATGGCACGCCCCAACCCCAACCCCAACCCCAACCCCAACCCCAACCCCAACCCCAACCCCAACCACAACCACAACCACAACCACAACATGTGTCATTTTATGCACAAACCTGTGTCATTGTATGCAGAACCGTCTCTTATTCTATGGACAACCACAACCATCGAAACCACAACCAGTGACCGCCACCACAGCCGCCACAAACAACAACAACAATTGCAACAACAACAAATAACAACGTAAAATTTCTAAAACGCATTTGATAATTGACAGATAATCTGTAAGATTATTCAATTGAATCAAATAATCTGATTATTCAATCGAATCTATTAATCTGATACAAATTAAATTTATAATTGATAAATTGAAATTAAGAGAGTGAGAAAGAAAATTTACAGTCGGATTTCGCCGCCGGAGTTCACGAACGTGTCGGAATTCGTTGTTGTCTCCGGACTTTAGGAGAGAGAAAACAGTTGCAAATCAAAGTGACAAGCAGCAGCACCGAATAACCGTCGAGGTCGCAGTACTCTCAAGCGGCAATTTTACGGTTGATTTGATTTGCAGGAGAGAGAAAATGTCGAACAGATCTGAAGAAGGTGGTGAAGGCGCCGTCGAAGGAGAATGCAAACGGCGAGGAGAGAGACCGTAGCAGCGTGTATTAGACGCAACAAAGGTGATGGCGATGGCGGTGGCGGCGTCGACGCGAGGAAGTAGGTGAGATACGAGCGCGGGGGAGGAGATCAGGTGAGAGAAAATTTCGAAGAGAAGGAGAGTTGGAGGAGAGAGAAACTAAAAATTGCAAATGATGGGGAATTGGGGAAAAATTGGGAAACCAGTTTCTTTTCTAATTGAAGACACGTGACATAATCTCGAGCATTCAATTTGATGGATCTAACGGCTGTTATTGGGTGCACAGTACTCACCTAAGGAAGGGTACTCTTATGATCCTCACTCTATATATATATATATATAGGAAATCTATCAAATGAGAAGTGTTAATTTCGTGAGAAGTGAGAAGTGATCTCAGCCATCTATTTCACTTGATCTAATGGCCCATATTAAAGCTTACAATAAAAGAAAAATAAAATTAAAAATACATCCAAACCCCCCAATCCTTCACATTTTCTCTCTCCTCCCCCTTCCCTCCTTTCTCTCTCCCCGCGCCCCTGCCCCATGCCGCCCACCACCGTCGCCGGCGTGCACCGTCGACAACCTTCGACGACGAGGAAACCACCGGACGACTCGACTGACTACCGCGAGTCGTCGTCGGCCGCTAGCTTCCTCCGTCGAGTAGCTTTCGACCGCAAAATACGCGTTCTCCTTCACGTTTTTCGTCCTAGTTTTAATCAAATCTGACCGGGGATGATGGCGTCGTGGTTAGAGGTCAGGATAAGGTGGTGCTGCTTCAGTAAAAGGTGAAGGCGGTGGTAGGGCGACGGAAAGAGAAGAATTTGAGGAGAGAGAAACGGGCGTGAGAGAGGGTAAATGGTGGATGAAGAGGTGGCGGAGATGCAGCGGGGGAGGGGGCTTCTGCTCGCCGGATCACGGAGTACGAGGTGGTGGAGGTGGAGCGGGAGAAGGTGGTGGACGGTGCGGTTGCGGTGGTTGCGTGGGTGGCTGGGGTAGTGGCGGGAGAGGGGGCTAGGTGGTGTGCGTGGGAGGAGAGTGAAACTGGAAATTTTGATTTTTTTTTTGTTTTATTTTATTTTCGTGTTTAATTAAGAGTTACATATTTTGGTTAATGGAGTTATCGGAGTTATGTGTTTTAGTTAGAGGAGTTATTGGAGTTACGTGTTTAATTAGTGAAGTTAAGTT
Organism: Spergularia marina; assembly: GCA_963680865.1. Taxonomy (NCBI): domain Eukaryota; kingdom Viridiplantae; phylum Streptophyta; class Magnoliopsida; order Caryophyllales; family Caryophyllaceae; genus Spergularia; species Spergularia marina. The sequence goes on along the minus strand of OY804545.1, from coordinate 30,017,649 downwards.
GGGGTTACATGTTTTAGTTAGTGAAGTTAAAGTGGAGTTACGTGTTTTAGTTAGTGGAGTTACGGTGGAGTTACGTGTTTTAGGTAGTGAAGTTAAGTCGGAGTTACGTGTTTTAGTTAGTGGAGTTATTAGAGTTACGTGATGAAATTAAGTTGGAGTTACGTGTTTTAGTTAGTGGAGTTAAATCGGAGTTACGTGTTTTAGTTAGTGGAGTTATTAGAGTTACGTGTTTTATTTGATGAAATTAAGTTGGAGTTATGTGTTTTAGTTGATGGAGTTAAGTCGGAGTTACGTGATTTAGGTAGTGGAGTTATTAGAGTTACGTGTTTTATTTGATGAAATTAAGTTGGAGTTACGTGTTTTAGTTAGTGGAGTTAAGTTGGAGTTACGAGGTTTTGTTGGTAGAGTTATGTAAGAGTTACGTGTTTTAGTTAGTGGAATTATGTTAGAATTACGAGAGTTAGATAATTTAGTTAAATTATTGGAATTATTAATATTACTAGAGTTAGATAATTTTTGTTAAATTAATGGAGTTAAATCATTGGAGTTAAACAATTTAGTTACTGGAGTTATAGGACTAGAGTTATGCAGTTTAGGTAGTGGAGTTACTCGAAATCAATGGCTGAGATTACTTCTCACTTCTCACCAAATTATCACTTCTCACTGGATAGGCCCCCCTATATATATATATATACACACACGATGATCCAAATAGTCTATATATAGACAATATATAGGAAAAATTGTCTGCAATTTGGTCAATATATGTGCTTCCGGCGATTATAATAAGCCACTCCTTAGCGTGGCCGCGGCTTGAACCGATCAGTGTCGAACGGGCAGACATGCTCGAGTTTAGAAATCACCAAACTTATTATGTATACACACGATGATCCAAATAGTCTATATATAGACAATAATATATAGGAAAAATTGTCTGCAATTTGGTCAATATATGTGCTTCCGGCGATTATAATAAGCCACTCCTTAGCGTGGCCGCGGCTTGAACCGATCAGTGTCGAACGGGCAGACATGCTCGAGTTTAGAAATCACCAAACTTATTATGTATACACACGATGATCCAAATAGTCTATATATAGACAATAATATATAGGAAAAATTGTCTGCAATTTGGTCAATATATGTGCTTCCGCCGATTATAATAAGCCACTCCTTAGCGTGGCCGCGGCTTGAACCGATCAGTGTCGAACGGGCAGACATGCTCGAGTTTAGAAATCACCAAACTTATTATGTATACACACGATGATCCAAATAGTCTATATATAGACAATAATATATAGGAAAAATTGTCTGCAATTTGGTCAATATATGTGCTTCCGCCGATTATAATAAGCCACTCCTTAGCGTGGCCGCGGCTTGAACCGATCAGTGTCGAACGGGCAGACATGCTCGAGTTTAGAAATCACCAAACTTATTATGTATACACACGATGATCCAAATAGTCTATATATAGACAATAATATATAGGAAAAATTGTCTGCAATTTGGTCAATATATGTGCTTCCGGCGATTATAATAAGCCACTCCTTAGCGTGGCCGCGGCTTGAACCGATCAGTGTCGAACGGGCAGACATGCTCGAGTTTAGAAATCACCAAACTTATTATGTATACACACGATGATCCAAATAGTCTATATATAGACAATAATATATAGGAAAAATTGTCTGCAATTTGGTCAATATATGTGCTTCCGCCGATTATAATAAGCCACTCCTTAGCGTGGCCGCGGCTTGAACCGATCAGTGTCGAACGGGCAGACATGCTCGAGTTTAGAAATCACCAAACTTATTAGTTACCGATAGATCATAGATTTGGAGTCCTTGAGGAGCTGAGGGTAATAATAAGAAGATTGGTCAGGTGTATGTCCTTATTCAATGTGGTCAATAGACATCGATCAAGTCGTACTCCGTAATATATATGGAATCAGTTCGTTGGCATGCCCAGTGCTAGAGATCATAGTAGTGATTTACACTATTTCAATATAAATTTGACTTCACACTCCTTCGTGTGAAGAGTCACATTACCTAATCCTTTTCGTGAAAAATTAATTTTAAATGTGTAAAAATAATCATTGCAAAAAGCTATAAGCTAATTATACTTGTAAAATGAAACAATGATTTAATATTTGTACAAATTCCAAATGGATGAATAATAATGTTACATATATAAATATACTCCGTAAATGATAACACTATTAATTCCATAATTTTTTTTTTTTTTTTTGCATGGTACTCACAGCATGCGTACGTATACCCTGCCATACTACTAGCAGTAATTACTAGTTAGTGATCGACGAGACACTCGCACATAGCAACCAGTGCGAATCACCTGTTCCATTTTCCTGTCGTCACACACACTTTCTGTACCCCACCAGTCACATACTAGCACGTACATTTAATTGCACTAATTTAATTTAATGACTAATGACCAGCTCCAGGACTATGACCCGGGGCAGTTGGTCGAAAGGAATCGACACCAGCCATTTGATCACCACCATCGTCGTTAACACTACTACGCACTACTTCCTTCCCAACAAGTACATGCTTAGTACTTAATTTGCTGATTTCAGCTTTCATTATTACCGCATGCTTAGATTTAGCAATGGCGACGACGTGATTATGATTCTTCCTCAAGCGTCTCCCCTCTACGTCGAGAATAATGACGTGAGATAGAATGACGAGTGCCAGAATTAGAATTAAACACTTATTATTAGCTGCCATTTTTTTTTTGAAGGGATATAATAACGACACAATTGTACTGAAATGATGATTGTTATTATTCGAGTTTATATAATTGTGAGTTGTAATATGTAACATGAAACAATATGATTTCGAAGAATGTATTAATGTGTTTATAAGGAATTGATCGATTGTAAATACGAGTATGATTTGAAGTTGATAATTTTTGTTATTTGGAGATAGGTTATAGTTATATTTAGCTAGCTAACTAAGTAATAAGGGTTTGATCGAATATTGGAATTGTATACTTAAGAAGCTGCTCTTTGTACGTATATATATATGAGAGAAAAACCTGCTAGCAGGAGAGTGAAGCTAAGCATGCATCATGCATGTGAAGAACAGGTTGTTGAGAGATCGATGGAAGATACGGCCGTCAGTTAATATAATTATTACTATTGTATGTTAATTAATTATAAATTGATCAATAAATTTGTAATGTTAGGCTTTAATTTTCCTGCTGGTGGCCTGGAGTTTGATGCATGTGGCTACATCTGCACTGGTTTCATCTAATACAATTGCCATAATATAGGGGCATATTATATAGTATATACTCCGTATCAAGCAAGATGAATAGTGCGGATCCAGGGATTGAGGGATGGGAGTTCGCAATTTTTTTTTGTCTTTCTGATAAAATTCGTGATTTTTGTATAGGAAAGAAAACGGGTTAAAATAAATATTAGATTATTATTCATTGTGACAAAAGATCGAAAAATGCTCAATCTAAGAATAAGATAGGCATACTTGTGGATCTTTAACAAAATTAGAGCAAAATATTGCAAATAAGTAAAAAACGTGAGCTTCGAAATCAATAATAAGCAATGAATGCATTTTATCGCACCAAATAAAGGCTAAAAACGTATTTGTTGGGGAACAGAGCCAAACTTTGATTAGTTGAGATGAAAAATAACATAATGAACCACTGCTACAATAGTATTATTATGCACATTTAAGGAAATTAATTGTATATGTTGACAATTTCTCTAAATCATGGGGGTTCGACTGTCCCCACGCAGGTTCGCCCTTGAAGGTGAACACTATACTTTTCGAGGGCTGCATGTGCATGTGTCTACTACGAGCCTATGATCCAGTATATATGTGCAAGTGGAGTAGTACTGTAATGGATGTATTCGTTCTTTAGTTCTTAGTTAACCCAAAACTTGACAACCTTGATCAGACTAAGGTCGAGACGCCGAGTATGTTTTAAGTTAATTAAAACTAGATCATGACTCATGAGTCCATTTCGAATTCGACGAACATAAATTGTATAAAACTCGTCAGTGTATTATACATGCACTCACAGATTTTTTTTTTGGAAAATCATCGTCCCCATGGGACTTTAACCGTTTGATTCGAATCATAGTTATTTACGGTTTTGAATAAGCTAAGTATCGAGTGTATGAGGATGAGTATGTGCACAAACAACAATTGAGATCTACTCGTATAAAATAATTATACTTTTCTTCTTAGTATTTTTTAAAGACTTACTCAGTTACTCCTACCACAGAGTATCTAGCTTTCCTCTTAAAATAGTTTAGACTTTCCCGAGCCACAAAAAGTTGTAGGAGTAGTACTATTATTAGTATTTCCCGAGCCACAAAAAGTTGTAGGAGTAGTACTATTATTAGTATTTCCCGAGCCACAAAAAGTTGTAGGAGTAGTACTATTATTAGTATTTCCCGAGCCACAAAAAGTTGTAGGAGTAGTACTATTATTAGTACAAAAATTTTATTGTGTTTAAGAAAAAGAAAGGACTACATTTTGTAATGTTACAAAGAATATTCCGGAGCATGAGGAAAGATGTCGTTGGACAGCCTTGTATATGAGCTTTGGAGATCGGGTTGGACGCTCCGCACATGGTGCAGATTTTGGGCTTGATTCAACTTTCAAGGGTCATGCACCGAGATCAACTTGTGTGTAAACCTAAATTGAGTTTCAAACGTGCTTTGGAAGAAATTCAATTATTATGTAGGCAAAAAGTATGACAATTGAACACGGAGGATATTGAATTTATGGTTCGAAATTAAATAAGTAAATATTGAAGGTATAACCGTTATGTGGATTCATCTGGAGCTTAACCGTCATTTTAAAGTTTTTATTGTTGGTTAGAATCTCTTAAAAATTTATGACGTACAAGTTTAATCACGATAACTATCTCCTCTTCTTAAACATTTGGCCGGGGCGAATCTTTCACTAATTAATCATGCACAAAAATCACACTTAAAAAGTTACCCTGATGATTACAAATTTTCAATTAGCAAGAGACAAAGTCTGAACTAATTAAATTGTGTAGGCTTTGCGGCTGATGATTAATCGACAATGACAGGCAATAACCAACGTTGATCCACCTAATACTTGTGGCACACTGAGAACTTCCCAAGTATATGGAGAATATACGTCTGACCTACTTTTATGATATCTTTATGCCCCCCCTATGCACTAGGGCCTAGGCACGCACGATACACCATAATCATTAAAAGCCAACTTGTTAATAAAGCTCCATAACATGCATGTTCTAGGCTTCTTGAGTAATCTCTGGAACCCAATTGACAATTTGACACTTATTTAAATAATTTATCTCTTTTCTCTTTATTTGTGTACGTTCAATTCTCCTATCTCAAACAAGCTGTTAGACTTATCACATTGAAAGAAATAGGTTGAATTTAAGAAGTTGAATTTTGCTAAAAGTCATTAAAAGTTTACCTGTGTGTTTGTAATTATCATTTTCGCCTTGAAAAGATAAAATATAACAATGGACGATGACTACGGTTTTTTAACAATAGAACCGCACATCCGACAAACAAGTATCCGACTTTGACTCGAATCTAACCTGTATCGTGAAATTCCAAGGACATACTCCGTTAAATGGACAAAGGTAAGTTGCGGCCCTTGTCCGCAGTTTTAGCAAATCACGATCCCAAGAAAATTGGGCATGTCGAAATGGTGGAGCGCATCAACCCCCATAAAAAACTTGACAGGTACGATTTTCGCAATATTCTAAATTTCAACTACTTTAATTTCTCTTTTACGTTTCTGCAATTATTAATTTAGTACACTAGTATTATTCGAATAGTTGTTGATTTGTGTATAGTAGTATTATTCAAAATTAGTACTCATATTCTAGGGTTCTTGAGCGTGCAATTAGGTCTAATTTTTCTGGGTCAAATTGGGGGTCTTTTTTTTTTTTTTTAATTTTTTTTATTTAAATAATTGAATCAAAGAATCACCAACCTATAAAATTATGATATCATAGTTAGCGTACGATTGAATTAGAAGAATAGCTGTCTCCACCATGTGCGCGCGCTTTACTTTTGTAAACCAATGGAGTTGGAGGTGTGTCGTTGAAGATTCTTGGTCGTCTATTTCCTCTTTTGTGATTTATCATGGTTTTGCCAAATTAGGAGCTTGAAAAGTGTTCTAATGGCTGTTCGTGTCGGGATTTGTTTAATCGAAAATCGGTCGCGAAATGGTTGCAATTTTTAATGTTTCTCAGTAGTTGTAGTGGTCCTCAAATGTTTGGGACTCTTTTTATGGCAATTCAAGAACTTTTTGCCTCATTTGGAAATCTTTATAATTCAACAACTTTTTTTACACTAGGATTCATGGGAGTTGAATATTTTGATGGTGGTGGCCGGTTGTCGTGTTTCTTTCGGATTAAAATAGGTCTTCCAACCTGGGTGGTGAGTGGTGAGTGGTGAGTGTCCGCTTCTACGGAAATTTCTATGGGGCTGCGAGAGTTGATGTTCATTGTTGGTTACGCTTTAAGGACAATGTTCGAGTGCTTTTGTCAGTAGGACCATGGCAACTATACGGAACCTTTGTTAAAGGGAGCTCTAAGTCATAGTAATTGAATATTATGACCTCGCGTTTTATGCTTGACTAGAGGTCTTTTGAGTGTGAGAGCCTTTCGCGTTATTGCTCCTAGGTTTAGAATGAAAGAGATACAACAACTACAACTTTATCTTAGTGCCTCCAAAGTTCCCGCCTATGGCGAGGTAAAGGGGGTGAGGGTCATATTAGTGAACCATCTCAATAATAGATTAATAGCCTAAGATGGTGGTTGTGGATCAATATAATGTTATATTCTATAGGACGGATGTTTGCACGTCTTAACCATATGTTGGAACATAGAGTCATAGAGAGGCTGCTTACCGATGACCATAATGAAAATTGCATTAAAAGTCGCGCCAACCGTTCACAATACTAGAAGGGCAAACAGTTTTGTTGGCCATTTTGCTTTATTCCATTATATTTTAGAAAACCAAAGAATAGCGAGTTTTTGGCTCCATTGGAAACGGAACTGTCAGAATAATTGAGATAGTAAAGGTAAAAACCTACAAATTTTGCCAATCCACAAATTTAAGTTTGATGCGATTTGGTTTGGGGCATAGTGTGCATAGTGAAAACCACTTTATCTCCTGTGAGGTAGTAAAAGAGTTGGTGTTTTTCTTCTGACTGCAGGTTTAGAAACCAGCTCTATATAGCTTTAAGTTGTAAGATTTTGCACACATGAGTACATGATTTCCTCACCTTGGCTTAGGTGGGAGTGCCGCTAACTGCATGACACTCTGATAGGCTGCATCTTTTGAGTCTCTGTGGCGAATGATCATAGAATCAGATCTTTTCTGTCCTTTTGATGCTGAAACTGTTGTGTGATAAATACTGAGTACTTTCTTGAAAAGTCCAATCATTTGGGGATTGAGACATTCTGAAATTTACTATATTTCCCCTTTTACTTTGCAATTGTTTCTTTGGCTGCCTTCTTGAATTCTTTTGTTTGTGATGTGTCCATGTGAATGTAAACAGTTGGAAAGTGCAGCCCTCCTTGAAAGAACTGTTGTGATTTTTTTTGGACCTATACTCCCTCGTCTCTTAATGAATGATCACTATTCCATTTTTTGTTTGTGACTTTGTGTTAGATAACTGATCACTTTTTATACTAGGTCAGTACTTTTTTTTTTTTAAAACTTTTGTAGTTTTATCATTCTCTATTAAAGAGCCAAATTAAAAGAGGTTAGATGAGAAGCCAATTTCGCTTTTGGTAACGATGAGTTGTAAGGGTATTTCCACTCTTTTTTTTTTTTGGTTTTCTAAATATGAATTTTAATTGAAAAATCATTTTTTTTTGGACAGAGGGAAATGTTACAGCGTTATTATTTTCTTTGAAGTAGTGAAGTACACATGCAATATCTAATTCTTGCATTTTCTTTTGGGCAAGGTGGGGAAGGAGAATCTAGATATGAAGTAAAAGAAGTATCTTAGATTTCAATTATATTCCTACAAATACCCCTTGTCCGAGCCTGACATGTACGCAGATCTGCTAACCCTGTTACATTGTTCATGATAAGTTGGAGTGGAGCTTGTTAAAAAGAATATCGTTTTTATATTTAGGCATGACTAGTTTGTGTTGGTTCACTGACATTCAGTGGTAAGTTTTTCTTACATGAAGATTAGAGGTGTTACTTTTCTGACAAAGTTTTGGCAATTGGCTCGGGCATTTTGATGCACCATTGCGAAGAATATGAGAATAATTAGGCTACAGGAATCTGATAATGACCAGTAATTAATTGAGTCCTTGTTGGTTTTAGTAATCGACATTAATAGACTTGATATATTCTGATTTTATATTATTGTTTGGAATTTCGGAAATGTACTAATGTACGATTGCATCTTTAGAATAAAAGGCACTACTTTTGCCTTGTTCAGTCTTCTTTATTCCCCCCTTCACGTTGTTTAAGTTTTCTCATCTTCTTTCACTTATTTCCACTGCTTTTGCTGCCACTGAAATTTTTATGTAATATGTTTTTTAGAATGGTTCGATTTGCTCGTTTCAGTTGTTTTTTTTTTTTTTTTACTCTATACTCCATTACTCTGTTTTCTGCTCCAAGTGTAGATAATTGGGTATCTATCCTTTGTTTTATTGCTCTCCTTTTCTGGTGTAGTATACTGCGATGATTGAGACTACTCGTACAAAATAAAGGTAACATCGATTTCGGTTTGTAGTAGGGTGTTGGAAGAAGTAGTGGGAAAATGGAGGAGATGGACATTAGGACAAGCGTAGGTGATGATTTACTATCCTTTTAATACTATTCAGCAGACATACTACAAGCGGACATGTACATAGAGTCCTCAGACATGGATTATCAACAATAGCTAGTAATGAAAGATACACAGCGAGATTTTGGTCTTACAACTTACATAATTTACAGTTATACTTCTAGTGATATTTTGGACTTCAGAGCTATGACTATTGACAGTTTACAGAAGGCGTTTCAATGATTTAAGAATTGGCTTTCTCGTTTCCTTTAAAATAGGGTGGCCAGCACCTGGACTATGACCAGGTGCAGTTGGCCGGTAATCATCCGTCTCTCCTGCATTAGTGTGTGCCGTGCCGAGGTGTTTTGCTTGTTTTGATGTGTTGCTCTCACTATCGTTTACAGAAGCATGACCTGCTCCGGGGCTGTCTCCTGGCGCTGTAGGTCGGAAATCTTCTGTGCATTTTTCATTCAGACAGTGTCTTGATTCTTCTTTGTCGTTTTTGTTTACGTCTGAATGACCTGCACCTGGACTCAGTCCAGGTGCCGTATGTCGAAAATCATTCTCGGATGCCACAAGAGAAGCACCGAGGACTGAGCTGGAATTTGGTGATTTTGATGGAAAATACTTTTTCTCTTCCGAAGCTCTTAGGCTTGGTTTGTTGCTGTTCTCTTTAGAATGGCCAGCACCTGGGCTGTGGCCTGGTGTTGTGTGTCGATAATCGTCAGCTGATAACGCAAGTCTTTTCCATAATTTAGGACTCTTAGGTGTCTGGTTGGGTGACATCTTCTCTGTTATAGGCAAAAAAGATTGCCCTGGGGAATGGATATCGCTATGTCCTGGTGCTACAGGACGGTGATCGTCAGCTCTGTCTACTTTCTGCACACATGGAGAATCTACTATGTGACTGATTTTAGTTGGTTCCAAAGGGACATTATTATCATGTGTCATGGTTTGAGGAAAATCTGTGTTGGTCTTTTGTGGAGTATTTTTCCCTGTTGATGATTCACTGCTGTCTGATTGGGTGATTACGCTACCTAGCTTTCTGATGCTTATTAGGGAGTGATTTTTGATGTCTTTGATCCCTACTCTGTTTGGTGTCTTTATCTCCCTCCCTTCTGTGGAAAGCATTTGAGCAGTTAGGAGTGTGAACAAAAGTTTCAAAGAATATGTGGGATGTGTTCTAGCCATCTTTGGAGAAGGAGATTCTTAGAAGGAGATTCTTTTAGTCTTCTTGTAGTTTCGGAAAGAAGGAACAGCCAAAAGACTTGGGGTGGCGAGGGATGTGAAGCAGGAAGAATGTGAATGATGAATAAAATCAGGTCTTTAGCTTGGATATATATAGTGTTATATGGTTAGCGTGGGTTTTTGATACTGCTGTTCTTTTTCTATTGAAGTATCTAGGTCAGCTGGAATTTGGTACTAAAAAATGGCTCCGTTTCTTTTTACCATGAGATTTCACTCTGATGAATTGCACTTTTTTGTCAACTTGACAAAGAAAGTGTTTGAATCAATAGGTTGCTTTGAATAATACTAGGTGAAGAGATCTCTTAACCTTGTGGTTTGGCGATCTAAACTTTAGTAGTATTTTTCTTTTAGCTATCTTTTGTAATAAATGTATGGACAATACAATTTTCTGCACGTATATTTATTTGGGCATTGGTGTGTCTAGATAGATTGGTTGGTGCGAGAGCAAGCTGCAAGGGTTCTTTGGGGGGTCGCTGCATGAGAACTTAAAATGTTGATTTTCAAAACATCATTTATTATGCCTATGATGGTTATCCTGGGTGGTATATCATGCTAAGGTAAATTCCATATTTTGGCCTCCTTAGCTCAGGTTGGCAGCTTGTTCATCACAGGTGTTTTCTATTTTCTTACAATAGTATGATAATGATAAGCTGTATTCCAGGGTGTGCTGTAAATGCGTTTGCCAATTTGTGAATTTTGATCCTTTCCACTTTGATGGAAGATTAAACGATGTTTTGGCTTTTTGAAGGAAGTTTGTCAAAAACTTGATAACATTTTCTCGCAAGAGGAGAGGAAAAAAAGCTTTTGTTGACTGCGAGCATTGAGACTCAGGCATTCGGAACAATATTGAAGGAAACTTGGGATTCTCTTGTACGTGCCACTTAGAGAAAGATAATCACTTTATATGGATGGATGGCTGCAGAGGCCATAAATCTTGGCCCATAATTAAGGTGCACCATATCTGTCTTTGTTCTTTTATGTTTATTAGTTTATAATGCTCTTGAATGAGGCATATGATTACTTAACCGAGGCCAAGTGATTCCCAACACTTTTCCTTTTTTAAGTACAAATGAAATCTTTGCTCAATCTGAAGCATTACGCAGTATCTTTGCCTCATTATTGCTCTACTTGTCCTTTTTGACATGTTATACCTGAATTTAGGAAGTTATGTTTTTTTATTAAGATCTCACACTAAATGTGTTTTTTTTTTGTTTACTGGAATAATTTGCATTTCCTTAATTTCTATTGCATCCCTGGTCTTGAATTCTTCCATGAACCATAGTGCTTTGTGAGCATTTTTACTTTGTGCTTAGTGTATTGACTTTAATTTATAGAGTGCCCAGGGCTGGAGTTAGCGTCTGAATGTTTATGTATTCTTGCTGTGGACTAGAATTGAGCTTATCCTTTCAGCCATAAATTCTGGTCACAGCTAAACCTAGATTTTGACCCTTTTTTTTCCTCGCAAGTGTATATTGAGTCACTACGTTCTACTGTAATATATTTACAACTTTACAAGTTTATTATAGCCTATAGGAAGGAAAAAAAAGTGGTCAAAGTTTTATCTCGAAGACTATAAGAACGGAAATGGGAGAATGGGATTACATTTTGTGAATGGAGGGATTACTTAACATTTTATGTTTTATAGTTTTAGTACCACAGATGGCTTTTACCCTTATGTATGACGTGCATTGAAGTGGGTTGGGCAAATACGTGAGTGTTGTTGTCTTCATTGTGGACTTGACATCTCAAGATTTTGGACATGGCCACTGCATTTGTATAACACACCTTGAACATTCTCTTCATGCCTTTTAAAGAGGGTTTTTCTCCAAGCTGAGCAAGTAGAGGTCAGGTGTATGAGAGTGAAGTCTCACTCTTTTTAGGAACAAAGAAGCTGCTTCCAATCTTCTACTCCGTATATTTTGTTTTTAATGGAATCATAAAGCTCTTTCTTTCTCAGTGTGAGTTCCCTTTACACACAATAGTACATGATTCTACTAATTTTTTTTATAAGCAAAATGACTCATAAAACTGTCTGCGCTTCTTATTTTGTGAAGTAGCAGTCAGTCGGTGTGATTTTCGAAGCAATTTTCATTTCGGGTCATCCGTGCGCAGCCTCTTTATGTTTCAATAGGGGTAAGGCTTGTGTGCATCCGACCCCTCGCCTTTAAGGCACTGGGGTAAAGATGTTGTTGTTGTATCCTTAATCCTTTACTTTTGGCATCGTGTTGTGCTTGTATGGTTCTATCTTATATACTACCACATTCAAATCCAATCTCCTTGTTGTTTTGTTGTGCTTGACCGAGTATATTGGTAACTAACTCTAGACCAAATAAATTGTTCACTTGGTATAAAAAGTAGCACAGACCCTGTTGTGCAGAGCATCATTGTCCCTGTATTTGAAAGGAAGTTTATATGTCATACGGTCTAGAGGTGACTCCCAATATGATCAGTAAAAAATAGCAAACCAAAGAATTTAAATGGAGGGATTAGTTAAGTATAGGAATTTGGGCTACGCCCAATATGTTACGGTTAACTATATACTGATATGGTACCTTCATGACAACAACAACAACAACAACAACAACATCCAAGCCTTATTCCCAAAATGATTTAGGGTCGGCTAACATGAATCGTCATGCGCGCCATAAAATTTCAAAAATGTTGTGAACCATTCCCAAAATGATATGGTACCTTCATGACATGCTTGAAAAATTTATCTGATGGTTTGTGTCATTTTCTTTGAAACACCTCTGCAATTCCAATGAAGATTGACTTAACAATTTCACGGAATGCTTTGCACTGTGAACGTTTCTAGGTTATGCCAAATTAAAAATTATTTTATGAAGTGCTTTATTGAAGTTTTCAAAAACATGGTAATGTCAAATGCATTTTTATTGGAACCTTTGAAATGTGCTCTTGGCCACAGGCATTAGTCAAGGGCGTGTTTTGTGTAAACCATCGTTTATAATGGAACTTGGCATGCTTAATCCTTAGTTCTGCAAGTGATTATGATACTTAATCCTTACACAGTTACACTTGTACTAGTTCTCCTACATTTATGAAAGCCATGAAGGAACCAATGAATTTCAGGAAAAAAAAGTTTCAAATTGCAGATTAGTATAAAGAGGTGGAAACACAGCTACCGCCTGGATTTTCTGCAAGATTAAAAACAAAAAAAAAAACAAGTTTGACCACTTTCCAGTTCCCATTATTGTTCAATGATTCATTGTGATTGCATGTCTGTCAGCCCAGTCACGCATGCGCTATTACCTTTGGACAATCAAGGATGTAAAGAATGTGCCATCTAAATTCTAAAATGTCTACGCACAGTTGTAGTACCGCACATACTGTTTTGCTTATTTTCTCTCAGGCTTAATGAACCTCAAATTCTCAATGTGTAAAACTCGAACTCCTTAATCCTGTTGTCTTTTTCAGTGTCTGTGGTTTACATAGTTCTTCTGGTGGATAATATGTTAAGTATGATTGTATGAACGATGTTCTGTTCATCAGAACTCAAGTTCCAGCCACTTAAAGTACCAAACTTGGGGAATGGGGCTTTAGTTGTTAAGTCTCTATCACTGCTCTGTGTCATGTTTTAAGGTATGCTTTAGTTGTTGGGCTTTAAGAATTCCAATGGAGTTTTCCTCACCCTCTCTCAATTTGAAGTAACAAAGGCGGACTCTGGCAATGGGGCAACCCCCTGTTGTTCCTCAGGGTTAGGAGTTCTCTCGGTATCTTCCTATGTATGATAGATAACTAATACCATGCAAAGTGAGGGTTGATCCTAATAGTCATAAAGGTGATATACTATAATGCAGGAACTTTGCTGTCTGATTTGTTTTGTTGCTTGGATTTAGTGCTCCAGCATTACTAATTCTCTAGTCTAATAGAGCGTTGAGGCTAGTGTGTGATTGAGAATATTGGAGGGATTTGTTTGGTGGTAAGTGGAGACTATTTAAATTCTTAGACCCAACCCTTCTGCTTTTCAAGTCTCTACAGCTTTTAACTTTTTTTAAGTTTCCACACCATTTGCAGCTCTTATGTTCTCATTTGCGCTAATAGTGCCGGTAAATATGTAAGTGATGGACTACTATCTGACTATTACCATGTTAAAATCTTTTGACAAGCACGCTTGATTGGGTCAACGATGGTTGCATTTGTAATATGAAGTTTTTGAGGAATCATGACAATTTGTCCCCAATGATGCATTTGGTCTGATAATGAATATGCTATATATACAACAAGAGAGATTCCTGTTCTTTCTACTGAAAGTTATCATCGTCTGTTGAAAGTTTACTGCTTTCCGGAGATGTAGGCTAAATCTCCAAGTATATAAGGAGAATGGGTTTTATTAGACCCGCCCATTCTGAAAGCTGTTGATATAGAACTTCATTAGGCGTCGAAGATGCGCATTCACATGATACCTACTGCAGATTTCGTGTTAATTGCATCTTTGCAATGAAGTGAACATGACATTGAGATACTATGTTCATTATCTTACTGTCCCAGCTCGTGATAGATGCTTCTGCTCCAAGCACGGTACTTGGTTCTATTGGGAAAATGGGCGAGAAATTAACGTTCTTGTTCCTGCTAAGTTTTTGAATATCTCGACACTAAAACCTCCATTTTAAAAGTGCGAGGAAGTTATGTTCCTGCAGAATTGGGGGTGGATTGTACGCTGTTGGATAACTGTATTTTACTTTGGCGTCTCTTTATTTATAGGGTTTTACCCCACCCCGTCCAGAGATTCACTCTGAAAGCATATTACTAGTTTTCGTTACGAATATTCTTTGTACTGGGCAATGCAGGCCAATGGGAAATGGATTACTGGGTTAAGGCTTGAAGCTTTCATCTTGTTGGAGAAGGGTTTTGTGTGTCACTAAGAATGTATGAACAAAGGTTAAGTCGTCCTTGATTCATTCTTAAAGCATATTACTAGTTTTTGTTACGAATATTCTTTGGACAGGGCAATTCAGGCCAATGGCAAAAGGATTGCTGGGCTAAGGCTTGAAGCTTTCATCTTGTTGGGGAAGGATTTTGTGTGTCACTTAGAATATATGAACAAAGGTTAAGTGGTCTTTGATTCAAGTGGCACTGTATTATGCAATACTTTATCATCTAAATTTGGATTTGAAGTTCGACCCCTTTCTTTTCTTGAAATTCCATATTCTTTCCCTTTTTGGTTGAGATTCACTTGGAAAATAATCGTATTAATGCGTTAGGTTGGTTGTGTCCGACCCGTGTTACTTGCTTTGAGCAGATGCCTCTTTGTAGGTACTAGGTAACGATAATGATGAGTCTTGAACTTGTTAGTTGAGGATTAACAAACTACGTGCTGCATGGTTTTTCATACTTGCAAGAGAGGGTTTATTTCAAGGGGTTGTGGACTCTTACTTTTACATTATATCTGGATTATTTGGTTTACTTCCAAGACTGTACTCCATGAGATTTTACAAGAGTGAGTGTCAGTTTTGGGACAAACTCTGCTGCATAGTGTATGTGATTTAGATTGATATAATTGGTTTGTATGTGGGTGTTGATTAGAATTAGCTGCTCTATTAGTGCTGCTATGCTATGTAATATGGTGAAGGCATTTTGGCCTTGTGGGGTACTGATACTTCCAAATTAAAATTTTTAAGGTTGAGGTGATTTTAACCTTTTCTTTTGGGAGACCATGAAGATTAAAGAGTCTGATTATATGTGTATCAGGGTAATTTTTTGTGTTTCATTTTATGTTTTTAACAGTCAACCCTATTTTAGAGACCTGCATGTGTGCATGATTCTAAATTTGAGACAAATATAGTTCAAATATGCAGTATAAGGAATACACAGATTATGAACTGATTATTGGCAAGCTGCTTTCAACTTAGAATAAATGATGAAATAAACGTGGTATGCTTCATTATGCACGGGATTCAATTCTGGTAAGTAAATGCCCTAGTTCTGAAGTGAGTGTCCAGCGCTAGGACTGTGTCCTGGGGCTGTAGGTCTGAAGTCATCCTGGTGACCGGTCGGTGGTGGACTTGGTGGTGATAGAGACTCATTAGTTACCTGAATTGGAGCTGCAAGTTGGAGTTCTTTTGTATACCGATGCTCCTTTTATTTCTGCATGCCTTCTATCGAGGTCTGTGTTTTTCATCTTTTCTAATTTGTGATTATGGATCTTAGGGAAGTCATTGATTTTCCCTGACCTAAGTTACCTTCCATGGGCAAACTGAAATTGTTGGTGGAGAATCACTGCCAGTAAAACACAAAAAACAATCGTTTTATTGTGGCCCATGTTTTTTTTTAGCTTGATGACAACAGGAGGCTTAGAGAGGGTGAATAAGAGATAGTGCCAGTGTCTTTGTTGGCGATGCAGGTTGTTGAGATCTCTGAACTCTTGGGTATTTATAACACTAGGAGCTAAACTGATTACTTTTTGCTACTGCCCTGCCAGTTTGGAGATTCCTTAAGGTACACTATGCTTGCACTATTTTTTCTTTCTGCTTTGGAGCGGGGTCCTCATGAATGAATATGTTGTGCAATAAGTATAATTTATGGGGAGTTGAGCTATGATATTGATTTATTCTTGATCAGTAACTTTGATGAAGTTTGCACGGGTTTTTATCTTGGTTGTCAGTTTTACAATGGACTAAATAGGTGTGTATTGCTAATTTGCTAATATTGACTTTTGTTGTCTGTGTTGGATTGGTGCTCTTAAACATAGTTAAGTGCTGCTATTTCGACAGTATGTCAAGAAACGGCTCAGGAATTAAGGAATACCCTTATCGTCAGTACACCCTTCGAACTAGGTAATGTTGGGTGTATAGGAGGGATTGAATGTTAGGCTACAATCTTGCATCTCATTTTAAATTTGTGTCACGTAGTTGGACTGTATCTTCAAGGACAACATCCCCTTCAGTTATTCCTTCACTTTTTTTACATTTCGGAGTGCCTAGTTGTTTATGTTTGTCTTTTCTTTCCGGAAAAAAGGGAAAATTCACACAATTTCACTTTTAATCTTCGGTAAGTAACTGTTGAAAGGTGAAAGTCTCAAAGATTAGATTGCTTTAGAAGGCAGTAGTACCATCACTAGCCTAGGTCTGATCGGCAACTAACTGATAGTTGTTTTGATTAACTGGTTTGTATTAGCAGTCTTTTAAAAAGGGTTTGGTAATACGAGTTAGGTGTTAGCTATTTTATGATGTAGAAGAACGTATAAGAACACAACATACTTTAATTTAGTAAGTTTTGGGAGTAGGTAATGTAACGTTACGACCAGAGAGGTCTTTATTTCAATAAACTATCTGAAAAATCACCTTATTTAGCTTATTGCAAATTAGTTTTTAGGTGCCAGCAAGCTAATAGAATAAGCCCTTACCAAACACTGCAATTAGCCTTTCGCAATCAGACAAGACCTCTTCTACTATCTGAGAAGCTCTTTTTCACAAAAACCTTTTCAAACCTCTGATTACCAAATAAGGCCTTGGTTTGGATTATTCCAGCAGCCACTGGCTCATCTTGTAAAATTTTTGTAAATAGTCTTGTTAACTTAATTTACCCTATCTCGCCAATCGCCATAGGCGGGAGTTTTTTCAACGCGATGGTGTAGTTTTGATGTTGGGTCTTTAACTTCTTAACTGGCATAATCATGCTACTTCAGTACTTCTTATTGCATTTGGTTCAGTTATGCTAGAAGGATTTGATTTGCACTGTTGTGGACTTGTATTTCTTGATTTACGTGTTACTTGGATTCTTTCGTTGACTATAAGCCTGTAATTGATTGTATTATCAAACGTGTATTAGCTAAAGCTAAGTATTGGGGTGTCGGTTTTGGGTAAAATTTCTAAATATTATGGAGTATTTTGCTTTGAATATGATGTTACGAGTTTTGACACGAGTGTGGAAAAGATCCTTTTTAGGGCTTTTGAAAGGTCGTTGTTTGGGATTCATGGAGCTATGACAAAGACATCATTGTGTACTGATTTTTGCACGCTCTAATGTTTAAGTTCTAGTAAATTGACTCTTTCTTGGTAGAGTTTGAAGACTGAAGAGTCTAATCATTTTTATATAGAATGCTTAGCATTTTTTTTCGTTTTATGTCGTGACAGCCCTACTTAGTTCATTTTCAACTAGTTGTAGAGAAAACCCTAATGAGTTCAACAAGAGCCTTTCTACATGTGTGTATCGGTGCATGGTTAGAATTGTGAGACAAATAATTCACTACTCGTATATATTAAGATAACACAGATTGATTGATAGACATTTAGTAAACTGCTTTCGATATGAATAATTGATGAATTCACTTAGGTACAATTTCATCATGCAGGGATACATTTCTGTTAGTAAATGCCCTAATTTTGAATTGCATGTCCAGCGCCAGGACTATGTCCTGGGGCTGTAGGTCTGAAGTCGTCCAAATGGCCGGAGGTTGGTGGTGGACTTGGTGGTGATTCAGACTCACCAGTGACCTGTGCTGGAACTGCATGCTGGAGCTCTTTTGTATATGTTGCTCCTTTTGTCTGATCTACATGTGTGTTTTTCTTCTCATTTGTGACTTTCGTTTTTTCTAGTTTGTGAATGTGGAACTTAGGAACATCGTTGGTTTTCCCTTTCCTCATTTTCCTTCCATAGGCAAACTGAGTTTCTTGGTAGAAAATCATTGCCAAGAAAACACCGACAATGATCAGTTTTTTGTAACCCATGATACTTTTTAAGCAATGAAAGGGCCAGGAGGATTTGAGAGAAAGGAAAAGAGAGATAGAGAATCTGAGTCTGTTAGTTTGCAATGCAGGAATGGTTAGGACTCTCAATTCTTGTGCTATTTATAGTACATTAATACTTGAGGTTGGGTTTGTAGACCACCACTAACAGTCCTCCTGCCACTTTGGAGATTTCTTTAAGCACACAATGTCTAATATATCTTTTCAATTAAGTTGGTCTATTAATGATCAATATCTTGATTGAAAATATTGGCGCATAGGTATCTTTCTTGTAAAGTTCAAATTTTTTTTTTTTTTTTTTTTTTTTTTTTTTAATTTTATTACTATGATTTTATTAGGTGTATTGCAGGAGAATGAGGCTTGCTATAGTTGTGTTTTTAGTTTTTAACCTTGCATTGTTTTTTAAATGTGTTACAAAGACGCTTTGGTCGCAGTGAATGTTTAAGATATATCCTTGTGGGTAAGATGGGACTGAATATTTGTTTGATGGAGTATATTGGTATTACTTGATAACACTTAAAGGGAAGATGGGATGATAGATTCACTCTTCACATTTAATATAAAATCTGCGACGAAGTTGGAGTCGTCACTTACATTCGCAATTTACTAGACAATTTAGACGTAATAATACTAAGCATATTTACGTAGAACTACTGTTAAAGGATTGACAATTTGAAAGTGTTCTGATGGGTGAAACATATTTATCTAGATGGTATGTGGGAACTCCTATTTTAACTTTACTTGACCGCTCTTTGTGATAGAAGCCCGAAATTGTTTGCTTATCAACATTTCAAGAACATCTGGTAATTCTCAATGCCTCTTTTTTTTTTTTTTTTTTTCCTGCAGGATTCGCAACATTGGTGGCATGGAGCCATGGACCATAAAGCATTTGGTGGAACTACATCAAATGTGAAGTTGGAGGACGCATCCTTTTGATTTACCTTTCATCAGCTTCTGGCGTCTAGAAGAGGTGTTATGAAACTCATTCGCTCATTCGGGTTAGTTTACTCAAGTATGAATTGTATTATCTTTCTTTGTCGTTATATTATCTACTATGAATTGATGGTGTTGGGCATTATTTATGAACACAAAGTGATGTTTTCAAATTGCTTCATAGATCTTTGGAAGAGTGTTTCAGTTCTGGCAGTTGTAATTTAGTGTTGATACTCTCTTAGGGTCGTTTAACTCCAGACGACTGAACAAAACTTTCTATCAGGCTTTCACCGTTCCAACTCTAAAGTTACTTAGAGCATGCTGCGTATCTTTCATTTCAGCTCACCTTTTTTGGTTTAAACTAAACTGTTGTATCCAGCCGCAAAAACTAACTACATTGGAAAGTACCACCCCTGTATTTGTATAAGCGGCATAGTTAATGTTTCAATGTAGATGAACGGTCCGAAGCGAGTATGCTATAGCATATTCTATTAGAAAGCAGCAACTTGTATTATAGAAGTTAGAAGCTCACATGGTTACCAGACCCATAGACCTATTTCATATGCGACTGTACTTGACTTTGCTCTAGCATGTAGTGATTTATTTTGTTATTTAACCTGTCACTGGTGCTGCAGGTGAGTACGAGTTGGCCGAGGAATGAGGAGCAAATGACGACATGTGAGTATCACTATCTTAGTGACGGCTCCAGATTCACTTGTAAAGTTTATTTCTTACTCTAGTGTACTGGACTAGTATATTTGACAATTGACGGCGTAGGTCTGTAGCTTGTTTTAGTACGAAATTACCAATACTTTGTGGTAAAATAAGCATTGCTTCCCCCTGTTTTCATGTGTTAGCACGTTCTTAAAAGCAGTGCAGGCCTGGAGATGTTCTTGTGATAGACTGTCTGGCTGCTTCACTGTACACTTGTAGTCTTGTATAACACTGGGATGATTTATTCGAGGGCATCTTTGATGCAGCTTCGTAAGGTCTGTATGGATCATAATTTCTCTAGGTTTTTATGGTTCATTAGTAAGTGTTTTGGTAAGAAAAGTGCTGAGTGCGAAGTGAAGCTGGACCGAAAATATGGATTACCATAAGCATTGGTGTAACTGTAAATCTGCAAGTAGATGTGGTTCCGTCATGGCTGGACTGTGAAACGTCTTATTAAAGCTTATGGCGATATATGTGGGATGTAATTGTGTGATTCTGATGGATGTGGATGTAATAGCTGTATTTCTAATTTGAAACGTGACAGTGATCAGTGATCAGTGTCATAATACAATGCGTCACAGAGAGCCCTGTTCGAGAAATTCCTCCTGCAATTCTGAGCAACAGTTGCCTTTGACACTTTACCACATTATAGGCAATGAGCCATATAAAGGTACTCTGGCGTGCTCTGTAAGACGTATGACACTGGAACTGGTTACAATTTGCTCTACTGCACACTTCCAATTTCAAAATTGCAGAGTTGAACTTGTTACATTTCCCTACCCTGAACTTGATGAGGACTGCCCCAAGAATGACTGATGAAGTCCCTCATACAAAAACCAGGGAATGTCTGGAAAATTCTGGTCATTGATGATTTGATGTTATCTTCTAAAGAGAGCTAGCTAGTTCACAAAACCTACCTATTCTTGCTGCAAAAGTGAACTGGGGATACACGAGCAGTTCAACAGTAATATAATCGGGTGCTTAACATAAGCAAGGAACCATCATTGCCTTCGGTCTCAGCTTCCACGCTTGTTCAATCGATAAACATTATGTACACTGCTTCAGCTGTCAGCTTTAATGGTTCAATAGTCAGCCTGAAGGAAGTTTTCGTAAGCTGTCCCGTTGAGTGTCCTGTTAACTTCATCCCAGTTTTTAATATGATCAGAAAGAGGACCTTTGTGTATCTTTACTTGCTTGCTCGATAGCTTTGTCCGTGGCACGCCCAAAAAGTCCTGAACATCCATCAATTTCTGCAAGAAAAATAGGAAAAGAAAGGTCATGAGGAGTCCAGAAAAGAAATCTTATCAGTTACAACTATTATCGTAATCTTCTCTTTTAGGTAGTCGGGTTCTTACACTCTGGTTCTTGACAAGGTCCTCATAGAACAGGATCATATGTCGAGTACTATTGTAGTCTGCCAAAGCCTGGGCTCTTGTTAACTCGGCTTCCTTGAGTGTAGACAATAGTGACGTGGAGTTGATGCGAGGCTTGAAACTCGAAAGGGTCTCAGCCTACAATAGACTGAGTATTGTTAAATACGATACAATCAAAGCTCACAAAAATTTACACGAGGAAAATAGTTTAGGTTAGACCTCTTCCAGGGTATGCACATGAGACTTGTGAGTCCCATTTAATAACTTGGCGTGGCGGTCAAAGGAATTTGCCAGAACTGAAACCATTCTCCGCAGCAGGTTCCTTCGGAAGAGAAAGATTGCTGACACACCCCTCTCGTTGAAATACTCGATTATTTCCTTCGGGTGGTCAGTCAGACCCTAACATATGCAGGTTTAGCTTGATTCAGATATCAGATAGAAACCAATTTCTCCAAATACAAAATCGACTAGTTTCGTGTAACATGCAACAACATAGCTCCAAAGTGGCTAATATAACCGCCACATGAAACCGCTGTCAGAAGTTATAGCAAATATAAAAAAAAATGTAACAAACTTAAAGAGATCCTAAGACCAACAAAGGGAACATGGAAGCAACAACAGGCGGATAAGACATGAGATGGAGCAGCAAGAGGCGAAAAAGTGGGAGAAATCCCAGGACTGTAAACGTGTGAGATATGTCACACAAACACACTCCAGATTAAAGATTCAGCAATTTGGCTAGACAGATCCGGTAAAACTGTCACCATGAAACAACTGATATTAATGATCACAACACGAAGCAATAGACAACACAAGGGGAGAGTATTTAAAAAGTAGACTAATGAAAATGTACAAGACATGATCATAAGTGTTGCAAAAACATCTGTTTGTAGCATGGTAGACTGCAGAAGTGCAGATCAACCACACAAAATCATTTGCAGGCCCGTTCCTAACATTTTGAGGGCCCTAGGGCGAAGTAAAAACAATGGGCCCCTATATGCTTTTATCTATTGAACAAAAAAAATTGAGTTTTTTGTTGTTTTACATCAGTTGTAGTACTTTTATCGCATTTGTGCATATATACGTATCAAATAAAAATTGGGTTCAAGTCGTGTGAAAAACCAGTTTCGACATATTTATGGAGAAGTAAAAAAACGGCTAAAATAAGTAAAACTAGTCAGAAATAAGAAGAAGAAGAAAAAAAAAAAAAAAAGGTGATGAAGACAAAAAAAGGTGATGAACTATTGGTTAATGAATGAGACACATAAAAATTGAGTTCAAGTCGTGTCAAAAACCATTTTAGCTAGCTAAGCTAGAAAAACCATATACTATGATATAAAAGACTCAATTATTTGATGATAAGAAAAAAAAAAAAAATTACAAAAAAATAAGTAACAAAATTAAAGAAGCAAAAATAAAGGAGAAGAGTAAGTTTCGATATATTTTATGGAGAAATAAAAAAAAAACGACTAAAATAAGTGAAATTAGTTAGAAATAAGAAGAAGAAGAAAAAAAAAAGGTGATGAACTATTGGTTAATAAAATGAGACACATTTGTTTGTAAAAAGGTTTGAACCTCCAACCTCCAAGCCAAACATAACACCATAGAACCACTAGGATAATATTCCTTTCATGCTTTCTCTTAGCTCCTTTTTATTTATAAATTAAACTTGCCCAGTCTTAACAAATTGGGCCTCTTCCGAAAATGGGCCCAGGGCAACCGCCCCTCCTTGCCACCCCTCAGGCATGGCCCTGATCAAGTGATTTCCAAAACTGCTGTCATAACCCATGCTCAATTCATGATATAACTATCATCAGGGGCATTCTCATTCCAGTAACTCGATAAACCTCAGTTTATGTGGCTAGATCATAAACCCATGAGGCTGGTTGCGGTCATGCCAACTAACTCTGTTACAAGATGAGAAGTATTCATCTTCACCTCAGGAGAACGTGCCTTTTTTGCCAAACTTGGCAAGCTACCATAGGATTTTGGCTCTACGTATTTCAGAAAACCCGTAATATTACCCCTAGGGGATTCTACAAAAATTTGAGCCGTTCATTCTTGTTGCGGGGCCATTATGGGTCATAAATCATGATTTATATACTTTGGTTTGGCCAATTTCGACCACTTTTACTAAAGTAACCAAATGTTCTCAAAACTTTACAAGGAACAGCCTTTTAGTTCCGTTATCTGATATGAGGGTCGGTTCCCCAGTTTGAATAGTTCTATAACCTCATTTGTCACAAGTCACTTGATGAGGATAACTTTCCCTTTTTTTGCCAATTTTGGGAACTACCTTAGTTCTCTAGGCTCTGGCCCTAAGTTCGTGAGAAACCCCGGAATAATACCCCTAGGGGCTTCTACAAAAGTTTGAGCCATTTTTGTTGCGCGGCAATTTTGAGCCGAAAATTGTGGATTACGGAGTATACACTTCGTTTTTGGCCAATTTTGACCAATATTTCGAAGGTACCCAAATGCTATCAAGACTTTACAAGGGACAAAGTTTTAGTCCTCTTATTTGTCATAAGGGCTGATTCCCTTGTTTAAGTAGTTCTTTAACCCCATTTGACACACGTCACCATATGAGGATAACATGCCATACCAGAATTCGCTAAATTTTGGGAACCTACCACAAGTTTTTGGCTCTAAGCTTTTAGAATACCCATAATACTACCCCTAGAGGCTTCTAAAAAACTTGAGGAGTTTTGTTGCAAAACCATTGTAAAAATCGTGGATTATATTACTTCGGCTTTGGCCAATTTTGACGACTTTTTCAAAAATAGCCATATGCTATCAAAACTTTACCAGGGACAGACTTTTAGTTCCCTTATTTTTCATAAGGGCCGGATCCTATGTTAGAGTAGTTCTTTAACTCCATTTCTGACGTGTCACCCCATGTGTATAACATGCATTGTTTGATAATTGTAGGAAACTTTAATAGACTTATAGACTTTTGGCTAGAGTTCTTGAGAAAATCTTTATAGCAACCATAGGGGTTTCTACAAAACTTTGAGACGTTTATTGTTGGGCAGTATTTTTGAGCAAAAATTTGTAGATTATATACTTAAAATTTGGGAAACTTTGACCAAATTTTCAAAACAAGCCAAATGGTCTCAATACTATACGAGGAATTTAATTTTAGTTCCGTTATTTGATATGAGGGCCGGTTTCTCTGTTAAAGTAGCTCATTAAACCCATCTGCCACACATCACTTGATGAAGATGACGTGACTATTTCGCCAAATTTAGGAACCTACTATAGTCTTTGGCTATAAATTCATGAGGGAACACGTAATACAAACCCTACGGGCTTCTACCAAAGTCTAAGCCGTTTTTGTTGCGCGGCCATTTTGAGCCAAGAATTGTGAATTATAACTTCGATTTAGGCCAATTTTAACAACATTTTCAAAAGTAGCCAGATGCCTATACAATTTTACTCGGGACTCCTTTTAGTTCCCTTATATGATATGAGGGCAGGTTCGCTGTTTGGTACACATCACTAGTTAAGGATTACGTGCCTTTTTTGCGAAATATGGGAACTCACCTTAGATTTTTGGCTCTAAGTTTTTGGAATATCTCATTTTGTTATCCCTAGGGACTTCCAAAAGCGTTAGAGCTGTTTTTGTTGCCGCAGCCACTTTTGAGCCAAAAATCGTAGACCGTATACTTCGGTTTTGGGCCATTTTTTACCACTTTTTCAAGAGTAGATAAATAATCTCGCAAATTTACAAAGGAAAGATTTTTGGTTCCGTTATCTGATACAAGGTTTGGTTCCTCTGTTAGAGTAGTTCTTTAATCCCAATTTTCACAAATACCATATAAGGATTACGTACCTTTTTTGCGAAGTTCGGGAACTAACCTTAGTTTTTGGCTCCAAGTTCTAAGAAAACATGCAATTTCATTCCCAAGGGCAACTACAAAAGTTTGAGCTTTTTTTTGTTGAGCAGGCACTCTTAGCCAAAAATCAAGGAATATATACTACGATTTTGACCAATTTCGCCAACTTTTTAAAACTAGTCAATTCTCTCGAAACATTACCACGGATCACCTTTCAGCTCCCTTATATGAAATGAGGGTTAGTTCCACTCTTTGGGTAGTCGGTTAACCCCATATGTCACACGTCACCCTATAAGGATTACGTGCCCTTTTTGCGACGTTGGGGAACTTACATTAGGTTTTTTGGCACTAAGTTTTTGCAAGATCGCGTAATTTTATCCCTAGGGGCTGATACAAAAGTTAGTCTTTTTTGTTGCGCGGCCATTTTGAGCCAAAAATCATAGATTGTGTAGTTTGGTTTTTCCGCCATTATTGACCACTTTGGCAAGACTAGCTAAATGCTCTCGAAATTTTATTAAGGACAGTATTTGGATTCCGTTATTTGATACGAGAGTTGGTTCCACTGTTAGAGTAGTTCTTTAATCCCATTTTTTCACACGTTACCATATAAGGATTATGTGCCTTTTTTGCGATGTTGGGTAACTTACCTTAGGTTTTTGGCTCTAGATTTTTGAGAAAACACGTAATTGTATTCCGCGGTGCATCTGAACAAGTTTGAGCTGTTTTTATTGCGTAGCCATTTTCGGCCAAAAATCGTGGATTATATACTTCAATTTTGGCCAATCTTGATAATTTTTTCCAAACTAGTCAAATGGTCTCGTTACAATACCACATACCGCCTTCTAGCTCCCTTATAAGATTTGAGGGTTGGTTCCGCTGTTTGGGTAGTCATTTAACCCATTTGTCACCGTCACGCTATAAGGATTGCATGTCTTTTTTGTGAAGTTTGGGGACTTAAGTTAGGTTTTTTGGCACAAAGTTTTTGCAAGAACACGTAATATTAACCCTAGGGGCCACTAAAAAACTTTGAGCCGATTTTGTTGCACAGCCATTTTGAGCCAAAAATCATGGATTTAATACTTCGGTTTTGGCCATTTTTTACCAATTTGTCAAGACTAGCCAAATGCCCTCAAAACTTTACCAAGGACAGACTTTTGGTTCTGTAACTTGATATGAGGGTCCGTTTCTCTGTTAGAGTAGTTCTTTAATCCCATTTTTCACACGTTTCCATATAAGGGTTACATACCTTTTCAGCGAAGTTTGGGAACTTACCATAGGCTTTTGGCTCAATTTCATTGCCAGGGGCATCTACAAAAGTTTCAGCTACTATTGTTGGCCAGCCACTTTTAGCCAAAAATCGTGGATTATATACTCAATTTTGACAAATTTTGACAAATTAGTCAAATGCTCACGAATAAATAAGACGGGCCATCTTTTACCTCCCTTATATGATATGAGGGTTGGTTCCGCTATTTGGGTAGTCGTTTAACCCTATTTGTCACACGTCACGCTATAAGGATTACTTGTGTTCATTGCGTCGTTTGCTTTTTTATTTTTTGGAACTATGTTTTTGCTAGAATGCATAATATTAACTCTAGGGGCCTCTAAAAAAGTTTGAGCCGTTTTTGTTGCGCGGCCATTTTGAGCCAAAAAATGATGGATCGTATACTTCTTGGTTGCCATTTTTTACCACTTTGTCAAGCCTTACTAAATGCCCTCGAAACTTTACCAATGAGAGACTTTTGGTTCTATTACTTGATACGAGGGCCGGTTCCTCTCATAGAGTAGTTCTTTAATCCCATTATTCACATGTTTCCATATAGGGATTACGTACCTTTTCTGCGAAGTTTTGGAACTTGCCTTAGGTTTTTGGCTCTATGTTTTTAAGAAAATATTTAATTTCATTCCCCGGGGCATGTAGAAAAGTTTGAGCTGTTTTTGTTGGGCAGCCACTTTTCGCCAAACTCTTGGATTATATATTACGATTTTGACAAATTTTGACAACTTTCTCCAAACTAGTCAAATGCTCTTGAATCAATAAGACGGATCACCTTTTACCACCCTTATATAATATAAGGGTTGGTTCCGCTGATTGGATAGTCGTTAACCCCCATTTGTCACAAGTCATGCCGTAAGGATTACATGCGTTTATAGCGAAGTTTGGGACCTAATGTTAGGTTATTTTGGCACTAAGTTTTTGCAAGATCTCATAATATTAACCATAGAGGCCTCTAAAAATGTTTGAGCCATTTTTGTTGCGCGGCCATTTTGAGCCAAAAATTGTGGATTGTATACTTTGGTTTTGGCCATTTTTTACCACTTTGCCAAGACTTGTTGAATGCCCTCGAAACTTAACCAAGCACAAACTTTCTGTTACTTAATACGAGGGCCGGTTCTTCGGTAGAGTAGTTCTTTAATCCATTTTTCACACGTTTCCATTTAGGATTACGTACCTTTTCAGCAAAGTTTGGGAACTTACCTTAGGTTTTTGGCTCTATGTTTTTGAGAAAATATGTAATTTCATCCCCACGGGAATCTACAAAAGTTTGAGCTATTTTTGTTGAGCAGCCACTTTTTAGCCAAAAGTCGTGGATTATATACTACGATTTTGACAAATTTTGACAAATTTCACCAAACTAGTCAAATGGTCTCGAATCAATAAGACGAACCACCTTTTACCTTCATTATATTATATGAGAGTTGGTTCCGCTGATTCGGTAATCGTTTAAACCCATTATTCACACATTACGCTATAAGGATTACGGGCCTTTATTTCAACATTTGGGAACTTGGTTAAGTTTTTGGGCAACAAGTTTTTGCAAGAACGCATAATATTAATTCTAGGGGCCTCTAAAAACGCTTGAGCCGTTTTTGTTACACGGCCATTTTGAGCGAAAAAATTGTGGATCGTAAACTTCTTGGTTGGCCATTTTTTAACACTTTGTTAAGACTTGCTAAATGCCCTCGAACCAATGACAGACTTTTGGTTCTGTTACTTGATACGAGGGCCGGTTCCTCTGATAGAGTAGTTCTTTAATCCCATTTTTCACATGTTTCCATATAGGGATTACGAACCTTTTTTGCGAAGTTTTATAACTTGCCTTAGGTTTTTGGCTCTATGTTTTTAAGAAAATATTTAATTTCGTTCCTCGGGGAATGAAGAAAAGTTTGAGCTGTTTTTGTTGCGCAGCCACTTTTCGCCAAAATCGTGGATTATATATTACGATTTTGACAAATTTTGACAACTTTACCCAAACTAGTCAAATGCTCTCGAATCAATAAGATGGATCACCTTTTACCACCCTTATATGATATGACGGTTGGTTCCGCTGTTTGGGTAGTCGTTTACCTCCATTTGTCACGGGTCATGCTGTAAGGATTACAAGCGTTTATTGCGAAGTTTGGGACCTAAAGTTAGGTTTTTTTGGCACTAAGTTTTTGCAAGATCGCAAAATATTAACAATAGGGGCTCTATGAAAGTTTTAGTCGTTTTTGTTGAGCGGCCATTTTGAGCCAAAAATTGTGGATATACTTCGGTTTTGGCCATTTTTAACCACTTTGCCAAGACTTACTAAATGCCCTCGAAACTTAACCAAGGACAGACTTTTGGTTCTGTTACTTGATACGAGGGCCGGTTCTTCGGTTAGAGCAGTTCTTTAATCCCATTTTTCACACGTTTTCATTTAAGGATTATGTACCTTTTCAGCAAATTTTGGGAACTTACCATAGCTTTTGGGCTCTATGTTTGACAAAATATGTAATTTCATCCCTAGGCGCATCTACAAAAGATTGAGCTATTTTTGTTGAGCAGCCACTTTTAGCCAAAGTCATGGATTATATAATACGATTATGATAATTTTTGACAAATTTCTCCAAACTAGTCAAATGGTCTCGAATCAATAAGACGGACCACCTTTTACCTCCCTTATATAATATGAGAGTTGGTGTTTGGGTAATCGTTTAACCCCTTTTGTTACATATCACGCTATAAGGATTACGGGCCTTATTGCAACGTTTGGGAACTTAGTTAAGTTTTTGGGCAACAAGTTTTTGCAAGAACGCATAATATTAACCCTAGGGGCCTCTAAAAACGCTGGAGCCGTTTTTCTTGCACGGCCATTTTGAGCCAAAAAATTGTATACTTCGGATTTGGCCATTTTTGACCACTTTGTCAAGACTTGCTAAATGCCCTCGAAACTTTACCAATGACAGACTTTTGGTTCTATTACTTGATACGAGGGGCCGGTTCCTCCGATAGAGTAGTTCTTTAATCCCATTTTTCACATGTTTCCATATAGGGATTACGTATCTTTTTTGCGAAGTTTTGGAACTTGCCTTGGGTTTTTGGCTCTATGTTTTTAAGAAAATATTTAATATCATTCCTCGGGGCATGTACAAAAGTTCGAGTTGTTCACTTTTCGCCAAAATCGTGGATTATATATTACGATTTTCACAAATTTTGACAACTTTCTCCAAACAAGTCAAATGCTCTCGAATCAATAAGACAGATCACCTTTTACCACCCTTATATGATATGAGGATTGGTTCCGCTGTTT
The DNA here is from genome assembly GCA_963680865.1 of Spergularia marina. Lineage (NCBI taxonomy): Eukaryota > Viridiplantae > Streptophyta > Magnoliopsida > Caryophyllales > Caryophyllaceae > Spergularia > Spergularia marina. Next base: position 29,987,495 of record OY804545.1, on the reverse strand, counting down.
GGATAGTCGTTTAACCCCATTTGTCACAGGTCATGCTGTAAGGATTACGTGCGTTTATTGCGAAGTTTAGGGCCTAAAGATAGGTTTTTTGGCACTAAGTTTTTGCAAGATCGCTTAATATTAATCATAGGGGCCTCTACAAAAGTTTGAGCCGTTTTTGTTGCGCGGCCATTTTGAGCCAAAAATTGTGGATTGTATACTTCGGTTTTGGCCATTTTTTACCACTTTGCCAAGACTTGCTAAATGCCCTCGAAACTTTACCAAGGACAGAATTTTGGTTATGTTACTTGATACGAGGGCTGGTTCTTCGGTTAGAGAAGTTCTTTAATCCCATTTTTCACACGTTTCCATTTAAAGATTACGTACCTTTTCAGCAAAGTTTGGGAACTTACCTTAGGTTTTTGGGTCTAAGTTTTTGAGAAAATATGTAATTACATCCCAGGGGCATCTACAAAAGTTTGGGCTATCATTGTTGCGCAGCCACTTTTAGCCAAAAGTCGTGGATTATATACCACGATTTTGACAAATTTTGACAATTTGTTCCAAACTAGCCAAATGCTCTAGAAGCAATAAGATGGACCACCTTTTACCCGGCTTATATGATATGAGAGTTGGTTCCGCTGTTTGGGTAGTCGTTTAACCCCATTTGTCACACGTCACGCATTAGGAGTACGTGCCTTTATTGCGACATTTGGGAACAAAAGTTGGGTTTTTTGGCACTAAGGTTTTGCAAGAACGCATAATAATAACCCTAGAGGCCTCTAAAAAAGCTTGAGCCATTTTTGTTGCGCGGCCATTTTGAGCCAAAAATTGTGGATTGTATACTCTGGTTTTGGCCATTTTTTACTACTTTGTCAAGACTTGCTAAATGCCCTCGAAACTTTACCAAGGACAAACTTTTGGTTCGGTTACTTGATACGAGGGCCGGTTCCTCTCTGAGAGTAGTTGTTTAATCCCATTTTTCACACGTTTCCATATAAGGATTACGTGCCTTTTTTGCGAATTTTGGGAATTACTTTAGGTTTTTTGCCACTAAGTTTTTTCTAGAACACGTAATGTTATCTCTAGGAGCTTTTACAAAAGTTTGAGCCGTTTTTGTTGCGCGCCCATTTTGAGCCAAAAATTGTGGATTGTATACTTCGGTTTTAGCCATTTTGGACCACTTTGCCACGACTTGCTAAATGCCCTCGAAACTTAACCAAGGACAGACTTTTGGTTCTGTTACTTGATACGAGGGCCGGTTATTCGGTTAGAGTAGTTCTATAATCCCATTTTTCACATGTTTTCATTTAAGGATTACGTACCTTTTCAACAAAGTTTGGGAACTTACCTTAGGTTTTTGGCTCTATGTTTTGGAGAAAATATGTAATTTCATCCCTAGGGGCATCTACAAAAGTTTAAGCTATTTTTGTTGAGCAGCCACTTTTAGCCAAAAGTCCTGGATTATATACTACGATTTTGACAGATTTTCACAAACTAGTCAAATGGTCTCGAATCAATAAGACGGACCACCTTTTACCTCCCTTATATGATATGAGAGTTGGTTCCGCTGTTTGGGTAATCGTTTAACCCCATTTGTCACACATCACGCTATAAGGATTACGGGCCTTCTTGCAACGTTTGGGAACTTAGTTAAGTTTTTGGGCAACAAGTGTTTGCAAGAACGCATAATTTTAACTCTAGGGGCCTCTAAAAACGCTTGAGCCATTTTTGTTGCACGACCATTTTGAGCCAAAAAATTGTGGATCGTATACTTCGGATTTGGCCATTTTTTACCACTTTGTCAAGACTTGCTAAATGCCCTCGAAACTTTACCAATGACAGACTTTTGGTTCTATTACTTGATACGAGGGCCGGTTCCTCTGATAGAGTAGTTCTTTAATCCCATTTTTCACATGTTTCCATATAGGGATTAGGTACCTTTTTTGCGAAGTTTTGGAACTTGCCTTAGGTTTTTGGCTCTATGTTTTTATGAAAATATTTAATTTCATTCCTCGGGGCATGTACAAAAGTTTGAGCTGTTCTTGCTGCGCAGCCACTTTTCGCCAAAATCGTGGATTATATATTACGATTTTGACAAATTTTGACAACTTCCTCCAAACAAGTCAAATGTTCTCGAATCAATAAGACAGATCACCTTTTACCACCCTTATATGATATGAGGATTGGTTCCGCTGTTTGGATAGTCGTTTAACCCCATTTGTCACAGGTCATGCTGTAAGGTTTACGTGCATTTATTGCGAAGTTTAGGGCCTAAAGATAGGTTTTTTTGGCACTAAGTTTTGGCAAGATCGCTTAATATTAACCATAGGGGCCTCTACAAAAGTTTCAGCCGTTTTTGTTGCGCGGCCATTTTGAGCCAAAAATTGTGGATTCTATACTTCGATTTTGGCCATTTTTGACCACTTTGCCAAGACTTGATAAATGCTCTCGAAACTTTACCAAGGACAGACTTTTGGTTATGTTACTTGATACGAGGGCCAGTTCTTCGGTTAGAGTAGTTCTTTAATCCCATTTTTCACACGTTTCCATTTAAGGATTACGTACCTTTTCAGCAAAGTTTGGGAACTTACCTTAGGTTTTTGGCTCCAAGTTTTTGAGAAAATATGTAATTACATCCCCAGGGGCATCTAAAAAAGTTTGGGCTATTATTGTTGCGTAGCCACTTTTAGCCAAAAGTCGTGGATTATATACCACGATTTTGACAACTTTCTCCAAACTAGCCAAATGCTCTAGAATCAATAAGACGGACCACCTTTTACCCGCCTTTTATGATATGAGAGTTGGTTCCGCTGTTTGGGTAGTCGTTTAACCCCTTTTGTCAAACGTCACGCATAAGGAGTACGTGCCTTTATTGCCACAATTCGGAACAAAAGTTAGGTTTTTTGGCACTAAGTTTTTGCAAGAACGCATAATATTAACCCTAGGGGCCTCTAAAAATGCTTGAGCCGTTTTTGTTGGGCGGCCGTTTTGAACCAAAAATTGTGGATTTTAAACTTCGGTTTTGGCCATTTTTTACCACTTTGTGAAGACTTGCTAAATGTCCTAGAAACTTAACCAAGGACAAACTTTTGGTTCGGTTACTAGATACAAGGGCCGGTTCCTCTATAAGAGTAGTTGTTTAATCCTATTTTTCACACGTTTCCATAGAAGGATTACGTGCCTTTTTTGCGAATTTTGGGAATTACTTTAGGTTTTTTGCCACTAAGTTTTTTCTAGAACACGTAATGTTATCTCTAGGAGCTTTTACAAAAGTTTGAGCCGTTTTTGTTGCGCGCCCATTTTGAGCCAAAAATTATGGATTGTATACTTCGGTTTTGGCCATTATTTGACCACTTTGCCAAGACTTGTTAAATGCCCTCGAAACTTAACCAAGGACAGACTTTTGGTTCTGTTACTTGATACGAGGGCTGGTTCTTCGGTTAGAGTAGTTCTTTAATCCCATTTTTCACACGTTTTCATTTAAGGATTACGTACCTTTTCAGCAAAGTTTGGAAACTTACCTTAGGTTTTTGGCTCTATGTTTTTGAGAAAATATGTAATTTCATCCCTAGGGGCATCTACAAAAGTTTGAGCTATTTTTGTTGAGCAGCCACTTTTTAGCCAAAAGTCGTGGATTATATACTACGATTTTGACAGATTTTGACAGATTTTGACAAATTTCTACAAACTAGTCAAATGGTCTTGAATCAATAAGACGGACCACCTTTTACCTCCCTTATATGATATGAGAGTTGGTTCCGCTGTTTGGGTAATCGTTTAACCCCATTTGTCACACATCACGCTATAAGGATTACGGGCCTTATTGCAACGTTTTGGAACTTAGTTAAGTTTTTGGGCAACAAGTGTTTGCAAGAACGCATAATTTTAACTTTAAAGGCCTCTAAAAACGCTTTAGCCATTTTTGTTGCACGGCCATTTTGAGCCAAAAAATTGTGGATCGTATACCTCGGATTTGGCCATTTTTGATCACTTTGTCAAGACTTGCTAAATGCCCTCGAAACTTTACCAATGACAGACTTTTGGTTCTATTACTTGATACAAGGGCCGGTTCCTCTAATAGAGTATTTCTTTAATCCCATTTTTCACATGTTTCCATATAGGGATTACGTACCTTTTTTACGAAGTTTTGGAACTTGCCTTAGGTTTTTGGCTCTATGTTTTTAAGAAAATATTTAATTTCATTCCTCGGGCCATGTACAAAAGTTTGAGCTGTTCTTGTTGAGCACCCACTTTTCGCCAAAATCGTGGATTACACCATATATTACGATTTTGACAAATTTTGACAAACTAGTCAAATGCTCTCGAATCAAAAAGACGAATCACGTTTTACCTCCCTTATATGATATGAGGGTTGGTTCCGCTGTTTGGATAGTCGTTTAACCCCATTTGTCACAAGTCATGCTGTAAGGATTACGTGCGTTTATTGCGAAGTTTGGGACCTAAAGTTAGGTTTTTTTCGCACTAAGCTTTTGCAAGATCGCTTAATATTAACCATAGGGGCCTCTACAAAAGATTGAGCCGTTTTTGTTACGCGGCCATTTTGAGCCAAAAATTGTGGATTGTATACTTCGGTTTTGGCCATTTTTGACCACTTTGCCAAGACTTGCTAAATGCCCTCGAAACTTTACCAAGGACAGACTTTTGGTTTCGTTACTTGATACGAGGGCTAGTTCTTCGGTTAGAGTAGTTCTTTAATCCCATTTTTCACACGTTTCCATTTAAGGATTACGTACCTTTTCAGCAAAGTTTGGGAACTTACCTTAGGTTTTTGGCTCCATGTTTTTGAGAAAATATGTAATTACATACCCAGGGGCATCTACAAAAGTTTGGGCTATTATTGTTGCGTAGCCACTTTTAGCCAAAAGTCGTGAATTATATACCACAATTTTGACAACTTTCTCCAAAGTAGCCAAATGCTCTAGAATCAATAAGACGGACCACCTTTTACCTCCCTTATATGATATGAGAGTTGGTTCCGCTGTTTGGGTAGTCGTTTAACCCTATTTGTCACACGTCACGAATAAGGAGAATGTGCCTTTATTGCGACATTTGGGAACAAAAGTTAGGTTTTTTGGCACTAAGTTTTTGTAAGAACGCATAATATTAACCCTAGGGGCCTCTAAAAAAGCTTGAGCCGTTTTTGTTGCACGGCCATTTTGAGCCAAAAATTGTGGATTGTATACTTCAGTTTTGGCCATTTTTTACCACTTTGCCAAGACTAGCTAAATGCCCTCGAAACTTAACCAAGGACAGAATTTTGGTTCTGTTACTTGATACAAGGGCCGGTTCTTCGGTTAAAGTAGTTCTTTAATCCCATTTTTCACACGTTTTCATTTAAGGATTACATACCTTTTCAGCAAAGTTTGGGAACTTACCTTAGGTTTTTGGCTCTATGTTTTTGAGAAAATATGTATTTTCATCCCCAGGGACATCTACAAAAGTTTGAGCTATTTTTGTTGAGCAGCCACTTTTAGCCAAAAGTCGTGGATTATGTACTACGATTTTTACAAATTTTGACAAATTTCTCCAAACTAGTCAAATGGTCTCGAATTAATAAGACGGACCACCTTTTACCTCCCTTATATGATATGAGAGTTGGTTCCGCTGTTTGGGTAATCGTTTAACTCCATTTGTCACACATCACGCTATAAGGATTACGGGCCTTATTGCAACGTTTGGGAACTTAGTTAAGTTTTTTCAAGAACGCGTAATATTAACTCTAGGGGTAATATGATCGCAATAAACACATGTAATCCCATTTACACAAGTTACCATACAAGGATTACATGTGTTTATTGCGTAGTTTGGGAACTTACCTTGTATTTTTGGTTCTAAGATTTTGAGAAAACAAGTAACTATATCCTGAGGGGCATCTACAAAAGTTTTAGCTGTTTTTGGTGTATTTTCAGCCAAAATTATCGATTATATACTTCTATTCATGCAATTTTGTCAACTTTTTCAAAACTAGTCAAATGCTCTCGAAACTTTACCACGCAGCGCTTCTTAGCTCCCTTATATGATATGAGGGTTGGTTTTGGTGTTTAGGTTGTCGTTTAATCCCATTTGTCACACGTCACCCCGCCCTATTTGCGCCGTTTGGCAATTTACCTTAGGTTTTTGGCTCAATGTATTTCCAGGACCACATAATATAATCCCTAGGGGCTTCTACAAAAGTATGAGCCGTTTTTGTTGCGCGGACATTTAGAGTCAAAAATCGTGGATCATGTACTTCAAATTTAGCGATTTTTGACCACTTTTTCAAGAGTAGCCAAATGCTCTGAAAGTTTTACTAGTCCAACCTTTTACTTGTGTTATTTGATATGAGGACCGGCTCCCTTTCGAGTAGTCCTTCAAGCCACTTGTAAAGGATGAGGATTGCTTGCCTTTTTGGTGACAATCTATCCAATCAATTTGTTTTACGACTTTGGTGACAAACTCGAGCCAAAGGTATTGTCAAGGTTTCTAGCTGCATTACAGGGCTGGCTCCTATCACGGGAATTTCGGGAAGGGGAGTTGAACTCTATACCATTCACTTGTTCGAAATTCCGACATGGATCTTGATGAGAATAAAAATTTTCTATGTGCCATGTAATCTAGTAAGTATCAAACACTAGTACGGCAAGGTAATCTGACAAATCTGGCTAAGTGAACCTTTTAGGCAGTCGGGCAGTATATCTACATCTAAACCTCCCACTAAAAACATCCCTTTAACTTTGGGTCTGAATGCTGCTGACCACATTGATTAGCTTAACTCCTATGGCTCCATTAGAACAGAAATATAAAAGATTATTATGACGTGGAAACAAGATTGAAGACTGCAGCTCAATTATCTTGATGTTTCAGCATGCTCGCTTACTCAGCTCTCCCCATCAGCATCGATATACAAGAGGCCAAGAGGGTACCCCAGTCTATCTCCAGGCATAATATTTCCATAAGAAGAAATCTATGTCACATAGATTGCTTAAGAAGCTACTATTATACTAGATCCTTCAACTACAGTCACAGATTTTGACAGATGCTAGAAAAGAACTGTGGACAGAAAACAATCATGCCATCCAAAATTAGTTGGTCGTTTACCTGATTTAACATCCATTTGAAGCCAACAGCTGCGGAGCACTCATTTTTGGATGCGCTACTGAACCAATCCAAATTATAGACCTTATCAAGAGTCTTGACAATGGAGGAGATATTCTCTCTTCTATCTTTGACAGAGAATATCTCACCGTTGGAGCTAACATTAACATGGCTATTTAACAGAGTCTCGAACCATCCACTACCTGACCTCTGCATCGATATGATGACAAAGAGTCGGACAGGATTACCTGCACATTCAGCCCTGAATCACAAGGAAAACCACAGCTCAGAATCCAAATCAAGCACCAATAAGAACGAATTTGCTTTAAAGTACTCACTCATTCTTTACAACCTGTTGAATGTCTTTGGCTGTGGAAAGTGCAAATACTGATTCTCCACAAGGTTGGTCTCATAATTACTTCTTGATCTCTCAACAACTTCAATTATCGACTTAGTTTGGTTGCTCAACTGTCTAAGACAGACTGAACAAATATAAACCCCGCAGACTGTAGCAATCACTAGGACTATCATCCTTAGTATCAAGGGAGACGCCTTTGGGATTTTCACAACAAAAGTATCCTGTGATTCATATAAACATCCATCCCTTACTAAGACTAACATGACCATGTAATTGTAATGAACAAGTCGCTACTAAGCAATGCAGAACTACATATGCAATTCTCAAAAGATAAGTCAAGCATAATATAACCAAACCTATCTAATTCATGCAACAATTTGTTTCAATACAGCCCCTCTCAGAGATTTGCACTGATAGTGAAATCGCCTAAACTAAAAAGTTATTGAACACGATTATATTGCCCAGCAAACCGATTATAGAGGAAGCCATTATACTAATCACAAGTTGCAAATCAGAATTGACCAAATGTGGGCATATTCCTGCTCCAATTAGATACATTGTCATTTATTTGAACCACCCAAATTTAAAAAGGAATCAAATTTCTCAAAAATTATACAATATCTTTCACTCATTTCCAAATTTTACACAAATATATATCAGCTCTTATTATTTAAACAAATCCAAAGTTCTTATATCCTGCATTACCAGAAATAATCAGAAAATAAAAAATAAAAACAAGACCTCATGAAAATACCATGAACTAAAGCAAAATAATCCACCAAAAAAACAATCTAACAAATACCCACCAAATTAAATCAACTAATAACCAAAACCCACAACTTTTACTAAGCCAAATAACCAAAAAAATTAAAAAAAAATTGGAAATGAATATTTTTTTTACCTTGTAGTAAGAACAAAAATCCTCAGCCATTTAAACCTCTCAAAAACAATGAGAAATGAGTTGGAAAACAAACCCAGTAAAGTTTATGTATGATTTGCTGAGGTTTAAAGGTTTAGAAGTGAGCAGAAGAGTACAGTAAATTGTTGGTGAAGCTACTGTAATTAGAGCTGCTTTTAGGAGGGCGTTAAACGGGCGGAAATCAAGAAAGTTGCAACCTTTTTTTATGGGTTTTTTCCTCTTTTTGTTCCACCACCTTAAAAAGTCCTACCTTGCTACAAACTCTGGCGCTTGTTTTTGTGTCCCTTTCTCTTAATTTTTTTGAATTGTTCTTTCTTGCTTTACCCATTCATTTTATCTCCTTTGCTTGTGTTACTTGTGTTGGTGAATGAGGTGAGCGTTTCGTAAACACTTAAAACAAACGATGTTTTAAGGTCGTCGATTGAATGAGTCTGAAGGCGAACTTTTCTTTTTCATTTTTGACAGCTGGAAAGAAAAAAACCTAATATAAAATAGAATTTTTCTTACGGATAAACTTAAAACAAAGATAATGAAAAATAGCAAAGAAACAAACTATGTTACTAATAATAATAACTTATATTGCCATCTCGATGTGCCTCGTACCTGCAAGCTGGTGAATAAGCACAAGACAATCAGAGTGGATGTGAATGTGCAGTATAAGGTAGTTATTTGTTTACATTTATAATCATGTAAGCAACTCCTTTATATATAGGTTGCTATTATTTGGTTGAAGTATCACTCTTCTATAATAGAGGTTGCGAGATTCAGATCTTTGAGTGGTCAGTGCTCCGTTTTCAAGATGTTTTACGGTGAGTTAGCTAGGAACATCTAACGATGCTTTCGAAGTTTGGGGTCACCAACCATTTTTCCTTTGTTTTTGGTCTATTACTTCATTAACAATTGTCTATAATCCAAGTGAGCCCTTGAATTTTAAATTTTAAATTTTATATTTGCAGCTCAGGTTAAATATTATTGGTCAGTTCGCTACAGATAGGATCAAATACAAGTTTGGGTTGTGCTTGAACTTTTAGAATCAACCATAAGACTAAAATTTGTCCTAATTTTGTTTTAAATATGAGTCAACGATTCGATTCGGATTTGACCAACAAATACGGGTAAAAAACGGATTCGAGTCAGAAAAAATGGTTCTTGACAAAAAAAAAGCGGGTCGGAATAGGTGTTGGCGGGTCTACAAACTCTACACAAACCCAATACTCCCTCGTCATTCTTTAAACACCCCATGTGCAATACGCAACTTAATTGAGTAGGGTGTACACACTAATCGGTTAATCTAAGTTCCAAAAAAATTGCATTGAATTTTTGCTAAGATTCCTATGTAACTCGCTGTGTAATTTTTTTGAAACATTGATTAACTGATTATTGTGTACACCCTCCTTAGCATATGGGTATGTTGAGTATAAGTAGAGCTGACATTTCGGGCCATGGGTGGCCCGGTCGTTGGCCCAGCCCGGCATGGGGCACGAACCCGGCCGGATCGACCCCCGGCCCGGCCCGGCATGAAGCATGACGACTGTGACTCGGGCCGCGGCTTTCTATTGGTGGAAATTGTCGTGCCTTAGCACGATCCGACACGAGGCACGATGGGGCGGCCCGCTCAAGGCACGAGGGACCTGGCCCACCCAAGCCCGATTACCATACTTTTATCCCAATTTTTTCAAAAAAAAAAAAAATGAAATTACACTATATTTCTAAAGACCTGAACTGAAACCCGACACTAGGTACGAGCCCGACCCGGCCCGAGCACGATGTGTCGTGTCGTGCTGTGTTTGGGCCGATAATCTAATTTTGGCACGGTATGAGCCCGGTCCGAAGGCACGAAGCCCGTGCCCGTGCCGGGCCTCCGGGGTGGTTGAGCACGACGGGCCGACACGAGGCACGACATGGCCCGGTCAGCTGCCAGCTCTAAGTATGGGGTGTTTAAGGAAAGTCAGAGGGTGTATTGTATTTGATGTTGTTTTGAGTTCTTATATGTGTTATTATATATCAGTGAATTTTAAATTTACATCTAATCTTAATATATTTATAAATGAAGCTTTTTTCGGAGGCATTGAAGAGGTCTAGAGCCTTTCAAATTTTTTTAGAGCTTCTGCTGAATAAGAAATTAATTTATGTTATGGAATATGGTGAATAAGGAATTAATTTATGTTATGGAATTGTTGTTATATCATATGTGAGTTTATGTTAATCATGTACAAAATTCATATATTAGTTATGGAAATGTAGTATACCATACATAAGCTTATGGTAATCATGAAAATAAGCTTATGGTAATATGTTATGGTAAAATAATATTTCATAAGTCAAAAGTCTAGTATAACATTTTTTACATTTTGGTATATATAAGCAACAAATGATGACCATAAAAAATGAGATACTAATACTAATAGCTATAAGTCACCCTATTATAGTTTTTGGTGAATAAAAAAAAAATCCTTTATAAGTAAGGGAAGATAATAATTCCATATATTCAAGTATATGTGGTAATTATGAATGGTGAGATAATACAATTTTTTTTTCTTATAAGTTAAGAAAAGATGAAATTCCAAATTTGAGTTTATTGTAGCTAATTACGTGTTTATTTAACCGCAAACATACAGCTAACGAGTTGATATCAAGGTGTGAAAAATGTCTAAATCGTCTAAAGAATTGAAGTCAGGTACGCTATGGTCGAAATGGTAGATTCTATCAACTAAAACTCATAAGAATTTAAATGGATTGGTGTATTAATGCAATCAACTAAAAGCCTAGGTCGTAGATATCCCCACTAACATGCATCAACTACGATAATAAAACACATTGCTAGTCATAAAAACATAGATTAGGGGGGGATTATGCAATACAACTACTACTTATCCGGGCGAGGCTATCATAGACTTTCTAATTACAATCCTAAGTCCTACTTTCGTACTAAAATGATCATGCAATAAAAGCATTAAGAACGCATAAATTTCCCAATTAATCCTAACAACCCACTTTCGTGATGAAACAGTCCTAATCAATATTAGAGGGTTAATCACTAAACAAGAATCGTAACTGCATGCCGTTTATAAACTCCGTTTAGCACTCAACAAGCATAAATTAGTATAAATCTAATCGCAACAACAAGTATATAAATTAGACAATAATAATCAAACTCAAGTTGGTAATTAAACCTAGCCATAATAAGCCTTAATTATATGAATCTAAAGACTTGCAAATTTACGGATTAAATCATAGTACTAGCATAATTAACAAAGAAGACTACTCACACATATCCAAATTAACAACAACAATAATAATTGAATTGAAAAACATAATTAAAGAAGTGTAGAGAAATAATTGCAATACTGTGATGGTCTGAATAATACTCTGGATAATAAAGAAAACAAATCTCCGAATTTGGTACAAAAATGCTTGAATCTTGAAATAAAGTTGGATGCAGAAAAGAACGAAAGTTTAGATAGATAGTACAAGGGTTCAACTAGGTATAAATAACTAGGAGGTTATTTTATAATTTCCTAAAAGAAAATAGGAAATAAACTCCCAAAATTAAAATAAAGGAAAATCCAGAAAAAATCAACTCGTGCATTTACATGAGTCATGCAACACAGAGCATGAGTCGTGCCCGGATCAGCGGCCAATTTGTGTTTATGCACGAGTCGTGCAATTCTGGCACGAGTCGTGTTAAACTGCTCCGACAGTCCAACTTCAAATGCCTCTGATTTATTCGTTAGTTATCGGATTAAGGCGTCTGACCACTTTTTAGAAAGCTAAGACCATAATCTTTCACCTTCAATTGGTTTCACTTCAAAATTCAAAGTGGTTTGGCATATATTAAGCTCCAAAGTTGGCACTGCGTAAAAGACTTCAATCACGCATCTTCAATACTCCAAAATTATGTCCTGAAAAGCTACCAACAACTATACCAAGGACGTGAAATATTTGATAATCGAGTGTAAATGGGTCAAATATAGCAATTATTGCAACGTAAAGTCCTATATAATTATGCAATATAAGGACTTATCATAGCCATAAAAACAGATATTCCTTCCTTTGAGTCCTTTTCAAAATGTATGACGATTTCATTTTGCGAGATAAGGTATTGGCGATTTATTTCGCGAAAAAAAAAATGACTTATGTACTTAAAGTTATACTAATTTGGTTGGTATCTACTTTCATAATATTATAGTTTTGTAGTTTTTGGCTTTCTATTTTAATATATTTTTTTTTTCATTTTAATGACTCACCTCCAAAAATGAAATGATATTGAAACATATTTTTGAAGAGCAAATGTTGTATATATAAAATATAGCGTCATCATCATTGTCCCCTTTTTTTCATGTTATTATTTTTGAAAATTTTCTATAATTATCATCATTTGCATTTTTTTTACTGCATTTTACATCAACGCATCTTGATAAATTCTGTTAAAAATATTTTATTCTAAAAATCTTAAAATCAAGAGAACATCAGCCTACCTTAGCTTGTGGTTATTTGCATGAAAATTGATTATGTCTTAGTCATTTAGAGTCTGTATGATTTGATAAAAATATTTGATTAAATGAGAAATTATTTGATGTGAAATGAACATTTCAGATGTTAATTGATCTAAATTGATTAAAAAAAGAATTGTAATTAATTAGAGAACCTTAGTTTGAGGTTATTTGCATGAAAATTTATTATCTCTTGGTTATTTCGATTCTGCATGTTCTGGCATGAAGCTATATGATTAAATTGGAAGTTGTTTGATCTGATTTGCATACTTCAGATGTCAAGTGTTCTAAATTAATTAGAAAAATAACTGAATTTAATTAGGTGAGTTATGCCTTTATGGAAGAAATTATTTTGGATGAGTAGGTCTCTTTGCACTAAAACTATTGCTATCAGTCAAAATTATTAGGTCAGCCACCTTAATGTAATCTTCTTACTAGAAATTCAACTTTTTTTTTTTTTTTGAACACGTCTGGAAATGGGGAAAACCCCACAACACAAATGGAATTCTCCTAGAGCTTTAAAAAAAAAGTATGCACAGTCCTAAAATATATAATACTCGAATTACAAATATATTCTATCTATTACATAGGGATAGTTATGAGCTTAAATTAAACTTTTTTAACTACATTATAATGATTTCGGTAATGGATAGTGCGTATATAACATATAATATTTTTAATGTAACCGTGCAACGCACGTGCTTTAATCTAGTATCTAGTATATATATATATATATATATATATATATATATATATATATATATATATATATAGGATCAAATGAGTCCTTTAGGCTTAGATGAGTCCATGAGTCCCAATCACAGCCGTTCATCCGACCTAATCCGACGCTCGAAATTTCGTCACCCTTTAACGGTAAAACCGTCAATTGCATCTTACATATAAAAGTAAACAAAAAACGGCTTCCCTCCTCATTTTTACAATGTCAATTTCTCTCTCCTCAGTTTTCCTCTCCCATTTTCTCTCTCCTCACCCCCGTTCCCCTGGTTTCTCTCTCCTCACCTTCGATCTTTTGTTTTCTCTCCCCGCCGCCGTCACTCTCCACCGCTTTGTCGCCTCTATCCACCGCTCTGTACTCGTCTCCGGCCAACAATGTTTTCATCATCTCTGTCGCATCTGTAATCGAGGTATGAATTGATGATTTTAGGGTTTGGTTTATACGCGATTAGATGAATTCATTTTTAATTTTGCATTTTTTGATCTGATTATGTGCGTTTGTACACTATTGATGTTTCATTTTGATTGATTTTATCGTTGCTTTTCGATTTCATCTACATTTTTGGCGATTTATCACTTTTTAGGCGAATCCTGACAGCAGCGACGGCGAGGCGGCCAATCTGACGGCATCGGTGATGAGAATCTGCTGACGGCAGTTTCTGGCGACGTCGCGTACTCTAGATAAGTCGGCGACTGTTCAAATCGGCTTAGGTTTAATTTCTAATTCGTTTTTCTGTATAAAAATTATAATTTAGGTTTTTGTGTAGTGATTTTTGGTTGTATTGTTGAAGATTTGTTCGGAAATGTCACCGGTCTCGATTCTCGCCGCCGCCGTGATTCTCATATTGCAATTTTCGTTTGATATAGTTTGATTCAATCTGTTGGTGTGTGAATTTATTTGATATTGTGTATGATTCGATTTGGTATGGTGTGTGATTTAATCTTCTAGTGTATGATTCAATCTGTTGGTGTGTGATTGTATTAGTTATCGTCTGTGATTTAATCTGCTAGTATGTGATTGTATTTGGCATCGTGTGTCATTGTATTTGATTGATTTTGTTTTCGAAAATATTTGAATGACTATGGCACTTCTGAGTTCGTGAGCATTGAGCGCATACACAAGATGTTACAATCTGCCTCTTAAGTGTAGACTGATCCCTCCATGTACCCTACCTGTATATGGCCCTTGGACATCACATTTTCTAAGTGGCACTATAGGTCTATCGCCTTCTTTTATTCTTGCTCCTTTAATTGGTTAGGGGGTGTGTCCATTGTCTATAATTGTCATTATTCGATGTTACAATGGATTATGATTGCCCCTGTTTCATCCTTGCACAACCGTTCAAGACTACACTGGTCATAGTGTGTCTAAAAGAGTAGAGGTTGAGTTGGAGTATGAGTTGCTGGAGCAATGAGACCCGTCCGGAGAATGGCCAATTATTTTTAGTTTGTTCTCTTTCGAAAATTTTCAGGAAGCGAAATAATGGATTAACCACATTGTGAGGCGGTTTGATGTATAATTATGTTGGTTTTCAGTTTCTTATAGGCCGCGGGTGTTCATGAACAAATCAATATTGGGAAATTAAGTTATACAGAGGGTTATTATGGATGCAGTAAAAGAAGAAGACACTTTCGTTGAAAGTCCCAATCTTTTTTGCTGTGTCGACCTCCATCTGCTTTGTCTCTAAATATGAGTAAATTCTTTGTGGGGGAAGTTTAAGATTTTAGCATCAGAATTCTAGGTTTATAATAGTTAGTCATTTGTGCAAAGTCATAAAGGTGAGGTTTTTAAAATGAAGTGCTATTAGCGCTTGCAAAGCATCTTCATCTACTGTTATCATATTATGAATGTACTATCACGTCTATTAGCTCAAATTGGTAGAGCATTGTGCTATTGCACAAGGTGTGGGTTCGATTCCCACGTAGGCGAATGAAAGTGTGGTAGGATATCAGGATTGTCGGTTTCCAACTTTAAGAATTGCACCAAATTACGGTTCATGTTGAGATCCATCTTGATCTTTGGCTTGAATTCACATTCAACCTATGTGAGACTTGAACTCACATTCAACCTTTTAAACAGTCCACATCTTGGGTATCTGGCAAACACCATACACAAAAATAAGACGAGGGACTTTACTCCATTTGCTCCTACTACCCTCTATGGTTGTGTCATCATGGGTTAAAAAGTCATAATGTAGCTATCCTGGTATATTTCGAGGATGAAGAGGAATGGAAAATAAAGCTTTACAATTCGTCTATGTGGGAATCGAACCCACACCGTGTGCAATAGCACACTGCTCTACCATTTTGAGCTAATAGACGTGAGACGTGAGTGGCCTGATGTAACAATTCAGAATAGATATACTTGTTCCTATTACAAAAATCAACACCAATGTAGTCCACGACTCCAGGATATCCACAAATTATACAAACACAAGCCATAAACATAAATCAAGCAGCAATCGACTTCAGGAAATGCACAACTATAATTTAAGCATACAAACCTGTAGAAATGTAGGTAACTTGCTGTCAATTTGATATACTTTTGAGAGTACAGGTCCCAGTCCACAAAAGAGGAACAAGATGCCCAGCCATAGTCCACAAAAGAGGAACAACCCTGTAAAGAAAATAAACGAACCTGATGCATCACAACCCTGTAAAAAACATAGTTAAAAACTTCTAGCCTATGTTTTCAGTAACCATATTTCCTGTTTCTGTTCTTGAGAAAATTGCTTACGAATTAAGGAGACAAATTATCAACTTACTATGACAAAATAGTCATGAAAGTGAAGCCTGACTAGACCAGCAGTAATGCCACTTTTGTCTGTTCATCTTTGTACCTTAAGAGAGTAATTGGCAGTATATATGTTTTTAGAACAAATATCATCTAAATACAGAGCCTCGGGGCCTCTACGCTCAGCCTTGCTCGACAAAAGACGACCACCTCTAGTGAATCACTCTCCTTCAATCCTGTCAAAACTGAAACGTTTGGACACACCTAAACCATACCCGGCAGCAGCCATTTCTGCAAGGAGGGGAGACCACCTTGCTCCGACCCGGATGGTAGCAACAACACAAACCTCACCCATCTCATCACGGATAACGAAACCAAGACCACACCCCGCACCATCATACACTGTCGCATCAGTGTTCATTTTAAACACACCATGGGGAGGAGGAAGCCATTGGTTCGGTGAAGAGAAAGCCAGGACTCTGATAGAATCACACACACTAATGAAAACACAGCCACAAATAGAATCACACACATTTGCCTACAAAATCTTACACACTAACTAATAAAATCACACAAATAGAATCGCACACACTAACTACACTAACTAACCAATAGAATCATACACTAGAAAATACAATTACACACGCTAACGAATAGAATCACACACATTTCGAATACAATCACACACACTATCCCAAAGAATCACACACATTATGGAAAATAATCACTCTTTACTACAAATTGAATCACACTAACTAATTGAATCACACACCATATCCAATAGAATCATACACACCAACGAATAAAATCACACACACTAACCGATGTGATTCCATAGACTAACCAATGTGATTCTATATGATAACGAGTATGACTCCACCACCATCCAACAAAACTTCAAAACTGAGAGAAATACTTGAATAATCAATCAAACATATGAACAACGAATTAGCTAAACAACAACAAATGTGATTCTAAACAACAAAACAACAACCAATGTGATTCTAAACAACAAAACAACAACCAATGTGATTCTAAACAACAAAACAACAACCAATATGATTCTAAACAACGACCACTATGATTCAATATCCAAAACTGTGTGATTGCAAAGCTATTTCAAAAATCGTAATCGAAAGAAGAGCCTGTATGTGTGATTCAATATCCAATACCGTGTGATTGCAAATGCTATTTAAGAATCGAGAAGCGGACACAATTGAAAAACGATTGAATTTGGGATATTGAAAAAATAAAACGATGAATCTTTCTATTCTGATCTTCGTTTAATTAGTAGAAACCTAATGTTCGTAATTATCAACAAAAACAGCAGCAAAAACAACAAAAAAAATTGATTGCAAATTCGAAAAATATAGATTGAATTCACTACAAGATTAATCGAGATTACCTGGTTCATGGTTGTTTAGAGGATCCATAGCGAAATGAAGCCTTCAATCGTCGCATTTTCTGTAAATTTTCGATCGATTTAGACTAAAGTCGAATCAATTTTTCTAGGGTTTGATTTGGGGATTTAGTACTAGCTTTTAATTTGCGGTTTCGAACCTTAAAAATAGCAGCGGCGGCGTCGACGAGAAAGAGAGTCGGCTGTTGCGCGAGAAGAAGAAGCGCCGGTGACTGGTACTGGTGGCGGAGTAGGAATACACGGCGGTGCAAATGCAAGAGAGAGGAGAGAGAGAAGGGCGATCAGGGGATTGTTTTGGAGGAGAGAGAAAATGTTTTTGTGAGGAATGACGTAGGTCTCGATGACCCCTTGGTCTATTCTTTCGTGTGTGTCTTTGGGCGCATCTGAGCCCTCCATCTGTTCTGGATTCGATGGTTCAGATGAGAACTCACGGACTCACCAGAGTAGGCGGACTCATCTGAACCCGCCTATATATATATATATATATATATATATATATATATATACACGGAGTATATCTAATACTATATATTAAAACCTGAAACCAAGTCTTTCCTAGGTTGACACTTGGCATACATTAATTGGATAGAGCATAAAAATAGTATTAAAATACAATTATTGATTAACATATGGTAATAAATTATCATATTAGCTAATTTATGGAAATAATAAATATGGTAATTTAGTTTATAACATGAGATATAAGAGATAATATTATGGTGGTTGGCTAATTTATGGTAATAAATTTGAATATGATGTGATATAACGGGTGACGGAATAGTAGAATGACATAATGTAACATGTGACGAGATAATGAGATTGAAACTGTAAAATGGGTGACATAAAAGTGGAAATATGATAATACGATGAGTGAGTAAAAATATATAATAATAAAATATGACGGGGGACAAAAGTTGATTATAGTACCCTACTACCCTTCATTGAAAAATTAGAACAACGATAAAACATGCTGTCATTTTTACAAAACGAGTATAAACATTATAAATAGACAAGCCCGGGCGTGACACGGGCATGCAAACTGTATATTAAAACCTGAAAATAAGTCTTTCCTAGAACGACACTTGGCATTTATTAATTGGATAGAACATAAAAATAGCATTAAATGTAATTATCGGTTAAGATATGGTAATAAATTATCATAGAGTAGTATAATATAGCTAATTTATGGAAAATAATTATTAAGGTAATTTATTTGAACAAAGATAAGCCGTAGTATAGTATAACTAATTTATGGAATATAATCATTATGGTAATTTATTAGAACAAAGATAAGCCAACATTTTTCTTATAGAGTGAGTATAAACAATATAAATATATAGCCCGGGCGTGGCACGGGCATGCAAACTAGTATACTAGTATATGTAATCCTGAACCCGCTCAATTCCCACACTGACACGTGGCATATAATAATATTATTATATTATAATTAATGTTTATACAAAATAGGATATGGTAAGTACATGGTAATATTATTCTAATAAAATAACATTATTACTTGATTTATGGAAAATAGTTTTGTTATATAGTAATTACTTGATTTATGGCAATTTGATCAAATATCCCACGGGTGTTTCAAAATGGGACTTTAGCTTTTGAAATGTGACTTTTCCTCTAATTAAATTACAAATATCACACGCGTGTTCGAAATGAGATTTTAGGTTTTTAAAGGTCAGTTTCCATCTAATTACATTACAAATATCCCACGGGTGTTCGAAACATGACTTTTGGTTTTTAAAGGTGAGTTTCCATCTAACTTCATTACAAATATCACACGGGTGTTTGAAATGAGATTTTAGGTTTTAGATAAAAAAAATCGTTTATATAATTTTAAAATTTAAATATAAGTAGCCCGGGCGTTGCACGGGCCATCAAACTAGTATATATGTAATCTTGAACCCGCTCAATTTCCACGATAACACGTGGCATATAATAATATTATTATATTGTAAATAATGTTTATCCAAAATAGGATATGGTAAGTACATGATAATATTATTCTAATAAAATAACATTAATATTTGATTTATGGAAAATAGTTATGTAATATAGTAATTACTTGATTTATGACAATTTGATTAAATATCTCACGGGTGTTTTAAAATGGGACTTTTCCTCTAATTTAATTACAAATATCACACTGGTGTTCGAAATGAGATTTTAGGTTTTTAAAGGTGAGATTCCATCTAACTACATTACAAATATCACACGGGTGTTTGAAATGAGATTTTCGGTTTTAGCTAAAAAATTCGTTTACATAATTTTTAAATTTAAACATAAGTAGTCCGGGCGTTGCGTGGGCCATCAAACTAGTTAGTAATAATTAGGTTTAAATTTGCAAAGATCGATTTTTTTTAGTATTTCAAAAGTAACATGACATAATAGTATTTTTAGATCAGCATTTAGAATTCCCGTGCATTTGCACAGGTAAAATAAACTAGTATAAGTATAACGCGATGCCAAACAAACAATTCGAACAATATATAACTAAAAGTGATCCAAATCTTTTTTAGATAAAACCATTTTTTCTTCAGAATGGTTGAAATGAACACTAAATTGTTTTAAAATCAATTTGACTACTCCGTATTATTTATTTTCTTTAAGGTCAAATTATTGTACTTGCAAGTTGTAAATTACCCTTGAAAAGTAACGATACCATGAATATTCCCGCAAATTGACCACTCTCCCCATTCCTAAACTTTAGGTGCCGCCCACCATACCCAAGCCAACAAATGTTCCCACGCAATGGCATATTCCGTAAATAACCCCAAACCACAGCCCCCATTTCCAAACCCAGCAAACCAACCACTCATATAAAACCCACTCCACAGCTCCAGTCACTCCTCCATTTCAACCCTTCCGCAGTTTTGTAAGCGCTTTCATTGCAATTTTGGACAAAAGAGAGAAGTCGCCATTTTCTCTCTCCTAAAAAAGCTTTGAATCGTGAACAAAAAAAAAAAAAAAATGGTGTCTATGACAGAAAACCCTAACAGATCATCATCTTCTTCTCTCCTCCCTAGCTTCCTCTACACGTCAAAGTCTCTCGGAACACTCAACAAGAATGTCGTCTCTAACACCGCTAACCCTAATCTGTCGTCGGAGAATGTGGCGACGCCGTTCATGATTCCGTCGCCGAGCGAGTCGTCGAGGAAGATCGAGATGTACTCGCCGCAGTTCTACGCTGCCTGTACTGTTGGTGGTATTCTCAGCTGTGGTCTTACTCACATGGCTGTCACTCCTCTTGACCTTGTCAAATGTAATATGCAGGTATACTTCTCCACTTTTTTTACCGCTTTTTTTTACCGCTTTTTTACTGTTAGATCGAAGTTTTATGAGTTTAGATCTCAAGATCTGGTATTTTTCCTGATTTTTTTTGTTGATTGTTTGATCTGATCTTGTGGAAATCGTGTAGATTTATTGTTTTTGAGATTCGTAGAATTTGAGATTTGAGAATTTTTATTATTTTGTGTTTAGAATTGTTCGTTGTACTACGATTTTGGCGTGAAATTGAAGCTTTGTGAAAAACGAGAGATTTTAGGAGATTTTTCGTTTTAATTATACTGTGAGATAACACTGGACTTTGAAAAATTTGTCGTAAATTGCTGATGTGATGATGTGCGAATCGGAATATTAGTAGTAATACTTTTGACGGCTTTAATCATGGAGTTGAGGAGTTGAGGTTATGTGTAAAGTTTGATAATTTTCAGTATTTCGTGTTCTAAATCGTCTGCTAGCGTGAAAATAAAGCTTTGTAGAAAATGGGAGACTTAACGGAGAAGTTTTGAGGAGTTTATATTACCGATTTGATGATTTGCCGATAAGTATTAGATATTTTGGAGTTGATCCGAGATGTTGCCGGTCTGGCTTGATGGAGTCGGCATTGGTATGTTGTGACTGGTGAGGTTGAGACAGGTTCTCGGATTGGTTTTTGTTTTATGAGATAATCGTTGCTTCTGTCCACCGAGCATGGTGCTGGTGTGTTAAATCAAGCATGTATTTTGATATGTAGTGTTCGTATTAGGGAAAGCGATTCTGGTTAGTTGAAATTTGCTGTGTGTGGTACTTGACAACTGGGATTTTGTAGTTGAATTGAATCTGGACTATGATTTATTGATTTGAGCCTGTAACAAACATTCTGATTTACAAGATATAGCTGATGACAAAATATTTTCATTTGATTTGGTTTATTGGGTTGGTTTTGTGATGATTTAGTCTACACATAAAGCTGTGTGGAGAATGATATATTTTTCAAAGATGTTTTACTTATTTTTGAGATTTGAGTGTATTCTTGACTGTTCATCTTTGTTATTTCCAGCGCTTAATAAGTAGACCGTTTGGTGTATTAATTATCTGCAATTCCTTCAAATAGTCTGTGCTTCTAGTTTGTTCAGATGGAGGGGTAATCTTTGTTAAAGTGCCAGGAAGCATCTCTGTAGCATGTGATGATGCATAGATTGTGCGTTTTTATTTTATTTTTTATTTTTCATATCCCTCTGATGCTTCGAGCATTCATTAGCCATCTCTGTATCATTGTTAGTATCCTCCTGCACGGTATACATTTTACAGTTTGTTTTGATGCATTGAAACATAGTCTTATGTCATTGTGTAAAGCTTTTTTTTTTTTGGTATCTTTCTGGTACTTCTAATCTCTTTTGTCGGGCATCATTGTAGACAATTTATTATGAGCTTCTTGATGTAGATCATTCCTTAGTTTACATGTGGGGACACTTTGGTGGCATTTGGTCAGGGTTTATGGAGAGGGATCTGTGGGGTATTGCGGATCCTTCGGAGGTTTTATTCTGAAATCGTGTGGCTGGTTCATGTGTATGCTGATGTGGCTGTTTGAAGAAAGTAGAATTGTAGAAGTAAATATTGACTGATTCTTTTACAATAACTTGAGATGTTAGTGTTCGATGACTTTGATTGTTGGTGTTGATGTTCTCAGATTGACCCAGCAAAGTACAAGAGCATCACCTCTGGTTTTGGTATTTTGGCTAAGGAGCAAGGAGCTAGGGGTTTCTTTAGGGGCTGGGTACCAACTCTTCTTGGTTACAGTGCTCAGGGTGCCTGCAAATTCGGGTTCTATGAATTCTTTAAGAAGTACTACTCTGACCTTGCCGGCCCAGAGAATGCTGCTAAGTACAAGACCCTCATCTACCTTGCTGGTTCAGCATCTGCTGAAGTCATTGCTGATGTTGCCCTTTGCCCAATGGAGGCTGTCAAAGTCAGGGTGCAAACACAGCCTGGTTTTGCTAGAGGCTTAGGTGATGGGCTTCCCAAGTTTATTAAGGCTGATGGTATTGGCGGGTAGGTTCTCATATTTATATATCACTTCCCTTCCCCGGACCCTCGCTTAGCGGGGACGCCAATGTGCGCCGGGCTGCCCTTTTTTTTTTTTTTTTTTTTAGTTGTCATAATGGCTTATTCATTGACCTCATGTTCAAGTTAAGGATTGGATGCAATAGTTTGTTGATTGGCTCCTTATTTTGCAGGTTGTACAGAGGATTGGTGCCTCTATGGGGTCGCCAGATTCCATGTAAGATCACTTTTTAAAGCATCACTTCAGTTCTTTTCTTTGTTGAGTTGCATGGATGCCTTACATTCTCTGCTTGTTTTATATGACAGCTATGAGCTTTTTGTATTTGACAGTTCTTGGCAATTTCATTCTCAAAGTATTTATATTCCTGCCAGTGGATTCTTGTTACACTGCTTGTTTATCTCATACATGAATGATTTCTATATAATTTAAATGTGTACTTTCTCTGATTGCTACTTGTGCAGAAATCCTAATACTGGTTTTTCTCATTTAAATGTGTACTTTCTCTGATTGCTACTTGTTACGTTGCTTGTTTATCTCATACTTGTTTGGGTTGTAATTATAATCTCTTGTTAGGTCACTGTATATGGTCCTGTGAAATCATTAGGACTTTGTCTGGCCTCCAATGTCTTAACACCAAATAGCTTTTGCCATGCTTCAGTAGTCATGACAAGGGTAGTATCTAGAAGGTAAATTGCTAACATTAGATGAAAAGTAGCTAATTAATTCCATGACAAACTGAATAAATTATGATGAGATACCTTCTTTGGCGTAGTGAAATAGTTCTTTATCCTTTGTGTAGTTAAAGAAACATATATTCTCATAAATTTCGTTAGGTTTTAACTTATCTTTGTGTTATGAGTTTTGACTGAAGGTTTGTCATATTTCCCTTAATTTGCGATGATCAAGCTTTATGGTGTCTGTTTATTGGTTGTCTTACTATATGGCTTCTATCAAATGTTGTTAACTTGCTATATGTGTGTTTCAAGCAGTCCTGTGAAAAGTTATTGTGATATGATATAGTCATATATATGTCCTCATTAACCCTCATGTCTAGAGTTGTTTGGGTTTGCTATGGCTATTAGTTCAGAGTTCTGAGTTTGTAGTTTCACGGCTTGACACATTTGTTGACTATGCTCCTCGTGTATTATACATTTTATATTTACGAGGTCTAGTGCGTATATGGTCGGTTTTCTTTCTTGGGTGGTTTGGAAATTGTAAATAAGTTATCTTAAGCACATCAAGGACTTATTTTTATCTGCTGTTGGTTGTTCGTTATGCGGTTTTCTCTAATTTTCAACTTCATATTACAGAGTATTTGCTCCCTAAATTTTATTGCATTTTGTTGTTTGAACTTCTGTTAAGTTTGATGACATCCTCATTTCCCCTGGAATTAGTCAAAGTGAGTTGATACACTGACAGTCTCTAAGGCTGTCGTTGCCCCTGCCCCTTTAAACTTTTCAGTTACTTCAGATTCTTTTGAGGTCCCTTAAACAATATGTAGGGTCCTTATACAGTGTGTAGGGTCTGCATTTTGCACTGACATCCTTCCAGAGTCTGTGAAACCAAAGGCTAAGTTGCACTGAAATTTTTTTTGTGTTGCCAATCACAGAAATAGTGCACCCTGATTTTTTTTGGGGGGGGGGGGGTAGGCGATTACTCTTATCTGTGACTGGATGTTATCTGTTTATTCATTGTAAACATGATTAGCAACCAGACAAGGGTGTTGCAAGTGTGGGTGTTGCTGTATGTCTTATACATTAAATATTCATATTGCATGACCACTGTTAATGGTCGGTTAAACCCTTGTTGTCTTTCAATAGTGTTAGAGGGTAAATCATATCATGCTCTCGGGAGCACAAGGAGCATGGTGGTCCTCACAATAAAGGAGTAGGGATCACACTCAAATCGATTTAAAATAATTTTTAGTGTGGTTCCTACTCTTCTATTGTGAGGAGGACCACCATGCTCCTGTACTCCCGAGAACTTGGTATAACCATTGGTGTTAGAGATAAGTGCCTGAGAGTTCTAATAAATAATGATTTTCAAGCTTCCTTTCCATCTGTTTCTTTATATCTCACATTAAACTCTGATGAGCTTGAGCCTCCTGGTCGGGGTCCAGGGACATGTGATCACTTCAAGTGCTCCCTGTCCCTGGTGTTTTCTTTCCTCTAAAGAATCATAATCTTATTGTTTGTCTTAGTTATCTCTTATAAGATGTCTCACAAACTGCTTACCTTGTTCCTTCGACCTAGTATCAAACTTTTCTTAGATGAGCTAAATGTAATCTTATAGGGAACTATGTGTGCTAGTTCTGTTGTTATTTTTTCAAGTGTAAAGTCTTATGAGGTGAAATTAGGCGTCAGTTTCTTATCACAAATACCCGATGTGTACTCTTTAAAAGCTTGGTTAGTCGAATGATGTGTGTTTCTTTCTGCAGACACTATGATGAAGTTTGCATCTTTCGAGACCATTGTTGAGATGCTCTACAAGCATGCTATCCCACAACCTAAGAGTGAGTGCAGCAAGCCTTTCCAGCTTGGTGTGAGCTTTGCTGGTGGTTACATTGCTGGTGTATTCTGTGCTATTGTCTCCCATCCAGCTGACAACCTTGTTTCTTTCCTCAACAATGCCAAGGGGGCTACTGTTGGTGATGTAAGTGATTTCGCTTTTGTGTTCTGCAATGGTTATTGTAACAGAGATCATGATTTGTTTCCTGGCCTATTATATTTCTGTGCTATTCAGGTCTTGTTACCCGTCATCTGATATATGCTCCAATGTAATTTGTGTTGCAGGCTGTGAAGAATCTAGGTGTGTGGGGTCTATTCACTCGTGGCCTTCCCCTCCGTATTGTCATGATTGGTACCCTTACTGGAGCACAATGGGGAATCTATGATGCATTCAAAGTTTTCGTTGGACTGTAAGTATCTTAGCAAACTGCCTTGATATTAGTCTCAATTTTGGATGTTAAAGTTTGATTAATTTGGTGCGAGACTGGGAGGGGGGGGGGGTTGAAAACCTTCTTGGATGACTGTCAATGAAAGCTTTCTTGGATGACTGTGAATTTGTGATGTATCATATTCGGGGTTGTTTCCATTGTTTGGCACTGTATGATTGACATGATTCTCTTGGTTTATGATTTTCCAGCCCAACAACTGGAGGCCCTGCTCCCGTTGCACCTGCTAAGGCATGAAGATGTTGACGAATAGAAGAGTTGGGTTAATTCGAAACAATTTTGGATATTAAAGTAGTGTTAATAATAAACAAGGTTAATTTCGCTCACTTGATTAGTGGGAAGGACTTTTTTGTTGGGTGTTTACTTGAAACCTGTTCATTCATAACAGCCTGCGGCTCAAGTAGTTCGGGTAATCCTTCTCGAAAGGATTGTTTTGTTCGTCTTTAAGTATTCGTAGGCCGTAGCATCCTGGGTTTTACCCCACTTTGAAATATTGGCAGCAATATATGAAAGTTGATATTGGTGATGACATACACATACTTTGGTAAACTCTTCCTAGAGATGCAGCTACTGACTGCTTTCAAAACTAGAGATGCATGACTTTGATTTTATTCTGAAGTTCTGGTTGTGAGCCATCTTATTTTGAGGTTCTTTTGGAATTGGATTTTGAACGTTAATTTTCCAGATGAGCAGTTCAGCAAGATTTTTAAAAACTGGGTTTGAGCATGATCATGATCATGAATCCAATGTTGGTAATTTGACTATATTCATATGGTGATGATCTTTAATTATCCTGTCTAGGCCCAGTAAGTATAGCCTTATAGGTCTCACTTGGAGATTATTTCTAGAGTTGTTTCCGAAATCAAAATGTAGCTTAAACAATGTCACTGTTTACCAGCAGCAAGTTTCTAGGACTACGGGAGGAGTCAGCGTTGCTTATATAAAAGCTCTATCTATTGATTCTCATTGTGAATTTTCGAGAGGACCGCCTTTTATTTGTGTTTCATCAGTTCGTTGTTTCCTCACCGGGGCTAGGTTTTCGGTCACTAGTCTGATTTTCTTCCACTCTTCGGATGCAAAATAGTATTCTAATAGTTTTTAGCCCGTGCGTTGCACTGTTAAAATATTATATCATTCTTAATTATTTTTATGTTTACAACCAACTATGCTATCATTTCAATTAAAATAATCTATCATAATTGTTATGATGTTGCTTACATGTATTTCAAAATCTTGATCAATTAAAAAAAAACCACGAAATTGTCTAGACTGTTCATGTTTAAATTACACAACAACATTTCTTATTAATACTCTACAAAAAAACCATTTTTTTCAATAAATATAGGCGAAAGTGGCAATTTGCCCCCTACACTTATATCAATCGTGCAATTTAACACTTTAACTTTCAGTCGTGGCAATTGACCCCTATAACTTTCATTAGGTGAGCAATTTACCACTTCCGTCAATTTCTCATTCAATTTTAGTTATCAAAATTGTTTTGTGGAAATTGAAGTGAGCAGAAAATTATTTTTTCATTTCTTATATTCATGTAAATACAAGACATATACGACATGCATACAATAACCAAAACTCTACTTCCTCTGTCCTCCCCCACTCACCGTAACAACCGCCCACGTCTCCTCGGCCACCACCGCCCATCCCCGGCCACCACCATACTCTTCTCCGGAGACTTGGCCCAAACCCCTTCGCGACGTCACCCTCCTCTTCATTTCCTCCATTTCCTTCTTTTCATCTTCTCTCTCCTAGTTCGACGCCGCAAGAAGAGCTCCGTGGCGGTGGCAAATTAGGGGAGGTGGTGATTGATGCTTGTGAGTGATGATCATGGGCGTTGCACCGTGGGTTTGGAGAGGGAGGCCAAGACTAAGGAGAGAGTAGAGGATAGGTTTGGAGGAGAGAGGATAGATAAAGGACGTATTTGTACGTACTAAAACTTAGTTTGCGTATATGTACGATATACATCTGTATTACCTAAGTTCCTAAGTATTTACGGAGTATTAAATTTGAGTAAAATTATAATTACATTTTTATTATGTTTTTTTTTTTCTGGAAAATTGAAGGAAGTGGTAAATTGCTCACCTAATGAAAGTTATGGGGGTCAATTGCCACAACTAAAAATTAAAGTGTTAAATTGCACGATTGATATAAGTGTAGGGGGCAAATTGCCACTTTCGCCAATAAATATAGTATATAAAGTCGATTTTAATAAACATAGTATAAAGTCGATTTTGATATCGGGGCGCAGGCTGCAACTTTTATTTTTACTAGTATTGGTTTTTCCATAGCAAAGGGTGTGGGGGCTCAGATCGTATCTCGCCTCCCCACGAACTTCTTGTAAATTATTATTGATTTTTAGTTGATATAATACACATACAATGAAGTATATAAATGGATCTCAAATTGAAATACATTTCGAATCAAATAACATGATATATGTTTCAAAAGTTTATGATACACATAATCTATTGCATGATCAATCGTATCGTGTTTCTATAATATAGCTTTATGCAATGGGAATTTCTGTGTAAATTGTTAATAATTAAATTTTTTTTGCTCTTTCACCATACACTAAACTATTTAAGTATTTCTCAAATGTTGGACTCCCTATTTTGCTCTTTCACCACACACTTAACTCTTTTAGTATTTCTCAAATGATGGACTTTCTCTATTGCTCTTTCACCATACACTAAACTCTCTCACTATTTGTCAAATGCTGGACTCTCTCTATGCTCTTAAAAAATCTATATACCCAAATAAAATCACATTTTCTCTCTCCTCACCATTTTTTCTCCCGATCTTCTCTAACCGCTTCCTCCGATCGCCGCCGTCGCGCACATTTTCTCTCTCCTCTCTCGTGGTCTCCGCCGCCGATCTCTCCGTCGCCGTGCTCCCGCCACATCCAAGTGCTTTTTGAAGGTAATCACTTATCTCTAGAAGTTATGCTGTATTTATCGTGTAATTCAAGCTTTCATTTTTTCGATTTATCGTGTTTTAATTCTTATTAAGTTTCATTTACATTCATTAGATACTCGATTTTTTTTTTTCGAAAGTTTTGCTGCATTTATCGTGTTATTCAAGCTTTCGATTTTATGTGTTTTATGCTTATTAGCCTCAATTATATTGTTGTGTAGTGTAGGAATGAAACAATTACAACTAGATGCCTACCGTGCTGGAGTATTGCATAAAAGAAAGAAGAGACAGCGTGAGGAGGATTTCAGCGAAGAAGAAATTGGGCTAGATATTGATGAAGTCAAGCTTGAGCAGGAAGATAAAGATGAAGATGAACCTGTGTATGTTTCTCTTATGTGATTTCTTAGATTATGTTTTGTGATTTTGTGTGGATGTTTTGAGTGATTTCGTGTTTCATTGTGATTCCTATGATTTTGTGGGATAATGTGTATTATTTTTTTGAATAATTTGTATGATTCTGTTTTGGTAAATTTTGTATGATTTTTCTTGGACACTCTCTGTGATTCGTTAGATGTTTGTATTAATCTGTGAGCAAGAAGATGACGGAACCTGTGTAGGATCCTCTTACGTGATTTTTTAGAATATGTTGTGTGATTTTGTGTGGATGATTGTGTGATTATAATCTGGTTTCTGTTGTGCTGTCCGGTGAATTATGAATGTTCTGTTTCAGAACTAGTTAGGCATGAGGTAGGCATATATACATGGGGAGACATGAAAATGTCTGGCTAATCAGTTTCTTTAGAGCTTTTTTTCAGCGCTTTGTATTAGATTAGCTTTGATTTTGTTTCAAAACTAGTTAGACATGAGGTAGGCATATGTTTGTGTAACTCTTTTTAGCAAGACGTGTGATTTTGTGTGGATGTTTGTGTGATTCTTATATCACCTTTTTATGTGGGTTAGGGAGGTTAAACTACACACTATGTGTCGTCCTAAAGCTCTTGTTGAAATCATCAAGAGTTTTGAAGAAAAAGATGATGATAAAAAAGCTGATCTAAGAAAAGCTGTTGAAGATATTGGATTTGGGGGGCCGTTAATGTTAGACATTTCTACTCTTCCTCAATCTATAACTCCATGGCTCATTGATGCGTTTAGTCATCAGAGTTTCAGTTTTAGAGCTTCGCTGACTAAAGAGTTCGTACTTAGTAAAGATGATGTGTATGACATGTTTTGTTTACCAAGAGGGCCACACCAAGTACCGCTTATTGAAACTGGAAATAGATTCACATCTACCAAAGATCCGCTTAAAGTGAAGTGGAGGGAAATGTTTCATGTTCAGGGTAATAGTAAAGCGGTCCCTCTTGCTAAGATTGCTGATAAGCTGAAAGCAAAAGAACATGGAGATGATGAATTTAAGCGGTTGTTTGTGATGTTGGCAATGTCTTCGTTTTTAGCCCCCACGTCCAATTACCAAACTGATTTCAGCCTTTTGTATGCACTTGAGGATGTTTAAAAAATTGGGCAGTTTGATTGGTGTGAGTATGTGTTTAATAAGCTGATCTCGGGGTTTTACAAACACAAAGTTAAAGGCAAAGCTTTTTGTGGAGGATGTTTATTGTTTTTAATGTTGGAGTATTTCCATAGAATAGAATTCCGTGGAGAGGTCCTTAATTGTGAGCTTCCTTTAATTCAACATTGGACTGATATCGATCTATCAGTCAAAGTAAAGTAAGTCTTCAGTTCTGGAGGTTTGGAGAATGGCCTTATGTCGAAGACGCAGTTCCCAATCTGCAAGAATAGTGATGGGGGGCCAACATCAATGCATGTTGGAGAGTTAAGGGCGCCTGCACAATCCAAGCCTCTTGTTGTCAACATTTCAAGGCCAGCCTCTAGAAGTTCAAGTAGATTGCTAACTTTTGAGCTTCTAGAGGTGGAGACGGATGAAGAAATTCATCAGAGGGCAGCTACAGATGAAATCCAGGAATTGTTCCTTCGATTGAAAAGAAATACGGACGTTATACATTCGTTCCACATGAGACACCTAAATGGGATAACGGAGAGGTTTGTAGCTGCCTTTGGCGATTCTGGCATATCTCCCACGCAGCGTTTTTCTAAAGATCCTGAGTACTATGTTTATATTAACTCCTTGATTGCCAAGATGAGGGAGGTGAAGGAGGTAACAGACTTTCTGGCGGAATTTGGCATTTCAAGTCAGATGCCAAGTATAACAAGCGAAGGTGAATTTGTGGTCAATGCTGATGTGGAAGCTGGTGCTCCTAGCCATCTTAATGATGGTAGTTATGAGGGGTGTGATGGGTTTGGCGGGCTTGAAAGTGTTGTCTTAAAAGCATCTAATGTTAGAGGGAATGATTTTGTTGAAGAGGTCAGTGGCTCAGAATCTGCTAGGGATGCGGTGAGTTTTGTTCCTCTTCGCCCACAGCTTGCAACCAAACACTACCACATTAATGACATATTGTAACACCTCAAAGTCGTTACATTAGACCCAAAACAATGTTACAATAGACCTAAGGTAACGCTAAGAGCCGTTGCATTTACTCGCGCTGCCTTAGGTCTAAGGCAACGCGTTTTCATACCTATTGTAACGCATATGCCTTTGAATGATAGAGGCGTTACATTAGCTCTTAACACTGTTGCAATATGTGCCCCCAAATGCAACGATGCTAAGGTAACGCTCTAGCTTTCAAATGCAATGAATTGCAAGCTAATGCAACGACATGTGCGACTATCTTATATCAGGCCATTTGGCCAGAATTTGCAATGATAATAATTACATTAGATAATACTAATAATATTTAGGCTATGTGAGATTCAAACTCACGCCTTTGTGCTATGTTGCTCAAAGCTCTACCATTAAGCTAATAGCCTTTTAATAAAATTTTATTAATCTCGTTAGAAAAAAAATAGTAGGCATCAAGTCATTATCAGAACAGATTTAGAAGCAAAACAATGTCCAACACAAGCTTAAAAAAAATTCATAGAACGACAGGAGAAACGACAAGAGTAATAATAGGCACAAACTAGAGACTCGGAGAGAAGATACGCAAACATGGAATACACGTTGATCAAGTGCTCAAAAAGGTTGCACTCGGACGCAGTAGCCTGAGTATAGGATAAATGACAACAAAAGTGACATTGATAAGGGTTAAAACAAAAGTTCACCATCCATAATATGTCTACAAAGAATGAGGGAACACAACCATACTACACATAACTACATTTGAAAGCCACCGAAAGTCTTACCAAGTTCAAACAGATACCAATATATGGGGTTCATATAGGTACTTAAGCTATTATGAATGCTTGTATGGTCCTACCAGGGGTAATTGGGCGCTTCTATGATTTGCTTAAAGTTACTACCCCTTAAAAAAAAAACACAAGCAACATTTTCAATCTGATTAAAGAAGCTTTCTTTTATCAAAATAATAAAAAAAAGTCCTCGTACTTTCACTCCTATTAACAATTATCAGAAGGCTTAGCACAAGAACACTCAAATTTGTCTTATATATTCACAGAAAGTATCACAAAATGCCCCCTTTTGTTCCACCACCAATCATGTCCAAGCCACACAGTCCTGACTTTCCTCTTTGACACACTCAGGTCCCTTGTGGCCTCGCCTACCAATGTGCCTTCCTATTTCAGAACCAGGTATTACTACTCATGCTTCAATAGATTACATTATCTACCTTAATTCTCCAAACGGAAGGAGGAAAAATATGTACATGTAAATTCCTTATGTCCATCATATGATATCCTTTGATACTCATAGAAACAAAAGGAAACTGAGGAGATGTAGTCAGATGTTAAAGTGTGATTATGAAAAATAGAAAGAAGAAAAGAGAAAGGCATGCTACACCTGCTTACGCTGAACCATCATGTTGTTAACAATTTAGAATTTCTAGAGCTTCTAAACTAATGCTCCCCCTAAAACTAACCAGCGCTTTCTTTTCTACCTCGGTTTAAATCATCACCCTAACACCTCAGTCCTGAGTTACTGATACGCAAATCAATTCATACACCCAAAAGAAAATCAGCACCATTTTACATGTATTAAGTTTTGAGATGATTACAACAAAATCACAGCATACAACCACAAAACAAATATTCAAGGTTTCAAATGAAAATTAAACGTAACAAATTGGGGTTACTTATGTAGCAGAGTTGGTTCAAAAACTGCTAATTCAATAATGACCCAACTAATTGCTACAACCTTGAAGCAAGAAAAGGGGCTAAAAATTATAGCAGATAATGAACACTCAAATTTGACCAAAAAACTTGTAAACCAATATTAACAAATACAAATTTTTCAAAATTCTTCACAAACACACCAGAGTTGCAAAAGACCAAACTACCTAACACACCAAAAAGCCAATAAATGACAAAGTTAGGAAAATTCAGAATTTTAATACAAAATAAGACAGAACATGAAACAAAATTGATATACGGGGATTATTGAAATTTTACCTGTTAAAAGGGGGTTATGTGTCGTTGTATTGTAGCCAAGAAAATGGTCGGAGGTTGTTGTTTGTATTAAAACCGAGCAATAATCAAATTTGACGATTTCCCCAAATCTAAAACCCTAATTTTTCCAATTGGTACCTAAAAGGTAAAACCTCAATATATGAAACAAAAGATTGTCGCCATCTTCATCGCTTATTAAACATCTTGAACCCTCTAATCATATCACAGAATTCAAATTGAAATGGAAGAAGCAAAAAAAAAAAAAAAAAAAAAAAAAAAAAAAAAAAAAAACGGAAAACGAGTCTCCATACTGAAAAATTAGTAAAAATTAATAGATTAGAATGAGAGAAGAGTTACCAAATTTCATATGGTAGTCGACGGAAGCATGACATCTTCATTCCTAGATCCAGATTGGTGGAATGATGCAATATGAGAGAATTGGAAGATGATAAAATGAAGAACAAGAGGGAGAGAGAGAGAGAGATAGCGCGAGAGAGCGAAAGGAAAAAAAGAATGGAATACGGGAAGGAAGAGGAGTATACGCCTTTCCATTTCAATTTTCCTTTTTTTTTTTTTTTTGTTATTATCACGTTGCATTTGATATACCTAAGGACTAAGGTAACGCAAGTGGGGCTAATGTAACGGTTCAGCTTAGAACTGTTGCATTTGGTATGTCTAAAATGTCTTTACATCAATAGCATTGCAATAGACCATCTAAGGTAACGGTTGTAATACAAGCGTTACATTTAATGCGTTGCAATAAGTCGTTTTTGTAGTAGTGAAACTCCTTTCGCACGAGTGTTGTTGGGTGAATTTCAAGGTTTCTGGCCATGATGGGTTAGGGTGCTCCATTGATTGTGGGTTGGTTGACAGAGATGAATTGGTGGTGTCAAATTTTTTGATAGAACACCGGGATGTGTTATCTTCAATGCTTACATTACGTAAGCAGGTGGCTGACTTCTGTTTTTTGGATGATTATGATCGTAGTGATGGGTAAGTAAATCTTTTTATTTTGTAATGTGTTTTTTTATATACATATTTTATTGCTCTGTTCTCTTATTGTTTATGCTTTCACTTGTCTTTTTAGGGAGCCATTAGTATCATATGGTATGTGCCATATAATCCCTAGGGAAGATATTCTGACATTCCGACCTGACAAGATGGTTACCACGACAATCATCGAGTATTGGTCCTTGCTTCTGAATGAGCTAGAATACCAGGAGAAACATCAACCATCAAGAGTCTTCTTTGGTGTTAGTCATATGGTAAACACTTTTAATTCTATGAAAATTTACTCTTTTGTCCTCCCACGGTAAAACAAGTCTGAGCATGTGTTCACATGAGGCTGATCTTTTGTAGCTTCCATTGGAATCTATCATGGAAAACAAGAATTTGGGCAATGCTATTGAAGAGCTATATGATTGTTGGGATATGTGGAATCATTTAAATGCCCACAACTTGAACCTTAATGCTAATATGGTGAGTGTGTTTTATTATTTAGTTTGTATGATTCTATTCATCAGTGTGTGTAATTTTTTGTGATTGTTTTTTACAATCTGATCATCCTTATTTTGTAGATTTTCATCCCTCTACTGGCTGAACAACACTTCTTTTGTGTCTGCGTAAACTTCAAATCTCGAAGACTTGAATACCTAGACAATAGGAAGTATGACTGTTGGATGGAACGTGACTCGACAATGATGTGTAAAACTGTGGTAGATTTCCCTTTTCCTATTGTTGATTTTTTTTTTCCGGGAGAAAATACAGCTTTTTGTTGTGATGTTGTGTTTATTTGTTCTCTTTCTTGCAGTGTGAACACATGTGTGCATATTTGAAAGGAAAATCAATTGTCCGACCTGCTGAAATTTCTTCGTTTGATATCGTAAATGTGGAGTTCCAGTGGCAATCAAGTGAGGATAACAACCTTGATTGTGGTGTGTTTTTGATGTTGCACATGTTGTTCTACAACAACGAAGTTTTTGATTGCCCTCTGTCATCTCCTCGGTCAAGGATTCTATACCGCTGTGAGCTTGCTGCGTCCCTTGTTTTAAGTGACTTAAATGAACTTAGAGCTGATGTACTCAAAATTGTTGAGAGTTTCAAGGATGAAAAGCGTACGTTTTGGCCAAAGTTGCAACAAAAGCGGAAGGAAATCCACGAAAGGAAGTTGAAGGAGAAGAAATTATTAGCACGCAGCAGAAAGAAAAGCATGAAAGGAGATGATGGGGCTCTTTCTATCAGGGTCATTACTCCTGCAACTCCAAAGCACTATAGTA
Organism: Spergularia marina; assembly: GCA_963680865.1. Taxonomy (NCBI): domain Eukaryota; kingdom Viridiplantae; phylum Streptophyta; class Magnoliopsida; order Caryophyllales; family Caryophyllaceae; genus Spergularia; species Spergularia marina. The sequence continues at coordinate 29,951,788 of OY804545.1, read as the reverse complement.
GTCTCGCGGCAGATATGTTGGATCCCCCCTGTGGTACGCACAGCAGTGCAAAGTCACTGATTAACTCGTCTGTTTCCATTCTGAGAAGTATGAACAATTCAGAGTCTGATGGGGCAGGTTGTAGCCTATATTGGCCTTCTGGGGTTAATGTGTTTTTTGTTTCAAAGTTTATGAGGAGCAACAAAACGATGTTAATGAAGATACTGGAGCTTCGAAAGAAGGTGCTTGATTACTGCTTCTTGGACGACTATGAATTAGACAACGGGTATGTGCCTGACGCTTTTTTGAAAAGAAGTTGATATACTTGTATGATTTTATTAGACACCTTTTGTGATTTTTTTGAGAAACTGGTGTGATTCTATTTTATTGTGGTTACAGGGAATGCCTTGCATCGTTTTCTAAGTTGCAATTCTTGGTTAAGGAGGATTTCTTGACTCTTCTCCCCGATAAGATGATGGTGCCGAGGGTTGCGGATTGTTGGAGTGTGTTGCTGAATGCTATTGAGGCAGAGGAAAATGCCCCGCCTTCCAAATTGTTTTTTGGTATTCATCACAGGGATTGTTTGTCGAATTTGCTTCAAAAAGAATGTGATACTCGGGTGAACGACATTTTGTTTGATATGTGGACCTCTTTCTTTGATCACTGTCCAGTCCCTATGAATTTCAATGCGGACTTGGTCTTTGTGCCTTTGCAGTATAACAATCACTATTATGCTGTGTGCGTCAATCACATTGAGAAAAAAATTGAAGTGCTTGATAACACAAGTCACAAGGACTGGCATGATTCTGATTTCTACAAACTCGTGAAGGCATTGGTACGTTTACCTTTTTGCTTAAGTCTTTTTTACTTATTTGGACGCTTCATTTTGTACACTTTCTATATTTTTTGTAATCGTGTTTGTGTTTTATGCCAATGTAGTCTGGGCCCCTCAGTGATTTTTTGGACACTAAAGGTCGTCAGATTGGGGATGATGCATGGCTCTTTGATGAAATTGAAAGTGTGAGATTTGCGTGGCAAGGTCTTGATCGTCTAGATGCAGAGTCTGGCTGCTTTATGATGATGCACATGCTGTTTTTTGAGGGTGGCACATTTGAGTGTGATTTGGGAAGCAAAAAATCCAGGAGGATTTTTTTGACTGAGATGGCTGCTGCGTTGCTCTTGAGTGACATCAATCTGGACAGAGAGAGAATTGTCTCACAAGCATTGAAGCTACAATCAACCAAGGAAAAACTCTGGCCTTTACTGAGGACTGAGCGTCAAAGAGAAGAACAGGAGCTAAAGAAAAAGGTGGTTAAGCGTAGAAAGAAACAACCGTCAGAAATCAAGGAACCTCAACCACTGATCACTGAAATTCCTGTTGCGCACTACCAGCGTGGTGTCCGCGGAAGGTAAGTAAACCATTGGTTCCGTTTTAAGCGATAAAGTTGTATTTTCATTTTAGGTAATGACTAGTATAACTAATAGAATAACTAGTACTCGTATATGATATATATGGTAATGACTAATTAATGATCGATACCCAGTTAGGTAAGTTAGGAGGGTAGTTACGGAGTAACTAATAGAATCACACACGCTTAAAACGATTTGATTTTATGGAAAACGCCAATAAGAATCACACGAAGTAACTAATAGAATCACACACGCTTACTAATAGAATCACACACGCTTAAACGATTTGATTTTATGGAAAACGCCAATAAGAATCACACGGAGTAACTAATAGAATCACACACGCTTACTAATAGAATCACACACGCTTAAACGATTTGATTTTATGGAAAACGCCAATAAGAATCACACGGAGTAATTAATAGAATCACACACGCTTACTAATAGAATCACACACGCTTAAACGATTTGATTTTAAGTCTTGAATGGTCTAGAATGGTCTGCTTATGATAGAAAGTTAATTGTCTCATTTGTTTTTGGAACTCTCTATATTTCAGCCTACAAAGCCTATGGTTATGTTTATCCTCAAACCTTGTCACTACATAACTAGCTCCTTGCAGTCTAAAAGTGATCATCGCTTTACAGCCAAACCGTGTAATCTTTGTTCTTCTTTTGGCCTTGGCCGTTTTGTTCTCTGTTTCATTGTTTCCAAGCTCCACAACTACATTCTTATCCCTATTCTCCCTAAAGCCTTGACAGTTACACACAACCGTTTTTGATATTATAACATTGTTACGATCTCTCTTCGATGAGTATATTGTAATGACCCTCTTTTACTAAACTTCCGTAAAAATAAGAACAATAGTAGTGCAGTAGTAAGCAAAAGGAATGAAACAAACTATGGAAACTATCCTAAGCAAGAAAGAGAGAAGGAACAAAATCGAAGTAGGAAAAGAAGAGGAAAGGTAGGAAGGAAACTAAGTGAGAAAATTCACCTTTGGGAAAAACCCATGTGAATCCAAAACCTTAACCTAGGATTCATGGGGAGCCTCTCAAGACTTGCAGGATATCTCTGCTGAGTTCTTCTGCTCTACTTCCAGTTTCCTATAAATACGTCCGTCTTTCCTTCGTTTTTCGACGCACCAAACGCTCGAAGTGTTACAATAAACTTAAGTGCTTCAGACCATAAGCACACCACATATAAAGTGAGTTACGAGTATTATAAGATTTCGTAAAGATAATTTACGAAATAAGTAGTTGTTACGTAAGTGTGAAAGGCGACATTTTATTAGCAAAGACTCTGTCGAAATAGTCATCATCACTTAAACATAACCAAGGTATAATTTCTTAAACTGTTATAGAATTATTATTGCCAGACAACGCCGTTAATATTTTCATACACGTTTTCGATAATTGATTAATCTTGTGGTGAATATATAGTTATTGCGGTGCAAGTAACTCGGCGGAATTACCCCAGTTTGTGAACGTCACCGTATTAACAACTAACCTGAGATTAAATTTAATATGCTAGTGGTAAATAGTAACTCCATGATTAAAAAAAGTAACTCGGCGGAATTACCCCAGTGGTGAAAATAATCTTAGAGTGAATAATTTCCGCTGAAAGACGATAAATAGTAAATTAACAATTTGACTAGATAATCACCACTTTTAGAATTTGGACGTCGGTAGACCCTTGGACAATAAATTACCAGACTAATCAACTGTATAATTGGAATAACAAAGTAATCTTAAGTAATAACTTACGCGATTTTTATTACTTAGAGCGAGCGAACGCAAAGAAGTAACCTCACGACAATTCAGGAATCAGGTAAGGGACTTTTTCTGATTTAGCTTCTAGTATTATTTTTTCGTATACTCTATAAGTGCTTATTTTTGAACGAGGATCAAGTACTGTGAATATGAATATTGTCTAAACTACTTTGATTTGTGGCTAGTGATATGTTCTGGCTAACTGTGGACTGAGGATATCCGCCTGGCCCTGCCAAGGGATTAAACTGGCACTGACTGAGAATTTCTGAACTAAGCAGAACTATTACTATCTTCTATTGAGAACTATTGTACTTCTATGATTTATTATTATAATCTGTTTTACTGTTTCGACATTTGCTTGATCCGGTTAGATTGGAGACTGTCTTTTATTGAGCTGTCAAGCTCACCCCTTCCTTAATAAACTCTTTTCAGGTGACCATCATTAAGCTTGGAGTGGGGATTTGAGTGAGATTACCCGGACCAATCTAGCCTTGTAATTTAAATAAATGGCCTTATTTACCGTTTGTACCTTTTTCCGCATGTTTGATATTATGTAATATTTCCCTTGTACCTTTGACGTTTGAATATTAAAGGGCTTAGCCTACGTTCGTGGGTTGCCGCCTGTTATGTTCCAATCCTAGTCTTAGGGCGTGACAGATTAAATGGTATCAGAGCAATAGTTCGACCCTAGGATCAAAAATGAAAACCAGAGAGCAAGGGTAGAATAGTAAAATGGGTTTTGTTTTATGCCTATATTCAAGGATTTCGTAAGAAATGTGTTAATTAACCGGTACAATTATTTTATTTCATTTTACCTAAGGAGCTGATGGCTGAAAACCAAGAGGATGTGGTTATGGTTGAGGAAGAGATGGAGGAGGTCGATGGAGGCAATCATGATGCCAACGAAGAAAGCAGCGACGTCGGTAACTCCGCACCAGCTGTCCAGGGTCCTGCTGACTTTTATCATGATTTTCTCCAAAGATTGAAGGAACAACAAGATTTGCAACGATTGAGCCAAGAGCTGGTGAATCGCCTCTTGCCTAGGCCCAACGAAACTACAGAGTCTAGAAATCCAATGAGGGATTTTAAGGGGTTAAATCCGCCAGTTTTTGCTAGCACCACCAACCCGGCGGAAGCCGAAGGGTGGCTATTGGCCATGGAGAAGGTGTTTAGGGTTTTTAAGTGTTCTGAAGAGGATAAGGTGAACTATGCAGTATACCAACTTGAAGGGAAAGCTTATGATCGGTGGCTTTCAGAAGAAAACCTGTTAAAAGAGGGCGGGGTGGTCAATCGGGGTTACCAAATTAGGGTTCTCACTTGGGATATATTTAAGGATGCTTTGAACAAGAAATACTTTCCAAAAAGTCTTAGAGACAAGGCTATGGAGAATTTCTTGGAATTAAGGCAAAAAGAGAATATGACAGTGAATGACTACCAGGATAGGTTCGAGGGACTATGTAAGTTTGCCCCTCAATTCATTTCCACGGAGGCAGATAAGGCTTCTAGGTTTGTGTACGGGTTAGAACCAAAGATTAAGCAAGGTGTGAGTGTTTTTGAGTTACAAGAATATGCTGCTGTGGTGGAGAAAGCAAGGATAGTAGAATTGAGTTTGAGGGAGGTAAAGAAGGAGAAGAGCAAGAAAAGAGATTACGGAATAATCCAAACTTCTGGAGTCGGCATTAAGAAACAACAAACCCAAGCCTTTGAACCAAGAGCGACTCATCCTTTCCCTCAAGGGAGTAGACCATTATCTAGAATCCAACCTTCTGTGGCAAGTGTGGCTTTTCCTGGACCACGAGGGAGTCAAGGAACAGTGAGAACTTGTCAGAAGTGTTCTAGAATGATGAAAGGAAATGAATGCAGGTGGTGTTCTGGAACGTGTTTTCGGTGTGGTGAGAAGGGTCACATGATCGCCAACTGTCGAAAATCGGAGACAAGTCAGACACCCTCAAACCCACAACCCCAGAGGACCCATGTTTCAGCAGGCAAGAAGATCTCAAGTGACTTCGTGTCTCTGGAAAAGTCTTTGCTATCTTAGAGGAAGGTGGTCCATCCTCCAGCGATGTGGTTTCAGGTATTATTCCCATTTCACGTACCCCTGGATATGTCCTGTTTGATTCTGGAACCACACATTCTTTTGTTTCTCATGATTTTGCTAGGAAGTATAACTTGCAATTTGAGCCGTTAAATGCACATCTAGAAGTAAGTACTCCGTCGAGACATGTTTATGTAGCTACTTCGGTATCTAGAAACTGCACTGTTGGGATAGGGCAAAGGGAATTACTTGCAAGCCTTGTCCTTCTAGACTTGTCTTGTTTTGATGTAATTTTAGGGATGGACTGGTTATCTGCTCATTTTGCAAGCATTGACTGTCATCGGAAACTTGTTCAGTTTCAAACCCCTGGACAACAGCCATTTGTGTTTAAGAGAGAGGAACAAACAATGTTAGCAAACATATTGGTTAGTGGTGAGAACTATGAACCCATACCAGATGATGTTGGGATTATGAGGGAGTTTGTAGATGTTTTTCCTGAGGATTTACCTGGATTACCCCCCGATAGAGAAATTGAATTCACCATTGACCTAATACCTAGTACCGCTCCTATTTCTAAAGCCCCGTATAGAATGGCACCAACGGAATTGGCTGAGTTGAGGAAACAACTACAAGAGTTGGAGGACCTTGGGTTTATTAGACATAGTATTTCTCCTTGGGGCGCTCCTGTCTTATTTGTGAAAAAGAAAGATGGGAGCATGAGGCTTTGTATTGATTAGAGGGAGTTAAACAAAGTAACTATCCGTAATAAATACCCTCTACCCCGTATCGACGAATTGTTTGATCAATTGAAAGGAGCTACTGTGTTTTCCAAAATAGACCTACGGTCAGGATATCATCAGTTGAAAATAAAGCCAGAAGATGTTGCAAAAACCGCATTTAGGACTCGTTATGGTCATTATGAGTTTTTGGTGATGCCATTTGGGTTAACTAATGCCCCTGCAGCATTTATGGATTTGATGAATAGAGTGTTTAGACATTTCCTGGATAAATTTGTCATTGTCTTTATCGACGATATCTTGGTGGACTCGAAGAGTAGAGAAGAGCATGAACAACACTTGAGGATTGTTTTACAGACGTTGAGGGAGCAAAAATTATATGCTAAACTTAAGAAATGTGAGTTTTGGCTTGAGAAAGTAGCGTTTCTTGGACACATAGTTTCAGCGGGTGGAGTTTCTGTAGATCCTCAAAAGATTAAGGCTATCGATGAGTGGAAGAGGCCAACAAATGTAACGGAAGTGAGAAGTTTCTTATGTCTTGCTGGGTATTACAAAAAATTTGTTAAGGATTTCTCCAAAATTGCAGTACCACTCACCAAATTGACACACAAGGGCGTTAAATATTTTTGGATGATTGAGTATGAGCAAAGCTTTAACGAGCTCAAGAAAAGGTTGACAAGAGCCCCTGTACTTACTCTCCCATCTGGAAGTGGAGGGTATACCTTGTATTGTGATGCCTCAAAATTAGGATTAGGGGCCGTTCTTATGCAAAATGAGAAGGTCATGGCCTATGCTTCGAGACAACTAAAACCTCACGAGCAGAATTATCCCACCCATGATTTGGAACTTGCAGCGGTAATCTGTGCACTCAAAATTTGGAGACATTACCTTTATGGTGAAAAGTGTGTGGTATACTCGGACCACAAAAGTTTGAAATATATCTTTACACAAAGAGACTTAAATATGAGACAAAGGAGGTGGATGGAATTGCTCAAAGATTACGACCTAACAATCATGTATCATGCTGGTAAAGAGAACGTTGTGGCTAATGCCTTGAGCAGGAAAAACCACGATAATTTAGCAACTTTGATTACTGAACATAAACCTTTAATTGAGGAAATGAGAAGGATGAATCTTTGGGTCAGAAGCAGTCAAACCTGTGAGTTACAGGGCAACATAACTGCTATAACCATAAGGTCATCCTTAATTGAGAGACTAAAGGACGCTCAGATCAAGGAACGTATGGTGAGCAAACCATTCAAGGAAGATTCTCTGTATTGGCATATTCAAATACATCCAGATGGCTCTTTACGGTTTCAGAACCGAATTTGTGTTCCAGATAATGCGGAACTCAAGAAGGAAATCTTGAGAGAAGCTCATAACAATGGATATACGGTTCATCCAGGAGGTAACAAAATGTACAAGGATTTAAAGGAACATTTTTGGTGGAGGAACATGAAGAGAGACATCGCGGAGTATGTCTCGCGTTGCTTAACATGTCAGCAGATTAAAGCAGACCACCAAAGATCAGCAGGGAAATTACAGTCCTTACCTGTACCTACCTGGAAGTGGGAACAAATTTCAATGGACTTTGTGGGCGGTCTACCGAGAACTCAAAGTGGATATGAGTGAATTTGGGTAATCGTAAATCGATTAACAAAATCAGCTCATTTTCTACCACTTAGAGCAGGCTATACCGCAGAATCGTTGGCTGAGCTGTATGTTCGAGAAATTGTAAGACTTCATGGGGTCCCTGTATCTATCGTGTCGGATAGGGACTCAAAATACGTCGTACGGTTTTGGCAAAGCTTACACGAAGCAATGGGGACAAAACTAAACTTCAGTACTGCATATCATCCTCAAACCGATGGACAGACGGAAAGGACCATCCAAACCTTGGAAGACATGTTGAGAGCATGTGTGCTAGATTTCGGAGGTTCATGGGAAGAATGATTACATCTTGTGGAGTTCGCATATAATAACAGTTATCATTCCAGTATTGGTGTCACACCATTCTTTGGTACAACCATGACGAAAGAGAAGTCACTTGGGAGAAGGAAGCAGACATGAGGAAGAGCTATCCATACCTGTTCGAATCATGATCCTGGTAAGTTTCGGGACGAAACTCTATTTTTAGGAGGGGAGGATGTAATGACCCTCTTTTATTAAACTTCCGTAAAAATAAGAACAATAGTAGTGTAGAAGTAAGCAAAAGGAAAGAAATGAACTATGTAAACTATCCTAAGCAAGAAAGAGAGAAGGAACAAAATGGAAGCAGGAAAAGTAGAGGAAAGGTAGGAAGGAAACAAAGTGAGAAAATTCACCTTTGGGAAAAACCCATGTGAATCCAAAACCTTAACCCAGGATTCATGGGGAGCCTCTCAAGACTTGCAGGATATCTCTCCTAAGTTCTTCTGCTCTACTTCCAGTTTCCTATAAATACGTCCGTCTTTCCTTCGTTTTTCGAAGCACCAAACGCTCGAAGTGTTACAATAAACTGAAGTGCTTCAGACCATAAGGCACACCACAGATAAAGTGAGTTACGAGTGTTATAAGATTTCGTAAATATAATTTACGAAATAAGTAGTTGTTACGTAAGTGTGAAAGGCGACATTTTATTAGAAAAGACTCTGTCGAAATAGTCATCATCACTTAAACGTAACCAAGGTATAATTTCTTAAACTGTTATAGAATTATTATCGCCAGACAACGCCGTAAATATTTTCATACACATTTTCGATAATTGATAAATCTTGTGGCGAATAGTTATTACAGTGCAAGTAACTCGGCGGAATTACCCCAGTTTGTGAACGTCACCGTATTAACAACTAACCTGAGATTAAATTGAATATGCTAGTGGTAAATTGTAACTCCATGATTAAAAAAAGTAACCCGGCGGAATTACCACAGTGGTGAAAATAATCTTAGAGTGAATAATTTCCGATGAAGGACGATAAATAGTAAATTAACAATTTGACTAGATAATCACCACTTTTAGAATTCGGACGTCGTTAGGCCCTTGGACAATAAATTACCAGACCAATCAACTGTATAATTGGAATAACAAAGTAATCTTAAGTAATAACTTACGCGATTTTTATTACTTAGAGCGAGCGAACGCAAAGAAGTAACCTCACGGCAATTCAGGAATCAGGTAAGGGACTTTTTCTGATTTAGCTTGTAGTATTATTTTTCCGTATACTCTATAAATGCTTATTTTTGAAAGAGGATCAAGTACTGTGAAATATGAATATTTTCTAAACTACTTTGATTTGTGTCTAGTTATATGTTCTGGCTAACTGTGGACTGAGGATATCCGCCTGGCCCTGCCAAGGGATTAAACTGGCACTGACTGAGAATTTCTGAACTAAGCTGAACTATTACTACCTTCTATTGAGAACTATTGTACTTCTATGATTTATTATTATTATCTGGTTTACTAGTTTCGACACTTGCTTGATCCGATTAGATTGGAGACTGTCTTTTACTGAGCTGTCGAGCTCACCCCTTCCTTAATAAACTCTTTTCAGGTGACCATCATTAAGCTTGGAGTGGGGATTTGAGTGAGATTACCCGGACCAGTCTAGTCTTGTAATTTAAATAAATGGCCTTATTTGCCGTTTGTACTTTTTTCCGCATGTTTGATATTATGTAATATTTCCCTTATACCTTTGACATTTGAATATTAAAGGGCTTAGCCTACGTTCGTGGGTTGCCGCCTGTTATGTTCTAGTCCTAGTCTTGGGGCGTGACATATATCCTACTTTCAAATCCAATGGCTAGGGCGTATATCTTATAAAACTAATGCGCCTCTTCCAATGAAGGAAACTGCTTCCCTAAAGCAAGCGTAAATTCAGCCTCAATTTCTCTAACCCAAAGCTCAGAGCCCCGCAGTGTGTAGCAGACTATTGATTGAGGTGTTCCATTCTCAAAAATCAAATTAGGTGTTCTGTTCTCATCATTTTCAACCGCTGAATTTTTAACACAAACAAGAATAAAATTATTGAAAAATCAAACAGAATCCCAAATCAAAATCACAAGAACTTACAATAAAATCACAAACACTAACATCTATAATCACAAAGATAATAGAATCACATAGACTTACTATCGAATAGAATCACATACCATTATAATAGAATCATCATAAAATCACAAAGTTATTTAATTGAAACTCTTTTATGATTCTATTCAAGACCAAGTGTGATTCTATTTCCCATGAAATTGCATACAAACAAATTGAATCACAAAGACGAAGTCATAAACAAAATCACAAAAAATCATCATAAAATCATGCAAAAAATTCAATAGAATCACAAAGTTATATCATTGAAACTCTTTATAATTCTATTCAAGGCGAAGTATGATTCTAATTTCCATGAAATTCATATGCATTAAAAACTAAAAAATTACATCCACCCAACTCTATCACCCTATGTTATGATTTTAATTTTCAGTAGTGTAATTCTAATTTCTAATAACACGTCAAAAACTCAAGTAATTGCGTTTGAAAATTAATTGCTTAAAATTTGAGAGCACATACCAGATTGATTTGTCGCAATTGGGGTAGAGCTTTGATTATTATATTGATCCGTCGCCACTGTTGCTAGACATTGAAACTTCGATTGATCCGTCTCCATTGTTGCTGAAATTAGATCCTCCGATTGATCCTTTGAATTATCAGTCGCCATTGAAGAGAGAGTTTAAAGTTTGAGCAGAAAGAAAGTGAGGGAAAAGTCGTGTGATGAGGAATTATCAGTCGCCCTTGACTTTCCTTTTTTTTTTTCCACTCAGTATTAAGTGGATTAATCTAGGCCATCTATGCTTGTAGATCTGACGGTCCTTAGAAGACCTCACGCCTCACGGGAAGGGAGGACCTAACCTGAACCTGCCTGTATATATATATATACACTAGTTTTAAGCCCGTGCGTTGCACGTTTCAAATATTATATCATTCTTAATGATTTTTATGTTTATAACAAACTATGTTATCATTTCAATAAAAATAATCCATAGCAATTGTTGTGATGTTGCTTACATGTATTTTAAAATCTTGATCAATTAAAAAATAAAATAAAATACAAAGTTGTCTAGATTGTTCATGTTTAAATTATACAAACAACATTTCTTATCTATACTCTTCAAAAACACCCTTTTTTAATAGATATAGTATATAAAGTCGATTGTAATCATTAAGCATTGCTTATCGGAAAATGTATAAATGGATCTCAAATTGAAATTCATTTCAAATCAAACAAAATGATATATGTTTCAAAAGTTTCCAATACACTAACCAATCGTATGATCAATCATACCGTGTTTCTATAATATAGTGTGAATGGTTAATAATTAACTGTGTAATTTATCCTCTCATTTTTTGCTCTTTCACCATGCACTAAACTCTTTGAGTAATTCTTAAATGATGGACTCTTCATTTTGCTCTTTCACCATACACTAAACTCTTTGAGTAGTTCTTAAATGATTGACTCTTCTTTTTTGCTCTTTCACCATACACACTAAACTCTTTGAGTATTTCTCAAATGATGGACTCTCTCTATGCTCTTCAAAAATCCCTCTTTTATACAAAAAAAATGAACAGATATTTAAATTTTATTTCAAATCTCTCACGAGTGCGTTGCACGATACACATATTATATTGTGTATGATAATTCTTATTATACAAAAGTTCCACGTTGAACATGTTTCGGATTCTTCGATAGTCAGATGTAATGTTTATATTTTGTTTGTTCACTTTAGTTTAGGAATAGCCACAATATCATTTTTGCAGTTTTTACTCGATGACTGCTAATTAATGCAATTCTATCAAACATATATACAAATGGAACTCATTTTATATTAAATTTCAAAATAGGTTTAATGGGTTATATGCATCAATTTTCTGATATACAAAATGAAAGTTAGGACTATTATGGCGTGTCATATCTAAATAACTTTCAAATTACAATTTTATGAAAGTATGGACTCTGGCTAATAAATGTTGTAAAAATATTCCATTCTTTGGACTCTCTCACCATTTCTCTTATTTTGGACTCTACCAAATCTTAAAAAAAAAAAAAAAAAAATCTCTACTAAATGTACACAGAGTAAGTGAATTGTTTCATATCGGAAAAATGTGTAAATGGATCTCAAATTGAGATACAATTCGAAACAAATCTAATGATACGTGTTTTTAAATTTTCTGATACACGTAACCAGTGTTATGAGGGATTATGTGGCAAATCTATTACTTACATTTATGAAAGAGTCTCATGAAAATAAGGATTCTATATGTATGTGGATTATTAATTATTGTCCGTTTGAATTGTTAATAAGTGATTATGTCGCAAATCTATTCGATACATTTATTAAACAGTCTCACGAAAATAAGGATTTTCTATGTGGATTATTAATAATTGTCCATTTGAGTTGTTAATAATAAAATGTGGGTATTTCTCATTTTTTAAACTCTCTCAGTATTTATTTTTTGTTGGACTCTCTCTTGGCTCTTCAAAAATATCTCTTATATATATATATATATATATATATACTAGTTTTAAGCCCGTGCGTTGCACGGTTCAAATATTATATTATTCTTAATGATTTTTATGTTTATAACAAACTATGTTATCATTTCAATAAAAATAATCCATAGCAATTGTTGTGATGTTGCTTACATGTATTTTAAAATTTTGAACAATTAAAAAATAAAAAAAAAAATACAAAGTTGTCTAGATTGTTCATGTTTAAATTATACAAACAATATTTCTTATCTAACTCTTCAAAAACACCCTTTTTAATAGATATAGTATATAAAGTCGATTGTAATCATTAAGCATTGCTTATTCGAAAATGTATAAATGGATCTCAAATTGAAATTCATTTCAAATAAAATAAAATGATATATGTTTCAAAAGTTTCTGATGCACTAACTGTTGGAGTAGGTGTCCTCCGACAATACTGCGTTGACTAATTAAATCTAATTAGGAATAAACCTGGGAAATATTATATATACTAAGTCAGTTGATTAACGTAAATAGATAACGCTTGGTTGGCTAGAGTTTGTCGTTGTTGTCGTTTGACGGCGGTAATCAACTGATCCCTCTCGGTCACACCGATAAAGATAGTTTCTCCAAAGGATATTATATTTGTACTTGATACAATATAATATAAACCTTAATGTTTCAGTTAAAGAGTTAACTGATTATAGAGGAAAGTGTTTTACGAGTTTGGAACTCAGGTCGGATAATTATGGTTTTTGTGTAAATTTACATAGTGTTGTAAATTTAGCTAAAATGATGTAATTAATAATTATATACGGATATAATTATTAGTTGTCACTTAAAGAGTTAAGTGTACATATTATTACTAATTGTAACTTTTAAGAGTTAAGGGATACAAGTTAGTAAGGGCATTTTGGTAACTTTATTACCAACTTACAAACCACTATATATAGTGGAAGTTGGTGTAAATTTGAGGAATGGCCATCATTTATCTATCTTACACAAAAATCATTAGAAAGAAAAGAAATTTTTTTCTTCCAAAACATCAAGGCCATTTCGGCCAACATAGCAAGAAATCAAGAAGTTGGTTTCTTCTTTTGCACGTTGATTAATTTTTCTTCTAATATCCTATCTTATCCTAATATATCATTGGTTAATTAGTTAACTAATAATACATAAGGTTTAAGGTTTTAATCTCACTACAAAACTAGCTCTTTTTGTGAGATTTTTGGAGAGCTTCTTTGGTGGATCAAGGGAGGAGGTTTCCTAACTTGGAAACTCAAGATTAAGGAGGAGGATCCCCATTTAATAGCAGCTCAAGAACCTTCTTTGAAGGTGTGGTCAAATTTCCTCCTAATTAAGGTATAAAAACTTGTTTTATACACTTTTTCATGCTTTTATCATGCAACTAAAGATCCTTAGCTAAACTTAATTAGGTGTAATTAAGTACTAATTAGAAGAGTCTAATTAGAGGCTATATAACTTTCACCAACCAATTGTATGATCAATAATACTGTGTTTCTATAATATAGTGTGAATGGTTAATAATTAACTGTGTAATTTATCCTCTTATTTTTTGCTCTTTCACCATACACTAAACTCTTTGAGTAATTCTTAAATGATGGACTCTTCATTTTGCTCTTTCACCATACACTAAATTTTTTGAGTAGTTCTTAAATGATTGACTCTTCTTTTTTGCTCTTTCACCATACACTAAACTCTTTGAGTATTTCTCAAATGATGGACTGTCTCTATGGTCTTCAAAAATCTCTCTTTTAAATAAAAAAATGAACGGATAGTTAAATTCCATTTCAAATCTTTCACGAGTGCGTTGCACGGTACACATATTATATTGTGTATGATAATTCTTATTACAAAAAGTTCCACGTTGAACATGTTTCTTTGATAGTCAGATGTAGTGTTTATATTTTGTTTGTTGAGTTTAGTTTAGGAATCGATACTATCATTTTTGCAATTTTCGCTAGATGACAGCTGATTAATCCATTTCTATCAAACATGTATATGTATAATGAAACTCCTTTTAGATGAAATTTTAAAATAGGTTTAATGAGTTATATGTACTAATTTTCTGATATATAAAATGAAAGTTATGACTAATTATGTCGTGTCACATTTAAATAACTTTCAAATTGCAATTTTATGAAAGTATGGAGTCTGTCTAATAAATGTTGTGAGAACCTTTCATTCTTTGCACCCTTTCTAGGGCTGAGCAAAATATCCAATTATCCGATTATCCGAATATTTGATCCGATATTTTGGATACCCGATCCGAAAACTTGTTCGGATCGGATAACCGTATCCGAATTTTTCGGATATCGAATCAAAGTCGGATAATTGGGTCGGAAATTTCGGTTATCCGAATATCCGAAATATTTTCAGATACGGTTCCGGATATCGGATATCCAATCCGAATATCCAATAACCGATCCGAGTATCCGATCCATTCACATGAACATGAAAGTATTGCATGAGTAATTGAAAAACAAAGTGTAAGAAAATCTACTTTGTGTCAGATTTACCAACTCACAGCCTAAAATAATTAGGCCCACTGCTGCATTATTATGAGTAGTCAGCACCGTTCAGTATTAAAAATTGGTTTCCATCTTTGGATTTATAGACCATTCAACCTCCTTTGTGCTTGGCTTGGCCGATGTGGGACAATTGTTCCAACATCAGTTTTTTTTTTGCTTTCTTCTCCCAAAACCATTTCTCTATAATTTCATTCCTTAATTGTCTTTCACGTCAATACTTAAGTTTTCATGCAAGATGGATGGAGTAGTATATAGTAACAAGAAAAGAAAATGAATCAATGTGACCCAAGTTGTATAAATTGTATAATCCAAGTTTCACGGTATATGATATTATATTAAGATCTTTATGATCTTTATATACAAAAATCATATGGCTTGTAAGAATCTGATATATTTACTCCACACACCCTGTGAATACTTATAATTTAAAGAGGATGATTGTACTAATAGGGTGCATCTATCTTAACATCACATACAAGCTAGCTACACGTTTCCATCAACTACTACAGTGTTATGAAATATGAAGGGTTGCTCTATTAGCAATTTAGATTTGACTCGACCAAGATCTTTGTCCTTAAGGACCATGGTCAATAGTCAAGAATGTTGCCTATTTGCGTTTTCATAAATAAAGCATTGAATATGTGTGTTTTTTTAGTGTTTGATTTATTGACTATAATAGTATGACATGTGAATACGGAGTACTCAATTTGGTTATCGACCATGTTACACACAAACTTTTAACGCTATTTCATTTTTTGTAATTTCTGGTTGTTGTCGTAGCTCATACTTAGTATATCATATTATAGAGTATAGATAATTAGATAGATCATATATACTCCATATACATTACTAATAATTTAGATAACATAAGGAAATTCCAATGTTTTTTACTAATACATACAATGCTTTAATGTGAAAACTTGATTAGTTAACGTAATGAAACACTCCTACTTAGCTAACATAATGATATTACTAAAAATAGAGTGTCAAAAAAAACAAATAGATACCTAATTGTAACTAATGATTTATCAATACGTGATAATTAGATGGTATGCAAGTACGTTTTAATCATAACTTTCGCATACGAAATCTAATCTAAACGGGACGAATCAAGTGCCCACAAAAACTAGAAACGAGATCTATAAGACTTATTTAAGGTCATTGCCCAGATTACACACCCATATGCTCTAAATATATGGTCGAGCTCAATAGGTTAGATAAAGTTATGGAGAAGTATTTTATGTGCAAGTCATGTTCATAATATGATAATAATTTTCACATACGAAGTCGAATTTGGTCAATAGAAGTGTTAATGGAAAGCTAGCAACAAAATGTACAAAAGTTGTGTCAGGGATATAACCCAAATTACATACTTAACTAGACGAATTCTAAGGCTGAAGTTAGCAGGTTGGCTAAGTTTTGGGAATTTGGTTTTTGTCCCACATCGACAAATGAAAATGAAGAGGTGGGAGATTTCCCTATAAAGATCCATGGGTAGTTGGAAACTTTGATTATCATTCCCCATGTATGACGTTTGCTCATGGGCTTTGTCATTGCAAGGCCCAACGTTAGGCTTGGTTGGGTAGTCTGACCAGTGACCACTGGCGGACAATGATGGGCCCTGTCTAGTGGAGAAGCTGGACCGGGCTGACTTCCAGGATGGTGTCTGGCAAGAGTTCTCGGATATATCAAAGATCCGCTATATCCGATCCGTTTTGGATTGGGTAGTAAATTCGGATATCCGAATGAATTCGGTTTGGATATCGGATAACAAAAATATTGGATTTTTGGTTCGGATATCCGATCCGAACTTGAAGTTCGGTTCGGATATCCGAAAATGCTCTGTCCCTCTCATCATTTTTCTTATTTTGGACTCTCTTTAAGCTTTTTTTTTTTTTATTTTTTAAAAAAAAAAACCAAATTTCTACTAAATGTATACTGAGTAATTGAATTATTTTCCATATCGTAAAAATGTGTAAATGGATCTCAAATTGAGATACATTTTGAAACAAATATAATGATATATGTTTTCGATGACTACTGATTAATGCATTTCTATCAAACATATGTATAATGGAACTCATTTTAGATTAAAATTTCAAAATAGGTTTAATGAGTTATATGTATTAATTTTCTGATATACAAAATGAAAGTTAGGACTAATTATGTCGTGTCACATTTAAATAACTTTCAAATTGCAATTTTATGAAATTATAGTCTGTCTAATAAATGTTGTGAGAATCTTTCATTCTTTGGACTCTCTCACCATTTAACTTATTTTGGACTTTTTTTTTTAAATGTATACGGAGTAACTGAATTGTTTTGCATATCGTAAAAATGTGTAAATGGACCTCAAATTGAGATACATTTCAAAAGAAATCTAATGATATATGTTTTGACATTTTCTGATACACGTAACCAATGTTATAAGTGATTGTGTCGCAAATCTATTAGATGCATTTATTAAAGAGTCTCACGAAATAAGGACTCTCTATGTGGATTATTAATAATTGTCCATTTGAGTTGTTAATAATAAAATGTGGGTATTTCTCATTTTTTAAACTCTCTCAATATTTATCTTTTGTTGGACTCTCTCTTGGCCTTCAAAAATCTCTCTTTTAAAAAAAAAAAAGAGAATTGAAACACATTAGATTAGATTAGATTAGATTAGATTTGTGGATTGTTACTTCAAACTTCCAACTTGTTCCAGGGAATTTCGTAGTGGTATACGATTCACATTTGATTCGGATAAGAGTCGGAACATTTACATCTAGAAGGCTGCTAAAGCCTATTACCAATTCCGAAAGTAGAAAATTGTTCCCAAAAAAAAAAGTTCAAAAACAATAGAAATTTAGCAAAATAGGGTGCTATAATTATTTGTAGGATTACGCTATATTTTATTTTGATAAGTTTAGTAATTGGTGTATATTTCGTAAATGAGTTATTCTGAAGGAAAAATACACAAAAATAATCCAACGTTTCAATTTGTCATCCAAAAACAGTCCCAATCTAACGGACGTTCTATCCTCCATTATCTATGCCTATGTTGCGTACTGTTTGACCCGCCGTACGTTTTATTTACGCGCACCATCGCTCCAATTATTTGACATTAGCTTCAATGTATAACTCCATAAATTCTGCTTCATTTCCCTTTTCTTTCTTTTTGGAAGGACATTTCCCTTTTCAATCTTTTTGAAGATTATTATCTTCAAAGATTTAATCACATCAAAAGACAGAAGTGGAAGATATTATCTTGAAAGATGCATTTAGAATTATAACCAACAATTATTTTTAGACATTTGAACATTCGTATTTTCATTTGTCCCATAAATTTCGATAGGAGGGAAGAGTACTTAGGTTTTTCATTGTTTAGACAATTAGGCAACAATGTTCATTTAGCTATAAGGTTATATATCAATTCACAGATCCATGTTCTTGAGAAACACAGATGATGGGCAAAAGAAAGAAGTGGCATAAATGAAGTGGTGTCGACAATCGACGTAATTATTGCAGGACTTAAATCGTGGACCGTGGTCGACTGGTGGTTGAGGTTGGAGTCGTGACCTTGCAGGATAAGATGATGAAGGTTTGTGATGAATGATGATGATGACTCATAAGGCTTCGTCGCAATGATGAAATGATGTTTGGAGGGACAACTGGTGAAACCAAATTTTTTTTTGGAAACACTAGGGAAAATAAAATGACCAGAGAGCATGCCTTTGACGGAAACATAGCATCTGTTAGTTTGGGACTGTTTTTAGAAGACTAATTGAAATGTTGGATTATTTTTGTACATATGGTAAGGTGGAATTATTTTTAAAAGACCAACTAAACGTTGGATTATTTTTGTGTATTTTTCCTATTATGAATGAATGTTCCTCATTTGAAAGAAAAAAAAAAACTGTAGGGGAATTGGCCTTCTCTATAACATATTGACGAGGTGGAAGTGGTCCGATTCCACAATCAGCTCTTAGGATTATGCTATCTTTTATTTTGATAAGTTTGTTAATAGTTTTAGTCAACGTATTAACTATCATAAATTGTTGTTGTTTTCTCTAAGCCTGTTGATTCCAATAGACGTACCACACTATCCAGTTTTTTTCCCCATATGCAGCCTAAACATGTTCTTGGTTGCTATCCGGGTGTTCTTTTTAATGGAACACATACGTCCCTAGAAGGTTGATTTTGTATCAATCATTGCGTCCACGGACGGTCGTTTTCAATCCTGACCCACCTTTTTCTTATCTAAGGTTGGTTATGCTACCCTCATCCACCAACTTGGAATCCTTACCTAACTTTGTAATGGCCACTACATTGTTGCCTAAATTGCCCTGCAAAACCCTCGATAATCTTCATAAGGAGTTACCGAAACGAAAAAAGGGATGTCAATGATTGTATGGGACAAGTGTGTCGTCCGAAAGCTATGGGGGGCTTGGACTTATGGTGGATGGCTCCTTTTAATCAATCTATGATCGCAAAACTTGGTTGGAAGGTGCTCACTCAACCCTTCAACCACATCCACCAACGTTACCGGAAAGGTCACTCGTTTGAGATCTCCTTGCAAAACCTTGGCTCGGTGGCTCTATTCATGTTTGGACAGAATATTGGTGTTACCCGAACAATCTCCACCACATCTTGCAATTACCTGAATCCTCTGTCGATACATCCTTTCGAGTATCCCAAGTTATTCTCGCAGGCACATGGAATATTGCTCTTCTCTCTACCATTCTTTCTTCCAATGTTGTCCTTTACCCCTATCCCAGATACGTTTTGCGGGGTCTCTCGTCGTTTGGCGATTTCATTGTCAAATCCACCACCTAGGCTGCTCATATCATCCCAACAACTTCAACCTAGCCATTCAAATAAATTTGGAACCTATATGCCACCCCATTACTTTCTCCATTCCTTTGGCAACGACTTAATCATGGACTACCCACTCGTGACTGCTTGGCCCATCGAATCCCGGGTATTCCTTCCACATGCCCCCTTTGTCTTCTAGCTGATGAAACAGACGACCACCTTTTTCTTGAAGTGTCGAGTGGTCAAATTAGTATGGACTCACCAGACGGTCTGTTCTTGATTTAAAACATGTACTAGTTTGCATGCCCGGCGCCCGGACTGTATATCTATATTGTTATACTTATTTTATGAAATTGTCGGTTAATCTTTGTTATAATATTATTAGTAACACTATTATTTTCCATAAATTAGCTTACCACCATAATTACCATAGATTATCCATAAAATTAACTAATAATTTCCATATTGTGTAATTACTTAGCGTTATCCAATTAATGTATGACAAGTATCCTTCTAAGAAAGACTTGGTTTCAGGTTTTTAATATATAGTATTAGATCACCAACCATAAAATTCCTTCCTTATTTGAACTCCGCCTTTAACTTATTAACTGTTTGTTTGATATATAGGGGAATTGGACGGAAAGAATTGGAAGTAAGAGAAAAGAATGGAAATGAAAAGAAGAGAGAGGAAGAGAATTAGCTTTTCCTTTGTTTGGTTCACAAACTACAAATTTGAAAGAATTGAAAGGAAAGTACGTGTTTTTATGTTGTAATTGTCTTTCCGTCCAATTCCGCCCGTTTTGGGAGGAAAAAAAAATGACAGTTTAATGAAGGATGATTTCCTTTCCCTTCCTTCCACTTCCCCTAAACCAAACGTTGTAAAGTGTAAAATCTGTTTCCTTTCATTTCCATCCACTACCTTACTACCAAACAATGTGTAAGTCTCAATTTGAACACCTCTCCTACACACTTTCAGCTTGTTTGGTATAGAGAAATTGGACGGAAAGAATTGGAAGCAAGAGAAATGAATGGAAAGGAAAAGAAGAGAAAGAAAGGAAACTAATTTTTCCTTTAATTTGCTTGGTTTTCATATTGGAAATTTGAAGGAATTGGAAGGAATTTGGGTGTTCTTATGTTGTAAATTGTCTTTCTGACCAATTTCGTCCGTTTTGGGAGGAAAAGGAAATGACAATTTAATGAAGGATGATTTCCTTTCCTTTCCTTTCCTTCCACTTTCCATGTTTTTTTACGAACCAAACGTTGGAAAACAGTAAAATCTATTTCCCTTCATTTTCTTTCCATTCACTTCCTTCCTGTCAAACAAGCTGTTTGGTTCATTTTGAAAGGAAGAAATGCCAATATTTTCCGCTCTTTACCATCCAATATTTTAACAGCCATTTTTAAAAGTATGTCCGCTTGGGAAGAATTGCAATCACGATTCATCCTCAGTTCAGTCACAACCATCTCCCACCACTCCTCAGCTTCCATCAACTTCGTCATATGGTGCAGCTACTAGCTCTCTTGCAGGAACAAGCTCAAACTGTAACACCCCAAGATTATGGAAAGTGATATATGGTATTTAGTTTGTCTCGCATTGGAAAATTATGTCTCATATGGTCAAATGGGGTTAAAAAATCCGCCAAACTCAAGATATCCCATCCCCCTCCCCCTTTTACCTCTCTTGTATCTTATCGCCAGGTAAGTTAAATGACACTCTGATTAGAAGGATCACCTGACTTTTGTATGCTTGCGTGCTTGTTCTTACTCTTGTCTTGATCACCAACTTCCATCAGTAGTATATTTCTCTTTACGATGAACAAGTCTCCCCGTTCGTAACTTCAGCGCGGTCAATCATAGCATTGCAAGGAGTTTCTTCATGCATCTCACCAACCAATAGCTCATCTTATATCACCAATTCATGAACAAAGTAAGTCAAACAACCAATCTAGTAAAAAAAGTAGAGAGCAAATGCCAAAATGGTACAAAAAAAAAAAGTCCTTCCGGTGACAAATTGCTACAAAAGAAAAAGAAAAAAAACTAGATACCAGATTAGCCAAAATTGTTGGTTTTTACCGGAACTTGTCCCGACATTAGTATTTGTTATCATTTATTATTTTTCTTTTTTTGTTATAATGTCCATTATTATTATCATTTAATCCCCCTTTTTAACCTTTATAAAAATATAATTAAATAAAAAAATTAGAAAGGTATTAATTAGTTCTTAAATATTATTCTTGTTAGCTTGACATAAACAGTGTATAGTCTTCCTCGCTCAAGTGTTTATCATTTTGAAATTAAAATCTTTCTCACATAACCTAGAAACGCTAAACAATTCACTAGGTCGATTGAAATTAGTAATATTTTATACTACATATATACTACGAGAGCTTGCAAATAAGAACCCAGGAAAATCTTTTCTTCCATAGTATTGGGACTTATTAGCACTAGCCAATTAAGAATTTTTGGATGTACTTGCAATGCTAGCTTAAGTTTTCGACTTCCATTTTAGCAAGCTAAAACTTTAGCATCGCCATTGGGTAGAAATAAACGATATAAATTTGAATTAGTGGATTTAACTGATAATTGTTGTTCCTTTTTTTTTTTTTCAATCTAATAAGAAATTTATACACAAACTAACGTATACCACTTTCAAATTTTTTTTTTTTTAATTTTTTTTTGCATTTATAAAGCTGTTAAATGATAGTATTAATTAAGGGCCTGTTTGGTATCGTTTTCTGTTTTCAGTTTTCTGTTTTTTTGAAAACCAAAGTCCCGTTTTTGAAAACCAGAAAAAGTGGTTTTCAGTTTTCAGTTGTCAGTTTTCATTTTCTGTATGACTATTATAGAAACATACAGTTTAAATTAATTTTTGCAACTTATTTAACTAAATTTTTTACTCCAAAAAACCAAAAACTGAAAACGGCAGTGATACCGAACGGGCCCTAAGATATCAGAATTGGAGAGACATGTTACCGGAGAAACAAGATTATTTTTATTGTTTTGTTGTCAACTTTACTTTTTATTTTTTTATTTTTTTAACCAATTTGGCATTTAGTCTCAACTTTTTTTACCAATCTAATAGTTTGGCCAAATAAAGTAAGTGAGTACTAACAAAAAGTCAGTAATTCTAAGGTGAGACTGTCTCATCGCATGAGACCAAGTAATAGGTTACTTTTGACAAATTAGCATGTTACTTTTGAAATAGGTTAGCTTTGAGAAGTAATAGTTAGTTTTGAAATGGTAGAAGAGATAATATGATAAATGATGTGAAGATTAGCAATAAGTAGGGGAGAGAAGATATCCTAAAATAAATGAAAATTATGTGTTTAAAGGGAGATAGTGGGATCCTTAGCTTGGATGTTTTAAAACTTATCCCATGTGACCGTGAGCCGTTATTTTTTTTTCCCCTGTGTATGTTTCCCCGTATTTAAACCAATACATTTTAGGAACATTAGTAACATACCTTTTATCGTTAATTTGTCCTTTGATTGTTTTTACTCTAGATATAGCAACAATCCATGCATTTTTCAAACGTTAATTTTGCAAAGTTTATATCGAGGGCATTCAACCTCACAAACTAGGCACATGTACACAACATCAATGATGTCACATATAGAGTATATGTATCACCTGTATAATTATATTATGGTCCACAAATAAAATGACGATCAGCTCTCATACTAGTAGAGTTAGAATGGACCGTACATGGGAAAATTTTTTCATTTCAAAAGCTGTGATCCTCCCACAACTATATTGTGAGGATGACTACTACTCCCGTGATAGTCTACCCTAGTCTAAGGACTGCGGTCTAAACACTTAATTATGATAAGACGATAATTAATACAGGAATTAACTCCAACTATGTCTTTTGACTCTTTATCCCCGTTTCCTGGCCTTTTTGCAGTAGTAGTAGTAGTACGTAACTCCCATAGGAAGTCAAATGCCAGTGCAAAGAATCCAAACTGATACTACTACTAGACTACTAGTACTGGATTTGATACTAGTAGTACTAGTATCCACAATGATCTTACTTTGACGTCTTAAACAAGCGTAAATTAAACTGGAACCAAAAAACAAATTACTAGACTCAAATAATTTACTGCAGTAGTAGTAGTCCTCCAAAAAGAGGAGAGAGAAAGTAGTAGCAATTACTCGGAAATATCACTAAGCTTGATGATCAACAGCCATGCAACAAATGTCATCCCTAACCCAGAACTTTTGTGCCATGCAACAAATGGCACTCCTCTTTCTTTACTCCATTTTTATGCCCTCAAACATTTTCCCTTTTTTTTTTTCCTTTGCAAAATTATTATAGGACGACATTGCTATTTTTAGCACTAAATCATACATTACTTACTTGTAAGCTCCACATTTTTCAGTGTGCCACTCACTCACTCGTTCACTCACTCTCTCTTTCTCTCTCTTCCCTTTCCTTCTCTCTCTCTCTAGAAATTTATTAAAATAAAATAAAAAAGAAAAGAAAAAAGAAAATGATGATGGTGGCCGTGAAGAGGGAGAAAGGGCAGGAAAACGAGGCGGGCAGCAGGGGGGCAGTTGGAGGAATGGGAATGGGAAACACGGGCAGCAGAAATAATAATAACAACTCGAGGATGATGAGTCGGAGTGAGTCAACTCGGGCGAGTAGAGCTGTGTTACTGGGTTGTAACTCGTCCGCTACTTTTGGGGAGCATAAAATTCAGAGGAAGAAAAGGATGGCTCGCCAAAGAAGGGCTTCTACTGTTAATCTCTTGCCCTTCCCTCCTTCCTCCCCTTCGCACGTGCCCAACTCCTCTCTTTCTCTTCCCGCACGTGTAAGCCCCTCTCTTATTTTCTCTATAATCTGATCTAATTTTTGTTTAATCTTTTTTGCTAATTTTTGAGTGATTATTTATTAATTTTAATTAATTTTGATTTAATTGTTGTGTGTTTTGAGTTTGATCATGTGGGATTGGCTGCTGTGGATCTCTGCTGTACACACACAGCCGCAAAAACTTTTTCTAGCCGTTGGGAATGTTTTTTTCAAAGATAAAAGGAAATTAGAAAGTTGGTTTGTAACTTTGTATTCCATATTTGGAATTCAAAGATTTGGGGTTCTTGGATTTTGAAACTTCCCTTTTACTCTCTTTTCTTGGATTGTTTGGTAGAGGAGTAACAGTTTTTACCTTGGAAATTATAAAATGTCTTAATTAACTTGTGAATTTTTAGATCTTCAGTTTGAAGTTAATACAGATTCAAATTGCTATACTTCCGACAAGATTAATAGTAAGAATGTCTCAACATCACCACAAATTTATCCAAATCACCTCCTTTGCAACTAAAAACAAATTAAATTAAAATTTGCCTAGAGATTCTCCTATTTCTTAACTACATGAAGAAATGAGTTAAAAATTCTAACGTTTGATTTTTTTTTAGTTTGAAGATCTTGATCGACATGTCTCTCTACTTATTCTTAAATGTTCCTAGTAATTTCTTTGTTAGTGATTCAGTCCCCATCCGATTCGGTTACGTATATTTGGTCGAGTTGGTTATCGACAGATTATAATCGATCTACAATAGATGGGTAGCAATAAGGGCCCGTTCGGTATCACTGCCGTTTTCAGTTTTTGGTTTTTTTTTGCGTAAAAAGTTTAGTTAAATAATTTAAAAATTAAATTTAAATTGTTTGGTTCTACGATAATCATATAAAAAATGAAAACTGACAACTAAACGGAAAACCACCTTTTCTGGTTTTAAAAAACGGGACTTTGATTTTCAAAAAAACTGAAAACTTCAAACAGAAAACGATACCAAACAAGCCTTTACTTTGAAATTTAAGTAGTTTTAGCTAATCAAACCAGATGATGATCTAGATTTTTATCTAATCAATCTCTTAATTGGATCTGTTTTTCAATGAAAGGTTAAATCAAATTACTAGTCTTTGTGTAACGTATTTTGGTATGTATAATCAAATACTAGTCATTAACTCATCACGTTATCCCATAAATTTAGTTTGGTAGATACCTTTTTTTTTTTTCTCTCTTTTAATTTAAAAATTAAAATCTGATGTCGTCATATTAAAATCAGAAAGGAGAGTAAGCAAAGTGACGTTGACCCTGAAACGGTGAGGTGCGTTTGGTAGTGCGTAATTTGCTTAGCTCATGCTTGATGCTGAAGCATTGACTCTTAGTCTAATTAACTGTCAACAAGACTACACGACTACAACCTTCTTTTTTCCTTTTATTCTTTTCTTCCTGCTCATTTTTTTTTTTTTTCTTTCTGCTCATTTCAAAAAAATGTATATTATGTAGAACATGAATGAAATAAGGTAATGAGATGTGAGTTTTGCTATTGCATAAATCTCACTTTAAAAATGTAGCGCTATTTCGAGTTTTTTTGTTGGAGAGGAAATAATACATGTTAATGCTTATTTACTCGGAAGGAAGCTTAATAATTTAAGTAAAATTGATGGCCATACGGAGGCAAATTAATTATTACATGGTTCATGGACCCGAGTGAGTAAGGTGTTCTAGTCTTGGGGTGAGGACTATATATTCTTAACAAATATTTTCTTTTCAAAGTTGTACGCTTGTACCCTGAACCTATGTCGCGAGAAAGATCATCATCCTCACCATGGTCCAAGGACCAAGATATATAAGCACCCCACTATGCATAAAAGTTTCTTAACTTAACTAAATTTAAGAGACCTCAAAAAAAAAAAAAAAAAAAAAAAAAAACTAAATTTAAGAAAGTAAAGGTAAATTATTTTAGCGCTTGTAAATCTAGCTTAAAAAATGAAGGTGCATAATTTCTTTATATAAGGTTATGTTGTCAATAACAGAAACATAATATAACTAAACTAGCTAGCTCTCTATAGTAAGAGAAACCGTCTAATCACCATGGCAAATAAAGTGTAATTTTTCATTAAGCTGCAAAAATAATTTCAATATGTGATATATAAATGAGGATGATATAGAAACTTGAAAACCGAAATCAGTTAAAGAATTAACGAGTTATATAAAGTTTTTAACGTCAACCTGTTAAACAATGACTTGTGTCAAAGAAAATAACTCGATTGAGGATGGCCCACAATTGTATATTGAAATAGGGAATAGTGTTGGTTTAGTTTGATATGAATGGCCCTTGGAGCATGTCATGATCGAGCTCCCTTAAATGGCAATAGGATTTATATTCGTTACACTAAACGACATACATTTATAACGAAACATAGACAATCGATGATTTCAAAAATGGAGATATTGAAACGTAAGCATCAATATGTCAAATTCTTTGGTGATGTGGTTTACCAATGATGTTTGTCTTTAC
The DNA here is from genome assembly GCA_963680865.1 of Spergularia marina. NCBI lineage: Eukaryota > Viridiplantae > Streptophyta > Magnoliopsida > Caryophyllales > Caryophyllaceae > Spergularia > Spergularia marina. The sequence goes on along the minus strand of OY804545.1, from coordinate 29,924,703 downwards.
GTACATTGATGTTTAAAGACCAATAGGTGTCGGTATGTAGTACGATGGTTTGGAAGTTTGACACAAGTCATCATACAATTTCCCTTCCCGTTTTTTATTTTTTAATACTTTCTGCTAACAGAACATACATATCAGTCCTTGTTCCAGCGACTAAGGTATCACTTAACTGTTGATTGGATCTGATAATCTAAAAAGCAATTCATGTTCTATACATGGAAGATGATGGGGCTAGTGATATATCTATTTAGTAACCCTTAATGCATGTAATGTTAATATCACATGTATGTAGAAACTTCTCAAGTTCTCATGAAAATAGGGTGCTAAGAAAGCTGCCCTCAAACTTTTGGTAAGCATATCGATTTAGGAGAGTCAAATTTTGGAGCATAATGTGTAAATATCATGGCGAAAGAAGTCTTAGGTGAAGACTGTTCCAACATTTGAGTTTTCACAATACGCATGTATGAGATGTATGTGTTTGTGTAACATGGCGAAAGAAGTCTCAAGTAAAATCTAGTGTTCTTCCTCTCTTTGAAATCTTGGTTGAATAGGAGGGGGAAATCAATAGGTGTTTTTCTCGCTAATGGTTCTTTTAGGCAATGTCGCAACTAATTAGTAATACACACAGCATACTATATATACCATGGGGATGCTTAATAGTTAGCATTGGTATGCTCTTCATTCTATACATACTTTACCTATCATCCTCAAGATAACTAGAAACTGATTTATCATAACTTTCAGGTCATTGATCCCAGGAGGTTGCGATTTCTGTTCCAAAAACAGCTCCAAAACAGTGATGTCAGCTCCCTAAGGAGGATGGTTCTTCCTAAGGTAATTGAATCTCGAAAAACATTCAGCGACTGAATGAACATTCTGATGGCCGGCCTGGCTATTCTGTTTCTTGACTATTTAATGGAGTTCTGATCACTAGTTATCTTGAGTAGTGCAACATAATAAACATTTAAGATAAATGAAATCATCTACACTTCCTTGTGAAACTTACTGAAAAAGGGATCTCACCTTAAGGATGTCTTAAATGCAGAAAGCAGCTGAAACACACATGCCTCCTCTCGAGACCAAGGAGGGTATCTTTATAAGCATGGATGACATGGATGGAATGCATGTGTGGAGCTTTAAGTACAGGTAGTCATACATCTTGCTGCTCATGTGATTTTTACATAATACGGTATACACAATATGGCTTCACTATTTCTAGCTCGTAACTAGATTGTGTGCAGCATATGTGAAAAATACTCCGTATTGTTCAACTTTGATTGAGATTTAGAATGCGCGATCTTTTTATCACATTACCAAAATTTGATTCTTAATTACAGTTTCGGTTTGATTTACTTTCTTGATCAGGTTTTGGCCTAACAACAACAGCAGGATGTATGTTCTTGAAAACACTGGTAAGCACATGATCCAGATTTATATGAACATGTATCCCAGTATTTATATGTCACATTGCTACATAATAGTCTGATTTGTTATATATTTTGGACCAGGGGACTTTGTTAATGCACATGGCTTGGAAATGGGGGACTACATAATGGTCTATCAAGATTTTATAAACCTCAACTATGTAACTACATATATCATGAACTCCTCCCCTCTACACTACATACAGCACGTGCGGTATCCTTAGTAACCGCAACTAATGACATTTCTCGTAATCGTGCAGGTCATTCAGGCCAAGAAATCTACAGAACAAGAGATATACACTGACTATGCCACAAATGCAGTCAATGACTACATTCAGATGCAAGATCTCGAAATCAACAGATACAATCAGTTGAGCTGGAACGATCCAGGCACTGTAGAGGAGAACATCACTAACACGTGCATGTCATTCGTGTATGAAACCACCAGCTTTTCCAGCGACTCACCCTTCGATTTCTTTGGCGGTTCAGCTCCCAACTACTGCTCCAGGGTCGGACATGGGATCGAGAACTTTGGCTCAGTTGACAATTTATCCCTTGATGACTTCTATTAAGTCGATGGCGATGAGCTGTCATTAAATCAAGACTTCAAATGGGGGTGCTAATGCTCTTTTTACGTTCCATAAAAGGAATGTTGCTCATGTTTTGTTTCTTTTGCCTGGTAAAGCAGACTTGCTTCTGCAGCGTAAGCTTATTTTCATGGTGTTATTTTGTTGAAAATGTATGTAGAAATAACGGGTGTAATAGGAAAAGGGGAAAGGTGGAGTTATCCAAAGTTAAACTTGAAGTGTTGGTTGTCATGAATTTTTCATGTCAAATCAATTGGATAAATTTTACTGTGACTGTAAAACCTGATATGGCTATTTACTGCTCTTATATTCGTTTATATTTACTTCCAAACTCGATATTAAGTCCGGTTTTGCTGGCGTGTTTGAGAATACACAATAAACTGTTGGACCTATTTCTTGAAAATAGTTTAAGTGCAAGGGTTACATGTATGCAAAAAGAACCGCAACAACGATTTTTGTGACTTGGAATACAATTTTCTAGGCGTGTTTCACTTTCGTAAAAGTAGTATTTCAGCCCTTATTAGAGCAGCGAGTATCACCAAATCCCCTTTTGAGATACAAAGAAGACTCAACAATTACTATACTTGCTCTTAGTATAATAATCAATAGAAACAAATTGTGATTTTTCTTTTTGGTGTTTTGCTATAGAAAAAAGTTTGCAAGACTTTGTTTATAGAATGTGTTTGCTATATGAAAAATCTCATTTTCCATCTTGTTTTTCATGTCATCCATGATAAGAGAAACTCCTATTTATAGAGAAAGATCGACCTCATTAGTGAGAAACATGTCCCTTGAAAACAACACATGTCTCACTTGGAGAAGAACACACGTTTTACTCGGAGAAAAACACATATCATACTCGGAGAAGAACACAAGTCATATTTAATTTGGAATGTCAAACCTCCAAAGAAAACGCATGTCCCTTGGCTCATATGTAGAAAATAACTTCCAAATAACTACCAAAGGTGACTTCCAAATAACCACCAAGTGTAACTTCCAAATAACCACCAAGTGATATCAATACAAATGACTATATTCATTGTATTATTTCTCTTACTTGTTCTCTTTTATATATGTCCATTAAAGATATAAATTAAACAGGTTTGCATTCAACATATCCTTTGTGTCTAAAGATATAAATTAAAACATAATTCTAACCATGATTGATTTAGCCAACACATGGTAATATGTTTGGTGCATTTATCGACAATATTACATTCATGGTCAAATGATTAACCAATCATGAAAAGCGACAACATTGTCTTATAAAACCTTACACAAACACAATAAAATTATTCTATTTCAGTAGAAATCATGAGGAACTTATTTTCAATCAGTTACCTCCCCCACAAGTAACGTCCAATTATTAATTTATCGAGCAAATTATAACATCTTGTTATTCTCTTGCTTGATAACGCAAAAATACTATTTATTTGCACAGTTATCATAATTGCATGTCCAAATACCCACATTGACAAGATTTACAACTCGTGGAATATTTATAGATACTAGATAAAACAATAGACATACCCTCTTTATAATTCACCATATAAAGAATTTCATTCAGTATTTAACAAAGCCATTTTGATTTAATATGAGTCATCTAAGAATAGATTATACGCGCATTTCATATGAACTTTACTTGGTTTTGAAACTAAATACTTAAACCTAGCTATATGTCTACCAAAACACCATATTAATTAATGGTCATCAAACACATAACTTATTACATGACATTAACATTTTATCATGCATTACACCAAATTCTTGAGAGATTCTATTATTAATCAAAAACAATTTGGTACAACCAAAATAAAATTGAAATATTTACATACCTTTAATATGTATGTAACTTATACATATATCACGTACCAAAACTCATAATTCACTTCCTTTTCCCACTAGCGTTAATGTCTTTAACATGACGTTGAAAGTTGTGAAACTGATACTTTAAAATTCTCTCCATTTGTTCTTTTAACCCATTTCCCCCGTCAAAACAATTCCACCATGATCGTTGCCAAATTGAAGAAAATACAACTTTTAGACTATTGGACCTATTTCTTGAAATTAGTTTCAGTGCAAGGGTTACATGCAAAAAGAATCGCAACAAAGATTTTTGTGACTTGGGGATACAATGTCCTAGGCGTGTTTCAATTTCCTAAAAGTAGTATTTCGACGCTTACTAGAGCAGCGGGTATCACGAAATCCACTTTTGAGATACAAAGAAGATTCAACAATTACTATAATTGCTCTTAATATTATAATCAATAGAAACAAATTGTGGTTTTCTTTTTGGTGTTTTTGGTGTTTTCCTATAGACAAAAGTTTGCAAGACTTTGGTTATAAAATGTGTTTGCTATATGAAAATTTTCATTTTCCATCTTGTTTTTCACGTCATCCATGATAGGAGAAACTTCTATTTAGAGAGAAAGATCCACCCCATTAGTGAGGTACATGTCACTTGAAAACAACAAATGTCTCACTTGGAGAAGAACACATGTCTTATTCGGAGAAGAACACATGTCATACTTGGAGAAGCACACAAGTCATATTTGGAATGTCATGCCTCTAAAGAAGACACATGTCCCTTGGCTCATATGTAGAAAATAACTTCCAAATAGCTAACAAGGTTAACTTCCAAATAACCACCAAGTGTAGCTTCCAAATAATTAACCACCAAGTGATATCAATACAAATGACTATATTCATTGTATTATTGCTCATATTTGTTCTCATTGTGTCAACATACATCACACCCTAATGTTGACTACCATAAAACCATGGATCTACCTGTCTCATTAGTCTAAACATCCAACGCATTGAAGTAAAGAACTAAGTACAAAGAGATTAGGAGAACGATGTTTGAAGCAATAACAGTTTTTGAAGCCGTTTCCTTGGCTTTACGATGGAGTACTCACTCGGGGTTCAGGCTATATTGGTTTTGTCATACTCGTATAATTTGGTCCTTATGGTTCGTGGTACGTCTGCGGTAAAGATGTCCCGTGCAAATGGCATTTGGATCTCGTTCGGGAGTTGGGTAGACAGCTCACCCATTATATGGTTTTGAAAGTAGATAGGACGGAGGTGACAGCAACTCACCGATCAGCAATAACGGCTAGGAGGTATCTTTTGTTGTAATAATTGTTTTATACTCTTTTGTCGTTTTACTGTTTATTTAGACGTTGTCAAAAAAAAAAAAGATGAATGACATAGGTAAATAGAAACTACATTTTGTCCGTTTGAACTCATAGGTCGATTTTTTTCCTTTCATTTAAGTAAATATTAACTAATTACCTAACAACTAGACGACACAACATCATTTAACAGAAAAATCTAACGGAAGTTACTATTGGGTACCATGTGCACAAAATGGTAACCTGAAGGATATCACGTGCACATATTATGAATATTTTTAAAGGAAAATAACTTTTTTTATGAAAAAAAAACAAGTTTTTTGGATTTTTTTTTTTTGTTCATGAAAACAGTTTTTGGATTTGTTTAAAAAGTCTAAATTTTTTTGATTTTATTAAAATTGAAAATCATCACTAATTGTTAATTAGGAACTTTAATTAACTAATTTACCTAATAACTAACTAACACATCATCATTTAACAAAAAAAAATCTAACAGAAGTTATTATTTGGGTACCCTTTGCACAAAGTGATAACCTTAGAATGAGTATTTGTTATATGTGTCTATCCCACGGAGAGGCCTAGCAATTCAAATGAGGAGGGAAAATACCGTCGACCTACTCCGAGGGTCTTCACGAGGCTAAAACACCTCTGTTTTATCAACATTAAGATGAAGACCCAAACGGTAGCCCGCCAGCTGAATGAACTCCAAGACCTGACCAACAACCAAGGTATCGTCGACAATAGTACCATTATCCAAATACCAAGCCAGTAATGACAAATCGAATAAATCTCGGATCTGACAAACCAAGGGATGCAACACGAGGGCAAAGAGCAAAGGCCCAAGAGGATCGCCGTGCTGCACCCCCTGACAAGACCAGAGAGTATGCTCCCCATAATATAAACGAGCGGGACTAGAATAACAAAACTCAACCCTACGCGAAAGAGTAGGGCAACGAACCCGGATCTCCCAAAGCATAGGAGTCCGATCCACCAAGTTGAATTGAAGGCATTCCTAAGGTCTACCAACAACATAGACAGACCGACCTCATCCCCCCTCGCCTCAAGCAGACGATTAACCGCATGCAAAATCGCTTCCCTTCCTGCAGGCATACCCACTCCGAATTGGAGATCAGCAAAGTAAGCACTCAAGGAAGGGCCTACCAAACTGGCACCAACCTTAGAGACCAGACGTCTCCACACAGTACCCACTGTAATAGGGCTAATCCCACCCCCGGGCTTGACCAGCGGAGTAAGAGGAGCACTAGCAATATAATGGCCTAATACAGCAGGGCACCGACCAGTTAGGAAAATGTTAACCACCTGCGTGATCGACGCCAAGAGTTCATCCGATACAGGCACCGCAACACCACTCAAACAATCAAGAAGGTGTTGTGCACGCAATCCGTCACGACCACATGACAAATAAAGCGACATCAAAACTAGAAGGAGGGACCGACACAGCAGTAGCAGCCCCAAGTCCACGAGGTGAGAAAACAGGTACCGTCGGTCTGGCTAAATCATAAAGTACAAAATGAACAACACCATCACCCGCATCAAGACGACCAACAATAAAACTATCCTTATGACGACACTTAGCCCGAACAGTGTGGCTCCTGAAACAAACACAACAAAGCCAACGACCCATCCGATCAAAGTTGACTTTACCTTGTCATAAACAATTGAACTAGTCGAAAGAGGCAGTTTAGTATCGTCCAAAGCATCCCGGCCAAAGTGACGGTCACGCAAGTGCGCAACTAATGAATCCTCGTAAGCCCTACACTACCCCTATCTTGGCAATCGCTAAGGCCAACAAAGGGGCAATGAAATCGTACGGTAGGGATAGCCATACAAAACAAAGGAACCAACCCAAAATAAGAAAGGGCAGCAAATAAATAAACAAAACTAAACAAAGAGACAAATCCACCAAAACAACAAATAAAAAGGAGGGACATGTACCCTCAAACGAGAGGCACCTAAAAACCAACTCAAAACAACGGCGGCACCCATAATGCCTGCCGCCCGACACCACAAACCCCCAGCGCTAGCGAATGCCCCAGCTGGCAGCGACCAGCACACCAGCTATGGCTGCGATAAAAAAAAGCTACGGGAAGGGTCGAGATACAGAGGAAGCGGTCTGTGATCGGGAAATGCAACGGTAGGGTGATCGACGATCTGATAAATAGGGTATGAAGTTTTGAAATTGGCGGCTTGTGAAAGTTGATCGGGAGCGACGACGGGATGCATAAGTGGATCGGGGAAGTCGGTATTGCGATTGCTTGGTTGTGTAGCCGTTCCCTATTGATCGGCCGGCGACGACCGGTGGTGGGGATATGTGTAACACCCCGGGTCATCGCCTGAGCAAAGAGTAGTCACGTATGACAGCTTACTAAGATATGGGCTGACCTCACAGACCAACACGGGTCCTTCCGGCACACTTTAACCTCACTCGTGCGCACCCTGGGAAACTTACCAGGAAGTCACCCATCCTGAAATTACTCTCCAGTAAGCACGCATAACTGTGGAGTTCTAATCAGGTGGGATTCCTAAAAGGAAAGTCGACTTTGTTGGTATGAATAGCACTATATATCCTTTAAAGCAACTCATATGAGCCCTTAATCTCTTATAACCTTCCTCTGAAATCTGGGGTATTACACTGAACCTCATATGAGCCCTTAATCTCTTATAACCTTCCTCTGAAATTTGGGGTATTACACTGCACCTCATATGAACTCTTAATCTCTTAAGACCTTCCTCTGTAATCTGGGGTATTACATTCACCCCCTTTAAGACAGCAACATCCTCGTTGCACCTGGGAGCTAACCATAGTCAAACTCCAGGATCTTTCCCCCGCTAGGCTGCTGACATGGGCACTCCTGACAACAAGATCAACACGCGGTTGCAGGGTTGCTCTGATACCATTTGTAACACCCCGGCTCATCACCTGAGCTGAGAGTAGTCGCGTATGGTAGCTTGCCAGCTGGCTGTGGGCTAACCTCACAGACCAACACGGCTCCTTTCGCCACACTTTGACCTCACTCGTGCGCACCCTGGGAAACTTTCCAGGAGGCCACCCATCTTGAAACTACTCTCTAGTAAGCACGCTTAACTGTGGAGTTCTAATCAGGTGAGATTCTTTAAAGGAAAGTCGACTTTGTTGGTATGAGTAGAACTATCCTTTTAAACAAACTCATATGAGCCCTGAATCTCTTATAACCTTCCTCTAAAACCTAGGGTATTACACTACACCTCATATGAGCCGTTAATCTCTTAAGACCTTCCTCTGAAATCTGGGGTATTACAATATGGGTTTTTGGGTGATCGGGAAATATGGGTTTAAGTTATTATTTGGAAAAAACATTAGATCATTTCTTCAATTTTGACCGCAATTTCAGCATATATATAGTAAGCACATATTTCATTAATATCAAATTACAGAATAATCATTTTTTATGTGGAACAAAGAATTAGAGATTATGTTACGTTTATGTTGGAGGTAGTTGTACATGATTGTTATGCAAAGCGGTGGGTGTAATCCAAACTAATACATACGTGCATTAAACAAAGAATATGGGCTTGTAGTTAAGACGCTGACAATGAGCTCTGCGGGTGATAACAACAAAAATGTTTCACGGGTGAGTCAGTTAGGACCATTATATGTTAGAAATTTTTAAAATAATGCGGACTATACTGTATGACTGCACGTACAAAACCAATAAAGTAAGCAAATGCTAAATTGCTAATAATTGAAAGAAAAAAAAACATAATGTTAACTTCATACTTCGTCCGTAACGCTTCAAACACCCGTGGGTATATGTAGTGGAATAAGAAACTATATGAATATTATTGTCTATTATGTGCACAATATAGCAAATTCATCTAGTTCGATCAATTGACGCGTTTTGTTCTTATTGTATATGGAGTATATAATAATTCGTAAAAATGAACCTTTTATTTATTTATTTGAGAGTTCGTAAAATTGAACCTAAAACTAACAAGCATATATAGTTTAAGTGGTGTTGGTTACATTGAAATCGTGAATCGGCGTAATTCAATTAAATCTGATACTCATTAATTTACTGAATCAGACACAAGATCTCTAAAATGATAGTAAATTAAATATGATAAATTTACAATGAAATAGGGCGTCCCGTGCAATTTTGCACGGGTCAACGACTAGTAGTTACCCTATACTATTTTGTAAAAAGATGCTAACTATTTCAGTTTTCATTTAATTTTCATTTGATGACTCATTATTCTTCCCCATTTAATACAAGAGATGCTTGAAGACCAAGTGAGTTTTTATTTATTTATTGTCCAACTAAGAGATACTAGTCGTTGACCCGTGCAAAACTGCACGGGATGTTTTATTTGGATACATTTTCACATTGTTTACTCACATTGCTTTAATGGAGTCTAAGTATAATTTAAAAAAAAAAAAATGAACCTTAATTAAGTTAGAATATCATAAACATTATGAGACACTCATAAAGATTAGCGAGCCACTTTAGTTTGTTCCATTATCTTAATTAAGCCAATTTATAGTGTGTTTGGCTCCGTTAAAATGGAAGTTGTTGATGTTGTTAAAAATTACCAGACTGTTTAATGATAATTTGTCACTTATTCTTTAGTCAAAATTAGGAAGGGCAAGTAATGTGTAATCTAATATATATATATATATATATATACATATATATAAAAGCTAATAATTTAGAGCGCATTGAGGGCGTCGGGAGGTCAAGAAATGCACAGAGAGAGTCCAAGATATATGTTAAACTCTCACATAAAATATTAATGTAATCTTCATTAAACATTAAGAAATGCACCCGAAGAGAGTTCAATATTTGTAAAACTCTTACGTAATAAAATTATCAATATGAAACATAATATAAACTGTTATAACTTGGGCTACGTATATCAGAAAATTACGATATATGTATCATTGAGTTCGTATCGAAATGTATTTCAATATAAGATCCATTTACACATAGTTTTGAAATGTTAAGTATGCTGTTGGTAGAGATATGTCGATAAGTTTAAGACTTTTGTGAAAAATAACTTAAACAATAACAAAAAAACGAATCCGTAAGTGATTTAGTGAGATTAAAAGACATCTTAACTAACCAACATTTAATCAATTTTTTTTTTTTTTTGAGATTAAGCAATTTATAAAAAAAAGAATAGTCGACTAATTTTATCATGATTTATTTATTTATTTTCAAATTAACTAATTAAAATATAAGAATAGTCGACTATGGTGAAGTGTCACGTGCAACGCACGGGCTTTTCACCTAGTATTATATATATATAGACATTAAAAAGTGCTATTGTTGTCTTGATGAATGCACCATTGTGAGTTACGCCTCACTAAAAGTTGTTAGGAGTATAGAAATTGGTATAAGAAAAAATATTATTGATGTAAAGCGGGTCAACAAAGTCATAACATGACGGGAACTCGAAATCAAAAGTAAACTGGTAAACTAAAACTTATGATAGAATTATATAATAACAATTACAACTAATCAATATCGTGAAAAACTTGATGGCCTGAACTCTCGACATCAACTTCTCTGGGAGAGATTATGGTCATATCCTTTATATAAGAAATGACACGTTGGTGATATGTTATGCGCCCCTGGAGGAAAACGACCCTTCTCATGAGTCTTCGTTCTAACCTTATAGTTGTGAAAAGCTAACTGATCTCGTCGGTCGTCGTCTGTCCATCTTTTAGGTACGATAACCTCTATTGCAGGTAATGGGGAAGTGGAATTTGATCTATTCACCCCGAAGATATCATGAGGTTGAGCAATTGGTGGTGTTTGAAGATCATTTTTTCTGTGGAGATGAGGTTCAATCTTGATTTGGTTATCACTTGTGTTGGACGAAATATTGGTTTTCCAACTATATGTTTTGAAATTATGTGATATTGACGTAGATTTTTGAAGATTTGACACCTATATATAGGGTTGCAGCGTGTATGTAGTACAAATAGCCCTAGGGTTTTAATATATATTGTGTATGATTTGCCCATGAATTTTGAAAATATATAAATCTTTTGCCTTGGTGGTTTTCGGAAATATATATCATATCTTTATATATAATATTGTTAATAAAAGTAACAACAAAATCAATTGTCTCAGTGGTTGAAGTGTTACAATTGTAACTCAGAGGTTACATGTTCAAGCCTTCATAACTTCATTTTTTATGAAACTAAAGTGATTGCTATAATGACATGGCGATGACATCATCGCGGATGTAGATGGCCTGGGAATTGCTCAAAAGTTTTTATGTATTATATTATATAATAATAATAATGATTTCTTTATATGTACGCCTTATATAGTTATATGTCTAAAAAGAAAATTTTAATTAATATTAATTTTTTTATATAATTTTTTATTATTATAATATTTTTTTTACTAAATATTTTTGACCCAACGGGTTGACCCGCTCGGGTCGGGTCTTGACCTTGACATTTCAAGTCATTTCGGGTTTCGGGTGCTTTTTGGGTTTGGGTTGAAAAAGTTCGGGTTTTTAGGGTTATTTTTGAGTTCGGTCTCGGACGGTTTTTCGGGTCGGGTCAGTTTCTTACAGGTCTACCCACATGGGTGATATCCTCAGTGGAATCAACCCTATCATTTCCCCACTGGAATGATATCTTGTAATAGCCCGATCCACCGTCAGTCGCAGCACATCCCAATAAGATGGGTAGTCACCCCTTAGGCCCATAAATCCTCCCGTAGAATCTAAAAGGTGAAGGTCTTGTTGTTAGTATGATGGTATGAATCTATTATACACTGATCATATGAGGCTTAGTTTCCCAATGTGTGACAAACCAACTCCATAAACCAGTTTGCATAATCCGTAGTGTTACATATCTACCATGTGGATCCATCCATCTACCCTCGCGGAGATTAGCCATTACCCCCCAATGGAAAAAGTCATTGTCGTGAGGCTGCTTGTCAGAACTACATTGGGTTTTGATCCTCGAGTAGATTCCAATCCCACAATGAAAGGTACGTATGGAAATTGTGGTGCTCAAACCCCCCCTAGTCCTTACAAAAAGACTCAGGAACTTTTGTAAATTCTTTTTCTAAACTCGTTGCATGTGAATGACAATGTACATCTATGTGCTTTTCTATTTCTACTTATTTATATGGATCTTTACTTAACTAATATATCGAGACTCTTTAGAAGGAAATGATGTATTAGTAAGTGCTCGTCCTTATGACGGAAGGGAAAACGAGTTCCAAATGCTCGCACCCCTTAAACAAGGCCCAGAACCATTTTTCTGATCCGTAGACTACTTTTCCAAAAGGTGAATAAACAATAAATGGAATTTTGTGTAGCACCCCATATTTTTGGAATTTCTAAATTATTAAGGTCGTCGGGAAATATTCATTTTACAGTTGCGAGGTTCCAGTTTTGGAAATTTAGAGTCACTTTCCTTTTTGAAGTCGATTTCCTAATTGGGTAACTAATAGGTAAAATGACCAAAATACCCTTACTAAACCCTCCCTCACCACAATATAAAAACAAAAGCAAAAAGAAAAAAAAAACACACTCACATCACTCCTCACGCACGCGGGCAGCAGGAAAACAAAAAGATGGAAAAGAAGAAAAGAAGAGAGGAGGAGAAGAAGGAGAGCCGCGCGACTCTCCCCGCAAAACCCGCCGCGCGCCGCCACTGCCGGCGGCAGGGCCGATGCTTAACCATCCCTGCCGCTCTCTTTCCTACCCGTCCTCTCTCTTGATTTTATATCAAGAGTGGTAAGCTTTCCTCACCTTTCTCCATAATTATAAATTGGGGATTTTCGAGTTTTGGTGTTCGATTGATGATTAGAACACGATTAGGTTATTTAGCTTGTTGTTTTATAGTTATAATCGTGATTGTGGTGATCGTGGTTTATGGTTTGTGATTTTCGAATTTGGGGGTTTTTGTTAATTAGGGTTCTTGTTATTTGGGATTGATTTTGTGTATGGAATTGCTTGAAATTTGGTGGAGGGGTTTGTTGTGAGTTGGGAATATTGTGGTATTGTTTTGAGAGCAATTGATAATGATTTGAGTGAAGTATATACCTAATGCCCGGTTCTGATTTTTATTGAATTTAGGTGTTATTGTTGTTGCTTTGGTGTTTAATTGATGGGACTGTATAGCTAGTATGGTTAGGAAGGTGTGGTGCGAATTTGGTGTAATTATGAGTACATTTGGATGTTGAAAACATGAGTTGATGTGGCTTTGTTGTTGTTGGTTGGCTGGTTGTATGTTGGGGTCAAGATGGTGATTAATTAGTAATTCAATCTTATTATTTTGTGAATAGGGTGCGTGTTTGAGGAGGTTCCTTTCTAGTTTTCGATCAACTTAGTGTTTCGTTCAAGTAAGGTAAGAACGTTGATCTATCGCTTGCCTAACACATGTTGTTCCTTTGTTGGCCTTTCAATCAATATCCATTGATCTTATATATTGCCGTTTGAATCTCGATTTACTTTATTCGGATTTGAGAGTGCTTGTTGGCTTTTGATTCTTGTGAGCGCTTAAGGCCTTTCGGCCTTCCCTCTTTCCCCTTGGCCACTCGGCTTCTCGGCCGAGTGGTTTTGTTGCTTCATTGATCTCGTATGGTGTATTGATTTTCGTTGATTGTTGAATCCGGCTACGGCCGTTTATAAATTGTGTATCAAATAACATACCATTGAATAATGCACTCAAAACGGATAAAAGAAAAGTATGAGATATGCGTACCACCTAGAGTGTTGTGATGCGGCCCTAACCGATCACTGTGTATACCTCTGATCAAGGTAATGTTTGGGTCGGAGTAGCTACCGACTTCCTAATAGGCTTTCCTCCTAGAGGCTTCGCATCCTACTGGCCTTCTAGAGAGGGGTGTGCACACTTCAAGTCCTTAGGATCTGTTTATTCGTACTCTAGCTCGCGTCGGATCGAGATTGTGGTGGCTGCGGGGTAGGAGCCCACCCGTGAATGAATGACGAGACCGATTGTCTCGTCAGCGATATAGCGACTATCACATTGTCTTAACCTGTTGATACACTGAAATTATTGTTTTATCTAACGCTTGTTATTTGTTAGCTACGCGCCTCAAGGCGCGTATCTTTTGTTTCTCTGCGTGTGTTTCTTACTCAGCCTGTGCTGACGTTCTGTTTTCTGGTTCGTTCCTTACTATGTTCTGGGGCCTATGCCATTCTCCGATGACATAGTTGACAGGTCTTGATGATGTGGATGCTTGCTAGGGGGATTCGCTTGCATGCTGGGGACTTTTCATAAACGTTATTTAGACATGAACTTTATTTGGTTTTGTAATTTATTTTCGGTTTTGAGAACTATAGTTCAACATCCTAAGTCTTCCGCTGTATGTTCATTTGATTGGATTTTGTTAAGCTGTTATTTGAATTTTAAGCCTAGCGGTTGACTTGGTAGTCAACTGCGGCGTAACAATTCTATAATATTTCCTTATTTATTGTTGCGAAAATTTAGGGTTGTTACATTTTGCCTATATGGCGCATGGAGTCATTTTTTGTTTTCGATAGGTTTTCCTTAAAATTCTTTCATTTTGTTTTTGAACTTGTGCTTTTTAAACTTGTTTCGAAACTTTTTCTTGTCAGGGTAAAGACAGGGTGAGTTTCTACCATCAACCCTTAGTTTAGTTCAGTAACCTGCAAACCCAAACTTTTTTGCGAGCCTCACAACGGCTTATTAGGATAGATTCCGCGAGTTGGTTGCTAGTTGCATGTCCCTAACATGGCTAAAAGGGTCAAAATTTGATATTATTCTTCTACCACCGGGCTCAATGATCAAGACTATAGATGTGGTACCCTCTAGTCAATCAAGGTGGGTTAGACAAGATGACCCCGGCCGAGGCTTGGGATTTACTAGAGGAGCTAGTCACCACTTTTCGCGATAGAGAATCGAGGAGCTTGTATAATGAATGAAATACTGAAAAATCAAGTTAGAAGCTCACCCCCAAGGAAACATGAGGAGGTGGATGTCATTAATGGTTTCCAAGGCAACCAAATGAGGTTTGATGGTTTCCAAGATGTGAATAGATCGATTTTATAATAAAGGTAGTCAAATTAGCCGATATGAGGGAAACCGATTTCAAGATGAATGAATTTCAATGCTATTGGAGACCAAAGAAACCAAGGAAATCTAAGCTATGGAGGTCATGGGCGAGGGAACAACATTCAAGGAGGTATGTATCAAGTGAGATCTCCCACTAATGAACAAAATCAAGCGCAAGGCGTCACTTGTTCACCAATGCAATTGGAGAACATGATTGTAACACCCCGCAATTTTGGGACATTTAAATTATTAAGGTTGTCGGGAGATGTTCATTGGAAAATGGAGGAAAACGACTTTAATTAGAAAAACTAAGAAAAGACGTTTAAAAATGAATAAGAAAACATTTTTAGGGTTATTTGGTTTTATTGATTACATTAGTTACAAAAGGAGTCAATTTTAGTCATTATTGACCTTAATCGACTTGGGTTGATTTACACCTATTTGCATAGTTGAGTTTAGTCGGTTTTGGGTAGAGTCGGATAGACTTGGGTACAAATGGGTTGACATGGTTAAATTTAGTAGGCCTGGGTAAATCTGTTTGACTTTGGTTCACTTCGGTTGACTTGAGTTTCTTGTTTGACATTGGTTGGCTGGTTGACATGAGTTATTTATTTGATTTTGGTAGACTTTGGTAGACTTGAGTAGACTTGTTTTATTTTGGTAGACTATGGTTGACTTTTATTGACTGGACTTAGGTTGACATGAGTTATTTATTTGATTTTGGTAGACTTTGGTAGACTTGAGTAGACTTGTTTTATTTTGGTAGACTATGGTTGACTTTTATTGACTGGACTTAGGTTGACTTGACTTTCACTGACTTGACTTGTTTAGGTTGACTTTCATTGACTTGACTTTTGTTGACCCATACTCCATGCTAAGTGATAAAGTCATCAAACAAGTGGATTGATTAATTAGACTCCCTATTAACTCTAATTATTTTTATATATTAGTGAAGGTCCTGTGCGATTGGTTTGCATTTTTATGATCTGATTTGATTTGATTTGAATTGAGCTGATGTGATATGATTTGATTCGAATAAATTTGATTTGATTTGTTTTGCACTAAATTTATTAATAAATTAACTGCATTTAGACGAATTAATAATTAGAGATAGGCTAGATTCATTGATTGTTATTTGGATAATTCTGATTTGATTTGATTTGATTGAATAAAACTGATCTGATTGGATTTGATTTGAATAAATTTGATCTGATTTGAATACATTGTATAATATGCTGAATTCCACATGGCTTAAATAGACTCCTAATTAAGTTTAATTCATTTTTATCATTTTGACATCTCAATGAGGTGGAGTAATTAGACTCCCTATTAAGTCTAATCATTTAGTTAATTAAATCAATTAATTTGGGGAAGAAACTTGTCATTTTAAACCCCAAAAAACAGAAAATTAGTGGAAGTTGAATGGTTTGAATGATCAAATGAAATTTTCAAAGTTATATGGGTTGAAGGTGGGTTTCTGAACATATTGGGATCACTCATGAATTTTTTTATGATCCCTAGAGTTCATTTACTCACAAAACGAATTTAAGGTTGAAAATCGGATTTCTGGACAAAACAAGATCTGTTTTCAAAAAATCATAACTATTACTAGAGACATAAATAAATTTTGAACCTTATTATTATGGAAACATGAGAATCTCCTCTTCAATTTCTGTGAAGGAGACATGCCCTAAAACATTCGTTTTCAATGCTGAAAAGCGAGTTGAAATATATTGGTTGAATCAAGGACCAAGGTTTAGCAGTTTTCTTAGAACAATAACCTTAAAGTTTGCGTCTGGATCCCATAGAGTTTCCAAAGAACTCATGGGATAGAGTTCCAATCCTGATCGTCCATTCCAAATTAAAGGCTCAAAATAATCAACCTCATTCACTTATAAGATGCACCAACCCACACCTAAACAAAACAACAATCACGACATCTCTATCCCATCCTCATCCCAATCTCCATCTTCATCTCCACCGTAACCACGACAACCACCAACCTCATGCTGACCCTGCTCTCTGTCCAACTCGGGTGACCCACCATCGCTACGGCGGCGCATCATTGGCTTCGCCAAAAGACACCCTAAGTAGGGAGGGGTGTTTGAAGGGGTGGGGTTTCGAGAAGGTGGCCGGAAAGAGGGCTTATCGCGGAGCCGGGAAGTGGGGCCCTAAGCCCTATTTTCGGATGTGAGGGGGTGATCAAGTGGTCGAACCACCGCGAAGATTAGGTGGGTGATGGACATGGAGGTGGGTTGTCGGCAGGAAGGGTTGAGGGTGGGTGGACATGGAGGTATGTTGGTGGTCGCCCGGTCCGATGGATTTGCATCTGGAAATTGGGAGTTGGGTTGTATCGTGAGTGATAGTGGAGAGGTGAGAGAAAATAAAAGTGGGGAGTTAGTTTTTTTTTTCTCCTCTTTGTATTAGTAGCCATTGATTTAATTCAATGGTTGAGATCTTCCTAACTCTACAAGGTAGAGTTTTTAGGAAGCTCTACTAGATCCATTTCCATAAATTTTATATCATGAATTTGGAGCTGAAAGTTTTTAGAGTGGTTCATAAGACCTAAAAGAGGCCTCATTTATAAAATCAAGATTTTTAAGCTAAAAATAATTTTTGTATAAGTTTTACATTTTGAACTCAAAAACGCTTAGAAGTAGACAAAAATTCGGATTGAACCTTTGTGCCATTTTGTAGATGGAACAAATTTGTAAAAACTTGCAAAAAGTATATTTCACTCATCAATGAAGGAAAATAGTAAAACATCAAGAAAGCACACAACACTCCACTCCTTAAACTTTCGCAATTCTAATGTTCCCTTCAGTAAGGGAACGACAAGCATATGAATCTGTATGGCTCAATAAACCTACTTCATTGTCACGACCAAGGCTTGACAAGAAACACGTTAGTAATGTATTTGAGTGAAACTAAATTGAAATACAAAGAAATAAAAGAATAAGGAGAAGAGTTACTTCCTTGGGTGATCGATGGTGATGATCCTCCAAGTTAGGGTACTAAATCATCTAAACAAGTTTTAAACTAGATGAAGTTGGTTGATTTTAATTATTCCTATGATCTAAATGTGATCCTAATACTACATATTTATTGTAAATGATTGGAGAAATTTGATGTGAGAAATAAATAAGAGAATAAAATAAGTGTAGAGATTGAATGTGGAAGAACATTTTTTTTTGCTTTTTTCTTTTGTGTGGCCGGCCCTTTGAGGCTTTTATTTCTCTCCTTTTCTTCTTGTTTTGATGAGCATTGAATGAGATAGTAATAAGTGGATTTAAGTAAGAAGAAGGGAGGTGATTTGTGCGGGAGGTGAAATTGGGATGATAAATAGTCTGAGTCTTGGCCGTGGGCGGGGGGGGGGGGGGGCGTGTGTTTTTTTGGGGGGTCCTTTGTTTGGCGGGGATCCCTTATTTTGTTGGTTGTGACCTTTTTTATTTCTTTTGTTTTATTTCGTGTACTTTTTTTGTCGTTTTCGGTTTGTATATCTGTGAGGTTTCGCTGCCCCTTTTCTGGCCTTAGCGGGTGTCAGAATAATGGTGGACGGGGTCTTACTTTGAGTTCGTTGGTGGGTCATTTGCATAGTCATCATTTTACTGGTGCTGCCATTGATGTCACTAAATAGGCTCTTTCGACTTCTGTGACTCTTTTTGATGAGACTGAGTCGACATTCAGGTGTATGAGTCGTTGGCTTTGTGGTGATTGTTTCAAGACCCACACTTTTTGCTTTAAGTGTCGTCATGGTAGTAGGTCTAATTTTGTGGGACCCGCAGATACTGGTGATGGGGTTGTTTGTTTTGTTCTCTATAATTTGAACAGACCGTCTGTCCATGCCACACAGCCTGTGGATACTACTGCAGAAGATTTGTCTTCGGGTTTTGATGTTGCTCACCTCGTCCGTTTGCTTTCTAAGCGGTTGCGCACGGTTAAGTCTATCCCTCTGAAGTGTCGTCTGGGTTTCTCTCGGTTACTCAAGGGGGCGCTGGACAGGGTTTTTGGTAGGCATGATGACATCTCTGGTGGGGTTCAGTTGTTTGTGCTGCCGCTGTGTACACTCAGGACTTTTACACCACAAAGTTGTCGTGAGTGTCGGTCTGCTACAAGGCATCGTTTGCAGGAGGAGTTTATTGTTCGGGCTGTTCGCACTTGGGCTGAGCCTGGGGGCGTGTGACGGCTTATTCAGGATACTTTGGCCGAGGATTCGCCTCCTTTGTTGGATGTTGATGATGAGGCCCTGGAGATGTGTGAGCGCAATGTCATGCAGTGTAGGCGTAAGGTTGCTGATGGTCATTTTACTGCGGCGGTTCATGTACTTTCTTCCTCGGCCATTCCTCCTTACTTTGATGCTACTTTGGAAGATTTGCAGGCTAAACACCCCGTTGCTCCTGGGCCATCATTGCCTGCCTTTCCTGTCGATCAACCTCATTTAGATGCTCCGGTTGCTGTTGTTCTAGATCGAATTAGGAGTTTTCAACGTGTTACTTCTTGTGGGCGGGACGGTTTGCGTGCTCAGCATCTTATGGACTGTTTGAGTGGTGCCGTTGTGGCAGTTTCTAATGAGTTGCTTGCCTCGATCACTCACGTGGTTAACCTCTTTCTAGATGGGCAGTGTCCTGCTGTTTTGGGTCCGTTTGTAGCTAGCGCGCCACTCACTCCATTAGTTAAGCCGGGCGGTGGTATTCGCCCTATTGCGGTGGGTACGGTGTGGCGGCGTTTGGTCTCCAACGTGGGGGCCTTTTTATTGGGTCCTTCTTTGAGCAATTATTTTGCGGACCTTCAGTTTGGTGTGGGTGTGTCTGGGGGTGGTGAGGCGATCTTACATGCTGTTAACCGTTTGGTTAAGGGTCGTGGAGATGAGGTGGGTCTTTCGATGTAATTGGTAGACTTTCGGAATGCCTTTACTATGGTGGATCGCATCGCTATGCTTTAGGAGGTTCGTCTTCGCTGCCCCACTCTCGCTCGTTGGGTGGAGTTTTTTTTACTCTAACCCTGCTCAATTATATTATGGAGAACACACTCTTTTGTCGTGTTAGGGGGTGCAGCAGGGTGACCCCCTAGGCCCGCTGCTTTTTGCTCTAGTGTTGCACCCTTTGGCGTGTAAGATTAGAGACTCCTTTGACTTGTGTTTGTAGGCTTGGTATTTTGATGATGGCACTGTTATCGGTGATACCTTGGTTGTAGGTCAGGTCTTGGAGCTGATTCAGACAGAGGGTCCTCGTTTGGGTCTTCACCGTAATGTTGATAAAACTGAGGTTTTTTGGCCTACAGAAGATCCGCGGAGCCGGCTTGTTGGTGTCTTCCACCCCTAGTATTGCTAGGCCTCTCCTCGGGGTCAAGTTATTAGGTGGGCCTGTCAGTGTCGATTTTGAGTTTTGTAGTTCTATGGTTATGCAGAGGGTGGCTAAGACCATTGAGCTCATGGACGCAGTTGCTAAGCTTAACGATCCTCGGAGTGAGTTGTTACTTCTTCGAGCTTGCACTGGGGTCTCTAACCTATATTTCGCTCTGTGTAATTGTGCGCCGCGTATTTTTGAGTCGGGACAGCTACCTTTTGATGCAGCCTTACACTCTTCCTTAGAGCGCATCGTCGTTGCTTCTAGTCCAGGTTTTGGTGACTGGCAATGGAGGCTCGCTACCTTGCCTTTCTCGCTCGGGCGGCTTGGTGATTATACGGCCGGGGATGCCGTCCATTATGCTTTTTTAGCGTCACGCCTTCAGTCTGCTGACCTGCAGTCTAAGCTTCTTCGTCATGCTAGTGTCGTCTCTTTGGGGTCTGCGTTTGCCGATGTTGTTGGTGTTTTTAATCTGACTTTAGAGGTTGATATTTTGGGTAATCCTGGTGAGATCACTGCCCCCAGACTTATGAAAATATGTATTTCGCTTGGGTCGCTAGGGATGCCTCCTCTATTTATTCCTTGACACCGCGTCAGTTGGCTTTGTGGAGTTCTCAGCCGGGTGCGCACAGTTCGGATTGGCTTAGGGTGGTCCCTATTTCAGGGTTGGGTCAGACTATAAATGGTCGTACTTATCGTTGCGAGCTTTGCTACCGTTTGGGGGTGCCTTTATTCACCATGGATTACCCGTGCTCTGCTTGCTTGCAGGTCTTTGTAGGTGATATATTTGGGGATCATGCTATTTCGTGTACAGGATTGGTTGGCGTCAAGCATTGGCATAATGTTGTTCGTGACACGCTGGTTGACATCTACTATTGGTCAAGGATCTCAGCTGGAAAGGAGGTTGACATTGGTATGATTAGTTCTGATGGCCGACCTCTTCGTCCAGCGGACATGCTACTTTATTCTTGGGACAGAGGGCGCGACGTTTGTGTCGATTTGACTGGGTCTTCGCCTTTGACTCAGACGGGATTGACTGATTTCGAACCATGTAAGGTGGTGCGGGAAGCGGCCGATCGTAAGCGTGCTAAGTATGAGGCTAGGTGCGCTGCTTTGGGTTATGGCTTCCTTCCCTTCTCTTTCTCCTCTTTGGGGGAGTTGGAGCCCACATTTGTTAATCTGCTTAAGCGGATCCAGCAGTTCTCCAGGACGCAGGATATCGGTGTGCAGGCTGCATCTCATATATTTACTAGGATTGGTTTTTCCATAGCAAAGGGTGTGGGGGCTCAGATCGTATCTCAGCTCCCCACTAATTTCTTGTAAATTATTATTGATTTTTAGTGATAATAAATATATTATAGCAATCACGACGAAAAAGGCATGAATATGCATTTTCGACCCGCTGGTCAATCCGTAACCCGGCCCAAACTCGTATTGACCCTACCCCAAAATACACCTGACCCGTATTCTACCTGAACCCGAAACTCGCCCGTTCGACCCATTTTACAGGTCTACATGTGGGGGTAGAGATGGTTTTTACTTCACTTGGAAGGGGTAGAAAGTTGTTTCACTCAAAGTCGTGCTATTGAGAGACTTTATAGATGACACTTATTAGAGTCAAGTTGATCCACGTTAGAATAGAGCAAGGCATATTCCGCTTGGTCAATGTGTGTCTCGGCGAGACGGCGATCGATACGGATCACCATGCCTCCTGAACCAGGTATGCCTCCTGAACGAGGTCTTAATGTGGATGACTCGACTTCCCTAATGCGAGTGGAAAACTTAGACCTCTCAATAGGTTGACTATGGTTGAACTGACTCTCGTGGAGAGATTAATGGAATGCGTTGGGTTGTGTGTTTGGGCACAGTGGAATTGGTTGTATCGTAAAGAGCTACCCGTGTAGGCCCTAAAACAATATAAGGAAAATAAATCGTTGATTCGGTTATGTTCGATCAAGAAGTGTTCCACTGGGCATTGGTGGAATAGTTGGTAGAGGTGAATGTCGATTGACCTCATGATCGCGCACAAGCGAATTGGCAATCTTTGCAAAGAACGAGAAAGAAAACTTTACATGTATAACACATCACGAAATGCTTATGTACTTCCATGTACAAAAGGTTTTGAAAAAAAAAAATCGAATTCTCAAAACGTTGGTTTGGGGTTACTAGTTTCTATTTTGGGAAGTTTAAGGCTACTTTCCTTTTTGGGTCGTTTTCCTAATTGGGTAGTTCTTTAGCAAAATTAGCTAAATATCCTTACTAAATCACTCACCTTACTCCAATATAAAAACAAAAGAAAACACATCAAACCCTCTCCCTCAATCTCACGTACGCAGAAGAGCAGAGAAAGGAAAAGAGAAGAGAAGAAAGAAAGAGAGAAGGAGAAGAAGAGAAGAGTCGTGCACTCTTATCCCGTGAAACACCAGTAAGCCGCAATCCGCGGCCGCCCTCGCCATCACCTCTGTCCTCTTCTTCCTCTCCTCTTGATTTTTATATCAAGAGTAGTAAGATCCGACACCCCCTTTTTTATAAGTTTCAAATTAGGGCTTGTATGGTTTCATGTTATTTATGGTTTAATTTAAACATGATTGCGATTGTGGGTATTGCTATTCTAAGTTCTATTCATGCTTGTTTTGGATTTTGATGCATGAATTGTTAAATTTTAATTGAGGACCTTGTAATTAGGGTTTACACTTGTTTAGGGGTGATTTTATGGGTGGAATTGTATGAATTTTGATGGGTGACTTGTCATGAATTGGGTGTGGTGTAGTACAAATTTGGGAGTATTTCATAATGATCTGTATGAATTAAATTCCTTCTGCCCAGGTCTGATTTTTGTGTATTTAAGGTGTTATTGTTAATGTTTTGGCGTTTAAATGATGAGAATATGTTGCTAAGTATGGTTAGGGAGGTGTGGTGCGAATTTGGTGTGATTCTGATGACGTGTGGGTGTCGAAATCATGAGTTAGTGAGGATTTGTCACTTGGTTTAGTGTGTTGGTTTGTTGGTTGATTAATCGTTATAACTAGAGTCAAGCTAGTGGAGTGGTTTGGTGATTCGATCTTGCTATTTTGTGATGTAAGGTGTGTGTTCGAGGAGATACCCTTTTAGTCTAGGATCAACCTATTATTTTTGCTCAAGTAAGGTAAGAACGTTGATCAAGCAATTGAACATCACATGCTATTACGTTGTTGACACTTCGATTCATATCCATTGATCTTATACTTTGACAATTGGTTCACAATCTTTCCCTATTTGAATTGACATTGTATAATTGCTCGTTAACACTCGTTTTGCCTAAGGACCTTCGGCCCGTTTCCTTTCCCTCATTTTCTCCCTCTCGGCCACTTGGCTCTCGGCCGGGTAGTTTGTTGTTGTTATTGTTGATCTTGTTTGCCTTCTTATATCGTTGAATGAATTCCGGCCTCGGCCATTTATAAATCATGTTATCGGATAATGTACCGTCGAATACTGTACTTAAAACGGATGAAGAAAAGTATGATACATGTGTACCACCTACAGTGATTGTGATACAGCACTGACCGATCACTATTTGTACCTCTGATCAAGATAGTCTGTGGCCGGAGTAGCTACCGACTTCCTAATAGGCTTTCCTCCTTGAGGCTTCGCATCCTACTGGCCCTCTGGAGAGGGGTGTGCACACTTCAAATCGTTAGGTACTCTTTACTTGTACTCTAACTCGCGTTGGTTCGAGATTGTGGTGGTTGTGGAGTAGGAGCCCAGCCTTGAATTAATGTATGTAACGAGATCGTCGGTTTCGTAAGCGATATGGTGATTATCGCACTGTTCTATTGATTATCTGAATTCATTGATATAACTATCGTTTGTTATTTGTTAGCTACGCGCCTCAAGGCGCGTATCTTTTGTTTTCCTTGCTTTGTGTTTTCTTACTCAGCTTGTGCTGAGGTTCGATTTCTGGTTCGTACCCTACCATGTGCTGGGGCCTATGTCATCGTTCGATTACATAGTTGACAGGCGTTGACGATATGGGTGCTTGCTAGAGGAGTCAACTTGCATGTTGGGATTTCAGAAACATTATTTGAACTTGGGTTTTCGTTTGGTTTTGTAATTCGATTTGGTTTTGAGAACTGTAGTTCAACAATTTAAATCTTCCGCTATCTTTTCTTTTGTTGGATTATTATTGTTGAGTTTTATGCCTAGCAATTGACTTGGTAGTCAATTGCGGCATCACAATTCTAAATAATTTCTACATTTGTTTAAGCGAATTTTTAGAGTTGTTATAATGATAAAGGCACTCACTCAAAACGTGAAAACAATGGCCCAACATGCGACTAGTATCAAGCCACGATGGTGCAAAATCAACTAAAAACAAAGGCTAGCATACAAAATCTTGAAGGCCAAGTGAGTCAATTGTCGATTGTAGTGAACCATCTTGAAAATAGAGAATCCAAGAGGTTTCCATCTCAAACCGAGTCGAATACAACAACAACAACAACAACATCCAAGCCTTATTCCCAAAATGATTCGGGGTCAGCTAACATGAATCGTCGTCTAAGAACCGTCTTATGCGCGCCATAAAATTTCAAAAACGTTGTGAACCATTTTGAAACATTGAAACACTTTCGGAAAGAGTTTTAGAAAGTCCTCAAAATAAGTAAAAAGTCCTCAAACCGAGCCGAATCGAATAAAAAAATATTTCATTTGCCTACGGAGTGGTAGGAGGCCTCATATTGAGTTTGGGGATAAAAATCAAGAGATGGAGATGGTTTGAAAAGAGTAGTATATGTAATGGGAAGACTATAGGGAAACTTTGCAACAAGACCCTCAGAGAAGTAATGGATCTCGGCTCGAGGGAGGCTCATCTCGTGCCCAGAAGGTTATGTCTCCGCCCGAGGAGCATATACGAAGAAAATGGGCTTCTCTCTACTTGTCTCGCCCTGAGAAGGAGTTGCCTCGAGCCGAGGAGAATTCGTTTCGGGGCGAGGAGACCTTATCTCGGCTCGAGGTTGTTGTACGTGGAAAAGTGGCTTATGCCGATTTTCTCGGCCCGAGATGGGTGTGTTTCAGCCCAAGGAGGACTTGTCTCGCCCTAAGACACCTTCACCTCGGTCCAAGACCCCTATTTCTCTTGGCATTTTGGGCGATTCTTCCTTACCCAATGTTGAGGACGAAGATGAGAGCGTGCCATTTCCCAATGCTCTTTTCCAAGATAGCAAAGTGAATCTACCATTTCTCGACTTTGTAAAGAGTGTTTCGTAAGCGGATAAATTTGCCAAGGAAATAAGAACAATGAAGAGGAAGCCTAAATAAAAAGGACAAAAGGAAAGTGGTAATGAGTGAGCAAATGTCGGCCGTTGTCCAAAAATGGCTACCTATAGAGTGTGGTGATCCCGGTATATTTACCATTTCGGCAACCATAGGTAACACTACTTTTGCTAAGTCCATGCTAGATGTAGGTGCTTCCATTAATGTATTATTCCAACTTAAGAGCTCCGTTATACCAAATCTTCCTCCTGTTCTAGGTAAGCAGGAGTTGCTCCATGAATTGACGGTCAACTTCCTCTGATTTTCAGCAATGCCCTCAAAGAAATTCTTACACATTTGATTAATTTTTGTCACCACAACCTTTGACAAAAGAATGTTTAGGAGGACAGTTTAAGAATGGTGAAAAGCTTGTCATTCTCATTATGAGTGATCAGTATAAATACAAAGTACAAGGTGTATAATATACAAAAATATAACGGCAAATTCACGTGGTGTCCCCGAACTATGTCAGAATGCCCGTGGTGCCCCTATGTTTGAAACTTGTACATTGCGGTGCCCCTGAACTTTACCCCAACCAGCACATGGTGCCCTTCCCACCCTTGTCTGTAAACTCCACCAATCCTCCAACCGTTAACTGCTGACATGGCAGTGATTAGCGGTTGGCGGAAAAGTTAATTAAGGATTAATTATTATTTAATTAAAAAAAATTACAAAAATTTAAAAAAACAATATTTCTCTGAAACTCGAAAAATTACGCCGATAGGTCAAGAGTCCGCGCGATGGTGGATCGCTGGTGGATGTGGTGGTTCCCTGGAGGTTTTGGTGTTAGGAAAGGGTGGAAGTAGAGGCTAAACATATATGGTTAGACTAATTAATTACCCACTTGCCGATATATGAAGATTACTTTATTTTTTTAGTTGGTTGTTATGCCCAACCCAAAGAGGAAAATCTCTTTGGGTAGGGGGGAGTATGAAATTTCAGCATTGTAACAATATAGGCGCCAGAGGCGGAGTTAGGATTTCTCTTATGGAGGTTCGGAAATAAAAAGTTTACTTATACGATATATGAGCACAATAAAATTGATTTTTACGATTTTATTCAAGTACAAATTTTTACAAAAATTATTATCTTATCTACAAGTATCAAACAGGAAAAAATTGGTTAAATTAGGGAGGTGTAGGTTTCGAACTCATGACCTACAAGACACAAAACTGAATTCAACCCACTACACGGCGTATGCCAAACACTTGTTACAATTAATTTCTACACTATAAATATATATCTTCAAAACAAGCCCCATTGGCTAAAAAAAAAAAAAGCTAAATTACACAGGAAATTAAACCACAACGCGTGCGACTATTGCATAACTCTACGTGTGGCTCTACTTTTTTGTCGTCTGCGTCCGTTTACATTGTCCACTACAGGCGCTGCCGTCGGCCAACCGCAGGTCTTCACCTTCGATTCAAACCTGTCGCCTTGCTTCTTTGATCATACGCAACTCAATCAAATTAGCTTGTGGGAGTTTTAATGGTGTATGATATGATTGATTTTTCACATCGGTAGAATTGTAGAATTTATTTTTAGTTTAATTTGTGATTCAATAACTTTGTGTTTTTTATTCAATAAGTTTGTATTTGTTTTCAATTAGTGTTTAAGTGATTTGGGGAGAAACAATTACACTTTCATGCCCTAAATTTAAGTTTGTATTTGCTCTCTTCGGATATTGATCAAATATCATAGCCTATATCATGATTGATCAATTATCATTGCTCTGTCTTTAGACTTGATTGCTATGTGAAAAGCAAAAAATAAAAATAAAAAAAATAAAAAAATAAAAAAATTGATGCGTAATATTATTGTTGTGTGTGCCTAAATGATGCTGCTAATCAATTTTTCAAGTTTGTGTAAATTGTTGCTTGATACGACAATATGACTGCACTGCCACGGAAAAAAACCAATTGAGATTCAAATTGATTTATTTCTGATTGGAATGGTTCAAGGGATTTAGTTAATATGTACTCCGTAGAGGATAGAAAACGGACTTCATTTGGTCATTCTATAGGGGAAAACCTATACCTCTGAAATTTTTGCACACTATTGAGGGCTCTTATCATTTTGTGTGTATTATTTTAGTCCAAACCTGATGTGACGTCTCTTGTTTTTTGTTCAAAGATTAAACATCATTTTAGGATTCATTTCTTCTCAATTAGGTAGCAATTAATCCAAAACACAAGCATCTAAACTGACAACTTTGTGCTTGATTAAAATCTGAACTTCACTGCAATTCTCGCGCACAACTTCTTTGATGGGCTAGGATTTAGAGTGCTATTTCATACAATTTACATGAAGATTAGGATAGTATAATGTTGATTATGGTCCACAAATCATATATTGAGGTTTTGTAATAATGTTTTGGCAGAAAATGTGGCCATTGGAAGCAGTTTTGAGTTGATTTGCAAAGGCCAACTTTGAAGCATCATATCTCTCGATCAGCTTGGAATTTTACTATGAAACCACTTGGAGATGAAATTTCATGATCTTAGCTTTCCGGGAAGTGGTCGTAAGCCTTATTTGGCAAAGTAACAAGGGAGATACGCTCGTTTGAAAATCCCCTGACGACCCAGTTTCAATCGCGATCGCGGTTACTTATCCGCGGTCGCGAATGGAAAACAGAATCGGTTCCCGCGATCGCGGAAGATGAAGTCACGATCGCGGCCACCTCTTGACGGGTTTTCCTTATTAGATTGTCTTCCTAAATTGGTTCTCAATTCTTAATTGTATAAATAGCAAACTCAGAACCCTTGTATTATTATTCAATCTTTCAGTATTCTTTGTAACCGTCGGTACATCGTATGGAGAACTAATCCTTTTGTTTACTCTTAATTATTGTTAATCCTCTTGTTTATGTGTTTATGGATTGTTTGTTCTACATTGGTCACCTAGGGTTTATAATTCTACACTTAGCCTCTATAATTAGCGAGTGTTTAATTAACTTGGTATTGTAAGAAACTTAATCTAGTAATTTGTATGCTGATCATCTTTATTAGATTAGGGAGAGGATTAACTTAATCGGCAAAGCATAGACTGAGTCGGATATGCGCCCGATTCTCTATTGATATTGATCTCAACTTAATGCTGTTATTGAATTAAATCTAAACGAGTGATTTAGGTTGTTCATTAATTAGGGTTATTAGGAGAGTGCACATCACGCCTAATTACTATCACGTAAGGATCAATAGGAATTTACAATTCCACAATAGAGTAAATTAAGAGGAATAATTGAGTTAGAACGAGGACCAGTTGTTAGAATCGCTAGCGACGATTAGATTGACCAAGTCTTTGCCTAATTGATAAATCACCACTTTAATTCACTATTTCTGTTAATTAGTTTAATTAGTTATAATCACAATTCAATCAATCAAACCCCCAATTTCTATTTTATGAACCCTAGGCTAATCCCAAATTTGAAGTTTTTTCCAAAAGTAGATCCAAAAATAAGAAAATCTCCCTTTTCATTTTCAAAAACACTAAACTCATGTCTAATTTGCTTTGCCTTACTGAGATCTATCTTCAAATTTCTTGTTCTGCGGTTCAAAGATTCCATATCATTTGAAGCGAAGTCACGCAATTAAATGAAACCCTCGAAGATTCAACCTTTACACAGGTATTTTGCGCATTTTATATACATTTGTGTATGTGAATTTGGAAGATATTGATGTGAAATTTGGGTGCGATTATGTTGCTGCAAAATTTAAATTTTATTTGTCTTGATCTAAACATGCAAGAGGCAAAAGATGTAAAAGGCCGAAAACTAAATTTAAATTTAAATTCATATATTTCTTTGATTGTATTCGAAATGATTATGTGCATACTAATTCTTATTGATGATTGTGTTTCTTCAATTTTTTTTTGTTTGCAGACTTTTCCAGATCTATTTTCGAGATCTGCCATTTCTATGTAATATATGTAGATTAATTTTCAAGATCTAGTTTTTTTTTTTTTTTTTTTTTTTTTTTTTTTTTTTTTTTTGTTGGTTTCAGAAGTAATGTAAATATTCATGTACTCTTCCTTAAATGAATTTCTTTTACACATTAATTTTTCTTTTTTGCGCACAACAATATACTGTATAATTAAAACCAAAGATCTTCCATTCGGTGCAGTTCATGTATTATCAGTTTGCTTTATTACTATTAATTGATTCGTGTGCGTAATCTAGGTCGGTGATTTTTTTTTTAATTTAGTTGAAAGAATAGACATGGTATTTTCTCAAAACTCTGATGTGTATACTTCATATAGACGTGAGTTTTCTCTCGAAAACCCATGTCTATTAAGACAATAGACATCAAATTTATGAAAAAGTCCCATGTCTATAAATCTTACAGACGTGAGCCCAAAATCCGACGTCTATCCTATTTCAATAGACGTGACCCAACTCAACGTCGACCGGGAATCCGACGTCTAAGTCCAAAAAAATCCCATGTCTATGTGGGTTTTTGTAGTAGTGCATGTTACTTGTAACTTAATTGCACACTTAGACTACGAATAACCCAATAATTCCCCTTGTATTCGAACCTTACTTCCCTACTGCATTAGTTATAGGTTAGTATTGTAATTGAATTTGGAGAGTGATATGACTTAGCTCCACCAAATTTTGGCGTCGTTGTTGGGGAATTAATTTTGGTGTTTATTTGTTTGTTTTGTGTGTGATTTGTTTTGTTTAATCATGAGTGCTTTTGACTGTGAGCAATATGCAAGTGAGGAGTTTCATGATTATTGTGCTAGAGTTGAGGCACTGGATATAGAGTTGCTTTCACGTGGTGTAAAATAGTCTACTTGGCAATTGGGCAGTCTTATCAAAGATGGTTTGAACTTTAAAACTCAATGAGTTGGTTGTTTATTTAAGCAATTGGAGACTTTATTCTATGGATTCTTTTGAAATTTGGGAATTCTAGAAATTTATGGCTGCTCAAACTTTAGAGGCTGCTGAGTTGAGACTGAAAGAACTCTTGCAAAGTACGACTTGAGTGTCTTACATCTTTTGAGACTTATGAGACCAAGTTAGAACCTATTGGTGAGTTAGATGAGATTGAAGAACCTTTGAAAGTCACTCTTGACCATGAAGTTGATCAATCCCTGTTAGTGGAGCCTGTAAGAGACCCTTATACTTCTATGGTGGTGGATGCTGATGGGTTAGATGATGGTGACTACGCGAATGATTGTGAATTTTTTTCTTATTTCACTAACCCTAATGTTTCTACGGACCTTACGGTTTCACTCATGGGGGTTGATGGTAATTCTTCATTGACTTGTGCTTTACAAGATGATCCATCCCTTAGAGTTTCTTTACATGTGATGAGATTTGTTAGTCAGGTGGATAATGCCCCTTTACAGGAGAATGAGAAGCCAGTTAATGACAATGACGAAGGAGTTAAAACTTGCTTATTTAAGGAACAACCATCTGCACCATATATGAGTTTGTCCCCTATGTTAGCTCCTAAACCTCCTTGGGTCATAGATCATCAATCTCTTTTGCCTCCTACTCCCAACTTACTCAAGCTTGAGCACACCAATGACATAGGAGATAATTTTGAACAAAGAGGCTCGGACAATAATCCTCATCTACATGACTTTGCCTCTACTGTTTATGTATTGTTGTTTACTAACGTTTTCTATTGCCATTCATCTGAGATATATGCCAGCTCCTTTGATAAACTTCTAAGAGCGTTGAGTTCTTCCGCTCTTAAGTCATGCAAACTCGCCTCTACTAGGTGATCCAGGAAGAAGCCCATAGCAGCGTCGAGCCAACGACGTTAAACATGTGCGCTTCTCGGGAGGCAACCCGTGTTTTTAATCTCATTTTTTTTATATGATTTAATGTGCTTGTTATTTGTGTGCCAAGAAGATCAGTGTCGGTGCTAAGACGTAAAGGTATGTATTTTCTTCCCTTTTCTCTCTCCCTTCTCATCATTCTCTCCATTCTTTCCCAACTCACTTTTTCTTCACCTATTTTCTTAGACTATCTCTCTTTGTTTCCTACCCACGATTCACCACTTTTGCTTGTTGTATTCCTTCACAATTTTGCCCATTACACCCAATATGTAACCTCATTGCTTATTCTTTGGTGTATTTTGAGGGTGGAGATTGAAATTATTCGGTGGTGGTGTGGAGGTAGAATCTATGTGCATTATTGTTATTTGAGGGAAATGGAATTTTTTTTTAGGTGAGTGTGTGGTTGATTGGTGGCGACTTTTCTTTGAGGGTGTTTGGGTTATGGTGTGAGTTGAGAGTGGCTCTACAACTTGTTTCTTTCATATGAGCCTATTGTTTTGAGATGGTTGAGAAGGAGTCATTAGTTCTTGCTTTTGAGAGAGAAGTTTTGGAGTTACAAGGGAGGTGCATCCTTCAGGATATGAGAACCTGATACGTCTATCGGTGCAAGTTTTTGTGAGATCATATTTCCCCTATTATATTGTTGTCCTATTCTATTTATTGATATGATTCACATTGAGGACAATGTTCGATTTAAGCATGGGGGAGTGGATAATCGTTGTTTTATTGTAATGTACCTACTTATTGCTTTTAAAAAAAAAAAAAAAGACCAGAAAATGAAAAATGAAAAAAAGAGAGAGAATAAAGTCAGAAAAGAGAGATGAACCGAAAAGAAAGTAAGGAAAAGACACGAGAGAAGAAAGTGAGCCGGTGAAGACAAAAAAATTTAACGAGAGGCTAGGTGAAAACCCATTCGACGCCTAGGCAAAATGAGTGGAGTGTTGTTAGTTATCGGCGGGTGACATAAGAAGGGTGCTAGAAGTGTCGTGTCTGGGTAGGATTTCTCTCTTGAAGGTATAAGGAGGTTCGGTTGGATTTATAGATAAGGAGATCAGATAGGACTAGAAAATACTCGATGCATTTGAAGGTATAAGTGGCGATTGGTGGAAATATCGAGGTAGTCCTGAATCCGACGGTGTTATTCCGAACCAAGGCTTAGAGGAAATTGGGTGTGATCTAGCTTAGGGATGCTTAGGACGTTATAGGTCCCTTTGCTATTTTGATCAATGAGTGGTTTGTGTATTGAAGCATAAGATGGTTGGGGGCCGTTACGTTGAGATTACATCCGTGACAGTGCCTAACTAGGAAGACGAAGACCAAGACCACAAGTGAAGTAAAGGAGATAGGTAGATATCAATTCTCACCCGTGCTACTTGTTAAAAGACATTGGTGACACATTGGAGATGTTAGATATACTCGAGGACGAGTAAAGGTCTAAACATGGGGGAATTTGATGGGTTAGGATTTCGAGTGCTATTTTATACAGTTTACATGAAGATTAGGATAGTATAATGTTGATTATGGTACGCATTTCATATATTGAGGTTTTGTAATGTTTTGATAGAAAATGTGGCCATTGGAAGCAGTTTTGAGCTGATTTGTGCAAAGGCCAACTTTGAAGGATCATATCTCTCAAACGGCTTGGGGTTTTACTGTGAAACCACATGGATATGAAATTTCATGATCTTAGCTTTCCGGGAAGTGGTCGTAAGCCTTATTTGGCCAAGTAACGAGGGAGATACGTCCGTTTGAAAATCCCCTGACGACCCAGTTTCTACCGCGATCGTGGTTACTTATCCGTGATCACGAATGGAAAACAGAACTGGTTCCCGCGATCGCTGAAGATGAAGCCACGATCACGGCCACCTCTTGCCGGGTTTTCCTAATTAGATTACCTTCCTAAATTGGTTCTAAATTCTTATTTGTATAAATAGCAAACTCAGAAGTCTTGTATTATTATTCAATCTTTCAGTATCCTTTGTAACCGTCGGTACATCGTATAGAGAACTAATCCTTCCGTTCTTGATTGATTTAAACTAAGCTGTGATTCGATCCAATTGTGAGTTCTTAATTCCTTTATATACTCTTAATTACTGTTAATCCTCTTGTTTATATGTTTATGAATTGTTTGTTCTAGATTGATCACTTAGGGTTTATAATTCTGCACTTAGCCTCTTTAATTAGCGAGTGTTTAATTAACTTGGTAAAAGTAAGAAACTTAATCTAGTAATTTGTACGCTGATCATCGTTATTAGATTAGGGAGAGGATTAACTTAATCGGCAAAGCATAGACTGAGTTGGATATGCGCCCGATTCTATATTGATATTGATTTCAACTTAATGCTATTATTGAATTAAATCTGAACGAGTGATTTAGGTTGTTCATTAATAAGGGTTATGAGGATAGTGCAGATCACGCCTAATTACTATCACGTAAGGATCAATAGGAATTTACAATTCCACAATAGAGTAATTCAGAGGAAATAATTGAGTTAGAACGAGGACCAATTGTTAAAATCGCTAGCGACGATTAGATTGACCAAGCCTTCGCTTAATTATTAAATCACTACTTTCATTCACTATTTCTGTTAATTAGTTTAATTAGTTATAATCACAATTCAATCAATCAAACCCCCAATAGTTACTTGTTACTTAATTGCACACTTAGACTACAAATAATCCAATAATTCCCCGTGGATTCGAACCTTACTTCTCTAGGTTAGTATTGTAATTGAATTTGGAGAGTGATACGACTTAGCTCCACCAAATTTTGTGCTTGATAAAAATCTGAACTTCACTGCAATTCTCGTGCACAACTTCTTCATTGCAGATATCATAACTCTATGCTCAAGAAGACTTAGGAGACTCATGATATATCAAATCTAATCTTATCAAGAAGCTTTAATTTTGAAAAAAAAAAAATAATAAGTTGAAAATTCAACATGGTTAAGGAGAATTTGATCATTGAATTATAACAGGTCAGCTCAGGTCGTGCTTAAATTTCTGCACTCACTTGGAACCATCATATAATCTACCTCATAGATTCAACGAAGTATTAAAAGCTCTTATTGGAAATATTAGACAATGAACTTAATGCCAATATATCGCCTATGTCTGTAACTGATGCATACCTAAGCACCATGAAAAACCAAACATAATTTTCAGACATCAACAATTACTGAAACAAAGCATTTCATAATTGTGCCAGTGCGAAAATGGATGGTAGACATAGTAAACCTTATCTTATGAAGCTCTAACTTATAGCATTGAATAGCTAGCTTTAGGAACTTCAATGTGAACATAAATTTTGCTCAAAACAGTTGTCTGATCTATGAGATATACCCCTCAAATCCAAGCCATAAAAACCTGATTTTTCGAACTTGTCTTTGTTGTGACTTGTGATAAATAATAAACTGGCGCTAAACTAAAAGTTATTTCAATGTAAATCCAATTCCACAGTTTAGTTTTATGTCTTAGCTTTCCAAATTGGTATGGCACGCCAAAATAAGGTTCATTTGGACCTCTTAAGACGCTCTCAAACCCAACAGTGCAAAACTGATGTTTATTATTGTAAAAGCTTCATGATGTCTAGAGCTGGAAGAAAATTATAGAAACAGAAGGAAAATACTCCGCCAAATCACTACGAGCAATTGAGATACCAGAATGCAAGCTCTGACCATCAAAAGGATCTGTGCTTCTTTGTCAAGTCTTGTATGTTCTACTAACCAGACAAAGAGGAAAGCTAAACAAAAGTCCAATGCACTAGAAGATGAAGACTATGAACCTATCCTTGGCGAGGGTGAAGATGATCTCTTAGGAAACCAACAACTTGTACTTACTAGAGAGGTTATAATAATTTTAGTGTACCATAGCATCTATACATTGCTTTGCATGTTTAATCGACTTAATACCCCTTTTGAAAAACAGAAAACCGAGAAAGAGCCAGGCTGAAAGACAAATCTAAGAGAAGCCAATTCATCGCACCCTTATCACTAGCTAACTCTGTGAAGGTGAACAATCAGCAGAGAAGAGAACTAATGGGCCATAATCTATAAGATCAGCTTCTTCTGCTCGGAAGGAATAAAAAGATGTGTTTAATTGTTTATTTAAACAATAGTTCATTACACAATGTTTTCGCTCTCTGTATGTCATATTAAGATTGTTTGCTTTTTTCTTAGTCCCTGTCAATTCTTAGGAGCATATGAATACCAATCAAGGCACCTCTGATTTTGTTGGGGAAGCGTGCAACAAACAACGGTGTGGGAGACGGTAAACGACCCACGACAATTAGGAGAGGAGTACTACAACGATTATGTGCAATGAAAAATGGAAAATTCGGCAGCCCTCCGGGACTGTATAACAGCCCCAAAAACAAAACCTCAAGAAACCAAATGACACAAGGATTTATGTGGAAACCCAAGATGGGAAGAAAACCACAGGTACCGTAAGCCCGGTACCAAGCCCTTCCACTAATCAACAATATCAATGGAGTACAACACTACAATCCTCCCTAGTAACCACTAGGGGCAACCACACTCTCAAGGTAACAACCTTGGACAAACAACCACACCTATCTCCACTACAAAGTAGCGATTAACACCAAAATACACAAAGAGGCAGAGGGAACGAAAGTACCAGCTAGAGAAGTCGAAACGACTCCAAAATTGGCAGGAATGAAGCTTGTATATGCAGTAGACACCCCTCCAAATTTGGCTGCAATCCGAGCTCGGACGGAGCGGGAATCAGGACTTCAAATTCTGGGTTTTAGGGTTCTACGGGATTAAGCTCCTCCTCTCTTTCTCTCTCTTTCTCTCTCTTTGTGAATGTGTTTTGTGTGTGTGTTTTGATCTCTCTTTTTCTGCTCTCAAGCCTTCCTCTTTTGTTTGCCAAGCTTCCAAAAGAAGGAACCAAGTAAGGGCAAAGTAGTCTTTTTACTACCACCCAAATACTAACACATAATACTAATTACTCTAATTAGTATTTACAACACAAGGTAAGATATATATTTGGATATTAAGGGGTGATTTCCTAACAAATCCTCCCTCAACCCAAATCTCCAAATACCTCTACCTCTTCACGGAAACGGACCCTCTTCTTCACATCGGCCCTCTTCATCTTTACACTATGTCCGTCAACATAGCATATGTTGTTCACCGACTTCCTCCCTTGCATCACCAAGTCACTCCCATGATACACCTTACACCACTTACCACTACCAACATATCGATTTCCTTGACATGTCAACACACCCAAAGAAATAATGTTAGCACGGGCTTTAGGAACATACCTCACATTGTTGAAAGTCCTCATGGTGCCATTGTGGAGCTTCAACCTCACACACCCTACACCCTCCACTTTCAATTTGAGGCCATCACCCACTTTGATGTGCCCAAAGTCACCTTGTAATTGCAATGTATCAAATGAAGCTTGGTCTCTACACACATGTACGGAAGCGGCCGAATCAAACACCCATTTTTCTTGAAATTTCTCCACCTCATTGTGAGAAGTCAAGAACAACTCTTCATCACTACAAGAACCACCCACCACCACATTGGAAGAATCGCTCTCATCATTGATTTTAGCCTTGCCCAACTTTCCTTGAAGTGATTTCAAGCTTTTCAAATCATCTTGTATTCTTGGACACTTGCTTTGGATATGACCCTTCTCATGACAATAGTAGCACTCCACACTACTCATGTCTCTAGTCCGCGACTTAGTCCTATTCCGGCCATCTCCCTTCCTTTGCGATTTCCTCCCTCTTTCATAACCATCCGCTACTAGTGCATTGTCACTAGATGATCCAACCCCATCCATTTGAGCCATCATCCTCTCAT
Source organism: Spergularia marina (assembly GCA_963680865.1). Taxonomy (NCBI): domain Eukaryota; kingdom Viridiplantae; phylum Streptophyta; class Magnoliopsida; order Caryophyllales; family Caryophyllaceae; genus Spergularia; species Spergularia marina. Next base: position 29,887,234 of record OY804545.1, on the reverse strand, counting down.
TCTCTCTAACCACGGTTATAGCCTCATCCAAAGTGATCTTCTCTCTACCCACTAGTAAAGTCATCACAATTGGCCTAAACGTCTTAGGCAAAGAAGCTAGCAACAAGAGAGCTTGCTCTTGATCCGAAATCTTCTCATCGGCATTCAAGAGTTGACACACTAGTTGGTTAAAAGTGTTAATGTGATCTTGCAATTTTGTATCACTACTCTCCATCTTGAGTTGATACAATTCCCACCGTAGACATAATCGATTAGTGAGCGATTTTGAAGCATAAGTGCCTTGTAGCTTCTCTAACAAGGCCATTGGATCCTTTTCTCCTAAAAGGTTCCACTTCAAATCCGGGTGAACCGCCAACCTAATCATACTAACGGCTTTCTTCCTCTTATCATTCCAATCGGAATCACTCATTTCTGATGGTTTGACCTTCTCTAAGGCAACATCAAGGTTTGCTTGAACTAACAAGTCCTCTACGGTACTCTTCCATACCATAAAGTTCATTTTTCCGTCAAACAACGGAACTTGGAACTTAGACTCACCCATTCTTACTTGCACAATAAACACCAATTTCCTTCCTAAAACAAAGTCTACCACACCTCCAAGGACAAGAGAACCTTATGGCTCTGATACCACTTGTTGGGGAAGCGTGCAACAAACAACGGTGTGGGAGACGGTAAACGACCCACGACAATTAGGAGAGGAGTACTACAACGATTATGTGCAATGAAAAATGGAAAATTCGGCAGCCCTCCGGGACTGTATAACAGCCCCAAAAACAAAACCTCAAGAAACCAAATGACACAAGGATTTATGTGGAAACCCAAGATGGGAAGAAAACCACAGGTACCGTAAGCCCGGTACCAAGCCCTTCCACTAATCAACAATATCAATGGAGTACAACACTACAATCCTCCCTAGTAACCACTAGGGGCAACCACACTCTCAAGGTAACAACCTTGGACAAACAACCACACCTATCTCCACTACAAAGTAGCGATTAACACCAAAATACACAAAGAGGCAGAGGGAACGAAAGTACCAGCTAGAGAAGTCGAAACGACTCCAAAATTGGCAGGAATGAAGCTTGTATATGCAGTAGACACCCCTCCAAATTTGGCTGCAATCCGAGCTCGGACGGAGCGGGAATCAGGACTTCAAATTCTGGGTTTTAGGGTTCTACGGGATTAAGCTCCTCCTCTCTTTCTCTCTCTTTCTCTCTCTTTGTGAATGTGTTTTGTGTGTGTGTTTTGATCTCTCTTTTTCTGCTCTCAAGCCTTCCTCTTTTGTTTGCCAAGCTTCCAAAAGAAGGAACCAAGTAAGGGCAAAGTAGTCTTTTTACTACCACCCAAATACTAACACATAATACTAATTACTCTAATTAGTATTTACAACACAAGGTAAGATATATATTTGGATATTAAGGGGTGATTTCCTAACAGATTTTGATTACAATAATGATTTTGATGATGGTACACAAATTTCATTAAGAATGTTATTCTCATTCTTTCATTCGTAATCTTATCTTGCTAAGAATAGCACTATCTTCAGAAATGATGTTCATAAACATGCTATATTTCCCATTCCTTTCATAGTAGTTATCAATAATGATGATTTTGATGAAATGATGGCAAGAGAGATGATGAAAACAGAGATGTTGGAAAGAGGGATGATGGAAACGGGCATTTTAGTGTTCACATTACTTAAGCCTTATAATTGTTCTGATCTTTCATAAGTGCATCCTTTATAGCAACTTTTTCTAATTTCATATTACTAATTGTGTCATTTTTTATTCAAAAAATTAGAGCAAGTCAACAGCATCTTCAGTGACAATGAACTTGAGCATATGGAGAATGATGTTTCGGCATAAGTTAACATGGTGGGACATTGTTAAATTTGCTTGCTAGGAGCTAGTTTTGGTATTTGGAAGGTTATGTGAAATTTTGGTATAGTCCATTTTTAGCAGAAGTGCTGCCGATTTTTACTAGGCCTGAAGTTGTAATTATAAGAATTGTTGATGGTCTTAGTGTCAGGGATAGAGAATTGCTAGAATGCCTACGCCTCTTGTAATGTTCTTTCTATGTTTGGGCTACTATGTATAGTTGTTAGTTTCTCTTGTTGTGTTAGAGTGGCCATGTTGGTTTGCTGGGGATAGTATCTACTCTCTCCGTTCCATATTAAACTTCTCATAGCATTTGGGCACAAGATTTAAGGAATACTAATAAAAGTATAGAATACCCCACATAATGCATTTGTTAAGACCATGTTTATTGGTGACATTTTGGCCAAAATGTCACCAAATGTCACCAATAAAAGTAGAAAAGAAAAAGGAAAAATAGAAAAAGAAACTCAACATTTGAGCTCAAATGTCGTGATATGATATTGTGTCAAGGGAGACAATGTCATCCACTTGGCACAGTATAATTGGTCCAAAAAAAGTTCCTGCAGCTCATTTAAAAAAAAAAAAAAACTGAAAATCAACTCGGACCAATTACAACGCGACACTTGTAAAGTTGGTGACAAAAATTATGACGCACTGCAGGGACCATTACAGCTTTGCCACTTGTCAATTTCTGATTCCCTATAAAATATATCCGTTGCAAAATCTTCTAACGACCATATTTATATGTAAAAAAAATCCAAAAAAAAAAAAAAATCTACCAACGTCTATATTTTTTCAATGTCTATAAATAGAGACCAATTTTGATAATGTTTGTAATTATTTTAAATTTGCCTATTTTCTCTTCTTTATAACAAAAATTAGTTTATTCATTTTCTTTTTCACAATTTATAACAACAAAAATTACAAAAACTGAAATTATGGATTTAAATAATCCAAATTTTGGTAATGTCTCAAATTATCAAGAAAATTCAAACTCTCAAAATTACTCAAACTCCCAAAATTATCCAAACTCCCAAAATTATCCAAACTTCCAAAATTATCCAAATTTTGAATTTTCTGAATTCAATCAATTTTCACAATTTCCTCCAAATCTAACTCAATTACCACTTAATCTTAATTCAAATCCTATAAATCATTCTCCAAGAAAGCAAAAAACTCCAAAAAATAAAACCAGTTGCACCAAGTGTTTCTTGGACCGTAGCGGAAGATATAGCGCTAATGTCGACATGGGTTTTTGCATTGTGATTCAATTCGCGGGAAGAATCAAGAAAAATAAGGTTTGTGGGATCGAGTGTTGAAAATGTATGAAGACTTTTGTGAAAAAAAATCCAAATGAAATTAATCCAAGGAGTTTGAATTCATTGAAAAGCAATTGGAATCGACTAAGTCAATCTGCAACCAAATGGGTTTCTTGTTATACAAAGGCACTTGAACGAGCAAAGAGTGGAACCACTAGTACAAAATAGGTCTATTGGAGCGTTTTTTTCTTCTATACAGCAACGCTATTTAGCGCTGCTACGGTTTTTGGCTACGAAAGAAAAAGTGCTCCCTTTGGTCCCGCCGCTAGACCCTAGTGGAGCGCTTTTTCAAGACCTTTCTATAGATTAAAAAAAAGCGTTGCTGATTTTGGAGCGCTTTCTTTGGATTTCTTGGAGCGATTTTATATGCGTCGCCAATGATAGGAGCGCAAACCAAAACGCTCCCAAAAACGCTCCAATAAGTGTGCCATACATTCCATATTGTCTTTCGTGGAGCGCATAGTTTTAACCTATAGCAACGCTTTAGAAGCATTTAAATGGTGGAGAGACGCATCAAATTTAAAAGCGCTTTAATAATAGCACGTAAAGTTCCCTAAGATCGCCTGTAAGAGAATTAACTAAGTCGATGTCAATATTGAGACATATAAATCGAAGTGGAGAATATATAAACATCATAGCTTTCATAACCACGATATTTACATACGTCCAAACAATAATAAATGTTTTCATAAAACCAAAAGAGATGAATTTCTACAAAGTTCATAGTGTATTTATTCTAATAATGTAGACAAAAAAAAAAAAAAAAAAAAAAAAAAAAAAAAAAAAAAAACACTACTATGTGACCCTTCATAATCTTCCAGACTTGTCCAGTGCACAAAACCTTGGTATGCGTCGGCCTCTTCTTCAAGCCAATATTTCTTCAGAAATTGGATATGAGCGAGGCTTGGAACATGACAAAATTAGCAGGAAATGGAACCATGCATATAACATCAAACGTCTGTGAAAGCACAACACATCTAAGTTTCAGTTTTATTGCGATAAAAATTTCAACAAAGGAAATAGCATAATGTACAAGAAACAGTTGCACAAAATCCTGTCTCCTAACCAATAAACAGAAGAAACAGATGACAAATTTTCAGTGGCATAAACAACTACGAATATATGAAAAAACAAAGGCACACTCACATATATGGCCTGGTACACATGAGGCATATCATGGCAAAACCAATCATTGTCTCAGCTACCGATCACATTTATGGCCAAGTAACAAACGCACAACCATATCTATGGCCTGGAAACTTGTTGTTATGCAAGATTTGCAGGATCAGCATATCAACGACCAACTTAGAGTCTTTGATGTCATCTTCCGGCCAAAACCCTAACTGCCACAGGAAACAAACCAGTTGGCTAATCCTTCTTTCACTACTTCCACCAAAATCACACTAAGCAAGAAAATAATTTATTTCTAAATTCTAGTTACAAAAAAAAATTACCATATTGAAAATGAGCGATCGCCATAGCAAGACTAACAACGACCAATTTAGAGTGCTTGATAGTCATTCCAAGAATCTGATGTTTTGACCTTTGAGGAGCCTATAAATAAAGAAACTATATTATAAAATGCATTAATGTCAAGAGTATATGAATATCGGAGAACAATTAAAACTTATATTATTTCTACCTGATCGATCTTACACAAGTTCAATGCCAAGACAAATCTTACACCAAAGGGTGAGAGTCTACGCAGTTGGACTGATAAAGGTTCTAAGAAGGATCAAATAGAGTGACTTTTAGACACATAATACCATTTTGGAAAGCTAAGAGTCTTAACTAAGTCATGGATTTGGATTTACGACAAAATACTAAAAGTTTTGGTTACAATTTAATACTTACTAGAGCACAGCAGCAGGGTACTATTCTTAAACACTTGTTTCCGTCAGCCGACTTTGAAGGCTTCTACCTCCTAGCTCTGGTGTCTTTTTGACCTGAAATTATGTGCAGATTGTAGTATTCTAAGCTAGTGATCCAACAGTACCAGTTAGAGAATCATCGGAGAAGATTTGCTATGACTACTGGCCATTTTCGCACTGTCTATCCTGTTGAAATGCTCTGTTCTAGTGAAAATTTTGGATGATGAAAAATAACCTTTGAGTGTTAAACTCTTCTCTGGAATTTAGTAGTAAAGCACTAGAAATAGCTTATATGGTTAACCAGCTTAGCTTTGAGAGTATGTGGTGTTTCTGTAATCTGTATCATATAATCAAGCTAAGAACTCTTCCTCAGTTAGGATTTACAGTGGTGATATATAGCAGTATTCTCTCTGCCTATCTTTACTTTCAGCTCTTTGTACACAAAACCACAAAGGGAAAACATATACTCCGTAATTCATTCTCATATTCTGTCAAGGCTCAAATTCAAGTTGTCCTTTTTTAGCTATGGTGATCAGATATGCATAAATGCGTGACCAAGAATTTTAGCTAAAAAGTGATCATTTACCTTCAATAGTACAGTCGATTGATTTTGAGTATTATTTGATGCTGACAATTTTCCGAATGCCCATGATTACCACTCGTACCTACAAAATTTACAAGTACATACATAGTGAAAGGAATGAGAAATTGACAATAAGTATATGAGTACATCTAGTGTTGGTATATGTGCGTTCTAAAAATCAAAGTAAGTATTATTGACCTCTCCAACATTTAAATCCAATAATTCCGAAACTTTTATTTCTTCAGTGGTTGTTTCCTCATAACCCTTCCTTTGCCTAATTGCACATTACGGATTCCGAATTTGAGAAGCACAGAAATTTCATGTGTGACTTCACGTTTTACCCAAAGTCGTATCCCCCAATTCGAAATGTTCTAGGTATGTCACTAAGTCTCCCAAGTTATCAGACGATTAGATTTAATTGCCTCAATTACTTCAAAAGAGAGCGCATAATATAACAAAAGATTAACAACGACAGAGATCAACAAGAACAAAAATGATAACCCAATTAGTCTCACAAGAACAAAAAAAAATCACAATACCCAATTAATTTCACAAGAACTTCATTCCTTCAATTTTGAAAAGGAAAATCAAATCAAAATATGAACAAGGCATATAAATTTAAACTTTGCCAGAAACATAGATTGATTCATTGATGAGAGAGAAGTGAGATGATAACCAACCTGGATAGACTTGAGCCGTTGATCGATGGTCGAAAGGAGGGAGATCGTAACCAACCACGCGCGATGATTGTCGAAAGCTTGGCATAGAGGCAACAACAATGGAGATGAAGCGGTGATCTCTGGGAAAAAGCAACTGTGTAGTGTGTACGTGTGTAATTAGGGGAAAACGTGTTTAACCCTTCATTTACCCTTTTTTTCCTTCAAAGTGTTTTATAAAGTTGGGCGCTAATCCCATTTAATTTTTCATTTTTTTTTGTTTTAATTTTGCGCCTTAATGAAAATTTTGATTTTGTGCACTGAATTGGAACTTTTTACACTAACGCATTTGAGAACACCAGTAGAATGCTTAGGAGCACTATCAAAAGCGCTCCAAAAAACTGCTTTCTAACAATGCCCTTTGCACTATCAGTTCATCTAATTTATTGAATTCAAGTATACGCAGCACTATTGTGGAGCGTTTTGAAAAAGCGCTCCAAATTTCACTTATATTAGTACTAATGCTTCACTTTTTCAATATGCGTCGCTACCAAAGCGTCGCTATAGGCCAAATTTCTACTAGTGAACAAGTGTACACGACATCGAATTGGAAGCTCAAACGATATACTTTCGTGATAATAAGTGTCGTTACACTGATTTGGAGGTATACAAGAAAGTCATCTAAGAGAATCCAAAGTGGGCAATCCCAAAGACACAATTCAACAATCAAACATATAAAGAGAGTAATAGCAGCTCTAAAAGGTCTAGAATTGACGAAAGTGGTGAGTTTTCAATACTATCAAATCCTGAAACTCCGAATAGTAATACTCCTACCAGTGGTACACCTTCCAGTGTTAATGTCAGACCTATAGGTCGAGAAGAAGCTAAAAGAAAAGGTAAATCTAAGGTAACTCAATCTTCCTTTGATTCTGATTGTTCCAAACAACTCTTTTCAATGAACCTCACAATGCAAGATGAAGCTCAGATAATGAAGACACAACTTGAAGTTTCGACACAATTGGAAAAGGAAAGACTTGAGATATTAAGAAAGAAAGAAGAAAGAAAAAGTAAGAAGAGCCATCTCATATATGTGTTGTCTATTCACTCAATCAAATCGTTCAGTCTTCACATGAGCGGTGTTGCATAATTCACGTGTTGCTAGTTGTACCATATACAACTTTTACATATAACTCTTTGAAGGTCACCAAACTTACACTACAACTCCAATTGTCTTCCAGTTTTTTAAAAACTCACACTCAAACTCCAAATGTCTTCAGATGAGAGTGTAAACTTTTCTAGTTCCTCTTCTAATTCTTCTAACAATTCGATCACTTGGAGTGAACGTCCAAATGATTTCAACCAATGGCAATTGCGAGTTCAACAGCGAAATCATCAACTCAACGGTATTCTTCAAAATCTTATGAGAAATAGCCAACCTTCTAATTCGATTACTCCCGGAGCCCGCAGAGAATACTATGAAAGAAACCGTGAACAAGGTCATCAACAATTGATTAATGATTACTTTCCTGAGCATCCTGTGTATCCTCCACACATATTTTGTCGCAGGTTTCGTATGCAAAAGCATGTATTTCTCCGTATAGTTGACGCATTAACTTCTAGTGATATATATTTTCAACACAGACCAGATGCGACTGGAAGACTTGTGCTTTCACCCTTGCAAAAATGCACTGCAGCTATGAGGATATTAGCATATGGAATGTCAACCGATGTTGTCGATGAATATTTACGATTAAGTATAGCAGTCGCAAGAGAATCTCTTATCCACTTTGTTGAAGGTATTATAACTAATTTCGGTGCGGAATACCTTCGAAAGCCTAATGAGTTAGATATATCAAGATTGCTTGAAGTAGGAGAACAACGTGGATTTCCAGGAATGCTAGGGAGTATTGACTGTATGCACTGGCAATGGAAAATTTGCTCTATGGCATGGGCTGGGCAATATTCCGGAAGAAGCGGAAAACCAACGGTAATTTTGGAAGCTGTTGCATCATACGATCTTTGGATATGACATTCATTTTTTGGAACACCAGGTACACATAATGATATTACTGTACTCAATCGATCTCTCCTTTTCAATGATATTTTGGAAGGTCGAGCACCAGAGGTTGTTATATGGTGAATAATAATCAATATAACATGGGTTATTATCTAACTGATGGAATATATCCTCAATGGGCTATATTCGTGAAATCTATTGTTGCTCCATACATCCCAAAACATAAGTCATTTGCTCAACATTAAGAGGTTGTAAGGAAAGATGTCGAACGTGCTTTTGGCGTCTTGCAATCTCGATTTGCATTTATTCGGCAACCATGTCTAGTTTGGATGTTGACATGATGGGGAAGATTTTGAATGCTTGCATCATAATGCACAACATGATAGTGGAGGACGAACGACACACTTATTTAAACGTATATGATACAAGTGAATTTATTGAAGAGCGTCCACGGAACCGAAGAAATCGAAGAAGTGAAGACCAAAGTGAGGAAAATGATGAAGATGTTCCTTTCGGAAATTCTCTTCCATATACAAATATAATAGAGTATATGGACAATAGAGAAAAACTTAAGAATATACAAACACATAATCCTCTTAAACGCGATTTGATTGAGCATATATGGCGAAGATTTCATAATGTTAATTAAAATGTAATTTCAATTGCTAATTATTACATTGTATAATTAATTATCGCATTGTATTATTTTCGCTATCGTTATGTTATTTTAAGTTTTTCTTTTAGATTGTACTATGGTAAAATTTGCGTATTAATGTCATTCAATATTTATTATTCATTGTATTTTATTAATTTTATTAATATTATTAAATCTATATAGTTATTATATAAAGAAAATTATATTAAATAATGAGTAGGAAAGAGAAAATGGATAGGGTATACCAAGAAGTAGGAGAGAGAATATGGTGGGTTCATGATACTAGTGTCATGAATAAACTTGAGAATGTCAAGATGAATGTTAGGATGAATGTTAGAGGTTTTAGAAGAGAGAGAAATTAGTTAAATATTGGTGACATTGGGTGTTTGATGTCACCAATAAACATGGTCTAAGCTGGTTGATTAAATATGAGGTAGTGATTAGGTCCACTCTCAAATTAATCTCACCCTCCAAAAGTGAGACACAAAGGGAAAATGGAGAGAAAATTTTGTTCAAAATTTCACCAAATTGGTGAAACTTCCGCCAAAAACTAATAATTTGGGCAAAATTCAAAAGTTGAGCCTTTTTTCAAACATTCCTTCAGAATCAAAAGCTGGATATTCAACCAACACCTTTCATTCATCTTTCCTTCCTAAAACCTCTCTCTTCAAATATGGAGATGAGGAAAAAAATTACAACCAGAATTTACAGTCCATAAATTACAATCCGAAAGTTACCGAAAAAATTTACAGCCCATAAATTACCGAAAACAATTACAGCTGGATAAGTTACAATTCGAGCAACTTTGTCTTCTACAACTGCCATATCCAAAACAAGTGATCCCGCAACCGTAGGACTGATTTAAAGTCGCCTACAACAAGAATCAGCAACTATGGTAAAGAACTTGACGGATGCGCAAAGGACCGATATAAAAGACTTCTTTTTAGAGCATTCCACCAAACTCATTCCTCAAAAAGGAAAAGTTCAAGAAGTATCAGTCAAATGGAATATGAGTAGTAAATCAACTATTACGATATGGTCAAGAGCCAAAAAATTGTAGCACTCGGATTACTCATGAATGTAAATTCAAAAAGGAAGGGCAAGGTTAGTGCGCCAAAGATCATTCCCGTGGAACAGAGGGTCATGGCTATTGATCCAAATGATAGACAAACTCATCGATCCTTTGCCGAACAATATGGGGTGTCAAAGTCCACAATTTGGAGATGGATTAAGGGAATGTTGAAATCAACCACAAATGCAGTCAAGCCAGATTTGACTAGAGAGAACAAACTACTCAGGTTAAATTACTCTCTTGGTGCATTTATTGTTGATAGACTACTAGATATGATTAAATTCAAAAACATCGATAATGTGGTTCATATTGATGAGAAATCGTTTGATAAGCAAAAATGTACGCAAGAGTTCATATTATGGCTCGGAGAAAAGCAACCACATAGATCATGCGAATTAAAACGTTACATAACAAAGGTTATGTTCATGTGTGTCGTTTCAAGGCCGTGATTGGAAGCAATGGGGAAGTCTTGTTTGACGGAAAAATTGGTATTTGGTCATTTACAGAGCAAGTTCCAGCACAAAGAAGGTCTAAAAATAGAAGTGCGGGAACATTAGAGACCAAGCCGATCGGCTCCATCACCAAATCAAGTTTAGAGAGTTGTCTTATCAATAGTATTATTCTAGCAATGGAGTTTAAATGGCCAAGCAATGCATCAAAAGAGATGGTCATTCAACTTGATAATTGTCCCCCCCCCCCCCCCACATTTGAAAATCGGCAAGAATCCGGATTTAATAGAGGCAGCAAATAGTGATGGGTTCGCTGTTACTCTTCTTTTTCAGCCGCCAAATTCACCGGATTTAAATATCAATGATTTGGGTTTTTTTTAGGGCTATACAATCATTGCAACTCAAAATTAAAGTCGGAGTAAGACCGTGGATGATCTTGTTAAGGCGGTAGAAAATGCTTTTCAAATGCTAGAGCCATCTACTCTCAATAATGTGTTTTAGTCTACAATCATGTTTGATTGAGTTAATGAATAGAAATGGGCATAATGATTACCGTATTCCACATATGGGGAAAGATGCATTGCAAAGGAAGGGTATGCTACCACGTGATTTACAAGTCGATGAGATATTGGTGAGGGAAGTCATTGAGTATCTTATGGCATTAGGTCAACAAGTTGAAAACGAATAACTCATGCAAGATCTTAATTACTCTAGTATGGTATGAAGCACATAAGAACACATGTAGGATGCAATATTTTGGGCAAATTCTACAGCACATATAAGACTACAAATAAGCAAGTTTTTGAAGCACATTCGAGCAAAATTCAGACAGCAAGTGACAAGATACTTCTGTGCAATATTTTGGGCAGGTTTGAAACACATAACAGTAGGTTTAGACAAGTTTTTGGGCAGAATTGTATGTTTGATGTCACTACGTCAAAAACGACCTTCGAGAACGGTTCCTCTAAAGCTAAGCAGAACGGTTATAGAACAGTTCTCTAGACGACGGTAGTTAAAGGGTAAGAGAGCGGTTGAAACCGTTCTTATAGCCTTTAAGAACGGTTATGATAAAAATCGTTCTAATAGGTCTTTAAGAACGGTTTTCAGGAAAACCGTTCTCAAAAGTGGAATTTTTTTAGAGCGGTTTTACTCAAAACCGTTCTCTTATGTACTCATATTTTTTTATTAAAAAAAAAATTCAAGATTTTCTGTTTCCCAACCCAATACCACGATTCCCAACCCAGAACAGCAGCAATAACAACATGAACAACAACGAGAACTTACCAATCTTTTTCATAAAAAATTAGGCATATAACTCCCATCAAATCTTGTTCATATAGAATCACTAGAAAAATTACACTCCAAAATTTACAAAGTATGCACAAAAAACATTATTTTATAATACTATTTTTAATTTCTCGCAAATCTTGTGCCCATCGTCTTGTTCATCTTCTTCCAACTTTAGATCTGGGCGTTTGTTCCTTTTTTGAGTTCTAACCACACACACAAAAAAAAGAAAAAAAAAAATTAAAGCGTTAGAATAAAAATGAAAAATACAATTGGAAAACTAAATTAACCAGTGCAATGAAATAACAAATCGACATGTAGAAAAAGAACAAACAAGTCAGATGTAGATCTAAAATCAAATTGAAATTCGAATATAGATAAAAAAAAAAAAAAAAGTAGATCTAAAAACGATATTTGAAATTAGATAAAAAGTAGATCTCAAAACAGTGAAATAGATATCTACCCTAACATTATCTCAAACTGTTGTACAACAATATAAATCACAAAAACATACGAATTTGAAGAAACTTAAAACAAAACAAGTAACCACTTACCAAAACGGACGACGACGGTGAAGTGGCCGTAAATCGATGGTCAAAAAGGCGCAAGCAACGGAATGACAGTGAGTAGAGGCGACACCAACTATTGATGTGGTCGACGATGAGAAATTAGTGTGACGAGTTGATGATGGTGAGCTACGAGAGAGGGAGAAAAATGGTAATTGGGAGATTAGATCAGAGATGATAAGAGGAAAAATAATGGAGGTTAGGAGAGTATTGTAGAGTAGAGGAGACGAGAGGGGAGAGGAGAGAGAAAGAGAGAATGAAATTAAAGAGGCCATAAAAATAAACAACTGGCGGAGATGACAAGGTAGCTAGGTTAGGTTGTTTTAATTTTTTTTTTTTAAGGTTTATTTTATTAATTGTGGGTCTTTCAGAACGGTTGTACCAAATAACCGTTCTCCTAGGTGCACCAATTAGAACGGTTTCTCCAAAAACCGTTCTTAAAGGTTTGGTTCTGGAATAGTGCGCACCTTTAAGAACGGTTTTTATGGAAACCGTTCTCATCTGTATATAATATTTAATTTCCCTTTTTTGAAAATTAACTTTCAGAACGGTTTTTAGAGGACCCGTTCTCTAATATATAAGAGATCGGTTTTAAAAATTTCCGTTCTCTTATGCTGGTTCTTGAAACCCAAATATGACGTAGTGTGTGTAAACACTAGTTTTAGGCAACCTTTTGTGAAGTTGTTTATGCATCAAACCTCATCAATGTAATTTAAGGTATTAATATCATAAGCATTTTATTTTAACTCTCAGAGAAATATGATCATCGAGTTAGAGAACAAAGTCGAAACCCTAAAAACGAGGATGAGAAGTTTAATCTGGAGCGGAGGGAGTACATAAACCACCAAAAACATACACATTGATGGTGAAAAATCAATTGAGCCTCCAAATCACAAATTAAGTGATGGTGGCAGTCAATTGAGCCTCCAAATCAAAATGCTCTCATAAGAATGATCATGCATTCACATCATCAAGCTTAAGTAGTGTCCACCACCTCCAAACCTTACGTGAGCTCTAAGCCTCTACATCAATCCTTTTGCTAACTATAATTAACAAACATTGTGCCCACACATAAAACCAAAAAGACACAGTAATGAACAAAAATAAACTAGTACAAACCATGTAGCAGACTGTGTATCTACACATCACCTTATAATCACATTACAATTAACCCTAACATGGCATAAACAGATTACACAAAAGTCCTAACAGTTGTAAGAAAATCACCAAATTTTATATATTGATTTGTCCAATATTTTGACCTTATTATCTAGTCTAATGCCAGCTGAAATTAGAAAGTCAAAACTAACAAACAGAATGTAGAAATGTCACTAGTGCGCTCAAACAATCCAAACAAATCAATCCTACTTTAACTATAGACCACAATTTTATCTTCAAACATGATGAAAGGGAAAGGAATTTGCCCATTGATGTTTTCGGCATTTATACAGTGAAGTACCAACATCACATTCATATTTTTTTTTTACAGTCCGAAGTCATTAAAGCATGCCATACTAGCTAACAATATAACTTCTCAGGTTTTTAACAAGTCCTACCGTCATCAAAATCCAGCACACTTCAATTTTAAAACTAAAGTGAGACACTTCAATTGATAATGTTTTAACAAAACTAATTAAAACCCACCCTCCCTTTCACATAACAACAACAATAAAAACAACACCGCAAACTCATCCAACACCAACGAATCCAACAACAACAGCACCACTAACAAATATACCAACATTTAATCAGGAAAGATATTACGTGTATTAAATTATTCACAACGAAGTAAGAGGGAATAATTTTACCAATTTTCACGGAGGAGGCACCCTAGTGACTTGTTAGTAATGCAAGCTTTGCGAATATAATCATAGCGATCTTGCGGTGACTTGAACAAGTACGGAGGTGGTCGGCCCAAGTCAATACCAGAAGCACTAATGGTGCGACCGTTATACCCAGAATTGGGATCCCGAATATACAATTTTGCGGGATACATACCCAAATCAGGCTTTTCCCTCGGATCGGCGTATGTTGGGGCTGAATGTAAATACCAATTAGGATATAACACCGCAGAACTAGGACCCAACTCTTCTTCAAACTCCGGTAACTCTTCTTCAAACTCTAGCTCCTCTTCAAAATCCGGTTCCAGAACTTCTAGAACACCCTTTTTGAAATCCTCATCCAATTTCTTTCCAAAACTCTCATCCAATTTCTTTTCAAAACCCTCTTCCAAACCCTCTTCCAAACCATTTTCGAAACCCTTTTTGAAATTAGGGGCGGAGCTAGGAGTGGGCTAGTGGGTGCCTGACCCCTACAGCCCACCGCTCCGGCCCATCAAAAATCACACTCTGGCCCCTACAAGATAATTAGTTTTTCTCTCGTTAATACATCAGTTACGGCATGTTGTCGTAGTGGCATGGAGTTGACATTTATCCTTACTTTGTGTTGAACGCTAAAATTTAAGGGCACTTTTATGAAATGTCATATCTAAAGAAGAATTAAATTAGACTTGACCGCAATTTATAAAGTATAACATAATAGAATATCAGAGAATATGCTAGATCAAAGAGGATTTTGCAAACTTAAAACAAAGTAACTTTAATTGGAAATAACGTCAGGCATGCTAGCAAAGAGTCAAGGAAGATATGGAACAATTACCTCCATGCCTTCTATCTTCATTATGGAAAAAAGAAAAGCTATTCTAAAAACATGAACTGCTCGCGATACGGGGCGAGACCTCCCGGTGTACACTAAAATATAAAGGACTAAGAAAAAGTTGTTGTTTGATCGATTTATGATTGATGCCTTGTTTGCCTTATTCTTGTGCTTTAAATAGGGTGGTCTTCTCAGCAGTTTTCTGGACTCCCGCCTTCTTCCTCAATCGTGGGATAAAACGTTCGTGGGCGGTTAACACATTTTTCTTTAATGCTCTAACTGCTTCCAAGCTTGGCGCTTATTACTCTTTTTTGAATTGTGGGCTTGCTGTATAAAGTCGGCCCAACTCCGGAATCTACTTGAAGAATGGGCCTTTCTTCTCCTTCCTCTGTCGCAGCCCATTACGTTGATAGTCCCGGCTTTCTTTATATCGCGTCGCGCTGCACGCTCATCGTTGCAGGCAAATTATTTTTGTCATCAACAAATGCCCCCCTTTTTTGTGTTGTTGAAGATTTGAAGAAACACAAAAAATGATCAAACCCTTGCGTGAGTCTTATTTAAATTAAGTAAGAGTACATGGTTAATTTGATTAATTGAATAAAAGGCGTGTGTTGAATAGAAATTATTTCATTAGTATGAATGAAAAAATTTCAAACTTGCTTACAACTCATTGATATGAATGAGAGATAATATAAAAATTACTCCATTAAATATGAATGAAGTAAATTACAGTGACCGATCAAAAGATGGTCCCTTCAATCTCTTCTTTTTCCTTGTAGAGATTGGGTGGTGCCCATAAATGAACATAACTTTCGTTGTTGGCCGCGATATAGGTTCTTTCATGGCCACCTTTCGGTTTGATCTTTGTGAGCTTCGGTCGCGGCATGAATTTTTCTTGAATACTTTTTGAATCTAATAAACTTCTCACGCTCGTACTCGCGATCTTCAAACTCATCATCACTACACGCTCCAAGCCAATAGGCCTGTTCTTTTGTTTCCGCGTACTCATCCCATGTTTCGCATGTGCAGAAGTAAACGACTCGCTTTCCTCCCTCTTCAATTCTTCCCCTATACCATCCAGCCCAGTATTTTCTGGGATAGTATAGTAGAGAATTCTTATATGCAAAATTCTCGTTTGGTTTTAGGAAGTTAAGGGCCATGATCATACCCCAGCGCTTGCATGTTCCAAGCACATTCATGCCATCCTCATGATCTGGTTTTGGGATGATGAGTTTAGCCATCAAATCTTTATTTGATAATACGACCGACTGGCTTGAGGTTTCATTGTCGCTGAAATTCATCCCTGGGAGTTCATCTTCTTTGAGATTAGGAAAATGTTTCTAGATTGTTGCTTTCAACCTTTTGGTCACGGAAGCTTCACTCACGAGCTCTGCCTCATCCTCCTTCAAGTTGTTGCAGCGGAGATGGTGGTTTGGACATTCTTCTCCATGTGGCCCCACGTTTTCGGATTGCAAGACAAAGGGGAGAACATCCACAATGAGTTCTCTGCTTGTTCTTCCTGGTCGTTGAACATATTGGTACTCATGTCGATCTGCGTATCCCCAAAAATTCATTACTGGTTTATCGTAACCAAGAATGTTAGCATTTCTTGTGGCGAAGACTGCCATTTGTAAGAGATATTTTCTTTGGAGAAGAAAGGAAAACAGATAGGTTCTTCAAATACTTCTGAAATCTGAAGAGTGACTTGTTAATTTTCGTCCATTTCACTTCCTTTTATAATAAAATAACCCTTAGCAGTTATTTCATCGAGGGATTAATAACGTGTGAAGTCGAAACGGTTTCCTTTTTATTGGGAAACTGCTCTTAGTGGGATGGATGAATCTCGTCATTAACTCTCTTGACATCTCTTCAATGCACCTCAACTTTATGACCTAACATATCATTGGTTGTTTTAAATAACATGACCAAATTCTTTCGGACTATCTGATCTTTCGAGAATAGATTATTTATTTGAACGTCTGTTTTAAAAGCATTTTATGCTTTTCTATTTAAAATTCTCGTGAAAGATTACTCTCATAAAAGACATTAAGAAAAACAACTAATATGAATTATTTCCTTAACCTTACAGAAAGGTAATGTATTATGACATTTGTGCGATTAATGTTACTATGAACTTATAAATATGGTCTAGTCTTTGTAGACCAAACGTCGCAAGCGATAAAATCATGAAACCAGTCATAATACTCTGCCATTTCTTTGTACCAATGTGGATAGTGTGTTTGGTTGAACCTTTGTGCGTTCTCCCATTCTTGACACAAGCATCTGTACTTGATCAATTCTCCTCCCGAATCAAATCGCCCTCTGTATATCATTGTAAAACTAGATGCTACGTAGGTATACAGTTTGTTTGCATAATACCATTTTAGACCTGGCTTCAAATACTTTTGAGCGATCGAAGTGCCCCAGGTTTTACATACTACAACCGTTGCTTCTAGATCTTTTCTTTTTAATCTTGGAAAGATATGCTCCATCATCCAATCCTCATTAGCAAGTACCCTTGTGGCCGCTGGGCTTCGTTGAGAAAATCAATTTGTGTTTTAGTCACCTGACCAAAACAAGATTTCATTATGGCTTCCCATCGCTTTTCTAAATCTTGAGTGACTTCTTTTTTATCGCTTTCCAATTCGTCATGTTGAAATTTATGATTAAAACATGGTGAATCTGGTTTTGGCAACAGGAACTTTCTTTTCAAGGAGTATTCTTTAATGTGTACATTAAAGTAATTGATATCCTGTATATAGTCTTGTTCATCGTGGAATAAATAATATGTATGAACAATATCTTCATCTTCTATTTCAAACTTCCCACGGGTTTTTGTTAGAATGGTGTGGAATTTAAATTTCTTTTTACACTTGTCGAAAGGAATTGAATTCAATGCTAAATGATGAAAGAAAAATGGATTCCTATCTGGGATTTGATCCATTTTCGTAACAAAGTTTTTTTTTTGTAATTGTGATTTTACACAACACAACAAAAATATAAAGTAGATGAAAATTAAAGGGGTTTGATTATGTCAAATCCTTAATTTTCGGATTTGTTTTACAACAAATCTAAAACTGAGGAAAATTAAATCCTGATAAATTGATTAGAAATTGTGACACTCACGATACTTTTAATATTAACTTCATTATACAAAAAAAAAAAAAAAAAAAAAAAAAAAAAACCCTTGATAATTCTAGATCGCTTATGATCCTAAGGTTTTAACATTCGCGATGACAGTTATCAAGGCGATGGTCTTTTGTAATCACTATTATTTTCACTATCATCAGCATCGTTGTAGTATGGCTTCGCGACACGCCTCTGTTCGCAACCACCATCTTCATCTGAATCTGAGGCAAACTGACTAGGGTTCAAATCAGGTCGCTTCTTGACATCCCTTCTTTTTGAAGGAGATTCCCCTTCAATGGCCTCCATTGGGGCTTTCCTCTTTCCAGATTGATCTTCCTTCGGAGGATTATTGGTTGAACTTGACATGCAATCGCTATCACCATCGCTTATGATGAAGACTTGATGGGATGTCACTTCCTCAAACTCGTCCTCCCTCTTCCTGCTCTCAGATGACAGCTTTGTTGAAGTGAGATCAGATCTAGTGGTGGCCATTTTGTCGTGAAATGGATGAGGGAAAACCGGAGTTTTAAGTTAAATTATCAAGAGATAGTACGAGATGAAGCGTTTTTTATGGCTTCACGTTTGACAGCATGGCTTTTATTGTGAAAGAATGCAAATGGACTTTTAATGTACCCATGCATTTTGTGGGTAGAAATGGTCTTCGGGAAATGGGTATCATCATTACCTTTTTTCCAAACGGGGTTTCCTTGACCTTTACAAAGGTGAACAGACCGGTTGGTCCCCTAATGGCAGAGAGAGAGAAAGATTTTTTAATCTTTTTGACCCTTTTGTGGATAATTACCCCAAAAATCCTTTAACTGTATCGGTTATGTAACAAAACTTCTTTTTTGACATAAATTGTGACACATGTCCGAAACGTCACCGTTTTAAAGGAAAGTCTAGGTCTATAAAAAGGGGAATTTGCTTTTAATCAGGACATCAATTTCCCTCTTACAATCCCAGAAATTTCAAGAAAGAAATCCATCTTTTTCTAACCAAAATGAAACCGCAACCTACCATTCAACCAGGGCTCCGTTATGTTGATCTTTATTCAGGGGGAGCGAGGAGGCTTTGCGATACAATTAATCACTTTCAGAGGACTTATAACCCGAATTACTTTTGGCACTACAGCCCGGCCACTAATCAAGCGCCTCTTCCTTGTGGGCAAATTGGCCCTTGTTTTAAAATGACTCAGGAGACCATGGAGGGTAAGGATGTCTCTACTTTCATGAAGATGATGAATGACATCATGTGTTCTTCAAAGTCACAACCATTGATCTTTCGCGAGAAAACTCGTCCCAATCTTCTGCCTTCCACTTCTAAACCCATAAAAGGTTGGGTTTCAGTGAACCAAGCAATGGTGTGGTTTGAGCGCCTTTCCGCCTACCATTCTCAATGGAAGAAACAAAGGTTGATCCATTTTTTTAGGTTAGCCTGTTACCCTCACATTCCTTTTGATGGTTCATTTTCTTCAGCCTTTATATCTCTATGGGATCCCTCGATGAACTGTATTGTCACTGGGGCGGGTTTTATGACAATAACTCTAGCCGGCATTGCTTGTATCACCGGACTTTCTCCCTTTGGGAAAAGTGGAAAAGACATATCTTTTTCTATATGTACCCCTGAGGCTGAATCTCTTTATGCTTCAGTTCTTTTATTTTTTGATAGTCTCATGACTCCTGGTTCAAGTGGTTTATCTTTTTCATCATTGATAAATAATTATACATCCTCCTCCAATTCTCAAGGGGTCTCTGATGAGGAGGCTGTGCTTTTCATTACTTTCGCTCTGAGTCGCTTATTTATGACGCGCTCAGGAAGTGCGACTAACATAATAGAATATCAAAGAATATGCTAGATTATAGAGTATAACATAATAGAATATCAGAGAATATGCTAGATTAAAGAGGGTTTTGCAAACTTAAAAGAAAGTAACTTTAATTGAAAATAACGTCAGGCTTGCTAACAAAGAGTCAAGGAAGATATGGAACAATTACCTTCATGCCTTCTATCTTCATTATGGAAAAAAGAAAAGCTATTCTAAAAATATGAACTACTCGCGATACGGGGCGAGACCTCCCGGTGTACACTAAAATGTAAAGGACTAAGAAAAAGTTGTTGTTTGATCGATTGATGATTGATGCCTTGTTTGCCTTATTCTTGTGCTTTAAATAGGGTGGTCTTCTCGACAGTTTTCTGGACTCTTCGGCGGTTACGTGGACTCCCGCCTTGTTCCTCAATCGTGGGATAAAAAGTTCGTGGGCGGTTAACACGTTTTTCTTTAATGCTCTAACTGCTTCCGAGCTTGGCGCTTATTACTCTTTTTTGAATTGTGGGCTTGCTGTATAAAGTCGGCCCAACTCCGGAATCTACTTGAAGAATGGGTCTTTCTTCTCCTTCCTCTGTCGCGGCCCATTACGCTGATAGTCCCGGCTTTCTTTATATCGCGTCGTGTCGCACGCTCATCGCTCCAGGCAAATTATTTTTGTCATCAACACTTTGCAAATCGTCGGAGGTTAGAATCCAGCTAACCTTTTTTGTGCCAATATTCTGCTTTTTCTTGTTTAACCTTTGTTTTTTCATTTATTTATTTCCCTTTGTTTTCTTATTTCTTCATTTTTCCACCTTTTACTTGTGTTTTTTGTTTTACACCATTTCTATTTCCCTTAACACATTTGTTCCCGACCGCATTTTTTGTCCCTTTGGTGTGCCCGATCACTTATAACTTTAACTAAAATATAAAATCTAAAATAACAAGTGCATTCATACATCCAAAATCACGCTGGAAAATTAGTTAGAACTCGTAATATTTATTTTTCCTCGAGTAAAAGACCGTAGTTCCTAGATTATTGCTAGTTTATAGGTTTATACACTTGGCAAAGTTTCATATGAGACGGTCTTTTGATAATCGGCCCCCACGGTATCAAAATCCTGGCTTTGCCCCTGTTTGAAACCCTTCTCCAAACCCTTATTGAAACCTTTTCGAAACCATATTCCAAACCCTTGCTTTTGGAAACCCTCTTCCAAATCCCCTTCAGGATCCTTCTCAAGATCGTCAAACTGACTGTCAAAAGTAGCAAACTCAGGGGTTTCTTGGATGATACAACTCTCATTCTCTAGATCAAAGAGTGAAGGAGAATCCATGGTTTCTGTTGAACAAAGAGAGAGAGAGAGAGAGAGAGAGAGAGAGAGAGAGAGAGAGAGAGAGAGAGAGAGAGAGAGAGGGGGGGAGAGAAGGATGAGTGATAAGGGAGGAATAGGATGAGTGAACAAAGAGAAAGAAAATAGGGTGAGTTGAAGAGATCTGGGGAATGGAGATGGGTTGTTGAAGACGGATCTGAAATTTTTGTGTTGAAGACAGAGAGTTTGATGAAAGAGAGACGGGAGAGTCTTATGATCAAAAGGGTTGGGGGATTTAATTTTTGGTGGGTGAATTGAATTAATTTCGGTAGGGGTAAGGTAAAAAATGGAGGGAATTATTAGAAGTAAATTGTGTTTAGGTTAGTGTAATGATGCAACTAATATTGGTTTAATAAAAGAAACAGATTAATTAGGGGAGAAAGTAAGGGCATTTATGTAAAAAAAAAAAACTTACCAGAAATAGAATGGGAAGAATAAACAGAACCTTCCCAAAATGGTAAGTGAGAAGTTTAATCTGGACCAGATGGAGTATTTAATATGCCTCTCATTTCCTTTCCAAATGATCATTATTGTTCTTTTCTTTGTAGGTGAGTTATCTGGAAAAAGTACTATTGTCAAGTCGCGAGTTTGAAGCATATCGATGTTTATTAAATGACTTGAAAATGTACTTTCACATCTTGAACTATTTTCTTGTACGTATCGTCTAAAAGTTTAGCATATATTCGGGATGATTTTGCTTTTATATTTTGTTTTTTAAGCGTTCCCATTGGATTTTAGAAAGTACTTTTCATGTAATTGTTCACACTTCTTTTTAGATAATAATATTTGGATTTTATCACAATCGATGGCTTGGTAGTTTATTATCTTTATTAAACGAATGGTGCAAATTGGTACGATAAAATTTATTTCTACTAATGTCAAGAAAAATTGTCTATTTAGCCACGACATTTTTACTTGTGGCTACTAAAACGCATAGCCATGGGAATATGCCCATTGCCATGGGACATTTCTTCCAGATTGTGAAGATAATAGCCACGTATTCGCCACGATTTTTCTTGTGGCTAGAGAATGTGTTAGCCATGGGAATAATTTCTTGCCACGATTTTTCATGTGGCTATACTTCGTGACAAGCAGACATATTTATGCCACAATATAGTTTTTCCCGTGGCAATTTCCTTGCCACAACCACTTGTGCCACGGCTGCCCAAACTCAAAATTCCCGTGGCAAAGTAGTATAGCCACGGAAATTTAACACTTGTGCCACGGGAATACCAAGATGTACGCTCTTTTCCATGATTGCAAAGTGAATCTCCCATTTTCTCGACTTTGTAAAGAGTGTTCCGAAAGTGGCTAAATTTGTCGATGATATATGCACAGTCAAGAGGAAGCCTATATCAAAGGACAAAAGGAAAGTGGTAATGAGTGAGTAAATGTCGGCCGTTTTCCAACAAAGGTTACCTATAAAGTATGGTGATCCTGGTATATTTACCATTTCGTCAACCATAGGTAACACTATTTTTCCTAAGTCCATGCTAGATGTAAGTGCTTTCATTAATGTTTTATTCCAACTTAAGAGCTCCGTTATACCAAATCCTCCTCCTGTTCTAGGTGAGCAGGAGTTGCTCTAAAAATTGACGGTCAACTTCCTCTGATTTTCAGCAATTCCCTAGAAGAAATTCTTACACATTTGACTAATTTTTGTCACCACAACCTTTGACAAAAAAATGTTTAGAAGGAGGGTATGAGGATGGTGAAAAGCTTGTCATTCTCATTATGAGTGATCAGTATAAATATAAAGTATAAGGTGTGAACGTAATATTAGACCTACCTAAATCAGTCCTATAAATTAGGTAACAATATAAGAGATAATATACAAAAATATAATCACAAACAATTATCATCCTAAATTATATATTACAATATTAACAACAATATTACTACAAAATATATCATTTCCTTATAAAAAAAAAAAAAAAACACTAGAGGCTCAGAAATTTTGAAAGCCGAAAATAACTGAGTTACTTAGTTGACCTAATCTTGCATAAGATAACTTTTGCCTGATTTTTCCCAGTAGAGTTGTAAACATGTCGGAAGTAAGCATAGTTGTACTGAGAGACAAACTCGGAATTTCGCCAAGAATCTGTGCTCAATGATTCGTGTTTCTCATGGTCACCATTTATGAGCCTTAACTGCACTAATAAGGCATGCATGTTAAAGCTTTTTTTTTTGTTTACTTTCGATTGTACTTTGATTGCATTTACATGGATAAATTTCTAACTCCTACCTTTTATATATCAAAACTTCCAAAATCCTACCTTATTTTTAAAAAGTTTCCAACTCCTACCTTATAAAACATTTTTTTATCAAACTCCTACCAAAACTTCTATTCCGGCGGGTTTGACTCTATTTTCCGGCATTGACATTCGAATTGACGCGATTTCCTTCGATTTGTTTCGCTTTTCCTTAAACTTCTCCCTCCAATTTGCAACGATGTGAGAAAAGAGAGGGCAAGATGTGAGGATAGAGAGTGCAAGATGTGAAAAATAGGAGGGAGAAGATAAATTTGGAGTGTAATGTGATATAGTATGGGAAATTGGGGAGAGAAGCTGAAATTGGAGAGAGAAATTGGAGGGAAAACGAAACAAATCGCGCCAATTCGAAGGTCAATGCCGGAAAATATAGTCAAACCCGCCGGGGTAGAAATTTTGGTAGGAGTTTGATACAAAAATGTTTTATAAGGTAGGATTTGGAAACTTTTTAAAAATAAGGTAGGATTTGGAAGTTTTAGTATATAAAAGGTAGGAGTTAGAAATTTTTCCCATTTACATTGTCAATTTTGAATCAATGGTATTATAATTAAACCCAAAATTGATTTGATTAAACCCTAATTAGTATATGTTTGAATTGGCTAATTGACTAGAAATAATTAGTAGTTGGACTTTATTAAAAAAAAAAAAAATCGTTGAATTTTATGTACTCCCTCCGTCCCAACTCAAACGCCCATTGCGATATTTGTAGTGGAATAAGAAAAATTGATATAATAAATTGAGTGGGGTAGTATTTGGAAAAAGGAGGAAAGAGGATGTGAGGATTATTAAAAGTATGAGAGAGTGGTGATGTGATAATTTAATAAAAGTATGAGAGAGATATATATCTCAAAATAGATGGGGTGTTTGAGGTGGGACGTCCCAAAATGGAATATGGGGCGTTTGAGCTGGGACAGAGGAAGTATAGGTTATGGAGTAAATTCGATGAGGTCAAAACTGGTTAAAATTGAGACTAAAATACATAAGTCTCGCTATGAGTGAGTGGAGGATTATATTTGTTGGGCCCCTACGCCTACAGACCACCGATCCAATTAGTATGATATTGTCCGTTTTGGACTTAGCCCGCACGGATTTGTTTTAGAGCTCCATTCCAAAAAGTCTCATACTAATTAGTTTGATGATCACTTATAAACAAGGCTTCTGCTCCTTGTTTTTCCGATATGGGACTTGGGTTTACACCCTAACAATCCTCCCCTAAGACCGGCCTCCCCTCAAGCGACAATTTGTTCGCATCACACAAATTTCACTAGGCCAGCCTCAACTAGAGGACACACCTCAATTATACGCAGTCTCTCACAGATTGGGGATCACAACCCCCACAACCAAGCACCCCTAGCAATTTCGAGTCTTGATAACCTCCCCTCAGGGACTGCAGCCTTGCACCTAAAGGGTCGTCCCACGGTGCTAGCTCCAGCTCACCACTCTTTCTTCTAGGTTGGGCTTTTTCATTGTGTGTGTAGCCACACCTTCAAGTCTCAAACAATGCTCTTCAACGTGTCACACATAAACTGCATCCCATACCACACGTAGTTCCTGACGCAAAGCTAGCCTTGGGCTATGATACCACTTGTTGGACCCCTGCGTATGCAGACTATCAGTCCAATTAGTATGATATTGTCCACTTTGGGCCTAGCCCGCACAAATTTGTTGTTGGCCTCCTTCCAAGAATGTCTTATTCTAATTAGTGTGGTGATCACTTATAAATAAGACTTCTGCTCCTTGTTTCTGCAATGTGTGACTTGGGTTTTCACCCTAACAATTTTTGGGTGAAATGATGATTGAGTGTGCCATTACAATTTGAGTGCAATGTGATAGAGTGTGGTAAATAGAAGAGAGAAGTGTCAAAGTATAATGAAATTGGAGGGAAAATGAAAAAAAGCTGGGATGATTGGGAGAAAAAATCGTGCAAACATTGGGGGAAAACAAAAGAAAAGAGGGTCAACACCAAAAGTCAAGCACGTCGGAGATGATGGGCATTTGGTAAGAAAAAAAAAAAAAAAGATAATATGTGCTTTGAAAGGTAAGAGTTTGAAACTTTGGAAATAAAAGATAAGAAAACGGAACATTCAGTTTATAAAAGGTAGGGATTGGAAATTTTTCCTATTTATTTTCAAGATATTGATTGATCCGTCGTAAATGTCGGGTTACTTTCTCTTTTTAAATACACATGCTACTACTTAAATGGGTTGTGTGGTTATATCTGTAACACTACAGGATGATAGAATTAATTCGTCCTACATTGAAAACTAACTCTTATAATTAGTTTATAATAGATTCATATCATCATACTACCAACAAGATTTATGGCCCTAATGATGACTTCCCATATTATTTCGCCTATAACTAATCGCAAATTATATCGTGGTCCCCGGACCACAGTGTACATCGTGGTCCGAGCCACGTGTCGCATTATCATTGGTGGGCGAAGAAAAAAAACGCAAATAAAATCTTTTCTCTCTCCATTTTCTTCTTCTTCTTCCCATGTTTTCTCTGCTTTTCATTTTCTCTCCCTCCTCTTTGCACTCTCTCTCCTCCCCTCTGCTCACACGGCCACACCCAACCAGACGTGCCACCACTACTCACCGGCGAGCCCCGCCTTTCCACCGCCGCACCTATTCATGAAGTTTTTTTTATCGTAAAGGTATGGATCTTACTATTGGTGATCATGGATGTTGATTGAGAATCATATGGATCTTGATTGATGAGAAATCTTGATCCATGAATGATTATTAAACTGATGAAATTTTTTCGATTATGAAATCATGGATGTTGATTATGAATGATTTTAATCTTCGTTTTTCATGGTTATTGATGAAATCTTTTCGATTTGCGAAAAGAAAACTGTTGTTTTTTCATTTTTAAATTTTTGTTTTCTTTCAAGTTCACAAATTTATTAAATTTTTTATGTCCTTCAACTCTAATTATAATATCCATGAATCATATGGGCAAGATCCATGAAGATAAGTATGAAAATCCATGAAGTTCACCAGTGAAATCTATGGTGGTTGTGGTGGACCGACGGCAATGCGTAGTGGTTAAGGTGGACTGACGACAGTGCATGGGTAGAAAGGGTGGTCGTGCGGGGAGAGGGAGAGCAGAGGTTAGAGACGGGTATTTTTTTTTTTTTTTAAAAAAATTCACCCAGCTAATAAGGTAGCGCTATGTGTCCCGGACCACAGTACTACATGTGGTCCGGGGACCATGGTATAAGAACCGATAACTAATAAGAAGTGTTAATAATGTAGGAGCTATGTTGGCATGTCCAAGTTCGATTCCAAACACGAGGCCGAGGAGAAAGACACGGGAATGGTGCTTCTTGAAAGATTATCCATGCATGGTATTTTTTTGCCTACGACTGTCGCCATTAGCATGAGGAAAAATGCACAAGTCACGTATGTCAATGTTCATGTTAATCTTGATCGTCTCGAATTCGAAATCATTACATCGTGGTGCCCCTGAACTTTGTAAACCAATAGACATGGTATCCCTTATAAATTAAATGTAATTTAGATGAATCAATAACTGGAATTAGACTATATTCTTTTATGTTAAATGAAACCTGTCAAATTTTATTTGAATTGATCTCATCATAAAATCAAATTATGCCTAAATCATTGAATTCATTGGATATAGTCCAACATAGACTCTTGTAATGATGTGTATACATGTCAGATTGTAGGGGTATAAAAATCAAACACCCCTACACTATTGCCGCAACACAGTGGCCAAAGCCCAAAACCCTTCCGAGAGACGCACACAAAACCCTCCCTCTTCTCAATTTCTTTTGCCCCAAAATTTTCAATTCAGAGAAAAATCATCAAACAATGGCAGAAGTGAAGAGTCCTGAAGAAGCCACATTGCCCATCAAACGTACCTCCGAATTGCCCGCTCCTGAATCTCTCTCCTCCGAACCCAAGAAGCCCAAACTCGACATCAACAACACCACCACCACCGAAGAAACCACACCGCCCCTAAACGACGCCGAACCAAAGCAGCTTCAGCAGGACGATAAACCAGACAAATTTGAGGAGCAGGAAGAACAGAAGGAAGAGGAGGAAATCAATGGCAAAGAGGTAATTGACAGGAAAGGGAAGGGTATTCTTATAGAGGAAGATGAAGATGATGAAGATGATGATGACGACGATGACTCGGACTCGGACTCCGACTCGTCCGACTCGGGAATTGGGGACGGGTTATCCGACGACAGCGATTTCGCGGACGACCCGCTTGCTGAAGTGGATCTAAACAACATCGTATCTTCTCGGACACGCCGGAAAATCATTCACCCTGGTGTTTACCTTTCTTCTGATATCCCTCCTGAGGATTCCGATGAGAGTGATGACCCTGATGCTTAGGTTTGTTTTTTTCTGCTTAATTCTCATTTGGGTACTTCATAATTGCTCAATTATTTACAAAGATCGTTGCTTTTGTTGTGAAAATTGAGACAGTTTGGTTCTGTTGCTTGTTCTTGTTGGCGAGTTCGGGCTCAGGTTGTTTTGATGTGGAATTGGAAGAGACTTGTTTCTTGATTGTTTATGGTAGATAGATTCTTCGTGTGTTTTTGTTGGTGGGTTCATGTGCTTGTCAGCATTGTTCAACATTGGAGCTTTTGGTAATGATGTGTGTGATGTTTAAATGTGATTTTGGTATCGCATTGCGTATTCTTGTTATATAATTGATATTGCTGAGATTCGATAATTGCTTCAGTATAAATGATGTAGGTTTTTTGTACGGGCACCTTGGTGTTGATAGCAGGGGTACTGTTTGGCATTTTTCGAGTTGCTTGTTGATCCTGACTCGAGTCACTGATGTTGAAGGGTAGATTGTTTTGTAAGAATGATGTTAGTTGAATCTCAGTACCGTCCTTCTATCCCCAAAGTAGTTGATCGTGGTGATGAAATGTGGGCATTAGTGCTATCGCCCTCCTTGATAAAGCACCAGTCAAGTGTGTAACGCATGATTGTTTTTACCTTTTCCGTTTCTTATGTATGACGTTGAGAGAAAGCCTTGAAATTACTTTATTTTATTTTGAATTGTGTCTTGCCTCTTAAGCTTTCTTGGGGTATTTTATGTTTGATATTGAGGTTAGATGCTTCAACAACATCTTTAACCCCAGTGCCTTAAAGGCTCCCGCCATAAGGCGGGGTAAAAATTTCAAAAGTATGGTTAGAATAATGAATGACTAAGGAGCGAGCTTCCATTATCTAGGAAGAGGATCATCTATGTGCGTCACATCAAATGTATTCTTATATCACGAGTACTTAAACTGGAAGAGAATGATTGTTGGACTGGTGTATTTGATGGGGATATAACAATTAATGAAGTTATGAATCGCAATTGAACGATGACTGTTTGACGGTTAGGCTTTGACATAAAAGGATAGATAATAGATTGCTTTAACTGTGACCTGTGAAGTCATGTTTTGTACTAAAAAGAATGAAGCTAGTTAAAGTCCAAGAAAAGGTCTTGAGGAGCTTGTGATCCATACATATTGAAACAAACATGTGTGTACTTAATTGACTAGGGAATTAATTGATGTGTACTCAAGATTAGTGGGGGTGTGGTCGTCTTATTTTTGGGTATGACAAGATGTTGTAGGAATGTAGCAGGAGATGATTGGAGGGATGGGGAGGCCTTCTTTGAAATCTGTTGGAAACATAAACGCCAGAAAGTAGGCCTTGGACTCTTGGGTGATATATTATAACTATCGAATTACATTTGGTTCACACATAATTTTGATGTTTGGGGCACGAAAATGATAAGATAACAAAAAAATAGTTTTCAGTCTTCCTCACCTAACCTCCTTCACAAAAAAAAAAAAAAAAAAAAAAAAAAAAAAAAAAAAAAAAAAAAAACCTTCTCGCCTTTTAAACCATCAGGCTGAAGTATATTACATGATTAAAAGTAGTGTAAAATCTAGTTAGCCAAAGAGTGGTAAGTTCTCCCACTTATCCACCCCTGGTCTGGTAGATGTGTAGCAGAGTTAAACCATTTTTAAAGCAGATATTGAGATTTCTGTCATATTTATTGAGTAAACCTATCTTGAATTGCATTTTCCACACTAGACATACATTAACTATTTGTCTATCTTTCTTTGGTAAAAAAGAGACTCGAATGTGGGCTCTCCCATTATTCCTTTTACTTTAATGCACG
Source organism: Spergularia marina (assembly GCA_963680865.1). Lineage (NCBI taxonomy): Eukaryota > Viridiplantae > Streptophyta > Magnoliopsida > Caryophyllales > Caryophyllaceae > Spergularia > Spergularia marina. Next base: position 29,857,480 of record OY804545.1, on the reverse strand, counting down.
GCTTCAACATTCTAGTGTTTGCAGCCTCATCTAAATATTTCCTGATAGAAAAACAGTTCTCGTTAATACTCAACCGACAGGCCCTTAAAAGGAAATCCGATCCCCACCACCTTTTGAAAATCTCAAAGTTGTATTTATCTCTTCCTTCTTTTGCATTTGTTTAGCTCTGGCAAACTACTGTTTTGATTGAAAAGTATATCTGGGGTCTTGTACATGAAGTAGTTTCTCACAATTTCTACGCGGGTGAAAAGCAAGTAAATTGCCATGTTTGTAGGATTGCTAGAGATTGTTATTTATCTTCTGAATTGCTAACCGTTATTATGCTCTTGCTGTGCCTTGTGCTTGTTGTTCTTTGTATAGAAGCTCAGCACATATATATAGCAATACTGTAACTTAATGTTAGAAGTGACTGCTTGAGGTTGTCACTTCTCTGGAGTGAGGAAGATATCACTATGAATCTGGTGATTTTAAATGATAGAATCTGTAGTAAAATCGTAAGTTGGCTACAGTGTGATGTCCTTTTTTGGGGCTTGTTTCCTTCGAGGCTATTAGATTCTTTTATTTTTTTTGGTCACACGATATTAGATTATTGGTTGTGTTGTAAACATAGCAATTTAGGATATTCCTTTTTTCCTATATGGCTAAATCTTTTCCGATCATGTGTAACACCTAAATTCCTTATTTATCCAAACACAACCTCGTTCTTGCATTCATGATTCTCTGTTTCTGGTTACACCTGTTCAGTTTCATTTCATCTTTTACCAGTTTGCATCCCTCCGTGTCTTCTTTCCGCAGATTATGAAAAAACTGTTATGCTTGATGTGTTTTCATGATTCTCAGTTTCTGGTTAAACCTGTTCAGTCTCATTTCATCTTTTACCAGTTTGCATCCGTCCGCGTCTTCTTTCTGCAGATTATGAAGAAACTGTTATACTTGATGTGTTTGTGTGAGTGCTTTCATGCAACAGCACTGGTTGGTTAGATCTTCTACATGTACTTCTAAATTATTTATTGCATGTCGTCTTTCTGAACAGCTTCATTGATATACCTCGCAAAAGAAGTTCCTACAGTTCACCTCTCAGTTCAGCATATTAGTTTACGTGTTGCATTCTATCTCTAGTCTTGCCGAATATTTAATGGCAATGTCTTGTATTTCCATTGTGTGCTTTGTATAGCCACCAAGTGCTCAATCATCTTTATATTAATGCTCAAGAGTGTTTATATAGAAATATGGTAACCAAAGCTTCTCTTTCAGGTGGGATTTTGGATTGAAGCTGAAGATGGCTTGGAGTTGATCGTTGTGGCAACTATTTCCTGAGTGGATTTCGACCAAGTAGGCTGTAGGATATGAGTATGGAGTGTTAATTAGTAAGGTGTCTGAGCCTCATTGATCATAGTGGATAATTTCGCGATTCACAGTGGAAGAGCTTGACTGTAGTTAACTCTTTTAAGCTACCCTTGGTTCACCTTATATCATGGGTTTGAAATGGAAATAGTAGAATCAGAACCAACACATAACAAACTTATTGAAATTGTTGATCCCAAAAAGAAAAAAAAAAAAGTTTAAATTGTTTGTTCTTCCCCCAGCCGCCGCCCTTACCTTGAAGTTTAGCTAAAGTAATAGATTGAGTTGAGGCTACCTCAAGTGGAGTGTCGCTCTCAGCCCCGCTCACCTTCCTTCCATGCATTGTCGCATGTCGGGAGTGTAGAAAAAGAAGAGAAGGGCGCCTTGAGGAGTCACATAGACTCATATATCATCGACTGAGTTACGCTCCTGCATTGTAGGGTGGGCTTCCGTCCCCTCCCCTTCTAGTTTCAAGCATTACATTGTTTCGTATTGTACTTTTGGCATTGTGTGGTCGGTATGCATGCATTTAGGTTTGTAATGGAAGGGCAACCCTGGATTCTTTTATCTTTGATGTCAATATGGCTTGGCATTTCCATTTATACGCCCTCGGTTTCGTAGGTTTTTTAGATTTTGTTTGCATATGTTAAAAAGGAATACACCCTATGGAAATAGTTGAGGAGTGTCTTGTAGGTGCTTGTCGAAATCCATCCGAGACACTCGTTGATTTGTGATGTTTTTGTTCGGGGTTTGAATCTCGCAACCCTTTCTTCCATAGATCCGACCTAGTAGGAATCCTAGTTAAAAATATGGGATATACACATTGCTATGGTCATTACTATGGGCCGCTCTGGAATTGTAGTGGGCCATTTGCTAGCTCTTGAACGGATACTCAATTAGGCCGAAGCCTGCCGACTTATTGGATTTTTTTTCTCATCAAGTCATTACTATCGGGAATACCATGTGCTTCCGAGTCCGACCGCCTATTTGGCTATCTAATCTAATATATATATATATATATATATATATATATATATATAAAAGAGAGATTTTTAAAGAGTCGAGAGAGAGTCCAACAAAAGATAAATACTGAGAGAGTTTAAAAAATGAGAAATACCCACATTTTATTATTAACAAATCAAATGGACAATTATTAATAATCCACATAAAGAATCCTTATTTTCGTGAGACTTTTTAATAAATGTATCTTACATATTTAATTATTAATCATTCACACTATATTATAGAAACACAGTATGCTTGATTATACAATTGGTTATGTGTATCAGAAACTTTTGAAACATATATTATTTTATGTGATTTAAAATGAATTTCAATTTGAGATCCATTTATACATTTTCCGATAAGCAATGCTTAATGATTACAATCGACTTTATATACTATATTTATTTTTAAAAAAAAAGTTTTTTGAAGAATATAGGTAAGAAATGTTATTTGTACAATTTAAACATGAACAATCTAGACAACTTTTTATTTTATTTTTTTAACTGATCAAGAGTTTAAAATACATGTAAGCAATATCACAACAATTGTTATGAATTATTTTTATTGAAATGATAGCATAATTGGTTATAAACATAAAAATCATTAAAAATGATATAATATTTGAACCGTGCAACGCAGTCTAACAAAAAGAGAAATACTGAGAGTTTAAAAAATGAGAAATACCCACATTTTATTATTAACAACTCACACGGACACTTATTAATAATCAACATGTAGAATCCTTATTTTCATGAGATTCTTTCATAAATGTATCTAATAGATTTGCGACATAATCACTCATAACATTAGTCACGTGTATTAGAAAATTTAAAAACATATATCATTAGATTTGTTTCGAAATGTATCTAAATTTGAGATCCATTTACACATTTTTCCGATATGAAATAATTAAGTTACTGCGTGTACATTTAGTAGAGATTTGTTTTTTTCTTAAAAAGTTTAGGGAGAATCCAAAATAAGAGAAATGGTGATGAGAGAGTCCAAAGAATGGAAAATTCTCACAACATTTATTAACCAGAGTCCATACTTTCATAAAATTGTAATTCGAAAGTTATTTAAATGTGAAACGACATAATTAGTCCTAACTTTCATTTATACATATAACTCATCAAACCTATTTTGAAATTTAATCTAAAATGAGTTCCATCTATACATATGTTTTGTATTAAACACCAGTCATCGAGCAAAAATGGGAAAAATGATATATTGTGTCTATTCCTAAGCTAAACTCAACAAACAAAAGAGAGAGTCCAACAAAAGGGAAATATTTTATTATTAACTCACACGGATAATAATTAATAATGCACATATAGAATCCTTATTTTCGTGAGACTCTTTCATAAATGTTTGTAATAGATTTGAGACATAACCACTCATAACATTGGTTGCGTAGAAAATTTAAAAACATATATCATGATATTTGTTTCTAAATGTATCTCAATTTGACATCCATTTACACATTTTCCGATATAAAAGTGAGATTTTTGAAGAGTATAGAGATAGTCCATTTCAGAAATACTCAAAGAGTTTAGTGTACGGTGAAAGAGCAATAAAGAGAGTCCATCGTTTGAGAATTTAGTGTATGTTGAAAGAGCAATAAAGAGAGTCCATTATTTGAGAAATATTTAAAGAGTTTATTGGGTGGTAAAAGAGCAAAAAATGAGAGGATAAATTTAATTATTAACAATTCACACAAAGAATTTTTGAAGAATATAGAGATTTTAGTGTACGGTGAAAGAACAAAAAATATTATTAACAATTCACAAAGAGATTCTCATTTTCGTTAAACTTTTACATAAAGCTATATTATGGAAACATGGTTTTTATTAAAAGAAGGGTTTTTTATACAATATATGTTGTTGTATAATTTAAAAATGGACAATGTAGACAAATTTGTATATTTTTTTTTAATTGACCAAATTATAAAAATACATGTAAGCGACATCACAACAATTGGTATGGATTATTTTAACTGGAATGATAGCATAGTTGGTTATAATGATAAAAAGTATTAAAAATAATATAATATTTGAACCGTGCAACGCACGGGCTTAAAACTAGTACTATATATTAAAACCTGAAATCAAGTCTTTCCTAGGAGGACACTTGGCATTCATTAATTGGATAGAACATAAAAATAGCATTAAATATAATTATCGGTTAGAATATGGTAATAAATTATCAGAGTAGTATAGTAAAGATAATTTATGGAAAACAATCATTATATGTAGTTTATTAGAACAAAGATAAGTCGTAATATAGTATTAGCTAATTTATGGAAAATAATCATTAAGCCAACATTTTTCTTATCGAGTGAGTATAAATAATATAAATATATAGCCCGGGCGTGGCACGGGCATGCAAACTAGTTTCTAAGGGGAATTGCAAAACCTAACCTCAAAAATCCTAGCATAACTTATTTTGTCCATTTTTCTTCCTATATTACCCTTATTAATCTCCTCTTCTTTATAACTGCATACATTTAACCTAAATAAAAAATTTCAACTATATGATGGGATCATGGGACGTTCAAATACTATTGAATCAAGCAAAAACAATGATAATTTTAGGTAAGCAATTAGTTATTAGTCGTGCAAATCAAGCCTAATTCGCATGTTACTCGGAAAGCATTTTTTCTGATGGGTTACATAGGACTATAGGAGGGTAGTTGTTACTACTTTGACTTTTTAAAATAATTTGTGCAGCACCTATCATTAGCTTAATTAATTTGGTTGATTGGGGGGCTTGCTTAAGGGAAGTTTTGTTATTTCAAATTTATAAAGATGTTGGCGTAATAATTGATATCAACTTCTTGTATAATTTGACCATAATGAAGTCGATTGGCTACCCCCACCGATAATGAATTTACCTCGATTTAGCAAAGAACAATTGATATCAATTGTTGATACTAATTTAGCTAGATGTTGATATCAACACTTGACGATAAGAATTTAACAAGATAAAGGGAATGAAGAATGTTGATGAAGAACAACAATGGAGATACATTATCGATAAAAGATGAAGAATGGAGACTAGCAGTACTAGCGTAGCACAAATTTGGGGTTTATAGTATTTGTGTTATTTTTGTGGCAATGGGGGTATAATTGGAATTTTACTAGGTTATCTTAGTAAATTAAATATTGCGTTTTGCAATAATGATTTCTAAGAGCTTCTTTGTTGGTGAGACTCAACTTGAGTCTCAAATACAAATTATTTCCAAAATTATATTGTCTAGGATTTTGAGACTTACCTTGAGACCCTATACTTCATTAGTAAGATTTTAAAATGGGTCTCTATAGTTAAACTTAAAACATATTAAATTATTTAAAAATCTATTTTTGGCAAAAGTAGGGTCTCATTGACAATGGGACGGTCTTTGATCAGAGAACGTCTCTAAAAACGAGATCCGTCAAATAATTATCCAGTGGGGGAAAACCCTCTCTCTCCTCCTTGAGACTCATCTTGAGACCCCCAATTGAGATGTCGGATAAGTGGTCAACTATTGCAAAATTCTTCCCCAAAAATAACTGCTAAATTTCCCAAATATGATTATTAGCACCGCGGATCACCTGTCTCATTTTCCTATCTCACTCCGTGTACCCCTCCAATCAAGTGCTAGCATTTCATTATTCTATCTTTAAAATATTATATTTTCTAAAAAGATTTATGAAATGCTAGCACATGATTGGAGGGGTACACGGAGTGGGATAGGAAAGTGGGACGAGTGATCCACACTGGATTATTAGTGGCTTATGGAGTTATGGTTGTACTCTGAATTGAATTCCGATTCCGCGATTTAAAATGAGCAAAATGCAGCACTGTTTTAACCCTTAAAAAACAAAAAAACGTTTCCCAAATTTGTTTGATCTTGGCCCTTGAAGACAATGGTTATACCATGCTCCCGGGAGCACAAGGAGCATGGTGGTCCTTCTCACAATCAGTGGCGTAGCTAGGGGGGGTGCACGGGGGGTACGTGCCCCCCAATTCTATCAGTTTATATCTTATTTTTGTGCCTAACTTGCATATAAAATGTGATAGACTAGTGGAATTTAGCACATTTTAGGTTGTACACTACCCAAGTTCGAACCTGGACACTGTCATTTTGGCTTTTTTTTATTTATTTTTTTTGTTAAAAGACTCTCGAATATGCAACTCATGTTTCGGACTTTCGATTCATAATTTTGTGCCCCCCTTTTCTCTCAATCCTGGCTTCGCCACTGCTCACAATATAGGATTAATTTTAAATATGGTCCCTACTTCTCTATTGTGAGAAGGACCAACATGCTCATTGTGAGCATGATATAATTTACCCCTTGAAGGTGAGTTCCTCAAATTTTGTTCGTTACATCAGTTTTTCAAATTTTTCTGATTCTGATTGTAATTGTAACTCCAATCTAATTTGTGACGTTTTGGAGGCCAAAGGAAAAAAAAGAAACCTCGAATAGAAAATTGCCCTTGGTCGGAAATATAGCCGAATTGGCCTAATCCGAGATATATCCATCAAAATGTCCTCACATCAACACTCACATCAACATGAAACCATATGGCTTGACTCGACCTTATTTATGCGAATTCGGCCCGAGAAATGTTGTGTCCCCAAATGCTCGAACCCAATCTCAATGACTCGCCTCCTAAGTCTATTTAACATTTCAACGTATGTGAAATTAGGAGGTTATTCAATGATCCTATTTCATATGGAGAGCTTATCTAATCCGTCCTGATTTGTAAACTACGCCTCCGTCCCTCTTCAAACACTCCATATCCAAAATATCCCATTGTTGAGGAGGGTGGACAAGCTTATCTGTTAATAAAAGTTTCAAAAAAATTGCATAATAGGTTTGATAAAAGAAAATCTTAGCCAATACCATGCAATCTTTTCAAAACTTTGATTAACCATTTAATATGTACACGCTCCTAAATAAAGGAGTGTTTTGTACATGAGGTATTTAAATTGAGATGGAGATTGTATGCATTAATGAAGAAACACACCCTCGATAGGGAGCCGATCATCCACTTAATTGATTCATATATCGAGGGAAGTGATAACTAGACCCGGTAAACGGGTCATTCGGGTCGCTTCTGGGTCAGGTCCTTTCGGGTCAAGTATTTCGGGTCTACTTCGGGTCGGGTAAAGTTCGGTTTGGGTCAGGTCTACTTCGGATGTGCCAACTACGAGTCAAATTCGGATTGCTATCATAATCCAAATGTAATGTACCCAACATTGCTTGGATCCACGACGAAGAGTAGTAGGCTAGTAGCCATAGAGGCAGGGGCGGATCTACGGCTAACAATGGGGGGTCGGCCGACCCCCCAAGTGAAATGAAAAAAAATGAGTTTTTCTATTAGTTTGTGTCAAAAGAAAAGCAAAATGACTTATTGACCCTCCAACTTTTAGCTATTTACTGCAATCTTAATGAGCTATAAATAAATGGGAGGGGCAAATATGTCGTTCAAACACCAACCCACATGGGCTCTGACCAAAAATGACATTCTTGCAGAGAAATAATACTAATTTAAGTCATTCCTTTCACTCTCTCTCTCCTCAATAGACTTGTTTACTGAAACTTTAGGGATGAATTGTTAGGCACCTCACGTGCAAAGAAAGAAGTTCTATAGGTAAAACCCAAGAGGTAGAATAATACATCTTTCAATGTTTATTAAGAGTAATAGAGTAAGAAATCGTCTTCAAAAAATTTGGCAATGAATTTTTAGTACACGATATTTTTTTTCCCTTTATGAAGCACCCTATCTCCAATTCGTAGTCCCCTAGAACAATACTCCATAATCCATATTGGTAGCAAATTCAGGGTTATCGGTTATTCAGTTTCATGTTTTTTTTTATAGCATAACGCCAAAAAGTTTTAAGACGGGGCCCACATATTAGAATTGACGGACGTTCTTTTTTCTCCGTCAAATAAGGTCTATATAGTATATGACCCTCCAAGATAAAAATCCTGGATACGCCACTGCATAGAGGCAAACTCCGTGATGATTCATTGAAGATTTGAAGGAATGGTCGAGAAGTTGGTGCAAAGTCGATGATTACAAGTAGCAATTGACAGACCAAAGGATAAAGACAGGACGAGGATGGGATTTTAAGGGCAGCCTCAAGTCTCTAAGGGTAGGCCTTCAACTTAGCGGACCATTTCTCTCTTTAGTCTCTCTCTCTCTCTCTTGGCGTGACGCGGTCCCTACACTTATAGTCCCCCACTAACCTTCCTTCTCCTCCATGTTTTTGCTATTTCTGCTGCTTTTTTTTTGTTGTACAACTGTATACTAACTCCACTCCAATAATACGTATATACTCCACATTTTGCAGGACATTTTTCTGATTTATACTGTCGCATTTTAATGGTCCTCTTTTGTACAGGAACAGTATACCATTATCGTGTACTTTTTTTTGACAGAACCATTATCATGTACTGATGTATGTACGTTATGCGAAAATCAACGTTTTGCATCTGTTCGATCTCAATGACCAAATCACACTTTTAAGTAGACCTGGCAAAAGTGACCCGAGACCCGAAACCCGGCCCAAAAATTTTGACCCGAACCCGAATTTCACCCGAAATGATATTACCCGTATTTGACCCGAACCCGGTTACACCCGACCCGAACCCGATTATCACCCGAAGTCAATTAACCCGAAGTTGACCCGAACCCGTAATGACTCGAACTAAACTAGCCCGACCCGATTATCACCCGAACCCGAATAGACTCGTACTAAATTGACTTGAATATTGTGATTCTGCATACTATATGTCTAACCTTTGATTTAGTGATACGAGCATTTCGCGCCTTCAATTTTGTATCATATAAAGTGAGTACATTATATGGCATAATATTCCTTTTTTTCACATGAAACGAGTACCTAAACAACTTAATTTAATGTTTTTCATCTATATTTGGTCAATCAATCGAAAATAAATGTAAATAGTACAAATCTAATCATTATTTGTCTCGATTTTTCAACTAGACCCGAATTAACCCGACCCGTATGAACCCGATCCGAACTAACCCGAATAATTTGACCCGTACCCGAAATTGACCCGAAAAATGCTAGACCCGAAGTGGCCCGAACCCGTCCGAACCCGACCCAACCTGAAGTGGCCCGAATATTGTAGTGCACCCGAATTGACCCGGCCCGAAGCAACCCGACCTGAACCCGACCCGAATGACCCGTTTGCCAGGTCTACTTTTAAGCATCAATAACAACCGAGGAATTAGGGTGGTTTAATGGTTATGGGCTTATGACTAGACTTAGCAAATTGCTTTGTTCGGGTCTTATCTTAATTGGGTTACTTCGTAGTTCGTATTTCTAGAATACCAGTAGTTCAAGATCGTGTTAGGTCAATTTGGTAGGGATCATGGTCAAGTAAACTCAAGTCAATTCCAAATGTGTAGGGATCCTCTAGAGTTTTTTGTTGGTGGAGTTTGTAGAGTTTACTATTAATGGTAATAAAACAAAATAAGGTGGTTACTTCAATGCACAAATAAAATATTAAATATTTAATTCTTTCCTTACGTGGTAAACTCTACCATATAGAGTTTGTTTTAAACTCTAGAGGATTCACACTCATTCCAAATTATTCATTTTGAATTGGTTAATTAAGATTGGACCTTTTCAAAAAAATCAATTGCTAAAGGTCTAAACTATGGACAAAGGTCTAATATTTAGACATAATTAATTTGTCTAATGTTCATGTGATAGTAAAATTGAGTTAGTGGTGGTTAAGTTAAGTTACCTATAGTAAAATTAAGGTCCATGTTAGAAAACTTTAAGTGTCTATAATTTATCCCAAATGATAAATGTCACAGCCCGATCCACCGTCCGTCGCAACACAACCCAATAAGATGGGAAGTCACCCCTTAGGCCCATATATCCTCTCTGAACTCTAAAAGGTGAAAACCTTGTTGTTAGTATGATGGTAGGAATCTATTATAAACTGATCATATGAGCCTTAGTTTCCCAATGTGGGACAAACCAACTCCATAAACCACTTTCCATATTCCGTAGTGTTACAAAGGCGTTAGGATTATTTACTTACATATAAGACTGTTTAACTCATGAGTTCGAGGACGAACTCTTCTTTTAAGGAGGGTGGATTGTAATGCCAACTTTGCATTAAAATTAGAATCTCGCATTGCATTTAAACATTCATACATTTGCATCTTAAGAATTGTTATGTTTTGTTATGTGTTGTTTGGTTGTGAATTGAGTCAATTAATTTACTTTGCGCTTCGGGGACGAATCGTTTTCTTAAGGGGGGGAAAGATGTAATATCCCGAAAATTTGGTATATATTATAATAATATATTAGTATTATTAATTAATTTATTTTAGTGAAAAAATGAATTTAATTGCTGGGTTGTGAGTCGTTTTTCCTAAGTGAGTTCGAGAATGAGTTCTAGAATCAGATTTCTATTTGGGTCATTCTATTTTCAATTGGACCGTTCCTAACTACAATAAACTACACTAGCCCACACCAATTGGCCACCCAAAGTCAAACCCAAAAAAAGTAAAAAAAAAAAGAAAAGGAAACCAGAATTGAAAAAGGAAAATAAAAAGAATAGGAAAAAAAAAAAACTGACACCCCCCCTATATAAACATCCCCTGCCTCCCCCTGCTTCTCCTTCATGTCACGTACGAACGCCGCCAACTCGCCACCACCTTTTCTTCCTCCTGCCCAGGCCGTCGTCGCCGGCCGACCACAGCCCCTGCCCCTTTCTTCCTCTTTCGCGCCGTGGGTAACACCCATTTCTCCCCTGTTTTCGGCTCTTCTTTTAAACGAGATTATCATGTATTTTTCTAGCTTTAATTTGTGTTTAATTGATTCTAATAGATGTTATAGTTAGTGGGTAATCGATTTGGGTTAGTTTTATGCATAAAGAATTGATTTTGATGATTGTTTTGAGTTGATTTTCACTAATTACGAATTTGGGGTTAATTAGTTTAATTGCTCGAATTAAGTTCAATTAGTTTTATATATTATGACTTTAGTATGTTTATAATCTGTTAATTAGGGTTCTTGAATTTAGTTTGATATTTTAATTTAGGTTTTGTTCAAGTTTGTAGAAATTGTAAATTGGGGGAATTTTGGTTAATTGTTTCTTAATTAGATTAATTAGTCCAAATTAATTATGATAATCAATATTTCGAAATTCTGGTAATTTAAGAAATTATAAACTGATTTTCGGATTTTAATTAACTAAATTCGTTTTTATGTAATTTTATGTAATTTAAACACGTTTTTGATAATTAAAACATAATATAAATTGTATTAATAAATCCTAAATAAATTATAATAATTAGGGATTGATTTTTATGACTTAGATTCTGTTTTAACACTAATTTTAGGCCTTTGGGAATTTTTATAATTAAATTGGGTGTTATTTGAGTTATATTGGATAATTATTGGAATTGAATTATAATTATTGGATAATTGGTAATTGTTGGTTTGGATTTGGTATTGTCATAATCATGCATTGCATATAGGATCATACTAACATATAGGAATATAGTTGGTTTGTTGGTTGAGAAAGATTGAGTGTTAATTTGTGAATGTAGTTTGTGTAATTGTAGAGCCTGAGTTCGTAAACGAGGAATACTAGTGATTGTTGTGCTATTGAGTTTTCCGTTTGCTTGAAAAGGTAAGCTAGGTAAGCTAGCATGCTCAACCCTTCTTGAACTTGTAGAAACGTTTCAAACTTACGTGCTAGTTGTGAATGGTGTGATTGGATGAGAACATAGGATCATGATAGGTGGAGAACGATTCAGTTTATACAATTATCGTATTTTGATTAGTTGGATTTATTGTATTGATATTGGTATATTGTATGACTTGTGACAAATATGTTATTTTGAAAGGTAAGATTAAATGTATATTGAATTGATTGATTTGATTTGGTTTGGTTTGGTTTGTGGGCGCATAGCCAATTTATATTATAATGTTGGTTTGATATCGTTTTATATAATTTGTGATCATCAACTCTCTCTCAATAAAATACTGGATACTTAGAAGGAGCAAAAGAACTCCTAATTATTTGTTCAAGCCAAAAGAGCTCCTATTTATTTATTTGAGTCAAAAGAACTCTTATTTATTGGTTTGAGTCACATTGACTCCTATTAATTACCCCACCGCATCGGGTTTTAAGAGGGTTAGGCTCTAGTCTACTTTACTTGGGTTAAAAACACCCAGTAGGGGGTGTGCACAGTTAAGGTCTAGTAGTCTTGGATTATGGATTATAGATTATGGTTGATAGGGTGAATTAGCAAAAGATTCAATTCATTTCTAAATAATAAGGATTATGGATTATGGATTATGGATTATGGATTATGGATTATGGATTATGGATTATGGATTATGGATTGTGGATTGTGGATTGTGAAATATGGATTGTGGATTATGGCTCATTACTCGTGACTTATGAATATTTTATTTATTGTTAATGGATTATGGAATAATGTTTCTTATGTTATGAGTAAGTGATGAATTGAATGGTTGATTGTGGAATATGACTTTTGACTGTTGTATTGGAATTATTATTGAATTACTTATATGTTTATGTGCTAAGTGTGTTTTCGAAAATAAAACAAAAACGTTTTCGAAATCCAGGTAAGAGTTTTGGTTTTCTACGAGTTGAGGTGTTAGCTTACTCAATTTTTCTGACTTTTTCAACTGTGGTTTTTGTGCTTTAAATCCACCACAGGTTTGGAGTGATTGATGCATACGGGAACGACGACTCACTAGAAATTAGTTGGATTCAATAATAAGACTCGTAGTTATTAAACATAGACTATTTCATATATATTTATATTTTAGATTTTGGACTATTGTAATTTTAAGTATTGGATTGTAATAGACTATTATAGACCATTAGACAATTATACTGTGGCTTTTGAAATCTCCTAGCATTCGGGTCTTTGACTCGAGTGCGGAGTGACACCACTGAATTCCTTATTTGTGTTTTGGTTCTCGATAAAATGTTTAAAATGGAAAGGAAATTTGGGGGTGTTACACTAAAGGTCTCCACTATACTTCAAGTTTTCGAAGTAGTTTTCAACTATCATATGTACGCTTTTATTTTTATTCTGAGTAGTATAAAATCAACTACTCCTACTTTAAAGTTAACTAGGTTCTTATTTTTAGGGGACCTTATTTGTCGTTATTAGAGCTGTCAAAAATCAACAAGACCTGAAAATGACCCGTTTAGCGTAGGTTTGGGTCAATGATTTCTAACCCGTTTAGCTAATTGGGTTGACCTACCTAACCCGTTTAGATAAATAGGTCGGATTTAGGTTCAAACTTTCAACCTGAAAATAACCCGATCTGACCCATTTACATAAACATGTCAAAAATGGGTCAGGTCTAACTTGGGTTGACCCATTTACCCGGGCAAAAAAAAAAAAAATTCACCTCAATGAGTCAGTTTAGGTTGATTAGTGGGTTGGCAGGTCGGGTTGACCCTTTTAAAACCAATTTAAATGGGTTGGCGAGTTGGGTCAGGTCACCCATTTATAAGGCAGGTCGGTTTCAGGTTGCAACTTCTTGACCCGTTTACTACCGTTTAGTAAATGGGTAAGGTTCGGGTCAAAGGATATCCAACCCGTTTATATGTCGACCTGGGTCGGCTTGACCTAACCCAACCTGTTTGCTAGGTCTAGCTGTTATCTCACCGCTTGCCTATTAAAAAAAATAGTTGCTACTTTATCCATAACATAATTGTTTCAGTAGGTCTTGTGGGAGACCGTTTCTCGATATTTTATTGAGAGACCAACCATATTATTTACATCGTCACCCCGATTGTATAATTAGTGATCATTATATTACTTTTGCTAATCGTTTTAGTTAAGGACATTGACGCTTTGATCTAAAATTTGCAAAGGGGTTACTTTATAAATTGCAACTAATTTTAAATGATGGGATCCTCCAAAATCATAGCTAATGTGATTTATAATAGTAAAATGATATGATCACTAAAAATATTATCATGGTTACAAACAATGTAAAAAATAGTCACTTTATAACACAGTATAACGGTCTCTCAATAAATTATTGAGAGACTGTTTTTTATAAGACTTTGTGTAATCGTATTGTTACATGAGTTAGATCTTTTCATTATAATAATAAGGTTTTCTTTGAAAGAGTTGATAAAAGTACTTTGATTTTTTTTTTTTGACGGGATAAAAGTACTTCTACGACGTATTGGACTATGTAAATTTATTGCATTAAATTAGAGTTTTGTGTACTTTATATTGTTTATAAGGGGCTTATGGTGAAATCGCACCTAATAAAAAAAAAATCTCCAGACGAAATCTAATATAATTAATTTTGTTGGATCATGCCTAATAAAACATGTTTTTTTTAGACTACACCTAATGTCAAATTCCGGCCTTCAATCACCAATTGCCACCTCTTACTGATGTGGTGTGAATGGCATGTGCTAAAGTGAGTGATTTAGACCTTTTAGGGGGTATTTGAGCATGTTCTTAGGGTAAATTGTGAGCCACGTCTTCGTGAGTTCATTTGAGCTTAATAGATGGCATTGCGGTGTTTTTGTGGCTCCCCGTATCGACCTTTATTACATGTCCCGAGAAGACTCGAAGAAGCAAGTCGAGGAGGGGGAGAAATTCATAGTAGTTCATTCATTGTTCTTCAATGCATGATTTATCCTTATTTTCTCTAATTGGTTAATTAGATTGATTTAGGTATTTCATTTGCTTGATTTATTGATTGATGGTATTTGATTAAAGACCTAAATCAAGCAACTTTCACATGATTAGTGTATGGTTATGACTAACTAGTGATTGTGGAATTAATTAGGCAACTAATATATTAGATTCGATTAGTGTCGTGGTTGCGGCTAATTAGATACTAGTTTGGGTTGTCCTTAATCTTTTGCTAACCCTTGCTTTCATGCTTTTGATTTTGATTTGTTTGAGTGGTCACTACAGAAATTAGGACTAAGGGTATATTTGGTAGACAAGTAGAAGGTAGCGTTTAGCGTTTTGACCAAGTCAGAATGCTACTTTACATGTTTGGATGCACATTTGTTATTAGCGTTTGAAGTAGCATTTAGCGTTTTAAGGAGCATTTGACAAATGCTATTATAAGTAGCATTTCCCATAGAAAGTAACATTTCTGATTTTCTAATTTTCTGATATATATCATTTTAATAACTCAACAGCTACTTCTCGTGCCAAACACGTCATTGTTAACAGCTACTTTTCAGCCAACAGCTAAAAGCTACCTGCTAACAGCTAACAGCTAGTCAAACTGCTAACAGCTAGTCAAACTGCTAACAACTAACTCAACAGCTAAATGCCACCTGAACAGCTATGACTACCAAACACACCCTAAAAGTAGAGGAATTTGGTAACGGTTGCTCACATTCCCCACAAAAGCGGATTAATTGGTTTTAAAACGAGGTTAATTTTGAATTGATTTAATTAGAGAGATGATAAACTTGCTAGGGTGTTAAGACTATATTATCATTGGAGTCGCACATCATCGAACATCTTCATTACCACCCGCCCAACCCCACGACTCTCTCCCCCTCTCTTCACACACACGCACGCACGCACGCGCACGCGCACACGCACACGCGCGCACACACACACACACACACACGCACACACACACGCACGCACACACACGCACACGCACGCACGCACCCACCCACACACGCGCGCACGCGCACACACACACACACTAACTAACTAACTAACTAACTAACTAACTAACTACCTTCATTGCCCACCACATACCCCTATGTTGTCCTCCACATTGCCACCGGGTCAATAGTGCGTACCCAACGACCCCGCATCCTCCCTTTACTCAGTTAATCATATTTTCAATTATTATTTAATTTTCAAATTAACTTTTCCTGTTTTAATTAAGAAATGAGTCCATAAAATAGGATTTGATGTTTTTTTAGTTTTTGAATGGAGTAAAATTCAATCATAATAATTCGTCATACGACATTTACAACAAGTATCGAAATTATTATAATATAAGACTAACGTCATATAAAACTCAAACCTCCAAAAATTACGATAATTGCGTAAGATAATCTTGTGATCCGAATACCCTCTATAATAATGTCGTTTCTTGATAGATCTTGACCCGAAGAGGCCAATTGATCTCTTATAATTTGTCCAAGGATGATCAGATCTGCTGCCACTAGAAGAAAATTCGGCATCCGTCTCAACGCCATAGCAAAATCATTGAACATCAGATTCTATACATAGATCTCTTAAATCTCAGTATAAACCAGCTATATGGTGGTATAAAGCACCCTCTCAAGTAGATGGAAACGAGTATTGTAACAATAACTAGTAATAACTAATTAGTTAAAGTGAGAACAATAAAAAATTTAGGGCTTACCACCTTCTAATTCACTAGTGGCACTCCCTAGATTGAGATTTAGGGGTTAGAGTTTTTTAGAGACAGAGGGGGAGAGAAAGAGAGAACAAATTGTTTCGATACTAATAGCTGGATAAGATTTAATGTTTATACCTCCTTGATCGAACTTTACTATTGAGCCAACCATACGCCTCTGGTTCTACCTAATTCCTAGTTCATTTTCTTTTTATTGTTTTTACATAAGTGGGAACTCGCAACTGTACCGCTAGCCTCTGGGAGTGCACTAGATAAATCCCTGCCCGTTGACCGTAGTCGGCAAGAGCCAAAAGGAGGTCAACTGCCGAGTTGACCGGCTTGACTTAGGAGGTAAGCGAGGGGGGGTCTCTCACTCAGTGTCCAATGAACCTAACTCATTTTAGACTCAACTCTATACACATATGGCTTATAAAGGAGTCTATGGCGTAAATGTAGCCAAATAAGATCATTATTGAGGCTAAAACTTTAGACATGAAGGATAGAGGGAATCATATCTACCAATTAGGCCACCCCAAACTGCGACCTATTCCCTGGTTTACTGAATTCAACTATAGAGTATTGATCAAAGCCATCAAACTTGATAAATGTTACTCCCTCCTATTCCCCCCCCCCCCCCCCCCCTTTGTTTGGACCAAAGGGCAAGGGGAAGAGAGAGCGTGAGAGTGAAAGAGAGGCAAACACATCCCCTCCCCCCAAACCACCAGACAAAAACCTGAATCCCTCTACCAGTGTCTTTTAGGTTCAGCATGTTCATAAAATCAAACCTTCCTTCGCCCAGATACTTACACGGCCACCACCTCCCAACCCCAACCACAATCCCCAAACCCGCCGAGAAACCTAGCCTTGATTTCAACCCGGACACTCAAATCTATATTCCCCTTTCCGCTTCAGAAGCAGTAGACTTTTGTAAACCTTGGGTGAATGATCCCATCATCAAAGTGATAGGCAAATCCTTCTCAAGAGAGTATTTGAGTGACATGCGGCTTGTGGGCTTGTGGAATCCAGCGGGTGGGGTGAACACTGTAGGCTTGGGTAAAGGCTACTACTCCGTGAGATGTTTCAATAAATGTGACAAATGGCAAAATTAATGAAGGTGGACCTTGGTTCATTGGAAATTATTTTGTTTCGATTAGGAAATGGAAGGCTGGGTTTAATGTACCCAATAATGTGAACACAACATATCCAGTATGGATCGATTTGGTCGACCTGCCTATGAAACTTCAAAACAAATAAGTGATGGCACAAATAGGCAATGCAATTGGGAAATTTGTTAAAGCTAACATTAGGTACATCGAGAAACAATCGAACACATTCGCTAAAGTACTTGTTGAATTAGATATCAAAAAGGACAGAAAAGAGTATGTTTGGCTGGGAAAAGTGAAGCTCCATTATTTGGATCAAAATTTGTGTCAGATTTGTGGAGTAAAAGTACATGAAACAAAGAATTGCAAGAGACCAAAAGGAAATGGTCCAATTGAAGGTGGAAGAAAACATATGTGGCAGTAGGCCAAGCATGAGGTGGAGCCACAACCAACAACTCAGGCGAATAATCTGAATCTGTCAAAAAGGTTGAGAGTAAATGGACCAGAATTCCCATCAGATACGTTACAGAGATTTCCACCTTATCCACAACTAGCTAACCTATCCGAACACGTGTCAAGCCAGTCAACAATCCCACCAGATTTTCTAAGACAGAGTTCCGATATTGCCTCTACTTCACCTCTATCCTCACATCCATTCGACATCAACCTCCCTCCCCAGAAAAAAAAAATCCTAAATCAATTTAAAATGAACCAACCGCCCTGGCCATTGGAGGACAGAAATACGATGTCTCTCTCTTTCTCTCGCACCTTCTACGAACCCAGCCTCTGATATGCTGAGCCCTTTCAAACACCACTAATAACACCACAATCAATCATTATAGACTCGTCAAGAGGAGTGAAGATCCCCGATTTGAGCTGGTTCCTACAACCACCATTACCAACAATGATGGAAATTGATTATAATCGAATCACCTCCATGGTCCGGAATGGCAAGGTGGCATTGGGTCCCAATCGAGTACCTGAAGATTTTCGTCCGATGACCAATCCTTCTCAGTCTGGGATACCAAGATCTAAAGATATGATTAAATTAAATCTGAGGGACGACAAGGAGCTCATTCCGAGATTACTTCCAGAGATGTCCAATTTCGAGAGCTGCTCACGGGGGTTAGCAGAGTTCGTACGATGGTGGGTAGAGACAAAAATAGGGCCAAAGGATCCACTTCTACCATTGGACCTGATGTGTATACTCGATCCATGTCGAGTGCTTCCGAAGGTGAGGTTCAACCACACCATCAAACAAGACCCAGTAAAGCGATAATGGCGAGCTATTCCAACGACTGTTTTTGTGCTCGACTCAGGCGGATTATAAAAAACATAGAAATTCAAGCTCAAACAGGACAAAAAAAAAAAATTGGAGGAGAGGGAAATAGGAAGATTGGCGGTGGTTACAGTGACGACGTCAAAAAAGCCAAAGGCGAAATTGCATCCATTCATGAACGGGCCATGGAGTCTAGTTTTAAGGAAGGTCCTCGAAAGCCTGGAAAACATGATACCAATAGAAGCCCTTACGCAGATAATTGCCTGGAATGCTAGAGGAATTGTGCAACCAGGATTCGTAGTGAATGTGAACCATTTGATCCAAAGCATTACCCTAGACTTCTGAACATTAAAGAAGACCAAGTCAGTCCTAAAATTGCGAAACCATAGTCAAAACCTTATCGTTTAATGCCTATGAATATGCTGAACCTAATGGTTACTCAGGATGGATTCTCATCCTATAGAGGTCTTGCCATATTTCTTTCGTATCCGTTAGTGGGAACCTACATCTGGTGCGCGATTTCGTTGAGGTAAAGAATTCTAATCTGAACTTTTTTCTTATTTCGTGTGTATATTAGTACTAAATTTAAAGCTCGAAAAGAAATGTGGAATGACTTGCCTGTTGTGGCATATACTGTAAACTTACCGTGGGTTTCTATTGGAGATGTTAATGAGGCCGCGTCTAGTCTTGACAAATTAGGTGGTAGACATGTGGTTATGCATCGGGTTGATCAGTTTTTACAAGCCATGGATGAGTGTGGATTAGTCGACCTACGTTACCGTGGTTCGCGGTTTACTTGGCACAATAATCAATTGGCTTCAGTAATATGGGTTAGACTCGATCAAGTTGGGGCAAATTCTGAATGGCTCACCTTCTTCCCAACTCCCATGTTATCAATCTACAAAAATTATCATCTGAACATAAACCCATTTTGCTTTTCACTGACATTATTCATACAAATTTTGGCCCTAAAACCTTTAAGCTAGAGTCCTGGTGGTATTGTTCATTGGATTTTGTCAACATGATTAATGATGCTTGGTAGGAGTTTATTTAACCGCAAGCGTACGGGTGTCAGGGAGACGGGAATTAAGTATTAGACACTTTAGAATATGGGTAAACTACGCAGGAGAAAAGATTGATGTGTGATTTTTGTACTAATTAACTAAAGTAACAGACAATGATAAGAGAATTTCTAGGGCAACTGTATCACCTTTTACATGGATTGAACAACTAACAACATATAAGAATGGATAAATTTAATTGCCAACTTAGGTGAGACTAATGTTCCTACTTGTTAACATGATAATCAAGAACTAACCCTATAACTCCCTCTCGGGCTCATATAAGGTCTTCCTAACATGTAATAGTTCCTATTCTCATGGCGTTTACTACACAATTAGGAGCATTAAGAACAACATATAATAATCTCAATTATAATCTCCACCTATTCTCATGGGGAGTGTCTAATCATGATAGAGTTCTCTAAATAGAAGTAATCTCTATTGAGTAACAATTAATCAAATCAATTAAATTCACATAATAACTCACAAGGATCAAAACACAACTCTCGTTGTAATTCTAACCAAGAATTAATCACATAAATAATAATCAATCAAATTAATAATAAGCACAACCCTATCAAACCCAAGTAATACAATCAAATAAATCATGCAATTAAACCATTGATCAATCCAGTTAAGGTTCAACCTAACCCTAGATAAACGACTACTCACAAATCATGAAATAAACAATAATAAAACTAATTAAGAACATAATTAAAGAGAAAGTAGAGAGAGAAATCAACTTAGTCTTGTATAAAGAGTGCTGAAAGATTGAACAAGAATTGAAAGAGTAGCCGTCGCGAACGTACGAACAATACGTAAAAGGAAACCTAAAAATAAAAATAAAACTCAATACATAACCTACTGCGCGTACGTAACGTGAGTTACGTATATATAAGGGATTTTATTGTCCCTTTTCTAAACCAATAGCAGCGATTGAAATAGGAAACCAATAACACTCATTAGCAAATCCTTAGATCACGGCATCACATATCAATAACTCGACGTGGCCCAATTCTCTCGGACTTCATGCTTTTCGGTGGCTTTGTGCTTAACCAATTCCTGGACCCGATCCATTATTTGGCTCTTTTTTGCATTAAAATTGTCTTCCTGCAATATTTACGAAATAATCGTAGTAAACCAAAACTAGGAAGGAATATCACCAAAATAAACTAGAAAATACGTACATAAATATAGTCAAAATACGCACTTAACAATGCTTGGGTGGATTTGGCTCCACATTTGTTGAATAAAATTGTGTCACTTACTGATGTCATTAAACCTTGGGTTAAAGAGCATTTGATGGATTTTCACACTAAGAAACAACATTTTATTGATAGATTATAGAGCATCCAGATTGTCCTTGTTTTGATTCAAAATAACCAGTATCTTTTGAAACTTGATAACAGTGTAAATGCTGAACTTGCTGATGTTCAGAAGACATTTTTGGGCGACTAGGTTTAAAGAGAAATGGTTAGTGGGTTGGGAAAGGAACACAAGGTTCTTTCAAATCAGTTACTATAAAACGATACTGTTTTGGTAAAAAACTACTCGTCTAACGAATCAGATTGATTGGTGGGTTTATCTACTTGATCGCGCTATTTTCCTATCAATTATCGATTGAGATCGAATCGAATTAAAGTAAAATGACAAGAAATGAAATAAAGAAATTGCAACGATGACGCAAAGAATTTTTGTACGTGGAAAACCTTCAATGTGAAGGAAAAACCACGGGGGGAAGTCTGTGTCCCGCCAAGGATTGCACTATGGATAGATTATTTTCGTACAATTTGAAGTCCTCTGCTGTAAAGTAAACTAAGGTGTATTTTAGGAGTTGTAGCTGGTGTTTTTTCTGATCTCCTTTTTTGTCTTCTCCTTTCTCTATTTATGCTGTCAACTCATGCTAGGGCTTCCAACGGCTCTTCCCTATTATTTCTCCACGTTTACAATTTCCCCTATATTCTCTCTTGACTAAGTCTTGCCTTATCTTCCACTATCCTCCTCTATTCACGTCTCTTTGGTGCCGTTAATTTATAAGTAAATCTCGTTCAAATATTCCCTAACCAACTCCGCAATCCTCGCCTTGACTCTTGCAGCTGGGCAGTTAAGCGACTCCCTTGTTTGACTCCATCTTGCTAACAAATCGTACTGAGGGTATCCGATACGCATCTAGTGTCGGATACCATCCTTCCTGCTGTCGGACAAAACATATCAGGCTGCCTTCAAGAATCCCACATCGGGTAGAATTTCGTTGCCCAAACAATTGTCCCCTGATTTTTAAAGATAAAACTTTATCTTTAGAAATCAACTTCCAAGACGCCTCATGCTACCACAAGTATCCGTTAGCTTTTAGAATTCCTCACCAATTATGATTGCCCCCAACGTCTCTTTCAACTACTGCTATAAATACAACCCCATCTTTTCTCTCCAAATCCTAATTCAAATTTACCCCCAATTCGATTGCTGCAAAATTCTCCCAAATTCGTCAGTCTCAATAATCCATCCTAGTGTGTCGTGCATTCCCTGAATTACCTTCTCCGCATCCATCCAGGTAATCCTTTCTTCTTATTTGTACTTGATTGAATTTTCAATGGGGAAAAAGTCAGTCGCATCTAAACCTAGCTCCTCTAAAATAGACATTTCTTCAGCCCAAATTAATGGGGTTACCTTTTCTCGCGACGAGCATAGAATTTTGGATGCGTTTAATTGTTTACTAGATCCAAAATTCGAATCCCTGATGAAAATCAAGGGTTGATTCCCGATGAAGCTGAATTGTTGATTCCCTCCCCCGACTCTCCAATCCGAGCGGATTGGCTTAACGAGGACTTTGTGTGCATGTACGAGTATCCCTTTAGACTAAAACTCCATATCCCCTATACCGAGTTCTTCATGAGCATAGTCAGGGCTCTAGACAACCCCCCCCCACCAATATCTCCTTGGTTTCTGGAGATTATTAGCGTTAATGGAGCATCTTCGCCTTAAGTACGAGTTTGAGTGGGACTGGGATGTAGTTAGTACCGTGTACGACTTTAGGAAGTATGTGAATGGCCGATTAGGTGTTAGAACCAAAGGGATGGATATTGTGAATATCCCTGTTACATCTGACGATAGGAAGTGGGCTCACTATTTTTTCTTCGTCAAGAAGAGTTCCTTGGGCAAGTTTGGCTTTGAGCTCCGATCAGGCTGGAATCACAAAGGTACTTGGCTTTTTCATCATCCGTGACCTTTTTATTCCTATTTTCTAAATCTGGTTCTTACTGTCTTGTCTCTGCGGCTGGGGAATACTTCAATTCTGAAGTCGGATGCAACACTGATGCTATCAAGGAGATCTTCAAGATAGCCATATACGAGAGAACATTTCCTGGCCCAATCGGACAATTTGCTCAGACTTCCGCTAAGAAGAATAAAGGCATAAGTGAGACACCTGAGGTTAGTGAGTTGGAGAAGATCTTGATCACAGGAGAACAACAAGTCGATCCTGACACCGTAGCTGTTTCACCTTACTCTCCAAGGATGTCGACCAGTAAGTCTGATTCCCGCAACTAAATTAATTTGATCATTGATCATAATAATGTCAGTTGTTTTTAATATGTGAATCCTAAATGGTATTATGCAGATACCTCTGTTAGTTAAAGAACTCGCTCCAGCGGATCGGGTGCCCTTGACCCGATGCAAGCTTATGCTGAGTTGATGAAAGAGAAGAAACCCAAAATTAATGCTTCGCCTCCCAAGAAAGTCCTTGCTGAGCTTAAGCAAATCCCGAAGCCAAACCCGCCTTTGGAAAAGAAAAGGAAAATTGAATTCTCCTCTCCGTCTTTCGAGGTAACAGGTATCGATGATCTCAAGAAGGTTGGGGATCAGATTGCCCAGGCTGCAGGAATCGAGCTTCCAACTGATTTTCTGAAGGAGAATGCGTTGGGTTTGTGTCAGCAAAGCATTGGAGCTTGTTATCATGTAAGTGCCTCCCCTTGTGTGTATTCAATAGTCTCCTTACTCCCCTAAAGCTTGACGCCTTGTTTATTTGTCTTCTAGGCACTGCTTTCTACTACCGCAGTCTACAAGAAGGTATCGGATACAATGAGCGAAGTAGCCCATCTCAAAGATCAACTCAGAGATGCCCAGGCTGACCGTGACAAGGCAAAGTGTGAGTATGGTGTAGCAATCAGGGAGAAGAGTCAATCTGACTCTAAAATCAAGGGCCTATAGAAAAATCTTCTTCAACTCAAGGAGAAAAACAAAGAGCTGGAGTCTAATAATCGATATCTGACTGGACTCGTCAAAGAGCACGATAGGAAGGAGAAATTGAATGCTGTTGTGTATACAGTGAGGGCCAAACTGCAAATGCTATCTGACTACGAGGCTGGAGAGGCGTCTGGAAACAGCTGGAATCGGGCTCTCTTAGAGAAGATGCTGCATGATGTTGAAGGTGATCCAGAGGCTGATGAGAGGGAAATCAACTCTGCTGTTGTGGATCAGCCCAGTACTGAAGAAGCTGGTCGAATTGATGAGGGTGCTCAAGGCGTCGGAGAGGTTCAAGGTATCGGAGAGCTTGTTAAACCAATGGATGGGTCGCCCAAAGCAGATGAAGGATTGACTTCGACATTGGAAGTAGGTTCATTGGACGCTGTTGTTGTCAATCCGACTAGTCGGGAGCCTGTTCCCGCCAATGTCAGTCAAGCCCAATAATTTATCAGTGATCTGTTTCCAGCAGAGTTTCTATCGGATGGTTTTCTCTCGGTTGTTTTGAACTTCAAAATTTTTTTTGTTTTCAGTGGATGATATAGTTTACCTGGATGTGCATCCAGGGCTTGCAATAATATTCGTATGTTTTGTTTTAATAAGTGTGATGTTGATTGTTGGTGTGTTTTGACGTCATGTGATAGTTATGGTAGCTAGCTTGAGTGACCGTACCTGGAATGTGGATAGGAGATGTGTTCCCATCGTGTAGGATATTGTATCCGTAGTGTGCTGTATCGTAGTCATCAGGTACTTTGATGCGCATCATGTTTAGTGTGTTGTAGTCGACTTGGGTGTGCATGTGTAGGACTGTCCTTGATGTGTATCTGCAGGATTAAACATAGTTGCTAAAAGTGACCGTTAGCGTTTAAGCCAACGGCCCTCCGACGCTCAAGTTAGTAAAATGTAGATCAAGGAAATTGTTGAGGTAATTAAAGCATGAAAGAAGCATTAAAATTTTCTGAGAGATAGATGTTTCGTAAAAATACTAAATTGTAAGTATAATACCTATATTACTTTTGTTTTTTTTTTTTTTTTTAACAAAATGAATAACTTAACAATAATACCGTTTGAGGCTAGAGACATTCCATGGTCGTTCAATCATGGTACCATCGAGCGTTGACAACCTGTATGCTCCTTGTCCGACTAGAGAGTCTATCAAGTAGGGGCCTTCCCATCTAGGTTGGAGTTTGTTATCTGGCTCGTCTTTCTTCTGATAGTATACTTTGCGGAGCACTAGGTCACCTTCTTGAAAGACTCTGATCTTGACATTCTTGTTAAAACTCCTTGCTACTGCTTGTTGATAGGCTGCCATTTGGAGTTTGACCTCGAATCGAGGTTCATCGATCGTGTCTAGACATGCCATCATGTGGTCATGGTTTTCCTCCTCAGTCATTGTCCCGTATCGGAAGGTAGGGATTATGACTTCGGCCGGAAGTACGGCTTCTGCTCCGAACACTAAAGAGTAAGGTGTATTACCTGTTGCATTTCTTGGAGTAGTTCGATATGCCCAGAGCACATATGGTAGTTGCTCAGCCCAATCTGTCCCCTTGTCAGTCAAGTTCTTCTTCAGATTTTCCAAGATTATCTTGTTACTTGACTCTGCTTGACCGTTTGACTGTGGGTATCTTGGTGCGGATTTCAACAAGTCTATGTTCCACTTTGCACAGAACTTAGTTGTCTTGGCTCCGATGAATTGTTTTCCGTTATCGCACACAATAGGTGAGGGTATACCAAATCTGCATATTATGTTTCTTTTAATGAAAGATATTACTTGTGATTCTTTGATACATGTGAATGCCTCTGCCTCGATCCACTTTGAGAAGTAATCTGTCATGGCGAGAAAGTATTCTCGTCCTCCTGGTGCTTTTGGTAACGGACCCACGATATCCATCCCCCATTTCATAAATGGCCATGGGGATGCTATCGGGTGTAAGAGTTCAGCGGGTTGATGAATCATTGGGGCATGTCGCTGACAAGCGTCACACTTCTTTGCGAATTCGATTGAATATTTCCTCATCGTCGGCCAATAGTATCCAGTTGTCAACAATTTACCTGATAAACTCCTCCCGGCTGTGTGATTCCCGCATTCACCTTGATGTGTCGACTTTAGAACAGCTTGGGCGGCCTCTTCGTGTTCAAGGCATCGGAGCAATGATCCTGAAAGCGATTTCCTAAACAATACCCCCTCCCTCACAGTAAATCTGGATGCTCTAATTCTAAATGATCTGGCCTCTGTCTTATCGAGCCCTTCTGGGATAGTCTCATTTTTTAGCCACTCGATATAGGGTTTTGTCCAGCCATTATTTGATTGTTCAATGTCCAGGATCCTTTCTAGTGAGTCTGACTGCATAGGACATGATTCTAGACTTGGCTTCATGATGTGGATTATGGGGATATAATTTAAGTTCGTGGGTTTAAAACTAGATCCGAGGGCAGCTAAGGCATCTGCTTGGACATTTTGACCACGGGGAATTTGTTGTATTTTAAAGTTTTGGAATTGGGCTATTAATTCCTTTGCCTTATCGAGGTAAGCTAACATTTTAGAGTCTTTGGCTGCATATGATCCGTTAATCTGATTAACAATTAAAAGCGAGTCACTGTTTACCTCGGTGGATCTGATTTTCAGATCGAGTGCTAGTGTTAGGCCGACGAGGAGTGCTTCGTACTCTTCTTCATTATTTGTCGTCCTGAATTCACAGCTAATAGCCCTGGGTGTTATGTCCCCTCGTGGTGATTTCAGCACGATTCCTAATCCTGTTCCTCGCACATTTGCTGCCCGCGTCAGTGAACAAAATCCATGTCCCCGGATCACCACCTTTCTCCAACTGCTGGACCTCGATCTCCGCCTGTGGTTGGATGCTTGGGCTGAAATCGGCCACGAAGTCGGCTAATGGTTGAGATTTGATCGCTGTCCTGGGCTCATATGCAATGTCGTAGGTGCTCAACTGTACGGACCACTTTGCCATTCTACCTGATAACTCTGGTTTCAACATCACTGACCTTATCGGATAGTTAGTTTTTACAATGATTTTGTGAGCTTGAAAGTAAGGGCGTAATTTAGTCGAGGACATAATTAATGCAAGTACTAGCTTTTCCAAATAAGGATACCTGGATTCCGCATCTAGGAGGGATTTGCTTACATAGTAGATAGGACATTGTTGGCCATCTTCCTCTTTGACTAGGACTCCGCTTACGGCGGTTTCAGTGACCGATAAGTAAAGATATAGGGTATCACCTGGGTCTGGCTTGGTAATTAATGGTGCTGATGATAGATATGTCTTTAGTGCTTGAAATGCTTCATCATGTTGCTTTGTCCAAGTGAACTGTTTGTTTTTCTGGAGAGTATCGTAGAAGAGCTTACACTTGTCGGATGATCTTGATATGAATCTGTTTAATGCAGCAACTCTTCCGGTCAGCTTCTGCACGTCCTTGATACACTTCGGTGGTTGGAGATCCATGATTGCTTTAATTTGTTCCGGACTTGCTTCAATACCTCGCTTTGTGACCATGTACCCGAGAAATTTTCCCGCCGACATTCCGAAGTTACATTTGGATGGGTTTAGCTTCATATTATACCTCTCCAGGATGTCGAAGGCGATTTTGAGATGTGCCACATGGTCTGACGCTTTCTTGGATTTGACCACCATGTCATCGATGTAAACTTCCATGGTGTCCCCGATTTGATCTTTGAACATCATGTTGACAAGTCTCTGGTATGTGGCGCCTGCATTTTTAAGACCAAAAGGCATGGATGTATAGCAATATATACCTCGATTTGTCATGAATGTAGTATTTTCTTGATCTTTGATGTCCATCTTGATTTGATGGAATCCGCTTGAGGTGTCCATGAAGGTGAGCATCTCGTGTCCAGCAGTGGCGTCGACCATGGCGTCGATATGAGGTAGTGGGAATGGATCTTTTGGGCATGCTTTGTTTAAATCTGTGTAATCAACCCACATTCTCCACTTCCCGTTCTTTTTCTGAACCACTACGACGTTAGCTAGCCACTCGGGGTACATTACTTCTCTGATCATCCCCATGTCGAGGAGTTTCTGTACTTCTTCGTCCACGACTTGATTGCGCTCGGGTGAGAATTTTCTTCGTTTCTGTTTGACAGGTTTATATGATTGATCTATATTGAGTTTGTGAGTGATTACCTCGGGACTTATACCTGTCATGTCTCTGTGTGGCCATGCAAAGCAGTCCTCTTTGGATCTTAAGAATTCTATCAGATCAGGATACATTTCATCGGGGATATCCGTCCCTACCTGAATTTTCCTGTCGGGTTGATCCTCTCTGATCCGGATTTCATGATAATCCAACTTGTTTTCTTCTGCTACTTGATCAGTCACACAGAGTCTCTTTGATTGCTATTGCGAAGGCTTGTCTGCGTTCTTGAGCTTGAGTGAGGTCATGTAGCATTCCCGAGCAGCTCTGAGATCTCCTCGGAGAAGTACCACACCCCATCTCGATGGTATCTTGATGCACTGATGGTAGGTGGATGGTACTGCCTTGAGGTTGTGTATCCACGGCCTACCTAGTAACAGGTTAGAGGGAGATGGACAATCGACAACAGTAAAAGTTTCAAAAGAGTTTACCCCTTCAACCTGAGTCGGCAATCGGATTTCTCTGATCGACAATTTGGTTTCACCGCTGAATCCGACTAGTGGAGTTGACTTCTTTGTGATATGCTTCTCATGGATACCCATCTCCTTCAATGCTTCCAGGAAGACGATGTTGACGGAACTTCCGTTGTCAACCAAGGCACGTCTGACAAAGCAAGGGCCCACATTGATGGAAATGACCAAGGAATCATGATGTTCCTCGTCAAGTCCCTCAGCATCCGACTCATCGAAGCTGATGGTGGGAATGTCCTCGTTTCTTGGTTTGCTCGAACTGGGGCACAGGTTGTTTACCTTGGCATTTCTTTTGGCTGCAGAGTATGTTAGTCCACATATTTCAGATCCACCAGAGATACAATTTATTACCTTTGCACCAGAGAAGAGGTCATTGGGATATGTTTCCCTGACAACCGATCCGATGTTGACTCCTTTCTTTAGGATGTCTCTGCAAAGCCCAGCTTTGCGGAGTCTTGCTGCCTCTTTCATCAATGCGATGCACTCTTCACTGGTATGACCTGTTTCAGCATGAAAATCACACCACTTACTCTGATCCCTTTTGGGATTTGGGATTTGGGGGGTTCTTTTTGGGCCATCTGACGGAATCTCCCAAAGTCAAGAAGTATTCGACCAAACGAGAACAAGAGATATTGAATCCCTGCTCTTGGATAGTCTGCTCATTCCGCCAGTCCGATTGTCCCCGAACTGCGATGACACCAGGTCGTGAATATAGGGTGGATCTATAGCTCAATCGGCTAACTTGCTGTTTCCTCGATGATTGTTCTTGATAGTTTGGCCTGTTCATCTTGTCTTCTTCTAGCCTGATTTGGGCTAGTGCTTTGGCATGCACGTCTTGGAAGGTAGCACAAGGATATTTTGTTAATTCATTATATAATTCAGAATCTTTAAACAAACCTTGTTTGAATGCTTCGATGACTGTAGGGACGTCACATCGAGGGATCGATATCTTTTCGTTGTTAAAGCGATAGAGGAAGTCCCTAAGGGTTTCACTCTGCCTTTGTACAACTCGATACAGATCACTGGTCCGCTTGATTGGCTTCCTGCTACTGGCGAACTGTTGGTTGAATGCAGTTTCCAACTCGGCCCAGGAGGAGATACATCCATTGAGTAGGTTGCTAAACCAGGTGAGGGCTGGACCCCTCAACGTCTGGCCAAGACCCCGACACATGGCTGCATCCTCATCATTCTCTCGGATGGGCTGGGTCTTCATGAAGGTCTTGTGCCAACGAATGTGCTACTCCGGATCTGATGTTCCTTCATAGATGGAGTTGTCAGGACATCGTGGGATCTTCGAGATGATCCATACTGCAATGTGCCAGGCAAAAGGTGAATCCCGATGAGAGTCAGGGGCTGCTGGCTCTATCGGGGGGCCATACCAGGCACTCTGACAACCTGTTGACGTACACCTTGGATTTCCTGTCGAAGAGAAACAAGTATGGGGTTAATCTCTGCCATAATGTTCGAAACCAAGGATCTACCTGTGTCCGATTGTTCTCGATTGAGCAGTAATTGCTCGTTTCTTGGAGCAGATTGAAGGATGATGGTTCCCTGAGGGTCTTAATGGCTTGACCCTCCTCCATCAGTTCGAATCCGATGCCCTTGGTATCTTACGAATTGCGCCTGCTGCTCGTCATTGTCGAGGAGATCAAGATCGAGACTCTCCATGTGGGGAATCTGATTAGTATCCCTCCGCTCCGAGTTCTTCGACCCTCCTGCTGCTGATCGGCATGATTCAAGGATGACCTTAGTCCTAGCCAACTCTCTTTCCAGTCGTTCGTACTTTTTCTGTTGCTCGGAGTTTTGAGCCCTTGACTTCTTCAAATGGGATAGGACTTCACTGATAGGTCCTTGTGGTCCACTTGATGCGTTTCCATCTTCGAACATGACGGCTCTGTTGTTTGGGGTACGGGGTGATTCGTTTCCGCTAGTTGACATGGTGAAAAATGACTTTGAAGGATTTTTCAAATAGATAGTCCCACGGTGGGCGCCAATTTGTTTTGGTAAAAAATTACTCGTCTAACGAGTCGGATTGATTGGTGGGTTATCTACTTGATCGCGCTATTTTCCTATCAATTATCGATTGAGATCGAATCGGATTAAAGTAAAATGACAAGAAATGAAATAAAGAAATTGCAACGATGACGCAAAGTATTTTTGTACGTGGAAAACCTTCAATGTGAAGGAAAAACCACGGGGGGAAGTCTGTGTCCCGCCAAGGATTGCACTATGGATAATTATTTTCGTACAATTTGAAGTCCTCTGCTGTAAAGTAAACTAAGGTGTATTTTAGGAGTTGTAGCTGGTGTTTGTTCTGATCTCCTTTTTTGTCTTCTCCTTTCTCTATTTATGATGTCAACTCATGCTAGGGCTTCCAACGGCTCTTCCCTATTATTTCTCCACGTTTGCAATTTCCCCTATATTCTCTCTTGACTAAGTCTTGCCTTATCTTTCACTATCCTCCTCTATTCACGTCTCTTTGGTGTCGTTAATTCTCTTTGGTGTCGTTAATTTATCAGTAAATCTCGTTCAAATATTCCCTAACCAACTCCGCAATCCTCGCCTTGAATCTTGCAGCTGGCCAGTTAAGCGACTCCCTTGTTTGACTTCATCTTGCTAACAAATCGTACTGAGGGTATCCGATACGCATCTAGTGTCGGATACCATCTTTCCTGCTGTTGGGCAAAACATATCAGGCTGCCTTCAAGAATCCCACATCGGGTAGAATTTCGTTGCCCAAACAGATACCAATAGAATTGTTCGACTTCAAAATGATGTTGGTGAAACGTTTTCTAAATTTTATGATTTTAAAAGACTGACGGTGGAGTATTTTTGTTACTTGTTTAAAGCTGATCCCCATACCATTGCAATACATGTTGATTTGAACTACAATCCGAGTGTTTTGCTTTCCTTTTGTTTTGATGAAGGAGCTCCAAAATGCTGTTTTTCAACGCAGTCCTTGGAAGGTCTGATTTATGCTCTCTTTTTTTTTTTCAAAAACATTAGATGACCATTAAGAGTGACTTACTCATTTTGTCAATAATGTTTTTGCTATCAAAGAGCTATTTAAAGCTTGCAATGGGAATAGTTATAAAATTGTGTAAAAACATTGCATGTTTTAGGTTTAGCTCTTCCTGATGAAATGTTCAAAAAAAATCAGCCTATAAGTCTTTGTAATAATAGTTATAAATTTGTGTTAAAATTTTTGGTGAATCGCATTAGGGCACATCTTGAAAAATACATCTCTCCTAAGCAAGGTAGCTTCTTGCCCGGTAGAGGTACTTTAAATAATTTTCTGATAGCAAATGAGATTCTTTACTCCATGAAAAAAAAAGAAGGGAAAAAAAGGCTGGTTTACTTTGAAAATTAATCTAAAAAAAGCCTATGATAGATTAGAATGTCTTTCATTGAGTTTTGTCTCAGGAAATTTGGTCTTAATAGTGATACCATTTTGTTGATTATGAGTTGTTACCACTAGCTCGTCCAATGTGTTGATCAATGGGTCCTTAACTAATTCTTTTATGACCTCTTGACGTATCTATCAAGGGACCCCCTCTCCCCATATATTTTTATCATTTGCATGGAAGTTTTCTCGCAATTTATTCATAATGCTAGCGAGTGTGGGGATCGGAAATCTTTTATTGATCTTGCAATTTCTCGCAATTTGCTTGTAGTGATCTTAAGATCTCACACTTCGTTTTAATTTGCTGATGATGTGATTTTATTTGGGGATTTAAGTGATGATATTCTTCTTAGTGTAAATAGTATGCTTTGTCAGTTCTTTTACTTCTCTGGACAAAAAATGAACAAGATAGAATAAGAGTAAAATCTATTTTTCTAAGAATGTGTCGAGTGAGATTCGTCAGAAGTTTGAGTCCTCATTGTGCGTGAAATCTAGTGATGACCTAGCTTAGGTACTTATCTAGGTTTCCCTCTTCCTGACAAAAGACCTAGCAAAGCCTCGGTGTTGAACCTTATCCAAAAAGTGTGGAATAAACTTAGCACGTGGGAATGTGACTCCCTGTCAAGAGCTGGTAAAATAGTGTTGATCAAGTCCACCTTATCTACTATTCCTCTTTATCATATGCAAGCTGTTAGTCTCCTCGCTTGGGCTGTGAAACAAATTGATCAAATATGTGCAAAGTTTTTATGGGGCTCCACTCCTAATCATAAAATGCTGCATCTTGTGTCGTGGAATAATGTCACTGCTCCTACTAACATGAGAGGTATAGGTATTAGATCGACCATCTTGATGAATTCTGTGCTTATGACAAAATTTTGTTGGAGATGAAACTCTAAAAGGAATTGGCCCCAAACTTTTTCTATCATAAATATGTTAGAGGTCGTGTGGAACCTTTGACCTTCAAATTAAAAAAGGTTCTTATATTTGGCAAAGTCTTTTGAAGGGATGAGATCAATTTAAAGAGAGTGCGGGCTGGGCTATTGGTATAGAAGACTCTAGTAGTTTATGGAATGATAATTAGTGTGGTGTAGGCCTCTGCGCCATAGGTTTATTGGCCCTTTTCTTGCCTGCCATGTGTGATATCTCATTTAAAGATTTCAAAAGTAATGTTAACTTAATTAATGTGGATTTGTTTTTTGACTTGGATGTGAAAAATGCTATTCTAGGCTCGATTGTCCATGAGTTTGGTATTAATTTAATGTGTACTAACTTAGCCATGAGAAAGTTTTTTAACACCACCGCACTTTATAAAACCTTGTGTGAAACAAAAAATTGGAATTGCTTAGATAAAAGTGTGAGAAAGTGTGGAATTTTAATTGTTCACCCCGAGTCAAGTTTTTCGTGTGGCTTATGAAGTGGAATAAATTGTTTACCAGGGCTGGTTTAGCTCAGAGGAACATACCCATTCCTACGTCTTGCCCTTTTTGTCCGCAGATAAGTTAAAATATTTTGCATATCTTTAGCGACTGCCCTCAGGCTTCAGAAATTTGGGAAACTTTGCATTTGGAGTCTACCATGTTTCAATTGGATGAGGGTGATTGGCTCGCTTGTAACTTGAGCCAAGGCCCAAATCCGATTGAGAATTTGCCGGCTTTGTTCAGTGTGGTCTGTTGGCACCTCTGGAAGAGGCTCTGGAAGAGGAGGAACTCTTGGAATTTTGAAAGGAAGAATATTTCGGAAACTACGATTATCCCTCTAGCTAAAACCTTAGTCCAAAAATACTTTCACCCTTAAAAAAAATACTTTCACCCGCCAGCTGTTCTTCAACAGCTTCCCATCACTTTTCTTATAAATAGCCTTACTCCTCCTTGGTACAAGACTATACTCTTCACTGATGCATCATTCAAGGAAGTAAATATGTCTACGGGTCTAGCTAATTGGGTGCTAGATCAAAATGATCGATGGAGTACGGGTCTTGTTGCTCATACTTATGCCTCGGATGCCACATTAGCGGAGGGTCTAGTCTTGTTGGGACTGAATTGCAACATATGTGCGATTTTACAAGTTTATGTGATTCTGAGCTAGTAGTCCATGAGATTGGAAACCTTGATCAACCCATGGTCAGATTAGCTACTATTTAGATGAAATACAGAGAGCTCCGGACGGAACTCCGTGCGAGTGTAGAGGCTGTCAATAGAAGCACAACATGGTGACGGATCATATGACGAGGAAGATGAGAGTGATTCTTCCTCAGACATATTTGCAGACTATTGATGAATTTAATCCAGTGTAAGTTGGCACCACAGGGATTGAGGGATTAGCAATCTTTGATGACGAACTTGTTATTTTGCTTCATTTGAAGGATGTAATAAACATTAGCTAAATTTCGTATTTTCGTCGTTGTAAGAAATAAAGCCCGGGAGAGGATTATTATAATACATAATACACCCACTCGTTTACTAACCACCTAATTAATCTCCCCTAATTACTAGGGGTGAGCAAAAATAGTGGGTACCCGTACCCGGACCCGGACCTGCTAAGGACCCGGCGGGTCCAGACTTGTACCCGTTGGCAACGGGTACGGGTACGGGTCCAAAATTTTAGGACCCGTTGTCAACGGGTCCGGGTCCGGGTCTAGAAATTTTGGACTCGTTACCCGCCGGGTACCCGTTTAAACAACGGGTCTTGCGGGTACCCGTTATTTAACGGGTATGTGCGGGTACTCGTAACTGTTTGTATAAAATACAAATCAGAAAATACAGTAGAAGGCTTCACACAAAAAAAAAAAAAAAAAAAAAAAAGCAAATTAACTAAATTAAATCCTACCTAACTTCTAACCCTAGCAGACATTAGACAAACACATGTCACTCTTCTCTCACTTCTCTTCTCACTCTTCTCTCACTTCTCACTCTTCTCTGATCTCTCACTTCTCTTCTCACTCTTCTCTCACTTCTGTTCTCAGTATTCTCTCATTTCTCTCTTCTCTGCAACATCACTCCAACATCCTGTCCTCCACGGTTCAACAACAAATCGGGTATTCAAGTAAGTCGTCTCCTTTGTCCCTTTTCAATTTCATTTCTTGTGTTAAATTTTCTGTTCTTACTTTTTAATATGGGTTTAATTTTAATTGATATTTTCTGGGCTTATTTTTATTGATGATTTTTTTTTTGTTCGTATAATTTTGGGGCTCGTTTTAATTGATGATTTTGGGTTTCATTTTTTATTTATTAATTGATTGATATTTTTGTATTTGATTTTAAATGGAGTCGATTGATTTGGAAGGGATGAGTGAAGTGAATATGCAATTAAGAACACAAACAAAGAAAGTAGGGAGCAAGAGAAAATCACAGTTTTGGGAGCATTTTGCGGAGATCTTGGATGATAAGAAGTCCATTTGTCCATGACCAAGTGTATCCCTTCATGGATTGTATGGTTGTATCTTGAATTGTTTTATTTGTGTATGGATTGCAATTTTACATTGTTGGTTTGTACTTTCAGTAAAATATTCTTACTCTTTAGCCATTATTTGGGATATTTCAAGGATAATTGCATTTGAAATTAAAAATTCCGAGTTTCAGATTGTATAAAAACAGGTTTTAATTGAACATCGACATTTATATTGAACGGGTACCCGGACCCGCTTAGGACCCGGCGGGTCCGGTTCCGGGTCTCGATTTTCAGGACCCGTTGGCAACGGGTCCGGGTACGGTTCTTGATTTCTAGGACCCGTTGTTAACGGGTCCGGGTCCGGGTCCGGGTCCGGGTCCATAACTTAGCGACGGGTTCCCGCTCATGCTCACCCCTACTAATTACTACCACCCACCAAACATAGCAACTCTTTCATCATCGACCCCTCCTTCACCACCACCACCATCGGAAATGTGCACCATCACTGCAAGCAGAATCACCAACAACGCTCTCTCCACTAGCACCTGTTGGAAATTTTATTTAATAAAATAAAATTAATTTATGAATAAGAAATTCACGATACATTGTACCTTGGTCGTTGTCCAAATTCACTTAATTTTTCAAAAGATGTCTCTATTCATCATGAATAGATACATTATTTTGTTCGTACCTTTTCACTTCGTGTCCCTTCATTGCCTATATAAAGGTGTTTATGTGGGTCTATTATGTGAAGAAATCAATTAGGTAAATGTTGTTTAAGCGCCTAAAGTCATGTATATGTGTCTTTTTGTCTCTCTTGTCCGTGTCGTCGGTATTGAGTACAAACACATGTTGAGTTCGCTGGAGCCTTACTATATGGAGTACTACTTATGGTAAAGGACGCAATCCGTTCTATCCTGGGAGACATATGCCCATAAACCTTGAGTACCGTAGAGGGGGCAATAACGTCTTAAGGACACAACGTGTATTTGTTGGGCTCGGATTATTCTTGCTTTTTACTATGATTAATGATCTCATTTTACATAATTATTTGGTTGATTAATTTTAACTAACATTTTGTGTGTGATTTGGTTTCAAGATTGAACATAGTACAAGGATATACATATTTTCTCTAACAGCACCACCAACAATGCAGTATTTTAAGCTAGTTTTTCTTTATACAAATTCACTTATCAAACTTTAATCCTCCCACACCACCAATTGTAAATAACCCGCCCCAAATTACATTTCTCCCCCTGACTCTCCCAATTCTTAATTAGATTGAACGTTTAAATACCAAGTCAATCATACTCTGCCGTGTTACTTGTGAATACCAACAGTAAGTAAAATTGAAATGAGCTTAATTTCAAAGTATCTACTCCATTGAAGTGGACATGGACTTTGTCACACATATTCGGTAAAGTTTGAAGTTTTGGGCAACATGGTAAAGCAGGGAAGTACAAAACAACAAGTAATGTACAATCAAGACGCAATTAAAAGCAAAGTCTTAGATTTGTCCAAATCATTCTCTCTCTCCAAACTTTGCTCACTCATTTTACCAAATTATTATTATTACTAAAGTAGCCAATGATGCCTCAGTCATAGCTCATCATAACATGATAAATCTCCGAATTCTTATTCACTTCTGTTTTCATTTAACACTAAAAAAATAAAAATATCACTCGTAAAAAAAGGTAAAAAATTTACCTGAGTTGAAAGAAAATTTCACTGACATACAACAGAGTATCATATCGACATAATACATCTTTAATTAATTACTCCTAAATTCCTATTTACATTAATTATTAATTTTATCTTTTAATGTACTAATACTTACAATAAAAATGATAAAAATAATAATTAATACTCGCTTTCTGAGCGCTGATATAACAAAGCTTGTGGGTCCCAAAGATACCCCTCACATGGCCATGTTTACATAGGTTACTGTGCTACCCAAAATACCCTCCCCTACATACCCTCCCCTACATACCCTCGATCTCACCTCCACGTTAATCCAACCCGTAATTTGAGCCATAAAAAGAAGGGTAAACTCGGAATTACGTACCCTCATTTTTTGATTTTCAGCACAGAGAGCTCTCTCATCGAAAGAACTGACAAGGACACATGCATGTCATACATTAGTGTAGTACCACATTACTGATCTCAACGGTCAATATTCCCTCCAAAATTTCCACGCCCTTCATTATCCACCGTTGGATCTAAATTTTAACCGTGGTTAAATTTATAACCGCGGTTAATATCTCTCTCTCCTGGTTAAGTTAAGGTCACCCACCATTCTCTTTTACTCTGACTCTGATTTTTGTTTTTCTGTTGTAACACACTACTCAACTCTCCCTAGTCTCACAGTAGAGAGAGAACTCAATTCTAACTTCAACATTACACTTTTAGAGAGAGAAACGCTTCCAACATCTCTTTTTTATGTGTGATTTATTTTGAAGTAATTTCAGTAGTAAATATTTTTTTTTCCCCATCTTGTATAATGTTTATTTAGATAATTATGTATTTTTTTTTTCAGCAATCATCACCTTTTCATTTGATAACATGAACAGGTGATGATAACCTGTTTTTATTTTTTCAATTTTTTTAGAACCAGAAAAGAAAACCCAAAAAAACCCAGCATTTTTTTTTTAATTTCTTTTGAGAGAAATAATTAGATCTGTATGTATGATAATTAGTAGCATGAATTATTTTCCAGAAGAAGTGTTAGAACATGTGTTTGATTTTGTAACAACAAACTTAGATAGGAACTCAGTATCATTAGTGTGTAAGACTTGGTTTAAGGTAGAGAGAGAAAGTAGATCTAAAGTGTTTGTAGGAAACTGTTATGCAATAAACCCAGAAAGATTAATCGGGAGGTTCCCAAGATTAAGGGTACTTACCCTTAAAGGGAAGCCCCATTTTGCTGATTTTAACTTGGTGCCCCCTGATTGGGGAGGGTATGTTTACCCTTGGATTGAGGCACTTGCTAAAGGGTGCCCTAATCTCGAAGGGCTTAGATTAAAGCG
The DNA here is from genome assembly GCA_963680865.1 of Spergularia marina. Classification (NCBI taxonomy): domain Eukaryota; kingdom Viridiplantae; phylum Streptophyta; class Magnoliopsida; order Caryophyllales; family Caryophyllaceae; genus Spergularia; species Spergularia marina. Next base: position 29,818,595 of record OY804545.1, on the reverse strand, counting down.
CATGGTTGTCTCTGATGAAAGTCTTGAGCTTCTTTCCAAGTCTTTTGTCCATTTTAAGTCTTTGGTTTTGGTCAGCTGTGAAGGCTTTACTACTGATGGTCTTGCTGCCATTGCTTCCAATTGCAGGTAAAAAAAAAAGAAAACATCATCTTATCTTTTGTTTACATTGCTTCTTTGTCACGTTTCTTATGACGATTCATGTTAGCCTACCCCGAATCATTTTTATACTATGGCTTTGTTGGTGTTGACTTATTGTTGTTACATTAAAACTTTTGTTATTATGATGTATAAGATGTAGAATAGTTTCTGAAATGTTGGAATTTTTACCAATTAGAATGGGCTGAGTTGGGCTGATTGTTGATTTTGGTGTGCAATATTAGCTTAATATGTTTGCTGGTGGTTGTTAATTTGTTATTATGTTGTAAAGATTAGAACTTTGACTATTCAGATGCATGAGGTTGCATACTCAGTAGTTTAGAATGGGTGGAACTTTAGTGATTAAAGTAGATACTTTACTGATGTAGTTGTGAAACTGCATGTTGGGGTTTAGTTTAAAGGTAAAAGTTGCTGACTTTTGAAAGCACTTGAGGAATATGGAGTCCAGAAATGAGGATCTGGGAGATGTATATGGAAGAAGTGTAAAAATGGAGGATGTTTGACTTTGGATGAGAATAATGGTGAAAAAGATGGGTGTGTTAAACTCTGTGGTTGGAATATTTTGTGGAACTGTTTCGATTTTGGTTTGTTCAGATGGGAATCTGGGGTAACTGTTTTCATGTTGTGTTTGAGATGAAGTGCATTTGTTTATCCTGGGGACTTATTAAGTTCGGTTGTTGGGTGTTGGAAGTTGCTTTTGGGACCAAAGTTATGGCCTTTTTCTGGTGTGACGATCCATTAGAGTGGGAGAAAGGCTTTTACCTTTGGTTGTTTTGAATCTTATTGTGTATTATTCGGAGCAAGTGGAATATGCCTATTCCTATTCATATAATCTGGCTTTCGAATTCGAATGATGCTTTGGGCCTTTGGTTGTCAATTTAGATACGTCTTTGGGAGTTTTAGCCTGTAAAGAATTAGGGTATATGCTTGATCAGTACTTGTGAATCTTGGGTCATATCTGAAGTGTTTCTTTAAAAATCTGAAAATAGTCGAAGTTTGGTATTTTTTTATTATATTTATAATGCTTTTCATTTGTGCTGACTCATAATCAAATCAGGCACTTGCGAGAACTGGACCTGCAAGAAAATGAGGTGGATGATCGCAAGGGGCACTGGCTGAGTTGCTTCCCAGAAAGCTGCACATCGTTGGTGTCGCTTAACTTTGCATGCCTTAAAGGAGAAGTCAACCTTGCAGCCCTTGAGAGGCTTGTTGGCAGGAGCCCCAATCTTCGGAGTCTGAGGCTGAACCATGCTGTACCTCTTGAGACGCTGCACAAGATTCTGGGCAAGGCACCTCATCTGACAGATCTGGGCACCGGTTCCTTTGTCCATGATCCAAATTCTGAGACCTACTCTAAGCTGAAGAATTCTATTACTAAGTGTGACTCAGTTCGGAGCTTGTCAGGGTTCTTGGAGGTTTCCTCTAGCTGTCTTCCTGCTATTTATCCTTTATGTGAGAAACTGCTTACTTTGAATCTGAGCTATGCTCCAGGAATTAATGGCTCTGAGCTTACTGAGCTAATTCGTCACTGCTCAAAACTGCAGCGCCTTTGGGTTTGTGCTCTTCTTTTTTGGTTTTCTGACTTAACTCAGCTGCATTCCTTTGGAGCTTTAACTTAAGCCATTTGCTGTTGCAGATATTAGATTGTATTGGAGACAAAGGGCTTGCTGTTGTATCTTCGACATGTAAGGAATTGGAAGAGCTGAGAGTTTTTCCTTCTGATCCATTTGCCCCTGGCAGTGCTGCTGTGACTGAGGAAGGGCTGGTTGCAATATCCAGTGGGTGTCCCAAGCTTCATTCTGTCCTGTATTTCTGTCACCAAATGACCAATGCTGGCCTAATAACAGTGGCAAAGAACTGCCCAAACTTCACTCGCTTTAGGTTGTGTATACTAGATCCTGTAAAACCAGATGCTGTCACCGGGCAGCCATTAGATGAGGGTTTCGGTGCTATTGTGCAGTCATGCAAGCGCCTGAGGAGGTTATCTATTTCAGGTCTATTGACTGACAAGGTATTCCTGTATATTGGTATGTATGCAGAGCAACTGGAAATGCTGTCTGTTGCATTTGCTGGGGAAAGCGACGAGGCTATGATTTATGTACTCAACGGGTGTAAAAAGATACGGAAGCTGGAAATAAGGGATTGCCCCTTTGGTAACATGGCACTTCTGACAGACCTGGGAAAGTATGAAACAATGCGATCCCTTTGGATGTCATCCTGTGAGGTGACTCTTGGGGCTTGCAAGTTCCTCTCGAGGAAGATGCCACGCCTGAACGTGGAGATCATTAATGAGAATGATCCGGGGGAGTTCAATTTAGATGACGACAGGCAGAAAGTAGAAAAGATGTACCTGTATCGAACTTTAGTTGGTCCGAGGCTGGATGCTCCAGAGTTTGTATGGACCTTGTAGTCTTCACTTCGTAGTTTTCAAATCTGTTGTACTTTTTCTTAGGCAAACTGGTTATGATACTCTATTATTTTTCTCAATAATGGGATTATTCCTATTCTTCATGTTCCAGCTGTATAAATTTTCGACATTTTCGAGCATTTTATTTGCTGTCGAGTCGTTCTGGAGTGCCGATAATGGCTGCCCTTGTTTCCTTTGTTTTCGCTTTCGGTATGGTGCTCTTAGGTATGACATCTGCAGATATCCCATATCATTTCTACTACTGAATACTGATGCATGTTGACGCATCATGCATGGACACAAAGTTCTCTTTAATAAGTCAGGTTACACTAAAAATGCAACAACTTTTGAGGACGTGGGTGATAGCACCGGGATGCCTTTTGAGAAAAGACGACTCATTACCTAAATACCTACTTTGTTTTTTGGATTTTCCAACAAACCCATCTCTAATTCTCTAGTCCCAAAATTAATCTGGAACCATCAGGCAAAAATTATTATGTACCCATAAACCCATGACTTTAGTATCGACTTCTCGACGGGCAGTGCGAGGTGCGGATGACAATGAGAGGCCAGAACCGGAGGCTTAGACAGCATTCGAAAACGAGGCCTGCCTGAGCTGGATGTGTCAACACACCTTTTCAATTGTGTACCAGAAGTACTTGCATCCCGGGGGAGGCGGGGGGGGGGGGGGGGGGGGGGGGTTGCTAAGATGTATTTAAGTGCATTTATTCGACCAATAATAGTTAACCAGCACTCTATCAAATAATCGTTTTACAACTGTGTTGATGTTGATAAACTTGATTAGTTGATTTCATTGTCCTTTTTTCTCAACACATTTTCGTACGAGACTTAACACAACTTTTATGGAGCGTTCTCATCTGCTCACATCAGTTGATAGTGCATTCAGTTTGAAGAAACATGATCTGGCACGTTGTAGTCGAAAATTACAATTTCATGAGAATAATACAAGGTAAACTAAAATCAGTAAAGTGTAGAAGATATTTGACACAGATCTTGGTGGGATACTTACAAACTTGCGGATTTTTTTGACAATACTAGAACATTCAACACTGGATTCCTGTACTACAAATGATAGGTTTACAATACAAGACTGAGATACTGACCCAGAGACAAACGGCGAAGAGCCAAGCATGGCTAGGGCAAGAACACTACTTCAAGAGAGAGACAGCTTGGAATTTTGGATTAGCAACAGTTGGATGACAGCTCCCATGAGAGCAGAGCGACTAGAAACAGCATTCCTCCAACATGCAGCAGCAACAGAGGGCAGCCAAGCTGCGAACAGGAAACAAAAAAGAATCATTTCATTGAGTCACAGAACATGAGGATATACGGAACACAGGAGAAAGCTCCAGGTCTGGCTATATGGTGATGCACTGCAATGCTGCCGAGGATAATATGAATTCAGCCCCCCTCCCCCCACCCCCTCTTCCATCGGGGCAGTTGAAGACGATTTAATACAAAAGGGAAAACAAAATGAAGTAGCCATATCGAACATTGAATCAATACTGAAAAATAGACTTTGATTCTTATGGTTAACATTTATGACGCACATTGATCAGCGTAGACATACTTTAACCTTCATCCTCATGTCAGTTACAGGTCAAGGCTGCTTGTTAGTATGTGTTTGGTTATTTAAGCATATAAAGACTTTGCAGAGACATTTTGAGAACTTATATTCTCAAAATTCCGCCCCCTTTCAATAGTCTTATCAACATAACCCTCTAATTACTCCAATCAATACAGGAAATCATTCCCTCAAAAAAAAAAAAAAAATAAAAAAATAAATAAATACAAGAAATCATGAAGGTGTAAATGCAAATCTGGGTGACCCAGAGAACAGTAAACTTTGTAGAAGTTTACAGTCTTTGGCTAAGCCTGCAATCTTGTGAATTCATCTAGACACACTTTTACTCCCCCTCCCCCCTCCCCCAAAGATGCTATAAGATGCTTAAGATACCTTTCATAAGTTGTACAATATCAAATTTTTGCACCTCCATTGATTATTTCAAGGGTGTGAATAGCGCACGTTGCCGTAATATGATGTACAAGCCACAACAATATTCCTCCAAATTAATCGGTTTATGAATTTTCTTTCATGAAAAACATGCGATGATGCTCATCCCCGTCACTCCATCCCCAACCAAACCCTAAGACGGACCCGCTTTCATAAAAATACCATCCTCCTATGGATGATGTTTTGGACATGGCAATAACAGATCGACAGTCTGGCCAAAGATGCAGAATCGTCACTCCAGCCCCCCCCCCCCCCCCGGTCCAAGAATAATGCGGGATTTTAATGAGCCTATCACAGGATAAAATGCACAAGTATTTGCCAATTTCCAAGTGGAAGTCCAACTGAGTGTTCAACGAATAGCCCTAGTTTCTGAAGCTGACACTGCCAGCAAGTCAAAGGCAAGTTGTACAGTTTGTTATGAGCTTTGAAGTCCCTCTCATGTTTTTAGTAAAAAGTGCCTCTTTATAATCCATTCTCATGTTTTTTTTTTTTTTTTGGTACAAGCTTATCAACTACTCCCTCCTACCCAAAAAGATATCTCCGTTTCGTGAAGCTGTTTTGACTGGCCATGTGGAGGGATATTTCTAGACTAAAAAAAGACCCGCTTGCCTGAAAATCAAGTGGAATTGGTAGAAGAATAAAATATGTATTGATTTTTACAAGTGAACAATTCATTTGATCTAGAAGTAGTCCCCAACATGCCTAGTCAAAGCAGATTCACGAAACGCAGAGATCATTTTGGGTAGGAGGGAGTATGACATATTTCTGCAAATCATACAATACGGGAACTGGCATGCTGCTATTGTCATTCCACATACGAAGAAAGGCAACATCCCATGTGCAAAGTGTTCTTTTTTAGGATGTAAATAGAGATGTGAAAGGGGTATTTAGCATTTTGTGATGAAGAGTTGCACAGTAAGGTCTTCTCCCAAGTCCCAACCCTAGTTAGGCTAAAACTCTACTCCCTCCATCTAAAAATGATTGTGTCAGTCCATTTGAGACAAGCTACAAACGCCTTAAAGTGTTTTCAGTCTTGGCCCTGTCAAAGTCTTTCCACCGGATCCTCTCAATGCCCACATCTACACACCAGGTTAATCTTGTAAGATAAACTAGTATGGAAGCCGAAAACACTACATAAGGAACAATTAGATATGCATAGGCTCTTGAAGGGGTCTCTAACAGCGTGTTTACAGAGCTTAGCTTCACCTCTATTTTCCCTATTATTACAGAGTTCTCTGTCCCTTTTTTTTGTAATCTTCTTTCTTAATAAGATTCTTATTCCTAACCCTTGAAGAACAGATGTGCAGGTGATTTGATTAAGTATAAGTCTCAGACAAAGGCTGAAATAATTTTTTTATGGTAACAACTAATAATGTCATTTTAAATTGACCTTGCAGTATTCTTCAAAAAGAGAAGGCAATTATTTGACAGATGCAGTATTGACTCTGATATGAATTTACACAACAGGAACAAAACACAGGAACCCCAAAAGGCAAAAATGGAGGTCCCGTGCCTATAAATACAAGGCCTGCTTAACTAATTTCAACTTTATTTTACCCTCAAGCTCCACGATTAACTGCTGTTTCGTTAATCATGAGAAATACCGAAAGAGTACAGACAAATTCAGGGTTCTTCTTTTAACTAACTATCATTACACATTTCAACTTCAAAAACACAGTGCATCAGATAGTTATCTAGAAGGCAGAGATGTGTTGAAAATACAGAACAATAGGTGCATTATTATACAGTTCAGTTTCTCAATAACTTTGCCAATAAACAACCTATAATTGCTAAAGTAACAGAAAAATTGGGATGAAGTGATATTAACAAAGCCTGATTGGTCGACTTGATATTGCAAAATAGATGATACATAGTGAAAAAGAACTTCTCTAAGTGTAGCTATGCTGGGAATTGGGAATCAAAAATGAAAATTATTGCCAACAGACTGATATCTACCAAGCATTAGAAGGGCTGAAAGAAAGAAAGGAATCTCCCATTTCGAAAAGCCACTAATAGCAGCTTTAATAGGTGTCTGGCCCAATTAACACACTGTTCGTGAGATCCATCCCCATGTTTATAACATCCCTTTTGATCGTATGGACTAAGTCTCTAATATGTCACCTTAGATTATTGAAGATAAAAGAAATTGGTTCATCAAAGTCAAGGTTCATCAGAACAGAGGCAGAGCACGATAGATAGAGGCGAGGAACTGAAAGATGGAACACAGTAAGGATGGTGTAATCTAAGATCACTTGGCGAGATCTGTTTATTGTGACCTAAGACACAGCAACTAAAGTTCGGACAGCTTGATTATCATGAGGTAACACCCAGGTTGAAAACATTAAGCAAAATGCAGAAGGCATTGAGCTTTCAAGGATAGTGGAAAACCAGAAAAAATAAACTCACAGAAAAGATATGTAGCACCATATGGCTCCTATAAAAGATAAAAACAGATCCTTCCTACTACATGGAAAATAGTTATTTGCTCCCCCATCCTACACAGACAATAAGAATCTGAACCTGAAAGTAGCACATATGTTTTACTCATTTGGTCCCCTAGTTCTACCTAAACAGATATCGTGTTTAATTAATGTCCTAAATTAGAGGTATGTCACTGTATATAGCCTCCCATATCGAGCTTCTAGAGTCTCTAAATGACCCACGGAGATCGATCAACTTGCTTAGACTATATAAGAGCAAAAAGATGAGGCTCTTGTCAAAAATATTGAACAATGTGTGTTAATTTATTCAAGAATAAGCTTAAATTTGCGGACATCAGCCTTTAAATTCCAAATACACAGATACTATAAGTGTAAGACGATGCAATTATATGATGGAAACCCCTCTACATATGGATAAGATGGGCAGAAAACTCTAAAAATACAATGGACTAATAGAGAACGATGCTTACGGTTCTAGTCTAGAAAATATCATTTTCTTTAGTCCTATATGTTAGCTAGGCTTCAGTTACTTGAGTCGCCTGTCTCCCGCTTAGCCTGATAGAATAGAACACTTACTCTTATAAGAAAGGCTTGACACCAGAGCTAATTGACTGAATCATGCCCAAAGCCTAATAGATTCTACAGAAACAAACATATGACTCGTAGAACAACAGGCAATCAAAAACTGTAGAGCACGTCAAAGATAGAAGGGACACAATTGACTACTCAAAAATCGTATCACCAATGAGCAGGTGATGCCTCAATTGACAATGCACATTGCAATAAAACATGCAAAAAATAAATGTGATCCAGAATCTCAATGACATAACAAAGAAGATAAACACCACATTGCGGCAGCTTGCCATGTTGCATAAATTTAAGGCAGACGTGGGAACGTTACACCATGAACCCCAACCAGTGAGAATCAGCAAACAGACAGACTAATTATACAAAATAAAAGATGAAAAGGTGATACATCAACATACCATCCCTTGAAGAAGGAGCCGCAACCATCCTCACGATGATGATGATGGTCACAATGGTAAACCTGTGTAGAAGGATAAGGCTGAGGCGGTGGTGGGGGAGGGTACCCATCATTGAAATAACCCTGATAGCCACCTGGTCTCTGCTGTTGATAGTATTGTGGTGGAGGATACCCTTGTTGCGGCGGTGGTGGATACCCATCATACCCTGGTGGTGGAGCTCCTCCAGGGTACCCTGGAGGCGGTGGCGCTGTTGGTGGTGGGTATTGTGTTCCATACCCTAGACATCATCATCATCATAGCAACATTACAAAAATCATTAACATCATTATGATCAAGGTCCAATTTCAACCCAAATTAATCACCCTCGATAAAAAAAAAAAAGTTCCATACCCTAGTAACAATCACCATACATACTACAACCAATAATATTTTTGTTTTGGGTACATTGGAGCAGCAGATGCTGCTGGGGTGATGATCATAGGAGGATTCGGACCCCGGATAACCCCAGTCACGTTGATTTCCTAATCTTTAGGCGAACCTTGATGCTCACAAATAATATAGTATGATCACTGAGCAAATTCCAAATTTTCAAAAGTTCCGATCTTTCAAACAACATAATCAGGGTAATTCAATTCAATTTAACTATCAATTAATTTAAAACAGCCCAATTTTATAAGCTTACAAAGTTCAACTGAAATGCATAAACAGCATAATTCAATTAATATGAAACTACCCAGTTGAAAACACACCATCAAAATCATAATCAAACCTTCAAAACCAAACCAAGTTGGAAAATTTCAAATCAAACTACACATAATTGATATAAACTAAAATACCCAGATGAAGAAATTGAGGGAAATAATTACCAGGAGGAGGGTATGAATCAGGAGGAACTCGTTGATAGCTCATATCAGGATTTCTGGTAAAATAGGAAAAATGCCCTTTTCTTTGTCTTGTCTCTGGTCTCTTTGTTCTTGTGAATTTTTACCTTGTGTTTGACTCTTCTGAATTTACAAATTTGTGTTTTAATCTAATCTTGGTTGGGGTTATTAAGGTTTAAGGGAAGGAATTAATTTTAATTGGAAACTAATCATTTATGTCCTTCTCATTGGTTAATGGTTATTGCTGGCAAAATGTTGGCAATCTGTATTGACGGATACTCCAACTTGACAAAATTAATTGAAAAAAAAAAAAAAAAAAACTTGGCAAAATTATGACCAAAAAACCGTGTGAATAAGATTTGGATGGCGACCCGGCCACAATTCGATTACGTCGTTATGTTGGTTTGGTTTGTTCTCATCTACTCGTATTATATGGGGTAAAGGACAATACTAGAGGTTTGCAATGTACTTGAAAGTGCTTACTACACTATTAAAATTATACCACTCACGCAAATAAACTTGCTACCTGAATTTTCATTACCAACTAATTTTACTTTCCCCAATTTTAATTTTACTACTGTTAAGCCAATTTTACATTGTAGATAAATTAATTATGTCGACACCGTAGACCTCTGGCAATCTGCTGGAGTAAAATGATTCCTAAAGGTCGCGACACGTGGACGGTTGTATAAGCGTCACCTAGAGGTCTCGTCATTTGAGAATCGAACTTAAGACATATTGCCTCTCTCCCATTTCAAACACCCCATGGGTTAGTACTTATTTGTAGTTGAATAAATAGAGTTGTTAAAGTAATTTAATTGGTAGTAGTGAAAATAAAATTAGGAAAAAGGGGAGAGAAAATGTGAGGAATTGTAAAAAAAGTAGGAGCAAGCATGTGACATAGGGTGTGAAGATCAGTAATAAAACGTAGAAAAGAGAAGAAATGTCTCAAATTTAATGGGGGGTAGTGTTCGAGGTGAGACGTGTAATCGAGTATTTGAAATGAGACCAAGGGAGTATACGCTATAATATAACACTCTCAGTCTCTAACCACCAAGGCAATAACATTACGTATGATGATTTATGAGGATCAGTATTAACCTAGTGGTTAGGAAGTCAACCTATCTAAATGTTGTCCCGAGTTTAAATCTTCATTAGTATACTACCCGCGCTTGCTCGAATTAACTTTTATTGGTTAATTCTTTTGGGAATAAAGTACAAAAGCTGTATAACGAATTACTCCGATCCGATCCGTAACTTTTATTTGTTGATTCCTTTGGGAAGAGAGTATAAAAGTTGTATAACTAATAGAATTAAGGTAAGTCCAAATTAAAATGGCAATAATTGGATATAGAAAGCATGTGATATTTTTATTGTGCTTTTTAATTATGATGTCACGTGGTATGGAAAACAGCCTAGTTGAAACCGATGAACGTGGTCATTGTTTAAAACACAACTTTTAATATAGAGTATAAGATATCCAAAAAACAAAAAACAAAAAATTCACGTAGTAGCCTTGAAATTTGACCAATTGCACATGATAGCGAACTTGGCAAGTTTGTGCACATTGACATGGTACCCATGAGATTACTATTTTAAATACATGGTACCCTAATACGCACTGCTTAGAGGTGGTAAAAAATGGGTCTTTGTGCATTGAAAGTGTAGCTTTTGGATCAATTTATTGGCTAATTCTATCTCTTGTGTATTTGTTCTTTAATATAAGAATTAGTGGTTTTGTATGTATTTATTGCTTCAAGATTGATGTGCAAGTGTATGTAACGACTATGAGGTGATGAGAGATCATCCAAAGAGCGAGATGACAAGATTTGGACAATTTTGGATGCGGAATTTCAGTCAATCTAAAGAAGGTCAATTTTGAAACTTCATAAATTTCAAATTGTTTGGAATTTTGCAGTGAAACTAATGGGAGATTACATTTCATGATCTTAGCTTTCCATGAAAAGGCCACGCGTCTTCACAACCTAAGTAAAGAAAAAATTATGAGCGTTTTAAAAACATCGCCAGAAGTAGTTCAGACGACTCGTCTTATTCCAGACGACTCGTTCCAGTGTCTAAAGATGAGTCGTCCGGTAACTGGACGACTCGTCTCAAGCGACTGGTCCCAGGTTGGACAAGACGTCCCGCCGTGTCGACGTATTAGACTAGTTTCCTAATTCCATTTTGTATTCTTTTAGTATTTATACTTTAAACTTTCGTTAGTTTAAATCATTCGGTATGTAATCAGAACTTCTAAAGGTTATTTTTCAAGACTATGCAATGCTAAAGGCTTATTTTCGTTCTTAATTGTGAGTTTTATTCTAGTTCTTAATTTTGTTTGAGTATTGTTTATTTATCTTGATCTTAATATTATTGATTTGATTAACTGTTAATTAGTCGACCACTAATTAACCCTAGACCATGGGTACAATCAGGGGTACCATGTGGAAACATCTACAGCTTGAGGGCATTTTGTTCAAAATGTCAAAACTGTGGGTACCACGTGTAATCTGGTAAAACATGAGGGTACCACATGAATTAACCCAAATTTTTATAAGTAAAACAAATAAAACAAACCCAACTGCCTCACGCCACCCTGCCCCGCCTCCTCCTTCCAAAGAAAAAATGAAAAAGATTTGTCTCAGTTCTTTCACTACATCTTGCAGAGGAGAGAAAGATCAGGAAGAAAAGATGTAGAAATAGAGGCCCCTTCCTCAAATGCAAACCCAAACAAACTCACCAATAACCACAATTTGGATCGAGACATATACTATGATCTTGCTCAAATAACACGTCTTGTGCAATTCCACATTGTACTTTCACTCTCCTCTCTCCTACTCTCAATCTTCTTCTTCACTTTTGCTCAGATGAAAAACAGGGCCGTATCGTTCATTTAGAGGGCCCTGGACAAAATATATTAAAACGGTATGTGTGGGGCCCTATGTGTTCGAGATGGCAAATTACACATAATTTTAAGCATTAAGAGATGATTAATGAAGAGAACAAAACATTGGAAAAGGAAAAAAAAATTCATGTATAATCTAGTAAGGAAAAGAAGAGAGAGGAAAAAAAAAGAACAAAACACAAGAAACTGCACAAAGGGAAAAGAAGAGAGAGCAAAAAAAAAAAAAAAAAAAAAGGAAAAGCGGGCTGGAAGATTTTGAACCGCAGTTGTCTAGCCTTTTTACTTACATACTTTAATACTAGGCTGTACAATTTTTACTGAAATGTTAGGTAAATGTAATGCATATATATTTAGTTCTGGAAAGTATGGGCCCCTAAAATTTCGGGGCCCTGCTCGCCCTGGTCCATCTACGGCCCTGATGAAGAACAAAGTCACCATTCTTCCCATTTCTTATTCTTGTGCCACTTTTCCTTGGTCTGTTTCTCTTACTCTTTCTTTCTCTTCTTTTTTTTTTTCCTTGTGAAATTGTACTTGTTTATGGGATTTTATTGCCGTAAAAATGAGACATTTGATGTGGGTATTATATATATATATATATATATGAGGTTGTTCCCATAAGAAGTGTTCTTATGGTGAGAAGTAGGAAGTTATCTCATCCATCCATCCTACCTAAATCTAATAGCTCATATTAATTATTAGAAGAAAAGAAAAAATCTAACCCAAACTAATATCAGTTTTCCAAAAATAAACCAATATCACATCTTTCTCTCTCCTCTCTTTCCCTCTTCTCTCTCCGATCCTCTCCCACCTCTCCTGTTCTTTCATCTTCTCTCTCCACTCCCGCAACCCCCATCCCACCACCACGCTGCCGCCGCCGGCGTACACAAACCACCACCAGAGCCAAGTCAATCGCCACCAGCCGACTCCACCGACCACAGCACGTCTTCGACGGCCATCACCGTCTTTCGTCGATCATCACATCACCACAAATCCGGCTTCTCTCTCCTTCTTTTTTCGCCCACGCTTTCGTCAGATCCGGCCACCGCCGTACCTCTCCGCCGTATCTCTAGACCCTCGCCGGTATCCTCCCTTATTTCCGCACCTATTCGCGTCCTGCTGTCCTTCTTCTCCCCTATTTTCTCACGTGTTTTCTTCATTTTCGGCGCCGCCGCTCCTCTCCTCCGTCGATCTACACCATCGCCGACATCGTCTTTGATTTCCGCCCCTATTCTCATCATCTCCTATGAAGTCGAGGAGGAGAGAGATTGAGAGCGAGTGAAAGGTAAGTAAATGCGAAAATGAATTGATTGATTGATTGAGGAGAAATGAGAGGGGCGTAAAAGGTGAGGAGAAGGGGAAATGGTGCCGCGCGTGGGATCGCCGGACGACGGAGGTGAGTCTGGTGGTTCCGGTGTTGTTTCAATGGCGGTAGGTGATAGTTGTGGTGGCGCTGGGGTTGTTTGGTGGTGCGTCCAGTGGTGGTCTGGTTTGGGCAAGGGGGAGGGGAGGAGGAGAGAGAAAATAAGTTTGTTGTAACTTTTTTTTTTTTGAGTTTTAATTTTGGCCTTTAGATTAGAGTGATCTGATGGTTCAGATTTGTGCATTCTATCATTAAAATCAATACAAGTACATTTTATAAAACCAAAACAAAAAAGTGCATTTTGTTAAATTAGATTTTTTTTAATTAGAAGTGCATTTTGTTATATTGGAAGTGCGTTTTATAACAATAAGTGTGTTTTGTTAAATTAGAAATGCATTTTATAAAATCAAGCACATTTTGTTGCATTAGAAATGCATTTTATAAAACTACAACGAAAAAGTGCATTTTGTTTGATTATAAGTGCATTTTATAAGAATAAGTACATCTTGTTAAATTGAAGTGCATTTTGTTAAATTGAAGTGCATTTTATAAAAAAAATAAGTGTATTTTATAGAATATAAAACGACAAAGTGCATTTTGTTTAATTAGAAGTGCATTTGTTAATTAGAAGTGCATTTTGTAAATTAGAAGTGCATTTGTTAATTAGAAGTGCATTTTGTAAATTAGAAGTGCATTTTGTAAATTAGAAGTGCATTTTGTTAAATTTGAAGTGCGTTTAATAAAAATAAGTGCACTTTGTTAAATTTGAAGTGCATTTTATAAAACCAAAATTAAAAAGTGCATTTTGTTAAATTAGAAGTGCATTTAACAAGAATAAGTGGTTTTTGTTAAATTAGAAGTGCATTTTACAAAACTAAAACAAAAAAGTGCATTTCGTTAAATTAGAAGTGCGTTTGGTAAAAATAAGTTGAATTTTGTTAAATTAGAAGTGCATTTTACAAAACTAAAACGACAAAGTGCATTTTGTTAAATTGGAAGTGCATTTTAAAAAATTAAAACGACAAAGTGCATTTTGTTAAATTGGAAGTGCATTTTACAAAACTAAAACGACAAAGTGCAATTTGTTAAATTAGAAGTGCATTTTACAAAACTAAAACGACAAAGTGCATTTTGTTAAATTAGAAGTGCATTTCACAAATCTAAAACGACAAAGTGCATTTTGTTAAATTAGAAGTGCATTTTGTAATAATAAAATTTTATAAGAATAAAAGTGTTTTTTTGTTGAATTAAAAGAACATTTTTTAAGAATAAATGTCTTTTGTTTAAATGTGTTATTGATTTTATAAGTGTCAATGTCATATATTGATAATACAATATAAGTACTTCTTACTTCTCACCATATATAACTTCCTACCGGATCGTGCCCCTATATATATATTCGTGCCCCTATATATATATATATATATATATATATATATATATATATATATATATATATATATATATATATAGGAGCCTGTTCCGGTAGGAAGTTATATATGGTGAGAAGAAGGAAGTTACTACAGCCGTCGATCTCGCCTGATCTAACGGACCAAATGTGTCGAGTGTTGGGTCACAGAGGGGCATTCCTGTCAACGTTGAAATTTTTTTGATAGGGTTTCAGCTGAACCTCTCATTCACAAACAACACGTTTCACTCTCTTCTTCCCTTCTCATTCTTTTCTTCCTCTACACTCAACAATTTCTCTCTCTTCCGCCATTAAAACAGGAACAGAAGCTCAAAACAGAAGCGCGAGCGAAGATCGAAAATAGTCAATTGAAGGCGACTACGAAGACTAATTCAAGGTACTTTTTTTTTTCTTTATCCAACAATTTACATATCATATCATTGATTTTTCAGTTAGAAAATAAAAGATTGTTCATAATACTCAATTCAAAGTGTATAATCTCAATCAATATTTCAGTTTTATGATGTTTTTTTTTTTTTGTGAATCTTATGTGCAATTAGGGATTTTACGACTATTTGGCTTTTTATTGACAAAATTAGGTTTAAGAGCTGCGAAAATTTGGGGATTTCATATTACTTTGGGGTTTTCGTGGTCATTCTGTTTTATGCAACAAGTGCATTTTGTTTTAGAACCAAATGCATTTTATTATAGTTCAAGTGCATTTTGTTCTAGTTGAAGTGCATCTTATTGTAGTATAAGTGCATCTTGTTCTACTAAAAATGCAGTTAGGTTCAAATTGCGTTGTGTACATCAAGTGCACTTTGTGCGTCAAAGTGCATTTTGTGTTTTAGGCAGTGCTTTAAAGTTTATGCTATATCTTGCGGATTTGACACACTGTGTGCAGAATGTATCCCATCACTTCTTACGAAAGCTGTTCTAGGTTTTTATCTGAACATTATTGTGATTTTAGTGCTTCTTTGGTTGTGCATCAGTGAAGGGATTCAACAGTGAAATGGAGTGTCCTGATTTTGTTTCTAACGGGCATTGGGTGGAGTGATATGGCTGATATTTGTAGGCTGAAATGATATCCATAGGCTTTAGGGTGGGGCAATCCATTCCAAAACTGGCTACCATGCATCTAATGCAGTTCAGCATGGCTGATCATTCGATCTGGTGGACAACTCATTGTCAGCCTATCTGTTCTAGGCCAGAAGTATGAGACTGCTTGATATGCCACTTCTAATCTCAGTAAGAGATAGGAGGATGGAGAAATTTTCTTTGAATCATGGATCACGCCCATCCCAAGGCACCAAGCTGTAACCAAAATCATAACCTGCTGATGTTGCAAACCTATGTTAAGCTGACAAGCCCAAAGATAATCTATTCTGTTGCAAACTTGGTGTGTAATATTTCATCCTCTTTCATACTTTTATTTCTCACTCAAAGCTGGCTAGCTCAATAGGAAGAGCATCGTGCCTTGCACGAGGTGTGGGTTTGAGTCCCACGTCGGCTACCAATTCTTGAAAACTTTAATCTAGTACAGATACTCAGACAAGGCTGACAACTTGGACTAGGATTGATCCACCGTAGACACCCCCATAGTCTCTAAACGCATCTTTAACCTTGAAAATTGAGCTGCTCGCTTGTGTATGTCAAAGCATAGGTGGCCAGGGCTGCTTTCGACTGCTTCTTCTCTGCCTTTTCCTCATTATTTGTTGCAGACTACAGTTCCAATCTTGGATTTAAAATGCTCCCACGACCTGTTTGAGCAATCTGAGACATCTTCCTACAATTCCCGTGGTTGTGTCATTGCTGATTTCAAGAAGCAGCAGGTTTCAAATGTAGGTTTCCAACATTTCTGTCAGCATGGAGCTGATTTCTACCCTTTCACTCGTAAGAGGTTAGAGGAGGTAGATGGCAGTGACATTGAGTAGATGGCAGTGACATTGAGTTTTGATTTGTATGTGCAACATGCACTGAAGAGGGGTGTTAAATTCCTCCAAAAGTCTACAGTATATAACCACATCACTTCATATGATCATACGATTCCCATGTTGCAGAAATTCTCGCTATCAGGGTCCAACTCCATCAAGTATACACATTCAAGCCTCAACTGAACATCTAGTCTACGTAGGACTCGAACCTACACCCTCCGTCTATTAGACGGGCGCTCTACCAGTTGAGCTAGTAGACTACAAATAATAGACAAAAAGAAGACTCAAGAGGCAAAATAATACCAATGTTCACAGTAAAAAATGAAACAGTATAGGCATAAAAAAATGAGCATAATCTGCACCTCTTTGGATAACAGTAGCAGTCACAAGATATTCAATCACTTCATTCCTACCGTATGAGAGTATTAAACAAGAGATATCCGTTTCCCACAAAACAGAATTTGTACCCTTTGAAACTTTTTCCAATGTACGGTAGATACACCAAAAACTGTGAATAAGAATTGGAATGTTATAAAAGCCTCCTGAATCTGCCATATTTTGATTGCTCTAAACAGAGCACTTGCCCAAAGCGCATTCTAGCAATATCCATATACCAAATCCTCACAAACTAACCTCGAACTCAGTTAGTCCAAATTGAACAGAAGTAATCGAAACTTCAACAACTAAACTGCAAGTATCACTATACAAAGGATTCCTCAAAGTCTCTTTACCGTTCCTCTACACTAGCTGCAATAATTGAGCTACTGATGCTCAAATCAACAGCAACAAGAATTCCTATCAACAGCATAATTGCGATTTATTCCTATCAACAGCATTTTCAAAAACATCAAACAACGCCATATTCAACAACGACTAAAACCCATTGTGAGTCACATTATGGTAGAAAATGCAATCCCCAAGGTTAAAAATGCACTTCCTACGTCTAAAATGCACTGCCGACATCTAAAAATGTGAGTACGGACTAAAAGAGCTCAAAACTTAAAAGGCATAGACAAAGAGCTCATAACATGACATGGCTCTCATGTCGAGTTGCCAGGTTGACCAAATGAACAACAATCGATTACCATGTCTTTTCACATGAGGGAGTATTATTATTATTGGAAATCTCTCTAATTTTTTCTTTAGCAAGAAAGCTACTAAATATGCACAATAAATATGTACTTCATTGCTGTGAACTACACTTTCTACGTCTAAAATGCACGTCCTCCGTTTAAAATGCACATCATACGTCTAAAATGCACTTTAACTTGGCAACATGCATTTTGACACAGTAAAATGCACTTCCTACATCTAAAATGCACTTCGTACACCAAAAACACACTTCCCACATATAAAATGCACTTTGACTAAGCAAAATGCACTTTGACTAGGCAAAATGCACTTTGACTCAGCAAAATGCACTTTGACTCGGCAAAATGCACATCCTGCGTCTAAAATGCACTTCAACTCGGCAAAATGCACTTTAACAGTGCATTTTATAAAATGGGCAAGTGCATTTTATCAAATGGGAAAGTGCATGTTATCAAACAGGAAAGTGCATTTCTATTCACTACATGATTGTCAGCCATTGCAACATAATCAAACCATACATGATTGTCAGTCATTGCAATATAAACGAACCATCCAAGTAAAATGCACTTTATCCAAAGTAAAAGGCAGTTCCTACGTGTAAAATGCATTTTATCACAATAAAAATGCACTTCAGAAACTAAAATGCACCTTGTCACAATAAATTGCACTTCATTGTAGTGAACTACACTTCCTACGTCTAAAATGCACGTCCTACGAGTAAAATGCACTTCAATGGAGTAAAATGCACTTCAATGGAATAAAATGCACTTCGACTCAGTAAAGTGCACTTCCTACGTCTAAAATGCACGTTGTACGTGTAAAATGCATTTTATCACAATAAAAATGCACTTCAGAAACTAAAATGCATTTTACCACAATAAAAATGCACTTAAGAAACTAAAATGCATTTGAGAAATGCAACAGGAAGCAGTAGAGAGCTAAGTCAAAGAGTAGATACCGCCATTGTTTATGGAACACACACCCTAAACAGGTCTATACCAATCCGCAGAAACTGGCAAAAAGAACAAGAACATAGAAGACAACTGCCAGAATATGGATTTAAACTACAAACAATGTTGGAACGAAGGCAAGAGGAGGATTGTTACCAAGTTATCGAATGAACCAGATAAAGTAGGCTCCAACAGCTTATCACGATACGCAGTAAAGATATCAGCAGCAGTCATAATTGTTGTCTTGCACAAAGCACTTCTTGGGTTTTTTTATGGAATTCACCATTACCACCATAACTGGTTCTCTGATAAACAATTTACGCCATTACAATTATTCAGCAAACACACCGACTCCATTCTCGAAAATCTAACAAACCTAGCAATTCTCATAAAAGTGAAGTCATACAATACTTACATCAATGGAAGCAAGCGAGTAGAGTACAGTGGTAAAGAGCTAGCGTCCTCGTAACATTCAAGGATTCACAGATCTTAATCCAATCCTTCGATTCCAAACCCTCAATCAACCCCTGAAAATCTCAGATATCCGATTTTAAGTCAAATCATATCTCATTTGTGCAAAATCAACCCCGAAAATTAGCAAATATTAAGAAAATCAAGCAAGCAATCATTTGCCAACAACAACAAGAGTATCACAACATTTTCGCTTCAGGCACAATGCACTTTGACTCGGCAAACTGCACGTTGACTCGGCAAAATGCACTTTGACTCGGTAAAATGCACTCCGACTCAGTAAAATGCACTTCGACTCAGTAAAATTCCTGAAATCATAGAAACGACTCTCAACGAAGTCTAATCATACATAAATCAACATTTGAACTCGAATTACACACAGATCTAACGTTTTCAGAAACAATATTCATGAAAAAAAATCCAGAAATCTCAAAAATAATAATAACGAAGTCTATTAACACCAAAATCAAAAATAAAACTCCAAATTATTCTGGAATCGAAGATAAGAACAAAATTTAGAGGACAAACCTAAAATTCGTGAACATCGAAGTGCATATAAATTCGTGAACATCGAAGTGCATATAAATTCGTGAAAATACCAGAGCGAAATCAAATCCGAGGTCGACATGAGAATTTCTGACGCAAATAACGGTATTTTCTCCGAAAATGTTAATCGGAAATTGATTTGGGGGAAAAACTGGACAGAAGACAGAGGAGAGAGAAAATGGTTGGAATCAAAATGAGGGAAATGTAATGACCCTGTGGTGCTAACGTCTATTTTTACGAAAGGTCGAAAATGCCCTGGTAGGAATAAATCAAGGCCGCGAATTATAAAAATTTGGTGAGATCTGAGCCACTGATCTACATGGATGGACGGCTATCATCACTTCTTACTTCTTACCATAAGAACACTTCTTATGGGAACAACATCCTATATATATATCTTTATGTATGAAAAGAAGCCAAGATGATCGTGGGCTTGTAGAGAGTCGGGCGTGAGGGGGTGATGGTTAGGATTGTCGTTGCAGGTGGAGGTGAAGTTAAGTGTCAAAATGGCGTCTGGAGTTTCTGACAAGCAAGATCGTCGTTAAATCCTATCAAATTACCACAAATTACTAACTAAGAAGCTAGGGTAAGTGGGTATCGTATCCACAAGGAAGAGGGATAGCCTAATATGCAATTCTAATGCGGAAATGAAATAAACAAAAGAAATAAACGAACTATCAAATTGATTAAAGCGACCCTCGGTGATAATCTCTTCTAACACCCTAATATAGTAATTTTACTCCTCTCTAATTACACCAATTCATAGATAATCTCGGTTTTCACCAATTAATCCTCTTTTATGGGGAATTTGAGCAACCGCTACCAAATTCCCCTCCTTTTAATCCAAATTTGTCTAGTGACCACTCAAACAAATCAAAACCAAAGGCATGAAGAGCAAAGATTAATAAAAGATTAACAACAACCCAAGTTAGTATTTAATTAGCCGCAACCGCGACACTAATCAAATCTAATCTATTAGTTGCCTAATTAATTCCCCAATCACAAATTAGTCATAAACATACACTAAACATGTGAAAGTTGCTTCCTTTAGGGTTAATAATCAATGACCATCAATTAAAAACCAAGCATAAGAAATACCCAATTCAATCCAATCAACCAATTAGAGAAAATAAGGGTAAATCAAGCAATTGAAAAACAAGGAATTAATTACCATGAAATTAAAGGCAAATTAGAGAGAAGAAAATCTTACTAATACATAGGATGAGAGAATTTGATTACACCAAGGATCTAGAAGGTGATTAGCCTTCCATACTAACTATTACAATAAGGTTTGAAATGGAAATCATAATGAAAATACTAATTCTCACTAATCTCTCCCTTGAGTTTCTCTCTCTAGAAAATAAGAACAAGATGTAAAAATATAATGAAAGGTGATAAGCCCTAGGGAGGGGTTCATGCCCCTTTATTTAAACTAAGTACAAAACACTAAAAGACAAAATAGATATTTCTTAAGCAAAAAGAAACCGTCATTAGCTCCTCGGAAATTTCCCGGAAGCTAACATTCTCGACTCGAGGAGAGGGATCCTCGAGTCGAGCGAAGAAATCCTCGACTCGAGGAAAACCCTCCTCGAGTCGAGGATCTTGTCCTTCTAAATACCCGTCCTGTAAACTCTCCTCGACTCGAGGGAAGTAATTCTCGAGTCGAGATTATGATCCTCGAGTCGAGGTTGATGATCCTCGAGTCGAGGGGCTGTGCGCAGGGCAATCTTCGAACGGGCATAACTCTCACCTCCGAACTTCATTTTGAGCTCATAATATATCATCGGAAAGCTAAGATCACGAACTTTCTTCTCCAATTGGAATTTCTGTAAAATATTATCTGGATAAAAAGTTATGATCAAATGATGTTGGAGGTGATGGTGTGTGGTTCTCTAAAATCATCCGACGCTCACCAAAAAGGGTCTTGAGCCATAGAATCCTCGTAAAACCCACGTATAAGCTCCAAAACTACTCGAAATGATGTGGTCCACGAATCACGATAAAACCATGCTCCAATACACCTCAAGACGCCTAAAACATGCGGATTAATACACTACCACTACGCCACATCAGTTTCAATTTTTTTTTATCATTTGGGGTCCAAACTTTATTTTGTTATTGATTGGGGTCTGGGTGGGATCCCGTTAACATCCGTCAGTTTCCTCACTTCATTTTTTTTTTCTTTTCTTATCTCTCTCCTCTCTCATTACTTCCCTTTCCTCTTTTTCCTCTCTCCTCTGCCAATACCCACCCACCAACCATCTCTCTGGCACAAACCTAAAGACCCGACCAAGCCGATCCTCATCTCCGCCGCCGCACCACCATCTCCGATCCTCGCCGCCTGCATACAAGCTCATATACAAAGTCGAGGGCACAGCTGTACAAAAATCTCTTGTAAATAAAATACAAATCAAGTACGATACAAATAAACACAAAAACTCGATCTCGATATCTTAATCTTGTCCTCAAAATAATTAACCTAGGTTCTCAAAATCACTCTCTGATATAGTACCTCGAGTCATATATGAAAATAATAACCTTAGTAATAATAATCACACTTGCAAACTTCCTGCATCAATGTAGTTTCGTTCTCGTTAAAACACATGCATGCACCGATAGAAATTCCTATCAAACTCACTTTTTACACCCACTGGACAACTCACAACAAACCCAACATCTTAATAGGGTGTTCGACAAGTACCGTAAATCACCATAATAAATCATTTTTAAATAACTTAACTAATTATCTTAAAGGTAAATAACTATCAAATTATATTAGATATAGTTTGAACCATGTATATTTAAGCATAAAAATTAAAATAAATGCAACTAACCATTTTTTTCTATTTTTTTTTGTTTATTTACAATATAATTCTAAAATGTATCTAATTAAAAGTAATGGATGGTGTAGATTGATTTCTAACACTATGTACAATTGAGATGATAGGTACTATGTTGTTTTGTGTTACTTGTCAAATCTAAAATCTAATATAATATATATATATATATATATATATATATAGGGGCCTATCCAGTGAGAAGTGATAATTTGGTGAGAAGTGAGAAGTAATCTCAGCCATTGATTTCGTATAACTGCAGTAACTAAACTGCATAACTCCAGTCGTAACTCCACTAACTAAAACTCTTAACTTCAGTCACTTAAATCTACTAACTAAATTGCGTAACTCCAGTGAGCGAACTCCGCAAAGTAAATTGTCTAATTCGAGTATCATTATTAACTCCACCAAAATCCAACGAAAATTCATTAACTCTAACGTAACTCAACCAACTAAAACACGTAACTCCAACACAATTTTCTTTAATAATAAAACACGTAACTCTAATAATTCCAACTTAACTCCACAACCTAAATCGTATAACTCCAAGTTAACTCCACCAACTAAAACACGTAATTTCAACTTAACTCCACTAACTAAAACACGTAACTCCAATTTAACTCCACTAACTAAAACACGTAACTTTATGTTGACTCCAATAACTAAAACACATACTTTAACCTAACTCCACTAACTAAAACACATAACTCCAACTTAACTCTAATAACTATGACTCGTAACTCCAATAACTCCACTAAAAATATGTAATTTGAACTTAACTCCAATAATTATGACTCGTAACTCCAATAATTCTACTAACTAAAAGACGTAACTTTAATAGCTCTACCAATTAAAGCACGTAACTTCAAGCTAACTTCACCGATTAAATTACATAACTTTAGAAAAAAAAAAAAAAAAACAGAAAATGGAAGAAATGAAAAAAAACTGACAAAATTAAACAAACCAACTTCTACCATTTTCTCTCTCCTCCCAAACCACCCAACCCAGCAACCCTCACCAGTCCTTCGCCACAGCTCCGACCTGTCTTCGGCCTTACCTCCTTAGTCGCCACCAACTGGGCCGGGATTCGTCAGTGAATCGAGCGCAGACCTCCAATCGCGACGCCAGCATGATCGTCGCCCTCGTTTACCCCTCTCTCGTCTTCTCTCACTTGTTTAACTTTCCTCCCACGGCGGCGAATGAGACCTGCGAAGGTGAGGTAAGGCCGGCGAAAATGTATATCACCGGTGGAGAGCAAATGCGACGACCAGATCTGGAAAAACGAGCGCGAAAAAAAAGAAAGAGAAGGCGTATTTTGCACCCATACGACCCTCGATGGAGGAGGCCCGTGTCCGACCAAGACGCACGGTAGTCCAACGGCCGGCCGGTGTGCGACGGCGGCGATGGTGGGCGGCGCGGGGTAGAGCCGTGGAGAGAGAGGAAGGGGGAGAGGGAGGAGAGAGAAAATGTGAGACTTGGGGGTTTGGGTGTATTTTTAGTTTTAATTTTCTTTTATTTCTGTTTTTAATGTGGGTCATTAGATCAAGTGAGATGGATGACTGAGATTATTTCTCATTTCTCACGAAACTCATACTTCTCATTTGATAGATTTCCTATATATATATATATATATAGGAAATCTATCAAATGAGAAGTATGAGTTTCGTGAGAAGTGAGAAGTAATCTAAACCATCCATTTCACTTCATCGAATGGCCCATATTAAATATTATGGTAAAAGAAAAATAAAATTAAAAGTACACCCAAACTCCCCAATCGCTCACATTTTCTCTCTCCTCCCCTTTCCTCATTTTCTCTCTCCCCGCGCACCTGCCCGCCGCCCACCACCGTCGCCGGCGTGCACCGTCGACAACATTCGCCGGCGAAGGAACCACCGCCCGACTCGACTGAATGTCGCGAGTCATCGTCGGCCATCCTCACCTCCGTCGGCCTTCACCACGCGACGTGCCACGCCTTTTCTCTCCTTCTTTTCGCTCTCAATTTTCAGATCTCGTCGCCGGCATTTATAACCTCCGTCGCCGCCACAGGGCTCACTGTCCACCACCACCGCCAGCTACGACAACATCGCTCGACTCCACCAGCTGCGGCGATTCTTCGGCGGTTATCAGAAATTCTTCGTCGCGCATCGCACCACCGCGAATGATAACATCTTTATCTTTCTTTTCGCTCTCTCTAATTGCAGATCTGGCCGCCGTTGATCTCCGTCTTCTCCGATTCAGCGAATGAGAGAAGATGAGAGAGGGGAAATGGGCGGTGATACGGTGGTAGAAGTGTCGCGGGGTAGAGGGCTTCTGCTCGTCGTCGGAAGGTGAACACAGTGCTGGTGGTGGCGCCGTGTAAGGTGGTGGCGCGTGAGGTTGTCGGTGGTTGTGTGGGTGGCTCTGTGAGTGTCTGTCAGGGGGACGGGTTGGGGAGAGCAGAGGAGAGAGAAAATGATAGAAAGGGCAAGTTAGGGTTAAGCGTTTTGGTTATTGGACTTAAGTTGGAGTTATGTGATTTAGTTAATGGAGTTAAGTCGGAGTTACGTGATTTAGGTAGTGAAGTTATTAGAGTTACATTTTTTATTTAATGAAACTAAGTTGGAGTTATGTGATTTAGTTATTAGAGTTATGTCGGAGTTACGTAATTTAGGTAATGGAGTTATTAGAGTTACGTTTTTTTTTTTTTTAATAAAATTAAGTTGGACTTATGTGATTTAGTTAATGGAGTTATGTCGGAGTTACGTGATTTAGGTTGTGCAGTTATTAGAATTACTTTTTTTATTTTATGAAATTAAGTTGGAGTGATGTGTTTTAGTTGATGGAGTTAAATTGGAGTTACGTGATTTAGTTAATGGAGTTAAGTCGGAGTTACGTGATTTAGGTAGTGGAGTTATTAGAGTTACGTGTTTTATTAAAGAAAATCGAGTTAGAGTTACGTGTTATAGTTATTGCAGTTACGTTAGAGTTAATAAGTTAGTTAATGGAGTTAAGTCTGAGTTAAGTTCCGTTAGAATTAATGAATTTTTGTTGAATATGGTGGAGTTACTAATAATGCTGGAGTTAGACAATTTACTTTATGCAGTTAGCTCATTGGAGTTATGCAATTTAGTTAGTAGAGTTAACTGACTAGAGTTAAGAGTTTTAGTTACTGGAGTTACGACTGGAGTTATGCAGTTTAGTTACTCCAGTTACGCAAAATCAATGGCTGAGATTACTTCTCACTTCTCACCAAATTACCACTTCTCACTGGATAGGCCCCCAATAATTTAGAGCGCATTGAGGGCGTTGAGGGGTCAAGAAATGCACAGAGAGAGTCTAAGACATGTTAAACTCTCACATAAAATATTAATGTAATCCTCATTAACTATTAAGAAATGCACCCGGAGAGAGTTCAATATTTGTAAAACTCTTCCGTAATAAAGTTATCAACATGAAACATAATATAAATTGTTATAACTTGGGCTACGTATATCAGAATATCACGATATACTCCCTCCATTTTTTTTGGTTCTTTACATTTGGTTTGAATTTCTCTCACACATTTAAACCAAACGTAAAGAACCAAAAAAAATGGAGGGAGTATGTATCATTGAGTTCGTGTCGAAATGTATTTCAATATAAGATCCATTTACACATAATGTTGAAAAGTTAAGTATGATTTTGGTAGAAATATGTTGACAAGTTTAAGACTTTTTGTGAAAAATGACTTAAAAACACAAAAAAAAAAAAAAAAAAAAAAAAAAAAATCCGTGAGTAATTCCGTGAGATTAGAAGACATTTTAACTAACCAATATTTAATCAATTATCATTTTTTTTAGATTAAGTAATTAATAAAAAAAAGAATATGAAAGGTGTCCCGTGTTAATTTTATCATGATTTATTTATTTATTTTCAGATTAACTAATTAACATATTAGAATAGTCGATTATTGTGAAGTGTTCCGTGCAACGCAATGGCTTTTCACCTAGTATATATTTAAAAGCTAATAATTTGGGGCGTATTCAGGGCGTTTGGAAGTGAAGAAATGCACAAAGAGAGTCCAATATTTGTAAAACTCTCACATAAAAATATTATAGTTATCTACATAAAACATTAAAAAAAATGCACAGAGAGAGTCCAATATTGTAAAACTCTTACGTAAAGTATTAAAGTTATCTGCATTAAACATACAATAATCTATTATAATATAACTTGGGCTACGTATGTCGGAATATTATGATACATGTATCATTAAGTTCATGTCGAAATGTACTTCAATATAAGGTCCATTTACACATATTTGAAAAAGTTAAGTATGATTTTGGTTGAGATATGTCGACACGTTTAAGATTTTTGTGAAAAATATTTTACAAAATAATAAGAATAATAATAATAATAAAAGAGTATTATATAGATAAAGTAATACTCCGTACACTAATCAACATTTAATTGGTTATCATAATTTATTTATTTTGAGATTAACTAATTAACCATAAAAAATATAATAAAGTGCCCCGTGCAGTGCACGGGCTCTCCATCTACGTGCACTCCATCTAATACCTTAGAATTACTCGTCCTCCCACCTAATTGACGCAACCCCATTCGTCAATCTTACATGAAAACTCCTCTACGACATTAATATGCCAGTTACTATATACGGAGTCAACGAGTCTATGGTACACCTGGGGTACCATCCTCTTCATACCCCCCGGATTTCTGTCAATTACTGTCCATGAGTTTATTTCTAAAGCCCGATCTTTATGTGTGACAAAAGCAATCAGGCCCAATACAAAAATAAACCAACTCTCACTTGTGACAAAAGCAATCAGGCCCAATACAAAAATAACCCAACTCCCACTCTCTCTCCTACCTATCCCCTTCGCCCGACTCCAGCCCCGGCACTGTACCCGCCGGACGTCTCGACCACCACCTACTCGGTGGAACTTATCGCCGGCCGCCGGCGACAATGGACCACAAGCCCTGCTACGCCGCCACAACCTCCTCTTCATTTATTTATTATTTCTCCCACATTTTTCTCTCTCCTCCCATTTTATGGCTTCCAACAAAACTTGGCGACGCCGGCATCCTAGACTCCGGCTTGGTGGACGTAGAGAGTGATGGTCAAGCTTGGTGTTGGGGGGGCGGAGCCTGTGCTTCCGGCGAGAAGAAAAGAAAGATGAAGGGAGAGAAAAGAAGATAATTGAGAAGAAAACTAGCATTTTTTTTCTATAATAATCTATTTTTGTTTTGTAATGATCTGATTGTGTTCCAAAATGGTTTATCTATGTTTTGTAATGATCTGACTGTGTTCCAAGATGATTTATCTATGTTTTGTAAGATATATTTTATATTTTTGTTTTAAAATGATCTAACTTTATTTTGAAATAATTTTTTTGGTTCTTTAATAATCATTTTTGTAATTTTTTTACTTTTGTTTTGAAATGATCGATTTTTGTTATGTAATGATATGTTTTTGTTCCGTAATAATATGTTTTTCATCTCTATTTTATTATGAAATTTAGAACAAAAATAATTTATTTTAGGACAAAAATCATTCATTTCAGGACATTAACCGTTCATTCTATAACAAAAACTATTCATTTCGGGACAAAAACCATTAATTTATGAATAGTAAACATTAATTTCAGAACAAAATCATTCATTCCTGAACAAAAATCATTCATTTTAGGACAAAATCTATTCATTCCAAAACAAAAATCATTCATCCTATGACAAAAACCAACCATTCTGAGACAAAATTCATCCATTCCAAAACAAAAACTAACCATTCCAGGACAAAAAATAATCATCTTAGGACAAAAACCAATCATTCTGAGACAAAATTCATCCATTCCAGAACAAAAACTATCCATTCGAGAACAAAAACTAACCATTTCGGAACAAAAATTAACCATTCCAGAACAAAAGGCAACCATTCCAGAACAAAAAATAATCATTCCAGAACAAAAACCATCCATTCCAGAACAAAAAATAATCATCCCGAAATAAAAGCCGTTCATTCCAGAACAAAAGTCAACCATCCTAGGACAAAAACTAACCATTCCAGAACAAAAACTAATCATCCTAAACAAAAACTATCAATTCTTGAACAAAAAGTAACCATTTTAAGACAAAAACCACCCCTTCCAGAACAAAAAGTAACCTAACTAGGACAAAAACTGATTATTCCAAAACAAAAAGTAATCATCCTAGGACAAAAACTAACCATTCCAGAACAAAAGGTAATCATTCTAGGACAAAAACCAACCATTCCTAGACAAAACTCATTCATCCCATAACAAAAAATAACCATTATAGGATAAAAAACCATCCATTTCAGAACAAAAAGTAGCCTAACTAGGACAAAAATTGACCATTCCAAAACAAAAAGTAACCATCCTAGGACAAAAACTAACCATTCCAGAACAAAAGGTAATCATTCTAGGACAAAAATCAATCATTCCTAGACAAAACTCATTCATCCCATAACAGAAAATAACCATTATAGGATAAAAAACCATCCATTTCAGAACAAAAAGTAGTCATCCTAGGACAAAGACTGACCATTTCAGAACAAAAAGTAACCATTCATTCTAGAACAAAGAATAATCATTGCAGAACAAAAGGTAATCATCCTAGGACAAACCAATCATACTGAAACAAAAACTAACCATCCTAGGACAAAAATCAACCATTCCTAGATAAACCTCATTCATTTCAGAACAAAAAGTAATCATCTTAGACCATTCCAGAACAAAAACTAATCATCCTAGGACAAAAACTAACCATTTCAAGACCAAAAATCATTCATCCGTTTTTGTGTTTAATAATAATCTGTTTTTGTGTTTTAGTTATCTAATTTTATTATGTAATGATCTATTTATGATTTTGTAATGATTTATATAATTGTGCATCTATAGACTTCATCATGATCTAATTATATTTTGTAACTATTTGTTTTGTTTGGTGATGATCTATTTATGTTCTATAATGGTCCGTTTATGTTTTATAATGATCCGTTTATGTTTTATAATGAACAAATTTTGTTTATATTGATTTGTCTATTCTATTTATGCATCTATTAAGACATCAAATTAATCATTTTTATACAAAAAATGATCATTATAGAACAACATTTGATCATTATTAAAACTTTCTCTTTTCCCACTTCTCTCCTGTTGAACCATCATCTTCAACACCAACCACCACACCAACCACCACCACCGACCATCGCCTTTCACCACCATATCATCACCCCATGGAAATACCCTCCTCCGGCGACCCCCAGCCCTTTACCCCTACGCCACCGCCCCCTATTCTTCTTCCTCTTTTTATTTTTTTCGTCATTCTCTCTCCTCGATGCCCTCATGCACTCCCTTCCCCTTAGCTCCATTCCCCCTCCCCCGCATCCACTGCTATACTCACTTGATCACTGCCCCCATTTTAGTGGCCATCGTGGCGTACGTTTGCCAGAAAAATAGAACATGTGAGTAGAGAAATAAAGGAGATAAAGAAAATGAGGGAGAAAGAGAAGGTGGCGTCGATAGTAGTGGAGCGGGTTTTTGTTCTATAATGATAAGTTTTTGTTCTAGAATGACATATTTTTGTTCTATAATGATAAGTTTTTGTTCCAGAATGACATATATATGTTTATATGATCAATTTATACTTGAGAATGAGAGACTAATTTATGTTCTATAATGATCAGTTTTTGTTACAGAATGACATATTCATGTTCTATAATGATCAGTTTTTGTTCTATAATGATGTATTTATGTTCTATAATGAGCAATTTTTGTTCCAGAATGATATATTTTTGTTTTAAGATGATCAGTTTTTGTTCCAGAATGACATATTTATGTTCTATAATGATCTGTTTTTGTTTCATAATGATTGATTTTTAATTATCAGTTTTGGTTTCTATAATGATGTATTTATGTTCTATAATGATCAATTTTTGTTCCAGAATGACCTATTTTTGTTCTATAATGATCAGTTTTTGTTCCAGAATGACATATTTATGTTCTATAATGATCTGTTTTTGTTTCATAATGATTGATGTTTAATTATCAGATTTTAATCTATAATGATGTATTTATGTTTAATAATGATCAATTTTTGTTCCAAAATGACATATTTTTGTTCTATAATGATCAGTTTTTGTTCCAGAATGACATATTTATGTTCTATAATAATCTGTTTTTGTTTCATAATGATTGATTTTTAATTATCAGTTTTTGTTCTATAATGATGTATTTATGTTCTATAATGATCAATTTTTGTTCCAGAATGACTTATTTTTGTTCTATAATGATCAGTTTTTGTTCCAGAATGACATATTTATGTTCTATAATGATCTGTTTTTGTTTCATAATGATTGATTTTTAATTATCAGATTTTAATCTATAATGATGTATTTATGTTTAATAATGATCAATTTTTGTTCCAGAATGACATATTTGCGTTCTATAATGATCAGTTTTTGTTCTAAAATGACATATTTATGTTCTATAGTCAATTTATATTCGAAAATAAATGACTAATTTATTTTATAGTGAAACAAAAACTAACCATCTCAGAACAAAACTAACCATCCCGAAACAAAATCCATTCATCTCATAATAAAACCTAACCATCCCGAAACAAAAGACGTTCATCTCATAATAAAAGAATGTTTATGTAATGAATGATTTTTTTGTTCTAGAATGAATGATATTTGTTTTAAAATGAATGGTTATATAATGAATGATTTTTTGTTCTGAAATGAATGATTATTGTTCTAAAATGAATTATATTTGTTTTAGAATGAATTATTTTTGTCTTGAGTTATTTAATCTGAAATATGTAGTTTTTGTTCTAAAATGAACGATATTTGTGTTAAAATGAACGATTTTTGTTTTAAAATGAATACTTTAGATCAATGGTCAAGATTAAATCTAATAAACAAAAACAAAAACAAAAAACACCCATTCCCCTTCCTTTTTCTCTCTCCTCCCCCAACCCCCCTACCTCACCCGACCACCCCAGCCCCGCCGGCGGCCGTCGCCAACCACCACCAACACCGGCCTCGACCCAGCCGTCTTCACCGCCTCTCCTACGCGACCCTCCCCCCGCCACTCCACGACACCGCCGCCCCTTCCTTCTCTCCTATTATCCCCTCCCTTCTTTTCGATCTCACTTGACATTACTTATTTGCGGGGATGATGGTGGTTCTTGGGGTCGGCGGCGTAGGGCGAGGGCCGGGGGAGGGTTTATGGGTGGTGGCGGTCGAGAAAAGAGGCTGGGGAAGGGAGTGAAGGAGGAGAGAGAAAATGAGAAAAAAGAGTAAGTGGAGGGCGATGGGGGCGATGGCGCGGGATCATGGGGTCCGCCGTTGGGTCACCGGAGCGGCGTCCACCGAATGGTGGTGGTGGCGTCGCGTGGGGTGGTGGTCGGTGAAGGTGGACGGCGGTGATTAGGTAGTTCGTGGTGGTGGTGGTGGGTGGGTATGGGAGGAGAGAGAAAATAAAGGGGGAAGGGAGGGAATATGGGTTGGGCCTATTGTTTTTCTGTTTTTTTTGCTTGGGCTTTAAAAACATCCTATCCTCAAATCTAACTAAAAACAGAAGCCCAACTCGACAAAAACCCAGGGGGTACCATTCTATTCGTACCCCCGGGGTACGGTAGTATTTGCGATACGGAGTATACTCCATCCATTCAATTTCAATCTTCCCATTTGTCATATTGGAAATTCAAGTCCAATCTTCTTATTTCCTTATTTGGTAATAAGTTTCCCATATTACCATCATCCAAGCAACTTGCACATGAACATCAATCCATTTGGCCCACCAAATGGACAGTTTTACCCTATCTTTTACTATTTTTATATGTATTCCTACAACTATGTGTATTTTAGGTTGTGAAGATTAGACTTGAATGGAGGGATCGAGTATATCGATCGATTATAATTTAACATACGTCTTATCATAGTAACACGGAAATCTTGCATATACAGTACACTCAGATTTTTCGATATTATGTAGAAGGGCGGGTGTTTGAATAGGTTTGGTGAACCCATTTAGGTTATGAATTCAGGGGCGGACCCAGGAATTCCGGCACGTGGGGGCAAAAAAAATCCAACGTAACATTAAAAATAGCAAAATAATTGTCTTTGTTACATAGCGCCAATCATAAAACCAATCTAAATAAACAAAAAAAAGTTAAGAAGAAAAGTACAATCGGATCATCATTCAATAATAAGAAATTAAGGATTTTAGTTAGAAAATTATTACTTTGAAATTGTTTTGTTCGTTTTTGACGGGTCTTCCCAAGGATGAAGGGGGCTGAGTTTCTGTAACATCCCACAATTTTTGGGACTTTAATTAATTAGGGTGTTACGTTTATTAATCATTTTGAGGGAATTAATAAGAGTTATTTTGGAAATTTGGTGAATTATGGACTATTTCACCAATTGGGTAGTTCTATTTTGAGAAGTTCTATAATTGGGTTATTGGACTTGGATCGGGTTGGATCACTATTCACACTCCTCTAGTAAAACCCAAACTCGATTCCTTTTTATATCTTATACGTACAACACAAAATTAAGAAACCCTTCCTTCCCCTCAATTTATTCGGCCTCCCTTCATCTCCTCTACATGTCTCTTACGTTTTCCCTCCACCCGCAGAACATCTCAGCAGGACAACATCAACTTCGAACACACACAATTCTCTCATTCGATTTCTGATTAGAACGTGGTTGGTGACGTTAGAACCATGCTTTCGATAATAATTCAGGAACATGTAGATCATTCCAAGATTCCATCGGATGCCACTTGTGGATGTGTTTTAGTGGAGCTGTGTCTATCTACCCGAGAACTATTCCGCCGCTCGGTATTTTGATGATTCCCATTGACTCCTAAGGTATTTTAGAACGATATTTTATGAAGATGTTCCTAACTCCAGTATTGACAACATATCCAAAATTGGTGAGACATAGATTTGTGAATCAAAAGTTATATTATATTTCGTGGGTAAACCCTAATTCGTGTTTATGGTTCCGTGTGAGATCGATTCCCGTTGATCCACTTGGATTTTGTGGACGAAATTTGGATAAAACGTTCATGACATTACCCTTTATATCATACTAAATTTGGGTGGTCATACAATGTCAGAGATATGATTTCTCTATGTTTCAATACCACTGTCTTCTTTTACATTCATGATATATTAGTTAATTTGTGAGATTATGGCTTATGGTTATACCTTGTGAATTAGGGGATCATCGATTGATTTTGTGATTGATTGGACGTCTAGATTGTGGATTCGAGGAGGTGTAGTTCATTGACTTGGTTATAAGAGTTTAATTTGAGAATTAGCGTTGAAAGGTAAGAACGTTTGATCATTCATCTTTGGACTATTCTATCCTCTCACTTGATTCACATGTTCACTTGCTCATTGTTCCTATGTTTGATTCATAACCATACACTTAATTCAATTTGCCTACGCTTGTTTCAATGTATATATATTCGTTCATTCCCCGTTTGAGTTTGCTCGACCTCGGCTTCCTTACTCGGCCTCGGTCTTTTGTGATCCCAGCCTCTCGGCCATTCGGCCAGTCAGCTTCTCGGCCGAGTGGTATGCTTTTGTTGATCTTGGCTTGTGTTTTCGATTGTGTTGAATTATTTAATCCGGCTGTGGCCGTTTATAAATTGTATTATTGATTAACGTACCATCAAATAATGAACAAAAAAACGGATGAAAGAAAATGACGATATGATTACCACCTAGAGTGAATGTGATGCAGCACGGACCGATCACTGTTTATACCTCTGATCAAGGTACTGTTTCGGTCGGATAGCTACCGACTGCCTATTCGGCTTTCCTCCTAGAGGTACGCATCCTACTGGATCTCTAGCGAGGGGTGTGTACATTTTAAGTCTTTAGGAATCGTTTATATGTACTCTAGATCGCGTCGGTTCGAGATTGTGGTGGCTGTGGGGTAGGAGCCCAGCCTTGTATTAACGTATGTAACGGGACCCTGCGTTTTCGTTAGTGATATGATGGTTGTCGCACTGATCTTATGACTCTATCTTTACTGATGTAACTTTCGTTTGTTATTTGTTAGCTACGCGCCTCAAGGCGCGTATCTTCTATTTATCTTGTGATTTGTGATATCTTACTCAGCCTGTATACTGACGTTCTTTCTCTGGTTTGTTCCCTACCTTATTTCTGGGGCCGACGTCATCCTCGATGGCGTAGTTGACAGGTCTTGAAGTGGTTGCTTGCTGGTGAGGATGTCATGCATGCTGGGGACTTTTCATTTCGAACAAGTTGTATTTTGGATTTAAGTTTTGAGAACTGTAGTTCGGCAATTTAAGTCTTCCGATGTTGTTTAGTTAATTAGCTATTTATTTATGTTAGTTTATTGATTTTAAGCCTAGCAATTGACGCAGTAGTCAATTGCGGCGTAACGACTCTTTATTTTACGAATTTTATTTTAGCGGATATTTAGGGTTGTTACAGTTGGTATCAGAGCTATAGGTTCTGATTCGTCGAGTCTACAGAAGTTTTCAAAACTTGTTTTAAGAAATTTGCAAACTGGGAACGGGATGGGTGCATTCATACGCATGTTGATTGCTAAGTGCTATTTGTTTCCCCTTCATTTACTACGGAGTTTTATAGCCGACTTTTGAGACTTTTGATTTGAGACCGAATGTCATTATTGGGAAGCATCTCATTGTAGGTTTTCTTTGATACTATTAGAAATTATGATTGTCTGAATTATAACTCCAAGGGTAACTGGTTCAACATATTGCGGTTATTTATTACGTGAAGTATGATGTGAAAGTACTAAGGGCGACTAGAGGTTATGTTAGAAGGACTTGAAGCTATTTTAAGTTATATAAGGACGTGAAAGGTATTTGGGATATATTGAGGATGAGTGTGAGGATGGTTTAGGCCTTGCTTACTTAATGTCGCCGTTGTCAAATTCTTTTGTCCTTGAAGATGAGTTACGATTTGGAACATGATGTTGGATTGGTTTAAGTGAGATGGTGTTAAACCACAAATTTCAAAACACCCATTTGGTTCTTCTTTTCTAACCACGATACCCTATTCATGTTAATGAGAAAATTGGGAGAAATCAATTGACAAAACTTATGCTTATCCCTTTTAGAATACCCCGTGCTACTCCATCTAACTTGATCACACGCCCATAGGTGAGGAACCTTAATTACTTTAGGTGAAATGTGGAAGTTGAAGAAGGGACTAGTAAGGGTGAGTCTATAAGGGAGTTGAGCATGAGGAATTTGAGAGTTTCGTGTATATTGTTCAATTTATTATTTGGGTTAGATGAAAAGGACTATGTGCATGCAAGTAGACTACTTTGAATTTTGAAATTTAGGAATGAGTAAGAGGGATCGATATATTAAAGCGTCAATGAAGTATTTGTATGAATGATGGGGTTGGTAGCGAATGAAACTCTATATATCCTTGATCATAGTATTGTTTGTTGAAACATTGAGGATCGCTCTTCTAGTGGAGATTACTTGCTAGAATTAGTGGAGTTTAATTTCAATTTCTTCAATAAAGTGTAATTTGCAAACTCGTTAAACCAATTGCTTGTTGCGTAAGTCCTAAGTGGGGACAATACCCCAACATTATTATTATTCATGATTATCTATTAAGGTTGATTGGATTAAATGCTATTTGAGTACTTTTATGTGATTGAATGTTGTTGTTATTGTTTGAAATCGCGTTGCTAGGCTCAAGTGAGAACAACACGACTTGTGCCCAAAATGACACGACTCGTGCTGAAATTCCCGCGCGACAGAATCATTTCTGAACTGGACACGACTCGGGCTACAGTAACCACGAGTCGTGCTACCCGGAAAAAAAAAAAAAAAAAGTCAGTATCAAGCGAGACGAGTAGTCGGATGACTCTTATTGCACTTATTTATTGCTTATTCTTTTATTAATCTCTATTATTGTTCAATAAAGGTGCGAGGTACCTTAAATGTTGTGCTATACTATTAATTTAGTTTGTTAAAAAAGAAAAAAAAAATGGTGTACGGGAATGACTCGGGTAACTAATGGAATGAGAAATTGACGGGCTTCTGAACCTTGCTACATGAACTTCATTTGGGGAGTCACATGATCAAAGTGTTGGACATTCGATATGCGAGGAGGAGCGATGCTTGAATACATCTTGAGTAATTATATATAGAGAGAATTTAACCCCAAGGGAACGGTGGATTTACTAGAGGACGATCCAACTCTAAGAGATGATATGCATTTTCTCGTAAGTACTTGGCCTGGTTGTAGTGTGAGGAAGGTAAAAGGAAAATATATTTAAGGATTTCTCGGTCATATAAGTTGCAAAGGGAAACTTACTCACTCATGGATAGGACTCGATTGTATAATAAATGATTACGATTTTGGCATCAATTATGGAGTTTGATCCCTATGCTTATTATTTGTACACTAGTTTGGTGTCTATATGCTGAAATTTTGGTACAATTCGAATGATTGGGGATCGAAATAAGAATTGTTTTCGGACTCATAGCACAAAGGAGCAAGAGTAAGAAGAAAATAACTATCCACTACGCTGCAACAATGAAACTTTGAGTTTGAAAGACTACTATACCATTTATGGATAAACTATTGGACATGTGAGTTATACGTAAAAAGATCTTCTACCATCTTTGGACTTGATATCCTGAGTTGAATTAATAGGTTATAAGCTCGAGTAAAGGAAAATCGATACATATTAAGGTATGGGATCAAGTGGGGTGTCATCAGATAATAAGATTGTAAACACATTAGAGATGTAGTAAGTGGTATGTGCACGTAAAGAAATGCATTACAGTTCGGGAAGTTGAACTACAATCCGTGGTGTATGGCTATGAGATTAGGTTATAGAGAACGACTTGATCTTGAGGTAATCTATAAGATTTTGAATCTTAACTCTGCAATTATGGATTTGGCATTGTGACGTGTCTACTGTGATCCAGCGAATAAAGTGGGATAATTTAAGGACACGGGCCTTATTTCTGAATTCAGCCAGTTGGGTGTAATTTTGATGCCTTACATGATTATGAGATGCTACAATTTGTTAGTGATGCGTATATATTATGCCCAGGCGACAACCCTCCTATGGGAATCGTTGATTATAGTTAATGAATGAGCTAATGTGAAAATAAGGTGACACTAACAATCATCGTTTTGTATAATATTGGGTTGATAACGACAAAAGATGTGTAATGAACAAAGTGGAAGGAGTGTATTCATGGAGAATGAAAGACTTAGTCTTCTAAACAAGTTATTTATGCCCTCTCGACTGTAATGGCGGATCTTTATGAGGAAACCTTAAGTAACATCTATTCCGGTAGCAAATACTTTTGGGTTAAAGTTGTTAATAATCTTAAATTATAGAGGTCTGGTCATTTGGTAAGTGGCTTCATACGAACGCACTGGAAAGTTGGCTTGGGTTGATAAAGTTTATTTTGTGAGCAAGACGGTCAAATGTAAACGCATCATGGTATGTAGTAGCTCTGTAGTGCCTCTTTTGAGACTCCAATACTGGTAGTACGTGTCGTATCTTGAAGTTTTAATAGTTGGAGAATTTGATTTTACCATCAATTTAAGATATGGTTCTTGTAACGATCTCGCTTAAATGTGTATGAAGTGAATGAGGCCAAATTTTGTTTAAAGGTGCAGAATCGTAGGTCGAAGCTGTCGTGAAGGAATTCGACAATGTTGGACAATCAAATACAGAACGTGTAGATAAGTGGAACTGGGATTAAGATCATACTAGTTAAATTAAAAGGCAAGGGGACACTACTTATTTGAGGTTGCGTTCAAAATCTTTTCCGACTATGAGAATCTAAAGTATAATATTCACACAAAGGGAGCTACAAATGCGCCAGAGGAGATAGTTGGAGTCGATCAAAGACTATGACATGGAGAGACGGTATCATGAAGGGAAAAGCCAACGCCGTAGCTGACTCACGGAGCAGAAAGTCTCTCTATTCGGTTTAATTAGTTGATCAATGGGAGAAACTAAGAGACGAATTCCTTAATTTCGAAGTCCAGTTGACTGAACCAGGAGTGACTTCAGGAACGACATAAATTGAGAATGATATCTTGGGGGAAATTAAGGAGTTACAGGTGACTGATAAGATAATATCGGACAAGATGGTAAAGGAGCCTGAATTGTTCAAAAAGAGTGAAGATGGAATCATTCGATTTCAGGATCGGATCTGCATACCTGATGACACTTTGCTAAGGAACAAAACTATAACCAAAGCCTACGCCAGCGAATATTCGGTACACCCAGGAGGCGTTAAGACGTACCAAGATTGGGGAAGATTGTTCTGGTGGTCTGGAATGAAGAAGGATGTTTGTGACTTTGTGTCTATGTGTTTGGTTTGTCGAAAGGTTAAGAGTGAACAGAATAGACCTCAAGGCAAAATATAATCACTACTGTACCGGAATGGAAATGGAGATCCATACCCATGGATTTCATTGCAGGGTTACCTAGGACACTGAAGGAGAACATTATAATTTGGGTTATTGTAGATAGACTGACAAAGTGCGCACATCCATAAAAATACATGGTGCTCATGTGAGTGTCACCTACCAGAGGTGTGGTGAGGTTTGGAAAGAAAAGAAAATTAAACCCAAAATTCATTGGACCCTACAAAGTGACAAAAAGGATTGGAGAAGTCGCTTATAAGTTAGACTGGCGTACAAACCACGATAAGGTACACAATGTGTTCCATGTTTCACAACTCAGACGATACATCAGTGATCCGTCCCATGTGTTGAATCCGAAAACTATCGAATTAGATGAAACCATGACATATGAGGGAGCACCGTTGAAAATCTTGGGCACCAAGGTGCGCAAAACTAGACGAGCTAAGACATATATAGTTAATGTTTTGTGGTATAATAACAACATTGAGGAAGCAACATGGGAAGTGGAGTCAGTTATGCATGAGAAGTACCCTAACCTGTTTGATTAAGGTATTTTCGGTTCGCGACGAACCTTTGTTTTAAGGGGGACGAGAGCCTCAACTGCCTTGCTTTTCCTCGCTCAGACTCTTGTTTGGTGTGTTTCCTTATTGCTTTTATGTGAACTGTTGCATGAGACTTTGTGTGCTTTGTCACTACTTACTCCAATTCTCATTCAAACACCCTTTTACTTATGCCATGGGCATGCTCTTGTACTATCATTTCAAAATCTTTATTCTATCTTGTGATCAACGTTACTAGTGAAGAGCGAAACTTTTGAGGAATGGGTTTAAAGATTCGGGACGAATCTTTGTTTTAAGGAGGGAAGACTGTAACACCCCACAATTTTTGGGACTTTAATTAATTAGGGTGTTACGTTTATTAATCATTTTGAGGGAATTAATAAGAGTTATTTTGGAAATTTGGTGAATTATGGACTATTTCACGAACTGGGTAGTTCTATTTTGAGAAGTTCTATAATTGGGTTATTGGACTTGGACCGGGTTGGATCACTATTCACACTCCTCTAGTAAAACCCAAACCCGATTCCTTTTTATATCTTATATGTACAACACAAAATTAAGAACCCCTTCCTTCCCCTCAATTTATTCGGCCTCCCTTCATCTCCTCTACATGTCTCTTTCGTTTTTCCTCCACCCGCAGAACATCTGAGCAGGACAACATCAACTTCGAACACACACAATTCTCTCATTCGATTTTTGATTAGAACGTGGTTGGTGGCGTTAGAACCATGCTTTCGATAAGAATTCAGGAACATGTAGATCATGCAAATATTCCATCGGATGCTACTTGTGGAGGTGTTTTAGTGGAGCTGTGTCTATCTACCCGAGAACTATTCCGCCCCTCGTAATTTTGATGATTCCCGTTGACTCCTAAGGTATTTTAGAACGATATTTTATGAAGATGTTCCTAACTCCAGTATTAACAACATATCCAAAATTGGTAAGACCTAGATTTGTGAATCAAAAGTTATATTATATTTCGTGGGTAAACCCTAATTCGTGTTTATGGTTCAGTGTGAGATCGATTCCCGTTGATCCACTTGGATTTTGTGGACAAAATTTGGATGAAATGTTCCCCACATTACCCTTTATGTCATACTAAATTTGGGTGGTCATACGATGTCGGAGGTCGGATTTATCTGTGTTTCAATACCAGTGTCTTCTTTTAGATTCATGATATATTAGTTAATTTGTGAGATTATGGCTTATGGTTATACCGCATGAATTAGGGGATCATCGATTGAGTTTGTGATTGATTGGGCGTCTAGATTGTGGATTCGAGCAGGTGTAGTTCATTGACTTGGTTATAAGAGTTTAATTTGAGAATTAGCGTTGAAAGGTAAGAACGTTTGATCATTCATCTTTGGACTATTCTATCCTCTCACTTGATTCACATGTTTACTTGCTCATTGTTCCTACGTTTGATTCATAACCATACACTTAATTCAATTTGTCTACGCTTGTTTCAATGTATATATATTCGTTCATAACCCGTTTGAGTTAGCTCGACCTCGGCTTCCTTACTCGGCCTCGGTCTTTTGTGATCCCAGCCTCTCGGCCATTCGGCCAGTCGGCTTCTCGGCCGAGTGGTATGCTTTTGTTGATCTTGGCTTGTGTTTTCGATTGTGTTGAATTATTGAATCCGGTTGTGGCCGTTTATAAATTGTATTATTGAATAACGTACCATCAAATAATGAACAAAAAAATGGATGAAAGAAAATGACGATATGATTACCACCTAGGGTGAATGTGATGTGGCACGGACCGATCACTGTTTATACCTCTGATCAAGGTACTGTTTCGGTCGGAGTAGCTACTGACTGCCTATTAGGCTTTCCTCCTAGAGGTACGCATCCTACTGGATCTCTAGCGAGGGGTGTGCACATTTTAAGTCTTTAGGAATCGTTTATATGTACTCTACCTCGCGTCGGTTCGAGATTGTGGTGGCTGTGGGGTAGGAGCCCAGCTTTGTATTAACGTATGTAACGGGACCCTGCGTTTTCGTTAGCGATATGATGGTTGTCGCACTGATCTTATGACTCTATCTTTACTCATGTAACTTTCGTTTGTTATTTGTTAGCTACGCGCCTCAAGGCGCGTATCTTCTATTTATCTTGTGATTTGTGATATCTTACTCAGCCTGTATGCTGACGTTCTTTCTCTGGTTTGTGATATCTTACTCAGCCTGTATGTTAGTTTATTGATTTTAAGCCTAGCAATTGACGCAGTAGTCAATTGCGGCGTAACGACTCTTTATTTTCCGAATTTTATTTTAACTAAAATTTAGGGTTGTTACAGTTTCAAAATTTATACAATTTACAGTGTAGAAAATAAATATCAGTTGGCCCTGCCTAGAACAGTGGTAAAATCTATAAGTTATGAGTGGGGGGTCATGTGTTCGAATCCAGACACCTACAATAAGTCCGTGTCAAAATACACTTCAATATAAGATCCTTTTACACATACTTTTGAAAAGTTAGTATGATTTTCGTTGAGATATGTCGACAAGTTTAAGACTTTTGTGAAAAATGCTTTGAAAAAAAAAATGAGTGTTATTTAATGACAAAGTAATACTCCGTATTAGTGGGGCCCTAAGCCTCTAATCCATGTGTGTGGCGGGCGGTGGTTGTGGTGGCGTTGGGGTAAGGCGTGGTGGAGAGAGAAGGTGGGTCGAATAGTTTGGAGTCTTGGCACCTAATAATTTTTTTGGTTTAGTATCTTCTATGTGGCAAGTGATGAGTGGATGAGAGTAAGTGGAATAGTAATTTGGGATAGATGATCCGAATTAAATATTCAGTCGGTGCGATTCTCGAATCAATTTTCATTTTGGATCATCCGTGTGCAACCTCTCTATGTTTCAATAGGGGTAAGGCTTGCGTTCATCCGATCCCCCATTACCCCGCCTCATTACGGGAGCCTTTAAACAGACAGTGGGATAAAGATGTTGTTTGTTTGTATCTGCGTGACAAATGATCAGTGAATAAGAGTAAGTGAAACGTGATTCTTATTGAAAAACTTGGTACCACGTCCATCTACGTCTCGCTAACAGTTGGACCATAAACCTAGCTAGCAAGCTCTATTTATAGAACAAGGATACGAAGCTTTAACGACACGCGCTCTAAGCTTGAAAACTAGAAGTGCCACAAAAATAATGATGGAGCTGATATTTATCCCATCATCTGGGATGGGTCATTTGCTTCCAACAGTAGAGCTGGCCAAACATATTGTGCAGAAAAATCCCAATATTTCGATCACATTTTTAGTCTACTATATGACGAATGAATCTTCCACCATCAAATCCTACTTCGACTTCATGACGCGTGAAGCGGCCCTAGAC
The DNA here is from genome assembly GCA_963680865.1 of Spergularia marina. Classification (NCBI taxonomy): domain Eukaryota; kingdom Viridiplantae; phylum Streptophyta; class Magnoliopsida; order Caryophyllales; family Caryophyllaceae; genus Spergularia; species Spergularia marina. Next base: position 29,775,855 of record OY804545.1, on the reverse strand, counting down.
CGCGTCACGTTCGTCACCCTCCCGCGCCTCTTGGAGACGAACCTGCCGGACCCCACGTCCCCCGCCTTCTATCCCACCGTACTCGACCTCCAGAAGCCTCTCGTCAAGCAGGCCATCGAGGCCCGCACAACTAAACCCGTGGGCGTTGTTTGTGACCTCGTTAGCATCCCCATGATGGATGTTGCGCACGACCTCGACATCCCTTGTTACATTTTTTTCACCTCCTCGTCTACCTACTTAAACATCATTTTTCAAATCCAGGCTATTGCTGATGACCAGGGTGCTGATTTCGTCACCGAGTTACTGAGTAACCCGAATACCGAGCTCGATCTTCTCGGGTTCCGTAACGGGTTACCCACCAAAGTCCTCCCTGATGTGCTTCTTCAAAGTACGTGGCGTCCGTTGATGTTCCATCTTGCTAGGGAGTTCAGGAAAGCCAAGGGCATCTTCGTCAATACCTTCATGGAGTTGGACTCTAATGCACTCGATGCTTTGCAACAGCAGAACAACGTCCCTACTATCTTCCCAGTGGGGCCCTTATTGTCTCTCGATAGATGGGATGGTCCGTCTCGTAAAACCGACGTGGACGACGTTGTGAGTTGGCTTGACCAACAACCTGAGTCGTCGGTAGTGTTCCTCTGCTTTGGGAGCATGGGCTGTTTTGATGTAGGCCAAGCTAAAGAAATAGCCAACGGTCTTGATGCTTGTGGTCATCCATTCTTGTGGACCCTGAGAATTGCAAGTAGTAATGACCCTGATAATAACAAGTTCTGTTTTGTGGATGCCTTGCCTGAAGGCTTCTTGGATCGGACGGCCCATAGAGGTAAGGTCATTCCGTGAGCTCCCCAGATTACGGTCTCGTCTCATACATTTATTGGAGGATTTGTGTCGCATTGTGGTTGGAACTCGATACTTGAGAGCATGTGGTTTGGGGTCCCGATTGCTACATGGCCCATGCACTCGGAGCAGCAGTTAAATGCCTTTACTCTAGTTAAGGAACTAGGATTGGGCGTTGAGATTAGCTTAGATTACAGCTGGGATTCTGTGAAACAGGAGGGGAATGGTTTGGTTACATCTGATGAGGTTGAAAATGGAGTTACAAAACTCATGAGCATTGATGAAGATACGAGGGTGAAACTCCGCCATATGAGTGGTAAATGTAAAAAAGCTTTACAAGAGATGCCGGATATTCCTACCATTGGATAAGTCGTTGCACAATTCGAGCCTCTTTGTGATTGGGAGTGGATACTAAAAATAGCCAAGTTCGAATGTTACCTGACCACTTCTGCATTGATTTCCTAAATTGCTTCGAGTCTAGTTTTGGTTAAGTTTTGTTATTTTGATGCGAAAAATATAGTTTCCTAGTAATTGTTGTATGAAAGGTTGAATGGAACCGTAAATTAAATGGGGCAGAAGATCCTCGCTTAAAATTTGGTTCACTGGTTGTTTCCTAATTCTCACCCATTCTGCGCTAATTGTCGAAACAATAACCTTTGATGAACAGAAATACGGAATCGAAGAGTCCAGCTTTTCTGGAGCTTCTCCGAATAGACCCTTTCCTAAGGATTTTGGAGCATTTTATCATGTCCAATGGAAAGGCCTTGAAGAACAAAGAAGACGACTTCTTTGAAACCAATCATATTCTTGGAATCATGATGAACCAAAACAATATGTCGATTTCACGTATGCATTTCAGTATATATGCCGAAGAATTACAAACACTGAACTCAAAATTCTTTTACCATTTCAGCCGTGAGAGTAGTACATGAAGACAACCAATTAACCAGGACTATTGCTAACAGCTGTTCTAACAGTACAAGGAAAAGCTACAAATGAGCTAAAGTCAGTTACTTTAACGCTTCTTCTTGTTTGCCTTGGCGGTACTTGATGGACTCAAGACAAGGAACACGAAGAGGCTCACAAGGGAGATCACAGAGACCAGGGATCCATATTTAGCCAGCAATTTCTGCATTTCCATTATAAAATAGTATTATCAGAAACATGACTAAAACGAAAGAAGTAAATGATTACTACTGAAATCATAATGAAAGGAGCGAAAGACTAAAACGTCATACCTTAACCTGAAAGGAAAACACCGCCATCAATAACACAGCAGGGAGCAAGGGAAAAAGAGATTTGTCAATAAACCAGGCAAAAATAAAAAAAAAGTTATTGCTAGAGATCAAACATATGCTAGTAGATAATAAACTCACCCAGTCAAACTTGTTCTCTGGAGGTCTGTCTTCGAGGACGTCCAATGGAAAAATTGGGGTGGAATATGACTCCTACAACAGAAGGTTTACAAGAGGATAAATGTCTGGAAAAATGAGTAACAGAGAACGGAATTATGAACACACTATTCATTTTAAGGGGATATCAAACCTGTAGGGCAGCTTTTGTTGGGACACGGTACTTTATGACAGCAGGTGCACCATGGAACTTGCCTTTCACCTTGGCCTCAAACTCAAAAGATTGTGAAAGTACAGCACCACTAGCAAGAAGAGGCAGCTCATCAGTATTGAAGCTGTATGAAGCCGGGAAAAAAAAAAAACGAACTCAAACTAATGACAGCTGAACTTACACATCAAGCCTCTCCCATGAATCTGAAGTTTTACCGCTGATGAGATCAAAAGCATCCTCAGGCCAGCTATCATCAGTCACACTCACATCATATGCAGTTCTGCAGAAGGAGAAAATACAGCATGTCATTGATGTTATCTACATTCAAGCTGAGCGCCTCAAATTAAATAAAGAAGAAATAATATCAGCAGATCACTCCAGCTCAGGGCTAATAGCTTCAAAAAAAGGAAGTGGAGAAGATCTAAAACATTTATCTATGAGAAAAAAGTGTCACACAAAAGGAAAAGATAATGAAGTACTCAACACAGAGAAATAAACCAGCAACTGCACTTAATTTCACATGAAGATGACCAAATGGCAAACACCAACAACATATCTTGGTAAAAATGCAGTTCTGAAAGTAATGAATAGAAAGAAAAATTGTTTCCTCAATGTTTCTTTTTCTTTGGGAGAAAGTGTTGAGATCTTGTCGTTTCACGCCTATAGAGCCCCTTGGATTTTATTAGAAAACGATAAACAAAGCAAACTCAAGAACGCATTCCCCTTTACCATTAGATGTTTTCCAAATGTAATTGGGTGCAGAAATTAGGTTTCTAGAAGAAAGTTAAATCATAGAGGACAACAGAACAATCAGGGGATCCAGGGGTTTAACGATGGTGCTCTTTAATTCTTTAGGTTGATCGCTTTCCAACACCTTTAAACTGTAGAATCAATCAACAGAATATTTCATGTTCCTTCCCATTATCTTTATAGACCACATCTTTTGGCATAGATGACAGATTCCCATCTGATACAGCTCGAGAAAAACGAAGCTACTCTACAATTCAAATCTATCTCCTCGTTCTTTGCATGTCCAGGAATAGATAAGTAAGACCAGATTTCCAAAGTTAATTTGCTCTCAGTCAGAATCACTTCGAGACTTATACTGAGCTTTCTCCCCTACTAGACCCTTTGCTAAATGCAGAAACTGTTTAACTTTTACAGTTGAATGGGAAAATGAAGGGGAGAGAAGAGCAAGGATTTGACGTCCCTCAACGCAAAACAGTTGAAACAGGAAATAAGGATCCCAGAATAAGGTTGAAGAATACTGAGGTATAAGTTACCAAACAAACGGGAATGAAAGAAAATCAAAACTAGAGATTTTATAATACACAGAAACGCAACGAAGCGAAGAAAAGGAAAGAAAACTACAGATTATATGGAAATGACGTGGAGTTAAGGCACACTTCTTCTTTTGCAACTTTTTGAGTGTAGTAATACATGTATAAAGTCCCGACAATCTACATTGAATTACACCAGTCAATAAGGTTCAGAAAAGAAGGCAAGAAAATAAAACAGCATGACATCAGAATATCCTACATAATTCTTCAAGGTAAGTACAGTAACTGCTGTTTTTTTTTTGGGGGGTACAGAAACTGCTGCCCATCATGTCTTGCCTTCTTTCCCCCTCCCCTTACATGATTAGACCTCCTAAGTAAAAGTTTCACTGGGAATGGGAAAAACTGAAAAACTATGCGTGAGTAACTCCCATGTCAGCAAATCACCACCTAAGTAGTCGATTGGAGCAGACAAATTAAAAGAAGCTAATAGGAAATTGTGTATGTACCATAAGAATCCCATATTCTACAACTCTGAAGGAAACACTAGTTAAAACTGTGAATGACAGCTGTCAAATTCAAAGAACATAGTGAGCGCTATGCCCTATCACATCAGTCGCAATAAACTTCAGACTTGAATCTCCCACACTTCTAGAAGTCTAGATCTTAGTACCCTATGATGAGGTAAAGATATAATTAACTGAAAACCAAAATGATTAGAGAAAAGTTGTCTTCACATGTGTCCAATGTACAAGTACATTCCAGTTCCATCAGCAAGAATTATGGAACAAGAGAAATTTTAGAAGTTGACCTAACATATTCTCAAATAAAGCAACATTAAATTAAGATAATCAACCTCGCAAATCGGTAGTAGTCAACTCACTCTACTTCTCGAACAAAATTAGGGAAACAGATACGTATGGGAAGTACATACTTATTTTGTTAGAACAAGGCAAGAGAGCAACAAATCAGCTATAGGATATGCTCATGGAAAGATGGAAAATTCTTCTTCAAAGAAACACTATGCACATGGATAATTCTTCAATGAAGAAAACTTCTCGTGGTTCTTACTTCTTAGCACCTCCACGGCTCCACATACTCAATCAACGCTCTGACATACCACACTCATAAAAGCACTTCACGATAGTGAAATTCCATAGACCTCAAACTATTCCTCCCAATTCCTTTATCATACTGTCACTCTACTTCTTAATCACTCATCTATATCGACATTTTAAACGATATAATATGAGAAGCACTCCACAGAACCACAACGAATCAGGGACATTTCACAAACCGCAAACTAAAAAAAAAAAAAAAAAAACAAATCTGAAATCTACCATATGTTGCAATCACAGTGATTCTCCTTTCCTTCTCTCCCCCAACCTCAAGATCAATCGATAGCGTGAAACAAACTCAACAAAAGCAAACCGCAACGAGAGCACCGCACAAACATCTATCAATTAAACGCATTCCATGACGAAGAGAACGCTAAAGTTGCAATCACACACAGATCCATTTACAGCTTTTAAAACTCCATTTTTATCTTCTAATATAAGCAAGTTATGCATCAAAACCTAACACTGAAAACCTAAGCTGCGAATCACCAGCAAAACCTAAAAATCGACGAATCAATCACCACTACTACATCGTCACCGATTAACATACTCAGACATTAAATCTACGAAGAAATTTCAATCAAAGAGTCAACGATCAAGAAATTGAAAGCGTAACAAGCAAGCATCAAGCTGAATCGGAGTACGAACAAATCGAATCACAGCAAAAAGAAGATGGAACACAAGATTAAATGCAGCAACAAAAGAAAAAAAGGTGAGGAAGAGAAATATACGCAGATCCTTCGTTGTAGATATCGATGGTAACGAGGACGCGTTCAGCTCCAGATTTGAGACGCTTGAGAGTGGCTTTCTTGTGAGCGACGATGAACGGAGCGTCGGAAGAGGCGACGGCAGTGATCGGAGAGATGGCGAGGATGAGGAGGAGAGAGAAAGCGACGAAAATGGAGTTGTGAAAAATCTTGTCCGCCATTGTTGAATTCTCTCCTTGGTTTCTTTCTCAGTTTTTGGTGTTTTGTTCAGCTGATTTTTCGAGTGGTTTGGGTTTTTATTTTGTCTGAGATTTTTCGCTTCTTTTAAAAAATTTCTTGTTATTACTGTATTATTTTATTTTATCTGGTAGAAATCAGGTGAGACTGAGACATTGGAAAACAAAGGTGGTGTGCCAGAGCAAAGACGTGCTCGGTCGTGCGTGGCTAGGGTTCCTAGATTGGTTAAGCTATCGTAAATGACCCATTAAAACAGCCATCCCGACCCATTAGATTGCCACCCCACCACCACGACCTGGCTCCACCATGGCGACTCCGCCTAAGCCCTCCCCCACCCTTAACCCCCAATAGGTATCTGGCGGCGACACCCTACAAACAGCGACTAAACTTTTTTCGGGTGAGATTAAATGCGGTAATTGGTAGAGGGTTGCCGGAAAAGGGTTGGAATTTCCGTTGCCGCAGTAGCGGCGCCTGAAAAGCCAACCATAAACCTTTTAGATAGTGTTTGGAAACAAGAATTTAAAAATTTGTAATCATTTCAATTCCATCATTTGAAAATGTGGAATTCAAATATAAATCAAATGTTTGGGCAGGGTGGGATTTCAAAATGACACGTCTTGATGTGTCATTTGTTTTTGGCCTAATTGGATTTGAAACAAATCCCAAAGGATTTGACACAAATCCAAATTCTCAAATTCTTGAGTTTCCAAACATGTGATTGGTGTCAAATTTGGATTTGAGAATCAAATCCTTGTTTCCAAACACACTCTTATGGGATTTGTGTCCAAATCATTACCGTCTATCACTTGTGGCGCAACGAGATTTGGGTGGACTTGTTGGTGGTTGGCAGGAACAGTTGAGTTTGGGCGTTGATACTTGGTAGGTGAGAGAAAGAGCATGGAAAGATTTCCTATGTTTTCCCCTGTTTTACTCTTTTTATTATTTAAACTAGTTTACTACCCGGGCTACGCCCGAAATAAATTTTATCATTTTATTTCTTTGTAAACAAATAATTTTATCATTTATAAAACTTTCACTTTCAATATACATGATGTGGTTCCATTTCAAATAAATAATAAGCAATGTACAAAATCTAATCTAATCTAATATTATATATATAAAAGAGAGATTTTTGAAGAGCCGAGAGAGAGTCCAACAAAAGAGAGATACTGAGAGTGTTTAAAAAATGAGAAATACCCACATTTTATTATTAACAATTCAAACGGACAATAATTAATAATCCACATGTAGAATCCTTATTTTCGTGAGACTTTTTCATAAATGTATGTAATAGATTTGTGATATAATCACTCATAACATTGGCTACGTGTATTAGAAAATTTAAAAACATATATCATTAGATTTGTTTCGAGATGTATCTCAATTTGAGATTCATTTACACATTTTTCCGATATGAAACAATTCAGTTACTCCGTGTACATTTAGTAGAGATTTGTTTTCTTTCTTAAAAAGTTTAGAGAGAGTCCAAAATAAGAGAAATGGTGAGAGAGTCCAAAGAATGAAAAATTCTCACAACATTTATTAACCAGAGTCCACGCTTTCATAAAATTGTAATTTGAAAGTTAGTTAGATGTGAAACGACATAATTAGTCCTAACTTTCATTTATACATATGATAACTCATCAAACCAATTTTGAAATTTAATCTAAAATGAGTTCCATTTATACATATGTTTTGTATTAAACAACAGTCATCGAGCGAAAATTGCAAAAATGATATTGTGTCTATTCCTAAGCTAAACTCAACAAACAAAATATAAACACTTCATCTGGATCTAAGAAACATGTTCAACGTGGAAATTTTGTATAATAAGAATTATTAATTACGATATAATATGTGTACCGTACAACGCACGGGCTTAAAACTAGTACTATATATTAAAACATAAATCCAAGTCTTTCTTAGGAAGACACTTGGCACTTATTAATTGGATACCGCTAAGTAATCATATAATATGTTAATCATTAGCTAATTTAAGGAAAATAATATAATTTATGTTGTTTATGGTGGTAAACTAATATATGGTAATAATTTTAAATGTAATGTGATATAACCGGTGATGGGATAGTGGAATGAAAATGAGATAGTATAACGGGTGATGTACAAGTGAAAATGAAATGATAATATGATAAGTGAGTATAAATAGATAATATAATAATATCGTTGCTAATAATATTATAGCAAAGATAAATCAAAATTTTTATAAACCGAGTATAACAATACAAATATGCAGCCCGACCGCGTACCAGGCATGCAAACTAGTAATAAGGTAAAGATGAAATCAATTAATAGTAAATATTGATTATTTATAATAAAAAAATATTGTGAATTTTTTGATATGGAAAACGTCACTTATTTATCACCATGTATGGAATGTCCATCTACATTTTTTTTTACCATAAAAGACATTTTAAATGAATTTTTTTTAAGTGAAAATTAAAGAGACATGCCACGTGACATGGCAGATGGTCTAACTAAACTACTGAAGCCAGTGAACGTGGTCGTTGCCTCTAACACAGCTTTTAATATATAGTATAAGAATTTAAGTAAGTGGTGTTGTTATTAGCCGTAGATATTGTTGGATGGTCGAGATTCTTTCAACTCTACCGGATAGAGTTATTTACAAAATCTACTGGATCCAAACACATTCTACAAGTCTGGAAGCTATCTAGTGAGACTCTAGTTGAGTCCCAGATTCAAATAATTTCCAAAAAGTATGTTGTTTGATTTTTGAGACTATACACTGCATCCATAATAATACTTAAAAATATTAAATAATTTATAAATTTAATTTTGACAGTAATAGAGTTTCATTGACAATGAGGTCGTCTAAAAATAGAGAACATCTCTAAAAAAGAGGCCCGTCAAATTTCTCTACAATGGGAAAAAAACCCTCTATTCCCATTTTCTAGATCCATTTTGAGATCCCCAATGGAGCAGCTATAAAAGGAGGCTCAAAGACAAAGAAAGATAATCTTGAAGACCCATAATCGGACTCCTAAGCTCATATATGAAACCCTATTCAATTATTCTTGCGTAGTGTCCTAAGGAGTATTGATACGTTACCTACAACGCATCTTGTGGAATACTTAGTGGGACAAAGTCATCCCCCGGTGGTTTTTTCTTTCACAAGAGTTTTCCACCTACAAAAGTCTCTTGTCTTCTTTGTTCATTGTCTTTACTTATTTCTTTATTATCTGCATCTATTACCCTGTACGGAATCCTACGTCCCTCCGAAATCGTACACCCCCAATTCGTTATCCTACATCCCCGATCATTTATCCTACATCCCTGGCCCATAGCCCTATAGCCTAGACCCCCAGAGCTATAGTCCAGCTCTTGATTACTCCGTTCACTATAGTAGCATAGTGGCTAGATACCCCCTAAGTCGAAAATAGGACATAGTGTATATTTTTTACCAAAACAGTGAGTGTGGTGTCGAGGCAATTGTCTTGCCGAGTTGGTGTCATGGTTGTTACCGGGGCTGCTTGGCGTGGTCCTTGGTGTAGATGTAGTAGTCGGTTGTTGGTTAAGGCCACAGGTTACTATTGTCGTAGCCATGATTGTTGTAGCTGTAGTTGTAAGTTGCTAATTTGGTGTGTGTTTGGTAGCTAATTGACTTAATTTTGAAGGTTACTATGAGAAAGTAATTAAGGTTTGGTTTATTAATAGTAGGATTACAAGTTTAGTTTTGTAAGGAATTTATCAATGGGTAATCATATGAGTTAATTGGATTAAGTGGTTGATTGAAAGTGTTTGTAGTTATATTTTGGGGCTAGTGGTTAAATTAGTTATAATCTGCCCATTTTGTACGCGTCAATTTGATGGTTTTCATTGTATTTTAACGTTCTAAATGATGTAATATACTCACTATTGGTGTTGAGTATCGATTCTTAGCTTTGATGTAATTTTGGTCGTTTTGAGCACATTTTGGATGAAAGCAAATTGGGGCGTTGTTGACAAGCTTTCCGGAGATTTGTGGCGGCCCGCGCTGCAAGCTTGGCGCAGCGCCAGAAGAAGCAAGAAGATTTGAAGCAGAGATTTCTCGCGGTCCTCGCAGGAGCCTTTGGCGGACCGCAGTGAAGCTTGGCGGCCCACGATACTCGGCTTGGCGGACCGTGGTGTTCGTATTTCCTTTTTTTCCGTATTTTTTTATTTCTAGTTTTCCTATACTATATAAATAAAAACCCCGACGTTAGGTTTCATTCATTCAGACTTTTTAGAGAAAAAAAGGGTTTCTGTGGGTTGTATGACGAACTAATTCCTTTATTTCTTGATCGATTAATTATGAAGCATCGTATTGATAATATCGTGAGTTTGATCTATACCTTCTACTGTTTTCAATTATTGTCTTACCTTTGGTTTTCAACTCGTTTAAGCATCTTTTGTGATTGATAGGTTTACAATTAGTTTAATTGCTTAGTATTGATTGATTGCTAGTTTAGATTAGTCAAAGGAATTCATTGTTTGATCGATCTTTACGTTGTAGCAACCCAAATTCATTGATTTGTATGTAATCATCGTTAGTGAATTAGGGCAAAGATTTGACTCACATGTTAAATACGAAACGTGTATTACTATTGCATGTCTTTATCGAGATTTCTCTAATTCTTATTGCTATTATCAAATTGAATCTAATCTTGCGCTTAGGTTATTTGATAGTTAGGGTTATTGGGTAGTGCCGATCATGCCTTTAAGCTAGTATTAAGGAGAGGTTTGGGAATTATGTTCCCACGATAGAGTAATTGGAATTGATAGAGGAATAGTGATAACTAGGACCAATTAGTTAGTGCGTTGTGGGAATTAATTGATCAAGATCCCTATTGAATTACATTTCACAACTTGCTTTTGTTCACTCTAGTTAGTTTGATAAACACAACTCTCAATCCCCCATTATTTGTTACTTAGGCACCTTAATTGCATTTGACAACTCATTTCCCTGTGGATACGATCCCTACTTCCCTGCTACCGTTGTTAGGATTTAGGATTATTTTTGGTAGATAATCGCGACTTTAGTCTCACCAAATTAGTTGGACCACTAGCTAATAAGAAAACCGATGAACCTTTTGGTTAAGATTCGATGATTCATTTATTGAATTTGGTTATCGTTTAATGTATTTTAGATTTCGGGTTAAAGGAGGTTCAGTTTGCCGATTTTGAGAAGAATAGTTAAGGAGAAAGTTAGCGCTTCCGGTTAGAACGTTAACCCCTCTTGAGCTCAAGCATGTTTTCATATATCTTTTGGTGATCTGACTTTTCAGTTCATATCATTTATATTGCAAATCATATATACTCTTATCGTTTCAAAAATTTATAACGTCGGATTATTGAAGTTCAACCAAATGAGAAGGAGCTCGACCCCTCCGTTATATATTCAGTCTTTGTTTGATATTCAGCTTTGGCCTACATTGTCATATGAGATTGGTTCTATGAGTGAAATAATGTATATAAGACGGATAAAATGGCCATGTTGAATAATGTAATATCACAATCTGTTAGAGCAGGCATGACCACTGGTCCGTCCGAGAAATATAAAAACACCTTTGATCAAGGTGAAAAATTGGGTTGCTGCCAGTCATCTATTAGACCTCCTCCTAGAAATGTTACATCCTATTGGCTCTCTAGTGAGTGGTGTGCAGACTCGAGTCTATAGGGAGGTTCGGGGCTCTAGTAGCGTGTTGGGGTAGGACCCAATCACGGAACCAGACTTATAATTGTTAAGATATTGAAATGATTCAATTTCGGCCTTGAGCTTTTGTTATAATCCTATACTTGGCTTTATTTGTCTAAGCGTTGCTTGATTAGCTACGTGCCATGAAGACGTGTATCTTATTTTCCTTATTGTTTAGCATGCTTTTGAGTTCTTACTCAGTCTTTTGCTGAAGTTCTCTGTTTTGGGTTTGTCTATATCCTATTTTGGGGTCTGTATCATTCTCTGATGGTATATAGTTGGCAGGTCTATTTAAAGTGAAGTGTTGCTTGCACATTTATGCATATCATGGGGCTAGCTTCAGAGTAAATGTTGCGTCGTTTGAGACGATTGAGTTACTTATGTCTATTATTATAGGGTGCTGATTTTGCCAAGACATCAATTACTGTTGCCAAGATAAAATTAAAAATATGTCTAATTTTGCCCTTGAGCGCGAAATCTGAACCCAACTATAGAAAAACCCATCAACTCAATATTCTCTCACGTCTCACTTATACTCTCCCCTTTCCCCAAGTTGACATCCTGCCCCGCCAATCCACGTCGCATCTCCACCACTGCTTCCTCTTGCCTCACCTACGACACCTCCAAAAAGACAGCGGCGCATCCCCACCACACACTACGACGACGAGGCGTCGAGGACCATCAAAGTTTTTTGTGGCTGGCATATATCTCTTGTCGTAATCGCGCTTAATTCTGTCACCACTACCGCCATTGACATGTAATCTCCGGTCAAAATCATTGATACCCTAACCGTAACAATAGGAGCGACAATTCAGGCGATTAAGGAGGTGGAGATCGAGGCTGGACAAGTTTTGATAGGGAACGATAAATCCGGCGAATACTCGATGGCTGAGGCGAAGGGGAAGGCCAATGTGTGGAGCGTCGACAATTAAACAAGGTGGCGAAGGCGGTGGAGGAATGGGAGATGCAAAGGTCAAAGGGGGGGAGGGGGCAGGCCGGCGGGGGAAGGGCTCTGCAGATTGGGTGGTGGAACCAGGGGAGGGATGGAGCGAGAGGTGTGAAGGGGTGGGGAAGACCTATGCATGGGCTGAAGATTATAAATGAGATTTAAATGTGTTTAATTATTTTTCCCTTATCCAAGGGCAAATTGGACATATTTTTAATTTTGCTTTGGCAACAGTATTTGTTGCCTTGACAAAATCAGCACTCTTATTATAAACTAAGTTGGTTTTTGTAAATTTGACTTCAATTTTCCGCTTTCAACTCGTTAACGTTTATGTAATAAGTTTGGTTTAAATTTTATCAACGTTTTAGCCTTGCAATTAACTCGATTGTATACGGTATAACAATCCTACATTTTTGTATTATTAAATTGGTCAAAATTGAATACTGTTACACAAAATATCATCAAACTACGTTTGGACCCACCCCCTCTTTCCCCAACTAAACTTTTTATCTATTTAGAAAATACGTAAAATCACTCTCTTGAGTCTCTCCCCATGTTTCCATTTTCATTTATTTCATCTCTTCTCTCCACATCTTTGGCCCATCCTCTATTTTATCATGTGCCTTGTCCATGGTTATCTTAATCCCACTTTTTAATATAAATATCTTCCAGATTTCGAATCGAGTAGAATTACAAACACAATCGTCCCATTTTTCCTTGTCTATGTACAATTTTCCTCGGATCAAATAATTTCGCCTTTTGTTTATTCGAGTTGAGTTAGGATTAAAAAAAAGAAAAAAAGTTCCGAGTTCCGCAATTTGAGACTACTAAAACTAGTGTCTCGCCACCCCCAAGACAAATAGATTAGTATTATTAGAATAATGAACCCAGAATGCAACTATTGCAGCGAAAACGCCGCCGTTTTGTACTGCGAAGCTGACTCATCGCACCTCTGCTTGCTATGCGACAGAGAGATCCACTCAGCAAATTCCCTCTCCCTCAAACATGCCCGGATTGTCAGGTTCGGATGCAGGCGCCGGAGCACCGACCCTGGATCGGAGTCCGACCCACCCGTTGTAGATGGGTGCCCGACAGCGGCAGAGCTGGCCGGGTTGTGCGGAATAGATATGGGCGGGTCGGATTTCAGTGACGTGGTGGTGCCGTGTTTGGGTGACGTGGGAAAAGACGCGGTGTATGAGCAGCTGGTGAGGTTGAGTAAGTGGGATACGGCTAAGGAGGAGAGAGAAAGTGGTGCGGAGTTTGGTCCGGGAACACCCAGCCTGGAGGCTAAGGACGGTGATGGGTCCCACTTGACGATGATGGGGAATAAGCCGTTTACTTCTTTGCTTATGATGGAAGGGGAGGGTAGTTTCGGTAAAGAAAGTGGTGATGTTTTGTGGGAGTATGACCCTGCTTATCAAACTGAAGCTGCTGAGGTATTTTTTTTTTAATTATTTGAAGTACAAATTATTGTGTGATTAATATTTAAGTACTCCGTATAATGTTTGTTTATTCTGTTTGAATTGTTTATAATATCCGTTTAAATAATTCTTCTTCAAAATATCAGTAGTAGAATACGGAGTACTTTTGTTTTAAAGGTTGCTAGTGTTTTTGTTACTTTTACCGAAAACTTGTTATGTCCAAATCGTAAATTCATTACAGGTTTCGAATCATTTTGGGATTAAGGTTTGGTTCTTGGTGTCGTTCATGTATTATACAAAGTCGGAAGTTGGTGATTTAATAATACTCGATTTGATATGGGTTAAAATTTGACAAATCGTACTCGTATGCAACAATCTTGTACACTATATACTCCCTCCGTCTCTAAATGATGGTCGTATCCTCGATTTATCTATGTGTTTGTGTGTGTGGCCATTATGTGTGATGGTGACATGGTGATGCCAATGTTGATCATCGTTTTTGGTTATTACTAGCCTAATTACCCTTCGAAATTCGGGATAATGATAAATAAGTTGCATTGTTATCACTTTGGAAAGAGCTGTTTGACATATAGAAATTGGTTGCGCAATTTGGATAAATGTGTAGCAACTGTGTGTTTGTAATCTCTGTTTGGCCAAGTTGTATAAATATCTGTATCACTGAATTTGAACTGATTTTAAGAAATGATAGCCTAGTAACCACTCGGGTGTATCTGTATCTGAGGAGAACATCATTCTGGAGTCTCTTAAAGGGTTTACAAGGGCAAAATGCGTGAGAACAAGCCGATTCGGAAAAGATGGAACGTGGTTCAATGCATTCCTGTGATACTCCTATTGTTGGTTATTTAGCTAACTATGTCATGTTTTGGAGCTCTTCCCATGTTTCAACGAGTTATAGTTCTTGCTTATTTATTTTCGGTCCGTCCATAAGGCCTACAACTAACTATTTGCATCTTGTTTACGTGGTTAGACTGTAAGTTTGTATTGTAAATACTTCTGCTACAATGTGCAAGTTTTGTATAGAGCTAGTGTTAACATTTCCCCTTCATTTATGTAAGGCGTGGGATGGCAACTGGGGAAGATCAACGGAAATGGATACTGAACCTTCATGCACATCAGATATGGTTCCAGAAGATGTGTCTGAGATGCAATGTTCCGATATTTTCAAGGGCTCTCAGTCACGAAAGGTAACTTACTCTCAAGGTTGTACCTTTAGTTAAGCACTTCTCAAAAGAATAGAACTGGTAGTATGAACTAAACAACACTACTTAAAAGATGACTATGAAATACAGAATTCCTGCTCTGTTAACACCTACTGAATCGGCCCTGAATGCGCTAATTCAGTTGACTGCCTTCTCTTCTAGTAATCCTGTTTCTAAGATCTTCATCTGTGAGTGAGCCTAAAACATTATTTCAAGTTTTCTCACATGTGATTCTTGGCTCATGATGTAGCTAAAGTCCTGTAGATAATAAGGCTTGATTGTTCATTTCTTAGGTCAACAGGATTCGTAAACTCAGCTTTGCCTACTAATTTCTGGTGACTTATGGCATCTGACAACATCATAAGAGTGAGACTATAGTAAGCCTTGGGTTTTGAGCAGTATGATACATAAGAAACATAGATATGGGGTATCACATGATAGTATGATACTATGCAGTCTTAATGCATAAGGATGCTATCTTACAAACTGCAATCTTGACTTTGATGACTTCATTATCGCTGTTAATGATCTCTGTCAATGCTATATCTTACTGCAAAACCTTTAGGAGCTTTGTAGAGGCGCGTGCTTGTTGTGCAATTTTCATTTTTGATCTAGAAGTAGATTAAAGTGATCGATTGGATGAACCACAAGCACAGAAGCAACAGGAAACCAGTTTCAGGCCGCAAAGGACTTGCTGTGCTAGTGGACTTACATCTCCTAGCTTTATTAAAATGCACGTGATAGAGAATATGGAAATAGAACATTTGATATTCTAAATGTCTAAATGGAATAATTTCCAATGTCTTATTTCTATATTCTTCAATATTCATTAGGAGTGGAGGGAACATATTATCCGGCAATTGCTTGTTTCTTCTCTAGATGAAAAGTGCAAGAAGTCTTAAAAATTATCTTGGTGGTGTTCTTGGAGTCGGAGCATGGCATCAAGTCCATTATTTTCTGTACTAGATAGACTGCAGTTTTTGATAATATTTTTTTTTACCTGTTAAAGCATTCAAATGTGGAGGACTGCCTTTCTAAAAATCATCTGGCTTCAGGATTATATTTGCTTAGTTTCTTTTTCTTTTTTCATCTTTTGTTTCTGCTGGGAGCCTGGGATGTGGGTTAATAGTCAAAATGGCCGGTGTCTGGGATATTAACTCTTGTATGTCCTTGTGTTCGTGTATTGCATCACTAAATGTTCAAGCATTACCCCTACCAATTACCAAATATTTGGCATTTGCTGCAATCGCTGGACTCAATTCCAAATATTTTCAGGATGGCAGAAATCAGCACGCATTGGCAGATCAATGTTTCGTAACAGTTGAAAGCTGCAGTAGGTTTACAGAAGGAGCATCATCTGAAGAAACGGCCATCAAACCTGAAACAATTGAAGGAGAGTCTGATTTTCAGGTCTTGGAATGGCCATACTGGAGGAAACCTTTGAGTCAGTCTGACTTGGATCAGTTGGCTGAAAACCGTGGCAAAGCTATGTTACGTTACCAAGAGAAGAAGAAAAACAGAAGGTATACACCCTTTTACGCTTTTCCTTTCATCTGTATTTCTTTGTTTGAACTTCACATATTAAACCGGCTTACATTGCTTGACTGTTGACACCCATCTAATATCTCTAATTTGGCATACATGAACAGGTATGACAAACACATCCGATATGAATCAAGGAAGGCAAGAGCTGATATCAGACAGCGGGTGAAGGGAAGATTCGTAAAGGCAAGTAACGCCACAGATGTAGAAGATCACAACTGAAGATTTCATCGTGTATCAGTAGCTATTTTGACTTGGTGCTTGTAAATATTGTTTCTCGTGTAGTCTGTTCCTGTCTATCAGAGCGTTCGCTCTAGTGAGTGTATGTTCTCCGGAGTTTTCGACTCTAGTATTAACATATCGCATCCCAGTCTGGCAAATTCTTCTGCCCAGTGCTGATCGGCGAAGGTTGTTGGATTGGCAATTTTCATCCTTGTTGACAAATGACTGTTTATGAGAATGGCCTTGTTGTCTTGTCTATAGGCCATATATTTTTCGTGATTCATTTGTTGTGTTAAGGACTAGACGACTAGTCTTTACAAAAATCATTGAGGTAGCGTTTGGAAACATGAATTTGAAAATTTGTAATCATTTCAAATCCATCATTTGAGAATGTAGAATTCAAATATAAATTTAATGTTTGGGAAGGGTGAGATTTTAAAATGACACATCTTGAGGTGTCATTTGTTTTTGGCCTAATTGGATTTGATACAAATTCCAAAGGATTTGACACAAATCCAAATTCTCAAATTCTTGAGTTTCCAAACATGTGATTTGTGTCAAATTTGGATTTGAGAATCAAATCCTTGTTCCTAAACACTCTCTGAAGAAATTTTACGGAATTAGGATAGTGGCAAAGTCATCGAAAAATCAGTGAATGGCACAAATTAGAAATATTGTCATGTACTCTCAGATATAACGACACTTTTTGTTCTCATATAGCACTTCGAAGATAACAATTACTGTTGACCTAGTCGTTCCAAATTACCATTTCTAACGATTTCAAAACTACACTAGCGCCCTGAATTTTGAATAAAATTATCTTCCGAAGCATGGTGTGGAATTATATCATTTTTTTTGTTGGTACAACGTGGAATTATATTGTAAATAGTCGCGTACGATCAACTAAGACTTTTTAGAGGATGCTAGTCAATGACTCAATGAAAGTATGGAACGTGATTAATATCTTCTTTACTTTCACTATTAAATATGTGAGTTGAGCTAGTAGTTAAGATTAGATTATTTCAAGATGTTTGAATACGTAGTAGGTGTCCTTTAATTGTATTTGTGGCCTTGTGGGCGATCACATGGCCACTAATGCTTAGACTACTTACCTACAAATCAATCGATACTTGTCTCTTTATCACAAAACTAGACAATAATGCGACCCATGCCTTATTGTAAATCTGATTAGAGTAGCAAATTCTAGTTCATGCACCTTGTAATAATTAATACGAGTAATCCATAGAGATTAGAGAAACCTAGATCTTAAAACAGCCCAAGATTAGGAAATTCCAAATGCACATCATTGTGGAATTTAATGAAGATATGTTACAGATTTTAGAGAAAGTTTATTCAACGAAAAGCTGTCAGGTGGTCCATTTGATTGATAGATGAGTCCCCAACGCCACTTGTCGCACACAATCCAAAAAGCCTAAACTACAAATCGCTGAGTTCCACATGGTGGTCCATTGAATTGGCTATACTTGCGTATTAAGCTTCTTAGACTTCTTAGTACGAGTATTAAGGATGTTAGAAGACAGTTATTCACTTCAATATTGATAAAATACATTTTCATCTCACCTAATGACGTACATAGCTTAATTAAGTTCCCCACAGATATTTCTCCTTGCTTGCAATTGAAAAGAATTTTAGTTGGATCTCTTTATCATATTGAACTCTCCAAAAAGTGATTGTTATAAAGATTTTCTTTTTTGATAGACGTGTGGCCTCATTTACCAAACATAACATACATTATCAGCTATTATAATCATAACGTTTTCTTTTTTTATGGAACATATGACACTTCTAAGACAAGACGATAAGTAGACCCTAATAGACGTGTGACCTTATTTACCAAACATAACATCGATAAGTTCAACATTATCAACAATTATAACCATAACATCGCCTATTAGCAAAAGCCAAAAACCTTCGGAAGATTCTTCCTGGTACTGGAAAAGAATGTGCAAGATTAAAGAGACTTTGAAGCCCTATTGCAATGATTGGAAACAAGCTGACTACACAATTGCAAAAGGGTATGACTAGGAGAGTTCAACAAAGTTGAATGGGAAAAGGTTATATGGAGCAGGTACAATATTCCTAGATCAAACTTTGTTGCCTGGCTATCTATCAAGGGCATATTGTAGACAAAAGGGAATTTGAAGAAGCTGGGGATTTGTGTGGAAGATATGTGTGAATTGTGTCTATCTGGTGCAGAGACTCATGAGCACTTGTATTTCACTTGTGAGTATAGCAAACGCTGCCTTGAAGGGCTAAGGACAAGGATTATTGACATTCTGATATTGTAACACCCCGTATTTTTGGGAAGTTAAATAATTAAGGGTGTTACGTTTTATAATGTAATTGAGGGTTTTATTAAGGTTTAAATGGAATTCGATTGAGTTATTATGGGATTTCTGATTATAGAATTACACAAGAGGATTCGTTAGCCATTCGGATTTGGATCGGGTTTGTGGATCACGCAACCCATCAAATTAGCTAGGTCCAAACCCGAGTCTACCCTAATACCCATTTATGAAAAAAATAAAGAAAACCCTAGCTCCCCTTGACAGTCATTCGGCCCCCCTCCTCTCTATCTCTCTCATTCTCTTAGCCTCCACCCGCAGAAAATTACCAGCACCACTATGTCAACTTAAAACACACACAAATCCCACATACGAACTCTTATAAGGACGTTCTTGGTGGCGTTGGAACCGTGTTTTCGATACGAATCCATAGACATATAGATCGTGCCAAGATTCCATCGGATGCTCCCTGTAGAGGTGTTTTAGTGGAGCTGTGTCTATTTACCCGAGAACTGTTCTGCTCCCTCGGTATCTTGACGATTCCCATTGACTCATAAAGTATTTTGGGACGAAATTTGATGGAGATGTTCCTAACTCTAGTTGTAACAACATATCCAAAATTGGTAAGCCCTGTATTTGTATATCAAAAGTTATATCATAATTCGTGGGTAAACCCTAATTCGTGTCTATGGTTCAGTGTGAGGTTGATTCCCGTTGATCCACTTGGATTTTGTGGACGAAATTTGGAGGGGACGTTCCTGACATAACCTTTTATGACATACTCAAATTTGGTGGTCATCCGATGTCGGAGGTAGACGTTATACATGTTTATTTACTACTGTCTCGTTTTGGATTCATGTTAGATTGATGTTAATTGTGAGAATTATGACTTTATGGATTCACCTTGTGAGTTAGGGGATTATCTTTTGAGTTATGAGATTGCATTGGGGGTATTGGGTCAAGTTGATACAACACAAAAGTAATTCTTGTTGGTTATTGTGTAACTTAGATTGTGGATTCAAAGAGATGACCTTTGTGGACTTTGAGAAGTGTAACTAGAGGAAACTTGCCAATTGAAGGTAAGAACGTTGACCCTCTAAAGTTGAGCATGTTTGTATTGTTCAAACTCATGGTCCTTGGCATTCGTTCATCTCTTATTGCCTAGCTACTCATTGTTGTTCGCACATAATTCTTGAGATTCATACTTGTACATATGTATACTATCTTGTGTGGCTATGCCACCCCTTGTTGTTGATTCTATATCGTTGTTTCGGCTACGGCCGTTTATAAATCGAAAAGCGCAAGTACAAATAATGTACTTAAATGACAAATCGAAAGTATATCGAAAGAACGAAATGATAAATGAAACCCATCTAGAGGGACGGACATAGGAGCCGTCACCACATCACGAGTATGTGGCTTTTGTTTGTACCTCTGATCAAGGTAGTATTGTGGGTCGGAGATCAGCTACCGAACCCCCTAATAGACTTCCTCCTAGAGGTGGTTTCGTCCTACCGGCCCTCTAGCGAGGGGTGTGCACACTCGAGTCATTAGGTTGCGTTACTATGTAACTCTAGATGTGGTAGTCTTGGGGTAGGACCCTTGGCTTGTCTTTAGGGACCTCACGGAGGCCCTCGAATAACGTATATTGTTGACAAAGGAATTGAAAGAAAGACTAATCGAATTACGTTTTAGGCAGCCCCGGGCTGACCTTTGCACGACTCGTGTAATCCGACACACGAGTCGTGTCCACTGTTGCCTTTGCTCTGTCAGTTTCTGAACTAAGCACGAGTCGTGCACAAGAAGTGCACGAGTCGTGTCCAGTGTTTCGTTGTCTTCGTCGCTTGGCGTAGTTTGCTCAGTTATTTGTAGCTACGCGCCATTTTAAGGCGCGTATCTTAACTTCTTTTGTTGCTCTCTCTTTTCTTACTCAGCTAGTGCTGACGTTCTTTGTTTTGGGTTGTGTCCCTACCCTATTCTGGGGCCTGTGTCATCCTTTTGGTGGCGCAGTTGACAGGTTTGCAGATTGAGATGCATTATTGTATGGTTGAAGCGTCATTACATGTTCGACACTTTGATGAGTCGTCAGATATTTGCATTGGGGACGATTTGTAGTTTATCTTTTGGTTTAATTTCCGATTTGTAGATTCAGCTAGAAGTCTTCCGCTGTCATTTGTTCTTCGTGTTTATCAAGTTTGTTTTAAATTAGCCTTGCCGTTGACTTGGTAGTCAATGGTGGCATAACAATCCTTTATTTTTGTATTTAAAGATAGCGAAAATTTAGGGTTGTTACAGTTGGTATCAGAGCCTTAGGCTCTGGTTAGTTGAGTTTGCAAAACGGTTTTAAACCAATCTGATAAAACGATTTTTAAAATTTGGGGAATTTGTTGGATGCATTCATACGCATGCTATGTGCTACATGCTATGTGTCTCTTGTTAGCACGACGGAGTTTTGGAGCTGACTTTTGAGATTATGACTTGAGCTACGTACTAAATACTACGGACGAGTACTACACTAAGCTATGTAGTTGGTGACTCATTTTGAGAGCATCACTTTGGAGATAATATTTGATATGGATTGAATTTAGGTGACACTTTGGGAATACATTTTTCGAGAACAAGTTCATACGATTAACTTCTTCATATTGTAGTCATATTACTTGGTAAGTAATGTTGAGGTGTTGAGGACAAAAAAAAAAAAAAAAAAAAAAAAAAAAAAAAAAAAAAGAGCTTTGTTTGAAAGAAGTTGGGATTAGTACGAGTTAAGTAAGATGGTGATGATCCTTAAGGTTATATTAAAGAATGTATTTGATGATATTAGGGACTTGCTTATTTAATGTCTATTGTTATCCAAGTTTTGGCTTTAAAGATGAGATATAAAATAGAACACGTCGGATAAGTGTGCGCGATATATTATTAAACCAAATGTTTTTGAAACACCCATTCACTTCCTCTTTTTCTTGACCATAATACCTATGTTATGCTTAACCTTTAGAAATAACCTACACTACTCCATCTAACAATGTCACCCCTTATAGGTGAGAAACCTTGGCTACCTTAAAGGAAAGGTGAAAGTTGAAGAAGGGACTAGTAATGGTGAGTCTATAAGTGAGTTGAGCGTACGAGAGTTTAAAGGAGCTCGTATGTCATTCATTCTTTTATTACATGGGTTATATGGTAGGAATCATTGAGAGTACACTACTTTGTTTATTGCAATTGAGAATGAGTGAAAGAAATTGATGTATTGAATCGATCAACAACTATTTCAATGGATGATGGGTTAAGAGAAAAAGAAGCCTTATATAACCTTGGTCATAAACTCGACTGTTGGAACTTTGGGTATTGCCTTTCTTGTTGAGTGATATTCTCCGGGCATTATTATGAGGAAACAAATTTTTGGGTTTATTATCCACGTCAATAATTTTAATATATGGTACTGGAGACCTATTTTTGAGGATTGTATGTTTTGTTTACTCACGCTTAGCTTTTAGTTGGAGTCTCGTTATTGCATAGTTTTGAATAGGGGACAATACCCCTAAGTTATATTTGGAATAAAGTCGTTGATGAAACTATATGCTAATTGTGTGTCATTAATAAGTTTCTGGCATAGTCTATTCGATTTCTATTCGTCCTTTTGTGCCGTGGAGCTACTGTCGGCACGATTCGTGCACCCCTGGACATGAGTTGTGTGTCTCAAACCGCGTCGCTAGCGCAACCGCGCCCGCGGTCAACAACGCAAACGCACAGCAAGTATTCTGCATACTTCCCGCGCCCGCGGCAAACCTGCAGCCCCGCGGAAGACACGATTTTTCTGAGTGTCTTTTCCACTGCCACTCTCCCGCGACCGCGACACGAGGGCAGCGCCGGCGGCTAGCCTCGTGGCTCCCCGGGTGACTCCAAAGTGAAAGTTTGGAGATTAACTCCAATAATCCAGAAAAGTCAGAACTAAGCGAGACGAATAGCTTATTGACGTTTGTTTCAATTATTTATCGTTTACTACCTTTTGACCTAAATCGTTTTCAATAGGGGTGCAAGGTACCGTGAACTGTTGATCGATACTGCTAACCTTATTATGTGGATTTCTGTTGGAGGTCACGTGATTAAAGTGCTGGACATTATTTGATGTATAAAGAGTAATAATGCTCGAATATATCTTCGCGAGTTAGCTACTAGATACGGAGGATGAAATCCTAAGGTATGGATGGTTTGATTGGAGGAAGAAGCAACTCTAAAGGATCAGACACACTTGCTCTAACATGCTTACTATGACTTATGGTGTGAAGAAGAATAAAGGAAATAGATTCAATAATTTCTCAATCAACGTGTCCTCGTGCTCGTTGGATATCTACATGCTGAGATCGTGGTATGACTTAATGGTTGGGAAGACGAAAAATGGAATGTTTTGGGATTCCTAGCACTGGTGTAAAAATAAGAGGAAGAGGACAATCCACTGTGTTACGACAATGAAATTTTAAGTCTTAAAGGCTACTGTACCAATTATGAATAATCTACTGGACATTGAAACTGTACCTACTAGTTTATTTTACAACCAACGGACTTTGAGATTTTAAGATGAATCAATCGGGCATAAGTTCAGTAATGTAAGGGGTTACACATTTAAGAGACAAGTCAGTAGGGTATATGCACTTGTATTGCTCGGTTCATTGGGATGGACGTCTAGTCACCTTTTGGTTACGAGAATAAAGAGTGGAGAACGTACTGAGCTTAAAGTACCTTATAGCTTTGGAATCTTGACTTTACAATCGTATTGAGGTGAATTATGGATTTGACATTGATCTATGCCTTTCGTGATCTATTGACTAAGGAGGATTATTTTGAGGACAATGATACCCTCACCAAATCTAACTACTAAGAGTACAATGTTTATACTTTATATGATATATGAGCCACCATATTTCGGCGATGGAGTTTATAGATTAAGCTCTTGGCATTGATGGTCTTATGGTATGTGTTTGTTAATTATACTTGATGGGTGGATAAGTTGAGCTGGAGAATGGGGTGGTATAGTAATTAGCTGGTTGTATGGTGTTAAGTTGATAACACTTGAAGTACGATGTACGAAATGAAAGAAATGTGCTAATGATGATAAAAGCTTATGGTCTTCGAAGTAATCTTTAGATGGTTGTGCACTTTGTATTGGTGAATTTCTAAGAGACGTGTATCTTGGTTGTAAATGATTTTAGGTCCAAATTACTTATTAAGCTCGAGTTGTGGATGTGTGGTGGTAGGTGCAAGACATTGAATCTATGTTATTAAAGTGTGATTTTGGTCATGGTAAGGTTAAGGAAATTGGTCTGAGTTGATGATGTTTACTCATAGGAGTAAGTTGGTTGAATATAAGCGTATCTCGTGATAAAAACGTTGTTTATTTACTTAGAGTGCCCTGGCGCTTGTACTGCAATAACTTGGGATATTAATAGCAGAATGTTATGGTTCTGTCAATGGGCCAAAGAATGTTTATTGGAATGTATTGGGTAAAATGAGTACGAACGAATAAAAATTTCTTGGGTTCTGAATAAACTGGTTGGAATTGTTGAATAAAGAACTGTACTCTATGATGTTCGTTGATCAAACACGTAATATATGAGGGAAGTGGGAAACTAGAACATGTTTCAAATGGTTCGAAAGGATGTGTGAGGAAGGTTGGCAAGGAGACAACAAAGGAATACTAAGAATGACCTGGAAGATAATTAAGGGGACCACTCACGAGGTAAAGTTAATGCTAGTTGCTTGACAAGATTGATTCGTGGTATACATTTGTAAGAATGGAGTCCTTTGGATCAAAAAGAGTAACGGCTACGCCAAGTGACTAAGGCAAACGAGTATGACTACATCTTGATGTGTTCTTAGTGCGACTAAGTGTCTTCGACATTACACTAAGGACTTTTCTAGGATTAGAAAATTTGTGGCCAGCTACACCAAATGAAAAGAAGACTTCGTTCACGCGGATTGACAGGTGCGTAGAATTATTCTAGTTACGAAGTAATACAGATCAGATAAGTACGGTCGTATTCAAGTGACCTAATAAGTGAGAGGAAAATGCTCTACTGGAGATATTCTTGTTGATATATATGGTCATCAATCGGGGAAAACCACAATTTTAGTACGGGTTCAATCGAGGAAATTCAAAATATGACATTCTATGGGATTAGTTGAATGCATTGATAATTATGTGATGACAAGTTTCAAGGTCAAATGTTCATATAAGGAGTTTGACTGAAAGTCGTAGCATCGGACAACGCTAGTTGCTAACATGGGAGGTTAATTGCTTGATGTATGGTCTTCTAGTCCAACAAATGGAGGATAGAACTCTACAATGCCTTATGTGTGATGTAAGAAGAGGTTCTACCTGTTGAGAAGAGACGGTATATACGTGATGTCAAGGTGTGATTATGGTGAATTGTTATTGATAATCAATTACTACTGAGATGAAAATGAAGGCTAAAGGTTTGCGAAATCTAATGTATACTCGCAATGACACTACCAAGGATGATGAATTGAATGTTTGAGATATAGATCGACAAAGTCAAGTCATTCTGTTGAAGTATGCGAATTCATTGAAGCAAAATATGATAGAAAAAAAAAAAAATTGGATAGCTGCACGGATGCATTGAATAGTAAGGGTACGCAAGTTCAATTATCGTGAGTTGAGGATCCAGATACAAATCACAGAGTGATCTCGACACCTATTGGTATATTGAGGAATACGGTGCCTTAGGAAATGAGAACGCTCCAACAAGGGTTGACATGTGAAATGTAAATGAAAAGGTTTGGAGTACAGATGATCACACTAAAACTCTTTGGTTGTAATGAAAGTGTTTAAAGGATGATAAATGGTTACGAGTTAGAATCGCCTATGGTTGATTTGAGGGCGAGAGAGACAATATGGAATACTGCGCCAAAACCTTGAGATGCATTACCAAGGTGCGAAAATACAAGTGAAAAGTGGCATTGACGATCAGAAAGTTATCCCACGTCTGAATTACATATTTTGGTTCGAGGACGAACCTTTTCTTTAAGGGGGATGAGAACCCCGTGCGTTTGTCCTGCGCCCTAAGTTATAAGACTTATGTTCCTTTTGTGATTATATGATAAAGCATGTTTACCTAATTCGTGCACTTATGGTGCACACGTACTTATTTGGTGCATTGCAGTTGTACACGTAATTTTGTTTGTGCATTAACATTGCACATGTAATATTATTCGGCATCACTTCGTATCAATATTTAAATTTAATATAATTGCGCGATATTCCTTCCTGAAATGCATTGATGGTGCATTTCTAGCTAAACACGACTCTCTTGTGAGGAAGTGCATTGATGGTGCACTTTCTCCTTCCCTTACTGCAATACCTTTGAACCATTAATTCTCATTTCTTTTCTTGCGTTACTTTTCACCTGTGTTGGAAGTTGTGGATGTTAGTTGCCTAATGTAGAACGTTGTGCGGAAACTCTTTAAGGAGGGACTTAAATCTTCGGGACGAATATTTGTTTTAAGGAGGGAAGTCTGTAACACCCCGTATTTTTGGGAAGTTAAATAATTAAGGGTGTTACGTTTTATAATGTAATTGAGGGTTTTATTAAGGTTTAAATGGAATTCGATTGAGTTATTATGGGATTTCTGATTATAGAATTACACAAGAGGATTCGTTAGCCATTCGGATTTGGATCGGGTTTGTGGATCACGCAACCCATCAAATTAGCTAGGTCCAAACCCGAGTCTACCCTAATACCCATTTATGAAAAAAATAAAGAAAACCCTAGCTCCCCTTGACAGTCATTCGGCCCCCCTCCTCTCTATCTCTCTCATTCTCTTAGCCTCCACCCGCAGAAAATTACCAGCACCACTATGTCAACTTAAAACACACACAACTCCCACATACGAACTCTTATAAGGACGTTCTTGGTGGCGTTGGAACCGTGTTTTCGATACGAATCCATAGACATATAGATCGTGCCAAGATTCCATCGGATGCTCCCTGTAGAGGTGTTTTAGTGGAGCTGTGTCTATTTACCCGAGAACTGTTCTGCTCCCTCGGTATCTTGACGATTCCCATTGACTCATAAAGTATTTTGGGACGAAATTTGATGGAGATGTTCCTAACTCTAGTTTTAACAACATATCCAAAATTGGTAAGCCCTGTATTTGTATATCAAAAGTTATATCATAATTCGTGGGTAAACCCTAATTCGTGTCTATGGTTCAGTGTGAGGTTGATTCCCGTTGATCCACTTGGATTTTGTGGACGAAATTTGGAGGGGACGTTCCTGACATAACCTTTTATGACATACTCAAATTTGGTGGTCATCCGATGTCGGAGGTAGACGTTATACATGTTTATTTACTACTGTCTCGTTTTGGATTCATGTTAGATTGATGTTAATTGTGAGAATTATGACTTTATGGATTCACCTTGTGAGTTAGGGGATTATCTTTTGAGTTATGAGATTGCATTGGGGGTATTGGGTCAAGTTGATACAACACAAAAGTAATTCTTGTTGGTTATTGTGTAACTTAGATTGTGGATTCAAAGAGATGACCTTTGTGGACTTTGAGAAGTGTAACTAGAGGAAACTTGCCAATTGAAGGTAAGAACGTTGACCCTCTAAAGTTGAGCATGTTTGTATTGTTCAAACTCATGGTCCTTGGCATTCGTTCATCTCTTATTGCCTAGCTACTCATTGTTGTTCGCACATAATTCTTGAGATTCATACTTGTACATATGTATACTATCTTGTGTGGCTATGCCACCCCTTGTTGTTGATTCTATATCGTTGTTTCGGCTACGGCCGTTTATAAATCGAAAAGCGCAAGTACAAATAATGTACTTAAATGACAAATCGAAAGTATATCGAAAGAACGAAATGATAAATGAAACCCATCTAGAGGGACGGACATAGGAGCCGTCACCACATCACGAGTATGTGGCTTTTGTTTGTACCTCTGATCAAGGTAGTATTGTGGGTCGGAGATCAGCTACCGAACCCCCTAATAGACTTCCTCCTAGAGGTGGTTTCGTCCTACCGGCCCTCTAGCGAGGGGTGTGCACACTCGAGTCATTAGGTTGCGTTACTATGTAACTCTAGATGTGGTAGTCTTGGGGTAGGACCCTTGGCTTGTCTTTAGGGACCTCACGGAGGCCCTCGAATAACGTATATTGTTGACAAAGGAATTGAAAGAAAGACTAATCGAATTACGTTTTAGGCAGCCCCGGGCTGACCTTTGCACGACTCGTGTAATCCGACACACGAGTCGTGTCCACTGTTGCCTTTGCTCTGTCAGTTTCTGAACTAAGCACGAGTCGTGCACAAGAAGTGCACGAGTCGTGTCCAGTGTTTCGTTGTCTTCGTCGCTTGGCGTAGTTTGCTCAGTTATTTGTAGCTACGCGCCATTTTAAGGCGCGTATCTTAACTTCTTTTGTTGCTCTCTCTTTTCTTACTCAGCTAGTGCTGACGTTCTTTGTTTTGGGTTGTGTCCCTACCCTATTCTGGGGCCTGTGTCATCCTTTTGGTGGCGCAGTTGACAGGTTTGCAGATTGAGATGCATTATTGTATGGTTGAAGCGTCATTACATGTTCGACACTTTGATGAGTCGTCAGATATTTGCATTGGGGACGATTTGTAGTTTATCTTTTGGTTTAATTTCCGATTTGTAGATTCAGCTAGAAGTCTTCCGCTGTCATTTGTTCTTCGTGTTTATCAAGTTTGTTTTAAATTAGCCTTGCCGTTGACTTGGTAGTCAATGGCGGCATAACAATCCTTTATTTTTGTATTTAAAGATAGCGAAAATTTAGGGTTGTTACAGATATATACCCGAAGACAACACAATACAGTGGTGTGCAAACAAGCGATTTGGGTCGAGAATAAAGAAGCAGATTAGAGGTGCATTAATCTGTTCTGTAACTTGATATACTACATCTGGATTGTAAGGAACAGGAACAGACATGAGCAGAGTGTATGGCTTCCAGAAGTTATATTGCAAAAGTGCTGGAATGAGGTTAAGCCGTTAAGGTCAGGCTGAGGAGAATTAGTCAAAACCTAAAAGAAAAGGATAGGAAATGGTTGGAAAGCAAAATCTCATGTAGTTGAACTTCCTATCTTTCAAATTCTTGTTTTGGTAGAAGCGTGAGTTTGATGTAATTTGGTTTGGTTGTATGGCCCTTTTATTCTTGTAAACTCCATTCATTTATTCAATCTTACATTTCAACCAAAAAAAAAAAAAAATGCAAAAGCCAAAAACATTTCGTGTCATTGGTGGATCCAATATTTATAGATATTTAAAAACAAATCTCACTATACGATAGATAAAAACATCTGATACCAATAGATAGGGTCATGCAAATTTCAGCAAGTACTACGTATGATTTATATGAGCCATTTTTTAGTGTCAATCTCTACTAGTAATTTTCTAAAGTGTTGTGTATTGTGAGAATTCTGTACTCCGTATATACAATTACAAGTTACTAAGTCACCCTTAGGAATCAATTTTTTTATGTTAATCTCATTTGGTTTCTCATGGAAGCAATTCATTGGCATCAACAAAATCTGTATGGTGCACATGACATTGGTAGTAATATAATGGTGGCAGATAGTACTATATCAATATTGAAACTCACCACCAAGACAGTGTGCCAGTGTAACTTACTATATGATTTGTTTCCTTTTCTTACAAACTACTGCTAAATTTAGATGGTTTTAGCTGGAAAATTACAAGACACCATGATTTCATGGCTTATGACCTGGGAATTATGAACCTTTTTGAACTAAAACTGTTGCCTTTAATTAGAGTATTAATTCTTTGGTGTGTGTGCGCGCCGAAGAATTAAGTATGTTTTGAATGGGATAACTCATAAAATCAAGCCAATTCTACATGATAAATCACTTTTCAAAGTGGTATATTGAGTTGGTATGTTAACATGTTGATGGTGAATTGACAAAAGAACATGTTTGGAGATGGACAATAGCAATTTAACATATCGATACGATATGTAGAGCGAAACTAATTTTTAGAAGAAACCAGATCGACAATAAAATCGATCATAAGGTTATCCAATCGACTCTTATATCCACCTTACTCAATTTTACTTAGACCAAGTATAATTGATATCCCAACTTGTATGTTATCCCAGCATATAGAGCAACGGTTCTTAGAGAGGAGGAAGGCACTGTGGGTACTAATAGTGGGAGCCCGGAAACCTGGGTACCTCCACCTATGGGGGTATTCAAGGTGAATACTAATGGGGCTATTCTTGGGGAATCGGGGTCAGGTATGGGTGTGGTGATCAGGGGCGCGGAAGGAGAGGTGACGAGGGTGGCGGTGAAGCATGTTAGAGATAGGTGGGAGCCGGATGTAGTGGAAGCTAAGGCTGCGGAGCTGGGATTGCAGATGGCGTGGCAGCAGGGAGTGCAAGACGTTATCCTGGAGTCCGATTCTCTCAATCTGATTAATGCTCTTAAATCTAGGTCGTTTGCATCTTCCTATTTTGGTTTTGTTGTTTCAGATGTTTTTTCTTTGTCTCGTAGGTTTCGATCTTGTTCTTTTACACATATTCGTAGGGTAGGGAATATAGCGGCACATACAGCCGCACATTTTGATACAGTAGATTATTCGACACGTGTCTGGGTGGATAGTGGCCCATCAGACGTACTTGATATCGCTGCTGCGGACTTCGTAGCAGGTATGACGTAATAGATTATTTTGCGTTTTGACCTCAAAAAAAAAAAAAAAAATTAACTCAAAGTTATCTGGACCCATACGACACCGACCTATCTTTAAAACATAAACATTAAATGTATCCCGTGTTCTGAACTATTTTTGCTCTTAACTACTCAAAAAGATCTTTGTAGCACTCCGATTTCCCCAACTTTCGGAGTCAGCCCGAGATCACTAACCGCTAAATGGTGAGGCCGGTTGCATTATTTGTGAGTAGGAAAATGACAAAATTGGCTTTTTAGTGAATAAAACAAAACTTTAAAATTGAAAGTGAAGTCCATTTCAAAAGACATTACTCGGCGAAACCTTATTGGACAGACATCTCGACTTCAACGTTGACAGTCCCCTCATCACTGATGCAAAATTCTACCATGCACCAATAGTTATCATATCAAGTCAAGAGTCTAATATAGAAAACGTATTTTCTAATGTGTACCCCATATAAGTCAAAACTCCATTTCTTTCATAGATATATTTTTGAATTAATCAATTAATCAACTAAATGATATTCTAAATTAATTTTTTCAAGTGAGAATATCACGTAATTAAGGTAATAAATCGAGTTTTAGCATGTGCCCTATGCGCACACGCTACGAGTGAAAAACTGATATAGAAATTCCGACAATTTTTTTTTTAATTTTCTTTTCATTTTGCTAATATTTCGTTTAAATTTTGCTTACATATTTAAATCAAATATTAACAAATTAAAGTCACTAGGAAGTGAGAACAAAGGTTCGGTATGCAACTATATACAAAAAAGTTACAGCTTTCGAGATCTTATTAGCCTAAATATGGATTATAAGGAACGTCTACCGATAATCTAGAAACATTTTATTGATAAGTGATTATGTATATCGCGTACTTAGAATACTACATAAAATTGCAAGTAAAAGGAGATGTGCTAAGAGATACTCCATAGATCACGAACTCAATTCAATTATTGAGTGTATATCATAATAAAATCCAAATGTTCTATATTCAATCATCTATAAATAGTGTCATAGAGACTACGGAGTACATCACTATACAACATCACGATGAATGAGAGTCGAACTACCTCTAATTTTCACCATGGGATCAATTTCTGAGTAACTTTGGTCCAGGGTCAATAACCTTTGTTAATTACTCAAGCTGTGTGTAATAAATTGTCAAAAACAAATACGAAAAAAAAGTTGTTGAAGGTTTTGATAATCTTTTACTCATCAAATCCATTAGTCTTTGTACTAGAGTGTTTGTAAGCTTCATACTAACAAATTAAACAAATAAACTAGCCCAAATGCACTCATGGCATACACAAAATCATTAAATCACAATGGTGAAAACACGTTAATTATAAGGCACAAAAGCCAATACAAATTGCTTTTGATTAAATTTGTTTTTTTTTTTTTTTTGAGTTTGATTAAATTTGTTAATGAGACACAAAAATCACTACATTTTAGGACCCTAAGAAAAAGGGAATTTGGACTTGATCCTATCCGATTACGTGCCCAATTTGTTGGATTCTTGTATGAAGACATTGAAGCAAAGCTAGTGAATATGCAATAAGATTTGGACATACTGTAATTTGCATGACAAAACAGCTTGCAAATATTTTACTTCTTGAAGAAGTTGTAGATCCATAAAATATGAAGTTACGTTGCTAATCATACAGTAGATTGTCAGCAGATCTAAATTCTTCTCTTCCTACGTCTCTGCCATGTGAAACTTGCCTCGATTCTCTCTCCTGGCCTCTTACAGTCAATGTCATATAAAACCTGTCCTCGAAACTTCTCATTTACTCTCTCCTACCATCTTCTCTAGTAAGTTTCATGCTCAACTCTTTCAGCTCAAGTTTTCTTTTGATGGGCACTTCGTGTATTTTTGTCAAATTTAACAGCTCATAATAAGTATATATAGTCATATTCTTGTAACAGTATAATTAATTTTGTTAATAGACATTTTATTCTGCCATCTGTTATGGACGGTCTGTATAAGATTTCTTGATGTGAAATATATATCTTATTTAATAAGTTTCTATGCAAAATGTATGTGTATGCTAGATTACAACCCCATCAAATTTCAAAACATTCCATTTTGAACCATTCAAAAAATTGGTTTCTTCTGATGTGATTATGATGTTTTAGGATAAGTTTTAACAAAAAAAATGTAAATAATAT
Organism: Spergularia marina; assembly: GCA_963680865.1. Lineage (NCBI taxonomy): Eukaryota > Viridiplantae > Streptophyta > Magnoliopsida > Caryophyllales > Caryophyllaceae > Spergularia > Spergularia marina. The sequence continues at coordinate 29,742,878 of OY804545.1, read as the reverse complement.
TGTAGGGGGGGCATGGTGTGTAGAAGTCCCATTCTTGTGATAAAAAAGAATGGGGTGCACTTCTTCTCTGCTCCAAGCTGGAGGAATAAGGAAGAAGAAGATGAGCATTTCAGAGGTGGTTGTGTACATTCCTACTATGCAAATTCCTGTGCAATCTGGCCTTATTAAAGGCCTTAAAGGGTTGATTCCTAAGGATCTCCTTGATCGTCTCATCGCCTTTCGCAGTCGCATCATTTTACTGTCTGAAGATACTGGTATGTCCTTTGCAATCTCTGGTTGCAAGGCAGAAGTTTGTCATCTCTGATTCAATCATTGAAGTTGCGCGGTTTTGTTGTGCAGATGTTTCAGCTGTTTCTGAGATTAAGCAGGGTCTTGAAGAGTACTTGCCTGTCCTGCTTGGACTGACAGCAAAAGGTTTTAAATTTAGTCTCTTTTGTTAGACTGATTTTGCGTTCTGTTTTGAATGTCGAGAGTTTGAATGTGTTTTTTTTTCTTAATTTTGTTCAGACAGTGGTGTACTCGAGGCAGTGCAATTTCGATGGAGAACTCTTGATGGTAAACAGGTAACAGGAATGACTGATGGAATTGATGAATTGTAGTTTCTGTTAGTTGACAGTCTAATTTAAGCTGTGTATATATGATACTGAAAGTGGGATTTTGCTTATCTCTGAACAGGAGATCAGTGTATCGAATTCATGGTTCGAAGTACTGTCTGTGGTTTACATGCTGGCTGTTCTGACATTGGTGGAAGCCAACATTTTGCTGGTTCCTAAGAATTACACTGGTTCTTCAGATAGGATAGTTTCCACAGGTACATTTCATGTAATGTTGAAACAAAATCCATATTTTAAGATGAAAAAGAGAAGTAAGCGTTACTTGAAAGGGTTAATGTAGTTGATCAATGATAAAACAGATTGTCAGAGGGATGCAATTGATCTTCTGTTGAAGGCATCAGGTTACTTGGATTTTTGTATCAAGAAGGTTCTACCTCGTTTGTCCTCGGAGATCAAGTATGTCAAGTATTTCTTAGATCTGCTTTTGTAAATCCTTCTACCAGAAAATCTGAAATTCTTAACATGTATCTCCAGGGATAAGTTGCACAACGATATGCAAGAATGTGCATTAGAAGCTCTTTCTCTTCAAGCATTGGGCCAGGTACTTTACTCGCAAAATCTGGAATTAAATCATCTCATAGATCTCAATTGCGAAGTTGGAACATGTATGTGACAGCAAATGTCAATGACTTGTTAACTTTGTGGAAGCAGTATAGCTCAAACTCTTACTCGATAACTCGATATGTAAGATGCTTGGCTACAAAATGAAAATCATCCTACAAAAGTCGTGCTGAGAAAATAGCTCGCTCCTGTCTGATTGTAAACTCAGAAATTTAGGCCATACGGAGACTCATTCCGCTCTCAAATTTTAGTGTACAGAAGGCAGGTCCAGCCAATCATACATACTTAATTGCTTAACTTCATTATCAAATTCAGGGAACAGAATTGCAGCTTGGCTTGGCTATCGAAAACCAAAAGGCCACGTTATCTGTGAAGAGGAGGCTAGCATGTGAGGAACTGACCTATTTCACTCAGGTAGAGCATCTTGTAGCAGTACTATATTTTATACATGGAAAATCATATATAGTACAAGAATCTTCAACTAAAAAACTAAGTATGACTGTATAAACCATTCTATGTTGCTCAGGCTCATTACTCACTGTCAGGGGGGAACACTGGCGAAAATGATGGAGGAAAGCAGTCACTTTTCATCAGATACAAATTCCTAGAAGCTAAGGTACTTGCTCCATTGATCGATACACAACATCTTCAAATTATATGAGGGCTACATACCATATTAGTTTAAATGTAAATTAACAGGATAATCAACATTTAAATTGTCAGGCTGCAGCTTACTTCTACCACGCTATGATCGTTGACAAAGGGAATGAGCCCTTGTCTCACACCAATGCAGTATGCTCTTTAGTTGCTGCAGAGGAGCTTCTCTCTGAAGGCAAGAAGGCATGTTTAAGCTTTTGCTTGGCTGCACCTGTCACCAGGTATATAATCTGATAAACTTTCGTTTCACATATATACAACTTCCGAAATGTTTTAGCTTACAGTATAGGTCGTGGGAATATAGAATTGCTTCCATATCTAGATGGCTCGGAATCAGCCTGAATATCTACCAAGGAAGAAATGTTTTGAAATTTATTACCGAAAGTTTACTCTTATTAATTACCATCCTTTTACTGTCTAGAGCTCCTCCTCTTTGGGGTGCCATGAAGCATTTACACAAGAAGATCCCGGACACAGCCTCTAAAAAGTCACAGATGTATGGTTATCTCCTAGATCAAGAAAAGTATGTTCACCATTGCTTACATTCTGCTTCCTCTATTTTTTTTTTTTTTTTAGTTTGTGCAAGATGATGATATAAAATGCAATACATATATTCTGTGGGTTACTGCAGGGGCCTGCAACCGCCACCTGAACTGCCAGAATTCCAATTATCACTGAGACCAGATGATTATGAGCTACCTGCAATCGATTCTGCGTGGACTAAGGAATTGTGGGAGATTCCGGGACAACTGCTTAAGGAGCACTTGGAAGATCCAGAAGATGAGGCTCTTGGGACAGAAAGCTGAGAATGGCAACCATCTCTTTGTACTAATAACTCATTCATATACTTTCAATTTTGCCTGTTCTATATATAGACTGTCGAAAAAATAGTCTCGAAAATGTGTCCTATGATCATCTTGTACATTCCCCCACAGTAATTTAATATAGTGACCACAGATTTTACAGTTTTAACTACAAGCATTCTTCTTGACTTATGCTTTTTATTCCTAGTTATTCCGAGTTTACAGTTCAGCACTTCAGCTTAGGCTGAACTTCTAAACTAGTAATTTATCTTTTTTTCATCATACGCAGATTGTGTCAAATAGTGTTAAATCGGTTAAGATGAGCTCTTAGCGATGTACCTTCTTATATACATAGACCGAACATATATAAGCTGCTTCATAAGCAACTTGTTGGCAACTTCAGTTATAAGATTCCTAGGTTACTTACACAGTAACACACAAAGATTTGAGAAACTCCTTAGAACCAAACACACATTATATCACCACTCTTTCGATAGTAATTGCCAAAACACTATAAATAAACGAACTCCATGTTGTGCATTAAATACCTCTAAATGAGAGATTTAAATATAAACATGTATGGCTTTATTACCATAAATCTTAATGCATAACTCTGCATATTTTATAAACTGTTCAAAAACTAATAAATGAAGGATTATATGTTTTTTCATAGTAACTTGCCTAAATATGCATACTATAAGAATGTAGCATTTCTTCCTTGTATATAGTTGTATATGCATAACAAAACACACTTAAAAATATGGCAATGGCAAGCATACTCAGTTTTATGGTCATTGTGTTATCGGTGACAACAGTCGCGAGATTAGGTCTTCTGTGCGGCGTCCATGCTCAAGATATTGCACCTTCACCACCAGTCGATAAAATCGACGATGATTTGAGCTTAGACAGGAACATAGATTTGACATCTAACACTACAGAGATTAAATTCATCAAGGAATGTCTTGCAAAATTACAAACAAATTGTGGGCTTCAAATTTATAACACTGTTTTTCAAGGAACAAAGACCAGCCAAGCTTGTTGTCAGGATATTATTTACATGGGAAAGAAGTGTTACCATGGCTTGTTTGAGGGTGCATTGAAGTCTAAGAAATTGAAAAATAGTGGAGAAGTTGAGAAGAAGAGGAGCAGATTGTTATGGGATGAATGTGATACAGTTGCTTGATTTATTGGATAGTAATTATTCAAGTGTATCAACTTAAAAATTCTCACCTTTTTGGTTCAAATGTATGAGATCTCAATTATATCTTTGAGACTCTTAGTTAATAAAACTAATAATACTCATGGGTGTAAATGAACTATATGGTTGATCATTGTTTAAAGTCTCCTATATCACATACTCTATATTTTTTTTTTCCGAAACGGGTAGCATAGATAAGCATAAACTAAATAGAGTCCAAGTGTCCATAGGTTACAGGGAGGACATTGATCCTATATCACATACTACAACATGTCTTCTAAGTTCAACTTTTCCCGACTGCTTTTTACCATTATCCACATTACCACATGTCGACAATTCGCCAAAATTTTTATCATGATAAAATAATGCATTAAATTGATATGAATTTGATGCGAAAACACAGGGAGGAAATAAAATATTTTTTATATTGATACTAGTAACTTTATGAAAATGTACATGGTATATTGGTATGGGTTTATAAATATGTTACAACTAACTCCTATTCTGTTATAGTTAACTGTAATGCTGAGTCATTGCTGACGAGGCAAGTCGGCATAAGTCTGAGCAAGCTGCGCTGGACTGCTGATCATGCTTTTAGTTAATCTCATTCTCTACTCTGCTGGTGGTACCTTTTGTGCTAGGTTCACGGGTCATAGCCCCCTCAGTGTTGACGACATCTCTGTCCGTCTCTTTTGTCTTTGATCAGGATACTACTGCTGACTAGGATTGTGCAATGGGTAGGGGAGCCCATGGCACTCATTAGCCCGCCCATTAAAAATGCAACCCAATTCACCCACTTGCTTTATGGATAGGGCTCAAATTAGTGGGCCTATTTGACATCTTAAAGGACTGGGTGACGATGGTAACCCACCCCATTTCAACCCACTATTTTTTTCTCTCCCCCCCTACCCACCCACCACCACCACGCACGTCTTTCTCACCACCGACCACCCGCACGAACCACCACCCAGATCCAGCCAGCCACCACAACCGTGCTCTTCGTCCTGCCGCCGGACCACCGCTGGTGTTTATTTCCTCCGTCGACCACTCCACAGCCCCAATCGACCCATTTCCTCTCTCCAAACTCCTCTCCGCCCTCCCCGATGCTCCGCCGCCTCCAAAATATATCGCCGCCTATGCCCTGACTTTCGCCGCCACTCCCTCGACGTTTTCCGCCCCTCCTGACCTTGTTGCCGCCTCTCCCCCACCTTTCGACGTGGAAAAAGGAGAAAATGGGGGAGAAGGAAGGGGCGGTGGTGTTGCGGAGTGGCTGTTAGGCGGTCGAGGTACACCAGCGCTCATGGTGGCAGTGTCGCCGCCGGGAATGGTGGTGGTCGGGGACGGTCTCCGGCGGAGCAGAGGTGGGAGGGGGGTTGGGGGAGGAGAGAGAAAATGGAAGGGGAGATTAGAAAAGCCCATGGGTTAGCCCAGTCCAGCCCATTATAAGATGGTCCAGCCCAGATCAACCCATATTCGTTTCTACTATGGACCATAAACAGCCCAGCCCATTATGGCCCAGCCCACCCAACCCATTGCACAGGCCTACTTGTGACATCCTTTTGGTTCTTATCTTAGGGGAGGGAGAGAATTGTGTTTGTTGTGATGTTGCTCTTGGAGGGCTGAATTATCGAAAGCGGTTATCAACGAAACAGTGTTGATAACCGCTAAACGACAAAAAACAAGTATCACGTGACACGCACGTAATGGTATTTGTACCCAGTTCCTGCCGCAGTAAATACTAATGAGGTATTTACTCATAGTAAACCTCTCGCCCACATGCAACCACCACACCCCCACAATTTACTATGGCGGCAAAACCCCCGATACCATTTGTTCCGGCTGCTTAAACCCTTTCGGGGCAGAATTAAAAGAGGGAAAGTGGTTAAATGTTGCCGAAAAAGGGTTTAGGGTTGGCTTTCCCGGCACGGCCGGTAATATGTGGGTAATTGCATGCCGATAGATCTGCAAGTTTTGTCGGTCTCGACGCCATCTCCGGTGGATATGCGGTGGATCGGGCTCACGATGACGATGGTCGAAGTTGGAGCATAAGGTGATGGAGGTATTGATGAAGATGGTTACAGAGGTTGACGATTATGATGAAGATGGTGGTTATGGTGGTTGATGAAGATGGTGGTTATGGTGATTGATGAAGATGGTTATAGAGGTTGACGATTATGATGAAGATGGTGGTTATGGTGGTTGATGAAGATGGTGGTTATGGTGATTGATGATGGGGAAAGAGTAAAGGACCGGTGAAGAAAGAGGACAGAGAAGGAGGTGGGTGAGGAGAGAGAGAAATAATTGGGGTAACAATAGGTATTTACTGCTTAATTGTGTATAATATACATTTTCCAATAACGTATTTTCTGGAAATACAATGTCAATTTACAATCCTACCCCGGTTATCAACACTGTTCTGTTGATAGCCGCTTTTGAAAATTCAGCCCTCGTTGCTCTTGGGAGATACTTTGATACGAAGTTTGTCCATGATAGCATTTGGGCTAGTAATAAGGCTGACACCACCAAGCTTAAAATCTGAGACTTGATCTCTAAGCTGTTGATCTTCTCCTAGGGTCCTAGGGTCTAGTTCTTTCTCTGAACTGCAACATTTGGGCGAGTAATGTATGTCCTTGGGGACTGCCCTTACGCATCTAAAGTGTGGGCTCTCCTGCCGATAGGACTGTTCAATGGTCCAAAACTGAATCGGACCGGAACCAAGACCGTTTAGGCTAAAATACCAAGACTGGAACCTGAAAGAATACCGGTCTGGACCGAACCGGTATTCTTTCGTTCTTTGCCTTTTATTATTTTAGTTTTTTTTGTAACAAAACCGGGTTTTGGTCCAGACCAGAAAAAACCGGTCCAAACCATTGTAGATCGGAAACCAGATTAGCCATTTTGCATGGACCGATTCTCGGACCGGTGTCGACCGTCGATCTGACATTGGAGGGAACCGGACCAGACCGTCCGGTTCCGGCACCTTTCCCCTTAACTTCTTTAGACTTTGTCGAATGGCTCACCATGAACCTCGCTAGTAGTGTTGACAAAGATTGAAACCTTTTATTTGCAGTCACCTTGGCTTATTTTGAAAGGCATAAATGTTTTGGTTTTTGAAAGAAAAATCAAATCCCCCTTTAACATTATTTCACAAGCTAAGCTACAACAATTAAAAGTATCCCTTCTCCTACTGTTCTTCGACGGTCCTCTCACTACGTCAAATATGAGCTTCCAAAACCAACGTAAGAGAACGTATTTTAGCAAAACCGATCTCTTAGAGTATAAGAGAACGGTTCCGTTAAAAACCGTTGTGAAAGATACATTATGAAAAAAATAAAATAAAAACCATATACATAAGAGAACGGTTTTGTGCAAAACCGTTCTCTTATATATAGCAAAATGAAACCTAAAAATAGCCAACACATAAGAGAACGGTTTTTTCTATAACCGTTCCTTTAGGTGGACCTAAGAAAACAGTTATGTGAAAAACCTTTCTAATATGCCATTAAAAAAAAAATCCTTGTTTTCTCCGCCCCTCAGCCATTTCTACCCAAAATCTCAATCAGTTTTTCACTCATCTTCATAATAATATCGTTCTCTCAATCTCATCTTATTTTTTCACTCTCATCTCATCTCTCTGTGAATCAAATAATCATCTTCTTCCTCTCAATTTTATCTTTTTTTCCTCCCTTTTAAAACTTCGTCTGTTTTCCTTGTTTTCTTTCTCTCTTCTTTTTCTTATTGAATTAATTCATTCATTTATACAACAACAACAACAAAAAAATGTGAAGAGTATGGACGAAAACGAGACCGACGACGGGCAACAATGGTGTCAATGACGGGATGGCGACCATGGATGACGAAGGCGATGTGACTGGATGATTAAGGTTTATACAGTTTATAGTGTCATATCTACTTTTTATTGTTTCAGATCTACTTTTTATTGTTTCAGATCTACTTTAATGGTTTCATATTCTTTTTTTTTTTTTTTAGCTTAGATCTAGTTGTTGATATTAGGTTGTTTTATTTAACGTATGGTTATTACAAAGTTTATTTCAATTGATTTGATTTATTTTTATCTAACTTTGTTCCTTTAAATTTTAAATTAGATTGAAATTTTGGAATTATATTTAAGGAAGATGGAGTTAGAGAGATAACTCACACAAACGACGGGCAGAACAAGGTCATCGACGGCGATATGTGAGGATGTTAGGATTTAATTTGCTTTTTAGATCCACTTTTTACTTTGATTGATCCACCATTTGTACATTTGGTTAGTTTTTTTTCTGTTGTAAATTTTGGGGTGTAAATTTTTTATGTTGATTTCATCATAATAAGATCTGGTATAATGTTTTGTTTATGATCAATCAAGTATAATGTTCATGGGAGTTACAAGCCCAGATTTTTAAGTTTGGGATTTTACATGTTTGCTCCTTGCTAAATTACTGGTTGTTGTCGCTGTTTTGTTGTTGGTTCGTGGGTTAGGGCCGTTGGGGGTAGGAAATGATGTAAATTTAAAAAAAAAAAAAAAACAATTTTTTTTTTTTTTTTTTGAAAAAATTGGGTATCTTTAAGAACGGTTTTGATATTACCCGTTCTCTAATCGAACAACATAATAAAACAGTTATATAGAAAACCGTTCTCTTAGGTCTAAGAGAACGGTTTTGACCGAAACCGTTCTCTTAGCCTTTAAGAACGGCTAAGAACATTTCTAACCGTTCTCTTAGCCTTTAAGAACGGCTAAGAACATTTCTGACCGTTCTCTTACCCTTTAAGTACAGTCGTCTAGAGAACGGGTCCCGGAACCGTTCTGCTTAGTTTTAGAGGACCCGTTCTCTTAGGCCATTTTTGATGTAGTGTCTCCTTTAAATTTGGCTTCCCCACCTAATAATATATGTTATTACTTGTCCTTGTTTGTAGATGCATCCTTTGTACGAACTAATCTGTCTGCAAGACTTGGTGGATTCTTACTTGAATGAAATGGTGGTTGGAGCATGGGCTTCATGGCCCACACCATTGCTTGAGATCCGAACGAAGCGGAGTGCTATGCCATTCTCATGGGATTTACTTGGCTCCATTTGCATGTAATTCCAAAAGTTAAGTTGTACTTAAATTGTCGAAATGTAGTCCATGGTATTAATGAGCTCAAAACGCCTTTGGATAGATTGAACAATCTTTACTTGAAATGCAGGGAGCTCGCAAGGACGTTGCGTGATATGTTTCACATGAGACATGCATGGAATACTGGTCGCGGACCTTTTGGCTATGCACATAAGACGGGATCTTCCTCAAGAGTAAATGAAGATGTGTCGGCCACATACAAGTGATTAGACTGAAAGATGTAGTTGGATTGCCCATGTAAATTGGCCATGTATTTTGACAGCAATGATCTGCTTGTTCATCATCCTTGGGAGGGTGTATTTGAGATGAAGCAATCAATTTAAATGATCATATAGGCTATACCTATATTGTAGCTAGATTTGTAGCTATATTGCATGCCCTAATTAAAGTATACCGATCATATAATAAGTTTAATATTGACCCTAATTGAAATAGTATCCCCCATCTAACTAATGCATGCATGAATGAAGTCATGAAGATGAACTGTAGGACTATACCAAACGGAAGAAACATTACGTAACTAACTAAACATATATAATTGTCATTACTTCACACAGTAATTTTTGTTGGGGACCAACTTGATTTTTTTTTTATCGGTATGTTACCGGCCTTATAAGATGTAGGAACTGTGAAGGCAGTAGGTTATTCAGTCGTTATACTGTGGTCCTCGGACCACAAACAGCACTGTGGTGCGGGACACATGTCGTTCTCTCCTTTGTCCAAAAGGAAAAAAAAAAAAAAGAGAACTCAACCCAAAAATCCAGTTTCTCTCTCCCCCCTTCCCCGACCCACCTTCTACGCAGCACAGCCACCCTCGTCGCCGTTGACAGGTCTTGATGCTTGGATGCTTGCTTGCGGAGTCGAGTCGCATGGTTGGGGATTCACAAACATTTATTGAGTTTTCACTTCATTTGGATTATGTATTTGAGATTTCGGTTTTGAAAACTATAGTTCGACTTTGTTTAAGACTTCCGCTGTTTCTTTCTCGTTTAGTTATTGTAATCGAATTCTCTTGCCTAGCGATTGACTTGGTAGTTAATTGCGGCGTGACAATTCTAAATTATTTCTATTTATGGAACGTTAAAATTTAGGGTTGTTACAGTTGGTATCAGAGCAATAGGTTCTGATTTGTCGAGTCTACAAATGTTTTCAAAACTTGTTTTAACTGATTTACAAACTGGGAATGGGATGGGTGCATTCATTCGCATGCTATGTGTTAACTGCTATGTGATACTAGAGAAGGAGTTTACACTAATGGTTTTTACCTGCGAATTAGGTGGTGTGCATATACAATATGGGTACTAATGCACTTGGATTTTCTCTTTGATATACTGGCAGAATGGCAGGCCCAAGAACGTATGTTTGGGAGTTCGGACCATCTGGTGTATGGTCAATTGCTGGTCCATGGACGATACCGGATCATATAGGTTTTTCATCTGAGACTTTTCAGGACCACATGAGAATTGGTGAATCTGTAGAGTAGTTCGTCACCAGAATGAGAGCAAAACTGACTGAGGCAGCCAAAAGATTTCCATGGGCAGTTAGACCTGAAGTCCAAGTCTTTGTGACTTTGATTAATCTGAGGATACATTCCCGTTGGGAGGAGGTTCGAGCTAGACTAGAAAGGAATGCTTATTATGCATGTCTCACAGGGAATTCACAATACTTGAGGGACAGATCAGGTAGAGTGATAGATCTTGACAGGTTGGAGGTAATTCTGGAGTGGGAATATGAGATATCCCTTAGCCCTGTTCAAATACCTGAGGATCACCCAATCTACATACCTCCTGTACCCTCGAACCCTGGTAATGGTAACCTTACCCCGGAGCCTCATGAAGCTTATGTGATGAAAGGAAAGAAGGTTCAGCTACAAGAACATGAAATACCTAGTCAGTTGAATCAGAAGAAAGTTAAAGTTGAGGAATATCACCATTCTCCTAGCCCCCCATCCTCGCCTATTGGAGAGGATGCACCAGTGGACACGGAGGAGGAGCCTGAGGAAGTCCCCACGAGTGAAGAGGAGGATGATGCTATTGGAGCTAGTGACACTGAGATAATTGTGATTAGCTCGGATGAGGAGTTGAGCGACTCAGATCAAGATGATGGAGGGGAAGTTCCTAATGATGAGGATTATTATCCAAGTGATGATGCTTAAAGGATCAATAGAGACTTATAAATAAAAGGCATAAGGCCTAGTTATTAGTTAGACGTTGGTTGTGTTTTTCTTATTAAACTCTAGTGATAAAAGTTATGTTATATTTTCGTCAAGTTTTCATTATTGAAGTACTTTAGATTGGGGACAATACCCCAATACTACTATGCTAATATAATTATTTACTGAGATTGACGAAATTTATTGCTATTTGAAGCTTTAATGTGTGTTGATTGTTGATATGCTTGAATTTAAACTCGGACGAGACGAATAGACGGATGCTAATTATGATGTATCTATACTTCTGAGCTGAATTCTTGTCATGATTTACTGATTTTGCGATTTATTGTTCATATATGGATTGAATTACCTTGATTTATGCTTATTAATGTCTGAAGTGAGTATGAAAACTGATTGAATTGGTTACAACTGATTCAACCGTTATTACCTTATAGACAATGGTGCAAAACAATGGTCCCGATTTGACAACTATACTAGAACAAATGACACAGCAGCAACAGGTGATGGTTGAGGCTATGCAGCAGATAGCACAGAACAATGCTGCCAACAATGCTGCAAACAATGTTGCGAACAACGGCAATGGGATTGGTACCGGTAATGGAGGTGAAGATGATGACATGTTGTTGGCTAAAATGTCGGATGCCGTACAGAAGAAACGGCCTGATAATTTCACTGGGAAAGAAGAACCGAGTATCCTACTTGACTGGGTGGAGGATATGGAGAGGATCTTCTCAGTTGTTGGTGTTCCTGACAACCTGAAGGTAAAAGTTGTTGCATTTTACCTAAAGGAGGTAGCTGGAAGATGGTGGATGAAAATTCGGGAGGAGTTTTTCAAACCAGTGCCGGAACAGCAGGCTGACGGAACTGTCGTCCAACGATTTAGGGATTGGCGAGTTCTCAAACATCTCTTGGAAGGAGAGTTCTTTCCGGAGCACTTGAAAGAACAGAAGGTGGCTGAATTTGAGGCATTTCAACAAACTGAGGGAATGTCTGTGAAGGAATTTCATGATAAGTTTGAGGACTTGAACAGATTTGCTGAGAGTGTGACCCCAACTGAGTCTTCTAGAGCTACTAGCTTCAGGAAGAAGCTGCTTTGGAGCATTAAAGGATGGTTTGTCTCTGAACTGTTCCACACTGTAAAGGACGTTTATGAGAGAGCCACTACGGTAGAGCAGAACATGGAGACAATGAGCATGGAAATCGAAGGAAAAAGAAAGGAGACCCCCTTCGATCTGGTTAACATACCCAATAAGAAAGGGAATTTTGGGAATTTCAAAGGAAAGACACAATCTGCTGGAACTGGGAATGCATGGTTTAGGAATTTCTAAACCAATAAGGCCCAGAGCTCGGGTACGGCATAAAACAACCTTTGTAGGTGGTGTCAGCGACAACACACGGGGAATACCTGCACGGGCGAGACAATCACTTGCTTTCATTGTGGTAAACCGGGGCACAAGGTCGTCGACTGCTTCTCTAAGATGCGTGGATTACCACCAGTGGCGTCCGCAGAAGGGTCAGCAGCCCCGAACAGGTTCCAGAACTTCAGAGCTCAGAGCGGTTATGCGGGTTCAAATAACACTTACAGGAACCCAGCTCCAACTAAGGGAGCAACCTCGACAGCACCAGCTAAACAGGCAGGATCGGTCAGTGTGGCTACGCCTGCTAAGAAAAACCCGGGGCAGTTGTATGTCATGAATCAGGAAGAGCCTGACAACGCCGACGTCGTATCGGGTAAATTTCATGTTAACTTAGTATTTGCAAATGTCTTGTTTGATAGTGGTGCGTCCCATTCATTTATTGCAGACAAAATTGTGAAGAAATGTGGACTTAGTGCTAGTTCAGCAGTAGACCTTGAGTTTTCTTGCCTGATGGGTCTAGTGTTGCATGTAAGAGTCAGTTTAAAGACGTGTCTATAATGATCTGTGGACATGAGTTCAAATCTGATTTGATAGTTTTTCCCCTAACCCATTTCGATGTGATATTGGGAATGGACTGGATGGGTAGATATAAGGCAAGAATAGACTGTTGGATAGGAAAGATTTTGCTTCGAGAACAAAAGAATGCTCATGTGACCTATCGCAAACTGCCGAAAGGACCAAAGATAAAATTTGTGTCTGCCATGAATCTGAAGAAACAGATAGTTAAGGGCGAACCCCTATTTCTGTGTCACGTGCGGGATACCCGAGTAGAGTACCCCGAGATAGGCGATGTCGAGGTAGTAAACGAATACCCCGACGTTTTCCCTGAGGAAATCCCCGGAATGCCTCCTAGGAGAGAGGTTGAGTTCAAGATTGAACCGGTGCCCGGAATAGGTCCTATTGCTAAGTCACCTTACCGAATGGCGCCAGTAGAGATGCAAGAGCTGAAAAAGCAATTGGATGAGCTGGTGGAAAAAGGTTATGTGGGACCAAGTGTATCCCCTGGGGAGCACCTGTCTTGTTTGTAAGGAAAAAGGATGGGTCAATGAGGTTATGTATTGACTATAGAGAACTAAATAATGTCCCTATCAAGAACAGATACCCCTTACCCAGAATTGATGATCTATTTGACCAACTAAAAGGTGCTAGAGTGTTTTCGAAGATTGATCTAAGGTCTAGATATTACCAATTGAAAGTGGCTGATGCAGACGTACCAAAGACCGCATTTTCAACTAGATATGGGCACTACGAGTTCACAGTGATGCCCTTTGGGTTAACCAACGCACCAGCGGTGTTCATGGATCTCATGAATCGCACTTTCAGACCTTACTTGGATAAATTTGTGGTGGTGTTTATTGATGATATTCTAATTTACTCCAAGACCGAAGAGGAGCATAAGAAACACCTGAGGATTGTACTGGAGATTCTGAGAGAAAAACAATTATACGGTAAATTCTCGAAGTGCGAATTCTGGTTGGATAAGGTAGCATTTTTGGGACACGTGATATCCAAGGATGGAGTTGCAGTGGACCCAGCTAAGATCAAGGCAGTAAAGGATTGGCCGACCCCTAAGAATGTAACAGAAATTAGGAGCTTTTTGGGACTTGCAGGCTATGATAGGAGATTTGTGAAGGATTTCTCTAAGATTGCTAAACCGATGACGACTTTGATGAAGAAAACCACCAAGTATAAATGGGATGAGACTTGTGAGAAAGCCTTTCAAACTCTAAAGGAACGGTTAACCACAGCGCCAATATTAGCACTACCTGATGAGAACATACCTTACGAGGTGTACACTGATGCTTCAAAGAATGGTTTAGGATGCGTCCTAATGCAGAACAGGAGAGTAATCGCCTATGCGTCTAGGCAACTCAAAATTTATGAGGAAAACTATCCGACCCATGATTTGGAGCTAGCAGCTGTGATTTTCGCGCTGAAATTGTGGAGACACTACCTGTTTGGAGTTACATTCAAGATTTTCTCTGACCATAAGAGTTTGAAGTACATTTTCACCCAAAAGGAGTTAAACATGTGACAAAGGAGGTGGTTAGAGTTGATCAAAGACTACGACATGGAAATACAGTATCATGAAGGAAAAGCCAATGTTGTAGCTGATGCACTGAGCAGGAAGTCTCTACATTCAGTCCAATTGGTTGTTCAAAGAGAGAGACTAAGACATGAATTTCACAATTTCGGAGTTCAGTTGACAGACCCAGGAGTAACACCAGGAACAATCGCGATTAAGAATGATATCTTTGAGGATATCAAGGAATTACAGAGGACTGATAAGTTAATAACGGACAAAGTAGCAAAAGAGCCTGAATTGTTCAAAAGAAGTGAAGATGGGATAATTCGATTTCAGGATCGAGTCTACTTACCTAACAACGCCACATTGAGGGATAGAATCTTAAATGAGGCTCATGCAAGCAAATACTCGGTACATCCAGGTGGAGACAAGATGTATCAGGATTTGAGACAGGTGTTCTGGTGGTCAGGAATGAAAAAGGATGTGGCTGATTTTGTGTCTAGGTGTTTAGTTTGCCAAAAGGTTAAGAGCGAACACAAGAGACCTCAAGGTAAATTACAACCCTTACCAATACCGGAGTGGAAATGGAGTTCCTTATCCATGGATTTCATTGCTGGATTACATAGGACGCCCAAGGGCAACAACATGATTTGGGTAATAGTGGACAGATTGACGAAATGTGCACATTTTATACCCATGAAGGACACGTGGAAAAAGAAACAGTTAGCTGATGCCTATATACACCATGTGTTGAGACTTCATGGCACTCCAAAGGAGATCGTGTCCGACCGCGATGCACGTTTTGTCTCTCGATTCTAGAAGAAATTACAAGAAGCTTTGGGAACAAAACTCTTAATGAGTACTGTTTTCCACCTTGCAACTGATGGTCAGACAGAGAGGACAAATCAGACCTTAGAAGATATGCTAAGAGCATGTGCCTTACAGTACCAAGGCGGCTGGGAGGACAAATTGGATTTGATAGAGTTCTCCTACAACAACAGCTACCAAGCCTCAATCAAGATGGCTCCATATGAGGCACTATATGGCAGGAAGTGCAAAAGTCCAAAAGTCCAATCTGTTGGAATGACATCAGCGAAACAATGGTTTTGGGTCTAGATTACATCCAGGAGATGACAGACCAAGTCAAACTAATTCAGGAGAGACTCAAGGCTGCGCAGGACAGACAAATGAGTTATGCAGATAAGACTCGCAGTCAGATTGAATTTAATGAAGGCGACATGGTACTACTACGAGTGTCACCTACCAGAGGTGTAATGAGGTTCGAAAAGAAAGGGAAACTAAGTCCTAAGTTTATCGGACCCTACAAGGTGACCAAGCGAGTCGGTGAAGTCGCTTATGAGCTAGATTTGCCTGCGGATCTCGATAAGGTTCACAACGTATTCCACGTTTCTCAACTCAGGCGATACGGTAGTGATCCGTCACATGTGCTAAACCCAGAAACCATTGAGTTGGATGAAACAATGACTTATGAAGAAGCACCATTAAAAATTTTGGACACTAAGGTGTGCAAAACTCGACGTGCTGAGACACATATGGTAAAGGTTTTGTGGTGTAACAACAACGTTGAGGAAGCAACTTGGGAAGTGAAGTCGGTGATGCGAGAGAAGTACCCTCGTCTGTTTACTTAAGGTATTTTTGGTTCGGGACAAACCTTTAGTTTAAGGGGGATGAGAACCTCGCGCGCTTTGCTTCTAAATACTTGTTTGATGTGATCTGTGTGTTTTTGATTCATATGATTGCCGATTCTTCTTTTGTGAATTGTTGCTTCGTACCTTGGGTACAGTATCCCACCTTATTTAAATTCTCACTCAAAATACCCCTTTTGTTGTTTTGCCTTGAGCATGTTCTTATGATCTTATACTATGTTTCCAAGTACTCGTTTTACCGTGCGATCATTGTTACTAGTTAGGAGTGTGTCTTTTGAAGGATGGGTTTAAAGATTCGGGACGAATCTTTGTTTTAAGGAGGGAAGACTGTAACACCCCATATTTTTGGGACTTCTGATTATTAAGGTTGTCGAGGAATATTCGTTTTGAGGTTACTAAATCCTATTTTGGGAAGTTTTAGGCTACTTTCCTTTTTTAGGGTCGTTTTCCTAATCAGGTAATCTAGTGGGCAAAATTACCAAAAGACCCTTACTAAATCTCATCCTACTTCTACAATAAATAAAACAAAAGAAAAACAAAACCCTCACATCACTCACGTCGCACGAGAGAAGCAGGAGAAGAAAGAGAGAAAGAAAGGAGAAGAGAAGAAGAGGAGAAAGGGCAGCGCACGCACCCCGAGGCCGCCGCTAGCCGCCGCCGGCCGACCAACCGCCACTGTCGCCCCCTTTTGCCGCCTCTCTTGGTTTCCACACCAAGAGTTGTAAGTTTAAATCCTCCCTCTCATAATTTTCAGATTAGGGCTTGTTTAATATCATGTTATTTGAGGTTAAAACATGATTGTGTTGATGAATATTGCTTATTTAGATTACAATCATGCTTAATTATGGTTTTGGTGCATGAATTGTTGGATTTAGAATTAGGGTTCTTGTAATTATGAATTATGATGATTTGATGATGATTTTATGGGTGGATTTATGTGAAAGTTGGAGGAGATGTTTATTATGAGATGGGTAAACCATAGTCTTAATTTGGGAACGTTTTATGGTGTTTTGATTTATGAAAATGTATTCTGCCCATTTCTGAATTTTGCCTAAATCGGATGTTTATGTTGTTGTTTTGGTGATTTAATGGTGAATTAATGTTGTTAGTATACTTGGGAAGGTGTTGTGCGAATTTGGTGTTGTTTGGAGGTCATTTGGGTATTTAAATCTAAAGTTAGAGTTACCTTGTTAGTGTTATTAGGTTGATGGTTGGTAATTTGGTATTGTTGTTGGTTCTAGGTTGTGTGTTCGAGGAAGTACCGTTCTAAGTCTTGAATCAATCTTTGAAACTGTGCGAGTAAGGTAAGAACGTTGATCATGACCCTTTGGCTAACCTCTACTCTCGTTTGATTCACCATCATGTTTATTCGTATGATCGCCTTACCTTTGGTTTATTCGCTCAATCTTGATTATTGCTTCGCCTATATCTACTTCATATCATGAGTGTATTATTGCTCGAATTGCTAACCATTTCGCAGCCCTTCGGCTTCCACTATTTTCGGCCACTCGGCCCTTTTGTTGCTCTCGGCCCCTCGGCCTCTTGTTGCCGACGCGCCACTCAGCCTCTCGGCCGGGTGGTCTCTTTTGATTGCTTTGTTTCGGCTTGAGCTTGTTTTGTTGTCTATCAATTGTGATCGATCTGTTTTGTATTATCAAATAACGTATCATTGAATAATGAATCTAAAACGGATGAAAAGGAAAGTATGATAATGTTTACCACCTAGAGTAAGGTGACACGGCTGAACCGGTCACCTTTGTACCTTGTAATAAGGGAGTCTAGGTTGGATTAGCTACCGACCTCCTAATAGGCTTATCTCCTAGAGGCTTCGCATCCTACCTGGCCCTCTAGTGAGGGGTGTGCACACTTCAAGACTTTAGGATCTGTTTTGGGTACTCTAGCTCGCGTTGGTTCGAGATTGTGGTGGCTGTGGGGTAGGAGCCCAGCCTTGACTAAACTCGTGTTATGTAAGGAGGCTGATGAACCTCGTAGTGATATGGTGATTATCACATCGTTCTTTTGAGTATAACGTTCGTCTGTTATTTGTTAGCTACGCGCCTCAAGGCGCTTATCTTCTGTTTTCTTGTATTTTATGTGATTTCTTACTCAGCCTGTATGCTGACGTTCTACTTTTGGTTTGTTCCCTACCATATTCTGGGGCCTACGTCATTCTCGATGGCGTAGTTGACATGTCTTGATGCTTGGATGCTTGCTTGCGGAGTCAAGTCGCATGGTTGGGGATTCACAAACATTTATTGAGTTTTCACTTCATTTGGATTATGTATTTGAGATTTCGGTTTTGAAAACTGTAGTTCGACTTTGTTTAAGACTTCCGCTGTTTCTTTCTCGTTTAGTTATTGTAATCGAATTCTCTTGCCTAGCGATTGACTTGGTAGTTAATTGCGGCGTGACAATTCTAAATTATTTCTATTTATGGAACGTTAAAATTTAGGGTTGTTACAGATATATAGCAATCAAGATCCATACGAATCTCAATCAAGATCCATATAGATCTTATTTAAGATACATACCTCTACCAATAAACTCCTTCACGGTGCGGCGGTGGGAATACGGTGCGATGCGCGAGTGTTGGTGGTGGTAGCTGTCGCGTCGGCTGAGATGTGGGAAGAAGGGAGGAGAGAGAAAGAGGAAACATAGAGGGGAGAGAGGATGAAGAAGAAAATTGAATTCATTTCATTGAGCAAAATTGATTTTTTTTTTTTATTCTACGCGTACCAATTAGATGATGCCACGTGGCTCGGACCGCGGTGCTGCGTGTAGTCCGGGGATCACGGTATAATTTACCTAGGTTATTTGAGGATCTTGACTTACAGTGAGAATATGTACAATCGGAAAATGAGCATTAAGTCCAGATCATTTTCTTGATTAATGAATACAAAAATACTAGGAGTCTATATGTAGACAAGTGAAAAAAATATCTATAGCTAGTTTGTAGTAAAAATAATTAAAAGGTGCAATAAATTTTGTTGTATAATTTGACAAATGATGGATTATAAGGACAAAAAAGCCAATTAAGGGTCCTTGATTTTGTAATTAAATCAATTCAAATTTCTATCTATTGATAGATCCGTAAAAATGTTGATTTTACTACCAATGTCATAAATTTACTGCAAATACATTAAATTTACTACACAACCATATTTTTTTACTACATGTCATCTTTAATTTACTACTCTTAGATTATTTTATAGACAATTTTGCTATTGTCTACATATAGACTCATAGGATTATCCGAATGAATAATTAATTATATTATCAAGATATGAATGTTAAGCATCCCCATGCTACTTGTCCCCAATAAGTAATAACTTACCATAACACGTACCTTACTATAAAACCCCTTATTATTTGCATCTCTAAACAAGCTTAGTCTAAATCCTCTTTTCTTTGGTTTTTCCAGCAACAATAAGGGACTGTAAGAGATCGAAGTAGCTTGATCTCAATGGCGCCTAATGATGGTAGCTCATCACACTTGAAATCGGCTATGGCGAAATATGGGTCGAGCAAGAGTAGTTTCTTCTTTGCACAAATTATGCTTAGGATTGTAGCAGCTTTGTTAGCTCTAGCTTCAACCATTGTGATGGTTAAGAGCGGCCAGACGACAACAATCTTCAGTATCGAATTTCAGGCTAAGTACAGCTACTCTTCGGCCTTCAGGTGACTTTTCATCGTCTTTAATTATTTGTGTCAGCTAATTATTTAATTACGGGGTATGACTATGATAAGATACTACGTACATACTACAACTTTAGCAATACGAGTTACACTGATCTTCATATCTAGACTTTAACGAAGAGAAATGCTAGTTGTAATTGAATTACGATTTCTCTATGAAGTCGTGTGGGATACAATTAAAAAGGGATTTGGTTATACATCTTGTGACGTATATTTGCTACACTTGTGACAGGTTCTTCGTGGGTACAAACGTAGCTGTATGTGGCTTCTCTGTCATTTCATTAATCGCGATATGTATTTTCTATGGCCCGAAATCGAATTGCAAGAGTTACTTCTCTGTATTTCTCCATGATTTGGTAAGCTGAGGAACAAATTGCGGATATACACTACCATTTTTTATTAATTTGAATTGCGTAAGTGTTAGTATCCTGTAAGCATGCATTTTTTGTGGTAAAATATTATAATATGCATTGCCTATCGAATAAATTACGGAAACTAGTATGAAATATTTTGGTTTACTCAAGTTATGTTGATAATTTACTGTGTTTGATTGGGTTGGCGTTCCATAGTTATCTTTCTTGTTAGCGATAGCATATCAATTATTATCAACAACCTAGTTGTGTACGTCGTCGTCTAGACACAAACGATTTATAGGACTAGTGATCCTCTACTGACTACTCGTATTTTAAATTGAATTTTATGATTTAACCCCCTCACATCCTTCATTCTTTGTCATCATCTCCTTAATACGAGTGTTTTTGTTCAAAAAAATAACGTAAGTCAAAGGCGATTCAGCAGATCAGATCTACATATACGGCACGGAGTAACTTTATAAGGTCGTCAGATTCTCTAAGCCCAAGAAAAAGACGAATTTTTTCCTTTATGTTAAATGTATTTATAGAAAACGGAATTGTTATTCTCAAGCGACATTTCCACTACTATAGGCTACCATAAAGTAGTTGTTGGAGTGTCACTCTATATATCCTTGCCTGAAAAAATGGCAACATCAACCTTGTTGCATCCTTTGGGTAATATCATTGATGTTATACGACTACTTTTGGATAGCCTTAAAGATCCTCATTTGCGAAAATATTGAGAGCATCTTTGTCATTGAGACTCAACTTGAATATCAAATAATACGAATTGAAGTGCATTTTATTTCCAAAATGATTTTGTCTTAAATTTTAGACTCATCTGATCTTGATACCCTCTATTTGTAAGACTTACTTTAATATGAGTGTCTATAATAAATTTCTAGATTATTGAAAAAGTTTATAAATCTATTTTTGGCAAATTTATGGTCTCAATTTCTCTCCATTGGGAGTCTCTCATAAAAAACTCTCTCATGTGTATTTTTGTGTTTAATTCATGCATGTGTTATTGCTTGATTAATTTTATTCAACTCTAAGTAAATTTATATACATACTTCAATTCATACTTGTATGTGGCATTTGGTGGGCAGATTGCGACGACACTGTTGATGGCCGGGTGTGCTGCGGCAACTGCGATGGGATATGTGGGAAAATATGGACAGGAGCAAACAGGGTGGACTAAGATTTGTGACAACGTCACTAAATTCTGCAATTTTGTGACGGTCTCCATTGCATTATCATACTTGGCCTTCATTTGTCTTTTTGCTCTCACAGTCATGGCGTTTAGGCAAGCTCATCGGTTATCAAGCAACTAGTCCAGTTCCACGGGACCGGCCACAACATGCAGGTCGGGTGGCCGACAATCGTGCGGACTAGGCTTGAAACAACCACGTCCGGCCTGGCCATGGACTATATTATTTCTTTCCATGTATATTTAGTACACTATGCTTATCAATTTATCATATAGTATGAGATTAAGATTTAATTTGTGGTTTAAAACATCGTTTGTGTGATAATGTGATTTATGATTTATGAAGGATATATATACTTTGTGTTAATTAAATTTTATTAATAATCTAATATGGATCAAAGGTCGTATCTTTTTGTGCAACTTAGAGTTGATCTAAACAAATTATAACACATTTTGTACCTATGAAGGACACTTGGAAAAAGAAACAGCTAGCCGAGGCCTACATACACCATGTGTTACGACTCCACGGTACACCACAAGAGATTGTGTCTGATCGTGATGCGCGCTTCGTTTCTCGATCCTGGAAGAAGTTACAAGAGGCTTTGGGAACGAAACTTCTCATGAGTACCACGTTTCACCCAGCCACTGATGGCCAAACTGAGAGAACAAATCAGACTTTGGAGGATATGTTAAGAGCGTGTACCTTATAGTATCAAGGCGGATGGGAAGATAAGTTGGATTTGATCAAGTTCTGCTACAACAACAGCTATCAAGCCTCAATAAAAATGGCACCATACGAGGCTTCATATGGCAGAAAGTGCAGGAGTCCAATCTGTTGGAATGATATAAGTGAAACAATGGTCTTAGGTCTAGACTATATTCGGGAAATGACAGATCAGGTCAAGCTAATTCAGGAAAGACTCAAGGCTGCACAAGACAGACAAAAGAGTTATGCTGACAAGACACGTAGCCACATTGAGTTCAACGTAGGCGATATGGCTCTCTTACGCATGTCACCTACCAGAGGTGTGATGCGGTTTGGGAAGAAAGGGAAATTGAGTCCCAAATTCATTGGACCCTACAAGGTGACTAAACGAGTTGGGGAAGTAGCTTACGAGTTAGACTTGCCCGCAAATCTTGATAAGGTCCACAATGTGTTTCACGTGTCACAACTCAAACGCTATGTCAGCGACTCATCCCATGTGTTGAATCCAGAAACTATCGAGTTGGATGAAACTATGACATATGAAGAGGCACCATTGAAAATCCTAGACACCAAGGTGCGCAAAACTAGACGTGCTGAGACTCACATAGTCAAAGTTCTGTGGTGCAATAACAACGTTGAGGAAGCAACATGGGAAGTGGAATCAGTTATGCGTAAGAAGTACCCTCACCTTTTCGATTAAGCTACTCTCGGTTCGGGACGAACCTTTGTTTTAAGGGGGATGAGAGCCACGCACCACTCGCCATCCCTCTTTCTGGCGCAATGTGCTACGTTGTTTCTGGTTATTTGAGCTTGATATGTGCTTAATGTGTTATGTGTTTGTTATTCTCCGTTCCAACTTTCACTCAAACACCTCTTACCTTGTGATACTTACCCTACCTTTTGATCAACGTTGCTAGTTGAGGGTGAAATCTTGAGGAGTATGTTTAAAGATTCAGGACGAATCTTTGGTTGGGGGGAAGACTGTAACACCCCATATTTTTGGGACTTCTAAGTTATTAGAGTCGTCGGGAGATATTCATTTTAGAGTTACGAGTTTCTATTTTTGGGAATTTTAGAGTTACTTTCCTTTTTGGGTCGCTATGCTAATTACGGAATTAGCTCACAAAATTACCTATTTACCCTTACTAACCCCCCCTCACCAATATAAAAACAAAAGACAAAAAAAAAAAAAACACATCACCCCAGCCGCACGCAAGAAACAGAGAAAGGAAAAAGAAGGAAGAAAAAAAAAAGAAGAAGAGAAGAACGGAGGAAAAGAAGAGAGGAGAAGGAGAAGAGGAGCCGCGCGCCACCAGTCCGCCGCCGCTCAGCCGCCCTCACCGCTGCCTCCCTACCCGTCCTCTCTCTCTCTTGATTCAATATCAAGAGTAGAAAGTTTTCCCTCATTCTTTCCCATAATTGTAGTTGGGTTTATGAGTATTGTGTTCAATTGTTGATTAGAACACGATTAGGTTGATTAACTTGTTGTTTTATAGTTACAATCGTGATTGTGGTGATTGTGGTTTATGGTTTGTGATTTTCGAATTTGGGGGTTTTTGTTAATTAGGGTTCTTACTAATTGGAATTGAATTGGTGTATGGAATTACTTGATTTTTGGTGGGGGGCTTTGTTATGAATTGGGGATATTGTGGTATTGTTTTGGGAGCTTTTGATAATGAATTGAGTGAAGAATTTACTTACTGTCGGTTCTGATTTTTGAAGTAATTTGAGTGATGTTGTTGTTATTTTGATGTCTAATTGATGGGATTGTGTAACTAGTATGATGGGAAAGATGTTGTACGAATTTGGTGTGATTGTTGGGGTGTTTGGATGTCGAAAACATGATTGTTGTGGCCTTGAAGTCGTTGGTTGATTTGTTTTGTGTTGGGGTTATGATGGTGATTAATTAGTAATTCAATCCTATTATTTTTGTGATTAGGGTGTGTGTTTGAGGAGGTTCCTTTCTAATCTTGGAGCAACTTAGTTTTTCATTCAAAGTAAGGTAAGAACGTTGATCTATTCCTTGAATTTCCATGTTCAATCTTGTTCTATTTGACCTTCTAACCCCTTTAAACCTTGCACTTGTGATCATGTGCTTGTTTCATATTGATTTACTTATACTTTGTACCATTACCACACTGTACCTCCATTGAAATCTTATGCCTTGACACCTTCTGCGGCCTTTCGGCCTCTTGTGATGTTCGGCCTCTCGGCCTTGGCTCCATCAGGCCACTCGGCCTCTCGGTCGAATGGTTACTCATTAATTGTTTAGCATGTTTGCTTTCTTGTGTCGTTCAGAATTTAATTTCTGGTCTCGGCCGTTTATAAATTGTGTATCAAATAACGTACCATCGAATAATGTACTTAAAACGGTTAAAAGAAAAATATGAGATATGCGTACCACCTACAGTGTTGTGATGCGGCCCTGACCGATCACTGTGTATACCTCTGATCAAGGTAATGTTTGGGTCGGAGTAACTACCGACTTCCTAATAGGCTTTCCTCCTAGAGGCTTCGCATCCTACTGGCCCTCTAGTGAAGGGTGTGCACACTTCAAGTCCTTAGGATCTGTTTATTCGTACTCTAGCTCGCGTCGGATCGAGATTGTGGTGGCTGCGGGGTAGGAGCCCAGCCGTGAATGAATGACAAGACCGATTGTCTCGTCAGCGATATAGCGACTATCGCATTGTCTTAGCCTATTGACACACTGAAATTATTGTTATATCTAACGCTTGTTATTTGTTAGCTACGCGCCTCAAGCCGCGTATCTTTTGTTTCTTTGCTTGTGTTTCTTATTCAGCCTGTGCTGGGGTTCTGTTTTCTGGCTCGTTCCCTACCATGTTCTGGGGCCTATGTTATTCCTCGATGGCATAGTGGACAGGTCTTGATGATGTGGATGCTTGCTAAGGGGATTCAGTTGCATGCTGGAGACTTTTAATAAACGTTATATAGACATGAACTTTATTTGGTTTTGTAATTTAATTTCAGTTTTGAGAACTGTAGTTCGACATTCTAAGTCTTCCACTGTCGTCTTTTCATTCGTTTGGATTTGTTAAGTTGTTATTTGAATTTCAAGCCCAGAAGTTGACTCGGTAGTCAACTGCGGCGTAACAATTTTATAATATTTCCTTATTTATTATTGCAAAAATTTAGGGTCGTTACACTTAAGCAGAGCAACAACTGAGGGCTCTAACTCCCCCAGAGAGGAGAAAGAGAAGGGAAGAAAGCCCTAACCCAAAGTAGCGCACCTCGCCTCATACTTGGCACGCTTACGATCGGCAGCTTCCCGCACCACCTTGCCTGTTTCAAAATCTATCAATCCCGTTTGAGTCAAGGGTGACGACCGAGTCAAATCGACGCAAACATCGCGCCCTCTATCCTGGGCTAAGAGGTCGGCCATCAGTACTAATCATATCAATGTCAACCTCCTTTCCAGCGGTATACAAGCATCGTCCATTATCGAAATATTATATAGTATACAAGCACCATCCATTATCGAAATCATTATGGTATACCTAAACAAAGTTTAATTTAAGATCAACTATATTGTACATTTTATATTCTCATTTTCAATATGATGGCCATAATTGTATCCCTCTGTCAATAGATAGAGCATATTATATTTTGAATATTATATATTTTTAGGACTATATATGCATAAACTTTTTCAAAACTGTAGGAGAATTCCATTAGCGTTGTTGGATTTTCCCCACTTTCAGACCCATTCAATACAAAAAAATAGTTGAATTTCTAAAAAGAGAAGGTAGCTGACCGAATAAATTTGGCTGATAGTAATAGTTTTAGTGCAAAGAATCTACTCATACAGATTAATTTCTTCCATTAAGGCATAACTCACCTAATTAAATTCAGTTATTTTCTAATTAAATTAGATCATTTGACATCTGATATGTACAAATCAGATCAAATATCTTCTAATTTAATTATATAGCTTCATATCAGATCATACAAAACGTAAATAACGAAGACATACTCATTTTTCATGCAGATAACCAACACAAAACAAAAAGCTTAGGGCATGTTTGGTATCTGTTTTCGGTTTTCTGTTTTTTTGAAAACCAAAGTCCCGTTTTTGAAAACCAGAAAAAGTGGTTTTCAGTTTTCAATTGTCAGTTTTCATTTTCAGTATGACTATTATAGAAACATACAATTTAAATTAAAATTTTCAACTTATTTAATTCTATTTTTTACGCAAAAAAACCAAAAACTGAAAACGGGCCCTTAGGTTGCCTCCCAAGTTCGCCTTTGTTTAATGTTGTTGGCTCGACTCATCAATATTCCAAACCGATTAACCAAAACCGAATCCTAACAGATGCGAACCACAATCGCCCCTTCACCCGTCATCTCGGGACACTCTAAACCCCAACTTTGATGGATTTTCTCATTTTCTTGCTCGGAGCCTTAGGAATGGTTTATTTAGCTTTCGATATATGCAAAACCGATGTCAAAGACTTTCAAAACACTAGGGGTGACATGGTTAGCGTAGAGTTCGTACCTTTCATCTTAGATTTCACATTTCATACACAATTCAAAGACATGCATTTAACACATGCAATGATGGATCGGGGGATCACGTAATGGGGATTTCACAACTCAAGAATCAATAGAACGAATCAAAAAATCATCAACCATATCATGCTTAGATTCATTAGCATGCCACTCTATTCTATGAACATTAGCCTCTAAAGCAATGACACCGGTGTGCATATCAATATTCACTCTAGCGGTCTTCATGAAGGGACGTCCTAAAAGAAGAGGGAGATCGTGCTTGTTGTGATTCATATCAAGAACATAGAAATCTTCGGGAAATAAAAAAAATTATCTTTCTTAATATGCACGTCTTTCACAACTCATGTGGATCGCTATGAAAGACGTGCATGAAACTCTAGAGCGATCAGCTAGCTCAACCATAACATCGGTTTTATGCATAGGCTTAAGTTTCATGGAATTATAGCATGAGAGTGGGCAAGACATTAATAGATGCTCCAAGCTCTAGCATGGAATTAGAGAAAGTAGTGTTACCTATGGTTGCCATAACGGTAAACATCCCTGGATCACCACACTTCATTGGTGGCCGTTGTTCGACACTTGGTCACTCATTACCACTTTTCTCTTATCCTTGGCTTTAGGCTTCCTCTTAACCGTGATATGTCTTTGACAAACTTAGCCACCTTCGGAGCACTCTTCACAAAGTCGAGAAATGGTAGATTGACTTTGCAAACTTGAAAAAGAATGTACATCTTGGTATTGTTGGTCTTCAACTTTCGATCATCCTTAAGAGTGTCGGTAAATGGTAATTAGCATCCTCATAATCATCTTGGAGTGTAGAAGACTCAACCAAAGATTCCATTGGAACAGAGGTCTCGAGCCGAGAGCCTTCCATTTGTGGAGATCTATGTGATCAATTGATCATGCTCTTGATTTTCCAATGTAAAAATATACCGTATATTTGACCTAAGTTTTAAGCCACCCCTTATTTATTTCTTCTTACATTACAAGGTATCAAAGTATTAAGCCCACAAAAGTTTTGTTTCAATACCCTGACCTCCCTCTATATAACAGAGTTTGTAGCAATCTTGATTTAATTATGAATTCATAAGGCTCCAACAACCACCAATGCTTTTTCACATTTGGTATTCGTGTCACAAAGATTAATTAATCGATTTTTTGATGGCGTCCAATGGTGATTTATTAATTTATACCCGCTTGATCCATGATACTTTGCCAAGTACTCTTACGCACAGGCCTTTAAGTATTGTCTATTACTTCGTGTATATTTGAGCCTTTTAGTGAATTCAGCGCGATTTTTAGAATGAGATGGTTATATATTATGTAAATTTCATTAACACTTGATTGTTGATTTGTTTGTTATTTTTGTGCAGGTTCTTCGTATACACAAATATTGTCATATGTGCTTTTTCTAAAATTTC
The DNA here is from genome assembly GCA_963680865.1 of Spergularia marina. Taxonomy (NCBI): domain Eukaryota; kingdom Viridiplantae; phylum Streptophyta; class Magnoliopsida; order Caryophyllales; family Caryophyllaceae; genus Spergularia; species Spergularia marina. The sequence continues at coordinate 29,714,730 of OY804545.1, read as the reverse complement.
CTTGTTAGTGGTTTGTGCTTGTATGGACCAAAGGCGAAAGATATGAGCCACTTTTCTGGCGTTTTCTCTATTTTGGTAAGATAATATTTGCATAGTTTCAAAGTGATTTTTTTTACGGGGTACTACATCTGCTATATATCAAATGATAATTATGGAAATTGGAGTGTTAACTAATTACATAGTACTAGTACAAAAGTAAGTCTTGTGCGTGTGAGACGGTCTCACAATGATCGATAAAGCATTATTAGTTTTCTTTTCAACTCCCAATAATGAAGAATTAAACAAAACAAATTTTTGAATAAATTTGTTCGCAGATAGGTATCGATGATGTCCGCTTGTGCGACGACAAGTGCTATAAGTTATGTGGGGAAATACGGGCAAGACAAAGAAGATGGACGGAGAATTGTCACAACGTCCCAAACTTTTGCAAATTTGGGACTTATTCTATTGCATTCTCTTTCTTGGCCTTCTATTGGCTCTTCACTCTTACTATCTTCGCCTTCAAACATGCCAAATAAGCTACATTATTTACGTGCTAGTTAGAGACTTAGAGACAGAGAACATTTAACTAGGTCTTATTCTTGCGTTCCATGTTTCTTCACCTTTTGTTTTTTAGTTGTTTTACCCCCCTCCACTTTCAACAGTACATTGGATTCTTTGATTTCATTTTTTTAATGGATACATTACATTAGTGCTACTTCTAATGTATGTTTCAATTTTATACCGTTGGATCAAAATACTCTCACATATATTAAAATTAAACGTATAATGATACCTTATAATAAAATTGAAGAAACACTTCCATCTGTTCACCAAACTCATTGAAATAAATATGTTTTATGAGAACCGGTGCCTTAATTGCTTTTTTCTCACCCCTCTTCATTACTACTAGCCACGGGTTTTCCTGCACCCCACTTACCTTTTAATAATAAAAAAAAGGGCCACAGATCATGGACGACTAGGTCTACGCCATTGACCGCAGCCATCACATAAGATAAAATCAATACCGATTCAACTTTGATCCATCTCTTAACCAAATCAAGGCATTTTTTTTTTTGCATATGGACATCGAAAGCCCATGAGTTTCAGTTGCATTACCACATAGTAAGCACTGATCTTTTGAGCAGACACCAATTCTTTTGAGCTTAACTCTCATTTACAGTTTCTGCAAAATAGGAACCATCCTATAAATCCAGCCCTAGGAATTATATGCCTTCTCCAAATATATTTCCCCCTGTAACACTACGGAATATGGAAAGTGGTTTATGCAGTTTGTTTGTCCCACATTGGGAAACTAAAACTCATACGATCAATTTATAATAGATTCCTACCATCATACTAACAATAAAGCCTTCACTTTTTTAAGCCCAAGTGAGGATTTACGGGTCTAAGGGGATCCCATCTTATAGGGTTGTGTTGCGACGGACGGTGGATCGAGCTATTACAGATGGTATCATAGCAACCCAGCGACCGCGTGCTGAGTGCTGGGGCAAGACCCAGGTCAGTCGTCTAGCGGGGGAGATCTTCACTAGTGGAAAAACACAATATGGCGAAGGATCCGATTGGCCGAAGTGTGGTCGCAGGAGGGACCCGCGTCTGGTGGTGGTGGTAGAGGTGCCCCAGGTGGTTGTCGGTGATGGGATGCAGTGGGGCAGGGGCCGTGTGGGGTGGCGGGGTTGGGGAGGAAGGTGAGAGAATATTGGTTTTTTTTTTTTTTTAAATTTGTTATTATTGGTCAATTTGTTAAAAAAAGTCAAATTTCATCAAAATGGTTAACGGTGTTAAAGTCCGTTAGTGAAAAACACAAAAGAAAAACCTATTTTGCAAATCTCAGGGGCATGTTAGACAGCTCGGAAACCAGAGGGGTATATCAGAAAAACTCGGAAACCTCAAGGGTATATTGGAAAATTTCCCTTCTTTATTTGATTTACAACATCCAAGCCTTATTCCCAAAATGATTCGGGGTCGGCTAACATGAATCGTCGTCTAAGAACCGTCTTATGCGCGCCATAAAATTTCAAAAACGTTGTGAACCATTTTGAAACATTGAAACACTTTCGGAAAGAGTTTTAGAAAGTCCTTAAAATAAGTAAAAAGTTTGAAAATGAGCGAAAAACATATAACTTTGAACACCAAGTAAGGAAAAGTTTTGGAACAAGTTAGGAAAACCAAACAAAGAAACTAAAAATAGTCAAATTTAGTCCTCCACATGGATTAAAAAAAAAACGAAACAAGCTTTATTCCTAGGTGAACACATACTATTACTACTTTTGTACACCATATTTCTTTTGCCTGGCTCAATGCCTCATGAAATATCCGTACAACATTTGTTCAGTTGTCTCACAACTTCTTTAGAGATAAAAATGTTAGCACTCTGATAATTTTTCAAACCAAAAACCACATAATTGATCAATTCTATATTTCCTTCATAAGAGAGGAACCGAGTAGCCCAATGATTGATGGCACCCTTCATTTTGTTCATGAGGAGTTGATACATGTCCGTGTTCAGCTTTTTTGCATAGAAAAATTTCTAAATATCTAAAAGGGAACTCATCCTCAGTGAAACTAGTTGTCTCAATGATTTGCTTCTTGACAATATTTAAGACCCCACAAAACTAATTGTCAGTTTTTGAAGGGTTAGCAGCCCAAGCAGCACATGATCAACCGCTTTCACTAAAGGCACATCACCCCAAATTTATCCAAACAAGAGAATTAAACTTTCTCATTGAATTTCCTACCGTCTTATTCCACATTTTATCCCACCTCTCAACCCCCCCCAATTCCTATCCCATAATCCAAACGAGCCCCTAGTATATATGATCAAGTCATTTGCAAATGTTAGATGAGTTACTTTGGCACGCTTGGGATGATAAGAGAGATTCTTCTCCGTATTAAGATTTCTGAGCATAATGGATTATACATCCATACTCAGACAAAAATGTAGTGAGGCAAGGGGTACAAAAACACAATATACCCGGCGGTACCGTATAATTTTCCAAAAAAAGGTTGAACCCGCGCAAGCTTGTCAAAACCCAAAAATTCCCGCCAATTGACAAATTGTGTAGTGAAAGGGCGCGCAACTTTGTTGAATTCAACTCCCCGAGGAATAATTTTTCAAACTACATTCGCCTTTAGAGATGCTCCGCACTTTTCCTCTCTCCAAATCCATGTTAGTCATCGTCCACTCTCTCTCTCTCTATAACTTCCTTCAATTTCTCCCAAATTAAACCCTAACTTTGTTCTAATTTCTGCCAATTTGATCAGATTTTATACAGGATCCGCAGCAACTAGGGTACGAAATCTGGGCCAAAGTCTGAATTTTTCTCGGCGTTTTTCAGTAAAAATGGAGAATTGTCAGACGAAGAAGGAGAATGACAAAAGGGGGGCGCTGGTTGTTCTAGAAGGGTTAGATAGAAGTGGGAAGAGCTCACAATGTGTTAGACTCGTCTCTGATTTAGAGGGTATTGGTTGCGCTGCTGAATTATGGCGGTTTCCGGACCGAAACACGAGCGTTGGCCAGATGATTTCTTCGTATCTCTCTAATCAATCTAACTTGGATGACCGTACTATTCATCTTTTGTTCAGTGCTAATCGTTGGGAGAAAAGGTTTTTTTTTTTTTTTTTGTGGGTTGGTTTTCTTGTTTTTGTAATGCATATTAACTGTTTGTTTTATTGTCTAAGTGAATTCGTTTATCCCCCCCCCCCCCCCCCCCCCGCCCTTTTTTTATACCTTGTAACATAACTGTATCTGATGCTGCTATTGTGTAACAGAAATATGCTTTTCTCCTGCTAAATTGGCAATCAATCGAATTACAATTCCAAATATTTCATATATGTTTCATTCGGTTTCATTCATTTAGAAGATCAATTAATTTTTTAGATAGTATATAGCTTAATTAAAGAAGTACTGTTATTGCTGGTTGCTTTGTGATGGATTATGATATAATTGAGTTAGTTGGGATTATGCTATAGTTTGGCCTCTGTTGGATTAATAGCTAGCCCTACCCTGTTGCTCATTGCTGATCGATGCGTTGCGCTAGTCAATTAGCCATTTTGAGTTTGGTTATAGGTGAGTATGTGCTGAGTTTTTAGAAAGGTGTGTAATTGTGTACTTGGGGCCTTTCAACGCCCCGTTTTTGAGGCTGTATCGGGTGAATTTGCCACTTTATATCTGCCTTGCATTATTAAGACCTAGCTTTTTTTTTTTTTTTTTTTTTTTGGAGGATTCCAACCCGGGACAACCCCCAATCAGATTGAACCTTAACCACTAGGCCATCACGAGGTCGAAAAATTCCCCCGTGACACCTACCTTGATTCTCATTATAAGAACTTCTATAAGGTCTGTCTGACCCATAGATTCAAACTGTCCGTATCTGAGTTGAGATTAGTTAGTCAATCTATTAGTGTTTCCTTCTCTACGATTCAAACTGTCCGTATCTGAGTTGAAATTAATTAGTAATATCTATCAGCGTTTCCTTCTCATAGGTCTTGTGATGGCTTCTTTATGAAAAAGCAGCCAGACTTTTTATGACGTAGCTAAGTGATGGAATCTAATACAAGTGTTTGCATTGTGTTTTTTTGTTCATAGATCATTGATGGAAGACAAGCTCAAAGCAGGGACAACTCTCATCGTTGATCGCTATTCCTACTCCGGGGTGGCCTTCTCATCTGCCAAAGGCCTAGATTTTGAATGGTGCAAGGTATAGTTATGGCTCATTCTGTTGTCTACTGTGTCAACCATGGTGGTCATTATTTAATCCCGAAGTTTGATTTGCATAATACGCCCTTAGAAAACCGTATTGTATTTCATACTCTTATTAGTGGTTAATGCTTATTCAACTCATTTTCGTAAGGTCGTGTGACATAGAAATCTATAAATGAGTGTTTGATTGTCTTGAAGTTCAATACCTTGACTTAGAAACGACCTTTCTTCCCCTGTGCATAAGATCATCTAAAGAGTCGGCAAGTATATGTATAGCTGAAGCTTGACACAGAAGCACTGGTAAAGTGTGGAGGGGAATGGGACAGTTCAGTTGAAGTTACATATGAGAAGCTGCACGGATGGAGGAAACGAGAAGATCAGAGAAGTGAACACATCAATGCCCCCCCTCTCTTTCCTACCTTCTAATATACTCAAATAGGCAGCTTGAATCCTTATTCATTTGAGTTTTGATTCTCAGTTAACTGATCCAGTTCCCGAAGAGTAATTTTCTTTCGCTCTGAGATTTTTTTTTTTTTTTGAAGGCATTTAAAACATATCTTACTTCAGTTAAGTATTTTTATCCAACAATGGTTACCACATTTTAGAAAGAAGAAAGCTGAGATGAAATAAAATACCAAACAGTCCAAACTCCACTGAGGTGGTCTCCCATATGGTGCCTTCTGATTTCTGAAAGCTTGCTGAAAACTGCCATCTAGCAATCTGAGAGACTACTCCAAACACACGGGAATGAATTTTGCTTACTGAACATTCTTCTTGTTGCAGGCTCCAGAAACAGGTTTGCTGGCTCCAGATCTTGTATTGTACCTTGACCTACCACCAGAGGTAACTTTTTTTTCGTCCAAATTGGAAAGAGGAAAAGCATATTTTTGATGTCTCCCTTCTGCTAACAAAGTTTGAGCTTACAATGTAGATTTACTTTCAGTTTTCAGTCTGTGGGGGAACAGATCGCTACTTACATGTGCAAACTATTTACAATATTCTCGGTAGTATATGTCCTCTGTAATAAAGCAGCAAGTCAGCAACGCCTCAGCTCATACATACTCTTCACTCGCTTGAGGGCACGTGTTATGTAGACATCCTTGTGGTAGTTTCAAAGAAACATTGCTAGAGATGATAATAGTGGCACTTCTATCCAGTTTGAATTCCAGAGATGTAGCATTTGGGAGAACCTGTACACAATAAGTTAGCCATGCTAGCTTTACTCGAAGGAAGTTGTCTATCTTATTAGTGCTAGTCTTCGCATATGATCTTGGTGATGGAAATTATCTTATATACTGAGTTAGAAATTTATCGTGTAAAATGTTCTGCAAAAGGACAATTTGTTTATCATGTATATGTTTGCCAACTGCAGAAAGCTGCGGAAAGAGGAGGTTATGGGGGCGAAAGATATGAACATCTTGATTTCCAGAAGAAGGTCAGAGAAAAATATCAGGCCCTTCATGATGCCACATGGAAGGTACTATCTTGTTTCTCTTCCCCCTGCCGAGATTTTGTTATATGTAAGCTTTCTTAAGTCTTTCCAGATTAAGGTACCTAGTTCTCGGATGTTGAAAGTCTAAGAGTCTAGAGTCATACTCCGTATATAGCTAAAAAACGTTGCCAGTGAGTTTGCTCCATCTCTGAACATTCTCCGCTCTGAAAACTTTGTACAATCTCTTCTGATATTGCTTCTGATCTGAATCTATCGGGCTAACACACAAATGCACAAGGTAGCAAAATGTCGAATATTGGTCAAATGTCTTCGGTTGTACTGTCTGTAACTCAAAAGGGCCATCAACTCAGTGTTCAGGATTTCAGGGTGTAAAATTTTTGATCAAAATCTCGTCACACATTATCGTATGATTCTAGTTTGTCCTTCTAGTTCATTACCCTCTTGTTCAACTGATGCGTACCCCATCAAGGCTGCTGTTACCATCAAGTTTATGTACTAGCACTAATTTGTGCAAAAATGATTACAGACTGTTGATGCGTCGTTATCAATGGAAGAAGTACACAAACAGCTCAAGGAATATGTTCTGGAAAGTGTCAAGAGTTGCGAGAACGGGAAGCCCCTCTCTCAGCTATGGTTGCTGTAGTGTTTTCGAGAGCGTAAATGAAGCTCACCTTGACGTGAAACGTTTTCTAAAGCCCTAAGCTCCTACATTCTCCTTCATACGTGTTCCATGAATTGTTATTTTCATTTCCCTGTCATCTGTATTATAAGAAACAAAACTCGTGAACTCGTAAAGTAGCAAGTGCTAAAATTGTGATTATAAGCTAAATTCCCATATTTTGTCAATGTTAAGTATCATACTTAGGTCCTTTTTTTCACACATTTAGTTGCCCCAATTGAAATATCGGCTATTATAGTAGTGTATGGATGCGTGAAAACTCTGACAATGCATATTCGTATCTCGAGTTCGTCGATTAGAATAATTCCAAGGTGGAAAAGATACGTGTCAAAACACTTGAAACGTCAATGGTTGATTCGCTTTCCACACTTTTGATTCTTCTACCATACGCTCAATCCAGCTTAATGTTAGATGTTAAGCAACACACAATTCCACAAATAATTGGATTAATCATTCTTAACGTATAATATTTCCCGACCAAAAACATCCCACGTTTCACACTGGACAAAATATTTTAATTTTCAATTCATACAAGTGTACTCGATAAGCCACCTAACAGCAGCACTAACCGTCCAAATTGCCAAAGTTGAGAAATGGCAGCTACTGGAGGTGGAGCACCTCATTTTTACCAATACGCCACCATTTTATCACCCAACACGAACCGCCGGCACTTAGCCATTTCCCGACCCAAAACGAGGCTGGGCCGCCGCCGGTTCGCTCTATCTGCGGCTCAGAAAAGGTCGTCTTTGCATGAACCGGCCGCCGTGACTTCGCTGCGGACTAGCGGAATAGAGCTGAGCCGGGGAATTGATTATGAAGGTGATGGGGAAGTGACTGAGAAAAGCGTGGCGGATTATTTTGATCAGGCGGCGGTTTTGGTTAAGTCGTCCGCTGGTGATGGTGGTGGACCGCGGTGGTTTACGCCGTTACAGTGTGGTGCTCCGCGGCTGAAAGGCGTTCCTCTCTTACTTTATCTTCCCGGTTTGCTACTCCACTTATTCCCTTTTTTTTATTGTTGTCATTATTGCGCTACTTAGTTTATTTTTTGTCAGCAAAACCACAATGCTGGAGGACTACGACGTAGACATAATTAATTTGTCCAAGTAGTAATAATCGTTTTTTAATTTAATTTATGCAAAGGGTGTGGTTTCAAATTGTATCTCGGCTCCCCACCAACTTCTTGTAAATTATCATTGATTTCTTGGTAAATTATCATTGATTTTTAGTTGACCTGGATAATATATCATAATAGTAAAATTAAATTATGGTTTTACAGTTACTTATGTTGGTAGTAAAATTTTGTTGGTGTGGTAGAATTAATGTCGATATTAGACAATTTTAGGTGTCTATGGCTTGGACGTGTAGCATTTGATTATTTGTGCTGTCAAATAATCATTCTGGTGATCATTTTTACGTTGCTAAAATGGATTTGCGTGTCTACAATTCCACTAGGAGCACTTATAACTGAGTTTAGTTCTCGCAAGGAGTGTAAAAATCAATCCCTTAAATGCTAAAATATCGTCGAGACTCGTCGAAAGCAGTGCGGATCACCTATCCCATTCCCATTTTCCTGGGGTACATAGTGGGATAGGAACATGGGGTAGGTGATCCGCTCTGCGTTGAAAGAGGTGAGGATTGAGGAGCTTAGCTAGCACATGATTGAAGTGGACTACCCTCTCAATTCTCAAACAATACATTCTAAGTGGACCATCGTCTCAAGTAAACAGAATAGGAAAGTAATGGAGATCTCTGTTCATTGTCCATATGACCATATTTCACCGATGTCGCCTTTTAAGTTACAAGTTTTTCCAATTATATTCATCCTGCCATAGCTTATAGTTTTTAGTGCTATCCTCCATATGGGTTACACCCTTCCTTCCCTATATTAGTTGCATTGAATGCTTGGAAAAGTTCCACCAGAAGCAGATCATGGTATATTGCTGCAATTACAAGAACAACATTTTTACCCCAGCACCTTACGGCTCCCGCCATAAGGCGGGGGTAGGGGGGTCAAATGTACGCAAGAAGATCCCCTATTGAAACATAGAGAGGCTGCGCACGGATGACCCAAAATGAAATTTGCTTCGAGAATCTCACCGACTTTCAACTACTTCACAATGTAAGAAGCGCAGAGAATTTTCCATTTCCAATTGAGCCAAAGACTAATTATTCTTTGACAATTATAATGCTTAATTTCGTCGCGAAGATTCTCATTGAGATAGGTTGCCTATTTGGCTATTTTCCGTCAACTGATCAAGGACGTGATGTCTCCATGTCTACTTGCTATCTCAGATGTGTTGACTTCCTACATTCCTATGTATAGTCCAAGAAGTGTTGGTCACATGTCCATGTTTGAACAAAGACGTGTTGACCAAACGTCCATGTTGGATCCAAAACGGGTTCACCAAAAGTCCATGTCTTCCAAGTATATGTGTTCCTAAGATGTCTACCTTCAGCATTAAATGTGTTTATCAAAGGTGGTTGGTGGTGTAGTACCATAGTTGATAGAGTGAGTTCAAATGTGATTTTTAGGGAAAGTGAGAATGTGATTAATACTTTTATTGGTATCGGAATATAGGATTGGGGGTGTTGTATTATAAATTTTATAATAAAGAATGGTATTTTTGAAATTTTAGTAGGCGATACGATGACAACCACAATATCACATCAATGCCTTAAAGGCTCCCGCTTATGATGAGGTAAGGGAGGGTCAGATGTATGCAAGCCTTACTCCTATGTTAGAACATAGAAAGGCTGCTTATCAATGACCATTAATGAAGATTGCATCGATAGTTGCACCGCCTACTGCTGTTTGATAGTACAAGAAGCGTAAACAGTTTTGGGAGTCATTTTGCTTTACGTCATGATATTCCGAACCGAAGAATATGAGTCTTTGGCTCCATTGGAAATAGAAATGAAGTTGGTAGGCGATGTAAGTGATAAAGACACGTATAACACCAGTAAAAAGCCTTTGAGAATGCAGCCTCGCTAAACTTGGGTGTAATATTACACCCATGTATCCGTTGGTAGGCTGCATTGACAATTTTTGTATCTTTAACCTTAAAGGCTTTGCTAGTATTAGTAATGTCGGCGGTCGATGGGCGAGGGTCCCTCACCCACTGACCATTTGGTTCTCCACTATAGACTATCATCCTACTATCCGGGACGTTATGACTCATAACATCTGTATCTGTACCTCCTTAATGGCTAGCGTTGGTAAAAGATGTCCTGCTTGCCAATGTTGTGCCCCTCAGTCTCACTTCTTTTGTCAAAATTTTGCAATGTTGAGGTAAGTCATATCGGAAGTAGCAGTCAGCCCGTGCTCATCTGATGAAAGGCTCTTTATGTTTCCACATAGGGGTAAGGCTGGGTACATCTGATGGTCTGACCTTTTCCCTTACCCTTGTCCCTCGCCAATCCATTGGCGAGGGTCTTTGAGGCACTGCTGTAGTATTGTTGTTGTTGTCATTGAAGTAAGTTGTAAATGCAATGCAAAATCTACGATTAGAGGTAGAGGTGTTGGTGTGGGTGTGGCACGAGCTTGAAATTAGGTTCTGAAGAATTTGAAAAGTTTGCTATGTTTTGGAAATGATGCTGTGGCTTGGAATTCTTATGTGTAACAAGTTCCTAGTCAGATAGGTAGGGTCGGCATATTTTGGATAATGGCCTCCAGACACATTTTTTGTCATAATATTTTTTTTTTTTTTTCCAGGAATTGATGGAGTTGGAGTTGGACTAGTCAGACACCATGGGAAGCTGGGGAAGTAAGTGTACATGCTTTGAATTGAGCTTTTTGTCATTCCAGAATTTGTTTACTACAATCTAGCATTGGATGGCGATGTTGGGTATCTACCTTATGGTAAATTCACAAGTTGTCATGCATGTTACCTTATTGAGTTGAACTTCTTGTTAAAATGTGCTACATTTATGATCTATGAATACAGGATTTTTGAAGTATGTTGTTTGCACATTCCAGCTATGGACCGGACTTCATTTGCGGGTATATTTAACTTTACTTAATGAAAATCTTGTATTTTTTGTAGAACATTCCCTTTAACACTTTGCACTGTTGGGGAACTGGGACTACCTTGATAACGTAGCATTACAGGAAACATATACTTCAGTCATGTTGTGTTTCATTGTCTTGCTGATTTTCCTTTTTATGCTCACATCAATTTTGTAACTTGAGACTGTCAGCAGTGGCTTGTGTTAAGTGTTATGTTGGCGCAGATAGTTGTACCATTTTGCTTTATAATTGTGGATGGTTGTCTCAACTTTAGTATGGCAGTCTGCGTGATATTCCTCTCAATAGGGTGACTAGTTTGTCAACCGTATCCTGTTCTTATTTTCCTAATAAAGTTTAAGAACTATCTGGTGGTTTGCAGAATTGGTGAAGCTGGTTGATGGGGTTGTTAAATCAGAGCATAGCCGTTCACCAAATAGGCCCATTTATCTTGTTGGCGAGTCTTTTGGAGCTTGTCTTGCATTAGCTGTAGCATCCCGCAATGCAGACCTGGATCTTCTGCTTATTTTGGTTAATCCAGGTATGATATCGCTGTTTAAGACGTATCTGAGCTTGAAAATTTGGATACCTGTGTGGTTATACTGAATGTGTTTCTAGTGTAGCTCTTCTAAATGTATGAATAAGGTAGAATATGCTCACTTATCAACCAAACAAAACAAAAGAAGTTTGAGCTGAGTGGTGGAGTGAATAGTTTGACAAAGTCAATTCTTATAGTTGTTCATTATTCTACAAACTAAGTTTGTACTCAGATCTTGACCTCAAAAAAAAAAAAATTTGTACTCAGATCAGAAACGCTGAAGCTAATATGTCAAATTATGCTCCTGAATCAAAAAGAACATCAGATTTCATGTGTGTTTAAGGTTGCCGCCTGGATTACTATGTGTATTGTTTCGTGGAACATTCGATATTGCAAGTACTTCCCACACACACACAAGCTTACGTAGTGTTTATTCTGTTTAATATATTTCCTTCATCAGGTACATCTTTTAGCACGTCGTCACTGCAGCAGATGGTGTCCTTTTTTGCTTCTTCGCCACTACAATCTTTATATAGCATTGCTTCTCCACTCAACTTAGTAAAAGGTCAGTAAGCAATCTTCTTCAGCCTTAAACTGCAATCTTCCTGAATTTGCATTGATTATTGCTATTAAGTTGGTAAATTTTCCATATGATCTAGCTCATTAGTGATTCATGAATTGGCAATCTTGCACTGAAGTCTTGAAATTCTGCCATTCTGGTATTGTTAGATGCTGTGGAGAAAGCACTTGGGCAGTCGCAAGCTGGCAAAGACTTATTTCAGGGTTTTCTCTCACTGTCCTCATATTATTCTGTAAGATCCCATTCCACAAATTCTTTCTGCTAACTCACTGCATTACTCAGTATCGTTACTTTGCAGTAGCCATTTCTTTGCGTAGCTACTAGCTAACAATCATTAGGATGCTTAATTGGCATTCCTTGGTTCCTTCACCTACATTTTTGGATGTCACCATTTATGTTGGTCTCTGAGAGGTGTCTGAAATGATTGACTGTAATTGACCCGGTAACTGAGCCAAAGGGGTACGTCCACCAATTCAGATTTCACATAGTGGCATATCTACTGTTGTCAATGTTAAATTGCGAGGATGGCAGTGAAGGTCTAGTAAGCACCTCTTAAAGCTTCAAACACTAAAACTGCGTTCATTGGGTAAAATATCATTCAATGTGAATACCCCAAGCTATCATTTCTTTAATTGGCTAATTATGCATTCTTGTGCGTTTTGTTTATAATGAAGGTTCTTGTAATAGTGTAAGCGAGCTTTCAAAGAAGAAGGTATATAACAAGGGGGTGAATGGTAAGTTCAGCTCGCTGCTTGATGTGATAAAAACAAACGCTGAATGGAACAGTTTTTGCACTCAAATGTACGATATAATTGAGTATAACCTTTTTATGTTAGCAAAAGATTAGTTAGTAAATTCAGTAGTCCAGTTATATGTGCCAGATGTTGAAGAACCTTCTTTAGAACACAAAAATTGGACAAACTCACAGATACCCTGGTCTGCGAGCAGTAGGAGCCACAGAGCATCCTCTAATTATCACTTGATATATAGACCATTCACAAGTCCACCGTATGTTGTTACGGGCTTACGGCACTAATACGCTGACAGTCCAAGCTGAACTTTCAATTCTGACACCCCAGTTATTGTATATCAACTAGCAAGAAGTTGCACTTCATACACAAATTAAGTGTGCTTTGTTCAAAAGCAATTGATAATTTGACTTAAAGTGGAGTACTACACTATGCTAGATAATTTGATTGTCTTCTGTTGTGACAAACTTCCACGTGTACCTAACAGCGAAGACTACTCTACAATCGCTTCAACTCTTACCCTCAGGGAGACAAGATCAAAATTTTACATTGTCTTTGCTAATGTTTCAAGATAATTATCTACTTTGTTTTTAAAGAAAAAAGGCTTTTGAGAGGGCTGTGTTAGTTGGTTATCTGACTAGTAATTTCATATTAGATGTGTTTTGTTGGCGTTTCAATCTACTGAATCAGGATCTGACGATGGATAATCAGGTCATTGCTGATATCTTTCCAGGAAATACTCTCCAATGGAAGATGGAATTGCTTCAAAATGCTTGTGCCCATGCCAATTCACGTCTGCATGCCATCAAAGCACAAACCCTGATACTTTCTAGGTAATTGCGTCTAAATGCTCTGTGCTTAATTGTTGAACTGATTGATTTTCAACTTTTTTTTTTCTGGTGATGTCTAAGTTGAATTTTTTGTTCCATAGAACAAGTAATGATAAGCTGGTTAGTTTTAACCCACCCTGTCGTTTTGGTATCGTGTTTCGCTCTTTACTTTTGTTGATGTTGTCTTTGTCGTCCAATGGAAAAATGTTTTGGTGATACACTATGCATTACTAGTGCGCGTATAGGACATGGGGCGTTTTTGTCCCACAATGGTGGGGCCTACAGAAAACAGGCTGTGTCCTATATGTACACTGGTCATGGTGTGACGCTCAGTGTAGCACGCCTCGTGTTGGTGTTGCTGAGTAAATTTGAAGTTGCTCAGATTTAGTTGGATATACTTTGCCGAGGCATATCCCCTAATATCATGAACTTAACATTGAATGTTTGAAACTAGCTGGATATGAAATTTCATGATCTTAGAGCTCGTTTGATATCATTTTTGGTTTTCAGCTTTCAGTTTTTTCAAAATCCAGAATCCTTCTTCTTTATTTCAAAATCAGCTGGGCTAGGGAGGTAATTTTTTTTTTTTTTTTTTTTTGGTGGTCGGGCTAGGAAGGTACTTAAACCATTGTTGAGTTGGCCTTTCAGAGAGGAATGTAGTTTACAAGAGAAAAAGGGCATATTTTTGGGGATCAAAGGTTGGTATTAGGCAGGGTAGTATACCTAGGACTCTAGGAGTGCATCCTAGTGGTTATGCCGTCCCAAGAAGGCGGCCCGTTTAAGGACATGATGAAGGTCTTTGACCAAATGAAGGGATTCTTTCAGTCCATAATTTGAGGGTCATGACATGAGTGGAGATTGAACAAAGAAACCTCACGTCAACATGAAGGAGGTCATGACGATGGGTAAGATGCCATGACCATGCCAGTAACCCAAATAGGGAAAGTGGGACACATATATGAAGGGGAGATTTCAAAGAATTGCCCCTGTGATCTTCAGATCCCACAGCCATCCCACATCGAATACGAGAGAAGGCAAAATAATGATTTCAAAAGTGTTCCAGTACCACCACTCGTTTGCAAAAGTGTTATGGGCCCAGGCCCACTAGGTTATCATGCTCTCACTCAAATTTGGGCTCTGACAGTGAATTTTAATCTTGGTTCAACGTGCAGTACTTTGTATGAATTCCCACCAGCAGTGAGACTTTTTTTTTTTTTTTTTTAATGAAAGAGAGAACTTAAATTAAAACATTAGAATGTCAGGTAAAAACCGCGTTGCCTCTCAAGGAGTATGCAAAGAAAAATATAGGTGACATATTAAAGCATGACAGAGACATGGGGTTAAGACTTAAGAGTAGCGAATGGTAGCCAATTCTTCATTGATCAGATCACGAACATAGACTGGCTGGCTGGGACTGTGAGGTAGACAATCTTTCTTCCCTGTGTTCTCAGAGCATATTTGGCGAAGGAGTAGGCAACTTGGTTCACATCTCTGTTGATGTGGGTGATGCAGATATTCGCATTAGCTTGCATAGAGCGCCAGATATCCTTAGCATCGACCAGAAGAGTGTTGTTTTGAGCAGTAGCTGGGTTGTCAAGCAGGTTTTTGATAAGCAAGGCGTTGGTTTCGACAATCAGATGCTCAATATTGTAATCTGCAGCAATAAGTAGCCCTTCTCTTATAACCATGAGTTCCGCCGCAGCAGCAGAGTTGGTTTTGAATTTGAGGGTGAAGCCCAGGTGCCAGGAGCCAGTTGCCGTACGCATCACACTGCCTCCTCCTGCCTCAGAACTTGCATTGAACCAGGCCGCATCTGTATTTAGCTTGATGATGCCCCTTGAGGATGGTTTCCAGTGGATTCTGGGTTTTGGTTGGATGACTTCCCATCTATGACTTGGAAAGCAGACAAAGAGGCACAAATGTCAGCCAAAATGCAGTGCCAGGTGATCCTGTGACGGTGCATGGCATTTTGAAAGACTGCCATACTCCGAGCGCGCCAGATGTGCCAGGCACGGATACTGAAGATGGCAAGCCAATCTTTATCTTGCTTTAAGTTGAAAGTAATCCAATCTTTCCAATTCGAAGACCAGAAAAGAGCAATCGACCCCTTTTCTGATAAGTTGATCAATTCCGACCATATGAGAGCAGCCTGAGGACAGTCAAAAAAGAGATGAAAATGACTTTCGCTTGGAGCTAGACATCTCACATAGGAAGGGGAGAAAGCATTGAGGACTCTGGCTAGATTTGCTTTTGTAGGAAGAATTACATGGAAGCAATTCCAGAGGAGGAACCGCAAGTTTTGAGGGCAATGAATCCATATCTTTTTGAAGGTCATTTGCTCTGATTGACTTACTTCCTTGCTTAGGTTAACACAGGCTTTATAGGCAGACTTGGTAGAGAACTGCCCTGAGGTGGTGAGTTTCCAGATGGTTGCATCAGGAATGAAGGAGTGTTTAGGCAAGGGAATTGCAAGGATGTCATTCTGAATCTGGTTAGGAAGAAGGTGAGCTATGAGGTTAGATCCCACTCCCCCTGCTGTCAATTATTTTAGCCACCCTCCAATGCCGAAGCATCTAGGAATCCGATCAATAAGGAGGTAGATAGGGCCCTCTCCAACCCAATAATCGAACCAAAGTGAAGTATTTTTCACATATCCTATACGTCTGATAAGCCCTTTTTTCAGTATGTCCCTTCCTTTTAAGATATCCCTCCAGATTGGCGAATGGGAGGGAAAAGGCTCGGCTGAAAGAGAAGGTATTCTGTTTAAGGTATCCAGCATTAAGGAGTCGCATGTGATGAACTCACATAGATAGGTGACGGAAACGCCATAGTAACAATAGTAGAGTACGTTCGAGTGGCCTCACACTCCCTAAACACATAATCTAAACCATGAAATGATATTTGATTCCATAACCATTTCACCTAGAGACTCCCTATTTATACTAGTTTAGGAGTGCTCCCCAAGCAACTAAGTAATGACTCATTTGCCCTTCAAAGAATGGGCTAGTCTATTACATCGCACCCAAAATTATCTGTCTCCTTTAGCATCTTCCATCTAAGATGGGCCATGAAACAAAGGTTCTAACTATGGAGATCCTTGAAACCTAGGCCCCCAAAGATTTTTGGGTAGTGGATGGAACTCCAGGCAAAACGGGAGAGGTAATGAGACTTGTCAACTTTGTTTCTAAGAAATTGCGTACATGTTTTTTCAATAAGGTTAATGGATTGCTTTGGAAGAACAGAAGTTTGCATAGGTACAGGGGCAAGGATTAAAGGGTGGCTGTTATAAGTGTGGCTCTACCAGCCATGTTAAGGAGCTTAGCTTGCCTACCTTTGATGCGTTCTTTGTTTCTTTCAAGAATTTCACTCAGGTCTTTGTGGCTAAGGTGTTGGGGAATGATAGGGACACCCAAGTATTTCCCAAAGGAGACCGAGCCTAGGATGTGGGAAGAGGAGGCTAAAAGGCTTCTAGTAATTATCAGTCTTTTGTGGGGAAGATCAATCTGGATTTTTGTTTGTTGATGAATAGGCCGGAGAGTTTCACGAATTCATCAAGAGTTTGGAAGATGAAATCCATATTATCTAAGGAGGCCCTCCCAAAGAGAAAAACATCATCCGCATAAAAAAGGTGGGAAATTTGGAGATTTTATCAATGTGGATAGGAACCCAATTTTTTTTTGATCACCTTTCCTTCAATCATTTGAGAGAGTCTTTCCATGCACAGGTCAAACATGTAAGGAGAGAGAGGGTCTCCTTGTCGAATCCCCCATGAAGGTTGATAGGAATCAGTGATTTCCCCATTCCACAGATCTGAGAGCGTGGGGGAAGAGATGCAACTGAGAATAAGCCTTGTTAAACCAGGAGGGAAATGAAACCCACAAGTGTATCTCTTATGAAACCCCACTCAATGGATTCAAGGGCCATGTTTTTCCTGGATTTGGAACATTTGTGGATGTAGTGAGCCAAATCTTGTACAATGATAACATTTTCCTCAATTAGCCGACCAGGGATGAAGCTCGTTTAGCTGGGGCTAATGATGGAGGGGAGGAAAGGTGTAATGCGGTTAGCAATGATCTTGGTAATGAGCTTGTAAATGGTATTACAGAGGCCTATCGGAGGGAAATCGTTGAGGGAGGCGGGGACATCAACCTTTGGGATGAGAGAAATGAAGGTTTGGTTGATGGTCTCCGGAATGGCTTTGTTTTTGTTTTTTGAAGGGGTGAATGGCTTTGTTAGTGAAGCACTCTTTAACAAAGTGGGTTATGGCCATTAGTACATTAGTACCAGCAGTGAGACTCAGTAGTACATTACTAGTACATTTCAAAAGAGCCACGTGCGATTGGTCAACAACGAAGAATTATCAGATGTATGGCTCTTCCGTTCTACTCTTCTGTGAATAAGGTATAGCGTGTATTACTATATACAATTTGAGAGAGGAATCGCCATTGGTCATCTAGAACAAGACGGAATCTAATTTGGGTCACTTTTTTCATGCTAGTGTGTCTTAGCAAATATTGTATCTCATCATGCTACTACTGTCATTAGATGCTGTAGTGCAGAAAAGGGGAATGAGTTGGAATCAATGATACAACCATTCACTCAATAATACTGAACCGCAACCATCTTAGTGTTTCCACTTCCCCAGCCCCCATATGATGTATAGTATAGCTTATAATTTTCGATGAAATGGATGCAATTGAGATGAGCATGGAAACTTGATGACAGAAAAAAAAGCTCAGAGAGGGGAATCACTGGTCTGACACATCATTGGTGACAGAATATTGTCCACCACATTTGTATTTTGGTTAGTTGCGCAATCACAGATTTTTCACAGCAATATGTGGCCTGATGCGTAAGTCGCAAGGGTTGACAAGCTACATCTTAACCCCTGCCAACATGGAGTGTGATTTGTAATTACAAGGTCAAGCATTTTAACTGCCTTATCATTGGATTTAGAACACGTAAGGAATCTGGCTATTAGCTCATAGTCTAACGGAGAGTGATTAAGCCGAGTATCTCAGAGTCACGTACGTTTCTGTATTGTTGTAGACCTGTAGTGTTTCAGTTTTTTCGTTCATGCCAACCCTAGACAAGTTCTGAGGACAACTCTCTTACTCTGTTTCACACATTTACTTGAATTTTCAGTGGAAGGGATCCATTACTACCTAGTCAAGACGAAGGTGAAAGGCTTCGTAGGGTGCTGAGTAAATGTCAGATTCGTAAGTTTAATGACAATGGTCATTTCTTGTTATTGGTAGGACAAAATCTTTCTCCTTTGGATCTTCCCTTTTCTGTTTCTACCCAATCCCTAGTCTTTTAAGAACGTGAGCATGCATGAATTCCGGCACCGTAGATATGTACAATACTGTTTCTACAGTTTATCTGCAAAACTGTTTAACCTCGTCAGTCATATACTCATATATGAGGTCAAGTTTTAATCAGATTAAGAGATGTGATCTTCGTGCTAACTATTTTTCCTATTTGACTATCTCATTACTGTCTCCTTTATTTAGTAATGTGGGAATCATGAATTGACAATCTGCATATTACAAGTTTTTCTGACCTGGAAGAGTAAGGTGGAGCTCGACATGTTTAACCTGTTTGTGAAGTAATTGTGATAATGCTTTCTTTTTTAGTGTCTGTCACAATCCCTTTTGGGGAAATTGGAAGCCATTGAACTGTGACTCGCGCTTAGTTTAAAAAAGCACGCCTAGGCGTAGCTGAGTTCGCCTCAGAAGCTTGAGGCGCTACTGAGGCACACGCGAGGCGCACAACTGTGCAATTTCGAATTTTCTTTCTCTTGTAACCTTATTTTTACCCTTCCCTTTGCCCCTTAATCCCTTGTTTATACTTCTTTACCCATTGGGGCTCTTTACATACCAAAAAATGGGTTATTTTTTTGCAAAATATGGTTTTGAATAATGTAATTTTGTTCGCTAAATGAGTGCGCCTCATGTGCATGAGGCGTGCACCTTCGCCTCGCGCCTCATTGCAACGGCCTCCCAGGAACTCGGTGCGCCTCGCGCCTCCTTAAACTAAGGACTCGCGGTCTAAAAGCAGTGCGGATCACCTGTCCCATTTTCCTATCCCACTCCGTGTACCCCTCCAATCAAGTGCTAACATTTCATTATTCTATCTTTACAATATTATATTTTCTAAAAAGATTTATGAAATGCTAGCACGTGATTGGAGGGGTACACGGAGTGAGATAGGAAAGTGGGACGGGTGATCCACACTGGTCTAAAAGAGAAGTGGCCATTGAGTTGACATTAACATTGGAAGTAGTAGTTTCCTTATAGATTACATACATGATATCTCTATTAAAAGAAATCTCGTTAAGATACTACCTTCCAATGTTTTAACTAAGGGGTAAGTTTGTGTACATAACCTCACATTGTGGGACCTTTTGAGGCACTGGGGTAATGTCGTTGTTGATCTTGTATATACGGCAGTCTGCTGTCTTAAGAGAATTTGTCCCACTCATTTTGAGGATTATAATTTATCAGTTCCTCCATTCTGCAGCGTAGACTTTATGCGATCCTGTTTGGTTATTCTTCTCTATAATTTAGGCTATTAAATTCTGGTGCTTCCTGTGGAGCACCTGTGAATGCAATCCAAGGCAACATTCGACATATAGGTGCCTGATAATCTAAATATATCTATAGTCCTGAAAAGGTTAGGCTTGTATAGTGCCTTTTTTTTTTTTGCAGTGGTCTATGCTTCTTACAATTGTCATCTTATCTATATAATGTGAATAAATGGTGGCAGGAAGATGGCGTAGACTTGGTATATATGCTCAAGGGTGCCACCTTTTATCGTCGTGGGAGAAGTTATAATTATGTTTCTGATTTTCTGCCACCTACCCCATCTGAATTCAAAAGAGCTGAAGATCAGAATTGGTAAGGACTTCTGTTTTGAAAACTGTAGCTTAAACATGCATTGTATACTGGACCTAATTGGACCATAGTTATGGCTGTGTTAAAGGTTCAGTAGGATTACCCAGAATTGGTAAGGACTTCTGTTGAGTCATGTTGAGATTGTCAACTGTATTCAAGAAATAAGGACTACTTTTGGTGTCTGAGACAAAATTTCTCTTTTAAAAACAACCGGGAATTAACCTTCAAATTGTATTCTTTTCTTGAATTTGTATAGTTCAAGAGAGATATATATATATATATTGGACAATGGTTTACAACCTACTAGTACCTTATAGTCAAGCTCCGTCAATTATTATCTTGTTTATACCAACAACTTATAATTGACCTTTAGATGTCAATTGTGTCTTAAAAATATTTCTTAAACTATTGCATAGTTTCTGAAATTCTTTTAAATTGGATTGAGGGTTAGTATTAAAGAGCTCTTAGCCATTATCTTGGGTTTACTCTGCTTTAAATGATGCTCTATTAAATGTGTTTTCACAGTGCAGATCCCTTAAAGAACCTTTTCTCCTGCTTATTGTTTTAAATTCAGGTGGTTTGATCCAGTACTTTCTCCTGTGATGCTTTCAACTTTAGAGGACGGGAAGATTGTTAAGGGTCTTGAAGGAATCCCTTCTGAGGGGCCAACTATATTGGTTGGCTATCACATGTTGTTGGGATTTGAACTTGCTCCACTAGTTTTCCGTATCTTGACTGAGAAAAACATCCTTGTACGAGGAATGGCACACCCAATGATGTTCTTCCGGCAAAGAGAAGGGAAATTACCTGATCTATCCTCATATGACATGTTACGGGTAATGGGTGCCGTTCCTGTCTCAGGCACTAATTTATTTAAACTTCTCGCATCAAAGTCCCATGTGCTACTATACCCTGGAGGCGTGAGGGAGGCACTTCATCGAAAGGTAAGATAATATATTTATTCGTTGCAACATCTGTTCATTTCGTAACTATGCTAAGAAATGTACGTATTTGTGTGATGCCACAAGGATGTGGAAACAACAGATTGTAATTTTGGGTATATTATTTTCGACGTAGGGAGAAAGACAATTTCTCAGTGAATACAGTAAAATGCATTTATTTTTCAGGGGCCTTTTCTTCTTCTCATATGTTGATCACATGATCATGCTTACATTGCTGTCGTACTTGTTTGCCTTCTGAGAAAACAGTTTCTAGAAATACTTCTATGCTGTGAAATCGCAGTTCATACATTATCCCTAGTGGTCCCTGCTATCAGAAGCCTGAATCTCGGAAAACAAGATCCTTGTGATTGATGAAAGAAGTGAAAATTTACTTTTAGTATAGTTACTTCTGACTTCTAAGCCAGATTCCTCGTCTTTCAGGATGAAGAATATCAATTGTTCTGGCCAGAACAATCGGAGTTTGTAAGGATGGCTGCAAGATTTGGAGCCAAAATTGTTCCTTTTGGTGCCGTAGGAGAAGATGATATCGGCAAAGTAACTCTCTGAAATTGTTCTCATAACTAGGTTCACTAGGGGGTAAAGAAACAAGGGCATAGAAACTTCTCTTGAACATAAAAATAATTTGGAAATCCTGTCTTATACTGAATCTACTCCTAGTTCAAATTAAATTTAACTATGTTCACACCAAAAATGATAAATAAAGCTGGTAGGTTGGAAGTACTTGATAATAGCTGGATAGCTTACTAGCTGATCTTCATGACTGTAGAACTGAAGGTTTTGAGTTAAAAAAAAAAAAAAGAAAAAAAAAATCTATCGGATTGTAGATGTTTGCAAAGTAATTAACCGTTAACGTCATAACAAAATCAGGCGATAGATGGATCTTTCTCCAATGAACAGTTTTGACCGCAAAAACTGAAACAGCCTCGTACAGTTTGAGTTGGTTAATCTTGTGAACCAACCTCAGTAAAACTTGTAAGCTCACAGTAAATGCTTAATCTTGCAGCATGGTATCTCTTATAGGATTTCTGTCATTTACTAAATGGTCGTAAATTCAGGTGGTACTGGATCACGATGACCTGGTAAAGATTCCTTACTTCAAAGCAGAAATTGAGGAGCTAACAAATGAAGCAATGAATCTTAGGTATTTCAGGACTTCAAATGGGAACACTTTTCTGATTTGTTTGTGCCTCGTATAAATAATTTTTACTTGATAAGTTGTATCCGACCTCAAAAAATTTGGTGGCAGGGCCGAAAGCAGTGGTGAAGTTTCAAACCAACAGGTCCACCTGCCTGGAATTATTCCTCAAGTCCCTGGACGGTTATATTACTTATTTGGGAAGCCAATCGAAACTAGAGGCAAGTTCTTACAATCCAGTTATTCCCCTCTCTCCTCCCCATTTGGCTGCCTCCCTCCAAATGATGAAGTACACTCCTTTCATATGGTTGTATTTAAGTTAGTCGTGTCTTTCTAAACATTGTTAGACTTGGTAGAACGACGCGTATACTGGAACTATTTCATTTTTAAAAAGTTCACTATGAAGTCCAGCTTATATTGGCCAACATGATTACTGGACCATTTTTATAAAGAAAACTTAACTGCTGCTAAGAGATGATGGATGATTAGCATTCTGTGGTCTTTCCTGACAATTGTGGATGACAGAGGGTGAGACTGAGGATTGGTTAAATGAGGTTTTAGGATTGGTTAAATGAGGTTGTTGTCAGGATTTGTATCGTTTGGTATTTTCACTTGAGACTGCAGTGTTTACGTGTGGTTTTATTGTTTAAATAAGTAGTGAGAGTCTATTCCTTTCACATGAAAAGTTATAATTTCGATCCATTCAGTCCAGCTCTAAGTCCCTGCATTAGATTGTACCAACAACACACCTTTTCTAGATGGAAACTTCCTTTTCTTTACTATTGAGATGATCAAAGAGCCTAAGAAATTAGATGTAACCCAATCCTCTTGTCCGAGTAGTGCTTAACCATTTTATTTCTACTGGTTAATTCCCTCATGTGGTGTCCCTACTGTCTGTCCCTTATTGTGGTTGGATATTTTTAACTGTAGAGAGGAGACATGAACTCAAGGACAGGGAGAAAGCTCAGGAAGTGTACATAGAGGTGAAGTCTGAAGTTGAGAAGTGTCTTACTTATTTGAAGGAGAATAGAGAAAACGATCCATACAGAACTTTAATGTCCCGTCTACTCTACATTTCTACTCACGGTGTGTCATCGGAAGTCCCAACTTTTGAACTTTAACTCGTTCCTTATCAGCAATGAACATTCTTTCAAAGAGAGATAGGAGAATTCAGTATGTAGACATTCAATTCAATGTGCTCGGGGTGAGCAATGCGGCAGGCCTGTATATTGCAGAATACGACTGTAATTAATCTCGATCACATTTGAAATACTCGTCATTATTTGTATATTTCTGAGGTTTATTTGGTATACTAACCTCCATTCACTTGTAAAGAATTGAGCTTCACTTTTATGAAGCCTTATATACCAGTTTAGTTTCCTGACATAGAAACCGATGGGATGTATGTCTTACAACAGTACAACTGTTTGTTTACTATGATAATCGTCACGAAACATTCAATGTCAGTAAATCTGCCACAAAAACGGAGCTTAGTTCTGTAGTTATCCTCCCATCATGAATTACATGATGAACTGGAACTCTGGAAGCCAAAATTTGGCGCATTCTTAGTGACATGCGATGTTGTATTGCGTATTAAAAGGACCAGCAAAACTCATGTTTACTCGTATAATTTCGTCTGTACTCACTAATCCATAGTTCTTTCCTAGTTTCTGGTGGTTATCAAAAATCACCTCTTTTCCAAATGTGGGCAGTTTTAGCTCCCATTAGATTTACTCCTTTGTTGTGTCATGTGAGGCCGAAGAGTACTCGAATTCTTGTACCGAGACAATGTCAAACAACAGCTGCTTCTCTCCTTAGGACCAGAAGATTTTCTCGGCGAGCTAGCTGGGTTAGAGCAAGCTTTGGAAAGGAGGGAGATGGTGGTATGAGTATGAAGGACTACTTGGAACAAGCCCCGGCTCTAATGGACTCGGCTGACAATGGCGGACCGAGATGGTTCACGCCATTGGAATGTGGTGGTTCACCCATGAAGGGCTCCCCCCTTCTCCTTTATCTCCCTGGTTCTGTCTATAACTAGCCTGTCTCAGAATTCTCAAAGTTAGGTTGATTATTCTTGTAGTAACTGAGTGTAAAGTTTTGCAGGGCTTGATGGGGTTGGGCTTGGACTCTGGAAACACCATCACGAACTTGGAAAGTGAGTATGTAGTGATCTATATGAAAACATACATCCATTCCTAGTAGCGTCGAGCAAAATATCCAATAATTTGACACCGAAAATTCGACCTGTGCCCACTTTGGTTAAATTTTTATCAATTGAAGGGAAAAACTGATGAAATTAGGGCAACACCTAAAAGTTGACAAGGAGAAAGCGCTGTAAGGTGTGGTCTAACAAGTGAAAAGGTTTTTTAAATACTGAGGTGCAAACTAACTTAGTTTTTCAAAGGTGCGGTCTCATGTAAAATATCTGGCGGTAATGTATTCTTATGTTATATACCCTACATTACACAAGCACTAACATACACAAGTCTAGTACTGTAAATGAACAAATTAAAGCAACCAACTTGTTTTTCTATAGCCAAAGGTGTGGGACTAGATTGTTTCGCGGCTCCCAACCAACTTTTTGTAATTAAAGCAATGTACGAGTATTGAATTTAAAGCACCTACTTCCAAACTCAAAACAATAACTCTTATATAATTATAGGATTTACGAAGTATGGTGTTTACATATTCCAAACACCGATCGTACGCCATTTCCAGGTAATTTGTCATATCATGTGACTTAAGAAATTGTCACATACGTATTCAGTGTTTGAGAAATGTTGTGATTGAAATTGCAGAACTAATAAAGTTTGTTGAAGACACGGTCAAATCGAAAGTATCACCGAATAGGCCCATATATCTTGTTGGAGAGGGTGTTGGTGGATGCCTTGCACTATCGGTGGCAGCTAATAACCCCAATATTGATCTTGTGTTAATTTTGGCTAATCCTGGTAAGTAACACACATATAGATATTCTCACATTTTCGTTACTCGTTAATATCGGAGTGAGATGGAGTTCAGTCGATCAAATTACTTGTAACTCCAATCTGGTCTGGCAAATTTTTAATGTAGTTTACTTAAAAATATATATTAGTCTTGTGCATTATTTTGAAAAACTAACCTCTTGTTTTATAACAGCTACAAATTCTAGCAAGTTGAAAGTCAATATGTTGAAACCTTTGTTGGAGTGGATGCGTTCTCAAACTTTAGTCGATGGTAATTCACACATTTTTGCTCTCTAAGCCCATGTGCGATTGGACTACATTTTTCTGAATTGATTTGATTTGCTTTGAATAAAACTGATCAAATTTGATTTGACTTGATCTGAACTGAATATATTGATTAATTAACTGCATTTAAACGATTAAATAACTAAAGTAGACTACATTCATTGATTGTTATTTGGATAATTATGATTTGATTTTATTTTATTTGAATGAAGTTGATCTCATTTGATTTGAATAAATCTGGTCTTATTTGAAAACACTGTTTAATAACTTGAATCGCACAGGGCCTAAGTCCATAACTATCAATATATCTCTCTTTTGAATGCTTTAATTTTATTTTATGCTTAAATTGTTGTAAAATATCATTTATGAAAGAAAAAAAATAATCCAGTAACAAAAATGTCTATACAATCTAATGAGGTCAAATTGCACTGTCTTTATAAGGGCTTTATATTTATCAAAAAAAATTATTTCAAAACTCTACAACTTATTGCAGAATGCATGATCATTTTTGTATTTAAATACATTATTGTGTTTCCTACTTTAGAGCACCGCAATTTTTTTTTTCATCGAGAACTAACTAGCTATGATTAACGTTTCTACTTCATAGGTGAACATATGACCGTGCTTAAAAGTATTATGGACAAAATGACCCATCTACGACCATATGTTTGTGAAAACATATTGCAGGCTCTTCATTGTTATTCCGTAAGACTCATTTCACCAAACTAGCTTAAGTTCAAATTTTCTCCCTCGATTGTCTGTAGTTGCAACAGATTGACCTTAACATGATTTATACTTATAATTCGACCATTGTTCAACTGTAGTTATAAAATAAAATATTAAAAGATAATAACGAGTGATGACGAAGAGGAGGAAAGGAGGATTCACAATAATATCTTGGATATTAATTTTTAGTAAAAATAATATGATAGGTGTCCATTTAATGAAATATAAGATACTTAATATAATCTAAAAAAATGTCTAATAATATACTAGAGTAGAACAATATAACACGATAATTTGACTTCAATTTCCTCAATTTATATATTTTAAAAAATTGATGTATAAATAATTAATATATCTAATATAGTATACTAGAGTATAACAATATATTTATGTATAAATAACTAACATCATTATGTTTTTTGCTTCACCAATGACGTCGAGTTTAAATGTTGGTAGTGTTTATTGAAAGCAAAGCTTGAAGCATTCAACATGTTAAACATTTAACCTTTAAAAACTAGGGATTTTCTAAAAAGTGCTCATGGGCACTCTATAAGAGCAATTAATGCTACAAATTTCAAAGAAGAAATCATAAATTTTAGTATTTTTTTCCTATTTTCCATACAAACTTTATTTTATTTTTTGGATATGATTATTGATTTATTGTGCATTAAAAACGATGCCCTCACCGGAAAACCCAACCCTAAACCCTTTTTCGGCAACCCTAAATCGTTCCCCTCTTTTAAAAACAGTTTTAAAGGGTTTAGTAGATCGATTTTAGGGTGTCTATAGAGTACGGCGGCGAAGCCGTCGGAAATGGGGGTTGTGCATAATTTTTCCGTCGGAGTAATTGTTGTTGGAAGGGGGCTATGCGTGGTGGTTTTGGTGGTTGTGATTGGAAAGGAGAGCTGAAAATTAGAAGCGTGTAGTAATTTTATTAGGGAATAACATTAAATGTTTATTGGAAATTACTATCATTAATCATTTTTATAGAGTGCCCATGGGCACTCTATAGAAAGACCCTAAAAACTAATAGTGATTCCAAGTGTCATCTCAATATTTTAAAAACTAAAGTTTTAAAATAAATAAGTTAAGCAATATTTTTGAATCCTCTCTACTACAAATGCTTATTAAAATAAAACTTAATATGGTATATGAATATATTAGAGCATCTCCAATGTTAAACTACAAACATTGTAGTTTGTAGTTGATATATAAGATCCATGTAGGAGAGAGGTGATGAATAAGCTGCCTGACCAAACTACACTATTTCCCTTGCAATGCCAAACTACAAGCAAGTAGTGTAGTTTCAATTGAAATCTAAAATAATTTTATTTTTAATTTTAAAAATGATATTATTTCACTTTTTCACTTTTTTTATTATTTTTTTAATTTCCTAAAATCTCAAGTAGTGTTGCTTGGTGGAGCTACATTGCTTGCCAGGCTACAAGTATGAAAAAAAATACAATGCATGAGCTGCTGATGTCATCTGCCCACAAAGCTAAACTACAACAAAAAAATTAGCAGTGGAGATGCTCTTAGTGGACACATGTTTAAACAATCCATTAGAGCATCTCTAGTGGTAGACTACAAGCATTGTAGTTTTGGTTGTCCACATAGGAGACAGAAGGTTTTGGAGCTATAATCACAAACTACATCCAATTCCTCACAATGCAAAACTACAAAAGTTTAAATTGGAATTAAAATAATAATTATTATATTTTTATAATTCATTTTCATCCATATTTTATTTTTTAATTTATTTAATCTTTTAATTTAAATTCCTAAGCTATGTAGCTTGTAGGAGCTACAAGGTTTGTTAAGGTACAAGGGAAGATTTTTCTCCAATGGTTTAAGCTGTTTATGTCAGCAGCTCAACAAAGCCTAAACCTTTGTTCGAAAAATTATAATCATTTAATTCACAGGTTGGCGCCAATATTTCGTCAATTGATTCTATCATGTGGAAGTTGGAAATGCTTGTCACTGCCTCTACTTACACAAGTTCAAGACTTGTTACAGTTAAAGCCCAAACTTTGATTTTATCCAGGTACTATTATTTTGCATAAAATCATATTTTTCGTTATGTAAGTTGATACAACTCCTTTTCACAAATATTGGCTAAGTATCCATTATTTATAATATAGAACGATTAATTCAAATAATGCTCAAAAAAATAAAATTTATCAAAATGGGGTTGTAAAAAACTTATTTATCGAAATGGGGTGCACGTAGGCTCGAATACCTGGGAGCCTGAAACTCGCCATGGCGCGTGGCGAGTTTGACAAACTCGCCATGGCCCGTGGCGAGTTTGACCGTTTTTGCTCTGTTGACTGTAATTCGGGGGGAGATGGTGAGGACAAACTCGCCACGCGCCATGGCGAGTTTCAAGCTCCCAGGTCAAACTCGCCACGGGCCATGGCGAGTTTCAAGCTCCTAGGTCAAACTCGCCACGCGCCATGGCGAGTTTCAGGCTCCCAGGTATCCGAGCCTACGTGCACCCCATTTCGATAAATAAGTTTTTTACAACCCCATTTTGATAAATTTTATTTTTTTGAGCATTATTTGAATTAATCGTTTTATAATATAATTATAATATTAGCAATTTTTATTACATACGAGATCTTTATGATAATCAAGATTAAAAGAAATAAGAAACATCAAAAATAAATAACATTTGCTCGTGCACCTGCCTAGTCTGACAAGTCTACACATAGCAAAAGGTTGTTGAGCACCTGACAATCTGACATGACTCTGGAGAAAGCCAGACTTCATATCCTCAAACTCACATTTTCCTTTTCTACTAGCTTCTTGTGTACGACGCAAAAATTAGATAGCTTATTTATCCACTCAACATTTCCGCACTTATTGTCTCCCTTCACCAACGTACAATGAATTAGAAGCACAACTTTTTGGTTTTCTTTTTTTATCTTTTTTCTAATCTAATCAAACTTGTGAGTATTGCATAAATGTTGGGTGTCAGTTGGTAGTAATTGTATCTTTGATAATAAATACGCCAAAAAATCTACTCCCTCTGCCCATGTTTAAACCACCTTGTATTTCTTTTGGATGCTCCTAGAGGTCTACAGTGTAGACAAACAAATTTTGTCTACAGTTGACATGGCATGTGTCACGTCATCCCTCGTAGTAAAATTATATGATGTAGTAAAATTAAATGGTTTTGGATGGGAAGGGGTTAGGGTAAGAAAATTAGCAAGAGAATGTTGGGGGCTAGGTTAGGAGGATCATATTAGGGAAGTAAATAATTAATAGTTGATCTTTGCCTTTAATTTTCAAATTCATCCTTAAAAATTCCTACTTAAAACGTCTATATGGGCTACATTTTTGGAGTTAAAAAATGATGCCTACTATTATTAGGGCTATATTTTAGCCTTTTATTAGGACACTCTTAGCCATTTTACCAAATCAATTTATCACCATTGCATTGGCTGTAAGACACACTGACCATCATTTTCATTCTCAAGTTTTTAACTTTTTATCACCTCTTAATTAAAATTTGCAAGTACGTCAAAATCCAAGCCTACCTAATTCCCATCATATTCCCCCAGCCACACACACCCCCATGAATCCTCCAACCCACCGTACCATTGGCACTTTGGCAGCACCACCCCCACTTAGTGACTCCACCAAAAGTCTAAACAATTACGAACCGTACCGCCTATTAGCACGGCTGGACCATTACGACACCACCGTTTTCACGTTTTGGCTAATTGGTTAGACACGTCGTTGTAGCAGGACATGGAATTCATGGAAAAGACAGGAGGAAGATGAGCTTAGGATAGTGCACAGAGAAATGGCCTTTGTTATTGGGGTAGTTACAAGGGTAAAACTGACTTTGTACATATTTCAATGATTATATAAAATGTTCAAAAATTAGAGTTTAGAGTCATCTTGATTGATGGTTGAGATAGAAGCATTTGCCAATTTTAATGTACGTAAATGAGATTTTATTATGCATTTAGTTAGGCTAATTACCACATGAGTAATTTTACTCATTAGAGATTTAGAGGTTCAAAAGATCAATTTAATTTCATTTTCAAATATTTACTACAACTAACCTTATCGTCAATGACTCAATTTTACTGTACCTAAGTATTAATTTACTTCACACCAGCTAATTTACATGCATGCAAATTGATGTTACTTATAGAGGTTTTGAAAGATCAATCTACTTCAAATACATTCTCGGATATTTACTTCTACTTGAATTGACCCAGGGAAAATAAGACGGAAAAACATACACCACCCCAAGGTGGTACCCCCTAACTATCATATGTAATAGGAAATCACTGAGTATTTTGTTAAAAATAACGAGTATTTATAGCTAAATTATTGAGTATTTCATCAAGATATTTGAGCATAAGGTTTAAGAAATCATGCAATGAGCATATCGGTAAAACTATTAAGTATGTTTCAGAAATTGTTGACCAATTATTTTAAATTAATGAGTATATTTTGGGTGTTTGGGGGGTGAAACCCCAGGGGTATAGTATTACTATTGATCTCTTTATCTTAGATTTTACTATATATCAATATAATTTTACTACACATTAGCTAATTTTACTATGTGCAAATTAATTTTGCTGATTTTTTGTTCTGAATATCAATTCAATTTCACTTTTAAAATTTAATCTTACTTTGCAGTAATATCATCAATGATTTTAATATGCATAAATAACATTTTACTTTGCAGTAGCTAATTTCACTCCATGCATATATAGCTAATTTTACTGTATGTAAACTAACTAATATGTGATTTCAGACGCAATTTAATTTCCCTTTGAGAATTTACTTCTACATTAATTTACTTTTAACTTTAATTTACCATACATAAATAAGGTGTGATTATACATTTAATAATTTTAATACTCACAAATGATTTTTTTTACTAATGTAAAGTTTGAAATTTGAAATTTTACTTTTTTTTCTTAATTAGACGATTGACTTTTGCCCCTTTAATATTATCATGGTTGAAAATTTTGATAATGCTAGTTGATTTAGGGGCAATATACTAATTAAAATCTAACTGGCATTATACATTTTTTCAAAGTTGAATTTTAAAATTACAAATATTTATTTTTTGTTCTTGAGGATGGGCTAACCTAAAAAATTATAACTTTTATTAGAAAAGTTGTTTATAACATAAATTAAAAGTTTGTATTTACTCATAATTAGTAGACTACTTGTGATCTACACAAATACCTTTTTTTTATGCTAACCCATTAGGCATTCAACACACATAATAATTTGCAACATAAAATAAATAAGAATTTATAATAACTTATTACGTTAAACACAAATCTACTTATTACTAAATGTCGTCTAGAGTAGGGCAAGTATCGACCTAGAACTGGACCGTATCCAGAACCGAGGCTAAAAAAAAATTGGACCGAGGACTGGACCAAATTTGGACTCTAGAGTTCACTTTAAATTTAAAGGTATGTTCTACAATATTGAAGTTCAAGTTAAGCTCACTTTTGTTACCCTGACCCACGAACTATTATACTTCCTCCATTCATTTCCAAGCTTCCGGATTTTCTTTTCGAGGAATTCACTACAACACCTGCAATCAAGTCTTATTCCCAAATATTATTTCTTATTCTTTTTTCATTTTGCTTCAAAAGAAACATCGAAAGTACAAATTTACAGATTATAGCTGAATTAAGTTAGCTGAATTAAGTTAATTCATTTTAATTGCAAATCACTTCACTTTTATAAGAATACCAAATTTTAAAGCACAAATTTTTCGTTTACGTACAATGTTGTAGCTTGAGTTATTTGTTAAAGTTCAAGCTCAACTTAATATGTTTGGCACCTATCTACTCGTCTTCTGTCTTGGAAGATACGTTTGACACCTACTCGTCTTTAGTCTCGAATAATACTAAGGAGACCTCAAATAAACATGTGAAATGCAAGTATAAACTTAACATAAGAAGGATTACTATATTTGTACATAAAATGTTTTGAAATTCGAAATTGATGGAAAGATTACCGCACATGAAAAAACGACTCAATCTAACGAACTAAAAAAACTTGCTAATTCAAGTGACACTGCCTAAAATGATTAAAAAAAAAGACAAATTAATATAACAAAATACGTTTTTAGGTCGTCAAACCATATAATGTATAACAAAATAAGATTTATGTACTGGCCAATGTCCCCGAATCGGCCCAATGCATGTAAGAGGTTATTTTGTTTTATTTCTTTTCTCTTTTTTTCATTTTGGTTTTGTTTTGTTTTGTTCTATTTTTCCCTCCCCCCATGTAAAAACGTTACTTTGTTATTTTTGCATTTGAAATGTAACACTTTTTTTTGTTTTTTTTTTTTTTTCTTAATTTTCTTCCCAAAATAAATTTGTACATATTATTTGGTTTGCTTGATTCAATCCTTTTCAATAATTAGTTTTGACTGAAATAGATTGACTATCTTTGGTTAGTGATGTCCTAACCAAAATGCATAATCCTAACCTAATCTCTACACAAATATAAGTGACCCCACATGTGTGATATGTCATGGCACACATCATCGCCATGTCAACTATAGACCCATTTACCTTTAGCAAAATCCTTCTCAAAATTGTGGTGTGTGACAACTTTGTTAAAAAAGTGATTCTAAAAAGTAGTAACCTAATGATGATAGTTGTTTAGCCCATTTCGTCCATAATTTAAGTAGTTTTACCTAAAAATGAGAAAATACCCTTCCATTACTTAATCAATTTGTATTAAAATAAAAAGATTGGAAATGAAAACTTGTTGATTCAAAGTGCAAAATATCTATAAAGAAACCTGAAAAACAGTTAACACCAAAAGAATAATTTATAATAAATAAACTCTTGAAAATGAAGTGTTTTATGATTTGGAGGATCGTCCCATAACCATCCATGTCTTTGTTATGATAATGAGAGCTTGAGCAAATAGTCAATAGTCATGAATGGATTGAGAAGAATATTACTCAGATGGGTTGTTTCTCCGAATTTGATAGTGAGAATCAAAAGAAATAAGAGAAAGGAGATAGGTTAGTTTAATATCAATCAGCCATGAATAGTTTCTGTTGTTATGAATATGGATAGAGAAGGTTGAATAAACATGGGAGAAATGGAAATAGAAGTTTGAAGCTTAATCGGCGTCTCTGAACTTAGTGAGTTATTTTGTATGAGAAGCGCTTCCGGAACATAAGAGAAGCTGTTTCTCAAAATAGGTTGTTTGGATGGGTTGTTTCTCCTTCTCAACCTTAGAAACACTTGTAAAAGATTGATCAAACATACACTTACTAAAGAGATTTGATTTTTCTCATACTATTTAATTTCAAAATTGTACTTTGTTTTAAACATACATTAACGTGACATATGTTCTATTTCAGTGTAAATGATTGGTTTGAACCAAGTGCAGAGGAAGGTGAGAGGCTTTGTCGCATGCTACCAAATTGCTATATTCGTAGGTTCGATAACAAAGGAAATTTCTTATTTTTGGTAGGGATATAGTTTTTTTTTTTTTTTTTTTTTTACGTTTATTAATATATCTAGATATACTAGCGAAAATTCTACGGTCATTACCACTAGTGGTAATCACAATAAGAATATAGTATTTTATAAGATTTGATATCTTTTGATATCATTTTAAAAATAAAATATAATACTTTATTACTATTTGGTGTCTTCTTATATTAATTTAAAAAATAAAATATCATAGGTTTATATTATAAAAAATTGTAAAACCTAATACATGTTTGGTTTTGGCTAAACTTCTTAAAATTAATTAGATTAAATTCTCAAGAACATAAATATTCATCAGATTAAAATTGTTCTAATTTTACTTCTAATTTTACAATGAAGGGTAGTAGGGTACTATAATCAACTTTCGTCCCCCGTCATATTTTATTATTATATATTTTTACTCACTCATCGTATTATCATATTTCCACTTTTATGTCACCCATTTTACAGTTTCAATCCCATTATCTCGTCACATGTTACATTATGTCATTCTACTATTATTCCGTCACCCGTTATATCACATCATATTCAAATTTATTACCATAAATTAGCCAACCACCATAATATTATCTCTTATATCTCATGTTATAAACTAAATTACCATATTTATTATTTCCATAAGTTAGCTAATATGATAATTTATTACCATATGTTAATCAATAATTGTATTTTAATACTATTTTTATGCTCTATCCAATTAATGTATGCTCTATCCAATTAATTTATTACCATAAATTAGCCAACCACCATAATACTATCTCTTATATCTCATGTTACAAACTAAATTACCATATTTATTATTTCCATAAATTAGCTAATATGATCATTTATTACCATATGTTAATCAATAATTGTATTTTAATACTATTTTTATGCTCTATCCAATTAATGTATGCCAAGTGTCAACCTAGGAAAGACTTGGTTTCAGGTTTTAATATATAGTATTAGATGTTCATCGAAATTTCAATGTTTATAAAAATTAAATCGTATGTTCATTAATCTTCAATATTAATCAATGAAATCATAAATTACCAATTTTTAAATCATGTGTTCATCAACTTAAGGAAAAAAAAAAACATTTTCTCTCTCCTCTCCCTCTCCCTCCCCCTCCAACTCTAACTACCTAGGTACACCACAAACGCCACCGCCTCACCACCACCCAATAACACCAATCACCACCAACCAGCTATCGGCCTACACCAGAAGATGCGGCCACCTCCAGTGACCATGCGGTGGTCAATATTAACCATAAACACCGCCCATTACGCCAATCTACGCCACTCGAACGACAAAAACGAAAAACACATTATAAGTGGTTGTTTGGGTCGTTTCCGGAGGCGAAGCTCCGGGAAGAAGGAGCAAATGTGGAGAGGGAGGCGGCGGGGCAGGGGTAGAAGGCAATCACGTGAGAAAGGGGGAGGAAGAGAGAAGGTAAGTGAGTGCGAGGAGAAGTTGTCGGGGGGAAAAACGGTACCGGTGGCTTGGGCGGCAGAAGGACGTGGAGAATAATAGAGGAGGGCGATTGGACTTAGGTGGTGGTGCGGTTGGTTGTCGGCGGTACCCATGGGTGGTGGACCTGGTGGTGGCAGTTGAAAGTTGGGAAGGGGGGGAGGGGAGATAGAGTACTTTGGGGTGGGGTTTGTTTTCTTGATAAAGTACAGACCCTAAGTCCCTAATTATCCTAATTTTTTGTGGGATAGTAGTAATTCTAATTAACCCAAACAAAACCTATAAAAATGAATATTAAAATTTATTTTTAATTTTTAAAAAAAGATTTCTATTTAATTAAAATATTACATTGAAATATCTACTCTTAATAAAATAATATATATTTATGGGGATTACCACTAGCGGTAATGACCATAGAATCATCGGATATACTAGTAGCAAGAAACGAGAGAAAAATAGAGATGTGTGTCTAGCTACTTTCCCTTCTTACATTCAACAAGTTTATCATCCAAACAAAATGTTAGTCCGCACTATATTTTTGGGTGCATTTTCTTGCTTTATGTACCATTTAACGGATAATGACGACCCATAAGTTAGGATTATGAACATTTATTATTAGAATTATCTTTATATTGATAAAAAAAAAAAATAAAGGCCTCACAGCAATTCTCAAAAATATTTCATGATTATCTAATTCATGCACTATAAAATATACCTCTACACAATGTTAAACACTAATACTTAACTATGAAGAATATTTGTTTGAATTTCAATGTCATATCTATTATTAGTAATTTTTAACTAGCATTTGCCTGCAACTTATGTTTGACAATTTACCAATATGTTATTGAAATAAGTAATTAAAGTCTTAATATACTTGGTGTAACTATGTACAGGAAGACAATTTTGATTTGGTTTATACAATTAAGAGGACTGGTTTTTATCGTCTTGGAAAAAGTTATGATTGTGTTGGAGATTATTCTATAGTAACCACTAGTGACATTCGGAGATCTGCAGCTGAATATCGGTAATGATCACTTCTTCCTCCATTTTAAACCACGGTCAAGCTTTGATAAATGTTTGTCATTCCAACGCAATGACCCAAACTATGTTCAAACTTGAAGTACCATAAGTCTTTGTGTTGAAACTAACGATACTTAAACCTCATGGGTCATAAAGAAAATTTCATTTTAAGACAAAGTAAAATCTTTATCTTTTTCTCTTTTATTCATTTTCAAGTTTCATACATTTTTTTTTTTTGGCAGGTTTCTTGAGCAAGTTACACATCCTATAATGTTCTCAACTTTAGAGAATGGAGAAATTGTAAGAGGTCTAGCAGGTATTCCTATTGAGGGGCCAACTTTGTTCGTTGGCTATCACATGTTGACCGGAATAGAGGCAATTCTCCTTGTAACAACTATTTTTGCCAAGAAAAATATCCTTGTGCGTGGGTTAGCACACCCAAACTTGTTTCAAAAGTCTAGAAACGGAAGACATTTTGATTTTACGCCATTATTTGATTCATATAAGATTATGGGATGTGTTCCAGTCTCTGGACTTAATATGTCAAGGTTACTAAAGTCAAAGTCACATATTTTGCTGTATCCTGGAGGCATGAGAGAGGCTTTTCATCGAAAGGTAACACATATTTCACAAGTTCCTTCTACTTTTCTCTAGTATTTTCATGTACAAGAAAAGTCGTCATATAAATTTGTACAGATTTGGTATATGGTATTTTCCTTTTTAACTAGAAAATTTGTACACGTCTTTCTATTTCCAATGAGCACCAAATCAGTTCTTACTCTACATTTGGATCATATTACCAATGAGGAGTTCTAGGGTGCTCGACAAGTACCGCAAAGCACTATAATAAATCACTTTTTAAATACCTTAATAAATCTTATACTATATATTAAAAGCTGTGTTAGAGGCAACGACCACGTTCACCGGATTCAGTTAGGTCATCTGCCATGCCACGTGGCGTGTCTCTTTAATTTTCACTTAAAAAAAATCATTTAAAATGTTTTTAATGGTAAAAAATGTTTTTAATGATAAATAAGTGACGTTTTCCATATAAAAAAATCACAATATATTTATATTATAAATAATCAATATAACCTATTAACTAATTTCATCTTTACCTTATTATTTTGTACCTTCCTTATTACTTATTTGAATTGTAACCACATCATCTATATTGAATGTGAAACTTTTATAAATGATAAAATTTATTGATAAAATTATTTGTTTACAAAGAAATAAAATGATAAATTTATTTCGGGCGTAGCCCGGGTAGTAAACTAGTTTTTCTAAAAGAAAAAAATTATCAAATTATATTAGATATAGTTTGTAGAATGTATACATAAGCATAAAAGATTAAATAAATGCAATTAACCATTTTTTTCTATTTTTTTGGTTATTTACAATATAATTTATAAAATATATCTAAATAAAAATAATGGATGGTGTAGATTGATTTTTAACATTATGGATGGTGGAGATGATGCCTTTTATGGTACTTTGCGGTACTTGTCAATGACCTTAGAATTACTCTGTTACCAATACTTTTTTTTTGGTAAATTAAGTCACATATTAATCATATACTTATGATAGTCTTTTCATTTCATTGTAGGGTGAACATTACAAGTTATTTTGGCCAAAAGAGTCTGAATTTGTTCGTATGGCATCAAGCTTTGGGGCTAAAATTGTTCCCTTTGGAGTTGTAGGGGCAGATGATATGTTCCAAGTGAGTGAAAATAATTTTTAAATTAATATATGAATTGCATAAATTGTTATTATGCTTAGTACAAAAAAAAAGTAAAAAATTATGGGTCTTTCTATAGAGTGCTCATGGGATGGGCGCTCTATAAAAATAATTAAATATAACATTTTCCAACAAAAATCTAATGCACTCTATAATAAACTAATTAATATAATTAAGTAAAGATCTTGTGGTAGCTCACTTGGTTGAGCTACCACTCTCCTAACATGGAGGTTGGGAGTTCGATCCTTTGGGGGTTTCTTTGTGATGTGGGCCCTCTTATAGGGTCCCCCTGCCAGGTTTATGCCTGGTTTCCAGTTGTTCATGTGAGTTCTTCTTGTAAGTTAGATCCCCTAAATAACTCCCTATCTCCACAGGGACTGAGCCCTCCGGGGCCAGTAAATTACCGAATAAAAAAAAAAATAATAATATAATTAAGTAATCCTCTTGCTCCCATATACAAAAACCACCTTCACCATTACGGTTGAGACGCCCACAACCGCGCACGACCTCGTTCCATCAATAATTACGTCGCCATCAAAATTTCAAACAACAACTTTTCCGGCGGCACCGCCGGATTATATAGACACCCTAAAACTCAACTACGAAACCCGTTTGGGATGTGATTAATAAATGAAAACTAATTTAAGGTTGCCGAAAAAAGGGGTTTAGGGTTGGGTTTCCCGGCACCGGAAAACACCAACCCTAAACCTTTTTCTAGTGAGAGTATTTTTGTTTTTTTAATTGAACAAAGATCAACAATAACATAAAAAAACGACATTAAAATTTAATGAGAATTAAAAACATTAGTAGCATTTATTGTTGTGTTTCTTGAAAATGGTAGAAATAATAATTGTCATAGAGTGCCCATGAGCACTTTTTAGAAAAACCCAAAAATTATATAGCTTTAACAAAAATCGCAACCAAGTGATGCTTACATTGATAGAAAATAATTTCATTCAATAATTGTATCGAATTTTTACATGGTAGTTTTAAGGTCACATGTTCGTTGTCTATCCATTTCAATAGTGAATTGAAATTAATATCTTTATATATTTCTTACATACATCAAAATCTATCACTTCCAGTTGTGCGCAGATTTTGATGATTTAGTGAAGGTTCCTTTCATCAAGCAAATGATTGAAGTGGAAACAAATTTTGGGGTCAAGTTAAGGTTATTTACATATCCAACTACTACTTCTTAATTAGATTTCAAAATGGATTTAGAGGGATGCTATGGTCACTCACTTTGGGAGAGTGTCCATGAACACTCTATCTTTTATTGGTAATAAACAAAAAATTAATGATTTAATTTAAGCATTAATTACAACACTAATCATTTACAACCAATCAAAGGTTGAGTGTTTATATACACTCTCCCAAAGAGAGTGACCATATCATCCCCCATAGTTTTATAATTAATTTACTATGTTACAAATTTTGTGTACAGGGGTGAGATTACTGGTGAAATTGCAAATCAACCTATCCATGTTCCTATCATTTTTCCGAAACTTCCAGGTCGATTTTACTTTTTATTTGGAAAGCCAATAGAAACAAAAGGTATGATAGTACTACTTGGTAACCTATCAAAGGAAGTTGAAATTCGCAAATGTTTTAATCATTTTTTTTTTTTTTGAGGGAAAGAAGTTCAATTATTTGGCCCTTTATAGTTACTCGGCTCATGCATGGAAAGCACATTTGCATAAGAATTTCTATTCACCTTGCCACCTTAAATAAAGTCTAAGCTTCACTTGTTAATATATTAATTAATTATCGTAAATCTCATTATTTTGCAATTCATGGGGGTTTCTCGTCTGTAGAAAAATTAATCCTTCAAAGAAAAAAAATAATAGTACTTATAAGTCTACATTACTTATCCGAAAAACGGGCATCATCTTAGAACAATTGATTATAACGGCTCTTCTACGTACCTCACAATGTACAATGTACTAAAGTAAAAGGAATCAATGTACAAAAATAACGATAATATCAATGTACAAAAGTAAAAGGAATCAACAAATTAAAATAATTCATCTAGCCTAATAAAAATTTGGGATTAATTAATGAGTTTTAGGATACAAAAAACTTGAGAGTTTTTAGATTAGCCGATGTGAACCTCACAATCAATCTTCATAGTTCACGATTACGCAAGGACTTTAGTTTCAGTGCTTCACAAGGGGCTTCCTCCAGCATTCATAAGTGGCAATATATGGATTTACTCTCTAATAAACTTAGTTAGCTATTTGTTGAGAATTTTTCAAGTGTGCAACAAATAATTTGTTCATTTATTCGTAGATGTAAAATTAAACATGTAAATTTATAAGAATTGGTTTAAAGGTGAAATCTGAATGAGTTTGAGATTTGTTTGTCACATTGGTATCTATATATGACATAATCCAAAACAAATGATACATGTTTATCATAGTTCGATGATTCAGCTTGAGGCCTCACAAAAATGATGTGGTATGTGATAATTGAGACTATTTGTTGACAACAAGAGATTGGTTTTAATAATCACCTTTTGAGGGTGAGTTTTAAGCATGCACATACATGGAAATGAAGAGAATATTGTTTACACCGTATGATTTATTTGTATTCTTAGGTATTTTACCTTTTACGATTTGATCTAAAAGTTTAGTGAATTATGATGGTTTTTATCTTTGTGAAGGGAGACAACAAGAGTTAAGAGAAAAACAAAAGGCTCATGAACTTTATTTGCATATCAAGTCTGATGTTGAAAGATCTATTGCGTATCTGAAAGCGAAACGAGAGCAAGATCCATACAGAAATTTGTTCACTCGTCTATTATATCAATCTGTTCATGGTTTCAAGATTGAAGTTCCAACTTTTGATCTTTAGCGGAATTTTTTTTTCCTTTAGGATATTAGACTTTAGATTATTGAAAGTTGAGAGTATATTGGCTTTCTTACATTGCTTTTCTAGATATGAGGCTTTGTTTATTGAGCGCCTTAGCTTGATTAGTTCAAGTTATTACTTGATTCTTATTTTTGAGTGGAATTACTTGATTTTTTAGCATCAATAATGTGAATAAAACCTATTACTTGATTTCTTTAGCTCAAACTCACCACATACATATCATTTGAGAATTCGATAGCGATCATGTTTGAAAGCGTAAAACACGACTAACCTCACCCTCGTACCTTGGTCTCTACTAGTTGATCGGTGTTAAGAGTATACCATGCCGTCATAGGAAAAATAATACAATATGCTTCAATGTCGTACCTTGCTTACGAATGGATCTTAGACAATATTCTATGGCTATTAAGTTGAGCTTGGTGCACAAATTTGACTATTTTAATTAGGGTTAGTACGTGTATACTATGGTATTCACATGACAATTTTAATTGTTACGGAATTCGGGTCGGTCGGTACCATAAAACTAGTTCATGGGGAGAAACATAACGCAGCGGAATTTATCAGACACGATTCATGTTTCGTGTTTCTCAATCATACATGTTTCTCATTGATTTCATCAATAATACATCATATTTATACTAGTTACAAATCACCGTCTTAACCTACAAGTAATACAACTTTCCTAAATACAACTTAGCATAAATGTACTTCGTACATATTCACAATATCTACGATATTCACGATATATACGATATTACCATAACTTCGTATATGGTAATATATTGCTGACCATATTACTCCATAATATCTCTCGATATTATCTCGTAATATCGTCGCCTTCCATTTTCCCTATTACTCCCCTCAAACTCATGGTAATTTGCGAAAATTCCATGGGTTTGCCAAAACTCGTTCAGAAATGAGAAGGGTAGAGAGAAAAAAAAATGGTAATTTTCTTGATAGTCGTTTCCTTGTCGTTCGTATCATCGCATGGGCCGTCATATATCGTCGTCTTCATTGTCGTTCTGTCGTTTCGGTCTCGGATCGGTCTCGTGTCAGTCTTGGAGTTCAAGTCGGGTCGGATTCGTTTCACATGTCGGATCGAGTTCGTTCGAATCAGGTCGTTTCGTCGAAGTGGGACAAATCCCACCGTTCGTTTCTTCATGCACGTGGGACAATACCCACTAGCACATGACACGTCAAAAGCACCTTGTGCTCATTAAGTCATTAACTCCGCCAAAACAGAGCTCAGTAACTCATCAAAGCCCAGAGCAGG
Source organism: Spergularia marina (assembly GCA_963680865.1). Classification (NCBI taxonomy): domain Eukaryota; kingdom Viridiplantae; phylum Streptophyta; class Magnoliopsida; order Caryophyllales; family Caryophyllaceae; genus Spergularia; species Spergularia marina. The sequence continues at coordinate 29,672,379 of OY804545.1, read as the reverse complement.
CTCGCTCGGGTTCGTCGTGCTCCAATCAGGAACTAGGTTCGTCATCATCGGGTCTTTCGTTCGTTCGGATTATCGTTCGCCGTAGTCCATCAACCCATCAATTGGGTCGGGTTCGTTCGTCAAACTCTGTTTGATTCTTCTTTCAACAAAGCCCATTACTGGGTCAGCTCGGGTTCGTAATCGGGTCGCATCGTCTTCAGGTTCAACCCGGCTTCATCATGCTCGGGTTCGGGTTCGTAATCGGGTCTTGATTGGTTCGAGCAAGAGGGAGAGCCCCCCCTGCGCAGCCAGGTGATCTTCTTCATCGCCGGGACTGGTCGGATCGTCTTCAGTTCGGATGATCGGGAACATCTCCGTTTCGATCATAGTCGGTCGTCGATCATCGTCTTTCAACCTCTGTCATCGTCAGGGTCGTGGTCGTGCTCGGTTTCGTCGTCGGTCAGTCGTGCTCGGCTGCCTGTGATTCGATCATGGTCGGCCGCCTGTGATTCGATCGTGGTCGGTCGTCAATTCCGCTTGGTCGTGGTCAAGTCGGTCATGTTCGTTGGGAGGTCGGAGGTTCAATTGATCATCTGATCAAATAACCCATGTTCGTTCGTCGTTCTTCAGAGTAAAATTGGTTTTATTAGTAATCAATAAAACCAAACCACGTACAACATTAAGGTTGCCATGACTTTCGCTCTCATTGTTTCGATGAGATTCGTTCGTCAATTTCTTCGTCTCTTCTCGTAACTTTCGGATTTCGGTCGGTTTAGGGTTTGTGTTTCGGATTTCGGTTCGTGTTTCGGCTAGGTTCAAGAGTCCTCAGAAACGAGGCTCTGATACCATGTTACGGAATTCGGGTCGGTCGGTACCATGAAACTAGTTCATGGGGAGAAATATAACGCAGTGGAATTTATCAGACACGATTCATGTTTCGTGTTTCTCAATCATACATGTTTCTCATTGATTTCATCAATAATACATCATATTTATATTAGTTACAAATCACCGTCTTAACCTACAAGTAATACAACTTTCCTAAATACAACTTAGCATAAATGTGCTTCGTACATATTCACAATATCTACGATATTCACGATATATACGATATTACCATAGCTTCGTATATGGTAATATATTGCTGACCATATTACTCCATAATATCTCTCGATATTATCTCGATATTATCTCGTAATATCGTCGCCTTCCATTTTCCCTATTATTTAATCCACTTTGGCTAACTATGTGTCAAAGTAGAACAATTGTGTGAATAGGTGGCGAAGGCACAAACGCTAAGCAAAATCTTAGACCTAGCATATAGGTCAATTTGTGTCAATTTTGTGTCCATGGTAGAAACGGGTTGACACCCTCTTAGGCCTTCACCCTAACCCGGCTCATTTAAATAAACTAATCAACAACCTCGACTCTAACCCAAACCCAATTATTAATTGGATAATATGATTCCTTAACCTATTCATCGTACAAATTTGTCAAAGTGTAGTTGACAAATCCACTTAACAATTCGAAGATGATTGTAACAAGACTCAATACAGATTCGGCTTGGTTCTAGCATGTTAGTTGACCAAATTAGAATTACTCTTCCTATTAATAAGCCAAATGTATACATATCTCTAGAGAAACGGGTTAAACATTTCATACCTATGTCATACACCCTCAACCCATATAAACTTCACGTCAGGTTCATGTTGCCCCATTTTCTCCTCTAGAAAATACGTTTTCAGATTGCCTCAAATATTTCCAAAACTTGTTGCACCCGCGTTGCTACTTTAGGAACTCCACACCGATCATGGTGATTCTAGTATTAGCATTTGAATTAACATTTAGCATTTTATGGAACATTGTTAAATGCTATTATAAGTAGCATTTTACTTAGAAAAGTAGAATTTCATTTAAGTAACTCACTGGTTAGTTCTTGTGTTTCTAAAGGTGAGTAACTTTGCAACTCCTTATTTAGAAACTTGCATATGGTTCATAAACTAGTTAGTTATCGTGCCAAACACGTCATTGTTAACAACTATAATACTACTTTCTAGCCAACAGCTAACAGTTACACCGCACATTCTAACAGCTATTCAAAACAGTTACACCATACATTCTACCAACTATTCAAATCGCTAACAACAACCTTAATAAGCAAAAGCTACCTAAACAGTTACGACTACACTCTAAAACGGAAAAAGAACAGTCACTCCCTAGCTTAAAAAAAAGAAAAAAATATGGACTTATGGAGTAGTAGGTTTGACTTGTGAGGAAAAAGTAGCGCCAATAAATTAGATTTCTCCATTTCCCTAATTTACTCAGGAGTCAGTTAGTCACCATATTTGTTGCACTCCCCGGCCGTTTGCTTCCATGGCGGCCACTTGTCAAGCCTGTTACTTGGCCGGAATCCCTATAAACCGCCGAGTGTATTCCTCGCCATTCCGTCCATCCGCTCTCTCGACGCGGCGGTCAACGGCGAAGCAGGTGTTGGAAAAGGAACAAGGTGTGAAACCGAGGTTTAAGGATTATTTGGAGCAGGCGAAGGCGTTGATCGAATCGGACGGCGGACAGGGACCTCCCAGATGGTTCTCGCCTTTGGAATGTGGGCCCCGCAAGTTTGACAACTCTCCTCTGCTCCTTTATTTGCCTGGTTCGTCTCCTTTTTTATTTGCTTCTTCAATAAGCTTCCATTCTTCCATATGATCATATATCATATAATCTTCTTTTACTTCGCTTGATTTTAGATCTTGTTTTGTCATCGTGATCGTAATGGTAGATTAGGTTTTTTTTTTTTTTCAATTCTGGTAAAATTAGTGTGTAACTGCAAATCATATACTCCTCCGATTCAAAGAGATTTTCCTGTTTCTTTTTGCAGTTTTGAGTTGATAAGTTTAGGACTACTTGTAGACTAAATAAAAGACCCGTTTGCCTTAAAATCAAGTAGGGTTGGTAGAGTGCAATGCAGAATGAATTATTTACAAATTTTTGCAGCAAGTGAACGATTCATTTGGTCTAAAAATAGCTCCCAACATGACACCCTAAAACTGCAAAAAGAAACAGGATATATATATATATATATTCGCTTGATTTTGTATCACCGTAAGTTTATGACGGTTATAGATGATGATTCATGTTAGCCGACCCTATATCATTTTGGGAATAAGGCTTGGTCGTCGTGGTTGTTGTTGTTGTCATCAATCAGCTAATCACGGTTCTATCTGCTTCATAGTCGAGAACTCGAGATAGGCAAGAACTTTGGCAATAATGACTTACTCTTCAATGGATTTGTCTAATCGGTGATGTATAACCGCGAATTGATTACATGTAGTTGGTGATGTATAGGATCAGTTTCTTGATATTCTTGAGGCTGGCTTTGAGTTTTTCCTAAAGTTGAGCTATGGAGGTGGAACGTCCTACTAAAGGGTACAACTTGGGGGCCAATGGTTCCTGTGACGACACAGATAGTAAGTCGGTCTTGGTGTCTTGGGAGTTTCGTGTTTTGTTGTCGGGATCGGGTTGAGTGGTTCCCTCAGTAGGGGTTATGGTTGTAGGTTGAGTAAGGATAGCAATTCGTAGCAAACGACAATGTTCATGTTATTCGCAGTTTAGTCCTTTCAGTTTTCCTTCTTCTATCACTGAAATTAACTGGACAACTGGACATGTTTAATTTGCTTTACACTTCTACAATTTTAGGTATTGACGGTCTGGGACTTGGACTTATTTTGCAACATCAGAAACTGGGGAAGTGAGTTGATTAGACATCGGGTCATGCCTACACAATTTGGATGTTTTTTTTTTGTTTTTTGTTTTATTACATGGGCTCTTTTTTTGCTTTCCATTTCCAATGGAGCCGAAGAGTAACTATTCTTTGGCTTTGGGTTATAATGGAATAAAGCAAAATAGTGCTTCTTATATTGTGAAGTAGCAAGTCGGTGCGATTCTCGTATTAATTTTCATTATGGGTCATCCGTGCGGAGTCTCTCTACGTTTCAAAGTAGCGGTAAGGCTTGCGTACAACCGACAACCCCTACCTTGCCTTATGGCCGAGCCTTTCAGTTGTTGGGGTAATGATGTTGTTGTATGGGGTCTTTTTTTTTTTTTTTTTTTTTTTTTTTGTAATTTTAGTGTCTTCATAATATTGATATGGGATTAAGTGGAATTACTGAGCTGACACATGGGATACAAATGATGTAATGCTGATGCAGGATTTTTAATGTATGGTGTATGCACATACCAATCAAGGACCGCACGCCATTCCAAGGTGCGCTTAATTGTATTTGCTCTCTTGCATGCGGATGTGTACATACGAATGATTGTACTGCAGTGCTGCTGGTTTCACATATGAACTAGAGTAGTAAATATCTGTTTCTGATATTGTCTACATGTCTGCTCTGTTGTCGATAAACTGTCATTCCTTTTCACCTTTACACACCTGATGTATTTCTTCCCCAGGGGAGTCAATTTTGTCAGATGCTTTTCTTCTAACTTTGTTGTTCTTTCTTGTACGTAGAATTGCTACTGCTGGTTGAGGAAACTGTTAGGTCTGAGAATCGCCGTTTTCCTGAGAGACCGATATATCTTGTTGGAGAATCAGTTGGAGGATGTCTTGCATTAGCTGTGGCAGCACGGAATCCTAATATTGATCTTGTACTTATTCTGGCTAATCCTGGTGAGCATTTTCATTTGTATATACTAACTCAAATATATCAAGAGCTTAATCAACATTAGTTTTCAGATTGTTTCTCGAAGGCTGAGGCCACGGAGCTCAATAGTTTCCTTAGAACAGCTTGCCACTTATCTCTGGAAATGTGTTTTTATATCAGCACAATAGTGAGACTGTTAGACATCTGTTCTTGCATTGTGAAGCTGCTGAACATTGGAGGTGCCTTTTTACGGTAAAAAGGGAGCATTGGGTGTCCTAAATGGGGCTGTGGAGCAGTTGCAAATATGCTATGCTAGAGTTGGGACTCAAAGGATAATTAGATTCTCTAGGAGGATGCATTTCTGATATCTTTTGGCGCCTTTGTTCGAAAAGAAATTACTGGGATTTTTGTGGAGCATTTACCTGTTGATCACCTTTGGAAAGAGATTTTCTATTCTGCGTGTTTATAAGCTTAAGGCTGCAGGGTCTTTTAGGGATTCTTTAATAATAATAACAATTGCCTAGGTATTGTAAATCATCGAAATGGAAGCAATTTTGACGCGTGAGTTGGTGTAAGGCCATTTAGGAACAGATCCGCAGGTTAGATGCCACATGAGCGATGAGACAATAATCAAAGTCATAAAATGGAAATGTAAAAATAATTATATACGTACTCCACATTTATTTATTTATTTCAATGTAATTTTTTTTTTTTTTTGAGGGGAAGGGGGGAGAGGCTGAGGGATTGTAGGAGCTAATTGCGGACTCATCCATATTTTCTGGTCAGGGAACTTTCAGCTCCTAGAAGTAGCCCAGGAATGCCAGTACTTTGTCTGTATCAAGTAATGAACTTGGCTCATCATCTGCTTTCCTAATGAGGTTTCAGTGTTTGATCATTGCTTCTTACGTCGACTTTGGAATTTTATGTTGGACTTTATCTATTATTCTCAATTGTGAACAGCAAAGTATGTTGTTTTGAGACAAAAAAGTTTTTGTTGCCTATTGGTCGGTGTAAAGAAATCTAAATCTGAGTCTTACTGCTACTCTACCTTGCATTAACGAGTACTAATATCTCATTCATGTGTGTCTTGCAGCAACATGTTACGCCAAGTCACAGCTGCAGTATGTATTATCTCTATTGGAGTTTGTCCCAAGTGAGCTCTCTGACATGAGTATGGCACTCATATCCAGGCTGATGACAGGTTTGACATTTCCTTGAAGTTTAAGTGCCAAATATATATGCATTACATTCCTTGGCACATCCGGTGAGTTGTTAAAGGTGGATAATAACCCCATGAGTTTTTCTTGATTCTCAATAGTATATTCTTTTGATGCCTCTTCAGTCTTAGCTAGAAACACTTTGGAATCTGGAGGTTTTAGATTGAGGAGGATATCAGACAGAATAAATAAAGTGTATGTTTAATGGGGTTAGGGCAGAGAGGAGTCAGTGTTCATCACCTTAGATGGCAAAACTGTCCAGTGCTCTTTCTTTATTTCTCTATCTGGAATTTACTGTCCAAAAGGATGGGTATTAGATGTGGATGAATCAAAGGAGGCTGGTTAAAGTGGAAAACTGTCATTGAGTTTCTAATTGATCATGGCAGTAAGGAGATCCTCTTAAAAAAAAATCACAAAGTTATTTCACTAATTTTGATCGCTTCGTAGCTTTTATTCAAAAATGCTTTTTGTGTTACTGTTTTTATTTATTTATTTTTACTCTTTGTTTGTTCACTTTAAAGTTCAAACGTTAAAATTTGTTCTTGATTATCCCTTGGTCATTTACTTCTTGGCGTCGTCTGCTTTTTCTCTGGTGGTTTTATTGGTGGACATGAAATTCTAACTAAGACTTAGTTGATAGTTTCGGTTGAACCATTGAAGTTGTCACAGATTTTGATTTTTGTACTGTGCTTTCTTATTATAATATAAGAATCAGAACCAGGCATCCAAAGACTATTACCCTTTGAGGAGTTATACATGGAGAGTCAGGGATATATGAGGGCAAAATTGAGAGTCAGGGTGACAAATTGACTTGCTATTCTTGCCTATGTATTTCGTTCGTGTTCTTAAAATACTTATAGCAGAGGTACTGACTTAGTGGGTGGTAAACGTTGTGATACAGTTTAGAAAAGCTAGAGTACTCATCTGTGTTTCTTATTCTTTTTTAGTATCTTGGGGACTAAAAAGTTACTTTGCATCTTTGTGTGCTAGGGTTTAAGGGACACCTCTAGAATATCAGGAAGTAGTAGCTGAGTTATTCAGCTTTCTCCAAGCCAATTTTGTTTATTTATCGTATTAGCCTGTCTTTTGTGCTGATACCATCGTCATCGTCCTTCCCTTAGATATTATGGTTGAAGTCTCGATTGTTTTGAATATAAAATTTGTAGTCAAAAGTGAACATGAGCGAAATGGGCTGTACCATGAATCTTTTGGCAATAGTTTAGATATAAGCTACGTTACTCCAACTCTTCCAGCGGTGTCGGATACGACATGGTGTCGGAGTGTCGAATACGTCATCTGAGAAATTAGCCGACACTCGGTTGGTCAAAGGTATGTCTTGACCAATGTTGTGGACACTCATACATCGCGTCTAAAATGTCAGCATAATCTTTGATAGACACGTCAGAAGTTTTATTTTATAATAATAAATAACTAAAATTAAAAAATATTAATGAATAGATAAACATTTCAAAATTGAAATTATAAAAGGTAACAAAAGTACTTGCAAATCCCATAGTTCAAAGTTGAAACATTAATTGTCCAAACATCGAAAATGGCCAAAACAAAGAAAAGTAGTATCTTAATCATGGCGACGCTCCACCAGGTCGGATCCATCCCTATTTTCACCAACGCTTTCAATATTTGGATCATGAATTGACAAATCCGTTAACTCGACAATGTCATCATTGAGTCGTCCACATCCAACTTAGCTCCTCGTGTAATATGACATACACATTAAAAAAAACAATTACTATTATTAAAAATTAAATAAACTAAAGCTAATTACGATAAAAGAAAATTACTAGGGTCCTAATATTAGCTCCCAATATTAGCAAGGGCTTGTCTTGTTGCTTCATTTTCGGTTGTTGCTATGAACCTTTACCAAATCTTTGGCTTGAGTTGAAATTAACCTATTTCACTTGACGTGTTGGATATTGTCCATACACACTCCAATTATGTGCACAACAAAAAGAGGAGGCTGGGTTTGACAATAGGCGAAAAACGAGGTTCTGCAATTGTGGGGTTGGTGATCCATAATTAGCCCCCCAGATAATTGGTTCTTCCTCATCCCGAATCGCAATGACATGAATATTACTAAAATGGTCAAGCCGCTTGAAAATGCCCCTTACCCTCTGAAAACAATCTTTACAACTTTTGGGTTAGGGAAAAGCCGTTCAAAACATTTGTTTCTGTGGGCAGAGACTTCTGGGTTTTGATGCGGTTCTATTCTTTGAAAGATAGTCCTCCATTTGGAGAGCCATTTTGTGCTGTAATATTTTGGGACTAATGAGTGAGCAAGACAATGTAAAGCGGTGCTACTTTTGTCCCATCTACTCACGGGCACAAGCGGTGCTACTTTTGTCCCATCTACTCACGAGCACTTATTGTATTGCATTAAAAAAACAGAGGCATCAACATTTATGGCGTTCTCCTTATTAAACATTGCCACCTTCACTTCTTCAATCATATTATCCCACATATCATAAACAAGAGGAATAATAGGACAATAACTCTAATCAACTTGTATACAGGTTTAATAAAGTCCAATAAGTACTCAAACTTTTCCCACCATTGGTCATCTTGAATTGTCAACTAGACTGTCCTAAGTTTTGATATGACCAATGGTGGGAAAAAGTTGAGTACTTCTTGAACTTTACTAAACCTATATACGAGTTGATTGGAGTTGAAGATAAGGATTGTCCTATTATTCCTCTTGTTTATAATATGTGGGATAATATGATTGAAGAAGTGAATGTGGCAATGTTTAATAAGGAGAAAAATGATATAGATGTTGATGCCTCTGATTTTTGATTGCAATAAAAGAAGTGCTTATGAGTAGGTAAGACAAAAGTAACACTGCTTTACATCGTTTTGCTCACTCGCTAAGTCCCTAAATATTATAGCACGAAATGACTCTCCGAAGGAAGGACTATCTTTCAAAGAATAACTCCGCATCAAGATCGAGAAGTCTATGCCCATAGAAAGGAATGTTTCAGCGCCATTTCCCTAACCCAGGAATTGCAACGATTGTTTTCAGAAGGTAAGGGGTATTTTCAAGCGGGTTTAATCATTTTAGTAATATTCATGTCATAGCGGTTCGGGATGAGGAAGAACCAATTATCTGGGGGGGCTAATTATGGATCACTAACCCCACACTTTCAAAACCTCGTTTTTCGCCTATCGTCACAACAAGCCTCCTCTTCTTGTTGTGAACGTAATTGAAGTCTGTATGACAATGCCCAACATGTCAAGCGCAATAGGTTAACTTCAACTCAAGCCAAAGATTTAGTAAAGCTTCTTGGGAAGGCATGATGAAGCATATGAGACACGACCTTGCAAATATTGGGACGTTCGTTATTTTCTTTTACCGTAATTAGCTTAAATGTTTTTTATTAATAATAGTGATTGTTTTTTTTTTAATGTGCGTCATACTACACGGGGAGATAAGTTTGATGTGGACGATGACATTGCGGATTTAACGGATTTGTCAGTTCATGATCCAGATTTTGAGAGCGCCGTCTTCAATTTAGGATATCACAAGCACCTATAATGTCATGATTACATTGGTTTACCCTTTTTATGGGGATAGGTCCAACTTGGTGGAGCATCGTCATAATTAAGGTACTATCTTTCTCTGTTTTGGTCATTTTCGATGTTTAGACAATTCATGTTTTAACTATGGGATTTGGAAGTACTTTTGTTATCTTCTATGAATTTAATATTAAATATCTGTTCATATTTATATTTTCAGTATTTATTAATAAAAAGTCTAACGTGTCTATCAAATTTTATGCCGACACTTTAGACACGTCGTATCAGGGTCTACAACATCGGTCAAGGCTCACCCTGACCAAATCATTGTGTCGTCTTTCCAAGATGACGTATCCAACACTCCGACGACTCTGGAAGAGTTGGAGTAACATAGCTTTTGAAAGATTCTCATTTGCTGCGCATTGGTTTTTTCTGCTGAATTTTTCTGAGAGGACTGAGCTGCTTGAAAGGCATAAGGCTATAAATAAAAGGGCAGCCCGGTGCACATTGGCGTCCCCGCTAAGCGAGGGTCCCACCACAAGGGTGTAATGAAGGCATAAGGCTATAAATAAAGGATGAAATTGCTAATAGGAAGGGAGATGTTGGTATTTGAACTATCAGAAGCTGAACATGAGAATGTTGAAACCCAAACCTATCATCCAGTGTTACACATGCATCATACTTTCTAAATCCAGACCTACTGTGATATCTAATGATTTTGCATCGTCCAAGAATATGCTTGGATATCCTATTCGAGCTCTTACAAGTTATGGATTACTTGAGCCTTGAGGATAGCTCGAATGTCACATGTAGAAAGGTTTGGGTCTGCAATGCTGTGTCTATGATATGTGCTGTGTGGCTTGGTGGTAAGGTGGCCTTCATTCCATGGATATTGCATTCCACTGGCACTTTCTTTCTTCACACTCCTGCAACTGATAGTTCACACTTCTTGCAGGTGAACCTTTAAGAAAAACCTCATCTGGTTTGGAGAAAGGGTTTCAACTAGATGAACTTCATCCAGGTCTTATAAATCTGTCATCCTACTTTTCGGTAATAGATTGTTTTATTTTGATGTATGTTTTGTGGTAGCATTTCTTTTTGCTTCTAAACTTGTGGCGGGAGATGCTTCTTTCATGAATTTCAGTCACTCATCCATTAATCCTTGGGTTGTGCAAAGCCTTCTCCTGACTGTAATAAAAAAAAAAAAAAAAAAAAAAAAAAAAGAGGGAAAGAAGGAACCTTTGCGACCTGCTTTGTAGCATGTCAGCCATCCATCTTAATGAATAATGTATGTGTATTTCAGGTTGATGTCTGAAGTAATGGGACTACTTTATTTTAGAACCTCCCCAGTAGGACCCGAATATTGTTTTTGATTAGCACAACCCTTTGTCTTAGTAAGGAAGCACCACATGATTTCTGGTATTGATTTTATAGTGGTGATTTACCAAAGTTTGTTTCATTGTTGCTCAAGCTTACTGGGCGTAGTATGCAGTAACATCAATTTTGAATGTGAACTTTGACTATTTTGCTCTAATCAAATTTAGCTACCCATCATTGTAAGACCAATTTAAATTTTTACTCACAGACTTGTAAAAGAAAGAAATTCATGATTAAGGTATCAGGTCGTGGCTGATTTACTTCCCAGAGACACACTTTTATGGAAGCTGCGAATGATAAAGACAGCTGCTTCATTTGCAAATTCACGTTTATATGCTGTCAAAGCTCAAATTTTGCTTCTTGCCAGGTGCTCATTCTTTTTAATTAATAGGTGTTTGAACCCATTATAATCCTCGTAATATCAGGATGGATTTGACTTGACTGTGAAGCTAGTATGCTTTTTCGCAGTAGGAACCCTAAGTAGGTCTCAAAAAATTTCTTCACCTGAACTGCGTCTTGGTTCATCTACACAGTAAGCTAGTATGTTATGTGTTTCTTGGTGAAAAATGGGAGCTTGCCTTGACTACGGAGCCCTTTGACATTTCAAACGGGAGGCTCATGCGCTGTTTTCTCACATCTCATCAGCTTCCCCATTGGTTTCCAATATTAAAAAAAACAGGGATGAAAATTTAAATCTTTGGTACCCTTTTGTTTATCGTAAATGGAATTTTGATTTTATTTCCTATAAAGAAGGCATGCAGATGGGTTAGAGTTGTAGAGAGCCAGATGTAAGCAGCCTCAACCTGCAATAACTAAGAGACTGGTTCTGTTTTGACTCTCGATGGGATATGGCTCTTTTGTCTTTTGGGGGATGACATTTTCTTGAAATGGAGTAGTTTTATACATAATTTAAGGACTAGAATTTTGCATGGTTTAAGCATGGATCAAACCGAGCCTTTCTTAATGTTTGATATGGATCGGCTAGTTTTTATTCTTGAATTAACATTTGAAGAGAGTTTCTTGCGGGTCTATTGTTTTAAATGATAAAATAAATACTTTTCTTCTAGTGTTGGACCGTGATGAGATCTGGATATGCATTAGCACTGTTGTCAGAGAAACTCCTCAAGTATGGTGCTTCTGAAGTCGAAACATTTGTGAAAATTAAATTTAATTCGTGGTGTTTATGATGACCGGTGCTGCACCAGTTTTAAGGGCTATGAGCCAAACTCTAAACTCCATAGAGTGATCTAGAAATAAATTGTTGGTTGAGCTTGAAGTTAGGGGATAAGGGGAGCATTGAAAGAGAAGGCAACTCAATGTTGCGGTGGTCTGATCAAATAAAGGCTAAAGAATGGTTTTACAGGAAAAGGCAACATTTTGAAAGAAGGATCGAATCTCACCTGGCACATATATTGCTTGGTAGAATCAGTAGGGTTTTTCTAGCTGACCTCATCTTTTATCTTTCTGGTTGGGATAGGTTATGTCTTTTAACTGCTTTCTCAACATTTATTAGCCTTTCATTCTGCGCATTTTTGTCATTGCTTTTTATTTGGCATCCCGCATGTTCTGAAACTATCTACAGGTAGTGCATCACTGTCAGTATTATTGTTACAAGATTCGAGCTTCTGAGGGAAGGGTTTCATAGTGGTTGAGCTTAATTCTGTTACAATTACTCCTGATTATGGCTTTGAATTCAACTTTATCTCAGTGGAAGAGATCCAGTGCTGCCAAACCTAGAAGAAGCTGAAAGAATACGTGCACATCTACCGAAACAAGAGATTCGGGTGTTGAAAGACACTGTTGTGATACCCAAATGTGAGATCCGCAAATTTAATGATTCTGGCCATTCTCTTTTCTTGGTATGTCGCGGTTGTCTTTTTCTTGTACTTGTGGCTCAAATGTCTTTATTTTGTTTTGTCATTCAACTGCTCTTGGCCTCTTGCTCTTACACTTTGAAATTGCCCATATCTGAGCCCGTGTTCCGTGACCATATATTTAAAGCCCCTTTCATTAGAAAGAAAAAATAAACAAAAAAGGAGAGGAAAAAAAAAGAAGTGTCTTGTGAAGTTGTGATGAAGTCATTTAGGTACCATTTGGCATGTGTCTTCTTTCTGTTCTTTGGTCTGAATAACTCTATAGTTTGGACATTGCGTTTCACCTTCTACTTCTCAGGAAGATGAAATGGACTTAGTAGCCATCATAAAGGGTACAAGCTTCTATCGCCGTGCAAAATTTCATGACTATGTCAAAGACTATCTACCACCCTCCGAAACTGAATTTCGCAAAACATGCGAGCCATTCAGGTAAATGCATCTTAAGCATGTCATCTTTTGAAGGATAGATTGTTCAGGAAAAGACAGTTAAATTGTGTGTTTTCTCATGGTGTGTACATCTGATATCAGATGGATTAGTGCTGCGACTGGGCCTGTGCTGCTTTCTACTTTGCCAGATGGGAAGATTGTACGAGGCCTTGAAGGCATTCCAGTTGAGGGGCCTGTTGTGCTCGTTGGTTATCACATGTTGCTTGGCTTGGAGTTGTTTCCTCTTGTGATGAACTTTTTGACAGAGAGAGAGATCCTTTTGCGAGGTCTAGCGCATCCTATTATATTTGTGAAGATGCAAGAAGAACAACTAGATCTATCTATGTTCGACTCTTTTAGAGCTATGGGTGCAGTTCCAGTGACAGCTAGTAACTTTTACAAGCTCCTTGCTTCAGATTCTCATGTTCTATTATATCCAGGAGGAATGCGTGAAGCCTGTCATAAAAAGGTTTCAAATCCATCTCACATTATCTACTCGAGTTTGATTTGTTTTCCTGTCTGATTTAATGTGAGTTTGACATGTGGTATGTTACTCATATCTTTGTACAAGTATAAGCAACTAATTCTAACAGTTAAAGCAACACCAAGGTACCATCCTGTATCTGGAAGTTCTAGAGTGGATAAAAGTTTATGCAGTCTTACTCATACGACTTACAAGACTAACCTATTCGAGAGATTTTTCCCTTAAATGGTCTATAACGGTAAGCTTGTAATTTCAGAGTCGAAGTAGTATTTATAAGTGGTTCTAAATTTATATTTGACTAAAAATCTTCTAGCAGTTCGAAGTTACCTTAGGCTTCTTCTGAGCAATTAGATATTGTTCCCGTGTAAACAACTAGACCAACATGCTGTTGAGTTCAGTTATTTATGCAAGTATTGCCAATCTTCCATCTTGAAAGATTAATTTAAGTTTTACTTTATCTTATTTGCATGGATCATTAGAATTAGAAGACTATTTGCGTGCTGCTTTGCATGATTCTGTGTAATTCCTCAAGGTTTCTAAATCTAAGAACTGTGTATTGTTGAACTCCTGCAGGGTGAGGAATATCAGCTATTCTGGCCAGAGAGGTCCGAGTTTGTGAGGATGGCTGCCATATTTGGGGCAAAAATCATACCCTTTGGGGTCGTTGGTGAAGATGATATTGGTGAGGTCAGTCCTGGCACTGTAGGCTTATGTGTTTCTGAGTACATTATACGACTAACTACAGTCTGTAGTATGTAACTGTGGTTTTGTTTGTTCCTTTGCACTCTAGTGCACAGGTAGGTTTCATAGCAACTAGGATGTCTACAAAAATTAGATACTCCCTCTTTTCCGTTGGATTGCGAACGTTTGGTTTGAATTCGTCTCGCATAATATTACCAAACATTGGCAATCTAAAAGAACGGAGAAAGTATCAATTGTCCGAATTACTTTGACCTAGAATTTGTTAGGCGAATGTATCAACAGAATTGTAAAATCCGCTTCTCACCGTTTTATTTGTCACTGTGCTGAAAGTACACTGAAATTCATATATAATGTTTAATTGTTTATACCAAAGACTTCTGGCATTTAGGTAAAAAAAAGAAAAAAAAAAATGAATTGTGGCGTTAAAAATGAGTAGCAACATGATCTTTACTTCTATAGAGGGGGGAGGCCATCATCATCTAAGTGTTGAAGTCTGACTATTTTCTGTTTCTTAGACAGTTCCTCTGTCTTCTCATTACAAGAGTGAAATTTGGAGGTTTATCAAATTTGCTGTAATGATTATACACCACAATTGACTGACTTTAGTTGCCTCCTGTTACCCCCTAAATTGGTATGAACATTTTTTTTATTGGGTAATATTTCAATATTTGTAACAGAGGTTGCATATTTCAGCTTGTTCTTGACTATGAAGATCAGATGAAGATTCCTTACCTCAGGGACCTGATTGAGAAAGGGTCAGATACCTTTCGACTAAGGTGAGCCTTCTTTTCCGGGGTAGTGAGAGCACTAAGGAGTTATGCCTGGTTTTATAGAATTGAGGCTTCAATGTGCTCAAAGTAAGGTTGGCATCAAGAAGACACATGTCATTACCATTTTGTATCTCTGATTACTGTGTGCTTAATTTTTGACAGGACTGACTCAGAAGGTGAAGTTGCAAACCAGATTGGGTATCTCCCTGGGATTTTGCCTAAACTTCCTGGTCGTTTCTATTACTATTTTGGGAAGCCAGTTGATACAGCAGGTATGTCCCTCAAGTTCATTAAGATTGTGTAATCTAGGCTTTCTCTTCTTTCTAGTTTTCAGCTTTCAGATTGTTCACGGATTTAAGAAACATGGCTAGTATTACCACAACATTCTGGTTTCTACTTCTGTCATTGATGTCCGTGTAATAATGAAAATTGATTACTCTTCATATTGCTTCTCTGAGATTATCCTCCTAGAGGAATCGTGAAAAAGGTTGAGTTGTAGTTCAAGATTGGCTGTCCGAAACAAAGGCTGTCAGATGCAACCTTTGTTTAACTCCATATTTGTGAATTTGTATTGTTTACTCACTGACTCACGGTCAGCACTCCTATAATCTAAAGTACAAGTAGCGGAACACTCCTGACTCGTGAATAGAAACTGAGTGATGTCTCTTCTGATGGCTTTGGCTATATATTGTCAGGTCATGTAATGCAAATTTGCTCCGTTTTGCAGGAATGAAGCAAGAGCTGAGAGACAGAGACAAAGCTCATGAGGTATACGTGCATATAAAGTCCGAGGTCGAGCAGTGCATTTCATATCTGAAGGACAAAAGAGAAGAGGACCCTTACAGAGGACTAGCAGCTAGAACATTATATCATGCCACACATGGCTGGACAGCTGAGGTTCCGACGTTTGAAATTTAATCTAGTCATGTCGACTAGAACGAAGATTGCGGATTTTATCTCGGAATTCAAGATTTCAAGAATGTTGACACAGAAAGGAATGGAGCATTCAACTTTTGGAGATCATCCACAATAGAAACATGAAACTTGTTGTTTTACAGATACTTATTACTCTATGTCAATGACTATTTTTCATTCATTGATTAGCTCTTTCTTCTCCGGCATGGGTACCGTATACGGAGTAATGGAGTATATGTCAAAGTTGGGCAACTCATTATATCTTCCGATATGCCGATTTTTGGCCATACAGGGCATAATGTCAAGCTATATTCAAGTGATTTTTACTCACGTTTAAACATATGGCAAGTAGAAATATTGAATTGCCTAATCGACATTGAAAAAAAAAACAGAGAAAAAAAAAAAAAAAGCGTTTTGGTACTCATTTGTAAAACTTTTTAATCAAGGTAGCATGGCATCATATAAATTATGGAACGCAAAATTGACAATAAAACACACCCTTTCTTACTTTTGTGTAGGAATTGAATATGCGAGGGGCTCAAATCTAAAGTAAATAATCAAAACAAAAACCAAAGAAGTATTTTTTAGACACTAAAGTGATGAGGGTGGGATCTAAAAAACACCAAAGTTGTATTTGGTATTCAGTAGGTCTTGTGAGAGACCGTCTTTCAATAATTGATTGAGAGACCAATTATGTCATTTACATCATGATCCTGTTTATATAATTAGTGACCATTATACTACTTTTGGTAATCGTTTTAGTTAAATACTTTAGACACTTAATCCAAGATTTGCAAATGGGTTACTTTATAAAATTTAGCTAATTTTATATGATTTGATCTTCCAAAATCATAAATAATGTGATTTATTATAGTAAATTAATACGATCACTAAAAGTAGTATCATGGTTACAATCAATGTAAAAAGAATTACTTTGAACACAGTATAATGGTCTCTCAATAAATTATTGAGAGACCGTCTTTTATGAGAGTTTGTGTTTGGTATTTATAAAACACCAAAGTTGAAAATTTTGTTTTTAAAACACACTTTAAGCTATTTGGGTATTTATTAAACATCAAAATATAAAAACATTAAAAAATAAAATGAAATTATGTTCTTACGTACTTACTTAAATTAAGAAATACTAGGCTCGTTTCACAATAAGTAAAGATATGGAGTGAATCCAGTTCATCGATCTTAAAAAAAAAAAAAAATATCACATAATTCAGCAAATGTCAAAAAAAAAAAAAAAATTACGAACATGATCGAACGATACCGCAAACTTCGAAATGTAGCATAAAAACTTGTTTAGACTTTCCATAATCCTGGGTTCTAATTGTGAAGTTTTTTTTTGGATATGACTTAAGCTTGCGCCATGCCTTCGCAGAGAAAATCGATGATGGAGAATTGGAGGGGAAGAAGATGAGAATTTTTTCTTAAAGCAGAAAAATAATTTAAGAAGTAAAATACAAATTAACAATTTTTTTATTTGTTTTGGTGTTTAATAAAAACCCAAATAGTTTGAAGTGTGTTATAAAAACAAGGTTTTTAACTTTGGTGTTTCATAAATCCCAAATACGACTTTGGTTTTTTTAAATCCCACCTTTCTCACTTTGGTGGCTAAAAAAAAATTCTTTAAACAAAAAGAGGGGGTACTATAATCTTATGTAAGTTACGTTGCTCATATCAAATTGAAAAGAATTATAAATAATTAATAAGTCAATTGAATGAGAGCTAAAAACGTGTTTATTTGCAGGTTAAACCATCTCAAACACGCCAGCTTATAAAATAAGAGTGTTACTTGAATAATGCTAAAACTTCACGTGTAGAACATAAGGTGGATCGATGTTCCTATAATCTAGCTACAATGAATTTCCGGTAAACAATTTTTTTCTTTTTTTTTTGGAAATGATTCGGTAAACGGCAAATACTACCGTACCCCCGGGATACCAAGAGAATGGTACCCCCCATCCAAAATGAACTCATGTGCTGTAAAAACGCGGCCCATTTGTTATAAGAAATGCGGCCCATTAATAACAAAAACAACGAAAACAACAAAATCATGAACGCGGCCCATGAATAACAAAACACAAAAACAACGTATTGGACAACGCGGTCCATTTTTCTCTCTCCTCTGTCCGAATATTGCGAAACTTATTGCGTAAATTTCACAGCTGAATTTTGTGATCGATGACGATGGCGAACGAAGAAGATATCTTCGCCAATATTGAAGAAGAAGAGGCTGCGGATATCGATGATGAACTTGCGGATTTGGCGGACGAACTTGCGGATATGGCGGATAAGGAATTTTGTCAAAAAATGGAGGGCAAAGTTTCAGAATTGCCAGCAGGTTCGACATTGATATTCGTATATTTGATCATGAGGATGTGATTTTTTATTTGTCTTAGGATGAATGATTTCTATTGTGGGATTGTTGGGTTTGTTCTAAAATTGTGTGTTTGTTCTGGAATGGTTACTTTTTGTCCTGTGATGGTTGGGTTTTGTCATAAAATGAATGTTTTATGTTCTGTAATGGTTTTGTTCTGGAATTGTTACTTTTTGTCCTGTGATGGTTGGGTTTTGTCATAAAATGAATGTTTGATGTTCTGCAATGGTTAACTTTTTGTTCTGGGATGGTTAACTTTTGTTTTAGGATGATTTTTGTGCTTTTTTGTCCTGGGATGGTTGATTTATGTTCTAAAATGAATTACTTTATCATTTTTAGGGGATCCGAAAGTTGTTGTACCAGAAGCATCAGAATCTGTGTTAGGGAAGAGTGCTCCCTCTATGGACAAAGCTCATAAGTTATATAATGACTATGCTTATACTAAGGGTTTTTGGGACTAGGTTGCATAATATCAGATATAGGTATAACAGTTCTGAAGTAAAGGGGAGAGAAATTGTTTGTTCAAAACAAGGATTAAAAAGGCAGCCCGGGGCTGTTGGTAAGCAGTTCACAAAACTGAACTTGAGGACTGGATGCAAGGGTATGGTGTTCTTTGAAAAGAAGGGAGATGATTTATAGGAAGTGACTAAGCATAATATGGTCCATAATCATTTGCTTGTCCCTCGTGATAAGCTCCATCAACTGAAATCACATAGAAAATTCAGTGCAAATATTCTTAAGATTTTACGAGATTTAGTAGATTCGAGAATTGATGTAGCAGATGCATTTAGGTTTTTGAGGGCTCAAGCAGGGGGATCACCAGTTCTTGGATTTTGTAAAAAGGATGCATATAATAAACTTGGTGCAGAAAAGTTGAAGTTTATTGATGGATGTGATGCACGAACATTGAAGAATATTTTTGCGAAAAGGCGTGAGACTGAGGATGATTTTTACTTTGCTTTTGAGCTAGATGAAGAAGCTCGTTTGGTGAGTTTCTTTTGGAGGGACAAACGCATGAAACAAGATTATAGGCTCTTTGGCAAACTTTTCATTCACGATACTACTTATAGAACAAATCGGTACAAGATGATTTGTGCTCCTTTTGTGGGAATAAACCAACATGGTAAGAATTGCATGTTTGCTTGTGGGTTCATTTTAAATGAACGGATCGAGTCCTTTGTTTGGCTGTTCAATCAGTTTCTGCAGTCGATGGATGGGTTGCAACCTGAAACTATTATGACCGATCAAGCTTTTTCTATGGCTGCTGCTATAAGGGAAGTTTTTCCTAGCGCCAAACACAAACTTTGCACTTGGCATATTTTGAAGAATTCCAAGAAGAACATTCCACATCTAACAGGGCTGCCTGGGTTTGAGGTTTTGTTTAATCAAGTCCTCATGTATTGTGACACCATCGATGAGTTTAATCACTTCTGGACTAGGTAAGTATTGTGAAACACTTCTGAGTCATTTTGTAACAATACTTAATCATTCTAAAACACTTCTGAGTCATTCTGTAACAATACTTAATCATTCTAAAACACTTCTGAGTCATTCTGTAACAATACTTAATCATTCTGAAACACTTCTGAGTCATCCTTTAACATTCTGACCATGATGAAACAGTCTTTAATCATTTTTATTGTTTATACACATATTGGTGAATGAGTACCAGTGTGAAGATCATTCCTGAATTGTGAGACTTTGGAATTCAAGGGAAAAATGGTGTGCGGCTTATACAAAAGACCGTTTCTCAGGTGGTATTTTGTCGTCACAAAGGAGTGAAAGTACAAACAATAGTGTGTCGAGAAGGCTTCATGCAACAACTTCTTTGCATGATTTCTACAAA
Organism: Spergularia marina; assembly: GCA_963680865.1. Taxonomy (NCBI): domain Eukaryota; kingdom Viridiplantae; phylum Streptophyta; class Magnoliopsida; order Caryophyllales; family Caryophyllaceae; genus Spergularia; species Spergularia marina. The sequence continues at coordinate 29,652,226 of OY804545.1, read as the reverse complement.
TGCTTCTGTGGAGTTATAGCTGAATGGAGAAGTAATGAAAAGGAAGAGGATGGGCGCTGTGACAATGGCTATCCAGAGGTTGCAATACCAAATGTGTCCATCTTGGTACAAGTTTAAAAAATTTACACAATTAAAGCATATGTGATGTTCCAAGAGAACTGGTTGAGTTCATTGTCATGTCGGCACAATTGTGATGTTGATGATGGTAATTGGAGTTGTTTCGTTGTGTGGAAACCAAACAATGAACTCTTTGCTCATGTTGTGCGGATAAATTTGCAAACCAACGAGGTTAATTGTACTTGTAAACAGTTCGAGGAGGTTGGTATACTTTGTTGTCATGCCTTAAAAGTTTATGTTATAATGGGCGTTGACAGTGTTCCAGATATGTATATTGTGCAACGATGGACTAGAGCAACAATTAAACGTTCTGAAGAAGGTGAGTCGAGTAGTTCAAGGCCAAATTCGGAATCATCTACTATTTGGATAATGACAATGCAACGGAATTGGAATGGGTTATTGCATTCTAATTCCGGGAATTTGGATGCAAGACGTGTCTGCCAAGAAGCTTTTGATCAAGCAAAAAATACCATCGAAGATCAGTTGGGCCCTATTGGGGGAGACGATACTGAAGTCGTTGGGACTCCTCAACTAGAAGGCATTCAAATTCATAATCCTGAAGGGGCTCGTACACTTGGTGCAAGAAATGTTAGGCCAAAGATTACAAGGGAGAAAATTTGTAACCGTTTGAGAACAAGAAAAAAGATTGTCAAGCAGTACCCAGAATCTGCATCAGGCCCGTCGTATGTGAATATTGTTCAGCCAACAACAATTAGAAACACGAGGAAAAATTCTACAAAGATGAGGACGAATGTTGTCGAGGATAGTACATCACAAGTTACACCTACACTTAGTAACATCACATGCGATTCTATTTTGTAAAAACAATTCCTTTTTTGATCTAAAATGGACGGATTTTGTTCTGGATTCAATGGTTTTTGGTTTAGAATGATTACTCTTTTGTTCTGGAATGATTACTCTTTGTTCTGGAATGATTACTCTTTGTTCTGGAATGATTATTCTTTTGTTCTGTGATGATTAATTTTTGTTGTAGGATGATAAACTCCGGAAACTTGAATTGCTAAAATTAAAAAAGCGAATCTGTTTATATAATTCAATGAGACCAGATGTTTATAACATACTACTCCCTCCGTCCCAGTTCAAACGCCCCATATTCCGTTTTGGGACGTCCCACTTCAAACACCTCATCTATTTTGGGACATATTTCTCTCTCCTACTTTTATTAAATTATCACATCCTCTCTCACATTCTCTCTACTACTTTTATTAATCCTCACATTCTCTCTCATCCTTTTTCCTAATATTACCCCACTCAACTTATTATATCAATTTTTCTTATTCGACTACAAAATACGCCCGGGGCGTTTGAACTGGGACGGAGGGAGTATATTACAAAGCGAATTTGTAAGCGAGTCATATTATTTACTTAATAGCTATGAAAATGAATAAACTGTCATTTTTCTAATTTTCTTCTGCTGCTGCTGCTTTGGCTTTCCTCAACTGTTGGTTGGTCAATAATTCTTTGGCCTTGATTATATTTTCAAGCTCCGTATCAACTTTCTTAAGCTTTTTCTTTTCATCTTGTTGTTCTTTCTTTGACAGTTGTCTTCCTGATGCAGTCAAGTAAGTATCTCTCATAATATCTCTCTTTATCTTGTTGTTGTCATCCAATATTATTTCAGCACAGAGTTTTGCTAGGTAAAACCGCCTTCTTGTTGCCTTCAAAATAAAAACGAAATAGGACATGTTATAGCAGTTACACGTTTTTTCGCAAAGAAAAACATATAAATTCCAAGACTTAGTTGAATGCTTACCAAATTTAAATCGGATGTCCAGGTCTCTCCATAGAAGCATTCCATGTGCATCATCAGAAACAAACCACAGTCCCACAAGTTTCTATCGTTTTTCCAGGGAAGGTCAACTATTTCGCAGCGTTTGTGTCCACTGCACTTTGCAATACACTCCGCCAAATAACGATAATTTTTTGCCACCGAAAACAATCTTAATTCTTCAACCTATAATTTAGAATACAATATTAGAGTTTAAAAAAGAACCATTCCAGAACTAAAGTTAACCATCGTATGACGGAAACAAACCATTCTGAAACAAAAACGATTCATCCCATGACAAAATCCAACCATCCTATAACGGAAACAAACCATCGCAGAACAAAAACCAACCATCCTATGACGGAAACAAACCATCACAGAACAAAAAAAAAAAAAAAACATTTTAGAAGAAAAAGAATTTGTGTCAGAAACTAACCAGAAGTAGGAGAATGTCTTCATATTCCTGTACGGACTTTCTATTGTCAAGCAACTGACAGCGTTTGTCAATGATGTTTACACATAGCAACGTAAAGTGACTCTCGTATATAATAGGGAAAAATATCTGCAAATGACGAAGCAGTTATATTATTATACGATGATGTAATTGTAATAAAAGATAAGTCACAAGTGTATCAATAAATGGCATACCAATGAATATTCAGAAAAGTCAGAAATGTCGCATGTTTCCATCCAAGTTTTCATAGTGCCACGCACAACGTCCATCTTTGTCTTAAGACATTTTTCATCCTCTCCCAGAACTTCACCATTTGCAAGTCTTTCATCTTGGTCTTTCTTTTCTTTCAACATTTTTGCGTACACCTGAAACAGAAACCATTCATTCTATGACAAAAATCATCCATTCCAGAACAAAAAGCTAAATAACAGAAACCATTCATCCCATGACGCAAGATAATCATCCTATGACGGAAACAAACCATACTGAAACATAAACCATTCATCCCATGACAAAAATCATCTATTCCAGAACAAAAGCTAAACATACTGAAACAGAAACCATTCATCCTATGACGTAAACAAACATTCTGAAACAAAAAATTTACGAAGACTGCAGTGTTGAAGAAAAATCTTTTCTTGTTTCTCCAATAGTCTCTAACTTCCGGATTCTTCTCGCCTCTTAGCTCTCTTTTGTTGAGGATGTATGCCCAAGAATCAATTACACCAACATTCATCCAGTTTTGTTCTTGCATAGAGTATGCATCACCCCTCGTAAACTCAAGACGAGGGGTAAATGATGCCAAAACGAAATCTTTTTCTAATCTCACCAACCTTTCAAGTGCTCTTTTTTCAGCAATAACCGCTTTTGTCTCAGGTTTATTCAATAGCTTCCTAATCTCTGAATTCACCCTCATCATCTCTTGGCTGAATTCAAACTCTGAATAAAAGGCATTGTCAGCCAATGTCCTCTCCAATGGTGATAAATCATCGAAATCTTTCGATCTTCTCTGAAGAAATGTCGAAACCATGAATAAATTGTCTTCCAAAGGCTCAAGCTCGGCTGGACTATCTTCTTGTGAGCTGTTTAGTCTTTTCCTTTCGTTAAGCTTGTCCTCGTACTTTTGAACGAGCTCCTCTGACAGTTCTTCAGTTATTTCTTCAACATCAATAATCTCTTTTCCAAAAAAAGCATTTGAAATAGGACTTGGCGGCGTGACAGGTGGTGGAGGAGGTGTCGGTGTAAGTAACTGGAAGCTTGGTACAAAATCTGCTGGCACATTTGCGAAATACTTCTTCAAATCATCCATGAAGTTGTGTGTTTTTTTCCCCTTCTTGCGTGGAGGGTCACTCTTGATGTTCTTCGATATGCCAACTTCGGGGGTGTCGAGAAGAATATAACCCTGTTGAAAAGAAAAAAAAACATATTAAAATTATTTTATCATAGAACCTGAAGCAATCATAGAACAATTATTCCTTGACAGAAACAATTCATCCTAGAACAAAACATAACCACCCTAGGACAAAACATAACCATCCTAGAACAAAACATAACCATCCTAGAACAAAACCTGATCATCCTAGGACAAAAAGCATCCATCATAGAACAAAACCTAACCATCCTAGGACAAAAATCATCAATCAGAAACAATTTCATCCCAAAACACTATTGAACCATTTCAGAATAAATTTCATTTTCAGAAAACACTTGCAAACCATTCTGTAACAAATTTCATTTCAGAATAAATTGTATTGTACATGTGATGGTTTCATAAACAAAAACAATATTACAACGTTGTTCAACTCTGTTCTAAATCTTTTTGAAGCCAAAGTCGATTGTTACAACAGTCTTCAAATTTTGTTTCAAGAAGGCACTATCAAACCTTGTCTTCATTTGAAATATGTTGCTCTATGTCAGGAATTAAATCCTCTGGGTCACTCAATTTCATTTTGGGATCATCTGTTGATGGAATGAAGGTATGAGCATCTGTTGATCGAAACTTCATCTTCTTCGGTGGAGAATCTGGTGTAGTAACAGTTGGACCTACGATTGGTGTCTCGATGCAAAAATCCATGTTTTCACCTTCTCCCATTTTAGCAGTAAGTTCATCTTCTTTAGGCTGTAATCGAATTACCAAAAAAAGCAAATGTGAGTTATATGCAAAAATCAGCCATTTTATATCTTAGTGAAGGTTAAGTGTAAAACCTCTGGAGGAACATCGACTTTCTTTTCTGGTTCCTGTTCATTGTCCTTTTCCGGTTCTGATTCACAAACATGATCGTCCTTTTTCGGCACTGTTTCCATTGGTTCTGATTCAGGAACATCATCGTCCTTCGGTTCCGATTCATGAACATCATCATTCTTTTCTGGCTCCGTATGCATTGGTTCTGAATTAGGAGCACGATTGTCCTTTTCTGGTTCCGAATCAGAAACATCATCGTCCTTTGGTTCCGATTCATGAACATCATCATTCTTTTCCGCATCAGTCTGCATTTGTTCTGATTTAGGAACATGATTGTCCTTTTCCGGTTCCGAATCAGGAACATCATCAATCTTCGGTTCCGATTCATGAACATCATTGGCGTTTTCCGGCTCCGTGTAAGAAACCAATGCCTTCTCAAAATTCTCCATGTCTTTTGCATTTAGCTTCAATTAAAAACAAAAGTGTGTAAGTCGTGACACAAAAACAAATCATCCTAGGACAAACATAAACCATCCTATGACACAAATAAACCATCCCAGAACAAATACAAATCATTCTAGAACAAAAAACCATCTAATACTATATATTAAAACCTGAAACCAAGTCTTTCCTAGAACGACACTTGGCATTTATTAATTGGATAGAACATAAAAATAGCATTAAATATAATTATCGGTTAAGATATGGTAATAAATTATCATAGAGTAGTATAATATAGCTAATTTATGGAAAATAATTATTAAGGTAATTTATTTGAACAAAGATAAGCCGTAGTATAGTATAACTAATTTATGGAATATAATCATTATGGTAATTTATTAGAACAAAGATAAGCCAACATTTTTCTTATAGAGTGAGTATAAACAATATAAATATATAGCCCGGGCGTGGCACGGACATGCAAACTAGTTCAAACTGAAACAAAAACCATTCATCCTATGACAAAAACCAACCATCTAAGAACAAAAACAAATCATCCTAGAACAAAATCAAATCATCCTAAGTCTAAAATTCACCATGTGTTTTAATTAATGCTTTTTAAAACATGAAAAGTTATGTGTCTAACCTCTTTTTCCAGAGTTTCACTCTTTTGCCTGTCTTTTTCGTTTTGTTCTGACTTTTCAAAAGTTATTTGTCTAATCTGCGCTTCCTCTTCGGTAGGGATTTGCAAAAACACAGTTTTTTGCAATAGGTCTTGAATTACAGCTGTTGGGGACTTTTCTGGTAATAATTCAATCTGTGGACCGGGAGATGGAGTTTTGAGGCGTTTGAGTCGTTTATAAACATGCAATGGAGATTCAGGTCTGTTGGTCCCCGTAGATGATTGAGTATTCGGTGTATCAACCTTGAATGTTTGGAATGATTCCGGAGTTGTAGAATGTGGAGGGGAAGCTCGAGGATTTTCAGTTGTTTGCTGCTGTGGATGTTGTTGCAGTTTTTGCAAAATCATCTCCGTGGCAGGATTATTTTTCGGAGCAGCACTCTTCTTCTTATATGACGTTGGTGGATTTGCCCACCAGCTTGGGGATAAGATCTTTACTAGCTCACTAATTTTACCACCCATTGAATTCATTAAGTCTTCGATAGCATCAAACGTCTCCATCACTCCTGGCTGATTGTAAAAACGACCTTCCTCGGAAGAAACTTCTTGAATCTCAATCTCTTGTGAACTTTGAGACAACTTTTCTTCGCGGAATTCTTGCATAGTGTGCCTATAAGCTGCGTCCAAGTTCCGTCCAAGTTTCAGAAGCTTTTGAAGGGGTCTCTGAAAGGCATAAGATAGGAAAATTTGCATCATAGATCAGAAATCATCCATCCTAGGACAAAAACTAACCATTCTGAAACAATAATTGTTCATCGTAGAACAAAAACCAACCATCCCAGAACAAAAACCAACCATCCCAGAACAAAAACTAGCCATCCTAGGACAAATACTAATCATCCTAGTACAAAAACTAACCATCCTAGGTCAAAAAGCAACCATTACATGATAAAAATAATTCATGTTAGAACAAAAACCGACCATCGTAAGACAAACACTACCCATCCCATAACAAAACACTAAACAATCCGTAACAAAACTTAGTCATTTTGAAACAGAATTATACTTACACTTAATTGGAGTTCTTGGACTGCTTGATCTGTTGGTAGATCCGTTGGCACTGGGAAATTAATAAATCGTCTCGCCTGTGTAGCAGCATCAACAGTGTCAACACGGATACCCATTCCGAAGCCCTTCACACTCTTCTCCTTTGCAATTCTGCTCCACATTTTCTGGTTATTCCAGTGTTGGATCAAAGGAATAGTGCATTTCTCCCGTTCTCCATGGAAAGCCAGGCTGTGGAAGTAGAAGAGTTGTAGAAGTAACGTGCAGCTAGTTAGATTGGTACTTCGTTTGTTAGACTCCTTGAAGGTCTTGATTGATTTGCAGAGGTAAGTTAATACGAACTCACACCAATTATATCGACCAATCATCTCTGCGTCGTCGATTGCTTTGCTTATATTAAGCTGCACAAAGGAACTTGATATAGTCGCAAGGAAGCACGAGACAACAAAAAAGACAAATAGTTGCTTGAACATCGGGCCCCCATCAGATTCGGCAAGCATCCTGTCCTCGAATTTATTCCACGCGACATAACAATATTTTTCATCCTCCCTGCCCAATATGTTTCTCCATTTTTCCTTAATTAAAGAATCCGGGTTATCTTTTCTCTCCGTACTCATGTGAGGGAATGGCACATCTTTGTGCGGTATTCCTAGGATGTAATGAACATCGATAGGTGTGAATACCTTTATCTGGTCGTTACAAAACCTCATAAGCCTTGTCCCCTCATCAAAGTTTTGAAGCAGCCACATCATCATATCTTTTGGCACGTCTTCAGCCTCAAGATAAAACAACCCATGAAATCCTATTTCTCTAACTGCTCTCACTTGGTTCGGGTTTGCTTTGATTTTTTCCATTAGCCCCTTGACAGCAGAAGGGCTACACCGTAATTGTATAGATTTTGTATGGAAATTTCTCCTGGAAAAAACACAAACCAACCATCTTAAGACAAAAACCATTCATCCCAGAACAAAAACTAATCATCCTGAAACAAAAGTCGTTCAATCCAGAACAAAAACTAATCATCCTATGACAAAAATCATACATCCCAAAACAAAAACCATTCATCCTAGGACAAAAACTAACCATATTAGAACAAAAATCAATTATTCCTAGACAAAAACCACTTATCCCAAAACAAAAACTAATCCTCCTGAAACAAAAGTCGTTCATTTCAGATTAAAAACTAATCATCCTATGACAAATATCATTCATCCCAAAACAAAAACCATTCATCCTAGGACAAAAACTAACCATATTAGAACAAAAATCAACCATTCCTAGACAAAAACCACTTATCCCAAAACAAAAACTAATCCTCCTGAAACAAAAGTCGTTCATTTCAGAACAAAAACTAATCATCCTATGACAAATATCATTCATCCCAAAACAAAAACCATTCATCCCAGAACAAAAACTAATCATCCTGAAACAAAAGTCGTTCAATCCAGAACAAAAACTAATCATCCTATGACAAAAATCATTCATCCCAAAACAAAAACCATTCATCCTAGGACAAAAACTAACCATATTAGAACAAAAATCAAACATTCCAAGACAAAAACCACTTATCCCAAAACAAAAACTAATCCTCCTGAAACAAAAGTAGTTCATTTCAGAACAAAAACTAATCATCCTATGACAAAAATCATTCATCCCAAAACAAAAATCATTCATCCCAGAACAAAAAATAATCATCATGAAACAAAAGTCGTTCAATCCAGAACAAAAACTAATCATCCTAGGACAAAAATCATTCATCCCAAAACAAGCCATCCATCACAGAACAAAACCTACCCATCGCGAAAAAAAGCCGTTCATCGCGAAACAAAACGTAAATGCGCGGCATAAAATTTAACCAAATCATCCCTAAACAAAACCTGATCATCTCGAAACACAATCTAACCATCCCGAAACAAAACCTGGCCATCCCGAAACAAAAGCTGACCACCATCCCGAAACAAAACCTAACCATCCCGAAACAAAACCTAACCATCCCGAAACAAAACCTAACCTAATCATCGCGAAACATAATCCGTTCATCTAAAAAAAAAACACTAACCATTCCGATACGAAAAACACTTAATTAAACCTCAAATAAAACTAAAAATGTTACTGTTACATGCATGAAAAATTAATCTGAAAAATTTAAAAACCTGTTTTCTTCAATTCTTTGCTGCCTTTCACCTCGAACTGTTTATTATGTGCTGCAAGTTCAAATTTTGTTACTTCATTTAAATAAAAAGCAAATTTTGAAACTAAAAAAAGCGGAATTTGATTTTACCTTTGTTCTTCAAGTTGATTTTCTTCATCTGAAGTTGTAATCATATCTTCGATTTTTCTTTTCTGCTTTAATTGAGGCATTTTCGATAATTTTTTCGACATTTTCGAACAGTTTTGGTTGATGGCGGGAGGAAGCTTGTTGAAGAAGAAGAGTAGTTTTTTGGGAAATGTTAAACGTTGGAAGAGAGATAAAATGTTTATTTTAGAAGAAGGGGGAAACAGTTATTTTTATTTTTGGGCCGCGTTTTGTATAAGCCTGTGATTCATTTTGGCCGGGGGTACGAAATGGATGGTACCCCCGGAGGTACCATAGAATGATTGCGGTAAACAAGTTGCTTTGTAATAAGTTGCATCAAGGATATGGACACATGGTACGGGATAAAAAAGCATTACTCCAATAAGTACATTTTATTTTAAGTTACATCTTATCATGTTTACTACAATGTAATTTAAACACCTTATACATATATAATTTGTCTATGAGCACCTTATCATACGTAATTTCTCCATTAGGTCATCAAATCAAGATACACTTGGAGCGACACGAGTATATATGGAACGCGTCCTTTTGGATTCCTCTAGCCAATTTCATGCATGCAGCGAACAATGTCACTCTTTCTTTAATATGTACTGATCCAATAATATAATACTTGTGCATCAAATGAAAGAACCCGCCATTTTTATCACATGTATAGTACATTATTTATTAAACAGAACAAATTAAACGCATTTTATCTCTCTTAATTATCACATAATTCTGCGTAATATAACGATCGTATTATCATCCAAATAGACGATTACTCAAAAGTTGTAAAAACAATAATGTTATTAAACTAATAACATCAGTTAAGATAGTGATACAGCAGAGGAAGTAAAGCACAATTGGATCAAGATGTTATATATGTATTATTATTGCATCAAACAAACTACTCCGTAACATACATGATCACTCGTGAAATTAGATTTAAAAATATGCAACGAACTCATCTAACTTTGTTCCATCACATTAAACTCCACTTGATCACAACAAAAAAAACTTACATGCACTTAAACTTACAATTCCATCAATAAATCCCCAACATTAATCATCTAATCTTCAAGCTAATATATATAATATAAGACTTCCCATTGATATAAAATCACTAGCTAGTAAATAATTTCTCGGCAAATAAAATGTAAATTAAAAAGACCCTATCTAGCTCCATTTCTTTTGTTGAAATAAGTTCAAAAACTTGATCTAGAAGTTACCAAGAGAAAGATCAAGGTTAAGCATTAGATTAACATGATGATGATGATGATGACTAGCAATTGCAGGAACTTCTTCATACACCTCTCCAGAATCAAATTCACCACCAAAATCCTCTTCATTATTCATCTGATCTTGTTCATCAAAACCCATGTAATTATACCCACCACCGCCGCCGCAATAACCACCACCACCATCACCACCCTCTTTCCACCCCGCCTCCGAAACCGCCGGAACTCCCACCACCATACCACCACTACCATCACCAACTGCATAACCCATCACCATATTATTCTCACCGCTTTTCCCAAAATACCCTTCATCTCCATTCACCACTACCCCATTCCCATTCCCATAATACCCTTCTCCATTCATCTCATTCTCATTATTCCCATTCCCATAACACCCTTCTCCATTAATCACATTCCCATTCCCATAATACCCTTCTCCATTCATTCCATTCCCATTCCCATAATACCCTTCTCCATTCATCCCAATATTCCCATTCCCAAAACACCCTTCTTCCGTACTGTTCAATCCATTGTGATTAATCCCATTTCCACAACAAAACCCACCTCCACACCCAAGCCCAGGCCCAGGCCCAAATCCGTACCCACCCTGCTGCGGCGGTTCGAAGCACGGAACCGAAAACGGGGAAGAAGAAGCAGAAGAAGGGACGAGGACGACGTCGTACTGGTGAGTGGTGGTGTTGTAGGTGATCATCTGGTCATGAGTAACAGGAAGAGGGGAGATGCCGGAGTTGCAACGGATGGCGGCGCGCTCGCGTTTGTGCGCGTTCTGGTGGCCGCCGAGGGCTTGGGAGGTGGTGAATTTGCGAGGGCAGAATTGGCATTGGAAAAGCCGTGGAGTGCCGTCGCTGTTGGTGGCGTTGATGGTGCTGAATGGGGCGTTCTTCTTCGGCTTCTTTATCAAAGGAGAAGAGTAGCCATTGTTGAGGGTATAATAGGGAATATTAATGTTGTTTGGAGTGTAAGTAGTTGAAGTGGGAGTGTAATTAGTGAGATTGAGATGAGGAGTGTTGTTGATGTTGTTGTTCATGTTAATGTTGTTGCAGGTTGTTAAGAATTGTTGGGAAGGAGGAGGAGGAGGAGGAGTGAGTGTGTGGTGGCATTGGTATGGAATTTGGTAAGGAAATTGGTATGAATACGTTTCAATGGTGGAAGGGTATTTTCGGTAGTTCATTATGTTGCCTGTTTCTGCCATTTTTTGTATTCTCTGGTTTCACTTTTCAGGAGAGGGAAGAATGTGATTTGAAGACGATGAAAGATGAGTGTGGTGGAGTGGTGAATGAAAAGGGGAGCAAATCAGAGGTTTATGGCCGGGGGGTTTTATAGATGGGAATTACATGCCAGGGGTATTTTCGGGAATGGACATTATATTCCTTTGCCAAGTGTTCACTCCTTTTTGTCATTTACTGGCCTTGTAGCCTTGTTTCTGAGAACTTCTTCGCCAAGTCTTATTAAAATGACAGCTATGCCCTCTTCACTATGATTTACCATTTTGTGGTGGGAGAGCGCGGTAAAAAGAAAATTAATGCCCTGCACATTTAGCTTAAAACATTCTGAATTTTTTATATCTTTTTTTGTTGTAGTATACTCCCTCCGTCCCAGTTCAAACGCCCCATATTCCATTTTGGGACGTCCCACTTCAAACACCTCATCTATTTTGGGACATATTTCTCTCTCTTACTTTTATTAAATTATTACATCTTCTCTCACATTATCTCTCCTACTTTTATTAATCCTCACATTCTCTCTCCTCATTTTACCCCACTCAACTTATTATATCAATTTTTCTTATTCCACTACAAAAACGCCTTGGGGCGTTTGATCTGGGACGGAGGGAGTACTATTGAACTAAAAGTAAATAAAGTAAAAATTTTGAGTTAAACAGTGAATATGTGAGCCACTGAGACGTGAAGGAAGTTTAAGGAAGAAAGGCGCAGTTGCATGCAGTGTACTGGCAAAAAGTGGTACAGAGGAATGAGGAATATGCGGGCGAAAATTGTGAGAAATTTGATTGGCTGCTGCATATATAGTACGTGGAATTGGGATCCAATTTCTGATGGCAGTACAATTCTGCAGTTGTCGTATTATAGGATTTTGTGTGCCCACTTCATTTTCTCTCTTTTCATCCTTTGCATTTGTACATGATAATGGGTGACATTTTCTGTGAATTTCAAATCTTTTAATTATGTGACAAAATTAGTTATGAGGGTAGTATACATGCATGGACACATGGGACATCATTTGGTTTCCCAATTTTCATTTTAGAACAAGTAACTTCAATAACGATGTAGAATTTGATTATAAGTTTACGTGGTTTTATGTGATCGTTATTAATCATAAAATTACTTTAGTGTCGCGGAAGAAAAGTAGTGTGGTAAATGTCGTTATTTGATCAAAAATATTATCTTAACTTATTAAAATGCATAAAGAACGATTATGCTTTTTACCAACGTAGATATTAATCAATCTCATTTTACCTATCTTATACTCTTCGTCTCAATGAAATTTACACATTTGATTCAAAATGTGCGAGTAATTATTCAAATTTCAAAATAAACGTAAAAATTGAAAGTAACACAAGAAGCACGGTTTTATATGTATCACTCCATGCATATTGATGAAGGTTTAGCTAGAAATGTCCGGTGAGCCTTAAATGGTGTTGTGACACTAATTTGACACAACCTTAAGATATATACCTCTTTAATTTAGCCAGAGAGGGATGACTTGATGTTAATTTATGTGAAAAGGGTGATGTCAATGCGAATCTATCTCTCTAGGGAGTACAGTAGTACTCTACTTGGCTCATTGTACACTTTTGAGTCGCACGAAACTTTCCAATCATAGAAATTCCTAGGTTTGTGGTCAAATCCTAGAGCACTGTCAAAGTCACCCTTTTATTTCTTGCTTGCTATATCGCCTATATGCCCCTTCTTCTTGATATAACTTGCCTCTTTGATTACTCCGTATGTAGATCACAACTCCTCGATTCCGATTGCACATCACGCTACTAACCAATGTCCTTCGATTATATCAAGTATCATATGAGTCATTTACGTCACATAAAATTGGTCGATCGTCTTTGGCTTGTAACATTTCGCCTAAATAAAATTCGCGCACTCCACTAATTGATTATTGATTATTGATTATTGTGATCCTTTGATTAGTTTGTTGTGTTTTTACTAGCTAAATCCAATAACCAAACACACATTGAATACTCAGCTCCAAATAACAAAATGAGAGTAAAAGAGATAAAAACCAACATAGTAAAAACTAAAGCGGTAATAAATTATTAGAAACATAATTAAGATCAAGCAACATGATCGATGAACTTGCATTGTGGGAGGTTAACTAGCTAGCTCCTAGAGATAAAAATTACAGCCGTCATAATCTCATAATTAACCAAACTAATAATCAAACTCCAAACTAAAATTCGAACAAATTCAAAATTAAAAGCTCCTTAATGATGACTACGTAAATCTTAACTAACTCCGGTTTGGCTCCTCATATAATTTCAAAATCATGATTAATCAACTAATTAAATTAGTTAATTAATTAAAAGTGCCAAGAGTAAGATCAAGGTTAAGACCACCATCTTCATGATTATTGATGATCACCTCATGATGATGACTAGGAGAGAGACTGGCGACACCTTGATCAAAACCCATCATCATATACCCCTCACTACCACCAACATAACCACCGTGGAAAACATCCCTCACCGGCGGCGCAGAGAAACTCATCATATTCCTACTGTCAACAACATTCCCAAAATACCCTTCATTCTCACCATACCCATACCCATACCTATAATACTGTTGATCATCATGCCCATGCACATTTCTCGCAGGTGAAACGGAAGGCCAAGGGGGAGAAACAGGGGAGGAGAGAGAAAGAGAGGCGACGGCGCGTACGGCGGCGCGTTCGCGTCGGTGAGCGTTCTGATGGCCTCCGAGAGCTTTGTAGGAGCCGTACTTACGAGGGCAGAACTGGCATTGGAACATCTTTGGAGTGCCGTTTTTGTTGTTGTTGGAAGGGTTCGTCTTTTGTTTCTTTGAAGGGGATTCGACAGCGGTGGTGATTGGGTTGTTGTGGTGGATGTTGGGTGGAATAATTTCGAAGTGGGGTAGGTAGGTGGTTTGGGTGTCAATGGGGGAAGGGTAGTTTTGGAAGTGGAATGTGCTGCCACTTCCCGCCATTTCTGTTGAGATGAGCTGAGGGAGAGATGATGAAGTTAGAGTGAAATGAAGGCAGAAGAAAGAGAGAGGTTATTGTGACTTATGAGCCGTGAGGTTTATAAAGTGGAGAAAAAAATTTCACTTTATTTTCTCAAGTTACTTTTAATAGCCTCAAAAAAAAAAAAAAAAAGAAGTTACTTTTAGTAGCCGCGCTAATTTTCTGATGTTACTTTATGAAGATTGTAATAAATTGGCCTAATTTAATTACCATGACTCCATGAGTATCTCTCAACAATGTCACATCTTTCTCTGCCAAAATCAGCCATCATTGCGTTATATTAATCTCTTGATTATTCCGTAACAACTTAAATCGTATTTACATTTGTGAAAATGTTATTATGAATAATTAATTATCATTATTGATGAAAAAACTTAGATTTACTATGATATTGTTAGCGAGAGCATAAAAAATCGCAAAATGTAAGCATAGTCATTTTTTTTATTATCGATATTTTATTTGTTCTACAATGATGAACATCTAATTTTACAACTTTGTAATAACCGATCTTTCTTTTAGAGGTGCCATAAACTATTGAAAGAGTTCTTAATCATATTTTATCTTCTGTTCTACATTAGATATCAGATCAAGACGTGCTAATTTAAAAGATTAAGGAGTAATTAAGAAGATTGAGAGAATGTGAGCTGAGGAAAAGAATAGAAAAGACGAAGGAAGGAAGGAAGTGGTTATTCTTGTGGATGTTGTGGCATATTCAGATAATGTAAGAAAAAGGACAAATGTTTATAAGTACAACAACTAACCCACGTAAAATGACCATCCTCTCAAATGCAGTGTCTCTTTCTGTTCTCTCTTTACTCTCTCTCCACCTGTACGACTGAGCTGAGGCACGTGAGTTAGTTCAAATAGTAGTACTACTACTATTGGTAGTGGAAGGAAGATCAAGTGATCGATCATACAGTTAACTTGTAGAATAAGCTCATTTTTAATTTGGACATTTATTTTGACAATGTTTGAAAGACAGTCCGTTTATCATGAAATAATTAACTAATAAACCTTGCATTAGAATAGAAACTGTGAGGTAGCTAGAAGTGTAGAACAGTGTCAAATCATCCTTTTCCTTAGCTTATTGCGTTTAAGTCTCAACTATCATTCAATTGCCTCGTTGATTCCGACTGATATGATCATCAATGGAGTACTAAAGACTTGAACTTCTAACTTAATGAGTTCGAACTTTCATCCATCATGTGTAAAAGATTAAAAATTCATGTTCGATAGATGCAATTAGAGCTCTAGTAGACAACCAAATCAAACATAAAGAATGAAAATGAACAAAAGGATACACTCCATATTAGTAGTCGTCCTATTTTCTTTAGAAATTCATAATAATACTTGAAAATTAGATTTCTCATCATAATAATCAAATTATGTCCGAATAAACTAAAGTACTCAAGAGAGTCAAGACATGTGGAAGTTTACAACTATTTAAGGGCGGTAATTTAAGTAACTTCCCCAACTTTTGGAGCAATCCAACATTTGGTCCAGTCAATTTGGTTTAAAAGTCGAGTGCCCAGTGAGATGGAGGATGTAACTTGAATAAAACTGCGTTTACAAAGGAAAAGAAAAACGATGAACAAACACATTCAAAACTAGAATGTAGCAATATAGGTGATCACACATTCACACGGTCACAGTTAGACCAGGCAAGCGGATTTGGATCCGGTCAATTTGAATCAAACGTACATTCCACATTGAGATAAACTGTGACGTTATTGTGTCATCAAACTTACGGTACCTGAAACCATGACGGGAAGTCGGGAACTACTAGTCTAAAAGTGCAGGAAGAAAAGCCTGAAACTTCAATTCACAATACAATAACACCAATAGATGGAAATATAACAGATTTTATTGCTCAAAGATCAGAGTAAGCTGCACAGAAGGAAGTTAATGTTGATACAGATTCCAACATGGAACCATACAGGTGGACTGTACAATTATATACACAGAAAAGAGAAGGGATTCTCCGTTCCTCCATGAAAAGATTATTCATTCATGTTTCGCCAATTTTGAAATACTTGGGATCTGCTGGGAAATGGTATTCCACATTCAACTGCCACAAATCATCAACAATTTAACTTCAATAGTTCAAGGATGAAGCAAACTCAAGGTATATCGAGTGTCAAGAATACATGACGAAGAAATGAAGAGGTTGCGCCAAATCGAACTAAATGCACACAATTTCAGTAACGAAACATTCTAGGGTTACCATCAACTCAAAAAGACTAAACCTTTAGGCCTGTGTAGAAAATAATTTGAAGAGCAACTTGGCCAAAGATAATTTTTTTTTTATTGAAATCAATGTACCCGGACCATGGCTAAAGCAATTCCCTGTCTTGCAGCCAAATCCACAAAAAACCCAAGATTGGATAAGGAGGCTTACTGACATAAATTGCAGCCAAATATGCAGTCACTCCTCCAAAGTATGCAGCATTAAGTTCTCAACATTCAGCTGAGAGGGGGGGGGGGGAGGGTTGTTCAGAATTTACAAATTACCGAATGCAGAGATTATTTCCAAATCACTCAATATGCTGTTAAACGACTTCTACCAAGGAACACAGACAAAGGGCCATTTCTTTCGTCCATTACTATACTTCAAAATAAAGCAATAGCTCCACTAGTAATGGAAGGTTCTATATTAAAAAGTATTATTCACAAAATCCTACATACAGACTCAGATAACAAACCCGCGTCCCCTTGAAAAAAAAAAGTGGATAAAATGATTGTGGAAAGGAAGTTCTAAAACTACCCTCACTAAAATAGAAAATTAAAGTTAACACTCAATTGTCATATAACTTTTCTACCATCCAATACTTGAGTCCGTTAGAGAAACAGTGACATGGGTGGAGATAAATGCATGTACTGGAAGGAAAAGACGTGAAAATAGGTGGTCTATATAGTGAACGTTCTCACTTTTCTCTGGTTCCTCTCAATAGCATAATGGAATAGTATATAAACCAATTTCACTCCTATACTGCAAACTTCCAATTTAAGAGATGATAAATCATACCTTGCCTTCATCAGAATCTGTATGCCTTTGAGGGAAAACAACTCTCAGATCGTTGTATAGGTAATATCTTCGGTCTTGTTCAATACCACTGTAATTATTTGTTGGCAAACTTAAAGGGTCAGATTTGCACCTTTGAACTGACTTAGAATTTTTCTTTAGAGGAGAGCACAAGAAACGGAGTTGAAGAGCATAACGCATGGCCCCAGAACTGCAAATACTCTGTTTAACCTTAAATGAGCCAGCCTTCGCTGAAGTTACGCTGCATTTAGACTGGCAGACACTGCGGTCACAAGCGCCTTTACATAAGCTTCCATTACTGTTGTTCGCAGACAGATAGGAAGCTGAGCCTGTGTCTCCAATAGAACATTCTGAGTTGTAGCTTTGATCTCCTTCAACTGGCATAGTCACTTGTGTAGTACTGCCACCATTATTTGTATTCTCTCCACACGCACTTCTTGATGGTCCATGATAACTATTATCTAAGGTTGCTGTGGTCCTTTCTTTCACTTCCGCATCATGCACTTTAAAACCCTGCTCAGGAGACGATTTACCAGATGCAAGAGAGATCTTCTGACGCAAGAATGTCTGCAAGAATTGAAGTATGAGCGCAGAGATAAATTTGCAAAATAAATATCACAATAAAACTCTTAAAAGTTTTATAAATATCGTTCAAAAAACACGTGCTCATCTGCTCTTCTTCACACTAAATTATAGTGGCCTTTCTTCCAGCTTTGGATTGAGGGATAAGGGTGCACAGATTTAAAACTTGGGGGTCAGGGCAATTCTCAGAAATCCGGTTAGTTGCTGCCCCAATCAATTAGACTTGCTAAGCCAAAATGATTATATTCATATACAGGTATATTGTACCTTTAGCTGTAACAGTTTATGTGTGTATATACATGGATCACCAATCACCACCTATTAGAAGGAATAAGGACTCAGAGATATGAGGGATGACGAACCTAGATTATAGAGAGTCAGTTCAGGAACCCCGAATTACGACATGAAAATATGTATAAGCGTGCCAATTTCAGACAATGGACTAACAAATCCAGAACAAGAGACCTGCCCATAAAAATACTAACTACCCCCACAAACGACTTTACTAACAGATGTCATAGCGCCTCTTATGGTAGTTATCTGTCTGAAAAGGAATACTAGGATATACCTTAGTTCCAGCAGGCATGTCACTCAAATCATAGTTGCAAAGGAAGGTATGAATAGGTGTTTTTTCAGGGTTACTGAGGACCTGTAGAACATAGTCATTGATGATGTTATGAAAGGCCATGCAAGTCACCGTTCAACTATCTGATACAAGCACAAATAATACTGCCAATAGCAATTTGATGTCACAAAAGGCTAAATATACAAGTTTGACAGACCAAAGGTCCAAATTAAAAAAAATTTAGGGGAACAGAGTACCAGCTGTATACGTCCTTTCACAGGAACGCGCAAACGACTGTTGACAAATTGTAAATCATCACCACCACCACGGCTTTTTCTTAACATCTTGCCAGCATTTACATCTGAAGTAGACTTGCCTCCAAGATCAATGGCTGCATAGTAGAGTAAAGAGCTATCTCCATCCACACTAGTTACAGAAAATGGAAGTTTCTGCGACTTTGGTGAGAAGTTCCCCCCGGCAATACTTAAAACAGCAAGAAAGCCGTCGAATTTCTAACCACAGGAAAATGTAACAAGATTCAAATAGAGCTAATAGCCATCTGAGAACATGAGAGAAAAGTTTGTTTCCAGGGACCCCGGCTTGGTGTTGAGAGAGGGAAGAGAAGGAGAGTCAGAACCCTCCAAACCCCCCACTCTCCAAGGAGGAAGGAATAAACCTTGGTAGCTAGGAAAGACCATTATAAGTTCAAGTGAAATAGAAAGG
The DNA here is from genome assembly GCA_963680865.1 of Spergularia marina. Lineage (NCBI taxonomy): Eukaryota > Viridiplantae > Streptophyta > Magnoliopsida > Caryophyllales > Caryophyllaceae > Spergularia > Spergularia marina. The sequence continues at coordinate 29,632,855 of OY804545.1, read as the reverse complement.
TCCGCACAACAGTCAGTCACATGCTCTGAAGGTAAGAGTACACATACCTGATGAACACTACCAGATGAGATTCTACCAGACAAAAGGGACTCTTCGAATGAACCAACCAAAGATCTCCTGACACTGAGCCCACTCAAACTTCTGATCGACCTCGTGCTATGAGGACTTGGGGGCAAATCAGGACATACAGGCCAATTGAAAACACCATCAGAATCTAAGGATGATGGCCGAAAGTCTTCAATTGTTCTCCTCAGGACATTACACCCCTCTTCTTCAGTTGAGGTGATCGGTCCATCAAGCGACAATCCAACACTGGGTATCGCTATACAGCCACTTTCTAACTTTTTTATCCTTCCACAATGTTCCCGACCAAGTGGAGATGATGGTAAAGAAGTGGACGCCAATCTCTCCCGGCAAGTAAAGTTCCCCATAACATCGCTTTCTACTTTGATCGATTTCTCCAGCTGGCTGAATCCTATAGGTGATGAATAAACATCAGACGAATCATGGTCTGCTAGTACAGGGCCATCAACCAAACAACATGAAGCCTTTCTACCGGCTCCATAGGATGCCGTCATCAACCCTCTGCTATAAGACAATGAAGTTGGGGTGTTTAATTGTTGTTTCGGACCGACATTTACTTTCGGCTCTTGTGACCTTGCACTACATGTTTGGTTCAATGGCGACAATATTCTCCTATGCATTGTTAATTCACACGACACAGTCTCGTGCACAGCAGCACCAACCTCATGAGAAGAATGACCATTCCTGATTGCATCACAGGAGATCGTCCCCTCATTGGCTTGAAACCCAACAATCCGAGGGACAGGGTTAACATCGACAGTCAGTTTAGAAGTCCAGCAATCACTTTCTTTTAAATTACTTTTCACTCTGGGAACATAAGGAACGATATCTCTGTCCCCACTAGGCTTCACAGAGACACTTAAAGTAGCACTACGTTTGACAGAACCACTTGGGAGTTCCCCCCTGGAAGAAAGTGGCACATTTCTATCTGGCGGACTTAAGAACAATCCACATAACCCATCCAAATCACATGTGCTCACACTACCACGATGGGGAGGATTCTGGTTGCCCTGGCTCTGAGGAGCCACACAATCATTACTTGATTCATCAGAGATTACCTGTGGCAAACCCATTGCAAAGTTTCCTAATCTTGCACAATTTATCTAAATTATTAAACAAACTACTCTTTCGACCATATGATCTCCAAAATCCCAAGATCTCATAATCCTATTCTTGTCATCATTTGAACTACACTACCACATTCAACCTTCAACAAGGGTATCACGTCACTGAACACAGCTTCACGAAACAATAGACACAAACACCTACATATCGACCAATTGCACCACAGCTTCAACCCACTAAATAATCACATACAACTACATGCTTGAGCACCATTATTACAGCACTTGCAACAGAATTTCCTTGTCAGGAGAAGTAACTTCAGCATAAGTCACTATCATTTGATCCTGCACACAAACTCGATACCTTTAGGCGCTTAGAGTGGTAATAAATTCACTGATAAAGTTCAAACCAAACACTACTAGAAGTATGATTATGTGTGTTTATAAGCGCTAACTTTTTGCAGTAATGAAGTAGAGAATATAAATCCTATAGCTTCTCTACCATATATAACAATCACCATAAAAGGAAAGAAATTCACTAGAGATATGAATTCGTGATGCTATTAATAACACATAGCACATAGAATGCTTCCTCATCTTCCTCACATAAAACACAAATGACAAGAAATAGACATTTATACAGATGCAGTATAAACTCGCAACCGAAACAATCACCAGAGCAACACTCCGACCAAATTTGAGCCTGAACTCACACAAATCTAATAATGCTGTGGTTGTAAATGCTAACAATTTTCCATCACAAGCAGAGCTTTTAACTTTAATACTGAGTCTTCCGCAGAGTATTTGCATAATCAATGACCAAATTTCGATTTTACTATAGCTATGATTCTAACTTCTAAGATACTACACAATGCTTGCTCATCACTCTCAGAATTTGCAAAAATGACACCCAGAAACTCCTACCTCTTACCAATCCAACTTAAACTAATGACTCATTTTAACCACAACGGTGAATACAATCAATGAAACTACACCAAACCGAAAATTTAACCGCGATGAAACTGTATTTACGAGGTTCTATCAAGCATAGTAGAATCCAAAAGTTTACCAAAGCTACTTATCCAAAGATACTAATCCTATCATTCATCACAATTTCATACAAATTCATGTTTTTAGTAATGAGTACCAAAAAACATCATCAGAAATAATCAACAAAGATAAATCACTTGAGCTAAATAAATTTACTTACGAAGTACCAAAATTGACAGCAATCAGCACACATCTTCATTAACAAGCAAACTCGATCAAATTAACTTTAATCAACTAAAAATAGCAACCAGCAGCTTACCTCAAACTAACATCAATTACAAATTAAAATTAATTCGGAAATGAAAAAAAAAAAAGAGCAGACAAAACTCCAGAAACTGCTATCAATCAAAATCATACATGAATTTCTATTCAACAGACAACAAACATGGCGAACGAACAGAAAGCGTAACTCATACGGCAAACATTTTGCGACCACAAATATACATATTCATTGATTGAAAACTTCAATAAAAGTTGGATATTCATTGAAGATGAAAAAGGGAGAAAAGGGGTGGGGGGAGGGGGGAGGGGGGAAGAAGACGCACCAATTAAGAAAATGGCGAAGAATTCATGATAAAATAAAATAAAATTTTATTTGGTTGATTGATAAAATGAAGGATGAAAAAAAATTGGGGAAAATTTATTTAGGACGGCGTTTGCGACGTTGAATGAGAAGGGAAGAAGGAAGATGATGAGAAGTGTGAAAGGGTAAGAGAAAGGTAACGGTTGGAGACATAACCATGACTTGCTTCTTTCTGCTTTCTTTCTCCTCACCCTCTCTTTTATTTTATTTTTACTATTTTTCTCTATCCTCTGTAAAAAAAAAAAAAAAAAAAAAAAAAAAATTGTTTTTTTTTTTTTTCATGCTGTAGCGTAAAAGAGAAGGGGGGAAAAAGGGCTGCGTTTGGCTTGTGGTTTTGATTTTGGTGGAAAGTGGTAGTATTTTGAATGTATCGGGAATGCTTTCCGCCCATTTTACTTTTTTCCTGCTCATGTTAATCATGACAAACTGAAAGAATGGGAAAAGAAGAATAAAAGTACAAGTTTTACTTTTACTTCAAATGGAGAAGAAACAAAAGCAAAGAGGGAATATAAATGAATGCAATATTTTAGTCTAATTCGGGAAATTATCCTATGTTTTATTTTGTGTCATCTTTGCGTTTAGGTAGAATGCAAGAATTAAAGTTTTTAACCCATTTAATTTGATGTAACAAAATAACTCAAACTCATCCCAACAAAGAATGTGTTGAATTCTTATATAAACATTTACGTACGACTCCCTCCTTTTCAAAATACATGTCTTTCTTACATTTCGAGACACTTCTTTGACCTTCAATATCTCTCAAAATATAAGGGTAAATTATGAAATTATAATCGTGTGAAAGAATATTTCACAACGAATTGAATTCAATGGTATAATTTTTATAATTTTTGACAAAATATTTTTTTTATGAAATTGAAAGTCAAAACTTGCCCTGTAACTTGCAAATGTCATATGTATTGTAATGGAGGGAGTATTTACCTAAACATATTATAATAGATAAATATAATTATATATATATATAATTCTGAACCCGCTCACATATAATATTATTATTATATTGTAAGTAATCATTTATAAAAATAGGATATGGTAAGTACGTGGTAATATTATTCTAATAAAATAACATTATTACTTGATTTATGGAAAATAGCTATGTAATACAGTAATTACTTGATTTATGGCAATTTGATCAAATATCCCACGGGTGTTTCAAAATGGGACTTTAGCTTTTGAAATGTGACTATTCCTCTAAATAAATTACAAATTCACACGGGTGTTCGAAATGAAATTTTAGGTTTTTAAAGGTGAGTTTCCATCTAATTACATTACAAATATCTCACGGGTGTTCGAAACATGAATTTAGGTTAAAAATCCGTTTACATAATTTTAAAATTTAAACATAAGTAGCCCGGGCGTTGCACGGGCCATCAAACTAATAAACTTAAATTCGGAGATTATTTTGTTCGTAGAAATAAAAAAAAAATTTAGGTTTAAACGGCGAAACCAATTATACCATTCGAGTTAAAAGAAAATCCTTCTCATGTTTATTCCAGGTTTCACTTCAACTTATCTTTAAAACCACAGATTTTGACAATGATGATAAAAGTATGAAACAAAAGGAGAAGAATAAGCATGAAAATATCCAGTGAAGCGTATGGTAGGCTAAATATATGGTAGGCTTATCCGTATGATATGAGCTGACTCAGCTGAGGATTGAGAAGTAGGTCATGCTCATAATATGGTAGGGTAATCAGGCTATGAACATTCAGCAGCGGATATAATAAGTTAACAAGTGGGGAAGAACAAGGAGAGTAGAGCAAGTTGCATTTCATTCTCCGAAATGCAAAAATGCTTTGAGATGGTCCATGAGTCAGGAGCACGACCCGTAGTGGCAATATACCGACTTTGAGTTGTTGCATGAATCAAGTCAAACAGTGACTTACCACGTATACCATTTATATTGACATGCAACTACGTGTGTGCTAGCTAGCACCACCTTGTCTTCTTTGTTCGTGCACTTGTTGGTAGGAAAATTTGTGGAGAACTACATTTTTTTTTAAAACTACCTTACTAATTTTTTTTTGGAGATCCATCAATTATATAAACAAATCAAGGGGTATCCCTCACCACCTAATCACATACCTTGCCCAAACCACGCACCATCACGAGTCAGCACTAGCTATCACCATCCACGTCACGACTGCCACCATTCGCCGCCAACAAGGCCACGGCCGGCTACCACCTTTCCCCGCCTCCTCGTCCTCCACCCTCCACGACCTTTTTTCTCTCCCCCTCCATCATCTCTGTCCTCTCAGTTTTTTCGGCCACTCCAAGCTCCCTCGCACCCATTCTTCTAGTGGCAGAGGTTGACAAAATGATGAGGGGGCCCCATGTTTGGACTCATGACTTATGACAGTGTAACATGCAACAATACCACTGACGCACCTACTCTGATCTTCTAGTGGCGGTGCTTGGCAAAAAAATGAGGGGGGCAAGGCTCAAACTCATGACTTATGACATAGTGCATCAATGCTACTGGGCCAAGACAATTTATATGTTATATCTAGGCAACATAATATAGATATTTTAAAACCCAGGGGGCCTTGCCCAGGCCCAGCTCTGCATTCTTCTTCTTGTCGGTCCCATCTCCGACCATCGTCACTCCTTTCCTTATGTTGTCAACCCATAATCATTAAACGTGGAGAGATAGAAAATTAAGGTGAGAGAAAAAAAAGGAGAAGAAAATGGGGGGAGGGATGAGCCGATGTTGCGGGTGGTGGTTGGTGTTGGCGGGTAGTTAAGGTGGTGGTTGGTGTTGGCGGGTAGTTAAGGTGGTGGTGGTGTTGGCGAGTGGTGGTGTGTGGTGGTTAGAGGTGTTAAAGGGTGGTTTGGCTAAGGATGTGCTTCTACCCCTTGATTTTGTTTATATTTGATGGTTCTGCAAAAAAAAAAAAAAAAAAAAAAAAAATTAATAAAGTGGCTCACCAAAAATTGGGGAAAGTTTAGGGTGGTTCCCAATAAATTTTCCATGGACTTAACTAGGTTAAACTACGAGATTGATATATAAAAATTATAACAAAATACCCGATTGATATGAAAAAGTTATGAAAGACATATTTTTTCCGTCAGTTTAGAAAATTTACAAAAAGTTACATAATTTTTTCGCCTATTTTTCCAACACTTGAGAAATTAGACTTAACTCTTGTTGTAATGATACCAAATGAACAATAATCACCAATTAGACTCTCGCACGATAGCCTTCTCTTAGTTATTAATTTCGTATTTTCATTTAGTTATCTTGATTGTTTTAGGTTCTTCCGAACCATACGACCAATTGTTGAATGAAAATTATATTGTACCGGTCCCCGGGATAGTTTTTACACTCAATTTTCAGGATTGCATATTATGTCCCGATGTATATATATTGTGAATTTAGAACACTTCAGTTGTTCTTCCTTCTTCCCCTTGCTAATTGTGGTCTGGTGATTCTATACAATCGCACAATATGGATACTACACTACTTCGATCGATTACAAGGGAGTTTATATTGGGGGTTTACCGTTTATGATATCAAGAGGTTCACCGATTAAATTAATTACATTTCATTAAATTAATTACATTTTCATGAATTTGGTTATGGTTTGGGGAGAGAGACCAAGTCAGTTTTTTTTTGTATTTGGAACACTCCATCCACGACTAGCTAGGGTGGCAGGCAAATAGGCAATGTGGGTTAATTAACTACGACATTAGAATGAGTAGCAGCATATTAAAAGTGAGGGCAGCTCTGCTCAACAAGTAGTAGTAATCAGCTGAATAGACAAGTTAAATTTGCAATGAGTAATAATTAATGTAGAGCATCATTTACCCAGAAAGATAACAACAGACTCGATCGTAAGTCGTAAATATAATCAAATCTATAGACACTATTGCTGGTGATCATCATTATCAATCAAAGCTAAGGCCCACTGGTTTTCCCTCTTGATGGTCTCTCCCTCTTCAGGTGTAAACTCGTTTTAATGTCAGCTGTTTTGGTAAAAAACTACTTGATTAGGTGAATCGGATTGTTTGGTGGATTTATCTATTTGATCGCGTTGTAATCCTATAAACTACCGATTGTATTGAAATTAGACTGAAGTTAAATGACAGAAATGAATGAAAAGATTGCAAAAATGACACAAGGGATTTTTGTACGTGGAATACCTTCAATGTGAAGGAAAAACCACGGGGGAAGTCTGTGTCCCGCCAAGGATCGCACTATCAATGGATTATTCTAGTAAAGTTGAGAGTATTTTGCTATGAAAAATGGTGTAAGTGTATTCTTGTGTTGTTGCTTGAGTATGAGATGATCTTATGGCGTCAATCCCTTCTCCTATTTATGCTTTGTACAGCTGCTAGGGTCCCAACGACCATTTCCTTCTTTTTCTCCATGTATACAATCGTTCCTATATTCTCTCTTGACCAAGTCCACTTTGTTTTCCCACTAATCCAGTCTACCAACGTCCCTCATAACCGTTGCAATCCACCAACAGCTCACCCAAATTATCCTCAACTAACCCCGCATTCCTCGCCATAATTCTTGTAGCTAGGTAGTCAAGTAACCTCCTTATTTGACCTTGTCTTGCAATTATCCCGCATTATGGGTATCCGTTACGCATCAAGTGTCGGATACTAATCTTCAGGCTGTCGAGCATCGGCCATCGGACTGCGTCTAAGAATCCTACATCAAGTAGAATTTTACAGCCCAAACAATTGTCCCCTGATTTTTAAAGATAAAACTTTATCTTTGGAAATCAACTTCCCAGGCATCACGTGTTCCCACAAGTGTCCGTTAACCCTTAGAATTCTTCAACAATTATGATTGCTCCAACGTCTCTCAACCACTAATATAAATACACCTTCCTCCTTCAACTTCCCGTACCCTAATTCAAATTTTCCCCCAATTCAATTTCTGCAAGCTTTCTCCCAAATCGCCAGCCATCGTAATCCATCCTCGCGAGTTGTGCGATCCTTGAATCACCTTCTCCGCCTTCATCCAGGTAATCTTCCTTCTTGTTGTACTTGATTAATTTTCCAATGGGAAAGAAATCTGTCGCATCAAAACCTAGCTCTTCCAAATCAGAAATTTCTTCCGCTGAAATTAATGGGGTTACCTTTACTCGTTCTGAGCATAGGAATTTAGCTGCTTTTGAGTGTTTGTTAGATCCTGAATTTGAGACTGATGAAAAATCAAGGTTTTTTCCCCGATGATGCTGTGTTGCTAATCCCTTCCCCTGACTCCCCCATTCGTGCTGATTGGGTCAATGATGAGTATGTCTGTATGTACGAGTACCCATTTAGATCGAAACTCCCCATCCCCTACACTGAGTCTATGATGAGCATAGTCAGGGCTTTAGATACCCCCTTGCATCAATATCTCCCTGGCTTTTGGAGGTTATTGGTGTTAATGGAGCATATTCGCCTCACACATATGCTTGAGTGGGACTGGGATGTGTTGAGTACTGCGTACGACTTTAGGAAATATGCCAATGGTCGATTGGGTGTTAGGACCAAGGGGATGGATATAGTTAGCATACCTGGTTCATCAGAAGATAGGAAATGGGCACACTTCTTCTTTGTCAAGAAGAGCTCCATGGGCAAATTCGGCTCTAAGCTTAGATCAGAATGGAATCCCATAGGTACTTAACTTCTCTGATGTGTATGGTTTGTTTTTCTACTTTCTAAATCTCGTTCTTACTTCCTTGTTTGCGCAGCTGGTGAATACTTCAACTCTGAAGTTGGCCTCAACATTGAGGCTATCAAGGCGATCTTTAAGATAGCTGTATCCGAGAGGACTTTCCCTGGCACTATCGGTCACTTTACTCAGACTACAGCGAAGAAGAAGAGGGGTGTAAGCGAGACACCAGAGGTCAGCGATTCAGAGGACATTGTGATCACAGGGGAACAACAAGTCGATCCTGATACTGTCGCCGCCCCCTTTTACTCTCCAAAGATGTCCACTAGTAAGTCCCATCTCCAAATTTTCCTTAGCTGTTAATTTTGTTGACAAACATACGTATTTTGAAACGTTCCCTGATGTCATGTAGGCACCTCTGTCAGCCAAAGGGCCCGCTCCAGTGGATTGGGTGTTATCAATCCGATGCAGGCATATGCTGATCTGATGAAAGACAGGAAACCCAAATCTGAGGTCAAAACAGTGAAGAAGGCTCCAGCTGAGCTAAAACAGGTTCCAAAGCCGACTCATCCAGCAGAGAAGAAAAGGAAAATCGAGACGACTCCTGCTTCTTTTGAGATGATCAGAATCGAGGACTTGAAAAAGGTCGGAGACCAAATCGCTCAGGCAGCCGGAATCAAGCTCCCTGCCGACTTTGTAAAGGAAAATGCATTGGAGTTATCTCAACAGAGTATCGGTGCATGTTACCATGTAAGTGTACTTCCCTAAATCTGATTAACTATTTATACTTGTTTTTGCCAATCTGACATATTACTCTTTTGTCTTGTAGGCCTTGTTGTCCTCCACGACTGTCTACAAGAAGTTGTCGAACATGATGAGTGAGATGGTCCATCTCAAGGATCAAGTCAGAGAGGCCAACTTTGATCGTGACAAGGCAAAGTTGGAGTATGGTACAACCATCAGAGTGAAAACTCAGTCAGATGCCAAGGTCAGAGGACTTGAGATGGATCTCCAATTGTTCAAGAGAAAAGTCAAGGACGTGGAAGCTGCGAATCATTCTCAGGCTGCCACGATAAAGGAGCACGACAGGCAAGATAAGTTGAATGCTGTCGTATACACAGTGAGGGCTAAACTCCAAATGCTGTCCGACTTTGAAGCTGGTGACACTTCTGGGCATAATTGGGATCGTGCTCTCTTGGAGAGGATGCTCCATGATGTCGAAGAAGATCCTGACTCAGAGGATAAAGAGGTCAATTCTGTTGCTGCTGATCACCCTGTTGCTGAGGAGACTGATCAAGTTGATGGGGCCACAGGACTTGTCGAGGAGCATGTCAATCCGACAGAGGAAACTTCCAAGGTCGATGATAGCTCGATCCCTACAGCTGAAATCGGAGCCCCACATGTGGTCGTTGGTAGTCCGATTGACAAGGAGACTGTCCCTGGCAATGTTGATCAGGCTTAGTTTTTAGTATTTTCAGCATAAGAATATTAGCTTGTTTTTAAATTATCAGACAATATTTGTTGTTTTTTAGTTGTTTCTGAACAATATGTTTTAATCCTGGATGGATGTCCAGGTTAATAATATCTATGTTTGATTAAAATGATTGTGTTTGTTGTTGTGATTGACGTCATGCATTGGTTGTAGTAGCTAGCTTGTGTTTCCGTACCTGGAATGTGAGTGGATAGTGTATGTCCACTGGTTAGGATGTTGTATCCGTAGTGTATTGTGTTGTAGTCATTAGGTACTGTGATGCGCATCATGTAAATGTGTTGAAGTCGACTTGGATGTGTATGTAGGACTGTCCTTGTTGTGTTCCTGCAAAATCGAGCAACATTGCTAGGGTTGGCTGTTGGCATTAAGCCAACGGCCCTCCGACGCTCAAGTCAGAATAATGTAGCATGCATAAATGATAAAAACATTAAAAGTTTCTGAATACTCAGAAAAGTACTTAAGTGCGGAAAGGTACTAAGTGTAGGTATACCGTATATTACCCTTTTTTTTTTTTTTAAACTAACGCAAAAAATTAACAATAATTCCGTTTGAGATTGGAAACATTCCATGGTCGCTCAATCATGGTACCATCGAGTGTTGACAATCTGTATGCACCTTGTCCGACAAGGGAATCTATCAGATAGGGTCCTTCCCATCGGGGTTGTAGTTTGTTGTCCGGCTCGTCTCTTTTCTTATAATAGACCTTTCTAAGTACCAAGTCACCTTCTTGAAAGACCCTGATCTTAACATTCTTGTTGAAGCTCCTTGCTACGGCTTGTTGATGTGCTGCCATTCGGAGCTTGGCCTCTAGTCGAGGCTCGTCGATTGTATCCAAGCTGGCCATGATATGATCCCGATTCTCCTCCTCAGTCATTGTCCCATATCGGAAGGTAGGGATTATGACTTTAGCTGGAAGTACTGCTTCGGCTCCGAACACTGATGAATAGGGTGTGTGACCTGTCGCATTTCTCGGAGTAGTCCGATATGCCCAGAGTATGTATGGCAGCTGCTCTGCCCAATCTGTCCCCTTGTCGGTCAGATTCTTTTTCAAGTTTTCCAAGATAATCATGTTACTGGATTCTGCTTGACCATTTGATTGTGGTTATCTTGGTGCAGACTTCAACAGTTCGATGTTCCACTTGGCACAAAACTTGGACGTCTTACCTCCGATGAATTGTTTCCCATTGTCGCATATGATAGATGAGGGTATGCCAAACCTGCATATTATGTTTCTTTTGATAAAAGATATTACCTGTGATTCTTTGATGCAAGTAAATGTCTCTGTCTCAATCCACTTCGAAAAGTAGTCTGTCATGGCGAGGAAATAAAGTCGTCCACCTGGTGCTTTTGGTAATGGACCCACAATGTCCATTCCCTACTTCATGAAGGGCCAAGAGGATGATATCAGATGTAGGAGTTCAGCAGGTTGATGTATCATCGGGGCGTGTCGTTGACAGGCATCGCACTTCTTGGCGAACTCGATCGAGTCTCTTCTCATTGTCGGCCAGTAGTACCCTGACAATAGTACTTTTCCCGAGAGACTTTTTCCAGCTGTATGATTCCCGCATTCACCCTCATGTGTTGACTTGAGGATGACTTGTGCTTGATTGTGCTCGAGGCATCGGAGCAAAGAACCTGAAAGTGATTTTCTAAACAATACCCCTTCCCTCAATGTGAACATGGATGCCCTAATTCTAGATGATCGAGCTTCCATTTTATCAAGCCCTTCTGGGATAGTTTCATTTTTTAACCACTCGATGTACGGTTTTGTCCAACCGGTATCTGATTGTTGTATATCCAGGATTCTCTCGGGTGAGTCTGACTGTGTAGGGCATGAATCTAGGCTCGATTTCAGAATGTGAATTATGGGGATGTGATTTAAATTTGTGGGTTTGAAACTTGATCCGAGGGCGGCTAAGGCATCTGCTTGGACATTTTGGTCACGGGGGACTTGTTGAATTTTAAACTTTTGGAATTGGGCTATTAATTCCTTGGTCTTATTGAGGTAGGCTAACATCTTAGAGTCTTTGGCTGCATATGATCCATTAATCTAATTAACAATTAGAAGTGAATCACTGTTTACCTCGATGCATTTGATTTTCAGATCGATTGCTACTGTCAGGCCGATGAGGAGTGCCTCGTATTCTGCTTCATTGTTTGTCGTCCTGAACTCACATAGTTGATAGCTCTGGGTGTTATGTCCCCTCGTGGTGATTACAACACGATTCCTAATCCTGTCCCCCGCACATTTGTTGCTCCATCAGTGAACAGAGTCCATGTCCCCAGATCATCGCCCTTTTCCAACTGTTGGACCTCGATTTCTGCTTGTGGCTGGATGCTTGGGCTGAAATCGACCACGAAATCAGCTAATGGCTGCGACTCATGCGCCGTTCTTGGTTCATATGTGATGTCATAGGTGCTCAATTGTACGGACCATTTTGCCATCCTGCCTGATAGTTCTGGTTTCAACATCACAGATCTTATCGGATAGTTAGTTCTGACAACAACTTTATGAGCTTGAAAGTAACGTCGTAGTTTAGTCGATGACATTACCAATGCAAGAACCAACTTTTCTAAATAAGAATACCTGGATTTAGCATCTAGGAGGGATTTGCTCACGTAGTAAATAGGACATTGTTGTCTGTCTTCCTCCTTGACTAGGACTCCGCTCACGGCGGTTTCCGTGACTGACAAATAAAGGTACAAGATATCACCTGGGTTTGGTTTGGTAAGTAGTGGAGCCGTTGACAAGTATTTTTCAAGGCCAGAAATGCTTCATCATTGATGTGGTGTGATGATGGTGCGTTAATCCGCATGTTTTAGGAGTCTTGGGGTGCGTTTGACCATTGTTTTATCGTGATTCGTGGACCATACCATTAGTAGTAGTTTTACAGCTTATACGTGGGTTTTACGAGGATTTTATTGCTCCGGACTTTTTGGTAGGCCGTGGACGGAATTGGAGTACCGAGCCTTGATTCGGATCGTGATTCATGGAGAAGACGGCTCGGTTGCGTAGCGGATTCACGCGGAAGGTCGAGATTAGGAGCGGAGAACAAGAAGAAGAATTCGAATTCCTCGACTCGAGAGGTGCTTCCTCTAGTCGAGGATTCACGCGCTCGACTCGAGGAACACTTCTCTCGAGTCGAGAATTATCTCGCTCGACTCGAGAATCCCTTTCTCGAGTCGAAAATTCCGTCGCTCGACTCGAGGATTTCTCTCCTCGAGTCAAGATTATTAGCTTCCGGGAAATTTCCGAGGAGCTAATGACGGTTTCTTTTTGCTTAAGAAATATCTATTTCGTCTTGTAGTATCTTTTGTACTTATCTTGAATAAAAGGGGCATGAAACCCCTCCCTAGTGATGATCACCCTTTCATATTATTTTTCATCTAGTTTTCAATTTAGAGAGAGAAACTGATACGAGTACGCAGCGGAAATCACGAATAGGCAGAACAGAATCAGGTTCTGTTAACTGTTTTGAAAATCAGTTGTGACAGAAGGATGGTACAGACCGTGGGTCTGTTCTATAGGAACGATTTTTGGTGTTTTTGTGCTTTAAAGGACGAAAATAAAAGATATGAACGAATGAATCTCAGCCCTTAGAGACCCAATCGAGCTAAGCTAATCCCTAAACAGTACGGTCGTCTAGTTTTAGCCCTTGACCTCTAGTACCTCTAGCCGATCAACGATAGAACGAGTGCCTTCCATTCCCTTTCTTGAGTTCAATTACCTTTAGAACTTAAAACGAATGCAAAGGGGAAGAGAAAACCTTTCTCAGACTCTTTATTACTTTTCTTGATTCAACGATGCTTCAAGTAAAACTACAACGACAACTTTGTTTATACTAAAGCTAACTCTAGAATCTTCCTTAAACTAACCTAATACGATATGGAAAAATAAGACTCCTAACAACTATAAGGTAAATAATACTAACTAATATTATGGAAATCGATCTATAGCTAAAGATCACGTCCTTACTAACCAATATACTCGAATCCACACAAACTGGAGAGTACAGAACTCGGGTCTGTCTCCTTTATAGCAGTTTTGCACTAATTGATGGAACATATACCAGGTCTGTTCTTCTGAGCCATATGATCTCGCATCATCCTCCTCCTCTTGAAAAGATTCGACCTCGAATCCAATAGGATGAAGTTAATCCAACGTTGAACACACTAAATCGCTTGCCACCCAACCACCCTCTAATTCTTCCTTTAGGTTTTGATTCAAACCTCTTCATATTAGCCTTGTACATACCTTTTGAAGAAAAATCTTCCATTGTATGCCTTAGACTCTCATGCTCTCCAATAAGCATAGTTAAATCTTTGCTCTTCTTTGGCTGCAATATGTTGTCTACCCAAACATCAATAGTAGAAGTATAGGGATTTGATATTGATTCTGTGCCACAATTGCATGCCTTGTCTTCTTCATGAACTTTAATGCTCAAATCTGAACTTTCAATTTGATTTCCTTCAATGCTTGACTCAAAAGATATCACCTTGTCGGCCTCTTTAATCTCAGTCGAAGTTTCTTCCCCGCAAGTCAAAGATTCAACCTTTGGAAACTCCTTTTCAACCTCTTGTGACAAACAAGATACTAACTTCCTTAATGAGTTCTCAACTATACGCTCAAATTCTGATTTCATTCGCTCACTATAAGACTTGACCCAATCCTTGTAGCTATTAATGAGCACAATTTTCTTCCTACCATAAGTAGTAACATAGGCATCTTGCGATTCATCATAATAAGCATTAAGATTTCCAATCCAATCTTCTCCAAACAACAAGTGTATGTCACTCATATCAACGTCACATAATACGCAATTAAGTATAGGACCCAATGAATAATGAATCCAAACTTGTTGTGTGACCGCAAATAAACAACCAGTTTGAAAACATTGTAGAACATATGGATTAGGATGTACCTCGGTCTTCAGATTCAAACGATTCACCAAGTAAGTTGAAGCTAGATTTGAAAAATTAGGATCAATAGCAAACTTAGCAATCTTGTTTTCGCCTACCAAACACTTAGATAAAAACTTGTAGTCGATCTGCATGGTTGTATCATCAAAGAACTCTTCCAAGAACGTGCATGATTGAGGAAATCAAGAGCCGAAGCTCTGATACCACTAATGATACGAGTACGCAGCGAAAATCACGAATAGGCAGAACAGAATCAGGTTCTGTTCCCTGTTTTGAAAATCAGTTGTGACAGAAGGATGGTACAAACCGTGGGTCTATTCTATAGGAACGATTTTTGGTGTTTTTGTGCTTTAAAGAACGAATATAAAAGATATGAACGAATGAATCTCAGCCCTTAGAGACCCAATCGAGCTAAGCTAATCCCTAAACAGTACGGTCATCTAGTTTTAGCCCTTGACCTCTAGTACCTCTAGCCGATCAACGATAGAACGAGTGCCTTCCGTTCTCTGTCTTGAGTTCAATTACCTTTAGAACTTAAAACGAATGCAAAGGGGATGAGAAAACCTTTCTCAAACTCTTTATTACTTTTCTTGATTCAACGATGCTTCAAATAAAACTACAACAACTTTGTTTAAATACTAAAGCTAACTCTAGAATCTTCCTTAAACTACCTAATACGATATGGAAAAATAAGACTCCTAAGGAAATAAGAAGAACTACTTATGCCTTAATTTTATTCTAACAACTATAAGGTAAATAATACTAACTAATATTATGGAAAACGATCTATAGCTAAAGATCACGTCCTTACTAACCAATATACTCGAATCCACACAAACTGGAGAGTACAGAACTCGGGTCTGTCTCCTTTATAGCAGTTTTGCACTAATTAATGGAACATATACTAGGTCTGTTCTTCTGAGCCACATGATCTCGCATCAGAAACTCAAGGAGAATTAGTATTTTTATTATGATTTCAATTTCAAATATTATTGTAATAATTAGTATGGGAGGCTAATCCCCTTCCTAGACTCTTGGTGTAATCAATTCTTCATCCTATGTATTAGTAAGTATTTTTCTCTCTATTTTGCCTTTAATTTCATTATAATTAATTCATTGTTCTTTAATGCATGATTTATCCTTGTTTTATCTAATTAGCTACTAGACTATACTTGGGTATTTCATATGATTGGTTGATAATTGGTGGTCATTGATTATTAGTCTAAAAGGAAGCAACTTTCACATAATTAGTGTCGCGGTTGCGGCTAATTAGTGATTTGGGAATTAATTAGGCAACTAATAGATTAGATTTGATTAGTGTCCAAGTTGCGGCTAATTCGATACTAATTTGGGTTGTTCTCAATCTTTTATTAGTCCTTGCTCTTCATGCCTTTGGTTGTGATTTGTTTGAGTGGTCACTAGACAAATTAGGACTAAAAGGAGGGGAATTTGGTAGCGGTTGCTCAAATTCCCCATAAAAGAGGATTAATTGGTTAAAACCGGGATTGTTAATGAATTGGTAATATTAGAGAGAGATAAAACTTACTATACTAGGGTGTTAGAAGAGATTATCACCGAGGGTCGCTTTAATAAACTTGATATCTCGCTTATTTCGCTTTAATCCAACTTTCTAACCAAACCCCCCCTTTTTAACTGTTTACTTCTTTTGTTTATTTAATTTCCGCATTAGAATTGCATATTAGGCTATCCCTCTTCCTTATGGATAAGATACCCACTTACCCTTGCTAGTTTAGTAGGAATAGTGGTAATTTGACTAGGAATAACGACTTTCTAGCTTGTCAAATTTGGCGCCGTTGCCGGGGAAGAGGCGTTTTTAGTCTTTTTGCTATTTTTGTGTGGTTTTTGTTTTTAATTTTTTTTTCTTTTCTTTTTGTTTTTCATTTACTCTATATGTGTTTGAGGCTTGTTCTTATGTCTCCTTTGCGGTGTTTGGGCCACTAGCCTATGGTCCAAACCCGTACTACTAATCCCGACTTGAGTTATTTTGAGATAGATTGGGAGCTTGAAAGGACTTTGAGACAAAGAAAGAAGTTCTCACTGGAGCAAGGTAATCAAGTAGTTGTTGAGGAGGAAGGGAACGTGTTTGCCGGGTTTGATTTGTTTAGAGAAGACGGGTCTTACACCTCCGCGACCTCCGACTTCATTGATATTGGCACCATTAGTATTAGAGAGTTGACGGCCCCGGATCTAACTCAACAACCGTCTTGTATAGTCTTCCCGGAGGATGAATACACGGCTAGAATTGAGATTAAATGTGCTCTATTACACCATTTACCCACCTTCTACGGACTTAGCAACGAGGATGCTAACAAACACATCATGGGGGTACATTTGGTGTGTAGCAACATGAAGCCGGCCGGGGTAGACTTGGATACCTTCTTCCTTAAGGTTTTTCCATTTTCATTGAAAGATCGTGCTTTGAATTGGCACTATACGCTTCCCCGCAACAGTATCACTTCTTGGGAGTCGTTGAAAAGAGCATTCATCCACAAGTACTTCCCAAATACCAAGGCGTCCGCTTTGAAGAAGGAAATATCGACGATTGAGCAAAGGGGAGAGTCATTGTCATCATATTGGGATCGGTTCCGTGAGTTAATAGCTAGTTGCCCCTACCATGGCTACAAAGAGCAAGATTTGATCCTATTTTTCTACCACACCCGCGACGATCAAGATTATAGGCATGTGGTGGCATCGAGTCAAGGAGGATTGGATAAGATGACCCCGAATGAGGCTTGGGATTTGCTTGAGGAGTTAGCAACTAATTCCCGAGATCGAGAATCTAAGAGGTGTGTGCGGAAGGTGAATATGGTAGAGACTCCCTCCAATGATTCTCAAGTTGGAGAGTTGACAAAGATGATGAAGGAGATCTTAAGGAATCAAGGTAGAAACTCACCGCCTAGAGAATATGAGGAAGTCGATGCAATCAACGGTTTGTAAGGCAATCAAAGAAGATTTTACGGTTTCCAAGATGGGAATAGAGGCTACAATCAAGGTGGTCAAGTCAACCGATTTGAGGAAAACCGGTTTCAACCTCAAGGGAATTCCAATGCTAATGGGACCCAAGGAAAGCGAGGATATGGAGGTCATGGAGGAGGCAACAATTCACAAGGAGGCATGTATAAAATGAAGTCTTCTTCTAATGCCCAAAATCAAGCTCAAGTAGGCAATTACTCACCGTTGCAACTAGAGAACATGTTGAAGTCTTTAACTCAAAATGTGATGACAATAACTCAAAACATGACAAGTATGCAAGCCACCATGGTGCAAAATCAATAAGAGACTAAGGCTAGCATACAAAATCTTGAAAGCCAAGTGAGTCAATTGTCGGTTGCAGTGAATCGACTAGAATCAAGAGGTTCCACCAAGTTCCCATCTCAAACGGAGGTCAGTCCTACCAAAAACGTGAGTTTCATTGGCCTAAGGAGTGGTAGGAGGCCTCACGTCGAGATTGAAGATGGAAATCGAGAAATGGAGATGTTTGGAGAAGAGTATGAACAATGGGAAGAGTATGAGGAATCTTTGAAACAAGCCCCTCGCAAAGACCTTGGATCTCGACTCGAGAGGAGAGGAAACCGAGTGGAGAATCATGATCCTCGAGTCGAGGGAGGAGCCCCTTTAGTCGAGGATTTGCCATACGAAAACAACTATTCTGATCTTCAACCTCGACTCGAGAGTAACATGCCTCGAGTCGAGAATGACAGACCTCGAGTCGAGAAGGAAACACCTCGAGTCGAGAAATTGGTCCTTAAAAACAGCTACTCTGTTCCTACACCTCGACTCGAGGGTGACAAATCTCGAGTCGAGAGACCTGATTCTCGAGTCGAGACCTTTGTCCCTCGACTCGAGAGCCCTGTTTTTACTCCCCCTTTGATTGTTGATTCTTCTATAGTGCAAGATGGGGGTGATGAGATTGATGTTCCATTTCCCGAGGCTCTCAAGGATACTCGGAAGTGCAAGTGCAGCAACACCGAGATGTACGCTCTTTTTCAAGATTGCAAAGTGAATATACCCTTTCTAGACTTTGTGAAGAGTGTTCCAAGGGTGGCTAAATTTGTGAAAGAAATGTGCACGGTCAAGAGGAAGCCGAAAGCTAAAGACAAGAGGAAAGTGGTGATGAGTGAGCAAGTTTCGGCCGTTTTTCAACAACGGCTACCGATAAAGTGCGGTGATCCCGGTATGTTTACCATTCCGGCAACCATAGGTAACACTACTTTTCCTAAGTCCATGCTAGATCTAGGTGCATCTATTAATTTTTTGCCACTCTCATGCTATAATTCGATGAAACTCAAACCCATGCATGAAACCGATATTGTGATAGAACTAGTGGATCGTTCTAAGGTTTATCCCGAAGGAATTGTAAGGGACGTGCATGTTAGGATAGATAATCTTGTGTTTCCCGCGGTTTTTATGTCCTTGATACAAATCATAGTGAGCATGACCCCCCTCTCCTTCTAGGACGACCCTTCATGAAAACTGCAAGAATGAACATTGATATGCACACCGGTATTCTTGCACTAGAAGCTAATGGTTGTCGAATAGAGAGGCATGTTTATGATTCAAAGCATGATGTTGATAATGATCATTTGGTTCACTCTATTGATACATGTGTTGTGAAATCTCCAAAGCATGATCCCCCCCGATCCCAAAAGCGCAAGTATCAAATGCATGTCTTTGAATTGTGTGCAAAACATGGAATCTAATGTGAAAAGCATGTATTTTACGCTAACCAAGTCACCCCTGGAATGTGGAGAGTCTTTGTCATCGGTTTTGCAGATTTCAAACGCTAAAAAGACCATTCCTCATGCTCCAAACAAGAAAAGGAGAAATGCCACCAAAGTCGGGGTCAAGAATGCCCCAAGGTGGAGGGTGAAAGGAGAAGAGGTAAAGTGCGATTTGCTTGACTTAAGGTTTGGATTTGGTTGATGGGAATGGTATGACTTAGTCGAGCCAACGACATTAAACAAAGGCGCTACTTGGGAGGCAACCCAAGCTTATTAGTTTGTTTTGTTTTGTTTGTTTTTAGTGTGTTTTTATCTTTTGAGACTTGCCATACAACGGAGAAGTCAAGGTATGATATCACTCTTCCCTACATCTTCTTCTCATCTCAATTCTAACCAAGTCACTCCATCACCCCGTTTTATCCCATGTTTTTATACCATCTCTCTTCTTATTGACCCCTCCCGTTTGTTCCACATGCTTGTTTGTCCCTAACCGTTGACATTTAGCCCGAAACTCACAAATTAATCACAAAATGGCCTATTTTGTTTTGGTTACTGGACACATGTTGTAGTGGGGTCATTATGCTCCAACAAACACACGAGGGAGATGGGAGTTGGTAAGGTGATAGGAGGCGACGTATTTTGAGGAAGACGGGGTTGTGAGGTGAGAGACTGACTCTTATACCGGTCTTTTTGACCATGAGCCACTTGTTTTGACGGTAATTGAGGGAAATGGAGCTCACACAAGGTATGTTTTCTTTTCCTTTAACTTATCTCTCTCTCACGATTCTAACCACTACTCCACACCCGTTTCACTAGCTTGTTTCTTACCATCTCTCTTTGTGCCCCTCCGCGTTTGCTCCCCCCCATTCTTCTTGTTCTACCCAACCCATTTCACCCCTTAAACCACTAAAATAGCCTTGTTTGGTTCATTTTGGTCGGGTTGTTTTGGATTGTTGGTTATTGTTGGAGGAGTATTCGTTGTGCATATCGTTAATGAGGGAGATGGAGTAGTGAGACGAGGGATGGTTTCATTTTCAAGGAAGAATAGGGGAGTGAGATAGAGTGGGTGTCTCTTGGCCCGAGAGCCCGTCATTTCCTTATTTGAAGAGATGGGACAGTTTGTCCTTTGTTCATAGTGGTATGGGTTAGTTAGTGATTGATTTGATGGTACTCCCCCTACATAACTCGTTGTTGCCAATCTTTTGGTTGTTGTTGGTTGTCATTGTGGGCAATGACGAGGTTCTAGCATGGGGGAGACACTTGGCACGGTATTGTAATTCCATTTTGGCATTTGTCACTTAGTTAAAAAAAAAATGTAATCCATGGCGGGCGACATAAGAAGAGGAGTCGGGGCGTAACCGGTTAGGATCACTACGGGAGTTATATGGAGGTTCGGTGATAGGAATTGGTGGTCCTAGGTTATAAATCCTCTTGCATTGTGATAAAGCCAATCTTGTAGAATAAGATTGTAACAAAATTGAGAAAGAAAATGAGATGAATAATTGAGAGGAAATTGTTTATTATTCATGTAAAAACTGATTACACAAAAATTGGTTTCTATACCCAAACTTCTGTAACAACTTTCCTACCATAATTTTGCCACTTGTTTCTAACAACCTTAACTATATATTATAACAACTTGACATTTTTTATCCCTACGCTAAACTCCAATTTTTACTCAGCAAAAAAAAAAAAAAAAAAAAAGCCAATTTGCTCATAAGACCCTGTATGATCCCTTTTCCCTTCAAAACAAACTTGCCTGCAAACCCTAGATGCCGAAGTTCAAACTCCTCTACAACTTCCCAAGTAGGTTCCACATCTGAAAATCCTTCTCAAATGACAAGAATATGAGACTAAGGCTTGTTCCTGACTCTCACCAGAGTCACCACCCTCTGATCAAGAATGGAGCTGGGAGTAGGGATATGGCTTGAAGTTTTCTTCTGGAACCAGAGAGGAATATGAGTTGCAGCTGGTAAATGGCCATGGAATATCTTCAATTGAGAGACATGAAAGACATTATGGATTTTTGAGCTTGCTGGTAACTCGAGCTGGTAAGCCACCTTCCCCACAGCTGCTGGCACTTGGAATGGACCATGGTATTTATGAGCAAGCTTCTGATTACTCATTTCCTGTACCGTTTGTTGTCTATATGGATGTAACTTCAACCATACCCGGCCCCCCACATTGTAGGTTCTCTCAGTCCTGTGCAGGTCAGCTAGCTGTTTCATCCTGGTCTGAGCTCTGCGCAAATGTTGCTTCAAATTTTGAATCATAGCCTCTCTTCTCTGAAGGGATCGATCCACTTTATCAACCTTAGATTCCCCTAGCAAGTAAGGCAGGTGTAAAGGAGGTTTCTGATTATAAACAATCTCATATGGAGTAATGCTAGTAGATGTAACGGTAAATTCACGTGGTACCCCCGAACTATGTCAGAATGCGTGTGGTGCCCCTATCTTTGAAACTTGTAGAATATGGTGCCCTCGAACTTTGCACTTATAGGCACGTGGTGCCCCTAACCCCTCTTATTCCCTAACGCCATTAACTTTTGGATGTTAAACGGTGATTTAGCATATACTAGTAATTAGTATGATTTTTAATTAACTATTTTGTAATAATAACTAATAATTAAAAAAAACACCACTCTTCTCTCTCCTCTTTTCCCCAACCTCCCACCCACTCCCGCGCACCACCACCCACGGTGGCGCCCCAGCACCGACCACCACCTCGGTCACCTTAACCACCACCACTGCACGCGGCTCCCTACCGCGACCACACGCCAGCCCCGGAATACCCGGAACACTCACTCAGCCACTGCCCCTTTTCTCTCTTCCTTAATCCTTTCCTTCTCTCTCTCCCTCCGCCCACCCTTACACTTTATCGTCGCCCTTACCCCGATGTTCTCCTTCATTAGACACCATTTTTCCGGCAGTAGAATATGTTTGAGGAGAGAGAAATGTGGGAAAAAGGGATAATGGGGGTGAAGGAAGGCGTGATGGTGTCGCGGATGGTGGGGTTCCATGTCGACGGAGGACGGCGGACATGCTGGTGGTTTTGGTTTCCGGTTTGGTGGTGGTCGGTGAGGGCAGTGGTGGTCGTAGGAGGCGGTGAGTGGGTGGTGTCGGGTGGGGAATGGGGGTTGGGGGAGGAAAGAGAAAATGGAAAATCATATAAAATTGATTTTTTTAATGTTTTTATTTTAATTATTAGCTATTATTACAACAGATTTAATTAAATCATATTAATCCTATGCCGAATCACCATTTAACATCCAAAAGTTAACGGCGTAAGAGAATAAGGGGGGTTATGGGCACCACGTGCCTATAAATGCAAAGTTCGAGGGCACTATATTGTACAAGTTTCAAAGGTAGGGGCACCACACGCATTCTGACATAGTTCGGGGGCACCACGTGAATTTGTCGTAAATGTAATATATTGAGTGTTGAACCACCACTCTGTAACTAGAAGCCACGTGCTCCATTGTTTTGGCCTCTCCCCACACATACATCTAAGATAAACCTCCAAGCACATGCTCTTTATGTAACAGCCCGATCCACCGTCCTTTGCAACACAACCCAATAAGATGGGAAATCACTAATAAGCCCATAAATCCTCGCTTGGACTCTAAAAGGTGAAGACCTTGTTGTTAGTATGATGGTAGCAATCTATTATAAACTGATCATATGAGCCTTAATTTCCCAATGTGGGACAAACCAACTCCATAAACCACTTTCCATATTCCGTAGTGTTACACTTCACCTCAGTCATGACCATCTGTTTGTAGATGATAGGCTGATGACATCTTGATTTCAGTCTTATGTAAAGTAAACAATGACTTCCAAAACTGACTCAGGAAAATTGGATCCTTGCCACTGACTATACGTTTGGGCCAACCATGTAGCTTAAAGATGAGATAGTGGTACAAAATGAGCTGCTTTGCTTAATCTATCGACCACCAGACCACCATTATAACTTTTCCTTGGGATTTTGGTAATCCTGATATAGAATCCATGCTTATATCCACCCAAACTACTTCATTTGTTGGTAACTGTAACACTACGGAATATGGAAAGTGGTTTATGGAGTTGGTTTGTCCCACATTGGGAAACTAAGGCTCATATGATCAGTTTATAATAGATTCCTACCATCATACTACCAACAAGGCCTTCACCTTATAGAGCCCAAGTGAGGATATATAGGCCTAAGGAGTGACTTCACATCTTATTGGGTTGTGTTAGGACGTATGATGGATCGAGCTATTACAGTAAGGGTTGAAGTAGCCCTGGATAAGCTATATTTTCTCCCTTGGCTGCTTGACAAACCAAACATTCTCTGATAAAAGCACTAGGATCTTTGTTCATTCCCTTCCAATGGAACAAGGCTTTCAGTCTTTTGAGTGTAACATCTCTCCCACTGTGGCCAGCCTCTCCAAATGAATGGTGCCAATTGAGAATTTCTTTCCTTAGATATTCAGCTTTTCCAATGTACATCTTTCCTTGTTTCCTCAACAACCCATCTTTCCAATTGTAATTGTTAATTGCCTCACCTTGTTGTAATTTCTGGAGAAGTTCCTGAATGCTTGTGTCAGACTTATAACTGTCCTATATTCTGCTTTCCAGATTAGATTTCACTTATAGATGTCCTTTATTCTGCATTCTAGATTAGAATTCACTAGAGATATGGCTAGGCAAATAATTTCTGAACCTTGGACTCTTGACAATGCATTTGTTGCTAAATTTTCCTTCCCAATCTTGTATTGAATCTCATAGTCAAAGCCCATCAACTTAGAGAGCCAAAACTGTTGAAAGGTGTAGATATTTTCAGTTGTAGTAACCACTTCAAGCTCTTCCGGTCTGTCCTTATGATGAAGTGTTGACTAGACAGGCACTGCTCCCATTTTTGCACAACAAATACTATGGCCATGAGTTCTTTTTCATAGACAGACAATTTCTGCCACTTAGGGCCCAGACTTTTGTTAATGAATGCTAATGGGTGCCCCTGTTGCATAAGAACAACTCCAATTCCCTCATTTGAGACCTTTGTTTCCACTTCAAAAGTTAAGTTGAAATCAGGCACATCCAACACTGGTGTTGTTGTCAAGGCCACTTTTAACTTCTAAAATGCCTCCCCAGCTTCTTGACTCCACTCAAATGCTCCTTTCTTCAGTAAATTTGTAAGTGGTTTACTTAAGACACCATAATTGTTCACAAATTTTCCGTAGTACCCTGCTAAGCCAAAGAAACTTCTCACATCCTTTACAGATTTGAGCATTGGCCAAATCAAATACAGCTTTGATCTTCTTTGGATATGTCTCAACTCCTCTTCCTGAGATAAAATGCCCCAAATGCTCTACTTTCTCCAATGCAAAAGCACACTTAGACAACTTAGCATAAATCTGATTTCTCTATATCAACTGAAACACTGAATTCAAGTGCTTCCAATGTTCCTCATGACTTTTGTTGTAGATCAATATGTCATCAAAGAATACCAAAACACATTTTCTCATTAATGGTCTTAAAGCAGTATTCATCCAACCCTGAAAAGAAGCTGGAGCATTGGTAAGACCAAAGGGCATCACCAAAAATTCATAATGGCCACTGTGTGTCTTGAATGCAGTCTTGTAAACATCCTCCACATTCATTCTGAGTTGATGATAGCCAGTTCTCAGATCAAGTTCAGTGAAAACTGTAGCCCCAGCCAACTCATCTATTACATGAGTTGGAAATTTGTCCTTGATAGATTTATTATTCAATTCCCTAATGTCCACACAGAGTCTCCATGAACCATCTTTCTTCCCTACCAATATCACAGGGGACGCAAATGGGCTGGTGCTATCCCTAATTATCCCATTATCGAACATTTCCAAAATCAACTTCTCAATTATTTATGTCCCTTTTGGCTATAGGATACGTGTAAGGTCTTATATTCACAGGTCTTGCATTGTGTTCCAGAGGAATCCCATGGTCATGAGTTCCTCTTGATGCTGGCAATGTCTTAGGCTCTTAAAAAATGCAGCTCTTATGTTATCATCTGCAGTGGGCACAACTGTGTTGCTCCTGATGCATAGTCAGTGGCTGATTTCCCTTGGATCAGCTTAATTTTCTGCGCAGGGATCCCTTTTAGGCATCACAGTACCAGTACCCCAGTCAACGTGCATAATCAAATTCTTGAAATCCCATTACACTCACCCTAAAGTACTTAGCCATTGCACTCCCAAAACCATGTCACATCCTCCCAAGGGAATTATTAAGGGATCTGATGTTTATTTTTTGTGATTCATTTCCCGGGAAAAACCCTTGGTAATGCTCTTGCAGGGTA
This sequence comes from Spergularia marina, assembly GCA_963680865.1. Taxonomy (NCBI): domain Eukaryota; kingdom Viridiplantae; phylum Streptophyta; class Magnoliopsida; order Caryophyllales; family Caryophyllaceae; genus Spergularia; species Spergularia marina. Next base: position 29,606,973 of record OY804545.1, on the reverse strand, counting down.
GGTGATTTCCATCAGCAACTGAAACAGCTTGTGGTTGTATCTTCCCTATCACACAACCTAATTTCTCTGCCATTTTCACATCCATGAAGTTATGAGTGCTTCCGTAATCAATGAGTTTATGAATTGGCTTCCTGTTAACAAATTCTATCACCCTCATTGTCTGGAAACCTTGATTTCCTGACAAAGCATTGACAAATGAGTGGTTCATCTTCACTTCTCTATTTTCCACCTCAGACTCCATTTCATGTTCAATTTCATGCTCCTCACAATCCACTTCCACCATAAACACTTGTTCTCCCTGAATCTACACTAATGACCCATGGAATAAGGTTCTTACAGTAATAGCATTCCCCTTTTGCTATTTTCTCAGCCCTGTCACTTGCAGATATGTAATTCTGTTGTCCAGGCCTCGAATGGTAGTTTATAAGAGGAGTTTTGAGTGCACTGGACACAGGACTTGGCAGAATGCCCTGGTAATTAGACTGAGTTATAGGCCTAGCAAATTGGGTAGAAAACACAGTTTTTCTGGCTTATTCGGACACTGGCATTCACAGTTTTCTCCTAACATCTGGCAAACTCAATTGCCGCAGCCATTCCCTAAGGTTTGAAGGCTCTAACAAAAGGCTTTACTGCAGGTTTAAGTCCACTGATAAAGCTATCCAAGAAGTAATTATCAGGCAACAATGGATTTTTGAGGTGCATTAACCCTTTCAACAACCTTTCAAACTCATCAATATAGGTATCCAAAGAACCTGTCTGAGCTAATTTATTAAATTTCTCTACAACATTATAGCTCATGTCATCCCGAAAACGTGAAATTAACGCCACCATAAATTCTGTCCAAGACACATTGTTATGATTCACATCAAGATAAATTGATATCCACACCTCAGCTTTTCCTATCATATTCAAGCAAGCCATGTCTACCTTTTGGTTGTCAGCTACCTTACACATTAGGAAATATTTATCGCATTTGCGTAACCAAGACGTTACCTCCGTGTCGTCGAAAGTAGGAAATGGGACCTTAGGTGTGAAGCCAATGTTTCTCGCTCCACTTTCCTGATTCTCGACACCTCCCCCTCCAGCAGATGTGCTGGCATTTCCGGCATTTCCAGTGCCTCCGCCATTGTTGTTGTTGTTCGGTTGCATAGACGTTATTAATTAGGCGAATTGAGCTTGTAACTGAGCCTGTTCTGCCGCCATTTGACTAAATTCTGCTCGAAGTTGCGCCATTTGTTCTTGTTCACTCATGTTTTGCTGATTTTGTTGTTGAATTTGATACGCTTGGTGACGAATTCGAGCCAGTGTAATTGATACACTATCGTGTCGCGGAAGCTAAGGTTGGAGGATCAGTTTAGACTGATACCCGTTTTACAGGTAAGTATATATTACTCGTAATTGGTGAGTGACCAAGAAGATTGAGGAAGATTAAAGGAGAAGCACGAGAGCTGAGCTCAACCGAAGAATAAGAAGAAGAAGAAGAAGAAGGAACTGCCGATCTTGTAGAAAAAGATTGTAACAGAATTGATAGAGAAAATGAGAGGAAGAAGTTGTTATTATTCATGTAAAAAATGATTACACAAAAATGAGTTTTTATACCCAAAATTCTGTAACAACTTTTCTAACAAAATTTTACCACTTGTTTCTTCTAACAACCTTAACTATATTTTATAACAACTTGACATTTTTGATCTCTGAGCTAAACTCCAATTTGCTCATAAGACCCTCTATCATACACCCAGGGGTATATTATAATTTTTCAATTTTGGATTCTTGTAGCGATTTCACCCCAAGGGTTTGCTATGAATTGAGGCCCTTACGATTTATTGAGAGCAATTTAGTCTCATATATTTGATGATTAGTGCAATTAACTCCTTACTGCTAAATTTCAATCTAATTGACATTTAAAAAATAATTTAAAAATATTTTTGTGTAAATACATCCTGAATAAATGTTAAATACGCGTGATCTAAACTACGAATACGTACAAAAGTTCTTTCTCTTTACGAACCCTGTACTGTTGCGGTACTAGTGACCGACTGACCGTAAGAGTTCAAGCATCACCAACTCAACTTTTCACTTTTTTCTCACCCCTCTCTAGTACCCATCTTCATAATTTTTTCTTTCCTTTGGTTGCCAATTCTTATTAATTACCCGTGATTTAAAAAAAGTGAATTTCCAAGGACCTTATCAAGGCTGATTGACATTTTATCAAATCTCTTGATAAAGAAGGATGAAGAAACAGCCAACCTGAACTTGGAATGTTTTTATTTTTTATTTTTAGGGCTTATTATAATGTTAATTATGATATTAAATTAAAAATTATTTAGGTTGTATTTGGACAAAAATAATTTTTTATCATTTTTTAAATTTCAATTGGATTGGAATTGAGCATTAGAGGGTATATTGCACTAATCATCAAACATATGGGGCTAAATTGCTCCCAATAAGACGTAAGGGAATCAATTGCACAATTAAGCAAACCCTTGGGGTGACATCGCTACAATCGCCTTAGGTAAAATATGTTTGTCTTTTAGTGCTATTGCTACTTTTCTTTTGATAGCTGACAGTGATAATTCAGCCCTCTATATAGTATGACTTTTTTTTTTTTTTTAACATCATACAGTAGTATGATTTTATCTTCCGAAGAAGGAAAATTTGTCAGATAGCACCTTTTAAGTTTGCGATTTTAACAGCTAGCACCTTTTATGTTCATTTCTGCCAAATGACACCTTTAATTTACAAAATTTTAACACATAGCACCAAAACTGGTAGTTTCAGCCAAATCGCGTTGACTCCGCCATTGACCACCGCACCTCTCAGCCGAATTCTTTTTTTTGTTCATTTCTTTCCCTTTTCCCTAAACTTTCCCCATGATTTTGTTTTCTTTCTCACTTGTTGCTGCTTCTCTCCACTACCCCTTCTTCATCTTTCATTTTTCCTTCTTTAAGTTTAACCCATACCTCCCAAACCACATTTCATCAACCTCAATTATACTGAATTCCTTTTTCACTTAAAAGGTGCTAGCTGGCAAATTTTCCTCCGAAGAACTAGTAGATTTTATCATCCAACTCGAATAAGGAAATGGGCTAATATCCAAACATAGTAAAGATATCATGCCTCCATATGGACTTAAGGTGCGAGCTACACCAGTTAATGGCATAAATAATCCAACGGCCCATTTATGAGTTTACATCACAACAGAAATATCAAACCTTCTATTCAAAACACACCTCGTAGGCTCGTACCCCCTCATTGATTTGAAAGTGAATTGATCTTAACTGATCCAAATTAATTGGTAAACCAACTTATTATAAATACTGGCGATCCAAAATCGATGGGGTCTAAAGTGACTATCCGATTTTATTCCAACGACCCATTTTTAAGGGGACTGCTAAACGTAACCTAAAAATTACTAATGTAACCTATTTTTTCCATTCTTTTTCCTTCTTTACCCTTAATGATCTTTACTCACTACAAAACGGCAAATTCACGTTTGTGCTCTTAACTTATGTTAAAGTGCGCATGGTGCCCCCACTTTGCAAACTACTACTCTTTGGTGCTCCAAAGTCCCAAACTATGTAACTCAATGCACATGGTATCCGTTTGACCGATTTTGACTAACAACGTCACTTCTATCTGTTAAAAGATGGTGTGGGAATTGATCAGCAATTATATTGACGTTTTTGTAATTATAATTTAAAAACCAAATTTAACAATTAACCAAATTTATATACAGTAAAAAAAATCCACAATTTTGTCTCTCTCCTCGGCCTTCCCCACCCGAAGCACCTCCACCACCGGCCAACCACCATTATCGGCCACCCACAACTACCATAAAAGCCACATCCGGCACCACCACAGGGTGCGTCGTGCTGCTGCAACCAACGAATCCACCACCATCTACAACCTTACTCGGGCCTCCTTCGCTCTTTTCTCTTTTATTCCTCGCCTCCTGTCCTCTTCTCTCGCTGATCTGCCGCTCTTCTCGCAACCCAACCTCACCACCGCTTCTTCTCCTTCCTTAATACCCCCAACCTGACTCCCTTCGACGCCGATGTCGAGGAGGACTGAAATTCATGGAAGAGGGGTTGGAGAGAGAGAAACTCGAGGACAAAAAGAGAAAATCGAAGAGGAGGGGGAATGGGCGTTGGAGTTGACGGTGGATAAAGTGGTTGTCGGAGTGAGGCGCGGCTGTCACCGTTGTCGAGGATGGCAGGTGGTGGTTGAGGTGGGGTCGGTTAGGGTGGCCGGGAAGGGTAGGAGAGGAGAATGAGGTGATAAATGAAATAACTTGGGCTATAATTTGTAATTTTGGGAAGTATTAGGGTATTATAGGTATTTTGATTGGTTACGTTAGTAAACAAAAAGTTACGTTTAGCAATCATGATTTTTAATCATACCACCAAGTTCAAATTGCTACGAAGCAACCTCAGCTCAAAAGTTCAGAACTTCAAATTGCTACAACACCTGTTGGAGATGGACGTAGGCCCTATATGATTAAATCTAAAGAAAAGTGAACTTAGATCACATCGGTTCAGTTTAGTTGTAATGTGATTTGAATGATGAACTCTCAAAACTCTCAAAAATCTAGTTAAATATGTTCCAATCAGTTTACATCAAATCAGTTCAGTTGTACTCCTACCATATACTCCTTTCGTCCGAGTTTAAACACCCCATGCTCAAAATACCCGTATTGAGGAGAATATACGCACTAATCGGTCAATCAAAGTTCAAAAAACTTACTCGCTTAATCAAAGTACAAAAGTTTCATGCAATTTTTTCGGAACTTTGATTAACCGTTTAGTGTGCACACCCTTTTTCATGAGGTTATTGTAGACACGTTTCAAGTTAGAAGTGACTACCAAGTCAAAGGCCCAAACAAAACCCACCAAGAGTGAAACCCTCCTCTACTACTCTATAAATAGAATTCTTCACACCAAATTTGGAGTTAGTCACATTTTGGGAGAGAAAACACAAACATACAGAGAAACCCTCTACATATTCTCCACCCACAAAACCTCTCCAAATACAAAGAAAACCTAGAGACTCAAATACTCTCTACACATCTCTTCACAAAATCTCTCCAAAGATCAAGACGTCAAGCATATAAATCATCGTGCAGTCAATCAACGAGAAGAAGAAAACAACGAAGGAGATCAAGTCACAACGACCCTCTTTCAACAAATGAGATCGTCACAACGTCGTCGAAATTCAAAGGAGAACAAGATCGACATCAAATTCTTCCAAATCGTCAATTTCTTTTGGAGATCGAATCAGAGGAGAAATTAGAGATTGTAACCCAAAAGCAAAATCAATAAAATTACCTTTGTCACATTATTTGTCTATTTGTCATTTTGCAGATTTACAAATTTGTGTTTACAGTTACATTTTTTATATGGGGTCTTTGTACTCTGACGAAGGGAGTATGGAGCTAATAAGACGTTCTTAGTGAGCCGATGCATGTATAGGTATCGTAATAAATTGACTTCCGATTTTATTCTAGTGAATATTTTGTTTCCCAAAAATAAGGTAGAATAGTGACTTACCAAATTATTTCCAGAGCAAAATATAAGAATTTAATAACCAACCAATGGCAAAGAGAGTGCTAATTTGCAGTTTACTAGAGCAACTGTAGCTAGCGTTCTTCTTATTTCATTAGTTAACGTTTGATTTTCTCTTAGAAAACGCAGGTTTACAACCAACATGTTGACATCAGGAAACTTACGTATATGCGTCTTGTACGTTATGTAAATTTCCCATAGTTGTTGGTAAGTTTTCTAGGGCTGTTTGCTTGGCCGTCAAGTCATCGGAGTGTATATATCGTCCTCGTGTTTATGCAATAATACACACACAATTCCTTCCTCAACATCTCTTATAGTCTTAATTTTTAAGATGGTATCAGAGCCTCAATGACCCTGAGGTTTCAAGTTCAAATCATGGGAGTCCCCTCCTTTATATTGGTTATCTAATATGGTATTAGAGCCTCATTGTTTACCGAGGTCTCAATTTCGAATCCTGATAGCACCCTCCTTTATATTGGAGTCTAAATAAAAGAGCTTCTTTAAATTGTTGCTTGTGGGCCAGTATATTATTACCCACGCTTCTACTTGGCCATGTGGTCCTTTGTGTGAAGGGGCATATGGAAGGTATAAAACCATTGTGGGTGCTCTAACCATCAGTATAGATTTTTTGTTAATTTGACTATTTAATATACAACTAGATTTTGGCCCCGTGAATTCACGGGATCATTTTAAATTATATATAGAGTTGTTGTACTAACATGTTAACTATATCGAAAATGAAAATAAAGTGGTCAATCACAATATCGAAAATTAACATGACCAAGATTATCATATCTTAAATAAAAACAAAAAACATTGATGTACAATATAACTATTTGCAATTACAATATCGATTCGCAATTTGCATCATATTTTGATTATAAAACATAAAAAGTGTCTTTCTATGAAGAATAAATAAAAATACGCTCTAAATATATATCTTTCGCTACCTAAATTTTCTTTTTGATGAATTCATTGTATAGGAAATGATAGTTTTCTCACCAAAATCAAACAAAAGCTTTCGCTCTATATATTAATTTGAATTAAGTTGTAACCGTCACAATAGGCAAATGAAGAGCCAAGAGACACCATATTTAATATCTTTAATAAGATGAATAATGATGAACTTATGTAACTTTAAAGACATTTATGTATAAGAAGTTGAAGTGCTTTCTAACGTCTAGATGAGCAGACCAAAAGATAAATATCTCTATCATATTGATAACGTTGTTGTGAAAACATCTCGCAGTGACACGTGTCTTTTCCATGCGGACAACCCCCTAATACTTCTATAGAACGCGATGTAGGACGAATGTTAGCCTGTTATTAGTTATGTATAGACATGGTAGCACAGAAAAGGCCTTCCAACTTCATAACAGCCACCTTCGACGTCGCCATTAAAACGAAAGAGTAGAAAAGTTACGAACGGAAGTGGAAGGAGAAAAGCCTTCTTGGTTTTTCATGACGCATGCGCACGAGGAGCCATTACTGTTATAATAGTTTTTTTTTAGCCCACATAGATATTAAGCTAGCATACGTGACGTGGAAGAGAGAGAAGAGACTCACGATGGGCCGACACCTCACATATGACGTGGCTTTTTTTTTGTAAGAACGTCTTCATGCACCGCCAAGTGCGCGTTAAAGTTAGCCTATTAAAGGTATAGTATAGATTTCTTCCTCGACATCTCTTATAGTCTTAACTAGGATGAAGACCCGTGCATTGCACGGGTCACATAATAATGTTTTCTATTAGAAGTGATATATAAAATGAAAACTAATTTTTGCCGGGGGTATAATGTAGGGTTAAACACTTAAACCTTTAAAAAATAATATATGTTTTTATATATAATCTCATTACTTATGATAAGATTTAAAAAGTTTATATTTAAGTGGAATCATAAGAGATGTTTAAGTAAGTTAACTTATTATACAAAAAAATCATTTAAATGGGTCTTTTGTGCTTAATTTATGAGTTGGTTAATCTTTAGTTATATAAACGTTTAAAGTAATAGTACCACAACTTATCGTATAGTACTATATTGACCTTCATGCAAATATATATTGCAATCAATATTATAAACTCACTTACTCACCCTTATTACATGCATAAACGTGACCACCTCTCCCTAGCTAGCTCAAATCTATTAACCATGTTGCTGCAAATATAGTCATAGTAATCGACATAAGATTAGAAATTGAGATATCTTGAAAGCAATAATCAGGGATTAGTGTCCAATTGATGGTATCAGGCCGGCACTCTAGAGGGGGGGGGGGTAAATAGAGTGGCTGGAGTAATTCAAGCAAATAACCGAATATACTGACTTCTTTTCTTTTCGTGGAGATAGAAGTAATGGAACAGTGTAAGGAGCAGTGCACAGAACAATATATGAGACATTGTTCCCTGAGAGAGTAAAACAAACGCAATAAAGAGAGACACATGAATTTATCGTGGTTCGACCTCTAACACAAGGTCTACATCCACCCCTACTCTAATCTTCAATAATTCACTATTCTCAAAGAGTAATACAAGCACCAATTCAGGTTCTTACCACAAGAACCAATTGACGTTCTTCCCACAAGAACTCTACCCTAATATCCACCACGGATATTGTGACTCTACTCGTAAACTCTTAAGAAAATAAAGATTACAAAGATTCGATATCTCGATGTGCTTCTTAAAAGCAGGCGAGATACGATTAAGCCTAGATCGAGATGACACACTAATGAAAACTCTCTGCCTTAGAGGAAATACTCTGTTTTGCTCAAAACGCTTTTTTTTTGCTCAATGTGTGTGTCTTCCAAGAAAAACAACGTCAAACTTAAATATCAAGCATTAGGGTTAATTTGATCAAGAAAGATATATTTCAGAAGATACAACTTTCATAATAAAAAGATTTTATTATGGAAAAATTATCTTATGAAATCAATTAAGGAAGTAATACCTAATTTTGAAAATATTAACCAAGGATAGGAAAATATGAGATATTGTCAGTGTAAACATGATTTCCAAAATTAGTGAAGATATTATTTTTCTCGGAAGATCAGAAGTGAGACGTTTTCAAAATTCTGTTGCATAGGATCAATGTATGGAACAGAGTACAAGAGACTGTTCCATACGCTGTTCCTTGCTACGTTTCCTCAAGGCAGACAATCTTAAGGTGTGTCAAACAAGATCGTACAAGAGTTCTAACCATTACAATACATGATCATCCACATGATCGAAATCACTCTTGTAGTTGTAGTTGTTCCATGCCTTGACTCGTTCCATACCCTTGACATGCGGAATCTGCTTACTTAAACTAGAACAATCTCGAAGGCATTAAGGTTAGTTCAATCAAAGAACACATATCCAAATTTCTAACCTTAGGCAACTATTATATTTGTTATCATCAAAACCGGGAACCCAACAAATTCCCCCTTTTTGATGCTGACAAATATTAGTGCAAACTTTAAGCAAAATCTCGAATAATCCAGTGCTTGGCATAAAGACAACAGAAAGATGTGGACAACGGTTAGTATCAAACATAAAGCACAACCATAAGATATACAAACTAAACCGCTGAAAACATGAAAGGAGCATTGGTTAGTATAGACTTATAGATAGAAAGTTTGCATAGATTTTCCCCCTTTTGACACCATCAAAAAGGCCAGACTACACAAGAGAGTATGCCAAGACCATTACACAAATGCAAATTGAACCAGGTTTAGTGTGCAAAAGAAATCAAATATCTCGAATGAAATGTAATCAAGCTATAGCAATCCAAAACCAGGTCACTAAATCCTAGGAAACATAACAGCAAAACGCATTGTAGTGTCTAAACAGCCATTACCAGAGAACAGTGAGACTACGCAGTGGTTTAAGGCTTAGATATGGTGTCTTGAGGGCCAATGAGGGGAACAAGTGATAAAACAGTGCTGGGAACAGAGGATGGAACAAGGGAGAGGCCAACACTAGGACAATTGATGGGCAATCGTAGCACAATCGATTTCAAAGATGGAACACTGGCAGAGAACATCAGAATTCTGAGCAGAAGCATTCAGAGACAATGACCAATTTCACCAGCTGAGCTTTTGAGCCACGTTGAAGTATCATTAGAGATTTAGAGGAGCGAACAATCCATTTCACTTTATCAACGGTAAGCAGCTTTCGGAACCGCTCATTAAAATCTTACTCAAGACATTCCCCCTGAGACCAAGCCAAAAATTCTCTGTCATTCTTGTTCGATGTAGGATCATGTGGCTCATCTTCCTCATCACTAGAATAATTATTTTCACAAGTTTTCTCAATAGCTTGATTCACTTTGAGAATGAGCACCATGGGTATCTTCTCCCTTTTCACTTTCAACCGCCACATACTCATGTTGAGCTCTGCCTTTTCCGCAAAGAGCTAGCTACTAATCGATTTGAGCGACTGTTTGGGACCACTGCTAGGACCGGTTGCAGAATTTGTTGCTTAGTATATTAAGGCTTTGATATGGGTAATTCCACGATCTCTTCCCCATGACCTTCATATGCACCATGATTTCTGTGAGTAATTGTGAAGAGAATGAAATGACAAGGAGCTTGTGTGAAGTAGCTAGCAGTAGTAGCTTCATTTGATTGAACCTCTTGTAGTCCGCCTATGGTTAGGATTCTGTTTTTCCTTTTTTTTTTTTTTTTTTTTTTTTGGAAAACAAACTTTTTTTGGTAACCATTTCCTTGCATAAAATAATTATGACAGACCTTGTATAAGCTTGCTCCATGAAACTTTCCAAACAACTCATAAGAGATCTTTTCACCATAAACCAACTAAATCCTCCACAAATTTTCTTCTTGTGATCCAAGTAACTATTCTCCTCTGCACATCCAGTTTTCAAAGCTTGCACACAACAAAGATATGTTGCTCATACGAACACTGCTAGGAACATTTACTTATGGGATAGAATCAAGTTTGGGAGCAGGCAAGGGAACAAGGTAAATGAAGGAATGAATGGGAACAAAGTATAGTACACTGTTCTCATGACTATTCTTAACGCTGTTTCCCAGGCAACTTAGGTTAATGGTCATTATAGCTATCAAACACGACTTGAGTCTTTGTACAACTAAGCACATTCAACAAGATCAATCAGACGGCATACAACAGACATTTGTGGAACTCAAGTGGTGACAACCAATTCTCGTCAATCATTGGGGGGCAAAGAATGCACACTGTCACCTTAGTCTAAGTAAACCAAGTTTAGTTCTAATTTTCTAAAACCTATATCGAGGTAACGGTTTAGTAAAAATATCAGCAAGTTGTATTTCAATTTGATAAAAAGCTTTAAAGCCCTATTCCACATTGTCCCTTAAGAAATGATGATGAATGTCAATATGATAAGTTCTAGATAGAAGGACAATACATCGAGAAATTGATAGCACAAGTAACATCACCAAAGATGGGAACATAACCTACCTCACCTCCAATGTCATCATTCTCAGAATGATATACTGGTTCTGTGTTCCTTGAAATGTATTGATGTTCCCCCTGAATCTGTATCCTCTGTACGAACAAAACTTCTACCTGTCTCGGGAACAACTCTAGGAACAGTGTTGAGACCAGCCTCCGCATTAGCATTTAGAACATCAAACTCTCTATAGTTCTGCACATTCTCATCAAATACATTGGTTTCATCCCCCTTTTAAAGAGTATGTTCAACCAATCATGCTTCAACCCCTTAACAAGATAAACATCATCAGGTGTGAGTGACTTACCAACCTTACCAGTGATTGCACTTTGTTGTCCGAATGTCACACACCCTTCATCAAAGGCTGTGAATGAGAGAAATTGATTGGGGTTATCTGTCATATGCCTCGAGCAACCCCTGTTCAAGTACAAAAAAAAAAAAAAAACTGCTTGCTCTCACCCTAGCCTGCAAAGGAAGTTAGTTCTTTGATTTCGGAACCCAAACAAGATTGGGTCCTTTGGTTTTAGTCATAGCTTTGATTGAATCCTTGCGAACCCAAACTTGCTTGACTACTTTACCATTTCTCGTTATAGCTTTCTTCCTTTTCACACATTCAAACTTATCATGATCATTATTACCACAAAAAGAACACACAGTAAACTCAGGCATGCACACATACTTGCGACGTTTATACTCAAACAACCATACTTTGTCCTTGTTCTGTGCATTGTTCCTGTAACTGTTCCATCCACTGGTCACTTGGCCAATGTAACCAATCCCTGCCTTAGAACGCTAACAAATTGTTTTCCTAGAAGATTTATAGACTTTTGACTGGAAAACCATTGTTCATTTTGTCTTTTTGCGTTTTTCAGTTCATGTTCAAGAACTCCAATTTTGATCATTAAACCTTTGTTCTTTGAAGTCAGAGAATTAACCTGATACTTAGTCATTTCAATATTTTGCAAAACATTTTCATCAGGGTTAGCAGAGTTGTGTAAACTTGAAATTTCTTTCTCTAATTCCCTAATCTTATTCTCATATTCACATACCATGGGGACAGTGTCAGGAGCAATGACAGGAGCAGACTTCTCATTGAGTTTGTTTTGCATAACAGACAGATTCACACTCTTTTCTTCTAAATCCTTTAAGAGCAAGGAATTTTCCTGACTTAACACAAAACAAACTTTTTCAAGAGAACAAATTTTGTTTTCATGCATCTTTCCTTTAGTTATCTCATGATCAAGTTGTTCTTTTAAGTCTTGACAGGTAACAGCAATATCCATGCATTCATCCATGATTATCATGATTAATCTAGCAAGCTTTTCCCTAGATAAATTAGGCAAGTCAGACTTAATGGATTGAAAACTTACCTGACATTCATCATCTTCATCCTCATATATTGCCATGTGACACACGTCGGGCCCTGGAGGGAACTGTTCCGTTCTCTGTTTCATGCTTAACACAGTGAGAGAACAGTCAGGCTTTGGAGGGAACAGTGCAGTTCCCTGTTCCATGTTCAGGGTAGTGAGACATAAATTTGCAATAGGAACTTGTTCCTCCAACTGTTCTTCATCAGAATCGAAGTCGCCCCATACAGCAGCCATCATGGCTTTCTTGTAGTTCTCTTTGGGTGTGTATCTCGTCCTTTCCCTAAACTTTTCTTGCTTCATCAAAGGACATTCAGCAATCCTGTGATCTAGAGAATTACACTTGAAACACCTTGGTTTAGCAATGCTTTTCTTAGCATAATCCACAGGGAATGAGGCTCTTCCCTTAGAATTAAGATTTCCTTTTCTACTGAGCATCTGTTTCTTGTAAGCACTAGCAAAGCGTTTGGTCATAATAGCAAGTTCATTTTCTTGTTCATTAATTTCATCTTCACTATCACTTGTGTCAACTTTTAAGACCAAACTCCTGCTTCTAGACTTATCTTCATCATTCGGCATTAGTTCCATTTCATGTGCCATTAAGGAACCAATTAATTCTTCCACAGGCATGTCGGATAAGTCTTTTGCTACTTTGATAGCTATCACCTTGGCCAACCAATCCCTAGTGAGACTACGGAGGATTTTTTAACAGATTCTTCTGAGGTAAATGACTTACCGAAATATTTGAGTTCATTAGTGATCTTGTTGAACCTAGTGAACATCTCTTTTATGGTCTCATCTTTATCCATTTTAAACATTTCATATTGGGTAGTAAGTAAATCAATTCTAGACCTTTTTACCTCCGTGGTTCCTTTATAAATAAGTTCAATGGCATCCCAAAGACCCTTTGCAGTGTCATTTGAAGAGATTCGATCAAATTCATCCTCACCTATTGCTTGTTGTAAGATCGTCGCCGCTCTAGCATTCTTCTCTAGGATTTCATAATCCAACGCGCTATATTCTTCCTCTGGCTTAACAACAAGATTTCCCTCGGTGTCCTTCTTTGTGATCTTGATATTTCCTTTGGTGACAATCACCCACAGTTGATAATCACAACCCTAAAGAAAGTTCATCATGCGTACCTTCTAGGTCTTGTAATTTGTGGGAGTCAACATAGGAATAGTTGCTCCCTTCATCTCCGTCTTCACAGATCCCAACGACATGTTTACTCTAGGATATTAGCCTTTCGAGCAAACCCGCTCTGATACCAATTGATGGTATCAGGCCGGCACTCTAGAGGGGGGTGAATAGAGTGGCTGGAGTAATTCGAGCAATTAACCGAATATACTGACTTCTTTTCTTTTCGTGGAGATAGAAGTAATGGAACAGTGTAAGGAGCAGTGCACAGAACAATGTATGAGACACTGTTCCTTGAGAAAGTAAAACAAACGCAATAAAGAGAGACACATGAATTTATCGTGGTTCGACCTCTAACACAAGGTCTACGTCCACCCCTACTCTAATCTTCAATAATTCACTATTCTCAAAGAGTAATACAAGCACCGATTCACGTTCTTACCACAAGAACCAATTGACGTTCTTCCCACAAGAACTCTACCCCAATATCCACCACGGATATTGTGACTCTACCCGTAAACTCTTAAGAAAATAAATATTACAAAGATTCGATATCTCGATGTGCTTCTTGAAAGCAGGTGAGATACGATTAAGCCTAGATCGAGATGACACACTAATGAAAACTCTCTGCCTTAGAGGAAATACACTGTTTTGCTCAAAATGCTCTTTTTGCTCAATGTGTGTGTCTTCCAAGAAAAACAACGTCAAACTTAAATATCAAGCATTAGAGTTAATTTGATCAAGAAAGATATATTTCAGAAGATACAGTTTTCATAATAAAAAAAATTTATTCTGGAAAAATTATCTTATGAAATCAATTAAGGAAGTAATACCTAATTTTGAAAATATTAACCAAGGATAGGAAAATATGAGATATTGTCAGTGTAAACATGATTTCCAAAATTAGTGAAGATATTATTTTTCTCAGAAGATCAGAAGTGAGACGTTTTCAAAATTCTGTTGCATAGGATCAATGTATGGAACAGAGTACAAGAGACTGTTCCATACGCTGTTCCTTGCTACGTTTCCTCAAGGCAGACAATCTTAAAGTGTGTCAAACAGGATCGTACAAGAGTTCTAACCATTACAACACATGATCATCCACATGATCGAAATCACTCTTGTAGTTGTAGTTGTTCCATGCCTTGACTCGTTCCATACCCTTGACGTGCGGAATCTGCTTACTTAAACTAGAACAATCTCGAAGGCATTAAGGTTAGTTCAATCAAAGAACACATATCCATATTTCTAACCTTAGACAACTATTATATTTGTTATCATCAAAACCGGTAACCCAACACCAATCAAATAGGACATGAGAATTAGGCCATGTATGATACAAATTAAAAAATATGGAGTAGTTAATTTAGTTCAAAAGCAATGAACATGGTCTTTATGTCAACATATATACAACTCCAGTACAGATTTGTTTAGATATTGTCAGATGAATCATAGGTACCTTAGTATGTACGTACGTATGGTTGGTATTAGTATGTACGTATGATTAGATCGAAATACAATTTTTGGGTTTAGATGGACATCAAATACTTTTAATAATATAAAATTTTCAAAACTCTCTAAAAACCTACGGTCAATGTGAGAGCTACAAAAAAGCCTCCTTTAATAATATAGAAGGATTTTATTACAACACTTAAAAAAGATGGATATCACAATGCATGGCGACGGTTCATATACTATGCATGTTGTAAGCCGTAACTCTGTAAGTTGTAACTCATCGTAAACTCACAAGTTGGTTTACGTACACCAAGTTGGCATAAAAATTGGAATATATCGCAAAGATATGGTGGAATGTTAATTTTACTGGCCAAGTAGAGCTAGGCAAGTTAGCATTTTCGGTGTCGACAAATTTATGCTACATTCTCCCGTTCACGTTTTAATGCAACCAGCTAAAAATAAAGTATGCAAATCGAATTAGGGTAAGAATATCAAACTTACAAAGATTATGAAATCCAGGCCAAAAACATGCAAGTCAAGCGGTAATGGGGGGACAGACGGTCAACATTTTTTGAATTAGGGTACAACAGCCAGCAGTGCTACCATTAGCATGACAAAATTAAAAGACGTATCCTAATCAACCTTATTATGCTCCCTAAGCTAATAATTTATCTAACATGTCGCCCTCAACATGTGCGCTTGTAAATCTTCGATAAATAAATTCTTCATATTACTGTAGGTCTGTAGTATTACTCAGTGATCACACAACCACGCAAATTGCTCATTGCGCGGGTTAAATTATGTAACTTGCTATTTGTCGTCCTAAAAAACGTTATTCGTCGTCCTAAATCCCAATTATATCCTTCACTAATTATCTTCCTCGCCCATAATATTACTAGATTAAAGCTCGTGCGTTGCACGATTACATTAAAAATATTATATGTTATATACGCACTATCCAGGCCATTACCGAAATCATTATGATATAGTTAAAAAAGTTTAATTTAAACTCATAAATATCCATATGTTAATAGATAGAATATATTTGTAATTCGAGTATTATATATTTTAGGACTGTGCATAATTTTTTTTTAAAACTCTAGGAGAATTTCATTTGCGTTGTGGGGTTTTCCCCATTTCCAGACGTATTCAATACAAAAAAAAAGGTGGCTGACCTAATAATTTTGGCTGATAGCAATAGTTTTAGTGCAAAGAGACCTACTCATCCAAATTAATTTCTTCCATTAAGGCATAACTCACCTAATTAAATTCAGTTATTTTTCTAATTAATTTAGAACACTTGACATCTGAAGTATGCAAATCAGATCAAACAACTTCCGATTTAATCATATAGCTTCATGCCAGATCATGCAGAATCGAAATAACCAAGAGATAATAAATTTTCATGCAAATAACCTCAAACTAAGGTTCTCTAATTAATTATAATTCTTTTTAATCAATTTAGATCAATTAACATCTGAAATGTTCATTTCACATCAAATAATTTCTCATTTAATCAAATATTTTTATCAAATCATACAGGCTCTAAATGACTAAGACATAATCAATTTTTAGGCAAATAACCACAAGCTAAGGTAGGCTGATGTTCTCTTGATTTACCATTTTTACAACGAAATATTTTTAACAGTAATTTATCAAGATGCGTTGATGTAAAATGCAATAAAAAAAATGCAAATGATGATAATTATAGAAAAATTTCAAAAATAATAATATGAAAAAAAAGGGACAATGATGATGACACTATATTTTATATATACAACATTTGCTCTTCACAAATATGTTTCAATATCATTTCATTTTTGGAGGTGAGTCATTAAAATGAAAAAAAAAATATGTTAAAATAGAATGCCAAAAACTACAAAACTATAATATTATGAAAGTAGATACCAACCAAATGAGTTTAACTTTAAGTACATAAGTCATTTTTTTTCCGCTAAATCAATCGCCAATACCTTATCTCGCAAAATGAAATCGTCATACATTTTGAAAAGGACTCAAAGGAGGGAATATCTGTTTTTATGGCTATGATAAGTTCTTATATTGCATAATTATATAGGACTTTACGGTGCAATAATTGCTATATTTGACCCATTTACACTCAGTTATCAAATATTTCACGTCCTTGGTATAGTTGTTGGTTTTTGAGCTTTTCAGGACATATAAAGAAATTTGGAGTATTGAAGATGTGTGATTGAAGTCTTTTACGCAGTGCCAACTTTGGAGCTAAATATCTGCCAAACCACTTTGAATTTGGAAGTGAAACCAATTGGAGGTGAAAGATTATGGTCTTAGCTTTCTAAAAAGTGGTCATACGCCTTAATTCGATAACTAACGAAGAAATCAGAGGCGTTTGAAGTTGGACTGTCGGAGCAGTTTTACACGGCTCGTGCCAGAATTGCACGACTCATGCATAAACACGAATTGGCCGCTGATCCGGGCACGACTCGTGCGCTGTGTTGCATGACTCATGTAAATGCACGAGTTGATTTTTTCTGGATTTTCCTTTATTCTAATTGTGGGGGTTTATTTCCTATTTTCTTTTAGGAAATTGTAAACTAACCTCCTGGTTATTTATACCTAGTTGAACCCTTGTACTATCTATCTAAACTTTCATTCTTTTCTGCATCCAACTTTATTTCAAGATTCAAGCATTTTTGTACCAGATTTGGAGATTTATTTTCTTTATTATCCAGAGTGTTATTCAGACCATCACAGTATTGCAATTCTTTATCTACACTTCTTTAATTATATATGTTTTTCAATTCAATTATTATTGTTGTTGTTAATTTGGATATATGTGAGTAGTCTTTTTTTTAGGGTTTGGTGGAACCCTAACATGCTAGTACTATGATTTAATCCGTAAATTTGCAAGTCTTTAGATTCATATAATTAGGGCTTATTATGGCTAGGTTTAATTACCAACTTGAGTTTGATTATTGTTGTCTAATTTATATACTTGTTGTTGCGATTTGATTTATACTAATTTATGCTTGTTGAGTGCTAAACAGAGTTTATAAACGGCATGCAGTTGCGATTCTTGTTTAGTGATTAGCCCTCTAATATTGATTAGGACTATTTCATCACGAAAGTGGGTTGTTAGGACTAATTGGGAAATTTATGCGTTCTTAATGCTTCTATTGCATGATCATTTCAGTATGGAAGTAGGACTTAGGATTGTAATTAGAAAGTCTATGATAGCCTCGCCCGGATAAGTAGTAGTTGTATTGCATAATCCCCCCCTAATCTATGTTTTTATGACTTGCAATGTGTTTTATTATCGTAGTTGATGCATGTTAGTGGGGATATCTACGGCCTAGGCTTTTAGTTGATTGCATTAATATACTAATCCATTTAAATTCTTATGAGTTTTAGTTGATAAAATCACCTACCATTTCGACCATAGGGTACCCGACTTCAATTCTTTAGACGATTTAGACATTTTCCACACCTCCTTGAGATCAACTCGTTAGTTGTACGTTTGCAGTTAAATAAACATGTAACTGGCTACAATAAACTAAAATTTGGAATTTCATCTTTTCTTAACTTATAAGAAAAAAATTGTATTATCTCACCATTCATAATTACCATATATACTTGAATATATGGAATTATTATCTTCCCTTACTTATAAAAGAATTTTTTTTATTCACCAAAAACTATAATAGGGTGACTTATAGCTATTAGTATTAGTATCTCATTTTTGAAGGTCATCATTTGTTACTTATATATACCAAAATGTAAAAAATGTTATATTAGACTTTTGACTTATGGAATATTATTTTACCATAACGTATTACCATAAGCTTATTTTCATGATTACCATAAACTTATGTATGGTATACTACATTTCCATAACTAATATATGAATTTTGTACATGATTACCATAAACTCACATATGATATAATAATAATTCCATAACATAAATTAATTCCTTATTCACCATATTCTATAACATAAATTAATTCCTTATTCACCAGAAGCTCTAAGAAAATTCGAAAGGCTCTAGACCTCTTCAATGCCTCCGAAAAAAGCTTCGTTTATAAATGTACTAGGTGAAAAGCCCGTGCGTTGCACGGGACACTTCACAATAATCGACTATTCTTATATTTTAATTAGTTAATTTGAAAATAAATAAATAAATCATGATAAAATTAACACGGGACACTTTTCATATTCTTTTTTTTTTATTAATTACTTAATCTAAAAAAAAATGATTATTGATTAAATGTTGGTTAGTTAAGAAGTCTTCTAATCTCACTGAATCACTTACAGATATATTTTTTTTTGTTATTTTTTAAGTCTTTTTTTACAAAAGTTTTAAACTTGTCGACATACCTCTACCAAAATCATACTCAACTTTTCAACACTATGTGTAAGTGGATTTTATATTGAAATACATTTCGACACGAACTCAATGATACATATATCGTAATATTTTGATATACGTAGCCCAAGTTATAACAGTTTATATTTTGTTTCATGTTGATAACTTTATTACGTAAGAGTTTTACAAATATTGGACTCTCCCCGGGTGCATTTCATAATGTTTAATGAGGATTACATTAATATTTTATGTGAGAGTTTAACATATCTTGAACTCTCTATGTGAATTTCTTGACCTCTCGACGCCCTCAATGCGCTCTAGATTATTAGCAATTTAAAATCAATTGTAATATTTTGATTTAAATTTTTTTATTATGATTTGATCTCAATTGACAAAATAAAATATTGGTATAATGACTTTGTCTAAGTTAGAGACTCTGAATCAATGAATTTATATTAAATTACCTACAATGATTGGTTTTAACACTTAATTTGTTGAATCTGAATTTGTGTTATATATTTTTATTCAAAATGATAAAGGATTTGTTGGAATCCCAAATCTTAAGGATTGCTCACGTCCAGCTTACGTTTTCCTAACTCAAGAAATTTAGATCTTCTTAGTAGAATGGAAAAAAAAAAACCCCATCTCTCTAATCTATTCAATACTACTTGGACTATAGTCTCCCACAACGCAAAAACATAAAAGTACATAGAATTTTGTAAGTAAACGCTATGAAAATACAACTTCAACATATGCTCCTGAAAAAGCCTTATGTATCTCAATTTCGTGACTTTATCCTTATACTACCCGTAATTCTGACATAGTGTTTATATATATATATATATATATATATATATATATATATATATATATATATATATATATATATATATATATATATATATCGGACATTTATATAAGTCAGGATTTCAATCATCATGAAATCCCATAATATAAAATGATATATGGATTAATTATAATGCCTCTAATAAATAAAATTAATTAACCATTAGCACATTATATTATGTTAATTTGGTTGAGAAATGAAAGAGATATGCGTAGTTGAACTCCTACAGTCCAGTCTCTAAGTGATAGACATGTAACGCGAATTCATTTTCTTACTACATAGTTCCTGCTATTTAGTTAATTTTTTTTTGACATCACGCTATTTAGTTAATTTAATAAATGTAAATGAGTCTAATTCTTGAATTATATTCGGTAGGAGTAGAATGGAGTATGAATACATACCTCCATAATGCCAAACTTAGAAATTTTCGACTTCGCATGGGACTTTCCTAATGCATGCAACGAATGTATCCCTCCTAATTTAATAGGCTTCTACTACTCTTTACTACGCTAAAAAGGAAAGGCTAACATTACGCATCAGTAGACTCTAAGGGGTCTTTTGGATAGCATAAGAATTAAATTCCTATAGGAAATAGAATATCCCGTGAAATGAATTCCTATGGTAAATTCCCGGGAATTTGCCTTACAATGTTTGGATACCATCTAGATACTTAGAATTCCTTGGAATTAATTTCCCATGTCTTGTTTGGTTACCATACAACAATTCATTTGCTTAGTTATTAAAATGGCTAACTTACCCTCTATTTAATGTAGCTAAACAAACATAAAATAAGCAATTAAAGGGTAAAGTAGTAATTGTATATATTTTACACCATAGGAATTGTGAATGACCATGGGGGGCTAGGTAATTGAATTCCTATGCTTCATAGGAATTAGAAATGAAGCATAGGAATTAGAAATTCCCAAGGAATTTCCAATTCCTCCACTTCTACAAAAATGGGTTATCCAAACAACCCCCGAAAACCCAATTCCTAGGAAAATGAAATTCCTATGGATTTTGAGGGTATCCAAACGACCCCTAAATACAATAATGTAAGAGCAACTACTTTTTAGAGATCGATAACATATACTCTATTTGTTCAAGTGAGATGTTGGACTATTCCATATTTGCGTGTTTCAATGAATTGTTGGTCTTTTCTTGTTTAGGGGGTTTTGGATTTTGTAAAGTTGCTATAGTGCCCTCAAGTGGTCTCACCACTAAGCACCTTTTATTGTTTTTGTTGGGATTTTCTATTTCTCTCCCCTCTCCCCCACCTTTACCAGTGCGGATCATCTGTCTCATTTTCCTATCTTACTTCATGTACCCCTCCAATCACGTGACAACATTTTATTATATTATCTTTAAAAGATTATATTTTTTGGAAAGATTTATGAAATGCTACCTTTACCCCACCATATATTGGTTTTTGGTCCTAAGCAAAGTCCAAGATCACACTGTAACGGATGGAGTGGATTTATTCGTTAAAACAAAATAATGAACATGAAAATTTGTCTAGCTAGAGTTCAATTTACCTATAGGTTATGAATAGGTCGATTAATTCCAATAAGATCTTTCTCTCAGTCATTATAAGAGTGCAATTTATACTTCTTAAGAAGCAAGTTCTATAACTTCAAAAAAAAACAATTGTTCTAATCAGCCAAATTAATTAAACAAAAGGCCAAACAATAAAAGCTAATAAGCAAAAATGTTGCCATCCTGCTCGTAGGAGGTTGAACCAGCTGATCTATGTCATAGAAGTTAGAACTAATGACGAAGCAATTACAAGTTATACAAATTGTGATACAATACTATATATACTTCTTGTTTATTTTATAAAACTCATTAGACCATCGGCATGCAGTGGCTGTGGACGATTCAAAATGTGAATTTTGAGAAGTACATGCATTGGAGAAACTTATTACAGACTCTCATTGGACATGGAAAACATTAGACACAATTCTGACCTTTTACTTACTCAAATTGGGCTTCGTATATCATTACCTTTTGGTAGGAGTAGGATAAATGCAATCTCTTTCTGTAGATGATTAGAATAGATCTACCGTTGTGAAATTTTTTCAGTAGCATCAGAATAGATATTGAATTCGCCCCGAGTAGTAGGATTAGACTGTGTAATATAATGAAGTCTCCTTTGAGTACGATTAGAACATAATGAACCCTATCTTTGCGTAGGATTAGAATAGGTATGTAGATAGTTTAGAAATCGATCGCGAGCTGTCTTGTTAGTATGTGAGGTATGTAAGAATGACGTGATTTTGGTTTACAATTAGAATACACTAAATTTATCTTTACGTAGGATTAGAATTGGTCGATAACTTAGAAATCAACCTGTCTTATTAATATTTGAGGTATGCAAGAATGACGTGATTTTGGTTTAGTAACAAATTATATACTTTGGCTTAATTATTGTTACAATGATGGATTTGTGATCAGCATTTTCTTTAATTAATTCTTCTTCTTTAATTTGATATTATTGCTGTAAAGCTACTTCATTGTACCACACAAAAATTAAAGTTAGATACCAATACTACGATAATTGGACAGTAAGATTAACATAAACTTGTAACAACAACGAAAACCAATTTTCATAAGCGACAATGTATACGCAATGCATAATTACATACAAAAAAAGTACAAAAAAAAAGGAAAATGAAATTTTACGTTAAAAGCAAAGCATGCATGGATATTTATAGGTTTAGATATAGGTGTTACTTCCCACCCGGTACAATTTAACTTGTATTAGTAAAACTCGGTTAGCATTGGAGTAGAATTTGATACCTTGCTTGTAACGATTTGATAGGACTCACACATATTATGGACAATTTCACTATTTCACCCTAATTTCCTCACACATATTATGGACAATGTTGTTTTCAATACTCTAATTTCACTATTTCACTAAGGCTCACATGATCAGTTTATAATAGATTCCTACCATCATACTAACAACAAGGCCTTCATCTTTTAGAGCCCAAGTGAGGATTTACGTGCCTAAGGGGTGACTACCCATCTTATTGGGTTGTGTTGCGATGGACGGTGGATCGGGCTATTACAGATGGTATCAGAACAACCCTGCGACCGCGTGCTGGGTGCTGGGGCGAGGCCCAGACCAGCCGTCTAGCGAGGGAGATCTTGGACCTGTGCTGATGTTGGTATGGTTTGGTTTAGGCGCAACGTCCCGTTCTTTAAGTGGGGGAGTTTGTAACACTACGGAATATGGAAAGTGGTTTATGAAATTGGTTTGTCCCACATTGGGAAACTAAGGCTCACATGATCAGTTTATAATATATTCCTACCATCATACTAACAACAATGCCTTCATCTTTTAGAACCCAAGTGAGGATTTACGGGCCTAAGGGGTGACTACCCATCTTATTGGGCTGTGTTGCGACAGACGGTGGATCGGGCTGTTACAAATGAAACTCACATTTTTGGTAGGATTTGGCTCGGTTTGGGATGGAAATTTGTTGGAGCTCCTAGACTCGAGTCGATTGACCACGGTAACTAACTTGCTCATTTGACCCTCAAGATTTAGAATGCTCGCCTTTGTTTCTTGTTGATGACTCACCATTGAGGATTGCATTGTCATGACATTTTGTGTCAAAGCCTTGATCATGTCCTCGGCGGATATCAAAGATGTGGAACTACCTTGGGATTGTTGGCCGGAGAGAGGTGGTCTAGCTTGGAAACGGCCATTTTGAAAATTGTGTCCAACCCATTGGTCTTGATTGAAGTTACCATGGCCTCCTTGATTGTAATTCCCTTGATCTTGAAATCGGTTTCCATCATATCGATTGATTTGACTACCTTGATTGTAGCCTCTATTCCCATCTTGGAAACCGTCAAACCTTCTTTGATTGCTTTGGAAGCCATTAATCGCATCAACTTCCTCAAATTTTCTTGGGGGTGAGTTTCTACCTTGATTTCGTAAGAGTTCTTTGACCATCTTTGTTAACTCTCCCACTTCGGAATCATTGGATGGAGTCTCCACCATATTCACCCTCCTCACGCACCTCTTGGTTTCTCGGTCCGATGAGTTTGTTGCTAGCTCCTCAAGGGCAAATTCCAAGCCTCGGCCGGGGTCTTTTTGTCCAAGCCCCCATTGCTAGAAGCTACCACGTGCCTATAGTCTTGATCATCAAGCCCGTGGTAGAAGAACAATATCAAGTCTTGCTCTTTGTAGCTGTGGTAAGGGCAACTAGCAATCAACTCACAAAACCGATCCCAATATGATGCCAATGACTCTCCCTTTTGCTCAATCGTCGATATTTCCTTTTTCAAAGCGGAGGCCTTGGTGTTGGGGAAGTATGTGTGGATGAATGCCTTTTTTAACAACTCACAAGATGTGATGCTATTGTGAGGGAGTGTATAAAGTCAATTCGAGGCACGATCCTTCAAGGAAAACAGAAATACCTTGAGGAAGAAAGTATCTAAATCAACCCCGGCCGGCTTCATATTGTTGCAAACCATGCAAACCCCCATAATGTGATTGTTAGCATCCTCCGTGCTAAGACCGTAGAAGGTGGGTAGATGGTGTAGTAGAGCTCCTTTAATCTCGATTCTTGTTGTAGCTTCATCCTCGGGGAAGACAATGCATGAGGGTTGTTGTGGGAGATCTGGGGCAGTGAGTTCCCGAATACTCATGGTGTTAAGGTCAACAAAGTCGAAGGTTGCGGAAGTGTAAGAACCGTCCTCCCTAAACAAATCAAATTCGGCAAACACGTTCCCTTCTTCCTCAACAACCACTTGATTCACTTGATTCACTTGCTCCAGTGAAAACTTCTTTCTTTGCCTCAATGTTCTCTCAAGTTCCCAATCTATCTCAAAATAACTCAAATCGGGATTAGTAGCACGGGTTTGGACCATATGCTAGTGGCCCAAACATAAAAAGGAAAGAAATAAGAACAAGCCTCAAACACACTTAGAAAAAAAAAACAACCAAAAATAAAAGGAAGAAAAGAACACAACAAAAACGTACAACAACCACACAAAAATAGCAAAAAGACTAAAAACGCCTCTTCCCCGGCAATGGCGCCAAATTTGACAAGCGAATAAGTCGTTATTATTAGTCAAATTATCACTAAATCAAGCTAACTAGCAAGGGTAAGTGGGTATCGTATCCACGAGGAAGAGGGGAAGTCTAACATGCAATTAAAGTGCGGAAAAAGCAAAACAAATGAAATAAAACAATTAAAAAAGGGGGGGTTTTTGGTTTGAGTTTTGAATAAAAACGAAATAAACGAAATATCAATTTGATTAAAGCGACTCTCAGTGATAATCTCTTCTAACACCTTAATATAGTAAGTTTTACCTCTCTCTAATATTACAAATTCATTAATAATCCCGGTTTTAACCAATTAATCCTCTTTTATGGGGAAGTTGAGCAACCACTACCAAATTCCCCTCCTTTTAGTCCTAAATTGTCGATTGACCACTCAAACAAATCACAACCAACGGCCTGAAGAGTCAGGATTAATAAAGGATTAAGAACAACCCAAATTAGTATCTAATTAGCCGCAACCGCGACACTAATCAAATCCAATCTATTAGTTGCCTAATTAATTCCCCAATCACTAATTAGCCGCAACCGCAACACTAATCATGTGAAAGTTGCTTCCTTTAGGGTTAATAATCAATGACCACCAATTATCAACCAAGCATAAAAAATATCCAATTCAATCCAATCAACAAATTAGAGAAAATAAAGGCAAATCAAGCAATCGAAGAACAATGAATTAATTATAACGAAATTAAAGGCAAATTAGAGAGAAAAATACTTACTAATACATAGGATGAAAGATTTGATTATACCAAGAGTCTAGGAAGGGGATTAGCCTCCCATACTAATTATTACAACAATATTTGTGATGGAAATCAATGAAAATACTAATTCTCACTAATCTCTCATTGGGTTTCTCTCTCTAAAACTAAGAACAAGATGAAAAATATAATGAAAAGTGATAAGTATCATTGAGGGGTTCATGCCCCTTTATTTAATCTAAGTACAAAGCACTAAGGGACGAATTAGATATCTTGGCCAAAAAGAAACCGTCAAAAGCCCATCAGAAGCTTCACGAAAGCTAGCTTCCTCGACTCGAGGAAAGAAATCCTCGAGTCGAGCGACGGAATCGTCGACTCGAGGACACACTCCCTCGAGTCGAGGAAATTGAATTCCTCTTCTCCTTGCTTCTTCTCTTGAGCTAGTGTGAATCCCTACGCGCAACCGAGCTACTCCTCCTCGAATCACGATCCGAATCAAAGCTCGGTCCTCTAATCCCGTCCACGGCTCACCAAAGAGTCTTGAGCAATCGAACCCTCGTAAAACCCACGTATAATCTCCAAAATACTCCGAGTGGTGTGATCTACAAATCACGATAAAAACATGCCCAAATAAACCCTAAGGCGCCTAAATCGTGCGGATTAACACACTACATTCACGCCACATCATATATAACATTAAAATTCCAGGATCAATCCGTTAGCCAAGTGTTGGTTGACACTGGAGCCACTGTTAACATTCTTCCATTTTCTATTCTAGAGAAAATAGGAAAGACAAGGAAGGATTTTAAAAAGACTAATGCAAATGTCATTAGTTTTAGTAAAGAACCCTATGCAGTTGAAGGGATTATTATAATAAAAGTCCAGGTCAGAGAGTGTGTCAGTTATATGGCTTTCTTTGTGATTAATGGAGACTCTGGTTATAATGCCATTTTGGGGCATGATTGGTTGCATCGTAATTATGCAATTGCATCTTCTTTGCATCAATTTCTAATTCTTTGGAATGGCAGGAATTTCGAAATAGTCAAAGCCGATAAGGATTTTAATATTCTATCTATTGAATTTGAAATCCCCAAGTCTGCTCTAAGAGCAAGAAAAGATTACAAGTTCTTGACCGACCGATATCCTGAACTTGCCAAAGAGATAGAACAATAAATATCGACATTGGAGGATAAAGACTATACAGAGATAGTCAAGGATGAAGGCAGTACCGGCTATACTGTTCACGAATATTTAACTGAAGCCGAAACAGAAAGGTTGAAGTTAAATCAAATAAAGGTTATTGAGCTCACATGTGAGTTAAATCCCTTAGAATCAAGGGAGTTGTCAACCTTTGTTAATAGCATAAATCATGGCCATAATCTTCAATCAAATTTGAAGGGCGCAGATGAAATTGTCCATGATAGAGGGACAACAGAGTTCAACATTTAGCTCTGTCCTTTTTGTAAAGAACTAATTTTATTCATTTTAATGGATTTTAATATTAGCGATTTCGAAGTTTGTCCCCATTTAGTGGATGAAGAAGCGATAAATAAAGTTTTCTGGAAATATTACCAAGAGTACTTTAGTTTAAATTTTGATGTACTGATGGTTGATGAGTTGTCAATTGACCCTGATTCCTTATTTGAATTAGAGGAAGAAAAGGTGTGGGCGAAAAGCGATGACATCAGGCAGAACGTAACTGATGAATTGTTAGAAGTGAACCTTGGAACAAAAGAAAATTCAAGGGTTACGTATATAAGTAAATTACTCCCTAAAGAAGAACAAGCAGAATTTATTGCAATTCTTTAGAAATTTAAAGATTGTTTCGCTTGGTCACATAGTGAAATGCCGGGTCTAAGCAGAGAGGTAATCGAGCATAGATTACCCATTATGGCAGGATTTGAACCAGTTGCTCAACAACCAAGAAGGTTAGCGCCTGAATTGTTACCAAAAATCCAAGAAGAAGTTGAACAATTAATAAAAGCTGGCTTTATTAGGCCCATCAAATATGTGCGATGGGTCGCAAATATTGATCCTGTAATTAAGAAAAATGGAAAAGTTAGTTAGATTTTAGGGACCTCAACAAGGCAACCCCAAAAGACCAATATCCTATGCTAGTGGCGGACATGCTAATTGATGCCGCATCCACGTATGAATATATCTAATCCCTGGATGGGTACGCAGGCTATCACCATTTTAGAATATCCGAAGAGGACTATCATAAAACAACCTTTAGATCTATAGGAATTTATGAATGGGTTGCTATGCCATTTGGTTTAAAAAACGTTGGGGCAACCTATCATAGAACCGTGTACCCACATAGCTGGCAATCTTACTAAGCACTTTTTGAGACCAGACATGGGGTTCCAGGTCAGGGAAGAGGACCCAGACTGGGACCTTAGATATTGCTTCCATGTCTTTGCTGAAATCTGGAGACCATTGTTTCAAAATGAAAGCATGCTCACCATAATACCAAGGCCCTCCTCTCAGCACTTCCTCCATATCTATCTTAGTGTCAAACTTGATTAAAAACCAGCCTTTCTTAAAATATTGAATCAGTGGTCTCATCACAAAGTTCCAATGTTTCTTAGCAAACTCCTCCATATTTTTCTCATTAGGCTTAGCCCCAATTACATGTCCAACCAATATGTTCTCCCAATAAGTGAGCTGATCAGCAAAATCTTCCAATTCAATAGTAACAGCTAGTTCGTCAGTCGTAATAAATTCTAATTGCATCCCTGTTTTCTTACTAAGGGCGTCCTTAAAACCCCTTGATTTTGAGTTATTCACTTCCCGTTTATCACCAATCCCAGTATTAGCAGCATCAGAATCCTTATTTTCCCCCATCGGAACCCCATTACTCAGCTCAACAGGGTTTTCAGCCACCAAATTTTCACCAGTTTTATCATCAGTAATAACATGATTATTTGGACAAATTGGGTTAACTTTTCTAGTAGCAGCATCCAAATAATCAGAGAATGTTACCTTACTAGCTGCGCCCTGTACCAGGCCCGAATCCATCACCAAGTCCGAGCCCACTGCCACTTCCGCGTCCACTGCCATTTTCGAGACCTCTAACTCTAGCTGGGTATTAAATTTTTCTCAGTTTATACCACCATTATTAGTATTATTAGTACTAGTAGAATCGGAATTTAAAGAGGAAGAGATTGATATATTTTTCTTAGCCTGCCGTCGAGTATTCGCCATGGAATTTAAGCTTTTCCGATCGCGTGGGAAGAAGCTTGGAGAAGAAGCATTCTAATTCTCCTTAATTCCTTTTTTTTTTCCGCCACCTGATGGTGTTGTCCAATTTTTGGTATTTGAACCAAATAATCTGCTAACTTTATATCGAATTGTTAATTGATTGTACGCTTGCCTTATGTGGTAGTTTGTTCACAACGTTCCGTATGGAAGTGGTCACCCGAGCGAGCACTGCACATTCCTTACGGTGATAATCGTATGACAGTCTTGCTATCACAAACTAGTGCAAGGGACGCCACGATCAACGACACTCCAAGTAATAGGCTCCCCCGTAAGCGAAGAATGGGCATTGTTGAGATTGGACGCAATGCGCCTAAACCATTGACTCAACCTGCTACCTCTTCACTCCCCAATACTTCAAGATCTACGAGGCCTTTAATGTTGAAGAGGAAGGATGCCGACTGTAGACCCGTTGTCGTTGGCATAGCGACATTAGATCTTCAAAGGCAGCCTTCTAAAACACTGCACGTCGATGAGAGTTCCAAAACAAACATCTTCAGGGAAGGTCGTACAATGGGTGATATATATTTCGGACAAAAACAATGAGGTTGAGGAGATTGTGGTTGTTGGTGAGGATGACAATGACATGAGCGGTCGATGTGAGTATAATTTGCAAATGCAAAGGGTGTTACTGAGAGAGGCTGAAAGGAATGCTCAAATCAGGGCTGCAAATAAGAGGACCCATTACAAAGAGACTACGAGCGAGGAGGTAATAACGAGTATCAGTGGTCCAACGAAGGCTTCGGTTACACTTGCGGAGAAGGTGAATCGCAAGGCAGCTAAGGTTGTGGCCGAGAGAGCGAGGGTTACAGCCGAGAAGGAGGCAACCGAGAAGGAGAAGGCAGAAAAGGAGGCAGCCGAGAAGGAGAAGGCCGAAAGGAGAAGGCTGCAGCCATCATGTATGCTAAGAGAGAGCTCGAGCTTGGAAAAAAGCTTATAGCTGAAGTGGAGGCAGCCGAGGTTATGGCTTTAGAGCAGTAGGCCGTGAGGTTGGCCGATGAGATGGAGAGGGCCCAGAAAGAGGGAAAAAACATGGACACCTCACAAGTACATGAGGAGAAACAGTCACCAGAAAGGTTAGAAAATGACCTTGCAAGGGTTGACGAGAACATGCGGAGCTTGGCAGAACTGCTGGGGTGGGATGACCTTGCAGACATTACCAAGTTGTCTCAAAGGATAATGAGTGACTTAGGTGAGCCTCCATACAGACCAACAACTATACCAACAAACACACCACTTGAGAAGGAGAATGACACATTGCAACGTATTGTTGGCTACACTAGTGAGTCACAAGCAATAACACCAGCCGGGACCTTGATTGGCTTGAAACCTACAGAAGACGTTCAAGAACTGATTCTTTACGTATCAACTTACAAAGGCCATCCTAGGACTGGGTATGTTTGTTATACACTCCCATTCACTTGCCTAAGGATGTTGTTTGTTACTCCCTCCGTCCCAACTCAAACGCCTCATATTCCATTTCGGGACGTCTCACCTCAAACACTCAATCTATTTTGGGACATATTTATCATTTATACTTTTATTAAATTATCACATCATCTCTCACATCATCTCTACTACTTTTATTAATCCTCACATTTTCTCTCCACCTTTTTCCTAATATTACCCCACTCAACTTACTATATCAATTTTTCTTATCCACTACAAATATCGCCCGAGGCGTTTGAGCTGGGATGGAGGGAGTATATGTTTTTATTGATTTACACATTCTCTTATTTTAATGTATAAACAATCTGAATTGACCGCTTTTGTCGATCGTAGGACCAAGGGAGTTGTTGCTGGTGCCGCTAAGGAGCGCAAATTGGATGCCGTAGTTGTTGATGGTATGTTTTTGTATGTACACGACGTGCGTGACAACTTCGGCCTAAGACAACGAGCTCGGACTGATTTGGTGAGGACCGTCAACGTCCTGTACAACAAAAAATGGGGTGGATAGCGCTTCATGTTTAACCCGAACCACATGGTTTGTGCTCTACAACCATAATACGATTTACACTTTAATTATTTTCATAACGCACTTTTATTTTATATTCGTACTTAATTAAATGAAATTATTGTGTAGGCTTCTGCATTTGTGTATGATGTAGAGGACAAGAAGGTGTTTAGCACGACTCATGTCACGTTCGTAGATTTATTTGCAAAGCTGCGAGCGTCTCCTGCTTATCTTGACATGGACATATGCAAAGTGGTAAAATTCTTGGCCCTTGTAGTCCTTGCACTCCATTCTTCTCTTCCTGCTCCTCATATAAAAAGCATTTAGCATGACGTAATAATTTGACAATGTTTTGCAGTTCTTCTTCCCTATTTTATGAGAGAACCATTGATTCTGTTACGTGTTTGATGCTGGTGAAAGAACGGTTACTTTGCTGGACTGAATACATGCAATGTACAGTGACTAGACCTGTCAAACGGGTCGGGCAGGCGGGTTTCGGGTTCGGGTCACTAAGGGTCGGGTCAAATACAAGTCATGTTAAATACGGGTCGACTATACGCGGGTTAATTCGGGTTACGGGTTGACCAATAGGTCAAAAATACTTGCTCGCACCTTTTTTTTCTCGGTAATTATTGTCATCAAATTATTATTTTATTACTATTTTACAAGCATTTTATGTATTTTATTATATAATAATAATAGTTTAATTATAATTGTGTCCTTATATGTCTCAATTAATCAATTATTAATATTTAATTGATATTTATCTATTTCCTTTTTATTTTTTATAATTAAAATATATACTTTGCACAATTAATTTGACCTAATGAGTCGACCGGGTCGGGTCGGGTTATGACCCAGGAATTTGGGACATTTTCGGGTTGGGATAATTTTCGGGTCCGGGTTGAGAAAAACGGGTTTTTTCGGGTTATTTCCAGGTCAAGTTTGGGTCGGTTTTTCGGGTCGGGTCATTTTTTTACCGGTCTAACAGTGACTACGATAGCCCTATTAAAGCCCAAATGGTGAGCTAAATGCTAAATTCTACTGTCTTATTCTCATATTACCATATAATCGTATTACCTTATGTAACCGGGTCATATCCTACTGTCACATTGATCTCCATGTTCGTAGGATTGCTAAGTTCTCTTCGAGATGGAGACGGGGAAAGGGTCCGATCCGAAGTTGGCGTACAGACTTGACTCGCATTCCAATACAAGAGGACACGTAAGTAAACAAAATATTTGCTTATTTCCTTTTTTTCATATTACGTTAGTCACTTCATCAATCATATATAGGTCTACAATGTTGGAACCCCCTTGGCACCTTGCCATGTATGGGAGGGGGTGTTTGAGGACGTTCCAATAGGTCAATCTCAACAATTAGGTAGCTAGCTTATCATTTTGTGAACTTATTATGCTTGTGTACATTTTGAACCTTTGTTTTATTTTTTTTTTTTATTTTTTTTTTTGTTACAGAAGTAGCTGCGGAATCATGATGATTCTTGGCATTTACCTATGGGACAGAGGAGTGCCAAGTAGTGCCGAGGTACGACTCCTCTTACATGTTGTACTTCCCCTCGAAAGTGCAGTGAGAAACAAGTAATTGTCTATGTGTTCTAATCACTAATCCATTCTGCGGAGGTTTCATTTTACTTTAATTCATCTCGGCCGGTGTTCATGGCACTTCTATGTCTAGACAAGTACAATGAGGCAGAGGAAAAACTCATGGAGCTGGCTAAGGCTAAGGCTATGGAGAAGAAGCGTAGCAAAAGAGGTCGTGCGACAATTTCTGTTGGATAAAATTTATCTATTTCTGATTGACTGTAACAAACTACAATATATTTTGGTGTGGGCATGAACTTTCTGATCATGCTTTGTAAATTAAGATCGGTTTGACGTGTGAATGCAACTATCGCTACGACGCTGAAAACCTTAATAGCGTCAGTGGCAGTAAATTGTAAGACAATGGTAGCACCCTCTAAGACATTGGTAAAACCTTAGGCGTGTAAGTAGTAGTAGTAGTCACCAGACTACCAGAACTCATTTACTATTTTCATCTTTTTTTCCAATACATGTTTTCCGCATTATTTGGAGGGTGACATATTTGTCTATTGTCAGCATATCGAGGGACCATCAACATGTCTTCAATGAATTGCAAAAAAAGCATTCCTAAACAAGTCCGCAAATGTCAACTACAAAATAACACTAATCCGAGGACTCACTCCAAAAATGCAGGATGGGCAACTATATGTGCCAAGGTCAGGCCGCCTAAACAAAGCGGTGAGGATTTTTGTGTTGTCGGGTCATCCAAACAGTTAGCACCCGGAGAATGACCCTTCTTTTTGTTAAGCACTTCGAAACTCTCAATGATTGGAGGACGCTTTTCATTCTTTTTCTTGACTTCATCTATACTTTCAGTAGTCGGCGTATTGTCTTTGTTCCTTTTCTTGAACGTAAAAACACTAACATTTTCTGGTCACACTACTTTAACACAGCGCGTACCTGATTTTTCTGCCTGCTCTACTTCATCGGCACAAGACTCTATTTTAGGCTTCACGGTTTCAGTAGTAAGCACTCTTTTGAAATCTGCAGGTAATGTGATAACATTACACTCAGGCGACATTTCTCCAGAATCATTGGGTTCTGGCTCATAATCTGATTAATCTCCCTCATCTCTAAGCAAATCACTGTCAGTGACTTTAACGTTTAGATCCTCTCCATCTGACTCCTGATCCAAGTTACCAATTTTCATTTGGTCTTTTTGGAGTAATGGACTACTCTCGTCTTCTGGATCTTCTCCCGGTACGACTCCCTCCTGCAATTCTTTCATCTTCTCATCAAAACTCTTGTCGTCTCTCTGAACTGATGTTCCTCCATTAACAGCATGTAATACATCCGTGTTTTGGAGAACTAGAATATCTGTTTCCATCGCGATCTGTTCATTTTGCATATGGCTAGATTGTCCTTTGGAAGCCTCATTTCCCCCATTTTTGATGGATACTTTGTTTATTGAGAGGGCTTCTTCATCCTTACACAACCGAGCAATTTGTGCTTCTTGTTGTTGCGCGTCCAAGACATTTTGTCTAATTTTTTCAGCTTTCTCTTGCTTAATTCTTTTTTGGCTATTTGAGTCGCTGGTCTCATCTGAGTTAACTGACCCATTTGACCCATTTCTTCTCGGAGTAGAAATTGGGATTGGGGACTGATGCATGGTCCTTCCTCCTCTATTTCCTCGTCTTCCACCTCTTCCACCTTCCCACCCCTGTTTTCTAGTTTTTGGGGTGATAGGTCGGGGTGTACCGAAGTATCCAGGAATCTCGAGGTTTCCTCTACTCCTTTTGTCTGCCATTTTTCGATATGCTGGCACCCATTTTGAATCATTTTCAATAACCCGTGTTCTTACCAGGTCAAAATGGAGATGGTCTGCACAATTTGGGCATAAGTGGTGTTGCAAAATCTTCAAACTCTTTATCGCCTCTTCATGGAGAGGATTATGCTCTAAGGCTTCTCTGTAGGTTTTTGCCGCTAGTTTCTTCTGCTGGGAAGGTCCATCTTACTTTTCTTTCTTATTTGAAGACCCTTTTTGCTTCTCATCATTATGAAAATAGCGGATTTTGCTGAGATATGCCTCGAGTTCATCCAGTCTCAATGCTTTTGCTTCTTGTATGGCGATCTCAATAAACTTTCTTTCACATTTTCTCTGGACCACTCCTCTGAAACAAGCACATTCACAGATCGTGTGAGCTACTGTTAGATGCCATCTGCACATCCCTTTCATTCCTTTTTCTTCGACTTTTTGCATGAATATGACGTCGTCATCGACCAGGCGATATAATAGTGTTATCGTTATCTGCTCCCGTTCCTCATTCTCTTGGAAAACCTTTAACACATTCAAAGCAACCTGATCAATACTAATCATGTTGCAAACCACAAATTTTCCTTTTCTTTCGGTTTCATCAGCAAACAAAAGTTTGCCTTCTTCTATAAGATCTTGGAAACAATTTTTGGCCTGTCACACTCTTTTGACCAGTGCGTGTATGTATCATGCCAAACACAATATCTCCTACCTGCAACTTTTTCTAAAGTTTTTGCCAGGTGGCCCTCTTTCGGTTTTAAGAGTCCTTCCTTACGACAATATCTAATCATATCATCTAATCGTGCAATTTCAAAAGTATACTTCCTTCTTTCTTTGCTTTTAAAACTCCTCTTTCCGAAAGTTTCTTTTCTTTTTAATTCGGTTAGACTATAGGTGTGTCGTACTTTACAACTTCCAAGGCATTAACTTCAAATTGCATGTTGTTAAATGTTTCCTCATCAATCTCTCCGTCAGGTTGTTCTGCAACCTCATCTGATTCAGTTTGAGCGACATGTGCATGGTAGGAACCACTCTGCCTACTGCCATGTTCCATGTGACCATCTTCTCGGTGACTATGATCTTTATGATTATGATCTTCCTTTAACATTTTTTCATATTTAATCGCACATTGCATCAATTCTGGAAAATCAATGAAGGTATCGCCCCGAATTTCTTTCTAAATTCGAGCAATAAACCTTCTTGTGCCATTTGTACGAATTTCTGTTCCCGAACTGACAGCGAATATCTTCCTTTGAGACCCTGAAATCGGTTAAGATAGTCATGAACTGATTTTTTTGGTCCTTGTGTAATTTTGGGTAATTCACTTAAGGTTATTGCTAGATCAATTCTTAAGAATTGCTCCACGAACTTATCCCTAACAATTTCCCAGTTAAAAATTGAGTTTCGTGGTAAATTTATGTACCAGTTAAATGCATTTCTAGTTAAGGAACTGGAAACAACCTCAATTTTAAGTTTTCATTATTCGCCGCTTCCCGGCACTGAGTTGTAAACCTAACCAAATGCTCGGCAGCTGTCATTTGATCATTACCATAAAGCAAGGTGAAATCTGGGATTTTAAAGCCTCTAGGATAAGGATTGTTCCTATCAATATATGTAGGGTAGG
The DNA here is from genome assembly GCA_963680865.1 of Spergularia marina. NCBI lineage: Eukaryota > Viridiplantae > Streptophyta > Magnoliopsida > Caryophyllales > Caryophyllaceae > Spergularia > Spergularia marina. The sequence continues at coordinate 29,570,863 of OY804545.1, read as the reverse complement.
GGGAATGGTCGAAATTTCTATTTCTATTTCTACCAATTGGTATGCTCATTCTTTCAACTACAACCTCTATCATACCCTCTAAGACATTATCGACTCGTCCCCCCATCCCAAAATTTGGAACATTTTGGTTTTGATTTTGGAAATCTCCACCAAAATTAGGTATAGTTTGTTAAACTCTATGTTGCCCTGCCATGTCATGCATCACAGGATGTAGTTGGTTATGGAAATTATTATGCCCTAGTGCGACACCATTATGAGTGGGTTTCTGGGTTCTGATAAGGCATTCCAAACCCTCCAACAGCTAACTCCTTCCCAAAGCAGGGTATCCGTATTGCCCCGAGGCAGCATATGAGCTATGAATCAGGATGTGATTAGGGTTAGCGTACTGAGTTCCATTTATGGGAACTGATGCATCATAATTTATTTGAGAATTATAACCCTCTAAACCAAATCCTTGTGGGTTGGTACCCAGAGGAAAACCGGTAGCCGGTGGTTATAGTGTCATTAATATTTGTTAAGTTTGCAGGATCAACCCTATTTGATTGAGCGCCTTGGCCTGCTTATCAGCCTAACCCAGCCTCTGCTCCCTGGCTCTCAGATCTCATTGGTTCTCCCATGTCCTCATTATGCCCAAAACCTGGAGGGTGGTTAGGACGAAATGAGGAAGTTTGCGGGTCTGAGTTGAGACCCTGAACCCTCTGTCCTGTAGGGACTATAGTGCTTGGTGGATACCCTATTTGTCGGGTGTCGGTATCACTACTCCGACCAATACCATTGGGATCCTCAGTCGTTATTACTCTGCTCCTTGTTTGGGCTATGGTTTGCCCCAAATCAATGACTCTCTCTTCAATTGAGAGTGTCGTTGGAGAAGCGATTCTATGTGACAAACTACCTCGGTAGCAACACTTCTAGACAAGGCATCAAAGGTTGCACTAAAAGTTTTGTGAATATCAAGTATAATCCTATCGATTTGTCTTGATATTCCATACCTAGTATCTTCATATAAACCTTGAGATATCTGAATGAAAGCCCGCGACGACTCTTGAGTCAATCGCTGGATACGGGATTCGAGTTGTTTCCTCTCGAGTTCTTGTCCATTCATCAATAGTTCTTTAACAATTTTCACATATATTTTATGAAAAATAGTTAATTGAGTCTTAGATACTTTGTTCAAATATAAGTCTCCAAACAAACTTTCTTCTACCTGGCTACGTGGAGCCGACGTTGATGGACCTTGGCTTTCAGAATTTGATGACGAGTTATCTGAACTCACATTGATAACAAATGTTTGTGCATCCGGAATCTGGCTAGATGGATTAGTCTATATCCACCTTGTAGCATGGGGGTTTCTGGCCAACTTTCCCGCTGAGAAGCAGACGTTGTTGTAGGCATGATGCTCCTTTCAATATTTCAGTTTTGTGACTGAAAATTAAGTAAAAAATTGCAAAATGATTTGAGTGATTACGAAACGTAAACAATTACAATTCTTTATTAGAACCGTATCTTACCTCCCACTGTGGTCGTCAATTTGTTGAACGCTAAAATTTTAGGGCACTTATACGAAGTATACTATCTAAAGAGCACTTAAATTATGTTCTGAAAATTTAAGACTTTGTTGCATAAAGAGAATTCTTACAAACTTGAAAAAGGAAACGAAATTGAAATAACTCGGGCATGCTAATGAAGAGTCAAGCAAAAACAAAAGCGCTACTCTAGAACAATTACCTCCATGCCTTCTATCTTCACCATGGAAAAAGAAAAAATGCTACTCTAGAACAATGACTGCTCGCGGTGCGGGGTGAGACGTCGCGACCTATGCTAGAAAATATAAGAAAAGAACTTAAGTTGTTGTTTGATCGATGATCCTTCTGTTTATTTACCTTGTTCTTTGAATAGGATAGTCCTCCAACGGTTATTCAATGTTCTGTTTCCCTCTCTAGTCGTGGTGTGCGACGGTTGAAGGAAGTTTATCACGTCTTGTTTGAGTTTCCAACTGCTCCCGAAGATGGCACCCATCACTTGATTTGAATTGCAATTTATCCGTCATTGGCCCAAGTTCCTCAATTTTATCTAAATGGGCCTTCGCATCAATTGTCATGGCCCATCGCTGTGATAGCAAGTTTATATCCCTGAGTTAGCTTCATCGCTCTTTGAGGAAAATTATTTTCATCATCAACAAATTCTGCAGTTTTTTCTTTTTCTTTTTTCCGCTCAGCCACTCAGATATTGACACGTGGCCCAGACCACGGTGTTGTATGTGGTGTGAGGACCACAATATAATTTACGTTGATAAGGGCCCTGTCCTAAATTGTCGCCTAGGGCCCCGAATCGCTCCCACACGGCCCTGATACGTAGAGAAGGAAATATCATTCACGTAAGAGGGTCATTGATGTTTATGTAAAAGGTTACTATTTGAATCTTATTAATAAGGAATTGTGGGATTACCCGTAACCAACCACTGATCTTCCACCCCATCAAAAAAAAAACCACTGATCTTCCACAATAATTTCTTACTTTTAGTCTTTATAATCAAGCTAAGGCCAAAATTGTTAATTAACATCATTGACAGACTAAATATAATCATACTTACCTTTGGTTTGTACGCAAATTATAGGTGGTTGTCCCATGTTTTACAACTACGTACCTAGTGATGCTACAGTAATTAAAAAAAAAAAAACTGCAATAACTCTCCTGTGAGACGGTCTCACAGGTAAGACGGGCCCAAAAACAAAATAGCCCAACAATAATAATTAGAATAATAATTTTAAAAAGAGAATTAATTAGGAGAAAAAAAAAAGCAAGAAGAAAAACGCACGTACAAAGAGGGGTGAAGAGAAACTGCAACCCTAAAAAAAATGAAGAATCAACGAAAAAAAACAAAGAGAGAGAATGAAGAAGATCGAAGAAGAATATCGAAGAGGGATTCAACGAAAAAGGTACGTTTTGTTGGTGTTTCTCCAAACTCCCAATCAAATCTCTTAAATCTGTGATTTAAGGTTTGAATCAACTAATTTTGATTCAAAAATCAATAGACGGGGTTAAAACGTCTGATTGAGATTTACATCCAAACTGCAATCTCACATATATCGTTGAGACCATTTGCAATTCGGAAAGACAATTCAAGTAACTAGTTTATATTATCGTTCATACGGAGTACATATTTATTTTTTATTGAATTAACCGTTTTCAATCGGAAACTTTTTTTTTCAATTGGAAACTTGAATATTTAGGTTAAAAACTTGAAATCCTGGAATAGTACCTAATATAATTGGGGTTTTAATGTTCAGTCAATGAACTTGAGGATTTATGTTGCAAAATTGATGTTTAAAGTTGAGAACTCACGTTTTTAATAGATAATTTATGTTAGTGCAGTTCATGGGACATTTAAGTTGAATACTTAATGTTTTGTGACGTGTAACTCAGGGATTTGTTCTTCTAGCCAAGAATTTAAACTGTTTTTTTTTTTTTATAAACTATTGTTTTAAAGTTTAAAACTAGTGGTGTTATCGTGAATTCGTAATGATTCCCACACATTACTTACATTTTTCTCCGAAGTCTATTAGCTCAATTGGTAGAGCATCGTTCAATTGAACGAGAAGTATGGGTTCGAATCCCATATAGACTTGCAAATTTGAGATAGAAGAAGAATGATTAGATCAGATGGGAGTGATAAAAAAAATGTAGTTGAGGAGGAGAGATAGAGAAGTTGTACGTGGTTGGGGAGTGTGGGATTTTTTTTTTTTTTTTTTTGTGAAAAAAAAGAATTTCATTAATGGACTCGTGTGTTATTGGGCCTGTTTCACACAACAATTTGCCAAAAAACTATATAAACATACATTAAATTCATACCCCGTAGTGAATATAGATATGAAAAAAGGGAAAAAAAAAAAGTACAAAAACAATGTTCTCATGTTTAAAGCATGCATGTACGTATATACTTAACATGAGTTATTGAGTTTAAGTGCATATATATAGGTAAGTACAAGGATCTTGTGGTAGCTCACTTGGTTGAGCTACCACTCCCCCAACATGGAGGTTGGGGGTTCGATCCTTATCAACCCCAACTTGTACAAGTTGAGGGGTTTCTTTGTCATATGAGCCCTATTGTAGGGTCCCCCTGCCGGGTTCTTGCCTGCTTTACAGCTGTTCAGCTGGGGTTTTCTTGTGAGCTAGATCCCCTAATAACCCCCTACCTCCACAGGGACTGAGCCCTCCAGGGCCAGTAAATTACCGAATCAAAAAAAAAAAAAAAAAAAAAGATAAGTACTCCTAGATGACCTAACAATAGTATATTAGGAAAATTAGTACTAATTGGCTTCTAAATTGTACGCAAAACTCCTAAAAATCATGGATTCTCTCACAACGCAAAAAAAAAAAAAAATGAATAGAATTTTCTGATTAATCGGAAAAATAACCTTTTAACGTAGGCTCATGAAATTATTCCGCTTTATACATAAGTATTGATTTGATAACTTATATTATTATGATATATATTGAAAACAAAAATCACAATAAGTTGGTAGGGAGCTGCGAAGTAATATGGGCCCCCACACCCTTGGCTATCGAAAAACCAATACGAGTAAAATATGTGTCGCATCATGCACACCAATATCCTGCGTCTTGAAATACAACTGAATCTGCTAAAGTAGAGCAACAACACCCGATTCAAATTCTCCTAACGAAGATAAAGAGAAAGGGAGGAAGCCATATCCTAAAAAAGCGCATCGAGCCTCAAACTTAGTACGTTTACCATGAGCCGCCGCACGCACAACCCCGCCTAGCTCAAAACAGATCAAATTAGACTGAGTTAAGGGCGATGAACCAGTCAAATTGACATACATGTCATGCCCACATCCCACGAATAAAAAAAACACATCTGCAGGACGAAGATGTCTGCCATCAGTGACGGCAACCCCAATATCGACCTCCTTACCAGTTAAAATCCCAGACCAAAAGCAGACGTCTACAAATGTGACTCCAACAGCATTGTGACAATGCTTGATACCCATGACTCCTGCACACGATAATGCATGGTCCCCAAAAATATCACTATCGAATGTCCGCGAACAAGCAGAACATGGTCGATCTAAAGAGAACAATGGGACCCCCAGACGATAGCACAAGACGCCACGATAAGTCCAACCACTCATGTAACAACCCGACCCATCATACGTCCCAACACAACCCAATAAGATGGGAAGTCACTCTTAGGCCCATATATCCTATCCAAACTCTAAATGGTGAAGGCATTGTTGTTAGTATGCTGGTAGAAATCTATTATAAACTGATCATATGAGCCTTAGTTTCCCAATGTGAGACAAACCAATTCCATAAACCACTTTCCATAATCCTGTAGTGTTACAATTCATGGTCTACCCTAAGCCTGGAATTGGAACCACCCGAAGCTAATCCGAACAATGCTCACCCTGTTGTGAATGCCACAAAGCCAGTAAACACAACACTAGCACGTCGAAGGAGTTTGTCCGGCAAGTCAGCAGACTGAAGACGTGACGCTAAAAACCCATAGTGGACAGCATCCCAATACGAATAAACACCAAGCTCCTCGAGGGAGAAAGGGAAGGTGGCCAGCTTCCTTGCAAATCGCCAAAATGGGGCCCCATAACAACAACAATACGCTCTAAAACAAATCAAATAACTAGAATATGAACGTTTTTTTTAAATAATGCTCTAAATTAAAATAATTCGAGTTTTGGGTGTGGAATGAAAGTATTTATGTAGTATGGGTCCACGTAGGATTGGCATTCTCCAAACTAGCTTCGGTTTTTTTTTTTTGGCGAAACAAACCAAAACCGTCACGGCGCGTGACGGTTTTACCATAACCGCTGAGAATTGGGGCGGTTATGGACCAAAACCGCTGCAAATTGGGGCGGTTATGGACCAAAACCGCTGCAAATTGGGGCGGTTATGGACCAAAACCGCTGCAAAATTGAGCGGTTATGGTCATAACCGTCACGCGCCATAGCGGTTTTGGTACAAATTTGGTTCGGGGGTATCCGATCCTACGTGGACCCATTCTACGTAAATATTTTCGTTCCGCACCCAAAACTTGAATTATTTTAATTTAGAGCATTATTTAAAAAAATCGTTCCTAGAATATATGATAATTAAGGGGCCGTTCGGCATTGATTTTTTTTGGGCGTTTTTGTTTTTTTTGGCAAAAATAAAACAAAACCTGTTCGCCTAACCTGTTGAGAAAATCAAGTTACATCAACTTTATTGAAAACTGCAACCAAAAATCATAAACCGCTTTTTGTGGTTTCATAAAACAGGGAAACGTTTTTGTCCTTTAATTTCATTATTAATCACTTTGCTTCCATGGCACCACCACCACCACCACCACCACCATCACCACCACCATCACCATTATCGTACTTCCAACGGTGGCTGCACCTCGTCCAACACCACCGGCCCACTGCTCACGTCTATTGCCCACATACCGAACACTATCAACTCGATTTGTCAAACCAAACCATCGAATAATACAAGTCAATCTTGCACGTCGATTGCGTTCTCAAAAGTGCATGAAACTCATTTAGTAGGAGGTAGCCATTAAGCCATAGTAGGCGTTTTCACAATGGTTTGGCCTTTGGTGATGACAATTTGATGTGTAGTGTAGCCATTAAGCGCTGATCAACGACTCAAAATTAATATCGGCGGTCGGCCGGACAATCTATGGTGATGGGCAGATATGTGATGAAGAACCTTTCTAGGTGATGGCCGGAGTTTGAGAGATAAGGAAAGTGTAGTTGGGTTGATCTCTTTTGTTGGGTGAGATCTACAGTAATATTCTAGTCAAGAAAAATAGATAAAGAAACAGCTACTATGTATTACTGACAATTCTTAAAAACGGTTTTTAAAATTTGAAAAATCAAAACTAAAACTTGTTTTCTGTTTTTGGAAAACTAAAAACCATAAACTAAAAATGATGTCGAACAGACCCTAAACAAATCAACAATACACCTTTTTCTACGACATTGAGTGTGAGCCATGATTACAATCTAGGAAGCACGCATGTCCAGTGCGTGTCCGTTTCCGAAACGGTGTCGAACACCGATACGGATCGAACACGGTACGACACGTGTCCGACACGCCCAAAAATCGTGTCCGGATTTTTATTTAATTTTAGAAAACAAATACTGTTTTTTTTAATTGGACACGAATCGGACACCGACCAGACGTAGACCAGACAACTGACATGACACAAAACTGTTTCTTCTTTCTCCTATTCTAATTACACTAGCAGATAGTTCAACTACATGTCTTACTTCTATATATCTCCTTCTACTTTCCATCTTCCTGCTTCGACCAGCTCTTCCACCTTCGACCGGCGCCGCCTAAGCACACTTCCTCTGACCGACATCCACTAGCGGCCCCACCGCTACAACCCCACTTGCACCTGGCCGCACCAGCCCACCTCTACCTACCCATACAGAGTACGCATAATTTAAAAAATCTTCATTCAAAGTATTTGTTAGTTTTGGTTATTTGTCGTGTCCGTGTCCGCTAATTTTCAACGAATTGTGTCATGTATTCGTATCGGTGTTACCTAGATTACAATCGTCTATTAATTGGAATGAATGAAAGAGAATCGTCTAAGGTGGACTAACTATATAGTGGAAAGAAGACTGGTTAATGTCAATACTATAGTATGTAACTATACCCGCCTCAAAAAAAAAAAAAAAAAAAAAAAAAAAAAAAAAAAACTATACCCGCCCCCAAAGCTGATTCTATATATGTTCCACGCACAACAATTTCTATTATCACGTACTAAATGATTTTAACATTTGATCATTTCAATATATGCTTCATTAATTAATTATAATTATGTACGTTTTGAAACTCACCTTTGTGAGTCATAATCCGGTGGAATGGCAGGATCATGTTAATTTAACAAAGGATTGTAAAAATCAGTCTTGAGAGTGTAAAATATGTAACCGATGCATGTTACTCTTGCACGCTATAACTTTAGTAGAGGAAATGAGAAGAATTGAGTTTAGCTAGCTCGTTGTGGTAATGTGCTTCTCTTTAGAACAGAGGTGGCGGATGCATAGTGTTGGAGTTAATCTCCAAGCTATCGTTTAATATAGGTAAAGAGGAATAAGGAAGGTCGAGTTCTTGTGAAGAGAAGCAGGCGGCAGAAGAATCGCGGCGGGCCGCGGCTTCGGAGCCAGGGGACCGCGGGCCTATGTCGGCGTATTCTGCGCGTTTGCTTCTTTCCCTAATTGTTGTTTTTGTCAAATTCCTTTACTATATAAACAAGTTTGTCCCTGCCCTAATAGATTCAAGAGACATAACATATATCCCATAAAGTCCCTAAGGTCGGTACTAAAGATTGAGCATAGCTTTAGCTTTGGCATTCGGGGTCTGTTATGTCAACCGGAGTTCTTCAGTGGAGGGCAACCGTCATGAGGAGCTTGCACCGTGCCTCGGCGGAATCGTCTTTTAAGTACAGAGGCCTTAAAACATCGGCACAACAATTCCGCTATTCGATTCGATCGTCAGATAAGTCAGATTAACACCTTTATTTCCAACAATCTTAAAGACGATTTATTGTTATTAATATGACTGTATTGAATTAAAACCCTAATCCTATTGTGTCGCATAGATAGGTTAACTGTTGTTTGCAATGTATTAAATTTGTGCGATAAATAGGCTGCATGTGGTTTGTGATCAAGTCGATTATATGTTCCTGATGATCGGATGTTTTGCGGTGATTTGCATATTACTAACGCGAGATGCTTAATCCTAGTAAGGCTTACATTGTGTTATTGATAAAATTTGCCACTCGTATGCCCTTGTTTAATGTTTGTATGCGGCGTAACATGAATAATGACAAGTAATGTCACCTACATGGGGGACATGGTTAATTGAATAATGGCTGATGAGTGTCGCTTGTTGTTTTGCTCTCTAAGCTTACCTAGCTGCTGTGTTCTGTTAAAGGCCGCTGACAATAGAGTGTTTTTGTGGCTTGGGATTGCTTTGTTACATTAGCGTCTTTGAAGAAGGCACGTACCAAGCAATCATATATAAATACAATAGCGGTAGATTTAGAAGCATTTTAGGTCGTACACATCAGATTTGACATCATCGCCACGTCATTGCTGATGTCAACATGTAACAAATTAGGAAAGATAATCTCCGCAATAACTAACTGATTCCATAATTAAAAAATCTGCCGGAATCATATATAGCTATAAGAAGAAAAAATAACGAGATAATTGTATTCATACTCATAAAATCTGAAAATATATAAAGCATCATAAAATATTCCCATATTAACCGAAATTTGTGAGGAAAGTAATCAAATATTTAAAAGTAATGAAACAAATAATATCAATTACCATAAACAAAAAGAAAATCTGCAGTAACTATGGCAGTTTCCATAGCTAATTTTAATCTAAGATAAATTATAATTACACAAAATTATAATTTAAGAAACTATGTCAAATCATACCGAAACTATAATAATAAAATGGCAATATCTTTTCTATTTTTTGAAAAAAGAAAGAAAATAAAAAGCTTACCGTGAATAGTACAATTTGTATAAAAAAAATCCAAATAAGCAGCATATTTTTCGCAAAGATTCTAGGGTTATACCAATTTCACACTTTACCATACCAATATATAAGGACAACAACAAACAATAATTTCATAGTAGCAACGATTGTATCATCCTTATTATTACTTCGATCTTCTTCTCTCATGCACTCTCAACCTAACTGATTCGTTAAGGACATACCTTTTATTTTGTTCATATCTTTTCATTTGATTCTAGCATAATTCTAGCCATATGTAACTTTATAATTAGATTAATTGAAGGTCGTTGTTTTCTGCATTATTTGATCAATGGAAATGAAATCAGTGTATTTGTGTTCAATCCTCATCACTTATAAGTTATATTATTTAATTGTGTATATTCCTACTTCTACGAACTTTTTATGTTCATTAGTTTAACACTACATGTTCATCACAAAATCAATGTTCATAAATTAGATTAGATATATCAATTTCTTATATGTTCATTACTTGATTACCCTAAAAAATTAGATGCGTAAAAAGTGAACATTTCAAAGTTTTAGGCAAGAAAAACCTCCGTGATTATATTGAGCAACAAATTTTAAAAATATAATTTCCATAAAAATGTGTAACAGAAGGTACTATCCTAAAATAAAGTAATGGAAATGATAATATAATGTGAACAAATTAAAAGTATCCTAAAAGATATCAATTTATGCTTCTACAATATTCCAAGATATCATATATTGGATAAATCAAAAACTTACCAAAATAAATACTATAAAGTGGAAATTTGGGAAAACAAACAATTTCCTACGACAATAAAAACTGATTTTAAGGTTATAAAATATGAATAATATACTGCAATTTCACATTAAGGCAATAAAATCTGAATAATATATAGGTAAAAAAGGAAAAAATTATTTCCTACAGATATAAAATATGATTTTATTATAAAATATGATTAATACACTGCAATTTCATGCTAAGGCAATAAAATCTTAATAATATATTGCTAGAAAAGGAAAAAAAATTAATTTCTAAATTTTCTATATTACACTGGGTAAATCAGAATATTCCAACCAATCATATACGGGATAGATCAGATAAAATCTACTTAAAAATAGGAAATCGCACTTAATTGCATGTTTTTACACATGTAAAAGAAAATTCTACTGTACAAAATCCCAATGAAATGACATTTTTTCAATTAACATCGGATAATATTATACTGAATACTAAAGGAAATCGCTCTCCATATTTAACCATTTATAATAGACGAATATTATAAAAGGTAATACGGAATATTCCAGCCTATCATACACTAGATAAATCGAATAATTCCCAGATTAAGAATTATACCATTCGTTTTATTAGAAAAAGATACAATTGACATATTCTTTGCAATCAATCATATATATCATTCCAAAGTTTTAGACAAAAAAAATATCCGTGATTATATTGAGCAGCAAATTTTAAAAATATAATTTCCATAAAAATGTGTAACAGAAAATATTATCCTAAACTAAAATCAATGGAAATGATAATATAATCTGAATGAATTAATATTATCCTAAAAGATATCCATTTTTGCTCATGCAATATTCCAACCTGTTATACTGGATAAATCAAAAAGTTCCCAAAATAAATACTATAAAATCGAAAATTTGGGAAAAAGATACAATTTTCTACGATAATAAAATATTATTAAGGTCGTAAAATATGAACAATATATTGCAATTTTTTTCGGATTTTAAGGCAATAAAATTTAAACAATAAACTGCAATTTCCTATGATTTCGATATTATTCACGAAACAGAATATTCCTTAAATTAAAAAAAAAATACAAACATAGTTTTTTTTTCCCATGAAAACGGTGCTAAACAGGATAGTAATAAATTTTACACGTCAAAGATCATGTCTCCTATTTTTTTACAGTATAATACCACTGTTCATTCTTAATTTTTGTGCACATTGCTTATATACAAATAAAATCTTATTACAACAGCCCGTGCTGTTTCAGGGATTCAACTAACTTTATCTTATTTAGGGGTCAAATCAGTAAATAGATCGGGTAAAGTTAGACAAAATGTGGGGGTAAAATTTAATATACGCCTGTAGAGGTCATGTACGGGTCCTAAATAGTGGTTTCATGATTTAGAAAACCCGAGGTCGAATTGGGTTGAGAAATTAAATTAGGTTTATTATGTTTTCAATTAAGCGGTCTAACTATGTTCAAACTAATGTTTTATCATACGCATCTATTAATTAGTTAACCCAAATAGTATTATCACTTTCTCTTTGTCCTATTATGGTGGTGCTGTATTTTATTGTATAATTTTATTTTTCTCTTTATCCTTTTATAGTTCAAGACCAGATATACTTATTTTTTTCCTATGAGATTATTAATAACATAATTATCAGTTTGCCGAATCTCAAACATTTGTTTTTAAATGGCTTTGTACACACTGTATAAATGACAGCCCGTGCAATTTTGCACGGGTCAATAAACTAGTTATCTAATAATTTTCATCTGTTTGCTGTAATTGTATGTCATAATGCCTCGCATAATGCCATAAGCCAACTACAAGATCATATCCTGGACTCTCTGGTAGTAAGCTGTGAAATCGGAGAGAAAGGGATTGGCGTACCGCATGAAGGACCTGTTTGGACCTGTTTGGCTAGCGATTACTATGGCGGTCAAATCCTCTTAAAATCTCTTCTTTGCTTTTTCAACGTTAGTTATTTGAAATTGCCTGCTAGCTAGGAGGTTTACTTGTACTCAATAAATGTACAGAAACGATTAGTAGTGTATTGTCTAATGATGATTGCTTTATTGGTGTTCAAGGTAAATTTATATATCGGAACTTTCGTGCAATGTTGGAATGTGCGAAGAGGAGCTCGATTAAGAAGGATTGACCCCTCGTTCATGGGAAGATGGAGAGATCTGACCCATACGATAAGATCATCAGATAACTGCACTTCTTTTGTAATGCAAGTTCGAATAATTTGCATGTTTTTGGTGCACTACGTCAAAAACGAGCTTCGAGAACCCCCCATAAGAGAACGTATTTAAGTAAAACCGTTCTCATAATGCATTTGAGAACGGTTACGTTAAAAACAGATCTTAAATGTCTTTTCTACAAAAAAGTTAAAAAAAAAATTGGACCTAAGAGAACGGTTATTGTTATAACCGTTCTCTTAGGGCCGGTTGAAAGAAGAACCAACAATAAGAGAACAGTTCTTTATAAAACCGTTCTCTTAGGCCCACCAATGAAAACGGTTTTCATCTAAACCGTTCTAATATTCTTAGGTGTAGAAAAATAAAATTATTAATTAAAAAGAAAATAATGAAAATAAACCACCTCCCCCTCTACATCGTCATTTCCGCCAGACATTTTCTTCTCATCATAATTCTCCCTCCCTCTTTCTCGCTCTCTCGCTCTCTCTCTCTCTCTCTCTCTCTCTCTCTCTCTCTCTCTCTCTCTCTCTCTCTCCCCCCACCCATAATTATCATACTTTTTCTCTTAGATCTTGCTCACCATCATCAACCCCATCACTTTCTTCGTCGATCCACCGCCTCTTTTCACCGTGAACTTCTACTGCTGATGCTTCTTTCGTCCCCTTTCCCATACGCCTTTCAGACGACCGGATTTCGACCACAACACCACCGTCATTCATTTTGGTATTAAAATTTTTTAAGTTTCTTAAAATCGATATTTATTGTGATTTTTGGTTGGATAGGTGTTTGTTTTGGGGTTAAGGAGGGTAATATGTATAAGTTGGGGTTTTTAGATCTACTTTTTATCTAACTTTCGATTTCGTGTTCAGATTCAAATTCATGGTTCGTACTGAGAAGAGTTGAGGAGGGTTGTTGTGTGTCCGGTGAATTTTTTATTTATTTTTGCGTCGATTTTTATTTTATTGCATCGGTTAAGGTTTTTTTTTTTTTTTCTATTGTATTCTTTGTTTTTATTTTTAATTCTTTAGTTGTGTGTTTTTTTTTCTTGTGGTTAGAATGATGAACAACAACCCAGATCTAAAGCATGGAAGACGATAAACAACAACCCAGGTCTAAAGCATGGAAGACGATGAACAAGATTTACAAGAAAAATATTGTTAGATATTTTTTTTTGGTTAGTGCATTTTTCAATAGATTATGTAGATTTTATGGTGTAATTTTTTCTTCTTATTTTACTTGTATGAACTAAGACCTCATATAATAAATTTGATGGGACTATGGCCAATTTTTCATCCTGGGATTTTTTTGGCTATGTCGATTTGATGGAGTTGGTTGGTGTTAATAATATTGTAATTTGAGTTTTGAATCAAGGGTCGTGGGTTGGGGTTAGGAATCGAGAAAATTAAGAAAAAAAAAAAAAGACCTAAGAGAACGGTTTTTTGTACAACCGTTCTTATAGGGAGGATACCTAAGAGAATGGTTTTTAGCAAAACCGTTCTGAAAGGTCTTTGAGAACGGTTTTCCCCAAAACAGTTCTTATATCCTTTTAGAACGGTTCCAACCGTTCTCTTACCCTTTAAATACCGTCGTCTAGAGAACGGTTCTACAACCGTTTTGCTTAGCTTTAGGGTAACCGTTCTTGAAGGTCATTTTTGACGTAGTGGTGTTATTGATTTACATATAATTCCAAGTAATTTAGAGTAAGAATAAAAACTTATTTTCCGGTTACTTAGTTACGTACCCATTATTGCTTTTGTTTAAGTATGATTAATGTGGAAGAAACCTAAGGTTGTGAACCTGTAACGGTTGAAGTAATGTGAGTAGCAAGTCTAAAGTTGTGACGAACTTGTAGTGACCTGGGCCAGATAACTTGCTTTCATGTTCTGATTACTCTTACAGCTGTTTGTTGTGTTCAGTGTGAATCTCGTGATTAAAGTATGATAGGAGTACATGTGAATGCGATTAGAGAGTTGAACACAAAGTTGTGAACTCTTACGTGTAGTTGTTTGATTGCTAGGATTCTTTTAAATTTAGTCAAAAATGGTATTCACATGTATCTTTTGAGTGATTAAATTCCCTCTCGGAATGCTCTATTTGAGATACACTGAACACAAGTTAACACTTTTATGTTCTTGCTGATATGTTAAAGTCTATGTGTTGTATTGATTTCTTATGAGTTCGAAAGTGGGGGTAATACTTGTAGCCCTATGAGTGGTTAGAGTGCCCTGGTTACGGCTAGTTAGTAAAACCTTTATAGTTTTTAGGTATGTTATTACATGTTTGGTGAACTTGGTAACTGTGGGGGTTATTTATTTATATGAGTTGATTTATGTCGATTGTGTTTTTTACTGATCAGTAAGTTGTTGGGTTTCTTGTTCGATTGAGTCAAGAGAAACTGTGAAGTAATGTGTTATACATATGTGCTGTTATAAGCATAACCTGATTCAATGTAGACCCCTTGTATTTTGTATGACCAAATGAACTGTTTGACCAATCGTAGATACTAGTGGAACTAGTAGTAGTGAACTCCTGAGAAGTCGGAATGCCATGACAAACCTGAGTTTGAGGTTGAGTCATTTAATTAGTTCAGGTAGTGATTTAATTCAGTCTGTAGAAGTAAATCAGCTTCGTGATTTGTTTTATCCTAAGATGTAAATGTGCTGAACTGGTTATGTGAAATGCATATTAAATTAGGATCCCTTTGTTTGAATATGCCTTGTAAGTTGTTGATTCAATTGTATAGATTAGTTTGTTTGTTCTTGTTTAATGCAGTAGATTCTTTTGAGAGTTGTACTTGTTTTAACGAACTAAACTAGAGGCTGTAAACCTTTGAGGTTGGGATGGATTTTAGTTGAGATGTGTGTTTGGATGATTAGCATGTTGTTTGATAAGGGTGGTAAAATAAGTTTTGCCTCTACTCTGTGAATAAGTTTGCAACCTTTTATGCTTATAGTTGTTGATTAGCTATCATGTTTGGGTCATACATAGTTAGATGTTGAGACCTATATGTTGAGCCTAGTGCAAGCCTTGGTGTGCAAACTTTAAGAGTCCCTGTATTTCGAACAAACAATGATTTGAATAGCACTTAAACCATTGTAGCTAGGTTCAATCTGGAGTATTGGAGTGTCAATTATACACATATACTAATTAAGATTGATAAGTTATGCTTTATGGTTGTGAGTGTACTTGTGTGTAAATCATTTATGAATGGATCATCATGGTTGATAAGTTGGTTGTAGAATCTAACTGTATGTCAATTAGTTGAGTGAAATATAGTTTCTAAAATCTATCCTAGGATGACTATGTTAATATTTGATGGTCTGAGGTCGTGGGCCAAGATCTAGTAGTCATCGATATTGTGTTGAGAGTTGGTCTGTCTTAAAGGGTAGATGGGCAGAAGACTTAACTCATTCAGAGTATTCTCTCTTGGAAATACGGTTTATGGATCTTTTCTAGTGAGAACTGAGGAATGAGTTTCTTAGGGAACTTTACACATCCTAACTTGGTATGTCCTATGTAGACTAAGATTGTACACATGTTTCCCTAAAGCTTTGTTCCGAAATAATGCTTGAGTGGTTTGTTTAGATGTTGGGTACTGAAACTTGAGGTTTGTTTGTAGTAGCTTCTCCTAGTGTTTGGAGATATACTCTAATGGAAAACTAAAGTGGTAGTATTTAAAGATTAGCCTTATCATTGGGCGATTCCTTGGTAAAGATGAAATCTTTGTGTTGATCTAAACAATGTGTACTGAATAGTCTAATATAGAGTACATCTTTAACAGTTTTGTATTCTTAAGGAAAAGTGACCTAAAGTCTGAAAGGGCTCACTTGTGAGTTCTAGACATGGCATAAGTATTCTAAGGTTGAATGAATTTTCTTAATGAGTCTATATCCCTATTTGTTGGGTGGTCCTAGTTAAGGGACTTGATAGATTCACCGTACTACTGATATGTATATGAAGCAAATACTGGTTATTACAAGAGACAGATTGTAAGTCTAACGACTCAGCAATATGATATATAGATTGTAAGTCAAGTGGACTGGACATTCTATGTGTGAGATTGTAAGTTTGATAACTGTGCAATCTGATTAGTAGGTACCCAATGTGGAGGTACATAAACTACTATATTTGCAATTCTTAGGCAGCTGACAGTTGGAGTTAGCTAAGAATGAGCGCAAGTGTAGTGACAGGTTTGGTCACCACTGTAATAATTTTTTAGACTCAGTGAAGTTGTAAAGGAATGAAAATGCGTTAACGTTAAAATAAATAAGAAAGGCCTGATTGTAACAAGCAGAGGGAAACTGCTGTAAAATGGAGCTTGGATCACTTGAGTGATTTGTATTGTTGGAATCCTACTCTACTATGTACAGTTCAAAGGATACAATGAATGCATCTCATGGCACTTATTTAAAAATAAAGTTATCTCCATTTCTTTATTTGCTTTGATATATTTAGTATATCTAAGTTTATGATGTGCATACTACTGTAGCTTTATCCTCACTTTTTCGCTCTTAATGGACTCATATCAAGAGTGGTAGAAGATGTATTCTTCTTCACTTTATTGGAGAGTGTGAGGTAGCACACTTAGAGAGATCCACCTAGTTGAATGTGGAACATATGTAGTACATGGATGATTTCCTCTAACATATGGCAAATGAGACCGAGTCTATTTGCATGGCCGATCCTCTGGGAGTCATAGTGATAACTCTCTAGAGCGTTCAACGAAATCCAGGTACGACGTTAGGCCTCATCAAAAATACGTCAGAATACACTTGTGAGATAGTCACGATGCCAGCGATATAACAAATCCTTTATAGGATGGATAGTCGTGGGTCGGGTGATTCTTTCATATCACCTCTCTTACGTTCAAAACCGTAGTTACCAATTGAGGCATGACTGCGAGCTCTGAATTCCACAGTGTGTTGATTCAAGTTGTGAGACATCAACACATATACTTGAAGTCCTTCGGATGTCTTACCTATGCTCATTTCTATTCGGTTGGCTTGTCGATTAGTGGGGGATTGTTGGAGTTAATCTCCAAGCTATGGTTTAATATAGGTAAAGAGGAATAAGGAAGGTCGAGTTCATGTGAAGAGAAGCAGACGGCAGAAGAATCTCGGCGGACCGCGGCTTCGGAGCCGGCGGACCGCGGGCCTATGTCAGCGTATTCTGCGCGTTTGCTTCTTTCCCTAATTCGTGTTTTTGTCAAATTTCTTTACTATATAAACAAGCTCGTCCCTACCCTAATAGACTCAAGAGACATAACATATATTCCCATAAAGTCCCTAAGGTCAGTACAAAAGATTGAGCATAGCTTTGGCATTCGGGGTCTGTTATATCAACCGGAGTTCTTCAGTGTAGAGGAGGTTTGGTGTTGTGTAATTTAGAGGGCGACCGTCATGAGGAGCTTGCACCGTGCCTCGACGGAATCGTCTTTAAGTACAAAGGCCTTAAAATATCGGCACAATAATTCCGCTATTCAATTCGATCGTCAAATAAGTTTGATTAACACCTTTATTTCCAACACACAGTAGTATAGGACTCCTAATACAAAGGCCAATGGTAAACCGATCGACATGCATGCAAATGTATGTGTTTGTCAAAAGGGTAAGAATTTATCGAGTATACGTTACGCTTTGAGCCATAATAATATATTCCACACGTACAGCAGTTACACAACACAACCCGTCATTATTTGTTCCTACTTTCAAGGATGTTGACTTAGAGATTAATAAGGAATCACTTCTAATACTTTTTCTTTTCTAGTTTTGTTCTTTAATAATGTCGTTGACATTTGCATCCCCTCCGGATCTCTCCTATGGTTGTTGTACTACTATACGACGAAGCACATTATGATTTCAAGACAAAAATGGTCCTCAATTATTAACTAGCTAGTTTAGCCAATCATGTTGTTTTGAATTCTCTATGCGAATAAACCCTTGTATAGCGTAGTTGGTTACGTTCAACACAGTCTACTTCGAAGTAGTCTAATCTACTTACCGAGCTTTTATATGATAATTATCGTTGTCCATTTTAGTTAGAGTAAGATTCCGTATATTCTATTTTGTCGAGCTTTGTTTAATTTATATGAAATGTAGTGAAGTTCAAAACTTACAAAAAAAAAAGTTAGATTTTTTATAGGGAATATGATTAAAAAAACATTTAGAATAGAAAAAAAAAAAAACAAAAAAAAAAACAAGGAACCTTAAATAGATTTAAAATAGATATCCCCTGAATTTACTTTTTCCATAGAGTTGGCGCAAATTATACCATGCTCCCGGGAGCACAATGAGCATGGTGGTCTTTCTCACAATAGAGGAGTAGGGACCACACTTAAAATAATTTAAAATATGTTTAAGTGTGGTCCCTACTTCTCTATTGTGAGGACGACCACCATGCTCCTTGTGCTCCCGGGAGCATGGTATAAGCATTGTAGAGTTGGTAGAGTTTAAGCCACAGTGCCAAACTACCAAATTGGTAAAAAAAAAAAAAAAAAGTAGGGGTCAAATGACAGATTAAAAAAAAAAAAAAAAACTCTGACGACAGATTGGTAAAAAAAATGATACTAACTACCAAATCAGCCAAAAAAATACCACTTTAGGGCGGAATTGTTATTTTCAATTAATAATACTAGTAAAAGTAAATAATCCGTTATAACTTGGACTACGTATATCAGAATATTACGATGCATGTATCATTAAGTTGGTGTCGATATGTACTTCAAATATTCAATATAAGATCCATTCACACATATTTTTGTAGAGTTAAGTATGATTTTGGTTAAGATATATCGACAAATTTAAGATTTTTGTGAAAAATGTTCAAAAAAAAAAATGAGTATTATCTAAAGATAAAGTAATACGCGATTGTGATAGTCTCCCGTGCAACACACGGGTTTTTCACCTAGTGTTTAATTATTAGTATGTGTTATGGTGAGTAATGTCTAGAAATATTATTATACTAGTTTGAATGCGCAGTCCGCGCCCTGTCTACCTATTTATATAGTTTACTCGTTCCATAAAATTGTTGGTTTATTTTTGTTATAATATTATTATGAACGATATTTTACATGATTTTTTTCTTTCTACTTGTGTCATTCGTGATATTATATCATTATTTTTTTTTTCTACTCACTCATCATATTTTTATTTCCCTTTCGTGTTTCCACTCTCCAATCACTCGTTATCTTATTTCATTTTCATTCCACTATTACGTTACCTGTTATACTATTACATTTTCATTCCACTGTCACGTCACCCCTTGTAATATTTCATTTTCGTTCCATTATTCCGTCACCCTGTATATCACATAATATATCAGTTTATTACCATAAATTAGCTTTACCATAATTGCTAACTTATGACCTAAATTATAATGTTTTCCAATCTAATTAAGGTGTCAAATGTTTTCATAAGAAAGATTCGGTGAAAAGTTTGATTATACAGTATAGTATTAAATTCGATACTTATAAGTTATAATTATTTGTTTTTGGAGTGCTACTTACTATTTGCAAGTATATCGAAGTAATAATATACTCCCTCCGTTTCTTTTGTTTCCTTACGTTTCGTTTGAATTCCTCTCACATATTCAAACGAAACGTAAAGAAGCAAAAGAAACGGAGGGAGTATTAACACTTCAGCAGAGAACATATTCGTTAGCTCGTCACTTTTTATAGTGCTCATACTTTTGGGGAAACTTGCAAGAACTGAATTCTCCTGGAGGGTATTTTCAAATTAAAGTATTAAATTTAATTTTCTCTTAGAAAAATAGTAATGTGTAATAATGATAGTAAATCTCTGTCGGTCACTTGGTGTGTGGGTACACTATTATAATATCAAATATTCACTAGGGTAGGGGTCCGACGACATAAGAGCACTATTAAGTGACGACAATAACGAGCCAATTAGTGTGATGATCAAATAGATAGTTTAATTAGGGTATTGCCACATCACCCGTATGCCGTATGAATTAATTGCTCCACGCAATTTTGTGTATGAAATGTCATAAATTTAGACGAGTATATATACATTAAAGGGGTGTGGATCAGATTATTCACACCGTGGATCTATACCTCCGGTTTTTACATGAGCTTGGAACTCTGGATGTCCACTAAGTGATAAGTGACCTTAATTTATGTACGGGTTGGTCCCCTTAAAATCTATCTCCAGGTAATTTAATTTGACTAAATACATATTTCAGGGTTTATTAATTGCCAGCATTATTACATTATTAATAACATGGTTCGTACAGCACAAAACCTCTTTCTAGGTCGTCATCTAGATGGAAAAATAGTGATGTTGATGGAGTGATGGGTAGAAATTGTCTAGTTTACTCAATAGCTACTCTTACAAAGTAACGGTTCCATCATTTTCGAAGAATAGACCTGTAATTTCCATTAAGAGCATCTCTAATGCTAGATTTTTCTTTCTAGTTAGCTTGGTGGAATGATGATATCATTTGCTCACCCATTGTTTTTTTTTTTTTACATGTTGTAGTTTGACAAGCTAGGTAGGTGTAATAACCCACTTTTTAATAATAATAATAATAATAATAATAATTATAATAATAATAATAATAATAATAATAATAATAATAATAATAACAAAAAAAAAAAAGAGAAATTGTCGTGGGAATTGTAGGGCATTTAATGCCTAGAAGGTTGATAATTGTCCTTTTTGTAGGGGGAAACCAAGTTACCTTTGGTAAATTGGTGTACCCTCGGGAGAAAACTGGTTTTTTTCCGCCTATAAATAGCTCCATCTCTACTCAGTTGTTCGACGCAAATCAACACACATGTGTTGTACTGAGTGAATTAAACTGAAGTGCTTCAGACCATAAGCACACCACATATAAAGTAAGTTCCGAGTATTATAAGATTTCGTAAAAATAATTTACGAAATAAGTAGTTGTTACGTACGTGCGAAAAGTGACATCTTCTTAGCGAGGATCTGTCGAAATAGTCATCGTCACTTAACGTAGCCAAGGTATAACTCTTAAACTGTTATGAAATTATTATCGTTAGACAACGCCGTTAATATTTTCGTACACGTTTTCGATAATTGATTAACCTTGTGACGAATAGTTATTACGGTGCAAGTAACTCGGTGGAATTACCCCAGTTTGTGAACGTCACCGTATTTACAACTAACCCAAGAATAAAATGTGTTGGTGGTAAATAGTAGCTCCATGATTATAAAGTAACCCGGCGGAATTACCCCAGTGGTGAAAATAATCTTAGAGTGAACGATTTCCACTAAAGGACGATAAATAGTAAATTAACAATTTGACTAGATAATCGCCACTTTTAGAATTCGGACGTTGTTGGACCCTTGGACAATTAATTATCAAATAAATGACAACATGATTACTTTGCCAATATAACCTTAAATAAATAACTTACGCGACTTTATTTACTTAGAACGAGAGAACGCACGGAGTAGTATCGCGGTAGTTTGGAATTCAGGTAAGGGACTCTTTCTAATTTAGCTTATAGTATTATTTTTGTATACTTTAATGCTTATTTTTAAAGAGGATCGAGTACTGCAAACTCTGATTATTTTCTGAACTACTTTGGTTTTGTGGGTTAGTTTTATGTTCTGGCTAACTTTGAAATGAGGATATCCATCTGGCCCTGCCAAGGGAGTAAACTGGCACTGACTGAGAACTTCTGAACTAACCAGAACTACACTACACACTACAGGAATTATTTATACTTATACGAATTATTATTGTTTTACTATTTTAGCAACTGCTTGATCCGGTTGAGTCGGAAACTGTCTTTTACTGTTCTGTCGAGCTCACCCTTTCAATACTAAATTCTTTTCAGGAAATCAGTACTAGCTGGAGGTGGGAATTTGAGTAAGCTACCCAAGTCGTCTTGTAACATAAGTAATGGCCTTAGTAATCGTTTGTGTAATACACCAGATTTTCGAGCATTTTATTATTATTGTAATGATTATAATTTTGGTTAATTAATTATTTTCAAATATAATTATTACTTATTTTCCCAAAAAAAAAAAAAAAAAAAAGAACGGAGAAGATTTTTAGTGGTCGTTTGGTTGCCCTTTTAAAACACAGGAATTCCAAAATCCCATGAATTACATATTCTCCGTGTTGTTTGGTTGCCCATAATTTTAAAAAATGGGGGAATTGGAAATTCCATGGGAAAATGAAATTCCCACACAATGGTGGAAGTTGCTTACCAACTCCCCCCTTGGTAATTCTGAATTCCCCCACCATCTTTAAATGAAAATTACAAAATTGTCCCCCACGAAATAGAAAAATTGTTTTTATAAGGGATATAATAGTAATTACGAATTAGAAATAAGGGAATTGGATGGGTGCAACCAAACGAGATGTTGGAATTTAATTCATGGGAAATTCAAATTCTTTGATGTCAACCAAACAATTTTAAACTATTTCACATGAATTCTATACAGGAACTCAATTTATGGGATATGTTACTTCCTACATGAATTAAATTCCAACATGAACCAAACGACCACTTAGTCGGTTTTGGGAAACCCTATTTCTTTGCCTTTTCCCATTATTGTTACACATTTTTCCACTTCCTTAAAACACCCAAAACCCTCTCAAGACTTCTAGTCTTTTCTTCACACGACAGACCCCTATACCCTTTCATTTAACCTTTTTCTCTACCTTAGCTTTTCTCATCCATGCATAATCAAAGACATTTCGATATCACCGTCATTGATCAACCAACGCCATTGTCACACCATTTATTCAATTTTGTAAGTTTTGCCCAACTCCAATTTAATTTGTGTAGTTCAAGGTTTTCAGATTTAATTAGGGTTTCTTAATTAAAATTTTAATGTTTATTATAAATCTCAATATAGTTTATGGGCTGATTTTGATAAGCGTTTTAGAAGAGCTTTTTTCGGATTGATTTCAAAAGTTTAAGGTAACACTATTTCTACTATTCCCTAGATTGTTACGATTATAGGCACCTCTAAGTGTTTTATGGTATGTGTGTTAATTTTATTTGATCCGATGTGTGGTGCCGAAATGTTGTGTTTGCTACGTTTGTGGATTTATACTACTTGTGTATATGGCTATTGCTAGTATGATGACTTTGTTTATAAGTAAGGTGAGTTTTTTTTAGTTAGGCAGGGGAGGAGGGTTTGTTCTTTGTTTTCGTTTGAGGTCTTTAAGATCCAAAGGTTGGTGAAAATTATGGTTGAAGTTGTCTAGTTTCAAGGCTGTGATTGACAAATTGTACCATGAATTTTTGATAGCAATAGGCAGTGCAAGTACTACGAGAATCTCATTTTGACTTTTGAGTTTGTATCAAGACTTATTATGGCTGCCCACTTTCAAGTACTACGAAGATGAGATCAATGTTTAAGATTAAGATTAAGGTTTTGTATTATACTTGAATTGTCGTCCTCTGTACTTGGTATGGGGCCGAGTAGCTTAGAGTTACACTCTAAGTGTTGAGCAAGGTTCACTGAACCTTCGACAGTATTATATTGAGATATCAGTTAGAGCTATGTTACTAAGAAAGAGCCCAGAGTGGCAAAGAGAAAAGAAAGAGATTAAGTTTGATACTGAGAATTGAGATAGAAGTATTGTCTTGCGGTTTAACCACCAGTTCACTTGCCCCATTACCGAGACCTAGGATCGACGATGAAAGTGTGGTACTAAGAAGAGATTGATTTGAGTTTGAGGAGGAGTTCGATCGGATTGTGAGAATAAGGGAACTTGTATTATAAGGTTGTGATATATATATCGACGAGGTTAGAGTGGAGTAAGTTATGAGAATTAGGAGGTTAGTCCTGGGGGAGTGTTTTACACTTTCTATGTGTTTTCTTATGTGCCCCCGTATTATCCCGATATATAAAACCATGACTATTATTATTATTCAGTCTATATTCTCGGTAGAGTAGTGTTGCTCAGCAAAATGCTGACATGTTTCCTTCGGGCTACCTTGTCATGGGGGTAGGTCCTTGTCTTGAGTTTTGATTGCAGGTTTGAGTCAGGAGTACAGTTGAAGAGTCAAGAGTAGTTTTTATTCGCTTCCGCATTTGTATTTTAATTCATAAGAGGTCTTTGTACAGTTGTATCTCCGGCTTTGTATATTAGTTTGTAATATCTCCGAATTTTAGCACAGTTTTACATAATAAAAGAGTTTAAAATTAGCCGAAATTTGGGGGTGTTACAGTTTGTACTATAGTATTCGTATGTATAATATTGTGTAATATATGTTGTGTACCATCGACTTTTGAGGAATAAAAATGGCTTAGCCTACTTTTCGTAGGTTGCCGTCTGTTATGTTCCAATGATGGTTTTGGGGCGTGACAGATTAAGTGGTATCAGAGCAATAGTTCGACCCTAGGAAAACAATACAGACCAGAGAGTATGGGTAGATTAAGTTTGGTTTACTTAACTTCTTAGAACTATTTCAGTCAAGGACTTGAAGATGACGGTTGCGGAAAAAGTTTTGAGTAAAGTAGTACAAAGCATGGAAGGAGTAGGTGAGGACTTAATATAATTAGTAGTTCTATAATTGCATTATATAAGTTCTATCGTCGTTCTTATGATCATAAGCGTCTTATGAGAGTTTTCTTATACTCACTTGAACTAATTATAAAGAGATCGTTTGAATTGTCGTTAAGAAAAGAAATTTGAACTTTAATAGATTGAGACGAGAAACAAAATAAGATATATTTCATACGAAAGTGTGGATTTCGTATTACAAGTGCTAACCGCTTTCAAGAGAGTCGAAATTTCGAAAACAAAATACTACACTCTTAATCATAGCAAACTATCTGCTACCACTTCATACAACAAATAAACGTTATTAGAAATATTATCATAAGGAGACCAGCCATGAACAAAGGCCTCAACACTTCGTCATCCGCCAGTTTAACCCCCATGTTGCGCAGAAGATGAAAAATGGTTAACGCTTAAAATATCGTACCCACGATGGAGCAGAGGAAAGGACGAGGACCCCAAACAACGACAACAACGAGGACGATGATGATGGTGGAACTAAGGAAAGGAGAGGGAGAGTGGGAGCATTGGAAATGTGAGGCGGGTTGAGAATTGTGTCGGTCGAGGGTTTTATAAGGAAAGAGGGAGCGAGGGCTGGGTGGAAAGGAGCGGGAGAATCGGAGAAAAGAAAAAGGGGGGGGGGACGTCTTTTTCGCTGTGTCAAAAAGAGCGTCAAAAGGGTACAGTGGCAATAGTAGAAGACGGCGGAGATTCCAACTCCTCGAAATAACCCCAAGGGAAGAGAGAGCTAAGTTCAGCCATTAGTTTGGCACCTTTTAGTTCATCCTGAGAAAGATGACGTATACAGATTTCCCAAATTTGTAGTCGCATAAGATGTAGAATATCCCATAGCAGTGATTCAACTTCAGGAAGAAACACTTCGAGATTCGACAAGTGAGACTTGAATTGAAGGGCATCTACGAGAATCTCTAACTCCTTCACCTCTAAACTATGTGCCAATCGCAAACCCTTTTGAAATAGTGACAAGACAAAGAAAGAAAATGATCGATTTTTCCCCCTTGCACTAATCCCAGCTTGATAGGTACCATCAGGCGACCGTAAGGTCAGACCACCTTTAAAACTTTGAGGACCTTCAAATAGAATAGCAATTGAAAGGACGTGTGGTGGTGAGTCTTTTGATATCCAAGGGATAGACAGAATCGACCTTGAAAGTCTATCGATAAGTACAAAGAAAGCCTTACGACCCAAAGACCAAACAGAAACATGTAAGTTATATAAAGGGAAACCCGAGGGAGGCAACCAGTAGAGGAAATCTCTAAGGGACTGCTTAAATTGATGGTTACTACCCATTGATATCCTTAGATGACTCGAGGAGGTGAGGTCAAGTAGAGTTGGCCACTGGAAATTTGCAGAACTATGCTTAGGACCCTTACCCTTACGAATTATAGTGCCTTTCATCAGACAAGTGGGACGAGCATAAACGGCCAAATTTATCATACCCTTAGCATGATGAGTGATGGCACAGAAACAATGGTTGCACCACATGAGTAATAAAGACGGAATATTCTCTTTTTATGGACATACACAAAAATCCGTAAAAGAAATTTGGGATGACACTCTGTGACCGACCTCATTTCCTAATAATACTACCAAAATGGCAAAAGGGTAGTAAGCCCTGGTCATAACGCTTAATTGGAGAAGAAGAAATTCTTCAGATCAGGAACGTGCATCACAAACCAATACCCTGAGTATACAAGAATGAAAACTAACTGGGCTTCCAGATAGAACCCTAGATAACGGTGATTTTTTGTAACAACCCTAAATTCTCGCAATAATAAATAGTAAATATTACAGAATTGTTACGCCGCAGTTGACTACCGAGTCAACTGCTAGGCTTGAAATTCAAATACAACTTAATAAATCCAAACAAACGAAAAGACGACAGCGGAAGATTTAGAATGTCGAACTACAGTTCTCAAAACTGAAATTTAAATTACAAAACCAAATTAAGTCCATGTCCAAATAACTTTTATGAAAAGTCCCCAGCATGCAAGTGAGTCCCTTTATCATGCATCCATATCATCAAGACCTGTCAACTATGCCATCGAAGAATGACATAGGCCCCAGAACATGGTAGGGAACGAACCAGAAAACAGAACGTCAGCACAGGCTGAGTAAGAAACATAAAGCAGAGAAACAAAGATACGCGCCTTGAGGCGCGTAGCTAACAAATAATAAGCATTGGATATAGTAATGAATACAGAGTACCATCAGGACACGGCAGTGCGATAGTCACGTATCGCTGACGAGACAAACGGTCTTGCCAATCATACACGGCTGGGCTCCTACCCCGCAGCCACCACAGTCTCGAACCGGCGCGAGCTAGAGTACATTTAAACGATTCCTAAAGACTTAAAATGTGCACACCCCTCGCTAGAGATCTAGTAGGATGCGTACCTCTAGGAGGAAAGCCTAATAGGCAGTCGGTAGCTACTCCGACCGAAACAGTACCTTGATCAGAGGTATAAACAGTGATTGGTCCGTGCCGCATCACATTCACTCTAGGTGGTAATCATATCGTTCTTTTCTTTCATCCGTTTTATATTCGTTATTTGATGGTACGTTATTTGATAATACGATTTATAAACGGCCGAGGCCGGAATACCAATAAGCCAAAACGAGTCAATTCAAGCATTACGAAACAGAAACTCCAATGATCCACTCGGCCAAGAGGAAGCAGGGCCGAGAGGCAGGGGAGTATGGCTAGAGTAACCCATACGAATAAATCACGAAATCAAAGGCGCAGAGCACGAGATCAAGCAAAAGGGTACAAAACGATGGATATGAATAGAAAAGCCAACAGAGGAGCAATATGTGTTAGGCAAGCGATGGACCAACGTTCGTACCTTACTCTGAGCGAAACACTAAACTGCTGCAAGGCTAAAACAGAATCTCCTCAAACACACCCCCTAATCACAAAATAACAAGATTGAATTACCACACGATCACCATCACAAACCCAACACAAAAACAATCAACTAACTACAACAAGGTCACAAAAATCATGAATTCGACAACCAATCCTTCCAACAATCACACCAAATTAATATCACATCCTTCCCATCTTACTAATTACACAATTTCATCAATTAATCATCAAAATAACAACAACAACACCCAAATAACCCAAAATTCAGAACCGACAGTAGGTTCGTTCCTCACTCAAATCCTCATCAAACGCTCCCAAAAAACATAATACCATAGTATCCCCAATTCATAACAAATAACTCCACCAAAATCAAACAATTCCATAACAAAATCGAGCACAAATTAATAAGAACCCTAATTCGAAAATCCCCAATTCGAAAATCCACAAACCATAAGCCACAATTACCATAAACACGATTGGAACTCTAAAACAACAAATTAAACAATCTAATCGTGCTCTAATCACTAATTGAACACCAAACTCGAAAATCCCAATTTAATCGATTAAGAAAAAGAAAGGGATTAAGAACTTACTACTCTCGATTGAACCAAGAGAAAGAGAGGACGGTAGGGGAAAAAGGCGAGGGTGGCTGCGCGGTGGCGAAGGCGGTGGCTCGGCGTGGTTCGCGGGGAAGGGTCGCGCGCCTCTGTTCTTCTCTCCTTCCTTTTTTTTCTTTTCTCTTCCTTCTCTGCTGCGCCGCGTGAGGATGAGTGTTGAGTGTTTTTTTTTTTTTTTTCTTTTTGTGTTTTGTTTTTATATTAAGGTGAGGAAGGGTTTAGTAAGGGCAAATTGGTAATTTCACCTATTAATTACCCAATTAGGAAATCGATTCCAAATAGGAAAGTGACTCTAAATTTCCAAAAATCGAAACTCGTAACTCCTAAAATGAATTTCTCCCGACGACTTTAATAATTTAGTCCCAAAAATATGGGGTGTTACAGTCTTCCCCCCTTAAAACAAAGATTCGTCCCGAATCTTTAAACCTACTCCTCAAGATTTCACCCTCGACTAGCAACGTTGATCAAAAGGTAAGGTAAATATTATGAGGTAAAAGGTGTCTGAGTGAAAGTTGAAACGGAGAACAATAAACACATATAACACATTAAGCACATAACAAGCTCACATAACACGAAACAACGTAGCACATTGTGTCAGAAAGAGGGATGGCGAGGCGTCCGTGGCTCTCGTCCCCCTTAAAACAAAGGTTCGTCCCGAACCGAGAGTACCTTAATCGAAAAGGTGAGGGTACTTCTCACGCATAACTGACTCCACTTCCCATGTTGCTTCCTCAACATTGTTATTGCACCATAGAACTTTGACCATGTGAGTCTCAGCACTTCGAGTTTTGCGCACCTTGGTGTCTAAGATTTTTAATGGTGCCTCTTCATATGTCATAGTTTCATCCAACTCGATGGTTTCTGGGTCCAGTACATGGGACGGGTCGCTGTCATAGCGTCTGAGTTGTGACACGTAAAACACATTATGGACCTTATCAAGGTTCGCAGGCAAGTCTAACTCGTAAGCTACCTCCCCAACTCGTTTAGTCACCTTGTAGGGTCCAATGAATTTGGGACTCAGTTTTCCTTTCCTCCCGAACCGCATCACGCCTCTGGTAGGCGATACACGTAAGAGAACCATATCACCCACGCTGAACTCAATGTGGCTGCGTGTCTTGTCAGCATAGCTCTTTTGTCTGTCCTGAGCAGCCTTGAGCCTTTCCTGAATCAGCTTGACCTGATCTGTCATTTCCTGAATGTAGTCTAGACCCAAAACCATTGTTTCACTTATATCATTCCAACAGATTGGGCTCCTGCACTTCCTGCCATATAAAGCCTCATAAGGTGCCATCTTTATCGAGGCTTGGTAGCTGTTGTTGTAGGAAAACTCAATCAAATCCAACTTATCCTCCCATCCGCCTTGATACTGTAAGGTACAAGCTCTCAACATATCCTCCAAGGTCTGATTTGTCCTCTCAGTTTGGCCGTCAGTGGCCGGGTGAAATGCGGTACTCATGAGAAGTTTCGTTCCCAAAGCCTCTTGTAACTTGTTCCAGAATCGAGAAACGAAGCGCGCATCGCGATCAGACACAATCTCTTGTGGTGTACCGTGAAGCCGTAAAACATGGTGTATGTAGGCGTCGGCTAACTGTTTCTTTTTCCAGGTGTCCTTCATTGGTACAAAATGTGCGCACTTTGTCTGTCTATCCACGATCACCCAAATCATATTGTTTCCCTTCTGCGTCCTAGGCAACCCTGCAATGAAATCCATGGATATGGAACTCCATTTCCATTCCGGTACCGGTAAAGGTTGTAATTTGCCTTGAGGTCTTTTGTGCTCACTCTTAACCTTTTGACAAACCAAGCACCTAGATACAAAGTCAGCCACATCCTTCTTCATTCCAGACCACCAGAACACCTTTCTCAAGTCTTGGTACATCTTATCACCTCCCGGGTGCACCGAATATTTGCTAGCATGAGCTTCGCCCAGAATTTTGTTCTTTAGTGTTGCGTCTCCAGGTATGCAGACTCTGTCCTGAAATCGGACGATGCCATCACCACCCTTCCTGAACAATTCAGGCTCCTTCTCTAATTTATCCATTAACGACGTATCTGCCGATTGTAATTCTTCTATCTCGCCCAAGACGTCGTCCCCAATAGCTGTGGTTCCCGACGTTGCTCCTGGTTCAGTCAGCTGAACTCCGAAATTGAGGAATTCGTCTCTTAGCCTCTCCCTTTGGACTACCAATTGAACCGTATGTAGAGACTTCCTACTTAAAGCGTTAGCCACGACGTTGGCTTTTCCTTCATGATACTGTATTTCCATATCGTAGTCCTTGATCAATTCCAGCCATCTCCTCTGCCTATTATTCAATTCCTTCTGAGTAAATATGTACTTTAAGCTCTTGTGGTCGGAGAAGATCTTAAACGTCACCCCAAATAGGTAATGTCTCCAAAGCTTTAGGGCAAAGATCACGGCAGCTAGCTCCAAATCGTGGGTCGGGTAGTTTTCCTCGTAATTTTTTAGTTGCCTGGACGCATAGGCAATTACTCGTCTGTTCTGCATGAGTACACAACCCAAACCATTCTTTGAAGCGTCGGTGTAAACCTCATAAGGTATGTTTTCATCAGGTAGCGACAAGACTGGGGCTGTGGTTAACCTGTCCTTTAAAGTTTGAAAGGCTTTCTCACACGACTCATCCCATTTATACCTGGTGGTTTTCTTCATCAGTGTGGTCATTGGTTTAGCAATCTTAGAGAAATCCTTGACAAACCTTCTATAGTAACCTGCGAGTCCCAAAAAGCTTCTGATTTCCGTCACATTTTTGGGTGTTGACCAGTCTTTCACCGCTTTTATCTTAGCTGGGTCCACGGCCACTCCATCCTTAGATATCCCATGTCCCAAAAATGCTACTTTATCCAACCAGAACTCGCATTTCGAGAATTTACCATACAATTGCTTCTCCCTCAAAATCTCCAGGATAGTCCTTAGATGTTTCGTGTGCTCCTCGTCATTCTTAGAGTATACCAGAATGTCGTCGATGAACACGACTACGAATTTGTCCAAATAAGGTCTGAAGGTGCGATTCATCAAATCCATAAACACGGCTGGAGCATTAGTCAACCCAAAGGGCATCACTGTAAACTCATAGTGCCCATATCTCGTGGAGAATGCGGTCTTCGGTATGTCCTCGTCAGCTACTTTCATTTGATAGTACCCAGACCGTAAATCAATTTTCGAGAACACGCTGGCGCCCTTCAGCTGGTCGAACAGGTCATCAATCCTGGGTAAGGGGTACCTATTCTTAATCGTTACGTTATTCAGTTCCCTGTAGTCTATGCATAATCGCATGGACCCATCCTTCTTTCTTACAAAAAGCACGGATGCTCCCCAAGGCGATACACTCGGCCTCACATATCCTTTTTCCACCAATTCATCCAGTTGCTTCTTCAATTCCTGCATTTCTACCGGTGCCATTCGGTAGGGTGACTTTGCTATAGGGCCCGTCCCCGGGACTAAGTCAATCTTGAATTCGACTTCTCTTTTTGGAGGCATCCCCGGAATCTCCTCAGGGAAGACATCGGAATACTCATTGACAATAGGGACGTCACTCAAATCGGGGTATTCGACTCTAGTGTCCCGTACATGGCACAAGAATAGGGGTTCACCTTTAGCTATCTGTTTCTTCAGGTTCATGGCAGATACAAACTTGATCCTTGGTTCTTTGGGCAGTACACGATAGGATACTCGGGTATTCTTTTGTCCACGAAGTGTAACTTTCCCTAACCAGCAGTCTATCCTAGCTTTATATCTACCCATCCAATCCATCCCCAAAATCACATCAAAGTAGGGTAGGGGAAAAACTATTAAGTCAGACTTAAACTCATGTCCACATATCACTACAGACACATCCTTAAACTGACTCTTACACAAAACACTGGATCCATTAGGCATAGAAAATTCAAATTCTACTTCCGAGCCCTCATTAAGTCCACATTTCCCCACAATTCTATCGGCAATAAATGAATGAGATGCACCACTATCAAATAAAACATTAGCGAGAACAGAGTTAACAAGAAATTTACCCGAAACAACATCCGCGTTGTCAGCATCTTCCTGGTTCATGACATACAGTTGCCCCGTAGGCTTCTTCCCGGGGGTGGTCACACTGGCCGACCCTGCTGGTCTAGCCTGGGTAGCGGACGCAGTACCCTTAGTCGGTGTTGGGTTCCAATAGGTATTGTTTGACCCCGCGTATCCACTTTGAGCTCTGAAATTCTGAAACCGATTCGGTGCCACTGAACCTCCTGTGGGTGCCACTGGTGGCTTTCCGGCAATTTTGGAGTAGCACTCAGCAGCTTTGTGTCCCAGTTTACCACAATGGAAGCAAGTGATTCTATCGCCAGTGCATGTCTTTCCGGGGTGGTATTTCTGACATTTCTTGCAGGAATTATTCGGGGTCACTCACACTCGAACTCTGGGCCCTGTTGGCAGGGAAGGACTTGTACCCTAAGTTTCCGGTGTTGGCAGACTGTGAAGTCCCCCTAGAGTTATTGAAATTTCCTCTCTTATTCGGTATGTTCATCAAATCAAAAGGGGTTTCCTTCCTTTTTCCTCCGACTTCCAGGCTCATACTTTCCATATTCCGCTCTACTGTAGTGGCTCTCTCATAAATTTCCTTTACTGAGTGGAAACGCTCAGAGACAAACCATCCCTTGATACTCCAAAGCAGCTTTTTCCTGAAACAAGTGGCTCTTGCTACCTCAGTCGGAGTTACACTCTCTGCGAATCTGCTCAGTTCTTCAAATCGTTCATAGAAATCCTTCACGGACATTCCCTCTGTCTGTTGGAGTGCCTCGAATTCCGCGACCTTCTGTTCCTTCAAATGTTCGGGGAAAAATTCATCTTCCAGAATTTTTTTAAAGATCGCCCAACCTCGCCTATGCTCGATCACACTCCCATCGGCCAGCTTTTCCAGCACTGGCTTGAAAAACTCCTCTTGAATCCTCATCCACCAACGACCAGCTACCTCCTTAAGGAAAAAGGCAGCAATCTTGACTTTGAATGGCTCAGGGCAGCCAACAGTCATAAAAATTCTCTCCATGTCCTCCAACCATTCCAATAATAGGCTAGGGTCTCCTCTCCCAGTGAAGTTGAGGGGTTTCTTCTTCTGTACGGCATCCGACATTTTTGCTAACAGCATCTCATCCACGTTACCCCCATTATTACCATTATTTCCAGCATTGTTAATGTCGTTTCCGTGATTCCCATTGTTTCCAACGTTACCCTGGTCCCCATTATTGCCTTGGTTACCTTCGTTGTTCTGATTGCCGTTTTTGCCTTGGTTACCGTTATTACCCTGATCCCCATTGTTAACCTGGTTGGCATTGATATTCTGTATGTTGTTGGCCATCTGAGCTATGGCCTGCATCATAGCCCGTTGTTGTTCCGCCAACTGAGCTAGGACGGCGGTTACGTCAGGACCAGCATTGTTTCCGCGCACCATTTTCTATAAGGTAATAACGTTTGAATTAGACGTGACCCAATTCAAATTAGTTGCTGAAGTCCATAGCAATTCACAGGCATAGACAAGCAGTGAAATACGTTGACACTTCAAGGACATCAAATAAAAATCAAGCGACAAACGAGTATCGTAATTTGCTGAGCGCGTTTTTTTTTTTTTTTTTTTTTGGGAGCACGAGTCGTGTCCGGATCAGGTGTGTCCGCGTTAGGCATGTATCGTACTGCTCTCGTTTGAGCCAAGTAACGCGATTTCAAACAATTAAAACAAGTAGCAACCAAACCGAAGTACACAAATGGCATTTAATTAAATCAATCTTAAATAGTCATATAATTATAGTGCTACCGGGGTATTGTTCCCAATTAGAACGAATATAACAAGTAACTTTGTCTAAAAATTTGCAAATTACATTTTACTGACGTAACTGAATCTATAATCTACTGAACTATAACATATAGTCTCCCAATATTGTGGGTTATGACTCAACCGCCTCCTAAGATGCCTCAAATATCATTTGATCCTTCCCCCTCCTCAGGAAGTTCGTCAGATTCAAAAGGCTCTTCACTATCATCCTCGGGCGCGCCATTCATTCCATTAGGTGCAGGATCAAGATTATTCCCCTCTCCCAAATCATTCGCAGTTCCCCCGTTTCCTCCACCCTCTTCACCTCTATCAATAGATAAATGGACATTCTCCTGTACTTGTCCTACCTCTCTATCAGGGATATCAGCTAGTATGACTCGGCGTCTCGCTCTGACGCACTTCTTCTTCCTAGAGGTTCGATAGATGTTAGCCCTTAAAGTCACAGGTGAACCTGGTGGTGAAGGAATATAGTAGCGATGTCCAGCCTTAATCCTTTTATTACCGAGGTGTACAGCTAACTCTTTTGCTTCCCTCTCCTCAGCCCTATCTTTATAAATCTTATAGGGGTTTGGGTAAGGGTAATGAGGATTAATAGTTGCGTCCACTAAATATTCAGGTAATTCTTTGAAATCACGCTCAAGGTTCCTATAGAGTAGGTCCTCATATTCCAATATTGTTTTTAGTTTTTCCATTGTCAAGGTAGTTCTTGAATCAGTGGTTAGGTAGCGGTTATCGCCAAAATGGCAAGCAAAGTAGGTCATTCTCTCAAGTCGGTTACGGATATGATCCCATCGTGCTTGGTCCCTCAAATTAATCATGACCACAAACATTTTCACTTCCTCGTCCAGCGCCCAATCATACGTTTCACTGGCCAACTGCAGCTTGACTCCAATTCTATCAACAAATTCTGAAATAGTCTCTCCCCATCCCATGGGTTCATAAAACAGTCCGGGGTTTAAAGCTATCGCATCAGTCCTAGTTTCGCCCGTAGGGTCGCCGTTCACTCCATCTTTCCCAAACATCCAAGCATATCCCATCGGATCAGAAATCATCTGTCAATCACCATTAAATAAGAAAAGCAAACGGTAAGTCGTTGATCATTAAAGAAGCTCACAACTCGTCCAATAAGTCGTCAACCTAAGTTTGGTTTATCAGCAATTCCTAGGGTTTGTAAGTCACAGACTGTCATTTAGCACTTAGCAATTAGCATGCGTATGAATGCACCCGACTCACCCCCCCATTTAAAACTTTCAAAATTTGTTTTGAAAACTTTTGTAGACTCGACGAATCAGAACCTAGGGCTCTGATACCAACTGTAACAACCCTAAATTCTCGCAATAATAAATAGGAAATATTACAGAATTGTTACGCCGCAGTTGACTACCGAGTCAACTGCTAGGCTTGAAATTCAAATACAACTTAATAAATCCAAACAAACGAAAAGACGACAGCGGAAGATTTAGAATGTCGAACTACAGTTCTCAAAACTGAAATTTAAATTACAAAACCAAATTAAGTCCATGTCCAAATAACTTTTATGAAAAGTCCCCAGCATGCAAGTGAGTCCCTCTATCATGCATCCATATCATCAAGACCTGTCAACTATGCCATCGAAGAATGACATAGGCCCCAGAACATGGTAGGGAACGAACCAGAAAACAGAACGTCAGCACAGGCTGAGTAAGAAACATAAAGCAGAGAAAC
The DNA here is from genome assembly GCA_963680865.1 of Spergularia marina. NCBI lineage: Eukaryota > Viridiplantae > Streptophyta > Magnoliopsida > Caryophyllales > Caryophyllaceae > Spergularia > Spergularia marina. The sequence goes on along the minus strand of OY804545.1, from coordinate 29,534,815 downwards.
AAAGATACGCGCCTTGAGGCGCGTAGCTAACAAATAATAAGCATTGGATATAGTAATGAATACAGAGTACCATCAGGACACGGCAGTGCGATAGTCACGTATCGCTGACGAGACAAACGGTCTTGCCAATCATACACGGCTGGGCTCCTACCCCGCAGCCACCACAGTCTCGAACCGGCGCGAGCTAGAGTACATTTAAACGATTCCTAAAGACTTAAAATGTGCACACCCCTCGCTAGAGATCTAGTAGGATGCGTACCTCTAGGAGGAAAGCCTAATAGGCAGTCGGTAGCTACTCCGACCGAAACAGTACCTTGATCAGAGGTATAAACAGTGATTGGTCCGTGCCGCATCACATTCACTCTAGGTGGTAATCATATCGTTCTTTTCTTTCATCCGTTTTATATTCGTTATTTGATGGTACGTTATTTGATAATACGATTTATAAACGGCCGAGGCCGGAATACCAATAAGCCAAAACGAGTCAATTCAAGCATTACGAAACAGAAACTCCAATGATCCACTCGGCCAAGAGGAAGCAGGGCCGAGAGGCAGGGGAGTATGGCTAGAGTAACCCATACGAATAAATCACGAAATCAAAGGCGCAGAGCACGAGATCAAGCAAAAGGGTACAAAACGATGGATATGAATAGAAAAGCCAACAGAGGAGCAATATGTGTTAGGCAAGCGATGGACCAACGTTCGTACCTTACTCTGAGCGAAACACTAAACTGCTGCAAGGCTAAAACAGAATCTCCTCAAACACACCCCCTAATCACAAAATAACAAGATTGAATTACCACACGATCACCATCACAAACCCAACACAAAAACAATCAACTAACTACAACAAGGTCACAAAAATCATGAATTCGACAACCAATCCTTCCAGCAATCACACCAAATTAATATCACATCCTTCCCATCTTACTAATTACACAATTTCATCAATTAATCATCAAAATAACAACAACAACACCCAAATAACCCAAAATTCAGAACCGACAGTAGGTTCGTTCCTCACTCAAATCCTCATCAAACGCTCCCAAAAAACATAATACCATAGTATCCCCAATTCATAACAAATAACTCCACCAAAATCAAACAATTCCATAACAAAATCGAGCACAAATTAATAAGAACCCTAATTCGAAAATCCCCAATTCGAAAATCCACAAACCATAAGCCACAATTACCATAAACACGATTGGAACTCTAAAACAACAAATTAAACAATCTAATCGTGCTCTAATCACTAATTGAACACCAAACTCGAAAATCCCAATTTAATCGATTAAGAAAAAGAAAGGGATTAAGAACTTACTACTCTCGATTGAACCAAGAGAAAGAGAGGACGGTAGGGGAAAAAGGCGAGGGTGGCTGCGCGGTGGCGAAGGCGGTGGCTCGGCGTGGTTCGCGGGGAAGGGTCGCGCGCCTCTGTTCTTCTCTCCTTCCTTTTTTTTCTTTTCTCTTCCTTCTCTGCTGCGCCGCGTGAGGATGAGTGTTGAGTGTTTTTTTTTTTTTTCTTTTTGTGTTTTGTTTTTATATTAAGGTGAGGAAGGGTTTAGTAAGGGCAAATTGGTAATTTCACCTATTAATTACCCAATTAGGAAATCGATTCCAAATAGGAAAGTGACTCTAAATTTCCAAAAATCGAAACTCGTAACTCCTAAAATGAATTTCTCCCGACGACTTTAATAATTTAGTCCCAAAAATATGGGGTGTTACATTTTTGTTCGGATATTGAGATGGACGGAGAAAAAATAAAAGGAAAGGTTAGATGCAATGACATAGCAAAAACCTTATCATCCGCGACGAATAAATGCGCTGGAGAATAAGGGTCATGAAAAAGGAAATTCTGAGGACAATCGCCAACCAAGACGGGCATGGCATGTTGAGGAGGTGATCGTTGTATCCGCTCATGAGTATTAGAAACTTGGAGAGATAGTTGAAGATCGATTGGTGATGATGGACGTGTGACCGGAAGTTCAATCGAATGGGTGTTCTGGGTAAGCTCGATAGGAATTTCGGATAAAAAGTTTACGTAATCTGTGGATTCTCTTGAGAATTCTTGTTCATCCAAAATTTGGTCTAAACTGTCGGTATCCATAATGGAGGAGAGTATGAACTTACTAAAAATGTGTAAGAAATTGTTTTGTTGTCTGCTTGGTACATGGAACTTATTCTTTTATACAAGTGATAGAGGAAACTTGCATGATACACAGACAACTCGCCATATTTTACGGGAAAATCCATAAGGTAACATAGGAATTCATGTTGAGGAACACGGACATGTATTAAATGGCATATCGAGAACTTAGCACTAACAGTGTTAGTATAGGAGTTGGTTGATAACAGTCGAATCAGGATCATATGGCTTCTACTGTTGACAAGTAAACTGGTGACATATCCACAAGTGATAGATTTTCAAAGATTACTTTTGGAGACAAGAATGAAGTTAGTAAGTCAGTTGTATTAGACAGTCAGGGATTCCAAGCGTGCAACGTGATTTTAGGCAAAGTTCACATGAGGTGATAGGTCTAGATATACACTTAGAGGTTGTATATCATCTCTGGTATATACTAGTCTAGCTAGTAAAACTAGCTAAACACAAGAGACGTGTGTTTGAAGCGGATATTAGACTTGAGGGGTTCACAGAATGGGATTTCCTTATGAGGTGTACTTTGTGCAGGATGGAATTAATGTAGAACACAAATAACGTGACAAGATCAGAGTAGAGTCATCGAAGAGTTATGTCACCATAAAAGGACGGATATAAAAGGGGGAAGACAAGTTATATCTGAGTGTCTCATCAACCAAAAGAGTGCACTGAATTGAGATTCAAAGGGAGCCTTTTCAAAAAATCATTCTAAGTCGGAAAAAACCAAATTTAGAATTGGAGACTACCCATCTTCACGGAGACTTGACTTTTTGGTGTACGAACAGAAGAGCTTGGTCCATAGTGTCAATTTACGATTTGGCAAGCCGCATGTTTATCCATGAAGATGGGTAGTCTCCAATTCTACGCGCCTTAGGCGATAGGGTGTAAATGTAGTGTGTTAATCCGCATGTTTTAGGCGCCTTAGTGTCTATTTGGGCATGGTTTTATCGTGATTCGTAGACCACACCACTCGGAGTATTATTGGAGCTTAATCATCGGTTTTACGAGTTTTGGTGGTCTTAGACCCTGTTGGTGAGCCTTGCACTGGGGATCAAGCTACGAGTTGGAGGAAGATTCGAGGAGAAGATAGCTTGACGACATTCCGAGAACCACACACCATCACCTCCGACTTCTTGGGATCATAACTCTCCAACCATAAGATATTTTTCAGAAATTCCAAGTGGAGAGGAAAGTTCATCGTCTTAGCTTTCCAATGATATATTATGAGCTCAAAATGAGTTCGGAGGTGAGAGTTATGCCCGTTCGAAGATTGCCCTGCGCACAGCCCCTCGACTCGAGGATCATCAACCTCGACTCGAGGACCATAATCTCGACTCGAGATTACTTCCCTCGAGTCGAGGAGAGTTTACAGGACGGCTATTTAGAAGGACAAGATCCTCGACTCGAGGAGGGTGTTCCTCGAGTCGAGGATTTCTTCGCTCGACTCGAGGATCCCTTTCCTCGAGTCGAGAAAGGGAGCTTCCGGGAAGCTTCCTTGAGACTTTTGACGGTTTATTTGTGCCTAAATATCTATTTTATCTTTTAGTGTTTTGTACTTAGTTTAAAATAAAGGGACATGAACCCCTCCCTAATACTTATCACCTTTCATTATATTTTTACATCTTGTTCTTATTTTCTAGAGAGAGAAACTCAAGGGAGAGATTAGTGAGAATTAGTATTTTCATTATGATTTCCATTTCAAACCTTATTGTAATAGTTAGTATGGAAGGCTAATCACCTTCTAGATCCTTGGTGTAATCAAATTCTCTCATCCTATGTATTAGTAAGATTTTCTTCTCTCTAATTTGCCTTTAATTTCATGGTAATTAATTCCTTGTTTTTCAATTGCTTGATTTACCCTTATTTTCTCTAATTGGTTGATTGAATTGAATTGGGTATTTCTTATGCTTGGTTTTTAATTGATGGTCATTGATTATTAACCTTAAAGGAAGCAACTTTCACATGTTTAGTGTATGGTTATGACTAATTTGTGATTGGGGAATTAATTAGGCAACTAATAGATTAGATTTGATTAGTGTCGCGGTTGCGGCTAATTAGATACTAATTTGGGTTGTTGTTAATCTTTTATTAATCCTTGCTCTTCATGCCTTTGGTTTTGATTTGTTTGAGTGGTCACTAGACAAATTAGGATTAAAAGGAGGGGAATTTGGTAGCGGTTGCTCAAATTACCCATAAAAGAGGATTAATTGGTGAAAACCGAGATTATCTATGAATTGGTGTAATTAGAGAGGAGTAAAATTACTATATTAGGGTGTTAGATGAGATTATCACCGAGGGTCACCTTAGTAATCTTGATAAATCGTTTATTTCTCGTCTAATCGACTTTCAAACCAAAAACCCCCCCATTTATTGTTCTTATTTCTTTTATTTCTTATTTTTCCACACTAGAATCGCATATTAGGACTTCCCTCTTCCTTGTGGATACAATACCCACTTACTCTATCTACTTTAGCTAGTGTTTTGTGGTAATTTGATAGGATTTAACGACAATCTTGCTGTCAATAACCCACTTTTTAATAATAACAATAATAATAATAATGACAAAAAAAAAAAAAAAGAGAAGTTGTCGTGGGAATTGTAGGGCATTTAATGCCTAGAAGGTTGATAATTGTCCTTTTTGCAGGGGGAAACCAAGTTACCTTTGGTAAATTGGTGTACCCTCGGGAGAAAACTGGTTTTTTTTCCGCCTATAAATAGCTCCATCTCTACTCAGTTGTTCGACGCAAATCAACACACAAGTATTGTAAATTGAAGTGCTTCAGACCATAAGCACACACCACATATAAAGTAAGTTCCGAGTATTATAAGATTTCGTAAAAATAATTTACGAAACAAGTAGTTGTTACGTACGTGCGAAAAGTGACATCTTATTAGCGAGGCTCAGTCGAAATAGTCATCGTCACTTAACGTAGTCAAGGTATAACTCTTAAACTGTTATGAAATTATTATCGTTAGACAACGCCGTTAATATTTTCGTACACGTTTTCGATAATTAATTAACCTTGTGCCGAAAAGTTATTACGGTGCAAGTAACTCGGTGGAATTACCTCAGTTTGTGAACGTCACCGTATTAACAACTAACCCAAGAATAAAATGTGTTGGTGGTAAATAGTAGCTCCATGATTATAAAGTAACCTGGCGGAATTACCCCAGTGGTGAAAATAATCTTAGAATGAATGATTTCCACTAAAGGACGATAAATAGTAAATTAACAATTTAACTAGATAATCGCCAATTTTAGAATTCAGACGTCGTTGGACCCTTGGACAGTTAATTATCAAATAAATGACAACATGATTACTTTGCCAATATAACTTTAAATAAATAACTTACGCGACTTTATTTACTTAGAACGAGCGAACGCACGGAGTAGTATCGCGGTGGTTTGGAATTCAGGTAAGGGACTCTTTCTAATTTAGCTTATAGTATTATTTTTGTATACTTTAATACTTATTTTTAAAGAGGATCGAGTACTGCAAACTCTGATTATTTTCTGAACTACTTTGGTTTTGTGGGTTAGTTTTATGTTCTGGCTAACTTTGAAACAAGGATATCCGTCTGGCCCTGCCAAGGGAGTAAACTGGCACTGACTGAGAACTTCTGAACTAACCAGAACTACACTACACACTACCGGAATTATTTATACTTATACGAATTATTATTGTTTTACTATTTTAGCAACTGCTTGATCCGGTTGAGTCGGAAACTGTCTTTTAATAGGCTGTCGAGCTCACCCTTTCAATACTAAATTCTTTTCAGGAAATCAATACTAGCTGGAGGTGGGAATTTGAATAAGCTACCCAAGTCGTCTTGTAACATAAGTAATGGCCTTAGTAATCGTTTGTACTATAGTATTCGTAAGTATAATATTGTGTAATATATGTTGTGTACCTTCGACTTTTGAGGAATAAGAATGACTTAGCCTACTTTTCGTAGGTTGCCGTCTGTTATGTTCCAATGATGGTTTTGGGGCGTGACAGTAGGTCCACCAACCTACATGGCTTGAGGGTTTAGAAAAAATTTATAAAATAAAATAAAAAAGTGAAAATTAATTTTATCATATTAAAATTTAAAAATAAATATTATCTAGGTCCCACCCGAAACTACACTAAGGCCCCGTTTGATAGGATTGCATCTATCTGAACTGATCCGGTCTTATTTGAATGACTCTGAACTGGTCTGAATTTGTTGAAAATTTGATTGAATTTCAACATATTAGTATCAATTATGGACCAAATACATTGATAGTTATTTTCTGATCTGGTCTGATCTGATCTGATTGACTCTTTACTCTGATTTGATTTAATCTAATTTGAATGATTTTGAAATGATCTGAATACTACTTTTCTTAAGTCCTATCAAACATGGCCTAAATATGGTTTGACTTTGCACAAAAAATGGGGTAGTTAAGTTTTGCAATCTCTTTCCTACATGGCTCCTACATGACAACTACAAACTACAAAGGTTAGTTTGCCATTAGAGATGTTCTTACAATTTAACAATGTATAATATATATGCAATTTATTTAGTAAGCCCTTGTAGATGGTAAGCTGAGAAAGCTGACCCGACTTGAGAAATAGGACACGTGAACTTAAAATGAGGTGACTTGGTCACGAGTTTTCCCGACATGGGAGGATACAAGGTTGATGAGCCTATAATGGAAATCGGAGCTCGAATACAGGAAGTCCAGCGCGCCCCTCGGGATGAGGAGGCGCGCTCCGCGGTTGCATCTCGCGAAATTTGGCTTCGAGATCAGGGACTTTGACGCGGTCCGCCGTGAAGGTGAAGCGGTCCGCGGTGGAGGCCCGCGGTCTGCCATGATGCTGGCGCGCTCCGCGGCTGGCACACGTAGTGACGGTGTTTTTCTTCGCGTTGGTTTATCACTTTCCTAATCTGGTTTCTTTTACGAATTAGGTCTTTTGTAGAGGGTGTTAATATAAAAACCACCCAACACCTTATATTCTCTAAGGGAGAAATTAAGAGAGTCATAGAGAGTTTTTTAAAGAAGGCAGATGTAGAAAAACTCAGATCTTCTTTCGTTCTGTGTATCTGTAATCTCCGAAAGAAAGTGAAGTGATTCAAGACCCATGTGGACGTAGCTATAACATTGATAGTGAACCACGTAATTATTATGTGTTCTTTACTGTTTTTTGTTCATCGTTTTACACGCTTCCGCACAACACGGTCTACGATCTAGACCGTGATTCATGAAACGATATGTAACACAACCCAATAATAACGACACTAATTAAGCCTAGTAATAATGATTCAGGCTGTAGTCCATAGGCCTTCCTATGTATTTGTAGTCCAAAGTTATTTTTCCGTTACTTCATTCTCCTTGGTACGAGTCTTATCTGTTAGGTACTATTTGATAGGACTTAATAAAAGTAGTATTCAAATTAGTTCAGAGTCATTCAAATCAGATTAAATCAGAGTCATTCAAATCAGATTAAATCAAAGTCATTCAAATCGGATCAGAAATGTACAAATAGCTATTAATGTATTTGGTTCATAGTTGATATTAATTCGTTGAAATTCAATCAAATTTTCAAAAAGTTCAGATCAGATCAGATCAATTCAGAGTCATTTAAATCAAATCAGATTACTTCAGAAAAATACATCCCTATCAAACGCGACCAGTCTCTCAAATTCAAATCTTCACGGATGCCTAGACTTGGCAAAACTAACTTATCCCCAACATTTGACTCGAAATGTATATATTTAGCGAAAACATCTGAATTGGATCTGTAATTGATGACAAGATCTCAACCAGATTCATGACCCGGACCGTTCCGAAAATAACTTGAATTTTGCTTCGCCTCGTATTGACGTAGACTAAACATGATCCATATCATTTAAACAAACAATTAATGACACGTTTAATTGCTTAAACTCAAAATGACTCACATTAATTATATCATGATGTGAAAATAGTAAGTTATTATTGAAAGTTATTTAGCCCCTAATTAGACTCCTCTAATTAGTACTTAATTACCCCTAATTAAGTTTAGCTAGGATCTTTTGTTGCATGTAAGATTAAAGCATAAATAAGGTAATAAAACATATTTTTTATACCTTAATCAAGAGGAATTTTGACCTTCCTTCAAAAGAAGGATCTTGAGCTGCTAATTAATGGGGATCCTCCTCCTTAGTTTTGAGTTTCCAAGTTAGGAAACTGAAAGTTATTTAGCCCCTAATTAGACTCCTCTAATTAGTACTTAATTACCCCTAATTAAGTTTAGCTAGGATCTTTTGTTGCATGTAAGATTAAAGCATAAATAAGGTAATAAAACATATTTTTTATACCTTAATCAAGAGGAATTTTGACCTTCCTTCAAAAGAAGGATCTTGAGCTGCTAATTAATGGGGATCCTCCTCCTTAGTTTTGAGTTTCCAAGTTAGGAAACCTCCTCTCTTGATCCACCAAAGAAGCTCTCCAAAAATCTCACAAAATGGACTAGTTTTAAGAGATTTTTTTTTTAACCCTAAAACCAAAATAAAATTAGCTAACACTTTAGCTAATGTTATTCTAGGTTTAGTAAAGTGTTTTGATCAAGTTTTTATTGACATGCAATGAAGAAAACTTGATCTTAAAAGAGTTGGAAGTAGGCTGAATTTTTAGAGAAATTAGAGGGTTTTCTCTCTATTCTCTCTCTAAAATCAAGTTTTTGTGTATGTAGAAATGATTTGTTGTGTTTATTTGACATAAAACACACTATATATAATGGTTGTGGCAAATGACCATTTTGCCCTTACTAATTATACCCCTTAACATCTTATGTTACAATTTGGGTATAATTTGTACACTTATTTCTTTAAGTGTTAGTTACTTATTATATCTCTATATAATAATTACTAATTACATCATTTTAAGCTAAAACTACAACTCTTTGTAATTTAAATAGCTAATCGTCAATTTTAACTATTTACACAAAAAACCATAATTTATCCGACTCGAGTTCCGAACTCGTAAAACACTATCCAACATAATCATTTAACTCTATAACTGATACATTAGGGTTTATATTATATTGTATTAAATACAAATATAATATCTTCTGGAGAAACTATCTTTATCAGTGTGACCGGGAGGGATCAGTTGATTACCGCCGTCAAAACGACAATAACGTCAAACTCTAGCCAGCCAAGCGTTATCGATTTACGTTAATCAACTGACTTAGTATATATAATATATCCCAGGTTTATTCCTAATTAGATTTAATTAGTCAACGCATTATTGTCGGAGGACACCTACTCCAACAATCTCCCACTTGTCCGAGACAAGTCATGCGTTACCGATTCTCTTGTCCGTTATATCTCCCACTCAATGCGAAGTATCTTTCAGGTCGAACTTGCATTGGATCTTTATCAAAAGTGGTTTTCTCGATCTGGATTATGACTGTCTGACCGGAATATCTATCATAGATCTCTTCCGAGCGTGGCCACGCATTTCCAGTCACAATTCCTCGAGTGGCCCAAAGATATTATACCCTGACGTGGGTGGACAATCCCTTCTTGACATATTTTCTTTGTTTCATACAGTAGGTAATGACCCAATAGAAGCCCTTTTAGCCTCCTTTTACGGCACGACTTAGAACATAAATCAAAGTCACTGCCTGCTGCATAAACTCAGACAAACAATCTCAGGTCGAAAGAATCGACTAATAGGAATAATATAGATTACCTTGTCACGACCAGACACAAAGGTTCTATAATTGGTCAAATGTCTGACAGAGTGTCATCTACAGTCTGTCTATGTAATCGGTTATTCATCTCTATGAATCCATGATTATTGAACTAGTCATCAACCGACTTACAATCTAGTCAATTGAGACGTCACCTCATTTTATGACTAGAGACAGAATACACTGTTAATCTTGTTCACTTAATAGGGTTCAAATCGTCTCCACGACCTATTAGGAATCAACAGAGCATATATATAATTCAGCATTTTATTAAAAATGAATTAATAAACGAGTTCAATAAAACTTAAAACGATGAATTTAATTATCATATATGTAAAAGGTAATACACTTATTAACTATTACAACATATAATCTAACACATGTCAGGCATACGCCTCAAACCCATCGAGGCAATATGACCATTGTGTTTAGCCTGTGATAATGGCTTGGTTAAAGGATCAGCGATATTATCGTCTGTCCTAACCTTACAAATCGATATATCTTCTCGTTCCACAAAGTCTCTAATTACATGGAACTTCCTGAGTACATGTCTAGATTTGTTACTAGATTTAGGCTCTTTAGCCTGAACTATTGCTCCACTATTGTCGCAATAGACTGGAATAGGATCCGCTGCTGTAGGGACTACATTTAATCCTTCCAGGAACTGCCGGATCCAAACTGCCTCTTTTGCAGCTTCTGACGCTGCAAGATACTCAGCCTCCGTTGTAGAATCCGCAGTCACCGATTGCTTGGTGCTCTTCCAGCATATGGCTCCACCATTCAGTATGAAAACATATCCTGATTGAGATTTTGAATCATCTCGATCTGTTTGGAAACTAGCATCCGCATAACCCTTTATACGAAGCTCAGAATCCCCTCCAAAAACTAAGAACGTGTCCTTAGTCCTTCTTAAGTATTTAAGGATGTTCTTAACGGCTATCCAATGGCTCTCGCCTGGATTGGCTTGGTAACGACTTGTCATACTCAAAGCATATGACACGTCTGGGCGCGTACACATCATAGCATACATGATCGAACCGATTGCGGAAGCGTAAGGTTTCGATTTCATGTGTTCAATATCCTCAGGTTTAGTTGGACATTGAGATTTACTCAAAATTATCCCACTTCCCATAGGTAAAAAGCCTCGTTTAGAGTCTTTCATATTGAACCTGTCAAGAATCTTATCAATATAAGTTTCTTGACTTAACGCTAGTATTCTTTTTGATCTATCTCTATAGATTCGAATACCTAGGATGCGTTGCGCTTCTCCTAAATCCTTCATTTGGAAATGTTTCCCGAGCCAGTCCTTAACGGAGTTAAACATGGGGATATCATTTCCAATGAGTAATATGTCATCTACATATAGGATTAGGAGAGTTACTTTACTCCCACTAAATTTCATGTATCAACAAGGTTCCTCGACACTTCGAGTGAAACCATTTTGTTTAATCACATGGTTGAACCGATGGTTCCAACTCCGAGATGCTTGCTTAAGACCATAAATGGATCTCTTAAGTTTGCAAACTTTCTTAGGATTGTTTGGATCAATAAAACCCTCAGGTTGTGTCATATACACTTCCTCTTCCAGAAACCCATTTAGGAAGGCGGTTTTAACGTCCATCTGCCATATCTCATAATCATGAAAAGCAGCAATCGCTAAGATTATCCGAATAGATCTAAGCATTGCAACTGGCGCAAAGGTCTCGTCATAGTTTAAACCATGAACTTGTGTGAAACCTTTAGCTACCAATCGAGCTTTGAAAATATCTTGATTTCCATCCATGCCGGTCTTGATCTTAAAGATCCATTTGCACTGAAGAACCTTGGTTCCTTCAGGCAAGTTAACCAAGTCCCATACTTGATTCTCGTACATGGAATCTATCTCGGATTTCATTGCCTCAAGCCATTTAGCAGAATTCGGTCCAGACATGGCTGCTCTGTAGGTTGCAGGCTCATTGCTTTCTAGAAGCAAAAAATGATCACCACCATCCTCAATCACACCTAGGTATCGATCTGGTGGATGGCTTGATCTGCCTGACCTTCTAGGAGTGGAAAATGGAACCACAGAGTTAGACGATTCAGGAATGTCTTCTGGCAAAACATCCTGAGCCTCATTATGCATTTGTGGCTCCTGAACTTCACTAAGTTCAAATTTTCTCCCACTCTGTCTTTTAGAAATTAATTCCTTTTCTAAAAAGACAGCATCTCGAGACACAAAAACTTTGTTCTCTACACGATTGTAGAAGTAATATCCTCGAGTATGTACAGGATAACCTACAAAGAGACATTTATCAGATCTTTGTGTAAGCTTATTGTCAGTCTTATTTTTGACATATGCTTCACAACCCCAGATCTTGATAAATGAGAGGTTCGGAACTTTTCCTCTCCATAACTCATATGGAGTTTTCGGAGCTGATTTAGTCGGGCATCTATTGAGAGTGAAAATAGCAGTTTGGAGAGCAAAACCCCAGAATGAATCAGGAAGCTCAGTCTGACTCATCATTGATCTGACCATATCCAACAGGGTACGGTTTCTTCTTTCGGCTACACCATTTAATTGTGGTGTACCAGGAGGTGTAAGCTGTGATATGATTCCACAGTCTTTCAGATGAATATCAAAGGCATTACTGAGATATTCACCTCCCCGATCTGATCGTAAGGCCTTGATCTTCTTTCCTAATTGGTTTTCTACTTCCTTTTGAAATTCTATAAATTTCTCAAGTACCTCACTTTTATATTTAATTAGGTAGATGTAGCCATATCTACTAAAATCATCTGTAAAAGTGACAAAGTAGTCATAACCTCCTCTAGCAGTGATTGTCATTGGACCGCAGACATCTGTATGAATGAGGGCCAATAAATCACTGGCTCGTACTCCTTTTCCTGAAAAAGGTGCCCGAGTCATCTTGCCTAAAAGACAAGATTCGCATGTTCCATATGATCCAAAATCAAATGGTTTGAGAACTCCATTGGCTACGAGTCTCTCAATGCGTTTTTCGTTTATATGCCCTAAACGACAATGCCAAAGGTAGGATTGATCGGGATCTCCTATTTTGAGCTTTTTATTTGCTACATGATAGACCTCATTTGTCAAATCTAAAACGTAAATACCGTTTATAGATTTGGCTGTTCCGTACACCATATCATTAAACGAGAAGGTACAACTGTTGTTTCGTATTGAAAATTCAAAACCTTCAGCGTCTAAAACAGAAACCGAAATTATATTCTTACTTAGAGTTGGTACAAAATAGCAGTTATTTAGATACAACTCTAGCCCTGAGGCCAGTGACAGAATATACGTTCCTACTGATACGGCGGCTACTTTAGCTCCATTCCCGACACGGAGGTCAACTTCACCTTTTGCCAGCCGACGTGCCTTCGTCAGCCCCTGCAAGTGATTACAAAGGTGAGATCCACATCCAGTGTCCAATACCCAGGACGTGGTACTTGCATAATTAATGTCTATCATATATATACCTGGTTTCGACTTCTTCTCCTCCAGGTACTGTGGGCAATTTCGCTTCCAATGACCGAAATTTCCACAATGGAAGCATTTTTGTTCAGGAGTCGCGCCTCTCTTAGTAATAGAATTGTTGCCCGAAGCAACTTTTCCTTTTCCTTTGCCACGCGCGGGTTTCTTACCCTTGCCCGCACCCTTCTTGAACTTCCCCTTTTGTTTTACCGCCATGGATAAAACATCTTTATTCGCGCTCCCACTTGACACCAAATCCCTCTCATGTTGTACAAGCATGGCATGCAATTCATGAAGATTTTTCTTTAAATCATTCATGTTGTAATTCGTCCTAAAAGGATCGAATGTTGCAGGCAAAGAATTAAGCAGACGGTATACCGCAAAATCTTCAGAAATTGGGCATCCTAACTTCTCAAGAGTTTCAACATTCTCAATAAATTTGAGAATTTGAGGACCAACTGGTTGGCCCTTTGAGAGCTTAGTCTCAAAGAAACTCGAAGCTGCTTCGTATTGAAGTATTCGCGGCTTTTGCGAGAAACTAGTCGTAAGCCGAGCGAATATTTGATACGCACTGAAATCAATCATGCGTTTCTTTAAACGCGGGTGCATAGCAAAAATCAATACATTCTTAATCTGGTCAGATTCATGCTTGTACTCTTCATACATTTGTATCATATCAGGGGTGGCGTCGGGACCTGGAGCGGGAATCGGGGGTTCGTATAGAAAACGTTGTTTTCTATCAGATTGAAGGGCTAATCGCAGGTTTAACTCCCAATCAGTAAAATTGCTTCCATCCTCCTTTAGTTCATTCTTTTCCATAAAATTACGAAGCCAGGAGTCTTTGGATATTACTGAATTGGACATTTGAGCCATTTTTGACTTTAAACTACAACGTGGGAAAAAAAAAAACAATCGATTAAATTCATCGTCAAATTCACATTAAAATAATTATTTGTGAATTTAGGCATTTATATAATGATCTCTCTAAATTATATAAATGATTCCGAGATCCGATCTTATATAAATCTAGGCACGCGGATGGCGTACATCCTAAATTTATGTAATTTCGGTAAACCAACTCATGATTGATTCTACACTTAGAACTCTCGGTTGATCGATTTCAACTAAATCAATCCTTTAGTCCCGTATTGCAAGACTTGTATTGCAAATCACGTCAAGATTAAACCAAAATTCACTCGTAATAACTCTTTATTAACCTACTCCCCCAAGGTAAAAAGGAAACACCCCGCTAGGGCGAGCGTGCCCCTAATGAACAAGGGTTGCATAGGTGTGAATTGTGGAAGGACTAAATCTCGATTTTAAAATTTTTTTTTTGTGAGAGATCTTGTCATATTATATCTATCGCTTTTAAGTGAACTAATTCTAGCGAGTCGCGGATAATGGATATGACAATGTGGGATTTGAGTTTGGTTATAATTGTGCGGAAATTAAACCAAGCATGCATCAAATAAATCCAAGTCCTAGTATGGCCATAAGACTAGAACCTAATAAAAGCTATTAAACCTAAATTAGGCTTCAAAAGCTTTCAAAGGCTCCGTCTTCAATTCGATCTCGAGTCACCAACTTTTGGCTCCGTGAAAAGCGCCGGTCTACAATATAAACAAATGTACATATGGACTATCCTATTATACATTTTTTGAAGAAAAAAAAAAAAAAAATTAAATATTATTACAAACCGGCGATACGAGATCGCAATTATTACAAACCAATCGGATACCGTCCTTACATTTCGGTACAGTACCGATACTATAGTACTCTATGGCCATACTATACTTAGAATCATGCAAATTAGACCGAAAATCAGATTTTCAACTTTACAGTACAAGCAACCCGGTAAATTTAGGAATTTCCGATTCTAACTTTAAAAATCAATAATCAACACTTAAAACACCTTTTAAGTTTAAACTAACCACCAACAAATTAGTTTTTTTTTTTTTTTTTTTTTTTTTTTTTTTTTTTTTTTTTTTTTTTTTTTTTTTTTTTTTTTTTTTTCAATATTTAGTCTCCACTAAAATTGAATTAATTAGTTTAATTTGATTATATTTGCTAACTATTTGTCCAAAAATCACATAATAAACCCGAAAATATCTAAATAAATCATAACTAATTATGAAAAAACATTTAGAAATTATTTCATTATGTGATTTAAGCTCACAACCAGTAGCTAATTAAGGACAAAAATATGCAAAATTATTTTGGTCATTTTCTCTTAAGAAATCAATTTTCCACCATTTATATTATTACTAATTAATAACAAATGGCCAATTAAAATTATGAAATAATTTCTGGAAATTATACTCATTATAATTCTGGAAAAATTATAAATTTCTTAAATTACAAAAATCAACATGCATGTTAATCTAATTACCAATTAATTAGAAAATAGCATAAATCTTGTAAAAACAACCAAAATTAAGCAAGAAAATAGCAAATAAATTCCTAAAATACCATAATTTCGGTTGGAGCATCCACATGCCCAAAACATCACATGCAACTTTAGTTTATATGATAAAACCAATTTTTATCATTAAAAATTAATTAAGTTACCAATTAACCTAATTAAAGCTTAAAATTAACATGCAACTTAAACCGATGCTCTGATACCACATGAAAGTTATTTAGCCCCTAATTAGACTCCTCTAATTAGTACTTAATTACCCCTAATTAAGTTTAGCTAGGATCTTTTGTTGCATGTAAGATTAAAGCATAAATAAGGTAATAAAACATATTTTTTATACCTTAATCAAGAGGAATTTTGACCTTCCTTCAAAAGAAGGATCTTGAGCTGCTAATTAATGGGGATCCTCCTCCTTAGTTTTGAGTTTCCAAGTTAGGAAACCTCCTCTCTTGATCCACCAAAGAAGCTCTCCAAAAATCTCACAAAATGGACTAGTTTTAAGAGATTTTTTTTTTAACCCTAAAACCAAAATAAAATTAGCTAACACTTTAGCTAATGTTATTCTAGGTTTAGTAAAGTGTTTTGATCAAGTTTTTATTGACATGCAATGAAGAAAACTTGATCTTAAAAGAGTTGGAAGTAGGCTGAATTTTTAGAGAAATTAGAGGGTTTTCTCTCTATTCTCTCTCTAAAATCAAGTTTTTGTGTATGTAGAAATGATTTGTTGTGTTTATTTGACATAAAACACACTATATATAATGGTTGTGGCAAATGACCATTTTGCCCTTACTAATTATACCCCTTAACATCTTATGTTACAATTTGGGTATAATTTGTACACTTATTTCTTTAAGTGTTAGTTACTTATTATATCTCTATATAATAATTACTAATTACATCATTTTAAGCTAAAACTACAACTCTTTGTAATTTAAATAGCTAATCGTCAATTTTAACTATTTACACAAAAAACCATAATTTATCCGACTCGAGTTCCGAACTCGTAAAACACTATCCAACATAATCATTTAACTCTATAACTGATACATTAGGGTTTATATTATATTGTATTAAATACAAATATAATATCTTCTGGAGAAACTATCTTTATCAGTGTGACCGGGAGGGATCAGTTGATTACCGCCGTCAAAACGACAATAACGTCAAACTCTAGCCAGCCAAGCGTTATCGATTTACGTTAATCAACTGACTTAGTATATATAATATATCCCAGGTTTATTCCTAATTAGATTTAATTAGTCAACGCATTATTGTCGGAGGACACCTACTCCAACAGAAACCTCCTCTCTTGATCCACCAAAGAAGCTCTCCAAAAATCTCACAAAATGGACTAGTTTTAAGAGATTTTTTTTTTTTTTAACCCTAAAACCAAAATAAAATTAGCTAACACTTTAGCTAATGTTATTCTAGGTTTAGTAAAGTGTTTTGATCAAGTTTTTATTGACATGCAATGAAGAAAACTTGATCTTAAAAGAGTTGGAAGTAGGCTGAAGTTTTAGAGAAATTAGAGGGTTTTCTCTCTATTCTCTCTCTAAAATCAAGTTTTTGTGTATGTAGAAATGATTTGTTGTGTTTATTTGACATAAAACACACTATATATAATGGTTGTGGCAAATGACCATTTTGCCCTTACTAATTATACCCCTTAACATCTTATGTTACAATTTGGGTATAATTTGTACACTTATTTCTGTAAGTGTTAGTTACTTATTATATCTCTATATAATAATTACTAATTACATCATTTTAAGCTAAAACTACAACTCTTTGTAATTTAAATAGCTAATCGTCAATTTTGACTATTTACACAAAAACCATAATTTATCCGACTCGAGTTCCGAACTCGTAAAACACTATCCAACATAATCAGTTAACTCTATAACTGATACATTAGGGTTTATATTATATTGTATTAAATAAAAATATAATATCTTCTGGAGAAACTATCTTTATCAGTGTGACCGGGAGGGATCAGTTGATTACCGCCGTCAAAACGACAATAACGTCAAACTCTAGCCAGCCAAGCGTTATCGATTTACGTTAATCAACTGACTTAGTATATATAATATATCCCAGGTTTATTCCTAATTAGATTTAATTAGTCAACGCATTATTGTCGGAGGACACCTACTCCAACAATCTCCCACTTGTCCGAGACAAGTCATGCGTTACTGATTCTCTTGTCCGTTATATCTCCCACTCAATGCGAAGTATCTATCAGGTCGAACTTGCATTGGATCTTTATCAAAAGTGGTTTTCTCGATCTGGATTATGACTGTCTGACCGGAATATCTATCATAGATCTCTTCCGAGCGTGGCCACGCATTTCCAGTCACAATTCCTCGAGTGGCCCAAAGATATTATACCCTGACGTGGGTGGACAATCCCTTCTTGACATATTTTCTTTGTTTCATACAGTAGGTAATGACCCAATAGAAGCCCTTTTAGCCTCCTTTTACGGCACGACTTAGAACATAAATCAAAGTCACTGCCTGCTGCATAAACTCAGACAAACAATCTCAGGTCGAAAGAATCGACTAATAGGAATAATATAGATTACCTTGTCACGACCAGACACAAAGGTTCTATAATTGGTCAAATGTCTGACAGAGTGTCATCTACAGTCTGTCTATGTAATCGGTTATTCATCTCTATGAATCCATGATTATTGAACTAGTCATCAACCGACTTACAATCTAGTTAATTGAGACGTCACCTCATTTTATGACTAGAGATAGAATACACTGTTAATCCTGTTCACTTAATAGGGTTCAAATCATCTCCACGACCTATTAGGAATCAACAGAGCATATATATAATTCAGCATTTTATTAAAAATGAATTAATAAACGAGTTCAATAAAACTTAAAACGATGAATTTAATTATCATATATGTAAAAGGTAATACACTTATTAACTATTACAACATATAATCTAACACATGTCAGGCATACGCCTCAAACCCATCGAGGCAATATGACCATTGTGTTTAGCCTGTGATAATGGCTTGGTTAAAGGATCAGCGATATTATCGTCTGTCCTAACCTTACAAATCGATATATCTTCTCGTTCCACAAAGTCTCTAATTACATGGAACTTCCTGAGTACATGTCTAGATTTGTTACTAGATTTAGGCTCTTTAGCCTGAACTATTGCTCCACTATTGTCGCAATAGACTGGAATAGGATCCGCTGCTGTAGGGACTACATTTAATCCTTCCAGGAACTGCCGGATCCAAACTGCCTCTTTTGCAGCTTCTGACGCTGCAAGATACTCAGCCTCCGTTGTAGAATCCGCAGTCACCGATTGCTTGGTGCTCTTCCAGCATATGGCTCCACCATTCAGTATGAAAACATATCCTGATTGAGATTTTGAATCATCTCGATCTGTTTGGAAACTAGCATCCGCATAACCCTTTATACGAAGCTCAGAATCCCCTCCAAAAACTAAGAACGTGTCCTTAGTCCTTCTTAAGTATTTAAGGATGTTCTTAACGGTTATCCAATGGCTCTCGCCTGGATTGGCTTGGTAACGACTTGTCATACTCAAAGCATATGACACGTCTGGGCGCGTACACATCATAGCATACATGATCGAACCGATTGCGGAAGCGTAAGGTTTCGATTTCATGTGTTCAATATCCTCAGGTTTAGTTGGACATTGAGATTTACTCAAAATTATCCCACTTCCCATAGGTAAAAAGCCTCGTTTAGAGTCTTTCATATTGAACCTGTCAAGAATCTTATCAATATAAGTTTCTTGACTTAACGCTAGTATTCTTTTTGATCTATCTCTATAGATTCGAATACCTAGGATGCGTTGCGCTTCTCCTAAATCCTTCATTTGGAAATGTTTCCCGAGCCAGTCCTAAACGGAGTTAAGCATGGGGATATCATTTCCAATGAGTAATATGTCATCTACATATAGGATTAGGAGAGTTACTTTACTCCCACTAAATTTCATGTATAAACAAGGTTCCTCGACACTTCGAGTGAAACCATTTTGTTTAATCACATGGTTGAACCGATGGTTCCAACTCCGAGATGCTTGCTTAAGACCATAAATGGATCTCTTAAGTTTGCAAACTTTCTTAGGATTGTTTGGATCAATAAAACCCTCAGGTTGTGTCATATACACTTCCTCTTCCAGAAACCCATTTAGGAAGGCGGTTTTAACGTCCATCTGCCATATCTCATAATCATGAAAAGCAGCAATCGCTAAGATTATCCGAATAGATCTAAGCATTGCAACTGGCGCAAAGGTCTCGTCATAGTTTAAACCATGAACTTGTGTGAAACCTTTAGCTACCAATCGAGCTTTGAAAATATCTTGATTTCCATCCATGCCGGTCTTGATCTTAAAGATCCATTTGCACTGAAGAACCTTGGTTCCTTCAGGCAAGTTAACCAAGTCCCATACTTGATTCTCGTACATGGAATCTATCTCGGATTTCATTGCCTCAAGCCATTTAGCAGAATTCGGTCCAGACATGGCTGCTCTGTAGGTTGCAGGCTCATTGCTTTCTAGAAGCAAAAATTGATCACCACCATCCTCAATCACACCTAGGTATCGATCTGGTGGATGGCTTGATCTGCCTGACCTTCTAGGAGTGGAAAATGGAACCACAGAGTTAGACGATTCAGGAATGTCTTCTGGCAAAACATCCTGAGCCTCATTATGCATTTGTGGCTCCTGAACTTCACTAAGTTCAAATTTTCTCCCACTCTGTCTTTTAGAAATTAATGCCTTTTCTAAAAAGACAGCATCTCGAGACACAAAAACTTTGTTCTCTACACGATTGTAGAAGTAATATCCTCGAGTATGTACAGGATAACCTACAAAGAGACATTTATCAGATCTTTGTGTAAGCTTATTGTCAGTCTTATTTTTGACATATGCTTCACAACCCCAGATCTTGATAAATGAGAGGTTCGGAACTTTTCCTCTCCATAACTCATATGGAGTTTTCGGAGCTGATTTAGTCGGGCATCTATTGAGAGTGAAAATAGCAGTTTGGAGAGCAAAACCCCAGAATGAATCAGGAAGCTCAGTCTGACTCATCATTGATCTGACCATATCCAACAGGGTACGGTTTCTTCTTTCGGCTACACCATTTAATTGTGGTGTACCAGGAGGTGTAAGCTGTGATATGATTCCACAGTCTTTCAGATGAATATCAAAGGCATTACTGAGATATTCACCTCCCCGATCTGATCGTAAGGCCTTGATCTTCTTTCCTAATTGGTTTTCTACTTCCTTTTGAAATTCTATAAATTTCTCAAGTACCTCACTTTTATATTTAATTAGGTAGATGTAGCCATATCTACTAAAATCATCTGTAAAAGTGACAAAGTAGTCATAACCTCCTCTAGCAGTGATTGTCATTGGACCGCAGACATCTGTATGAATGAGGGCCAATAAATCACTGGCTCGTACTCCTTTTCCTGAAAAAGGTGCCCGAGTCATCTTGCCTAAAAGACAAGATTCGCATGTTCCATATGATCCAAAATCAAATGGTTTGAGAACTCCATTGGCTACGAGTCTCTCAATGCGTTTTTCATTTATATGCCCTAAACGACAATGCCAAAGGTAGGATTGATCGGGATCTCCTATTTTGAGCTTTTTATTTGCTACATGATAGACCTCATTTGTCAAATCTAAAACGTAAATATCGTTTATAGATTTGGCTGTTCCGTACACCATATCATTAAACGAGAAGGTACAACTGTTGTTTCGTATTGAAAATTCAAAACCTTCAGCGTCTAAAACAGAAACCGAAATTATATTCTTACTTAGAGTTGGTACAAAATAGCAGTTATTTAGATACAACTCTAGCCCTGAGGCCAGTGACAGAATATACGTTCCTACTGATACGGCGGCTACTTTAGCTCCATTCCCGACACGGAGGTCAACTTCACCTTTTGCCAGCCGACGTGCCTTCGTCAGCCCCTGCAAGTGATTACAAAGGTGAGATCAACATCCAGTGTCCAATACCCAGGACGTGGTACTTGCATAATTAATGTCTATCATATATATACCTGGTTTCGACTTCTTCTCCTCCAGGTACTGTGGGCAATTTCGCTTCCAATGACCGAAATTTCCACAATGGAAGCATTTTTGTTCAGGAGTCGCGCCTCTCTTAGCAATAGAATTGTTGCCCGAAGCAACTTTTCCTTTTCCTTTGCCACGCGCGGGTTTCTTACCCTTGCCCGCACCCTTCTTGAACTTCCCCTTTTGTTTTACCGCCATGGATAAAACATCTTTATTCGCGCTCCCACTTGACACCAAATCCCTCTCATGTTGTACAAGCATGGCATGCAATTCATGAAGATTTTTCTTTAAATCATTCATGTTGTAATTCGTCCTAAAAGGATCGAATGTTGCAGGCAAAGAATTAAGCAGACGGTATACCGCAAAATCTTCAGAAATTGGGCATCCTAACTTCTCAAGAGTTTCAACATTCTCAATAAATTTGAGAATTTGAGGACCAACTGGTTGGCCCTTTGAGAGCTTAGTCTCAAAGAAACTCGAAGCTGCTTCGTATTGAAGTATTCGCGGCTTTTGCGAGAAACTAGTCGTAAGCCGAGCGAATATTTGATACGCACTGAAATCAATCATGCGTTTCTTTAAACGCGGGTGCATAGCAAAAATCAATACATTCTTAATCTGGTCAGATTCATGCTTGTACTCTTCATACATTTGTATCATATCAGGGGTGGCGTCGGGACCTGGAGCGGGAATCGGGGGTTCGTATAGAAAACGTTGTTTTCTATCAGATTGAAGGGCTAATCGCAGGTTTAACTCCCAATCAGTAAAATTGCTTCCATCCTCCTTTAGTTCATTCTTTTCCATAAAATTACGAAGCCAAGAGTCTTTGGATATTACTGAATTGGACATTTGAGCCATTTTTGACTTTAAACTACAACGTGGGAAAAAAAACAATCGATTAAATTCATCGTCAAATTCACATTAAAATAATTATTTGTGAATTTAGGCATTTATATAATGATCTCTCTAAATTATATAAATGATTCCGAGATCCGATCTTATATAAATCTAGGCACGCGGATGGCGATACATCCTAAATTTATGTAATTTCGGTAAACCAACTCATGATTGATTCTACACTTAGAACTCTCGGTTGATCGATTTCAACTAAATCAATCCTTTAGTCCCGTATTGCAAGACTTGTATTGCAAATCACGTCAAGATTAAACCAAAATTCACTCGTAATAACTCTTTATTAACCTACTCCCCCAAGGTAAAAAGGAAACACCCCGCTAGGGCGAGCGTGCCCCTAATGAACAAGGGTTGCATAGGTGTGAATTGTGGAAGGACTAAATCTCGATTTTAAAAAATTTTTTTGTGAGAGATCTTGTCATATTATATCTATCGCTTTTAAGTGAACTAATTCTAGCGAGTCGCGGATAATGGATATGACAATGTGGGATTTGAGTTTGGTTATAATTGTGCGAAAATTAAACCAAGCATGCATCAAATAAATCCAAGTCCTAGTATGGCCATAAGACTAGAACCTAATAAAAGCTATTAAACCTAAATTAGGCTTCAAAAGCTTCAAAGGCTCCGTCTTCAATTCGATCTCGAGTCACCAACTTTTGGCTCCGTGAAAAGCGCCGGTCTACAATATAAACAAATGTACATATGGACTATCCTATTATACATTTTTTGAAAAAAAAAAAAAAAATTAAATATTATTACAAACCGGCGATACGAGATCGCAATTATTACAAACCAATCGGATACCGTCCTTACATTTCGGTACAGTACCGATACTATAGTACTCTATGGCCATACTATACTTAGAATCATGCAAATTAGACCGAAAATCAGATTTTCAACTTTACAGTACAAGCAACCCGGTAAATTTAGGAATTTCCGATTCTAACTTTAAAAATCAATAATCAACACTTAAAACACCTTTTAAGTTTAAACTAACCACCAACAAATTAGTTTTTTTTTTTTTTTTCAATATTTAGTCTCCACTAAAATTGAATTAATTAGTTTAATTTGATTATATTTGCTAACTATTTGTCCAAAAATCACATAATAAACCCGAAAATATCTAAATAAATCATAACTAATTATGAAAAAACATTTAGAAATTATTTCATTATGTGATTTAAGCTCACAACCAGTAGCTAATTAAGGACAAAAATATGCAAAATTATTTTGGTCATTTTCTCTTAAGAAATCAATTTTCCACCATTTATATTATTACTAATTAATAACAAATGGCCAATTAAAATTATGAAATAATTTCTGGAAATTATACTCATTATAATTCTGGAAAAATTATAAATTTCTTAAATTACAAAAATCAACATGCATGTTAATCTAATTACCAATTAATTAGAAAATAGCATAAATCTTGTAAAAACAACCAAAATTAAGCAAGAAAATAGCAAATAAATTCCTAAAATACCATAATTTAGGTTGGAGCATCCACATGCCCAAAACATCACATGCAACTTTAGTTTATATGATAAAACCAATTTTTATCATTAAAAATTAATTAAGTTACCAATTAACCTAATTAAACCTTAAAATTAACATGCAACTTAAACCGATGCTCTGATACCACATGAAAGTTATTTAGCCCCTAATTAGACTCCTCTAATTAGTACTTAATTACCCCTAATTAAGTTTAGCTAGGATCTTTTGTTGCATGTAAGATTAAAGCATAAATAAGGTAATAAAACATATTTTTTATACCTTAATCAAGAGGAATTTTGACCTTCCTTCAAAAGAAGGATCTTGAGCTGCTAATTAATGGGGATCCTCCTCCTTAGTTTTGAGTTTCCAAGTTAGGAAACCTCCTCTCTTGATCCACCAAAGAAGCTCTCCAAAAATCTCACAAAATGGACTAGTTTTAAGAGATTTTTTTTTTTTTAACCCTAAAACCAAAATAAAATTAGCTAACACTTTAGCTAATGTTATTCTAGGTTTAGTAAAGTGTTTTGATCAAGTTTTTATTGACATGCAATGAAGAAAACTTGATCTTAAAAGAGTTGGAAGTAGGCTGAATTTTTAGAGAAATTAGAGGGTTTTCTCTCTATTCTCTCTCTAAAATCAAGTTTTTGTGTATGTAGAAATAATTTGTTGTGTTTATTTGACATAAAACACACTATATATAATGGTTGTGGCAAATGACCATTTTGCCCTTACTAATTATACCCCTTAACATCTTATGTTACAATCTGGGTATAATTTGTACACTTATTTCTTTAAGTGTTAGTTACTTATTATATCTCTATATAATAATTACTAATTACATCATTTTAAGCTAAAACTACAACTCTTTGTAATTTAAATAGCTAATCGTCAATTTTGACTATTTACACAAAAACCATAATTTATCCGACTCGAGTTCCGAACTCGTAAAACACTATCCAACATAATCAGTTAACTCTATAACTGATACATTAGGGTTTATATTATATTGTATTAAATACAAATATAATATCTTCTGGAGAAACTATCTTTATCAGTGTGACCGGGAGGGATCAGTTGATTACCGCCGTCAAAACGACAATAACGTCAAACTCTAGCCAGCCAAGCGTTATCGATTTACGTTAATCAACTGACTTAGTATATATAATATATCCCAGGTTTATTCCTAATTAGATTTAATTAGTCAACGCATTATTGTCGGAGGACACCTACTCCAACAATTATGTTTATGTGACAAATTTCAAAAGATCAATACACTTCGAGTAACATGTGATCGAAATGGCTGAATTTGGATTGACCAGAACTAATTAACAAAATTGACGCAAACTTTAACTCGAGTTTGACAAATTACACGAGACCTGAACTGAATTAACCAGCCAACATCTGAAATTGACATGAAATATTCGAGCTCTGAAAGAATCTGAATCCGAATTCAATCTAAAGTATGTATTTGCTAGATCTATGAATAACCCAGCTTCAATAATGTCCTTTTATTCCTAGTTTCGGCCATAATTAGTTGCTTGATATTGTGTAACAGGAGTACATTACATTGTCTATTTTCTTATAAAATATAAATTTAAGCTCTTTGTCGAAAGAACCATAGAAAAAACCGACATCCATGATCCATTTAAAAGTTGGGAGTCCACTTGACGGACCATGAGGCATACTCCGGAGTTATAATTTACAAGTTACACCTTATAACTGTATAAGGTATTTATATACAGTTTGATTGAGGCTTTACCACAAAGTTTCCTTTTGTAGGGACCAACCCCCACCAACATGCATGAGATAACGCTTAGATATTGATGGCAAGTTGGCAACCAACCAGAAACTGATATCCTTACACTCACAACTCACAAGTCACATGGAATGGTCGTTACTTAAAGAATTAGCAATCCTCAATTAATGAAGTAATATACAATGTAAAATCTGAAATACTTGTAAGTGGGAAACTTGTACAATTTGATGCCCTGAATTTTACACCTATAAACACTTGGTGTCCCAAATTTTTGATGTTAAACAGTCATTGGCATGTGATTAGTTATATTTAATTAAATCATTTGTAATACAACTAATAATTAATAAAAAAAGCAAAAAAAAATTTCTCTCCTCAACTACACCCACCTTCCCCACCGCCCGCCGCCTCACGTCGGCGACCGCGATCACCTCCCCCCTCCTGAGCATCCCACCGCTGGGCCGAATAAGGTGGCGCGAGCCCAATGAGGTGGCTCGTCGGGGTCGAAAACCGTTCGAAGAGGGCTGTTTTCGACCCAAACGACTCGAAGAGAACAGATTTGGGGTCGAAAACAGCCCTCTTCGGCCGGTTTTCGACCCCGACGAGCTACCTTATTGGGCTCGCGCCGCAGTATATGGCCCAACGGTGGGCTGTTTGGGAAGGGAGGAGGTGGTCGGGGTTTCCGGCATGAGGTGGTAGGCGGTAGGGAAGGTGGGTGAAGTTGACGAGAGAGGAAACAAAAATTGAGTTTTATTTTCTATTTTTTATTTTAATTATTACTATAGTTATTGTTACAAATGATTTAATTAATGACGGATTCTACAATGGCTACCAAGCCATGGTAGCCATTATAAAAGAAGAAAATCCAACCGTCTATTTGTAAGAAATAATCCTAGCCCTCCAAAAATTGACTATGAAAAAAATTAAAAATAAAATTATTGTAAATTAAAGAACAAAACCCGTTCCCCCCCCCCCAACCTGCCACCGCCTTAGGGCCTAGCGCCACCCCTTCGCACCCCCTCACTCGCCCCCACCGCCCCCACGAAGTCGAAACCACCTCCCACCCCTTCCCCACCCAACGAAACCACCTATCGCCCTTTCCCCGCCCCACTAAACCACCTCCAGCCTCAACTGTCGCAGTCTCTCGAAGTCGTCGCCGCCGGTGTTGAGAGAAAATGGTGCTAGGTAGATTAGGCGCCAGTGTTGCAAGGGGTGGAGGGCGTGGTAGCCGACGATCGATGGTACCAAAGGTGGTGTTAGGAGATGATTAGGTGGTCATGGGATTCAGCCGCGCGGTGGTTGGGTTGGTCATAGGACGTGATTTCTGGGGGTGGGGTGAGGCCGTGAGGGATAGGGGAGAAGGGAGACAATTAATTTATTAATATTAAATTTAATTTATTAATTAAACATAATTATGGTCAAACCATTTACAATAGCTACCATATCTTGGTAGCTATTGTAGAATTAGTATTAATTAAATATAAGTAATCTCATGCCTAATCACCGTTTAACATCCAAAACTTTACGGTGTTGGGAATAAAGGGGAGTTAGGAACACCACGTGTCTATAGGTGCAAAGTTCGGAGACACCAAATTGTATAAGTCTCAAAGGTAGGAACACCACACGCATTCTGACATAGTCCGAGGGCACCACGCGAATTTGCCAAATAATTTTACTACCAACACGATTCATTTTCGACAAATTCATGTGGTGCCTCCGTACTATGCGAACGTGCGCGTGGTGCTCCCACCTTTCAAACTTGTACATTTCAGTGCCCCCGGATTTTGCACCCATAGGCACGTGGTGCCCCTATACTCTAACGTCGTCAACTTTTGGATGTTAAATGATTATATGTCGTAGTATTATTGAGATTTAATTTAATCAAATCTATTTAATTAACAACTAAAAAAATTTATAAAAAAAAAAAAAACACTCAAACTTTTTTTTTCTCTCTCCTCGGCTTTCACCACCGCACCACCCTCCTCACCGTACCACCCACCATCGACGACCACCCCCAACTACCTCCCCTCTCCCCGCCTTCACCTCCACTGGACCGCATATGGCGATGCCAGCGCAATAAGACCGATCATCGGAGGCGGCGTGCCCCAAAAGCCCCTTCTCTTAATTTTTTCTCTCCTCAATCATTGGACATCCACCACCATTTCCTCCACTAAACCACCAGACGAGCCGTCCCCTCGACGTGCGCCAAAGCCGCGATCCCCTCTGCCCCATTAATCGAGCGTCTCCGGCAAGGTTTGCCCGGAGATGTGCGATGTGGAGTTTATTAAATGTTAGATTTGCTCGATTTGTGGAAGTGTCGTCGAGAATGACCGCCACTACTGTAGTCGACATGGAGAGGGGTATGTTGCAGTTAGTGTCGTGGTGGTTATTGCGGGGGTGGTGGTGATGTTTGGTGGATGTCGGTCCGGGGCACTAAAATGTATAAGTTTGAATAGTAGGGACATCACGCGCATTCGGACATGGTTCGATAGCACTACGTGAATTTGCCGATTCATTTTCCTACTTCAATATCAATTTGCCGATACCACATCAATAGTAGTCAAATGAATTCTCCCTCCGTCCGAGATTAAACACCCCGTATCAAAAATGCAACCTCATGAAAAATGGTGTGCAAACTAAACGATTGATCAAAATTTTGAAAAAATTCATGGAATTTTCGTTAACCCCTCATCTAATTTTATTATGTAACTTTGATTAACTGGTTAGTGTCTATACTCTCCTCAACACAGAGATGTTTAAACTCAGACCGAGGGAATAATATGCCTAAACTGTAGATAGACCTCTAGCAATTTCCTTATTAGTGAATACAAGTAGAGATGAACGGATGAATTACTGTATATATGTATAATGTCATAATGGTAAAGTAAAAAGTTTAGGGTCGGTTTGGTATTGTTTTCATTTTTCATTTTTCAATTTTTTTGGAAAATTAAAGATGTTTTTTGTTTTCATTTTTTATATGACTATTATAGAACCAAACAATTTAAAGTTAATTTTATAACTTATTTAACTAAATTTTTACGGAAAAAAAAAATCAAAAACTAAAAACGACAGTGATTCTAAACGGACCCTTAATATATTCTATCGTAATCATCTCATACAAAGCAAATGTTTCAATTATGCTCAAAAGGTACATATATAGTGATGGTGAGCTAATTAATTAGAGCTTGGCGTAATTTCTTCGTAAAGAAGGTCTGTAGTGTATTACAACGTGTACTAATCTTTCAAAAAGGTTCCATGGCAATTGGCATAGAAATGAATTATTTTGTATTTATGTTGCGTTATGTTTAATTCGCTAAGCCAAAAGATGGACAAAAGTCACAAAACACACGGAAATGTCAAAAGCAAACCGAAAAATCTGTATTTCTAAACAGTATATTTGAAATGGGTCGTTGAAAAGTTTCGTTTCAATGTGAACATTGTTCCTTAAAATCCAAGTCAATGCGTCGTCGTAGATGATTCTTCATATTAATTTGATGCTCGTTCTTGCCGCCTTTTTGAAGTTTATGGAGTTTATTTCGCTTTAGACCCTTCTTCATCCAGATGCATAGCATATATAGTAGATGTTGATAGACTAATAGGAGTGGTGATTTTACATTTTTTTGTGCCCTCCATATAAGAGAACAATTGGAACTATAAGTCACATATAATAGTGTAAAAATAAAGTATACGCGTGTAAAAATCATTAACCGATCAAAGTAAATGAAGCCAATAAGAGAGTGTTTTGGAACAAGGATTTGATTTTCAAATCCAAATTTGACACAAATCACATGTTTGGGAACTCAAGAATTTGAGAATTTGGATTTGTGTCAAATCCTTTGGAATTTGTATCAAATCTAATTAGGCCAAAAACAAATGACGCCTCAAGAGGTGTCATTTTAAAATCCCACCCTCCCCAAACATTGAATTTACATTTGAATTCTACATTCTCAAATGATGGATTTGAAATGATTACAAATTTCCAAATTCATGTTTCCAAACGCTACCTAATTGAAAAGATAATCCAAATAAAAAAAGTTAACTAGAAGACTTGAATCAAAGTTTACAACTTAAGACAGAAAAACAGAATAATTTTTTTTTTGACATCGATGATCTAATAATAATGTTTAAAAAAGCACCGATTTCTAATCCAAACAATTCACTTTAAGTAGACGTAACAAAACTGCCGGAAAGCCGAACATCCAGCCCTAAATACGCAACATGCAATCTAAGTTGGACCCAAATTAGAAAATCATAAGTTGACTCGAAACCGATTGTAATTCAAGTTGAACCAATATATATATCCGAAGTCAAGTTTTGTACGCATCAATTTGATGGTTTTCATTGTGTTTTAACATTCCACATTATGTAATATACTCACTATTGGTGTTGAGTATCGATTCTTAACTTTGATGTAATTTTGGCCATTTTAAGCACATTTTGGATGCGAACAAATTGGGGCGTTGTTGAAAAGTTTTCCAGAGACTTTTGGCGGCCCGCGCTGCAAGTTTGGCGGAGACGCCAGAGGACGTCGAAGAACTGCGTCAGAGATATTTGGCAGTCCGCTATGGTGTTTGGCGGTCCGCGGACGTTATCTTGGCGGACCGCGATGGCCGAATTTTGTGTCTTCATCCTACTTTTTGTTCAAGACTCTTAGAGTGCTTGATAATTTGACAAAATTCAACTCCGATCCTTTTCACTCCCCACATTTACTATGTCCCCTCTCTTTCTCTCCATCAGTAAATCTATGTAATATATAAAAGGAAGCCCCCCTTATTGGTGAGACATTTTGATTTGCTAATTTTACCCTTCCACTCATACAAAAAAAAAAAAAAAAAAAAAAAAAAAAAAAATCCACCCATACAAACATAAACAAAAGTAAAAAAAAATTCCGCTCATCTAAAAATAAATACGTTTCCTCTCTCTATCATAATATAATAATAAAAAACACTACGCCAAAAACGGCATTTAACACCGGTAAATATGACACCGGTAGGCTTAGAACCGGTGTCTGAAAAACATAAGACACCGGTTTTCAATCAACCGGTGTCAAATGCTTCCCCAGTCAATTTGCGCGCAATTGCTCACATAGCAAAAAATAATAAAGAAAAAAATTGGACATACGACACCGGTTATAAGAAAACCGGTGTCATAAGTTACCAGAAAAAAAAAATTGGACATAAGACACCGGTTATTATAAAACCGGTGTCATAAGTTACCAGAAACCGATGTCGAAAGCAAAATAAGACACCGGTTCTCTTAGAAACCGATGTTATAAGTATTCTAAAAAAAATCAAAGAAAAAAAAATCTTATTGAACACATAAGACACCGGTTATTCCCAAAACCGGTGTCATATGTGTATTAAAAAAAAAAATTGTATTCATATCTAGCTCTTTGGACTCTCCGCCTCCCACCACAGCCATATCCCTTCATTATTCGTTCTTTTTTCATTCTCTCTCCTCAGAACTTAATTACTCCACATACTTCAATCCCTACATCTAAAATTATAAATGCATCTTTCTTTTCTATTCTTTCCTCTCCATCTCGATCTTGCTTTCTCTTCAATCTTAGAATACAGATATACCGATATGGGCTTGAGTGCTTGACCTCGAATTTTGGTGATGGGATTAAGCGTTATTTGCTAATAACAACACTAAAATTCAAGATTGTGTCCTCTAAATGAAGATTTGTTTGGCAAAAGATGAAGACCTCTTCAACGAAATTTAATTTATTCAAGAAGCTGGGAAGTTAAGATGAAGTGATTTTTTACTTGCTTGATGTGGTCGTCTTACTTTTTCCCCCAAGATGCCTAAAATTTGAGGGATTGATTTCAATGTAATTGTAGATTCAAGTGACTGGGTTTAATTTTTTGGGAAGTAAGTTTTTTTTTTTTTTTTTTTCCCTCGAAATTTTTGTCTATTTTTTGGTAAAGCTAAGATGTACGTATATGTTCAGATTTCTTTTGATGAATTTAGGATCATTTTATATTAAATTTTTCAGATCTCGTTTCATTGCTTGTATCGTATTCTAGATCTCGTGGAACATTATTTGTTCAAATTAGTGTTTAATTTATATTATTTATCTCGATGAATCTCAGAAAACATGTTGTTTAATTTAGATGATAAGATCATTAGATCAGAATTGGTTAGGTCTCTTATATTTTTCATCTTAAACGCTTTGGTCTCTTATATTTTTTATCTTTCGATTACTAAATTTATGAATTCGTGAATGAATTTTTTGGCAAATATTTTAACAAATTTTAGTTCAATTGTAGTATTGATTAATTGACACTGACCCAACCAATTGATTTGGGTAAAAGAAATTTTTTTTTTGACACATAAGACACCGGTTTTCGGACCAACCGGTGTTAAAAGTGTGCCCTTTGACCAGATCTAAATAGCACATATAACACCAGTTGTTCTAAAAACCGGTGTTATAAATGTTACCGTTAACACCGGGTATTCTGAACATAACCGGTGTCTTAGCCTAAGACACCGGCAGTCCAGACACCGGGTATAACCGGTGTCTGATGGATTTAAGACCAGGTGTTATATGCAATTTCTGGCGTAGTGAAAAAATTCTCCTATCCCACTTAACATTTCCAAATTAGTTGGCAGTTTTACAAGAAGTAAAATTTTCATAACTCGGTTGTCCCTGATCATTTAAGCATTTCTACATTAGTTTCACAATAAAATGTCGTCA
The DNA here is from genome assembly GCA_963680865.1 of Spergularia marina. Taxonomy (NCBI): domain Eukaryota; kingdom Viridiplantae; phylum Streptophyta; class Magnoliopsida; order Caryophyllales; family Caryophyllaceae; genus Spergularia; species Spergularia marina. The sequence goes on along the minus strand of OY804545.1, from coordinate 29,502,129 downwards.
TTGGTCCTTTTCAATTCATGTTGCATCATCGCCCTCGCTCAGAACAACCTATTTAGTCCTTTCGGCTTTTTCTTGGTTCAGAAAATGGTAAAATATCGCACCATCTGTACTTTGAGCAATCAATTTAGTTTGTTGATTTTTAAATTCGATCAAATGTTCCATTTTCAATTTAGTTTCATAAAATTTAATTGGCTTGATGTCAATAGTTAGTAGTTGGACGAATAAGTTAAGCGTAATTGTGTATGTTGTTTGATCGGTAAGTCGTTTCCTTTGGAATTTCATGAAGTTCAAATATTTGCTTAAATGCTGAATCAGGCTACAAGCATTTTTTCTTTTGTGATACGATTGTTCATTACACTTAGGTTGCATATTATTAGATTGGTTTGTATGAGTTTTCTTTTAATTTCTCTTTTTCTTTGGATGACTTCATTTTCTTAATTTTGGTGGTCAAATGAACTATATGTTGAGATTAATGAGTTTACGTTGTTATTGTGGTTTAAAGTAATTGGATGATTTTTCATCATCCTATTGTTGCACTAAATTTTGCAAGAAAAATCGCTTGATTGTTCAAGTTATATTGTTCTTGGAAGAGTATTCTGATGTTGAATTCTTGATGAGCATGTAGTATATTTTCACAGTTACCATGGCCTTTGTTGGTGTGAACCGTGAATGTATTTCATTAACACGACAAGTTTTGTTGTTTATTTATCTCTTGCTAACGATTTTATCATTCACTGCAACATTCAATTCTTTTTTCTGGAAAAAAAAAAAAAAGAAAGAAGAAGTTGAATACAAGGAAGAATGTCACACTCGAATACAGGCAAGAATGTCACAAAATAGTTGAATATACAGGCAACATTCAAGTTTTACATATATGCTTTTACTTATAAAGTTGAATGTCACACTTAATATGAGACTCCATCCCCCGCTAATTGCAAATTTTTTAGTTTGTGACCTAAAGTTTGTTGTACTCTTCACTTTTTTAAAGGTAAGAATGAAATTGCAATACGCATTAAATCTTTTTGGTTTATCATTTTGTTTCATTAGTATACAACTTCGTCAGCGGCGGACCTAGACCAGACTAAGAATTTAGTGGGGTCAAAAATTTACATTGTCAAGTCTTGAACCCTGACATTGGGCTTAAAATTCAACATATAAACCACTAGACCAATGAAATATTATTAACAATATCTAAGATTCAAAGTACTTATAAATTTACAAGTTGGGTCAACTGACACCAAAATGGTGTATGTGGGTCCGCCCATGAACTTCGTTTTTAGCTTTGTAGGTCCAATTTACTACGAGTACATCGTAAACATGACTTATTGACTACGTAGTATCATTTTTGTGAAAGGATTTGCGGACAATAATGAAGATTGCTTTTTATATTAGTGATATTGTTAGAACCACTTCATGTTCGCATGCTCGATTATGTATAGGAGTAATTGGTTTGCACATTCCCTTCCCCTCCTTGCGTCCTTTAATTTTTTTTGTTGAGATTTAGGTTAGTGTATGTAGACTCAGAGTGTCTGATATATTGTTTTTTTAGGGTCTCTGATATAATGTTTTTGCTCAATACTTTACGTTATTTTTGAAAATAATATTCTGATAGATTTTTTATATGGCTTAAAAAGCAAACAAGCATTTTTAATATTCTGTATATCACCATAAGTTTACAACTTTGTGTTTGGCTTATAAAGAGTCAAAATTATTTTATATTTCGTACGCATAACGTACGTGTCTTAGCTTGTTAGATTAGAAATATCCTATCCTCTCCTCTATCTCCCACCACATCATAATTAATCTCAATCTTCAAATTCATCATCTTCATTCATGGCTCATCAACCACCATCTTTCATCAATCCATGCATAAATCCATTGTTTCATCCCTATTCTTTGGCGAAAATGATGAGGAAAATCATTACAATTTGTATACCCAATTACACAAATAAGTAATTTTCTCTCTATCATACTCTAACCCTAAACAGATAATTTGATCAAATAAAAAATAAAAAGACCCCAAAATTTTAAATTTAACAATGGGAAACAAGAAAAAAAACCCAGAAAAAGAATCAACCCCAGCCCCTAAGGCCCACCGACACCGGAACGATTCCCTGTCAATTAGTAATTCGCCGTCGTCGTCAACTTCCAAATGGCGGTGTGATCAATAAGAAGGAGAAGGTGGAATGGAGATTCAAGCTCTACTGAAACCCTAGGTGATTTGGGGGATTTTGATTTTTTATTGTTCCATTCTAATTTTAGGAAGGATTTTGTGAGAGATAATTGATTTATTTACTTCTAATTTTTCAATCCTCTACAAAATACCAACATTTTGTGGGTGTATACATGGGCAGACCCAGGAACACCATTTGGGGTCAATTGACCCCACTTGAAAAATTTATAAGTACATTGAATTTTAGGCAAGTTTAATAATATTTACTTGGTCTAATGGTTAATGTGTTAAGTTTTATACCAAAGATCATGGGTTCAAGCTTGGAAATCCAAATGTTTAACCCCACTTGGCATTTTACAAATTTTTAACCTCACTTTATTACAAGTCTGGGTCCGCCACTGGGTGTATGTTGATTTTTGGTTCATATTGATTAAGATATTTTCTGGGTTCAAATTGATGAGGGTTTTTTTCTTGGGTGTTTTTGGGTGTTTTCTGGATTTTGCAGTAAACGTCAATTGATTTGCCGAAAGTATAGACACCATTGACAACTCTTCACCGCAAACGCAATGGAGCCAATTTGGTTGATTTTGTAAAGTTCACTAACCAATTTGACATTTAACTCGCCTTTTCCATAAGTTCAGGACATCTCCAACCTTGTATAAGACATCGAAGACATTTCTGAAAAGCTTACAAACTTCCTAGTCCCTGGTCTATATATGTAAAAAAAAAAACAGGAAAATAAATAAAAACCCAGAAAAGGGGCTTGGACATAGACCCGAATTCAGCAATCTGAACTTGACATGAAATCAAATTTGACCCGTACCCGAAACAGTCCGAAATCTACCAACCTTGTAACACTACGGATTATGAAAAGTGGTTTATGGAGTTGGTTTTTCCCACATTGGGAAACTAAGGCTCATATGATCAGTTTATACTAGATTCCTAGAGGTGGCCACGGGCCGGGCTGGACCGGGCTAGTGCCGGGCTCACCCGGGCCAGTGCCCAGAAAATCGAGCCCTGGCACTAGAAATCGAGCCCTGGCACTAGGCTAGTGCCAGGGCTCGATTTTCTGGGCACTGGCACTAGCCCTCCGGTGGTTTGACCGGGCTTGACCGAGTTAGGCTCAGGGCGGGCCAGTGCTCTGGCTGAAAAAAAAAAAAAAAAAAAATCGAGTTTGACCAGTGCTTGACCGGGCTTGACCAGGGCTTGACTAGGGCTAGTGCTTGAAAAATCGAGCACTAGCACTAGCACTACCAAACCCAGGCTTGGTAGTGCCGGGCCAGTGCCGGGTAGTGCCGTGCGTTGACCAGGGCCGGCCCAGTGCGGGCCCGGGCTCCTAGTGCTCAATGGCCGGCTTTATAGATTCCTACCATCATACTACGAATAATGCCTTTATCTTTTAGAGCCCACGAGAGGATATTTGAGCCTAAGGGGTGACTACCCATCTTATTGGGTTGTGTTGCGACGGACGATGGATTGGGCTATTCCAAACTCAAACTTGACCCGAAGTCGAATCAAACCCGACACGATTAGAAAATGACCCAAAATTTCAGAAACCAGAAACGAACCGACCGAAACTAACCCAACTCGCATTCGACCCGAATGACCCATTTGCCAGTCCTAAGAACACCTGTTGTCAAATCTGCCATTCGAAAATGAGACATAGGCCCCAAAAACAGTATATCCATGACCTTCAGTAAACCTCTATATATACCAATAGTTCATTAATTGACCCTGCCAATTATACTTGATAGCTAGATTGTCGTTAAATCTAATCAAATTACCTCTAAAACTTGCTAAAGTAGTAAGGGTAAGTGGGTATCGTATCCACGAGAAAAAGGGGAAGTCTACTATGCGATTAAAGTGTGGAAAAACTAAAACTAAAGAAATAGGAAGGTTTTTGGTTTGAAGATTGACTAAAAGAGAAATATTGGAATAAACGATTTACCAAATGAGTTAAGATGACCCTCGGTGATAATCTAATCTAACACCCTAGTAAAGCAAGTTTTTCCTCTCTCTCTCTAATTAAACCAATTCAAAGATAATCTCGATTTAAACCAATTAACCCGCTTTTGTAGAGAATTTAAGCAATCGCTACCAAATTTCCCTCCTTTAATCCTAAGTTATCTAGTGAGCACTCAAACAAATCACAATCAAAGGCATGAAGAGCAAGGATTAACAAAAGACAAAGAACAACCCAAATTAGTATCTAATTAGCCGTAACCGAGACACTAATCAAATCTAATCTATTAGTCGCCTAATTAATTCCCCGATCACAAATTAGTCATAACCATACACTAAACATATGAAAGTTGCTTCCTTTTAGACTAATAATCAAATACCACCAATTATCAACCAAGAATATGAAATACCCAAATCATTCTAATCAACCAATTAGAGAAAACAATCAAGGATAAATCATGCATTTTAAGAACAAGGAGTTAGTTACAATGAAATTAAAGGCAAATTAGAGAGAAGAAATCTTACAAGTAGTCGAGACGGAAATGTCTTGAGTCGAGAAGGTCTTCCTCGAGTCGAAGGTAAGGATCTTCAAGTCGAGGGACTGTGCGCATGGCAATCTTCCAACGGGCATAACTCTCGCTTCAGAACTTCATTTTGAGCTCATAATATATCATCGGAAAGCTAAGATCATGAACTTTCTGAAAGTTATTAAGCCTCTAATTAGACTCCTCTAACTAGTTCTTAATTACTCCTAATTAAGTTTAGCTAAGAATCTTTAGTTGCATGTAAGATTAAAGCATAAATAAGGTAATAAAAACATGTTTTTTATACCTTAATCAAGAGGAATTTTGACCTTCCTTCAAATGAAGGATCTTGAGCTGCAAATTAATGGGGATCCTCCTCCTTAATCTTGAGTTTCCAAGTTAGGAAACCTCCTCCTTCGATCCACCAAAGAAGCTCTCCAAAAATCTCACAAAATGGACTAGGTTTATGAGATTTTAACCCTAAAACCTTATATATAATTAGCCAATAAATTAACTAATGATATATTAGGCTTAGATAAGTGTTTTGATCAAGTTTTCATTGACATGCAATGAAGAAAACATGATCCTAAAGGAGTTGGAGGTAGGCTGAATTTTTTAGAGGAATTAGAGGGGTTTCTCACAATTCTGTCTCTAAAATAAGTTGTGTGTTTGTAAAAATGATGTATGTTATGTGTTTGACCAGAACACACAATATATGGTGGTGGTGGCAAAATGACTATTTTGCCCTTACTAATTATACCCATAAACATCTTATGTTACAATTTGGTGTAATTTGTACACTTATTTCTTTAAGTGTTGATTAATTATTATATCACTATATAATAATTACTAATTACATCATTTTAGCTAAAATTACAACTCTTTGTAATTTAATTAGCCAATTGTCTATATTGACAATTTACAAAAAAACCATAAATTATTCGACCTGAGTTCCGAACTCATAAAACACTATCCGATATAATCAGTTAACTCTTTAACTGAAACATTAGGATTTATATTGTATTGTATTAAATACAAATATAATATCCGTTGGAGAAACTATCTTTATCGGTGTGACCGAGAGGGATCAATTGATTACCGCCGTCAAACGACAATAACGTCAAACTCTAGCTAGCCAACCGTTATCGATTTACATTAATCAACTGGATTAGTATATTCAATATATCCCAGATTTATTCCTAATTAGATTTAATTAGTCAACGCATTATCGTCGGAGGACACCAACTCTAACACTTTCCTTTCCAATTAAAATTTTAGCTAAATGTCTTCTGGTTAGAGAGTTATGATCAGGTGAATTTGGAGGTGATGGTGTGTGGTTCTTTGAGTGTGGTCAAGCTATCTTCTCCTTGAATCTCGCTCCAACTCGTAGCTTGATCCTCTAATATCATCCAAGGCTTACCAAAAGGGACTAAGGCTACTAAAAACTCGTAAAACCAATGATTAAGTTTTAATTCATCCCAAATGATATGCTCCACAAGTCACAATAAAATCATGCCCAAAGAATGCCTAAAGCGCCTAATTAAACCATACAAATGATCACCACCATCACACCACATCAGTATGCTAGCCTTAGTTTATTGTTGATTTTCACCTTAGAGGCTTGTATACTTGTCATGTAGCCATTGTTGTTACGTTTTGAGTTAAGAGCCTTCATCATGTTCTCTAGTTGCAACAGTGAACAAGTGCCATCTTGAGGTTGATTTTGGTCATTGGTAAAAGGTTTCACTTGATACATGTCTTCTTGTAAGTTGTAACCTTCTCCATGTCCTCCATATTATTGGTTTACTTGTCCTCCATTGGCGTTGAAATTCCTTGAGCTTGGAACCGGTTTCCCTCTAGATAGAGAGAGGTTCATGGAGAAAAGGGGAGGATAGAGAGAGAGAAAATAAAATCAAGGGCGGATATAACAATGATGAGTTGTCTTACTATGTTTTACTTGTGTCTATTAGAACGGTTTACTTAGAAACTGTTTTCGTAGGCCGCTTTAAGAGAACGGTTTTGGAGAGAACAATTCTCCTAGTGTTGGCGGTTTTTTTGGGTTAGTTTTGTCATACTTAAGAGAATGGTTTCGTAATACACTTTTGAGGAATCGTTCTCTTATGTGAATATTTTTATCTTATTTTATTCATAATACACTTTTGAGGAATCGTTCTCTTACACCTTACGAGATCGATTTTCATAAAATTCGTTCTCTTATACTGGTTCTCGAAGCTCATATTTGACATAGTGTGTCTTAGTGGTTCAAGTGTTACAATATAACTTTGAGGGCATAGGTTCAAGCTTTCACACCCTTATTTTTTTCAAAATTGATTACGTGATAGGTGATGATGTGACGATGACATCATCAATTATATGGACACAACTAAATGTTTTGCCTATTGATTAATATAATATTGTAGGCTTATTAGCAAGTTTTTGCCTGAAGTCTCGTGATATTTTTAGATGGACTTGATTTTTGTTCTGTCCCTCTTACTTCTATATTTCTATTAGCTACATGAAAACTATCCAATATACATGGCCGACTACTTACCTTTGCAGGATGTGCGGTCGCACAAGGCCACTCACTGATTAGGGCCACTCACATGATATTTTTGGTAGCGGGCTGGCATTAGAGGTGGCCACGGGCCAGGCTAGTGCCCAGAAAATCGGGCACTAGCACTAGCCCTAGATACCCGGGCTAGTGACAGGGCTCGATTTTCTAGGCACTGGCACTAGCCCTCCAGTGCTTTGACAGGGCTTGACCGGGCTAGGGTCAGGGAGGAACCAGTGCTCCGGCTGGAAAAAAAAAGAAGGAAAAAATCGAGTTTGACCAGTGCTTGACCGGGCTTGACCAGGGCTAGTGCTTGAAAAATCGAGCACTAGCACTACCAAACCCGGGCTTGGTAGTGTCGGGCCAGTGCCGGGTAGTGCCGTGCGTTGACCAGGGCCGGGCCAGTACGGGCCCGGGCTCCTAGTGCTCAATGGCCGGCTCTAGCTGGCATGATGCCTAGATATGTTTCCTTAGGTTCCAAGCTGCGGCCTTTTTAGCTACATTTTTTCATTTTTTTTATTACAAGCTGAGCCTCTGGCCTCTATCTACCTGGCCTTTGATTCTACTTTACCTTTTTCTTTCTTTCTATTTCTATTTTCATTTCTTGGGTAATCAATCCACTGTTCCTTTACTTTCATTTTCTTGTTCTTCGATATCGATAAGTCTTATATTATTGTTTTTGAGATGCCTTTTTTAAGGTTCATTTTGGCATTTGACACGAAAAAGGGGGCATCACACGTTCATACCGATTAATACGTGGAGTATAGTTTTTATCTGCCATCGATAACAATAATTATTTCTGTTACGAATTCGGGTCGGTCGGTACCATGAAACTAGTTCATAGGGAGAAACATAATGCAGCAAAATTTATCAGACACGATTCATGTTTCGTGTTTCTCATTCGTTCGTACATGTTTTCTCATTGATTTCATCAATTGGACAACGTATTTATACTAGTTACAATTCACCGTCTTAACCTACAAGTAATACAACTTTCCTAAATACAACCTACCATAAATGTATTTCGTACATATTCACAATATCTACGATATTCACGATATATACAATATTACAATAATTTCGTATATGGTAATATATTGCTGACGATATTACTCCATAATATCTCTCGATATTATCTCGTAATATCGTCACCTTTCGTTTTTCCTATTAATTTCTTTACTTCCTTTCATAAGAGCCCCATAATTTCAATATCGTACAGGGCCCCAAAAGGCTATGAGAAGGCCTTGCCACTATATAAGCTTTTGGCGAACAATCCTTAAATGTTGATGTATTATGTACTAAACCTATTTTAAAAATGACAAAAGTTAACTAATAAACTTGACATTCGATCATTTCTTAAATCGTAACAAAGTAGTTGTACTTGTAGTATATATAGACGAATTATTAAATAAAAAAAAACTTAATTAATTAATGTGAGTTGGATAATTCTAGGAAGTATGTACCTGTTCCATAGATCCCATTTTGTTGTTTTTGGTTTTCCTGTAAATAGCCTGGAGTATATTATTATTCGAGATTGACTTTTGTTTTATAAAATACGAAGTGCACCCCAAGTCGTGGAGTTGCTTGAGAATCGATAGGTAAGAGAAAGAAACAAGCCGCCTTTAAGGTGGTGATGGGAGCACGATAAAGCCGTTAAAACATAAACCAGACGTGAGAAGGTCTTTATCAAAGTTGACGAGTCGTTCCAACTTCCAAACCACTCACTCACTCACCCAATCACTCATTTTTTGGATTACTTCGATTCCCTGTCTCCATCGGAATCTGACCCTCGAGCCACTCGACATTTCGTCACAAGAGGGAGACTCCTACTATACGGCAACTTTGCTTCTTGCATACCAAAATTATTCATGCGTAAACATGATTCGTGAACTAGGCTATAAATGACTTGTTTAAAAAAACACGAATGATTGCATGAACTTGTGTTACGTGTTCAATAATATAAAATGATTTTTTCTACAGATTGCCCCTATATAAGAATAATTGTTTCAACTTTTTCCAACAAAACAACAATAAATGTTACTTGATTTTTCTATACTTCGTAAACATTTAGAGACACTTTTTGTTGTAATTGTTGATTTTTGTGCATTGATAAAAAAAAAATACTCTTACCGGAAAAGGGTTTAGGGTTGGCGTTTTCCAGCGTCGCCGGGAAAGCCAACCCTAAACCCTTTTTCCAGGGCCGTGTGAGAGCGATCCGGGGCCCTGGGCGACAATTCAGGATGGGGCCCTTACGAATACTAAAATTTACGATTATCCCTGGAAAAAGGCACGTTTTTTACAACAAATTTTTTCATCGCTCCTGCTTGAGAACGAATAAAATCCTCATCTCTTTTCCTTCTTTTTTTACATTTTTCATTACCAGGTTCATATTTTCTTGGGTACATAATATAAAATCGTGTCGTTGAGAAATCACCAAGATTAGATAACAAGACCATAATGAACACTCAAGTATCAACTCCGACTCTTCAATCAAAGACTGCAAAACAAACATAAATTGCAAACAAATTAAAATCGACAATATATATCATATACTCCATAATCTTGGATCTTATATAATTCCTAAAATCATTTTTTTTTGAGATAGTCCTAAAATCAAATTTAATGTAACATTATGGATATTCCAAAAATCCAAATGTCAAATTATTCTCGAAAATTGATTTCTTATTGAATAGTTCCCAAAATTTGATTAAACCCAAATCAATTTGGAAATTCGTTTTTTCAATCATAAACATTCGATTTTTTTTTTCCAATTAAATCTGAAATTCGTATTCAAATAATTTAATTAGAAAAATCCAATTTCTTTTTCCAATTCAATTCTGAATTTCGTCAAAATCATGTCCAATTAATTCTGAATTTCATTTTCAAATAATTTTTTTTACAACTAATCGTTTATAGTCTGATTACAAAAATTCATTCTGAATTTCGCTTTCAAATAAAAAAATTACAAAAATTCGATTTTTTTTCCCAATTCAGTTCTGAAATTCGATTTACTCAATTCAAATAATTTAGAGTAGATTACCCAATTCTGAAATTTTCTACTTACTAACAAATTAATACAACAAACAAAACCAATCAAATCATCAAACAAGTTCCTAAAAAAAACGGAGAGAAGATTATAGATTTACCTCATGAAATTGAAGATATCAATCGCAGCCACAGTTCTTGTTCTAATCGAGTTCTAATCGATTTGAATATGGACAAATCGAATTGGGGGAAATTGATTTGAGACATAAAAAAATCGAATTGGGGGAATTGATTTGAGATATGGACATATCGAAAAATTGGGGGAAATTGATTTGAGACGTGAAAAAATCGAATTTTGGGGAATTGATTTGGGAAAGGAGAGAGATGGGGAAATTTTTGGGGGAGAGGAAATCGTGCGTTCATCTCACAGCTTCAGTTTTTTTTTTTTTGGGCTTTCGTTGAAATTTTTTTTGGGGCCTTGGGCGTGGGCCCAGCTCGCACAACCTCCCCCACGCCCCGGCCTTTTTCGGCAACCTCAACTCACTTTGCCTCTTTTAGTCACAACCCAAACGAGTTCAGTAGTTCATTCATAGGGTGTCTTTAGATTCCGGTGGCTTGCCGCCGGAAAATGGGTTGTGTTGATTTTCTTCCGCCGGCATAATTGTTGTTGGAATGAGATCGTGCGTGGTTGTGGGCGTGTTAGTAGTGATGATGAAAATGTCTTTAGTTGTTGGAAAAAATAAAAGTAATAAATTATTTGTTAAAATGTATTGTAGAAGTATTAAATTTTGTTGGAAAATACAAAACTTAATTATTCTTATAGAGTGCCTATGAACACTCTATAAAAAGACCCATATAACATAGCTTATTTAATTTATGATATGAATGATTTAGTATGTTAGAAACCAACTGAACCAAAAGTGTAGAATGATAGTTAAGGCTTAAACAATTACTTTATACTTTGACACGCCCCCTTACGTGAATGTTTTTTGGGCATGAAACGTGGACTATATACCAATCCATAGAAGACGACTAGTGCTTGACTTGCACTTGACTTGACTAAGAAAGGGGTTACGAGGATTTGAATTTGAGAACTCAGGAAATAGGCTCTGATAGCATGTTAGAATCCAACTGAACCAAAAGTCTAGACCGATAGTTAGGGCCCAAACAATGACTTTATACTTTAACATAGTAAGTGACGATTTTGGGCATTTTGCGTAGTTTAAACAAAAAAAAAAAATTTATGGGAGCATTTTACTTAGGGGTGAGCATGAACGGGTACCCGCTACTATATCATGGACTCGGACACGGACCCTTTACAAACAGGTCCTAAAAAATTTGACCCGTACCCGGACCCGTTAATTGCCACAACGGGTAACGAGTACCCGTTTGATTTTTAAGCAACAAGCTTTGTAGATGCACGAGCCAAAAGTCATACAAAAATTATTACTTTCAAAGCTAACCATGCTAATGGGTAACCATATTTATCTTTAAAGTGACCTATTTTTACTTTAAACTTCAATTTTTTTTAAAAAAAAAAAAAGCTTTGTCGGATTTTGGGCACCAGTTTGGACCCGTTAAACAACGGGTACCCGTTTGAACCTGTAGCTTAACGGGTACCCGGCGGGTAAAGGGTCCAGAATTATAGGACCCGTACCCGGACCCATTGCCAATGGGTCCTAAATTTTTGGACCCAGACCCGCTTTTCTTGCTCACCCCTAATTTTACTAGCTTTTATGGTCAATTTTTTTTTTTTTTTTTTTTTTTTTTTTTTTTTTTACTAGTCCTTAGTAATCCATTTCATAAAACAGTCAATGTAAACAAGTGGATGCAAATTAGCAGAACGTATCAATTATCTCATTATTTGTCTCATTCTGTGTACAAAACCAATCAGACTTCAAGAACAGTAAATATCACCAAAATAAAATAAACATTAATTGCTTATATGGTGATGAATGCCTGAATTCTTATTGGTTTGGTACACAAAGTGTGACAAATAATGAGACATATGATTCTTGTTGACGAAATATACCCTCACAAGAGTTTAACCAATCATTGAGACAAGGATCCCAAGATTTGGACCTGTGTAATTCAACCTAAGAACAATGAATTCAGATGAGATCAAATTCATTTAAATTAAATTATATCAGATTAAATCAACTCAATATTATTCAGATGAAGAAAAAAAATTAATCTAATATTTTTCATATCATTATTTCGTCTAAATTTCGATAAATCACATCAGATCAGACTCATTTAAATCAGATCAAATTATCAAAAATGTATTACAATTATATCAGCTCAGCAAAACAAAGTCTTATCAAACATGGTCTTACCATTCACTATAACATAGACCTTCATGGACTACACAGAAGTAAGCCAATTTGGGTAGACTGTTATTTATAAAGATTGACTATTTAGCCTATTTATTTAATCAATTGAATGCAAGAGAATGTATTGTGCTCTAACAAATATGTATATAATATACTCCCTCCGATTCAAAAAGATTTTCCTGTTTTTTTTTGCAGTTTTGAGTTGCCATGTTAAGGATTAATTTTAGACCAAATGAAAAATCCGTTTGCCTTAAAATCAAGCAGAGGTGGTAGACTACAATGCAGAATGTAATATTTACCATTTTGTTTTGCAGCAAATGAACGATTCATTTGGTCTAAAGATAGACCCTAACATGGCACCTCAAAACTGCAAAATAAAACATGAAAATCTTTTTGAATCGGAGGGAGTATTGACTAGCTTTAGACCCCGTGCATAGCACAAAATCAAGTTTATGTACCTCAGTCACTGTAAATCTGTATTGCATTCAATATTGAAAGGAAATATACAACGGTTTAATAGGTTTAAGGTTTTACATTAAAAAATTTATTACTAACACACAATTTTATACTAATTTATTTAGTTTTACAACCATAAATTCAATTAACTAAAAAAAAAACAAAAAACTTTACTACAGCTACCACACATGTTATTGCATAAATACATACAAAATGTAATTTACATTATATATTATAACACCCCTGCAATCAGAGTATGAAACGGGACACTCGGGCGACTACTTTACAACGACGGACGACCGCCCGTAGGGGGTTTACTGCACAAGGCCCCTGCAATTGAAATAAAAAAGTTGTCGAGGTAGCCCGTTCGTAAAGTGTTCCGTTAAAGTGAGCTTTGAAAGTTATTTAGCCTCTAATTAGACTCCTCTAATTAGTACTTAATTACTCCTAATTAAGTTTAGCTAAGAATCTTTAGTTGCATGTAAGATTAATGCATAAATAAGGTAATAAAACATGTTTTATACCTTAATCAAGAGGAATTTTGACCTTCCTTCAAATGAAGGATCTTGAGCTTCAAATTAATGGGGATCCTCCTCCTTAATCTTGAGTTTCCAAGTTAGGAAACCTCCTCCCTTGATCCACCAAAGAAGCTCTCCAAAAATCTCACAAAATGCTCTAGTTTTATGATATTTTAACCCTAAAACCTTATATATAATTAGCCAACAAATTAGCTAATGATATACTAGACTTAGATAAGTGTTTTGATCAAGTTTTCATTGACATGCAATGAAGAAAACTTGATCTTGAAGGAGTTGTAAGTAGGCTGATTTTTAGAGAAATTAGAGAGTTTTCTCTCAATTCTTTCTCTAAAATAAGTTTTTGTGTATGTAAAAATGATGTGTCTTGTGTGTTTGATCATAAAACACATTATATATAGTGGTGGTGGCAAAAAGACTATTTTGCCCTCACTAATTATACCCTTAAACATCTTATGTTACAATTTGGTATAATTTGTACACTTATTTCTTTAAGTGTTAATTAATTATTTTATCACTATATAATAATTACTAATTACATCATTTTAGCTAAAATTACAACTCTTTGTTTTTTAAATAGCTAATTGTCAATTTTGACAATTTACACAAAAACCGTAATTTATTCGACCTGAGTTCCGAACTCATAAAACACTATCCGATATAATCAGTTAACTCTTTAACTGATACATTAGGGTTTATATCATATTGTATTAAATACAAATATAATATCCTTTGCAGAAACTATCTTTATCGGTGTGACCGAGAGGGATCAGTTGATTACCGCCGTCAAACGACAATAACGTCAAACTCTTGCCAGCCAACCGTTATCGATTTACGTTAATCAACTGACTTGTATATTAAATATATCCCAGGTTTATACCTAATTAGATTTAATTAGTCAACGCATTATTGTCGGAGGACACCAACTCCAACAATCTCCCACTTGTCCAAGACAAGTCATGCGTTACCGATTCTCTTGTCCGTTATATCTCCCACTCAATCTGAAGTATCTTTCAGGTCGAACTTGCATTGGATCATTATCAGTAGTGGTTTTCTCGATCTGGATTATGACTGTCTGACCGGAATATCTATCATAGATCTCTTCCGAGCGTGGCCACGCATTTCCAGTCATAATTCCTCGAGTGACCCAAAGATATTATACCCTGACGTGGGTGGACAATCCCTTCTTGAATTATTTTCTTTGTTTCATACAGTCGATTATCACCCAATAGATGTTCTTTTAGCCTCCTTTTACGGCACGACTTAGGACATAAATCAAAGTCCCCGCCTACTACATAAACTCAGACAAACAATCGCAGGTCGAAAGAATCGACTAATAGGAATAATATAGATTACCTTGTCACGACCAGACACAAAGGTTCTATAATTGGTCATATGTCTGACAGAGTGTCATCTACAGTCTGTCTATGTAATCGGTTATTCATCTCTATGAATCCATGACCATTGAACTAGTCATCAACCGACTTACAATCTAGTCAATTGAGACGTCACCTCATTTTATGACTAGAGACAAAACACACTGTTAATCCTGTTCACTTAATAGGGTTCAAATCGTCTCCATGACCTATTAGGAATCAACAGAGCATATATATATATATATATATATATATATATATATATATAATATTCAAAATTTTATAAAAACAGAATTAATAAAAGAGTTTAATAAAACTTAAAACGATGAATTTAATTATCGTATATGTAAAAGGTAATGCACTTATTAACTATTACAACATATAATCTAACACATGTCAGGCATACGCCTCAAACCCATCGAGGCAATATGATCATTGTGTTTAGCCTGTGATAATGGCTTGGTTAAAGGATCAGCGATATTATCATTTGTCCTAACCTTACAAATCGATATATCTTCTCGTTCCACAAAGTCTCTAATTACATGGAACTTCCTGAGTACATGTCTAGATTTGTCACTAGACTTAGGCTCTTTAGCTTGAACTATTTCTCGAGTATTGTCGCAATAGACCACAATAGGATCCGCTGCTGTAGGGACTACATTTAATCCTTCCAGGAACTGCCGGATCCAAACTGCCTCTTTTGAAACTTCTAATGCTGCAAGATACTCAGCCTCCGTTGTAGAATCCGCAGTCACCGATTGCTTGGTGCTCTTCCAACATATGGCTCCTTCATTCAGTATGAAAACATATCCTGATTGAGATTTTGAATCATCTCGATCTGTTTGGAAACTAGCATCCGCATAACCCTTTACACGAAGCTCAGAATCCCCTCCAAAAACTAAGAACGTATCCTTAGTCTTTCTTAAGTATTTAAGGACGTTCTTAACGGCTATCCAATGGCTCTCACCTGGATTGGCTTGGCAACGACTTGTCATACCCAAGGCATATGACACGTCTGAACGCGTACACATCATAGCGTACATGATCGAACCGATTGCGGAAGCGTAAGGTATCGACTTCATGCGTTCAATATCCTTAGGATCAGTCGGACACTGAGCTTTTAGAGTCTTTCATATTGAACCTGTCAAGAATTTTATCAATATAAGTTTCTTGACTTAACGCTAGTATTCTTTTTGGTCTATCTCTATAGATCCGAATACCTAGGATGCGTTGCGCTTCTCCTAAATCCTTTATTTGGAAATGTTTCCCGAGCCAGTCCTTAACGGAGTTAAGCATGGGGATATCATTCCCAATGAGTAATATGTCATCTACATATAGGATTAGGAGAGTTACATTACTCCCACTAAATTTCATGTATAAACAAGGTTCCTCGACACTTCGGGTGAAACCATTTTGTTTAATCACATGGTTCAACCGATGGTTCCAACTCCGAGATGCTTGCTTAAGACCATAAATGGATCTCTTAAGCTTGCAAACTTTCTTAGGATTGTTTGGATCAATAAAACCCTCAGGTTGTGTCATATACACTTCTTCTTCCAAAAACCCATTCAGGAAGGCGGTTTTAAAATCCATCTGCCATATCTCATAATCATGAAAAGTAGCAATTGCTAAGATTATCCGAATAGATCTGCGCATTGCAACTGGCGCAAAGGTCTCGTCATAGTTTAAACCATAGACTTGCGTGAAACCTTTAGCTCCCAATCTAGCTTTGAAAATATCTTGATTTCCATCCATGCTGGTCTTGATCTTAAAGATCCATTTGCACTGAAGAACCTTTGTTCCTTTAGGCAAGTTAACCAAGTCCCATACTTGATTCTCGTACATGGAATCTATCTCGGATTTCATTGCCTCTAGCTATTTAGCAGAATTCGGTCCAGTCATGGCTGCTCTGTAGGTTGCAGGCTCATTACTTTCTAGAAGCAAAAAGTGATCACCACCATCCTCGATCACACCTAGGTTTCGATCTGGTGGGTGGCTTGTTCTGCCTGACCTTCTAGGAGTGGAGAATGGAACCACAGAGTTAGACGATTCAGGAATGTCTTCTGGCAAAACATCATGAGCCTCATTTTGCATTTGTGGCTCCTGAACTTCGCTAAGTTCAAATTTTCTCCCACTCTGTCTTTTAGGAATAATTTCATTTTCTAAAAAGGTTGCATCTTGAGACACAAAAACTTTGTTCTCTAGACGATTGTAGAAGTAATATCCTCGAGTCTGTACAGGATAACCTACAAGGGATATTTATCAGATCTTTGTGCAAGCTTATTGCCAGTCTTGTTTTTGACATATGCTTCACAACCCCAGATCTTGATAAATGAGAGGTTAGGAACTTTTCCTCTCCATAACTCATATGGAGTTTTCGGAGCTGATTTAGTCGGGCATCTATTGAGTGTGAAAATGGCAGTTTGGAGAGCAAAACCCCAAAATCAATAAGGAAGCTCGGTCTGACTCATCATTGATCTTACCATATCCAACAGGGTACGGTTTCTTCTTTCGGCTACACCATTTAATTGTGGTGTACCAGGAGGTGTAAGCTGTGATATGATTTCACAGTCTTTCAGATGAATATCAAAGTCATTACTGAGATATTCACCTCCCCGATCAGATCGTAAGGCCTTGAACTTCTTTCCTAATTGGTTTTCTACTTCCTTTTAAAATTCTATAAATTTCTCGAGTACCTCACTTTTATATTTGATTAGGTAGATGTAGCCATATCTACTAAAATCATCTGTAAAAGTGACAAAGTAGTCATAACCACCTCTGGCAGTGATTGTCATTGGACCGCAAACATCTGTATGAATGAGTGTTAATAAATCACTAGCTCATACTCCTTTTCCTGAAAAAGGTGCACGAGTCATCTTGCCTAAAAGACAAGACTCGCATGTTCCATAAGATCCAAAATAAAATGGTTTGAGAACTCCATTGGCTACGAGTCTCTCAATGTGTTTTTCGTTTATATGCCCTAAACGACAGTGCCAAAGGTAGGATTGATCGGGATCTCCTATTTTGAGCTTTTTATTTGCTACATGATAGACCTCATTTGTCAAATCTAAAACGTAAATACCGTTTATAGATTTAGATGTTCCGTACACCATATCATTAAACGAGAAGGTACAACTGTTGTTTCGTATTGAAAAATCAAAACCTTCAGCGTCTAAAACAGAAAGCGAAATTATATTCTTACTTAGAGTTGGTACAAAATAGCAGTTATTTAGATACAACTCTATCCCTGAGGCAAGTGACAGAATATACGTTCCTACTGATACGGCGGCTACTTTAGCTCCATTCTCGACACGGAGGTCAACTTCACCTTTTGCCAGCCGACGTGCCTTCGTCACCCCTTACAAGTGATTACAAAGGTGAGATTCACATCGAGTATCTAATACCCAGGACATGGTACTTGCATAATTAATGCCTATCATATATATACCTGGTTTTGACTTCGTCTCCTCCAGGTACTTTGGGCAATTTCGCTTACAATGGCCGAAATTTCCACAATGGAAGCATTTCTGTTCAGGAGTCGCGCCTCTCTTAGCAATAGAGTTGTTGCCCGAAGCAACTTTTCCTTTTCCTTTGCCACGCGCATGTTTCTTACCCTTTCCTGCACCCTTCTTAAACTTCCCCTTTTGTTTTACCGGCATGGATAAAACATCTCTATTCCCACTCCTACTAGACACCATATCTCTCTCATGTTGTACAAGCATGGCATGCATTTCATGAAGATTTTTCTTTAAATTATTCATGTTGTAATTCGTCCTAAAAGCACCGAATGTTGCAGGCAAAGAATTAAGCAGACGGTATACCGCAAAATCTTCAGAAATTGGGCAACCTAACTTCTCAAAAGTTTCAACATTCTCGATAAATTTGAGAACATGAGGACCAACTGGTTGGCCCTTTGAGAGCTTAGTCTCAAAGAAACTCGAGCTGCTTCGTATTGAAGTATTCGCGGCTTTTGCGAGAAACTAGTCGTTAGCCAAATCAATTGCGGCTTTTGCGGCTTTTGCGGCCGAGCGAATATTTGATACGCACCAAAATCAATCATGAGTTTCTGTAAACGCGGGTGCATAGCAAAAATCAATACATTCTTAATCTGGTTAGATTCATGCTCGTCTCTTGATACATTTGAATCATTTCAGGGGTGGCGTTGGGACATGGAGCGGGAATCGGGGGTTCGTATAGAAAACATTGTTTTCTATCAGATTGAAGGGCTAATCGCAGGTTTAACTCCCAATCAGTAAAATTGCTTTCATCCTCCTTTAGTTCATTCTTTTCCATAAAATTACGAAGCCAGGAGTCTTTGGATATTACTGAATTGGACGTTTGAGCCATTTTCGAATATTAAACTACAACGTGGGAAACAACAATCGATTAAATTCATCGTCAAATTCACATTAAAATAATTATTTGTGATTTTAGGCATTTATATAATGTCTCTCTAAATTATATAAATGATTCCGAGATCCGATCTTATAGAAATTTAGGTATGCGGAGGGCGATACATTCCAAATTTATGTAATTTCGGTGAACCAACTCATGATTGATTCTACACTTAGAACTCTCGGTTGATCGATTTCAACTAAATCAATCCTTTAGTCCCGGATTGCAAAACTTGTATTGCAAATCACATCAAGATGAAACCAAAATTCACTCATAATAACTCTTTATTAACCTACTCCCCCAAGGTAAAAAGGAAACACCCCGCTAGGGCGAGCGTGCCCCTAATGAACAAGGGTTGCATAAGTGTGAATTGTGGAAGGACTAAATCTCGATTTTACATTTTAGTGAGAGATATTGTCATATTTTATCTATCGCTTTTAAGTGAACTAATTCTAGCGAGTCGCGGATAAAGGATATGACAATGTGGGATTTACGTTTTGTTTTAATTGTGCAAAAATAAAACCAAGCATGCATCAAATAAATTCAAGTCCTTGTATGACTATAAGACTAGAACTTAGTTTAAACACTTAAACCTAAACTAGGCTTCAAATGCATCAAAGGCTCCGTCTTCATTTCAGTCTCGTTCCGCCAACCATTGGCTTTGTGAAAACGCCGATCTTCAATATAAACAAATGTACATATGGACTATCCTATTATACAATTTTTGAAAAATAAAAGAATTAAAGTATTACAAACCGGCGATACGAGATCGCAATTATTACAAACCAATCGGATACCGTCCATACATTTCGGTACAGTACCGATACTTTAGTACTCTATGGCTATACTATACTTAGAATCATGCAAATAAGACCGAAAATCAGATTTTCAACTTTACAGTACAAGCAACTCGGTAAATTTAGGAATTTCTTATTCTAACTTATTAGAATCAATAATTTACACTTAAAACACCTTTTAAGTTTAAACTAACCACCAACTAATTAGTTTTTTTTTAATACTTAGTCTCCACTAAAAATGAATTTATTAGTTTAATTTGATTATATTAGTTAACTATTTGTCCAAAAATCACATAATAAACCCGAAAATATCTAAATAAATCATAACTAATTATGAAAAAATTTAGAAATTATTTCATTAAGTGATTTAAGCTCACAACCAGTAGCTAATTATGGACAAAAATTTTGCAAATTATTTTGGTCATTTTCTCTTCAGAAATCAATTTTCCACCATTTATATTATCACTAACTAATAACAAATGGCCATTAAAATTATGAAATAATTTCTGGAAATTATACTCATTATAATTCTGGAAAAATTATAAATTTATTAAATTAAAAAAATTAACATGCATGTTAATCTAATTACCAATTAATTAGAAAATAGCATAAATCTTGTAAAAACAACAAAAAAAAAAAAAAGCAAAATTAGCAAATAAATTCCCAAAATTCCATAAATTCGGTTGGAGCATCCACATGCCCAAAACATCACATGCAACTTTAGTTTGTATGATAAAACCAACTTTTATCATCAAAAATTAATTAAGTTACTAATTAACCTAATTAAAGCTTAAAATTAACATGCATCTTAAAACCGATGCTCTGATACCACATGAAAGTTATTTAGCCTCTAATTAGACTCCTCTAATTAGTACTTAATTACTCCTAATTAAGTTTAGCTAAGAATCTTTAGTTACATTTAAGATTAAAGCATAAATAAGGTAATAAAACATGTTTTTATACCTTAATCAAGAGTACTTTTGACCTTCCTTCAAATGAAGGATCTTGAGCTTCAAATTAATGGGGATCCTCCTCCTTAATCTTGATTTTCCAAGTTAGGAAACCTCCTCCCTTGATCCACCAAAGAAGCTCTCCAAAAATCTCACAAAATGGTCTAGTTTTATGAGATTTTAACCCTAAAACCTTATATATAATTAGCCAACAAATTAGCTAATGATATACTAGGCTTAGATAAGTGTTTTGATCAAGTTTTCATTGACATGCAATGAATAAAACTTGATCTTGAAGGAGTTGTAAGTAGGCTGATTTTTAGAGAAATTAGAGAGTTTTCTCTCAATTCTCTCTCTAAAATAAGTTTTTGTGTATGTAAAAATGATGTGTCTTGTGTGTTTGATCATAAAAAACATTATATATAGTGGTGGTGGCAAAAAGACTATTTTGCCCTTACTAATTATACCTCTAAACATTTTATGTTACAATTTGGTATAATTTGTACACTTATTTCTTTAAGTTTTAAATAATTATTATATCACTATATAATAATTACTAAATACATCATTTTAGCCAAAATTACAACTGTTTGTAATTTAAATAGCTAATTGTCAATTTTGACAATTTACACAAAAACCATAATTTATTCGACCCGAGTTCCGAACTCATAAAACACTATCCGATATAATCAGTTAACTCTTTAACTGATACATTAAGGTTTATATTATATTGTATTAAATACAAATATAATATCCTTTGGAGAAACTATCATTATCGGTGTGACCGAGAGGGATCAGTTGATTACTGCCGTCAAACGACAATAACGTCAAACTCTAGCCAGCCAACCGTTATCGATTTACGTTAATCAACTGACTTGTATATTCAATATATCCCAGGTTTATTACTAATTAGATTTAATTAGTCAACGCATTATTGGCGGAGGACACCAACTCCAACAAGCTTCACCTGCGAGTGTTTCATATTGAAAAAAGAGAGAGTTGATATGCATAAAAAAATTGTGTTTTGCTCACAAAACATGCATATCCCACATATATCGAATTTCAAACGAACACATGCATAGATCCATATAAACTGCAAAAAAAAAAAAAAACCCTCTCTTCTAGTGCGACGGCCCTAGGAAGAGTCGACCTAATTTCGCTCGAAAATACCCGTTCTCCCATCTCTAGGGCTGACCTCCGATCATTATGGCGGACGATCTAGCAAACATATGCTCTTCTCTTCCTTTATCAGACGAGGAAGAGGAGGAAATTGATCTCGCTGATGTCGTGGATGAGGAAAACGATGCTGGGGACAAATATGCATTGGTGGGGAAACTGCTTACCGCACGCCCATATAACTTTGAAGCAATGAAACGAACGCTTACTGAAGCATGGGACATGAAGAATAAGGTATCTTTTTGCCCTATAGAAAAAGGTATCTTTGTTATTGAATTTCTAAGTCAGAAAGCTATGAATTGGGTACTCTATTATGGTCCTTGGAATTTCGACAATAAGCTGGTTGTTCTGAAAAAATTAGAAGGGTCAGAACAACCATCATCGGTTGTGTTGTCCCATGGCCCTTTTGGATCCGTCTGTACGACCTTCCTTTCAATTGCCGTTCGAAAAATGCTTGTAGGGTTGTAGCGAGCAAAATCGGTGAGGTTTTGGCTGTGGAATCAGGTATTGATTGGGAAAAATCAAAGCGTGTCCGTGTTGTGATTGATCTTGCTTGCCCACTAAAATATCGTATACGTGCTAGGGGAGTGAACAGAGAGACAATGTGGATTGGTATCAAGTACGAAAGACTGCCTTTTTTCTGCTTTACTTGTGGATGCCTTGATCATGTTGATAAGGATTGTCATAATGTGCCGGATGAGGAGGCTGTTGAGCAACCAAAATGGGGACCGTGGATTAGGGCACCCCCTAGAAAAGGGAGGAGTAAAGTCATTGAGGAGAGGAAAACTTTTGCAAGTTCGAAACAAGCAATAGGCACTAAACCAATTGGTGCTCAGAACAATGTGCGCAAGGCCCTATCTTTTGGGTAGGCTAGAACTGAGGCAACTGTGAATGAGGACTCGGGTGCTAAACAGGGAGGGATACCCACCACTAGTGGTGTGGACTCTCCGAGTGAGGTTGAGGTGACTGCTGGAGGGAGGGGTGGCTTGGTGGGGGTGGAAACAGGTGTTACTTTGACTGAGAATGGGGAGGGGATGACAAATCAGAATCGGTCAGGGGACCAGGGAAGACGGAAGGAGTGGAGAAAGTTTAGGCCAGTGGCTCAGAAAGAAGGTCAACCTCTTACTTCTAGTGTTGGGGGGATGGAACAAAGAGGAAGGAGAGGGAGCTGGAGGAGGGGGAGGTAGTGTTGGAGAATGGTGAGTCTAAGAAGGATAGGGTAGATGTGGAGATGACGGATAGTACCACTATTTCAGTAGCGGAGGACGGGACTACCCAACTCCGCGAACAACAATGAAAATATTAGGTTGGAACTGTCGGGGGCTGGGCAACCCTCGAACAGTGAGTGCCCTCCAGGACATGTGTTGGACGGCGCGCCCAAACTTTGTCTTCGTGATGGAGACAATGATTAATAATGTTACCTTAAAGACGGTTCGAAATAGATGTGGCTTCGAACATGGTCTTTGTTTGAGTAGTGAGGGGAGATCAGGAGGGATTGGCTTTTGGTGGGATAATTTTGACGTTGCCTTGGTGTCATATGACCGTCACCATGTGTTCGCTAACGTGTTGGATTCGAATGGTAATGCGATATGGGGAATTGTTGGAGTATATGGCTGGCCGGAAACAGGGAACAAACATCTTACGTGGGAGATGATTCGTAGAATCAGGAGCGAGTCCAATCTCCCGTTGGTTTTCTTCGGAGACTTTAACGAGATCCTTGGTTACCATGAGAAACTTGGTGGGGCTGATAGATCGGAGAGACAAATTGATGCTTTCCGAGCTACTATCGATGAGTGCGAGTTGCGAGACCTTGGATACACGGGGAGTATCTTTACTTGGGAGAGGGGCAGAGAAGAAGGAAATATTGTTCGAGAGATATTGGACCGATTTCAAGCTAGTGACGAATGGTGTGCCATGTTCCCGGAGAGTGTGGTCAAACATTACCCGAGATACAAATCCGATCATGCTCCGATCTTGATGTCACAGGATGAGGGTCGGAGACGCAGGGGTGGAGGTCGACACTTCAAGTTTGAGCCGATGTGGCTGTCAAATAAGGAGTGTATCTGTATAGTGAGAGATTCTTGGGGAGCTGACCCTCAGGCAAATCCCGTGGACAGAATAAAAGCGTGCGCATCGGGATTGGCGGTATGGGCTGGTACTAAATTCGGTGATGTGAAAAAGCTGATGCGAAGAGTGCAGAAGGATATGAAGATATGGCAGGCCCGCCCCCCGTCGGGCGATACCATTGCGAAGTGTCATCTACTTGCTGCGGAGTTAGATGATTTGTATAGAAAGCAAGAGACTTACTGGTTTATACGATCCCGATCTAATGAGTTGCGAGATGGAGACCGAAACACGGCCTACTTTCATCACAAGGCCAACCAGCGAAGACGACGCAATACGATCAAAGGCCTCGAGGACATGAATGGAGATTGGAAAGAAGGGGATGACAATGTTGAGAAGATAGCCACTGAATACTACGGCGACCTGTTTTCGACGAGGGCTCCGGACAGCTTCGAAGATGCCCTCGATGGGGTAACGCAGAGAGTGACGCGTGAAATGAATGATGTTCTTGATGCTGAGCCTACGGAAGAAGAAGTGCATGCTGCCCTATTCCAAATGCACCCGAACAAAGCACCGGGATCGGATGGTTTTCATGCACTTTTTTACCAGAAGTTCTGGGATGTTATGGGGCATGATGTCGTAAGTTTCATAAGGAAATGGTGGCGCGATAGAGCAGATTTGGGGGCCTTGAACCAGACATCTATAGTGTTGATCCTGAAATGCAAGGAACCGAAGTCCCTCCTTAACTATAGGCCGATAAGTTTGTGTAACGTCATGTACAAGATTGTGTCGAAAATGATGGCTAATCGGATGAAACCTTTCCTGACCAAAATAATTTCGGAAAACCAAAGCGCCTTTGTCCCTGGGAGATTAATAACGGATAATGCTTTGGTTGCTTTCGAGACGTTCCATGCAATGAAGAGAAAGGGGGAGGGCTGTGGAGGATCTTTTGCTCTAAAACTTGATATGAGCAAGGCTTACGACAGAGTCGAGTGGTGTTTTCTCGACGGTGTTATGCGGAAGTTTGGTTTTAGTGATGGCTGGGTAGAAAAGGTGATGCGTTGTGTGAGTAGCGTCCGATTTTCTTTCTCTTTCAATGGGCAGATCAGGGGGAGTGTTACTCCTACGAGAGGGTTGCGGCAGGGTGACCCGATTTCTCCATACTTGTTTATTTTATGCGCTGACGCCTTTTCTACTGCTTTGAGTAGAGCCGCTAGTGAGGGGAGAATCCATGGAGCTCAAGTTTGTAGAGGAGCGCCCCATGTCTCACACCTTTTCTTTGCGGATGACAGTATTCTTTTTGCGAGGGCTAATCTCCGGGAGTGCTCGGTTTTAGCTGATATCATCAGCCAGTATGAGAGAGCATCAGGTCAACAAATTAACTTTGCAAAATCAGAGATTACCTTTAGCAAGAGAGTCCCCGCGGAGATGAGGAATGACATTATACAGGTGCTTGATGTCCGAGAAGTCGACAAGCATGAAAAATATCTGGGCTTGCCAACTGTCATTGGAAAGTCAAAGAAAGCAATTTTTGCGAGCTTGAAGGAAAGAATATGGAAGAAGTTACAAGGTTGGAAGGAGAAGCTGCTCTCAAGCCCCGGCAAAGAGGTTTTGATCAAGTCGGTAGTACATGCCATCCCAACTTATATGATGAGCGTTTTCAAACTGCCGGATGGCCTGATTGACGAGATTCATTCGATGATCGCCCGATTCTGGTGGGGGGCTGGAAATGGGGAAAGAAAGGTACACTGGCAGTGCTGGGAAAGACTATGCAAGCCGAAGAAGTTTGGGGGGATGGGTTTTCGGGATTTGCGAGTGTTTAATCAAGCATTACTTGCCAAACAGAGTTGGCGCCTCCTTAGGAACCCAAATTCCCTACGCTTTTGGGTGCTGAGTGCTAGATATTTCAAGAATGGTGATGTCCTCGCGTCTCATAGGGGATACGATCCGAGTTACACGTGGAGGAGCATTTGGGGGGCTAAATCGCTCTTGAGGAAGGGGTTCAAATGGAGAGTGGGGAATGGAGCTAGAATTAATGTGTGGGATGATTAGTGGCTGGCGGATGGTGTGGTGTCTCACTCACTTACCCGACCCGATTGGGCACCGGCTGACCTTAAGCTGGCGGAACTCATCAACTTTGAAGCTGGAGAGTGGCGTTCCGACATATTAGAGCTGCTGCTATGCCCGGACGAGCATCAATTGGTCCTTAATGTTCCGCTTAGTTTGAGATTTCCCAATGACGAGCTGATTTGGTGGTCAACCAAGGATGGCATTTTCTCAACTCGAACAGGTTACTGGCTGGGAGTTTTGGGTGCTGTCGGCTTGAGTGAATTACGAGAGGCTGAGGAACCGGGGTTATGGCGGAAAATCTGGTCGATTGGGGCCCCGCCAAAGTTGAAACACTTTACTTGGCGTGCGTGCACGGGGAGCTTAGCAGTAAAAGAACGCCTTGCATACAGACATATTGTTACTGACCCATCCTGTGATTTTTGTGGTGGTGAACCCGAAACCATCCAGCATGCTCTAGTCCGTTGTCATGAAGCAGCTCAGGTATGGGCTTCAAGTCCTTTTGCCAATTTCATGTCTGACAATTCTACATTGCGGTTTGATGAGCTTGTCGACCGACTGCTGGACGAGTTTGATGATGTGGCCGCTTGTGACGCCCTTGCTACGGCGTGGGCGATGTGGAAGTGTCGAAATGATAGAGTATTCAGTCATGGTTCTCCCAACTATAGCTCTTTGGTTCAAGGTTTCACCAAGTTAGTCCACGAACAGCGTGCTTATGCGGAGTGTGTCTTCCCGAACCCCGCCGCTAGGTTGCCCGTGTCGCACTCGAGTTGGTTACCTCCTCCGGCGGGGATGTACAAAGTCAATACCGATGCGGCCGTCTTTACAGATGGATCGGTTGGGCTGGGTGCTGTAGTGCGTGATGATCTTGGCGGGGTGGTGACTTTGGCTGCTGCTAGACTACAACGAAGCTGGGATCCGTCACTTGCGTAAATCATGGCGGCTAGGCTGGGATTGCAGGCTGCTATTCGGGCCGGGTATAGGGAGTTGGTGCTAGAAAGTGATGCCTTAATGTTGGTTCAAGCTCTCACAAAAGCTAGGCAAGGCAGGGGCCTAAAAGACTTAATCCTAGATGATATTGTCGACCTCAGTGCTAGTTTACTCTCGTTTTCTATTTCTCATGTTAAGCGGGCGGGAAATACCGTGGCTCATTACGTTGCTAGGCTTGCTCCTGTCGGGGAGTCAGACATTTTCCTTGTAAACAACTTTCCGGAGGGTGTTTTATCCCTTGCGGAGCTAGATTTAAATGAATAAACAGCCCACCCCTTGACATCAAAAAAATCCATATAAACTGCATTAAAACTATGCCACGCAAGAACACGTGAATAAATGCTATATAGGTTAATCTATGGACTCATTAGATAAGGATCATTTTCCAACGTGAATAACAATCTAAAAGATAAAAACTACTTTTCCTATCACCTCGCTCTCAAACTCATTTTATCATTTTTTTTTTTCAACTCAGAGTGGTTAAACTCCCTCACTCGATAAAAGGCATCTTGTTTCACATTTGCTTCCCCTCAATGCAAAGGTTCGAGGAAGGGTCCCATCACAAGGGTGTAGAATGTATTTTTGTTTAAGTTCGTTTTTATTATAGTATATCACGATTCTTGGCTTTATTTTTATGTTTTTTCTTCGGCCGTATACTTACTTTTGCCTAAATGTCACTTTGTGTGGGTTTTACTTGTTTTGAGCGGAAAACATGATTTGCTGCAAGTATTTTACAAGATTAGAGTCTATGCCTTTGTTTGACACCTTATAGATTCCAATGTGGCGGACTCCAATGTCTTGGAAGATCTCTTAAAGCTCTAAAAGATCATACATGAGCCATGGATCAAGTATGGGACGAAAAATAGAGAAATGGAGTACGAGGCAAGCTCGAAAGCTCAAGGCATGCGCAAGAAGCGGGCACCCAGACGTAAGTTGCAAACCCAGGCGTAAGAATCAAGATTGGCGGACGCCTGTGACGACTAAAACCATGCGCCAATCGATGCACTCAAGCACAAGTCGGGGCGCGAGGCGCCATCCCGTGGGTTTTGCATTGTGAAATCGACTTACCTTGATTTTGACTTGTTTTGGAGGCCCATTAAGCTAAGTTTTGTCCCTATTTAACCTAATATGCCTCCTGCACTTGTAATAATCTCTAGAGAGACACATGACATTAGATAGAATATAATAAAGAGTTATTTTCCTATGCAATTTCATCAAGTATTTTCTTAGGGTTTAAAGAGAAATTCCAAGAGCTGTTCTTCATACATCTAAGTTTACTTAAGCTTATTTATTATTCAAGTTTATTCATTGAAGATTTCTATTCAAGTTTTGTCCAAGTTTCCATCTTTATTATTTTTTGGTTTTGAAATGAAAATGATCATATTACTTACGTAGCTCCGACAATAAAGTCCGAGCTACAATATTAAGTGCATCGCTAGGTCCCGTGTCAACCCACACTCTCGTTGAGTATTCCACCGGCCTATTATGGGCAATTACATGAGCAGCTCAATTACCCTCCCTCCGAACGTGACTAAAAGAACAAGAAACAAACCTACTAAAGAAGTTCAAAATGTCTAAAACGATAAGGTCAAAATAATTAGAAGAAAACGAACTAGATTTTAAAAGGGAAAAATGTTGCAAGGAGTCGGACCCCAGTATCACATTCTCCTCGCCTTGTTGCGACTCCATTTGTAGCCCTAGCAGAGCCGCCTTTGCTTCTACAACACACGGCTCCCACCACTCCGGAACGTGCTTGCACGCTACTCTCTTGATCTCACCATCACTACCCCTAATAACCGATCCCATTCCCCGACCCGAGCTCACCCGAGGTCGCCCCATCAAAATTGATCTTGGTGACTCCGAACTCCGGTAGTCTCCATTTCTCCCCCCCTTCCTAGCAATTCGGCGTTGAGGATACATTCCCCTTAGCACACCTCACCTCACAAAAAGCCCTATAAAAACTTATAGCCCGACTCACAATCAACCTTGTCTCCACCACCTCCTTCCATGGACCACCTCATTTCTCGCATTCCACACAGCCCACACAACCACCACCACCAGTTCAATGCTCCCCTCGAGTACTTGTTTTTCCAATTTCATCTTTCGGTCAACCAACTCCACCCCTGGTCATCAACCGTCCCAAGCCTCTGTAACTATACCTGCCTCCTTCCACACTCTAGCAATCGTGGGACAAAAAACAACCCCATGAATGTCATTCTCCCCCACCAATCCATACCTCGGACATAAAATATTCGCCCTTCATGGGATCGTTCCTCTGCACAGTCTCCAAGCAAAACTCCTAACTTTTGGCAGAACAGCCATACGTCAAAGTCGTGACCACAAATCATCATGGTTTCCCTTTGAACTACTCCCCACACTACCACCAGCTAATAACAATCTATTACGAGCAAAATGGTATGTGGTCTTGACTGTGTACTCACCCTTCTCGCAGTAGTGCCACACTAACACGTCATGACTCTCCGTAACAGCAATTGGGATAGCCAGCAGCACTTTATCAGCTTCGAAGGCAAGGAGTTCGATCCTCACCACCTTGTTTTTCCAGCACCGCAGCTCCTCATCAATCCAACACGTCATCATTGCTTCCTTTCGCAAAATCCTCCTAAAAGACGGACCACTCAACATCTATCTCCACGCCTTCACACTTATACCATCGACACCCCTCGAGCAGCATATTGTTAGCACCCACCACACTCTGCCATACAAATCTCGGTTGATGCCCAACCACAGCTTCCATAAACGAGCACCTTCTAAAATAATGAGCCTTCAAGACTCGGCTAGCCAGAGTATCCGGGTTCTTAAGAATCCGCCAAGCTTGTTTCATCAACATCGCGTCACTGGAGGCTTGGAGGTGTCTAAAACCAATAACCCCCTCCCCCCTTTTAGCACAACATAATTTCTCCCACACTACCTAGTGGGTTTTACCTTCACCCTCATTCGCACCCCACCGAAATCAAGCAATGAGCGAGTTTATTTCATGGCAAAGGCTCTATAGGATTTTAAAGAGTCTTATGTGGTAAGGTTGGATCGCTTGGGCCACAGCCTTAATTAAGATCTTTCTACCCGTAAAGGACAGTAATTGTCGTTTCCACCCCTTCAATTTCTTCCAAATCCGCTCTTTGATCGAGTTGAAAGCTAGCTGCTTGGTACGCCCCACTACCCCCGGCAGCCCTAGGTACAGATAATGTTTTTCCACTCACTTTGCTTCAAGTATACCCGCCAGCCTCTCCCTATCATCCTCTCCCACATTAGCGCTAAAATTGACCTCGGATTTTTGGAGGTTTATTCTTTGACCCGTTGCCAATTCGTACTTCTCAATGACCCTTCTCACACACCTCACATCCTCCTCGCTAGCTCTACAGAACATTATACTATCATACGCGAAAAGCAAGTGGGATATTGTAGGGGCTTTTCGAAAAATACGTACTCAATAGAGAGCCTTTCGCCCAATAACCTTGGTAATTAGCCCCGACAATGCCTCACACAAATGATAAAGAGAGAAGGGGAGATCATATCACCTTGTCGAAGGCCACGCCGCGGTCCGAAAGTCATCAAGGGCACACCATTAACCAACACGGCAGACTCCACCGTTGCTAAACATCGAAACACCATCGCCCTCCATTTGGCACTAAACCCATCTTCGCCATCACCTCCCGCAAGAAATCCCATTCGACTCGATCATAGGCTTTGCTCATATCCAATTTATAACCCACATAGTCGGGCCCTCCTCTAGACTGACTCCGCATAATATGAAATATTTCAAAAGCGATCCAAGGCATTATTGGTTATCAGCCGGCCTGGTGTGAACGCGCTTTGAGAATTTGAAACAATACTTGGGAGGAAAATCTTGAGTCTTTACGCCATCACCTTAGATGTCATCTTGTAAATGACGTTACAAAGGCTAATTGCTCTAAGATCTGCGAAGGTTTATTCACCTTAGGGATAAGGACGATGTTTGTCTGATTCACCTCCGTCATCGGACACTCTCCCTCAATAATGGTTGCAACATATCGACTAACATCGTCACCCACGATGCTTTAATGTTTTTGGTAAAATTTCGCAATTAATACATGCGGTCATGGGGCTTCACTCGGACCCATCTGCTTCAGCGCTTCCCACACTTCCACCTTCGTTACCAGAGTTGTAAGGTTTGCATTCATAGCCTTCGTAACCCGCTACTCTACCCCCTCCAAAACCTCATCAACACCACTAACAACAAATGGTGAGAAAAGATCAGTAAAGTAGTCAACTACCACTCGACTAACTACATTATTTCCTTCCACCCATTCTGCATCGCATCTTTTAAGCTCGATATCTCGTTCCGTCGCTTGCAAAGAGAGGCTTTCAAGTGAAAGAACTTTGTGTTACGATCACCCTCCACGTAGTTTTGTACCCTCGACCTCTGGCGCCAATAGATCTCCTCCTTAATCATCAATTCATCCATTCATCCATTTTTATTTTCACATACCATCTTCCTTTCGTCAACAATTTCTGAAGTTGGTCGACACCCATTAAGGAAAGTCAGCCTTCCCTTGGCTTCCTCAATTTGTCTCCCGATATCTCCGAACTTCATCCTACTCCACTTCCACAACTCTTCACTCACCTTTTTAATTTTTGTAACAGCTCGATCCACCTGTAGCAACAAGACCTAATAGGATGAGAATTCACCCCTTAGGTTCATATATCCTCTCCGGACTCTAAGAGGTGAAGCCTTATTGGTTGTATGATAGTAGGAATCTATTATAAACTAATCATATGAGCCTTATTTTTCCAATGTGGGACAAACCAATTCCATAAACCACATTCCATAATCTGTAGTGTTACAAACTCCCCCACTTAAACTACGCAGCGTCCCCGTTGAGCCTCAACCAATCCATACCAATAGTTACAGGCCGAAGATCTCCCCCGCTAGACGGCTGACCGGGGCCTAATCCTAGCACCCAGCAAGCGGTCGCAGAGTTGCTCTGATACCATTTGTAACAATCCAATCCACCATACGTCGCAACACAACCCAATAGGATGAGAAGTACCCGTTAGGCCCATATATCCTCTTCGGGCTTTATAAGATGAAGGCCTTGTTGGTTGTATAATGGTAGGAATTTATTATAAACTGATCATATGAGCTTTAGTTGCCCAATGTGGGACATACCAATTCCATAAACAACTTTTCATAATCCGTAATGTTACAATATTGTTTCCTCCTTCGAGCTTCCCTTACGAAATGCTTCAAGATGATAGGGCAATGGTGAGGTCGCTCCTCTCTATATGATAGACAGTGACGGATGGGTGTAGCTTGATCCAATCAATTGACCCCAATGTCCGATCAAGTCTTTCAAACACGTCATCCGACTCGGCCCCTTTGTTCCATCACGCGTACGGGTTTCCAATAAATCCCAAATATTTCAACTGATAATCATCCAAACTTTCGTGAAAATCATCTAGCTCACTCTGCAATCTAGGCAGTCCACCTATTTTCTCTTCTTGAAAGAGAATTTGGTTGAGATCCCCAACAACGAGTCCCGGTAGATTGGACATTTCTTTAATCTCCCGCATTAATTCCCATGATCGGAATTTTTCCTCCCTCCTAGGCCATCCATAGAACACAATTAGCCTCCACAGAGACGCAGTAAACAAGCCAGTGACCTACACATCTAGGTGGTAAGCCGAGGATCCCAACATCTGCACCTGTATATCGTTCCTTCATAACACAGCTAAGCCCACACTCCTCCCCACGGAGTTTGCATAAACACCTTGAAAATCACCCAATCCATTCACCACTCTCCTCTTTGCAGCGGCACCAACTTTGTTTCCACAAGATCCACCAAATCCAGTCTCTCCCTCCGAAGCAGGTCCTCAAGCTACTAATTGTCGGGGCTGCCCAAACTCCGACAATTATAGCCTAAAAGACTCATTGTTGTTCACGGAGCTGGGTTGCACCAGGCTCCGCTACCTGAGATTCCAAGTTTATCATATTTGTTCTCTCTGCTCAAACACGTTTTGCCTTCGTATCCTCATCAATATCCATCTCGACATCCTTCCCTTTCCGCCCCTCAACAACCCCACTCTTGCTAGCAGTCTTGCTCCCTTCCTTCAATATTCTACGAAATTTGGGTGACTCTTTGTTTGAGTCTTATGGCTCCACTGCAAACTTGATCTCTCCAACCTCTAAAGGCGGTATCATGTTCCCCCGACCCTTATCTGTATCTCCTCCTCCATTACTACTCCTACCTTCACTCACCACTCCCTCCTCTTGCTCCTCGTGAAAAAATGACTTGTCCCTTGTCACTCCTTCCTCCGAAACCACCAGCTCCCCTGTATCAATCTCATGTCCAGCTTCATCCTTTTACTCTGGCTAAAGCCCACTAAAGTGATAAAATTTGATCGAACACCACGATTGTAACAGCCCGATCCACCGTCCGTCGCAACACAACCCAATAAGATGGGTAGTCACCCCTTAAGCCCGAATATCCTCTCGTGGGCTCTAAAAGGTGAAGGCCTTGTTGGTAGTATGATTGTAGGAATCTATTATAAACTGATCATGTAAGCTTTAATTTCCCAATGTGGGACAAATCAACTCCATAAACCACTTTTCATGTTCTGTAGTGTTACAAACTCCCCCACTTAGAGAACGCAACGTCCCCGTTGCGCCTAAACCAAACCATACCAACATCAGCACAGATCCAAGATCTCCCCCGCTAGACGGCTAGTCTGGGCCTCGCCCCAGCACCCAGCACGCGGTCGCAGGGTTGCTCTGATACCATCTGTAACAGCTCGATCCACCGTCCATCGCAACACAACCCAATAAAATGGGTAGTCACCTCTTAAGCCCGAATATCCTCTCGTGGGATCTAAAAGGTGAAGGCCTTGTTGGTAGTATGATGGTAGGAATCTATTATAAACTGATCATGTGAGCTTTAATTTCCCAATGTGGGAAAAACTAACTTCATAAACCACTTTCCATATTCCATAGTGGTACAACGATTATCAATTTGTGTCCCCAACTCTGTCTCCCCAACCCCATCGAAATTCAGTTTTTTTTTCCCCACTCCCGGCGTCGATTTACTTTTCGCCGCTGAGAATGCCTCATATTCCTCCATCACTCGTTCCCTTCCTCTTCGTGGTGAAGCCTTAAGCCAGGCACCCCACTTTCTCAAAACTGGTACTTCATCTTCCTCCTGATTTGGACAATCCTTTTCTGTATGGTCAAGCTGGGCACAGACGAAGGAGAACGCAAGAAGACGCTAGGGTTAGAGAGTAGAGAGGCTCTAACTTTCTCGCCTAGGGTTTATAGCGAGAGAGAAGAGAGGGGGGGGGACTATATATGGGTTAAAGAAAAGAGTCTGCTTGACTTTTTTAGTTAGTTTCCATCGTTATTATTATTTCTTCATATTACTTCCGTTTGGGTTTTCTCTCAAACTCTTTTATTTTACTTGTTCATTGTTCTTCATGCACATGATAATTTCTATTTCCTTGGTTTTACATTCACCCATGATTGATATTGTCATTCTCATGTTTGTTGTTGTTGTAACAACCCTAAAGTTTTGCCTATTAATTAATTCAAAAACCTAGGATTGTTATGCAGCAATTGGCCCACAAAGTCAATTGCAAGGCTAACCAACACATGAAACTTAACCTATATAATAAATAATCCATTATAAATGATTAAACAGCGGAAAACTTAATTAAGTTTACAAAATCCAAAACTCTTTCCAAAAGATAACAATAAGCACCTTGACCAAAACCTGAATGCAGACGTCCAAGCAAATAAGCGCCTTGGCCAAACCTGTCAATTACGCTACCAAAAGGATGACACAAACCCCAGAATAGAGTACGGACAAAACCAAACAAAAAGAACGTCCACAAAGGGCTGAGTAATAATAATCAATCAAATAATCACACGAACAATCAAAGAATCTGAACTAAGGACCGAGAAGGAAAACCAAAAGGGCTTGTGTCCGAGGGACACAGCTCGTGTGGCCAAACCAGAATTGGAGTCGAGGCCCTCTAATTAATCTTCAAACACGACGATTGAGGAAGTTACTGTAACACTACTGATGATCGAAAGTGGTTTATGGAATTGATTTGTCCTACATTGGGAACCTAAGCTTCCTATGATCAGTTTATAATAGATTCCTACAATCGTGGTCTTCACCTTAAAAAGCCCAAGAGATGATATATAGGTTAAAAAGGTGACTACCCATTTTATTGGGTTGTGTTGCGACGTATGATGGATCGGGCTGTTACAGATGGTATCAGAGCAACCTGAGTGCTTGGGCAAGGCCCAAGTCAGCCGTCTAGCGAAGGAGATCTCCGGCATGTGGCTATTGGTATGGAATGGTTAGCCGCAATGGGGACGTTGGATTCTTTAAAAAAAAGAGTTTGTAACATTACGGATTATGGAAAGTGGTTTATGGAATTGTTATCTCCCACATTGGGAAATTAAGGCTCCTATGTTCAGTTTACAATAGATTCATATCATCATACTAGCAACAAGGTTTTCACCTTTTAAAGCTCAAGAGGGGATATACGGGTTAAAAAATTGACTACCCATCTTATTGGGTTGTGTAGCGACGTATGATGGATCGGGTTGTTGCAGATACCCTCCCAGAGTAGTAACTCCTTGGTGATAGGGTCCTACCCCAAAATCACCCCCAACTATGGTATCTTGCTTTAATCTTACACTAATTGACTCGAGTGTGCACACCCTGCTAAAAGGTCAGTAGGATGGAACCCCAATTAGGAGGAAATCCAATTAGGAGATTGGTAGCTGATATCCAATCTAGTACACCTGGCCTATGTGTTTAATTCGTCGATGGATCAAGAATTGCATCTCTCTAGTGGGTTGAAATTAAGTTTCTCAATTATTAACTCGTGATGAGTGTTTAAACTATTTAAGTGACATCATTTGATAATCCAATATATAAACGGTCGGAGCTGAAAGCGAACTTGTAATAAATAATTCAGAGTGTACAGATCGAAACCCAACCAACAACAATGTGCACCACCCAGCTGGGTGAGTCGAATGGGCGACTTAGGCCGAGTGGCCGAGAGAGAGGAAGGGCCAAGAGGCCGAGAACAAAGGCCGAATAACCAAACAACAATAGAGACTTGATCAATTATATACAGTATACGAATGTGTATAAATCCGACATAGAGTTAAATAAAATTAATGAAACTATAACATCAATAGATTATAGAATCAAATGCAGGAATAGTCGGATTATAGAGAACGATTTTTTGAAATAATGCTAAAAGAAAAAGTGTAAAACAAAATGGGCTGGAAAAAAACTAATTCAACAAAATGGGTTGCATGTCACCCTTATATAAAATCACTAAGTTTCATGTTGGTTTTAGGTTTTTTTTTTTTTTTGTTTTTTTTTTTGTGAACAGTAAAACCGCTAAAACTACTAAGCTCCTTGGTGGTTTTAGTGTTCACACAAAAAAAAAAAAAAAAAAAAAAAAAGTACTATTCAAAGGTCGTAAAACCGCCATGGTCCTTGGCAGTTTTATACGTGAGTGACGTGCACCCCATTTTGTTGAAAAAGTTTTTTTTCCAACCCGTTTTGTTTAACATTCTTTTTAGGCACTATTTTGAATAATCGCTTGATTATAGATTGGAACATGATATATTCTCAAGCTCAATAGGACAAACATTCTTACCTTTCAACGCTAATCCTTAACCAAGTTTCTTTAATTTATTAAAGTTTACGAACACCACCTTCTTAAACCCATAGCCTAGATACACATGAAAGTTACTAGCCCCTAATGAATTAGACTCCTCTAATTAGTCGCTTAATTACCCTAATTAAGTAGGCTAGTGATCTTTTGTTGCATGTCAAAATTTAAGCTAAATTAAGGTAGTAAATCATGTTTCCATACCTTAATAATAACTAGTTTGCATGCCTGGCTCACGTCCAGGCTGTATATCTATATTGTTACACTCATTTTATGAAAATGTCAGTTTATCTTTGTTATGATATTATTAGCAACACTATTTATTTCCATAAACTAGCTTACCACCATAATCACCATAAATTATATTATTTTCCATAAATTAGCTAATAATCTTCATATTATGTAATTACTTAATGTTATCCAATTAATGAATGTCAAGTGTTTTTCTAGGAAATACTTGCTTTCAGGTTTTAATATATAGTATTAGATTAGATGGATAATTATGCCCACTTCTTTTAAAAGAAGGTTTTGAGCTGCTATTAATTGGGGATATTCCTTCTTTCCTTGAGTTTCCTAGTTAGGAAACCTCCTCCAAAAAACACTAAAAAAGCTCTCCAAAATCAACAAAAATACAAGAGATTTTTGGTGTGATCAAACCCAAAACATTAATAAAATTAGCTAATAATTTAGCTAATGTTATACTAGGTTTAGTGAAGTGTTTTGATCAAATTTTAATCAACATACAAGAGAAAACTTAATATTGATGCATGTTGTAAGTAGGCTGAAAATTTAAAGAGGAAAGGGTTTCTCAAATTTTCTCTCTTATTTGTGTGTATTTTAGGTGTAAAAATGATTTGACTCAAGTGTTTGATCATCAAACATTCTTTATATAGTAATGGTAATCCAAATTACTACATTACCCTTATTTATACCTCTAACATCTTATGTTACATTTTGAGTATAATTGTTACACTTAACTCTTTAAGTGTTAGCTACTTATAATATCATTATATAATAATTACTAATTCATAAAATTAACTATATAAAATCACAACTCTTTGTACTTTAATTGGCTAGTTGTCAACATTTGATAATTTACATCAAAAACCGTACTATTTACTAATCAAATATATATGTACTCAAATGGAATTACTGATTAATTATTTAACAACTCTCTATTTTGTCAAGTTAAAGAAAATATCAAATTAATTATCATTAACTATCACATAATTAACTATAATCCAATTTGCTCGACCTGAGTTCCAAACTCGCAACACATTATCCATTTTGATGAGTAAACTCATTAACTAAAATTTAGGGTTTTTTTTTTTTTTATACAAATATAATCTCCTTTGGTATAGCTATCGGTGTGACCGAGAGGTATCAGTTGATTATCGTCGTCATACGACAATAACGTCAAACTCTAGCCAGTCAATCGTTATCAATTTACATTAATCAACTGACTTAGTAAATCAGATATATATCCCAGGTTAATTCCTAATTAGATTTAATTAGTCAACACACTATTGTCGGAGGACACTACTCCAACAACACAATCATTCATAACTCAATTCAAAATACTTTCATTCATCAAGGTGTATTTAGAATTCACTTAAGCCATAATTGACACTAACTCACCCAGGGACAAGTTTAAGGCTTACCAATTTTTGATATGTTGTTACATTTAGAGTTAGAAACGTCTCCAAAACAACTCGTCTATAAACACCTTGGAAGCGGACATGAATCATCTGAATATCGAGAGGGTGGAACAATTCCCGGATAGATAGACACAGCTCCACTATGGAAAAATGGAGAAAGTGAAAATTAGAAGTTTCTAATTCCTATAAAGCGTTGGAATTAAATTACCCACACCCTAGGGTAATTCACAATTCTCATGCTTTGAAATGAAACAAAATATTATTTTATCCTCTACCTAATTCTCCTTCACTTAAATTAGCTAGTAACATAAATGAAGGATAAACTAGTCGTTTGAGCAATTAGCATGAGGATTGGATTAGGGTAGACAAACAACATATGGCGAATTCCAAGGAAATCTAAATTCCTACATGGTAACCAAACACTCCAACGCTAATTCTCGGGAATTTGTCGAAGGAATTAGTTTTTCGGGAAGTAGAACTTTCCATAGGAATTTAATTCCTATATTATCCAAACGACCACTTATAATTCACTACTCTCTCCAATTCTTTAGATTTGTTCCATCTCAGATGGGCCCGTATTAATAGTGGTGTGCAGCCTTGGTTTTTTTGTACACTAAAGAGCATTTGTAATGACTTGGTTAAACACGTAAACATGAGGTCTGTCCAACTACAATGAAGGATTAAATATTTTTTTTATCATCAAAATTAGAAAAAGGGCAAATCTATTGCACCATTCAAAAAAAGAAATAGGGGCAAATATAAAGAATCAGAGGGACTATGTATATGTTTTCTAATATTCATGGCCAAAGTTTTGAAAAAAGAAAACAATGTGTATGTAAACATGGGCGGGAAAATACATAGTAATGAAATTAGAGTATTTACATCTGGAAGTGGCAAAAGGTCGTGTTCATGTCAAAGAAAAAAACGAGTTGTAAAACCCTTGACACTAACTCGATTTAATCATTAAGAAGGTTGATAACCCTTCAAACTAACTCGCCAAGTCATGTAACATAGTAACAGCTAGGGGTGAGCAAAAATACCCGTCCCGGTTTAAGTACCCGGTCCCGACCCGGTACCCGAATTATAATACCCGGTTTTCCGGGTATTAATCGGGTTGGGTACCCGACCCGCTTTATTTTACATAAATTAGGGTCGGGTATGGGTATTGAAATTAGCAAATCGGGTACCCGGTTTGTACCCGGATCTCTTTATATTGTGTATAAAAATCCTACTAAACTTAATGTTTGAACCTAAAAAAGTCGACACACTCGTACATTTGGTAGAAATTCATCATCCGACCCATAAGTGGACAAGCATTCGATTTCATTTGTATAACTTTCAAGTTGCGTGTCCTTGAGTCTTGACAGTTTAAAGTTCCAAATTAAGAAATTCGGGGTATGGGTACCCGAAATTAGGGTACCCTGTTTTCGGGTACCCGAAAACCAAGTATCCGGTTTATTTCGGGTCGGGTACGGGTATCAATTTTTAGCAATTTTCAAAGCGGGTACCCTGTTTTTGGGTACCCGAATAACAGGGTACCCGGTTTTGCTCACCCCTAGTAACAGCCCGCCTAACAGAAAGCTTAGTAAAAATTATACTTTATTAAAGAACTAGTTTGCATGCCCGGTTCGCGCTCGGGCTACCTATTTTCATTAGGAAAATGTAGGTTAAATTTGTTATAATAATATTATTATTAGGAACAATATTTTACATTATTTTTTTATAGGATAAGTTATTCTACTAACTCATCATATTTTTTTTTTCCTTTCCACTTTTATGTCACCTGTTACATTATTTCATTTTCATTCTATATCCCGTCACCAGTTATACACTTATATTGTTCCATTTTCATTCTACTATCACGTCACCATCATACTATTTCATTACACTCCATTGTCCCGTTACCCGTCATATCACATTATATTTCAATTTCATTACCATAAATTAGTTTTACCATAATTAGCTAATTTATCACCATAAATTATAACGTTTTTCATTAATTAACTAATAATTACCATATTTTATCATTTCATTGCGCTATTCAATTAATAAGTGTCAAGTGTCATCTTAGGAAAAACTTGGTTTCTGATTTAAATATACTTGTATAGTATTTGACAATAAGTAATATTAAGGCTATCTGCAACTCATCATTAATAATAAAAAGATAACTGAAAAGGAGTGATTTCGGCACCTACACTATTTGGGTTGAAATCTGAGTTTTGTTCAATTTAAAATGTTAAAAAGGTTATATGTTTTGACATTACTAGCCTATCTGATATAAAAAAAAAATGGGTAAAATCATGTCGAAAATTTTAACACTAATCCAATTTGCTTAGTTAATCGTGTAAGACGTGTTCACCCGTTTATTTGAACAGTTTGGAAAAACACAACTCCACTATGTTCGTGTACGGTTCATACCGTGTCGACTTCTGCCAGTTTTTATGTAACAACCCTAAATTTTCGCAATAGTAAATAAGGAAATATTATAGAATTGTTACGCCGCATTTGACTACCGAGTAAACTGCTAGGCTTGAAATTCAAATAACAACTTAACAAAATCCAAACAAACGAAAAAACAGCGGAAGACTTAGCCTGTCGAACTACAGTTCTAAAAACTGAAATTATATTACAAAACCAAATAAAGTTCAAGTCTAAGTAACGTTTATGAAAAGTCCCCAGCATGAAAGCGAATCCCCCTAACAAGCATCCACATCATCAAGACCTGCCAACTATGCCATCGAAGAACAACATAGGCCCAAGAACATGGTAGGGAACGAACTAGAAAACCGAACGTCAACACAAGCTGAGTAAGAAACGCAAAGCAAAGAAACAAAAGATACGCGCCTTGAGGCGCGTAGCTAATAAATAACAATCGCTAGTTATATCAATGATTTCAGAGTATCAACAGGACAGGACAGTACGATAATCACTATATCGCTGACGAGACAATCGGTCTTGTCATACACATTCATTCAAGGTTGGGCTCCTACCCCGTAACCACCACAATCTCGAACCGACGCGAGCTAGAGTACCAATAAACAGATCCTAACGACTTGAAGTGTGCGCACCCCTCTCTAGAGGGCCAGTAGGATGCGAAGCCTCTAGAAGGAAAGCCTATTAGGAAGTCGGTAGCTACTCCGACCCAAACATTACCTTGATCAGAGGTATACAATAGTGATCGGTCAGGGCCGCATCACATCACTCTAGCTGGTACACGCATATCTCATACTTTACTTTCATCCGTTTTAAGTACATTATTCAATGGTACGTTATTTGATACACAATTTATAAACGGCAGGAGCCGGATTCAACGATTTAATACAAATGAATACATGATTCAAGATTATCAAAGAAACACACCACTGGGTCGAGAAGCCGAGTGGCCGAATGACAAACAGAGGCCGAAGGGCCTTAGGGGAGGCAAGGATCAAGCGTGTATGAAATGTCCGAAACGTATAATGGTAAATAGGAAATCGAATGCAACAAACATGGTAACAATGGGTAAGAATCGAATCACCATCGATGTGATAATAGCATGTGAAGTTCAAGTATTTGATCAACGTTCTTACCTTACTTAGAACGAAACACTAAGTTGCTCCGAAACTAGAAAGGAACCTCCTCAAACACGCACCCTAATCACAAAATAATAAGATTGAATTACTAATTAATCACCATCATAACCCCAACATAAAATCAACCAACCAATGACAACAAAGCCACAACCATTCATGTTTTAGACATCCAAACGTACCCATAATCACACGAAATTCGTACAACACCTTTTCTAACCATACTAGTTACACAATCTCATCAATTAGACATCAAATTAACAACAATAACACTCAAATTACTCAAAAGTCAGAACTGGCAGTGGGTACACACCTCACTCAATTCATTATCAAATGCTCCCAAAACACAATACGCCAAAAATGACATTTAACACCGGTACATATGACACCGGTAGGCTTAGAACCGGTGTCTGAAAAATATAAGACACCGGTTTTCAATCAACCGGTGTCAAATGCTTCCCCAGTCTATTTGCGCGCAATTCCTAACTTAGCTAAAAAAAAAAAAAAAAAAGTTGGACATAAGACACCGGTTTTGAGTATAACCGGTGTCATATGTTACCCCCAGAAAAGGCTATTTAAGCGCAATTCCTCACTTAGCTTAAAAAAAAAAAAAAAAAAAAAAAAAAGTTAGACATAAGACACCGGTTTTAAGTATAACCGGTGTCATATGTTAGCCCAAAAAAGGATATTTTACCGCAATTCCTCACTTAGCTTAAAAAAAAAAAAAAAAAAAAAAGTTGAACATAAGACACCGGTTTTAAGTATAACCGGTGTCATATGTTACCCAGGGGAGGATCATTTTGTCCCACAGCGAAAAAAACATTAAAACTTTATCTTATATCAGGAAAAAAAAAATATAAAAAAAAAAAAAAAAATAAGGACATAAGACACCGGTTTTAAGAATAACCGGTGTCATATGGTACCCCAGAAAAGGGTATTTCGCCTTTGTCATATGCCATTCTAAAAAAAACTATAACCCCCAAAAACCCGAAACCCAGAAAAATAAAATTTGAATTCGCCGTCGCCGTTCTTTCTCCGTTGTTGCCGCTCGCCCGTCGCCCGCCGCTCGCCCCTCGCCGCTCGCCGCTCGCTCCTCGCCCCTCGCCGCTCGTTGTTCGCCTTCGCCGCTCGTTGTTCAGCCCTCGCCAGGCGTTGCTCGGTGCTCGCCGCTCCCTCGCCGCTTTGTGTCGCCGCCGCTATTGTGCCGCCCCTCCGTTGTCGCCGCTCGCCGCGTGTTTTGGTGTCTCTTTCATTCAATTAGGTTTGTCGCCAATTACTGTTTTTTCATTCAATTTTGTATTTTTGTTTTTTCGTTCAATTATTGTTCGCCAAAATTGAATGTTTAATCGCCAAAATAATGAATTATTCGCTCTGTGTCGCCGCTATTGTTTTTTGATGTGTTAGTTAGTGAATTGTCGCTAGTTGAATGGAATTATGTGTTAGTTAGTGAAATGCCGTACGTTAGTTGAGTAGAATAGAGTACAACTTTAGATTGTAGTGGACAAAGACACCGGTTATACATTTGACCGTTGTCTTATCTATAATAATGTTTTGTTTAGGTATTATGAATATAGTATGATAGTAGTGCGTTTAGTGGTATCAAAACAAAATTAAAGCATTATAGATTAGTGGACAAAGACACCGGTTATACATTTGACCATTTTTTTATGTTTGATTTTTTTTAGGTTGAATTTAGAATAATTGGTTAATAATTCTAATAGTGAGTTTAGTTTGATTAAAACAATAAAATTTAGATTATTGAATTGGTAGTTTTAATTAGTTATGTTTAGGTGTTTACTTTTTTTAGGTTGAGCTTAGGATAATTGGTTACTAATTTTGGTTTATATAGACATGGATCGAAAATGGATAACAATGTCAAATCAAGGAGACCGTGATTATGAGGAGGGGATTCAAAAGTTTATAAATTTCGCCGAGAAAAATTGTGAAGACTTAAAGTGTATGCGGTGTCCGTGTTGTAATTGTTATAATATGAGATTTCACT
Source organism: Spergularia marina (assembly GCA_963680865.1). Classification (NCBI taxonomy): domain Eukaryota; kingdom Viridiplantae; phylum Streptophyta; class Magnoliopsida; order Caryophyllales; family Caryophyllaceae; genus Spergularia; species Spergularia marina. The sequence continues at coordinate 29,457,872 of OY804545.1, read as the reverse complement.
CTCTTGATACGGTAAAAATTCATTTGGCTAAGAGCGCTTTTGCTTCAACTTATACAAAATGGATTTTTCATGGGGAGGCAACACATGACTTGAGCATGGAGAGTCAAAGTAATAGAGAATTTGTCCAAGAAGATATTGGAGAGGATGATGATGACTATATTGGAGAGAGTGTTGAAGAATATATTGGTGAGGATGATGATGTCGAGAATATCGATGCCACTAGTGGAGAGGCTGGTGGAGTAGAGGAGAATAATGATCCGAATGACGATGAAATTGATGTAGATGTAAGTGATGATGACCCGAATATGATGGAGAACTTGTTGAATGAAAGTGAAGATGAGTTGTATGAAAATTGCAAAAAGTATACTAGATTGTCCGTCGTTCTAAAGTTGTATAATTTAAAGGCGGCAAATGGTTGGAGTGACAAGAGTTTTACAAGTTTGTTAGAGTTGTTGAATGACATGTTACCAAGTGGTAATTCTCTCCCTACTCGGACTTATGAAGCCAAAAAAATGTTAGCTTCAATGGGTCTAGGGTACCAAAAGATTCATGCTTGTCCAAATGATTGTATATTGTATCGCAAAGATTATGAAGATGATGTTGTTTGTCCTACTTGCAATGCCTCTCGATATAAGGAGAATAAGAATGGTGTTCCGGCTAAGGTTTTGTGGTATTTTCCCATTATACCAAGATTGAGGAGACTCTTTGCCAATCCAGAGGATGCGAAATTGATGACATGGCACAAATCTGGTGTCGACAGAGTTCATGATGGTAAGTTGAGACATCCGGCTGATGCTGCTCAATGGAAATTTTTTGATGCAAAATACCATGACTTTAGCAAGGATCCGAGAAATTTGCGACTTGCATTATCTACTGATGGAATGAATCCATTCGGGAATATGAGTAGTGCACATAGTACATGGCCCGTTATACTGATTACTTATAATTTGCCTCCGAAATTATGCATGAAGAGAAAGTACATGATGCTTTCTTTGTTGATTTCTGGCCCAAAGCAACCGGGTAACGACATAGATGTTTATTTGGCTCCCCTTCTTGATGATTTAAAATTATTGTGGGATGAAGGAGTACAAGTGTTTGATGCTCATGTGGGTCGTAAATTCAACTTACGTGCTATGTTGTTCAACACTAGCCAAGATTTTCCCGTTTATGGCAACTTGTCCGGATATAGTGTAAAAGGGGACAATGCATGTCCGATATGTGAAGAAGATGCAACTAATCTCTATCTTAATAGATCTCACAAGAATGTTTATCTTGATAATCGTAGATTTTTGCCATACAATCACCCTTATCGTAGACAACGAAAAGCTTTCAATGGACAAGTGGAAATGCGTGAGCGTCCAATTGTTTTGACGGGTGCCCAAGTGTATGAGAAAGTCAAGCATTTGAAAATCACATACGGGAAAAATGGGTCGAAACTTTCATCCAAGGGTTATAAGAAACGATCTATATTTTTTGATCTTCCTTATTGGAAAGATTTGACCGTTAGACATTCTCTTGATCTCATGCATATAGAGAAAAAATTTTGTGATGCTATTGTTAACACATTGTTGGATATTCCGAGCAAGACAAAGGACACTTTGAAAGGAAGAGAAGATATGTTTGAAAAGTGTAAAGTCAGAAAAGAGTTGTTACCGCAAAAAGTGGGTTCACGAACTCGTTTACCTCCCGCTGCTCACACTCTCTCTAAAAATGAGAAAAAACAATTTTGTGAGTGTCTCAAGGGGATAAAGGTCCCGGAAGGTTATTCTTCAAATATTAGCAATCGTGTGTCGATGAAGGATTTGAAACTTGTTGGATTGAAATCTCATGATTCTCATATACTCATGCAACAACTTTTGCCCGTGGCTATTCGTTCCATTTTACCAAAAAAAGGTACGATTTGCACTTACAAAGGTGTGTTTATTCTTTAATGTCATTTGTACCAAGGAGATTGATCCGACTGAGTTGGACAATTTGGAGGAAGGGATTATTTTCACATTATGTCAGTTAGAGATGTATTTTCCTGTTTCCTTTTTCGATATCATGATACATTTGCCGGTCCATTTGGTAAGAGAGATTAAAGAATGCGGACCAATCTTTTTGAGATATCAATATCCATATGAAAGATGCATGAAAATATATAAAGACTATGTGACTAATAGATCTCATCCAGAAGGTTGTATTGCCGAGCGTTATATCATAGAAGAAGCTCTTTCTTTTTGTTATGAATTTCTCTCTGATGATTAGCGTGTTGGTCTTCCAAAGCCACGTCATGTCGACAAAATGGAAGGCAAAGGAGTTAGGGGCCACAAGATTATCCAACTCAATGCCGAAGAAATGAATTCAGTTCACTCATATGTTCTTCACAATGATAAAGTTGTCGATCCTTACATTGATGAGCATAAAAAGCATTTGAGAAATCTTCATAGAAATAAGAGTGACATGTGGATTGAGAATGAGAACAAGAAGAGATTTGGCTCTTGGTTGAAGAACCAAGTTGTAAGTCAACCCATTAATAAGTTCCCTGATTATGTGAGAATTATGTCTTTTGGTCCATCTTTACAAATTTCCTCTTATAGTGGATATGCCATCGGTGGATATACGTTCTACACCAAAGAACAAGATTCAAGAAGCACTATGCAAAATAGTGGAGTTTCTGTTGAGGCCACTTCTATTCATTTTGCAAGTGCTAAAGATAAGAAACCAAGGGAAGAAAAAATGATTTATTATGGGCAAATTGAAGAGATTTGGGAATTATATTACCAAACTGTTCGAATTCCCGTTTTTAAATGCAAGTGGGTTGACAACAACAACGGTGTTAGAAGAGATGAGTTGGATTTCACTTTGGTAAACTTTGATAAAGTTGGGCATAAAGATGATCCGTTCATGTTCGCAAGCCAAGCAAAACAAGTTTTTTATGTCAATGACCCTTTGGATAAGAAATGGTCTATTGTTTTATCCGCTCGACCTAGACATGAGTTTGATTATTATGTTGAAGATGAGATTTTAGAAGGTTTGGGTGCTCCGAATGCATGTGTCCAAGTGATAGAGAATGATGATAACTCCTTATCATATGTTAGAGATGATCATGATGAGGGAGTTTGGGTGCAAGATGATGCAAATGTAACAAAAAAACGTTCTAGGACTAACGTAAGTTCTCTAACTAGTTGGGAAATTTTGGTTTTACATTTACGTAATTATAATTTTCATTAATTGCACAAACTCCTCTTTATCTTATTTGTGTTACTTATGTTTATTATTTACTTAGACTTATTATAGTTATTTTATTTTATTTAGCTTTCTCTTATGTCTTTTAATACTTATAATCATGTTTATATTTTGTGAATATAGGTTGGATAATGTCGACTCGAAGAAGAAGAAAGCCTAGTGATAATTCCGATTCCGATTCCGATCATGAAAGAGGTCAAACTTTACTACGCGCTTGTGCAAAAGCATTACAAGATGGTTCTCCTTTTCAGCTACAATGGAGTACGGACGGGTTGTTAAATCCGATTGGCGAACATCGCCAAAAGTTTAGTAGTTGGATAGGCGCAATCGCACGTGCACATGTGCCTATTACTTTGAGAGAGTGGAAGAAGCTTGACGAAGCCACAAGAGAACGTGTCTTACACGATATTGAGGTTAGATATAATATTCAATTTATTTCATATGTCTTGTCTATAAAAGTTATCTAAATTCTTTTTTTTTTTTAATGTGTTTTTTTTTTTTTTTTTTTTTTTGTGTTTTGCAAGGGTGCATTTTATGTTCCTCCTGAACGTAGAGGACGTTGGGTGTTGAAGATAGCCGGTGAAAGATGGAGAAATTGGAAGACCAAACTTCATCTTAAGTATATGTATGTAATTGACAAGAAGACCAAGGAAAGGGAACTTGTAACGAAGCCACCGGCAAAGTATCCACAAATCACACAAGAGCAATGGGATGCTTTCATTGAATATCATTTGAAAGATCAAAAGTTTCTTGTAAGTTTACATATAATTTTATAATTTTATTGAAATCTTAGCTTTAATGAATATTCTAATTTTTGTTTGTTTTTTTCACGGTAACTAGTCGCTTAGCAAAGATGGTAAAGAAAATGCTGCAAAAAAGAAGACTAAATACTTTGGCTCTCGGAAAGGATATATTGGGATCAACGAAGAAATTGTAAGTAAATATACACCTTTTTTATTTTTTCCGTTATTATTAACAAATTAGTAATCGTTTATTTTTACTAACACAAAAATGTAATAGATTGAGGAATATGCCACTAAAGGGTTGCAAATCAAAGAAGTACCACGTCATGTGACTTGGTTGAGAGGTCATAAATCCAAGAAAGGGGCAATGTCCGAGTATGACGAGGAAGTGGTGAAAGAAATTGTAAGTTATTTTTTTTAAGGGTAGAAATTGTACTTATTTTAAAATCGTTTCACATATTAATTCTAATTAAATTGTTATTGTCACTTAGGGTGAGTTGGAAGAAGCCGTGAAAGAAGGAAAGTTTGTTCCCCAAGGTCGAGATGATATATTGTCTCGTGCAATCGGCAAAGAGGAGCACCCGGGACGTGTTCGTGGTGTAACCAACATGAGCAATTTGTCAAATGTTTTTGGTAGATCCACGAAAAAGATGTCCGAGGTAAAGTTAGAGAATACGGTGCGAACAATGCAATCCCAAATGTTCAAGATGAGTCAAATACTTTGCAATTTCGTAGCCGGAGAAACTCCGAGTCAAGCTGATATGAAAGAATTGATGAGTGCGATGATGAGTAACGATTCGCAAGCAATAGAAAACAATGAAGAGGATAGAGTGTCTAAGGATTCTAATGTTCTAAGAAAGGGAAAAGAAGTGAGTTTAAATGATGATCGTGAGCCTCCTGTTTCCCATTCATCTCCGAGACAAGCTCGTAATATCCCTCAAACGTCGATCTCATCAATTCAAGATACGTGTGAAGGGCCGGTTCAGGTATCTAATATAATTGTTATATTACTTTACTTTATTAATCAATTCAACATACTTTATCTCAAATGAATTATATTTTCTAATTGTGATAGTTGCACCAACAATTTACATTACTTTATAAATAATGCAGGGTTGGCATAAGTGTCAAATGTCACTTCCTAGCAATTCACAAGAGATAGTAGCTTTAGGAGAAGTGTATGTGCCAGGCGCTTCGGAGGTACTTACTCTACACAATAACATTGTACCTCCCGGTTATAGTAGAGTGAGTATCTCTAAAGATTTGGTGCCAAATGCCGAATTGCCAGTTCCAACCCCGGAAGCTTGTTTTCTCTCTTCGGCCCTTGGTGGTTATGTGTTGTGGCCTTCTCCTTTCATATACATATTGTCTGATACGGTAATTTATACTTCATTATTGAAATTCTTATATTATCTTTAATTTATATTTAAATTCTAACAAGTGTTTTATTTTGTTTGATTATTTAGAATGAAACGGATAACTCTACGAATAAGAAGAACACACCACCAATCAACAATTCGACACCTACTTCCATTTCAACATCCTCTTCGGAATTCATAACACCGGAAGATAAAATGAATATGAGAAGAACTGTGTTGATGAAGTGGCTTTGTAAGAAAGCTCGAAGCATGAAGAAAACCGGAGATGAGGGAAAAATTTTGCATGTACCCGAGCATGTGCTTCATAATATGCAAGACTTGTTTGTGACACCAGAAGAGATGGAGCAATGGTGTTATCAATGGCAAATTCAATCTACTCACATTACGGCATTTATCTTGTAAGTCACTTTTTATACATTTGTTTAAGAAAAATAATAATTAGTTTAGATACTCATATATATTGGTAAATGGATTCATGTGACACTTTCTTTTTGTGGCTTTTTGTAATAGGTATTTGAAAAAGTTCTGTGAAAGGAGACGTGTAGATGGTTTGTATGGTTTTTTATGCCCGGCATATTTGTCTCCTATAACACCGGTTGAAGATGAGGATGATCGTGCGAATTATATTTTTAGTGCGTTCGCTTGTACAACATGTGCACACGGGCAAAAGATATTTTTCGCACCTTATAATGAGAGGTAACTAGTTTTACAAATTCTAGATGATTTTTTTATTTTATATTTCATAACTTATATTATTTTGATAATTTGTAGTTCACATTGGATGTTAGCTGTGATTCATCCACCGTCAGGAACGGGGTATTGGTTAGATCCATCCAGAGGGAGTAAGAAACCACCCGAATTTCTTCGTAATCTAATACAAGAGTATGTATATATTATATATTTTTAAACTCCATTGTTGTTTAAACTCCACTGTTATTTAATTATATCTTTTAATTATATTGGAATACCGTGTTATTTAACTAGCGCCGTAACGAGGATCATGACTTTGGATCCCCTAAACAAGTTGAATATGAAGTCGACGCTTATGAGATGGCATACTATAATGGTACGTTTGAATTTTTTGTGTTTATTAACTATACTTTTCATATCCTATTTATGCGTTCGAATTTGGGCTTATTTATTTTTTATTTTGTTTTGTAGTGTCCCCGTCAACCCTTAGGAAGTAACGATTGTGGATATTATATTTGTCGTTACATGTTCGAGATAATCCAAAATAAAGCCACAACTATTCCAATTACGGTAAATATCAAAACATATATCTATCATCCTATAGTAATTTATAAATGTTTAAGTTTTGGATATCTAAATTCATCAATTTGTCGTTTTAGTATGTTGTGAAGGGTTGCAAGCAATTTACGAATGAACAAGTGGATGAAATAAGAGATCTTTGGGCTACATATGTGTTTGTGGATGGAGATGAAGAAGGAGACGATGATGATCTCTAACTACCTAGCGAGTTTTGCTTGTAAGTGCTCAAATCTACTTTGATTTCTTGAAACACTTAGATTCTCATTAAGTTAGAAATGTTAGTAAATTTTAGTTAGGAAATTAGAAACTAGGAAAAGCAAAAGATCTCCATTGTTGTATTTTGGAGAAATGTTGTGGATGGAGTAATTGAGATTGGATGGATGCTTATTATATATAGAGTGAATTTGAAGCTCCATTGTTGTATAGCAAAGAATCGACTTGGTTTCTTGTAGTCGAGGTTTTGGGAATTGGTGTCGTTGAAACGGCATAATCGTAATGTATGTTTATTTGTAATGTGGGAATTGGCGACTAATTGTTGTAGTCGCCAATTCCCTGGCAGAAGCAGAAGCAAGCAAACTAAAAAAAAAAAAAAGTCTACCCTATGACACCGGTTTTTTAAACAACCGGTGTCAAATGTCCTACTGGAAGGAAAAAAAAAAAAAAGAACAACATATGACACCGGTTATTTAAAACAACCGGTGTCTAAAGTCCAACTGAAAAAAAAAAAAAAAAAAATAAACCAATATATGACACCGGTTTTTTGGAAAAACCGGTGTTAAATGTCCACCAGCGAAAAAAAAAAAAAAAAAAAAAAACAACATATGACACCGGTTTTACCTAAAACCGGTGTCGTATGTATGGTTTTTTACACCGGGTATATTTAGAATAACCGGTGTCTTAACATAAGACACCGGCAGTCCAGACACCGGTTGCAACCGGTGTCTATATTGTTTTGCACCCGGTGTCTTATGTATTATTTGGCGTAGTGACAATACCACAATATTCCCAACTCATAAAAAACCCCTCCACCAAAATTCAAGTAATTCCATACACAAAATCAATCTTAATTAGCATGAACCCTAATTAGCAAAACCCCCAATTCAAAAATCACAACTCATATGCCACAATCACCACAAACACGATTATAACTCTAACACAACAAGCTCATCAAAATAATCATGTTCTAATCGTCAATTGAACACAAATTCGGAGAACCCCAATTATATAATTTATGAGAAAAAGGTGTGGAAACTTACTACCCTTGATATAAAATCAAGAGAGAGAAAGGTAGGAAAGAGGGCGGTGGGGATGGTTAGGCGACAGCGGCAGGGGCGACAGTGGCGGCGCGGCTTCGCGGGGGAGAGTCGCGCGGCTCTCCTTCTTCTCCTCCTCTCTTCTTTTCTTCCTTTTCTTTTCCCAACTGCCCGCGTGCGTGAGGTGAGTGATGTGTTGTTTTTTTTTTTTATATATTGTGGTGAGGGAGGGTTTAGTAAGGGTATTTACGTCATTTTACCAATTAGTTACCCAATTAGGAAATCGACCCCAAAACGGAAAGTGACTATAAATTTCCAAAAATGGAAACTCGTAACTCTAAAATGAATATCTTCCGACGACCTTAATAATTTAGAAGTCCAAAAAATATGGGGTGTTACATTTTATATTTCTACTTACTCCCGCCGACCCAAAAATAATTTACACTTTATTTTTGGAGTTTTAAGGTGTCATGTTAGACACTACTTGTAGAACAAATGAAATACCTATTTGTCTTAAAATCAAGTGGAGTTAGTAAATTGCAATGTAGAATAAAATACGCATTCATTTTTGCAAAAAAGTGAAAGGTTCATTTGATCTAAAATTAGCTTCCAACAAAGTATATCAAAACTACAAAAAGAAAGTTTTTTTTTTTTTTTTTTTTGAGTGGGAGGAAGTACTAGTATACCATATTAATGAAGTAAAAAAAGTAAATGAGAGGGAAGTAAATATGTATGGCCAAGTGGCCCACCACATAATACCACAAACATTTGTCAACGAGGTAGTGGCCATGTTTACATGGTTTCTGAGGCGGGTACACGTTGTTCCCCCAATCTCTCATTCTCTTCTCTTTAGGGTTTTCATTTATTTTGGTTTTTTTTTTTTTCTTTTTTTGATTTTTGATTCTATTCCCTTTTTCCGTTTCAAATAAATCCCCCCAAAAATGTCTAATAAATACAGCGCGTAGATCTCACATGTATCTGCCTACGCGTATACATCGTATCTAGCTTAGGGTTCCTCATTTTCATTCTACAAATACCATCCCCCTTTGCCTCTTTCTCTCTCTTCAATACCGCGAAGCGCACACGCCCCTCCCCACTACTCTCCCATTTTCCCTCTCTCCTCTCTCCTCCCTCTCTCAATAAAAAGCCGCATTTCTCTCTCCCTTCAAATCTTCATCATTAAGCCTTCAATCTTAAGCAAACCTCAAACCTCTATCAAATACTTTAAAACCGCCGAAACATCTGCGCCATTTCTCCCAACTCCCTCTCACTCACTGAGTCAACTCGACGTCCTCACTCACTCACTGACTCGACTCACCTATGGCGGAGGAGTTGGATGATGGCGAGTTCTGGCTACCTTCTCAGTTCCTTACTGATGACGACATCCTCATGGACTTCGCTAAGTCTGACGGGTTTGGGTCCGGTTTCGGGTCCGGCTCAAGCTCCGACCTCGGCTCTCTCACCACCGAAACAGAAATTAGCGACGACGACGACCTTCTCCTTCCCGGTTTAACCCGCCGGTTCTCCCGGTCATCCCTCAACGACTGTCCGGTTCACTCCAAGGTAGCCGGTCTCTCGAGTTCGCCTCAGTCGACCTTGTTGGGGTGCGAGTGCAATCACCAGGGTTCGAGCCATGGTAGCCCCACCGGACCCGTCTCCCCACAGCCGCGAAACGACGCCGTCAAAGCCGAGGAGCGTGACAAGAAAGATAACGACGACAAAACAAACACCACCGCCGACAACAAGAACAACGCCACCTTAGATCTCCTTAACAAGGCGGCGGGTGAGGTGGCGAAAATGAAGATGAGGAGTGATAGGAGTACTGGTACTGGTTTCTTCGATTGCAGTAACAGTGCGAAAGGACTATTATGCCCTCCTCAACCACCACTACCTCAAAGAAATCCACCACCCCACTACCCACCGCCGCCGCCGTATTACTCCCACCCTCAATTCCGCCACTTTTCTCCGGTAAGTTTCCCTAATTAGAAATCCAGCCTAGATTCAAATCATACGTTATGTTTTCTCTTTTTTTTTTATCGTATAATTATGGTAATTAGTAATTAATTACTCCACGGTGATTAATTTCCATATTTGGGTCATGTTTTCAGCATATGATGTGGGGACCAGTCCAATTACCGCCGCCACAACCGCAGCAACAACTTCAACAACAAAACAGAGTACCAACGAAGAACAACACCATCACCACCACCAACAACAAAACAAGCAACGGTACGACCAACGGTAATACCCGTCCATTGGGCCTGCCACCATCCGCGTGGCCACCTCTCCCGGGCCAGACGGCCCAACCCCAACCACAGGCCCAACCTCCTCAACCACAACCCCAGCCCATGATGGGTATGTACGTGGCCCCACCGAATGCGTCCGTCGGTACCGGCGTGTTTCTACCTCGGCGAGTAACTACCCCTGCCGAGTCGAAAAAGAAGACAGGTAATTTTACCATTTCACCCTTCCACAGTATAATTATCTTTTTCTTTTTTGGTTACTTTCTACTTTATTAGATTAGATAATCAGATAATAGGGGTTACCTCAATCAAACAAAAAAACATAAATTTTGTTGCAAACTTTTAGATCTCGATTTATGGTTCGGTAGGTTGTTTTGACGGTGGAATGTTTAATTGGGGGGTAACTTGCGTGAAGATTTGTTAAACTGCTCCTCTGTTTCTGATGTCAATATAATTTTGAATTAAAATTACGAAAAAAAAAAAAAAGTTGTGAAAGGAATTTAATTTGGGTGGGCGAAGGTGGGTGGTTACGATTTCTTGTCAAATTTGAGTGTACACCTGTTGTTGAAGATTGTTCCAGGCGTCGACAGAATCTTCACTTTTTTTTAATTATCATAGCTCCAATTTTGCTGACGAAATTGACGGAATCTTATGAAAGCAGCTTAAAATTTTAAATTTTAGTACGTCAATTTTTTCTACAGTGCGTACATGTAAGATACTAATAGAGAGTAAAAAATCTTATTGGTAGAATATATCAACTCAACCTCATGTGATGTTATACCATTCCCTATGGCCCCCCCTCCCCCTCCTTTGGTTAAGGAATCGTCTTTGGGGGATGTACCAAAAGATAAAAAAGATCATCAACCATTCCTTCCCTTGTTGGTTTCATGATCAGGATTTCCATATCATTTTAGGAATATCGTCCCCCCCCTTTTTGTGATTCGCTTTTACATTCGCCTTGTGTCGGCTGGGGGTAATGTTGTGTACATCCGATATGTATGCCTTAATTGATTAATCAAACCAAATGTACTTTGGGGTAAAGATTGTATTTACATTTTGTCGGGGAGATTTGACGAAACTATCTCATTCGAATTTAATAGTTGGTATGTTCTCTTTGTTGATACAGATGGTAACGCGATGAAGACGAAAAATAATAAAGCTTCACAGAAGCGGAACCATCACCCTCGTCCAGCAAAGGCAAACGACGATGCGATCCTGTTGCCTTCGGAGTGGGTTTATTGATTGAACCAAGTAGCCGGACCTCGAACTCGAAGTCCTGTTCTTTTTTGGGAAATGGTTTAGGAAATAAGAAAATGGTCCGATCCTATAATAAGGGGGTTTGTTTTAGCAGGTATAGGATATAGCACAAAGTGATAGGATAGTAGTATTTAGTGGGTGAAATAATAAGAAAATGGCCTCTCTTTTTTGGGTTGCCAGAAAACAGGTTCCATTTTTTTGGCTCATATATGGGTGGGTTAGGTATTAAATTTGGCTCCATGGATTCTGCTTTTGGTTTGTTTCCATGGAGTTGGTCCGGGTAATAAATTCAAAAGGGGTTGATTTTCTTCTACTTCTTTTTCTTTTTTCAGTTTGTTTTAGTTTTTTTGTGGGAAAACACTAGAAAATGAAATCTCCAATATTATATTTATTAATATTATTATAATATGGTATATCAGGGAAAGTCTATTTTCATGTAAAAAGGACTTGTCCCTCTCTAATATCGGTCTCTTTGTGATATAACAATATTGCGTTCGTTTGCTTTGCTTTTCATTAAATTCTTTACGTGTTTTATTTGGATCTTTTCCTTTTGAATGTATAATCGTATTCCAACTTACTGTTGTTTTAATATCGGACCATACAACATGGAAAATTGAAGTCGGATTAATAGGGGCTCATAATGAATATGAGCTGGTAAGGTGCGTGAGGTATGGGGACCTAACATGCGGTGCTTCACTGTAAACTTATTGCCTTATTGGTCTTCTCCGGATCAAGATCCTCTGGAGTTATTTTTCCAAGAGTTCTCTGGAGTTTACTTATAAATGTCTTCTTTTAAATAAGGGAAAACACTACATGGTAGAGTGATATTTCCATTTCAAGTAAACTCCAGGGAACTCCAGGAAAAATAACTCTAGAGAATCCGGATCCGATCTTTCTCCCGAGGAACGAGGTTTCCGTCAAATGTTTAGTGATAAATATCTTAAAAGTGTGGTTGTGAAGTTACCGGGGTGGTCAACAACTCAACAACAGCTGAACTAAAAGTACATGGGGTCGCATGATCTCCAAGATTAAAGTAGTGGATTAGCATTTGTGATTGTGATTAGCAACGCTAATTACAGTCTTTGGCATGTCTTTATCCGAGGTGGTCTCAGCTGTCACACCGAGTCCACCGTCCCCAACTCTCCATTTATGTTTCTAATCTTATACGATGTATCATCTTATAAAGTCGTAAATCAGTTGAGCTACCGAGCACTAGAGTCTAGAGGCATCAGGCATGATTTTGAGTTGAGCTACCGAGCACTAGAGTCTAGAGGCATCAGGCATGATTTTGAGTCTTGAGAACGGTGATCGATATTAACACACGATAAGGGATTTTGTCGCTTTTATGTTGTCATACTTATAACTCAATTTTGATCTGAACTAATTCGGATAGATGCAAACTGGAGAAATGCAATGTTCCATTTCCATAGATGGTAGTAAAAAGGACATGGCATGTATGTTAACATGAATTTGACAAAATGTAAAGCCTTTTCGGTTAAAAATGGAAAAATACATTGTTACGTGAGAATGGACGTTATTTTTTATTTTTTCTTTTGACACATTCAAACCAGATATTACTTTGTAAAATAATATTTAATTTGGTGCCTTGAAGGAGGGTAGCGTAAGCATTAACATTTCCTAGGAGAGGTCCTCCCTTCTTAAATTCTACTAATGGATGTGTTGGGTGTTGGCCTGTTGGGTCCGGCGGTTCTAAGTTTAGTACTTAGTACACTTGTATTACCCTACTTCTTTCTTTAATCACATCGCATCTAAGAATAAAGGATGACAGTGGAAAAAACACTGCTGCTTGCGTGCAAAGGGAATTTGAACTTTAGAATAAGGAGTGGGAATCCTCGTGATTGTGGGCACTAGACAGTAGACAGTGAGCATATCTGTTGAATGAGATGGGAAGGGGTCAAATTTAAGATTTAAGTGTAGCTCGCTCAATGCGGCTGATATATCTGCATTTATTTTGAATAATTTTATAAAGATAAGATATTATTTGAGCATAAAATCACCATAGTTCATTTTCTCAGAAAGTACACAAAAATAATTTCTAATGAAAAAGTGCAAAAAAAAAAAAGCTTTTTAGCAAAATTAGCGTGTCCGGTATATCGGGAATTCTCTATAATGCACTATATTACAAGTACGTAGAACCGTATAGATTTGCTTGTTTGAACTAAATCAATTAATAATGTAAGAACAATAAGTGAATTTATCTCTTTGTTTCGTTTACGTGATCGTGAGTTGTTAACTTTTAAGTGTGAGCAAAACATATTTATGATATATAATAGTTTATCGCGATTTTATACTAATTTATCGTTCTCGCGTTAAAATTTATAGTCATCTTATTGACGTTAAGAACATTTTTCAAATCGGGATATATCTAAACACTAAATAAAAAAATTAAACAGAATCATAGAGATCACAAGAAAAATGATATGGATAAGATTGATGATCTATAGCCTATAGTGGTAGGCTACTAGTCAACCAGGCATCTCCTCAACTTGTAGTTAAGAGGCCATAGTGACATGGTGCCGGATTACAAATGCCGAAAGAAGTTGAGAAAAGGAGATGTGAACTGATTGAAACGCCACAATTTGCTTCCTTGTTTTCCTTTTTCCCAATTTCGTTACTGTGTGTCTTTACGGTGTATGTTAACTGTCAAGGTTAATTAAAATTACTAATTATACCGAATGTCATTTACAAAAACAAATACTTCGTATTCTGCACTCTATACTTTTTTGTATCAAATTAAATAAGTGAGAGAAATTCTACTACAATATACTGACCTCCTACTCAAATATTTGTCCCCCTTTTGTTTTGCTGTTTTGACTGACTATGTCGGGAGCCATTTTTAGACTAAATGAATAGTTCATTTGTTGTAAAAATCAGTACATGATATATTCTGCACTGCAGTATACTAATTTTGCTTGATTTTAATGCAAGTGGATTTTTCATTTAGTTTAGGAGTAGACCTCAATATGAACAGTCAAAATAGTATCTCAAAAGGAGGAGAAGTCTTCGGGAAAGTGTAGTACTAGTACAAATGGAGATTTAATATGTACTCCCTCCGTCCCAACTCAAACACACCGCAGGCGTTATTTGGAGAGATAATGTGAGAGAGAATGTGATATTTAATAAAAGTATGAGAGAGAATAATGTCCCAAAATAAATGGGGTGTTTGAGGTGGGACGTTCCAAAATAGAATATGGAGCGTTTGAGGTGGGATGGAGGGAGTAGTCACTCCGTATATATGTATACTGATATCGTATACGGTCCATAAACAAAATTAATTTTTTTATGAGGTAAAGTAAAAGAATTGAGATGGGAAATAAATGGTGTGGGGGTGAGTTGGACCGTCAGTTAGAAAGGGCCCTACGGGCCATAATCCACGTGTCAAGATCTAGGCGGTTAAAGAACATGACATGTCAGAGAGATAGTTTCACTTTGGAAGATGGATTGTGTATACGAATAAATCTCGGACTTTTGACTGGCTACAAACACAAAGAGCAGCTTTTGTTGGTTTTCTGGGGTGGGGACTAGGGGTATTATCGTCCTTTGAAACAGCGCGTGAGATTGACAGGCTGTTATCTGTATTTAATTACCGTCTTTACCTGAAATAACAGCTCAATCTAGGTCGTTTCCTTTTTCTTCGTACTCTGCACAGTATTCCAGGTTTCTTGTTCATGTTGCAGACTTGCAGTGGTTATACAGCTAGATGTCTATATATACTTTTTTAACATGGGATATTTTGAGGTTAATTTTACTTAATTAAGTGTGGTTATGTGGGGTCTAGTATTCTTATCTCAGATAGGTAGTTCTTGGCCGTTTATCTATCAAAGTATCAACCGGTTGTGTTTTGTTGGGTTTGGTTTATCATTTTGGGCGTAGTCAACTTGGGTCAATTTTATGACCAAGTTAAGTTCACTCGGTCTAGGACTCCAGGTCATGAGTCATGACTAATGAGACTGGCTTGGTAAGTTTGTACGGGTTGACAAATTTGAGAATTGAAATTGAATTCAAGCTAACATGTAACTCTAATAAGCCGATATGTGTATTCTCTCAATCCTAATGAAATTTTGACTTTTATTTGGTCACAAAACCCAAAGAGAGCAATTGTAATCATGTTCCAAAATGGAGTCCTGCTATTGAGTGATTATACAATAATCTTTGAAGTTTGGACCATAGTGAGAATTGTGGTGTCTCTCACAAAAAGAACAAATAATTTGAAAAATAAAATATTTTAAAACATAGTTTCAGCATTATATTTGTGAGAGGGGCTATATAGCCCCCTCTCTATGTCCCATTTAACTAAAAATCGACACGAGATCACGACAAAGTTCCATAAAAAAATAAAATACAAAAATGATTAATTTTTAATTTGGAAATGTGACGTATCAACTTATTGATAAATAGGACACATTTTTTAGATAAAGAATCTCAATTACAGAGAGATGAGCTACCTAGAAATGTAAGTGGGGGGAGCGGGTTTTAATCCTATCACTTGAAATTGAACTTTACCCCATAATTTCTTCATTTCCTCTATTTCAATCACTTTAAACTTTCACATCTTCCTCCTCTCAACCTTTCACATCTTAGTGGTCATTCACTTGTTTGGTTGTCAACCAAAATCTGTTGTGTGAAAGCGTTATGCGATGTGATAATTCGATGACAAAACAACAATAAAGAGCACGAGGATTTTAACAAGGTTCATTATCAACGCGATAGCTACGTCCTTCGGGTTCAAGAATCAACAATTCCACTATGTAGGGAGATTTACGAATACAAAGATTATTTGGGTTCTCAAGATTTGCTCTTCTTTAAGAACCCTGGTTGGCTCTCTTTAACTTTCTCACATTTATCTCCTAATTCAATTGCTAGGTCTAGGTAGGCTTTTATATATCACACCTACCTTAAAACCCAAGACAAAATCAATTAAGAAACAAACAAATAATAAACAATCGTGAAAACGGCTTAAGGAAACTCCGCGCTGAAAACCGGTCTAGTCGTGGCGGGCCGCCAGGCACCTGCCAAGAGAGTCTTCAAAACCCGCATATGACACTCCGCGACCCGCCACTTCTTCTTAGCGGGGCACCAAAACAACCTGTCTCGGACCTTTTATTCCGTATGTCCAAAATGGCGCAGAATTTCAGTTGACAAAACCGTGACCAAGTCACATTTCACAACAATTTTCCACCTTGACTTGAACATGCGTTTAGCAAACGTAATTCAAATCAAACAACAACACGACCCCTCTGCAAGAATCCCCACCAGAATACCAAATCGAGTTTTAGCTCATGCGCGCCAAGCTTGAACTCCATAGACTCAAACCGAATCTATATTCGTCCGATATACCCTGGACTGGATCTTCGTCCAATATACTCTGGACCGGGTCTTCAATCCTCTAAACCCGGATAAGGTCGCTCAAAGCACCACCTTGAGCTCAACACCCCAAAGGGATAAGACACACATGTCTTACTACAATCCGTTAGTTCATGCAAAAAAAAAAAAAAAAAAAAAATGAACTAATAGAACTCCACCAATTTAGCAAAGAAATAACTGAGATTGTCAGCGACCTCCATTTCTTCTCACATTCTCAATACCCAAGAAGTAATATCTGACATCAGCGTGCTTGAAACCGCGTACTTGACAATTCATCAACAATAAGATAGTTTTTAAACTATCACCCCTTTTCGCATCAAAAAAACCTCGTTGAACAAACTAGTCACCTAGCTCCAGCAACAGAACACCTCATTGACTTCTTTTGCAAAAGTCACTTGTCTTTGTGAGTGACAAGTCCACAAATGATAAAACCCCGAGTTCTAGCAAAACAAAAGAACCCCCAAGTGTCAAGTAACAAACTAGTTACACAACTAGTACCATCTACTCAAATAACACAACATGGAATCCGCAAATTCCCAACCAACAAGCACCTACAATTACTTTCACAAATGAGAATAACCAAGCCGATCTTCTATGGCGAATTATATCCACCACAAGCAAGTGTTCTCCCTCAGGTTGAGTCATAAACTTGAATAACATTGGCTACGCGCAACTTTCGGCTAACATATACTATAGTATAGATCATAGCCACTACCATCCTAACACATGGTACTAAAAAACATGCAAGATTTTCAGATTTAGATAGAGGCACCCACAATATTGAAAGTCCCATACCTTTCATATTGTCAACGCTAAAACACTGAATAATGCCAACAAAAGTTAGAATCCCACTTTAGCATCAACAACTGTATAAGTCCACTCAAGGACTCCAACAAGTAAAGAACACCATTCTCACTCCACATAATCTCGAACTCCGAAATAGCATTATCAGAAACCATCTTCAATACCACATGAAAACACGATCTTGACATACATTGCTCAAATTCTTTGTCAAACACATGCTACTAATACTAGCAACACTAACCAAGTGTATGTTGAATCTCTGCTGAAGATACTTCAACTTTATCAGCTCCACCTAAATGACTGAATTCTATTGCAACTTGTAAGACCACACAATCTGACCCACACTATCAATGAAATTCCCCAATTCTTCTTGAGAACATCCTTGCAAAACCACTACTCTATGCTTCTAGGTAACGACATCAAATCACATGTCTCGAACATATAGCAGCAAATCA
Organism: Spergularia marina; assembly: GCA_963680865.1. Classification (NCBI taxonomy): domain Eukaryota; kingdom Viridiplantae; phylum Streptophyta; class Magnoliopsida; order Caryophyllales; family Caryophyllaceae; genus Spergularia; species Spergularia marina. Next base: position 29,439,856 of record OY804545.1, on the reverse strand, counting down.
TTGTGCCCAACTTGCTCCTATCTATTGCTTCACTATTAATGATTTCCCATGACTCTATCTTATCGGCTACTAAGATGCATCAAACATTCCGCAATTTCCACCACAAAACATTGTGGTGCGACATATTCCCAATGAACCTGTCAATCATCACGTCCACTCATATAGGCAAAACAATAACCACCAACAAAATCATAAGATGTCCTCTTCGTATTTTACTCCTCAAAAGAAACACACAAAAGCTCGGCAAACACTGGCTTGGCATCCACCTTGATCAACAAATGCAGGAACATGGACAAAGTGGTTGAAGCCACCTCAAGCTCCACCTTTTTCTCACACCATTATTCTTGTCAACATCTGCAAACACAACAATGAAATACAATAATGAAATTTCGTCAAAAATTTAACCCATGTCAAAAACATGATGCTTGGGACCCGATATTCTAACTTCGTATCTCTCAAAGTGTCAATCCTCTCAGCCTACATATGAAGAATACCCAATCGAACACGATCATAATCTTCACCAGCACCAAGAAATATGTAGACAAGAATATCACGCATGTCGATCCATAACTCACTCTGAACTCCGCAGTTTATCCCACATTATGAGGTTTACAGCTGATTAAGTAATCAAGCAGTTTTCACAACTATTTCTAGCATCTCCTAGCATGACCTGCAAATTAAAGTATGCAGCCAACTTTATCTTGCAACGTCCAGTTCATGTGTTTTGCTACACCGTTCTGCCAATGATGTATATCCCACGGTATGATGCCCCAAAGGTATGATGCCCCAAAACCGTCACAAAACTATATGAACTAAAAATAAACAATAACAAGCTATCATCCAACACGTAGCCATTTGGTTTTCTTGCAATTCTTGATCTTCAACTCAAAGTCTATTATTGCACCACTACTTTGAATAAATAGCTTTCTACAAGAGCTTGTTCAATCATCAACGAATGAACCCTATCAAGAACTCCGGGTGTGAGCACCCATGCTAAACTTACCTATGTGTTATCCAACTGAAAAAACACACATATCCCTCACAACACTTAAGAAATCACATCTTGAAACAACAAGAAAATCCACCCTGGATAATAACTAAATCTTCCTATCACCCCATGACCTATGTTCAAATCATATGACTTAGTTAACCCTGTCGATTAGAAGACAAAACACTCAGCAGAACTAGTCAGTCAGCCCACTTTGTAAATCATACAAAGTGTATCTACTGATACCTGTAAAATAAATATCAATATGGAACTTCAACGAGACAATTCTCTATCCTATCCTAGAACACACCAATTGATCCTTATGGCCAAGCCATCAATCGATAACCATTCAAACTCAAAACTTGAACCTGTCTCAACGATCAAAGCACGTGCTCCACAAGTCACTTGTCTTCAATCGTTCGATCCAACCACAACCACCTTACAAGTAGCATCTATTGTCATAACAATACAACTACAAACAAAAGGCATTGTACTAACACAACAAATCGCCATAAGACACTCATGACAGAAGCAACCCCGAATAAAGATCCAATGATCCTTGTATGTACCACTACCACTGCGAAAAGTACATACACCCTAGACCATCCCTTACTTTACTTCGATCAATCCCGCATATAACCATATGCCAAAGTTCCATGTAGAATTAATAAACCAAGGTGCCACTAGATCCAAATAACCTAGACTCCAACTCCTTGTACAAAGGAATTTTGCCATTAGTTAAACTAACAACTAACATAAAACGGACCAAACTGGTTTACTAATTATAATTCCGTTGCTCCACACAACATCCTAGTCTGGCGCGCTGACTCCCACTTCTTCTAGTGGTGAGACTAAAGTCGCGATTATCTACCAAAAATAATCCTAAATCCTAACAACAGTAGTAGGGAAGTAGGGATCGTATCCACAGGGAAATGGGTTGTCAAATGTAATGAATTAAGTGCCTAAGTAACAAATAATGGGGGATTGAGAGTTGTGTTTATCAAACTAACTAGAGTGAACAAAAGCAATTCGTGAAATGTATTCAATAGTAAAAACGGATCTTGATCAATTAATTCCCACAACGCACTAACTAATCGGTCCTAGTTATCACTATTCCTCTATCAATCTCAATTACTCTATCGTGGAAACAGAATACCCAAATCTCTCGTTAATACTAGCTAAAAGGCGTGATCGGCACTACCCAATAACCCTAACTATCAAATAACCTAAGCGCACGATTAGATTCAATTTGATAATAGCAATACGAATTAGAGAAATATCGATAAAGACATGCAATACTAACGCACGTTTCGTATTTAACATGTGAGTCAAATCTTTGCCCTAATTCACTAACGATGATTACATACAAATCAATGAATTCGGGTTGCTACAATGTAAAGATCAATCAAACAATAGATTCCTTTGACTAATCCAAACTAGCAATCAATCAATCCTAAGCAATTAGACTAGTTGTACACCTAACAATCACAAAAGATAATTGAACAAATTGAATACCAAAGATAAGACAATAATTGAAAACAATAGAAAGAATAGATCAAACTCACGATATTGTCGATGCGATGCTTCGATTAATCAATCAAGAAATAAAGGAATTAGCTCCTCATACAATCCATAGAAACCCTTCTTTTCTTCTAAAAAGTCTGAATGTAAAACCTAGGGTCGGGGTTCTTATTTATATAGTTCTCTAAAAACGTAAAATAGAAATATACGGAAAATAGGAAAATCGCCCTTCGCGGTCCGCCAAACTGCTGGTCGCGGCCCGCGAAGTACAGGTCGCGGTCCGCCAAGATTATGGTCGCGGCCCGCGATAAGTCTCTGACTTCCGTCTTCGATTTCTCTTCGCGGCCCGCTATTCTCCCAGCGCGGCCCGCCAAATGTCTCGGGAAGCTCTTCTCTACAGTGCCTCAAGGTGTCCGCATCCAAAATGTGCATAAACCGACCAAAATTACATAAAACTTAAAAACCAATGCTCAACACCAATAGTGAGCAAAATACATCATTTGGACCGTTAAAATGCAATAAAAACTGTCAATATGAAGCGTACAAAATGGGCAGATCATCTAGGATAATAGTTTCAATATTGACAACATATGATCCCTTAAGAACATACAACAACACCAATAATGAAACTCGAGTAGATAACCAAGCAACATCCTCATCTAACAACTTAACATCTATTTTTGAGCATATCCACAATAGATTTAAGCATACAAGATGATAACTAAGTGACGAACTTACATGCAAAACATGGCAAATAATGGTTGTTTCAAGAACAACTTACCCCGATGAGCAGATTTTTCAAGTCCAACTCTCTAAATTCGCCAAACCCATTTAGCTGTTGTATCAAAGTGAACCCTAAGACACCTCCAACAGCTAAACAGCGCATGGTAATGGATTGCGCCCCTTCCACCACGACTACCAAACTAGTCTCAATAATTACGGCCGAATGTGCTTCACCCCTTTGCCTACTACAGTAGACAAAATTTCATCTTTATTTGTCATAGCTTGAAAATATTTCACCCAAATAATCTCTTCGGTCTTCGTTGTCTTCAACAAGCCAACGAGTTGCCCAGGATCTTTACAACCAATCGATCTGATGCCAATTGTTGTGCGGAAGCGTTGTGCACTGTGATAATTCAATGACAAAACAAAAATAAAGAACATGAGGATTTTAACGAGGTTCACTATCAACGCGATAACTACGTCCTCCGAGCCCGGGAATCAACAATTTCACTATGTAGGGAGATTTACAGATACAAAGATGATCTGGGTTCTCAAGATCTGCTCTTCTTGAGAACCCCGGTTGGCTCTCTCTAACTTTCTCACATCTCTCCCCTAATTCAATTGCTAGGTCTAGGTAGGCTTTTATATATTACACCTACCTTAAAATCCAAGATAAAATCAATTAGGAAACAAACAAATAATAAACAACTATGAAAACGGCTTAAGGAAACTTCGCGCTGAAAATCGGTCCAGTCGGGGCGAACCGCCAAGTACCTATGGCGGACCGCCAAAACTCCCTGCCAAGAGAGTCTTCAAAACCCGCATACGACACTCCGCGACTCGCCACTTCTTCTTAGTGGGGCGCCAAAACTTCCTTTCCCAGACCTTTTATTCCTTATGTTATTCCTCATCTACTCTTGTATCTACCTGTTGACGAAACCGTGACCAAGTCACATTTCACAACAAAATCATATCCCATAAATTAGAAAATATGGAGTTGTTAGTTTGGTTGCCCAAAATTATGGACAATGAGTATATCCAGTAGGAATATAACTGGCCGTAATCGAACTCTCAATGGGAGTCCACTTTTTAAGAGTCAAAACAACCTCCATCATTGGCTTACCAATCCTCCCCGTTGTTAATTGGAAATTCCTGTGAGAATCCATTTTGTTACTAAATTGGCTTACAAAAAAACTATTAGGGCGTGTTTCACAAATTATACGTTTTATTAGGTAGTGTAAAAAAAAAAACCTTTGAAAAATAATGTATTTTAAAACATAATTTCAACATTATTTTTGTGAAAGGGGGCATGATCCTCATCCTGGCCAACGACCATGGTATAATACTCCCCTATCTTTATCCCATTTAACAAGAAATTGACACAAGCCCATGACACATTTTCAGAAAAAATAAAATACAAGAATGATTGATTTTTAATTTGAAATGTGACGTGTCAAATTCTTGTTAAGTGGATCATGAAATGAGACACTATTTTGGGACACATGATCTCAATTACAAAGAGATGTGCTACTTAGAGGTGTAAGTGGGAGAGTGAGTGACCGAGTGAGTGTTATCTTATCACTTGAAATTAAACTTTACCCCATAATTTCTCCATTTTCTCTCTCTCCCATCTTAAACTCTCACATCTTCCTCCTCTCAACCATTCACATCTTAGTGGTCGTTCACTAATTTGGTTGCCGAAATTCTCACATAAATTAGAAAAATTTGGAGTTGTTACTTTGGTTGCCCAAAATCATGGGTATCGAAAATCTATAAGAATTTCCAAATACTACAAAATGAAAGAATTATTGGCTTTACCAAATCTCCCCCTTGTTCATGTGATGATGATTCATGTTGTCTTTGTCAGCACGGAAGGGAAACACACGAACACATCTTCTTCCAATGTCCATATAGCAGCAGATGTATCATGGAGTTGAGCAAGATATGTCAGATGGATCTTGTAACACTACGGATTATGGAAATTGGTTTATAGAATTGATCTGTCCCACATTGAGAAACTAGGCTCATATGATCAATTTATAATAGATTTCTACCATCATACTACCAATAACACCTTCACCTTTTTAGAGCCCACGAGATGATTAATGGGCCTTAGGGGTGACTACCTATTTTATTGGGTTGTATTGCGACGTATGATGAGTCGGATGGTTACGGATCTTCCCACTAACAACACAATGGACTGATTCAGAAAAGGTTTGGGTCCCAGATGAAGAAACTGGTAACATGTGCAATGCTGAGCAATATGTTGTATCAAATATGGATTTGCAGGAACAATAGTAGATTAGAAAATGTACTACTGACTCCAAATTTCTTAGCTAGGAGAGTTTATGATGAAGTTAAGGCTAGAATTAGAAGTAAGGCAATGAAACTAAATAGTAAAGAGTGTAGTTGGGCTCATAACTAGAGGGCTAATGTAATATTTGCTATAGTGTTTTATTTGTTCTTGTATGAAGTGAGCTGATTGGCTTTGGGTTTGTTTTTGCTGTCAGGGAAATGCCTCGGTGACGATGTACCACTCATTCATTTATTCAATTACCAAAAAAAAACAAAAACTCCCCTTTGTTAATTGAAAATTTGTATTACCTATGAGAATCATCTTTTACATATAACCAAACAATTTTAATGAATTTTACAACCTAAGAAGTGGAAATTCATGAGAATTCTGAATTTCCGCATACAACCATTGCATAAGAGTATAAGACCACTTAGTTTCCTCTCAACCAACCTAGCCTTTGGAGCCACTGTGGGGGTCGACACATGTCGATGCTGTAACACTGTAGGATTATGAAAAGTAGTTTATGAATTTTGTTTGTCCCACATTGGGAAACTAAAACTCTTATGATATATTAATAATATATTTGTACCATCATAATAATGCATTCACCTTTTAAAGCCCACGAGAGGATATACGAGCTTAATTGTGATTTCACATCCTACTGAGTTGTGTTGCGACGTATGGTAGATAAGGTTGTTACAGCTTACTTTTGGACGAGTCGCTTATCGATCAACTTCTTTCGTTCTTTGACTCCCCTCCCCCTCCCTCGATCTATTCCTACGTTGCTACGTGCTATGCATCCTCCCTTATTCTCCATCTCTATTCTATGTAATGTAACCTATCACTATCTCTATCATCAATTTTAATTAACTAATTTAATGTTATTCTCTATTAAATTAACTAGAGTATTTCAATGTCCACCTTTCCTTTCCAACTACAAGTCCACAACCACCAAAACCACCTTAACCATCACCATTAAGATGTCCAAAACCGCGCACAGTCTCATTCCAACAATAATTACTCAAGTGAAATTACACACAACCTCCATATGTTAGAGGAATCCATAGACACCCTATAACATAACTGCTAAACTCAGTTGGGTTGTGATTAAAAGAGGGAAATGATTTAACCCAACCCTTTTTCGATGATGTCAATGCTTATACCATGCTCCCAAAAGCACAAGAAGCATGTTGGTCCTTCTCACAATGGAGGAGTATGGACCACACTTAAATAGTATTTAAGTGTGGTCCCTACTCCTCCATTGTCAGAAGGACCACCATGCTCCTGGGAGCATGGTATAATTTGCGCGATGATGGTATTGTAATTAATGCACAACAATCACATCTAAAACCTGGCATTAAATTTGTATAAAAAAAATAATTGAAAATATTATTAAAAAGTATTAGGAAAATTTTGCCCAAAATAAACCTGAGTTTCAATTGTCTTCTCAAAATAATCCCAACTTATAATCTTCTTAAAATAATCCCAAGTTTGGGCCATGCCTTCTCATTTTGCACCTTCCTAGTCGGTGATTGAATTTCCAATGCTTTTTCGGGCCTTTTTCAACTGAAATTCCTTTACGATATAGCAACTACAAACAAATTCTTCATAGCAAATTAATCCGTAAACCCAATTAGGTTTAAAAATAACCTTTATCATCTTTAAATTTACCCCAACCAAACAAGAAAATGACGTAAAAGATTTGGAAAAGGGAGAAGCAATATGTATTGAAAGTGTCTTTGGTGGTGGTGGATTATCCAAACAAAAGAAATTGAACAAATCGAAACAATATCACTTGATAAGACATTACCCAAACATGAGATTATTTTGAAAATATTGAAACTGGGATTATTTTGAGAAGACAAATGAAACCTGAAAATATTGAGCAAATTTTCCAATTTATTATTACTTTTTTAACAACAATATCATAAATCCGCAAATTATACCATGCTCCCGGGAGCACAAAGAGCATAGTGGTCCTCCTCACAATAGAGGAGTAGGGACCACACTTAAATAAATTTAAATCTATTTAAGTGTGGTCTCTACTCCTCTATTGTAAGGAGGACCACCACGCTCCTTGTGCTCCCAGGTGCATGGTATAAGCATTGTCATAAATCAATGTTATAGGTTGTCCATGGCTACTTTATAGAAAAAATCTTATCATATTTCCACGATGAACCACTCACCAGTGAACCTTACACTCTCAAATAAATTGTATTTCCTCCGTTTCAGTGGGATGTTGGACTTTGCTTTTGGACAAAAAAACTAATATATGGTGAGGTAAAGGTGAGGAAGAGGGGAGAGAAATAGGAAATTCCCACAAAACCAATAAAAATGTGGGCATGGGTAAGGCCATTATAGTAACTTTATAAACACCAAACCCCCCAAATAAGGAAAGACCAACAGTTCACTTAAAACACCCCAATATAGAATACTCTAACATCTTATTGTAATAGGGAGAGTACACGCTATAAAGTTACTTTCCATCATACAAAATCCTAATAACAAGCAATAATTCAGTGAAAACCCCCTAATATAGAATACTCTAACATCCTAGTGTGATAGAGGGATTTACTATAAAGTTACCTTTGCATAATACAAAATCTTACTGGCAACCAACTGTTACGATTTTGTCCAACAATGGTCAAAGAAAAATGAAATAAAAAGACCATCACAAAGGTTATGCATGCATACGAAGAAAACAAAGTAAAGTTAAAGAAAATCAGCAAGGATAGGATGAGATCAAAGCTAGACACATAAAGTGGGCACATTTACATGATACAATGATGCAATTAAGATCATTTTAGTGATCTCCCGCCAACCTTCATGTAGATGTGAATCGAACAACAACCTTCACAAACAACATACGTCTCAGATTGCACCGTCACACTCTCGAGTCTTTTAATTTTCTTGTGGTGGCCCCCCCTCGCGCCACTGCTACGCGCCAAAGTAAGCGCGTGAAAGTTGAGAAAAGAAAGGAGGGAGGAGGTGATGTTGATGTACGACATCTAGGCGACTATACTAAAACAGTTGAAGTTGGAGTAGTGGGTAGAGAGTGAGTGGTGGGTAGTTTGAGTTGTGGGCTGCATGTTTAACGTACATTTGACTCAGTCTTTGTCAGGGCCTTAACTTAACGAGCCCTTTTCTTTTTCTTTTTCAAATTTTTAGAAACCCTCCTACGGAACTGGTTTTTTGTGTATGCCCAGTAAAAAAAAATGATTTGTTTATGGATTGTTTTCGAGGATTAATCATTGAATTCCTTGCCTCCAAAAATCGGTTAAGATGTGATTTTTATGTGTAAATATTTAGTTCACACGTAACAAATGAAAATAATGAACGAAAATTTTAGATATGATTTATCTTAACACCTTCCCAACAACAACAATTGTAACATCCTTACGTTTTCTTAAATTTAATAATAAAAAAGTCGGGAATACTTAAATAGATAAACTGAATAACGGGTCAACAACAGAAAACTTAAGTCAATTTTACAAGACCAAATCCATAATCAAATGACAAAAATAAACTATTCAAAAGTATCTCAAATTAATTAATGTGTAGGGCCGTCTTGTAGATTTCGGCCGATCCAAATTTTGGGGCCCCTTGTGATACAAGAAACCCAATAAACAATACATATACTCCGTGACTCTGATTCCTATTTCAACTTCCCGCTCCCTTTTGCGCACTTCAAAAGAAAAAATAACAAATAAATATAAAAGCTAATTATCACATATATCTCTATCTTGCCTCCCTAATTATCATCTCGACAAACAACAACAACGACAACAACAACAACTACAACAACAACCAAGCCTTATTACCAAAATGATTTGGTGTCGGTTAATATGAATCGTCATCCAGTAATCGTCTTGTGTGCTATAAAATTTCAAAAACGTTGTGAACAATTTAGGGATATTGAAGCACTTTCTATTTTCAAAAGAAGTTTTAGAAATTATCAAAATAAATAAATTTAAAGTTTGAAAATTAGTGAAAAACATAAAAACTTTGAACACATAGTAAGGAAAAAGTTTTACGAAAAAAGTTAGGAAAACCAAACAAAGAAACCAAAAGGAATCAATTTAAGTCCTCCGCATCGATGGAATCTCTCCACACCGCCCTATCCAACACCACTCTCCAATCCCTAGGAAGCTTATATCACTTCTAATCACCCTCATCTAAGTCATCTTGGGTCTTCCCCGGCCTCTAATAATATTATCACTTCCCCCCCATTTTACTCTTCTAACCGGCGCGTCACTAGGTCTCCTCACATGGTCGTACCAGCTCAGTCGGTTCTCCATCATCTTGTCCTCAATTGCTACAACCCCTATTTTCACTCTAATAACTTCATTTCTTAACCGATCACGTTTTGTATGTCCACACATCCACCGTAGCATGCGCATCTACATCACACTCATTTTATGAACATGACACTGTTTCACGGTCCAAAAATTCGTGCCATATAACAGTGCCGGCCTAATTGACGTTCGATAAAACTTTTCCTTCAACTTATTGAGCATTCCTCGATCATACGGAGACCCTGTGGCATTCTTCCACTTCAACCAACATGATTTGATCCTATGGGCCACATCTCTTCTAATTCTCCATCATTTTGAAGAATTGATCCCAAATATCGAAAGAAATATGGTCCCTGAACAATCTCTCGACAAACAACGTAATATTTTGGGAATGAAAAGAACAAAGGCGAAACCCCAAAAGACATGATGGGAAGTTTAAAAATGACCCGAGGAGTAATTTTTAGTGGAAGAAATTTAATAAATAAATCTAACATCTTTTTTTTCCGTTTGTGGTCGATGAAAAAAAGGAACAAGATATACTCCGTAGAACAAGATGAAAGCTAAAAAGGAAACAAGATGAAGAAACGATATTTTTAGAAACAAGGTGAAGCAAAAAATGAAAATAACACTGAAAATACACCTAACATGATGATTTGAGCACGGTCAATCATGTGCAAGGTTTACACTTTACCAGCAAGCTGTCCATAACATTAAGAAACTTTGTTAACAGAATTTTTTTTTTTTTTTCGAAATAGGGCTCAAAAAATAAATATTAAACAAAATGGGTTGGATTGAAAAATGTTCAATCTTATGGGGTGCACGTCACCCCATTTCAGGTTCGGGACAAAACCGTCAGTGCCTCTAGCGGTTTTAAGTGTCTTGAACAGTAGCTATGAGGTTTTAGGGGAGATCTTGGGCCCTTATAATTCGGAGATCCCGTGCGGCCGCACAGCTCGCCCGGGCTAATAGCCAGCCTTGTTAATATATATGTTAATATATATGTGTACAAATGCCAGCGCCATGATATGAACTAATGTTCAAGCAAGCATTTACTTGCCAATTGTAACGTCAAAGAATGATACGGAGTAGATGCTTATTGAGTAACGCTTAGGGAAAGAAAGCCAAGTTTAAAATAATATGTTCTCAAAGCCGAGTTTTAGCCATTTCATATTTCGTCAATCATAAATCTAGTTTCGTTAATAGGGTCCTACACGCCACCATAGCACCAAATTTCACGTCCTATATAGACTAGAGCGAGTGAGTACACCCCTCACTGAAAGGTTAGTAGGATGTAAATTTTCTATGAAGAAGTCTAGAGCATCTCCAATGGTTACAAAAACATTGTAGTAGTTTAGCTTGATAGGCCGCTGATGTAATCAGCTCATACCATTGGTGAGAATTTGCAAACTGCTTACATCACCAGTTTGGTGGGCAACGTAGCCTCCCCAAACTACGTAGTTTGGGTAATAAATAAAAAGCAAAAATAAATTGATGTGTCTAAATTAGTAAAAAAAACTTATTTCTATTTTTATTGGGTACAAGCAAAACTACATCCCAAGCAACTTGCCATTGGAGTAATTTTAAACTTTTGTTTGTCAAAACTCTTTCTCCTACATGTCATATCAAAACTACATTGATTGTAGTTTACCATTGTACACGACTGACAAGTGACAGCCACCCCAACCTGGCTTTTCACCTTGATGAGATCTCTTTCATTATTCCCAAACAGATCACGGATCTCGTCGCTATAATTGATCATACATTAACATCTCATTTCCCAATTCACAAACGTTTCTACGGTATTAGATATCTTGTTCAAATCACAGGCCTAAGTAGTTGCCCCCAAGGTAACACAACACTTCTCCGAGGCGTGTACTCACCCGAGAGAAGTGGAACTCAAAACGTACTCGGAATCAATGGAAACAGATTAGAAAAGTGAAAAGAGAATATGGATTTTTGTGTGTTGAAAGAAGATACCGAAATCGTCCTTTTAAGGACACAATAATCAAAAACGGAAATGAATAAATGGTATTGATTATGAGAGTAAAATTTGGGATTTAATTGACAATCAATTTTGTAATTATGGAGAAAACGGATTTCTCAAATCAATCCGTTATACAATGAACCTGGACGCTCGCAAGTTTTCGAAAGAGACGAGCAGTAATAAAACCAAGCGATAGCAAAGGGTCAGCCCCAAGTCCCCAACACACGTGCCATGAGCCGAGCTGGACGGATGGCGGCGACGGTGGGCGCATGGGGAGACCATAGTCTACTCTCCATAATCACTTTAAACATTACTCAAGTACACCCATATAAACCTATGAAAGTTTTGCTAAAAAACCAATGTGGGACGAACAAAAATGTGTTACAAAGTGTTTCCCAAAAGCTCAAAACCTTTGCATTACCAACACCTACTTGTGAAGGAATAATCTCCTATTATTTCTAAGTCCTAGCTAGAGGGTGGATCAACCCTACCCAATAGCCCTAATAAAAAACTAACAAAGACGCAGGGTGAGATTAGAAGCGGGAATTGTAGAGGGTTGTCGGGGGAGTGACTGAATAAGGGAGGGAAGTATGGGAGAATATTGATTTTTTTTTAAACAAAATTACGAAAGTGTCAGTTCTAAGTTTTGATCTGTGGTCCACGACATAATTTGGCGGGTTGGAACGACCCGAATTAAGTCCGATCCCGGTAATAACTCAACTTAAATGAAACCCGAAAGAAACCAAAATCAATAAGACCCGGAATTAAACGGACCGGGGTTAGCCCTATCCTTAACAACCTAACCGCACATTCTCTACTCTTATCCAAAAAAGATCCAATCTTACCAATTGCCACCCTTAGAAGTTAGAATGCTCATATTGTGCCCATTGCTTTATCTCCCACAGTTACAAACTAATTAAACTACGGTGAGATTCGGTGAGTTGATAAGTCAATCATATTCCGTGATTCCCTGAGATTCTACTTCCCATGTGGACGTGTTATGTAAATAGTTGAGAGTGAGCTTCAAGTATTTGTTTTTTTTTTTCTTTTTTCTTTTTGCGCCTTGATGTATTTAATGTATTTTCGGTCCCGCCGATTTTGGGTTCAATTAACATATTTGGCGGGTAATGTCGACTTGTCCATACAGACGGCGACCTCAATGTGAATTTAAAATAAATCGCAATCAATGCTGCTCATCTGTACTATACTGTATACGTGCAGGAGGATGCACACCTTATCCAATGCAAGAAATCGGTCCGAAACACGTAAGAATAACCGAAACCAATTCGACTCAACTATGAACTTATATGAATGAAGTACGGATGCTGCGGGCTCACAGGAGAGCAAAATCACTGCCACAGACATAGTTTACATAAAAATCGATTGACACCATAGTATTAACTACAAGAGGAGAAAAGAAATCGGTGGAGGTCTTGTAAGCTTATTTCCCCTGAGATCTCTGATGCCAGGGGCGAAGCCAAGATTTAAAATCCGGGGTGGCGGATTCAAATCGCATTTTTCGGTTATAATTTTGGTTTGGTCAGGGTCTCAGATAGAATCCGAATGTCGCGGTTATATGTATCGGTCGAATGTTAACATATTAGATATATCAGACGACATGCCAAAATATCGGCTTTTTTTAACAAATCATGTTACTCGAGCCTTTTTTTTTTCCTTAAACAAATCATGTTACTCGTGTTCAGAGACACAAATGTAATTATTGAATTTGGGTATATAAATCTATTAACAAATATAAGGGGGTAAACTACCCAATAGATAATTTTAGCGTGAACCAAGAAGGTACAGTTTTTTTTTACTATATAAATACATTAAATGCACAAAACTGATCAAATGATCATTTGTTGTATTGGTGGCCTTATGGATTGGTGTTTAAGGTTTATTAGGTCATGTGTTTGAATCCCCAATCCCGGCAATAGTATAAAGACATTAATTTTTAAGTTTTAAAAAATAAGAGTAAAAAACTAATAAAAAGTTAAATGACACTTGCTATAGCTAGGATTTAAGCCCACAACCGCTAAGATATTACACTTCCATTCTCACCACTACACCATATGCAACATTCTGATGTTATTACTCACTAATAATTATATGTATCAAATATTAGCCTAAAAAAACAGAAGAAAAAAAAATCCGACCGGGTGCCGGGGTGGCGGCCGCCACCCCTCGCCACCAAGTAGCTTCGCCCATGTCTGATGCAGATGCTCCTACCATGGAGGTGTCGAGACGAAAAATTCATTCAAGTGCAGGTCAACTCCACAGCTTACCTACTTGAGTAACTTGACCAATTTGACAGCTCTTGTAAGAAACTCCAGATCGTTAAAGTTCAGGCTGATTTCACAGCTTAATATACTGGACTAGTTCCACGGCTTTGAAAAGATAATCTGGATCATTTCGGGCCAAATACCCTAAGAATTAGAAACTGAAGTTAGCAGAATGTAGCTTGCTATTGGGTAGGGTTGATCTACTCTCTAGCTAGGACTTAGAAAGTAGAGCTGGACACGGGCCGGACCAGGCCGTGCCCCGTCCGGCACGGCGGGCCTAAGAGCCCAAATGGCACGGTCCCGGGCAGGCAACTCGTGCCACCGTGCCGTGCTCGGACCGTGCCGAAATTTTGAAATAGCAAAGGGGCACGCCGGGCGGCACGGTGGTCCGTTGTGCTCGTACCGTGCTGCGGCCGTGCCAGCCGTCGTGTCAAGATCGGGCCAGGCGTTGTGCCATGCTTTCATCAGTTTAAAGCTGGAAGCCTAGGCCCAACAATCCAACTGTCCAAGTCCATTTGTCTAAGCCTCAGGCTAATGGCCCAAGTAACCAGGGCCCGAACTAAGCACAGTAACTCTGTTAGTTCAAAGGCCCAAGCTAAGCAAGACCAATACTAATGTCTTTGCTAAAAACTACTTTGTCTGCCAAAGTCTATTTATAAGGTGGTATTCACCCTAACTTTCTTCCAGTAGCCGATGTGGGACAATTTCTTGTTCCAATTTTTTTGTTTTTCTTGTTGTTGTTGCACAAACGAGTTAGTACTTAGTTTAGTGTGAAAATGAAAAATAAATTAAACCATATAAATGCAAACTTGATATAACTGAATTACCTCCAAATTTTTATTGATTGTGAAAAGAAAGTTACAAGCTACAACATGTGAATTGATTTCATGTGTTGGTTAAAGTAATTTAAATACTAGTAAATAATAGATCACAAAATGTTATGATTCATTACAAATTTCTACGGATTGCCACGAGTTGGAGATCCTTGGGAGGAGACGCTTGCGGTGCTTGACTCGTCATCATCACTTTCATCTTCAATGGGCTCGAGGCCTTGAACTCTTTTTTCCGCATCCAAACAATCCTTGTAGCAAACACACATTTCGAGGGTATCGGATCTCATACTTGTTCTCGTGTCGTGCAATACCCTTTTGGAAGCACTAAAAGCACGTTCCGATGCAACCGAAGATACTTGAATGCTCAAGAAATCTTGCGCCATTGCGGACATCACCAAATATTGCTTACGTTGGTCTCGCCACCAAGCCAAGAGATCCAAGTTGTTCGATTCTTCCTGTGTAAAAGGACGCATATGATCATAAGCTAAAAACATAGAATATTCGGCTAAGTCGGATGTAGGACTTTGTCCTAATCCTACATCCGCCTCTACTAATCGGCTATTAATTGTATCCATAATGCTAAGATGAATATCCATACCACTACTACTACTTGCACTTGTAAAAAAAGGAGGACGACTCGTTTTACCAAAACGAGCCTCGTAATGATAAAAAACATTAAAGAAAGCCGACCTAATCTTTTGTTTATATGCTTCTACATCAAATTCTAATTGCATCATATCCATATAACAAATAATTAACCTCATAGTCATATCAAATTTCCATCTAGGGTCTAAAATCATAGTAAAGACATAAACATATGGAATTTCGGACCAATACTTGAGAAACTTTTCCTTCATTTTGGGAACAAACGCACGATGAGAATCAATACCACGATACTTTTCAAATAATTGAGCAAGCTTAAAAAGACGAAGAATAAAATGAGAAGAAGTTGGGAGATAAACATACGAGAAAGCTTTTGTTGCATCGTCAAAAGCATGTAAAAAATCGACATAAATTTCCATGTTGTTCCAATGAGTATCAAGTAAAGGATTATCGAAAAAACTTTTGTTCCAAAAAGTTGTCAAATGTACTTTGTAAGGAATTCTAGAAGCCAACATGATATACATAGAATTCCATCTAGTATTATTTTCCATAGGAAATTTTCTATACGGAATCCCAACACTCTTACAATAATTTCTCCACTCTTGACGTCTCCACTTAGACGAGTTAAAATGGTGAACAATATCTTTAAACATTTTATGATATTGTTTAATACCATGAAGACCATCTCTAACACATAAGTTCAAAACATGACAAGCACATCGCACATGTAGTAAATCGCCATCTAAAAACACATTATGAAGACTAGTTTTCAACATATTAGCTACATTAGTCATAGTTGTTGCATTATCAAATGTAACACATAAAATTCTAGATCTAAGCCCGTATTTATCAATACCATTCATAATAATATTATGCACGTTAATACCACTATGAGGATGTTCTAACTTTGCAAATGTAATAATGCGCTTTTGAATATTCCAATTAGAATCAATCCAGTGAGCAGTAATGCATATATAAGAATAATCTAAACTCGAATCCCATGCATCGACGATTAAACTAAATTTACATGTCAACTTTGCAAATTCGGAAATTAAATCATGCTTTAAATGTGAATATTGAACCATTGCTTTAGATTTACATGCTTTCCTTCCCGTTCTTTTATGTTCGGGTTGGTTCACGGAAATATAATCATTAAATTCATCATGCTCAACGGATAAAAATGAATGCTCCATTCTAATAACCATTCTAGACAATTGAGCACTACATTTTTCATAATCATAAACATACGGTTCTTGGCCTTTGGGTTTTGATAAAAATTTGTCCATTGAAGTTTGATTTGAAGTGGGTAATCTCTTACAACTATTGTTGATGTGTTGGACCAAATGACCGGTACCATTTTTGGATATGTAGGAGTATATGTTACCACAATATCTACATTTGGTTTTTTTAGGCTTGCTAGTGGTTTGGATGTAATGGGGCCAAACTTTGCTTGAGCCGGCTCTATTAGTGATAGTTTCCATTTGTTCATCGGTCATCCATTGATCAAGTGGAGATGGGGGGATAGATTGAGTATCTATAGAACCGGTTTGAGTTTGTGATTGAGTTTGAGATTGGGTTTGAGATTGGGATTGAGATTGGGTTGGTATAGTATGTGTGGAGGAATTTTCTTGTGAGTACGAGTCTTGTGACATTTGGTGTTGTTGTGTCATTTGTGGCATGTAAGGAAACGAAGTTTGGAATAAATTTGTGGGGGTTATGATTGGAGTTGAAGAAGAACCTATTCGGTTTGAATCATAACCAAATGATGTTTGCGATGTCCAATTGATATTTTGTAGATGTGGCGAATTAAAATTCATAAATTGACTAGTGTTTGGATATTGGGAGTTTGGTGTTTGTGGGGAGTTTGGATCATTTTGAGAACGAGGCTTTTTGGAATTGGAATTATCGTCCATAATTAATAATAAATCAAATAAATCTTAAATAAACTTTAATTAATATAAATAATGCAAATAAATCTAATTATGTGAAGTAAATATTCATGCAACAAAAAATGCAAACAATTATATGACAAATTAACAATCACATATAAGTAAGAAATCACATATAAGTAAGAAATTTCTCCCCAAAATTGGATTTGGAAATAAGTGCGTCTAGCTTTTGTGAAGCTTGGTATTTGATGAATGAAAATTGAACCCCTTCACCCTTGATTAATATTGAATAATTGCAAGTAAATATATAATTTTAGTATAAGTAATTTTATTTGATTAGATAATAATGTTAGTATTAAGTAATTGTATTTGATTATGTAAGTACTTATTTAGTAATAATATTCTAATTTGGAGAGTGATAATTTGTATATGAGGAGGATAAAAGAGAAGATGAGTAGAAGTGTTGAATTGAATTGTGAAGAATTGAATTTGTATAAAGGAGTATTTATAGGAAAATAGGAATTGAGGAGGGAAAACTGAAGAGGACTACAAAACGTTTGAACAAAAAAAAAAAAGGGCTAATTGGATTGGACTTGGAGACGTTGGAGTTGGAGTGGAGTAGTGGACTGTGGACTTGTGGAGATGTTGGAGTAGACTGTGGACTGTGGAGTAGTAGACTTGGACTGCTGGAAAAATGACAAGTTGGGCCACTTGCTGCTGCTGACCTGCTGTATTTCTGTGCGTGCCAGTAAGCCCGCCCAGGCGTGCCTAAAAGCGGGCCGGACCGTGCTGGCCCATTTCAAATTCCAGCTTTTGTTTTAATAAGTTATACTCTTGCAGTCTTGCTCTAGTAAAATTAGTAGTTCAGTACTTAATTTTCTTTTACTTCTAAAAAAAAAAAAAAAATTCTTTTACAAAAAAGTAAAAATAAAACAAAATTATAGAAGCGGATTTTCGTGCCGTGCCGGGCCAACGACAAACGTGCCGTGACCGTGCCAAGTCCGCCATGCTTCAGGCCGGGCTGGCACGGTCCTCGAGCGTGCCGTGACCGTGCCATTACCGGACCGGACTGGTGGGCGTGCCGTAAGCGGGCCGCCGGCACGATTGTCCAGCTTTACTGCTATATACAAGGTTCCGACTTGGGAAAACCAAGTGGCTAGAGGACTGAGCGTAGGAGCAAGTAAGGGAACAATGAGGATAGGGCGAAGAGACTCAAACCGAATTAGCAAACACAAGAGGACCTCAATGATTTACCTTGTTTCTATTGTTTGGTTTGGATTGACAGAAAAAGAAGGAAGCAACGGAAAACAAAATCGAACCCTAAAGAATGACCAATTCCCTTTTCTAACCTAGGAGTGCTAAATTTACCCACTGATGTTCAATATAGTAGAGTTGATAATGTAAGAACCGAGCAAACTAGCAGTTGCCCACACTTTGCCATGAACTTCATGGATAAGTACTTTAAAACAGAAAGAACCTAAATTACATTATCAACTGTAAATGGCCCAGTTGCAAAAAAAAAAAAAAAAAAACGGCGAAAGTAGTAAAGGACCCCCATACGTTTGCTCTTATGTGAAATCAACCCCCACATGTTTCAATTGTAGCAATTGACCCCCATAAGTTTGTCAAAATGTGAAATTGAACCCTTCGCCAATTTCTCTTCAATTTTTCACCAAATTTTCACTCACAGTAACCATTTAAATATAAATTGTACATTATATCATTGAATGGATACCGTATCACTATTAAACCCTTCCCAAACCATTTCACTATTAAACCATATCAACAGAAAAAAAAAAAAAAAAAAAGCAAATTTCGTTTTGGTGGGCACTCACTGAACATTCATCCTACCCAAACCATTTCACTATTAAATCTGATTTTCTAAAAATGGTCCATTGATCTTTACCCCAATATAAATATATAATCAAAATTGCAATTTGTTTTTACAAGATAACTTATTCTAAGAACAATTTCATGACTCGCGAATGAAACCTACCCAAAATATGTGATGAATCTGATGATCACAAAATCCCAAGAATGGATAAATTATCTTTAAGTTAATGTCTACAAGTGTAACCCACAAATAGCTAAGCCCAAATTTATCACGTTAAGTATTTGTACTTTAATGTATTTTGCTCTTTTTTCTTTCGTGAATGGTACAATGTACAATTTATTTTGAAATGATATATATGGGTGATGAGAAATTGGTGAGAAATTGAAGAATGACTCAATTTCACATTATGACAAACTTATGAGGGTCAATTGCTACAATTAAAACATGTGGGGGTTGATTTCACATAAGAGCAAACGTATGGGGGTCCTTTACTACTTTCGCCAAAAAAAAACAAAAGAAAAGAAAAAAAAAAATGGCCATATGTGCCAAATTTTTTTGAACTAGGCCTAAATGGCATTTGTAGATGCACGAGTTAAAAGTCATCTAAAAATTATTACTTTTAAAGTTAACCATACTACGGGGTAACCATGATTATCTTTAAAGTGACCTATTTTTACCTTAAACTTCAATTTTTTTTTTAAAAAACTTTGTCGGGTTTTGGGTACCTGTTTGGACCCGTTAAACAACGGGTACCCGTTTGGACCCGTAGCTTAACGGGTACCCGGTGGGTAAAGGGTCCAAAATTATAGGACCCGTACCTGGGCCCGTTGCCAACGGGTCCTAAATTTTTGGACCCGGCCCGTACCCCATCTACAACGGGTCTGGTTCCGGACCTGCCGGGTCCTAAGCGGGTCCGCGTACTGGGTACCCGCTTTTCTTACTCACCCCTACTAAATGCTATAACAAAGTAACTATGTCGTCGTTTCAACAGATGAACGAATACTTTATATAGGATTTTGGACTCATTAGTTTAGCAATGACAACTTCCAGTGCCATGTATTGCGCAAGCACAATCACATAGACAGTTTCACAGAAAGGGATCAAGTATTAATACCCATCAAAGATCTAGTGCACATCATCGTATCGACTTCTAAAATCTCTAATACAACAGCAGTACAGCACCAACATTACCTTAGTGCCTCAAAGGCTTCAACCAATAGCGAGTTCAGAGTGGGGGGGGGGGGGGGGTCGGAACTCGGATGTATGGAACCTTATCCTTATATTGAAAACATAAGAGAGGCTGCACATCATCACATCTACATCCTTTAATAAACCAGGAGTTAAAACCTTGATAACTCCTTTTATTTGTTGTATTCTATTCCAGAACAAATAGCACAACAGTCAGATTTCAGTAACAATCGGAAAATGTGCGATTTACACAAGTCATCTATGATCAGAACATTACTGAAACCAGAACACTGAAGTCTCAAAATGAAAGACAAAAGGTTATGATGCAAATATTTCAAAACACACAGAATTAGGGCAATGTTTACCTATCATATGCAAGCCTCAGTGTTTCCTTAATAGAAGCCCTTGATAACTCCTTTTATTTGTTGTATATCATTCCAGAACAAATAGCACAACAGTCAGATTTCAGTAACAATCGGAAAATGTGCGATTCACACAAGTCATCTATGATCAGAACATTACTGAAACCAGAACACTGAAGTCTCAAAATGAAAGACAAAAGGTTATGATGCAAATATTTCACAACACACAGAATTAGGGCAATGTTTACCTATCATATGCAAGCCTTAGTGTTTCCATGATAGAAGCCCACCATCTGTTCCAGGAGAGAGTTAATAAATAAAAAGTGCAAAGCATTTTGCAGCAGCCGGTACCATTGCAAACAATCAAATAAAGCAACGTTACAGGTAGATGACTAAGGATTCCTAGAACACAAGATAGGGGGAAAAAAAGGTTATAGGAGACCAAGATCTAAATCAACGAATATCGAAACTGAAGTAGAACTACAGTACTTGTTCGCTAAGTGGGATTAAATAATGAGAGTTGAAAGGGCGGGCTAATTCTCTAAATTTTGATACAAAGACTGGGTATTGATTTCCTCTTTTTTTTTTAGGGGGGGGGGGGGGGTGAGGGGGGAGCAGGAACTAAAATTTGATTGCCTCCCACAATTGCATTTTTAGAGGCCACAGTTTGATTAGTACTGGTGAGAAAATGTTCGACTCATCTGATTATGTTTCATCAGTCTAACCTCTCCATACTGAGGCACCCTATGTACATCAGCGGGCAGTCCTTTGTTTAAAGACGCTGCCATTACTATTTCTCATCCTGTGTTGCTTACACTCAGCTCCCAGGATTGCTACTCCATGAACTTGTTGACGTAGGTCGGTAGGTGTCATCAATTTCTAATATACTCATACTAAAAAAAGGTAGTTGAGAATACTAATTCTAGTCCCACTCCCAAATATTCACAACCACTCGCTCATTTCCACTTTGCTAAAATGTTTTCCGGAAAAGAAGAGGCGATTAAGCAAGAGGTAAAAGTCCCTGATTTCAATATACATGGAGGCAAAATTTGGAGCTCACTGTTGAACAATGAAGGTAGTATTAGAGTATCTCACAAGCTTTTAGGCCTTGTACAGCAAAGTAGACACAGTTACAAGTTTGTGACAGATTATTGAGCATTCACATGAGGAACACTTCCATTTAGAACTCCAAATTAGAATAGGGGGTACTGAACAAAGAACGAAAAATAAAAAGGTGAAAGCATTACCCTTTGTTGTGTATCCTCAACTTTCGTAGCTCCTCGGGCTCTTTGTCTGTGGAACATTGGGTGGTTTCATCAGAATCAACCAAAAAACATATAATTCGTATACTAAGATTTAAAGGAGGTGGTTTTTGTCCTCGCCAAAAAAAAAAAAAAAAAAAAAAGATTTAAAGGAGATATATATATATATATCTATATATATCTCATATCTTTGCTGAACAGAGATGCAGCATACTAGTATATGAGAGGACAAAGACAATTAATACCTGGATAATGTCAAAAAAAAAAAAAAAAAAAAAAAAGGAAAGAAACAAACCTGGATAGCTAGCTAATCCCGTTGAGTTACAGTTCCAGTCAAGAACGACCACAGAAAAATTAGAAAAGATTAAAGCAATTCAACATACTCTGCAACACTAAGGGAATGTAAGGGCGTCAAGTAATTGCCCAAAATTTTATTGAAGATAGAAGCAATAGTCATTTAACTCAGAACCACCTTAATATCTCACTATCAGATGGAAGACTACCATATACTCTGACATAAAAATGTACACTATGAGCCTATACTTAGATACAAAATAAAAAGGCAGTAAGGCTTCCACCAGCACACCTAAGCTCTTCAATATATTCACCAGATTCCAAAACCAGAACAATAATTAGAACCATGTTCTCCTTCATGTTGTTCATTTCCTGACGCATAAGATGCTGCTTTCAGCTTCCCATTGCGTTAAAACTTCCGCAGATCTGATGGCAGAGGACAGAGGATTAAGCACATTAAATATCATGTGCTGCCTTAGTACAAAGATCAGATGGGAAGATTACTCCGCTTAGAAAACCTCAAACTCCAAGTGCTCTACAGAGCCAGATCCAGAGCTATACTCCATATAATTGTTGCTGTTTTCACTGAAGACTTCTTTCGGCATCCCATAGCTGCGAGACTCAGGCAACTCCGGAGGAACAGCACATCGGATCAAGGCCCAGTTGAGGCCATCAAAGAAGGGGTGCTGCTTTATCTCAGCAGCACCTCTTTCTGTCCCCAGCCGATTCTCTGGCTCCTTAACCAAGAGGAGAGCAATCAGGTCTCTGGCTTGAAGACTAACCAGTGGGCTATCTGGAAATTTTAGGCTCTGCAATACCACATTGGCCAAGGTATCTTCATTTCCAGCTCCTTTGAAAGGTGTTTTGCCATAAAGGAGCTCATAAAGAAAGATACCATAGGTCCACCAATCAACAGCACTCCCATGACCCTCTCCTTTGATGATTTCTGGGGCTAAGTACTCATGCGTACCCACAAAAGAGTTAGATCTTGCAGTGGTGGGTTCTGCGACTAGTTGCAGCAACGGTCTCATCTCAGCTGCAACATCAGATTTCATTTTCCTCAATTTGGAGGAACTGGCTTTTAGCCTAGGAGTAAAGCATGTTACTTGACAGGATGGTTCTATGCAGAGAGGTTGGGCGCAACGAGAATCTGTGCATGGACGGGAATCATGGGATACCTTTCTTGAACCCTCTGACATTGATGATGAGACCAGAAGTGTTGGGCTGACAGCACATCTGAGTGAAAGGTCAAAGTCAGAGAGCATGATATGACCATCTTCTCGGACAAGAATATTTTCTGGTTTTAAGTCACGGTAGACAACTCCAAGCATGTGTAGGTACTCTAATGCAAGGAGCACTTCAGCAACATAGAATCTGCAAAGGAAATAGTGTATTGTTATCATAGTGAACTTTCCGATTGATAAAGTTAAGAAGAAGGATGAAAAAGTAAACCACTTTTCTCTACGGAAGCTACGCTAACTTAGCAGCATAAGAGCGAGGCATTAGTTCAATGTAAGGCCTAATAGATCATAAGTTCCAGTATGTGTAAGACACCGAAAACAGTTTACATAATCTCAAAAAAGATATATTATGGTAATATGGGCAATCCTGATTTCAGAAGCCAGACACAATCCACATTCAATCCAAGAGCTAGCTGAAAATGCTGAGCAAACTATTAGGTGTCTAACTATGGTCCATCAGCCACTCGGCCTCGCCCCAAGCAAACATAAAAACACACACAAGATTGTACAAAGGTAAATATGGGTTAAATCTTAAATAAAACAAGCTTGCATGTCCAGTAGGCACACCCAGCAGTAGTAAACAACGAAGAAGACCCAAGAGAAGGGAGACAGACAGCATGTATCTAATAAGCTTTTCATGAGTCTCCACTAATTTTACAATTTCATATTATCAGACATATTTAACTACACAATAGGGTACGCCCAAATTCTTTTCAGCTAAAGGAACCTGCTTAAGACTAGACACAGCATATAACTGTAACATTGAGCCCATAATACATCCCACACCATCAAAGAATTGACTCTTGCAATCAAGCTACATATGACTAGTAGTTAGCTTGTCACCACTAGGGCATATGAAAGGGTTCACTTCTCTTCTCCACCCCGCCTGTACCATTTGGTCCATTTCCCGTGTGGTAGGGGCCATATAAACCCACTGGTTAGTCGAGATAGGCACAGAGGATCTAGCATCTCCATGTACATCATGAAAAGATAGAACACTTATAACAATTAGTGACACTTAAGTATAACAGAAGCTACAATGCAGGACAAACTTTGAAGTGAAGCAATATTTGGGGGGGGGGGGGGGGGGTTGATCATGGAAACAACCAACAGCCATGAAGAAAATATATACATTACCTTGCAGCTTGTTCAGTGAAACACTTGCCAGGTTGTCTCTGTCGGAGAACATGTAAATCACCCCCAGGACAGTACTCCATGACTAAACACGATAGATTATCTGATGTAAATTGGCAATACAAAGTAGGAAGAAAAGGATGATCTAACATTCTCAGTATCTCCTTTTCAGTTTGAGCCCTCGATATCTTTTTCCTTCTAGCCAAAAACTCATTGTCCATGACCTTAATAGCAAATTGACAATTTGTGCCAATAAGCTCAGCAAGATAAACCGTTCCAATATCCCCACATCCAAGCTTCTTCAGAAGACTGAAATTTCTCAACCCTAAAGTTCCGTGTTGAAACCTTATATGGCGAATTGCTTCCCACCTAACATCCTTAGACATGTGAGGCCGATCACAAACGCTGGGCCTGCTCAAGTTACTTTCTTCACTAACACTTGTGCTAGTGCTACATTCACCTGGGCTACTTTTTGAGCTCTGAGTGAATTCCGCTTTGTCTCTTGTCTTTGAGTTGCTACTAGAATCCACAAGAATTGTCTTGGACTTATTTAAACCGTTACAACTAGGCCCAGGTGTACTCAAATCAGATATAACATTACCTGAGCTGACTTCACCACTAAGACTAGCAAATGGTGATATGGGAGAGTCTTGATAAAATGCTGGTGACTCGTGATGAGATACAGGAGACTCTTGAGAAGATATTGGAGAGTCCTGATGGGATACTGAAGACCCCTTATTGGATTCTTTCCAGGCATCTGTCATTACGCATTGGCAATTTGGACATACTATTGCGTTTGGACTTGAATACAAGTCATTATTGAACTCACTGCGTACATTTTTGGAGCTACTAACTGAAGCCATTTTCTTCTTAGATCTCCTCTTCACGAAATTTTTAGTCTTGATAAGAGGTTTGACAAAATGTTGGGCATTTCTAGCTGACCTGCTCACCTTTTTTCCTTTTGAGGAGCCAGTGGAGGATATGGTCTTTACAGTGTCCCTCTGAACATTTCTGCCCGACTCTTTAATCTCTACATTGGCTGATATTCCTGAAGCTTCTTTACCAACCACCTTAGGGGGGGCTGGACTATTCTTCCCGTGATCAAAAACTTCACCAAGATCAGAACGGCGTGGAGAGCGTGTAGGTGCATGCTCGTCCTTACTTGAAATATTAATTTTCTTTTGATTTGGCACCACAGGTGACACACAAACTCTCTCTTTTTGTTCTGCCACATTTCTAGAATTATCCAAATAGGTCTTGCCACAACTAGCACGAGATGAACCTTCATTCTTCTCGTTATATGATGATTCTGTCGATGATAGCTGACTCGAACATGCAACAGAGGAAGAGAATGTCCCATTCTCAATCATGCGGCTATTGCTATCCTCCCATGTGATGTCACAAAAATCAACAGAACTTGGAGGATGTGCGTGCTCTTCCTGATGGAGCATATCGACCTGTGAAATGTAGTTTCCAGCTTCCACTGATGAAACAGGCGAATCTCTCCGAACTGGCATTTTGTTGGCAAGCTCGAAAGAGCTCCTGGCATAAGTAGAATGAGATGAAGAAGTTGGAGATATTCCAGTCTGAATTGATTCTGCTAAACTTGCTTGACTTGCATGCTCAACAGGGGCAGAGGATTTTCCATTTTCTCTTGTGGTAGTCTTAACTACTTCTCGCATGTTCCTTCTAACAGTAGGTGAAGATGAAGGTAGTGGGAGTATGAGCTTCTGTTTCTGCCACATTTCATTGCTTGGTGATTGATTCCCGTTCTCCTGTGTCAAAATACCCTGACGCATGTTGGAAATGTTGTCACTAGCATGTGAAAACGATGAAATCATTCCACCTGCAGGTTTCTCTTGCTTTTTCATTTGATTGCCACTGTCCTTTGACTCAAAAATCCTATCATTCTGAATTATGGCAGGTGAAGGTGCCTTCTCACCAAGGGAACTTCGGTTTGAAGGCCAAAGGTCGGTTGCGGGCAGCTTCTCTGGAACACTTTGAAACGAATCAAAAGTTGATTGCTCAGGCACCAGAGATATTTCCAGCATACCCCCTCTGCTATCTTCAACGGAATGATCAGAAATAATGTCTTCAACTACAACATTGCGGTACATGGTCATTATCCTCCCAGCTTCCGAAGAACGAGGCGACTTCATTGACCGTTTCATGGCAGCCATTTCTGACGCCTGAGAAAGGCACAAACCCCGAAGTGCCTTTTTAAGATTCATACTCTCAGAAATTCCATGTCCAGGTGAAGGGGAGTTACCCCCTTTAGCAGGCTTTTTGGAGGTGTTCCTCTTCGATGTACCAGCTTGATTTTGATGAGAGGAGCCATGAGATGAAGCTCTACGATTAAATATCTCAAAAAGTTGGTTAAGATCTTCTTCTAAAGAGCTTACGGTCCCAGAATTTGAAGCAAGAGACCTTCTGTCCTTTTCGTCCCTCCTCATTTCTGGCTTCATAAAACTGTTACTCCTATAGTGTTCTCCAGGATTTAACTCCTCTTCAATTTCAATAATCTCACGATTACCTGGAAACATACTCATATGTGTCATATTGTGGAAATGATGGCACCAAGGGAAGACAGAAGGTGATTCTTATTTTCAATATATTATTTCAAAGGAAGCATCTGGTCTTCTACAACCAGTAGAAATCTGTCCAGCATGAATTCAATCAGCGAAAGACAAAAACGTGGACTTATTCCTGGTATTGAGTGACGCGAGATAATATCCCTGGTGCCATGCAGAAAAAACATGACACAATATCAGTTTATCAGCGAAAGTATGAGGGGAAAGGGATTCGATACAGAATGCTGAACTATCTAGTCAAGTCAGAATTAATCACATGAATTTCCAATAGTTTGTTAAAGTATGCATAGAGAGGTGATACAAACTACAAAGTCCAGTATCAGCTTCTCGATATGTCCCCCAATCTGATAATTTTCTACAAGAAGCTAACGGTAGCAATTTATTAACCTAATCCGTAGCATTTTTGTTGGCATTATTTGAAGATAAACTATAACCGAATACCATGAGAGTATGAGACTTATGACAACATTTTAAGATTCATCCATTTCAATGAAAGATCGGTTAAAGCTTAGAATAGAAAAGTGAGGCAACAAAACGAACAGGTCAACAAATTCTCAGACCAGCCAAAATGGCTGCATCTCTGTTGTATGTTTGAAAATTTCTCTCGACTTTCGACACATTGTGAAGTAATACAGAATGGACAAATCAGAGGCACCCATTATTCTTCTTACACAGGCCAACAAGCAAAAACCTTTTTTCTAAACTTCTATAACCACCACCAATGGCTCAAAACTTTGTAAGGCAATCTTATGTGGGCATAACCATTGCGCAAATCGGTCAAACAAGCAACTTACTCGATAAATAACACGCTAAACATAACTTCAGTATCTATAACAACAACCATTGAGCACCAGAAAGCCCTTAACTTCTTGGTTACGCCGCGACACGACAAGTAATTTAAATTAACAGACACGAATTAGCCAAAGTTCCTCATATGAGATCTTACTATCAAACCCATTTCATCAAATAATGAGCTGAATCACTGAAAGACATAAACTAGCATACAATGTGGGTCTAAAATCAACTCAAATCAACACATTCAGACTTCAAATGAACAACTAAATTGCAATTATACACACTTTTTAGCAGAAAGTAAGGGCAATAAAGCAAGCTAAACTAGAGAAACAAAAACCCCAAAGTGCAGATCTTAATTAATTCATATAACAACAAATTCAACTAATTAACAACCAAATTAACTCTCACCCAATACCCATTATTATGATAATGTCCCCTCAAACAAAAAGCTAATTACCCAACTTCAAATCACTTAAACTTCACAAAAGCAAGCTTAATAATAAAAACCCAAACTTTGCAAACACAAAAAAAAAAAAAAAAAAAGCACAAAACTTGCCAACATTTTGTTCATAATAATACCTGGAAAAAGTGTATGTGGTCAGCTTGTAAGTTGAATGAAAAAGGAAATAGAAGCTTTAGGAGAGAGAGAGAGTGGGGATGAGAGAGAGGTGGGGGGAAGAGGTGAAGAGATGAAGATGAATGTGGATGCACAAACACAAAAATTTCAGTGAGTGTATTTTTTCTTTTTTTAGTTTTTGTATTTTTGCATAAATAATAATAATTGCTGCAAATAATTATTATAATATAATATAATATCTCAGGTGGGGTTCCACACCTCATCAGAAATGATGGCAATTTGTATTTGGTGCCACTCACGTCTCACGTCTTTACCGTCTCTCCGCTGAACGGTTAAAACTTAAAAGCGACGCCTCATGTTATGCTTCTGCCTTTTGAGTTATGACCAACATCCGGCCTCGGCCTCACCGGCTAAGTCCTTGTTCGTCCTCTCTCTCTCTTTTAGAACATCGGAAGACGTTTCGGACGGGAAAGTTGGGTGTTTAAAGGAAGACGGAGAAAGTAGGTGATAAGCCATACTATGGGTGTGCTTAGTTCGACAGTTGCATTGGTTTTTTACTGATATTGTCTTTAGTACATCGTAAGGGAAAAGAAGTTCAAGTAAAATGTTCTAATTTACCGATTTTAGCTTATACTCCCTCCGTCCCAGTTCAAACGCCCCATATTCCATTTTGGGACGTCCCACTTCAAACACCCCATCTATTTTGGGATATATTTCTCTCTCCTAATTTTATTAAATTATCACATAATCTCTCACACTATCTCTCCTACTTTTATTAATCCCCACATTCTCTCTCCTCATTTTTTCTAATATTACCCCATCAACTTATTATATCAATTTTTCTTAATCCACTACAAAAAACGCCCGGGGCGTTTGAACTGGGACGGAGGGAGTATTTGACTTAATCACATTTCATCTTATGTGAACAAGTATTAGATTAATTGGTATTTAGATTAAATGGTTTTAACAAATCTAATTTAGCTAAGTACAGGTTTTCAGTATGGAAGTCCTCAATATTGCGGAATTTTGTCAATATGAGACTGTAAATATCTCAAATAATTGAATTGACGGAAATTGAAATAGACGCTACAAACCAGACACGTACAAGAACAGGTAAGGATCCTCTAGAGTTTTTTTCATGGTGGAGTTGGTAAAGTTTACCAATAAAGGAAAGAAATAAAAATAAAGAAGTTACTTAAATGTACAAATAAAGTATTATATATTTAATTTTTTCCTTTATTGGTAAACTCTACCAACTTCACCATAAAAAAAAAAAAAAAAAACTGTAGAGGATCCCCACACGTACAAGAACACTCTAATAAGTACGAGAAAATACAAAGTATTATTGCATAGCTCTAGTTATATTCAGTGTTGACAAAGAGGCTTAATACTTATGAGGAATAATACTCTTTGATAATTAGAAAAAAGGCAGTCTAATTGGATGGATTTTTGTTTTGTTATTGAGGTCAATTACTCAGTTAGAGGTATATTTAT
Source organism: Spergularia marina (assembly GCA_963680865.1). Lineage (NCBI taxonomy): Eukaryota > Viridiplantae > Streptophyta > Magnoliopsida > Caryophyllales > Caryophyllaceae > Spergularia > Spergularia marina. The sequence continues at coordinate 29,409,670 of OY804545.1, read as the reverse complement.
TTATAGGTTTTAGGTAGTTATGGGTTGCATGTCAATGTTAGGCGCCTAGCTGGGTGTTATTGCAGGCCCTAGGATACCCTTTTTCCGAGTTAACCTCTCCCATGTTCTGTTTGTATATTAATCAATCAAACTCTTTTCTCGTGATTCTCCCTCTCTCTCTCTCTTGAGATGATGGTTGATGCATACCCCAAGTTTGTCAGTGTTTTGTTGGGTTTGTGTCCTTAAATTTTTAATCATATACCCTTATATTCTGTATTTATGATGCATATCAGCAATTCAGCATATGTTATTGCTAGCTAGGCCTACATGGTAAATTTTAAGGCCCATTTTCACAATTCACATCAAAGTTTAAATTGTTTCGTAAAGCTATGTAGAGTACGAAACAACTCGGCTATTTCAAATTTCAATAGACATTTTGATTTTCCAAACATATGGTTTGTCTTTTAAAATATACAAAGTAGCAGTTAATGTTGCGAGGTGAGAGATATGAGGATTTGTACTCATGAAGGCCCACCATCATATTGATTTCCTAACTGACAGGTCAATCTTGATCCTCGTCTTCTAAACATATACTCCGTAATAAATTACGATAATGACTATGTTACTCCTAGCATAACCTGCTTTATGATATAGAACTAGTTTACTGCCCGGGCTACGCCCGAAATAAATTCTATCATTTTATTTCTTTGTGAACAAATAATTTTATCAATAAAATTTACCATTTATAGAACTTTCACTTTCAATATAGATGATGTGATTTTTCAAATAAATAATAAGGAAGATACAAAATAATAAGGTAAAGATGAAATCGATTAATAGTAAACATTGATTTTTTATAATAAAAAAATATTGTGATTTTTTTTAATATGGAAAACGTCGCTATACTCTTTACCATAAAATATATTTCAAATGAATTTTTTTAAAAGAAAAAGATATTTCAAATGAATTTTTTTAAAAGAAAATTGAAGAGACATGTCACGTGGCATTGCCAATGGCCTAACTGAAGCCGGTGAACGTGGTCGTTGCCTCTAACACAGCTTTTGATATATAGTATAGGATGTGTGTCGCGTATGTATTCAACCACCATGGTATGAGGACAACTTGACTTTATAAGTTGACGTATATTGCTCTTCTGAACGGATATTAATTTAGGGAATGATACATCATATGTATATACTAAATTTGCACCATACACAGAATGGTTTGCCTAAATTCAATGAACAAAAATTCAAGTCCATAACCAAACTCATCATAAGCTTACATAATTGTGTAATTACGCACGGGTCTAGGCCACACCCGCAAGAAGAAAAGATAGTCCACTTATAATTAGTAAACTCAATGAGGCTGTATCTTAAAATAAATTGACAATAGGAGGAACATCTCATTGGTTTATATGGTACACAATGTCTTTTCATCTTCTAATGTGGGACACTCATATATAAAATATTTTGAATGTTATTTCAACATACAATAACTCATTTGCCTATTTATATATTAGATCTTCGTTGTATGTAAATATTTATCAATGATCAGTTTGTTGGGTTAAAGACCCGTTAATCCAGCCCAAGTGTAATGCACTTAACTTTGTGCATTATGGAAGTTGACTTCTGTAAGTCGGTTTGCTTATGGCTTTGTCTTGGATTTGGCAAGTCTTAAGTGGTCAATTAGTTTTGCTAATTGGTATAAAAAGGGACGTAACTCCCTTTGGTTTTTGTACTTAGCAACGGCAGAAGTAAAATCGGAACGTATTTTACTTAGTTTCTCCTTCTTTCACGGAGGTATACACGGGCTAGTATTAGCGGGTGTTCAAGGCGGTTCAAGTCTTGGTGTGGGAGTGCTGTTGCTGGCGCAAGTCGACTCTTGCGGTTGAGATTCATATCTCGGTTCAGTACAAGGTTCGTTTACAGTACAAGAACGGTTAGTAGATCTATTCAGGTGTGGTTTATGTCTAGGAGTATTATTAATTGATGATTATTAATTATACTCGGAACCTAGGGATAGTTTATCTTTGTTCTTGATTTGTAGCGCGTTTCGAATTTGGTGTTGTAATTCGAGACGGTGGTTGTACTGATACTATTTTATATAGTGGAATTCAGCGGTTTTGCTGGTGGGTTTTACCTCCGGAGTTGGAGGGTTTTGCCCTGGGTTTAGTCCCTAAAATCTGTGTCTCATCTTATTCCCTCCATTTCATTAGTTTCTTTGCATTTGATTTGAATTCCTCTCACATATTCAAACCAAATGCAAAGAACCTAATAAGATGGAGGGAGTATTAGCTTGCATATTTTCTACTTTTATTTATTATTGTCGATTGGTTTGTTTCCGCGGCGCGTGAGAGATTGGTCATATTTCCCATCACAATTTAATTTAATTAACAACACGAATAGAACACATAAGTAGTCAAGTTATCCCAAGTGCTATGTATTAGCATTACCCTGATTTAGTATATCGCGTTAGTGTAAACTATAGTCATTATAAACGTGAAAATAATAGTCGCTTTTTTTTTTTTTATCATCGTCAATTTTGGTTATTATATCGATCACCAACACTTGGGAATCATCGGCTAGATTGGGTTCAGGCCGGCCTGAGAATGCCATGTAACTGTAATCATTTCGGATCAGTTGCTAGCTTAATCATACAACAATCAAAATTGAACTTTATAGATTGAATTCATTGATTGTTTTATGATCGAGTAGTAAGCCTTTTTATATTTAATACATGCAGTAGCACTCTATATTGCCCTTTACAGTACATACAGTAGTACATTATAAAACATATCGTGCGTAATCGCATCATTACATATGATTGAGTAGGCATTTTATAAAACCAGTACAAGTACTACTATGAACTGTGAACTACTGGACTTCTATACCATATATGATCCACGTTCTTATTCTTATTAATTAGATACACATACATCATATTACTCATCGTTGTATGTCACACAATGCAAGTTGTACAATTCTGTAATGAAGTTTCCTTGACGTCTAAGGATTTAATGAGGTGAATTTTCAGCTAGAAGTTACAAAATTTACCCACAAATTAAAACCTTAGATAAGTCGTCATAAATTCATAATCGCCTCACTCCTTAGTATCGTCTTAATTATATATTACTCAACTTTGTCCGTAGATAAGTAACTAAGTATATCTAGTAGTGGTTGCGCTGGTTGTTAGAGCAGTCGATTCTCTCCTTAGGCACGGTGACAGTGAGCCTACCATTTTCAACACAACTCCTCATGCGCTCAGGCTTAGCATTAGGAGGCAACATGAACCTAGTCATAAACTCTCCACATCCACGTTCAACATGATAATAATTCTGACCATTTTCCTCCCTATCATGCTTCTTTTTTGCACGTATGTTGAGCATCTTGCCATCCTCGACGTGCACATCCACGTCCTCTTGTCGCAACCCGGGAAGCTCCGCCATGAAGTGGTGAGCCTCCTCGGACTCCTTGTACTCGATCTTCGTCCTGGCCACGGGCGCTCTCATTTGTGATAGCATGGGCATCGGGGGTGGCGGCATCATCATGGGCGCCCTCATAGGAAAGTCGTGGGGAAAACCGTCCCAAAAATAGAGAGAACATGGTTCGAACATATTTAATTGTCTACCAAAGAAAGCATGATACGGTGACATTGCTTGCATATTTGCTAGCTTGTTATATAAGCTACTTTGATCTAGGGGATTTGTTATGAAATGAAATTGTGGGTTTCTATTGTAATATTGAGGTGTCATCTAAATGAGAATAAGCTATAGAAATATTTATAGAGGGAAAGAGCGAGGAGTATATATGTACATGAAAATGAAATGTGAACGATGCAAATTTTGTCTGTGCAGTGGTAATAAAGTTAGCATAGACATGCATGCATTTTAATTCATGGGAACATATTCACCTCATAGCTGGTTTCAGAATTCAGAATATTATAAACTTACGTGCATAATGCTTTCTAAAAAGGAAAACGAATAAGAAAAGGAGACCTAATATTTATGCCCAAGCTTTTTGGGGAGGATAATATCAACTAAGCTAAGTGGGTGATGATTTTGATTCTGCCCTATTGGACATACTAGTTTCCAATTCCTATACTATATACAGTATACACCTAGAGGTACTATCCCGCCACTATGCCAAAAAACACCTTAGACACCGGGTTAAAAACAATGCAGACACTGGTTACATCCGGTGTCCGCACTGCCGGTGTCTTAAGATACGACACTGGTTACGTACACAACAAATAACCGGTGTACGTAAAAACTAAAATATAAGACACCAGTTATTTATAAAATCGGTGTCATATGTATCAGTCAAGGCGGTCAACTGCGCACACTTTTGACACCGGTTATGGCCAAAACCGGTATCAAGTGTCCCATTTGACCACGACTTTGACTTTGTTTTGACTTGCATTGGAAATGAATTTTGACACCGGTTATTCTTAAAATCGGTGGTTCTGCCCGGCCAGAGAATTGGCGACTAATTGTAATCGCCAATTCCCACATCACAAACAATACATAATTACAACACGGATTCACGAGCCATGGAGATACCAATCTCCAAATCCTTGACTAGCAAGTATTTCAAATGGATTCTCTACTATATATCCAACAATGGAGATCAAAATTCACTCCATAAGAACAATCCATCCAATCTCAATCACTCCTCAATATTTTTCCAAAAAACAACAATGGAAAAAAAAACCGTAGCCTCTCTCTAAAAAGTAATCTACTCTCTCTTCCTCTTGGCCTCTCTCCTCTTTGATTAGTTTGGGGCTGCCATCGGATCCTTTATGCCGTTGGTAAGCCCCTTATTATCGTAATATTGATCTATAGGTTTTATTTTGGTTTTGCAGAATAAAATTCTCACCATTGAGTTGGCTCCATTGTGTGGTACTTTGTGACTCCTTTGTGAGGTTTATTTGGCTCCATTGTGAGATCCTTGTGACTCCTTTGTGAGGTAATTTGGCTCCATTGTGATACCCGTTTGGGCTCATTTGTGAGGTTTTATTGACTCCGTTGTGAGGTCTTATTGGCTCCTTCGTGAGGTTTGATCTCTTGATCAGTGGTGTTTTTCCCTATTTGTCCAAGACGGAAGTTGTTCGCAGATCGATAATCCTCAATGAATTTAGTATCAAATATCGTTAACTACGTCAATTGCCTTTTCTTTGTCGAGTTACACAGATCTCTACTGCCGATGAAAGACGCAAAGACGTCGACGTGCGAGGGATCAATTTTGTTAATTAGTGAAGGATTGTGTCTATTAGATTTTGTTGATGATATTTGTATCGTTACAATTCTTGATGTAAGTGCCGTTTGACGACTATATTAATGGAATTCCGTTTTATTTCAAAAAAAAAAAAAAAAATACAACAATGGAGTTCTCAAATTTTGAATTCCAATTCAAAATTTCCAAATTAAACTAAAACATACCAACTACTCCACACTAACATTTCTAATTTAAGGAGAATATAAGTGTTTAAAGAAATCAAATTAGATTTGAATACTTACAAGCAAAACTAGGTAGCTAAAGATCTTCATCTTCTTCTTCATCTTCATCCACAAAGATATATGTAGCCCAATGATTTTTTGTCAGATCACACCTAATCGTTGTTTTTTTTTTTTTTTTTTTTTTTTTTTTTTTTTTTTTTTTTACCAAACTACACCTAATATAACAAATTTTGTTAAACCACACCTAATAAAGTCTTTTTATTTGTCAGACTACACCTATGTCGATTTTCGCCCCTTACCCACCCATCCCCGCCCCTTACCCACCCACAACCACCCATAGCCACCCATCCCGCCCCCATAGCCACCCATTCCCGCCCCCATACCCACCCCATAACCGCCCTCTTACCCACCCATAGCCACCCAACATCCACTACAACAATTCATCACTTGTGCCACGTTTAAATCTGTGGCACAAGTGAGAAATTCCCGTGGCTAAGCTGTATTGCCACGGGAATTTCAAGTTTTAGCACCCGTGACACAAGTAGCCGTGGCAAGGAAATAGCCACGGGAAAAAAGTGAAACGTGGCAATATTTCTAGTTTTTGTTACGTATTTTAGCCACATGATAGCCAGTGGCAAGATCTTATTCCCGTAGCTATCTAACACCTTTATTAGCCATTCACAAAATCATTGCAAAGTTCGTGGCTATCACATTTACTCAGTATACCGGTACCCGTGGCAAGAAATGTATCTTTCCGTAGCTAGGAATTGTGGCAAAATCTTTTGGTCATATTGTTATATTATGGTTACGATTTGGATCATCGGATTTAATACTGACAATGAACATAACTATCACACGCTATAGAAAATGATAAAAATGAAATATATTACTCAAATGAATTGTTGTTACATGATAAAATATATACACTACAATCGGAAAACTGGACACTAGTATCCCAAAAAGTATAATTTCTCATCCTATAATAATGAACAATAATCTGTTTCAAACTTGCCGCTCCCTACTAGATACGTTAATTCGAATAATTGACGTACACCAAGCTCCAATAGCTTCAATGTTCCAGAAGTTGAGTATTCTCTCCTCACTGGTATCGCCTACCACAATTTGCACAGGCCTGAATTAACCAAAAACCACCTAGAAAAACACACGGGAAAAAAGTTGAAAAAAACAATGACTTACCACATACTATCCACAACCTTTCGTGTAAAAACTTGAGTAGCTTCTATACATTAATTGGTATATTCTATGCATTGCATGTCTCTCTAGATTCCACCAAGCAATTATCAAGAAAACTTATATATGTCAGAGACAAACAGCACTTACTCCTCAAGTCTAGACATCAAGTTTGATTAATTTTATTGCATGTGATGCGACTGTAAGGTTGTGACTTGAAACCAATACCTCCTTCGTCTTCAAGTCCATGAGGAAAATTCTAATCTTTGTCCAAGGTTCTCAAGGAAACTTCTGAATGGGTTTTCTGTAAAATCATTTTACAAAATTGTTAGGAGGTTGTGGTAGACAGGTAGCTTATTCATACTCTTACAAAAATAAATACACCACCGCATGCTTGAGCATGAAAAACTTAATTTTTGTAATGAATACCTAATCAAATCCCAGGAAACACTCCAAGAGAATTGCATCAAACAAACTTATATAGAATGAAGTCGAACAATCCAATAGACACAAAATATTCAAATCCATAAGCTTTTGATCCAGCAATGAAATCATATAATAAAACAAAATGCTGAAACTGATGAAAACCTTGATTAAACAGCATCTACTCACCTTGTGGCAATTAGAGTATAATTTAGAAATTCAAATAGAAATTCAAAATTGTCTTTCTCTTTACTCTTTCCTCACGAGTACGGTAAGTTAACTTTATAAACTTTAAGGAACCAATCCCACTACAAGTAACACTCCATGGGATAGGCATTATGGATGTGTAAATGGATAAGATCAGATGAGTGAAATGGTTAGTAAACAACAAAGAATTGTTCTTGAGTATTTAAGGAGTCCGATGAAGTTTGAAAAAACTGAAATCAATGGTTCAGGTCGTGTTTTCGAAGCCATGTCAGAATACTGTCTAGAAGAACAGTTGCGTGCAGCTGTCTTCAAAAAGTTCTTATATCAATCAAATGACGTCCTTCGGTTGCGTTTAATATATTTCTGGAAAGCTAAAAGATGGAACTAAAACATAGCATTGGAATTAACAGAAAATAAGCTGTGGTTTGGTTGCAATATATTGTTTAGTACAGAAGTTCTGCATAGGACTGGCCTGAAATTTCAGCTATTGTCCTCTAACTTTGAGGGCTTGTAATTCCTGGTAAAGATGTCTTATTTTGACCACTTTTATTGAAAATTGAAGTACTTGAAGCTAGCTTTCCAATGGTATATGTTCGAGCTTCATCAGATGAGATTTTCTATGTCTGGATATTGTTGCCGCACTGTATAAAGGTTTAATGCTCTGTTTTTCGGTGTTCATTGTTATTGTCGATTTGTTTAGCCTAATTTTTTTTATCTAAATGGAGGCCTTGGAGGCTGGTATTATTTGAGGGAATGGTTAATATAATCAATCATCTAACCAATTTTAATTAATCCTTAATTGATTTGATACGGGCAATGGATACACTCCTACTTAACAACAACAACAACAACAACAACACTAAACTCAATTTTGAAACCTCTGAAAATCCCCAATTATACATATAAACCCTAATTCGAATCAATCTTAGATCAATTATGTAAAATTACTCATAAAAGCTAAACTTAATATCAGTAAGAAATCTAAATCAAAAGATATACATGTAACAAATCGAAATTGAGAATTCCAAACCAGAGATTCGAAATTCAAACTTTAATTAGACGAATTACCTCTTTGAATGGAGCTTCCATGGCGAAGGAGGGCAGCGACGAGGCCGCGAGGAGCCCAACTTAGCTGTTCACTAGATATGTCGAGTTGTCATCTCCCGACGATGAGCAAGACTGTTGCGAGCAAGGAAGATCCCACATAGGTGATGTCGCGCGAAGGAGGTGTCGTAGTGCGTGTGGTGGTGAAGAGAGGAAGTTGGGTCTCATTTAGTAGTTTTTTTAATATTATTTTATACCTAATGACACTATTATTGTTTGCTTGAGTGATTCTACAATGGCTATTAAGGTACGGTAACTATGATAAATTTGACTTTATAATAATTTTAGGTTAATTAGAAAAATAAAAATTTAAATTTAGATATTATAAACTCACTGACAAAACCACCACCGGTCCACGCCCAACACCACCAACGCACATCTGAACACCATCTTTGGCCAGCGAACAATGGCAATCTCGCCTACACCATCGCCAGACACCGTCGTTTTGCCCTTCATTGTACACGCGTGATTCTCTCTCCTCTCAGCACTTTTCTTGCCCACCCTCTCTCGCTTTGAATCCCGGCGACGCGGCCCCCCACCCCATGAATACCCAATTCCGTCACTCCCACGACCTCCTACTCTCACATGTCGCGCCGACGCGGCCCATCACCATCTTCGCCGCCCAAGGAAAAAGAGAAGAGAAAGAGAAAACTGGACTAAAGAGCGGGCGTCGGTGAAGCAAGGGGTGAGGGACGTGATAGCCGGCGACCGTAGGTCCCAATGGTGGTGTTGGGCGACGTTTTGGTGGTGGTTGGATGGAGCATGTTGGGGTTCATTTTACTAATGAGGCTACAACCCCAAAAGATGAAGGCCCAAAGCCTTGATTAAAGCTCATGTGACACACATAAAGTCCAATCCATCTCATCCACTGGATCATGAGGAAATGCAGGGTCAGGATGAAGGGTGGTCCTCTAGGCACATGCCTTGGACTCTTCACATTCACTATAAATACCCCCCACATTTGCTTAAATTTGGTATCATCGAATCTCTTATTATTACTTTCTACGACCAATTTATTGCTATTATTTGCGATAGTTAGCCGCGACTACCCCTACCCTCGAACTCGGACTGACTTGAGCGTCGGAGGGGCTGCGTAGGTTGAGAGCACAGGCTGTCGGTCTATCCCAAATCGAACTCACCCCAACAGAGCCGGAGGAGGTTGCTGGATTTGGGGAAGAGGATGATAGAGAAAATGAGGTTTTCTAATTTTAATAAATGATTTTATTAATTATTATATGGTCAAACAAATCAAAGGTTCAGATTTATTTAAGTAAATCAAAGGGCTATTATTCTTTTCATCACAATGGCTACCAAGGATTGGTAGCTATTGTAGAATTAGTATTGTTTGCTTAGCCATGGTACAATTCGTGGTAACATATGGTCGTTTGCCACGGTTATCATTATCCGTGTCACAAGTGATTGTTTGCCACATTAATTTCTCTCCCGTGGCCATTTTTTTCACACCATCAATTCGTGAATATAATAAGTATTCTTTTCCAGTGGGAAAGTATAATTATGCCACGATTTAGGAAATCTCATGGCATAATTCGTGGCACAAGTGATAATTTGTTGTAATCCCACCAAAATTGGTTTTTCCCCTCTCTTTTCAGTTCTCAAACTTAATTTACTCCCAAAATTTTAATTTTTAGCCCCAAGATAAAGTTGAGTACCTCCCTTTGAATGAATTTGTGTTTAAATAGATTGAAGAAAAAAGGGGAAATTTGAAGTAATAGGGGGAGAAAACATTAGGGATTGATAGAGAAGGTGTTAGAAATGGGGGGAAAATAGGTCATGTGTTAAGAATGTGGGTTAAGGGAGGCAATGGGGTGGCTATAGGGGAGGCAATGAGGTGGTAAGGTCGGCAATGGGTGGGTAAAAGGTGTCAATGGGTGGGTGAAGGTTGGAAGTCAAGATTAGGTATTTAGGTGTGGTCTAACACAGTGGCGGCTATTAGCCTGGGCGACATGGGCCGTGGCCCAGGGCCCCCAAATAGAGAAGAATGTATATATACAATGACATGCACTATCACTCGTGTAACATTAGCTGTCTCAGTGGCATTACTATGACAAATTGTTCCAGCTTGCCCAGGTTCAAACCTTGTCAGCCACTTTTTTACCTTCTTTTCCCTATTATTACAATTTCAACTTACTCAAAGGTCACACACTTACACTACAAAGCTCATTCTACTTTATATATTTTACTTATTAAATAATCAAATGATTTATTCTTATTTTCCTTTTCTTTGGTATCATTTTTTCAATAGAGAAATGGAGTATTAATTATCAACTTTTAACTTTGTTAGGAAGAAAAAATCGTACTTTTAACAATAAAATCGAAAAAATGTTAATTCGCAATTCATATGCTTATAACACACCGGGGCCAAAAAAATTTTTCGCCCAGGGCCCCGAAAATCTCCCAGCCGGCCCTGGTCTAACAAAAAAAAAGGATTTTATTAGGCGTGGTTTGACAAAATATGTTTTATTTGGTGTAGTCTGACAAAAAAAAAAAAAAAATTTGCTTTATTAGGTGTGTGTAGGAGGCTAAAAATGATCAGCCAATGAAAATGTGCCACGTAGGAGTTGAAAAGTCATAGTTGACTATTTGACTGACCAATCGTAGTAGGCTTACATCATTTATAGGTGTCCAATCAAATAATGTCATGTGTCTTCTGTGACTCATCGTTGGAGATGGACAACTCAGTGATGATTATCAAATACGAGGATAAAATTATAATTATCTCTTATTCAGATAATTATTAAATGGTAATTATCATTTATCTACTAAGGGTGGTATTTTCTCATTGAAACTCTAAGAGATAGAGTCCATGAACCACCGCACCTTCAGGAGATGTAGTCCAGCTGACTCTCTCACCTCTCCACTATAAAAAGAGGAGACCAGGAAGCTCACGGAAAAACACAAAATTCACAGAAGATCACAAAAAAAAAAAAAAAAAAAAAAAAACGCTAACACAACTCAAGTCCTCCTACAGGAGACATCAAGTCTTCAGAGTCATCTGAAGAACAACAAGTGAAGATCTACGAGGACCCTCAAGTGCAGATCTAAAAAATCAAGTCAAATATGCTGATTCGAGATCAAGTCGTTGCGACCCTCGGATTGAATATCAAATTGGAGAATCAATCAAAGAAGTTTAATTCTAATTTAGAATTAATTACAGAGATTGTACACATAAATCCTCAAATTAATAAATTCATTTTATTTCTATATTTTGTGCCCTACTTTCTCTAAACACAAAATTTGTTTATATTTATAAACAATTTAGGCATGCGATTAATTATAATGGGCATCTCACAGTGAGGTCAATTTTTGGTGAACCCGACGTGAAAGTCTTTGTTCTTTTTCTCCACAAGAAGTCAACTGTCAATTTCAATGGCGGCAAGAAGGAGTTCATCTCAAGCCCTTGAGGACTCGAGCAATGCCGGAGAAAACCCTAACAAAAGCCAGTCCGGAGTTTCAACAAGGAATACCACAAGGAGACCTGCTTTCACCGCTGCCGCTGAGAAACTGCGATCTGCCTTGGGTCCTGCAAAAGGAGGGCGAAAAGCCGTTGGATCAACCTCATATGCAAGCTTGCCGATCCAGGCTTACGTGCCTAAATCTCGCAAAATTCCTGTTCAAGTGGACACTACAAGTCGTTCGTCTGGACCTGGAAGGAAGGTGAATGAAATCCCCAACTCAACCAGAAGAAGCTACTTCGTCATCGCTGCAACAAATTCTTGGCGAGACAGGAGAAGGATTTACGGTGCATACCAGTCCAATGTTCAGCTCATTCACTATCCAAATGGAGTATGAAGTTGAGACGACAAGCAACCACTTTAATTCATCTCCCGTCAAGGAAAAATACCTGGAGGTGGAGTTTGAGTCTTTTGGTTTCTTCACAGCCCCAGTCAACACAATCAGAGCAGATTTCGAAGAACGGATGGCTGAGATGCAAAGAGCCGTCGACAAACTCACAAAGGAGTATGAAGAAAAGGAAGCTCAGATGAAGCTTAAGGACAAGCAAATTGAAGTCCTTATGAGAAAATTAGACAAGCGTCCCCATGGCAATGAAAGTGACCACAAGAGTGAGAATTCTGAGGGTTCGATCAAAGGCATTCCCAAAGACGCGTCCAACATATCTATGACTACTGAGCAACTACAAGAGTTAGTGGCGAACACTATCAAGACTCAACTGGGATCTCATGCAACTCATCGTTATGTGAAGCGAGGATTGATGACCTATGGATGCCCACTGACTATCAAACCCCCAAATTTCGACAGTTTGATGGAAAAGGAAATCTGAAGCAACACGTTGCCCATTTCATCTAAACATGCAATACTGCCGGTGCCAAAGGCGATCAATTGGTGAAACAGTTTGTCCGTTCACTTGGTGGTATAACATTTGATTGGTATACTGACTTGCCATCAGAATCCATTGACAGTTGGGAACAATTGGAAAGTGAGTTTCTCAACCGATTTTGCAGCACCAGGAGGATTATTAGCATGACAAAATTGACAAGTACCAAGCAATGGAAGGATGAGCCAGTAATAGATTACATTAACTGCTGGCGTTCTTTGAGCTTAGAATGCAAAGATCGATTGTCAGAACCTTCTGCAGTCGAGATGTGCATTAATGGCATGCATGTGGAATTGCTCTACACACTAAAGGGGATCAAGCCAAAATCGTTCCCAGATCTAGCTACTATGCCTCATGACATGGAGATCACGATCGTTAGTCATGGAGGTCGGCTATTCCACAACTTTGATGCAAGAGTAGAAAAAAAGGAGTACAAGAAGAACAACAAGACTTCTAAGAAGGAAGCCATAACGATCACTGCTACTTCTACAAAACCTGTCAAATTTTCGACATCTGAAGTACCAAAAGAAGGAAGTGTCGTCTTCAAAAGAAGTAAAGAGAAGCCGACCGACCATGAAAAAGCTTCGAGCAAAGAAGTATCCTTTTGAGAATTCAGAGCTCTCTGGAATGTTAGATGCCTTACTTGAAAACAAACTCATCGAACTACCGGAGCCGAAGCGTTCTGGAGATGCTGGAAAGACTGATCACCCCAAATAATACCGCTATCATAGGGTGATAAGTCATCCAATTGAAGATTGCGTGACTCTTAAGAAGAAGATTATGGAGTTATTCAAAGATGGGAAGATGTCACCGGAGAGCGAGTCTGCGGCGACCAACCAAATATCAGTCATTAATGAATCGTGTGAACCCCCTACAGGAGCGACACATCCTAAGGGTGTTGAAGGAACCAACCATTAAAAATATTGCCATTATCACAAAGCGACAAGTCATTCAACGAAGGACTGTATGATGTTGAAAAAGAAAAGTATGGAGCTAACAATTCCTACAGAACAATCAATTAAGTTCCAATTGATACAATTCGGTACTCTAGAGCCCGTCGTGATAGAAATTCCGATTCTGAATTGCCAAAAGCATGGAGATGAGTCTTCTTTGATCCCGACCGAAGATGATGACCAAGGATGAACTTTAGTTACAAGGAGAAAGCCTAAAAGGCAAGTCATGCCTCGACCACAAGCTCCAGTAACTCTGCCTCGTGCCAAAGCAAACAAAGAAATGAAAAGGAGGTCTCACGCCAACAACAAGAAAAAGAAGAGGGTGGTAAAGGAAAACGAGTAAGTTTCACCAAATGACCTTCTTGAGCAGCAACGCCCTGAAATCTTGCGTTTGGAGGATTTCTTTCCAAAGAACTATTTCAATGTAGTGGATGTCCATACAATCTCCTTTACTAATGACGAAGAGGATAAGAAGGAAGGTACAGAAGGCAACGACTCCTCGAAGGCGGCCACCCACATACTGAACGTCAAAAGAGATGCCAAGATCCTTGCTGCTCCTGGGTCTATCCCTTCACAAATGAATTGGAAATAAACTTTTGGACTTCCAGAAGACATTCGCCAATTGCTGGCCCTAGCTATATCTCATCCAGAAATGTTCTTTGAAAACTTAAAGGATGACAATAAAGGCGCTGAAAATTCAACAATGTGCAGCTTGTAACGGAGCAGCTTCGGCGTTGGCTTTCACCGATGAAGACCTCTTGCTAGGATCTAAACCACACAACTGTCCTTTGTTTGTATCTGGGTATATTAGGGAACAGAAAGTCAAACACATTCTAGTTGATGGAGGATCAGATGTCAACATTATGCCAAAACCCACCATGAGTAAATTAGATAGGCATTGATGTTGAAGAACTTGCAAAAAGTTTTATGATGATCCAAGGATTCAACCTCAACAGTCAACCTGCAGTTGGCATGATCCGATTGAAACTCGACATGGGCGAACTTGCGTCAAGTACGTTGTTCCACGTCATTGTTTCTAAAACATCCTACAAGTTACTGCTTGGAAGGCCATGACTTCATGAGAATGGTGTCGTTGCTTCAACTTTCCACCAATGCATGAAGTACTATCGTGACAACGTAAAGAAGATCAATGGAGACGCCAAGCCATTTAGTAAAGCCGAATCTCACTTTGCTGATGCCAAGTTCTTCGTAGAAGGAGCAATGTCGACTGAAATTCTTCCAAATTCCATTCAATCAACGGGCAAGAGAGGTGCTGCGAAAAAGAGTAGGGATGTTCCCTCCAATAAAGAGGAGCAATCCGACGCCAAAGATAAAACAAAGTCATTAGCAACTGTCATTGTACCTGTACTGCGTTATGTCCCAAAATCTCTCCGCAAGGAAGGAAAATCTCCACTTACAAAGTACCATAAAAAGGAAAGATCAAGTACGCAAGACGACAAGAAAAGTCACCAAATTCTGAAAGATGAAGCCATTCTCCCCATAGCCAAATCGACTGGAGGTGGGCTCATCAAGACTCCATTGCAATCCTCATTTTCCAAGACGAAAGCCGAAAATGGTGTCAACAAGGGTAGATTCAATGCCAAAGGTTATAATCTACTAGCAAAATCTGGATATGACTTTGACAATCCAATTCCTTTGGGCCAAGTCATCGACATACATCCACATGGTCTTAACGACACACAGAAAAAAGTCTACGAGTTAGAAGGAAGTCTGAGTTCGTCAAAAGCTGAATTAGGCTACAAAGCTCCTACACCTGTCAAGATCTATGTTAGGAGAAAGGAGAATCGTTCACCTGCACAGTATATAACCGCTGAGGAAATGGAAGAAAGCGAAGGTGAAAACAATGTAACTCACCCTCAATTTGTTTCCGTCTTTGTCAGGCTTCTCCCTTCGATCTGTGAATCTACATCCGCAGTCTTCAGCCGAGTTGGAGGTCCAACAGCACCTTCGGCCTTTGATAGATTAGGAGAACGAGAACCCTCAGTCTTTAGTAGATTAGGAGAAAGAGAACCTTCGGTGTTCAGAAGGTTAGGCAAACGTCAACCTTCGGTCATCAAAAGACTAGGTGAACGTGAACCTTCCGTTTTCAGGAGACGAGGCGAACGTCAACCTCCAGTCTTCAAGCGTGTTGGCAAGCTTAAAATGTCGGTATTCACAAGATTAGGAGGGCGACTCACCAAAGAAGTTAGGCCCCTCAAATCAAAGGAACAAGTCCTCACACATAGAACATCAGTTTTTTCTGTTGGTAGGAAGTATCGTCGGTCCCAAAGGAAGGAGACAAAAATGGTTGTAGGTAACGATCTCAGAAGCGTCGTTCTATCCAGGATGAAACGCTTGGAAGTTGTAGGTATCACCAATATCGAGCCTCTACAAGCAAAAAGTCGCTTGGTGGTTTTTACAGACCAAAAGAACTTAGTTCAAGAAGAGATGCTGGAAGAAACGGCGTCTTGTGGTCATGTTACAACTCAAGCAATTCATGAACAAGACTCTGAAATTGAGGAAGATGAAGCTCCAACAACTCTTGAAGGTGGAGTGCAAACAACTGTCGACAATCTCAAGGAGTTGAATCTCGGGACTGTTGACGATCCTCGCCCTGTTTTTCTAAGTGAACTTGTCTCTGAAGAGGAAGAAAAACAATAATACTTCGAATTACTCTCAGAATACAAGGTCGTTTTTGCATGGAACTGCACTGAAATGACAGGGCTCGACCCAAAAGTCGTTGTCCATCGCCTCCCAATCAAAGGAGGCATTAGTCCCAAGAAGAAATCTTAACAACGATTTAGACCAGAGTTAGTACCCGAGATCGAAGACGATGTCAACAAACTCATCGATGCTGGTTTTATTCGTGAAGTGAAGTATCCAACAAGGATTACAAACATAGTCCGAGTTAGAAAGAAGAATGAGCAACTTCGCGTTTGTGTCGACCTTCGTGACTTAAATGAATCATGTCTGAAAGACGACTTCCCACTACCAGTCACCGAGTTGATGATTATTGATGCTACCACTGGCCACGAAGCTCTGTCATTCATGGATTGCACTGCCGGCTACAATCAAATTCTCATGGCACCCGAAGATCAAAAGGGACAGCCTTTCGCACTCCCAAGGGAATATTCTGTTACAAAGTCATGCCTTTTGGCTTGAAAAATGCTGGTGCTACATAGCAAAGGGCGATGCAAAATATCTTTGAAGACATGATGCACAAGACGGTAGAATGCTATGTAGATGATCTCGTGGTCAAATCAAAGCAAAGAGCCCATCATTTTTGAAAGGCTTCGAAGATGTCAACTCAAGATGAACCCACTCAAGTGCGCTTTCAGAGTAATGTCTGGGAAGTTCCTAGGCTTTGTAGTGCGCCATAGAGGAATTGAGATCGATCAAACGAAGATTAAGGCAATTCAAGAAATGCCACCGCCTCGTTCGCTAAAGGAACTTCGTGGTTTACGAGGTCGTTATGCTTACATTCGAAGATTCATCTCCAATCTTGTTGGACGTCGCCAACTTTTTACCTCCTCATGAAGGACGCTCCTTTCGTGTGGGAAATTCATGTCAAAAGGCGTTCGATGGCATAAAGAAGTACTTGACAAGCCCTCTAGTCCTAGGAGCTCCTATTCCTGGAAAGCCTCTCATTCTCTACATTGCCGCACAAGAAAGATCATTGGGGGCATTATGTGCACAAGAGAACAATGAAGGAAAGGAGACGACCCTATATTACTTGAGTCGCACGCTGGTTGGAACTGAGGTGAATTACTCGCAAATCGAGAAGATGTGTCTTGCTTTAGTTTTCTCCATTCTGAAACTAAGTCATTACATGCGAGCCTAAACTGTGAAGGTGATCTCCAAAACCTATCCAATCAAGTACATACTCTCAAGGCCAGTCCTCTTTGTGCGACTAGCAAAGTGGGCTGTGTTGATCAACAATATGACATCGTTTACATCTCCCTAAAATCTGTGAAGGGACAAGTGTTGGCTGACTTCTTAGGTGATCATCCTATACCTGAGAAATGAGAGATTTTTGACGATCTCCCAGGCGAAGATGTTTTCCTTGTCAAAATAATCCAATGGTGCTGCAAGACATGATGGTGAAGGCGCTGCAGTTATCTTCGTATCTCCTAAAAAACACATTCTTCCATATTCTTTCGCACTCACAAACTTGTACTCAAATAATATGGCAGAATACCAAGCTTTGATCATGGGTCTCGAGATGGGAACTACAAAGTTGGATATCTATGGCGACTCTCAATTGCTGATTAACCAACTCTTGGGCGATTAGGAAGTTAAAAAGGAAGATTTGGTGTCATACCACAAGTATGCTACTGGATTTCATGACAAGTTCAATGTTGTCAAATTCGCTCACGTTCCAAGAAGTGCCAACAAGATGGCCGACGCGGTGACGCCCTTGCAAATCTCGCAGCCACTTTGGCACTGGGGGCAGAAGGAGCTACAAACGTACCAGTCTACAATCGTTGGATTTCCACTCCTTTCAGAGAAGAGTTTCAAGATTCAAGTGAGGATGAATTTGAGGAAGATGATAAAGAAGAAGTCGGAAGTATCTCTGTCTACCAAATTGACAAAGAAGATTGGCGGCAACCACTCATAGCTTTCTCAAACATAAGAAACTCCTTGATGATCGAAGACACAAGGTTGTAATCCGTCGTCGTGCTCCAAGATTTGTCTACTTCAAGGAAACGCTCTATAGATTGATGGACTCTGACTTCGATGCCTAGGAGACGAGGAGTCAAAAACAACAATCGATCTAGCACATTCAGGAGTATGCGGTGCCCATCAATCTAGCCTAAAACTCTATGAACGTGTCCAGAGAATGGGTTACCATTGGCTAACAATGATACATGATTGTCTCAAGTATGTAAAGAAGTGCAAAGCTTGTCAATTCCTCTCAAACTGGATTCATCAACCTCCAGAGCCGCTGTATCCTACAGTAGCGTCGTGGCCATTTGAAGCTTGGGGACTCGACATTGTTGGTCCTATTACGCCAAATTCGTCTGCTCAACATGCATACATTTTGGATGGCAGTGACTACTTCTCGAAATGGGCCGAACCAGTTCCTTTGAGAGAGGTGAAGAAGACGAACGTCGTAGAATTTCTCAAGGCAAACATCATTTACAGATATAATGTGCCGCGACGGATTATCACTGATAATGGCAAGCAATTCTTCAACAAGCTGGTGACTAATCTTTGCACCAAATTGAAGATGGTGCAACACAAGTCTTCCATGTACAATGCTCCTGCGAACGGTTTGGCAGAGACATTCAACAAAACTCTCTGTAATCTTTTAAGCAAAGTCGTAAAACGTTCCAAATGGGATTGGCATGAGAAGCTTGGAGAAGCCTTATGGGCATAGCGAACAACATACAAGACAATAACTCAAGCAACCCCTTACACTTTGGTGTATGGTGTAGAAGTTGTTTTACCGTTGGAGCTCGAAATTCCGTCATTGCGAATCGCCTTCCAAGAGGGTCTCAAGTAAGAAGAAAATGATAAACTTAGGCTTGCACAATTGGAAGCCCTTGATGAGAAGAGACTAGAAGCACAACAGAAGTTGGAATGTTACCAAGCTCGATTGTCACGAGTTTTCAACAAGAAAGTCCGGCCGCGTTCCTTTAAAGTTGGTGATATTGTCCTTGCTGTTCAAAGACCGATTATCACCTCTCACAAAAACAAGAGCAAGTTCACTTCCAAGTGGGATGGTCCTCATGTTATTCAAGAAGTCTACATTAATGGAGCTTACAAGATTGTTGATGATAAGGGAAAGCAAATCGGACCCATCAACGGCAAAATTTTGAAGCGCTACTACGCATAAATTGAAGAGCCTTTATGCTCTAGGGTACGAGCCTAAACTGCACCACAAAAAAAAAAAAAAAAAAAACAACAACAACAACAAAAAATCCCAAATAAACGAACTACGTTTGGCTTGATCTTGAAAATTGACACACTGTCATCTTGTAAGTACGTAGGCAGCTTGAGTAAACATGTTACTTCAAGTCCAGCCGCCCCTTAAAAAAAAATCCACATCTCCAAACCTCCAAAATTACTGTAAAAAAAAAAATCCCACATCTCTACAAAATAAATCCTTCTAAAAAAAACACCACATTTCCACAAAAAAACTCACTCCTGACCCGCATGAGTTTAAATTGTGAACGGCTAAATTAACAAAAAATCTACTCCTGTCCCGCATGTGTTTAAATTGTGAATGGCTAAATCAACAAAAAAATTCACCCCTGGCTCGCACGAGTATAAACTGTGTACGGCTAAATCAAGAAACAATTTACTCAGATTTAAGTTGGTTTGCATTGATGTGTGCATTCATACAATATCTAGAAAGAGTAAATCAATTCTCAAGTGCGAAAGAAGTATAAAGAGAGATACATTACAAGCGCTTCAAAATCCTTCTTCTTCTATTCCACGATGGTTTCAATCTCTCTCAAGGCGTTTATCTCTCTCTCATGCACAGTAGGAGTGGACTTCAATTCCTCTAACTTTAGCTTTGAAGATTCAATTGACGCTTGAGATGATGATATTGCTTCAAGGCGTCCTTGTTGCTGTTCCTTCAGTTTTGACTGCTTCTCATGCAAAGTACGAATAGATTCTTCCAGAGCAGCTTCCTCCTTTTCCATCGAGGCCAGTTCCTTTTTACAACTTTCTTCGTAGTGTAAGGCCTCCTCGAGCGATGTCTGTGCATATTTCAGATTAGCTTCTGCAACGGAGACACCTTGGTACATTTGGCTACTGGTACTCCTTCCTGAAATTCCGTTTTGAGAAGAGCCCGCACATCCGCAGCAAAATCATCAACCGTGATTTGAAGAGAGGTTGGATCTCCACCTATCAACTTGATGACGACATTATGAGTCGTCAGCACCTTTCCTCACCTTCTCACCTTCAGCATAAGGAGCTTTTATCAAATCCTCGAGTAAGGAGTTCTGCAGCGCTATTATAACCTTTTCTCGACCTGTACTATACACATTGGAAGGGTGGAAAGTGGAACGGGAAAAATATTTTTTGACCGTGTGCACATGTTGTACAATGCAAGCGAAAGCACTATAAACATAATTCTCACGATCATCCCCATCATCAACCAGTGTTAGAGGAGACAAAGATGTCAGATATAAAAAACCATACAAACCATCTACACAACTTTCTCAAATACCTATTGCACAAAAAAAAAAAAAAAAGTGTTACATGTATGAATTTACCAATATATGGGTATCTAAACTAGAATTATTATAACAAAGGTTATTAGTGACTTACAAGATAAATGCCGAAATGTGAGTACCTTGAATAGGCAACCTCTTCCGGTGTCACAAAAAAGTCTTGCATATTATGGAGCACATGCTCGGGTACATGCAAACGTTTTCCCATTTTCTTCATACTTCGAGCTTCTTGACAAAGCTACTTCATCAACACAGTTTTTCTCATATTCATTTTATCTTCCAACGTTATGAATTTAGAAGAGGAAGTTGAAGTGGATGTAGGGGTCGAAGTGTTGGCTGGTGGTGTGTTGTTCTTATTCATAGAGTTATCCGTGTCATTCTAAGTGATCAAACCAAATAAAAGACTTGTTGAAATGTAAATATAAATCAAAGAGAATATGAGAATTTCAATAATGACATATAAATTACCGTATTAGGCAATAGAAATATAAAAGGAGATGGCCACAACACATAACCACCAATGGCCGAAGAGATAAAACAAACTTCTGGGGTCGGAACTGGCAATTCGGCATTTGGCACCAACTCTTTAGAGATACTCACTCTACTATGACCGTGAGGTACAATGTTACTGTGTTGAATGAGTACCTCCGTAGCGCCCGTCACATATACTTCTCCTAAAGCTACTATCCCTTGTGCATTAGTAGCAAGTGACATTTGACACTTATGCCAACCCTACATTAATAATGTAATGCAAATTTTTGGTTTAACTATCACAATTAGAAAATATACTTCCTTTTTATTTAAAAAATTGTATAACAAGTATATTAGATACCTGAACCGGTCCCTCTAACGTATGTTGAATTGATGAGTTCGACGTTTGAGGGATATTACGACCTTGTCTCGGAGATGAATGGCAAACAAGAGGGTCATGATCTTCATTTAAACTCACTGCTTTTCCCTTTGTCGCCACATTAGAATCGCTGGACACTCTATCCTCTTCATTGTCTTCTCTTAATTGCGAATCGGTACTCATCATCACGCTCATGAATGCTTTCATATCTTCTGGACTCGGAGTTTCTCTGGCTACAAAATTGCAAAGTATTTGACTCATCTTGAACATTTGGGATTGCATTGTTCACACCGTATTCTCTAACATTATCTCAGACATCTTTTTTGTTGATCTACCAAAAACATTAGACATATTGCTCATGTGGTTACACCACGAACACGACCCGAATGCTCCTCTTTGTCGATTGCACGAGACAATATATCGTCTCGACCTTTTGGAACAAACGTTCCTTCTTTCACGGCTTCCTTTCTTAGATTTATGCCCTCTCAACCAAGTCACATGATGTGGTACTTCTTTGATTTGCAGACACCTTTGCCGGCATATTCCTGAATCTGATACATTTTTGTATCAGTAAAAATATGAAATTACTATTTTATTAATAATAATAGAAAAAAAAAGAGGTGTATATTTACTTACAATTTATTCGTTGATCCCAATATATCCTTTCCGAGAGCCAAGGTATTTAGTCTTCTTTTTTTGCGGCATTAGCTTTCACATCTTTGCTAAGCAACTAATTGTTCCAAAAAAAAAAAAGATTATTCATAAAAGTTAAAATTCAAATAAAGTTATAAAATTATATGCAAACTTACAAGAAACTTTTCATCTTTCAAATGATATTCTATAAAAAACATCTCATTGCTCTTGAGTGATTTGTGGATACTTGCCCGGCGGCTTCGTTACAAGTTCCTTTTCCTTGGTCTTCTTGTCTATTACATACATATACTTAAGATGAAGTTTGGTCTTCCAATTTCTCCATCTTTCTCCGGCTATCCTTAACACCAACATCCTCTACGTTCGGGATGAACATAAAATGCACCATTGCAACACAACAAAGCACATCAAAACCACGTAAAAGTTGAGATAACTTTTATATACAAGACATATGACATAAATTGAATATTATATCTAACCTGAATATCGTGTAAGACACGTTCCCTTCTGGCTTCATCAATCTTCTTCTACTCTCTCAAAGTAATAGGCACATGTGCACGTACGTTAGCGCCTATCGAACTACTAAACTTCTGGCGTTGTTCGTAAATCGGATTAACAATCCGTCCGCAGTCCACTGTAGCGGAAATGAGTACTATCTAGTAATGCTTTTGCACACATGCCTAGTAAGGTTTGGCCTCTTTCATGATCGGAATCGGAACCATCACCGGGCTTTCTTCTTCTTCTTCGAGTCAGCATTATCCAACCTATGTTCACAAAATATTAACATGATTATAAGTATCAAAAGACATAGAAGCGAGTTAAATAAAATAAAATAAGTACAATAAGTGTAGGTAAATAATAAACATAAGTAACACAAATAATATAAAGAGGAGCTTGTGCAAGTAATGAAAAATATAATTACGTAAACGTAAAACTAAATTCTCTAACTAGTTAGAGAACTTACGTCAGTACGAGAACGTTTTTTAGTTACATTTTAAGAAGAAACTCCCTTTGTAGAATTTGTATCATCTTGCACCCAAACTCCCTCATCATGATCATCTCTAACATATGATAAGGAGTTATCATCTTTCTCTATCTCATCAATACATGAATTCGGAGCACCCAAACCTTCAAATATCTCATCTTCAACATAATAATCAAACTCATGTCTAGGTTGAGCGGATGAAAACAATAGACCATTTCTTATTCAAAGGGTCATTCACATAAAAAAAACTTGTTTTGTTTGGCTTGCGAACACGAACGGATCATCTTTATGTGCAACCTTATCAAAGTTCACCAAAGTAAAATCCAACTCATCTCTTCTAACACCGTTGTTTTTGTCAACCCACTTGCATTTAAAAACAGGAATTCGAACAGTTTGGTAATACGATTCCAAAATCTCTTCAATTTGCCCATAATAAAGCATTTTTTCTTCCGTTGGGATCTTATCTTTAACACTTGCATAATGTTTCTTGAATATTGTTCTTCGGTGTAGAACGTATATCCACCGATGGCATATCCACTATAAGAGGAAATTTGTAGACATGAACCGAAAGACATAATTCTCACATGATCAGAGAATTTATTAATGAGTTGACTTACAACTTGATTTTTCAACCAAGTGCCAAATCTCTTTTTGTTCTCATTCTCAATCCACATGTTACTATTATTTCTATGCACATTTCTCAAAATCTTTTTGTGCTCAACAATGTAAGATTCGACAGCTTTATCATTGTGAAGAACATACGAGTGAACTGAATCCATTTCTTCAGCATTGAGTTGGATAATCTTGTGGTCCCTAACTCCCTTGCTTCCCATTTTGTCGGCATGACGTGGTTTTGGAAGAGCAATTCGCTCTTCAGAGAGAAATTCATAGCAAAAAGTAAGAGCATCTTCTATGATATAACCCACGGCAATACAACCTCCTGGATGAGATCTATTTGTCACATACTCTTTATAGATTTTCATGCATCTTTCATACTGATATTGATATCTCGAAAAGATTGGTACGCTTTCTTTAATCTCTCTTACCAAATGGACCGGCAAATAGATCATGATATCGAAAAAACGTAACAGGAAAATACATCTCTAACTGACATAGTGTGAAAATAATCCCTTCCTCCAAATTCTCCAACTCACTCGCATCAATCTCCTTGCTACAAATGAGATTAAAGAATAAACACAACTTTGTAATAACGTTTTTTGGTAAAATGGAACGAATAGCCACGGGCAAAAATTGTTGCATGAGTATATGACAATCATGAGATTTCAATCCAACAAGTGTCAAATCCTTCATTGACACACGTTTGCAAATATTTGAAGAATACCCTTCCGGGACCTATATTTCCTTGAGACACTCACAAAATTGTTTTTTCCGAGTAAGGAGAGAATTACAACTTGGTAACATGTCATTCAACAACTCTAACAAACTTGTAAAACTATTGTCACTCCAACCATTTGTCGCCTTTAAATTATACAACTTAAGAACGGCGGACAATCTAGTGTACTTTCGCAATTCTCATATAACTCATCTTCACTTTCATTCAACAAGTTCTCCATCATATTCGGGTCATCACCATTTACATCTACATTAATTTCATCGTGATTCGGATCATCATTCCCCTCTTCTCCACTACCCTCTCCACTAATCGCATCGATATTCTTGGCATCATCATCCTCACCAATATAGTCACCACCATCCTCTCCAATATCTTCTTGGACAAATCCACTAGTACTTTGGCTCTCCATGCCCAAGTCATGTGTTGCCTCCCCATGAAAAATCCATTTTGTGTAAGTTGAAGCAAAAGCGCTCTTAGCCAAATGAATTTTCACCGTATCAAGAGAGTAAATCTCATATTATAACAATTACAACACGGACAACGAACAAACTTTTAAGGGCGAAAGTGACGATTTACCCCCTAGACTTTCATCAATTGTGCAATCAAATACCCTAACTTCTAATTGAGCAATTTACCACCTTAACTTTTCAATTCGTGCAATTTTACACTTACCTCTATTTTTCTACTAATTTGTGTAATATAATCATTTTCCTATATTCACAAAATTATAAAAAAAAACATTATACTGTACAAATACATTACATATACACGATTTTTATACAATACCTCAAGTATGAGTATTATACCCTAAAAAAAAAAGCTATATTATTTAAAAAAAAAAAAAATTACATTATACAAAGGCCAGTGAATGTGCTATGGATTCTTCCAACATTTGCGAAAATCTACATCCTGAAACGACAAGAAGAGCTTTGAGGCCTATCACCCGGGCTTATTCTAGGAGAAACAAATGGAATAGGTATTCCGAAAATTCGAAGTCAGGGATCGACTGTGAAGGTTGTGGCTTTTGATTGAGGACTTGATTCTGTAACAATTCCCCCCCCCCCCCAATTTTATGATCAATTTTGTTCTTTTAGGGTTTTTCTTCAACTTCCAGAGAATGATGACGATGGAGAACTTCACTGACAAATGAATTTAGGGTTCCTCTTTTGTTCTTTGTATTCCGCAAGAGATGAATTAAGGGTTCCTCTTTTGTTCTTTGTATTCAGCAAGAGATGACATATGATTTTTTTTTTCACGTATATGTGTGATGTAGATCTGGGATTTGGGATTTGTTTAATGTAACAAGTTTTTTTTTTTGAAATAATATAGCTTTTTTTTTTAGGGTATAATACTCATACCTGAGGTATTGTATAAAAATCGTGTATATGTAATGTATTTGTAAAGTATAATGTTTTTTTTTTTTATAATTTTGTGAATATAGGAAATGATTATATTACACAAATTAGTAGAAAAATAGAGGTAGTGTGAAATTGCATGAATTGAAAACTTAAGGTGGTAAATTGCTCAATTAGAAGTTATGGTATTCAATTGCACAATTGATGAAAGTCTAGGGAGTAAATCGCCACTTTCGCCCACTTTTAAGTCTTCACTATTTTCCTCAACAAAATTTATAAACTTTCGAATCTCCTCCTCATAATCACAGTCATCTTGATTTGACATTGTTATCCATTTCGGTCCATGTCTATATAAACCAAAATTAATTAGTAACCAATTATTCTAAACTCAGCCTAGAAATAGTAAACACCTTAAATATAGCAAATTAAAACTACCAATTCAATAATCTAAATTTTATTATTTTAATCGAACTAAGAGCAAACCCAATGGAAGAACTCATGAGTTCTTCCCATGACATCTCACTCTTTTACAATTTCAGGAAATAAGAACTAACTCCCACAATGGAAGAACTTGTACCTATTTCATCAGTGGGACCCACCTTGTATTGTTTATTTCATAAAAACAAATATTGTCAATTATTTCTACTTTTAGTGTATAGACATACGATACTTTCATCAAAATAAGCAAATACTAGAATTCAAGCAAAATACATGGACTAAATGGAGAAATTACAAAAGTCAACGTGAACAATGATATAAACTCAAGAGAAGTTTGGTATCTAAATTTTAATTTAGACGCACC
Source organism: Spergularia marina (assembly GCA_963680865.1). Taxonomy (NCBI): domain Eukaryota; kingdom Viridiplantae; phylum Streptophyta; class Magnoliopsida; order Caryophyllales; family Caryophyllaceae; genus Spergularia; species Spergularia marina. Next base: position 29,382,820 of record OY804545.1, on the reverse strand, counting down.
TTCAGCCCCTAATCACCTTTTCTGATACAAATTACAAACTATTGTTGTCTTTATTTGAGAATTCGACAACTTGTGCCAACGATTTTTCACTTGGTCGATTGTTCTCACACTTCCTGAACCATTGTGTTTATTAAAGTATTCGACGACCCTTTTTCAAAACTGTACATCTTTATGAGCTTTTATATTTTTAACATCGCCAAATATTGTAACCCAAGCTTCAGCTAAAGCTTCGTCTTCATTTGTAGTCGATTGATTTCTCGTCTACCGACTTCATTATTAAGTTTTTGAGAATTACTCGAATCAAAACTGACTCTCCTGTCTTAATCCATAACTATAAGTATGTTTTTTTAACTGACTATATTAATTATGAGGACAAATGCAATCTTTATTATAATGACAAAAATGATGAGTAAATAATAAAAAAAAGTTAACATAGATATCTCGTAAACGATCGTCATGTGAATAGTAGACTTTTAACTTGTTTGGTGGATTAGTTGCAATCTTTGATTAAAAGTAACAAATTCAATTTTATTTGGAAAGATAGCATAGTAGTAAGAATAGCAAGAGGAACGGCCAAGTTGCAACAATATTTTAAGGGATCATTTTAACTTTTCACTCTTTTATTCAAACTCACAAATTTTGTATGCAATCAAAGTGTTATTCACCTAGATTGAATTCTTACGACATAACATGTTATTCAATTAAAATTGGGAATTCAAAAACCAACAAAAAACAAAAACATGATTTTACAACGAATGTAAATGACTACTGGAAAAGGAAAAGTTCATGCTATCTAAATAATTAAATGACACACTTTTATTCCTAAGACATGAATTTCAAAACGACTAATTAATTTGTGGATTCTCGACTGTACTTCCAAAACGGTTCCATATATGTTTTATCAAGTCAGCTTGGAGTTGTTTGTGAATATCACGATCACGAAGCTCAGCCCGCCTATGAAAAGTAGAATGAAAATCTTCAATAGAACCGTGGTTATATGTAATTGAAGGACCCTCGTCGTCTGTGACGAAGTTTGTTATTGCTTCTCCTTCATCTTCAACAATCATATTATGTATTATAATGCATCCGTGCATGATATCCTTTAAAATTCCTCTATTCCAAAATCTTGCAGCATTGCGTATAATTCCCCAACGAGCTTGAAGAACACCGAAAGCTCGCTCGACATCTTTTCTTGCCGCCTCTTGCTTTATCTTGAAAATACTCCTTTGTGGATCCATAGGACTTGGAAAGCTCATCACAAAGGTTGACCACTCTGGACATATACCATAAACTAAATAATATCCCTTAGTATATTCAGTATTGTTTACAGTAAAACGTACCTCAGGAGCAAAACCTTGTACTACATCATTAAATACCGGTGAATGCCGAAGAACGTTAATATCATTGTTTGCACTTGCAACTCGAAAAACTGCATGTCATATCCATAAATTGTAGGAAGCTACGACTTCTAGCATTATTGTTGGACCTCCATGATCGCCCCGAGTGAATTGCCCATGCCATGCAACTGGACATGCCCTCCATTGCCAATGCATACAATCAAGACTACCTAACATACCCGAGAATCCATGGTGCGTCTCATGCATTTGAAGTAAACGTTGAACGTCTTCAGCAGTCGGTCTCCTAAGGTAACGCTCCCCAAAAATTATTACTTGTTGACAAAATTTAACCAAACACTCTCTAGGAGTTGTATCGCCAATTCTTATATACTCATCATAAGAATCAGGTGGATTTCCAAACGCAAGTTGACGAATAGCAACCGTACGTTTTTGGATAGGAGTAAGACCTCGTTGACCCGCCGCATCATATCTTAGTTGAAAGTACGAATCATAATTTGATAAGGCTTGAACTATCCGAAGAAATAAGTCTCTCTGCATCTGAAACATTCGACGAAATATTTGTGTTGGATAAACGGGGTGGTCGGCAAAGTAGTCATTAAAGAGACGTTCATGCCCATCTTAACGATTTCTAATTATAGGTTGTCTTGTTAATCTTGTATCACACCGTTGTTTCTCCATGAGCATCTGAAGTATTTGCTCGTCGGAGTCATCAGTTAGCTCATCAATTAAGACTTGAGTGACACTTTGTCGCCAATTATCATCATTATTGTCGGGCGTAGACATTTTGCAGTCAGAATTGTAGAAAGATTAAAAGAGGGTTGTGAGCAAAATTGAAGCACTATGATTATATATAGTAATATAGATAATGGCTAGTTATCTAACAAATATTCGTAAACTAAATTTAACATCCTTCCAAAAAAAAAAAGTTCACATCAATCATTTGGAAATTTCACAAACGTAACAACATTAAGAATTGATGAAAGTAACGTATGTAGGTACATCTCGTTACTTTAGCTTAGCTAAAAAAAATGATTAAACAAACTAGGCAACTAGCTTATTTATTAAAACAAAAAACGCTAATTGTAGAAAAACATACGATTTCTACTCCATATTATATTTGGACTTAATTTCGGCACACATTTTACGGTGAGGTGCTTTGGTCTCCTTTGTATAGTTGCTAATGTTGGCATTTATCAAGGATAATTCTTCTACCATTGTACGACTATTTAATTTGTTATTCAAATCTTTCAAGATTTGAAGTTTTTCTTGCTGAAATTGTGTATAGATAGAGAATTGCTTATCGGTAGTTTCATTTTAATCTCGATCCACTTTCCCTTTTCCTTTCTTTTTCGCCTTGGCCGCCTTAGTACCCATGGGACGAGTAGCAGAAGATTGTTCATCAATACTAGTCGAAGATCGTTTTGAACCAGAATGTTCCTTTCCTTTTGCCGCATTCCACTTGACATGCTCCTGAATTTCATTCCACATGTGAAAAAGGTTGAATTTTTACCTTTCTTAACTTTCATCCACTCTTCATTAGTTGCTTCTTTTTTCATATCATCTGACCAACCACTATTATATTGGTTGTGAATTCGAGTGTATATGTCATTGTACTCGTTAAGATCAGTTTGATACCTATGCCAACGACTTTTCGCTTGGTGGATTGACCTAACACTCTCTAAACCATTGTATTTATTAAAATAATCGACAACTCTTTTCCAAAATTGCGCATCTTTTTGAGCTTTTCCTATTTCACATCACAGATATTGTAACCCAAGATTTTGCTAAAGCTTTATATTCTTCAATAGTACATCTCTCTCTTTAGCTACCAACTTCATCATTAGTTTGATCGTTGATAACAATATATTCTAAACCTTCATCAGTTGAGTCTACGGGTTGGGCACTTGACTTTGGATTTCCATTGTCAGAGTTAGCAAGCCCGGACATAGGTGTATTATATGTCGACATACTCTAAGTAATCCCGGAAAATTGAACGGCATCTGAGAGTGTGATGAATTTTGGACATTAGGATTGATATGAGGGAATTGAAAATTCGGTAAACCAAAGTATGGGTGATTATGAAAAATTGAAATATTTTGTTGATTTGGAGAACTTTGTGAATTTTGAGAATTATTGGAGCTTTGAGAATTACTTAAATTAACACCAACTCTCCTATTTTCATCCATATGACTTGAAATATTTTTGAGCTGATAATTAGACTTACTAAGAAGGGGAGCCTTGGCACACCGGTAAAGGTGTTGCCGTGTGATCGATAGGTCACGGGTTCAAGTCCTGGGAGCAGCCTCTTGTCAAATAAATTGACAAGGGAAGGCTTGCCCTCATTACACCCTTGCGGTGGGACCCTTCCCCAGACCCTCGCTTAGCGGGGATGCCAATGTGCGCCGGACTGTCCTTTTTAATTAGACTTACTAACTTTTTATGAGGTATAATGGGAAATGCAACCTTTATATATATAGTGGATATTTTTTATTGTAAAACCATGAAAGAATTAAAAATTTTCTTTTTATTGAGGAAAGAAAACCTAGGCTGATCCGCGAGTGTCAGACGGACTCTCAAACCAACGTGTAAGAGACGGGCATGAGTGCCCCAAATTGGCCATAAAGTCTGCGACTTTATTGGCCTCACGAAAGCAGTGAGAAATCTCTACTTTGTGAAAGGAGGAAAGATCCACTAAAATATCTTCAATTAGATTGGAGATTTCCCAAGAAACCTTCCAGGAACGACGAACTGAGTTAATCACGCAGAGGTTATCGCCCTCGATTATAATATTTTTAACGTCTAAGGAAATAGCCGCTTTCAAACCTTCTTTCAAAGCTAAAGCTTCAGCAAAAAGAATACTTGTAGAGCCACAAGCTTTGGCCCCAAAGATTAATGGTGTTCCATTACTATTTCAAATAGCATAACCTAAAGACGGCTGTCCATTACTAAGTTTCGAACCATCAAAATTTAATTTGAAGAAATATAACGGGGGTTTATGCCAAAAAATATTCTCGCTACATACTTTATTATTATGAAGGCATTGACTTTGTTCACAATTATCAGGGTTATCTAGGTCAATTTTTCTAAGGGTTAACCAATCTTTTAACGCTAAGTTTGTCAGACGAGTAACTTTGTCAACTGAAATTGTTTCATTTCTAAAAATTGAACTATTTCTAACGAACCAAACATTCCACTAAATGAAGAAAAGAACTTGCATAGATTTATTGTTCATCGTTTTTTTAACAAGGTCTAGATTATGACTGAATGAACGGTTAACCATACTAAGATTATTATAAATACTACCATTGTGAGAGTGAAGTAAATTCACGTCAAATTTTGTTACTACATCTATGATAAGAGGACAAGTAAAAAACAAATGGTACGAATCTTCTAAAAGATGGCCACAGAGAATACAATGAGCTGGGCCTGAAACATGGCTGCGAATTAGTCTGTCTCGAGTAGGGAGACAATCCATACAAGCTTTCCAAATTAAATTTTTAATTTTATTAGGGATATCGAATTTCCAAATCCAATAAAAACTACATTTGTACTCACTTATGTTTTGGAGACCTTGCACTAACAGAGTAGCAGACTTAGTCGAGAAAGAACCATCATTTGATATTCCCCAAAATACCCGATCATTCATGTCATGAGACGGGATATAGATGCTACAAATAATATCTAAAATATATAAAGGAAGGACTTGGCTAAGTCGTTGAATATCCCATTGATGAGTATCCATAATAAAATAACTCACCTTAATAGGATGTTCAACATTGATACTATTTAAAGCTACTTCAAATAGCGGAGTTGGGAGAGCCCAGATGTCTTGCCAAAAATTTATATCTTTACCGTTACCTATTTGCCAACGCAAACCTTTTCTAAAAATGCTTCTAAGAGACATGAGTTTCCTCCACTGCCATGAACTGCTAGTAGGGGGATTATGATCAAATAGATTTGACGATTTAATGTATTTTTTCTTAACAACTTTTACCCAAATGTTATCCGATTCTGTTAGTATTTTCCATAGCAATTTTAGCTGCATTGCCTTGTTGGTCACCTTTGCTCTTCAGAGGCCCAAACCACCCATACTTTTAGGGGTACAAATTTTATCCCAACCTATAAGATTGGGAGATTTGTTACCATTAGTTTTATTCCAAAGAAATTCTCTGTTGATCTTATCTAGATCTTTATGAATCGAACTCGGGATTAAAAAATTTTGCATTTGAAAGGTAGCCTTTGAAGCTAAATTGGCTTGAATTAATATAGTTCTTCCGGCTTGGGAAATGGAGTTAGCTTTCCATTTAGTTAATTGATTTCTTGATGTTATAAGAACATTAGAAAAAGTTTCCTTTGTTACTTTGCTATCTATTATAGGACACCCTAGATATTTTCCCAAAGAAGAGGCTTCTGGCATCCCTAAGATGCCACCAAAAGCTTCTCTATCCACTTTATGCACATTTTTAGTGCATTGAATGCTGATTTAGTAAAGTTGAATTATTGACCTGACATGTAGCAGAATTTATCTAGAATATTTTTAGGCTTTACCAAAAATCATAGTATCATCAGCAAATGTTAAAAAAGGTATTCTATCTACACCTTGGCTAATCTTAATACCAACAAGATGATTTTTGTCATCACTAGCTTTCTGTAGCTTTCTTGCTAGGATTTCAGCACATAGTATAAACAGATAAGAAGAAAGAGGATCACCTTGTCTAATGCCCCGAGTTGGGGAAAAAATATCCTGCGGACAACCATTTACTAGTACAGAAAATGACACCGTATTGACACAGCTCATGATCCAGGAAATCCATTTAGGATGGAAGCCAAATTAACATTAATGACGATATATATTAGTTCCTATATCAAGGGCGTCGCACTTCCATATGAATAGTTGATTTCGTATTACTCGTAATACGTTGTTGAATTTGACTAATTTAATTAACGACATGAATTAGTATAGGATCATCGCCATAATCCAAGGGAGTAGAAAAAAAGGGGGCCCATGTGCCTTACAAAATGGGGCATTTATATCAGATTTATCGCATGCATTGCAGCATATGTATAGGGCCGCATAATCCCAGACCGTCATAAATTGCACGGTACAACATACAGGTGTATTTCGGTCATTTCAGCCCGAAAAATGTCCCTTTTGGGAGTTGATTTCGTCAATTCAGCCCACTTTTTCCCCCCAACCAGTCAACTAATCATTCACTAGATCAACCACCACAACTCGCCGGAAAACCAAAAGACCCAGATTTTCTGACGGGGAATCTAACGACACCCTACGATGGGCAAGGTGAACCCCTCACCCCAAAAAAAATATAAAAACTTGAATTATAAAGGGTGGCCGGAAAAGGGTTTAGGGTCCCACTACCCGGCGCCGCGACCGCGGCGCTGGGAAGTGGGACCCTAAACCCTTTTCCGGTGTAACCTTACCGTGGTGGTCGACGATAATGGTTATGCATGTTGATTAATGATGCGCCGTTGCCGACGATGACGCAGAAGGTGGTAGATCTGGGCGTCGATGATGATGGCGACCGTAATATCTGGAGCGATTATGAAGTCACCATCAAAAACCCCTTGTTTGTCGTCGGTGGGAATCAACCCCTAGCCGGACAAGAGGTCCGGTGACTTAAATGAGGTTCTCGGAGGGGTGTTGTTGTTGTGGTGAGAGTGATTATGTTTGATGATGGTGGTTGATATGGTGGTCGAATATGATGATGATGATGATGGTGGTGGTGGCTGATTATGATGTTGATGATTGGTGATTTGTTTCGATGATAATAAGTGATGAATAATGGGGAGAGGTGAATCTGGGATTAATTTGGGTGGGTGGTATGGATTTCTGGGAGAGAGAAAGTGAGGGAAGAAGAGGGAGAAGGTGGGTAGATAAGCATGTGACCGGGTAATTGGGGATGAAAATTAGTAGGTCAATGTGTTTTGTCTTTTTGTTGACATTTGTACTGTTGAATTTATACAGTCAGGAATTTTTCGTCCCTTGCATATGTACCCTAAAAAGTATAAACATAACATTATTCCTTTACTTTTCAGCTTTAGCGGCTTTATTGTACCGTATAAATGTTTCCCATGTTAGTCCCACTCGCCCTAACAATCGCGCGCTCACTTTCCCCTCCTCGTTTTCATCACGCAACGTATATCTTTAGGGTGATTATTTTATGTGTTGTTGGACGAACTCAGTTCGTCATATAGAACTCGGGTCGTCTAAGAACAGACGAACTTGAATCTGCACTGGACGAACGACTATTTTGTACTCCCTCCATTCATATCCAATCTTCCTGTTAACTTTTGCACAAAGTTTTAGGAGCGTATTAAAAATTATTAAAAGCAAGTGGGAATGGGGACAATAACACTTTGGAAGCATTTCATTGGTTCAAATGTTACCAAAACAAGAAACAGGAAGATTGAATGTAAATTCCCCTAAAAGGAAAGCAGGAAGGTTGGATATGAATAGAGGGAGTAGATTTTAAATGACGAACTCACTGTGACGAACGACCTTGGGATTGCTCTAAAGTCACTACTAGAACTAATAACCAATTATTCTACATTCAACCTAAAAAAAGTTGACGGTGTTAAACGGAGGGTTAAGTTAGGGTAACGGGTGCAAACAGTCAAATCTTGAGGGTATTTTATACAATTTTGCAAAACTCGGGGACGTTGCGTTCTTTAAGTGGGGGATTTCGTAACACTTTAGGATTATGGAAAGTGGTCTATGAAATTGATTTGTCCCACACTGAGAAACTAAGGCTTCTATGATCAGTTTATAATAGAGTTCTATCATCGTACTACTAACAAACATTTCACCTTTGAAGGCCAAGAGAGGATTTACTGGCTTAGACGGTGACTTCCGATCTTATTGGGTTTCTCGTGGATTTAAAAAGTGAAAGTCTTGTTGGTAATATAATGGTAGAAATATATTATAAACTGGTCATAGAAGCATTAGCTTCCCAATGTGGGACAAATCAATTCAATAAACCACTTTTCATATTCATGTATTACAAAATCCCCCACTTAAAGAACGCAACGTCCCCATTGCGCTACCACCAATTCATACCAATAATCAGAGGTCGAGGATCTCCCCCGCTAGACGGCTGGCATGAGCTTTACCCCAACACCTAGCACGCGGTCGCACGATTGCTCTAATACCATATGTAACAGTTCGATCCATCATATATCGTAACACATGCTTGCGAGCTCATACATACAAAATCTGTTTACCGAAACATAAGCCCCCATGTCCCCATTCATAACCAATTCCAAAGATCATCATATCGATTCAAATATTCATTTATTCAAAGAAAGAGAGAATTAAGAGGGTTTTGAATCAGGACTATATATAGGACCGTCTCACCATAGTTTGGGATTAGAATTACCATACAAATGCATACACCATTGTTGTCATACAATAGTCATATCATCTACTCCATTTTTCTTGATTCTTTACGTTTGGTTTGAATTTCTCTCACAGATTCAAACCAAACGTGATTCAAACCAAACGTAAAGAACCAAAAAAAATGGAGGGAGTATCATGAGATCGTCTTACCAAAGTTGTTTTTGCGTAATACGCACGTTAAATTTTTGAGGGTGTGACAACAATGTCAGACGTAGTAGTGGCATCAGTCTTGTAATAAAGCCCACTCCCGAAAATCAAGTAACCAACAGAATGTCCAAGAATAGCAGCTATGAAAATGCCACCATTGTATGACATAACAGCCAGTATCACCATATACGCCAACCCAGCTCGAACTCCACGGAACCCGGTTCTGAAAAAGCAAGCTGCCACCCGGTTCGAGCCGGGTTTAACGAGCTGACAATGGGCCAGGCACTCCACCAAAATGGCTAGGAAAAAGATGAAGAACACGGCTAGGACATACATTCCTGTGCTCGAACCGGGCCAACCGGGGAAAAGGATCTCGTGCGCTTTGCCCCAGTAGAAGGCGTGGACCGACATATGCTGCGGTTCAGGGGCAATTGGCAGTTGCGGTTGCGGTGGCGGATATGGTGGTCAATGGTTGTAAATAGATGATGGTTGCATTCTTGCATTGCAAAAGTGTCTAGCTCCACAAGGATGGGGCTTTAATACGTGACAGAGAAATTTTATGTGAAACATAGAATCTATAAGTTCCTAATTTATTTTGCTTTATAAGGGGCGGGCCATTTCAAATTGAGTGATGTTTGTACAATTGTACTAACGTGTGTAAATTTTGTTTTACTTCCATTTGTTAACTTTTGGTTAGAATAGGTAAAACAGATTTATCCAAATGTCGGAAAATGCTTCCTATGTCCTAACTCAAACCTATTACTACTTCCGTTATAATAAGTTGTTTACGTTCGTTTGAATTTCTCACCTATTCAAATGGGATAGAAAATTTATAGTGAAATGAGGGGAGTAAATATAAAGAATAGTTGATAATAATATTTGTACAAATAAAGGCCGAGAGACTTCTATATTCTAAAATTATTGGACCTTTGTCGATTACGGAGTAGTAGAGTACTAGTACTAACATCTGTTGCATGTAGCACCCTCCTTTAGTAACGATTTCTAAGTGGTAGATTTGCAGCCTAACAATTTCGACAATCGTATGCCAGATTTGAATAATCATACGTTTTGATTTTACTCCCATCTTAAAATCTTCTCAAAATCATCTTTTACATTATTTTTTGAAATTTTGCTCTCATTCTCTAACGTCGTTTGGATACACTCCCATGAACTTGTAAATCCTAGGAATTAAGAAAGTATGAGTATTGGGGAAATTTGTTTGCATGAACAAGGAAATTCAATTCCCATGGGAATTTCTACTTACCTAGCCCCCCAGGGTAATTAAATTTCTACACTTTGGAGGAATTGGAAATGCCTAGGAAATTCTAATTCCTACACTTTATGGCAGCCAAACAATTCATAATAATACAATTCCTACGAAAATAAAATTCATGTGGATTTTGAGGGTATCCAAACGACATCTAAGATTAGAAAATTAAAAAGGCATAACTCAGGCTTCAAACCCAAGGCAGAATCCAATAATGTAGCTTTAATAAAAAATCAGGGGAAGAATAATTTTCGCATTTGTTTATATGCTTTGTTTGAGAGATTGGAGTTCGCAAACTTGCTTTTTTCAGCAAATGGGCAGCCTTTGAATCTTGATGTCATGGGAAATGTGCTTTTCCTTGCCTTTCAAGCGACCTAGCTGAAAGCCTGAAAGAGGACTTACCCTTGGCCGTAAAAAAGCCCGGGAGAGACTGAGAGGGTGTGTGCAGTGAAAACTACCGAGTGGTTACTAGCCTTCGATAATCTATTTCACGAATGTAAAAATTCTACCTGAAACGAAAACAATCCAAACCGTAACCAAACGTCCCAAAAATGTTGCCACACAGTGGAGGTCTACCTCGCAATGTTTCGAGAATCAACTTGGACGTTCTAACGTTAACCCAAGCATGATTTTTTTTTTTTTTTTTTTAAATTACTCGTATTTCTGAGCTTCTGACTTTCGGTTATGTCTAACACGAGTATACAAGTGTCCATCTATTTCTTGTCATCGAGAGTGCAAACATGTACGTATTTGATAAAATTTCTGAAGTTTTCACAAAGAGAGCAAGAGGCTAAGATAACCAGTATGAGAAGTAGAATGATGCTTCATTTCACGGTTGATGTAGTGAATGAAACTAGCCAGCTAAAACGGTCTTCCAGCTTGTTCCATCATCTTCTTCACTCTGGTCAGTTTCTCTATCTCCTTCAGAGCCTGCAATTGCGAAAAGAGGACAACTATTATGGTCTTGTTAGTTGTTACCATATCTATGCAGGTCAAAATCATCATAGTATTGCGATATTTCTAAAAGTTTTGATGCAAAGCAAAGGTAGTTGTTACAGTGGCATTAATAATCTGAGTCGATATGAAACAGAAAGGAAGATAATATTGCGGAAAAGAAACCACTAGCAACCTGTAAAAGCACAACTAATATAAAAACGGGCCTGCCTACCTCTAGGGCCATATCTTCAGCAGTGACATGTTCAAATTCATCATAAGCGCAATTTGAAGCCACCCCTGTCAGGTTCCAAGTGTTAGACCATCAAGTAAGAGCATGTATAAAGACATGTTTCTTCTACAGAGTCAAAAAACAGAGCGTACTTTGAAGTGAAATAGTTGCATCTGCTGTAGCAAATCCACCTCTATGCTTCTCATAAAGTTGAGTTAACCGCGCCAATGCCTAGTCAACAGGTCAGCGTTTAGTGATCATATCCTACAGAATCTGTGCTTGCGAAAAGCTTAATGCATTCATAACTTGGAGATATTTTCGCTTGACAATGAAAAGACAGACCTCTGAAAAGGAATCTGGAGTAGATATGTTAGACATAGCAGATTGGTCATCGTCTCCAATGAACTCTTTCGCTATCATATCCAAAGGAACATCTATCCATATAGTTATTCCATGCCGCAAAAGTGCCCTACAAAGTTCTCCATAAAGAAAATCAATTTTATAGCCAGATACTGCATACGAGTCATTAGAAGTGTCACACACTTAACATAAGAGCATCAAACTGACGATTGAGAAACGACTTACAGATTGGTCGGACTCTGGACTGCACCATTTCCTGCATTTACTACCAAACGACCCATAGAAGATAATTGCTTTAACACCTCAGTCTGCAAGAAGAACTCTCTAGATATCAGCATCTCTGGTAGCTTAATTGCATAACGTAAATATTCCAGATAACCTTAAGAATAAACAGCTCAGTAGCTCACAACACATAATGTATGCACAACAACAAAGCCCCCACATGTCCACATTCAAACCTAAAGTCACCCCACTACGCAGCATTAGCTGCGAAAAAAAAATAAAAAAACCCAAAGAAAGAAAGAAAATCAACCCCAAAGAAATTTGGTAATGATGAGTGGAGTCTAGCTATTTACATTTCCTATACAAACAAACCTCGCAAAAATGAAGCCACATTGCGGAAAAATCGCTGCATGAATTCATAGACCAAACCCCTGTTGGTGTTGACAAAATTTCATCCCAGTAGGGGTGCGATTCATAAATAGGAAATTGCGTGAGTTGATTGAACCAGGAAAAGCTGTTAGTTCAAGAGTTTAATATTTTCCCTTGTTCGGTGGTACATCAAAGAAGAATCACAATCTAATACTCTCTTTCTGAAACAACCGCCTCCTTTCCATTCTTGGTTATGTTTTCCTGTCACTTTTCAAGCAGAGACCGGTCACGCTTTGGAGCACTTGGAAGAAATTGTTAACCAAAGACCATGGTAGCAATTTGAGTTATTATCTCTTTCATCCATAAATCATGATATCTACAAAGAAAAAAAAACAGCAGTAATGTCCAAAGCTCCTACTACATACAATATGCCGTCGGTCTAGAAGTACTGTTACGAGGCGGAAGATTTCATACACCAAAAGGCCAAAGCTCGCAATGAAGACTGTCAAAAACCTATCTAACTAACTTTTCAAATATCAGTCTGTTCAGAAATCCACCAAGTAGGTGGTAAAGACTAACCATGACTTCACATCATAGAACATCAGCATGCTAACTTACAGACACTTAACCCCCCCCCCCCTCTTGAGGATAATGGAACAAGTTTCATATCACCACACAGTAAAGCAGCCAATTCCTAGAATATAATGAACTCTAGAACCTCACCCCTCACACATTGTCTTTAAAGATAATGGCCTGATTGTTCGGTCCCATGCAAAATCTGAAAGCCTTAATTTCCATGTCAATGGATTATGTTGGGAACATATAGACACATGACCTCAAAAAAAAAAAAAAAAAAAAAAAAAAAAAAAAAAAGAGGAAGAAGAAGCCACCATATAGACACATGATCTGCGTATATAATTCCGCTCATTGACATGCAGCATTGACAGTTCCAAGTTTTAAATGATGACTCCAGCGGAAGAGTCGGTGTTACATAGCCTCGATTTCTTATTGTACTATTAAAACATGTAAGTTGAAAAGTTAACCACTTGTTCAATCAAGAAAAAAATAATCAATCAAAATTTCCTCAGCAAAACCACATCTAAGCATCCATACTTCTATCCTTCTTCAAATAGCTCATATAAAAGTACCTCAGATTCACGAAAGCCTTCTTCATCCCTTTCCTTGAGAGATTTGACAGAGGAATCTTTACCAGCAGCCTCCTCAATTACACAATCACTATCACGTTGAATATATGAAATAAGAGAGACTTTTCCCATAAAGACCTTAGAATCCAGTTACAAGTGAGCATATAGGAATGTAAAAGAATGTCTCACCTATCAAAATAGTAATATCGTAATGAATCTGCTATAATCTCTGCCACCTTGTTCTTTATTGTACTGCTCATACCTTGAAGTGTTCATAACATCAAACATGAAAATTCATAAGTACCTCATTAGAATTAAACTATACATGAACATGCCTCACAATAAGGTCGTAGAAGTACTTACCAATGATGAATATTGATGTCCCTTTTAAATCAGCAGACACATCTGTGGCCGCCTTCTACATTAAGACTGAAACAGTTAACAATGAGCATTCTTCTACCATAAGCATGCGAAAACACAAGGTAAACGTCTTGGCAGCCCAACCATCATAAAATGTCTAAGAGGCAGAAACAGAAGGGTAAGATGATTTATCCTGTAAATAAGTGGTTCGCCAAAGGTCAAAGGTCACCACCATTGTGAAATAGCAAAGCTACATCCACGAGCATCTAACCGATATTCTGATTGTACGACTAAGTTTTCTACCCCCCCCCCCCCCCCCAAAAAAAAAGATGACCGCACCCCACCCTTTTTCTACCCAATGGTAGGTCGGAGCCCTTGGGATAACCTAGTATGCAGTGAATTAGTGTAAGAATGCTCCGAGCCAACATTGAAAATTTGACACAAAACAATAGCCACTTCCTAAGAATTAATTTCAAAGTTCTAGTGATCTAGGCTTACATTCTGCAGGAGACTATCAGTAGCTGAGCACTTTTGCCAGTTACCCTAACATTCTCAAGCTATTGTAGATTTCTCCAATTATCAAGTTTCTCTTCGTATTAACCACCAAATATTCCTCTACTCATAACCAAATCAAGGCATAGCATGACAATCGGATGACACGGTAATAAACACAGCGAAAAAGGCACATGATCTAGGTTATTAGCAATTGCCAAAATCAGATAAAGAGATAGAAGAATGCACCTTTACTGCAAAGGAGGCATCACTACCAGCCGCGGCATCATCAGGGTCGTCAGTCACCACACTCACTGAACAGTCAGTAGCAAAAAGTATGAAATACGCTTCAAAAATGCTCACACCATAACAAGTTACCAACAGTAACAACAGTACAACACGCACAACATAATTCCAATTCAACAAAAAGTCCCAATCATACGATGATAGAGCATGCGATACAGCTTAACAAATGTGAAACTAGGATTTAACATTCAGGGTTGCGAAATAATACCGAAATTGTGACATTAACAACTTATATCCTAGTATATGACAATTACAAAATCATATACTGTAGTTTACGGTGTGGTAAATTTGGGAGTAACAATTACAAAATCAGGATGAAACCCAGTAAAGAAACAGCAGTAAAAAGTAACTTACAGGAGGAAGTTGTATCGTCTGAAACTGCACGGGTTGCGGAAAGTTGTTGTTGCCGCCATTTGAGTGGTGAAGAAGAGGAATTATGAAGTGGGCAGTTAAATTTGGAGGGAAGGGGGATTTTTGAGAAGAAGGGCAGTTGAATTCTAGTTAGTGTTGTGTGGATTGCTGGGCTTATCTCCATATTTGAGCGTGTATAATACTCTCAACTCCCACAGAGATCTTTATGGGGGAGTCTCTTCATCTTTTGAATAAGGATATTGGCCAGACAACCAGATTAGCTAAAGTGAACAGTTAAATTTATTTAACTGGTAAAAAAACATTATTTGCAAATGGTAAGTTGAACTGTATGTAAAAGTGAGGGTTTGCTCAGTTACAGTGAAGGAAGTACAAAGAAATCGGAGTGTAAAAGAGTAGAACCAAGCCCGAGCTCACTAGGCATGGGTTCGGCTTGTTCACTTCGCAACCAGGTTCATGCTTGAGAAATCCAAGCTCGGGATTCCGTGAGTTTAATACAAGTTTAGTTTCGTATCACGAATAATCATACAAGTTTAATTAATCACAATGTACATAAAATGATAAAAGTAGTTTGACGCGACAAAAGGCATACTGGACACCGAGTTACCAAGTTGATGTTAAAATATGCCGTGATGTTTAGTTAATCTGTCTCAAAGAACTGAGAAGTTGACAGCTTTCTTAAATTTAACAACAAAATGTTGTCCAATCTTGTGGCTGTATATAATTAGAGATGCACATATTTGAATGGTTCACATTATTGTAGAATTGTTATATCATCATATGCTCACTAGAAGAAATTTTCATAAATTACAAGAGGAACATATGACTCTTGTTTTCCAGCAGGAAAGTAAATCACCTTGAAGGGTGCACTTACTATTTATATAGATAGATAAAGAGAAAGATACACCAATTTCGTGGTAGGAAATTACAAGTATTCACTTCAGTAAAAAAAAAAAAAAAAAAAAAAAAAAAAAGGGGGCAAATGTTACAAGGATCGTACATACAGTTGCCCCGAGCATGAATTCTCAGTGAAAGATTGAAGCTGAATAGCTGATCAACAAAACTCAATTTATATGCTGCTACACAACACAGGGCACCTGGTGGCTAGTATTTACAGAGTTGTGCCCACTGCCCAGTGCCCACCATGAGATGACGGCGAATTAGACGCTTCTCCATGTGAACAAAATTGCTTCCGAGGTGAAACATAAAAACTTCTTCCACCTGCAAAAAACGAATATTCATATCATTATATCACTCCAGAATGTGCATGATATTTGCAGGCGATTATGATACAGCTGATAGATATCCAACATAGAGTGTGCAATAAATCATCATCAAGCCAACAAGAAAACTTGGAGACAGATACCAAAACGGTTACAGGAACAGAGAATGATACGAATTAGTATCATGGGAAAGTCACAGAGCTACACATAACAGAAACTTCCTCTTTTGAGGGTGCTGTCATCATTCGGGATAACCATTACCTTAGAACCATGGACAAAAGATTGGAAAATAAAACATTTTATGACAGGATAATGGCACAGATTAAGGGGAAGGCCCAGAGAGGAAATCAGTTTCGTCAGAAGTCGGATAAACAATGAAAGGGTGATGGTCTATGAGAGCATGACAACGCTACATGGGTTACTAGACAACAACGACATCCAAGCCTTATTCCCAAAATGATTTGGGGTTGTACATGGGTTACTAGAGAACAGCAAAAATTATTTGTAGATGAGGTTGGCTTCAACTCAAGTGAATGGTTTGAACGCTTGAGATGGAGAGAAGAACACTGTGAAATAGTACATGCAATATCTCATATCCACATAGCTACTGTTATTATATAAGACACTGTTGAGGAAGCTCTATAAATTTCACTAGTGTTTTTTTAAACAAAAATCATAAGCAAATGCAAGTATGCAACAAAAATGGTACAGTACTTTTGATCAGGAATTCTGGCTTAGCGTAAAAAAAAATTTTGCAGCACTTTAATGTGACTTAATATATATCAACCCAGCAGAATCATCCGAAATCTACAAATACCTGGGTGCAGGGCATACATACCTTTATGTTTCGCTAGAGTAAGTCCCAGCTCTTTGGGATGCTAGTACAGTATTAGCATTTGCTAAAGACATGGGCGTCAGAGGAGGAGAAGCAACATCTTTATCGAGTTGAGAAGACTCAAAAACCTTTGAGATGCTCAATGCTTTAGCTCTATAGTGGCTTGAAGGTGTAGAGAAACTACGTGGAACGGTCAATGGGGGAACTGGTAAGGGAGATGCTGTATTGGAGGGAGCAGCTGTAGTTTTATTTTTCAACGGAAACTCCGCGTTCTTTGACACCAAAGGAGCCATAGCTCCACTAGACACCATGGATGTTCCGGGTTTGCTGGGCACAGAAACAGGTGGCCTAGGAAGTTCATGAAGCTCACTTATTTTGGGTGGTGATACAGATGGAGGAGAACGATGTGAAGCTTTAGGTGATGATGACCGAGGTACCACAGCTTGAGAAATAGGGCCAGAGACCCGAAGTGGAAGCTCAAATGCAGAAATCGGACCACTAGCCGATAACCCAGGTTTTGTGGAGCGAATATTACTGCTTATAGGACCTGAGAAAGCTTGTCTTTTTATTTTCTTATGATCAGATGAATCAACTGCATCACTCTGTCGAGAAGGAAGTCCATCAGCCAGAGGAGGCAGGCGTGATGAGGCGTGGTTGGTATTCCTCTCATCATGCAGTGATGTTTTTGCAAAAGACACTGATTGGTTGTCCTCCTTTGAATCTCTCTTATTCATTTTGAGTTCAAAAGGGGATGAATGCCATATATTTTGATCTGAGAGGCTTTTCGGCCTTGCACGTGGAGCCGAACTTGTTCTAGTAGAACTTGAAGTCTTTGCATCACCAGGGGTAGGCAGTACGTATGTGTGAAACTTTTGCGTAAGGGACGGACGCATTCGTCGTATTCTCTCAGCTGGATCAAACTTCTTCTCGGCAATGATGGGTGCAGAATGGCTGTAGTTGCTTGTCCTAGGTTCACTGTCTAGCATCTGTGCATCACCTTGAACTTTTTCAAATCTGAACTGCAGCCACAGATAGAAGAGCCTTAAATTTGAAACTAAAGTATACGATTAATTGCTAATCCACAGACTAAAATTCAAATTCAGAGATGTGAGATACCTCTGTATTTTCTATTACTGATGGTTTAGGAATCGACTCTTCTTCCTGATCCAACTGAAACAACACAAGGATGACTGAGCTAGAACCCTTATTTGACAGTGAGGCAAGAGAAGTCTATGGATATACAAATAAAATGCTCAATCCTACATAAAACACAAAATGCAAATTGTGACAGTAAGATACCAATGACAACCTTTATCAAAGACCACCATACCCTATTGTGGACAGGTCCATGCAGTTTAGTAATCACAAATATCTTTCTGCCACAGATTAATATTACACCATTTGATTGCATCCACTAAAGCAAACAAGTTATAACAAACAAATGAAGAAGAGGTTTTGTTCAGGAAATTTAACGAAACAGCGACAGAGGTTATACTTTAATTTACTATCCCTTCTATAGAACTAGGCCCTCTTTTGTCACCAAATATACAGTATATGTGCCCATGATAGTTCAGAAACTAGATTAGATGTCCTTAGTTTTCTGTAACATGAATATCCAAATTTATTGGTGACACAACACAATGTAATGTTCTTATGCAAGACAATGTAGCGAAGCTGGAAAATACAGAAACAGAGAAGATTAGAGGAAAGATGAGTACAGGAAAAGCCAAAAAGAAAAAAAGAAAAAAAAAAAAAGGAAAAGAGGATGAAAACTTTTGTCACACTCATCCTCAATTGCAAGTAGACTCATGTCACTCTCAATCACACCCTTATCCAAGTCTTCCTAAGATTAAACCTAGTACTCTAGTAGTGTTAAACAAGTCGAAAAGATGAATAGCTAAACATGCAGACCAGAAGCTCAGTAGCAATGTCGAAGAGTGGGGGAGGGAGGCAAATGTGTTTTCTCCACTTAAAAACATTAGCCAGTTCTTTTGGTCAAATTTTAAGAGAGTTGAAGTTCCTTTGAAACACCCCTTCCCCCTGCCTATAACAATAAACCCTTAAGTCCGAAAATAATATAGGGTCAGATCACAGGAACCATCAGAAGACCTGATGTACAAAGAGAGAGGAAGAGGAGAAAGGAAAAACAAATAAAGAGAAACGTAGCACCTTCAGAAAGTACCGTTTCTATATTTTCGAAATCAGTCACCGCAGAAGATATACAACATCTTTATCCCAGTGCATTAAAGGCTCCCGCCATAAGGTGGGGTATGGGGGGGTCGGATGCACGCAAGTCATACCCCTATTGAAACATAGAGAGGCTGCGCAAGGATGACCCAAAATGAAAATTGCTTCGAGAATCGCAGAAAATAAAGGATAAAAATAAGCTTTAAATATACAACAAGTGGAATCAATTTAAAACTGTGTGAAATATGCAAGACAACATAGCCATAAACTCAAGAAGCAGTTCCATTCCAAATAAGAAAACTCCATCAGATTCTCACCTCCATCGAGTTCCTTGATGTTGCCATAGCGTCAGTTCCCAACTTTTGTGGCCGATAGTCAAAACTCACTTCTCCATCATCATTAGAATCATAACTGTTCTCTCCCTCATCTTCTCCATCATCATTGTCATCAAGCCCACTATGGTAGTCTATATGTTGCTTTTCAGCAATCAGCTTGACATGTGGGTCAACTGCCTCAAGCGATTTGAGACCTCTTTTGAAGAAGTTTAGCTGTGACTCAAACAACGCAACAATTTAAGCATTCAGAATTCCCACTGGTACCAAAAACATTGAAGGTACCGATAATTAAGTAGGAACCATCAGCTACACCTGTGCTGTATGATGACGAGCCGCTTGGGTTAGAAGACACCGAGACTGTCCTTGCTTTAGCGACTTCAGTCGGAAAACACATAGTGTCGCTTCCTCTTCATATTCAGTATGGGCTTGCTTCAACTGTTCCATAGAGAAACTTTCACCTTTTCCACCTTTTGAGCGTCCTCTTTCTCGCTGTTGTGCCATCATGTACTCGTATACAGATCTGAAGATGGTTTCTTGATTAGTAACAACAAAACTTAATTGGTGGGAGGGGAAAAATGACCTTAGACGCAATGATTTGTACCTTTTCTCATCACACTGCTGTTTCATCTCCTGTTTCGGTATAAGAAAATGCGTCCAGTAAGAATCTTGGATACAAAGAAGTAAATAGATAAAACGGGAACTTTCTTTCGTTTTGAAGCAAGACGTTTACATACAGCAACAGTGCAAATGTAACTTATTTGAAAGTCAATTTAATCTGCTTGAAAGAGACGATTGTAAGTGTTTAAACAACTCAATATCATTAGTGCAGAACAACTGACACATTCTGGTTTCTACATTCTCTCTCAAAGCAGGAATTCCAATGCCCTGACTTTAAATCCTACAGTCACTTAAATTCTGCAATAGTGTAGCAACCTAGGAAGTCATTTCATAAACTAAAAAAAGTACATGGAGAAGCACATCAATCATCCACGCAACTCTTGTTGGAGTTAGGCCTTTAGCCCCAGCACAAGCCCAAGTTGGTCTCAGAAGTTCTGAACAAAGTCCTCAACACTCAAAGGATTGCAATTGACCAAACAAGATACACTAAGTAGTAGTCAACACCCAAGTGACTGGCACAGTTCAAATTCCATGATTGCATTTTTTTTTCCTGAATCTCATCTTAGAGTTCAACTACATACCCTCATGATCCTCAAAAAGGGAATATACAGTCTAACAAGAAAAATGTTAAAAGGATTATGGAAGAGAATCAACGTCACAGAGAACAATGGTTTGAATGTTCTTACGAAGCCTCATTTAATCTAGGTGTTTCATATGAATTTATAAAACATCCTTATTATGAAAACTATTTCCCACAATATATATACAACCACAAAAAAGGTATCTTAATTCTCAAAGTAGACATCTTCAGCAAAGTTACTTAAGCAGCACCTACCCTATCTGTTTTCTCCTATCCTCTCCTTTACAATCATCCTAGTTCCTACCATAACGGCGAAAATAATCAGCCCCGCCCCTCACAACAGAGAGAGTTCTTAAACATTAAGTTTTTGTTCATCATGGAGTTTTGGACAATACCTTTTTAAAGAATTCTTTTGCATAACCTTAAAAAAATTTGGGCACCACTTCCTTTAACCATAAGTTTTCGCAAACACGACCATCATGCAATTTTGGGAGTCCTAGGTATTTTCTTATTTTTTGTTCATATTTCCCATTGCCCTGTTAGATTCCCTTTTAAGTAAATTTTTTTTCTTTATTCTTCTAATCAGTTTAAAGCATTCAATTTTCCCAATCAAAAGCCACCACCATCCATAAGCAGAACTAATAGTTAGAATCCTTTAAGTATTTACGAAAAAACAAAATTCTCCAAATTCTAATTTGTGTGAACATCCAGATAAAGTTTAAACGTAAAAATCCTACTCAGCTTTGAGAAAGGGTTTAAGAGATCACTGAGAAATGAATATAGGAGTCCAAGACACGCTGAATTAAACAATTAGAGGCGGGTGAAAAGAGACACAGCTTCACAGGTTGACAAAGACATGAACTCCTTCTATGGCTAAGAGATTATTCGAAGGGAATCAACCGCAGACATCGGACACACCAAATCTCCCCATGAGGACCAAAGCCAGAGTATAACAAATAGCAACGGAGCAACAATGACACCTTTACTCATATTTCTCCTACAGATTACACATAAATCCAATTTCTAAATGAGTATGACTATGCCACTCTCCAAGACAAAGTTGGACGACAGAATAAGCATAGTTTGACATCTACAGTAGTACAGTTCACAACGAATCCATTTTACTGGTCTCCACTTGCGATGCATATGATACCAATTCAAGATCAAATCTAGTGATATGTTCCAAGTATATAACATCCTCTAATCTGGCTAAAGATTGTTTCGGGATTCCCTAAGTCAGCTAATTCTTGCTCAATCATTCAAAAATAATCTTCAACGGCTTAGTCATCTAGCTACTTAAGTGAGTCTGACTAAACTTCCAATCTCCAAGACGAAAATGCAAGACTAGTTTGACACCTAATACAATTCACAACTGTTAAACATTTTTCCATTTCAAATTCAGTGAGCTCAATCATGTATGATGGAGTCATCAAAGATTTGACCTTTACGAAGTTCGTCTGTAACTCACAACAGGCTCGGAAAACAAAGAAAAGACGTGTACAAATGAGATATCCATCAAAAAAAGGAAACAGATTGAATAGAAGAGGTCCTGACATTTGGCGATCAATGTGTCCATATCGATGGTGACTCATTACTTCAATGTATCATCCAAAGACTTACAATCCTTGGCTTTAGAATATAATTGGATAACGCAAAATGGCTCATTAACTGTCTGTGCTTCTTATATTGTGAAGTAGGATTTGATCAGGGTGCAATTCTCGACGCTTTGCATTATGCGTCATCCCGAAACAGCCTCTCTATGTTCCCAAACACAAGAGTTAGGCGACGTACATCGGATCCCTCCCTTCCCCTTTGCCCCTTAGATCACCATTGGCGGGAGCCTTTGACACACTCGGGTAATGTGGTTACCACTGTAAAATTGGATAAAGATCAAGAACTACCATTTACAATCTTCAAATTCTTTGAGTCTGCTACAAATGTTCATTCTCACATGTCAAGAAATAAATGCCACTCTTTCAAAGGAAAAAAAAAACGCCCTCCACGATTTTGGTCTAAAATGAAGTGTATAGTGTTCATACAACAAATTTCAGATTACAAGAGTCAAGTATCCAAGACGAGTAACGCGAGAAATAAAAAAATCTAAATTGATTGTTCCAATCTCAGAACCAGCAACCAAGAGACATGAACCTTGTGCCCAATCCCTAAGTGAAATGCTATTCGTCGCCCATGTTTTACTACTATCGCCCAAAATTTTCATGGCTTTTCCAATCATACCCTAATCACCCTAAATCACATATACAATCTTTCAATTTTTTTAACATCCTCAAAGGCTTATATATAATTGTCACACTGTACTCCTCTCTAACGTTCAACCCCCACACGACCACACCGATCAACACCACTACTACAATTCTACAAGCTCCACCACCATTGTGCGCTCTAACGATACAAACATTGCGGCGATGGAAGGGGAGGATACTTCAATTGCTACAATATGTAATTTCATTGGAAGAAAAAAAAACTAATTTTTCATCTGATACTTGAGAAAAAATGTGCCGCGTCGTTGATGAACTCACATTCATCACAGCCTCACAGGCCTATGAACAAAATAGACATGTGGACAAGATGTACTTTGACAAACAACAGATTTGTTGACCATATCGACATCCCTCCTTCGGTCCTATGACGAATTGACGAACCAAATGAAGAAATTTAATGTAATTTGCAACTCAATAACCTAAATAGCCCTCCTTCTATGACGGCTTACTATAGGCTTGTTGTGTGCTGGTTGCTGGAAATTTGGCGTTGCCGCAACCCCTTGTCGGAAATAGTGGTGAGATTGTGAAAACTTTTTTCTATTTTTCAATTGGGGTCTGGGGAATGGGAATGCTTGCATGTGATAACGTGTGTAAAATTTTCAATTTGAAAGGAGCAATTTGGTAATTGTGCGGGCGACATTAGTAATAGGATGGGCGACGAATAACACCTCTCATCCCTAATCCCTTCTACAAAGTAAAATGTGTTTGTACCAGTGACAAGCTTATGACAAAGTAAAGGCACACAACTGAAATTCCGTCAATCCACACAGTGTTGAATACGGGGATTTAGAGAAGAGGAAGGGAGAACACGGGTCCATTTCCATTACTTAAACATGAGTTAATAAGGGAAGGGTGAGATGGACGGATGTGTTCCATCCCCTTGTACAAATCCAAATCCTTCCATGGTTGGAAACATGTAGAAGGAAGATGCCAATCCCCTCACCTCCCTCCCCCTGCTTTCACTCCCTTTTCTAATTTATTGCTATTTGAAAAAAGAAAAAAAAACGAA
Source organism: Spergularia marina (assembly GCA_963680865.1). Lineage (NCBI taxonomy): Eukaryota > Viridiplantae > Streptophyta > Magnoliopsida > Caryophyllales > Caryophyllaceae > Spergularia > Spergularia marina. Next base: position 29,358,780 of record OY804545.1, on the reverse strand, counting down.
TCCCGAAACTTGGTATGACAATGCAGCTACTGTTAAAAAAAAAAAAAAAAAAAAAAAAAAAAAACTTCCATAAGTATTAATTTAAAGCATAACAGTCAAGGTAGCAAACCTGCACAGTTTGAAGTTGATTGAGAAGAGACTCTGATGGATTCGTTATCGTGACAAATATATGAGACCGCTGCAAAAGCGTAAAGAGAAAGATTCACATGGCTTCAGATGAAGCAAAATAAAACACTGATGAGACATAAACTTAAAGAGCTACCACCACTACTGCTTACATAAACATCAACCAGCTTCCGAAGTTCAAATTGAATCTTTCCTAGCATCATCAAGGCCTTTTCTGCACACATACAGGCAGCATATCACACACCACATTCAGAGAACAAAAAGCTCATCATTGTACATAACCAACACTAGGAAGTTTTGTTTAAGAAGGTAGCAGAACGTCAATTTCATCGTCAAATATCAAGCAAACTCACAGAACTCCCAGCTAAAATGGCAATGTTAAAAGTTAAAACTCTATTTTCATTGTCAATTATAGGATAACCCAATGAACTCGCACTAAAAAAAAAAAAAAAAAAAAAAAAAAAAAATCAAACTGCACTATCACTACACTAGACCAGCAACGATCGTTGGCTTAACCAGTGACATGCTCCTATATAAAAACCATTATTAAGCGCTCCTGCAAGTAAATATAACAACAGCTCAAATATGAAAACATGTTGGATAGAATAGCAGCAAGAGGACTCCAAATTAAACGAAGCCCATCTTTAAGTTGCCAAAATTCAAGCATTCTAGCCAAGGCATGACTCGAGCCCGATGACTAACAGATACTACAGTTGACTAAGCCGGAGCTGCTACAATTAACAATAAGGTTTGAGAACTCCTTGGTCCCGTCGACAGTTGAATGTTTTGATCTGGTTCGATTCATGATCGCATCTTCAAATTAAAACGGTTTCCCGTGGGCCGACGCCCCCCCCGGTCCAGGCTCTAACTTCAACATCCTCTCACCATGTAGCTTCCAATGGGAGCTCATGAAATCATATCAAAAGAATTTGAATTGTTTGGTTCCAGTTATTATTACTCTACAGCCTAAACCAACATCTTGCAGTAACTCCACTATCTGTTGCTTTCAGTTTTCCAGCTATAATACTTGTACATTAAAATCAGGGACCATGTAATCATATATTTAAACTGTTGATCTAGCAGCAACGCAAAGTACATATTAACAGAACAACTTGAGCAAGAGTGTACCTAGAACTTTAACACGATTTCATGTTATTGTTGACAACAATAAAAATAATGCAGGCAGCAAATACATAAAATTTGTATTAGAAAGCAAAAATGTAGGAAACATACTACTCTCGTCATCTTTGTACAGTTCGGCTTTGTCCAGTAAACAACCACCCATTTCTTGTAGAGACTCGGAAAACTCTGCAAGGAAAACTCAAATCAGGTCTCAGAGACTAGCTATTTGAAAAAAAAAATTTACATTAATAAAATGATAGTTTCATAATATGCTAACTTTTTTTTTAACTTAACCAAACATGTTGCATATCTTCCAATAAAAGGGAAGTATACTTATATTAATCATGAGCTCGTGTCGTCCCTATTAGACAATCTAATGTATATAAATATAAAAGAGGGTTTTTCGAAGAGCTTCCAAGAAAAGAAAAATAGTGGGAAAGTCCAAAAAAATGAGAGATTCTCACAAGCCCACGGTCTAAACAACAACAACAACAACAACAACCAAACCTTATTCCCAAAATGATTTGGGGTCGGCTAACATGAATCGTCATCCATTAACCGTCTTGTGTACGCCATCAAATTTCAAAAACGTTGTGAACCATTTAGGAATATTGAAACACTTTCAAAAGGAGTTTTAGAAAGTCATCACAATAAATAAAAAGTTTGAAAATTAGTGCAAAACAAGCTCACAGTCCAAACTCTCATAAAATTGTGATTTAAGTTATTTTAATGTGACCACAACAACAACAACAACAACAACATCCAAGCCTTATTCCCAAAATGATTCGGGGTCGGCTAACATGAATCGTCGTCTAAGAACCGTCTTATGCGCGCCATCTTAATTAATCACAACATTCATTTTGTATATTAGAAAATTACAGCACACATCTCACTAAACCTATTTTGAAATTTCATCTGAAAGGAGTTCCATTTGTAAATATGTTTGATGAAATGCACTAATCAACAATCATCCAACAAAAATTGCAAAAACAATTTATTTATACAATTAGTAGAGTTTTGTAACATTTTTAGTATTATTAGATAATCAACGAATGTTATTTATCAAGATAAAACGCTATGACTTTTGGCTCATGTATAAAACCACGATAAATTTTCTTTGCCGAGAGAATCCAACCAACATAGAAATTGTTCGTAAAAATAATTCATTTATACCCCCGCCTTATGACGGGACTCGGAAACCTTTAAGGCACTGGGGTAAAGATGTTGATGTGTAGAAACATAAATCATGGAAATACTACATCCTTATTCTTACATATACAACATATTTCCACAATTTTTTTGAGATCACATATTGGACCGTGTAAACATGAACATATTATATTGTTTTGTTCTTTTTTCGTTTTATTAATTCGATTTTTAATCAACATGATTATTGCTCGACAATTTTCATTGAAATGCTAACATAATTGATGACAAGTCTCAAAAACATTAAGTACGAGATAATATTTAAACTGTGCAACGTAAAGGCTTAAAACTAGTAGCTTTATTATTCTTTAACAACAAGGTAGCTCTAGGAGAAGAAATGAAAGCCAATCTTAGAAAAGCAAAATTAAGTGGTGCATAGTTTCCCTGAAGTCGACGCATTGTGAGTCGAGTTGCAAAGACTCGGGCCTCATCCACATCAATAACAGACATAGGTGCGGATCTGAGGATTAGACCAGTTCTTTGAAGAAAAATTAATGTTTTTCTGACTTAAAATAAAGACTTCATGTAGCAATCCCTCGGGCTAAGGATCCACTTGCCAGCATTGATACTTGAGGAAGTAGATTATTTGGGTAATACAGATTGTGAAAGAAAAAGGGGATTCCATGAGAGGCTACATCAAAATATTACTGAGGCAATGTGGGCCCATGTTGACGAGGTGCAAGGCATGAGGCAAAGGTGTGCGCCTCATGGAAACGAGGCGCTCTCTTTTTCCAAACAAATTTCTAACTTTCAGATTATTTTTCAAAAAGAGTAACCCGCTTTTGGAGGTTAAAGAGGGCCAATATTTAAAGAAGAAAAAGCTAGGAATTAAGAGGCAAAGGAAAGGGTAGAAGAAAAGAACTCGAAGAAAAACTGTGGAAAGTGCATAGTCGAACGCCTCCAGTAAGCCTCCCAGCGCCTCAGTGTCATGACACTGCGCTTTGAAGTGCCCCAGTGCTCCTCATAGAATTTGCTTGCCAAGCACACTCAAGTGTTCTTAAGGCTCATTTTTTTACACTAAGCTCAAGTTGAAATTACAGCCTTTAAAACTCCCATCTTTCTACTCACTTCCTTCTAAGTTACTGGAATAAACTGGAACATAGCTTACAATTTATAAGACCAACTACCTATCTAAATACGAACATACAATTGCATTGCTTACCATTTCCACTCGGAAAAGACTCACTATCCATGGGTTTTGCAATATAACTGAATTAAGCAAAATGGCGCCCTAAATTGTCAGAGCTTTTAATACTGTGAGCTAACCGTCAATCGATGCATTTCTAGTTTCATTATGAATCAACCGGAAATGGCGTCTCAATACCTTCAACATAAGGGTAAGGTTTCATACACGCGAATGTATATGAGAAGAAACAGGGGCGGACAGCCGGACAAGTAGTTATCCTTCTTACGACATTATAAGCATCATAATTGCCTTTGGACCAAGGATATTGGCCTACGCACCCCCTTGGAAATCCAACATTTGTCTACTCCTCACCAAATTTCCATCCTAAACCAAGACTACGAATTTTACCCACATCAGCAATGTACTGCAACTTAAACTAACAGTAAATTGCAGGAGACTCAAATTTTCTCGATTTCATGCTTATTTTAATTGTTCAATATATTCTTTTAATTCTTTGCACCTTGTCTTGTCTATCTTTCCAAGTATTTTTACTCACCTTCCTCTATTGATTTCGTTGGATTGCTATTGAATTGAACCGGATGGATTAGGACCATAAGAAGGGTTGTCTAAGAACTGTTTGTTAATAACCCATAAGATTAAGTTGCCATCTAGGACCAGTAAGATTACAAAATCAAACCAAGGCTCCTTCCCAATTTGATTCACTTAACCCAGAAAATAAACAGGCTTGTTGATTGCCTCTAAGAACATCAAATAACTCTGCGTAAATTTGACCATGATTCTTAGCAGAATACTTCTTATACGTTTCTCGCTTCAATGTGTTCGAGTGGGATTCAGTTCTCTACAATAAGCAACCAGTAAATGATTATCGAAAGTGGTTCAGTTTTGTGAAATATGAAGAGAATGCATAAATATTCCGAAATGTCTACTTATATTGATCAAGAGTGTCTATTCCAACAACCGAGTGTATAACAATACTATTAAAAGAAAATTATAAATCAAAGTAAGAACAGCTAAAGATAGGAGCAAGCATCCTACACCATGACCAAATCGCAAAGCTACAAAATATCGATTTCAACGCACATTGTCACAAACATACCATACGCAGAGTTAGCGGTCGCAGCAGCAGCCGAGAGCAAGCTATCATAGCAGTCCCGCATGTCCTGCATCTCCTGCCAAACAGTAACACCCTAATTCAATTCCTCCCCCTTTTTCCCTAATTTTCTCCCGAAAAAAACTCGAATCCTACCGACGAAACTTACTCCATACTCTACAACTTACCGACAAACTCCGTCACGAAATCAATCAGAAATCTAAGCTCAATTTCCACAAAGATTCCTAGATCATCAACAACTTCATACAAATTTCCAATTCCGTATCTACAAATCACTACTCACAAATACTCTACCAGATTCTTTACCTAATTCAGCAATTAATTAATCAACTACTCAAATTACAACTTACATTTCAGTAAAAAATAATTAAATAAATAAATAAAATCCAATTCGGAATAAAAATAAATCGAGAGAAAAAACTGAACCTGAGAAGCTTGAGCAAGTTCGTCGACTTTAAGAGGACGGTGGTGGAAGTCGCGGCGGTCCTTAGCGGCGGCGTCACTTTTAGGAAAAGCGAATTTCTTCAACATACCAAATGAAGACTTCATTTCTACTATAGAAATTGTTGGTGGTGGTGGTATATTGTAGGCAGATACTGAGTAATTTTCTAGAGAGAGAGGGGGGGTTACATGATCTGTAGTGTGTTGAAGAAGTTTTTTTTAGTCCAGAGAGAGAAAGTCAGTGAGTCAAAAAAGAGGGACGCGCAGCAGAACAGATCGAGGAGAGAGAAACTTGAAAATGAGAGTTTCCGGGGAGAAAGGAAGGGAAATGAAGGGAAGGGAGTGGTACGTCAGGTGTGTGTGTGTAGAAATATAATATTTTAATTATTATTTTAATCGAGTAAGACGACTTTTGAGTTTGGGGATTTGACTGAGTTGAGTGCTCTTTGACTGACTTATTGACTCGCTGATAATTGGGGTTTGCCTTTCTTTGTGTTATGTGTGAGATTTTATTGGAAAAGAAAAATGATCCTATGTTTTTTTCTTCAATGGGAAGTGTCTTGATCCATAAAAACTTAATGGTGGCCCATTTTGGTGTGTAATGTGTGAATGGGTCTTAATTATGTGGGAATGTGGGAATGTGGCTTTTCTCATTTCGGTCGTTTTTCTTAGTTTTTGTAAGTTTTCCTTTTCTATTCTGATAAATTTGCGTTGTGTGTGTGAATTTTGCCCTTTTACCCATGTGTTGCCTTTATAACAATTGTACTTTGGTGTCTCCGAACTTTATATACCTTAGAACTTTGGAAGTGGTGGTCTTACGGATGACATGGACTTGATTAGGGTCTGGCAAGAGAATTAATTAGAGGATTCATAATTAGTATCCTAATTACATTTTGAATTTTAAAGAAATAAAAACTTCTTTAAAACTAAAAAAAATTCATTCAGAAAGGAAAAAAAATCCAAAACATATATCTAGGCAAAAATTATGTACATTTTGAAAATTTCTCAATAATCTTCAAGTCAATCGAAAAAAACAAACAGTTATATTTGTAATTGAATAATTGAAATCACACTCATATTGTGTACACTAAGTTTCAGTGAAGGGGTGGAAGGAGAAGTATTTGTCTTATGCAGGTGGAGAGTTGTGGACCAATCGATCCCCGCCTACCACATGGGACTCTTCAAAATTCCGGTAGACCTTTGTCATGATATCGAGATGAGCTTGGCGAGATCCTGGTGGGGTTTCGATGAAGAAAAGAGGAGGATCTATTGGGTTGCCTGGGAGAAGTTATGCAAACCAAAGGAGGAAGCTTGCTCCGTAGTCTGTCGTCCTTTAATATTGTCATGCTCACAAAACAGGGATGGCGTTTGATGGAACACCCTAATATTTGGTAGTGCGAATTATGAAGGCTCGTCGTTACCCAAATAGTTCCTTTCTTAACGCTAAGCTTGATCATCATTTGAGCTATATTTGGCGGAGTATACTAGAGGGACAAGAGGTGCTGCGTGGAGGATGTCAATGGATGATTGGGATTGGAGTTGTTGTAAGTGTTTGGAAAGATAAGTGGACAATCAACCCCCCCCCCCCCCCCATCTTTCAAACTTACATCTCCGGCGGTAGTGGGGAGAAAACGATGTTAATTGATTGGATCGACCGAGTTAGTGGAGCATGGAAGGAAAGTATTGTGCGAGAAAACTTGCTCCCTTTTGAAGCAGAGGGGGTATTAAAGATCCCAATTAATGTTGATTCTAACGACAAACTTGTATGGCATTTTTCTAAAGATGGATAAAAGAGCTGGACGGCGGAGTGGGCTCCAGGACGGGCTCGAGAGATGCTCTTTGGCGCTGGCTATGGAGTCTTAGAGTGATGTCGCAGGTGCGTTCGTTCCTCTGGCGGGCATGTCATGAGGCATTACCAACAGGTTCAAACATCCAAAGACGAGTTGCGGTAGTAGACCTTACATGTCGTCGATGTGAAGGGGAGACAGAAACTACGATGCACGCCCTTCTTTTCTTCCCCGAGGTGTTGGGCTTATGGGAGGCGTTGGGTGTTGTTGCCTGAGAGGAATGGAGTAATGTTCAGAGTATCAAAAGATGGATGGAGATGATGTCAAGAAAAGGGAAAAGACGAGGAAATGGTGAGGCAATTGATGATGTAATGGCAGGTGTGGCACGAAAGGAATGTGGTAACCCATGGTGGTTCACCACGCGAGCCTAGGCGTATGTTAGAATCAATCAATATGATGAGGACAGAGGATCAAAAGGCGAGAGGAGGAAAGGAGACCCGGAATCGGAGAGATGTGACTTGGACAGTCCCGAAAACGAGGGAATGGAAGATAAATGTCGATGGGCGATGCACTGGGCGAGTAAGGCAACGGGATGGATTTTGTGGTGCGGGGAGGTGAAGGTGATGTAGCGTTGGCAGGGTATCAGCAAGTGCGGGAGCAGTGGGAGCCGGTGATTGTGGAGGCACGGGCGTTGGAACTCGATCTCAGATTGGCAAGCCTACATGGATACAGGAGAATATGTGTAGAGTCCGACTGTGCACAAGTGGTCGCGCTTTGCAAGAGGAAGGCTATACCCAATACATATTCGGGTAACATAAGGCGCAATATTATTAATTTGATTAGGAATTTCGAGTTTGTTAATTTCATTCATATCCATAGAGAAGGTAATCAAGCAGCTCACTATATAGCTCACTTGATGCCGATTGACTATTCTTGTCGAGTTTGGGTAAGAGGAGGCCACCCTAAGGCCTTCTCAACATTGCTACTGCGGACTTAATGTCCGCTTTTATTGAGTAATAAAATGACCATTTGATGATCTCAAAAAATAGAAAAGAATAAGCAAAATGGTCAAGGATCTAATCAAAGATAATTTGAGTGGCAAATTACTTCGGGTGATAGGAACACGTCCGGATGGTTTCTCTAGTCAATTCTTCAAGAATTCTTGGAGTATTGTAGGCGACAACATATGTGAGGCAATACTTGATTTCTTTAGGTCAGGGAAATTACTCAAACAAATGAACAATACTATAATCACCATGGTGTCAAAAGTCTCACGCCCTAGCTTCGTAACTGAATGTAGGCCTATAGCTTGTTGTAACACAGTCTATAAGGCCATCTCAAAGATTCTATGTGAAAGAGTAGGGGGTGTCTTACCAGAAATCATTAGCCAAAACCAAGGGGTCTTTATCAAGGGCATGGATATAGTTGAAAATATAATGATATGCCAAGATCTTGTAAAAAAATACAAGACAAAAGGCATTTCTCCTAGATGTATGATGAAGATAGATTTGAGTAAGGCATACGATTCAGTGGGATGAAATTTTGTTAGGGAAATGCTAAATGCAATGCAATTCCCTGATCAGATGGTAAACATTATTATGGAATGTGTTGAAACACATTCCTACTCTCTAGCCTTAAATGATGAGATATTTGGTTTTTTCAGAGGGAAATGGGGGTTGAGACAGGTATCCCCATTATCACCTCTCTTATTTACCATATGTATGGAGTATCTGACAAGAATACTCAATGTGGTAGCTGAAAGGAAGGGATTCAAGTTTCACCCAATGTGAGCCAAGATCAAAATGAATCACATTTGCTTTGCATATGATCTTCTGCCATTCGCTAAAGAAGATTGGAACTCTATATCATTACTCTTCAAGGGATTTGTAACCTTCTACAAGGCATCGGGGCTACATTCAAACCCATCAAAGTCTGAAATATTCTTTGGAGGGATGAACTACAATACAATGCAAGATGTGTTACCTTTTAAATATCTAAAGGTGCCTATAACAACTGGGAGATTATCCATCATGGAGTTCAATACTCTAACTGATATTATTGTAAACAGAACCAAATATTTTGGAGCTACGAAACTCTCTTATGTTAGGAGGTTGGTTTTGGTAAATTATGTCTTGATGAGCTTGCACACCTACTGGACAAGGATATTCATCCTACCTAAAATGGTACTCAGGAAAATTAATGCTATTTACAGGAGCTACCTATGGGATGGAGTACGTAGACGACTTAACTCGGAGCCCCATGGTGGTTTAAGAAACCAGTAAGTGCAGGGGGGTTGGGTATTGGGGACATTAAAACTTGGAACAAAGCTAATATTGGTAAGTATGTATATTGGATCTACACAAAAGCTGATACTCTGTTGGATCAAGTGGGTAAATGGCATTTACTTGAAAAACCAGGAGTGGAACACATATGAGCCAAACATTGACACTAGCTGGCACTGGAAAAGAATCTGCAAAGTTAAAAACAGTCTTGTTGCTGGTCATATCAATGGTAGATGGCTGGGTATGGACAGCCCATATGAAGTGTTAGAGTAGGTGTCCTCCGACAATAATGTGTTGACTAATAAAATCTAATTAGAAATAAACCTAGGATATATTAAATATAATAAGTCAGTTGATTAACGTAAATCGATAACGGTTGGATGACTAGAGTTTGACGTTATTGTCGTTTAACCAACTGATCCCTCTCGGTCACACCTATAGAGATAGTTTCTCCAAATGATATTATATTTGTATTTTAATATAATATAAACCCTAATGTTTTAGTTGAAAAGTTAACTAATTATACCAGATAGTATTTTACGAGTTTGGAACTCAGGTCGAATGTATTACCGGTTTTGTGTGAATTGTCAATATTGACAATTAGCTGATTAATTACAAAGATTTGTAATTTTAGCTAAAAAATGATGTAATTAGTAATTATTATATAGTGATATAATAATTAATTAACACTTAAAGAAATAAGTGTACAAATTATATCAAATTGTTACATAAGATGTTAAGGGGTATAATTAGTAAAGGCAAAATGATAATTTGGATTACCACTGCACTAGTATATATACTAGAATTTGATTGTCAAACATAACACATCATTATTACAAACACAACTTAATTTTAGAGAGGGAATTAAGAGATAACCTCCTTTTTCTCACAAAATTCGGCAAACATCCAAGACCATCAAGATCAATTTTTCTTCTTTGCATGTCAATGAAACTTTGATCAAAACACTAATCTAAGTCTAGTATATCATTAGTTAATTTGTTGGCTAATTATATATAAGGTTTTTAGTTAAAATCTCATTGAAAACTAGTTCTTTTTGTGAGATTTTTGGAAAGTTTCTTTGGTGGATCAAAGGAGGAGGTTTCCTAACTTGGAAACTCAAGATTAAGGAAAACAATTCCCATTAATTAGCAGCTCAAGATCCTTCATTTGAAAGAAGGTCAAAATTCCTCTTAATTAAGGTATAAAAACATGTTTTATTACCTTATTTATGATTTAATCTTACATGCAACAAGATCCTTAGCTAAACTTAATTAGTCGTAATTAATTACTAATTAGAGGAGTCTAATTAGAGGCTAAATAAATTTCATGAAATTGTTGCAGGATACAAGTGGATGTCTCAAGATTGGCGTCTAATGGATTGGGGCAAATTCATTTAGGGAAGATACTCTGTTCCTAAATCAGCCTTCATAAGCTGGTTAGCCACTCTTTATAAGCTACAAATGAGAGATAAATTGGCTAGGATAGGGGTATGTGCTGATGAGTTGTGTCTTTTATGCAACCAGGAGCTTGAAACACATCAGCATGTGTATTTCAAATGCAAATACAACTGCATGTGCCTAGATATCATAAGGAGTAATCTACAAATGGATCTACCATACAAAAGTGATAGAATGGTGCTCGAAAATGAGGATGGGATCTAAGCTAAGGATGCAGGTGGCAGGAGAAGTTGTGAGCAATACCATTAATCACATTTGGATTATGCGACAAATGCAGAAGATAGGATATGTTGCTATTCCCAAGTATCTTAACTCATCACGCATATAAGGAGGTTAGAATCAGAGTCAGACGAATATGTAATTTTTTTTTTTTGAAAATGACAGAAAATGGTTGTATGATAGAGATTTGATCCAATTTAGGCCCTAATTAATCCATGTTGTGATGTCTTGGCCTTTGGCTAGGAATACTAGTTGTGTATTTTGGATTTTGATCTATTAATATACTACTTACCATTTTCCCAAAAAAAAAAAAAAAGAAAAAAAAAAAAGTAAGGGTAATACCTTGACTAAAATGGACTTTAATTTATCTCCCTTGGCTTTACCAAAAAAAAAAAAAAAATGTCTCCCTTGGCACATTTTAAGTCCATAACCAACACCTTGATCGTCGTTAAGGAAATAGAGACAAGGAAATAAAAAACCTTACTTTAATTTGAAAACTGTAATGTATCTTATTCCCTTATCTCAGCCCATGTTTATAAGAAAACACATATCAACAAAATATACTATACAGGTGAACATAGTTATCTGGTCACTATAAATCTCTTATCTATGAATGTTATTTAAGCAGATCGCGTATAAAACCTTACCTTTTCATGCTACTCATTTTAGTATGTTCTACCTCATTGGATCCGTATATCGAGTATAAGTAGCTGTTGGGAAATTAACGATAATCTCCCCGTGCAACGAAAGCACTAATCGACAAGTAACTGCAAATGTAAATACAACCGTAAACAATAACATGATGAGACAAAAAGTTTAAGGACTTAACCCAGGGAAAACCCTCCAAATCCTGAAGTAAACCCCAGTCAAACGACTGAAATTCCACTATAAAATAGTTTCAGTTCAAATACTGGCGTTCTAAGTTACACACCAACTTAGAACCCTCACAATATACATACTAGCCAATTTTAGAGTCAATTATTTAACCCTCTAATATTGTCCCAATTTCGAAATCAACTATTTAACCCCCCAAAATTGTCCCACACTAAATGTGTTTAACAATCCTAGTATTTTCTCCCTCTTGTGATGTCACCCCACAATTTTCCTTGTGTAAGTGTGTCAGTGTGTGTGTGTGTTTTGCCAAAGGTAAAACTATTCATTTATATAGCAAATAAATTGCCCCATGCATGCTTTGAATTAATAATGCATTAATTCAATTTTCTCTTGAAACCGAGATGTACCACTGTCATAACATCTCATGCATGCATCACCAAAAGAAACAATAACCCATTCTTAATTGTTGACATTAAGAATGCAATTAACCTTTTAACTTCACATTACGTTCCAATGTGAAGAAAGTAAATACTTGGGATGAAACTTTAATCCCAACAGTAGTTGTAATCAAGGAGATACTTTCTAAATGCTTTATACAAAGCTAAAAATATTAAAAATATTACTGTAACATTTTCTCGATCAATAAAAAAAAATTGATGCGCAAAACCCAAAGTGCTCTGAGTGCAAATAGAGAAGGAGAGCAATCCATTACATTGATATATGAAAAATGAAAAAAAAAAAAAAAAAGGATTGACCGACATATAACTACTTTCTGACTAGTCCTTTGATTTAAGGACTTGAAAGAAATGAATCAGATTTCGGATCAATGTAGATTTATTTTGATTGACTGCCTCCCTGTTGTTGTTGGTGCTAGCAAATACCACTTTTTTTTTTGTTTTATAACTTCCAAAGAATTCCCGCAAGAGCTTCGAACCCATTTTTTCGAATCATTTGATAAAAAAATGCATTCTATTCATAAAAAATAGGAGGTAGAACCAATAAATTTTTATTTTTCAATTCATCCCTGGCTATAATAACAAATATTTCTCGTTTTCTCTTCTTGTTCTACTTCTTTTTCTCTTGCTTAAACTAAAAATGGGTCAGCTATTTAAATTTATATGCTTGCTATCAGTTTTTGGTAATGGTGTAAATTGATGAGCGTTGTAACACCCAGATGCTTTAAAAATATGCTTGATAGATATTGGTTTTCTCTTTGGTAGAACTCTTCGAAACTTGTCCCTTATCATTCTTTTCTTTTGCACTTTAGTTGCTACTCCCTACAATAAAATGCAAGTAAACAATTAGCAAACAATATATATATATATATATATATATATATATATATTGTAGGAAAGTAACTTCAAAAAAACATCCCCCGGTGCGTGCCCTAAGAACTGTCATATGTAAAGAGCTAAGAGCATCTTTATTGGTGAGAATCAACTAATTGAGTCTCAAATACAAAATATTTCTAAAGATTTGTTGTCTTGATTTTTGAGACTCATGTTAAGACCCTACATTTCATTCGTACGACTTTAAGATGGGTCTCTAGAATAAAACTTACAAAATATTAAATAATTTATAAATTTATTTTTGGCGAAAATAGGGTATCATTGACAATGGGATGGTCTCTGAAAACGAGACCCGTCAAATTTTTCTCCATTGGGAAAAAAGCTTTTCTCTCCACTTAAAGGGTATACACGCTCACACGCAATCATTTTCTAATGTTGAAAAATATTGAAAATCCCTTGAATTTCTATGAATCTCAACATAATACTACGGATACATAATATATATGGAAAATAAGAGTACTAAAGTTGAGTCAATATATATCCGGCATACCTTGCTTGATGAGGAGGAGGAATGTGATAATTCTTCATCATGGGATTGTTCATAATTTTCTTTTTGTATGCCAATGGAAGGTGTTAGAGTAAGCTCTTTGTTCTCCGTAATTTTTTCTAATTTATTAGATCCTTTTTCGCTCCCTGTAATTACAAAAGAATCCAGATGACTAAGATATAGAGAGTTTTTGTGTCGAATGATGTAATTATACAACGATAAGGTAGTCTAATCTAGAAGGGAAAAAAAAAGATATATACTTGATTAATGTATTGACGAAATTTTTAAATAGTGTAACTCAAGGTGAAACAATGACCACAATTTCATGAAATTGTCTTGGTTGTTACCTTAATGTTCTCGATTAAAATCAATCATTTCTATATATATTTTTAGACTTGTAGGCATTGGGTAATTCTTTGGGTTATTACTAATATCTTTACTTTTTTTTCTTTATCTTTTAAAGGTACTAATTTCTTAACTTATGTCTAGACTAGATATGCATCTTTAGGATTGGTGATTCTTAATGACATAGTATGTGGGTATCATGATTATGAATTAATCACTAAAGGATTATACTCTTTAATTTGTATGTGTGTGTGTAAGTGTTGTGTGTGATAGGGGAGGGGAGTTTGAATTATATGCCCTAAGAAACATGTATGGTGGTGAAAGGGTATTGTTCATTTTTAAAACAATTACATTAAGAGGTGGTAATATGTATGACATTTTACATTTTCGTTACTTTTTTTAATAATTTTAAATATGTATCTCTTGCGATAAGTAATTTTTATGTCAAATAGATAAATCATAATACATACTCGTGAAAAGATAGGTACCTTCAATTTTGTCGCAATTGTTAAATTTAATTACGTACACCTTAAAACTTGGTGATTGAGAATACCCCATAGGGACATTATTTTCTTCTTCAGTTTCTTTAAAATCATGTAACATTTGATCATTTCCCGCACCTTCTCTTTTTATGTCACATTCGTCTTTTAATTCCTCGGGACATGCCTTTATTATCAATACAGGCTTTTCATCTTGTTTTGGCAATATCAGCACTTTTTCAGTGTTATTAGTCGTCCGTCTCTTAGTTAATGAGGCGTAGGACACCAAACTCTTCTGCTCGTAAGAGGAAACATTATGGCATACCTCACCATCACCGTCGATTTTCTCATTTTGAGAGATAACATTTTGTTTTTTATCGTCGTTTTCCCTTTGAAGAAGGTGATGATCTGAAAAGCTCGATTGGCGTCCCAATATTAACATTGCTTTGTCTCCGTTCTTCCTTACATGCATAGAGATTTCCTCCTTCTTACTACAATTCAAATGTAGAGGCCAAAATTTGTGCTGAAAACCATCCTTAATTGATGAAGCACCTTGCAATGTTATTTTTGAATTTGCACAGCCCATATTGAAGTGACAGTTGAGAAAAGTATCAAATGCAAATTACATACACAAGCGTAATGGAGGTAATAGGATTATTGAAAAAATAAAAATGAAGATGTAAAGGTGACCATTGAGGAAGTTGTTTACCTTTATTTGGCATATTGTTGCCAAATTTAGACTTCTAGCCAACTCTAAACTATGTATAATATTATGCTTTTTGAATGGAGTTTACATGTTATATAACTGAATTACATCAATGATCATGTTAACCAGCGTCACCTATATTTGGATTTCTAAGATACGACGTTGTAATTTGTATATTTTTTGTTTGGCAATTCCTTTTTCTTTTTCTTTTTTTTTTTTTTTTGTCTGTCTTGCTTATTTCAAAATGACTATCTTATATCGATCCAAAACAAAGTCATATTATTCTATGTATGAGCTTATAATCTTTTAGTTAAAGCTCCAAGAACATTTTTAGTCACAGACATATGATAGCTTATAGAGACTTAGGGTAATTTGGTCAGTGTGGCTATCCCCAACAATTAAAAATAGATGTCACATCTTATCAAGGCTATCTACAGATTTTAGGGAGCCTGTACGAAATGGAAATCGAGGCCCCTTTTGTATAATCCTTTTAACGTACAGCTGTATTATACGAAGCCAAAACTATTGTATCAAACAACATTTTATGGATGAAATAATGTTCGTTTTAAGAAAATCTCGTACTCCTAATTTGGATCTCAAAGAATGAACACCAAAATGAAAGAAAAATCAATGAAAATAAAGGGGAGGCGCGAGAAATTGATGACAGGTGTTAGAGGAATAGTGACAATGTCAAGGGTAACTTCGACTTTTCATGTGAGATCTTGGGGGTTTTGTTGTCCATTCAATTAAAAAATACTTCCCAGCCAGTCAACATCCCATTTTTGAGGAACCTCGAAGAGCCCTAACTTCTCGACGACAAATTAAAAAGACAGCCTATGTGTAATATCCCGAAATTTCAAAATATTTTATATAAATATTATAGAATTAGTAATTAGATTATTATAGTAAGAAATGATTTTAAATGTTATTTTGTGAGTCGTTTCAAAAAAATAGGTTTGAAAATTATTTTTAGAGTCGGACTTTCTATTTGGACTTTCTATTTTCTGATTTGGGCCAATCTACAATGACTAAACCAATACAACTTGGCCCAAATACAAAACATAACACAACCCAAACAAAACAAAAAAAAAAAAAAAAAAAAAAAAAAAAAAACAAAAAACAAAAAAAAGAGAAATCAGAAAAAAAAAGGAAAAAAAAAAACACACAATCACTCTTTTTCTCTCTCTTCTTACACGACCAAACCCCCCTTTTATTCTCTAAAAAAAAAAAAAAAAAACACAGAGCTCCCCTGCTTCTCTTCTTCTTTCACTCCGCCCCTCCATTGCCGTTGTCTCTGCCTCTGCCCAGTCGCGACAACGACCTCACAACCGTCCTTGTTTCCTCTCCTGGCCGTGGGTAACACCCTTTCTCGCCCCTCTTTCCTCTGTTTTCGTGTTCTTCAAAAAAACGTGAGTATTGAAATGATTTGAATGCTTTAATTTGTGTTTAATCAATGCTAAAAGATGTTATGATTAGTGGGTAATCGATTAGAGTTAGTTTTATGCATAAATAATTTATCTTGATGATTTTTTTGAGTTGATTTTCATTAATTTCGAATTTGGGGATTTATTAGATTAATTGTCGAATTTGTTCAATTGATTTCGAAAGTCTTGAATTGGGTATGCTTATTATCTAATAGTTAGGGTTCTTGAATTTAGTTTGAGATTTAAATTGGGTTTTGTTCAAAGTTTGTAAAAATTGTAAATTGGGGAATTTTGATTAATTGTTTCTAATTTAGGTTAATTAGTCCAAATTAATTATGATAATCAATATTTCGACATTATGATAATTTAACAAATTATAAACTGATTTTCGTGATTTAAATAATTTAATTCGAATTTTTAGGATTTTAAGTAATAAAACTTTGTTTTTAATTAATAAAACATAATATAAATTGGTATAATAATTTTATAATTAAATTATAATAATTAAGGGTTGATTTTATGAATTATATTCTGTTTTAAACTAATTTTAGGCCTTTGAGAATTTTTATAATAAATTGAGTGTTATTTGGGTTTTATTGGATAATTATTGAAATAGAATTATAATTATTGGATAATTGGTAATTGTTGGTTTCGATTTGGTATTGTCATAATCATGCATTGCATATAGGATCATACTAACATATAGGAATATAGTTGGTTAGTTGGTTGAGAAAGATTGAGTGTTGATTTGGGAATGTCGTTTGTATAATTGTAGAGCCTGAGTTCGTAGACGAGTAGTACTAATGATTGTTGTGCTATTGAGTTTCCGTTTGCCTAAAAA
The DNA here is from genome assembly GCA_963680865.1 of Spergularia marina. Classification (NCBI taxonomy): domain Eukaryota; kingdom Viridiplantae; phylum Streptophyta; class Magnoliopsida; order Caryophyllales; family Caryophyllaceae; genus Spergularia; species Spergularia marina. Next base: position 29,341,417 of record OY804545.1, on the reverse strand, counting down.
GGTAAGCTAGCATGCTCAACCCTTCTTAAGCTTGTAGAAACATTTCAAACTTATGTGTTATATGTGAATGGTGTGATTGGATGAGAACATAATATCATGATAGGTGGAGAACGATTCAGTTTATACGATTGTTGTATTTTGATTGGTTGGATTTATTGTATTGATATTGGTGTATGGTATGACTTGTGACAAATATGTTATTTTGAAAGGTAAGATGGAATGTATATCGAATTGATTGATTTGGTTTGGTTTGTGGGCGCATAGCCAATTTATATTGTGATGTTGATTTGGTATCGTTTTATATGATTTGTGATCATCAACTCTCTCTTAATAAGATACTGGTTAATTAGACGGAGCAAAAGAACTCCTAATTATTGGTTCGAGCCAAAAGAGCTCTTATTTATTTGTTTGAGTCAAAAGAACTCTTATTTATTGGTTAGACTCTACTCTACTCTACCGCATCGGTCTTTATGAGGGTTAGACTCTAGTCTACTCTACTTGGGTTAAAAACACCCAATAGGGGATGTGCACACTTAAGGTCTAGTAGTCTTGGATTATGGATTATGGATTATGGATTATGGTTGATAGGGTGAATTTGCAAAATATTCAATTCATTTCTAAATAATAAGGATTATGGATTATGGATTATGGATTATGGAACATTACTCGTGACTTATGAATATTTCATTTATCTTTAATCTTTGGTTTGTTGAATATGGATTATGGAATGTTTCTTATGCTATTAGTAAGTGATGAATTGGATGGTGGATTGTGGAATATGACTTTTGACTGTTGTATTGGAATTGTTATCGAATTACTTATATGTTTATGTGCCAAGTGTGTTTTCGAAAAATAAAACAAAAACGTTTTCAAAATTTAGGTAAGGGTTTTGGTTTTCTACGAGTTGGGGTGTTAGCTTACTCAATTTCACAGACTTTTTCAATTGTGGTTTTTGTGTTTTAAATCCACCACAGGTTTGGAGTATTTGATGCATGCGGGAAACGACGGCTCATTAGTTATTAATTGGACTAAACAAATTTAGACTCTCAATTATTAGACCATCAATAATACTTAGACTATTTCATATTTCATATCTCGCATTGTTGTAATTTAGTTAATGAATTGTAATAGTTATTTTAGATCATTAGACATTTGTAGTTCGCCTTCTGAAATCTCCTTGCATTCGGGTTTTTGACTCGAGTGCGGAGTGATACCTCTGAATTTCGTTAATTTGTGTTTTGGTTCTCGATAAAATATTTTTTTTTAAAAAGGAAAAGAAATTTGGGGGTGTTACACTATGTAGCTCCTGCTGAACCCCAAACCCTAAAATGTCAAAGAAAAAAATTATAAAAGGTGACCGAAAAAAAGGTTGATGGTTCAACTTCTCGGCGCCGCTACCTTGACAATGGAAAGTTGAACCCTAAACTTTTTTTTCGGTCAGCTAACCACATCTTGTGGCAGACGATGATGCTATAACAACCCTAAATTTTTGACTCAATTAAATAATGAAAACCTAGGATTATTATGCTACAATTAACTAACCAAGTTAATTGCAAGGTGAAAACCAAAATAATAAATCCAAAATGTAAATATTAAAATTGTACGACAGCGGAAGACTTAGTCAAATTTTACAAATTCCAAATCCAAAATCCAAATGTAATAATAAATGTTCATCGATTGTCTAAATAAAAAGACCCCATGAATGCAGATGTCCGCAAGCTCAACATATCACCATCAAACACACCTATCAACTGCGCCATCGAAAAATGACACAGGCCCCAAAATAGGGTAGGGACAAACCCAAACAGAAGAACGTCAGCAAATAGGCTGAGTATGAACTCAAAGCAAAACAAGGGAAATTAAGATATGCGCCTTTGAGGCGCGTAGCTGAACAAGCAACGCTTACAATCAAAGAATTAGCTAAGATGATTAGAGAGATATATGAACAAGAATTATATTATGAGTATCATAGAGGAGAATCAAGTGTCAGGAATGGGCACTCCGCATCAGTAACTCATCTTTGGTAAGGGTCCTACCCCTAACCAGGAACAACTCTAGAGCTAACCAACCCAAACCACCCTAAGAGAACCCGAGTGTGCACACCCCTCATATTAGGGCCAGTAAGATGTAACCGGTCAAGGAGGAGGTTCTAATAGGTAACTGGTAGCTAATCCAGTTAAGAGTTACCTTGATCAGAGGTATAATAAATCATTCGTAAACGAGCACCCCCGGAGGAGTTAACACGAAATCTCATTAACCACAACCCATATTCAAACCATGATTAGATATTTTATTTGACGTATAACCAATTTCCAATCAACCAAGAGATATTGTGATCAATCAGAAGAAATATAGAAGCCAATATAAATAAGACAAGAATTGATCACATTAGAAAACGATAAAACATGCTCAAGCCCAAGAGTTAACGTTCTTACCGATAGCGCTAAACTTCTTCTCAACTATTCCTCTCAAAGTCAGCAAACTGAACCTCTCTAAACCCGCAAGCTATATATCATAAAATGATAACTAAAATTAATAGGCGTACGATGAACCATTACCCAATTTACTAACGAAGTATTTAAATCAAAGACCCAATTTATATATATAACCCCAACCATTACCACTAAAGATCCAAATCATTTATCGTTAATATAATTTAAATCAAGTAATTAGCATTAAAATTAAAACCCAACTTGCACCACTTAAACCTCCATTAGTTTTAACCCAAAGCAAATTAGGTCATCTTTACGCTTTGCATATGCGGCCTCTTAGACAAACTCACACCAACCATAGCACAACATAACCCAACTACGCTTACTTGCAACCCCAACAAAGAGCACGAGCAATAACAACCATACCTCCGGCAACCTCAACATCTATGGGCAACACCACGGCAACCATAGTTCACAACAATGACACACCTACAATGACCCAAAACAGAGCCGTGCCATGTCCAAAACAGAGCCTTCGGCTCCCACCATCCACCACGGCAACCAATGCAAAAAAATAAAATCAACAACGACCTACATACTACGGCCAGCCGTGATAGAAACCTGGACAATAGCAACAACACCCACGTCCACATCAACAATACTAACTACACCGACGAAAATACCAACACCGATGACAAAACAACGCAACAACCTTCAACAACGTACCCAACTCAAATTATTCATAAGAACAAATTAAAACCTTCTAAAAATCACATGGAACAATAATTCAAGAATTAAAACCAAAGAAAATTCATAACCAACGATTAATTAACGAAAACGTAAAAGGACGATGTGGTACGACATGAACAAAACTAGATGAAATTCATATCGTTGTGTAGAGGAGAGAAAAAGAGGAATATTGGTACTAGTTTCGTCCAAAACCGGGATACAAATTGGAGTCGGCAAGCGATTGAAAGGTGGCGGCGTAGAACGAGCGATGAAGACGATGAACGAAGATGATGAAGTATTAGTGTGATCATGTGAAACGTAGAAAAGGGATTTAGGGATTAAAACAAAAGGGTTTTACTAAACCAACAAGGGTAAAAGTGTAATTTGGCATTATAAAAAGAATTTTAGTTTAAATTAGTTTTTGTATAAAACCAAATAAAATCTTATTTAATTTTTGAAAATCCTTTTAGCTACTTACAAAAGGAATCCAAAATAATATAATTAGTAACACCCGATCTAAGTAAATTTCCAAAATATACGGGGTGTTACAGATGGAGGTGACTAGGTCGGGTTAGGCGATGAAAATGTTGGCAATTTTAATGTTCACCCCCCAAATTAAGGGTAGTGGTCTTTCGTTGGAAAATGGGCCCTGAAAAAGGGATCAAAGAGAGAAGGGGAAAAAACAGGTCATTAGAGTTTTTTGGACCCACATAATGTTTACTAAAGAAAGAAAAAAATGACGGAATTAATGTTCGAACTCGCGAAGCATAGAAGCAAGTGAAAACATCTTTGAACTTATCGGTGGGCCACCAACATAAACATAATTTGGTAACAAAACAAATATTTAACTAAGGGGCCCTGTGCCCGCACAGCCTACATGGGCTAATAGGTGGGTCTGGATCTTATTAATTTTTACAAGGTTCTTTGCATATTATAGATGCAGGGAAAATTGAACATAATGACAACTTTATAGATGTACCAAAACTTTTAGTTTTTTTAGTTTGCTATATATGATAGATGATAGATTAGGAATATTAAATACCTCATACCCAAAATGCCCACGTGTTGAGGAGAGTATACACGAATCGGTTAATCCAAGTTTCAAAACAATTATATAGCAAGTTAAATAAGAGGCTTAACAAAAATTTCATGTACTTTTTCGGAACTTTGATTAACCATTTAGTGTGCACACCCTCTTTCGTGAGGGTGCATTTTTGTTATGAAGTGCTTAAAACTCTGATGGAAAGAGTATTCTAGATCCAGGGTTTCGAAGTACACTCCTATTGTAGTATACTTCGTATAATGAGACCTCACCTCTTCCATAATGTAAAGAGTAGAGCATTTCACATTCTTACATGGTACCAATATTCAAAATTAAGATACAAAAGTAGATCTCGTGCTTCCACTCTCCTCGGCAGAGATGATGCTACTTGGTTTATTCCTCTGTTTTTGGTTTAATATTCCTACTAAATAAATAATTTTCACGTTTTAGCCTTATGCTTATACGGATAGTCATCAACATTACACCAAGCCCTCAACTCTGTTCCTTTTCCAAGAATCCCTATCTCATGCTCATGATCTAGTTCACATGGTCTCATGTCCTCACAACATCTTCCAAGGACACTCGCTCATCCAGACGCCAAACCACAGCCCTAGGCACTAGCTCTTGTAGCCTCTAACAAGTTATCACTCAGCCTTGCCCACCGATTTGGACGAAATTTGGTCTGCTTGTTCACAACACTTGGGACTTCGATCTGCATGGTGGACCATGCATACAGGTCTTTCTTATGGCTGGATTGGATAATATTGTTGTTTTACGAGACTATGTTTTCTAGGTGACGTATTTCTGTCTCTTTATTGTTCTACTTTGTTGTTCGGCTTGCTTCTTGTTGTGGGTTGTGTACCCATTGTTGTTCGTGGTGGCTTAAAATATGGTTTGTGTAACATCCCTTTGCCATAGTGAAACTTTTGGGTGGACTCGATCATGACGTCCTGTGGTTTCTAATATCCACGTCGAAAGGGTTTCGCGTACAAATTTAGGTTGTTTAGTTGTTTTTGCTTTATTATCTTTGCCTTATTTTCTCCGTTGTCATTTATTCAAATTAATTGGATTTGCCAGTTGCTCAACATTAACCCCACATGCATTTGGGCAATTTGTTCAACCACCCATGTGTTTATGCAGTCTTTTTGTATCTCTGAACACAAAGGTAATGAATTCTTCAAGACGAAGCGAATATTATCTTGAGACACAAATAGCTTATATAAAATAAAAATGGGATGGAAAAAGATTAAAAATTACTTTAATTTAGATGTAGGGACGCAGATGACTTATTTGATTGACGATTATGATGTACCAGGACACCACTAACTTGAAAGCACTTACAAACCCACTATGTTGATGATTTCTATATGGATAATGCTGGAGAATTACAGTTTAGACACTTGAAAGCGTCTACTATTAGCAATAGTTTTACTACACTGTCTTACTACTCACACAAATAATTTTGCTTCCTGAATTTTTCATTACAAATTAATCTTCTGAAAGTCCACGTGGCACCGTCGAACTTTGACCGATTGCACATGGTACCCAACATGACAAGTTTGTGCACATGGTGCCCCTGAGGTTACTACTTTGTGCACATGATACCCAAATAGCAACTTCCGCTAAATCTTTCCGTAAAGTGATGATGTGTCGGTTAGTTGTTAGTTAATTAGTTGATTAAATTATGAAATTAATAAAAAAAATCAATAAATTTCTAGAATTTTTTTTAATAATTTTATTAAATTAAAAAAAAAACTGATTTTTAATTTCTAGGAATACCATGTGTAAAATATTGTGATCTCAATGATATCATATGCTCAAAGTGGTAACTTAAAGGGTACCTTGTGCACAAATTATGATTTTTTTTTATAAAAACAATATTTTTGTGAAGAAAAAAAAAAGTTTTTTTTTGGATTTTTTTTGGTTTATAAAACAATTTTTTTTCTAAAATTTTGAAATTTTTTATTTATTTTTGATTTTTTAAAATTGAAACTAAAATTATATAACTTAATTAGTAACTTTAATTAACTACTTTATCCTAACAACTAATTGACACATCATCACTTAACAGAAAAATGTAACGGAAGTTACTATTTGGGTGTCATGTGCACAAAGTAATAAACTCAAGGATACTATGTGGCTATGTGCACAAACTTGCTAAGTTGGGTACCATGTGAAACCGGTCAAAGTTGGAGGGTACCACGTGAATTTTCCGATTAATTTTACTACATCTATATCAATTTCACTACTACTAACCTAATTTTAGATTGTAGACAAATTAATAGTGTTTCCATTGTAGACCTCTAGCGATTTGCTTTTTATATAGCTCGAACACACTCGTATTTTAGTAACGACGTACAAGACTATTCACGATTTTATGGACTGAGAATTGGAGAATGTATAAAACAATTAGTAATAAATACATACTGTAGGTGAAATCGAGTATTGCTGCTTTTTTTTTTTTTTTTTGTGAAGTGGAACGCTGATCAATTTAGTTAGGTAACAGCGGCCACAAAATCCGAAGCCGCTAAGTCAAGTACAAGAGGTGGGCCACTATCGACCCAAATACGGGAAGAATAGTTTATAGGACCTAGATGAGCTACTGCATGAGCTACCCTATTACCACTACGACGAACATGATTAAACAAACGAGAATTAAAATTCCTCGAAAAACGAAAAACATCTAAAGCTATTAGACCAAAATAGGTGGAATCGAACTTCTGCTTCTTGAGTGCCTGCCAACTTAAGCGAATCAAATTCCAAGATCACGTTCTCTACACCTTGTTGCCATGCAATCCGTAGACCAAACTCCGCCGCTTTAGCTTCTGAAATCTCCGGTTCCCATCTATCTCGCACCTGTTTACAACCAACACGTAAGATATCACCTTTCTCACCCCTAACAACCGCAACCAAACCCGACCCACTCTCTCCTAACACGCCCCCATCGGTGTTAATTTTAACCACCCCATGCGGGGGTGGTTTCCAAACAGCCTCACCGCTCCCACTCTAGTCTTCCGTCTCATCTCACCGACTGCCTCCGTATAGGCCGTGAGGTAAGTGCTCGCCCTTTCAAACACTCTATCCTCATCTACTTGCTCATTTCCATGCACAATCGCATTCCGCCAAAACCAAATAGACCATGCCACCATGAACCATAGTCGCTCCTCCCATCTATCATCCCCTCTCCTCCACTTACCCACCAAGTCTCGGCCTGACCTACAACCCTCCCAGTCATCAACATCAACCCCAGCCCGTTCCCACACACCTCGAATTGCTGGACAGAAAACAATAGCATGAACATCATCCTTGACCCCAATCCCGCATCCGGGGCACGTAGCACGTAACATCAGCCTCCGTAATACGCTGTTGGATATTGACTCTCGTAGGGATAGCCCCCTTTGCACCACCACCACGCAAACGCCCGCACCTTCGGCGGCAACGACAACTTCCATATTCCTTTCCACCAGCTCCCCCTCATCCCTCCCCCACTGTTCCCCTCCCCACCCCCCACTAACTTACTCCACTACCTGGCAAAATGGTATCCAGTTTTCACTGTATACTCACCACATTTACTGTAGCCCCACACCAGCCTGTCACCCCCTCATAAGAAGTTATAGGAATTTTCAGAATTTCCTCCACCTCAAAATTTAAGACATGTTCTCTAATTACGTTCTCCTTCCACATCCTAAGCTCCGGGTCAATCCACTCTCCTACTCTCATGTCCAACTCTCCACGTCGAGGTGAGATCAGCTTGAAAGTTGGCCCCATCAGAGTCCAGCGATCACTCCACACCCTGATCGATCTACCATCTCCCACTAGGCAGCGACACCCCTCCTCTAACATACCCCTCACACCCACGATACTTCTCCACGCATAACTTGGATGGTACCCAACAGTGGCCTAAAAAAAAGAACAATTTGGAAAATAACATGCTTTTAAAAGTTGACATACCAGTGTATTTTAAAATTAGATAAAATACGCCAGGCTTGCTTCATGAGCATGGTGTCTTTGAACGCCTTGATATGTCGAAATCCCATACCTCCGTCGTCCTTGGACTGACAAAGTTTCTCCCACACTACCCAGTGAATTTTCCGCTCCCCATCTTTCGCACCCCACCAAAAGCGAGCAATCAGAGAATTAATTTCCTTACAAAGGTTCCCCGGAATTTTGAAAAGTCCCATATGGTAGGTAGGAATCGCTTGGGCCACATTTGATAATCAAATTAGGATCGTAAAGACATCCTTGCAAAAAGTTGGGAGTATGAAACTAATTAAACGATATTCACAATAGAATAACAAGAGTAAATAAAGCAAACATACGGTACGCGAGTGCAAATCACCGAACTTCCATGACTAATAAACTTGAAAGGCAACAATAAGAGTGGAGTTAAGTGTCAAATTAGGACCAAACTCTCCCAAAATGTCCAAATCAGGACTCCCAACTATTTTGGCCCAAATAAGGATCGCAACAACTAGAGTGGAGTTAGGTGTCAAATTAGGATCGAACCCTCCCAAAATGTCCAAATCAAGGCTCCCAACAATTTTGGCCCAAATCAGGATCTCAATCAATTCTCCATCCAATTTCCTTAACCCCGTTAACCTACATACCTCCTCTCTATCCAGTTTCCTCAATCTTCATCATTTACCCAGATTTTTCTTCTCCCAAATGAGTCATCTTCCCTCCATCTTCATCACCTTCACCCTCAAATTAAATGAATTACCTCCCTCAAATTTGCCAAATCATCAAATTGCAGCAACCCTAGCAAAACTCCATTTCAATTATTTCTTAATCTTTGCTCAAATTACAAATCCCCCCAAAAAATTAACACCCTTAAATTTATCCATTTTTTCTCTCTCTTGATTGGTTTTATAGGAGTAAAATTTCTGGGTTTTTTTTTTTTTTTTTTTTTTTTTTTTTTTTTTTTTGCAACGACAACGCTTACTTCATGTCATCAATCACCGACTGATGCGGGAGCCAAGCAAGAATCGAGTTATGGAGTTTTCCTAAATTCATTCTAGCTTAGAGTTTTCCTTATTTACTTAGGGAGTCTTATAATTTGTTTCCAATAATTAGTATTTCCTAGTTTATTTGGAAAGTCTGATTATTTAGTAGGTTTTAAGTTAGTTTCCTAATTCTATTATAGCTATAATTAAGGTAATAAGCTAGACATCTCTAACCTATATAAGGTGAGATAGTCTCATGTATTTAGACAGATTTCAGATTTCAGTTGAGTATTAATATCGAAGAGTCGAAGGGAGTTTCCTTCAAATTCTTGTGTGGTTGCTTGCGGGCGACAAACTCATGCGTGAGTTCTAATCCTTTGCGGAGGATCGAATTAAGGGTTGCGGCTCTTTGAATTCGGCATATTCAATTATCTGTTGGTATTGAATCATATCTTTATTGTTTTTCTTTAGTTTCTTTCCATATAAATACAAAAAACACAAAAATAGGTTCTTTTAGTTTTTAATTCCGCTGCAAATACTATTAGTTTGTTAATTCTAGATTAACATACGCATCAAGTGGTATCAGAGCTAGGCTAGTAAATTTTCTCAAATTTACTGTTTAGTGGGTTACGGTGATCGTAAAAAAAAAAAAAAAAAAAAAAAAAAAAAAAAAAAAAAAAAAAACGTGAATTGATTTTTTAGTTAGGACGCATTATGGCAGGCGACGAAGAGACTCCGAGTAAGTCTAGTGTAGAAATCTCTGATTTGAAGGAGATGATGGCGCAACTGGTTCAATTAACAATACTACGAGAACGATCTGAATTGCGCAAGTCAAGCAACGGGAAGAATAGTTCGGATTGTGAAGAAGGTGTAACTACGTCAAAGCCTAAGAAAGATGATGATCGAGGCCTGAAACTTGACATTCCTGATTTCAATGGTAAGCTAGATCCCGAGGCTTTCTTAGATTGGTTAGAGCTGCTGAGCGGGTTTTCGAATACAAAGGCTATGATGATGAGAAAAGTTTCAAGATTGCAACTCTTAAACTCACAAAGTACGCATCTTTGTGGTTTGATAACTTAAAGAAGCAGAGAGTGAAAGATTGCAAGCCAAAGATACGAACTTGGACTAAACTGAAGAAGCATCTAACTAAAAGGTTTGTTCCCTCTAATTTCGTTCCAAGACAAGTACAAGTGTTTGACATGTCTTAAGCAAGGTAATCTTTCTGTTGAAGAATATATTGTTGAATTTGAGAAGTTGATCATGCTATGTGACTTAGAGGAGAGGAAAGAACAAAAAATTGCTAGATTCATTGATGGTTTAAATTCTGATGTGCTTGATATGGCTGAATTGCGTGAGTATGAGACTTTCAGTGATGTTTGTAAACTGAGCATTAAGTGTGAGAAGCAACTACAGAGAAAAGCGAAGACGAGGAATTTGAAATTCTTTACTCCAAGTGAGTCAAAGATCTCGTTTGATCTAGAGCCAAAAGACACGATAATTGAAAAGAAACCTGAACACCAAAAGCTTACAATTGTGGATAAAAGCAAAGGTTCGATGTCTCATGACCCCAAGTTAAAGAGACAATGTCACAAATGTAAAGGTTTCGGGCATTATCAAAGTGAGTGTCCTACTAGCCGTGTACTGACAATACAAGAAGTGGTTGAATATAGCAAGTTGACCAATGATGATAGTGGAGATGAATTCGTGGCCGAACAACAATCAGATGATAGTGATAACATGGATATCTTATCTACGTATCCAACTTCCGAACCGGTAAATTGGTTTTGTTCTCGTGAATTAATTTCTCCATTAACAAGTTCGGATGATGAATCTGAGGAAGAGACTGAAGCGAGTTCAAGTGCACAAGTTGGAAGAATTTTGCCTACTGCAAAGGAGCTTGATCGAATTGTTATTGGCATGTGTCTAGTACAATATCATTCATCGCTTATTGGTGCTTTCAGTTCAAAGTATAGTGCAAAGGACAACCTTAAAGATGCAACAATTTTTGCCACAAGTCTGAATGCTAACAAAGTTTGGCGAAAGAACAACAATGAGTCTATGCATCAAGGAATTGGTGAACTACAAGAAAGATTTGTGCCAGAGAAGGAGTGTGTGTAAGACACGACGAGGAGTTGCTACTGGCCTTATGTGTGGTACTTGGGTCCCTTGTAACTCTTGTCCTAAAATTCTTTAGGTTGATATTTGATCCTGGTGGAATTGTAATTGATTCAGAATTGACGACAATTCGTTTTCAAGAAGAGGGGAATGATGCGGGAGCCAAGCAAGAATCGAGTTATGGAGTTTTCCTAAATTCATTCTAGCTTAGAGTTTTCTTTATTTACTTAGGGAGTCTTATAATTTGTTTCCGATAATTAGTATTTCCTAGTTTATTTGGGAAGTCTGATTATTTAGTAGGTTTTAAGTTAGTTTCCTAATTCTATTATAGCTATAATTAAGGTAATAAGCTATACATCTCTAACCTATATAAGGTGAGATAGTCTCATGTATTTAGACAGATTTCAGATTTCAGTTAAGTATTAATATCGAAGAGTCGAAGGGAGTTTCCTTCAAATTCTTGTGTGGTTGCTTGCGGGCGACAAACTCATATGTGAGTTCTAATTTTTTGCGGAGGATCGAATTAAGGGTTGCTGCTCTTTGAATTCGGCAGATTCAATTATTTGCGGGTATTGAGTCATATCTTTATTGTTTTTCTTTAGTTTCTTTCCATATAAATACAAAAAACACAAAAATAGGTTCTTTTAGTTTTTAATTCCGCTGCAAATACTCTTAGTTTGTTAATTCTATATTAACATGCGCATCACCGACCACTGCCACCGCCCCCATCGGCGCCACCTTCTAGGAGGAGGGATTTGAATCTGTCCAATTTCTTAAAGCGATACCTCCACTCCTAATGAGTGTTTTGTTAATAGCGATACCACCAAGAAGAGTTAACTACCAATTTAGGGTCCAACGTTTTCAAATTTTTTGAAAGAAGGAACTTTAACGTTTTTTTGGTCTGTGAAGGACCTCATCCCTAACGTCCGTCTGTTTTGCTTAGCTGTCACTCACCTAGTCACCTTTCCCCTTTCCTTTCTTTCTCACTCCTCTTCTCTCCTCTCCTCTCACTTTGTGTCCTCCGCCATTAATCTCAGTGCTACCTTCTCCATCTTCGGCCGCCACTACCACCACCGTCAATTTATCCATATTATCTTCGATTCAACAAACCCATAAACATGTAAATATTAACCGCTAAAATCAAGAACATGCATACATGCCTAGAAGATTACTCAAGAACATCCACACAAAAACACCCAGTAAAGTTTTTTATTATTAATTTTACCCCCAAATCTATTTTTCTAAATTGAATAACTAAAAGGAAAAAAAGACGACGGAACAAGTACAACCTCAACAATACTCCATAATCTGGCGCATCATCCTTCAGGAGCAATCCTTCCGATTGAAGAAGTATATTTTCTGGGTTTTATTTCTTTAATTTTTTGGGGTGAAACTTTATGATTTTTCTTGATTTTTGTATGACATTATTGAGATTTTTCGTGGGTTTTGATTTTGGGTCGAGGGTTGGAATTTTTTTGTATCTCTTTGATGTTGTCAATTTTATGTTTTGATTGACTGTGAGGAAGAAGGTGTTGCAGCAGAGGAGTTGAAGAGGAGAGAGGATAGAGAAAGATAGAAATTTTGGAGACGTTGAGGGGCTAGTGAGAGCCACGTCAGCCAATATGTAACGGACGCTAGTTTGAGGTCCTTAACGGACCCAAAAAACGTTTGAGTTCCTTTTCTCAAAAATAATGGAAACGTTAGACCCCGGTTTGATAGTTAACTCCCACCAAGAACCCCCTCCCAAAGTAAAGTGCCTATATAGCAAATTCTTAAGTAAAACAATCTAGACTTACTGATAAAATCGACTTGAAATTTTCTGATTTCTTGGCAATGCTGCTAATGAATGATATTTTTTTTTTTTTTGAAGTAATCTAGTTTTTTATGATGATGATAATATCTTTTTGATGATAGTAATAAAATTTATGGGTAAAGGTGATGCAGATGGAAGAAAGAGGATTAATTTAGGGGAATTGATTTCCATATGATAAAAACAAAATCGGTATAAAGTAATGAAGATGAGGAAAGAGGGAGTTGAGTGTCAGATTGGTTATTGAACTTTCCAAAATCAGTCAAATTGGTGTCTTGCGACTTTTATACACCTAAATGGTGTCTCCATCCACTTGTCCATCCATTTCTGTTAACTCTCGGCAAAGTTAACAACTTTTGTATAACAAAATTTTGATCTTTGACCAAATCGACTCAAAAAAATTCAATCAATCCAATTCTTCGAGCCATTCAAGTCACCAATCCTCAAAAAAACTATCAAGAACACCAAAATTGCAAACTCTAAACATTAATTCACAAAAGAAATCCATTACAACAAATTCAGAAATTAAGAATGATGAACAAAATTTTCTGAACATTCACACAAACCATAGATCCATTCAGTTATTTTTCCGCTTAAAACCTCAATTTATCTGCCCATTTTAATTATACACAATACCATTCAAACAAACACCCAAAAAACTTTTCTCATTTTCAAAATTTCCCCCAAAATTGGATTTCTGAAAAAGCAAACTAAAAGAAAAAAAAATTGGAGGGGAAAATTTACCAAATTTTTTATCTTCCTCCTCAAATTATCCATCCCCAATTCAACTTTCAACCTTTTGATGGCGTACAATTCAATTTGAATCATCATTTTCAACATCCGCCGATCAATCTCGATCAATCATCACACAGCCGCCGATCAATCCCGATGTTTGATTTGGGGATTTTTTTTTTTCTGGGTTTGATTAAAGAGAATAAAGTTGAGGGGTGTGTTTCTCAGGTGTGGGTTAAAAGCTTTTCTTGGCGAAAATAGTAAGGATGTAGTTTATTATGAGATTGATTCTGATTCCGTTATGACTAAGGGTCTTGCTGCTTTGCTTGTTTTGGGTCTTTCTGGTCAACCTATTGCGGAAATCGTGAGGGTTACGCCTGATTTTGTTACCCTTTTGGGGCTTCATCAGAATTTGACCCCGTCTAGGAATAATGGGTTTGTGAATATGTTGAGGTTGATGCAGAGCTAATAGGAAAAACGGAAGGTGACGATATTACGAGATAATATCGAGATATATTATGGAGTAATATGGTCAGCAATATATTACCATATACGAAGTTATGGTAATATTGTATATATCGTGAATATCGTAGATATTGTGAATATGTACGAAGTACGTTTATGGTAGGTTGTATTTAGGAAAGTTGTATTACTTGTAGGTTAAGACGGTGAATTGTAGCTACTATATATACGATGTAATATTGATGAAATCAATGAGAAACATGTACGAAACGATGGAGAGAAACCTGTACGAACGATTGAGAAACACGAAACATGAATCGTGTCTGATAAATTCCGCTGCGTGTTATGTTTCTCCCCATGGACTAGTTTCATGGTACCGACCGACCCGAATTCCTAACAAGAGCAAAGCCTTGGTGTTGGGAATGGTGGCTGAGAAATCGGGTAGTGGCGATTCGAGGCGGAAAGAGGAAAATCACAACTTTAAAATTAATTACACAGAGAGTGGTTAGTTGGTTACGAGCCATGGACTGGGGGCGGTTGCGGTGGTGGAGCGCGGTGAAGATGATGATGAATGATGAGCCACAATGAAGACGAGCAATGAAGAGGATGATTTGTGATGATGAAGAATTAGTGATGAAGAATTTGGGTTGAAGATGATGAAGATGGCGATAATTAAGTGGAATGAGAAGAGAGGAGAATAAAGAGAGAATTAAAAGAGTTGACTGACGGTAGAATACGATACACCAAATTCAATTGAAGAAGTTCCTAGACTCCAATTTCACGTTTTTTGGAAAGTTCGGACACCATTTCGACACTTGACTCGGAAAGAGGAAATAGAGGGGTATGAAAAAAACGGGGTTAAAAGAAAATGGATGGAAAATTGACTGAGGTCCTGATTTGGGCCAAAATAGTTGGGATGTGCTGATTTGTGCATTTTGGAAGAGTTCGGATCCTAATTTAACACTTGACTCACTAGAGTGTGTTTGAGCAAACTTTTTTTTTTTTTTTTTTTTTTTTTTTTTTTACGGAAGGGTTTGATCAAATTAATCTTTTGGGGCCTAAAACTTAGCCCAGCAGACAATATTGAGAAACACTATATAATACTACAAAAGCGTTTTTCCACTGAAATAGGTCTCCGATGCTGATGAAAGACGCAAAGATGTCGACCTGTAAGGGATCAAATTTGTTAATTAGGGAAGAATTGTGTCAATTAGATTTATTTGATGATATTTGTATCTTCATAATTCTTGATGTAAGTGCCGTTTGACGACAATATTAATGAATTTTCGTTTTATTTAAAAAAAAAAAAAAAAGGAGGGGAAGCTGTAATTTAGAATTCTTTTTGCAAAAAGTATTTCTCAAAATTTGTTTCTCGAAACTTTGAAGCTGGAGTTTGGCCAGGCCACACAAACTAATAAAAAGATGAGGAGAAAACTGAACATGAGCAAGGATTGTTCCACACCAATGTGGGACAATAAAATCAGTAAAACTGATCACTTCTCTTTGTTCCATTTAGCCAATTCTTGAATAGTTGGTCTCTAATTTGAAAAGATAGGTGGGTGTTACGAGTTATTAGGATCATTTTATGTTTTTCCAATATTATTACAATATATTTAAGGTTTCCACTCCTAGTAAGATAGGCGGGGTAGACTAAACGCAGTTATACATCCTTCACCAATTCAAGGACAACTCTATTTCTAGAACAAAAAAAAAACAATTTTTCCACACCAACACACTCAACTGCACGAGTGTGTTGGCGTGGAGGAATTGTTTTCTACACTAGAATTATCATTGCCCTTGAGGCGTTGACCAATTTGATGGAGGCACTTAGGTGGGTATGTTACGTACGTCCACGCACCTTAGTGTGTTGGCGTGAGCTGTTGTTTCTAGCTCTGGCATTATTATCATTGCCCTTGACCAATTGACGAGGCCCTGGCCACCATTATTGCATTTACTTTGTGAGTGATTTATGTTTGTCATACCTAGTCATAAACACAACACTTAAGCTACTGCTTGCTGACATTTAAGGTTAACTCTTTCTCTCCAGTGCCTGTGATTTTTGTTGGAGTTGGTGTCCTTCTAAAATAATTCGCTGACTAATTAAATCTAATTAGGAATAAACCTGGTATATATTGAATATACTAAATCAGTTGATTAACGTAAATCGATAACGGTTGACTGGCTAGAGTTTGACGTTATTGTCGTTTGACGGCGGTAATCAATTGATCCATCTCGGTCACACCGATAAAGATAGTTTCTCCAAAGGATATTATATTTGTGTTTAATACAATATAATATATACCCTAATGTTTCAGTTAGAGAGTTAACTGATTATATCGGACAGTGTTTTATGAGTTCGGAACTCAGGTTGAATATTATGGTTTTTGTGTGAATTGTCAATATAGACAATTGGCTAATTCAATTACAAATAGTTGTATTTTTAGCTAAAATGATGTAATTAATAATTATTATACAGTGATATAATAATTAATTAACACTTAAAGAAATTAGTGTACAAATTATACAAAATTGTAACATAAGATGTTTAGAGGTATAATTAGTAAGGGCAAAATAGTCATTTTGCCACCACCACTATGTATAATGTGTTTTATGGTCAAACACATGATATAAATCATTTCGGAAAATTCACGTGGTACCCTCGAACTTTGACAGATTGCACATGGTACCCAACTTGACAAATTTGTGTACATGGTACCCCTGAACTTATTACTTTGTGCACATGGTACCCAAATAGTAACTTCCGTTAGATTATTCCGTTAAATGATTATGTCTTCGTTAGTTCTTAGGTAAATTGTTTAATTAGAGTAGTTAATTAAGTTATATAATTTGATTTTCAATTAAAAAATAAAAAATTAAGACTTTTAAGCAAATCCAAAAAATTATTTCAGGAACAAAAAATCCAAAAACCTTTTTTTTCATAAAAATGTATTTTTTTTAATAAAAATGTATTTTTTTTCATAAAAATATATTTTATTAAAGTATTCATAATCTTTGCACATGGTACCCTTCAAGTTGCCACTTTGTGCACGCGGTACCCTTGAGATCACAACATTTGCACATGCTACCGTAGAAAAATCAGTAATTTTTTCAAAAAAATAAATATTTTTTAAAAAAAAGGGTTAATTCACGCGATACCCTCGTGTTTTGCCGATTTGCACGTGGTACCCAATGTTTTGCAAAATTGTACAAAATACCCTTGAGATTTGATTGTTTGCACACGGTACCCAAAACTTAACCCTCTCACTAACACCGTCAACTTTTGTTTTTAAAAAAAGAGGGTTAATTCACGTGGTACCCTTGTGTTTTGTCGATTTGCACGTGGTACCAGTGTTCCAAATTTGTACCAAATCTCCTGAATATTTGACTGTTTCTACATGGTATCCTTACCTTTAAAATTCCATTAATGGGGTTTAAAAGTTGGTTTCAATGGAGAAGGAAAAAATTGTGGTTATGGAGTTTATTATAAGTGGAAATGATGGTGGTGGTGGAAAAGGATGAAGATGTTGATGACAGTCGTGGGGAATATTGAATATGCTGACCATGAAAGTGGTGGGGGGAAGATAGAGATGGTGATGAAGGAGAAAATCAAGGTTGTTTTTTCCACAATTAACAGCGTTCGCGGAATTTTAAAGGTAAAGGTACTATGTAAAAATAGTCAAATTTTGACGGTATTTGGTACAAAAATGCAAAACATTGGGTACCACGTGCAAATTTGGCAAAACACGAGGGTACCACGTGAATTAACCCTCTTTTTTTAAAAACAAAAGTTGACGGTGTTAGTGAGAGAGTTAAGTTTTGGGTACCGTGTGCAAACAATCAAATCTCAAGGGTATTATGTACAATTTTGCAAAACATTGGATACCACGTGCAAATCGGCAAAACACGAGGGTACCACGTGAATTAACCCTAAAAAAATCAATTTTTCTAGAAATTTTTTGTTTTTTTTTTTATATTAAAACATTAATTTTATAATTTAATTAACTAATTACCTAACAACTAACCGACACATCATCACTTAACGGAAAAATCTAACGGAAGTTACTATTTGGGTACCATGTGCACAAAGTAGTAAGTTCGGGAGTACCATGTGCACAAACTTGCAAAGTTGGGTACCATGTGCAATCACTCAAAGTTCGAGGATATTACTTGAATTTTCCGAAATCATTTTACAAACACACAACTTATTTTAAAGAGAGAATTAAGAGAAAACCCTCTAATTTCTCTAAAAAATCAACATACTCCCAACTCCTTTAAGATCAAGTTTCTTCATTGCATGTCCATGAAAATTTGATCAAAACACTTATCTAAGCCTAGTATATCATTAGCTAATTTGTTGGCTAATTATATATAAGATTTTAGGGTTAAAATCTCATAAAACTAGTCCATTTTGTGAGACTTTTGGAAAGCTTCTTTGGTGGATCAAGGGAGGAGGTTTCCTAACTTGGAAACTCAAAATTAAGGAGGAAGATCCCCATTAATTTGCAGCTCAAGATCCTTCATTTGAAGAAAGGTCAAAATTCCTTTTTATTAAGGTATAAAAATATGTTTTTTTTTTTGGCAAGCAAATATTAGTAGCACTTTATTCATCCATTGAGGGAATAAAAGCAAAGAACTTACAAAAAACATAAAACCACTAACTCTCAAGCATTTAGAAGATCAACAACATCCTCATTTACAACTCCTTTAAGGTAGCTAATTATTCTAACACACACATAGAACTTAATTTTCCTACTCAACCACTCTACATCATGCTCTTCATCTCTAAAAATTCTACAATTTCTTTCATACCAAATTATATAGATAGTGGCAATCAGACTGCAGCTCGACCATTTACTCTTCCAATGCCTCTTCTTCACATGCCTGCTATACTAAATCAGGATATTCCTCAGGCTGCTTCTACCACTGCTTATCCCAAGCCAAGTCTGAATTCGACTCCATACTTCTGCAGAGTAAATACAGCTGAAAAATAGGTGCTGGTGACTTTCCATATCCCTCTTACACAAGCTGCACCTGTTAACTAAAACCATGCCCCTCCTCAGTATGTTATCAGTAGTGGCCAATTGATTTTGGACAACCAAATTTGCTGCAAAACATGTTTTTTTTACCTTATTTATGCTTTATTCTTACATGCAACTAGAGATTCTTAGTTAAAATTAATTAGGAGTAATTAAGTATTAATAAGAGGAGTCTAATTAGAGGCTTAATAACTTTCATGTGGTATCAGAGCATCAGTTTAAGTTGCATGTTAATTTCAAGGCTTTAATTAGGTTAATTAGTAACTTAATTAATTTTTGATGATAAAAATTGGTTTTATCATACAAATTAAAGTTTCATGTGATGTTTTGGGCATTTGGATGCTCCGACCAAATTTTTGGTATTTTAGGAATTTATTTGGTAATTATGCTTATTTTTGGTTGTTTATACAAGATTTATGCTATTTTCTAATTAATTGGTAATTAGATTAACATGCATGTTAATTTTGCTAATTTATGAAATTTATAAATATTCCAGAATTATAATGAGTATAATTTCCATAAATTATTTCATAATTTTTATTGGCCCTTTGTTATTAATTAGTAATAATATAAATGGTGGAAATCGATTTCTTTAGAGAAAATGACCAAAATAATTTTGCAAATTTTTTGTCCTTTTTATCTACTGGTTGTGAGCTTAAATCACAAAAAGAAATAATTTATAAAATTTTTCATAATTAGTTATGATTTATTTAGAGATTTTAGGGTTTATAATGTGATTTTTGGACAAATAGTTAGCAAATATAATCAAATTAAATTAATTAATTCAATTTTAGCGGAGACTAAATATTGAAAAACTAATTATTTGGTTGTTAATTTAAACTTAAAAGGTGTTTTAAGTGTTGATTATTGATTCTAATAAGTTAGAATCAAAAATTCCTAAATTTACCGGGCTACTTGTACTATAAAGTTGAAAATCTGATTTTTGGTCTTATTTGCATGATTCTAAGTATAGCATGGCCATAAAGTACTATAGTATAGGAACTGTACCGAAATGTAAGGACGGTATCCAATTGATTTGTAATAATTGTGATCTCGTATCGCCGGTTTGTAATAGTATTTAATTATAATTTTTTTTTTTTAAAATGTATAATAGGATAGTCTATATGTACATTTGTTTATAATTGAAGACCGGCGCTTTCCCGAAGCCAATGGTTGTTGGATAGAGATCGAAGTGAAGACAAAGCCTTTGAAGCATTTGAAGCCTAGTATAGGTTTAATTGCTTTTACTATCTTCTAGTCTTATTGTAACAGCCCGATCTACCGTCCGTCTCAACACAACCCAATAAGATGGGAATTCACCCCTTAGGCCCGAATATTCTCTCGTGGGCTCTAAAAGGTGAATGCCTTGTTGGTAGTATGATAGTAGGAATCTATTATAAACTGATCATATGTGCCATAGTTTCCCAATGTGGGACAAACCAACTCCATAAATCACTTTCCATAATCCGTAGTGTTACAAACTCCCCCACTTAAAGAACGCAACGTCCCCGTTGCGCCTGGCCCAATCCATACCAACATCAATACAGGTCCAAGACTCTCCCGCTAGACGGCTGGTCCGGCCTCGCCCCAGCACCCAGCACGCGGTCACAAGGTTGCTTTGATACCATCTGTAACAGGCCGATCCACCGTCCGTTGCAACACAACCCAATAAGATGGGAAGTTATCCCTTAGGCCCGAATATCCTCTCGTGGGCTCTAAAAGGTGAAGGCCTTGTTGGTAGTATGATAGTAGGAATCTATTATAAACTGATTATATAGGCCATAATTTCTTAATGTGGGACAAACCAACTCCATAAACCACTTTTCATTGTTAATAGTATGATGGTAGGAATCTATTATAAACTGATCATATGAGCCTTAGTTTTCCAATGTGAGACAAACCAACTCCATAAATCACTTTCTATAATCCGTAGTGTTACACTTACGGCCATACTAGGACTTGGATTAATTTGATGCATGCTTGGTTTGATTTTTGCTCAATTTTAAACCACACGCAAATTCAAACATTGTCATATCCATTATCTGCGACTCGTTAGAATTAGTTCACTTAAAAGCGATAGCTAAAATATGACAAGACTCTCACTAAAATGTAAAATCGAGATTTAGTCCTTCCATAGTTCACGCCTATGCAACCCTTGTTCATTAGGGGCACGCTCGCCTTAGCGGGTGTTTCTTTTTACCTTGGGGGAGTAGGTTAATAAATTGTTATTATGAGTAAATTTTGGTTTAATCTCGACGTGACTAAAGGATTGATTTAGTTGAAATCGATCAACCGAGAGTTCTAAGTGTAGAATCTGTCAAGAGTTGGTTCACCGAAATTACATAAATCTAGGATGTATCGCTCTCCGCGTGCCTAAATATATATAAGATCGGATGTCGGAATCATTTATACAATTTAGAGATATCATTATATAAATGCCTAAATTCACAAATAATTGTTCTAATGTGAATTTGACGATGAATTTAATCGACTTTTGTTTTCCCACATTGTAGTTTACATTCGAAAATGGCTCAAACGTCTAATTTAGTAATATCCAACGACTCCTGGCTTCGTAATTTATGGATAAAAAAATGAATTAAAGGAGGATGGAAACAATTTTACTGATTGGGAGTTAAACCTGCGACTAGCCCTTTAATCTGGTTCCCGCTCTAGGTCCCAATGCCACCCCTGAAATGATACAATTGTATCAAGAGTACGAGCATGAATCTGACAAGATTAAGAATGTATTGATTTTTGCTATGCACTCGCGTTTAAGGAAACACATTATTAATCTCAGTGCATATCAAATATTCGCTAGGCTAACGACTAGTTTCTCGCAAAAGCCGCGAATACTTCAATACGAAGCAGCTTCGAGTTTCTTTGATACTAAGCTCTTAAAGGGCCAACCACTTGGTCCTCACATTCTCAAATTTATTGAGAATGTTGAAACACTTGAGAACTTAGGTTGCCCAATTTATGAAGATTTTGCGGTATATCGTCTGCTTAATTCTTTGCCTGCAATATTCGGTCCTTTTAGGACGAATTACAACATGAATGATTTAAAGAAAAATCTTCGTGAAATGCATGCCATGCTTGTACAACATGAGACGGATATGGTGCCTAGTGGAAGTGCGAATAGAGATGTTTTATCCATGACGGTAAAACAAAAAGGGAAGTTTAAGAAGGGTGCAGGAAAGAGTAAGAAACCCGCGCGTGACAAAGGAAAAGGAAAAGTTGCTTCGGGCAACAATTCTATTGCTATGAAAGGCTCGACTCCCGAACAAAAATGCTTCCATTGTGCAAATTTCGGCCATTGGAAACGAAATTGCCCAAAGTACCTGGAGGAGAAGAAGTTGAAACCAGGTATATATATGATAGACATTAATTATGCAAGTATTACGTCCTGGGTATTAGATATTGAATGTGGATCTGACCTTTGTAATCACTTGCAGGGGCTGACGAAGGCACGTCGGCTGGCAAAAGGTGAAGTTGACCTTGGTGTCGGAAATGGAGCTAAAGAAGCCGCCTATCAGTAGTAACGTATATTCTATCACTTGCCTCTGGCTAGAGTTGTATCTAAAGAACTGCTACTTTGTACCAACTCTAAGTAAGAATATAATTTCCGTTTCTGTTTTGGACGCTGAAAGTTTTGAATTTTCAATACGAAACAATAATTGTACCTTCTCGTTTAATGATATGGTGTACGGAACAGCCAAATCAATAAACGGTATTTACGTTTTAGATTTGACAAATGAGGTCTATCATGTAACGAATAAAAAGCTCTAAATAGGAGATCTCGATCAATCCTACCTTTGGCATTGTCGTTTAGGGCATATAAACGAAAAACGCATTGAGAGACTTGTAGCCAATGGAGTTCTCAAACCATTTGATTTTGGATCTTTTAGGCAAGATGACTCGTGCACCCTTTTTAGGAAAAGGAGTACGAGCTAGTGATATATTGGCCCTCATCCATACAAATGTTTGCGGTCCAATGACAATCACAGAGAGAGGTGGTTATGACTGCTTTGTCACTTTTACAGATGATTTTAGTAGATATGGCTATATCTACCTAATCAAATATAAAAGTGAGGTATTTGAGAAATTTATCGAATTTCAAAAGGAAGTAGAAAACAAATTAGGAAAGAAGATTAAGGCCTTACGATCAGATCGAGGAAGTGAATATCCCAAGTAATGACTTTGATATTCATCTGAAAGACTGTGGAATCATATCACAGCTTACATCTCCTGGTACACTACAATTAAATGGTGTAGCCGAAAGAAGAAATCGTACCCTGTTAGATGTGGTAAGATCAATGATGAGTCAGACCGAGCTTCCTGATTCATTCTGGGGTTTTGCTCTCCAAAAAGCCATTTTCACAATAAACAGATGTCCGACTAAATCAGCTCAAAAAACTCCAGGAAAAGTTCCTAACCTCTCATTTATCAAGATCTGGGGTTGTGAAACATATGTCAAAAACTAGACTGACAGTAAGTTTGCACAAAGATCTTATAAATGTCTCTTTGTAGGTTATCACGTACAGACTCGAGGATGTTACTTCTACAATCGTCTAGAGAACAAACTTTTTGTGTCTCGAGATGTTGTCCTTTTAGAAAAGGAATTTATTTCTAAAAGACAGAGTGGGAGAAAATTTGAACTTAGCGAACTTCAGGAGCCACAAATGCCAAATGAGGCTCAAGATGTTTTGCCAGAAGACAAACCTGAATCGTCTAACTCTGTGGTTCCATTCTCCACTCCTAGAAGGTCAGGCAGATCAAGCCACCCAGATACTAGGTGTGATCTAGGATGGTGGTGATCAATTTTTACTTCTGGAAAGTAATGAGCCTTCAACCTACAGAGCAGCCATGACTGGACCGAATTCTGCTAAATGGCAAGGGGCAATGAAATTCGAGATAGAATCCATGTATGAGAATCAAGTATGAGACTTGGTTAAGTTGGTTGAAGGAACCAAGGTTCTTCAGTGCAAATGGATTTTTAAGATCAAGACCGGAATGGATGGAAATCATGATATTTTCAAAGCTAGATAGGTAGCTAAAGGTTTCACGCAAGTTCATGGCTTAAACTATGACGAGACCTTTGCGCCAGTTGCAATGCTCAGATCCATTCGGATAATCTTAGCGATTGATGCTTTTTATGATTGAGATATGGCAGATGGATGTTAAAATCGCCTTCCTGAATGGGTTTTTGAAAGAGGAAGTGTATACGGCACAACCTGAGAGTTTTATTGATCCAAACAATCCTAAGAAAATTTGCAAACTTAAGAGATCCATTTATGGTCTTAAAGCAACCATCTCGGAGTTGGATCCATCGGTTCAACCATGTGATTAAACAAAATGGTTTCACCTAAAATGTCGAGTAACCTTGTTTATACATGAAATTTAGTGGGAGTAAAGTAACTCTCCTAATCCTATATGTAGATGACATATTACTTATTGGGAATGATATCCTCATGGTTAACTCCGTTAAGGACTGGCTCGGGAAACATTTCCAGATGAAGAATTTAGGAGAAGCGCAACGCATCCTAGGTATTCGGATCTATAGAGATAGATGAAAAAGAATACTAGCATTAAGTCAAGAAACTTATATTGATAAGATTCTTGACAGGTTCAATATGAAAGACTCTAAAAGAGGTTTCTTACCTATGGGAAGTGGGATAATTTTGAGTAAATCTCAGTGTCCAATTGATCCTAAGGATATTGAACGCATGAAATCGAAACCTTACGCTTCCGCAATCGGTTCGATCATGTACGCTATGATGTGTACGCGTCCAGACGTGTCATATGCATTGAGTATGACAAGTTGTTACCAAGCCAATCCATGCGACAACCACTGGATAGCCATTAAGAACGTCCTTAAATACTTAAGAAGGACTAAGGACACGTTCTTAGTTTTTGGAGGGGATTCTGAGCTTCGTGTAAAGGGTTACGAGGATGCTAGTTTTCAGACAGATCGAGATGATTCAAAATCTCAATCAGGATATGTTTTCATACTGAATGGTGGAGCCATATGTTGGAAGAGCACCAAGCAAACGGTGACTGCGGATTCTACGACGGAGGCTGAGTATCTTGCAGCATCAGAAGTTGCAAAAGAAGCAATTTGGATCCGGCAGTTCCTAGAAGGATTAAATGTAGTCCCTACAGCAGCGAATCCTATTGTAGTCTATTGCGTCAATAGTGGAGCAATAGTTCAGGCTAAAGAGCTTAAATCTAGTGACAAATCTAGACATGTACTCAGGAAGTTCCATGCATGTAATTAGAGACTTCGTGGAACGAGAAGATATATCGATTTGTAAGGTTAGGATAGACGATAATATCGCTAATCCTTTAACCAAGCCATTATCACGGGCTAAACACAATGGTCATATTGCCTCGATGGGTTTGAGGCGTATGCCTGACATGTGTTAGATTATATGTTGTAATAGTTAATAAGTGTATTACCTTTTACATATATGATAATTGAATTCATCGTTTTAAGTTTTATTAATTCAGTTTTAATTAAATTTCTGAATTATATATATGCTCTGTTGATTCCAATTAGGTCGTGGAGAGGATTTAAACCCTATTAAGTGAACAGGATTAACAATGTATTTTGTCTCTAGTCACAAAATGAGGTGACGTCTCAATTGACTAGATTGTAAGTCGGTTTATGGCTAGTTCAATAGTCATGGATCATAGAGATGAATGACCGATTACATAGACAGACTGTAGATGACACTCTGTCAGACATTTGACCAATTATAGAACCTTTGTGCTTGGTCGTGGCAAGGTAATCTATATTATTCCTATTAGTCGATTCTTTCGACCTGAGATTGTTTGTCTAAGTTTATATAGCAGGCGATGACTTTGGTTTATGTCCTTAGTTGTGCCGTAAAATGAGGCTAAAAGGGCATCTATTGGGTCATAACCAACTATATAGAATAAAGAAAATAAGTCAAATGAATTGTCCACCCTCGTCAGGGTATAATATCTTTGGGCCACTCACGGAATTATGACTGGAAATGCGTGGCCACGCTCGGAAGAGATCTATGATAGATATTCTGGTCAAACAGTCATAATCCAGATCGAGAAAACCACTTATGATAGTGATCCAATGCAAGTTCGACCTGCAAGATACTTCGCATTGAGTGGGAGATATAACGGACAACAGAATCGGTAAAATGATTGGTCTCAGACAAGTGGGAGATTGTTGGAGTTGGTGTCCTCTGACAATAACGCGTTGACTAATTAAATCTAATTAGGAATAAACCTGGGATATATTGAATATACTAAGTCAGTTGATTGGCGTAAGTCGATAACGGTTGGCTGGTTAGAGTTTGACGTTATTGTCGTTTGACAACGGTAATTAACTGATCCCTCTCGGTCACACCGATAAAGATAGTTTCTCCAAAAGATATTATATTTGTATTTAATATAATATAATATATACCCTAATGTTTCAGTTAGAGAGTTAACTAATTATATCGAATAGTGTTTTATGAGTTTGGAACTCGAGTCGAATATTATGGTTTTTGTGTGAATTGTCAATATAGACAATTCGCAAATTAAATTAAAAATAATTGTATTTTTAGCTAAAATGATGTAATTAGTAATTATTATATAGTGATGTAATAATTAATTAACACTTAAAGAAATAAGTGTACAAATTATACCAAATTGTAACATAAGATGTTTAAGGGTATAATTAGTCAGAGAGAAATAATAATTTTGCCACCACCACTATATATAATGTGTTTTATTGTCAAACACATGATATACATCATTTTTACAAACACACAATTTCCAACTCCTTTAAGATCAAGTTTCTTCATTGCATGTCAATGAAAACTTGATCAAAACACTTATCTAAGCCTAGTATATCATTAGCTAATTTTTTGGCTAATTATATAAAAGATTTTAGGGTTAAAATCTCATAAAACTAGTCCATTTTGTGAGATTTTTGGAGAGCTTCTTTGGTGGATCAAGGGAGGAGGTTTTCTAACTTGGAAACTCAAGATTAAGGAGGAGGATCCCCATTAATTTGCAGCTCAAGATCCTTCATTTGAAGGAAAGTCAAAATTTCTCTTGATTAAGGTATAAAAACATGTTTTATTACCTTATTTATGCTTTATTCTTACATGCGACTAAAGATTCTTAGCTAATTTAATTAGGAGTAATTAAGTAATTAGAGGCTAAATAACTTTCATGGCGCTGCGATAAAAAAAAAAAAAATGAAACACTTAAGCTACTACTCCCTCCGTCCCAGCTCAAACGCCCCGGGCGATATTTGTAGTGGAATAAGAAAAATTGATATAATAAATTGAGTGGGGTAATATTAAGAAAAAGGAGGAGAGAGAATGTGAGGAATAATAAAAGTAGGGGAGATAATGTGAGAGAGGATGTGATAATTTAATAAAAGTAGAAGAGAGAAATATGTCCCAAAATAGATGTGGTGTTTGAGGTGGGACGTCCCAAAATGTAATATGGGGCGTTTGAGCTGGGACGGATGGATTGCTTTGTAACAAGCAATGTTTTAAAAACCGATCCGGACACCAAATAGGTCGTCTCGGGGGTTCGATGGGTTAAAGGGTTCCACCGGATCAAAAAATCAGATGACGTCATAATTAAAAAAAAATAATAAAAATATTACTCCCTCTAGTTTACTTTGATGTTTCACAATGCAAGTGGCACAAAGTTTTTTGTTGATAGTAAGATGTGGTGGAAAATGAATGTGGGTGGATCACAATCCATTAAGACCACAAATAACATAACAAATAAGGAAAGTAGAAGATCATTTAGAGGTGGCTCAAAAAGGAAACAACAAGATCATTCAAAACTGGAGGGAGTACTAAAAATATAAAATATATGTGTATGGAAAACTGTTCAAACCTGGTTGAACCGGCCGGTTCTCCCCGGTTCTTGCACTTTAACCGGTGACTTGACCCGGTTCGGTTTTGGGAGCTAATCGGACCTGACCACTGGTCGGTTCTGGTTCAACCGGCCGGTCCGATTTTTAAGAAATTAGATCAAGTACGAAATGCTCTTAAAGTCAGAAATAAGAAACAATCTGGAGCACACATCTTGATACTCCAGTAACTCTCGTAACTTCAGTTTTCCTATAACTTCAGTAACTACAACATCTAACTCCAATAACTTCGTAACTTTAACGTAACACCATCGTAACTCCAACTTAAATATAGTAACTTTAGCTTAACTCCAATAACTTTAACTTAATTTCAACATTAAAAACACGTATTTTAACATAACTTCACTAACTACAATACGTAACTATAATAGCCCAAATAACTATAACACGTAACTATAATCTAATCTAATATTATATATTAAAACCTGAAACCAAGCCTTTCCTAGAACGACACTTGGCATTTATTAATTGGATAGAACATGAAAATAACATTAAATATAATTATCGGTTAAGATATGGTAATAAATTATCATAGAGTAGTATAATATAACTAATTTATGGAAAATAATTATTAAGCTAATTTATTTGAACAAAGATAAGCCGTAGTATACTATAAGTAATTTATGGAATATAATCATTATGGTAATTTATTAGAACAAAGATAAGCCAACATTTTTCTTATAGAGTGAGTATAAACATTATAAATATATAGCCGGGCGTGACACGGACATGCAAACTAGTATCTAATACTATATATTAAAACCTGGAACCAAGTCTTTCCTACAACAACATTTGGCATACATTAATTGGATAGCACTAAGTAATTATGTAATATTGAAATTATTAACTAATTTATGGAAAATAATATAATTTATGGTGATTATGGTGGTAAACTAATTTATGGAAAATAATAGTGTTGCTAATAATATTATGACATAGATAAACTAACAATTTCATAAAATGAGTATAACAATATAAACATAGAGCCCGGGCATGGACCGGGCATGCAAACTAGTCTAATATATATATGTAATCCTGAACCCGCTCAATTCCCACGCTGACACGTAGCATATAATAATATTATTTTATTATAAATAATGTTTATCCAAAATAGGATATGGTAAGTACATGGTAATATTATTCTAAATAAAATAACATTATTACTTGATTTATGGAAAATAGTTATATAATATAGTAATTGCTTGATTTATGGCAATTTGATCAAATATCCCACGGGTATTTCAAAATCATGGTAATATTATTCTAATAAAATAACATTATTACTTGATTTATGGAATATAGTTATGTAATATAGTAATTACTTGATTTATGGCAATTTGATCGAATATCCCACGAGTGTTTTAAAATGGGACTTTGACTTTTGAAATGTGCATTTTCCTCTAATTAAATTACAAATATCACACGGGTGTTCGAAATGAGATTTTAGGTTTTTAAAGGTGAGTTTCCATCTAATTACATTACAAATATCCCACGGTTGTTCGAAACATGACTTTAGGTTTTTAAAGGTGAGTTTCCATCTAACTACATTACAAATATCACACGAGTGTTTGAAATGAGATTTTAGGTTTTAGATAAAAAAATCGTTTGCATAATTTTAAAATTTAAACACAAGTAGCCCGGGCGTTGCACGGGCCATCAAACTAGTATATATAATTCTGAACCCGCTCAATTCCCACGCTGACACGTGGCATATAATAATATTATTATATTGTAAATAATGTTTATCCAAAATAGGATATGGTAAGTACAAGGTAATATTATTCTAATAAACTAACATTATTACTTGATTTATGGAAAATAGTTATTTAATATATTAATTGATTGATTTATGGCAATTTGATCAAATATTCCACGGGTGTTTCAACATCATGGTAATATTATTCTAATAAAATAACATTATTACTTGATTTATGTAAAATAGTTATGTAATATAGTAATTACTTGATTTACGGCAATTTGATCAAATATCCCACGGGTGTTTCAAAATGGGACTTTGGTTTTTAAAATGTGACTTTTCCTCTAATTAAATTACAAATATCACACGGGTGTTCGAAATGAGATTTTAGGTTTTTAAAGGTGAGTTTCCATCTAATTACATTACAAATATCCCACGGGGGTTCAAAACATGACTTTAGGTTTTTAAAGGTGAGTTTCCATCGGATTACATTACAAATATCACACGGGTGTTTAAAATGAGATTTTAGGTTTTAGATAAAAAATTCGTTTACATAATTTTAAAATTTAAACTTGAGTAGCCCGGGCGTTGCACGGGCCATCAAACTAGTATTATATATTAAAACCTGAAACCAAGTTTTTCCTAGAACGACACTTGATATTTATTAATTAGATAGAACATAAAAATAACATTAAATATAATTATCGGTTAAGATATGACAATAAATTATCATAGAGTAGTATAATATAGCTAATTTATGGAAAATAATTATTAAGGTAATTTATTTGAACAAAGATAAGCCGTAGTATAGTATAACTAATTTATGGAATATAATCATTATGGTAATTTATTAGTACAAAGATGAACCAACATTTTTCTTATAGAGTGAGTATAAACGATATAAATATATAACCCGGATGTGGCACGGACATGCAAACTAGTAACTTCAATAACTATAACACGTAATTATAATAACTTTACTCACTAAAATTCACAAATTTAATTGAAAAAAAAAATAGAAAAATAAGCCTACCATTTTTTTCCTGTCTCCTCCTTCACCCTCCCACAACCACCGCCACGCACCTCTCTGCTGCCACCGCCCCACGGCGACCTTGCGCACCGACCACCACCTAGGACACCGGAAAAGTACCACCTAGCGCGTCGCCTTAGCACGACCTTAAATCCACCCTCTATTCCGCCCAACACAACCCCAAAACCACCGCGCAACCACTTCTCTCCTCGTTTCTCTCTCCTCTCGTATTCCCTTCCCCCGTCCCTATTGCCTGTTTCCGCCGCCCATAAACCGTTCCCGCCTCTCGCGCATCGTCGGCGACAACACGCACGCTGCCGCCCCCTCACTACGTCGCCGTCACGGGTTGTTTTGTAATTGAAGGATGAATTTGGGGTGAAGGAGGGGGCAATGGTGGCGCGGAGGGATGGCGGGGAAGGCGCAGTGGACGGACGATCCTGATGGCTGGGTCGGGGCCGGCGGAGGTGGTGGTCGGCATCGGAGGTAGACGGGGCAGTGGTGGTCGGGGGGTGGATGGGGGGTGTGGGGAGGAGAGAGAAAATGACGGGAATGGTTTTTTTTTTTTTTTTTATATGTTTTTTTTTATTTTTACTTGGTTTAATCTCATCCCTTGACTTAGGTGGGGTGAGTGACTCAGATTGTTTCTTATTTCTGAAGATAAATTAACTTCTTATCGGATGCGGCCCATATACATATAGGGGGCCTATCCATTGAAAAGTGATAATTTGGTGAGAAATGAGAAGTAATCTCAGCCATTGATTCGCAGAACTGCAGTAACTAAACTGCAAAACTCCAGTCGTAACTCCACTAACTAAAACTCTTAACTCCAGTCACTTAACTCTACTAACTAAATTGCGTAGCTCCAGTAAACTAACTCCATAAAGTAAATTGTCTAATTTGAGTATCATTATTAACTCCATCAAATCCAACGAAATTTCATTAACTCTAACGTAACTCCACTAACTAAAACACGTAACTCCAACACAATTTCCTTTAATAATAAAACACGTAACTCTAATAACTCCACTACCTAAATCACGTAACTCCGACTTAACTTAATCAATTAAAACACATAACTCCAACTTAATTTCATCAAATAAAACACGTAACCCAAATAACTCCATTACCTAAATCACGTAATTCCGACTTAACTCCATCAACTAAAACACGTAACTCCAACTTAATTTCATCAAATAAAACACGTAATCCTAATAACTCAACTACCTAAATCACGTAACTCCGACTTAACTCCATCAACTAAAACACGTAACTCCAACTTAATTTCATCAAATAAAACACGTAACTCTAATAAGTCCACTACCTAAATCACGTAACTCCGACTTAACTTCATTAACTAAAACACGTAACTCCACTTAACTCCACTAACTAAAACACGTAACTCCACTTAACTCCACTAACTAAAACACGTAACTCCAACTTAATTTCATCAAATAAAACACGTAACTCTAATAACTCCACTACCTAAATCACGTAACTCCGACTAACTAAAACACGTAACTCCACTAACTAAAATGCGTAACTCCACTTAACTCCAATAATTAAAAACACGTAACTCCAAATAATAAAAATACGTACTCCAAAAAAAAAACAATGACAAAAAAAAAAAAAAAACAATCTTCTACCATTTTCTCTCGCCTCCCACACCACCCAACCCCAACCCTACCCCCGCTACTGCTCCGCCCCAACCCCGCCCTAACCTACTCCGGCCGTGACTCAGTCGCCGGCAGACCAAGGCGCGACCTCCAACCGCCAACTCCACCATCTCCGCCCTCTCGTTTCCCCTCTCTTTCCTCGCATTACCACCAATTCAATTCAACTAACCACGGCGAAAACGAGAGGCGATGTCGGAGTTGTGTAGATCGACGACGGCGAGCAACCGCGGCGTCCGGCGAGGGTTTAGAACGCCGGCGCAGATGGACGTCGGCGGCCAAATTTAACAAAAATGAGGTAAAAAAAACCTGAAAGAGAAGCGTGTTTTGCGGCGGAATGATGCACGTCAGAAGCCGTTATTGATCGGCGAAGACATGGTTGGGAGTAGGTGCGAAAATTAGAGAGAATTCCGGCGATGGTGACGATCGCCGGCGACTGCAAAATCCGGAAAACAACGAAAAAGAAAAGAGTGAAGGAGAAGACGGTTTTCGCGGCCAAACGATGCTCGACGGAGGAGTCTCGTGTGCGACGAAGACTCGCGGTAATCCGACGAGTCCGGCGGTGGTGTCGGCGCTGGAAATGGTGGTCACCGTCGGGGGTTAGGGCCGAGGAGAGAGAAGGGGAATAAGAGAGGAGAGAGAAAATAATGTGAATTGTTTGGGGTTTGTGTTTATTTTTATTTTTGTTTTTAATGTGGGTCATTAGATCAAGTGAGATGGATGGCTGAGATTACTTCTCACTTCTCACGAAATTAATACTTCTCATTTGATAGATTTTCAATATATATCCGGTCAGAAGCAGTCTTAAAGTTAGAAGTCAGAAGTAATCTGAGCCACACATTCAGACTAGATCAATGGATGAGATTAAACCAAATAAACAAAACCAAAAAATAAAATAAAAACCCACTCCCCTTCCTTTTTCTCTCTCCTCCCCCAATCCCCCCCACCCCCCGACCACCCAAGCCCCACCGGAGCCGTCGCCAACCACCACCATACACGGCGGCGATACTGCCACCGTGATCGCCCGGCTACCGCGACGCCACCGGAGCTTCCTTCTCCCCCATTATCCCCTTCACCGACTTTTCGATTTGCTCAAAACGCTTTTATTTGTGGTGATAATGGTGGTGCGTGGGGTCGGCAGAGTAGAGCGAGGGCCTGGGGAGGATTTATGGGCGGCGGCGGTTGATCATTGGGCTGGGGAAGGGAGTGAATGAGGAGAGAGAACAAAAAAAAAAGGACGTGGAAGACGATGGAGGCCATGGCGCGGGGATATTGATGCCGTCGTGGGGTCGACGGAGTAGGGCGCGTCGGATGGTGGTGGCGGCGTCTCGTTAGGTGGTGGTCGACGCATGGGGGTGGTGGTGGTCGGGTGGTGCGTGGTGGTGGTCGGGTGGTGCGTGGTGGTGGCTGTGGGTGGGTGGAGGAGGAGATATTTTTTTTCTGTTTTTTTTTTTTTTTTTTTGTATTAATGTTGGATTTTATTAGGTGGGGTTATTACGTTTGTAAAATTATTTTAAAATACGTCTCTTAATTGTTGAAGTTATTGGAGTTAATTTGGAGTTACGTGTTTTAGTTCGTGAAGTTATTACAGTTACGTGTTTTAATTAGTGGAGTTTTTAAATTTACGCGTTATAGTTATTGGAGTTAAGTTGAAATTATTAGAGTTATTATAGTTATCGGAGTTAAGTCGGGGTTACGTATTTTAGTTAATATTGTTAAGTTAGAGTTATAAAGTTATTGTAGTTACGTGCTATATTTACTGGAGTTATAAAAAAACTGAAGTTATGAGAGTTAATGGAGTATCAGGATGTGTGGCTGGGATTACTTCTGACTTTAAGACTACTTCTGACCTAATTCAATTCCTATATATATATGTGTGTGTGTGTGTATATATATATATATATATATATATATATATATATATATATATATATATATATATATATATATATATATATATATATATATATATATATATAGGGGGCCTATCCAGTGAGAAGTGGTAATTTGGTGAGAAGTGAGAAGTAATCTCAGCCATTGATTTCGCATAACTGCAATAACTAAACTGTATAACTCCAGTCGTAACTCCACTAACTAAAACTCTTAACTCCAGTCTTTTAACTCTACTAACTAAGTTGCCTAATTCTAGTGGAAACACATAACTCCAACATAGTTTCATTAAATAAAAAACGTAACTCAAATAACTCCACTACCTAAATTACGTAACTCCATTAAGTAAAACACGTAAATCCAACTTAACTCCACTAACTAAAACACGTGACTCCAACTTAACTCCACTAACTAAAACACGTAACTCCAACGTAACTCCACTAACTAAAATACATAACTCTAATAACTCCACTACCTAAATCACGTAACTCCCACTTAACTCCTGAACTAAATCGCGTAACTCCAACTTAACTCCACTAACTAAAACACGTAACTCCTATAACTCTGACATAACTCCACTATGTAAAACCCGTAACTCCACCAAATTCAACAAAATATTATTAAATCTAACGCAACTCCAATAACTAAAACACGTAACTATAACTCAATCTTCTTTAATAAAACACGTAATTCAAATAACTCTACTACCTAAATCACGTAACTCCGACTTAACTCCATCAACTAAAACACATAACTCCAAGTTTATTTCATCAATAAAACACGTAACCCTAATAACTCCACTACCTAAATCACGTAACTCCGACTTAACTCCATCAACTAAAACACATAACTCCAACTTAACTCCAATAATAAACACGTAACTCCACTAATTAAAATTAGTAACTCCAACTTAACTTCACGTAACTCTATTAACTAAAACACGTAACTCCACTAATCAGATGACGTAACTCTAATAACTTCTTTAAGTAAAATACATAGCTCCAA
This sequence comes from Spergularia marina, assembly GCA_963680865.1. Lineage (NCBI taxonomy): Eukaryota > Viridiplantae > Streptophyta > Magnoliopsida > Caryophyllales > Caryophyllaceae > Spergularia > Spergularia marina. Next base: position 29,305,905 of record OY804545.1, on the reverse strand, counting down.
GCAAAAAAAATTAAAAAATAAAAATAAATAAAACTCCCAAACACAACCATCACTTTCTCTCTCCTCCCTCTCCCCTTCACCCACCACACGGCCACCCACGCGCCCACCGCCGACAACACCGCCCACCACATTAGCCGACGCCACCTCCACCATCCTGTTCACCGTCCTCCGGCGAGCAGAAGCCCCATCCTCCATGACATCGCTAGCACCATCTCCGCCCCGTTACTTTCCCTCTTTCCTCACGTTTCATGCAATTCTTTCCCTAAACGCCGTCGAAAGTACGAGGATGTGAGGGCATTAGATGCAGCAAGGTGAGAGGAGACCGGCGACGGAGCAGCTCGACGTCGGAGGCCAATCAAGGCGGCCGAATCTGGTAAAACGAGCGCGAAAATGAGGGAGGGAGAAGGCGTCGTGTGCGATTGGGTACTCGTCGACGAAGGCCGATGATGCTCGACGAGGAGTCACTGGGGTTGTTGGGATCTATTGGTGGTGTCGGCGCCGTCAATGGTGGCCGGAATCTGGAAAACGAGCGCGGAAATGAGGGAGGGAGAAGACGGTTTTCGCGGCGAAATAAAGCTCGACGGAAAAGGCTGATATAGGACGAAGAGTCGCGGTACTCCGACCGGTCGGCCGGTGGTGTCGGAACCGGCGACGGTTGTTCCCGGTGTATGCGGTGGCGGTGAAGGGCGGCGCGGGGGTAGGGGCGTGGAGAGAGAAGAGGAAATGGGAGGAGAGAGAAAATAATGTGAGATTTGGGTTTGAGTTTTCTTATTTTCAGTTTATTTGTTTTTATTTTCAGTTTTTAATCTAGACCATTGATCTAGGTTGAATGGAGGGATGAGATTACTTCTCACTTCTCACGAAATTAATACTTCTCATTTGATAGATATATATATATGTATATGTATATATATATGTATATATAATATGAGTGAAAAGAGAGCTCTTAAGAAGTAGTCTGATGAAATGTATTGATATTTTTCTTTTATTGAACTAGAGGCACTCATCTCCAGTGTCGAGAATGTTAATGACATGCATGGTGTATTATTTTTCTTCTTTTGCAGAACTGTGATCATGAGTCCTGACTGATATTAGTTGTTGCCTGTTCGATGTCCTCAGTCGTACACTTCAGATTCATGGCTTCTTCTTGGTAGTGGATCGGTTTAGTTCTGTTTTGTAGTTTGGTAGCTAGACTTCGTGACTTCGGAGATTGTAGAATGTATCACTTGTGTGTGACCTACCGTTATTAGAGCTCATCACGATGTGTATGTATAGATGGTTTGAGAATACTAATGTCACATTCTCCTTGGTAATCGAAAATGAAGTTTTTTGTATGGTGATCCAAAAATCGATGAAGAGATTGCTTGTTGGGGATATTTGGAGGTGTGATGGTGTTGGTGTTTATAAAGATGTTTGAAATGCAGGTTGAAAATTTCTATAATTGGGAAGTTCAGTTTATGGGGAGGTGCTGGCAAATTTTCTATACGAAAAATGGGAGCACCAGCAGGCCAGGGGAAAAAAAAGGACATAAGGTGTCGGTTCTAGAGGGACGTTTGACGCCTAAAGTGTAGTTTAGGCATCGGTTGTGAATGAGCCCGACCTGATGCCTTAAGTGTACTTAAGAAGTCGGTTCTCAGTTCAGAGATGATGCCTTAAGTCAACTTAAGGCATCAGTTGTTTCTATAGCCTGATGCTTTAAATGTATTTAAGGCGTCGGTTATTAGTTCAAAGCTGATGCCTTAAGTCACTTTAGGCATCGGTTTCCATTGAACAGCCGACGCCTTAAATGCTAATATGCGTCGGCTCACAACCGACGCCTTTTGACTTCCACTTAAGGTGTCGCCTCAATCCGCGCCGACCAAGAACCGATGCCACTTGCTATTTACAACCGATGCCACTTTGCCATTTTCTACTAGTGGTATGAATTTGGTTGAAATATATCGCCAAGATTGAGACTTTTGTGAAAAATGTGTAAAAAAGTAAAAACAAATAAATTATGTAAAGATAAAGTAATACTTTGTAAGTGATTTATCGAGATGATGAAACATCTAACAAACATTTAATTAGTTAATATAATTTAGGATTTTTGGTTGAACTACACCTATTAAAAGTAAATCTTGATCATATCACACCTAATATAATCATTTTGTTCAACCATTACACCATAATCAGCTCCCGCCTTCATTTGTGCAATTGTGCCCCATACCCACCCAATGTTGTCTTTAGCAGTTGTAAACGGAGTGGCTACGGGAGTCAATAAAAATAAGGATAATACTACATCTTTTATTTAAAAAAAAATTATTAATTACGTCGTACGATATAATATTTTAACCGTACAACGCACAGGTTTAAAACTAGTGTCTAATATTGTTCGATTAAGTAGCTAATAAGCGAGCACAGGTGCACCGTACAGTCAAACTGATCCCATCACAATATCACATTGATAAATAAAAATTCATATTCTTTTCTTACACAGCTAAACTTGTGAGATTTTATCTATATTCAAATATTCATATTCGATCGCAATTATAAACAAATGTTGCATATTCTTCGTGTGTTCACCTCACCGCAAGGCATAGCCGTATAATTGGTACACTTTTCTTTATGCTGCATAGTATTCCAATGAGATAATGTGCAAGTGCAACAGGACTTTTTTTGGTCATATGTTTTCTTAGGATGCTTCTCTTTTTGAGGCCCTAAATTTCTTAATTATTTCTTCTCTTTAATTTCAACATTCCCTTGTTCTGCTTTGAAAATCATTAACTTTTTTTTTCCAGAAAACGAAGGCACCGAAAAGGTACGAACCTCCTTCCCAAAAAATCCCCCCCCCCCACCCTTTTGTTTTGTTATTTTCATTGGCTATGTTGAGAGCTATTTTTACACCAAATAAATCATTTATTTGTCGTAAAAATTAGTACATGATCTATTCAACATTGCATTCTACCAATTGCACTTCATTTTAAGACAAACGGGCCTTTCATTTGATCCAAAAAAAACTTCAACATGACAAGTCCAAACAACTTTTCAAAGGGGGGAGAAGTCTTTGGGTAGGAGTAGTGTTCACTATCATCAGTAATAACAGACCATAAACACAACTTTTACAGCCTTGTGTTTATATACTCTGATCAACGAACATTTGAATAATTAGTACAGAGTTTTTTTTTTTCGTATATGTTTTAAGTCTCATACTTAAAAAATGTATATTATTATTGTTTTGTATATAAGAGCAGTTAATGTTGCGGGGCATATTCCGGGGCGGGTAGTGGAGGATATGGAGATTCTAACCCGACACAACATTCAGATAGGCTGATTACCTAGCCACTAGACCAACGACCTTGATCTTCTTGGTACATTATCGAATATTGATATATTAATATACAGAGTAGTGTTAACAAATTAACTTAATTATATGGATACTCTTGAACAATTAACTTATTTAAACCATTGAGCGTAACTGTATTAGTACTTTCTTTACCAAATATTAGAGGTGTACATTATAAATACTTAAAAAATTGTCTAATGTTAATATTAATTTAGGCTAATAATAACGACTCACTAGAATTAACTAATCCACACTCTTTTGTGTCTGACAAGTTACTTGCCAGATACAAAAAAAAAAACGACATGGGATCAGTTTATTCTAGCCTAGATTAATTCCTACCCTTAATTTACTATACTAACCAAAGTTTACAACCATATAATTCAATATTTCTCATGGCAAATTACTTTTGCTACTAGCAACTCAATTTTAACTTACTACTACTAATGAAATTATACATTTATAACACGACATATATAGTAGACCAATTAATTGTATCCACACTCTAAAGTCTAGACCTCTAGCATTATTGTTCTTTTTAAAGTGAAATAATTTAGATTTATAGTGAAGTTTAACATGTCTAGAATGTGGATTAAACTTCTTTAAGCAAACTAAAAAGCAAACTTTTTTCAACATTCAATATAGTACGGAGTAGCATGTGTGCGAAAATTAGGTTAAAAACACAACTGAAAAGAAAGAATAATGAAAGCTTTTGAGATTGCTTCCAAGTTACACTTTCGTTCTATAGTGATACTTTGATAAATTTTGTGTTATGTTAATAGCGTGTTCAATAATTATATTTATTTTCCTTTCTCGATCACCTGCATAATGGCCGGGGCACTCTTGTTGCTAACCAGTCGAGACTTTGCTGAAACAGCTGAATTCATGGGTAGATCCTCACCTTTTTCACAAACAAAATTAAATTTGCATAATTGTAATTACACTATATGAACATTTCATAATTACTTTTTTTTTTGTTTTTTTTTTTTGTTACAACATTTCATAATTGATTTAAACATGAGATTGTTCATGTCGTCTTCCATTGATCTTGGTTTCATTTTCAGTCAACAATAATATCATGGTCTTGTTTCCTAGGATGGATAATATTTCTCATAATAAGTACACACATGTTTCATCATACTCACGGCTAATGCAAAATCAAAACAACTATAGAGTATAAGGAAAAAGACCGTTTATAACGAAAGGTTAGCGATACTAAAGTTCTCTTAAGGCACTAGTGTAACGTTGTTAGCTTGTTAAAGTCACAACCTTTAGCAGTCTGCAACGTAGACAATCAACAAGCGAGCGTTGGTGAATGGTGATTAGAGAGTACGTAGAGCGATCCATTACACAAATGTGCAATTATACTACTAACAATATACAAGTACAAAGTACTAATGATTAATGAAGCTCCAAAGATCAGAGCTAGCTAGCAATCTAGCATCATCACTCAACTCATTTTTTTCCCATTTGTTGAGCACTTGTTAAAACTAATGGTTTGATTAACGCAATTAGATTGATCCGAAGACAATCAGTGAACAAATTTATCGTTGAATTACCATACGTATAACGAACAATTAGATAAAATTAAGCTACAAATTAAACTACAAAGGGTTATACTAGTCTCCATTCTCCAACATACAAGAACATATGTGAGACAGTGAGATCCTATCATCATGACCATTATCGATCGATCAGTCAGTAGTTGAACAAGGCGAAAGAGGCTGTGGAGGACCCAAATCGAAGTTGCTCTCCCTCTTAAAGTCGAAACAAGTAGGACTACTACTACTACAACCATTTCCCATATTGAAGCCGTCTACATTGCTCGCTATTGCACAACATATGCATTTCCGTGTAATCAGTCCTTGGTTCTTCTGTTTCAATTTCCTCTGAAAAACGCGGAAAACAACCCAGTCTCCGGCTTGATTTGTCCCATTCTGAAGAGAATACGAGAAACGAAGATTTTATATACATGACATTCTCTACAGCATGATACGATTTCTTGGTACACTTTATGTAAAATGTAATGAAAACGCGAACAATAGTGACTAAAATGATGTTGTACCTGATGGATAGAGTCGACAAGTCGAAATTCATGCATGAGCCAACGAGTTTTAGGCCAATGCTGCTGGTCATGAGGTTGGCTCTTTACGGGGTAAAATGCCCAAGTTTTCCTAGTCCCTACGATGTCGTTTCTTGCGCCCGAGGACATAATTTGCTTGCCCTTGCCAATAACTTTCCAAAATCCAGAAGAAGTGGGCATCACTTTGCTGCATTTGTTCCCCAAGAATTCCCCTTTTCTTTTCCAAAAGTAATACCTTTTCTCTTTCAAATCACCTATAATAATCCAATCCAAACAAAATTTTCTCCTTTAATCACACTTGATAATTACTCTATCCTATGCAGCAATAGCATCACATTCTCATTCCTCGATCAAAAAATATTATGCAGTGTAATCACTGTAATGTGTAAAAATTAAGCGCTTGTTTGGCCAAGCCATGATCTAGCAAAAAAATTTACGCCTTTTTTTTTTTAATGAATTGTTATCCACCTATTGTAAGTCGATTAGAGTGGCATATATGACCACGAGTGTCAATGTTGGGTTTGTACCTTTACAAATTACAATAAAAGAATTGAAAACAAAACTTTTCCACGTATCAAATCACTACCAAACCCAATTGATACGAAAGAGCTCAAACACTAGACGGAGTTTCATATTCAAATAATTTCCACTCAAATCTTAATGAACATTGTTTTCCTAGCAATTTTCTTCTACTATAGTACTAGCTTGTTTTTTATATTCGTGTTATTCTTATTTAAAAACTCCAGACATTATTAATCCACCGGCTAATAAATGAATAGTGATAGTAAGTCACGAGCGACAATGACTTCGGTACCATACTACCATTACAATTATAACATAATAAATATACGAGTAATGTTATCCAATAGACCAATATTAGATTACAATGACATGGTAGATACAGTAAATCACACGTACATGTGGAATAAAACTAACATGTTCACCGGAACATTGTAAACCTTACGATTTTTTTAATCACTTACATTTGATTTAAATTTCTATCGCGTATATAAAAAATGTTAACTATCAAAGGGCGAGAGGGAGCAGTATATTACTACTGAAAGTAACATTGAAGTTCGAGAAAAGACAAAATGACAGCTAGACATATGGGAAACAGAGTAAAAAAAAAAAAAAAAAACAAACACAAAAACAGTTAGCAACTTAGCATACCAGGTAAAGACCAAGGGTCAAAGTTGAAGGGATGGAGGTCAGGAATGACAGAGGCAGGGAGAGGAAGACAAAGAGCTTTCCGCTTCAAGTAGTGAACCACAAGCTCCTCATCAGTAGGACGGAACCTAAATCCTATGGGCAACTTCATCATTTCTCCTTTCACAACATTATTATTCATTCTACTCCTAACTCAGACTCGCAGGGGCGGATCTAGGATTTAATATTCAGGTTGCGAAACTATAACGGAGTAGTTCCGCTTCCGCACCTCTCACTGTGAGTTAGCGTATGGATCAATACTTTACTTAAATCCAATGCACCCCCACTATATATATTATTAAGATGTGAGCATTTGCATCATATTCTTAAGAAAGAAGGGTTGAGAAGGAGAAGGGGCTTTATTTATGGAGTGTTTGTGTGGGAGATTCTGTAGCAAAAAGGTGGAGAAAAAGAATGGGTGCTTTTATTTTGTAAATGTTAAATTAGAAAAAGGAAGAAGTTGGAAATTTTGGTATTGATTTGTATTGAATGAGCTGGTCCCTTGCTGTGTAGGACAAGTGAACTTAAAAAATAGCGTTTGGGAGGGAGAGTCCTACATTGACTAGAACTCCTTTTGTGTTTGTGCCCTTTTCGGCACTCGTGACTTGTATTCTTGTGCTTTGTTTATTTTGTATTTTGGCAAGATGAGAATACAAATACGAAGAATGCTTTACGCTACTTGGTCGAGTATTGTTAAGATATAACCAATTATTGGGACTCAACCATCAGTCTAGACTTTTGGTTGAGTTGACTCTTTAAAATGGTATCAGAGTCTCAGTGATCCTGAGGTCTCAAGTTTAAATCCTGGGAGCCACCTTCTTTTCAGCACAATGGCACAATGTTGTGCATTTATCATCCACATTTCAAGTGGTTTCAGTCCACGTTTCAAGCCTTTCACGTGAGGGGGAGTGTTAAGATATAACCAAAATTGAGCCTCAACCATCAGTCTAGACTTTTGGTTGAGTTGGTTCTTACGGTACAAGCTATTGTAACAATATAAATAGGGGTTCACCCCTCATCAATAACAACATAAATAATTATCATTCACAACCCTAATTATAATTTATCATGGTATCAGAGCCTCTTTCATAGAGGACTCTGCAATATTGCTTCCGCTGTCTGCCGGTGGGCTGATAATTTATGGCGCCCACCGGCGGGATTTCTTAATGATCAAAATCCTTTCCAATTAGCCTTTCACGTACAAACCTTTATTTTAGCTACAAATTACTTTCGTTAAACCTACCACTAAGTCTACCCAAATTCCCATGCAAATTTGTACAATAAATCTACGTTCTCCACGTAAATCCCCCTAACCCCTAACTTTGATCGTTTATCATATGACCCAATCTACCTTGTTCTACTCCGTTCACTACCTTTACTATCTACAATCCGGTCGTACAATTTTCGACCCGTTAACGAATATTGTCGAACCAATTTTCGACCCGTTCGTGACAAACTAAACTTGGTCGAACCAATTTCGACCCTTGACAAACTACAAACAAATTTGGTTTTTCGGTACCATCAAACCGAATTAATGGTTGGTTTCTTCAGTTCCATCAAAACTGAATTACAAATTTGTTTTTTCGGTGTCCAGTAAACCGTACGATTTTGGTTTTACGGTGTCCATCAAATCGTGACAAACAAACTATGTGGTTTTTTGGTGCCCACTAAACCGTACGGATTTGGTTTTTCGGTGTCCATCAAACCGTGTAAATTGTTGCTGAACAAGGCTGAACGAGGGATTGCGGATCGATCAAGCTACTACGGATACTGTTTTTTTTTTTTACACAATTATTGTAATTTTCAAACCCATGGAAACTTTTGCAAAGTTACCATGAGTTTGAGGGGGGGTTGTTAGAGGATTAAGGAAGTATTCCTATATTGTGTTAGGAATATGATTAGGGAATATCTAGATGATGTTAGGAATAGTATTATGGAATAATAGGAGTAGATCTCTGCCTTACGGTACAAGCTATTGTAACGATATAAATAGGGGTTCACCCCTCATCAATAACAACAAAAACAACTATCATTCACAACCCTAATTATAATTTATCAAGTATCCTATAACTTCTTGAATTATATACTTTTCAACTAGGCATGTTATAGGCTCACAAAACTTTTGTATAATTGCAATGGTTATACCATGCTCCCGGGAACACAAAAGTATGTTGTTTAAAATAATTTTAAGTGTGGTCCTCACTCCTCTATTGTGAGAAGATCACCATGCTCCTTGAGCTCCCTGACACATGGTATAATTTACCGTAATTGGGACCAGGTTACGGGTTCAGGTAATTTAGGGTTCAAGTAGAGTATGAGTGAAGTGCATTTCGAGTTTCTGTAAATATACGTGAGTTGTATACTCCCTTCGACCTAAAGAGATTTTTTTTTTTCCAGCTTTCGGGTGCTGTGTGGGGAGCTACTTTTAGACCAAATGAATTTTTTCAGTGATTGCAAAAATCGATACCTATTTTATTATGCATTGCACTCTACCAATTGCACTTAATTTTAAGGCAAATAAGTCTTCATTTGGTCTACAAGTAATTATTAACATGATAACTCAAAACTAAAAAAAGAAAGAGGAAAATCTTTTTGGGTCTAAGGGAGTATGAGTTAGCCAACTGATCAAAAATATTTGTTTGCGCATTTAATCAGGATTGGCAAGTGGATCGTTCGGGGTCGGGTTATGTTGGTTCGATTCATATCAGGTCGGGTCATACGGTGTTAGATGACTTTCGGGCCAAGTTCTATCGGGTAAATTTTGCGTCGGATCAGGTTGGTTTCGAGTCGGATTATAATGGGGTATAGTTGTTGATGTACTTATGGGCGTCATTTCATTGGCACTACAAATCAGGTCATTGTCAGGTAGCAGGTCACTGCAAGTTAGGTCGATTTTGTGTTAGATCATCATCGGATTATGTTGGTTGGGTCTAAGCCGGATTTAGTTGATCACAATTTTGAGTCTTAGTGGGTCAACGTATCGGGTCATATTGTGTTTGCCTATGGACGAGACTGCAATTCAGTGGGCATAAAAAAATGTAAAAATCTCCAGCAGCATAGAACCAACGCTCCAACATAATCTCATGCAAGAACAAGGAAAGAATTGTTACATATAAGAAATTTCAAAAACGATGGGAAAGCATTTGTCCCCGTTTGCCCATAAATTTGCCACTGGTTGCATGGTAAATCCTTCTATATTATTAAAGGAATTTTTTTTGTAACTCTCACATTGATTGGAGGTTTTTAGAGAGTTTTGATAATTTTATAATATTAAAAGTATTTAATGTCCATCTGAACACAAAAACTGTATTTCGATCTAATCATACGTACATACTAAGGTACATATGATTCATCTGACAATATCTAAACTGATCTGAATTGGAGTTGTATATATGTTGACATAAATACCAGGTTCATTGCTTCCGAACTAAATTAACTGCTCCACATATTTTAAGTTCTATCATACATGACCTAATTCTCATGCATGTCCTATTTGATTGGACACTAATCCCTGATTATTGCTTTCATGGTATCTCAATTTGTAAACTTATGTCGATTACTATGTTTATATTTGCAGCAACATGGTTAATAGATTTGAGCTAGCTAGGGAGAGGTGGTCACGTTTATGCATGTAATAAGGGTGAGTAAGTGAGTTTATAATGTTGATTGCATTATATATTTGCATGAAGGTCAATATAGTACTATACGATAAGTTGTGGTTCTATTACTTTAAACATTTATATAACTAAAGATTAACCAGCTCATAAATTAAGCACCAAAGACCCCTTTAATGTATAATAAGTTAACTTACTTAAACATCTCTTATGATTCCACTTAAATATAAATTTTTTAAATTTTATTATAAGTAATGAGATTATATATAAAACATATATTATCATAAGTAATGAGTTCCGCAAAATATATTAACATAATTAAGGACATGTATGAGGGAGCTGGCACGAGTGTACAGACTAGTGTAGGGAAGTCAGAAAAGTTCCCTATTACAATTATTGGAGTGCACCAAGGGTCCGCACTTAGTCCGTTTCTCTTTGCTATAGTCATGGACGAATTGACGAAGTCAATTGAGGATGATATACCATGGTGCATGCATGATGTTTGCAGATGATATAGTGTTGATTTCAGTTACGAAAAAAAGATTAGAGAAGAGGTTGGAACTATGGAGGCACACTTTGGAGTCTAGAGGGTTTCGGTTGAGCCGAAACAAGATCGACTATTTGGAATGTAAGTTCAGCGACATTAGGCGAACGGAGACAGGGACGATCAGGCTGGATGGAAAGGTTGTTCAGGGATCAGATTTATTTCAATATTTGGGATCGATTCTTCAAAAGGATGGATAATTAGATGGAGATGTGGCCCATAAGATCAAATCAGGCTGGGTGAAGTGGAAGAATGCCACAGAGCTTCTGTGTGATCGAGGAATGCCCAATAAGTTGAAGGATAAGTTTTATCGTACGGCAATCAGGCCGGCACTGTTATATGGCATGGAATGTTTGGCCGTGAAACAGTGTCACGTTCATAAGATGAGTGTGACGGAGATGCGCATGCTACGGTGGATGTGTGGACATACAAGACATGATCGGTTAAGAAATGAAGTTATTAGGGAGAAAGTAGGGGTTGCGCCCATCACGGACTAGATGATGGAGAACCAACTGAGGTGATATGACCATGTGGGGAGGAGGCCTAGTGACGCCGGTTAGAAGAGTAGAAGGGTGGGGAAGTGATGATATTAGTAGGGGTCAGGGAAGATCCACTATGACTTGGATGAGAGTGATTAGAAGTGATATGAGCTTCCTAAGGCTTGAAGAGAGTATGGTGTTGGATAGGGCGGTGCGGAGAGACGCTATCCATGCGGAGGATTTAATTTGATTATTTTTGGTTTCTTTGTTTGGTTTTCTTAACTTGTTCCAAAACTTTTTCCTTACTTGGTGTTAAAAATTCATATGTTTTTCATTAATTTTCAAACTTTTTATTTATTTTGATGACTTTCTAAAACTCCTTTCGAAAGTGATTCAACATTTCTAAATAGTTCATAACGTTTTTTAAATGCTATGGCGCGCACAAGACGGTTACTGGATGACGATTCATGTTAGCCGACCCCAAATCATTTTGGCAATAAGGCTTGGATGTTGTTGTTTAAGTGTTTAACCATACATTATACTCCTGGTGAAAATTAATTTTCAATTTATATATCATTTTTAATAGAAAACATTATCATGTGACCCGTGTAATGCACTTGGTAATACAACTTAGGGCCTTAGGCTAAGCAAAGCCTTTAAAAAATAAATTAAAGCAGACCGTTAGTTAAGTGAAATCATCACAAGAAAAATAGACAAGTTACAAACAACTAATCGGATTCCAATGTGATTTTACGGAAATGTCGCATTTGTGATCATCTTCATTTGATATAAATTCTCTTTTGTATTCACACGAAATTTAACACGAACATGATATTTTCACTTAGCTCGTCCGTTCTAATATCAGCATTCTGCCCAACCCAAATTCTTTGGAAAAGCACCGGTCCAGTACTCCAGTTTGCGGTTATGGCCCAATTAGTGAGTTGTGTTTGTATTTTTAACAAACGGGTCAACCACTAATCTAATACTGTATATTAAAACCTGAAACTAAGTCTTTCCTAGAACGACACTTGACATTTATTAATTGGATAGAACATAAAAATAACATTAAATATAATTATCGGTTAGGATATGGTAATAAATTATCATAGAGTAGTATAATATAGCTAATTTATGGAAAATAATTATTAATGTAATTTATATGAACAAAGATAAGTCGTAGTATAGTATAACTAATTTATGGAATATAATCATTATGGTAATTTATTAGAACAAAGATAAGCCAACATTTTTCTTATAGAGTGAGTATAAACAATATAAATATATAGCTCGGGCATGGCACGGGCATGCAAACTAGTAGAATAAAAATCAAGATAGAAAAATCACAAGCATGGATAGTTTCCAACAATAAATAAAGGAACGTAATCTAAAAAATGGTAGCTTAACCTATTTTTTCCATTTTTCTTCCAATATTACCCTTAATGATATCCCCCTCTCTATAACTTTAAATCAAATGAACTAAAACATTCAAAATTTAATGAGAATTTCATTTTTTTTTGAAGCGAGAGTATCAATTTCGGCAAATTCACGCGGTGCCCCCGAACTATGTCAAAATGCGCATGGTGCCCTATAATCGAAACTTGTACACTCCGGTGCTTCCGAACTTAGCACCTATAGGCACGTGGTGCCCCTATCCACTAACAGCGTTGACTTTTGAATGAAAACTGATGATTTGACAAATAATTAGTGATATGTGATCAAATTTATTTAATAAATAATTAATATATAAAATAAAAAACACAATTTGGCAGACGAAGTATATATGATGCTCTGTTTTTTTTTTTTAAACTAATGGGAAGACATTTGGTAGAATAAAATAGGGTTTAGGGCATTTGTATTAATTTGGGAAAAGTGAGGACAAAATGGATATTTCACCAGGTTATGTTAGTAAAAAAAAAAGTTGCTTTTAGCAATCATGTAAATAAATTTCAGTTCCACAATTTCTACTAAGATCCAGGTTCAACTCCTGGCTGCAGCATCTTTTTCAAAAAAAAAAAAACAAAAAAAAAAAAAAAAAAAAAACTTGAAATTATTTATTATTTTATTTTTTTCTTTATTTGTTAAGGCAAAGATGCAACAATTTGAAGGAAGAGCGTCAAGACTTCAATAAGACATATCCAAAAGTGGCTAATTTACCAGTCAAGTTCAATGTCACGACAATCAAATCAATGAAGTGTTTCAACTGATGCATTCATCAGGGGGAGTAAATACGCGTTGCGCTCTTTTTCCCTTAGCTATGATTTTGTCCCACCGGGTTTTCCAGACAAGGTTTTTAATGAGGCAAGTTCAAAAGGGTATTTTAAAGAATATATGTATTCTTCCTGATTAGAATTAATTCCAATGAGGCATGTTTTTATTTTTAAAATGATGTACATCTAAGGGGGAGTGTTATGGAATAATATGTGGGTGTACATACACTATAAAATATTCTAGAGTGTAATTCCTATCTTGTATAGACCTATATACTCCCAACTAGCTTATGAACCCGTGCCATGCACGGGGTTCTTAAATGTTTATGTGAATTAGTTCTAATAGTGTTATATATACACCCTCATTCTAGGAATATGTGACATTTTCCTTTTTTTTGAGATGAATTTATTTTTAATTTAACAAAAAAAACTAATTAGAAATTCTCCAGCTTATTGCAAATTCTATTTCACCTTTTCGGTCTAGCACAATTTTGAACCAATTTATATAGAACTCTATCATTTAAAGGTAATAAATCTCACAATTATCCCATTTTTAAGAAACATAACTTAGTCAATCTTTACACAAAAGAGAAACATGGCTCATGTAGTAACCTAGAATGGCTAGAGGTAGTAGTACACATATGATCGTTATGGAATGGAATAACCATAGAAATCTTGTGCCCATCTTTTGATTTTCGCTTGAAAAACGGAAGACAAATAAATAATTTAAGAATATGATAGCAGCTGACAAATAAACCATAAAACGGTGAAAGATTTAACAATGTTCAATTGTTCATCTTAATAAAATACCGCATCAATCATATATTGCACTAAACCATTTAAATAAACCAAATAATGAAGCACATAATACTTTGTATAAAAGATTTTCCCTTCAAAAAAAAAAAATACTTTGTATAAAAAATGGGTGGCGATTGTTACCTTTGACACTAAGATCGAATCAATAGCTTGAGGCCGTGAGTGGGTGAGTGGGTGAGTTATTTGTACTTACAACCTTCTTCATATCAATTCAGTAAGTCGGAAATTTTAAGAATTAGATTGAAATTAATACTCAAACTGATACAAACCTAATAGAGTACTTCAACAATTATGGCATTCGTATACAACAAATTGCATAACACCAAATAAATAACGGAAAATCAAAATTTTAAAGTACGTACACAGATTGAGTATCTGATGTGCAGGGACGTTGCGCGAGAGCAGACATGTGAATATCGTATAATTTTGCTGAAGAAAGAACATGGATGCGGATCTTCTAGCCAAGCGAGATAGATGGAAATCCTAGTACATGACTCCGATCGAAACCGAGTTTCTTGAAGAAGCGAGATTAGTCGTTCTTAAAAATACTCCGTAAAAGTTATGTCCGGTATAATATTGTACCCTGCAAATCATTCCACTGAATGTGGTCAATATTTTTATCATGCATGAAGCAAAATTAATCTATAATGCTATCAAAAGATCAAATAATAAAACGAAATTATACACTGAAAAACTCAATGCCTATTACGGTCTTGCACACAAAGAAAAAATAAACTAAAAGTACAACAAATTTAGGTCACCAGAAAATATAACATAGATTTTTAGCAAAAAAAAAAAAAAATCTTATGCTTTTTTCTTTTATAATAATCTCAGCCAAAGATCCTTGTAAATACCAGTTTATATTTTTATTTTTAATTTATTCTTTAATAATTTATGCAAAAGATCTTATTTATTCTAGAGAAATGCTAAAAATTGCTACAATTAAAATAATTTAAAATATCCTATTTTATAGCAAATCACACGGGAATGCATGTTCTTATTATCATGATAAATTTGTTCACACAAATATAGAAGCCTATATTCATGGGAATAACTCTTGTAATATGACCTACTTCATATGTTTACTCGTAAATAAGTTATTAAAAGATTTGATGGCTTATCATATTTTTTCTAGATATTTTCGATTGATCTAATTTTGGTCTATTGGAATTCTTTCTTTTATTTGTCTTTCTGATTTTTCTGTCTAAAAGACTAAAATATTTTAAATGCACAATTTGATTTTCTAAGGTTTAAATTATTTTTATTGCTATTTCTGTATTCGTAAATGTATGGAATGATTTTTTAAGATATGCTGATTTATTTTATTGCAGTTTCCGTTTTCAAGAACGGTTTTTCCTAGATGGTAACTTATAGGATATTCTATGCCAATTTTATCTAGGAAATTAGATTTACATCATTTCTTGCCAAAACTTTCGGCCATTTTAGGTATGAAATAAAGTTTAAAATATTTCTGAACCATTGATGGGTAAAAATTCATTTTAGTTTAAATATTCATTTGGACTGGTTCTTTTCTTTTTATAGTATGAGAATATAAAAACATGCATGAATTAACAATTAGCCCACTGGTAATGTGATGAATAAGTAAGGGGGAGGTCAGGGGTTCAAATCCTGATAGACACTTTTTTGGCTGGTCCACCAAGAGCATACTGACGTGTTAAATGATTGCTGACATGACATTGACATGTCAATCGTTTAACAAAATCGTGTCACATCAGCTTATTGGCACGGCTTTATCAAAAGATATACGGTGTAGATAGATAGATAGATATACTCTCCATTCTTAAATAATGATAAAGTAGGGTTTTCTCTACTCTCCATTCTTTAATAATTTTGCTTTTTTCTTTATTTGTTTGGTCATAGTTAGGTCTTAGGTGTGTTTGGCGAGCTTCTAAACCTTAGAAATAAGTCCAACAGCAAGACGAAGCACAACCTTTATCTTTTATATTTATTTGCATTGTCTAATGTTGATATGCAACTTCGAAGATCTCTTAGCAAGTCTATTCTCCGTATTATGCAAAGATGATAACACAATAGAGCGCCACCAAGATGGTACAAAAGACATAATGCGTCAACACAACTAATTTCGCAAAGCCGTTCACTTTCAAAGCGTTCAATATCAAATTCTCCAATACTCTTTATACCCTTAAAGAAGCTAATGATACAAAGAGTACAGAGTCATAAAACAGCAAAAATGACAACTCTCAATTTCTTTCCTGTTGATATTTCAATGGAGGGCCAACATTCTATGGAGTAGACTATGTACAAAGTTAATATTGATACACAAGACTCAGTAATCTAACAAAGCCTTAATTCCGAAACCACTAATCATAGATGTTCAGAAGAAAATCTAAGATCAGAGACATTCCTAGTTAATTAATTTCCTAATTTTAATTTCTACTGTTGTATCAACTCTGGAATCAGCTTCAGCAGGAAGGAAAGCTCAGTCTGCGAAAACTGTGGCTTTGTTGCTGTTTGCATTTCCCCGTCTTCCTTCAATGGCTTGATTAGATTATCTACTGCTGCTGTAATGTCTTGTACAAAATCGACTATCACAGCGTCAATGCCCATCAAATGTTGCAAGTATACCGACTCTGGCACGTTGCTGAAACATCAAATTCGCAGCTTAATCAGTAAATTTTTACGCGCAACCTATGCTAATAATAATGTTGATTATATGAAAGTGAAGTGCTTACTTTAGTGTGCCGTATGTGAAGAGTGAAAGCTTAGCCTCTTTAACCTTGCTCACAGCTCCGGGATTTCTGAATATCCCCTTAACCTCAGAAACAATGCCTTGCAAACTACCTTCCAAGCAGAGTTTAATAGCTTCTTCTAATGAGTTACGCCTCACGTCGTAGAACGTCTCTGTGCCTCCGTCAGTCAAGAAGAACACTGGGTATGTACCCTGTAGCTTTCTTACAAGCAAGGCCGCGTCTGGTTGGAATGTCGAGAAGATTATAGGCCTGTCCTTGGCACAATCAAACACCACCTGAGACATGCATGAAAAAAAATAAAGTTAAAAACTTGGTACATTGTGTGAAAATTGCAAAAAAAATTGGCTCGTAAAGTAGTCTGTGCACCCCATGCTACCCTCTAGAATCGCGACATTCAGTAATTACCTGAAGAACTGATTGGAGGGTATCGATAAGGGACTCTTCTTTGTAAACAATGTGATCATCGAATTTCAATTCAATGTTGAAACCCAATTTAGGATCAACTTTCTCAAAGGTCTCTTGCAATGTGCAGAGGAAATCCTCAGTCTCGACGTCCCACCGGATTATCTTGCCGTCCTTGGTTTTCCTTAGCAATGGCTTTCCGGCCTTTCCAGCTTCATTTTGGGGACCATAGGTCATAAAATCAGAGAGATTTAGCTCTGTAACTCTCTTCTCATGTATAGTGCCCTGCAGTAAAAAAAATTACATCAGTATAAAGATAAATTGAAGTTACCATACATTGTTGCTATAATAAAAATGAGAGTTGTTTGTGCTTACATGTTCTTCAGTCAAGATGAAGTCGTCGTGAAAGATGATTGGGCAGCCATCTTTGGTCACCTAAAGAAATCGAATTATATAATGTCATTTGCTAGTAAAAAAAATTGAGATTCGGCAGGCATCTTTAGTCACCTAAAGAAATCAAAATTTATAAGGCCATTGGCTAAAAATAAAAGACCCAATTGCAAATACGGAGTATGTTCATAAAACTTACTCATTCCGGCTTTTTAAATTCATTACATTAAAATTTGAAAGTCTCACACATATTTCACTTAATTTCAAAGAAATGGAAAATGCAACTTAGAATTGTCAGAGCACATATACCGGTCTTTGACCTTATTATCGATTCCTAGGGCTTGCTTGGATTGGGAGTAATTATTAAGGGGGTAATAGGAGCTACAATAAGGGGAAAATTAGAGAAAATGTGGTGGTGGAGGGAGGAAATGAAGGTGGTGGAAGGAGGAAATGAAGGGTGGAAGAGGAATCATTACCCCCATATGGGGGTAATGCATTACTCCCCTCCCCCCTAGGGTAATGCATTACTCCCATATGGGGGTAATAGTTCCTCCTCTACCCCTTATTTCCTCCCTCTACCACCACCATTTCTACCATTTTCCCCTTATTTTAACTCCTATTACCCCCTTAATAATTACTCTCATTCCAAGCAAGCCCCTAATATTAAAAATCTTCACTGATTTTTCTTCACTGAGTTTAATTAGATAAGCAGTTAAGTTATTATTCACATCGTACAAGTGCATAACCTACGCCGTACTATAACACAGTATTATTCACGTTTCAGCTAGCTAGACGTACAAATATTCAGCGTGGTTTCTTGGTAATCTACGTCATAACAAACTTTATTTACGTGAAAAAGACGACAAATGACCTGATTTGTCACTTTTTAAGTTTTCAAATGTGACGGAAGATACCAATAGCATATTAGAATCTTCCTTTCCGATTCCCTATCATTTTCCAAGTGCGAAACTTGCTCGAAAGAAAAGCAAGTTTGCCTTATATTTCCCACGTTTTTCCTTCCTATTATACTAGTTCCCAAATCGTCAAACCAACTAATTTTTAGCCTTGACTCTGCCCTTTAAAGCATCAAAAAAAATAATTAACAATAAACAAAGTTTGACCCTAAAACTGTCATCAGACGGTACCAAATCCTAACAAACCCGATATTTTTTTAAGTAATCTCGTATAAGACTTTGACCTGAAACAACATATAAGTGGTTACAACACAAACTCGACTATTCTAAAGTCTAAACTCAACCGATTGATACTAAACCCGACAAAACCGACCGGTTTGAGTGACACAACTTGCCGTGATTTCAGACATTTTCAAAGGATGTGATCTCTTTCATTAAAAATACAGTTGTAAAAGACAAGCCAAAACTAATCACACGTGACGTAGGGCGAATTGGACCATGTATTCACCCGTGAAAACAGCCGTATCAACTTGACTCCACGTCTCAAATTAATAGGAGTAAAAAATTATTAACAAACGTCAATTTCTAACCAGATCAGAGAGATAACAATTTTTAACTTATCACTAAAATCCTCATAACTCGTACGCGGCGAGTTTCCGGACGCAATAAAATCATCACCAAAACTATTATATTAATTAATTTATTAAACTAATTTGTAATAACTCCGTTTTATAACAATCCAAAAAAAAAAAAAAAACCGAGAGGTCGAGTATATAATGTAATAAACGGTACGAAAAGAGTAATAAATAAGAGAAATAGAATAAAAAGTACCTGGACGTCAAATTCGATGAAATCAACGTTAAATGAAGCAGCAGTGTTGAATGACAAGATTGTGTTTTCTTTAACAGCCTTCATACGAGGATCGGTCGATTGCAATTTATTCATGCCGTTTCCTCTATGTCCTACCACCATAAACTTTGTGCCCTTGAACGAACTTCTATTTCCTACCTCCACACCTTCATCACCAAAATTAACATTCAACACAATTAATAACCAACTTACATATACTCAATTCATAACATAAGAAAGTCGAGTAATAATTCCGTCACAACATTATCCTAGTGTCTCATAAGCAAGTGTTGCCCCATGCAGATAAGAATGTCTTAATTTTAAAATAATATAGGGTCGACTAACAGCTTCAATACCATATTAATAAACAAGGAACACACGTATGCTGCGAATTAATCATTTCGATAATATTACCCTAGTGTCTCAAACGCTGACTCACGGCACATGCAGGTTAAATTAAAGTTTGAGTTCTAAAATAATATGGGTTCGACTAACATGCAAGAAAACGTGACGCGAAAATGTGATCGTTACCTTTGGCAAAGCGGGAGGGGAAGAGAGAAAGCGAGGCAGCATTCTCCGGGACATGATCAAGATTAGGCACGTCGGAAACGTGGACAGCCTTAAGAGCCATGGGTCTCGGAGACAAAGGTTGTTGGAGGGAAGACGAGAGATTATTGTAAGAGATAGAAGGTGATGAGAAGCTTGGGAAAGAAGATATGGTGTGTAGTTTGCAAGAATGCATTGTTATTGTTAAGATTTGAGAAGGTTTTTATATTGTGGAGGAGAAAGAAGAAGAGGGAAGAAAAAGAAAAATTAAAAAAGAGAATAGAAACGGGAGACAAAGGATCTCCCCCATGGAATATTCCTCATGGCCTAAAACTATATGGAGAAACTTTTTTATTTTTTGGGTGTCATATACTCATCGTCATGTCATTATGCCTTTGGATATTCCTTGATCTCTTATTCTTATCTTTACTATTTTAGTTTAATTTTGGTAAAGTATATTTACTCATAGAAATTACGGTATTAAGTACTTCAAAATCTCGTATAATTAGGGGAATTAGGACATGTAATAGACTTTTAACACCGAAATATAGATACAGATAATATATTTGCTAACTCCGTAATTAGTTACATTCCATAAATGTTTAGCTTTGGATATGGAGCCATGTCACAAGCGGGTGTATTTTATCTTCAAAATTTGACCAAAAAAAATATTTTTATTTTGGGATTGTATGATTTTTGGATGAGTTTTGCTTAGACAGATTGGTATGTGCTGCCCTTGATCTAATTGGGTGGTTGTCCAATTATATCAAATCCGGCTTTTTTTGAAGGAAAAAATGAAAATTGTGAAAGCTATGTCATATCCTACGAGGATGGATAGACAAAACTGACAATGGATCTCTTTCTACGTTGGATGTTTCGTGTCCTCGTTCCTCTATATGACTTGTTGTGCTTCAAAATAATGTGAATTTGCGGTGCGTTTTGATTTAATAAGTCAATTGTGTTGTATAATATTGTCAATTTGTCACAATTTTTATTACGAGTCTACACATTTGTTTCATGTATGTCCTTCCCCATATACTTCACATACCATTACTCACCCCATTTGAAAGAGTATAATCTATTTATTTCATGCATAAGCCAAAATAAACAATAAACAAATAAAGTGAGTTGTTAGTTAGCTTAACCGAACTACGAATTAGTAATCCTCACCCTTCACATCACCCGCATGTCCGATGACCTAAACAAATTAAAGTCACCATTGGTCTGGGCGGATGCCTTCTAAGTTTTAACGACACATGAACTTCTAATAAAGCAGGTCATCTCTGCAATCCCTTGCGTCCACCAATGTAAAGATATATGGGAAGAAAATTGGATTACAACTAGTATTTTGACCCGTGCAAATGCACGGGAATAAAAAATGTTAATATTAATCATGTAACATATTATTACTTTGAATATATTGAAAAAATATATTTCAACGATTTTGAACCCTAATATCGAGAAACATAAATTAGAAATTTGTTGTGATAATAACATATATGAGAATTGAAAGTAAGAAACATTTTTAACCAATCAAGAACTTTAGAGTTGATCTACTATCTAATATCTAATATATATATATATGTAATCCCAAACCCGCTCAATTTCCACGCTAACATGTGGCATATAATAATATTATTATATTGTAAATAATGTTAATCCAAAATAGGATATGGTAATATTAGATACTTGATTTATGGCAATTTGATCAAATATCCCACGAGTGTTTCAAAATGGGACTTTAACTTTTGAAAGGTGTTTTTTCCTCTAATTACATTACAAACTAGTTTTAAGCCCGTGCGTTGCACGGTTCAAATATTATATTATTTTTAATGATTTTTATCATTATAACCAACTATGCTATCATTTCAGTTAAAATAATCCATATCAATTGTTGTGATGTCGCTTACATGTATTTTTAAAATTTGATCAATTCAAAAAAAAAAAAATACAAATTTGTCTACACTGTCCATTTTTAAATTATACAACATTTATTGTATACTCTTCAAAAAACCCCTTCTTTTAATAAAAACCATGTTTCCATAATATCGCTTTATGTAAAAGTTTAACGAAAATGAGAATCTCTTTGTGAATTGTTAATAATATTTTTTGTTCTTTCACCGTACACTAAAATCTCTATATTCTTCAAAAATTCTTTGTGTGAATTGTTAATAATTAAATTTATCCTCTCATTTTTTGCTCTTTTACCACCCACTAAACTCTTTAAGTATTTCTTAAATAATGGACTCTCTCTATTGCTCCTCAACATACACTAAATTCTCAAACGATGGACTCTCTCTATTGCTCCTCAACATACACTAAATTCTCAAACGATGGACTCTCTCTATTGCTCTTTCACCGTACACTAAACTCTTTGAGTATTTCTCAAATGGACTCTCTATGTACTCTTCAAAAATGTCTCTTTTATATCGAAAAAATGTGTAAATGGATGTCAAATTGAGATACATTTAGAAACAAATCTCATGATATATATTTTTAAATATTCTACGCAACCAATGTTATGAGTGATTATGTCTCAAATCTATTACAAACATTTATGAAAGAGTCTCACGAAAATAAGGATTCTATATGTGCATTATTAATTCATTATTATCCGTGTGAGTTAATAATAAAATGTAGGTATTTCTCATATTTTAAACTCTCTCAGTATTTCCCTTTTGTTGGACTCTCTCTTTTGTTTGTTGAGTTTTGCTTAGGAATAGACACAATATATCATTTTTCCAATTTTCGCTCGATGACTGGTGTTTAATACAAAACATATGCATAAATGGAACTCATTTTAGATTAAATTTCAAAATAGGTTTGATGAGTTATATGTATAAATGAAAGTTAGGACTAATTATGTCGTTTCACATGTAAATAACTTTCGAATTACAATTTTATGAAAGTATGAACTCTGGTTAATAAATGTTGTGAGATTTTTCCATTCTTTGGACTCTCTCACCATTTCTCTTATTTTGGATTCTCCCTATACTTTTTAAGGAAAAAATAAATCTCTACTAAATGTACCCGCAGTAACTTAATTGTTTCATATCGGAAAAATGTGTAAATGGATCTCAAATTGAGATACATTTCGAAACAAATCTAATGATATATGTTTTTAAATTTTCTAATACACGTGACTAATGTTATGAGTTATTATGTCGCAAATCTATTAGATACATTTATGAAAGAATCTCACGAAAATAAGGATTCTACATGTGGATGATTAATAAGTGTCCGTGTGAGTTGTTAATAATAAAATGTGGGTATTTCTCATTTTTTAAACTCTCAGTATTTCTTTTTTTGTTGGACTGCGCTGCACGGTTCAAATATTATATCATTTTTAAGGTTTTTTATGTTTATAACCAATTATGCTATAATTTCAATAAAAATAATTCATAGCAATTGTTGTGATATTGCTTACATGTATTTTAAAATCTTGATCAGTTAAAAAAAAATACAAAGTTGTCTAGATTGTTCATGTTTAAATTGTACAAATAACATTTCTTACCTATACTCTTCAAAACACTTTTTTTTTTAAATAAATATAGTATATAAAGTCGATTGTAATCATTAAGCATTGCTTATCTGAAAATGTATAAATGGATCTCAAATTGAAATTCATTTTAAATCACATAAAATAATATATGTTTCAAAAGTTTCTGATACACATAACCAATTGTATAATACCGTGTTTCTATAATATAGTGTGAATGGTTAATAATTAAATGAGTAAAATACATTTATTAAAGAGTCTCACGAAAATAAGGATTCTTTATGTGGATTATTAATAATTGTCCATTTGATTTGTTAATAATAAAATGTGGGTATTTCTCATTTTTTAAACTCTCTCAGTATTTATCTTTTGTTGGACTCTCTCTCGGCTCTTCAAAAATCTCTCTTATATATATATATATATATATATATATATATATATTAGATATCCCACAGGTGTTCGAAATGATATTTTAGGTTTTGAAAGTGATTTTTCGTGTAATAACATTACGAATATCCTACGGGTGTTCGAAATGAGATTTTAGATTTTGAAAGATAACTTTCCATCTAATTACATGACAAATATCCCACGGGTGTTCGAAATGAGATTTTAGATTTTGAAATGTAACTTTCCATCTAATTACATTAATAAAATCTCACGGGTGTTCAAAACATGATTTTAGGTTTTTAAAGGTGATTTTCCATCTAATTACATTACAAATATCTCACAGGTGTTTGAAATGAGATTTTAGGTTTTAAATAAAAATTTCGTTTACATAATTATAACATTTAAACATAAGTAGCCCGGGCATTGCACGGGCCATCAAACTAGTATCCAAAAAAAATGGGTGTCATGTAAAATTTGGAAACCACGCAGTTCTTATGTGGTTTCCAAATTAAATCTTTTGGTTGGAACCCCTGCCCATCCAAAGCTCGGTCCCCCTTTGATTTACTTAACGACCCATCTCCCAAGCTAATTATCCCCACGCTAGCTCCACCGCCACAATTACCCGTCGACTCTAGTAGTTAACAACTCTATTCATCATGACAACTATCTTAGTTATGCATGCATCCCCTCTCCCCCATCGATTTTCCTAGGCTATCTCAATTCCTTGTTAACCCCTCTACACGCACCTCCAATAAAAAAAATCATCATCCCATCATCAACATTATTCCTACCTTACCCTCACGCCTTTCCTAACCAACACTCTTACCAATCAACAACTGTCTTAGTTATGCCCATCGGCCCTGATCAAATATTCAAGTTAGTCGCTCAATGCTCCTCGACTCCATTACCTAACCTTCCTAACCGATACCCGTAGACCCGTCAAATTTTCCTAGCGGGATCCCCTCCAATTCTTTACTCAGCTCACCGCACGTGAACTCCTATGCCTCACGCCCTTATCTCGGTCAATTATTACGCTTTAATACCTTCAACCCTATTTATTTCTAGACTCTAAATCCGTAAATATATTATTATTTTTAAAAGTGAAATGAGTGCACTAATTTTGGTAGTCAATAAAACATATCAAATTGATGCATACATCACGCTAATATCCAAATTACATTATGAAATCAAATTAGTCTACTACTCTACATAACTCCTTTTATGAATGCAAATAGAATAAACTTTAGTTCTATAAGAATATATTTGTGTTTTGAGCATAAATTTTCCTATGTCACGGTAACATTATCGATGTGATGTACCTCCACTGTTCTGTGGTGTTACGATGTTACCTTCATGGTAAATCAATGACATCATGTGATGTTACGATTACACCATATGTCTTCTGGTTTTTGAGGTGGTTGTTACGTATAAAGTTAGCAATTACTATTAAATGACTGTATTGTGTACTGAATCACTTTTTCTATTACATTTGAATCAAAGTAACTATAACATTGAAGATGTCTTAAAAATTGATATCATAGTAATGTCGTGGTTTCTAATCACTCCAAGTTGTATCGGGTCCGCACTTAACAGTTTTTGTTAAGATGCCCCATTATAAGTCAACTTATCCACCTGACCCCCTAACGCAATCGATTACTATACCCCACCAGCTTAACCCCTGTCCATTTATATAACCAACCTCATTTATGACATTCTCCACTCCCTTACATGACCTCTATACCCAACATTACCCTATGCGATACTCATCACCGTTTTTAAACATCGACCCCGTGCAATCATGGTTAGAAAAAAGTTAGCTAGCTAGCATATTAATCTTTAGAAATTGAGTTGTCGTATTATTGGTTTTCTGATGTGATGCATGAGTATCGCGGTTTTCAATTGCGAAAAGATAGTGAATAAATTGCGTTTAAAAAAATAGATTAAATCAAATATATGTTCTGATCGGTTTCACATTTTGAAGAGGTAAATAAGGTGAAACATAACAAATGGCTAAATCTTCTACTTTAAAAAAATATGTATAATAAATGACTATCCATAATTTATTGATACATTTGTTAGTAGTGAAACAAACAAACAACGAGTTTTGCAGCGGAAATTAATCTAAAACAAACAAAGATCACAAATCTCTCCTACTATGTTAACTATACTTGAAATTTGGCTCAATTACAACAACAACTCCACACAATTTAAGCCTTAGAACGAATCAAAAAACAATAAGAAAGATATGATCAACTTCTAAAGTTACCAACTCTAGAATTGAAATACAATACCAAAGTTTGATCCTAAGTTACCAACTTGTACGAATCTCGCCTATCTATTGGTTGTTCAACACCTAAGTTACCAACTTGAATGTAGAACGAATTGTTTGTGAAAACTCACAAGAAACTGGTTTACAACCGTGTGTTTATTACTTGCATAAAATCTGATCGTCTATTACAATCTATGTCTCCTTTATATAGGAAACACTATGAAAACTTTTACCATACAAAAGACTCTCTAAAACCTACTGAAATTACACTACTTTCCTTATATGACTCTATTGAGTTAAGGAAACTTTATTGCTGAAATCTGAAAACTCTATTTAGGAAAATAACAACTTAAGACTCTCCTAAAGTCTCTTAGACACATCACACGACTGTGCTAAGGACCATGCACGAAATTGGACTACTCCTTAGCCCATGAGATCATAGTCACGTCCCTTGGAGATGAATTGAGTCCAATAAACAATGAACTTGGGCTTGCACTCTCAACCGGACTTAGAACGACTTCATGCTCTTCATGTGCTCCTGCATCAATCCCCTCTTCTTGAAAAGGAATTGCCCTCAATTCCTCAACTTCCTCATCATCGAGATATGGAGAAAGATCACCAATGTTGAAAGTAGCCGAGACACTATAATCCCCCGGAAGATCAAGCTTGTAAGCACTCTCTCCAATGCGTTCAACCACTCGGAATGGACCGTCAGAATGTGGCATGAGCTTGTTCTTCCTTTTGTTTGGAAACCTTGCCTTCCTCAAATGCAACCACACAAGATCACCTTCCTTAAATTCAAGTTGCTTTCGATGCTTATTTGCTCGACCTTTGTACGATGCATTAGCCTTCTCTTTTTTGGAGCACGTACTTGATCATGTAACTTCTTCATTTGAACTACCCTCTCCTTGGCATCATAGCTAATAACCTCTTGTTTAGGAATAGATACAAGTTCCATAGGCAAGTAAGGATTTGTACCATAAACTGTCTCGAATGGTTAATGACCGGTAACATAGGTTGGAGATCGATTATAAGCAAACTCCGCATGAGCTAATTTCACATCCCAATCTTTAGTAGTCTTACTAACCAAACCCCTTAGTAATGTACCAAGCGTTCTATTAGTAAGCTTCGTTTGCCCATCAGTTTGTGGATGGTGTGAAGTACTAAATAAGAGTTTAGTACCAAGTAGTTTCCACAATGTCTTCCAAAAATAGCTCAAAAACTTAGAATCTCGATCACTCACAATCGTCTTAGGCACTCCATGTAACCCAACCACATCTTTGAAGTACAAGTTTGCCACATTAGAAGCATCATCAGTTTTGTGACATGCTATGAAATGCGCCATCTAAGAGAATCTATCCACCACAACCATGATTGAATTCTTACCCCTTTGAGTACGAGGCAATCCCACAATGAAATCTATACTTACATCATCCCAAGGTTGTGTCGGAATAGGTAGGGGTGTGTACAAGCCTTGATGAAAGGTACTCTTAGCTTTATGACAAGTTTCACACCTGCTAATAACAGTTTGCACATCACTCACCATATTAGGCCAAAAGAAATGCTCTTGTAAGACCTCCAATGTTTTGTTGATGCCAAAATGTCCAGCATGTCCACCACCATGAGCTTCTCTAACCAACAACTCCCTAGTTGAACACTTAGGCACACATAGCTTGTTTCCCTTGAAAAGAAACCCATCTTGTGTCACATATAATCCATTAGCTCCTCCCTTGCAATCTGCAAATACTTGGCTAAAATCATTATCATTAGAGTAATAAGACTTGAGTATTTAAAACCCCAAAACTCGTGAACCAAGTGTAGACAACAAAGACCACCGTCTAGATAAGGCACCGGCGACTACATTGCTTTTACCATCCTTGTATTTGGACGAGAATGTAAAAGATTGTAAGAATTCAACCCACTTAGCATGCCTTGAATTAAGCTTGTGTTGTCCATGTATGTACTTGAGAGCTTCATGATCCGAATGTAACACAAACGACTTAGGTCTCAGATAATGACTCCAATGATCCAATGCTTGAGCCATAGCATAGAATGGGACGCTTACCTTGAATAAGAACAGCTCCAATACCCGTACCACATGCATCACATTCAACCTCAAAGACTTGATCAAAATCTGGCAAAGCGAGTATAGGTGCTTCACACATTCGCTTCTTAATCAACTCAAACGCTTCTTGGGCAGCTTCACTCCACTCAAACGTTCCTTTCTTCATACATTCAGTGATGGGGGCCAAAATAGCACTAAAGTTCTTAATAAACCTCCTATAAAAAGAAGCTAAGCCATGGAAACCCCGAACTTCAGTCAAACTTTTAGGAATAGGCCAAGAGCGAATAGCTTCAACCTTAGACTAATCCATGCTTATTCCCTTGTTAGACACCACATAACCAAGAAAAGTAATAGATGGTAGCATGAAATAACACTTTTCTAACTTACCATATAACTTTTGCTTGCGTAATGTCTCAAATACTTGTTGTAGATGCCGTAGATGCTCCTCATTGGTATGACTATACACAAGTATATCATCTCATCTAGGTAAACTACCACAAATTTACCAAGAAAAGGTTTGAGCACTTCATTCATCAATCTCATGAACGTGCTTGGGGCGTTGCAAAGTCCAAACGGCATTACTAACCACTCATAGAGACCATGTTTAGTTTTGAAAGCCGTTTTCCACTCATCTCCTTCCCTAATGCGTACTTGATGATAGCCACTCCTCAAATCAATTTTAGAAAAGACTTGAGAACCATGTAACTCGTCAAGCATATCATCTAACCGAGGCATAGGAAATCTATACTTGATAGTAATGTTGTTAACAACCTTACTATCAATGCACATACGCCACGTACCTTCTTTATTTGGCACCAATAGGACCGGAACCGCACACGGGCTCATAGACTCACGCACATATCCTCGTTGCATAAGATCCTCAATTTGGCGCTCCATCTCCTTAGACTCTTCGGGATTGCTCCTATAAGCTGGCTTATTAGGTAATGGTGCTCCCGGAATCAAGTCTATTTGATGTTCAATACCACGCAATGGGGGCAGCCCATGGGGTAGATCATCAGGAAAAACATCCATATAGTTGCTAAGTAATTGCTTGACAAGAGGATTAACGTTCTCTTTAGTTGTACCAACCTCCTTAGCCATTAACATATACACCATCTCACCTTGCTCAATCTCTCGAACCATAGATGCTTCATTAACAAACAATGTAGATCCTGCAAGTTCATCCATCTTTTCACAATCAATCTCACTAGGTGGCAATGGTTGTAAAGCATACTTCTTTGAGCCCTTGGTTACCACATAAACATTCTTTCTTCCCTTATGATCGACATCCCTATCAAATTGCCATGGTCTTCCCAACAATATATGACACACATCCATGGGAATTACATCACACAAAATCTTATCTTTATAGAGTTCACCAATAGAGAAAGAAACAAGAGCTTGCTTTGTTACCTTAACCATATTACCTTCCTTGAGCCATCGAAGGTTATAAGGCTTAGGGTGCTTTGTTGTAGGGATCTTGAGCTTCTCCACTAAGGTAGTAGCAGCCACATTAGCACACGATCCTCCATCAACAATCAATCTACAAATCTTGTCTTTAACCTTGCACTTGGTGTTGAAAATCAGCTCTCTTTGTAGTTCATCTTCCTTTGGAGCAATTTAAGTATGTAAGGCGCGAGTACACACAAGATTGACTCCCTCTTCACTTGCTTCCACCTCAAGTATCTCCATGTCGTTGCTAGAACCCTCCTCGTCGTTTTCCTCGTCACTATCACCCGTGTTTTGAGTGAATTCGATAACTTCTTGTATAGTAATCACACGACTTGTGGGGCATTCAGCTTGGAAGTGACCAAAACCCTTACACTTATGGCATTGTTTCTTGAGCTTGGAATCATATGGAGTAACACCCTTACTCTTGTCGAAGATGGTAAGTTTGGTATTATCACCTTTAGATGTCCCAACTTTGCTAGTTTCCTTAGACTGATCCGACTTGAAAGGCGTGAACTTGGATGAAAAAGGCTTAGGTTTCACCATCCCCTTCTTCCTTGGTAATTGCTTCTCAATCTTGATAGCCATCTTACAAGCCTCATCAAAATCAATAACATGTTGTAGCTCTAGTCTATCATGGATTTCAGAATCAAGACCACTCATAAACCTAGCAATTTTTTGCTCTTCATCCTCTTCTATATCACATAGCATCAATAATTTCTCAAATTCAACAACATAATCTTCAACGGACAAATTATCTTTTTTAAGAGAACTTAGACGTTTATACTTATCTTGCTTATAATCCTTAGGCACAAAGCGCTTGGTCATGTGTTTCTTCAGTTTCTCCCAAGATTTGATCTTGGCTTTGTCTTTTCTTGCTCTTTCCTTCTTCAAATTCTCATACCATAAGCTTGCGTGCTTAGTAAGTTTGAGAATAGCAACCTTGAATCTTTTAGCATCGTCATAGTCTTTATAATCAAAGACTCTTTCGGCAGCCCTTACCCAATCTAGGA
This sequence comes from Spergularia marina, assembly GCA_963680865.1. NCBI lineage: Eukaryota > Viridiplantae > Streptophyta > Magnoliopsida > Caryophyllales > Caryophyllaceae > Spergularia > Spergularia marina. The sequence continues at coordinate 29,275,122 of OY804545.1, read as the reverse complement.
ACTCCTCTGGATCATGCTTGCCATTGAATTCTGGAAAATCCAACTTTAATCCACGATCATCATCCTTGATTGATCTTGGACGTGGTTCAGCCTCTTCATCATCAGATTGTGCAATTTGATTAAGTCTGATGTGTTTGGAAGCTCTAGCTTTCTTCTCCTCCATATTGAGGTACATGAGTTCTTGCATCATCTTCTGCATGTTGAGCATACCCTCACACATCTCTTCCAATTCCGTCTTCTTTTCTCCGTCTTTAGACATACTTGCAACCCTAGGATTAACAAACTAAGAAGCTTGTAAAACCTAGCTCTGATACCACTTGATACGTTTGTTAGTAGTGAAACAAACAAACAACGAGTTTTGCAGCAGAAATTAATCTAAAACAAACTAAGATCACAAATCTCTCCTACTATGTTAACTATACTCGAAATTTGGCTCAATTACAACAACAACTCCACACAATTTAAGCCTTAGAACGAATCAAAAAACAATAAGTTACCAACTTGTACGAATCTTGCCTATCTATTGGTTGTTCAACACCTAAGTTACCAACTTGAATGTAGAACGAATTGTTTGTGAAAACTCACAAGAAACTGGTTTACAACCGTGTGTTTATTACTTGCATAAAATATGATCGTCTATTACAATCTATGTCTCATTTATATAGGAAACACTATGGAAACTTTTACCATACGAAAGACTCTCTAAAACCTACCGAAATTACACTACTTTCCTTATATGACTCTATTGAGTTAAGGAAACTTTATTGCTGAAATCTGAAAACTCTATTTAGGAAAATAACAACTTAAGACTCTCCTAAAGTCTCTTAGACACATCACACGACTGTGCTAAGGACCATGCACGAAATTGGACTACTCCTTAGCCCATGAGATCATAGTCACGTCCCTTGGAGATGAATTGAGTCCAATAAACAATGAACTTGGGTTTGCACTCTCAACCGGACTTAGAACGACTTCATGCTCTTCATGTGCTCCTGCATCATTTATATTCTCGAAATGTTAGTCAATATCTTTTACTCCACCTTTATGATTTAAAAAAAAAAGTAGTGCCAATGCAAGTTGTTTGTTTTTGCACAATGGTAGATTTATATCTACAAATCCTAAGAGGTTATTCAAACCTCACTATTGTCTTTTTGGTTTGATGACATGACAAGCTTATGTAGCGACATTGCTTGTGAGATCGCCAAGTGGAAAAACTGTGTTGACATGTGGCATGCTTATGTGGCGATGTTTCATGTGAGCTCGCCATGTGGAAATCCGCGTTGACACGCGACGATAAGGCTTTCGCGACTTGTGTCAATGGGAACGTTTTTTGTAAAATAATTATAGATAATAATATTTTAGTGAGAATGTTCTCGATATGATTGCACGTGCCTAATTTGTTGTGTTGTTGTGATTTAAATATGTAACGCAATTTGATTGCGTAATGTGCCTAATTTATACTATGTATGTTTCGTGACGCGTTTTAAAAGACGTAGTTAGTCACGTGCTCCATACGCTGGAATGAGTCGTGAGTTGCGTTGTGTGAAACGATTTAATAAATTGAATTGCAATAGGTAGTGAGCCGGCCGCATCATTTGGACGACGAGTCGTGGATTCGGGTCGACCATGCACGTTGATAGTTAACGAGTATGGGCATGTTCTTAATCGATCCGAACAATTTGAATTACGGAATAATTACCCATCATATCACTGTGACTTTCATCAAACACCACCACCTCGATTACAACCACCATATTGACCGTTGACCGCTGCGATCACCGTTTAAAATTGATCGGGTCGAGGGCCCGAGGAAGCCCCCATTGACCATCACTCCCGCCAACACTTACCACCATATGTAAGGTTTGGACCCAAAAATCTCACCAGAGAATATTATGACACGGGCTTTTGGGCCTGAACACTTAAAAAGAGTACTGGCCTGGCCCATATCACATCCTGATAGCTCTCTGTGCTTGCTTTGTGAGGCCCATTTTCATTTCAACAATATTCCTAAATTTGAGTATTTTATACTCCCTCCGTTCCCCTATAAAACGTGTAGGGTCGGAACACAGTTTTTAAGAAGAAAAAAAAAAATAAAGAATGAGTTTTAGGGTCCACTTGGTGTAAAATTACAACATAGGTGTATGACCCACTTGCATTATCAATAAACAAATTAATAAATGGTATTTTGGTCTTTACAAGTACAAATAAAGAAATATTCTAAGTAAGAAGTTTAAAAATGAACACCCTAAAATAGAAAGTAGAAAGTTCATAGGCGAACGAAATGAGTACATGATGAATGGATGATTATACACCCATGACCTAATGGAGGGATTTGGCTGGAATTGGGATTTAAGTATCCGTAAAGTCACCACAAAAACATTGTCATTATTGCCAAGACTCGGCTACATTTTGATTTTAGCATTCTAAAGATATACGGAGTACTCCGTATGAGATAAATTATATTTGCTATTCCGATAATTTTAGTACTTAAAAATAGTTGTTCCCGATTTCACTTCCTAACTTCGTCCTTGCATATATCTGTACATTTGCTTCCGCGCCGTGGACCAGTGTGAAGTCACTCATTGATAGTCTACGTTGCAAGTTAGTACCCAAGGCCCGAGCTAGTTAGATCCTGTAACAATTTCTCTATATGCACGCAATGGTATGAGTATAACTGTTCATGACTCCTGAGTCATGACGATGTGATAAGTGCCCCAAAAATCTATCTTACTCAAGAGTCAAGACGATGTTGATCTCAGACTTCCAAACTAAGTCGTTAAATGCATATCAGTGGGAAGTAACTAGTAAGTAGCGTTATAACTCATCATGAAAACCGTACATCGTACAGTTGCACGTCCTTTTAGCCTTTCCTAATTCCTCATATCATTCTTGCGTCATATTACCATCATCTATCGACTAGCCCGTTTATTAGGTTCACGAATAAGTTTGATTATGTATGTCCAGGACGAAGCTCCGGCCTATATATGCTCGATTATTCGACAAAAGCTCGGGCCCAAGCTCGAGCTTCATAGTCAATAATGTTGAACGAGCTCCTATATAATGCACACTTGATCTGTAGTATACCTCGCACTCGAATGCTGGACTCAATCGACTCAATTCGTGTACTTATAATTGGCTAATAATAACGATCGGCTCTTCTATTATGCCACATGCTTAGTTCTGAAAAACAATTCTCTGCTTTTTCTCTGAAATTTGCGAACCCTATACTATTAACAGTCAGACGATGGCTCATTGAAACATGAGTGTAGGTGCTATGTCGCATCAGTAACATTATGTAGCGCATTGCTTCAAACTTCTTCTTGAAGACTCATGCTGATGCGGTGATGCGGATGTGAGGTTTAATTTAACGCAGACAAATTAAAATTAAGATGATGAGATAAATTACAGCTTGGATTCATAGTCTGAATCAATCTTGAAACTTGCGAAACTTGATGATGTTGGAACATATATTTGTATTTTTATAATACCACTTGTCTTTTCCCTACCTGGATCAAAATCAACTACACTAACAAATCCATGTAACACAACTTTATGATAATAATTAACAAGCTAAGCTTGCGGTAGTACTTGTTAAAGACCTAAGAATTACTCGATTACATATACTCCCGGTCATTGTAAGTAACTCGGTCTCACACTATTTTATTACTCATATGTGCCAATTTGACTTGTACTCCATCCAAAACAACATAATCATTCGTTATTTCGTTATCAAATACAATGAGGATGGAAATAATGGAAGCAAGAATAGTGAAGAAGAAGATTATTATAATAATAACTCTCATGTTCAATTTCTTTCAATCCTTAATAAAATCTTGGCATTAGTGGAGAAAGTTTAGGGAGGGTAATAAATGGCAAGGACAAGGTCCAATAAATAGTCTGACTAACAAAATTAATTGCATTTGCGTTTATCACTGCTATTGTCTGCTCATCCTATACACTAATACACACTGTTCCCATCCTCATCTGCCTACCTCCATCCCTTCTTCTCTTTCTTCCTTATTTAATGCCTTCTTTCCTCTCTCTCTCTCTCTCTCTATCTCTCTCTCTCTCTCATTCAATGCCCTCCTCTTCCCGTCAGTTACCAGTCTTCATTCCAATTACACTACGGCCAAATTCTACTTTGCAGTGCTCGACAAGTACTTTAGAATCACGCACTCTCCTACGAATTACATAATAAAGAGTGTAAATGATCGAACACTTGTAAAGTCGTAATATCAAAGAAAAAGGTCGTGGAAATAACTATCAGAAATAGTAATCGTGATATAAGTAAGTCGATGAAAAGAGATGGTTCAAACAGTTAAAAACGGAAAAAGGTTGAAAGAGAGTGAAAGATAAAAAGAGGAATATTGTACTCCAACCTTTCTACCTACAACATTACTTCTCTTTAACTTTTTTTTACCGTTACTACTACACACGAGTTATTGCATGCACTAAGATGGCCAAAATCAGACGTAAACTAAATTCACTAGCTTAGGTCGTACCAACTAGGTAGCTAAGGTACAAGAAATCATCAGAGCTATATATATATATATATATATATATATATACCACACATTGACTGTTCAACACATTGGCTACTGTGTTATTTTGCAATCAAGCCAGGGGTAGATGAGTTCGACATTTGAACACGTACCTACGTTGCGGACTTTGGTTTCCTAGTCGAAGCCCATGTCACTAGCTAGTTCTTAAGATCCAGCTTACTAAGATCAGAATTAAGTTGGGTAGACCACAAATTATTGTGATCACTAATTAAATTAGTGGGGCCATTAGAAGGTAATAAGGTAGGGTTTAAGGGTAAGGGTTTAATTAATGATGATGATGATGATTTGGCAGGTGGAGGTGGACTTGCACAAACTGGGACAATTGACCTGATTTGCACTGCAGGAGCAATTCCGTTTAAGTTGTCGCTGTAATTTACCACATTAGCCCTCTGCCCACACCTCAATGGTCCAAGAAACAAGTTCCTAAAATGGGTATGGCCTAGTTCCTGAAGAGCAGAAGGGTCAGAGTGTTTGTTGGTCATGGGGTCCCTGAAATGACCATTTTGCCCATGGTCTTTGTGGATGATGTTGATGTTGCTTTTTGAGGTCAAAGGTAGGATCTTTGAGGTTGATCTTGGGGGAGGAGGAGGTAGGAGGTCTACAAAGCTTCTGTTTTTCTGTTGTTTCTGAGGATTATCAGGGGTATTTGTGGAAGAATTAGGGAGGGTAATTAGTGGGAATTCTGTGGGGGTTTTCCAGGTTTTATTGTAATTATTAGTGTAGTTAATGGAATTATAATCTGATGATCCCCATGGTCTTGCATTTCTTGATCTTCTTGGATGATTATGTGGATAATTATGGTGATAATGATTATGATGACGACTTTGATAATGATGATGATCCCTTTGCTTTGCTGATTTCTGAGGTCTGAAATTTGAAAGAACTCTTGTGACAATCACTTGTTCTTCTTCTTCATTTTGTTGATGATGGTTATTCTCTGATGCTTCCTTCTTTGAAACCAAGCTTGGCACTGCATTAATACATTTAACATTAAAACTCTATATACATACATAATCTCAAAAACTCGAACCAAGTCGAATAATTAATCCTTTAGGCATATTCGATTCTACTTTCTCCATTTCATTCATTTTTGTATGTTTTTCGAATTTTTCCATTACAACGGGATATATACATTCTTAAATTACGGCCGAATAATCTCCTTTCGCATACTCAGTATACTATACTACTTCTTCCATTATATTCATTTCTACGAGGGAGTGCAACTTAATTGGAAATCCAAATTCATGTGAGTCTTTTTATCCTTAAAAAGTTGTTGATTAATTAATGATCATGGTAGGAATTAAAGACACATGAATGTCTGAAGAAATAATTGAGTGAGTGTAAACTTACTCATCTTCAAAGAAGACCAAGCAGCAATGGCAGCATTCTTCTCAGCTTGCTTCTTAGTCTTGGCAGACTCACCAGTGAAAGTCATAGCAGCAAGCTCAACTGTGCAGGTAAACACAGGGACATGCCCTGGTCCTGACCTTACTGTAGTGTAAACAGGCAAATTCAAACCAGCCTTGTGTGCTGTTTCCTGTAGCAGATTCTTGTACACTCCTGTCTCATCCTTCCAACCCCCAAAAACAATAAACAACCATACAATCAATTTCATGAAAATGGGTTCAATTTCGTTCAAGTTAGCTGACCCCAAATTATGACGGTAACAGTATTTGTGTTAAAATTGGTTGATGTTAGCCGACCCCAAATCATTTTGTTGGCAAAAATTATCAAGTTAAGAAGACTTACAAGAACTCTTGCAGTGAGAGACTTAGACCCTCTAGAAGAGAGGACATTAAGGGCAACTTCAGCAGCAGCATGCTCAGCCTGTCTAAGAGTAGGAGAGAAACCAGGGCTTTGAAAGACTTCACCATTGAAGTTGACAGAAGCTCTAAATCTTGGAGCATGATCAGGACCTTCTCTCATGCAAGCATAAGCAGGCAGGTTGAAGCAGCTTCTTTGTGCTAGTTCTTGCAGCTGATTCTTGAACATTTTTTAACCACCTTTTTTTGTTGCTTTAACTTGTACTACACACCTTCACATACAAAGGAAGAAATTGAATTCTGTTGAATTTAAAACAGTTGAAGGGATGAAATATTATACTAGTTTAAGAAAAGAGACATGCATTTATGCAGAAAACAAGAGCCAAAAGTGGCAAATTGGATGAAGAGAATTAGTACAGTGATGCAATGCAAGAGTAAATGAGTAGCATATGTAGGCAGTAATTGTTGTTACAAAGAAGAAAGCAAAACCTGGAGTTTTCTCTCTCTTAAAATTTTAAGATTGTAATTAGTGTGGTGTGTGGGTGAATTTATTCACCACAATTTGCATGGAAAAGGCTTGTTGGGGAAGTAGTACTGAAATTAATACTAGCTGGTGTAAAGATGGAAGTGGAGGGAGAGCAAAGAATGGGAGGGAGAAAGCTTAGAAATGACAGCTGACCAATTGGAAATATTTTGGTCATTAGTGTGTAGATTTCTTACTTGTGTTATTACTATGCCCCATCTCCATCCGAGTTTAAACATCGCATTTTCTTTTTCGCAATGTCCAAAGTTTAAACACTCCGTTTATGGTAAATTTTCTCTACACATCAACACTCCACTATCTCAAAAAATAATAAATAAATTATGCATTATCTCTAACAATAATAAACAATACATCAATTGTCTTAAAAAATAATAAACAAATCACTCACTATTTTCATAAATAATAAACAAACTCTTCATTATCTCCTTTAAGGTCCTTGACAAGTAATGCAAAACACCGCAACAGACTTCATATCTACCATTCATCATTTTAGAAGATAATAATGTACAACATTCATCAATCTTAATTAATTATATTACATAAAATAATTTCAAATAAGTATAAAAAATAAATTATATGGTAAAACTGAATTTATGGATCCCTTTCAAAAAAAAAAAGGATTTGTTGATCAATAACATGGTGGTTGACGATGAGTGGGTCGCTGAAGATTTTGTGGGGTTACAATGCGCCGGAAAGGTCGACGGAGAGAGTAATATAACCTAAGAAGGTAGTCGATCTTGGAGAATATTTGAAATAAGCCAAATAGATTTTGATACAATAGTAAATTAATCAAAATAGTATACAGCAGTAATTATTGGAGTATTACATTATTTTTCTTTTGATAGGTAAGTTACGGCCTGAAGGCTCGGCCCCTGTGAGACTAGGAGATTTATTCGGGAATCTAGATCACATAGTGACTCCAGCTGAACAGCTAGAACTGGGCATGGACCCGGTAAGAGGACCCCACAAAGGGGCCCTATCAAAGACACACCCCCGAACTTTACAAGTTGGGAATATAAGGATTTAAACACCCGACCTCTTAGTTGGGGAGTGGTAGCACTACCACGAGGCTACCACTTGATCCTTGGAGTATTACATTAACATAGTAAAAAAGAAAGGGTAGCAAAATAAAGCCAAATATTTATGAAATCTATTTTTTTAAACAAATTGACTTTAGTTTTCATTGGAAGAAGAAAAGGAGGACTTTCCCAAGGAAATGAGCACAGTTTTCCAATCAATTCAAAAGGACAAAGCCCTTTTCCAGAGTCCCTTCCCCCCATCCTACAAGTCTCACAAAGTCACAAGTCCTAATACTATGAAAGCTGATTTAAATTTTAAGGGCAGATAAAAACATGCATCCCCTCTCATTTATATGGTCACTCTATATCCCAAAGTCTTATAGCATCCCGACAACAAAATCTGTATTGACCAGCCACATAACCTCCAAACTTTGACTTTATAATCTTTTGTTCTCTACTTCTCTTATAATCCGTCTTATCTCTGTATTCTTCTCCACTTTGCTCACCTACTTGTGTTCTTTGGAACCCGATACTGTCACACGAGCCATAATATGAGGAAGATGTGAGAACTCAGCTGATTAACGAGGGTAGTGGTTGCCTTGTAATGTTTTTTTCAGTAACTGCCCTAAGACAGGGAGGGGTATTAATCAGACATCATACTATCAAGTATCAACAACCTAGAATGTCATCTCACTCGATTTTGCACCAACTTTAGGGTCTCACATGCAAATTTGAGAACTGTCCATTTCCACTTCACATACAATGGTAAAGCTGTACAGGAACACAACAATCATTCAGGAACAGTAAGGATCACTAGATAATCCTCAGTTAAGAACTGCAGCTACCTTATAGCAAAGGGTCGCGCAGCTCTATAGACGTATTAACAACAGAAAAATAAAAGGTTCTTCGACAACAGGCCGGATGTAATGAAAACATTTAGCTTTGCATCGCTTCATTGCTTAAGAACGAGATTACAAGTGAGAGAGAAGGGATGTTTGAAAGCACAGATACAAATCTGAATATAAAAAGGTGGAAGAAAGGAATTCATACAAATCACCCTGGTAGCTAATTCTTTCAAACAAACGTTTCGACAACTGAATATCAACACCACTGATCCCTACACATTCACATTCACATTCAAGTTAAGGGGCGATTGGATTGCACAATCAACTGTATCTAATTTAACTCCCATCCAATTCACACCCCGGAGATAAAAGCACGCTGAAAACTTACTTAGCTGATGCTTGGAACTCATAACTTCACTTCTGTCTGATGATTTCCCCCGGGCATTCCGGTATGGCTGCTACCCCCTACTCTGGCTGCCAAGGCAAGTACCTCAGGTGACATTTCCCAGTTTCCGCTTTGCCTTCCCCAGCTAGACCGCCTAGGGTGAAGTCCAGCGCGGTCACCAATTTCATCCACATGAGTTCTGACCTCTGCTGGAGATGCCTCGCCTAATCTGCCATCTTTGATAAGGATGTCATTGTCGCTCATTTGTCCATCGTTGGATTCGAGCCCTGGTCCAAATTCACCACCCCATGTTGCTTTTCGGCCCATCTCTATGTCATCTGTACCCTTCCCCATGCTAGGGCTAACAAATCCAGCACCCATGGGCCTGGATGGTGCTGGAGCCTCCTTAGGCACAATGGCCCTGAAATCGTTCTTTGAAGGGGCAATGCTGGTGAAGAATATCTCCTTGAAGTTCTCTACCACCCCCTTGTTGTATGGGTTTGCCCGTCGATCATATCTATATCTGAAATTTTCATAAGTTGTCTGCATGTAGAAGAATGCATGAAAATTTCCAATTATTAGACATCAGAAACTTGAGAAATGAGAACACAGAAGAAGCAGTGCAGAACTATGGGAACTCCACATTAACCTTCCAGCACTCCCACAATCTCAACTTCCTTTGAGATAAACAATTGAGAGTGGAGTGCCGGAAGATCCTCAGGGAGTGCCAATAGCCTTTCTCTAAACAGAAACGGCAAGATGAACGTTGGAAGCGGGGACATTACCTGATTAGTACTGATCAGGTACAAATGGAAGGCTGTAAGGCCACCAACAAACCAAACAGCAATAAATGTATAAACAACAAGAACCATGGAGGCGGGGGTCTTGATCATGGCTCTCCAGATTGATATCTTTTCTGTGTGCATAATCCTTGCAATGTAGATCCAGCAAAAAACATGAACATAGATACACAAGATCGTGGTGGTGGAGACGAACATGAAGAAGAATCGATAATTTCTCTGGACAAAGATTTCAGCAAACCATCAATTATTTTTGGTAAAACAGTGACAAGAAACATTCCAAGGACCCATAATTCACGAAGAGAGCAGGACAAGAGTGCTAATATGAATGAACGTAACACAAATACGAAGTGATCGATCATCAAAATTACATGTCAGCTTTTACATCTTGATATCCAACATGATATGTGTGAAACAGCCTCCAAAGACCCCCAAATGACTACTTTAGTAATAAATTCCTATCCACCCTTTTTTTAAAAGCTGCATCCAATCTATACCCATTGAGCAATGTCAAAGCCAATCTCAATATTCACACTGCTTTTGCTAGACAGAGCATTCCCAAATAGAACGAATACCAATCACCAGAATGCATAGCACTAATTAGCACAGCACCAGAGCGAAAATTAATATATGCTGGGAGAAGAGATCTAGGAGAAGTATAGAATAGAGTAACATATAATCACTAACACATTGTTGCCAATAAAGAATAACCAAAATCTATTAGCAAGGCAATGCCTAAATTGGAAGACGGACACCAATAACCACATAACCCTAGTTCACACGTAAAACCTGCTCCAAATGAAAGTTCTGCCTACTACTCAAGAAATACAGCAGAAACTTACCAGCCCTATGCATTGTCCAACCCAGGGACAGTGATGGTCAAATCTTTCGACACAGTTATTGCAAATCGAGCAATGTGAGCAGCGAGGAGGTCTGTAAAGCATGCAAGTATCACAGTACTTAATCTTCACCGGGATGCCATTAACCTCCACTTCTTTGATACGAGGCAACCGCAACTGTGGAGTTTGGCCACCTCCAGCTTCAGTGCTCCCATCATAATGTTCAGGTTCTGGGGGATGAGCATTGCGAGGAATTATGCCAGGATCTCTTCCTGAAGTATATAGTAGGAGGACCAAATCCTGATGATAGAAACCAATCAAATCATCTTCAACATAACATGAAATTCATGCAGAAAGATAACATAGACACATGGTGATAAAGATCTATATTCAGCACGTGGGACGCAATGCCGGCCAACTTTGATAGCTTCTCGTCTGAGAGGACTACCCAACAAAGCACCCCCCGTCCCCCCCAAGATCTTTTCCAACAGCAGAATGAATGGCAAAAAATTAAAAGAGAACAAAGCTCAAGAAACTGATCCCTCAGCAAAAGAGCACCTCCAATTCTCCAACTATACATGTAAAACATACTCGAGTGTCCCAATGTACAAAGCACAGAGCTAAGACACTAGCACCAAGTTCTTCCAAGTCTAATAATTTCAAAAAAGGATTGCGTCCACTAATTCTAATATGATGAGAGGAGAAAGAGAGAGAGAGAGAAGGGGGGGGGGGATACGAGAGCGAGAGAGACTCACATACACAGTGAGAGCAACCACAATCACCAAGATTGATATTCCTGAGTTATCAGGGTATACATGCATGAATTTCCGAGCAACAAAGACACAAAAAACTGCAACTGGGGCAGCAATGAGGAATATGGTTAAAAATAATGATCTCACATCTGGTCCAAATATTAGCCGTCCCTGAAGTAAAAATTTCTGCAATAGAACAACAAACATGATCAAACAGCAAGCCTTGGAAGATGTTGAACTCTGAAGAATTTAACAACATAAAAACACAATATACAGTTTAGCAAAGCAAGCCTTAGAACTGCACAGTACAGAATGTAAACAACATAATTAACAATGACTTGAATAGCAATGAGCACAAAACCATGAACGATAAAGTACGCCCATATCATCAATGAGAAGCAGATAGACTAAAGTTCTCAGATAGATATAGAAGTGAAAAGAATATGCTAGAAGAAGATGTACTGATTAGAGTCAAGCTCATGGTGACATGGATTCAATTCAAAAGACATTATGCATACAGTATATCATTCAGAAAATTTGAAGACAGCACATTAAGAAGTTGGGAGAGAAATGAATGATCTTGGATAGATATTCAGATTGAAAGATCTTAATTCGTTTATACAAGTATAAGCTCAAGAACTTCATCCAAAAACTTGGTGCCTCAAAAACTGCTCTAACCTAAGATAACATTCGGGAACTAGGAGTAAAAGAGGGCCTCGTCCTGATGAGTTTGCTCATTGGAGGGAAATCAAACCATTGCGATTTCTGAAATTAAGGCATTACAAACTGAAGTTACAACTTTTTGAGTTTTCTTTTTTCCAATCTCAAGTTGCAAATTACTCTATCCCTTCTTGGTTATCATAATTAACTCTGTTTTAATTTATAGGGGGGGGGGAGGGAAAGAACAAACAAGATTATTAGCAATCACAAAGGCATTGAAGGATCAGAATCCTCCAAAAAACAAAGTTAGCCAACGATTTAGCTACAAAGAACCCTCCTTCCCCAGGCATTTTTCAAGGAACGACAAGTGCCTGATAAAATGCAAGGTTCTACTCATCCGAAACACACCAAAAATCACCTTGCAATGCACATTTTCAGAATGTATGATCTACACATTCTACAATTTTATGTTATGAAGGATTCCATTCGGAGAAATGTGACATGCCAAATGCGAATGGAAACCGCCTCGTTAAGACGCAACAGATTCCAAATACTCATTGGTAAATTGACAACCTCCAGGGTACAGCAGACATGATTTCCAACCCCCTACTACTCAATGCTAGAGAGTATTACACAGCACAACTAACCTCCAAACAAGTCAAAAACACATTTTCTAGTCCATAATCTTGCTATATAAAGCACAATCCTACTTAGTTCTCACTACAATAAAATCACCATCACCAAGATTATGCTCAATCCAATTCATTACTCAAATAAAGCAGATTACATCATGCTTTTGCCACCCCACCCCACATATCAAACTCAATAAACTCATTACTCAAAAATCTAATACAATCACATTTCAAAAAAAAAAAAAAACAAAAAAATTACCCATTATCAGAAAATACTTAATTAGCAAAACCCACATCACAAAAAAAATTTGGGGGGGGGGGGGACTTACATTGCTGCCTTTCCAAGCTTGGTAAACCTTCAAATCAGTAGACCCAGATGCCGGATCCGACTTCTGAGAAGGCGGAGGCACAACATACATCTCTCTCTCTCTCTCACCTCTTTATTTTATTCTTCTTCTACCACCAAAACCCCCCCAAAAAAAATGCAAACTTTATCCACCCCACCTCAAAAAGGTGGTAACTTTGAGCTTTTCACTAGGGTTCTATTGCAACCATTGCATACCCAGATGAAAAAAATCAATCACAGAGCTGAAAAATCAACGGACAAGATTCAATCTTCCAGCAAAGATGATGCTGTAAATGTAACTTGCGTAAGAAGGAGAAGAAGAGAGGGGTGATGATGGTGGGGTGGTGTGGTTTCAAGGGCAAACACACTTTTATTTTTCAGCTCTTTCTCTCTCTCTCTCCCTTTGGACAAGGGTTTGTTTGGTGTTGTTTGTCTGCTGATTTTCTTTTCCCTTTTTTTTTTTTTTTGTTTGTTTGAAGAAGAAGTCCCTTTCTAATTTTCAATAATTTTCTTTTGAATTTTATTTTAATTTTTTTAAAAAAATAAATTGTTTTTGGGGGTGGGAAAGAACTTGGGTGAGGTTCATATGTTGTAGAGTTGGTAGAGTTTTACCAAAATGGATAATGAGACAAAATAAGGAGGGTCTCAAAAGTACAAATAAATTAACAGATATATTTATTCTTACCTTTTTTTTATAAACTCTACCAGAGTTTATTTTCAACTCCACTGAATCTAAATACAAAGAACTTTACAGGAAAGCAAATTGACAACGTGACTTGGTCCAAATTAAGCATTTGATTTTTGGACAGCTTTGCATTTTTTTTTAATATGCTAATTACTCTTCACTGCTGCCACTTTACCCCCAATTTCAGCCATTTTAATGTTCTGTTTTTTGTCCCCCTTCACTATCATTATCACTACTACTACTATTGTAGGTCTCTCAACTCCTAACAACACTTTGACACCCTGAGGATTTGGATCATTATGTGTCCCTAATTCCTACATTTCAACCCCTAATTTTTAAGTTTTCTAAAGGTATGGTCTATGCGACTATGCCTCCCTTTTTTGACTCAACATTCAGAATCGAGTCTAACCGAGCAGATCATTGTGTTGGGGGTGACAACGACCCACATGTGAGTTATGGGAAATATCTGATATTAAGATTGGAGACTGGTTTGTAAAGTAGTGGACTTCTCCTCCTATTACTAATTGATTTTAGGATGGAATCTCACTAGGTATATGAACTGGTCTTCTACGACATTTGTCAATTAATATACTTTCGACGTTTGCGACATTTTTACATAGTGATAGACTGAGTGTGCTTTGTAGAGATGGATGGATAAGATATATAAATTCTACTCTCCATAATTGTGATATAAGTAAGCAAACGCATGATCGTAGCCGTTATTCAAGTTATTAACATCAACAAGCTTGTTGAAATAAGTCTTACAAACACATGCACGCTAATCAAATCAAATAAACTTTTAAAGACAATTAATGAATACAAAATAGAGTTCATAATGCATCATTACCCTTGAGGCATTGACATAAATAGATTAACCGATAAAAAAAAAAAATCAAACACATTAGAACATGTAGTTGTTTTGAATGAAAAGCCAAACAAGAGATGCCTCCAAACTAATGTGGAGTTTGGATTTCATATGCAACATTGTATCCAATTTGGCCGATAAATTTACACGGTTCAAATTTGCATATAGAAGCATTATAAAAAATAAACACTTATACTTATGTCCCAAGTCTTTTTTATTTATTTATTTATTTTTTTAGGCCTCTTTCCCATGTCCTAGTCACAACTAACAAGGGGACAGCTGCTTTTCTTTTGATAAGTAAACCTGTGCACTGTAAGCATAGAAACATATAACTTAATTAACCATTTATCATCAATAAGGTTCTATGGTGTAGTGGTTAGCACTCTGGACTTTGAATCCAGCGACCTGGGTTCGACTCCCGGTAGGACCTTAGTTTTCGTGTCCTTTTTTTTTTTTTAACCTTCTTCTGCTAATTGCTCAACCTTTTTTTTTATTTTTTTTTTTATTTTTTTTTTATGTTGATCGTCATAGAGCAATTCCTCACCCCAACAATCACATACTCGTATTCTACTGTGACGAGATTGTTAAAACTCTTAAAAGACGAGGCATTTCAACTTGATCCGTTCACTCATTGCATATTCTAGTGAACAATTTTTTGAAATAATGATAAAAAAAATGTTAAACAAAATGGGTCGAAAAAAAAACTTGTTCAATAAAATAGGGTGCACGTCACCTATAAATAAAACGTGTAGGAATCCTCTAGAGTTGAAAATGAACTCTATTTGATAGAGTTTACCTAAAAAAGTAAGAATAAATAATTTAAAATTTTTATTTGTGTCTTTCAAAATTATAAAACCGCCAAAAACCATGGCGGTTTCATGACTTGTGAACAGTAACCGGAAAAAAAAAAATTCTTGTGAACTGTAAAACCGCCAAGGAGCCTGGCGGTTTTACACTATTCACAAAAAAAAAAAAAAAAATTTGAGTCCTAAAACCGCCAAGAACCTCAGCGGTTTTACATATGGGTGATGTGCACCCCATATTATTGAACAAGTTTTTCTTCCACCTATTTGATTTAACATTTTTTTTTTTCGAATACTATTTCGTTAAATCATTCTACTCTGATGGAACTATGGATTTCAGGTTCATTTTAATGCATACTGAGTATATAAATTTTACACTATACTGTACATATGTACCAGTGCTAAATCCAATTACAACTTTGTCCAAAAAAAAAAATCCCAGGGTTGAATTGCCAATACAATGTACAAAAGAAAGTTTATTTACTCTCTTATAAAAAAAAAAAAAAAAAAGATTTATTTACATTGCATAACCATTCACTTGACAGAAGGCATACATTTAACGACTTTCCAGTCTTACATGTAATTTGAGGTCTCGAGAAAGAAGAGGTAAATAAAGGAACATCAACAGGTTTGGAGCTTCACGAAGAAGGGAGACTTGAATCATCATTATGTATCATAACAAGTCTCCAGTGAAACGATCTCATGAGACTTTGTGCATCACCAATCCTGACTCGGTTACTCCTCACTTTACCAACATTGTCACGACTTAAACTCACGAAATAAGAACCATCTTCCATAATGCAGAATATATGATGTTGCTGAAGCTTTGACATGTTTTCCATTTCTGACCATGACAAAAATTTCCTTTGGTTTTACGGATACTTTGCTAATTGTGCCACAACTTAGAAGTCAATCCACAAGGTTCTTTGTATTTGAAGCTGCTGTTACGAACTTACGATTCCTTTGGAACTTCAGTTATCCAACTTGATGAGCTGGCCTCTGCAGTTTGCCGGCCAAGTTCTCTCCACTTCTCTGCCCACATTTTGGCATCGGCTACAGCTTGCTCTCTATCGATATTGTGGCTCATAACCTTTCTTGGTGGTTTTGGGATGAGGACATCTGTACGAATATTTTCTGCTGATGCACTGTGTGAAGTGCCACCCTTCAGTGATGCGAGATAGTCTATGGCCTGAACAACCTCATGCATCTCTGGGCGTGCACTAGCATTTTCTCTGAGGCACATGGCTGCTACATTTATAGCCCTTCGCAGAGCTGACATTGGAAATTGACCATTCAGCCGAGGATCTGCAAACTTGAAATGGCTTTTGCGGTCATGTAATAATGGAAGTGCCTGAAAGAACAACAACAAGAACAAGGGCGATCAGAACACAAATATAGTAGACATATGATGTAATTAGAACAGCAGAGAAAAGAAGTGTAATCATTACCCAATCAACAAGGGAAGTTTTTCCCTCAAGGCGAGTCATATCAACTGCTTTGCGGCCACTGATAAGTTCCAACAAGACCACCCCAAAACTGAAAGTATCAGACTTTGCACTCAGTTTACCAGTTTCAGCATACTCAGGAGCACAATACCCATGAGTGCCCATGACTCTAGTAGAGACATGAGAACTATCACCAACAGGACCAAATTTTGCAAGCCCGAAATCAGACAGTTTTGGATTAAACCCCTCATCTAACAGAATGTTAGATGGTTTCAAGTCTCTGAAGATAACTGGTGGTTTCGCTTGCCTGTGGAGGTAGTCCACTCCTTTTGCTGCACCAGCAGCTATTTTCATTCTGGTATCCCAATCCAGAGGCTTCATGCCGGGTTGAAGATCTGCAGATGTGAATTCTGTTAAAAAAATTCTCAACAAGAAAACCACAGCAGAATCAACTGTGGAAAATGAGCGAAACAAGTAATCTAAAGACAGGAACAACCAATGTCAAATAATTTTCTTAGAGCAATAAAATCACAGGTTATCCAGCATTCCAGCCAAGGGCATTAAATATTGTACCATGAAGATGAGCTTCCAATGATCCCAAAGGCATGAATTCAAGGACAAGAAGACGCTGGGTTCCTTCAGCGCAATATCCAATCATATTTACAAGGTTTGGGTGACGCAAAAGGGAAAGCATGAGAACCTCCACCAGAAACTCCTTCTCACCTTGAATGCCAGTCGGATTAAGCTGTTTAACAGCAACAACCTGTGATAGCATTTTCAAAAGAGTGAATTCTATTGCTCAAACCAACAACTTGTAGCTGTTACCTGAAACTATCAGAAAATTAATGCAAATATACCTCATTAGTGCTCAAGAGTTCTCCCTTGTAAACAGACCCAAATCCACCTTCTCCAAGGAAAGCGTCTGGATGAAAGTTTTTGGTAGCGGTTGCCAGCTCTCGGTAGTTAAAAATTCTAGACTTATTATCATTACTGTTAAGCACTTCATCCGTATGACCTGGGGAACTGTTGTTAAACTCTGCATCTTCTTTTAGCCCGCGTGTACTGGCTTCTGAAAAACTCATCAAGCAAAGTAACCTTAGTGACAGTGCACCAGTAAGTAACTAAGCCATATCACACAATAAACCTCCTAGAGAGCAGGAAGAGCATAATTTATCAATTATAAGACTTTTGACACAACTCGGTTGTATCTCTTCCTCGTGAGATATAAAAGTTAGAGATGTTAGCTACACCAGTATTTCCTAGAGCTACTCCCTATGTGAGAAGGAATCTGAAAAACGCAACTTGTCACATACGTGTGTGCCATTTATAACGACTGTTTCATACATTCATGTATCAAGCATAACAGGCATAGTGGTGTTGCTCACCATCCTGTTGATGTAAAAATTCATCAAATTCATCAATACGCAACCTTCTACCACCGAAAAATAACTGATGAAATAGAATTACATAGACAAAGCATTTAAACTTCAATATGAGGATAATAGTTGAAGTGCTATTCTACTATGAGTACTAACTACTACAACAAATCAAACAATATCCCCTCGTTTCTTTTCATCAAATATTATCTGGTTTAAACTTCCCTCGGATTTTCAAATTACATGTCAACAAATGAAGAGAAGCGAAGGAGTAGAACTGAACTGATGAGGATCTTATGTGTAACGAAAATAAACACAAACTATGATACCAACATACTAGAGGAAGGGTAAACACAAAATGCGACATTGTTTAACACTAAATGCGACATTATTAAAAACTTATGAGGAAAGTTTTGTCACCCTATACCTAACTCAAATCCAGGCTAAACGGGACAATGCAAACTAAATTAAAACAACACTACATGCAATACTTAAGCATCTAAACAAATGCAACACTATAATACATCACATTGGATTAAAAGTCCATAATACTGAAATAATTCCCAAAAAATAAAGAGTTGATCATAGTAAAAAAGAAAACGTTCTTACCAAGATTTAGATTAGAGACGGTCGTTGGGGTTGTAAAAGACTGACTTTTTTCCCCATTAAATTCCTCATATTTCCTCCTTTTCCTCCATCCACAACAAAGGCAATCAAGCATTTGATACCAAAAAGATTAATAATTTAAAACCCAACTTATAATAAAACCCAAAATTTATATAAACCCAAAGATTCTTTTTCTCTAATTCAACAATTTAGGATTAAGAATTTCCAAAAAAAGAACAACATTTCTAAGAATTTTAAGATAATTGGTTTTCTCTAAAAAGAAAAAATAAACCCTCAAATTACAATGCAATTCAAGCAAGAGAATGAATTGTCATAGAAAGAGAAAGAAAAATGAAGTCTGGTGTTACAGGGGAGAGGACGCATGATTGTCAAGTTCACGTTACGTTTTTTCTGGCAATGCAACAGAAATATAAACCCCTTTTTCTTCATGGTTTTTTTTTTTTCGGAATATTTTTGGACCCATAAATACACGTTTTCACACCTTTTTTCTACCTTGATTGCACTATTAACTTTTTCTTTATAATAATGAAAGTGTGCCGTGTGCGTGTGCAATTTCGGGCACGTTTGTTATTATTATTTTATTTTTATATTTTTTTGAGTAAAAAAACATAGGTCGATTCGTAAGGTAGGACCAACCCAAAAATTCTATTATAGTTGTCATTATTTGACAATTAGGATAATGAATAAAATCATGACCATTAAATTAGGATAAGATAAATTTCAACCATTTGATTTTTTTTCAACCATGGTTAACAATGTTCCTATGATTCACCTTACCACACAGGATTACAACATAATATTTTTTTATGTTATCAAAATATTTGTTTCCTTAATTCATTTAATCTTGCCTATCTATTCCTACTTTAAATATTTGATTTTCTTTTGGAAAAAGAATTTAATTAACTCCAATATCAACCGAGAATTGTATCGTAAATAATTTTCAGTTTTATCTTCATTTGCATATTATTTAGGGTGAGTCTTTCATCCATGATGAGTAGACCAAAATACACGAAGCTAGTACTAGGCTATTGGCTAGAGTCCACCGTACCGTCCCGTGAGATGTCGGACATTAGACGACGTTTGCCGGCGAGAGGGTGGGTGGACGTTGGAGGTCAGACGATGGATGGAGGCCGGGCAGGGCTACAAGCAAGAGAGACAAGAAGCTGTCAAAGGCCGTACGTGGGCGTTAGAAGGTGATGCCGAGGGAGGTTGATGCGGTGGGCTCGGAGCCCCGGAATACATACTGAGGAGGATCGACACGGTGGAAGGAGGAGGTGCGGTGGACGGTGGTGGGATGCGACCTTTATTGGTTGTGCAGAGTATTAATTGGTGATTGAAAATGGAGATTGAGACTTGAGATTTATTAGTGGCGTTGAGCATGGAAATGCTACTGCAGTCCTGCCATTTTTTTTGCTTTCATATGAAGATGCATTGCGAGGAAGAAGCTGGAGTTTAAAACTTTTAAATCTTATTTTTCTTTCAATTTTGTAAATTTTGCATTTTTGCATAGTGTTGACTGTTGATTGACACTACAATGCATGGTAATACTTTTTTTTTTTTTTTTTGTGAAAGTATATCAAGATATTTTAGTTTTTTGTTATTCAATTTGTATTTGTTTGAAAGTATGTCAATAACTCTAAATTTGCTATCTTCAAAAGATTGTATAATAATATTAATTATTACTTAATTATTAACCATAGTTAAACTTTATCCTAATTGTCAAAAACTGACAATTACCGTAGAATCATCGAGGACCAACCTAGTTCATCATTTTGGGTGATTGGAGATAGGGTAAGTGAAGGACTTTCAAACCACCTCACAAGAACAGAACAGTTACTCCGTATATGACTAAACACCCATAAAGTCTTCGACTTTGTTTGCCTCTCTATCACATTGAGAGAAAAGAACATGTATACCTTAATCCAACACTAGAGTTAGTAGTGTACTAGATGACATTTGTAATTTCTCCGAGGATATTTCCAAGAATGTTTAAGAGAATTAATGATACACAAATTATCACTTTCTATCATAAGCATACCGGTAAATTAGGTTGTACATACCTCCAAATACAA
Organism: Spergularia marina; assembly: GCA_963680865.1. Lineage (NCBI taxonomy): Eukaryota > Viridiplantae > Streptophyta > Magnoliopsida > Caryophyllales > Caryophyllaceae > Spergularia > Spergularia marina. The sequence continues at coordinate 29,254,102 of OY804545.1, read as the reverse complement.
TTTTAAATTTGTATTATAGTCTATAATGATATGATTTGCATCCTCGTAATGAAATTGACGCTTTCTTTGTTCTCATGTAAGACCGAATGGGTGAACCGTCGCTCACTATGCTAGGTTTTCTTTTCCAGACACACTGGAAGTAATTATTCTGCACATTTTGTGTCAGGGGTGAGAATTCTGCTGCTTGACATGATTGAATGAGACGACACGTGTTTGATTAAGGAAAAAAACGAAACTACAACATTGAAAACCAAAAAGAATACGGAGTATTACAAATTTTAGTTATCTAAAACTAAAAAGACGGTTATGTCGTGATTTATATTCCCACAAACAGAGAGAATGGCCTTTAGATTTCACGGTATAGCCTTTAACTAAAAGCTCTGGAGAATGGTTGATCGCCAGTTCAGTAGTTCCCCACATGTGAGTATGTGACATGCCCCAACCTCATCTTATAGGATAATCTAAGATGATTCTGATTTGAATAAATCTAATATAATCTAAATACATTGTTTTTAAAGTCAGGACTAAAGATAATAATTTTGCCTACCCAACCACTAGAGCAAACAGATTTTAGAGTATATGGAGTATGGTTTTCAAGAACTATGTTGATGCGCATTGATTTTTTTGGAGCTCCGGAAGTATTGTATGGATTTCGATAGCGTTTGGTCTTTCAATCTCATTGGATCTTCAACCATAAAGAATCGAAACGTGAATTCGCCATACTCTACGTCACCTTTGACACGAAAAAGTTACACTTAAGCGTCCTTTCAGAGATTTCAAGACTATGAAGTATCAAATTCGCCATATGCCCACGGGCGTTTGTTCCTTGAAGAAGGAAAAACCAGAGATGGGCTCCCCGGACAGTCGTCCATAAGTACCACAAATCCACAATGGCATTTCGAGACGGGGACCTAGAAAGCAAAACGGGGGATACGTGCATGCAATCGAACCCAAGAAACATAGTGGCACAGCGTACCACAGTAGCATTTCTAGACGGGGAGCCTAGAACTCAAGAAGAGTGTTACATGCATGGAATGCAACCCAAGATACGTTGTTTCGTACATGGAAAGGAATCAAAAGAATACTTTTTTTTTTTTGATCAAATCAAAAGAATACTTATATAGGACATACATCTACAAAGCGTAAGCTGGCATAGTTTGTAACTCTCCTGTCAAAATGTAACCATGCAACTATCAGCTATAACATACAGTGATGCCTTATTAGACATTACCCACTAACAGAAGACAGTGAAGAAGAGAGAGCCTCTAGATATACAGAGGATGCCTAGAAGTTACAAAATTTTGGAATTCCACTTTACATTTTACATTGATGAAACGGGTAGTCTGGTCACCGAGGTTCTCTTCGATTTACAAAAAGACAGAAGATGTTCGTCATCAATGGTGCCCAAACTAGATAAGCGGGCACCATAAGCTTCAAATCTCCGAATGTCTCGAGGAATTGGTGATTGCCAGATTCCGTCCCACCAAGCCGGAGGAAGAAGTGGCGTGTACGCACACTGGTTAGCTTGACCATGACAACTCAATGGCCCGGCAAATCTGTTCCATACATGTCCCCATCCAATCTGATTGCTCAACCCATTTGACAGCAAGTTACTTTGAAAGCTGCTTAGAAATGAAAAGTCCGGGTCTGTATTGAAACTTTCATCTGCAATCGAACATGGGGAAAAGTTGAGGAAAATGTTTGATTTTTTCAACAATTTAGAAGAACAATAGATCAGGTACTAATTAAAAAATACCAAGATTCCTAGCAGCTGCTAAAGCTGCGATCAACTGAGCATATGTCGTTCCAACTCGCCTCTGTGCCCCAGAAATAACGGCATGCTTAGATCGTGATGCCAGAAAAAAGTCGACAAATGCAACCCATCGAGGGGCAGGACCCCAATCCTTGACCCTGAATTCCATATTGCGTGACTTGCTAGTAGCAACGCTAATATTTCCTCGAAAAAGTTCATAATTAAAGTGAAGAACCTGTCAGGGCAAAGTAAAAGTTCTTAGCAGCACACACAAGGTTAGTTCGAGTGTTTGGTAGTCAGGTACTACAGTCTACAAAGTTCTGAAAGTTTTCAATTACTGGTCTGAAAGATACTCCCTCCATTTCAATCAATTCTTTACGTATTCCTTTTTCGGCAATTTCAGTCAATTATTTACGTTTCTATTTTGGGACAAATTAACCCATTTAAATTTCCTATTATACCCTTACTAATCCCCCAAAACTCACTTAGCTGGTGTGATTAATTCTACAAACCTAATTATTAAATACAGTTAAGCCTAACATATTTCTCCAATATTAATCCACCCAACCCAATTTTCACCCATATTACTCTAAAATTCACTCTGTTCATCAAAATTCCCCAAACTTTTCTCTTCTCTCTCCTTCTGAACTCCTCCAAGGTTCAAACCCGACCTTCTCACTCCTCTAGAAATTGTTTTGTTGGTCTCTCTCTCCTCTTCAAACACAACCAAATTTCTGAATTTTCGCCAAGTTTATGACGTAAGATCTACGTTTTTTTGGAAAAAAATCTGGGTATATTGGTGGGAAAAATCTGCGTTTTTTTAGTTGTATCTTTGGGGCAAAAATCAGGGTTTTTGGGTGAGGAGGGATTTGGGTTTTGTGGGTAAAATTTTGCGTTTTTTGGAAGATACATCTGGGAAATCTTGGTATTTGGGGGAGGGGGTGGGGAATCTGGGTTGTTTGGGGTAAAAAATATGCGTTTTTGGGGAGAAATCTGGGTTTCGAACTTTTTTTTTTGTATTGTTAATTTGGAGTTGATGACTTGATGATGGTGGTATGGTGAAGAACAAAAGTTGGAGGAGAGAGGGTGAGAAACGAGGAAAAGACAGGGAGGGATTAAAGGGGTAGAAAGATTTGAAAATTATTTAGGGATGTAATTAACAATTAAACTATCATCTCATATACTTTAAATGCTCCCTCCTTGGTTCTTGTGCCCAAAGGCAACGTAAAGAACTCACCGAAATGGAGGGAGTAAAAAATGAGTACCTCTGCAAATTCTTCTATACTTGGCTTGATCGTGCTTATGAAAGAGGGGGTATCTGAGACCAAAACCACCTTGGGTCTTCCCACCTCCAGATTTTCTATTGCTTTCCTGAGGCAGCTCAATGCAGCTTGCACTGCCCGCACTGACCTATCAAAGAACCAACTACATCTCTCAGTAACTTGTGGTGAACGAAAAATCACATAGGAGTATAGGACAAATGCAAGAAAGATTCAATTTAAACATTCTAAGACACGAGAGAAAGAGAAGAAAGGACATCACATGTTGCCTTTGAGGGCAAGCAGTGCCACACTGACTCACTCAACCTCATCCAAAGTTGCTATATAGTGAAGTCAGCTTGGTCATTGCTTTTGTCTTCCTGCAAATGCAGCACTGCAGCAGAAGAGGACCTCTTAGCACAAAAATAAATGTTGGAGCAGACCATGTTGATTGGATTTACCAGATAAAACAACAACTCTTACATTCATATGAAGCTGCTGCTATGTAAGGCATCTTTTTAGTAAGGTCACTCACTCACTTCTATGCACCACTTAGTCGTGGTTGATATTGGGTTTTATGTTTTACAATGGTCACGTTTGGTTCCATTTTCAGCTGACTAGGTTATATTTGTAACTTTTATTTCATGGACGGACTGAATGTTTTTATAATTTTTTAGTAGTCTCTAGACACCTTTGGTATTGGCACAACTGCACAAGTGTTTGGGATGACAACGAGATGACGAAGAGATTAAAGAGGCAAGAAAAATCAATCCGAGAACACCGGCGACTTGCCAGAGTGTTCACAAGTCAAGTGAGGAGCGGAAAAAACGTTCCAAGAACAGCCAATGAGTCGATGGTGCACAGTGGATGCTGCCGTGGTAGAAAATTGTAATGGTGGTTGGTCAGGTATGGCGGAACAATCATGACATCTTCATTGGAGTTAGAGACAGTTTTCAAATCAATAATCATAACTTCATTGTTCTCCAGCCTTCTGACACTAAGGACTCCTTAACAAGTAGAGAGTTTTGCATCTCCAAAACTTCTAAGTGTTCAGCCAACAAATTGAGTTGAAGGAATCTAGGCCCATCGTACGAGTTACAGTTAGATACTCATCAAGTCTCCACCTACAAATGTCTTAGTCTGGTCATCTGGTGTAATCATAGACACCACAACACTAGTCAATTACAACAGTCATCTAAGAGCTTTTATCAGGCTAATCCATTTCATTTCAACAAAATGAGCAACGCCTATTGAGATAGAGTGGTTGAGCAAAAAATCCAAAATGTCAGAATACAAGGTGCGTTACAACTTTAGTCGCTACAACGTCAACTAGGTAAAATAAAAGATTTGACAGCAACCTTCTTTTTTTTTTTTTTTTTTTTTTGACCGACCTTCTTAATAAAGCCTTACAGCAAATTTTACACGAGAGTTAACTGATGCATCACTTACATTACACTGTCTTAAAGAAGGATCCTCATAAGCTTTATAGCAAACATGCAACTTGATTGACCAGCAAGTGGTAATTTCTTTAATCTTTGATTTGATCAACCAAGATTTGCACCAGGTATTCAGATTCTGGTACGGTGTAAATTCAAAGGACGGGGAAGCTTATATGAACTTGTTATGTTTAGCCTCACCAGTAACTCAGTAAGTAAGACTTATTCTGAATCTTATTCTTGGCATTAATGGAACCTCCAGAACACCTCATTATTTAAAGCAAGAGAAGAAAGATGACCAAATCTATCTAATTAATAGAACTCAAGATGTAATGATCCCCCTATGTGTTTATCATAATTTGCCAGATGGCTTTTAGATCAAAGATTCAGACAACCTAGAAAATGAACACTATTGCAACCCTTAGGTTTCTCTTTTTCGTCTCATTCATTTGTAAAAAGAGAAGAAAAATCCAGTGTGTTTCAGGCATGCAAATGACTGAGATATATATTCTATAGATATCAAAGCCAGAAGCATAAGACAAGCAATTTTTTTTTTTTTTTGATAAGCCGCTACCTTAGGGGCACTCTGGGTAAACCCCGCGCGTATACGCAACACCCTACAAGCCACGCAACCAGGTAAGACACATTTGCATGTGGTAGGAGAAGCTCAAAGAGGCATAATCTCAATAAGGCCCACTTTAGTGGGTTTGAACCTGAGACCAAGTGGATAGAATTCCACTCTTTTAACCATTGAGCCACACCCTTGAGGGCAAGACCAGCAAGATTTGTTCCACATTTTAAGATTTTGCTCAACTAAGCTGAGCAGCGACACCTGTTGTGTGCTGATAGCATTCCACAAGAAATTTCTAGTTTTTCATTTTATGAGTCCTCAATGGATATGCTGACCCAAAGGTTGTTAAATATGGGATCTTGGCCCAAGAGCCTCCTAAGTTATGTGTAGTATATTTATGTCCCAAAGTGCCTTGTTGCAGCCTCTTGGTCAACGAAAGGTGAACCCAACTGTCATTACTATACCTAGGGGTGAGCAAAAAAGCAAGGTACCCGGAACCGGATTTGGAACCGCTAAGGAACCGGCGGTTCCGGTTCCGGAACCGATATGGGCGGTTCCGGTTCCGGGTAATGGAACTTAGGAACCGGTAACAACGGTTCCGGTTCCGGGTAGTGAAATTTTGGAACCGGAACCGGTCGGGTACCCGGTAAAGTAGATTACAATACCGGGTACCCGGAACCGAGCATGGAACCGTTACTATACCAAATATAAAAAAAGTAAATAATGTCAAAAATTATACAATTCAACCCGAATGTTACTATGTTACACTTATAAGCCTCCCTCTACCTTTTTTTTTTTTCTCATTTACCATATTTATTTCACTCATGAAACAACGAGATGTTGATGATGATGATCGATTGATGAAGTCAAATATGCCAAAATAGCTTTCTTTTTTTTTAATTCTATGACCGGGTACCCGGAACCGGTACCGGGTAGTGGCGGTTCCGGTTCCGGTTCCTCGATCTTAGGAACCGTGACAAACGGTTCCGGTTCCGGTTCCAAAATTTTGGAACCGGCCGGTTCCGGTTCCCGTGATTTGTACCGGGTACCCGGCGTTGCTCACCCCTAACTATACCCATAATCCCATCAAGTATCTGCATATCTGCTTAATATGTTCCAGCATCCGCTTCCAACTGCTGCTCCCCCCCCCCGGCAGCGCCCCCAAAAAACCAACACTAAAGAGTTAAACAAGGAGGTAGACAATGATACAACGTTTACCGATTCTCGTGAATCGTCCCATTATTTTGGTGTCCTAGTACTTGTGAGTTGTGACGATTTAAAATACAAAAGAACGACACAGGGCTATTTCCTATCATGTATAAAGTTTACTGAAGTGTTGTTGGAAACAATAGTTTCTTGATTGAGTTTGTAACTAGATTTAGGTAAGCTGGATCCCTAAAGGTCTATGATTTATCCCAGATCTATGCACTAGAAATTGGGAGTGTCACAGACAACATATATAGGGCCTTCAAGTGCTCCTCTCTGCCCACACTTGTCCTAGCTAATAGCGCAGCTAGATGGTACAACCGCAAGACAAAGGGGGGGAAAAAAGCCTAACATTATACCTGTTCATTAGCATGCGCATATGGAGCGTGATATCGGGATCTCCATTGTTGGAAAGAACAGACCTTACTGCAGCCTCAATGGTTACTGAAGGCGATATAAGTACTCGCAGTAACTCCCCAAAAACATTAGGTCTAGAATTAAGTTCTGGCTTTCCAAACAACTCAGATGCAGCACTTTTCATCTCAGGATGTATATTCTTCAAGAAAAACTGAGCTGCCACCGCATCTGTTGTATTTTGTATCCTATCATGAAAAGATATATCAATACAACAGAAAATTATCAACACCATCTAATAAGAAAACTGTTCCCCATTTTACCAGATGATAGGCTCCTTCCACTCTCTCCAATTGCTGCAAAGGATGTTTGTATGCGACGGCTTCTGAAAGTCATCGACACGAACAACCAAGTCTCGATTATATTTTGACAAACAACCATTATGTCTCCAAAGATGTTTGACTTCATTCAGGGTAAATGAAGCATTTGTGTAAGTTATGTAGTCCCCGAATGGATATTTGCCCCTGAAAAGAAAGTAAAATGTCAGCAGCGGCCAAGAACAACCCAAAGTGTTTAATATCATTTTAAACACTTTACCACCAGGTGTTACAGAAGGGAAAACAACTGTCAACAAGTTCTAATCTGGTTTGCCAAACAGATGTTGGGCAGTTTTAAACATCCAAAATAATTACAACAAACAAATAGATTTAATATCAATTTCAGGATCTTGACTCCTTAAGAACAAGTTCGATTGCTATTATCAGTGTGACACCTTGGTTGTCTAGAATGTAGGGTTGACTTAAGTTTTCAATGTCAAAAAGACAAATTTCTTAAATCCATCAAGGACATCCAAAAATATGTGTACATGTAAAGGAACGGCTTGAGAGAGAACCAATATGCCTGGTTTGCCCGATAATTAATGAACGATTCAACATGATGCTCAATGCTGCGCCCGTTAGAATCTTGTACATTTCATTGCCAAATCCAGCCTCCGATGCCTTAGCGATTACAAAACCATGATGACAAAATTGATCTGGAGGGAGCTGCCTAATTCTTGAAGCACCTGAAATAATGCAGAAAGGGAAGCCTCACTCAGATTTTTTTTAAAGAAAACGAAACTTTCTGCACTAAGTACAATTACCATAAAGCAAGCAAGCGACAACAACAACAACCAAGCCTTAGTCCCAAATGATTTGGGGTCTGCTAACATGAATCGTCCTCTGAAATCGCCATATGTAGGAAATAAAAAAGTTAAAGTTAGCGAGCGAACAAGTTTAAAAGTAATGAAACACGTTTGACAAAAGTTTTAAAATTAAACAAAGGAAAAAGAACACACAAGAGCAAAAACATAAAACAGTGTGAAGTTTTACAAAAGTTAAGAGAAAACATTTTTTAAAAGAAAAGGTGAAGAGAATATAATCATAAGAAATCAGACTAGTTTTGCTTCTATCGTCGTTGTAGCCAAAAAAAGGTCATTAGAAATACATTTCCTGAACAAACAAAGAGGACATAGAAGATTGGACTATATCCTTCACATGATTCATGTCTAATGAGTAAACACGAGCACAGTATGGCAGAGAAATCCCATAACTTGCATTCTTTGTGATCTTTTTTAATTAAAAATAGTGTGTCCATATTACTATTCCGATCTAAAATGATGCATTCACGGTTTATTCTACTCATCAAGACCTGACATGAAACGCAAGATTTTATATCAATATATGTACCTTTTGACACTTAATGGCAAGATATGCAAAAGCACTTCCTTCACCAGGAAGGCTGGAAACAAAAGGCGCCCCTTTCTTTTCTAACACATTGCAAAAGAGTGGCAGCATGGCACATTCCTAAAGTGACATATATGCGGCACTAAATTCCCCCAAACTAACCTCCTACAAACCCACACACAAAGAATTTACATACGGAGTACTTTTTGTGGGAGAAGTACATGAACTAGAACAGTTGAAAGATTGAAAGATACAGGTTCCATACTAAAGGTCCACATTTTAGTCCCATACGAATCCGAACTACTACCATCTGTTGAACACATACATTAGTTAATCACTTCACATGGGTGGAACAGAAATTCTAGCAGATGGAAGCCTATAACCACTCCACCGCGGCGTCTTTACACAAGGATAAAATACGAAGCTTATCACGCTTCTTCCGTTACCAAATATCAGTGCCATTCAATCCATATGGCCATATCACAATCATACTCTTAATACACAGCAGAACACACGAATGAGTACATGATATTGTCATCACGATTTACTGACAAAAGAATTGGCTACTTTATTACCCCCATACCCCCAAAATGTTCATATTCCCCCTCATGCTAGCATTTGTATCACACTATATACGCCTTTTGTCCCTTGTCTAATTTGCTCTTCCACCATTATAAGCTAATAAGGGGAGTCAAATGTACGCAACCTACATACTAGTATTTATTTACTAGTTCGTATATAAAGAGGTTGTATCCGAATGACCCGAAATTAAAAATCGCATCACAAACTCAAAACAAACAGTACTCCACTAAAACAAACAGGACAAAAATAAAAAAGATTAGTGGTAAGGAGAGTAAATTTACCATTAAGGAGGAAATGGTGGTGAATCAATCTTCTAATACGGAGAGATTCTTTCCAAGCAGCAAAATCAGGGCCATAAACATCACCCATCTCCTCAACAGTAGCACAAGACCCATGATTATTATTATAATAACTATTATTATTATTATTGTTGTTGTTTTCTGAAGAGTTGTTATTAGTAACAGAAATGGAGATAATATTGGAATCTGGGATTTTGTGGGGAAAAACAGATTGAGAAGAAGGATCAACAAGCCTAAGACTTATTACCATAAACCCAACTAATGTTAAGATTCCAACAACTAGTAACATAGATTTTATACCAATTAATACTAATCTTTTCTTGTTTATTCTCATTTTTACCCAATTAATTACTACTCTTTTTGTTGCTATTAATTTATCTTTGATGATGAAGGTTATTTACCCGGATACTTGACGAGGAAGATGATAGATTGAATCTAGGAATTGGGATGGAGGAAGCTGACATGAAATTTTCAAGGTTTTTTTTTATTTTTTTTGAAGGAGAGAGAAAGCTCACGTGGAAGCTTTTCAAGATCTTGTGTCACTCACTGTGTTGGATTTTCATGTGTTTGCGTGTGTTCCTTCTGGTGTTGTGATAAAAGAACTTTATTCGTAATTTTTTTTTTCTCCGAAAAATTTACGAGTATTCTCGAATTTTGATAAGTTGCACATGATACATAAATTGGCAAGTTTGTGCACCGGATATTCATGAAATTACCATTTTATGTACATGGCACCCAAATAATAACTTCTGTTAGACTTTTCCGATAAGTGATAATGTGTCAATTAATTGTTAAGTTTAGTTAATTAAATTATAGAATTAATACTTAAATAAAAAAAATCGATAAATTTCTAGAAAAAATTGACTTTTTATATAGTATATATTATAAAAAAATCATTTTTAAAAAAAATAATTTTTCTAGGGGTAACATGTACAAAATGTTGTGATCTCAAGGGTACAGTGTGCATAAAATGGTAAGTTGAAGGCTATCATGTGCACAAATTATGAATAATTTTTAAAATATATTATTTTTATGAACTATTATTTTTGTTGAGAAAATAGTTTTTTGGATTTTTATTTAAAAAAAGTCTAAAAAAAATTATTTGATTTTTTTAAAATTGAAATTGAAATCATATAACTTAATTAGGAACTTTAATTAATAATTTACCCAACAACAAACTTACACATCATAACTTAACGAAAAAAATCTAACGGAAGTTACTACTATTTGGGTACCATGTGCACAAAGTAATAACTTCAGAGGTACCACATGCAATCGATCAAAGTTCGAGGGTACCACGTGAATTTTCCGTTTTTTTTTTTTTTGGATATGGGGAAATTTTTGTAAGTTATTTAGCCTCTAATTAGACTCGTCTAATTAGTACTTAATTACTAATAATTAAGTTTAGCTAAGAATCTTTAGTTGCATGTAAGATTAAAGGATGAAAAAAGTGTATAAAACTAGTTTTTATACCTTAATTAGGAGGAATTATGACCACACCTTCAAGAAAGGTTCTTGAGCTGCTAATTCATGGGGATCCTCCTCCTTAATCTTGAGTTTTCAAGTTAGCAAATTTACTCCCTTGATCCACCAAAGAAGCTCTCTGAAAATATCACAAAAAGAACTAGTTTTCAATGAGATTTTAACCCTAAAACCTTAAATTAGCTAATGATATACTAGGCTTAAATAAGTGTTTCGATCAAATTTTCATTGACATGAAATGAAGAAAACTTGATCTTAAAAGAGTTGGAAGTTGGCTGATTTAGAGAAAACGAAGGGTTTTCTCTCAAGTCTCTTTCTAAAGTTAATTTTTTTTTTTTTTTGAACAAACTTTCTAAAGTTAAGTTGTTTGTGTAAAAATGATGTGTCTCATGTTTGACCATCAAATTCTGGTATATATACTAGTGGTAATCCAAATTATCATTTTTCACTAATTATACTCCTTAACATCTTATGTTACAATTTGATATAATTTGTACACTTATTTCTTTTAAGTGTTAATTAATTATTATATCACTATATAATAATTACTAATTACAACTCTTTCTAATTTAATCAACTAATTGTCAATACTGGCAATTCACACAAAAACCGTAATTTATTCAACGACCTAAGTTCAGAACTCGTAAAGCATTATCCGATATAATTAGTTAACTCTTTAACTGAAACAATAGGGTTTATGTTATATTGTATTGAATACAAACATAATATCCTTTGGAGAAACTATCTCTATATATGTGACCGAGAGGGAACAGTTGATTATCATCGTCAAACGACAAATAACGTCAACTCTAGCTAGCCCACCGTTATCGATTTACGTTTATCAACTTGCTTAGTATATTCAATATATCCCAGGGTTATTCCTAATTAGATTTAATTAGTCAACGCATTATTGTCGGAGGACACCTACTCCAACAATTTTAAGCGACCTTGATTGGAGGGCCGCATTTTTCAATATTGTCATATTTTGCACAGTGCATCAACCATGGGTAGATTGGTCGTTTAGTCCAAAAATGTCACTTACAAATTCCCAAAACCAGTCATCAAACCTTCTACCTCCTCTGCCACCAGTGAGCAACCCGAACCATCGCAAGCACAAACTAATCCAGATTTCCGATGGCAAACTTACCCATATTTTCTGACGGTGAAGCTGTCGGAATCATACGACACCCTAGAATGGGCGGGGTAAACCCCTAGACCCATAAAAGAAAAAGAAAAAGACGATTATCAAGATACGATATTACGGATACGATACTTGGTTACGTTATTATTACGGTAGTGTGGTTTAAATATCACGTCAATACAATACAATACTTTACCGGGGTAGGGTTACATACAAACCCGAGGCCCAATGATACACTATTACCCGAGGGCCGAAATTTCTCCAACCGTTGGCTACTCAACAGTACAGCACACGTTAACGACAAAAGGCTATTTCCGTCATTACGCAGCGATTGGTTGTATTCCATTTAAGGGGCCCCACGGTAGGTAGGTATGATACTCGTACTTACCATTTATTACGAGGATTACAAATTCTGTTAAATACTATTTGGGATACGATATTTACCCCGTACCAAAGGTGTATAGTTTTTGTATATTAAGAAGAAAAAAAAAGATTTATACTGCTGAAATACTGAAAAATTTAATAATGGAAAATGGGATGGAATTTATGACGACCACTGCAACGACATTATTGAGGTTCCTAACATTTCCTATCTTTCTGAAGATCTGGTACAAAAAAATCATTATATGTACCAATTCTGGGGAAATTTAGAAATAAACCACACTGAAGCGCATCCTTTAGTAGCTGAAGATTTTGCACTGGGTGAGAGATTACGAAAGCGGATATGCGAAATTTGTCCAGGTATAGTAATTTATTTTATTTGCATTTATTGTTTGCAATTGATAGCAGTAGGTAGGAAAGGGTGTATAATAATACTTGAGCAGTTATATATGTGGATGTGTTATGTCGTAAACTTAGCAATTGGTATGGAGGTTGTAGTATAGGATATGGAATTGAAATCAATTGTTATTAGCAGTACAGGACAGTCAAGATCCGACAACAGTATTGACATGATTTTTGCACCGGACGTATCTAGTTCAGGGAAGTCTGAGTGCAGTAAGAATATAAATGGGGAACATTTAAATGGTAATGGAGGGAGGAAGACGAAGCGTAGATTAGAACAGTATGATAAAAACGAGGAAGGATGTGGCCGAAGACGACGTCGAAGGCGTCTAAGTCGATTAGAGGTTGAGGTAATGAAAGTACTGAATGTATATATTTACCTAACTGGAGTATGAATCTCATAATCGAAGTGGTAGTTTTGTGTAAATTTTGCAGGAGAACTCTGAAGGTGGTCGGGTAAAGCGATTGGGCATTGTTATGGAACGTCGGAATGAAGTGTATGAGAAAAAGGTAGGAAAATAATCAGAAACAAGTAAATAGTCTGTGCATTTGATTGAAAATTATGATAATTGATTGGCTTGGGTTTACCCATATTTACATGATGTTAATGAACAGTAAACAAATGTTAATTGTCGGGTTGAGACGTTTGCTAAAGTTGTAGGAATGTTCGACAAGCTGAAGAAAAATATTGTGAAATCAATGGGGTTTGGGTCACTTCTTTACTTTACGGATATGATGCTTCCTCTTAATTTATGTTATTGGTTGATGACAAGGGTTGATCCAGAAAGAAGCGTTTTTGTGGGCAGTGATGGAAGGGAGTTTCCCCTTGATCATGTTCAAGTATATTGTGTTATGGGCATCCCTGATGGTGGGAAGAAAGTCCCCACAGTGACGCAGTCAGGGACAAACATATTTGAAAAAGTTGACAAATTAATCGACAAATATGGGGAGAGGAAGCAGAAGAGAGGGAATCCTGTAATCCCTTTGGAGAAAATTATTAAGGTTTTAGAAGGTGATATGGTTGTTGAGAAGCGGTCAGAGTTCATGGTTGCGTTTTTGATGTTTGCCCTTGCAACTGTGCTATGTCCAACAACTTGCTCAATTGTTGCTGCTCATCTTTTGCCAGCATGTACATTGATTGAAGACTGTGCAGAGTATGATTGGTGTTCGTTTGTGATGGACAATTTTATTCATAGTGCGAAGTCGTTTCATAGGAGGTTCAGAGCAAAGGGAGTTGTCTCCGGTTGTGGTGGATGCATCATATTTCTTGCGGTATGTGGAACAATAAGTTTGTACAGTTATGTTTAATATTTAAAAAAAAAATTGTTTTCTTAGTGAGTTATTTTTGTGATCTTGGAAAACGGCAGCTATTGTACTTGGATAGGCTTAACAGAACACCAGTATCCTGGGGAACCTTCCCAAGGATTAAAGTTTGGAGTTATGAAGAGATTAGAAAAGCTCATGATGAAGATCAACTTAATCGTGGTGGTGAATTTGGAAGGAATTGTATTGCTTCTACATACCAGAAATAGCAGGACATTATAGGTATGGTAATATCGAAATTCATTGAATTGCAGACAATTGATGTTGCATATGGGGATGAAAGGCATCCGAACAAAGCTAGGGATACGAAACCTATGATGAATTCTTTAAAACATGGAGAGCTTATTGCTTCAAAGGTATGGTAATTAATATAGATGGTAATTAAGAAGCTGTAATTGTATGTAGAATTAAAAAAAATGTATAGTATTGATGCGAAATTTGGTTGAATGTGAAGGTTGCGAGCCTTTTACATCTGACACTGGAGCGGCTTAACATAATGATGTATTTTGGTGAAACCTCAAATGCACCGTCAAGTCCAACATCATTGGAAAATCAGACGCGAGACCTACAATCTCCTGTTAGACGCAGGAGGGGTCGTACTAACAGCAAAAACCCACATCAGTGGAGGGAAGAAAAGGCTGCTAGGGACAAGGCAGCAACTGATGAAAGGGTAGTAGTAATAAATTCAGAAGCATTAGAGTGTACATTCGGGAAACAGGAGTACACCCGCAAACAAGGAAAATGTAAGGGTGTATTAGCGCTACAAGGTATGTGTTTGCATAGTCATTTGCATGGCGATATGAACCATGACCCAGACGTAGATGCTAAACAAGACGGTGTTGATGATGTACGGGGCGGTTGTGAGATGGTTGACAAAGATGTTGTCCAAATAGAGGAACAAGACTTTGTAACGAAGGAGCATTCAGATGGGGAGGTGGGTGAGGACGTGGTTGTGGAGATGCTAAACATCCAAAATGATGAAGTTAAACCTGATGAGAGTTCATCAGTGACCAAGTCAGTAAATGTGGATAGACCATTGAATGAGTTGGTGAGGATGGTGGTTGATACCTATGGTGGTGGTTGATGGAGCGGAATATGAGCGTCATCTAATATTACATTATGTGAGGCATCGTCAATCTGTAATAATTTATTCATGCGAACAATTTCGCAATTGTATTCTTTGATTTCCATCAAGGGTGTTGGTGCACCTCTGTTGTGGAAGCGGAAGTAGCGGTAGAATAGTAAACTATTACCCCCTTTATTGGGTTGATATTTCTAATGAATTCAAATTTTCATGTAGCAATCTGCTTGGTACACAATATAATGTATTTATCTGTGACTTCAAGTTTAATCTTACAAGTGTATCTATCTAAAGTATCGACTCCATGTTGGCTATTGAATCAATGTAAGTAAGAGGTTACATTAAGTATACAGACACGAGCAGAAACATCAATGCAGCAGCATCTTTGAGTAGTCCTGATATTGTCATAAGTTTCCCCAAGACTAAAGCATCTGTAGTTTAAGGAACACAATGGTGTTAGAATGGTCCGGATTATAGGGTGCCATAAAAAAAATGTCTCAATTTATTACCTTTATTACTAATTCAATGGAATGTGCATGATGCACCGCGTGGACAAGTGAAGAAGTTCCATAAACCAGTACAATGATGCTTTCCCCTAATGTACCAGAACTCAGGTTAATTTCATCGCTCTTACACTCTCCTCGAAGTACTATTTTTGACACCATCTTTGTAACACGGGTCTCTGTTAAGATAATTACGGCTGGATTGTATAGTTCTTGAATGTAACGCAAATGTGGGATGAACGACTTTCTCGCCAATCCTCTACAATTCCATACAACAATTCTACGACATGTCCCTATAGGGGGGATATGGTTAGGTTTTCCCGGAGGAAGCCTCCTCCTGTTCCACATATCGGGGTGTTCACTTGCATCCCAAAATTGAACTCCATATTGTCTACACAAATTATTATTGAAAGCAAATACATTCCAGTCAATCACTAACTTTATGACCTTAAAAACGTTGTATAGGCTACAATTTTGAAATAATCAGTACAACTAAGAAATTGTAGCCTACGTATTGGAACCGATGTGATGTTATCGGCATGTGTGTATATGTTTGTTGACGGATCATGGTCTATGTCATTAAAAAGCCATCATATATCTTGTGAAAACTGACCCCATGAACCATACTGGTCAATAACCCATTCAATAAACACTCTAACAGCTTTTGGACAAAACACGATATCAGTAAGATCTGGTATATGGCCTGGGTTTAAAGTATATCTATCCTTAACCTGAACTAGACTCAATGTTCTAGGATACAACAATCAGTTAAGTAAATTAAAAGATGATACCTCAAATCTGGGAATGCTATAGAATGACCTTAGTGTTTTTGACGACGCAGCGGGTGATACTGCTCCTAAGTTTCTGAATTTTTTGGTGTATTGTTTCCTTGGCTTCTTTATGAAGCGCAAAGCTTCCCTCGCAAACCCTCGCAAAACCACAATAGTGTCTCTACAAGCATAATTTATTAATGATGATTTTGTGAGGTGGATCAGAGTCATCAGTAAATAGGCTGGTCAGTGAAGACATATGGGGGTGTAGTGTGGTTAGAGAATATATTGGTTCAGATAAGGTGGGTGACAGTGTTGTGAAAGGAAGCGAGCAATACATAGATGCATATGTATATATAGGGGGCGAATTGGGTTCGCGGGGAAATCATGTGTATAACGCGCAAGGTGACGCGCGAGGTGATGAATGTGAGGGAAATAAACAAAGGGGCACACACTGGTTGGAGGGCTGAAATATCTATACAAAAATATAATTATATAATATGGAAATAGTAATTTAACATAATTGATTTATATTAAATTAAATCTTACCGTGTACATGAAATTTATACTACATGACTATAAATAGGTGCTTGTAAGTTGCAGTACAACATTGTTATACTAAATAACGGCATCTAGGTGTGAAAATGACAATTTCGACGATGAAGAATTGGCATATGCATTTGTATAGCACATAGCTCGCATGTAACGTTGTTTGGATTTGTGTCATGACCTAGTTTGTTAAAGTGGGCATCACCTTCGAGTACGCAAATTTTGTGGCACAAGGGTAGCAATGGTATTGGGTAATTCAACCTAATCATGTTCTTCAAGTTTATGAAAAACATACCGAGTTTCATCAAACCATGCTGTTCACGGCATATGTCTTGTAGCTTAAACAGACCAATAATGTTGTTTTCGCCGAGCTTGAGAACAGCCTCCACAAACTTCACGAATGAGCCGAATGTCGTACTTGCATCGGCAATCATCCTCCGCCCCTTAGTCTTTTCAGCGGCGGTGGATTTATTGTTGAAGAAATGATGCACGCCAACAACTAAAAGAGAATGTCCTTCCATATCCTCCGCTTTCTGTTGGAGTTCGGCATTCCTTTCTGGAGGAAGGAGTATGAGTGGGATATTAAATGCATCGTTCATTATTTCATCCATTTAGAGGATAATTTGAAAGTACTATATTGAGGTATTGATGAAACGACATATATTTCGTAGAAGATGTGATAAAAACCTTCGCAGACTGAACTTCTTTTATAAGTGCCCATGCAAGAAAAAAATCAACCACTTGCAGTAGAAGTTGGCCTACCACCCAAGTAAATTCTGCCTTCATTATGTTGGAGAATGTGTATAATAAATTGACAAGATGTAGCTGTCATGTAAATGCACGATTTTCGGTGTCGTTCAAGTAATATAAGCAAAATAGTTTTCGCGATTAAGAAATTTATGTCCCCGATAAATAAAGGAGAATCAAGCATAAAAGTTAAATGAAAAATTCATAACGTTTTATAGTTAATACAGGGTTTCATATTTCAATGAATCAATGTAATGTTTACCAATTATGTTTGATATTTAAGCTATATCACATAACACATTAGGTGTTGTCATTGATTATGAGACTTTGTTAGCCTTTGTTAAAAGTAAAACTTATGTTTTTGAGTTTAACAACAAGGGAGAAGTTATCGTTTAAGAAATCACTTATGGATTCATCTTTATGTTTTGTTTCAATATGCCCCATACAAAAATAAATCAAGGAAAGCTCTAAACGAAAACGAAGAAGTTGCACAACAAACATGACCATGCTGTCACTGTGTCCATGAACATATAGTTGCTTGAAATAGGGAAATACACGTCTAATAACTGCCGCGGCAATTAGTTATACCATGACTAAAATTACCGCTAACGCAACAACTTAAGAAACTAACAACAGGTCTAAGTAAAGTATTTATGCCCATGGTACCCCAGAAAGTACACAACAGCTTAACCAACTAATGTGCAACAAAGACATTGCTACCCGACCATGGACTCAAAGCTTCAGCAAAAAGGTGGTGGAAACATGGAAAGCTATTAATAAGCACAACTTCCTACATTAGTTGATGACTCTTCAGTTAAATACATCCATGCAAACAAAACTTTTATAACTAAGTGAGGACGAACATATCCATCACAAAAAAAATGGACAATTCATCATCTAAAGCGTAGGTGCAATGAAAAGCACATACACAAAGTCCCCTTCAACAAGTGGTCACCCACAACACCAGATTCACTGAGCATATTCATCCTTTTCAACAAAATGATCGAAGTTTTTTTGGTGGTGCCTAAAATAGCAGCAGATGCACTGATAGACCCAACCCTCATCACCGGTGGGCTGACAGTGAATAACATTGTGAATAGTATAACTGGTGGCTGAAAATGCCTCCAGGTGTCAAGTTGAAGCTACACAAATTCAAAATACATGTGTAAGGGAATTGGAGTACCCAATATTATATTTTTAAAATAAGTTTATCTGCATACGCTATACTTGAATAATATAAGTTAAAAACGTACAAATTAGTAGGACAGAAAACATACTGAGTTGTAAGCATACACCTCCTCGGAATATGGCTTAAAGCCGAGATCACGAGGGGTTTGAGTAGGGAGAATAGGACCATGGCTAGCCCAGTACAAGTACACCTCGCATAAAGCAGTACTGAATTGCTGGGCATGAGCCTGGTATAATGATGAAAATGACACGTCATCAGCCATGACAGTGCGGGTTATGAGGTCGGAATCCATGTTGTTAACATTAAAAACAATAAGTGGGCGATTTGGTTGTTGGACAATATGGTTGTTAGTGCGACGAGGTTGTGGGTAAGGAAAAATATTCTGAGCAGCTAGGTGTTGTTGGCGAACGGTGGGTCTTGACGGTTTGGCCATGGAAGCTAGATTCTGTCTTTATGTTTATATAATTGCACGATGAAGTGTTTGTGCAATATTGAGGGAGATGAAAGGGGGGTGTTTTATAGAATGAAGACGCATATGAGAACACGCAACTTAGGGTTTGTGGTATGTAGGATGGATGACACGTGGACTGAAGGTCATGCAAGGATCGACGGGAGTTAATGGTAACACACCCATTACTTAGTTTCATTCACTCATACAAATATCACACATACATATTATATGTGAAAATTATACCACTGCACGTCGCCTGACCATGACCATACCCCAAAATTTTCGAAAATTACTGTCATAAGCAAGCGTTAGACAATCACCACAACTACGCTTTAACAATGTTAGTCTATATACGTAGATTTGTAGGATGGGTAATGCAAGTTTAACGTAAAATAAACTTGTATAAATTTGAATCGATTTGGTCGTGCAAAATGTTATACCATTTAAATTATCTCGTATATTTTTTAGTCAAGTCGCATTCATTTAATGTCACGCAAAAATTTCCATTTCCGCCAAGACAAAGCGCAAATATGCGCCACCTGAAGCCGAGATGTTGACGGAACAAACTTATTGCTAGAGGTGGCCACGGGCCGGGCGGGCCAGTGCTAGGGCCGGGCTCCACTGGGCTAGTGCTCGGAGAATCGAGCACTAGCACTAGCCCTACACAGTACACCCGGGCTAGTGCCAGTGCTCGATTTTTTAGGCACTAGCACTAGCCCGCCAGTGCTTGACCGGGCTTTGACCCGGGCTAGTGCCGGGCGGGCCAGTGCTCAAGCACTGCTGGCTCGGCCAAAAAAAAAAAAAAGGCTTGGTCATAATTACCATAATTTTATCATTTTTTGATAAACTTATAATAATTAGGATGCTTACGTATCTCGAAAGAATCAAAGCTCACGTAGTTCTTCACTTACCTTACTTACCGTCGCTTGATTATTCGATCGAATCATTCTTAGACGTTCTCATCGGCGGTTGATGCTCCCGATTCCGATGTAGTATCCATTGTCATGAATGGATCATCTTCTTCGTCATCATCATCATCATACTTCTTTCCTTGTCTTCTTTTTAATGGTTGATCCCAATCTTTTTTGCATACACATACTTTCACGGATTCGGGAGCTAACCTTGATCGCATTTCATCCAATACTCTTCTACCTGCACTAAAAGCGGACTCCGAAGCAACTGTCGAAGCTAGAACTACAAGAACATCATTTGCAATTTGGGTTAAAATCGGATATTGGTGGCTATGTTTATGCCACCAATTAAGAATGCTAAAATCACTTTCATCGGTAGTATCATAGACAAGTGTTAAATAATCATTGACAAAAGATGTAGTATCATCTAAAGTCGTTTTTTTGTTTTTTTAAAATAATATTATGATAAAAACCAAATCTACTTGGTTTAGATTTAGATGACATGGAAGAAGAACTAGCTTGTGCATCAGTACCACTACGTGTATCATACAAATCATGTAATTTAGTAAGAATAGAAACACATTTGTTCACATAATTATCTACATCATAGGCTTGTTGTAATGTTGAATAATAAAATTCTAACATGTTTTTCAATCCCGCGGATTTAACACCGGGATCAAGAATACATGCAATGCCATATATAATAGGAAATTCAGTAAAATAAGCCAACCATTTCTCACGCATTAAAGAAACAACTTGCTTTAAGCTATCGTAATTAGAAGAATCAACATTAGACATAGCAAAAACTATTTTAATGCATTGTAAAATCACCAAATGAACATTTGGTTCATATACTAGCGAAAAAACTTTTGTAGCATCATAATAAGATTTCAAAAGATCATAAAGAGGTTCGGTAAGTTCCCAAGTAACATCATCAAGAAGTCGTGCATTTGGATCGGTAGAATGATGTTCATTATACAAAGTAGTAATAACTTGTTTATACCTGATTGCAGCACCTAGCATGGTGTAGGTAGAATTCCACCTTGTTGGTGTATCAAGACCAAATCTCTTTGCTGCCAATTGATGTTGCGTGCACAATTGTTTGTATTTACGCTTTTTTGTGCCCGTTGCTCTAAGCCACTTAATAACTTTTCTAATAGGGCTTAAAATAGAAGAAATACAAGCAATTCCTTCTTGAGCGGACAAATTAATAATATGTGCACAACATCTAACATGTAAAAACATACCATCTAATAATAAAGTTGGAATATTACTCTTGATATGACCAATACAATTAATATTAGCCGAAGCATTATCAAATGAAATAGTAAACAACTTATCGGTCAATTTAAACTCATTACAAGTAGCATGAATACGAGAATATATGTTATAGCCGGTATGCGACTCTTCCATAACATCAAAAGCAATAATACGTTTTTGTAATTTGTAATCATTATCAATCCAATGAGCGGTAATGCATATATAAGGCTCACCTTGTCTTGAAGTCCATGTATCACTAGTTAGGCAAACACGTCCACTAAATGAACGAAAATATTCAATTAGCTCGCCTCTAGTTTTGTGATATTGTGTCATAGTATGACGCTTAAGAGTGTTCCTAGGCACCTTTCTATAAGCGGGTTGTAATGATAATCTATTAAACTCTTCATAATTAATACTTTCACCAAAACTAAACGGCAATTCATCAAGACAAACAAAATTAGTCATATTATCAATCATTCGATCTCTATTATAATAGAAAGGAATACCTCCACCAGGGGTCGGAGTCATATTACTTCCGATTTGTGATTGACCACCACCATGGCTTGATTCACCTTCAACTATTTTTTCGAGGTCGATTATGCCATGTACGCTTTGTAGGTGTCGAGCTTGAGTGCCGGTTCCGCTACTCGTTTTCCACTTCAATTCCACATTAACATGGTTGGCTTTGCAAATTCGACAAACAAGTTTGAAACATTTTACACCTCTTTGGTCATTTTCGGGTAGACTTTGTCAAAATGAGCCCAAACAAAACTTGTTTTGACACCACGTCGATTAATAATACCACCACCTTGTCCACCTACAATTAAAGAATAATGATATTAATTAAGTTGTAAATTTACATTAATTGAATAAATTAAAAAATTAAATGAATTGAATAAATATGCAACTTTATAAATTGAATTTTACCATCTTGTAAATCTACATCCGTTGTTGGACGAGAACGGGGTGGTGGCATGACCGATGATTCTTGTTGTGATGCATTACCTACACCTACAAATAAAATTATATCAATAAAAAGAAAAATTGACAAAATAAAACTAATAATTATAAAAATAAATTATAAACATTAATTTACCTTGATGAATATCACCTAGAAGTGATTCTTCATATTCTTTCAACACTCTTCTTTGATCGGGAGTTAGATTATCCATTTCGGGTTAATATGATTTTTTGATAAGAATATTAAAATATTCAATACAAAATACAATAATTATCAATACTAATAATAATTATCAAAATAACAATGATAAAAGTACTAAATATTGTATACTTACTTAATATAATACTTGTAGTAATTTTTTTCTAACTAAAATTGAAAACTTAATTAATACTTAAAAATTGTAATAATTTTTTTTAAGTAAATTTAAAACTTTAATACTTGAGAGTTCTAGAATTGTAGTAATTGAAGAAGAAATGTAGAATAGAGAGAGTGATTGTGTGGAAATTGAAGTTGGATTTATTGGGTATTTATAGAAAATTTAAGGGTAGGGATAAAATTAAAAACAAAAAAAACAAAAAAACAAAAAAAACAGAAAAAAAAAAACTGCCAAACCACACAAACGGCTAGTTTTTTAAACCCAAACTAGCCATTTGCTAGGGGCGGGCCGTTACTTGTGCAGGGCTTGACCGTGACTTGACCAGGGCTTTGACCAGGGTTTTGACCATGTTTTGACCGGGTTTGACCAGGGCTAGTGCTTGAAAACTCGAGCACTAGCCCTGGCACTACCAAACCCGGGCTTTGCAGTGCCTGGGTCGGGCCTTGACCAGGGCCGGGCCCGGGCTCCTAGTGCCCAATGGCCATCTCTACTTATTGCACCATAAATGAATAATTCCACATTTAAGGAATAAATCCTAAGGAATGAAAATAAAATCTTTAACTTTTCCTGAAATGGGGACTACCCACTTGTGGGTCATTATGATGATGAAGTACTGATTTGATAGGCGGCTGATATTGGGGAGATTTACTTACCACCCATAACTTTGCATTAAATGCAACTATCCACTTCTCTTCCTTTTACCTTATTGTCAAACCTCTTCACATCCATCGATAACAAAAGTAGGCGTCCTTAGGTTTAGGCAAATATATTATTACCTTGGCAATCACTACAATTACATGACCCATCTATATCACTATACTGTACAACTCATATATTGGCGTCGGTTGCTATAGGCGAATTTATTATTACCTTGGCAATCATTACAATTACATGACCCATCTATATCATTATACTATACAAGTCATATATGGAGCATCCGGTAATAAATTTTTAGGTATGACAGAAGACTGTAATTTACCATTTATTCACCATGACAGTAAATGTAACTGTATTAAGTGATAAGGATTGTTTTATGAAATTATTTGCAAATGGATGAACACATGTTAATTGTAAACTTATGTACACAAATTCATTTTAGTACGGATATAGTGCGTTAAGTAAGAGTTAATGACCTCGGTAGTACAATTGCGTAGTGAAATAGTACGTTATGACCCTAATTAGATTAGGTTAAAGTTGTGTAACACATAGACGTTAGAGTATAGTAAAACCCTCTTGTCGGCTACGGTAATTACATAGATGTTAGAGTATATATAACACCCCGAAATTCAGGGTAATTTTTTTTTTTTATAAACAACTTTCTAAATCAAACAAATGAATCCTGGGAGTGTTACCGCCACAATTGACTCTTTCAGTGAACTGTTACTGCTAAGAAAATTAATAAGTGGTCTATTCGAACTCTAATTAAAATCACAACTTTTAATAAACAAAAGACTTATACAAACAGACTCAAGTGCGGAAGCATAGTACGTTAGAGTATACTAATACACTTGTGTCGTTCACCTCACCTTCATCGGATAGGGTAATTATATACTCCCTCTGGTCCTATTTAAACTTCCTATTGCATTTTGCACACTTCGTAAGGTTAAATAATAAATAATTCTTATTGATACATTTAACAAATTAATTTGAAAGTTAATAATCACCAACATCTTCACTTACTATACTAATTTATACCTTTATTAAAAACGCAATATTTTGGGAATGGGAAGAACAAAGGCGAGACCCCAAAAAAGAGGATGGCAAGTTTAAAAAGGATCAGAGGAGTAGACGTTAGAGTATACTAATAAACTTGTGTCATTCAACTCACCTTCATCGGCTAGGGTAACTATATAGACGTTAGAGTATACTAATACACTTGTATCGTTCACCTCACCTTCATCGGCTAGGGTAATATAAATAAGTGATGATCTTCAAATGTGAAGAAGAATTTTCTCACTCCGATAAAATCAATGGCAAATTCGAAACAAAATAATATTGCACCACCTTATTCATACCATCTAACCCCCCTAACTGGCTGTGCACCAGAAATTAACTACAACAAGGTGGAATATGTGAACCCTCTGAAACCTAAAAATCAAAACCAAAATATAGCCAGAGAGATACGTCGTGTTCTATGCAACCCAAGTTCTCTTGATGGTGGTAATTGCTGTGAACTGATGATGTACTACGACAACCAAGGTCCAAAACCTGCGCACTTTCCACATTTGATGGACACTGCAGGTCTACCTGAAGTGTTCAGGATATTCCTTATTTGGTATATCGCTATTCTAGAAAACAGGGATGAAGCTGTCATCCTACCGGAAGCATTAGCAGGGTTGGTCGACCCAAAACCCACACTTAAATCTGAAATCCCTGTGTATTCCGTCGAAACTCATCGTACAACGGTGTCATTAGGGAGTTTCACAGATGGAGTACAAGTTCTCCAACTGATGAAGAGTTTGTCTACAATGATTGTCGACGTCAGAAAGTTCAAATGCTTGGACTTTGGAGTTCCAATCCTAACCTCTATATATGAAGTCCATTTACAATTTCAACCAAATATTAAAAGATATGCAAGAGATCTCCCACAAACAAAGTGTGTTTGTTGGAATGCCAGAGGTATAACACGTCCATCTATTCCTCAACACCTCCAATTCTTAACTATGTTACACAACCCATCCTTACTGGTCATTACTAAAACTCGTTGCAGTATAACCCAGGCGTATTCCATTTTGGTAAAGTACTCCAACTATGAATGGGAAATATTCGATGATTGCGGTATTAGAGACGGAGTGTTAGTAATGTGGCAGCCATTGATAATTGATGTTGAGCTACATGATTGTAGTGATGATCAGAACATGATTACCCAATTCACAGTTCAGGTAACACTTAGAATTTCATGTTATAGAACAAGGATGTTCATCAAAGTATTTTAGATATTTATTTTTACTCTACCGTATTCGTTAATTTTGATAATTCAATTATACGCAGGGCCTTCCACACCCCAGGGCGAGAAGAAAATTGTTTGACGATTGAGTGTTGAATGAAGATTTTGTATAATTACTTGTTGCAATCTGTTTTTCATGATCAACGAAATAGAATGCAATCAATGTAAAAATAGATAAGAAACTTAAACATCTTATTTTATTAAAGTAACAAACATTACATTATCTTCTAGGTTAAGGAAATTTAACATAGCTTAATTGAACTTCGAACTACTTAAACAACACAGCAACAACAACAACTATCATCATGACAAAAAACAAAGTTGTCGTCATGGCCAAAAACTTCAAAGAGTTATCAACCACTGCAAGCTTATCTTCCAACGTTGAATTACCACGCTGGTCTGAGACCTCACCTTCTTCCCTAATATCCGTGATCCGCCTGTAGTTCTTCAAAATAATATGGTCCTCCGAAAACCACAAGAAGAAATTACAAGTTTTGCACTTAAAATACCCCTTCCTAGGATTATTCACTGAGTTGGACACATTTATCGGCATGAACCTACCACAGTTGCATGCTTGATTCTTGAATTCTATACTTTCACATGGTTTGCTATAGGTCAAGTGTGAGATAGCAGATGTGGACATTGTCATTGTGTTTTTTTAATACGAAAAGCAGGACATATAGTCTATTAGTTTGCTCCTCCAATCTGTTTTACGCCATATATAAAAACAAAAATTCAGTATACCATTACATGAATGCTCCCTAATACAGTGTAAAAGTAAATAATGTTGAGTTACTGTGGTAAAAGGCTTACCCAAAGGAATTGTGGGGGGTGTGGGGACACGAATATGCCCTTACCCAATGGTAGCATCGCAAAACCAAGGATTTTTTGTTGATAATGTTGGCCTCTTCGTCCTCACTGCCATCATTCGTTTATTGAACCAGTTTTTGTACAATTATTGCGTCTTCTTCGTCCTATAAATTCGATTGTTTATGAACAACTATATGCATCATAAAATAACTACATACCACAAATAATTTCGCTCATATAATTTCCATTTTTACATTACGAGATTGCAAATCGTTTCCGTAAAATGAATACAGCATTTTTCATCATCCAAGGTCCTAATGTTGAAACCACTGAAATGGGGTATTATTTTAGTATGGCTATAGATGAACCCTTTCGGGTTATGTACGATGATTATTCATGCATGCATTTTGTCCCTTTGAGTGAGTTTACTTTGTCGATCAACAACAATATCATACACCCCTTTGAAACACCAACATCTATAGGTCAATACGTTGGAATAAAGCATATAGTTCGAGCACAATATACCACATTCCATAGTGTAAGTGTTTCTCACCATACTCGTACATAAATTAAAATAATTCAACAAATTTCTGACATTTATGTAATCTTGCATAGGACCTCACTGAGGAGGAGCATGCAATGGGACCTATTCACATATGGCCAATCACAAACCATGTGTTATTCAAAATTAGTTATGGTTGGTACTCGTCGACCTCATACAACTTTGCTTTGCATAAACATGACTCTGTTGCTGTAGCAGTTCAGATTTGGGAAGATAGAAATCAATGGATTGTTGATGTACCGGATGCACTTGTACATTATCAGTTGAGAAGGTTGTTAAATGGCGTCAATCGGGGAACATCACAATCAACGTCAATCTATCAGTACAG
Source organism: Spergularia marina (assembly GCA_963680865.1). NCBI lineage: Eukaryota > Viridiplantae > Streptophyta > Magnoliopsida > Caryophyllales > Caryophyllaceae > Spergularia > Spergularia marina. The sequence continues at coordinate 29,226,744 of OY804545.1, read as the reverse complement.
GAATTAGGCCTCACCGATCGTGACACCATAGTCGTGAGGATATTACCACCAAGCGAGTGTTAAATATTCCGCATTAAGCTTTATGCCCTAAGGATCGCTATGTTAATTTCTTTTCATTTTTAGACAATATGGTAAGGTTAATGTAGTATTATTCTTGCGAAAAAATAAAATATTTATTATTATCAATAATAACAATTTCGGGAAATAATGGATCAATGTTCACCATAATTTCTTAGACGAATCCTGAAATGTTACCCTTTATACCATCCACTTGTCCATAGTACCGACTACTCAAGTAAGGAAGTAGTGCTACATGTTACCAAAGGGCGTGTCAGTAATAGTAAGGGTCATTTGAAATTTTGGTCGAACTGTCTACTCCTACTAACTTTAAAGAAACATAATGTCCACAACTCGTACAAGCATAAATGTAGTGATCAATTAGGTATGTCCACTTTACCATCTTCCCCACTTGTAATGAGACGCGTGTTGTTTTCATTAGTAGGCCCTTCTGCAAAACTATACTAGTATATGTATTCTTGGGAAGGTACTCATCCTATAGTATTACAAATCTTATTATATTTTGTTTTAAATTGAGGCTAAACTGAACATACACTATCAATCTATCATCACATAACCCTTATCACCTTAATTAAGTAGTGTATTAATCACACTAACTAGTGTATTAATCACATAATGTGGAAGATATGTCTCTTTATTACGTGTTTATAATTGACCGCAACACCGGTATCATGTGAACACATTTAGGTTAATTGTGACACGCAACACGTAAAAGACCATTGGAAACACATAAAGGTGCACATTAACTTAGAAAATAGTCTTTGACTCTTGATTCTTACAATAACACGAACATTAAAATGTCCCACAAATACAAATATAACTATAAGTTCACGATTTCCGATAGATTAGGACGCTTACCGTTATTTGTTGTTACAATTTCTAGGCCATCTTCGTCTACATTCAAAATAAAACCAACCCCATGAGTAAACGAAAGTCCCTGCAGTAAATGATGAAAGAGTATGGTTAGTAATTATCCTTGGCCATACATTTCATGCCAACTTTATTCACATCATGTTATATATTTGAAGCTTCACATTCAACTTCCACAATTCACAGGTACTAAAATGCACCCACAAATACAATTACCCACATCCTTTGCAACAACAGGTTGCAGCCACCTAAACACTTTTCTAAATGGGGGTGTTGCGACAACCAAATATTACGTTCAACCCAATTCGATATAACAAAGAGGGGGATCGTCAGCTTTAGAAGAACTAAAGATAACCAACAAACTTCTCAATACTATTAACAGTTTAAAACACCATTTCAATCAAGGATCTGTATCGCTTATCACTAATCACACTGATATATGTAGTGCAGTTATAATACATGTTTTCACTAATATTGCAACATCAAATGTCAACCACCATAGTAATGCCAAGTTCATCAATCTTACACGTACATATTTGCGGATAACAACTCACCTACAACACATGTTCCCCATATTGTATTCAGTTCATTTTCCTGATTTTTCCTTGTTGCTGGAACCCACATACTTATTGAAATCTCCCATAGCAAGGTCATAAGCAGTTCGAAACTAGGTGAAAACATCCAAATAAACACACAATTAAAATCTATTAATATGACGGACATCATATTGTTCAATTCAATTTGCAAACCATATCACCTGTGGGGAGGTAGCAATCCTTTGGGGAAGTAAGAGGGGATTCTGTCAGCTCCCTGAAATACATAGTATACGTTTATGAAATTAACATGTAGTCGGGATGCAACACAATGTATATACACGACTTACATGTTGGTCCTCTCTTGTTCCAAACATAGATGTTGGGGTCAGTTGTTGTGATGCACCTCGTGGGGTGAGTTTTTTTGGCCGATTCACATTAATCCTAGGTGATCTCTTACGCTCTCCGGCAGGCGCGAATTGACTAGAATGTCCTTGCTTACTAATTGACTGCACACCATAAATATGAAGACAGGTTATCAAGTCTCACGTACACGCTAACACGTACACGCTAACATCTATAATCAAGGATTAAATAACCTTCACCTTACCTTAGCCGTACTAGGTGATTTTTTTTTTCGCTTCACTATCCCTTCAATGGATTTCAGCCTTTTGTACGCATTATCCACTCGTTTGGGAGGATCAACTAGTTTGCTTTTTGGTGTCAACACAATATTGCTGCTGCCTCTTACATCAGGATTGCTTCTACTACTCAAACAAGTGACACTCCTAGGGGAGCATTCAATTCTTGCCTCATCAACTATCTGACTATTCTGGCCATTCCCTGCAACAGCCCCTTGATTGTTTTCATCCCCACCTCTCTGCATCAATTGTTCATTTATCAATTCCACTGTACCCCTGATTTCCAGTATAGCACTCACTACATGATCACTAGCAGCTGATGACAACATAACTGCAACTGCTAATGGTTCAAACGCATCCTGCATTGAATTGTACCTCATAACTTCCACTGTCTTACTGGGGTCATGATAAGCGACCTTAACCATTGTGTGCTTACGTGCTATATCCTTACGCCACCTCGGAAGAATGTACTTTTCGGGTACACTATCATATCCATACATGTCATACACACAAATACAATGTCTACATAGAATTCCACTATCCTCGAACAATTTGCACTGGCAGCTAATTTCATGACTCTCGGTGTTGTAGAGCACCTTCACCGCCCTCTTCCGGTCAGTTATATACGATTCCCGATACCCCTTAGTGTGCACCCAAACCCGATCATTAATAACTACCTCAACCTCAATCTCAGAAATCTGAGATGAACCACCATTACGGCAGTACAACACGTATTGACATTGTCGCTGGACCTCTCTGAACTTGACATTGGTGTAACATCTCTGAAATATTTTCTCTTGCGGAAATCCAGTTGCTAGCCCTAATTGCTCACGAACACAATCATCATCGGATGCCTGCTCAGTCATAGCCCTTCTCTCCATGGCGTGACAACTGCTCCACAAACTCATATAGCCAAGTACCTCATTTGAGATACAGATCAAAAAAACTATTAATGCTTTCTACCCTTTGGGTTGTTCTCATACCAGCCCAGAACAGGTGCTTTGTGTATGCCGACACCCACATTTCCCTCTCTTTAAACAAGCCATACAACCACTCATTATCTGCCAAGTTATACGTCCTTATCATTTCTGCCCAACGTCGTTCAAACTCTTCAATATCAAAGGAATCATAAACAACATTCTTAAGATCAACAACAAGTTCCTTCCTAAGTGGATGTTTTCCCAATTTCACAGGAACCATTTTCAGTATATGCCAAAGGCACCATCGATGCCTTGTGTTAGGCATCACATTTGCTACCGCTCTTCGGATAGCAGCAGCCTGATCCGTAAGGATACCAGCAGGAGCAATATCACCCATGCACTGAAGCCAAGTACTGAATACCCACTCAAAACTTTCTGTAGTTTCAAGAGAGATAAGTGCACAACCCAGTAGTATTGTCTCTCCATTATGATTGACGCCAACTATGTTGGCAAAAGGTAAGTTATACGCATTTGTAATGTAAGTGGTATCAAAACAAACAACATCGCCAAACTCTACGTAAGCTGCACGACTACCCGCATCAACCCACAGAACATCGGTGATAACACCGTGTTCATCATGTCTAATCATGTGATAAAAATTTGGATTATCCTTATGCATCCTAAGAAAGTATTTCAGCATGGCATTGGCATCACCATCTTTCAGTTTCAGCCTTCTTTCCTTTTGAATCTCATCCCTCAAATCACCGAGTGTTACAGGCATGTTATCATACCCATTCCTTTCACATACCATTGAGGAATGAACTTGAGCTACTGACAAACCAGACCTGATACCAGACTCCAACCTCCTCCTCATGTGAGGTGGTAGTTGCCGATTTCGCCGAATTAATTTCGCTTTGCTAGGAATGGGATTATGGTTGACATGCTCCAACACGAAAGTCCTAATGTACCACGGTGCACCATTCCCGTCAGTAGACGCGTACAACATTGCAGGGCATTCGCATTTTTTGTATTTCACGGCCCTACCAATTACAGATACACCTTCTTCACACTGCGCTTTCCGCATCTTCTTATATGAAGCGGGTTTACCCCAGCACTCACACCTAAGTGTGATACACCTCAGCTCCCCATTACCTTTCTTTGAAAAACCCCTACGGCATACCCCAAATCCTTGTTGTTTCGCATATTTCTGATAAAACAACTCAACATTCTCCCAGTTTTCAAAACACATTCCAACTGAAGGCACCTCCTTCACAACACCATCCTCCATTACAGCAACCTCCTTTTCCGGCGTTCTACACATGATAGTCAAACCATCTAGCGACGCATCATCTACTAGTAACACATTGTTATCGTCATCTTCAATATCGCCAGAAACACCCATAATTTCTTCACAATTCAAATCTACATCAACATGTATGTCTGTACCACAAACGTCTTCATCGTCAACCACCGCCTGAGTTAGTTGAACAACAATCTCCTGATCACATACCTCGTCAACATTAATAACCTCAAACCCACATAAATTATTCCCATTTAACTGTACTTCTCCACCACCTCCACCCAAAGGAAATCCATTTCTCTCATCCCCTAATTCTTCCAATAACTGCACAAACATTTTCCTAATTAACCACAGCACCAAACCAAGACAAACTAGTTTAAATTTTCCATGTGTTGTGCTACTTCAACGCTTTCCACAAACTTAACCAAACCAAATCATACATGTTCACATTTAATCATTTCTACTTTTTGTATATCAATAAACTATTCTAGTAATTTAACAACACAATAATATTTCGATCATATATACGACATAATGAATACAACAACAGATTATCTATACCAAACAATCTACTGATGATAACATGTTCGTTACGCATTTCAATTACCAATCTAATAAGGTAATAAACTTAAATCACCTCCGTTTCGACGATCCGCTCGTTTTCTGATTTCTGGACGATGGTGGTCTACTTCGATTGAGGTTCTGTTGCCCAATTAACTCTACACCTTCGTAATCTCCATTAAGAGTTCTCTTCTCCTTTCTCTCTCCTCACTCAAATAAGGGGTCCTATTCAACCCTTGTTGTACAATCTTATCCACCATAGTCCTATAACAATCCGTATAAGTTTGCGAAATACAATACGACGTTTCATTTTAATGTTCAGGATATATTGGGGTATTTGATGATAATGCAATATGTTTCTGATTTCGTACTGTATATGTATACCTTTTTAATCCGTACACAAAATACGGGGTTAAGTTCAACATAGGTATTTACATAACTTACTGGGGTGGTAGTCTACTGCAAAATACAAGACACCTGCGACTCACGTGACTTCACCCTTTTGTCGTTAACGTGTGTTGTACTGTTGAGTAGCCCACGGTTGGAGAAATTTCGGCCCTCCTATTACCCCTCCTCAAGTTAAAGCTGTGAGATCACGAACACCCAACTTGCCCAAAAGATACTGGAATTGACTAGCACCTAAAGCTTTGGTGAATATATGAGCTAACTGTTCCGTCGTAGAGACATGAGAAGGAGAAATCAGCCCATCCTGGACCGCATCACGAATAAGATGACAATCAACCTCTATGTGCTTCGTACGCTCATGGAATACAGGGTTCTAAGCAATATGCAACGCGGATTGGCTATCACAATACAGAGGAATCGGAGACTCTTGACAAATACCCAAGCTGACGAGCAAACTGGTGAGCCATTTAAGCTCGCAAGTGATAGCGGCCATAGCACGGTACTCGGCTTCCATTGACGAGCGGGCGACAGTGGGTTGTTTCTTCGTCTTCCACGAAATAGGAGAAGAACCCAAGTACACCAGCCACCCAGACAACGAGCGACGAGTGACGGGACAAGCAGCCCAATCAGAATCACACCAACCTGATAAAGAGAGACTACAATCGGAGCGGAGAAAAATTCCCTGACTCGGAGTGCCTTTGATAAAGCGTACAACACGCAGGGGAGCGTCCATGTGGTCTTGTAGAGGGTGTTGCAGGAACTGGGAAAGAACATGAACCGAATAGGCAAGATCAGGGCGCGTAACGGCAAGATACACCAACCGACCAACTAGACGCCTATACCGAGTGGGGTCCGAGATCACGGGACCACTAATACGAGCAAGGGAGTGATTCTGCTCAATGGGTGTGGGAGACGGTCGAGACCCGAGCAATCCAGCATCCAACACAATGTCAAGAGCGTACTTCCGTTGACAAAGGAATATACCTGAGGCATGACGGGCAACCTCGAGGCCCAAGAAATACTTAAGTGGACCTAGATCCTTCGTATGAAAGCAAGTACTGACATATTCTTTGAACAAGTTAACGACATCGGAATTATTGCCCGACACAACCAAGTCATCCACATATACTAACACATTGAGTTGTACCGAACCCTTAGTGTATACGAACAAAGAATAATCAGAGTAGGATTGTACAAAACCGTACCGTCGTAAGGCTGCAACCAATTTCACAAACCAACAGCGAGGGGCCTGTTTAAGCCCGTATAGTGACTTCCGAAGGCGACATACATGACCAGGTACGGAGAGCGTGAAACCAGGAGGAAGTTTCATATAAACTTCCTCCTCAAGATCCCCATGAAGGAAAGCATTATGAACATCCATTTGGTGCAATTCCCAATTCTTTACAGCCGCAATAGCAAGAAGTGTACGAACCGTGGTCATTTTAGCTACAGGAGCGAATGTCTCATCATAATCAACGCCTTCGGTTTGATGATTACCAATGACTACTAAGCGAGCCTTGAGAGTTGTATTTAATTTTTATACAACCACTGGCTACCGAGCGCCTTCTTACCAGGAGGTAATGGCTCGTCCAAGTGCCATTAGCATCAAGAGCCTGCATCTCGGCGTCCATGGCCTTATGCCAACCCTCGTCCTAAACGGCCTCTTTAAAAGAACGAGGCTCCCTGGTACTCGTAATTGCTGCAACAAAACCCTGTTGTTGAACAAATAATTTATCACAACTTACATAATGCGTGAGAGGATACGGTGTACCTGAGGGCGATGACGGAGAAGGAGTGGGTGAAATCGACGATGGACTATGCGTACGGACACTTTTAATACCAATAACATACCCAGATAACCGAACATTGGGAGTCTTAATTCGATGACCTTTGTCGAGCTCGGGAGCAGCGATGTCAGAGGCGAGGGCAGGTGAATCAGGCACCCCCGCGGGTTCCACCACAGTTGTACTAAGCGAACTGGTAGACTGGTCGACCTCAGGAGACGGCTGATCAGTCTCGGGGAGTGGTGGATCAGTCACGGTGGGGTGGTTGATCCGGTACTATAGGAGTAGGGTCGGCAGCAGGGGACTCGCCTGCCGTGGTAGAGGCCGGGGGACTATCTGGCAAAGGAACCATGGGATCGTCCTCATCATCAGACCCATAAAAGGAGACATACGGTTCCCCCCGGAGTGGTAGCAGAGGATGATTCTGGAGTAGTCGGGTTCTAAGGGACAGGGGCTACAAACGGAAAACTGTCCTCATAGAACACAATGTCACGTGAGACAAAGTAGACTTTGCGCTCTAAGTCATATACGTACCATCCCTTTTTACCCGAGGGATACCCAACAAAAACACATTTACGACTTCGACTAGCGAATTTGTCACGACTGGCCTTTTGATTATGAGCGTAACAGAGGCATTCAAAAACTCGAAGGCGATCAAATATGGGTTTGGTGCCAAACAGAAGCTCATACGGAGTACGATTGTGTAACAAAACTGAAGGTGTTCTATTAATGAGATGAGCAGCTGCCAAGACACACTCACCCCAAAAATGTACTGGCATACCACTTTGAAACGGAAGGGCACGAGCAACGTTCAATATGTGACGGTGCTTGCGTTCGACACGGGCGTTTGAGGTGTGCCCACACATGAGCTTTGGAACAAAATACCATGACTATCAAAATATGAAAATAGGCAATTTAATTCCGTCCCATTATCACTACGCACCACTTTAATTGTTTGGGAAAATTGACGATCAATCATTGCAACGAAACTCATAAAAACACCAAATACTTCCGTCTTAGCACTAAGAAGATAAACCCATACCGCACGAGAGAAATCATCAACCAAGGTAAAGAAATAACGTGCTCCACTAGAAGACGGGACCGAGTACGGACCCCATAAATCACAATGGATGAGTTCTAAAATACGAGACGACTTATTATCACTTATAGGAAAGATAGACCTAGTATGTTTTGCCCTATGGCATACATCACACAAGGTTATTATTTTCGTACTACGACTAGTGCTAATAAAAGGAAGTAATTTCACCACGCGTTCGGAAGGATGACCCAGACGCTTGTGCCAGAGCTCATAGGACCCTGAAGATACTGCACCAATACTGACGTCCGTCCGAAGGTAGTATAGTCCATCTTGTCGATCACCCCTCCCAATCACCGTCCCCGTACGTCGGTCCTGAATAGTGCACACATTAGCGTTAGTGATAACATCACAATCATATGCATCACTTAATTGGGAAATCGAAATTAAATTACAATCCAATTGCGGAGCATAGAGTACATGAGTAAGAGTAAGAGTAAAAGATGGTGTAAGAGTAACACAACCCTCCTGTGAGACCAAAATCTGTCGGCCATCAGGTAAGCCAATCGGCCTAGGAGGAATATTGACCATGTTTGTTAAGTGAGTAAATGTACCCGTGACATGATTCGAGTACTCCGAATCGAGCAACCACTTACCATTGAACCGATTGGAGGATTGGAAGGCAGTCATCATTGCTTGCCACTGTGCAGCCGTGTAGGTGAGCTCGGGCGCAGTGCTAGTGTTGTTAGCGCGGACCGAAGACCGGGGCTTGACAGGGGCAGGGGTCTTTGAGACAGGGCCTTTACTCAAAACAGAGGGAGTAGGAGGGTTAGTAGATTGTCGAAATTTTGCAGGGAGGCGTCCATACCTTTCGACATACCAATCTTGAACACCCAAAACATCAAAGCACGTAGAGGCAGAGTGTCCATACTCAAGACATTCTGTACACTGAACCCGAGCTTTCTCGGCACGACTGAGAGGACGCGGAGAAGAGGACGAGACACTCGGCTGGACAGAGGTCAGGGCAGGGCGATTGGGCGGAGCACGCATAGCAAAGCCAGAAACCGGAGCATATTCGTCCGTCGATTTCATACAGTAACCACGAAGTTGCTCCTCTGCACAAACTGCTTGGAACGCCTGATTAAGGGTGGGAAGCTTCTCATGAGTGAGAAGTTGAGAGCGAAGAGGGCCGTGGTACTCAGCATGAAGACCCAGTAAAAATCGTTGAAACCGATCATGATCGCGCCGATCGGAATGCTGCGTGCCAACATTATAGGAGCACTTACCACACTTACAACTGATAAGGGGCTCAAGCTTGGACAATTCTTCCTACAAAGTCGACAAACGACCATAGTAGACAGTAACTGGAGTTGAGGTCGATTGCACACATTTTTGAATTTCTGCCTTGAGTTGTTGCATACGGGAGCCATAAACCTGACCAAGCTTCTCCTCTAACTCATCCCATAAGGTCTTGGGATTGTCGTAATTGGGAAGAAGCTCCAATACAATAGCATCAATGGTGTTGGTGAGCCACGACACCAACGTACTCTGCACAGTAACCCATTCACCGAGGGTGGCCGGAGATTCAGGGCCAGAGATCGTACCATCGAGAAAACCGAATTTACGCCGGGCTTGAAAGAAGATGCGAATGGCGTGTGCCCAGGCATCATAGTTATCAAGCTTGAGGCGGACTTGAGTGATGAAATTACCGGGCTGATCTTGCCCACCGAGATAGAACGGGTTGTTTGGCTCAAATTTTACGGGAGGAGAGGGTGGCGGCGGCGGTGGTTGATACTTGGTTACGTTATTATTACGGTAGTGTGGTTTAAATACCACGTCAATACAATACAATACATTACCGGGCTAGGGTTACATACAAACCCGAGGCCCAATGATACGCTATTAACGATTCATATACGGTGGCGGCGCCGAGAAGTTGAACCCAAAACCCTTTTCAGGTGGGTTTTGTTGTGAGAGTGAGTCTATGGTAATGGTGATCTAGGCGATTATGGATGGGCGCATGGTGGTAGTTGATTTCGTTTGATAAGGTGGTGGATCTAGGCGATGGTGGTCGAATATGATGGTGGTGGTGGTTGATGATGGTGGTAGTTGATTATGATGTAAATGATTGGTGATTTTGGGGTGGCGGGCGATGATTTTGATGATGAACAAGTGATGATTAGATGTAAGGGAAGAAGAAAGAGAAGGTGGTCAAGATGAAGTATGACCGAGTGAGTGTTGGGTGAGAATTAATGGGTAAGCTTTTTTGTCTTTTTGCTATCAGTTGCACTGTATTATTAATGATAGTCTGCAATTTTTCGCCCCTCAGGTTAATTTCTCCTACCAATACTTATGGGGCTACATTTCTCATACATGCAAAGGTATGCAAGTAATAAATCACTTTCGCCGATTTTTCATGTGTTTGTGATTGTGTTTTCGTGAGTTACTTTGTTGTGCTTCCCAGAGGATTTTTTTTTTCTACAACTTTTTTTTTTCTTTTTTGTGATTTCTTTCTTTTTAGAGGATTTTGGGAAATTTTAAACGAGTTGATAAAGTGATTGAAAAGGAAAAAAAAAAAAGGTACAATGAATATTCAGATTTTTTTCCACACAAAGATCCTTTCTTTTTACGGAGGTTAAACATAACAAGGATTGAAAAAAACTAAAATAACTACGTAAAACATAGACAGACTAGTGAAAGTAAAAAGCATGACGCGACTTTGGCGAGATTCAGTGGCCTGGTCATGTGTATCGAAAATAGTGTCACGGTCAACTTCGAAGATGTTACACCACCAAAGAGAAGATTCTGTCGAACGAATTTGATGAATTCACCAAAGCACCGAAATATCCTCTTTATAGCTACCTCGAAACATCGAGAGCAAAACAAAACTGTCCATAAAAGTATTAATCAAGCTATGGTGAAGTACCCAAGCAAGTGCTCTATAAACACCCATAGTTTGCGCTTGTAAAGCTAATAACCCCACAATCACACAAGGTAATAGAACTACTCAAGGTGTAAATTACAATTCACAAGGTTTCTACTCCATCGAATGACCGAGGCTAAGGATAAAAGTTGCGATAAGCTAACAATCTATACTTTAACAGCTTGTTAGGTAGAGAGAATTGGACCGGAAAAAATAAAGCGAAGAGAAAGGAAAGGAAGATAAAAGAAGAGAAAGAAAGGGAGCTGTTATTTTAGTTGTTTGGTTAAAATAATGGTAATATGAAAGATTTTGAAGGGAATTATGTACGTGTTTTAAGTAGTGACTTTCTTTCCATCCAATTCCGCTCATTTATAAGAGGAAAGAAATTGGTGATTGAATGAGTAACCATTTCTTTTCCTTTATTTTTCACTTCCTATGGTAAATCATAAACCAAACACTGGAAAGTTTAAAAAATCATTTCCTTCCAACCATCCTTTATACGAGTGTTAATTACATTGTAGACCAGAATCTTAAGGGTGTGTTTGGCCAATCTCATGTAATATTTTTAATCCTAGAATTTTGAAAACGGACCTAGCACAAAATTAGGAAACGATTTTTAGTGTAAACTTGTCTATCAAAAATAAAAGGGATATTCTCCAAGGTACTCCTGAGGTTTTCGACTTTATCCGTGATACTCTTGACGTTTCCGAAATTGCCATTGTACCTCCGAGGTTTGCGTTTTGCCAAATATTATAATTGAAACTTAACACCGTTAGTTAAGGTTATATTTAGTTTTTAATTAAAACAAATAACTATTTAAACTAATAACAAAATTAAAAAAATGAATAAAATCCCTAAAAATCTCAAATTTCACACTTTTCTCAGTCCTCCTTCTTCCCTCACCCGAGCCACCACCATAGCCATCCCTCACCACCTACAACACTACCAAAACGACCTCACGACCGTCGGCTTCAACGTCTCTGCCACCATTACACATCCCTCCTCCTAATCTCCTCCATTTTAAGGTAGATTTGACACACGAAAAGGGCACTAATTGGTCAAAAAACACTATGAAATCGTATACACACCAGTTATTTGATGAGAAATGAGTGGAATGGCGGAGACAGTTGGAGCAAAGGGGGTCGGCAGAGTCAAAATGGAACGGCAGAAAATCGACGGCGGAGACAGGTTGAGAATCAGCGGCGGCGGAGGAGGCCATGTGAGAGGCGTGAAAGGGGAAGGAAGAGAAGGGAGATGATGAGGTAGTGGAGGAGAGAGTGAGAGAAGTGGTTCGGTGGCGAGAGCAGTGGAGGCAGAAGGAGTAAGGAGGGCATCTATTGGTGGTGGCCTGGTGGGGGATAATTGGGTGGTGGGCCAGGTGACGGGTGAGATGAGGGAGGGGAAGATGGAGGAGAGAGAAAAATGTATATTGAGATTTTGGGTTGAGAATTTTCATTTTCATTTGTTATTAAATAATTATTTGTGTTAATTAATAGCTAAATATTACAACGGACCAACGATGTTAAGTTTCCATTACAATTTTTGGCAAAACGCAAATCTCGGGGTTACCATGGCAATTTCGGAAACCTCAGGGGTACCACGGATAAAGTCGGAAACCTCAGGGGTACCCTGAATAATATCCCAAAATAAAAACTCTAGTTTGGAGCTCCTTCCCAAAACCTTTTTATTAAAAAGTGTTTCTAAGAAATACTTTTGAAAAAAGTTAGAGTTTGACCAAACATTCAAACACGGCTGAACTCAAAGGCATCCATGACTAGTAGAGCTGAGCAGATTTTCTTCGTATAGGAAAAAGCACAGAATCGGACCGTCCATTTTAGATCCCAAATACATCTCCTTTTAGTCCTCGATGCTGGCTCAACCAGACCGAATTTAACACAAATTTGGGGACTTCGGTCCGGTCCGACTTGGACCGACGATCAGCTCTACCTTGAGATCACGACCCAACCCAAATTCAAAATAAACCGCAGCATTGTCGAAGTAATCACGACACATGAGATTACACAGAAGATAAATACACATCCCACATACAGTTCACAAAAAAATCAAAAGTTCAAGGGTATGTTTGGCATGCTACAAAATATTCTCTCTCTTCTCAAAGAACTCAAGAATTACCCCTCCTCCCGTGCTCTCTTCGCATTCTTCATCGCCCTTTTTCCCTCCTCTCTTTCTCGTGTAAATTCCTCAGCACTTCACCCCCACCACTCCCTCTCTCCCTCTCTCTCCAATTTCCTTGACAAATTAAATTGAACAACATAATTAAACATATAAAATAAATTAAAACACAGAAGATGGGTTTTTCTTTTCATCCTTGTGAATTTATTTGATTCTCTTATCTTCTTTTCCCATTTTCAATTTCTGGGTTTATTATTCATCAGGTAAAAGTTCTCACCTTTGCTCCTCTACATTCTGTTTTTTTATTTTGTTTTTTATTTGTTTGTATCTTTCTGCTCACTTTTTTTGAATTGTAATATTTCTGCTTGGCTATAATTGAACTTGGGTCATGCCAAATTCTCCAAATTTTGAGCTTTTAGGGTTTCAATTATGAATAATTGCATCTTTTTTTATTTATGGGGTTTGTACTTTAATTTGTGCTTCTTTTTGTTATCTCCCATTGGATTGAATTGGCTGCTGTGCTTTGATGGGTATGTTTGGGTTTTGAGGTTTTATGGGAAGTTTGTTTGGCTGGTGGGGGTTGGCTTCTACAGTTTTTTTTTTTTTTTTTTTCTTGCTGGTTTCGTAAGTTGTTATGATAATATGATTCATGTTTACGTCTCCCTTAGGTTCGCGTATTTTGGGGACTGTTCCCGAGTTTGGCAATGTTAAGATTGGGGGCTTGCCGGTATTGATTAAGAACCTTGGTAGTCTCTTCCAGATTAGCGAGTTTATTAGCGTGAACGAAGTTGGATTGCCATTTGGATGTTAATTATAGAAGGAATGTAGGCCTCCGGAACCATAGTCATTCCTCAGTTAGAAAGGTTTTACTGACCTCATGGTGTACTATTTTATTGCAAAACTAGCAACCATTAGTTTAATTTCTTTCAATTTTTGATCTTGCAAGCGTTCTGTCTAGTATTATGCCTAAGCAGCTGAATATTACGGAGAGATAGTGCTAATTTGTAATTCCACTCTTGGCACTCTATTTAGTGTAAGCTCTTTCTCCCTTTGGGAATAGCTTTAAAACGAGACAATCCACTTTCTTTTTCTAGGCTGAGTATTAATGTTTGGCAAATTTATGAATTGTCATCTCCATTGACACCACTTAAAACTAATCTGATTAAAATATCTGAGAATTTATATAGATTTCTCTATATTATTTCTCTCCTGTTTTATTTCGTGTCATTGAATGAGGGTCTGTTACCGTAGTTTAAGGTTGGATGGTGTGATTGGTGTCTAAGCTACGTGTTGGACGTCTTTCAATGTAATGGGAGGGTTTCTATTACAAGTAGAAAATTTTGTAGTTCTTATGTTTGGAGTTTTGCGAGTAGTTATTTTGGATATGGCTGTTCTTTTAGTTTTTTTCCCACCGTCTAATGATTTAATCAGTTTGTCTTTCAAAATTTTGTGAAGGTGCTTCTTCAATAAGTGGCCATCATCTACCTTTTGTGCTATTAGCAGTGAGGTGCTCATTGAAGTGAGACAAAATGGGCAGTACATTCAACCCTCAGATTCTAGTGGAGAAATTAGCGAAGCTCAATGCTACTCAACAGAGCATTGAAAGTATCCTTTATGTCAAGCATATAATTTTCTTCCCTTTCACCTCAATTTTCACCCTGTATGGCTGATGATATGAAGCTCCCAAAAAAAAAAAAGAGGTCTTAGAGACAAGTCAGACAACTGTGTAAAACTGTCATCTGAAGCATCTTAATTGATCTGCCACATCCCTTCTTTGCCTGGATTGACAATAAGAGAAAAATAATTCTTGTGGATTTCTTTCAATGGAGTGGAAGTACGACAACAAATTATAGTAAAAATTCAACTTTTCTTTCAGAATAAGTTTTTGAACGTTTTATGATCCTGGTTGTTAATTTTCGTTTTACTAGCTCGTCTTAATGTCATCTTTATTATCTGGGTTTTGTCTTGTATGGCTGTTAACTAGTCTTAAGCTTCAATTTGACAATTCTCTCATCAAATAAATTCTGGATCTCTTATGTTTATCATTTGGGCTAGGCACAAGTAGAAAGGTTCAACCTGTTTAGGACATTGTTGCCGATTTAAGTATTTTTCTTCCCATTTACTCATGCCCTCAGGCTTTTAATCTCAAGTCTTGTCCATATGTCTTTCGAGTTTTGAATGTTGCTAACTCTTGATCCTATGTACATACCCAAACTTCTTTTTTTTTTTTGTGGGCCGGGGGGGGGGGGGGGGGTGAATCACTAGCATTTAGCCATTCATGTCTTTTTAGGGCAAAGTCAATGTTCTTTTTTTGTAATCTAACAACTCTGTCCGACGCACACAGTTTTGTGAAGAGGGAAAATGTAAATTTCATATTATTGCCTGCTAGTTTCACTGAATTCCAGATTTGTTAGCCTTAATCCGATAAAGCTTTATCGCATTGGTGCATCTTTCACATGAATAAAGCCAAACTTGTAGTAGAAACTTGGGACAGGCAATTTCATTGTGCTCCACGTGAGCAAAAGTTGGCTTTCTTGTATCTTGCAAATGATATTCTTCAGAACAGTCGAAGGAAGGGAGCAGAATTTGTAGCTGAATTTTGGAGGGTTCTCCCTGAAGCTCTTCGTGAAGTTATACAGAATGACGATGATTTTGGGAAAAATTCTGCTCGCAGACTGGTAAGTCTATTGAAATTGGCATATAATGCTAGATGGTTTTTCAACAACCTTAGGTTATTTCTAAATCCGAACAACAGTTTTGCCATTTCTTATGCACCTCACCTGGCATGACCAACATTATCTTGTTTATGTGCTTTAACATTTGACAGTTCTTGTTAATTCTGTCTCGTTTCTGAAAGAAGCTCATTATAATCACAGCTCTCTTGTGCTAAATCTAGTGATGACTGATGAGTTCCCTACTCTCTGGTTTATAGGAGCACACTAGAGTGTAGAGTCCTTTACAATCACTACCTTGACACTCTATGGTTGTCTAAGATGTTCTATTCAGTTGAGTGGTTGGTAGTGGGATGGTACATGTTTTGCTCGTAGGTGAATAGATATGGGTGTCGTAGCCCATGTGTGGTGACTCGTGAGCAGAGGGACACTGCACACTTATATTGTCAATCCAATTCAGCACCCTCCATCATCTATACTAGAGAATATGAGAGTTGACAAAATCCCCCTCTCCCTTCCCCACCTTTCCCTTGCTCCCCTCTTCCTGAAATTACACAGAAATGGAATGAGTCTTGTGAAAAATATGCCTTGAACATCTTGCCATTTCTTTGTGTAGTGGTCGTGTTCGAGGAGGGAGCTCGGAGTACAGTATATCACGAGTTGGGTGTTTGGGTCGTGTAGACTTTATGCTATATTGGTAGTCTAAGGGATCATGGCTCGTTGTTAAAAAGGAGGGAGAGTACAGTCGACAATGTGTTTGGACTTGTCATTGTAAGGGGCAAATTGTGTGCGAATTTTGGCGAAAGCGGTGTTTGGCACCAAGAGTCCAAGAGCGTCCGTCATTGTTTTTTGGCTTTAGCTTATCTACTCTAACTAGGTTTCCTAAAGATCTCATTTATGAGGGTGTGTTATACAAACACGTTAGGCCCCTTATAGCCTCCCAGAACACTAGATTGGTTCTCTTCTAATTCTGAGTTTCATTGTGAGTCATAATTGGGGGTTTTCTCATGTGTTGCTGCTTCGCTGTTTTGGGAGACTAGAGAGAGTTTGTTTGGGTTCTTCCTTGATCAACAGGAGCTTTGTCTCCCTAAGTCTCATTCGTATTTGTGAGTTCCTTAATGATTGATCTCAACTTTGTATTTGGCGCTAAATCTCCACATATTGAAATCGGCTTCTCCACTTTTGGGTGGACGTGGCCACTTGATGCTGGAACCACGTTAAGTATGTTGTCTTTTGCTTACGTTAATATCTTTGATATTGATGTGATACTACTGCTGTATCTTTTTGCACCTGACCAAGCAAGATTGTTGTTAGGACGCCTCTTTCAGTCTTTCAGTCAGAGCCTCCTGCCCTCCCCTAACATTATTTAGGTTTTATAGTCCTTAGAATTGAACAAATTTGTATTTGTAACGATTAGGTTCATTGAGCTTTGTAGTGCAGGTCTTTGGTTTTTAAGCATGATTTGTATTGTCAAAGGCTAGACCTGTAAATACTAGAATTAAGATAAATATAAGCTATCTTAATTCCTGTGGCTCATAATTTGACAAACCTAGCGAAGTCTGAAAGCTTGTTAATTTAATCTGTAAGAGATGCTTGTATAAAGTTGAAGGTCAGAGCAACCTTGAGGAAACTATTTTCGGACCTAGTAATAGGAACAGGCTGATTTTTAGTGTCTTAGCTAGTATTGTTTGACCTTTGACGTAGAACTTTGATGAGACTCTCATTCTGGCTTTTAGTTTCCGAATGCCCATTTTGCTATACATGTTTCAGTGTAGTCAAAATTCCTTTTGAGGTCGTCCCGGAAAAGAGTATATTCGTCTTCACAGTCATCGTTACCGTCCAATAGTATGCTTCTTATAGATTAATATTTTATTGTTACTTTAAGATGTTTACTTTATCAGAAGCTAATGAGCTTCAATTGTTCTTTGTGCACTCATTGTCACATCAGATTAATATATGGGATGAGAGGAAGGTTTTCGGCTCACGTGGACACATTCTGAAGGAGGAATTTATGGGTAAACAACCAGAAAACAGTAGCAGAAGCGCAAAACAACCTAATCTTAAACTTGTGAGGAAATTTCTTTTGATCTTATTCTGGACCTTATATTTTCAAGTTGTGTGCTCACTGACAAAAGTTTTTTTTAAACCTTCCAGAGACGATTAATTGGAGACGTGTTAGACAAGATAGTCTCAGATTATGAAATGCTGTATGGTGGTGAGCTGGATGAAGATGCTTTGCTGAGCAGATGTACCAGTACTATTAATAATTTGGAGAAAATAGTCAAGGATTTTGGCTGCAGTGTCAATTCAGGTATACATTCACTATCTAGTATCTATGCATCCTGTCTGAGTTTTTTTTATGTTTCAAAATGTCCTGATCAGTTAAGGGAAGTATGAGTGCAGCTGAAATGTTGTTTTGATTGGCATGCATAACAACAATAACATTACCCAGTGCCTCAAAGGCTCCCGCCATAAGGCGGGGTAAGGGGGGTTGGATCTGCGCATGCTTTACTCGTTGATAACTGCTACTTCACTATACAAGAAGCAGAGACATTTTCTGTGAGCCTTTTGCTTTGTTCCATTATGTCCCCAAAGCCATAGAATATTTAGTCACGTTTGTGGAAAATTGGCTTTAGACTTTGTTCTACAAAAAATTCAAGGAACGTGGGACCTGACAATTATATGGGGTGGCTAGTCTGCTTCCTTGTGAGTTATGACATTGATTACCTCATTCCTCATGTGGTGATAGATGTATTTGGTGAACGTATAATCGCCTTATTGATCTAGCATCGGCTGTATCAGCCATGTGGCAGCAAAGTATTGGCTGTATCGGTCAAATAATGGTTAAATATTGGCC
Organism: Spergularia marina; assembly: GCA_963680865.1. Taxonomy (NCBI): domain Eukaryota; kingdom Viridiplantae; phylum Streptophyta; class Magnoliopsida; order Caryophyllales; family Caryophyllaceae; genus Spergularia; species Spergularia marina. The sequence continues at coordinate 29,208,031 of OY804545.1, read as the reverse complement.
TGTATGTGTCAATATCAGCTATTATATTCAGAATTGTAAAGGGTTCAAGAAAAAAGTCGGACAGATCTTTTCATCCTTATGGAGGGGATAGGTTTGGGTGCTTGAAAGCCGCGGGAAATCCATCCCACTGAGACTTTAACTCTTTTGCTAGACGCCTCAGGTCTTGGCTTCCCTAAGCGCCTAAGCTGACAGAGTCAACTCTTGCGGGTTCTAGGAAAAACAAAAAGAAATCTGAGGTTGAAAATCCGAAATCCACAATTAGTTATAATGGTGTTTGAAGAGGGCTAGCCAGTGGATGTTTGTCTCGTTGTGGTTTGTAGTTGGGCGTGGACTACTTCTCCTCTGTTTTGTTCTTTTTATTGACTGTATTCATATAAATTAATTATATCCATCCAACCAATGGATAGGGTTGGGGAAGGGGGTGTTAAAATTGATATTAGATGACTCTTAGCTTGAAAGAATTCTCTTCCCTTCGTAATAAATGCTTAAACTAGCGCCATTTACCGTAACTTTACGGCCTAGAAAAAGTGTCTCTTTTACGAGATTTTTATTGCCGACTCTAGTCATATTCATAGACATCAGACATTGAAATGTAGCTATAAGAAGCTTATATAACCATATAAGGTAGCTGCAGCAGCAAAGCACTTTCTTTCACTTCTGTTTTTTCTGTTTTTTTCCCCTTCATCCTGCTGTCTTTTCTTTATAAGCAGGTGCTACTGGTTGGAAGATAGACTCTGTCATGAGTCCTTCTGTGATGCTTTTTATACTCTTCATGGTGTTGATATGCGCTTAATATGTTTTCAACTCTCTTTTAAACAGGGAAACTCACTGCATCTGAATCTACTGAAGAATTGCAAGGGCAGAATGCATCCTTGAGAGAGTGCATTGAGCAGCTGAAGGCACTTGAATCAGCTAGGGCAAGTCTTGTGTCACATCTGAGAGATGCTCTTCAAGCACAGGTAAATTTGATGATTTACCTACATATTCTTGGAATGCGTTTGCTCCGTTTATCTAGAAACAATCTGGCCAAAATTCATAGATAATTCATTCGGAATTTTTTCTATTTGCATTTATTTCATTTATCAATCCTCTTGGCTTTAATTGTAGGAATCGAAACTGGACCATGTACGAAGTCAACTTCAAGTAAGTCCCTTTATTTTATTTTTGTGTTCTTTTCAAAGGTTTCTGTTTTCAGAGATTTTGCAAGTAGTTAAATTCAAGATCTCCAGGTTGTTTCTCAGACTAAATTGAAAATTGGTGATTATTGGTAATTTGTGCCACAATTTTTATTACAATTGAGCCAAAGCTCGCTGTTATTTGACATTGCTTTATGATGTAAGAAAGCCAAATGGCACACTTGAGTGTCTGTAGTGTGAAGTAGCAGGTGGCCCTGCAATATTATTGTACGTCATTTAGCAACAATCTCTTGTATTTTCAACACCAGGGTAAGGCTGCATAACTCCTATTAATTACCTCGCCATAGGCAGGACTGCAGATGCCTTTGAGGCACCATGGTAATGTTAATTTGTGCCACAATACAGTGGTAGCTCTTGATGTGCTTATGCCATCTCACTCCACCATGCCCCCTCAACATTTGGATTTTTTTTTTGACCGCATAGGCTTTAATTATACCATTGCAAGAGTACGGCTTCTCTGTTGTGGTTGTTTAAGACATATTAGCCAAAGAGAGCAAACCAGGTTTCTGAGTCCAACATTAAATTTTATTTACTCTTTATAAATGCCTACAAAATTCACTTCTTATTTATCAGCTTTGCCGAATGTTTTTCAAGTATCCTGTGCTTTTCTGACAGGCTGCTCAGTTGCAATCAGACCAAGCTACAAATGTTTGTCAACAGTTCGTCAAATCTGATAATATGCTTCTTGATGAGCAAGGTTCTTCAGTGCCACCTGGTTTTATGCATGCAGAGAGGCAAGCAGGTTCTGTAGTGTACACCAGGCAGGTCTCTCTCTCGGAAAACAAGTCCACTTCTGCTGAGGATGAGTCCCGGAAATCTGCAGCTGCTGCTGTCGCAGCTAAACTCACTGCATCGACTTCTTCTGCTGAGATGCTTAGCCTTGCTCTTACTTCCTTGGTGTCTGGGGTTGCTTTTGGTAATACTTCAAGTGCAGCACAAGAATCCTCAAGTGAGCACCAATTGGAAAAAAAACCCAGGCTTGAGAATGACTCGTCTTCCTATACCTCACCGCCACCACCGCCTCTACCAAGTCAGAATCAGCAACCACCACCACCATTGCCGCCCTTTGCGCATCCTGAACAGAATGCTAATAATACCCCAACCTGTCAACAGACGACAGATGGGGAGAAGCCACCCCCTCCGTCGTCTTCTCCTCCCCCTTTACCCCCGCCACCGATGATGCCACCTTTCCCTCTGGCACCTCAGTTCGTCCAGACTGCTGGATCTATGTCTAACGTGGCTTACACCTATGGGGCAACCCTGCAGCCACCACCACCCCATATGCCTGGTTACCCATCAGTGGGTGCTCCAATGACGGGCATGTCTCCATATGCTCCTCCAGTCAATCCATTCCAAAATTATCAGGTTTCTGAAGGCGGATTCTACAGTCCTCCATCATCTATGCCAATGGCTCCGATGTCTCATCAGCAGAGTTCGTGAGTTCTTCCTTTGGTCTTGATTAAGACGGAAGGGGAAATGAATGATATAATTAGGCTAGTTTGTCATAGTTGTAGGAAGCTTTCTCGCGTCTTGTAACTGTAAGGTTATACAGTGCACAGTTAGAATTTGCACATAGCAAACATTATCGGCTTGTAATGTGTATCTTTTGGTAAAATTCAGTGACAGATTTCGAAAATTAGTTATGCTGTTCTAGTTTTGTCAGTTGGCGATTTGGTTTCGCACAAAAGGTTCTGGTAGTTGGCAATCTGATTGCGAACCTGGGCGCGCTTGTTACTTGAGATTTCCCGGGCAGCAGGATTTTGAGTTTTTATTCGGGTTTCTTTCCGGTTTGGATACTTTTGACTCTAAAACACAAATCACACATTTAATCTTTGAAGGTGTTTTATACAAAGATGGCTATTTTCTAGGTGAGCGACAATGTTGATGTTAAGACTTGAACCGATGTTTGTTAAGAGGTTGCAAGGACTATGTTCATAGTCACATGGATGATTTCAGTCATTTCACTAATTCTCTCAAAACTCATTTTGGAAATAAATTTTTTTTTTTTTCCTGAAAAGAACAAGCAACAAGAAATTCTTTTCCGGTTTTTCTAACGTGTGTCAAAGGGCAAATTCTATTGTATCCCCATGGTACAATGAGCATGGTTCCTCGCGTCCAATTTTTTGGATTGAACTTGGTTATTTTGGTCATTACTACAACTTGGTCATTCTTTTATATAACTTGGTCATTACTTACATTAATTTGGTCATTCCTTGTTCATTACTTGTGTAGAACCTGGTCATTACTTGAATTAACTTTGTCATTATTTGTCTAGATTTTTGTCATTACTTGAATTAACTTTGTCATTATTTGTCTAGATTTTTGTCATTACTTGTGTAGAAACCGGTCATTACTTGTGTAGAGTTTGATCATTACTTGTATTAACTTGGTCATTCCTTGTCTAGAACTTATTCATTACTTGTATAAAACTTGGTCTTTATTTGTATTAACTTGGTCATTCCTTGTTCAAAACTTGGTCATTCCTTGTATAGTACTTGTTCATTACTTGTATTAACTTGATCATTCCTTATCTAGAACTTGGTCATTACTTGTTTAAAGTGACTTGAAGTACCATCTTCATGGTACCATGGGGGTACCGTATTAAGAGTATTTGTTTCTTTAATTATTTAAGTGAACTTCTCCTTAATTCATCAATGAGAATTCATATTTTGTTTTTTTCGAGTGAGAACCTAATTTAAACAAGGAAACAACTAGATTCTTAACATATGTCTTTTGGGCACACATTTAAAAAATCCGACTCTTTAAAATCTACTTCTTGGCACTTAAAATGCAAAAAACACTAGGGACTTTCATTTATGGCAAAAAGAGACTGACACAAGTTTGGCATATATATTTCTCTTCTTTTCTCCTCCCATCATAGTAAAACGCGTTGTTGGCGTCTGTACTTTGTACGCGTACTAATTTCCCATAATACATTAGCCGCGCGCGTACTAATTCAACGCATGCATACCTTCCATATATAGTAAGTCCCGATTATAGCCGGTCAGTATATTAAGTCGGTGTTAGCGTAACGACTATATAAAAATTTTCCATATTGTCCAAGTCCAACGACCTCCCTATATAAATAAGCTTGTATATGAACATTACTTACCATCATCAGATCATCTGTTTACACATCCCAGATATTGTATCTCACTACATAAAGAAGAATTCGAAATTTTCCGAGACCTGCAAAAAACAAACAATTAAAAACCCTGAAATTTGTCTTCACCAACAATATTCATCATGGAAGATGACATTTTAGACATAGTTGAAATAACTAGAAAAAGGGCTTTTATTATAGAAAATTTTGCCAATTTAGAAGATAAGGACAGTATTAATAAGACACGAGTCGAGAGAGACCTTAAGGTATACGAGGTGGCTAGGAAGAGGGCTAAGATCAGCAACCGCGAAGACGACTTCAACAAGGTGTTGGAGGAGACTGATAGGGAGGCGTCTGAACATGAGGCATTGATCTACATGGTAATGCTTACGGCCGATCCGTGTCTCGTGGCGACGAAGAAGGCGGTGGTGAAGGAAGAGGAGATAGAGTTGATTTGTGGTGTTTGCCAAGAAGAGTTTGAGGTTGGTGAAGAGGCTTCTGTTCCTGCATGCATGCATAAGTTTCATAGCGTTTGCTTGTGGAAGTGGTTGTCCGACCACAAGACTTGTCCTGTTTGTCGGTTCAATATATATTAGCCTTATTGTTAATCATGTAAGAATTACTCGTATAAGATTGAGGGCTTGCCGCTTTGTCAAGAAGATTGAAACTAAAGATGTAAATCCTGTGTCTCGTCAGTCGTCAAAAAAAAAAAAAATGTTATTCTTGTGATCATCTTTTAATTAGCATTTGAAATAAAATTCTTGTGCTCTAAAGATTAGATCATGTAATATTGCTTGTTATTGGTCAATATTCAGTTGTCGATGTGTTATCATTTTATTATTTTTTTACGTATTCAAGCATGTTTGATCAATCACTACATAAGTAGCACATATACAGCGGCGGAGCCAGGATTAAAACCTGAACTGGGCCGAAACTTATTTTTTCGAGTTGGGGTGGGTCAAATACTACGATTTACCTTATTTTCACTAATTTTATAGTAAATTTACACAAAAAACTTTTGATTTTTCGGAAACGTGGGGAGGGGCGTAGCCGGAGTAGGGCCCCCTTGTCGCCGCCCCCTGCATATATATACGTATCAATTTGTTGCTTTTCTGAATTTGAAGAATGTTTCAATATATTGCTTTTTTTGTTTTTGGTACACCGACGAGAATCGAACAATTAACTACTATCTAATACATCCTCCATGGAAGGCAAAATAACACAGTCTTCATCAAAGCAAGAAGAAGTGTCAGCAATATCCGAGATGCCCACTTCGAAATACTCCAACTCATCAATAATATTCACAGCGATTTGAGAAAGAACCACTCTCGCTTCCCTCGCCATGTGGTCCGCCACTTTGTTGTGCTTCCTGTTGACAACCCCTACATGCGCATGGAGATCCATCCCGGGCTCTCTGCATTTCAAATATAAGTTAGCCAGTCTATCCATGTGATTCTTGATGTCAACGACCCCGTGAATCACCAACTCGCAGTCACAAAGGAGTGTGAAATCATGTCTATTTTTCATCTTCATCCACTGCAATCCAATTAGTACTGCCAAGCTTTCTGCAAGAATGGCATCAGTGGCATAAAAGTGTGCAACAATCCCTGCCATCCACCTCCCATTACAATCCATCATGCAAACAACCAACCCTACACACTTATCGGCTTCTACAAACAAGGCATGAGTGAAAACCAGGATGTTGGACAAACCCAATGAGGGGAAGACAATCTATTTTAATAGGGGCAAGGGGAAGTTGTTGAAGAACAGATGGAGAATGGGAGTATTTTTGAGCTAAGAGTTTAGCTTGTGGAACCATTGTGGTATCGGTTATATTCTTCCTATCAAAGATCCAAACATTCCTTCTCTTCCACAACAGCCAACAAATCAGGCTAAATGTGGGAGATCAAGTAGCATCAGGGCCATGATTCAAGTTCCAACATACTAAGCCAATCCGTAACCTCCCCTGGAACCACATCGGATCCAATTGAAGCGGATCCCAAATTTCTCTACCACGAGGGTAATCACGAAGGATTTCAAGGACACTCTAACTGAGAGTAGGACAAAAAGGACAAGTAGAAGGGATGTGAATGTTCCTATGCGCTAAAACAACCCTGCTAGTAGGCAAATTATTCCCTTTAACCAGCCACATGAAGAAATTGACTCTCGCAGGACACTTCATATTCCAAATTTTACTCCAAGACTTGTCACAACAAAAGACATTTTTACTTTTCCATAATTTATCATAAAGACCATTAGTATAAAAAAAAAATTCCCAAACTGAACTAGTACACATCAAGTCACCACCACAGTTAGGAACAACCTCACCTCGAATAGCATTAATCACATCCGTATAAAAAAAGAAAGAAAATCAATTAATCTATCATCCACATGGAAGTCAAGCACAGAGATCTTACAAATCGAAGCTGGTAGCGGGTCATTGAACACGCTACTCCAATTATCACCAAAAAAAAAAAAAAAAAAAAAATAATCAACTCTCCCGTTTCAATCACCCATCCAACACTCTCTCTAAATAAGTCTCACCCCTTGCTCAAGCTCTGCCAAATGAAAGAACCCATTTTGAAAGCCAAAGGTTCCTTATGACCTCTGATATATTTATGATAAAAAAAAGGTTGGAGGCTAGAATCCTTTTAGAAATCAAAGCCCAACAAAATTCAGCCATAACATCATGTTCATAAGTTTGGCTGATCGAATACCAAGACCCCCTAAGTGAAATGAGAGCGATGATTTTATTGCAATAGACAAGATGTAGTTTCCTATGGTTGGGGAAATCCCCACAAAAAGTTAGCGCAAATTTGACCGATTTGACTTAAAATCCAAACCCGGAAGACCCAAAGCTTGCATATGATAGAGCGGAATAGTCGGTAACGTGGACTTGATAAGCACCGACTTACCTTCTCTAGAGAGTATACGACACTTCCAAGCACTCTAACTTATTTTTGATTTTCTGAACAAATTTTAAAATTGAGATCTTATTTGGCTTTTTGTCAGCCAGGGGAAAACCATGTAAGTACCTAGGTCGTCACTAGCTTTCACACCCAAGGAAGATCCGACAGTCTCTCAAGTCTCATCCGGAACATACTTAGAAACAAAATTTACTTTTATTCTTATTCATTTTCTGTCCCGTAAAAAAAAAAAAAATTGGCAGAGCATACTATTTACACTTAATAAGGTACTATCACTCGTATCACCAAACAATAACACATCATCAGCAAAAAACAAGTGGGAAATCCTAAGGTCATTCGCAACTAGGGTAAATGCTTTCCAATCCCCACAATCATACGCATCATGAACAAATTTCGAAAACATTTCCATGCAAATGATAAATATATATATAAGGGAAAAGGGGGTCACCTTGACGACTACCTCTAGACATCAAAATAGAGTCCGAAGTAGACCCATTTACCAGCACACTATAAGAGGCAGAAATGAAGCTTCTGACCAAAGACAGGTGTCATTATCCAACCCAAATTTCCTAAGACAAAATTCAATGAAAGACCATTCTAATCTATCATAAGCTTTTTCTAAGTCAATCTTAAGGGCAAACCAACCTTTCCTCCCCTTCTTTTTTCTCATGGAGTGCAGAATTTCATTAGCAATGACAAAGTTATTTAAGGTCCTTCTCACCGACAAAAAGCTGCCCTGATTCGGGGAAATGAACCCTTCGAAATGAGGCCTAATTTTGTCAACCAATTTTTTTGACACAATCTTATAACTATTATTACACAGACTAATAGGTCGGAAATTTTTTAGTATCTCGGGATGATCCACTTTAGGGATAAGACTAATAATAGTCCCATTGCAGGCTTTCGGCAGCTCTTTGTTACCATAAACATTATTCACAAAGAGGAATATATAGATCATTCTTAATTGTCATCCAATGTTTTTGATAGAAAAAAATATGGAAACCATCAGGCCTAGGGGCCTTCCAGGGACTGAGTTGAAACACATCATCTTGGATTTCATTCAAGGACACAGTAAAGGAAAGCAAAAGAGTCGGAATCATATTCACATTATCAACCATCACCGGAGTTTGGGATTACGCTGTAAACAAATTACAAAAATAATCAACCGCAAGACACATCAAATTCGAAATCTCGGCAAAGGATTCACCAAAATCATTCTTCAGACTGACAATTCTATTCGTATTACGTTTAATGATCACATATTTATGGAAAAAACTCGTGTTCCTGTCCCCACTTATCAACCATTTCTCTTTTTTGGATCTAAGGGCCCACAACTGTTTTTCTTGGACAAGAACCTCACCGAGCTCAGCATTTAGCAATTGTCAAGTTTTAACAAGAAATGATTATTTTGATTTAAAGGTAGAGTTCTCTGGATACCATTCAATCTCTTAGTGAGATGTTCTTTCTTGACTTGAAAACTCAAAAGATTCTTTTACCCAAGCTTTAATGATTTCAACTAGTGCCACAAGCCTATTAAGCAAATCCAGAGTCAAAGACCCCCAAGAATCATTCACTAAATTAGTAAAATCGGGAGAGCAATACTACCAGGACTCGAGTTTGAAAGCTCTAGGAACACTACTCTCCGGACGCAAGACATTAGATGAAAACAGGATAGGGTTATGATCAGAGGATATTTTTGGGAAACAGAGTAAGCCACAGTGAATTGGGAAACAGAGTAAGCCACTCGAAATTGGTACACACCTGGTCACGATGAACCCAAATAGGCGCCTCAACTTGATTATTATGCCAATTCAAGTAAACCGAGAATCATGACAACCCAAATCAATTAACCTACAATCATCCATAGCTTGCGGAAACATATCCATACGATGCATACTAATAGGTCTACTGTTGGAGTTGGTGTCCTCCGACAATAATGCATTGACTAATTAAATCTAATTAGGAATAAACCTGGGATATATTAAATATACTAAGTTAGTTGATTAACGTATATCGATAACGGTTGGCTGGCTAGAGTTTGACGTTATTATCGTTTGACGGCGGTAATCAACTGATCCCTCTCGGTCACACCGATAAAGATAGTTTCTCCAAAGGATATTATATTTGTATTTAATACAATATAATATATACCCTAATATTTCAGTTAAAGAGTTAACTGGTTATATCGGATAGTGTTTTATGAGTTCGGAACTCAGGTCGAATAAATTATGATTTTTTGTGTGAATTGTCAATATAGACAATTGGCTAATTAAATTACAAATAAGTGTACAAATTATACCAAATTGTAACATAAGATGTTTAGGGGTATAATTAGTAAGGGCAAAATAGTCATTTTGCTACCACCACTATATATAATGTGTTTTATGGTCAAACACACAATATACATCATTTTTACAAACACACAACTTATTTTAGAGAGAGAATTGGGAGAAAACTCTCTAATTTCTCTAAAAATCAGCCTACTTCCAACTCTTTTAAGATCAAGTTTTCTTCATTGCATGTCAATGAAAACTTGATCAAAACACTTATCTAAGCCTAGTATATCATTAGCTAATTTGTTGGCTAATTATATATAAGGTTTTAGGGTTAAAATCTCATAAAACTAGTCCATTTTGTGAGATTTTTGGAGAGTTTCTTTGGTGGATCAAGGGAAGAGGTTTCCTAACTTGCAAACTCAAGATTAAGGAGAAGGATCCCCATTAATTTGCAGCTCAAGATCCTTCATTTGAAGGAAGGTCAAAACTCCTCTTGATTCAGATATAAAAACATGTTTTATTACCTTATTTATGTTTTATTTTTACATGCAACTAAAGATTATTAGCTAAACTTAATTAGGAGTGATTATGTACTAATGGAGTCTAATTAGAGGCTAAATAACTTACATCTACCCCCTTGCTTATTAGCTACACACGTTGGTTGATTAAAATCCCCAATTGCAATCCAAGGCAGGTTCACATGACTAGCTATCATATGAAGATCATTCCACAACTCTTGTTTACCTCTAAATTTCGTACTAGCATAAATACAAGACAGAAAAAGGGACAAGTTCGAATCTTTTACGTGGACAAAGCCGTGTATCCCATGAAGGCTCCTGCTTACAGACTCAAAAGGAAATCTGACAGGGTCTCCATAGGACAAGAATCCCACCTGAATAACCACTAGGCTCGGCATGTTCAAAAGCGTCAAAGGTTTAAAATCTCTTCAACATTCTTAGGGCTGACTCGGGTTTCGGTAATTATCAAAAGTCTTGGGTAGTGTTTTTGGATCATATGGTTGACGTTTGCAAGAAATTTTGAACGGGCGATGCCCCAAGCATTCCTTGCGATTATTTGCATTGGAGCTTCGAGGGGTCTCATGTTCTCCTGGTCTTCCTGAACCTTTGTCGTGATCCGACCCTCGGGTCGTCTTATGAGTAGTATTTTTGTTCTTGGCCTTTCCGACGCCTCTAACGTAATCACTGCTAGCTGTCATATTCCCCTCTCCTCCAATCGGTTTGGCCTTGTGTGAGCTTTGATCTCTATTGTTTGATAATCTGTCTATGTTGTGGAGTGGAAGAGGCCGTTCGAATAACTCGCCATCACCGCCTTCACCGGGTCTTGCTATTTTGTATTTTGTTTTTCGCTAAAAATGTAATTCAATACTCCCTCCATCCGAGCTTAAACACTCCCTAGCAAAAACGCACCCTCACGAAAGAGGGTGTACACGCTAAACGATTAATCAAAGTAATGAAAAACTTACATAGTATTTTTGTTAAACCTCATATCTAACTTGCTATGTTATTTTTTTGGACATTTGGTTAACCGATTAGTGTGTATACTCTGCGCAACAGAGTGGTATTTTGGATATATGGTGTTTAAACTCGGACGGAGAGGGTAAATGAATGGGAATTACAACGTCACCGGGGCATACCCCTGACAGCAAACAGACCAAAAGCCAGACATCCGGGCTTCATACAAGATTAAGTGAACTTTTATAACAAAGTATTAAATCAGCCCTCTAGTCATGAGCCAATTACAGTGTTTGCTATTTAGTTTCACTGCTCTACTCCTAATTCTAGCCTTAACTTCATCAAAAATTAAACTCTCCGAGCTAGGAATTTAGGAGTCACTAGAACATTTCCCAACCTACTTTTGTACCTGCAAATCCATATTTGATACATCATATTGCTCAACATTGCACATACTATCTATTTCTTAATTCTAGACCCAAACCTTTTTTTGAAAACACCAGATCATTGTGTTGTTGGTAGGATAGTCCATCTAGCATAGCTTGCTCAGCTCAATAACACATCTGCTGCTACACAAACATTGAAAGAAAACGTGTTCATGAGTTTGCCTGCCCTAGGGTCTTGCTATTGTCATATATTTTCTTCATTATGCATTCATTAGTCAGGAAGTTCTATGTAATTAGAGAATTCGTGGAACGAGAAGATATATCGATTTGTAAGGCTAGGACAGACGATAATATCGCTGATCCTTTAACCAAGCCATTATCACAGGTTAAACACAATGGTCATATTGGCTCGATGAGTTTGAGGCGTATGTCTTACATGTGTTAGATTATATGCTATTATAGTTAATAAGTGTATTACCTTTTACATATATGATTATTGAATTCATCGTTTTAAATTTTATTAAACTCTTTTGTTAATTCAGTTTTAATTCAATTTTGAATTATATATATGCTCTGTTGAATACTAATAGGTCGTGGAGACGATTTGAACCCTATTAAATGAACATGATTAACAATGTATTTTGTCTCTAGTCATAAAATGAGGTGACGTCTCAATTGACTAGATTGTAAGTCGGTTGATGACTAGTTCAATAGTCATGGATTCATAGAGATGAATAACCGATTACATAGACAGACTGTAGATGACACTCTGTCAGACATTTGACCAATTATAAAACCTTTGTGCCAAGTCGTGGCAAGGTAATCTATATATTCCTATCAGTCGATTCTTTCGACCTGAGATTGTTAGTCTAAGTTTATATAGCATGCGATGACTTTGATTTATGTCCTAAGTCGTGCCGTAAAAGGAGGCTAAAAGGACATTTATTGGGGCATAACCAGCTATATAGAATAAAGAAAATACGTCAAAAGAATTGTCCACCCTCGTCAGGGTATAATATCTTTGGGCCACTCGATAAATTATGATTGGAAATGCGTGGCCACGCTTAGAAGAGATCTATGATAGATATTCCGGTCAGATAGCCATAATCCAGATCGAGAAAAAAATTTCTGATAATGATCTAATGCAAGTTCGACCTGAAAGATACTTCGCATTGAGTGGAAGATATAACAGACAAGAGAATCAGTAATTTATGACTTGTCTCGGACAAGTGGGAGATTGTTGGAGTTGGTGTTCTCCGACAATAATGCATTGACTAATTAAATCTAATTAGGAATAAACTTGGGATATCTTGAATTTACTAACTCAGTGGATTAACGTAAATCGACAACGGTTGGCTGACTAGAGTTTGACGTTATTGTCGTTTGACGGTGGTTATCAACTGATTCCTTTCGGTCACACCGATAAAGATAGTTTCGCCAAAGGATATTATATTTGTATTTAATACAATATAATATAAACCCTAATGTTTCAGTTAAAGAGTTAACTGATTATATCGGATAATGTTTTATGAGTTCGGAACTCAGGTCGAATAAATTATGGTTTTTGTGTAAATTGTCAAAATTGAGAATTAGATATGTAAATTACAAAGAGTTGTAATCTTAGCTTAAAATGATGTAATTAGTAATTATTATATGGTGATATAATAATTATCTAATCCTTAAAGAAATAAGTGTACAAATTATACCCAAATTGTAACTTAAGATGCTAAGGGGTATCGATAGTAAGGGCAAACCACCACTTTATATACTGTGTTTTATGGTCAAAGAAACACAACACATCATTTTACACACACACAACCATATTTTAGAGAGAGAATTGAGTGAAAAACCTCCATTTTTCTCTAAAAATCAGCCACTTCCTCTTCCTTTTAGATCAAGTTTTCTTCATTGCATGTCAATGAAAGCTTGAACAAAACACTCATCTAAACCTAGAATAACGTTGGCTAAAGTGTTAGCTAATTTTATTTTGGCTTTAGGGTTTAATTCACATAATAATACTAGATTGTTTTGGGTGAACTTTGGAGGGCTACTTGGTGTATCTTGGAGGAGGTTTTCTATATTGAAAAATCAAGATTAAGGAGGAGGATCCCCATTAATTAGCAGTTCAAGAACCTTCTTTGGAGGTGTAGTCATAATTCCTCCTAATTAAGGTATAAAAACTAGTTTTATACACTTTTTTATGCTTTAATCTTACATGCAACTAAACATTTTTAGCTAAACTTAATTAGGAGTAATTAAGTTTTAAATTAGAGGAGTCTAATTAGAGGCTAAATAACTTTCATGAAGCTTACCCAACAGGTTCATGAAAGTTGCTCATGCATATCATATGTCCTTCTGATCTTTATTCACTTGCTCATGCATATCTATCATAGTGCCCACATAGATCTGATGATTTCTTTCAGATATCCTGGAACAAAAGTATTTTGTACTACAATCTGCTTCCTTTGGATGAGTAAGTTTAGCCCTCTGAGTAAGCATACTTAATTCAGCCATATTTAACTTCCTGTATTTCTCTTTTAGACTCTTAGCTTCACCAAGGTAATCAGCGTTTAGTGGGTTACATTGAATCAACTCCTGGCAGCTAAGTAGCTCCTCCTTAAAATCCTTAACTCTACAGGTGAGAGATGAGTAATGGTCTTTATGGAGCTCTTTTAGGGCCATTTTAAATTTACCCTTTTTAGCTTAGCAAAAATCTTGAACATAGGAGTTCCGCTAACTTGATAGTCCCAAGCTGGCAAGCTTGCTGAACTGATGTGGGCTTAAACATTGCATTCTCAATCCAGCAGTTTAAGAATTTGAAAGATCTTTTCACCCTCAATTCTTCAAAAATATTCACCAAGATGGGAGTGATCAGAAATTCTTGGTTCTAGAACCATAGCATTAGAATTTGGGTAATTTGTGGAACCAGGCTTGATTTATCAGGGCTTTGTCTAGCCTAGACCAGACCCTATCATTTCCATCTTGGCTATTTGTCCACGTGAAATCTCCTCCTTGAGTGTTGATTTCCTCCAGCCCACAGCTTAGCATGCATCCATTGAATTCCTCACTTTCTGCAATCCTTAGAGGATGCACACTTATTCTTTCTGCAGCATGTCGAATGACATTGAAAACCAAGACTTATCTGTATTTAAACTTATTTGAATAAGTTTAATAATCCAGAGCTCAAGCCTAACTTGTCTAGAATTACTTCCATAAACCATGGTTATATAAAATTCTCTATGTGAGATAATGTGCTTCAACTTACAGTGAATAAATTGTGCACTGCTCAAAACCACATCCAAGATTATACTTTGAGGTTCCCAGAGTACCCAAATCCGACCATTATAATGATGACTCCCATAGTTATAAGTGACCCCATAAGCTGCAAATTTAGCTTTAGCAATTGCAGCAGCTTTCCTCTCTTTTACTCTGGTTTCCATTATTCCTAATACCACTATTTGCTTATCCAACAGGAGGTCCTTAATCTCTTATGTTCCAAGAGGCTGCTATCATTGGGGGGAATATCAGGTGGTACTTTCTCCCCTGCTCCTTCCCCACAAGCTTGTTTATCAAATTCCCTCTTAAGCGCTGTTGCACTGATCCCAAGACTCGCTCCCTGAGCAAATTTCATTCCTTGCAAAATTGTTTTCCCCGAATCCCTAGTTGCCCTTCTCTGTGATTTGCTCAACACTATTTTTAAACCCCATGTCATCAGCATTTTCAGGAGGGGGTGGAGGAGTCAGTGACTCCTTGGTGGGTAAATCAGGTTCAACCTGAGATTTATGATTCTCTTTATCTCCCATTTTGTCCACTGGTGCTGGCCTATAGACCTTCTCTACCTTGTCTGCCTTCTCCACAGTCTGTTTAGCTGGTTTGGCAGTCATCTCGTTATACTTGCATTTATTCTCCAATGCCCCAACTAGGCCAACTTATGGCAACACTTACAGTAATACGGAACCCACTCATAATCAACTTTCTGCATATAAAAGTTGTGTTTTAAGCAATGACCGCATTCACCTACTTCAGTGAGATTATCTCTCTGCCACGTGACATTTTAGTTAAATAACACAATAAAAAAATATTATTATTTTCAAATCCAATTATTTTGTCACTTTATTCGCAAATTATAACATGATTCCGGGAGCACAATATCACAAAGAGCATGGTGCTCCTCCTCGCAATAGAGGAGTAGGGACCACACTTTAATAAATTTAATTTTATTTAAGTGTGGTTCATACTCCGCTATTGTGATTAGGACCACTGTGCTCTTTGTGCTCCCGTGAACATGGTATAAGCATTGCACTTTATTACCTAGTGGTTATTTGGTTGCATGGAATTCGGAATGCCCATGAAGTTCCACTTCCCAGGTTGTAGAAAGTCACATGAATTTCTCAAAATTGTTTTGTTACATGTATGAATTGAATTTCCACAGGAATAGCCAATTACCAAGAGGGGGCTAGGTAAGCCAATTCCTCCGGTTTGTAGGAATTGGAAATTCTCATGATTTCTCAATTCCCATGATTTTGAGTGGCAACCAAACAACCACCTATACGACGTTTGTACTCCCTCCATTTCATTCATTTTTTTATGTTGTCTTTGGGTTTGCCTCACAAAACTCGGCTCGACGTAAACAAATGAATGAAATGAAGGGAGTACTATTTTTCCAAAAAAGAAAAAAAACTTAATTTGGTCTATACGACATTTGTACTCTCTTTCGAAAAAAAATTATTAATTTTTATAATCCGAATTAGTAAACTAGTTAACATTTAAACATAAGTAGCTCGAATGTTATAAGGCCAGAAAACTTGTAATATTTCGTTCCTGTGCATTGTCATAAGTGAATTATAATTCATGTATCGATGTACGTAGACCTTACTCACCTTAGTTATTCTATACTTTCCTAAAAGCTCTCGACAAGTAGTGGAGTATCATCATTTATATAATCACCGCATAATTAAGACGACATGCAAACAAAAGTAGTAAGCCCTATAATACTAGCGTGCGTCAGCATGAGACAAACATTCAAACAAATCAACATGCATGCCATAATTTTTAGCTTTAAAAGCAATTGTATATAATAATATTACTTAATGAAACAAAGAATGTGTTAAAAGTTGGTGAATTAAGGAAAAGTGAAAGAATGTAGAGAAAGGGTGCGAAGGGTTACATGTAACATATACATGCGCATGCGAAGAACTGAAGAAGTAAAGCAAATAGTAGAACAAAAGTTGGTGATAGCCACGTTGCCCCCCTTCACATTTTCACCTTTGCCAAGGCTAGAACCGCAATTTCGCATGGCGGTTGTATATTTATAGAACCGCCATTGCGTGTTGCGGTATTGTAAAAAATATAAAAAAAAAAAATGGTATTGTTCATGAACCGCCACTAATATTGCGAATGACGGTTCTGTGAATAGTAAAACCGCCATGCGAAATGTCGATCTTAAATTTGCAAAATTTGTTTTGGTTCAGATTTTCTTAAAGTTCAGCACACTATAGATCCGCCACGCGAAATGGTGACGTGCACCTCATTTCACTAAACATTATTTTTTTCGACCCATTTTGATTAACATTTTTGTTTTAAAACCCTACTTCGAAAAATCGTTCTATTAATAGTAAAATTATTGTATTGGGATATCAAAATTTATGTTAACACTTATGTCAACATTCAACAATTTTGAATCTCCTATGCATTAGACCATCTCCATTGGGGGTCTCAAAGTGGAGAGTGAGAGTTTTTTTCCAATGGAGAAAAATTTAGCGGGTCTCGTATTTAGAGACGGTCTTGTATTTTCAGAGACCGCCTCATTGTCAATGAGACCCTAATTTTGCCAAAATAAATTTATAAATTATTTAATATTTTGTAAGTTTTATTATCGAAACTCATCTTAAAATCTTACCGATGAAGTGTACGGTCTGAACATGATTCTAAAAAATCAAGACAACATATTTTTGAAAATAATTTTATTTTTAGACTCAATTTGAGTCTCACCAATAAAAATACTCTTAGATATCTAGCATTAGACTTGGAAAATTTACCATGTATACCCGAGACTACCTAATCTCATTTTTAGCTATGTTTGGTATGCACAATAAGCTAGCTTATTTGGCTAAATTAGCTTATTTGACTAGTTTTTTAAGATCTTTGACCAAATAAGTTGGTTTGGTAATACCACTAGCTTAAATAAGAAGCTAGCTCATTTAAGAAGTTAACCCTTGTAACTTATTAAAAATAAGCTAGATATCATAATTATACTCATAAATTACCCTCAATTATTTACTAAAATAAAATGAGATTATAAATAAATAATGCATTTTTATGTAATTTTATATATACCAACTCCTATATCAGCTAATTTTGCAAAAAAAAAAAAACTCCTAATACTATCAGCTAAAAATATTGCAGCTATTATTTCAGCTTTCAGCTACTATTTCAGCGTTCATCTACTATTTCAGCTAGTTTTACCCAACATAGCCTAACTCTCATTATTGAAGCATGTTGTACCTTTTAGTGTAACTTGTTGTGAGTTTTAGGTTTAGAAACATAATAATTATACAAAATAATTATAATACTTATCCTAAGCTAAGGTTTCATTTGATTTATGAATTTACACAACTTTAACAAAGTACATAGATGATCAAAATAGTAGATTGTCGTATACAATATACGGAAAAGTTTTTCTATCATTAAAAATATAGCGGACGTATGTACTCCCGAAATTTCATACAAGAAATTTGAGTAAAATTTGAACTGTTATTCAACAATAATGCTTAAAAATTTTCTGAAAATGGAGTTAGAAAACAAAGATTATTTGTCAAAATATAGTCCATGCAGGCTCAAATATATGTTCAGATCAAACTCGGCATGTCGTGACATTTTTAGGGCTCGTATTTGGTTCATAAAATATGTCCTGTTTTATACATTTCTAACTCAAATAATTTCATATAACATTCATATAACTCAAATCAAATATCTAATCCAAAGATTAAAACAATATAAGAAAGGGAATTGATCTAATATAACATTCATATTCACTCGCGGCTCCCAACCAACTTCTTGTAATTTTTTATTCATATTTAATAATATCATAACTTTCAGTATCCAACAAATAATATTCATGCATGATAATAACACAAATTATAAAAACCAATTGAAAATATAGGGGTTTCATAATTTTATACCTAGCGAGAAGAAGGCGGCAGTCGTGGTGAGGTGGAGGCGACAAACATGGTGAATGCAAACCTTGGACCGCGGGTGGCGAGTAGCGACGACCACAACGGAGCTTGGAGGGGTTTATTTTGAGGGGATTGATTTATTATAAATTGTGTGACAAAAAAGAAGCGAGTGAAAGGCGGACGGAGTTCACGAAGGTGAGGAGAGATAATGTTCAGAGGAGAGATAAGGGCGGGAAAAGAAGGAAGGCCCAAACCCGTCAAAATCGCCGTTCGCTGTGGCGGTATTACTAGGACCCGCCATCCACTATGCTGTGTCTAGTTTCTACACTAAATATGTATCCAAGTCGGAGTATATGACTATGTGGACCCTATTTTGATAAATATATTTTAGCCTCATTTTTTATTGAAAAACAAATGAAAATTATTTGAATTAATAGCTCCTACAACCTTCTCACATGTCCAAAAAAAAATGACTATAAAAATGACCTCACAAAAAAAAAATAACATTAGGTACTTTTAAACATGTATGTTTTGAAAAATACGGTGCAAGTCAATTAATAAATAAACCCTGCCAATGCTAATGATAATATCAAACTTTTTCCGGTTGGTATTCAGTATACACAAATAATTTCGTGTACCAATCATATCCAAACATTTACATTCCAAATGGATTGAAACCGCCTAAAGTTTTTTCTTTTTGAAATAAAACGGAATTCATTAATATGATCTCCAAACGAGAGTTACTTTAAGAATTATAATGATACAAATATCATCAAGAAGACAAGAACAAGTATTGACACATTTATTCGCTGACTACCAAAGTTGATGCCTTACACATCGACATCTTTGCATTTTTTCATCGGCATAGGAGATTTATGTAATTCGATAAAGAAAGTACTATACAAATGATTTAATTAAGTAAATAATTAACGATAACTAAAGAAAAATTCATCTAAGCATAATCAATTCTTGTGTCTTGAACGAATCGAAAAATTAGGGGACAATCCACCGACAATGGCCAAGTGATCAGACCTCACGAAAGAACCAATAAAACCTCACAAATGACCCCAAAAGAATCTCATCACAATAATGGAGCCAGATCGACATCACAAATGAGTCACAAAGACCTACCAAATGAGCCAGATATAGAGTGAATAAAACCATCAATAGTGAAAATATATTGTACAAAAAAAAAAAATGAAAACTTATAAATAGAACGAATAAATAGGGTAGTCTGTCAATTCAACAATACGATGTAAAAGTAACGATAACAACAACGCCTAACTTCATCATAGATAATTGTGAGTTGGGGCAAGTATATGCACCATTATTCTATACATTTATGAATCGATACTAAACATTCCATTAAATATCTACCTCTTTCTCCATATAGTACCAGTTTAGTACTTTAGTCAAAGCTTAAAATAAGCAAAGGAAGAAAAAGGGGGGCGCAGTAGAACCGACATTACGGAAGGAGACATCCCTGTAATAAACCTATAACACACTACACTACACTCCGTTAACCTTTTTCGTTGTTGACTGATAAAGCCTGAGCTTCTTGTCTATGTGTTTCTTCACCTTTAATTTCCTCACAAGTCATATTAACGTGCTATGCCAAAATCCACTATTACTAGCTTTGTAATATTTACTGTCTTCTCATCCGGCTCTTTCATTTGTAATTACTTAACTGACTTATTACAACTAACTTTTATGTAAATCTGTGACTATTATTCAACGACCGGACCAACTAACTATTCACACTCGTATGAAATTTAGCACCACAATCTTTTAGTGCCTCTCATTCGTCCATGCATATTAGTAACATTATCATATATACATACAGTAGATGTTAGTAATTTCGACCATGTGTGAATCACGCTGAACACACATACATAACACAAAGCGTTTGGCCTGGACAAATGAGTACCTTGAAAGTTGGATCACTACTCAATCGGTCTTGATATAATTGACTATGTGTGACACAAGAACTAATTTATGTTCTTATTAACTAAATATTTAGCCAAAGTAAAACTTTATAAATAGTTTTTGTAAACGATTATGATATTGCATGATAATTGTGATGTATTTTTAACACGTGGGCATGTGGCACCGACCAATAGAGGTCACTATATGAGAAAGTAGTTTTTCCCCCAATATCATAACAAATATTATTACTGTTATTAGCGCAACATTACTAGTTCCAATCTTGCGCATACAACTGTAGTAATGAAATCTCGATCATCAGCACATGATTTTCAACCACCCTTTAAATTTTCGATAATAACCTAGTTCATCTATTGCATTCTTACCCGCGCGTTTTACGATGTATGTAGCCGGCGTATGGCAAGGATGGTTACCGACTTACCATTCCCACCGTGGATGCCCAGAAAAATTAAAATGTTGTTTTACTAACACTATTATTGAGGTTCATCTCCAAAGATAAAAAAAAAAAAAGAAACAAAAACTTACCTAGCTAGCCTTTATCTAGCGTAACTATGTAGAATTTTAACCCTTAATTAGCCTAGATATACTTAGCCCTAATAATGAAACTACCAAAGTAATTAAAGGCAACGTGGTGTGCCGTACAATTTCAACACCATTTCTCTTTGCTTCCTTTTTTTTTTTTTTTTAACACCTTTTTTGCGCTCTCTCTTTGCATGCGCTGACTCTCTCATTGACTGACCGGGCGTCGCGTACGAGAGAAATCAGATCTTTGTGACCAAACCTTTACTAGACAAAACGATCTGAAAAAGTTCCATCCTCTATTATTTCTTCACTCCTCTCTCTCTCTCTCCCTTACCCCAATCAACATGCATTTTAAATTTATAATATTAACTACCTTACCCAATCATCCATTTTCTATATATACACACCCCATACCGTTACTACGTTCCCATGTTCAAACCATATTATTTCCACTTCCAAACTACCTATTCGGTCCAATATCTGATAGTATCGAAATTCAGTATCATATTAGATTTCGGGTCTCGATCTCAACCCTATCTTAGTATTACTTATTAATATTTATTTTTACAAAGATCATCGTCCCAATTATTTTCGAAAATGCAATACCAAATATTAGAGAGGATAGAGAGGGTGGCATCAGAAAATGCAGTAGTAATATTCAGCAAGAGCAGCTGCTGCATGTGTCACGCTATCAAACGTCTCTTCTGCGGCATGGGAGTTAATCCGACGGTCCACGAGCTAGATGAAGACTACCCTTGGGGTGAAGATATGGAGAAGGCGCTTATGTTGCTGCTCTCGACACCGAATCCCGGCCCAGTAGTCTTCATTGGTGGTCAGCTCATTGGCGCCATGGACCGCGTCATGGCCGCCCACATTAATGGCTCCCTTGTTCCCCTCCTTAAGCAAGCTGGTGCTCTTTGGCTTTAGAAACTAACCTTATTATAGTTTCATACTTAATTTTTCATGTTTTTTTATTTTTCTTTTGGTTAATCATCAAGAGTTTTTTTTTTTTTCTCTCTCAACTTTTTTTTTCTAAGAGGGAGAAGTTAATTATCAGTAGTTTAATTTAGGTGTGGTGGGCTAAGGATGAGGAGTTTAATTTAGGTGTTATCTTTAGCTTAGGATTGTTCTTTGCTGTGATTGGCTGTGATTTGTTATTGTGCTTTTAATTTAGGTCATCATGTTCTTAGTTTAATTACTTTCTATTTTCTTAAGGTTGTACTTTGGGTGTGATTGGTGAGTTTACTTTTCTCCCTCCTCTGTAAATTAAAGAACCCAGTGAAAATTGAAAAAAAAAATGCTATGAAAAGAGTTTATTTTTCTTTCCAATCCATTTTTAGTGTATACGGAGCATCAAGGCGAAGTTAGGATTGAAAACTTGGGGTGACAGATTATAACTATATACGCGGTATCTCTAACTGACAATTTAGGACTCGTTTATTATTTCTAATAAAAAATCGATACTATATGTTCCTATTTGATAAGAAACATAACAAAGGCAGGGGCGAATCTAACCGCAGAAATCTGGGGTAACCATTTTAGTACAAGTTGTTTTTTTAATTTTTTTCCCTTTTTTTGGGAATCATTTAGGCATTTTCGAGAAATTTGGGGTAGGCGGTGCACCCTAGTCTACACCCTAAATTCAATCCTGAACGAAATGTACATGCTCAACAAATTAAGGAACAAGAAGGAAAAAATATACTATAAATCTGAACAAAACAAAAGGATTGTGACAAAAGAGAAAAGAACAATCTAAATGAGAATATATATTAATCGTAACATTACGGGTTACGGAAAATAGTTTATGGAATTGGTTTGTCCCACATTGGTTAAGTAAGGCTCATATGATCAGTTTATAATAGATTCCTACAATCATACTACCAACAAGGCATTGTCGTCTAGCAGGGGAGATCTTCAGCATGTGACTATTGGTATGGATTGGTTGAGACGCAACGGGGATGTTGCGTTCTTTAAGGGGGAGTTTATAACACTACGGATTGTGGAAAATAGTTTATGGAATTGGTTTGTCCCGCATTGGGAAAGTAAGACACATATGATCAGTTTATAATAGATTCTTATCATCATAATACCATTAATTAGTATGAAATGTCTGTAGCCTTAAAATAACTACGAGTCTTGCTATAAAGAAGATTTGAACCCATGACCTTCAAGTTACAAGGATTGCACTTCAACCACTATTCCAATCACATCTTATGCTAAAATGGTGCTCTAAAATATATATATAAAGAGAAGCTGCCCATAAAACTTCAAAATTTGCTTCCCCCGCCAGGGTGGCGCCGCCACCCGTCGCCCCAGACTGGCTTTGCCGCTGATATGGAGTATGTCGTTGTGTTAGATTTTTTTTTTTTTTTTTTTTTTTTTTTTTTTTTTTTTGCGCTATGTACTCCATCCGTTCGCCTATAAAACGTGTAGGATCGGAACACAATTTTTAAGTAAAATAGAATAAACAATGAGGTTTAGGATCCAGTTGATGTAAAATTACAATATAGTGGTATGCCCCATTAGTATTTTCAATAAACAAATTAATGAAATAGAAGTATTTTGGTTTTTACAAATAAAGAAAGATTCTAAGTCGAAAGTTTAAAGATAAACACCACATAATAGAAAGTAGTAAATTTATAGGCGAACGGAGGGAATATATGCCAGTGTAGCAGGATTGTTCCTGACATTTTGAAGAGGTTTTAGGAGAAAAGGAAAATAATGGCAATAACCTAAGATTATATATTTGTTTGATTATTTTGAGATAATTGTAATATCCCAAAAATTTGGTATATATTATAATAATATATTAGTATTATTAATTAATTTATTCTAGTGGAAAAATGAATTTAATTGTTGGGTTGTGAGTCGTTTTTCCTAAATGAGTTCGAGAATGAGTTTTAGAATCAGATTTCTATTTGGGTCGTTCTATTTTGAATTGGATCGTTCCTAACTAAAATAAACTACACTAGCCCACACCAATTGGCCTAAACCCAAAGTCAAACCCAAAGGAGAAAAGGAAATCAGATTTTAAATAGGAAAAAGAAAATAAAAAGAAAAGGAAAAGGAAAAGGAAAAAAAAAAAAAAAAACCGACACACCCCCCTTCCCCTGCTATAAAAACAGAGCCGCTGGAAAAAAGTCATGAAGCAAGGAGATTCTCTCCATTAAAGGCGATTGTACGGAAACCCTGACAACACCTGAATTCATGGCTGACGGCCGGAAACGAGGGCGGCCCAAAAAACGAAACACCGTGGCAGATGCGGAAAGAGAAGATGATTCTAAAGACACTAACAACTCAGGGGATGGAATTGAATCAAGCACGGAATCACAAACTCAGCTTGACGTTGCGACCCGGACTCCAAATACTCTCAATAAGCTCATCGATTCTGCTATAATCAAAGCTGGTAAGGGTAATTTGACTCACAATTCTTCTTCAATAGCTACAAATAATGTTAAAGGACAAGAGAAGTTGGGAAGTGAGAACACTGTTTTACCTAAGACCAATGGCTCAAAGGAGAAACCAGCTTGGAATTCTGTAGCTTCTAGAAAACCTAAGATTGGTATGAGCTTGCACTTTGATGAGGACAGTAGGAAGGCAGGAGAAATCACCATTGATGAAGGGGACATTTTAGATGAACTTGAAAAATGGAATTTCACACTGATTGGGAATGTCATAGGATCTACACCCAAGCTTAAGGACATGATTGACTACTCTAAGAAAGCTTGGAATGGAATTGGAGAACCAATTGTCAAGTACTTTAGAAGAGGTTGGTTTACATTCAAATTTGGATCAGAAAATGAAATGAATGAGGTTATGAAAGGAGGGCCATGGAAGATGGGTGAATGCCCTTTAATCCTGAAAATATGGTCTCCTACCATATCTCAGGAGCTTGACTGTATGTCATTGATCCCAGTTTGGATTCTACTCCCTGATTTGGACCCATGGATGTGGAGCCCAAATGCTCTGAGTAAAATAGGAAGCAAAATTGGCAGGCCTATGTATGCTGATAGCATGACCACACAGCAAGATAGATTAACTTTTGCTAGAATTCTGGTAGAAGTTGATGTATCAAAGGAGCTACCAGAGGGAGTTATAATCAATACTCCTCACTGTGGTCAGATCTGTCAACGGATTGAGTACGAATGGGTGCCTCATTATTGCAGCACCTGTTCTAAACTTGGTCACCTGACTCAACACTGCAAATTGAATAGGAAGCCGGCAGAGAAGCCTAAGCAGATTTACAAGCAGAAACCTAAAGTTTCTGAGCCAATCATTGAAGATAAGGGTAACCTAATTCCAGAGAAGGAGGTGGAACATGTGCAAAAACAGGTGGTTGTTGATGAGAACATTCAGGATTTCACACCACCAGTGTCACCAATGGATGAGGGTAAATATAGTATGGATGATTTGGGGTTTAGGAAGCATAAAACTTCAAAAAAGGGAAGTAAAGCTGCAGAGAGCAAAGTGGTTCCAACAATCCTTAGTAACAGCTTCTCTATTTTGGGAGGAAATGACAGTAGAGGAGATCAGGGTTTGAAAAACTGTTTAGGGGAGGAAATCATCCCAGACCCTCCACCCTCATGTTAATTGGAGCATGGAATATTAGAGGGCTCAACGAGGCCCTCAAACAGCAGGAGGTTAGAACCCTCTTGTTGAAAAATAGAATAAGCTTGCTGGGTGTACTGGAAACAAGGGTGAAAGGAAGTAAAGTAGACAGCATTAGTAGGAGACAATTTAGGGATTTCTCTGTAGTAACAAATCATCAAGCTCACTATAATGGTCAAATTTGGTTGATTTGGAATCCAAGAGAAGTCAGGGTGGATATTTTACTCACCACCAGCCAACTCATGCACTGTAAGGTAGTGCATGTTAGATCAAAGAAAGAAATGCTAGTTTCTATTATATATGCTAGCAATGATGCAAAAGATAGGAAAATCTTGTGGAATGATCTTTGCACATGGGCTCCTACTACCCTTCCTTGGGTTGCAATAGGTGACTATAATGTAGTTAGGAACAACTCTGAGAGATCAGGTGGCAATCCTACTTCTCAGAATGACATGGATGACATTAATAACTGCATAGGGATCTGTTCTCTTATGGACATGAGGAGTATTGGATGTGGTTTAACCTGGACTAATAATCAGGAGGAGCCAGACAGGATATGGGCTAAATTGGACAGAGCTCTTGTCAATCAAGTGTGGATCAATCAGTTTCCAAACTCAGTTGCAGAATTTCTTCCTTAGGGGGTATCTGACCACTCCCCAATATTAATAAAGATCCTTGACTCTCCTCCAATTAAGAAACTCTTCAGATTCTTAAATTGTTGGAGGGACTATAAGGATTATGAGAAGACTATTACCATGGCCTGGAGCAAAGCAGGTACAGGAGGGCCAATGGACAGACTTTTTGACAAGCTAAGGAATACCAAACAAGCTCTAATGATCCTAAATAAAGAGGAATTCTCCAACCTCACTCAGAGGGTGAAGAATCAGAAGAGCCAGCTGAATAAACTGCAAGAGAGCCTGACCAAAGATCCTAGGAATGGCAATCTACAAAGGGAGGTGGAGGATAATAAGGAGATATATTGCACTCTGAAGAAAGCAGAAATTAGTATGCTTAATCAGAGGGCAAAAATCTCTAACATTCAGCAGGCTGACAGTAATACTAAATTCTTTTATGCCAAAATAGCTGAGAGGAAACACCAAAATATTATTTCAAGCATTAAAGATGAGAATGGAGTGAGCTGGACTGAGCCTAGTGATATTGCTAAGGCTTTTGTTTCTTTCTATGAAAGCATACAAGGGACTGCGACTCCTGTGGAAAAGCTAGATGAGGATTTTATTAGGAAAGAAGGCTGTTTATCAGAAGAGAGTCAGGAGAAACTTATAAAGGATGTCACTCCAAATGAAATCAAAGAGGCATTATTTGATATCCACCCAGACAAGAGTCCAGGCCAGGATGGATTCAGTGCTGGCTTCTTTCAAAGTTCTTGGAATGTTGTTGGAAAGGATACAATTAATGCTGTAATGGAGTTCTTCAGGAGAATGCACATGCCTAAGAAAGTAAATACCACAATGGTGACTCTTATTCTAAAGAAAACTAATGCTGCTGCAGTTACAGAATATAGGCCTATTGCCTGCTGCTCTACTCTGTATAAGATCATTAGTAAGATTCTTGCAAACAGACTCAAGATGGTACTCCCTGAGCTTATCGGTCAAGAGCAGGCAGCTTTTGTGGCTGGGAGAAATATTTTTGACAATATTGTTATGTCCCAAACTCTTGTTAAAGGCTACAATCAGGCCAAAACTTCTCCTAGATGTCTTATAAAAGTAGACATTAGGAAAGCTTTTGATAGCCTGAATTGGGAGTTCATTAGGGGCATGATGCTTGCTATGAATTTTCCTGGAAAATATGTGGATTGGATCTGTAAATGCATCACTACTACATGGTTCTCCTTCAAGATTAATGGAGTTTATGAAGGTTTTCTAAGGGGTAGAAGTGGGATCAGACAGGGTGATCCACTATCACCTTATATCTTTGTACTAAGCATGGAGGTCTTATCAAGATACCTAAGGCATATGCAAAATCAGCCACAGTTCTCCTATCACCCTAAATGTGGGAGAATCAAACTGACTCACTTAACCTTTACAGATGATTTGATGATTTTTGTAAGAGGGGATGTGTCTTCAGTGACTGCAGCAATGAAGTGTCTTCAGATTTTCTCCAAAATCTCAGGTTTAACAGCTAACCCTGCAAAAACCGACATCTACTTTGGTGGGGTCAGCCTGGATGTCAAGGATCAAATTCTAAGGATTTCTGGCTTTGCTGAGGGGCTATTTCCTTTCAGATATCTGGGACTGCCTTTAAATGCTTCAAGATTGAAAGGTGAAATGTTTGCTCAACTGTTTCAGAAAATAGAGGCTGTTGTTCATCATTGGACAGCTCTAACCCTTTCATATGCTGGCAAATGTCAACTAATTACTTCTGTAATTTTTGGCATGGAGAATTTTTGGTGCAATATTGTTATTATGCCTAAGAATATTATCAAGAAAATCCACAAAATCTGCAAAGATTTTGTCTGGAATATAGGCACTGGGGAGAGGAAAATGCAGTTCAAGAGTTGGAGCAGTATTTGTAGCCCCAAAACTGAGGGAGGGCTTAGCATTAAGGAGGTCTTGGCATGGAACAAGGCACTTATCAGCAGGTGGTTATGGAGACTGCATACAGGAAAAACTGGGATTTGGGAAAGCTGGGTTAGAGCTTATAAAATGAAGAATATTGCTCTGGTCAATATTACTTCCATCCAAAGTGACTCAGAAAATTGGAGAAGTATAGTAAAGCTGAAGAATGAGATCATGTCTTGTATGTCTGATAGAGGATCTTTGGGAGAGATTATTGACAGCTGGAGCAAAAATGGTAGATTCAATGCTCAGGCAGCCTATGAGCACTTCAGGGTCAAATATCCTAAGGCTCACTGGCACAAAATCATCTGGAAGAGCATTAATCTGCCCAAACATAGTTTTATCTCAGCCCTTGCTATGCAGAAAAAGCTGGCAACCACAGACAACTTGATTCACAGAGGCCTGAGCATCCCAAACAAGTGCAGCCTGTGTAAGGTGGCAGCAGAAAATCACACTCATTTGTTCTTCAAATGTAAATTTGCAGCTGAAGTTTGGAGGCAAGTCAGAGCTTGGATAAATATCAGGGGTAACCATAATGACATCAGAAGAATCATGGAATGGTACAGGAGGAGAAGCAATAAGAAGCACTGGAAGTATAGCTGGGTTGTTTGCAGCCTGAATGCTGCAATCTATCTCATTTGGCAAGAAAGGAATAATAGAATATTTAGTGATCATGAGCATTCAGTTGAATGGGTTGTAAATCAGCTTAAATTCATTGTAAGTGCTAGGCTCTATTACTGGAGTAGAGGTTGTAGTTTAGAGGAAGTTACAGACCATATCACAGCTCAGGCTTAGAGGAGTCTTTTTTTTGTAATCTCGTTCTTATTCCTCTTCTTTCCCCCGAGTGGATGAATAAAGAACAAAAACCTTTACAAAAAAAAAAAAAAAAAAAAAAAAAAAAACAGAGCCGCTGCTCCTTCCTTCCTCTTCGTTCGTCGTTCTTCACGCCCACACGCGACGCACGGAAGCCTTCCCTGTCGATCGTCTTCTACCACTTCTGCCGCCAGTCCTCAACGCCCGACCACCTCGTTAACTCTCTTTCCTTCTCTCCTTGGCGCGGGTATCACCCCCTTCCTCTGTTTTCCCCTGTTTTCGTCCCTCTTTAAACCATCATTCGGTAAGTCAATTTTTATGCTTTAAATTGTTGTCAATCAATACTAATAGATGTTATACTTAGTGGGTAATTGATTTAAGTCACAAAGATTTGAGTTTGATGTTGGTTTTGGATTAATTTTCACTAATTACGAAATTTAGGTTAATTAGCTTAATTTTTCGTTTTGTATCAATGAACTTCGAAAATTATAGTTGTGAGGATGATTATAATTTGTTAATTAGGTTTTAAATTTTAATTAAATAATTAAAGCTATAATTGTTCATCTTTTGTATAAATTGTTATTAGTCTTAAGATTGAAATTAAGGTTTTATTTTATTAGCTCAATTATATCACTAATTAGGTTTTGAAATCTGGTTGTTTATGAACTTATTTTTCTGATTTTACTAATTTATTTTATTATTTTCGTATTTATTGTATTTTATGGAATAAAACATTAATTTTGATTAATAAAACATAGTTTAAGTGGTTAAAATAATTTCTAATTAAATTAGAATAATTAAGGGTTAATTTTTATAAGTTAGATTCTGTTTTAAAACTAATTTTAGGCCTTTTGGGAATTTTTATAATTAAATTGGGTGTTATTTGAGTTTTATTGGATAATTATTGAAATAGAATTATACTTATCGGATAATTGGTAATTGTTGGTTTGAATTTGGTATTGTCTTGTCCATACATTGTATATAGGATCATACTAATATATAGGTAGGTTGGTTGAGAAAGATTGAGTGTTGATTTGGGATGTCGTTTGTGTAATTGTAGAACTTGAGTTCGTAGACGAAGAATACTAGTGATTGTTGTGCTATATAATTTCGTTTGCTTAAAAAGGTAAGCTAGCATGCTCAACCCTTCTTAAACTTGTGGAAACCTTTCAAACTTATGTGCTATATGTGAATGGCGTGATTGGATGAGAACGTAGTATCATGATAGGTGGAGAACGATTCAGTTTATACGATTGTTGTATTTTGATTGGTTGGATTTATTGTATTGATATTGGCATATGGTATGGCTTGTGACAAATATGTTATTTTGAAAGGTAAGATTAAATGTATATTGAATTGGTTGATTTGGTTTGGTTTGGTTTGGTTTGGTTTGGTTTGTGGCGCATAGCCAATTTATATTATGGTGTTGGTTTGGTATCGTTTTATATGATTTGTGATCATCAACTCTCTCAATAAAATACTGGTTACTTAGACGGAGCAAAAGAACTCCTAATTATTTGTTTGAGCCAAAAGAGCTCCTATTTATTTACTTGAGTCAAAAGAACTCTTATTTATTGGTTTGGGTCGCATCGACTCCTATTAATTACCCCACCGCATCGGTCTTTAAGAGGGTTAGGCTCTAGTCTACTCTACTTGGGTTAACAACACCCAGTAGGGGGTGTGCACACTTAAGGTCTAGTAGTCTTGGATTATGGATTATGGATTATGGTTGATAGGGTGAATTGGCAAAAGATTCAATTCATTTCTAAATAATAAGGATTATGGATTATGGATTATGGATTATGGATTGTGGATTGTGGATTGTGAAATATGGATTGTGGATTATGCCTCATAGCTGATGACTTATGAATATTTCATTTATCGTTAATCTTTGGTTTGTTGATGGATTGTGGAATGCTTCTTATGCTAATGGAAGTGATGAATTGGATGATGGATTGTGGAATATTAATTTGGATTGATGGTTTGGAATTATCAATGGATAATTGATGTGATTATGTGCTAATTGTGTTTTCGAAAATAAAACTAAAACGTTTTCAAAATTCAGGTAAGGGTTTTGGTTTTCTACATGTTGAGGTGTTAGCTTACTCAATTTTTCTGACTTTTTCAACTGTGGTTTTTGTGCTTTAAATCCACCACAGGTTTACAGTGATTGATGCATGCGAGAACGACGACTTACTAGAAATTAGTTGGATTAAATTAATTTAAACCTTCAGTTATTAGACCATGAATATTACTTAGACTATTTAATATTTCATATTTCGGATTGTTGTAATTTTAATTAATGGATTGTAATAGATTATTTTAAATCATTAGACATCTGTAGTCCGGCTTCTGAAATCTCCTAGCATTCGGGTCTTTGACTCGAGTGCGGAGTGACACCTCTGAATTTCCTTAATTTGTATTTTGATCATTATAAAATGTTTTTAAAAAGGAAAGGAAATTTGGGGGTGTTACAATAATAACCCAAGATGATATATTAGATCTAACCGGCAATATAGTACATTTAACAACAAAAGACATCGAAAGGCTAATAATGCAATTAGCTCAATCTCTCTAGCTACATTTTCTCTTTCAAATTGTACATACCTTTTGAACAAAGAGAAAACTCTAGTTTTTATGTTGTGCAATTGGGCGCAAAATTCGGAAACGTATAAGAACGATAACAAACAACAATAGAAAAGATCACACAAAAATTTAATGTGGTTCACTATCAACGTGATAGCTACGCCCATAGGGGCTATGAATCAATTTTACTATGGTGTGGAATTACATATACAAGATGAATTAAGCAGTTCTCTAGATCTACTAGTCTAAGAACTTTCTTTGTGTGCCTCTCTCACTAATTGCCTTTCCCCCAAAATAGGCTAGAGGAGGTGGATTTTATATATTAACCACCTTACCAAAAGACCTAACAAGATTAGGAAAGTAGTAGCTAGCAAATCTCCCAAAATACTCTAAAAGTAATTAGGAAATAAGACAAACATCAAGCAAAGAAGAACCCGAAATCGTTTCTTCTATCCTATGTTTTCTCCACATACATCACCAACGCTATCTACCAATTCCCGATACTCGATCATTGCGACATTTTTAGTCATAATTTCAACATTTCACACTAATGAGTAATGACTAAACAAAGCTACTTTAACAACCATTTTAGGCCTTGAGAGTCTACTGCCAATATTAATTAATTCTGCGGTGAGACCAACTAGTTTGATAAAAATGCACCAATTCTTTTTATTGCAACAAATCTGATATTATATATCTTATTTGAATGACTCTAAACTGATGTGAATGTGTTACAATTTTTACTTAATTTCGAGGAATTAAAATCAAGATCAGATAGACTAATTCATTAGTCACTATTTGAATGGCTCTGATTTAAGTGAATTCTTATTTAATTTGAATGCATCTGATCTTAATACACTATTTATTACTCCGTATGTTCTATTAAACAGAGCTTCATTCCTATATTCATGTTTAGGCGGTACGATAAGGCACACTCTCTCCGTCCCAGCTCAAACACCCCATGTAAAAAACGATCCCATATTTGGAAGGGTGTACATATTACTTGGTTAAACAAAGTTCCAAAAAATTTGCATGCCAAGTTAGAGAAAACTCTAATCTAATTCGCAACATAATTTTTTTTTTGAAAATTTAATAAATTGATTAGTGTACACACCCTTCTCAACGCGACGGTATTTTGGGGATGGGGCGTTTGAGTTGAAATGGAGGGTGTAAACACAAGCAAGCGTTACTTGCTCCATGCTAGGGATTGATTTAAATACATAAGAAACAAAGTGGAAAAAATTGAGTGATCTAACACCTCAACTTTTGAAAAATAAAACACACACCAAACTTATGAAAACCTTGAAAAACATACATATATCAAGCACATAAACCATTTAACAAATGAATAGGTCCTGTGGGAGACCGTCTTTCAATAATTTATTGAGAGACCAATTATTTTATTTACATCGTAACCCTGTTTATGACCGTTATACTACTTTTGATAATCGTTTTAGGACTTTAGACACTTAATCCAAGATTTGCAAAGGGGTTACTTTATAAATTCTAGCTAATTTTATATGTTTGATCTTTCAAAATCATAGATAATGTGATTTATTATAGTAAATTAATACGATCACTAAAAGTATTATCATGGTTACAATCAGTGTAATAGTCACTTTGTAACACAGTATAATGGTCTCTCAATAAATTATTGAGAGATCGTCTTTTATGAAACTTTATGGCAAATTTGGGGCACTCATCCCCGTCTCTTACACGTTGGTTTGAGAGTCCGTCTGCTCTCTTACTTCCCTCATCCGAAAGGATAAGTTAGGTTGGTCTTATACTTGTGGATCAACCTAGGCTTTCTTACCTTTAAAAAAAGATTCTCGATATGATAATTGTATACAATAAATTGTTCTGCACCAAGCATGATACTAATATTTCACCCAATCACACCATTCACGTAAAGCACAAAACTTTGTATGGTTTCTAGCAAGTTTAAAAATGATTGCTCATACTATCTTACCTTTACAAACACGCAGAAAAATGACAACAAAATTGATCATTATTATTCATCATCTATAGTACGATAATACAAGCAGCGTGCCCAAACCAACATCAAAACGTGCCCAAACCAACATCAAATCTTACTCAGTCATCCAATTTACTGTCTATATTATTTTGATACTATATGCAATCCATGATAATTATAGAAGGGACAATACAAAATCAATTCCCAAAATAAACATTGCCCACCAACAGGGTTCTCAAACTTATTTTCAGACCAATAACCGACCTTATAACACACAATTTAAAGGTAACTAAAATCAATCTAAACCGGCTCAAAAATCCATCGATATCCTTGATCACCATGATTTAGTTTCAAGATGTTCAAACATAATAACATTAATTAAAAAAAAATCTATAATCTATCCCAACAATTAGCTTTTATAACTCAAATAAGACATTATTATCATAAAAATTCCCAAAGACGTAAAACTTGGGGGATGATTTTGCCAAGACATTTTAATATCTTCAAATTCGTCCATTATATGGATCAAATTCAATGAATCTGTCTTGGCGAATTTATCGTCCTAAAACTTTAGATTTAAAACAAAATCTAATTCATAAAAATTGACCCTTGATTGTTCTAACTTAATGACAAATTATCCCAACACTATAAACTAAGCTTGTTAACTCTTTCTGGATTATGCAACATCCTAATTCGCAAGCTGATTTCCTTCCTCATGGTGTCTCTGATTACAACCAAATTGTGAATTGTGGTGACAGTTGCTAAGAGTAAAGTAATTGATATACAACTATTTTGGTCCCTTTTTCAGTGTGATTTATGCATCCCGTCCCCTAATTTTGATGTTTGCATAACCAATTTTCCGCCATATTCATGTATATGCTTATTTTGCTCAATTCGATGCTATTTTGCATAATTCAGTACATTTCCTATTAAGTACGAGAATCAAGTTCTGCGGTTTGTTTTTGGCTTTTGTAGGAAACCTACGGAGCACGTTCGTTAGAGCGGAACCCGATGCACGAACGAGCGAAAGAGCGGAAATGGAGCTTGGAGCGGGGCGATAGGCACGACAAACAAGGAAAAAGGGAGCAAAGAGAGCAAGAAACGAGCTACGCTCAGCTACCCGCTCGCCGAGACAGTAGGGGTGCCGCCGAGCCAACAACCGCTCGGCCGAGCGTAAGGCTTCGCTCTCCGAGCTGGTGGCCGAGCGAAGCCCCGGAATTGACTTTCTATCCGTTTTTCGTCTTTTTTTCCTTCCCCATTATAAATACCCACCTACCCTAATTTGATAGCCACCTTTTTATTTTCTTAGATATTTTTAGACTAATTCAAAAAGGGATCCAAAAATTCTCTCTCTCTCTCCTAGTTTGAGCTTTGGTTTCTCCACCCTTATTTTTGTTTCATCTTTTCATCTTTAATTTTGCTCAAAAGATTATTGCAACAATTGTTAAGGTTTATTATTAATATAATTCAAGTCTTTATTCAGCTATCTCCCTTTTATTTCCTTTGTTTGGGTAACAATTTTTCTCTCTTTTATTTATTGTCATTTATCTTGTTTTATTTATTGTTAATTCATGTTTAGTAGTTGATTAATTAGTCTAGTCTTTCAAGTTTGAATCTTTACCAATTTTCCATACTCCCTCCGTCCCAGTTCAAACGCCCTGGGCGTTTTTTGTAGTGGAATAAGAAAAATTGATATAATAAGTTGAGTGGGGTAATATTAGGAAAAAGGATGAGAGAGAATGTGGGGATTAATAAAAGTAGTAAAGAGAATGTGAGAGATGATGTGACAATTTAATAAAAGTAGGAGAGAGAAATATGTCCCAAAATAGATGGGGTGTTTGAAGTGGGACGTCCCAAAACGGAATATGGGGCGTTTGAACTGGGACGGAGGGAGTATTTAGTATCATGTTTAGGATTCTAATAATTGAGATTAGTGTCGATTTAGTGATGTGTGAGTAGTTTTATTGTTAGGGGGTGTGGGAAATGTGACAAAGGTGATGTCTTTATGTGGGGAATTAACTTAT
This sequence comes from Spergularia marina, assembly GCA_963680865.1. Lineage (NCBI taxonomy): Eukaryota > Viridiplantae > Streptophyta > Magnoliopsida > Caryophyllales > Caryophyllaceae > Spergularia > Spergularia marina. The sequence goes on along the minus strand of OY804545.1, from coordinate 29,172,448 downwards.
TGTTATGTAATCAAATGATTTGTGCCCAATTGCTACCCTTATAATTTTAATTGCATGATTGCCTAGGATGTACACTTGGGTAGTTGCATCTTTCATTAATTAGGCCAACATAAGAGATTTGAGGCCCAATTAAGCATAAGTAGGTAGGATTGATTGGTTAATTGCATGAGAATGATTTAATCGATTAATTGGGAATTAGATTAAGTACTTGAGAGGGTTTTAATCATTTGTTGTCCCTCATTTGGCATGAATTAATTTCATTGAGTGTTGTTGTTAATTCCCCTAATTAAAGAATTCATCTTTGTTGCATGAACCCCACTCATACCCCCTAACTCCCTAATTAACGTTTTTAAATTCAAATCTTTCAACTTTATTTGCCCAATAGTCAATTAGTGGTGATAATTATATATACTCTGTCATATTAATTGGATTAGACTAAAGTTGGAGCTAAAATTAGTAGACAATCACCCCCGTCCTCGTGGATTCGACCCTAAGCTATGCTAGGATGATTAGACTCGCTTGAACCTAGATTTAGGCGTGTCAAATTTGGCGTCGTTGCCGGGGACGGTGTTGTTTAGTGATTGATATTGATTTTGTTTAGATTTTAGGACTAGTCATTGTTACCTTGTTAATTTGTCGGTTGTTGTGAGTTATTCTCTCCCAAGTGCCTCGTACACTTGATTTTACGTGCTTGCGAGTTTGTTGATGCATAGGTGTGTTAATCAAGATCTTCTACCTTTCATTCCCGAGTCGGAGCGCTACTTGAGGCTTAGAAGGAAATTGGCGGCTCAAACTTGGGTTGGGGCTTTTGATATCCCTCTTGCCAACAACCACAAATTGAACCACAAAACTTCTCACAAAAAAATCTTGCCACAAGAAAACCCTCCACAAATTCAACTACAAATAGACCATCTTGAACCACAAAACACCCTTTTTAAAATGGCTACGGTTGGGGATCATAATCGGATGGACCCAAATGCAGCCACTTCCCTCATTAATCATGGTAATATAGGGGTTAACAACTTTGAGCTAAAACCGACTTTGATCGGTATCATCCACAAGACGTCTGTCGTGTGTTGCCTAGTGAGGATGCCTACATGCATCTCCTCACTTTTAAGGAGAAGTGTGATAGCCCGATCCACCGTCCGTCGCAACACAACCCAATAAGATGGGTAGTCACCCATTAGACCCGTAAATCCTCACTTGGGCTCTAAAAGGTGAAGGCCTTGTTGTTAGTATGATGGTAGGAATCTATTATAAACTGATCATATGAGTCTTAATTTCCCAATGTGGGACAAAACAACTCCAGAAACCACTCCATAAACCACTTTCCAAATTTCGTAGTGTTACAAGAAGTGTGAAACCATGAAGAGAAACGGAGTTGAGGATGATACGATTAAGCTCATGCTATTTCCGTTCTCTTTGAGGGATGGTGCGAAACGTTGGTTAAACTCTCACCCTCCAAATACCTTTAACACATGGCTCGACCTCACAAAAGCCTTCCTTGACAAATACTTCCCTCCCTCCAAAACCGCAAAATTGAGGACGGAATGTAATATCCCAAATTTTCGTGATATTTTATAATTATATCTTAATGAAATGAGTTATGATATTGTATTGGGTTTTGTTGTTCGATAAATAAAACAAGTTTGGGATGCATTTCTAAATTGGATTATGTAAACGGGCACCTTTCCATTTTCAGTCCAATCTCGTTATTTATGCTAGCCCATCTATTAGCCTAAACTCAACCATTAGCTCAACCCAAACCGAAGGTAAAATAAAAAGGGGGGGAATTAAAACAAAATAAAAACAAAAATAAACCCTCAGTTTATTTTTCTTCCCTTTCCTCACTCACGCACAACCCGTCGCACTCCTGCTCTCCCCTGCTTCTGCCGCGCGACAGCCACCAATGCTCGTCGTTCCTTGCCCAGCTGCCGCCGCATCTTGCCACCGTGTCATCCCTATGTTCCCCATCTCTCTTTTCCGGCTGTTTTAGGTAACAAACGCCCTTACTTTTCTCTCTCTTGTTCCTCTTCTATTCTCGGTTCTCCTACAACCCAAGAGCAAAACTTGGTTGATTGTTTTCGTGATCTAGTTGTTCAATAGGATTGTATTGTAGATGGGTAATTGATTTGGGTTGTTATTGAGTGCAAGTTCTTGAATTATTGGGATTGATTGTGAAATTTATGAATTTTGGGCTAATTGTACTATTGATTATGTTAGAAAAGTTAATCTAGAAAAATCTAGATTAGTATCAAATGTCCAAGAATTATGTAGTAATTGGAAAGTAAGTCAATCTCCTAGAAAATTCAAGAATTGTGTATGGTATGTCGGTCAAGTGTGATAGCCGACATATGAGCTCTATAAATAGAGAGCATGATGTAGCAAAATAAAATGAAAAATGCAATGAAGAATTAAGAAATTAAATATTACAAAAATATGTAATCTCAAATTTTCAACAGATTATAGTTCGTTTGATGATTAAACTAACTTGTTGGTTTAATTTGGGATTAATATGGTTCATTAAAGGTCTAATTTTCAAGGTTTACTTCCTGTTGTAATAAAATCATTTGGCTCTTTGAGGATTTTTATGTGAGAAGTGTCTTAATTGTGAATTATAAATTACTTAGTATAATAGAACTTTAATTATCGTGGTTATAACTGGTTTGTGGATTGAGGATATAAACTTCTAGTTATAAGAATAAGTTGCATGGTTGACTAAAATTGGAGATTGATATTGGGTTGTCGAATTGCTATTGTAGATGACGAAATCGTGAAAGAGGAGTATTACTTTGACTAATTCTATGTTGCTTGTGTTAAGAAGGTAAGCTAGCATGCTCAACCCTTCTATGACTTATATAAAACCTTTCAAAATGTGGTGCTAAATGTGATTTGGTTGTTGGTTGAGAACATAGCTACATGCTAGGTGGAGAACTGTTGATTATTATGTTGGTCATTGTTATTGGATGATTGTATTTGGAAAAGTTCTAATGATCACATATTACTTATGGAATGATTGATGGCATGATTGAATGAAAGCTACTTTGGTTCATGATTTATGATTTATGATTTATGATCGAAAGTTATTTAAGACAATGAGTTGGGAATTATTGATCGCATATATTATTGACTGCAAATTATTGATCGCACATATTATTGACCGCAAATTATTGATCGCATATATTATTTTGCTCGCATATATATTTGCCCCACCGCATAGGTCTTCAAGAGGGCTTGTAGGCGTCTAGTACTACTCTATTGGGTTGGCAAGACTTGATAGGGGGTGTGCACACTAAGGGTCTAGATTGTCTTGGTTTTATACCGCCTTAAATGACTGATTGAACGATTATTATGCAGGGCTGGTTACATCGCCTTAAATGATTCAGAATTCTTACTCATTGATCTTATTTGAATGTTACAATTGGAATGATGATAATATGTTTGTTTGTGATGTTTAGAATATTGCTGAATTGGTTTGTGCGCGGTTATGTATTAAGTGTTGTTTTCAAATGAAAAAAAAAATGTTTTTGACAATCAAGGTAAGTGTTTTGGGTTTTACAAGTTGAGATGTTAGCTTACTCAATTTTTTGACTATTTCAACTGTGGTTTTTGTGCTTTAAAATCTACCACAGGTAATTGTGATATATACGTCTTTTAGTGTGGGTCCTACTTGAAGATCTGTAAAGCTTCCGCTGTGCATCATTGTATTGGAATTTTTTTAGACTTTGTATCGCCTTGTCAATTTGTATAAACTGTGTATAATGTATTTTTTCAGCTACGTATATCGATTGTAATATTATCGGATTTTGGCGCATTTTTGTAATAAAATAATGTTTTAACATTGGCCGAAATTCGAGGGTGTTACACGGAAATCCAAACTTTCCGACAAGACGAGTTGGAGACTTTGAGTGAGGCTTGGGATAGGTTTAGGGATTTGTTGAGAGCTTGCCCTCACCATGGGATACTGGATTGGATGACCACCCAAACTTTCTACAATACCCTTATGCCTCAAACAAAGGCAATGGTGAATGCTAGTGCGGGTGGGGCATTCGATGAGTTGGGAGATGAAGCCGCCACGGTTATGATCGAGAAGATGGCTAGGACCGACTCACATTGGGGCACTACGAGGACTCCTTTCAAGGTTGCTTAAGTGAAATCCGACCCGGAGCTATATTCCCTCATCGGAGACCTTACAAAGAACGTAGAGTCCCTTACTACCCCTTCTAAAGGTATTCATTGTTTGCAAAATCCCCAACATGTCCCCCAATCCCCCATGAATGTGAATGTCATGTCCTCTAGTTGTGAATCATGTGGTGGTATTGGTCATTCCTATGATATTTGTCATTCTCAATCCATGAATTACGTGAATCTAAGTCCAAACATGAGGCATGACATGAATGCCCTCCAATCTTACAACACTAGGCAACAAAACAATGCTTACTTAAACTCTTTTAACTCGGGGTATAGGAATCATCCCAATCTTTCCTATAGAAGCCAAAACGTCCAAAATCCCCAACAACTAGCTTTGCCTCCACCGGGATTTGGCCAATCTAAACCCCCTTTTCAAAATCACAACAATCATTTCAACCACGGTCCTTCAAGTTCTCAAAATGTCCAACCATCTCAATTGACCAACATTGAAAATATGTCGAGTGGTCTAATTTCTAATCAAGTCAAAACCAATGAGAACTTCTAAGACCAATTTCGATAACTCAACAACAAGTTTGACAATCTTCACTCCTCCCACAAGGCTCTAGAGACACAAGTTGCTAACCAAGCTTTAGCTAACCCCATGAGGCAAACTAGAGCATTCCCGGGTCAAACCTCAAACCTTAAAGACTCTACCCATCATGTGAATGCCATCACTACAAGGAGTGGGTTAGCCTTGGAGGATCCCTACAAGGATTTTGAAGTCGGGGGTAGTCCGGATGTTGTTGTGAGTGAGAAAGAGTGTGAGGCTCCTTTGCCTCCTAGACTTGATAATGTCGTGCTTGAAAATGATGATGTGATTGATGTGCAAGATGATAATGACGCTTCTAATGAGAAACCGATCGAGAATTCCACTAAATCACCAAGTCGTACTTATATGCCTCCTTTTCCCTTCCCCCAAAGGGCTAAAAAGGAACGTGGAGATCAAAAATTTGGTAAATTTGTGGAAATGCTTAAGAAGTTAGAGGTTTCTATTCCATTCACCGAGATCATTACTCAAATGCCTACTTATGCAAAATTCCTAAAAGATGTGTTACCCAAAAAGAGAACTATTGGAGATAACGAGTTTGTGTCTTTGACGGAAGAGTGTAGTGCCGTCTTGCTTAACAAAATGCCAACTAAACTCAAAGATCCTGGTAGTTTTTCTATTGCTTGCATGGTTGGTAATGAGCAAATTGATCGTGCTTTGTGTGATCTGAGTGCAAGTGTGAGTCTCTTTCCCCTTTCTATTGCCCGAAAACTTGGCCTTGGAGAGTTGCTACACAATAGAATGACTCTCCAATTGGCGGATAGATCCATAAAGTATCCCGTCGGGATACTTGAGGATGTCCCGGTCAAGGTGGACAAGTTCTACATTCCGGCCGATTTTGTTGTCCTAGACATGCCCGAAGATAACTATACCCCCATCATATTAGGTATGCCTTTTATGGCTACCGCAGGAGTCTTGATTGATGTTAAGCATGAGAAGTTGTCTTTTAATGTTGGTGATGATAAGATCGTGTTTCACTTGCCTAATACATTGAAAAAGTCTATGTTAGAGAGTTTGTGTAGTATTGATGTGCTTGACATTGTGTCTAATGTGCTTGGAATGGTAGAGGAGGGTGACCTTTCTAATGTGCTAAGTGACAATGTGCTTGATTGCAATGATAAATGTCATGATGTTTTGAATGATAAGCTTGGCTCACTTGAGAGGCTACAAGAAGTCGTTACCTCAACCAATGAGGAAGAGCAACCTTGGAAGCCGAAGCTCAAACCCCTCCCCTCATCTCTTAAGTATGCTTTTCTTGATGATCAAGGGCGTTTTCCCGTGATCGTCAATGCTAGCCTAAGCGACTCTCAACTTCATAAACTTCTTGATGAGCTCAAACTTCACAAGAGTGCTTTAGGCTATCGAATTGATGACCTTAAGGGAATTAGCTCTAGAGTTTGCATGCATCGTATCCTTCTTGAAGAGGGACACCACCCTTCTATTGAGGCTCAAAGCCGATTGAATCCCAATAAGAAGGAGGTGGTGCGACGTGAGTGATGAAACTACTTGACGCGGGTATCATCTACCCAATTTCCGACTCAAAGTGGGTGAGCCCGGTTCAAGTAGTACCTAAGAAGGGTGGGATGACAGTTATATAGAAAGAGGATGGTACCCTTGTTTGTACTAGAACCGTCACCGGTTGGAGAATGTGTATTGACTATCGTAAATTGAACTCCGCCACCCTTAAGGATCACTTCCCTCTACCTTTCATATACCAAATGTTAGAAAGATTGGCCAATCATGATTTCTTTTGTTTTCTCGACGGTTATTCCGAATTCTTTCAAATCCCTATCCACCCAGAAGACCAAGAGAAAACTGCCTTTACTTGTCCCTATGGCACCTTAGCCTATAGGAGGATGCCATTCGGACTTTGCAATGCATCGGGTACCTTTCAAATGTGCATGATGGTCATTTTCTCCGATTTTATCAAGAAAACTATGGAGGTGTTATGGATAATTTTAGTGTGTTTGACACTTTATTTGATGATTGTTTAAGGAACTTATCTTGTGTGCTTGAGCGTTGCGAAGAACAATACTTGATCCTTAATTAGGAAAAGTGTCACTTCATGTTGAATGAAGGTGTTGTTCTTGGCCACGTTATTTCTTCTAAGGGGATTGAAGTTGACAAAGCGAAAGTGGAGGTCATTGAGAAACTCCCACCTCCCACGAATGTGAGAGGTGTGAGAAGTTTCTTAGGGCATGCCGGTTTTTACCGGAGGTTTATAAAGGATTTTTCGAAAATCGCCAAACCTCTCACTTCTCTCCTTGTCAAAGATACCCCCTTTGTATTTGATGCTTCTTGTGTTGAAAGTTTTAATAGGTAAAAGAAAGCTCTTGTCTCCGCACCGATTATCCAAGCTCCGAATTGGGATTTGCGTTTGAAATAATGTGCGATGCGAGCGATTATGCGATTGGAGCGTTGTTGGGGGCAAAGTAAAGATACGAAACTTAATGCCGTTTACTATATAAGCAAGATTTTGGATGGAGCCCAAGCCAACTACACCACAACCGAGAAAAATATGCTCGAGGTGGTGTATTCCATTGAGAAGTTTCGACCTTTTTTGGTGGGCTCCAAGGTCATTATGCATACCGATCATGCGACATTGAAGTATTCTATGAGTAAGATAGGTGCTTTTCCTTCAAGAGTTTGACATTGTGATCAAGGATAAAGTGGGAGTCGAAAATGTGGTGGCGGACCATTTGTCAAGACTTAGAATGGAGGAGAGGGGAGATAAGGATAATGGGCTTCCAATTGATGATGATTTGAGAGACGATTCACTCATGTCCTTGATTTCCAAAACACCATGGTACGCCGATATCGTCAATTACCTAGCCTCCGATTTTATTTCAAAGGAGTTTGGTGCTCAAGAGAGGAAGAAGTTGAGGTATGAGGCGAAAAGGTATTATTGGGATGAGCCTTACTTGTTTAGGATGTGTGTGGATGGAATGTATAGAAGATGTGTCACAACCGAGGAAGGGTATGACATAGTTGCTCAATGCCACTCATCCTCCTATGGTGGTCACCTTGCCACATCAAGAACCATTGCAAGAGTGCTACAATGCGGCTTCTATTGGCCGACTTTGTGCAAGGATGTACATGACTACGTGGTAAGGTGCGATTTTTGTCAAAGGAGGGGAAATATTGGAACTAGAGATGAGATGCCCCTCAATTCCATGTTGGAGGTCGAATTATTTGATGTTTGGGGAGTTGATTTCCTGGGACCTTTTCCCTCTTCTAATGGGAATAGGTATATCTTGGTGGCGGTTGATTATGTGCAAGTGGATTGAAGCATTGGCCTCACCTACTAATGATGCTAAGACCGTCGCAAAACTCTTCAAGAACATCATATTTCCGAGATTTGGAGTTCCTAGAGTGGTGATTAGTGATGGTGGATCTCACTTCACCAAGAAGATGTTTGAGGCCACCTTGAGGAATTATAGGGTACACCACAAGATCGCCCTAGCCTACCATCCCCAAACAAGCGGCCAAGTTGAGGTTAGTAATCGTCAAATCAAGGCTATTTTGGAGAAAGTAGTGAATTCAAGGCGTAAGGATTGGTTCTCCAAGTTAAGTGACACGCTTTGGGCGCTTCGCACGGCTTATAAAACGTCAATAGGGACTACTCCCTACAAATTGGTGTATGGAAAAACGTGTCATCTCCCCGTGGAGTTATAACACAAGGCTCAGTGGGCGATCAAAGAAATCAACTTTGATATTGGTTTGGCCGGAGAAAAGCGACTTCTCCAACTTCACGAACTTGACGAGTTGCGCCATGAAGCATATGAGAGCTCAAAAATTTACAAAGAGAGGACTAAGAAATGGCATGATGCCAAGATACTCCATAAGGAGTTCAAAGTTGATGATCAAGTCCTCCTCTTTAATTCAAGGTTGAAGTTGTTTCCGGTAAAGTTGAAATCAAGGTGGTTGGGTTCTTTTAAGGTGAAGGAGGTGTTTCCTTATGGAGCCGTTGAGATTCAAGGCCAAGATGGTGAATCTTTCAAAGTTAATAGTCAACGGTTCAAGATCTACATGCAAGGACATCTGATCGGTTGCATTGAGGCGTTCCGCCTAGAGGAATGCCCCTGAGAGGGTTCTCAATGAGTTTCGAAAGACGGTCCGGCGGGCCCACATAAATCCGCGCTTTTCTAGAGGCAACCCGAGCCCACTTGTACATATTGGTGTGTTTTTCGTTGTAGTATAGTGATTTTTGAAGTTTTGGGGTGAAAGTTTGAACAACCGAGGATGAATATCGAGTTTGCATTTTGGAAATTGAAGAATCGTAGTATGGAGAGGTACGGATACCCTTGGAAATGACATGACATAACAATATGGGTATCGGGTGAAGAGGGTGCGCAAAATGATGCAAGAATGAAGCCCCCCCGGAGCAAAAATCTCCTCCGCTCGGCCGGTCCCTCACCGAGCGTGGCAGTGACTATGCCGTCGAACCAACATCTTCTCGGCCGAGCGTAAGGCTTCGCTCGCCGAGCGGATATATCCGCTGGCCGAGCGGAAGCGTGTTTTGCGTATTTGGCTGGTCGATTTTCCGCAGGGGCATTTTGCTATTTTGCCTACCCCATCAGAAAAACACCCCCATCTTCATCTCCTTCCTCTCATTTCCTCACCCAAACTCCATTAAAATTCAAACACACCTTCATCCAATACCTTCTCTCTTCATTTTCACCCACTTCCACTCACCAAACTCACTCAAATTTTACATCAAACTCATCCTCTCCACTCCTACAATCCCATACACCCATTTATTTCCCCAAAACTCAAATCCAAAATCTCACCAAAATTTATCTCTCTTCAAAAATACCCCCTTTACACTTACCATTTCAACACCAAATTTTGGGGGAGGTTTCTAAGGCTTAGGTGAGTGTGTGTTTGAATTTTGGGAGCAAAATTCGAAATTTGCAATTTGAACTTCCGATTTTGCTCCTTAAAATTGGTGACGGTTTGTTGGGGTCGATTTTGAAGAGCTTGGACATTGGAAAATGACTAGAAGGCTCCTAGAGGCAGAAATTTGAGGAGAATCATCATCCATGGCCCCTAAACGGGCTAGAACCGCAACCAACGGTATAACACCCTCTCTTTTTGAGCATGATTAAGAAATTATTAGTTACAATTCTTTTGCTCATAGTGTTAGGAAGTATAACGTAGAATTTGATGATAGAGACGAGTATAAAGTTTTTAAGAAATTGCTAATCAAATTGCATGTTAGTACTCGTTGGCCATGTGAAAGCACACTACAAACTATCGGAATGTATGAGGAATTAAAAGATATGTGTGATTATGTGGGGATGGGGAGAATTTTTAGGGCGGCCGAAAAGCCATATGTTGGCATAATGTGTGAGTTCCTAACGACGTTTCGTCTTAGTACCGATGACACTTGTGTCAAATTCCATCTCCTAGGTAATCGCCATATGATGACCCTAGATACTTTCGGTCTTTGCCTTGGCTTAGTTAGAAATCCCCAAGGCGCGGCTCACCGTTACTGCGTCATTGAAAAACACATGGACGCACGCTCCACTTTGTGAAGCCGTATTACACGTGACCCTACGGGCTTTCAAAGCGGGAGAGCCAAGGGGTCTTTGGTGCGTAACCCCATAATCCGCTACTTCCTTCGCACCATTGCGAACTCCCTTACCCCAACAATTGAAACGGCTAACCATGTATCCACCAATGTCATGAGCCTCCTTGTGAATTGTCTCTATCAAACGGAACCATCCCTTGACATAACCATAGTCATCGCAAATTTCTTTCATAACTTAGCAATCAAGAACGGTGAGGAGTTTTCCCAAATCGGTTGTGGCGGTCTCGTGACCATCATAGCCGCGACCATGGACTTCGATGAGTCCGATTTTGGTCCCCCTCGTTTGCGTCGATAAGATTTGGCTAGATTATCCCTACTTGAACAACAACTTTGTACCTTTTAGAGAGGGTGAGGAGATGCAACCCCGTTACTTGGCTTATATTAACGACGACTGTGCGGTTCTTTTACCGCACCCCGAGTGGGTGACCCTTGCCAACCATGCCAATTGGGGCATGCCCCTACAGAAAGGTGAGTGTGTCCGAGAGTGTAGGGCTTGGGAAGTCAAGGACAATGGATGGTCCGATGAGTTGATTGTTTTTTAGAAGAAAATCCCAGAGGATAATAGGCGGTGGACCTATATGGGTAGTGATAGGTGTGTGCCGCGAGAGGGCACCTCGCAAGCGATTAGAGACGAGGCCGGGCCGTCCCATGGAGGAGGCGGAGCCTCTTCCTCATCACATGACCCATTTGACTACACTAGACTATCCGGCATGTTCCGAGAGTCCCTCAACCCTTTGATTGAGGTTAGCGGGCTTGTACAAGCTCAAGTCGGCTAAAAAGCCGAATCCTTTGGAGCTTTTAGTCTTAGGTCGGAGGAGAGGTCCTTAGTACATGATGCCGGTCAACATGATAGGAGTCAACATTTGGAGAGTTATGTTAGCTCGCGGTGTATCGATATGGAAGACCGCTTCTATGCTAGACTCCAAGACTACCAAACTTACAATGATCACCGTTACCAACAACTCCACGAACATGTGACTAGCACTATTAGGGAAACCGAGAGTCATATCGTAGATTATTTGGCACCCATGTATGTCAACTCTACCGATACTACCCTCCGGGATACGATCCCTCCACCGCGCATTTTCAACCACCATCGGATTTCGACCATCGGAATCCCGTCCACCACCCACCTTATCCGGATCAAGCCACTCATTGGAACTTTAACTATTATGATCCGGATCCCCACTACCCCTTTGGAGACCGTCTCACCTAGTTATTTATTGTCAAAGAGGCCGTTGCCTAGGTTAGAGTGGGGGGGGGGGGGGGCGTTCTCCTTTGTCTCTATGTGATTATCGTGTTGTGGTGTGGTTGTTTGTTGCGGTTGTTGTTAGTTCACGATGTTGTTGTTGTTGGTACTGCTTGTGGTAGTTTTGTCTCCTATTGTCATGTCTCGGTTTGCTTTGCTAGGCTTGTGGTAGTTTTGTCTCCTATTGTTGGTATTGCTTGTGGTAGTTTTGTCTCCTAAGCTTTTGCATTTTCAAATGTTTTTAGTCTTGGCCCAATTCCTCCCTTTCATGATAATGATGATGATGATGTTTGATCACATGGTGATGTTTGGTGATTGATGACGTGATTGTGTGCTCATTAGATGATTATTTTGCATTCAAGTTGCATGATTTATGCTCCAATCCCCTTTGAGTAGAATGTTTCCACATTGGGGTATCGATGCGTATGCTTATCTTGAATTAGCAAACTAATAAGAGTATTTGCAGCGGAATTAAAAACTAAAAGAACCTATTTTTGTGTTTTTGTGTTTATATGGAAAGAAACTAAAGAAAACCAATAAAGATATGATTCAATACCCGCAAGTAATTGAATCTGCCGAATTCAAAGAGCCGCAACCCTTAATTCGATCCTCCGCAAAGGATTAGATTCACGCATGAGTTTGTCGCCCGCAAGCAACCAAACAAGAATTTGAAGGAAACTTCCTTCGACTCTTCGATATTAATACTCAACTGAAATCTGAAGTCTGTGCAAAAATACATGAGACTATCTCACCTTATATAGGTTAGAGATATTTAGCTTATTACCTTAATTCTAGCTATAATAGAATTAGGAAACTAACTTAAAACTTACTAAATAATCAGACTTCCCAAATAAATTAGGAAATACTAATTATCGGAAACTAATTATAAGACTCCCCAAGTAAATAAGGAAAACCCTAAGCTAGAATGAATTTAGGAAAACTCCATAAATCGATTCTTGCTTGGCTCCCGCATCATTCCCCTCCTCTTGAAAACGAATTGTCCTCAATTCTGAATCAATTACGATTCCACCAGGATCAAATATCAACCTAAAAAATTTTAGAACAAACAAAGATATTGCACATGTAGAGTTTCCAATACACAAGTCTTTTAACTCATCATCTTCAATATACTTGATCATCTTATCGACAACATGATCTTCAATCTCTGATCTCTTTTCTTCAAGCTTCTTATGGTGCATAATCCTTTGGACGTCAAGTTTGAAGCTATATTGATCATCTTTGACTTCGATACCATTGTTATAAAGAATGAAAGACAAACAAGATTTACCTTTGACATCTTCATCAAGTCTCTCATCAATATAGAGGTCAATTAATGATTTGTATGAACTCTTGTTCTCAAATTTGTGGTAAACAAATTTGTCATCTATCTCATCTTCAATAACAACATCATGTTCAATCGAACTCTTTATTTCGTTTTTCTCAAAAGAAGTTGATGTCGAAATACGGATTTTTTCCAATGAAGTATAAAAAAGAACCAAATTTTGAGCATCCTCCACTTTAGTCTCTTCATCATCTTGGTTCTGTATGAAATTTTCTTGTGATACTTCCTCATTGCTTGATATTGTAGCATCTACTATGTCATGAACATATTCCACGATCACTTCTTTAATTTCTTCTTTACCTTCACATGAATCACCCTTTTCAGATTGTGTGGTGTCAACTTTCTTTAAGCCATCTTGAATACGTTCAAGTAAACTCATCAAACCTAATAAGATGTCATCTTTACTTGCTTCTTCATGCTCAACACACCGTTTATCTGATTTTGAATGTTTCTTAGGCAACACATCTTCCATAAAGTCCTTAGCCAAATATTGTTTACGTAACTTGCACTTAAGCACTTCCCAAGAACGAATCTTGCACTTGCCTTCATGTTTGCGTCGCCTGTTTACTTTGCATGCTTAAAACATGCTTTGCATAACTGAATCTCTCACGATCATCAAACTTCGGAATTTCGTACTCCATTCAACAAAACCCAAGACTAACAAACCATAAAAGTTTGTTAAAACCTTCCTCTGATACCACTTGATGCGTATGCTTATCTTGAATTAGCAAACTAAGAGTATTTGCAGTGGAATTAAAAACTAAAAGAACCTATTTTTGTGTTTTTGTGTTTATATGGAAAGAAACTAAAGAAAAGCAATAAAGATATGATTCAATACCCGCAAGTAATTGAATCTACCAAATTCAAAGAGCCGCAACCCTTAATTCGATCATCCGCAAAGGATTAGAACTCACGCATGAGTTTGTCGCCCGCAAGCAACCACACAAGAATTTGAAGGAAACTCCCTTCGACTCTTCGATATTAATACTCAACTGAAATCTGAAGTCTGTGTAAAAATACGTGAGACTATCTCACCTTATATAGGTTAGAGATTTCTAGCTTATTACCTTAATTCTAGCTATAATAGAATTAGGAAACTAACTTAAAACTTACTAAATAATCAGACTTCCCAAATAAATTAGGATATACTAATTATCGGAAACTAATTATAAGACTCCCTAAGTAAATAAGGAAAACTCTAAGATAGAATGAATTTAGGAAAACTCCATAAATCGATTCTTGCTTGGCTCCCGCATCAGGTATTCAATCCAAAATTTCCCTAAATCCAAATTTGCTCCCTCAAGAAATCCAAATTCCAAATCACTTGTATATGTTTATTTCATTTGGTTTCTTTGTTTTCCTTCTTGTTCATTAAAAAAAACTAAAAAAATCCAAAAATTGCAAGAAAATGTAAATAGTTTTGCTTTCCCCCTAACAATTTAGAGATTTTTCTGGTTTTCAACTTCTTAGGAAACTATGCCACTTAGACAATCCTTCTTGCACCATTGCATCGTGAATAAGTGTTTTTCCCGCCTAATGTTTTGACTTTGAGGCTACTATTCCGATTAATTTGTTTTTGCCAATTTTGTGCGTTGAATGCTTTGTGTGACTTTTATCCCAAGGTGACATTATTGTGCTTGATAGCGTTTTTCTTCCACAAACGCTTAGAAGGAGGTGTGACCGCCCCCAACCTTGGCACACTTCCGCCACTAATGAAGCTTTCATAAGCCGATTTGGAAATAAATCCCCTTTCATTGCGAAACTTCAAGAAAAATCTGTAAGACCCAATGCGGGTTGAGCCAAAAAAAAAAAAAAAAATACCCCCATCCCTCAATAAAGTTGGTATGACCCGGTAAGGGGTCGAACCAACACTTTCGATATTCGAAAATTCAAAAAAAAAAAAAAAAATTATATATATATATATATATATAATATATATATATATATATATATATATATATATATATATATATATATATATATATATATATATATATATATATATATATGTATATATATATATATATATATATATATATAATATTTTTAAATGGGGATACCTTAGCCTCACAAAAAAATTATTTGTCGAATAAACCACAAATTCTATACATATTCTCAACCCCCCTTCTCCACAAAAATTTTAGTTGTCAAGCACGATTTTGGACGATCCTTTGTAGGAGTCGGGATTTGGGATCCTCAAGACTAAACGCACACTTGAGGACTTTCTTACCTCCCTCCATGCCCTCTTTGTCAACGTGTTAGGGGGGGTTAACCCTTGTGAGCAATGTTTTAGTAGATTTAGTCGATTGTCTAGTGTATATGGTTACCTTTTTAGTTGAATTTTGGGATCATTTCTTTTGCGTTAGGGGAAGCCGAAAAACCTCCTACACTCCCATTTGGGCTAGCCTCGTACTCATTTTTTAGGGAAGTGACTTGTTTTGATCGGGATCAATCTACGTTTAGTGTATGTGCTTGAATGATATGATTGTATTCCAAATTTTCTCGCAATACTCTTCTTGCCTCCCAAGGGGTGCTCATCCTCACGGATGCCCCGGAGTGGAAGTTCAAGGGGCGCGGAGCACGCTAAAGTTCAATCGGCTATTATAGTAATAACATGCTTATTAAGCTAGTTGTGTAGATTTGTGTTTGCTTGTCATAATAAGGATAGTGAGTACATATATTTGTGTCTTGATTTTGCGCTCGTTTCCCCCATTTTTGCATTTGATTTGATTTGACTTACTCGGGGACGAGTAAGAGTTTAGTGTGGGGGAGTTTGATATACAACTATTTTGGTCCCTTTTTCCGTGTGATTTATGCATCCCGTCCCCTAATTTTGATGTTTGCATAACCAATTTTCCGCCATTTTCATGTATATGCTTATCTTTGCTCAATTCGATGCTATTTTGCATAATTTAGTACGTTTCCTATTGTGTACGAGAATCGGGTTCTGTGGTATGTTTTTGGCTTTTGTAGGAACACCTACGGAGCACGTTGGAGCGGAACTCGAAGCCTGAATGAGCGAAAGAGCGGAAATGAGGCTTGGAGCAGGGCGATAGGCACGACAAACAAGGAAAAAGGGAGCAAAGAGAGCAAGAAATGAGCTACGCTCGGCCACCCGCTCGCCGAGACAGTAGGGGTGTCGCCGAGCCAACAACCGCTCGGCCGAGCGTAAGGCTTCGCTCGCCGAGCGGGTGGCCGAGCGAATCCCCGGAATTGCCTTTCTATCCGTTTTTCGTCTTTTTCCCTTCCCCATTATAAATACCCACTTACTCTAATTTGATAGCCACCTTTTCATTTTCTTAGATGTTTTTAGACTAATTCAAAAAGGGATCCAAAAACTCTCTCTCTCTCCTAGTTTGAGCTTTGGTTTCTCCACCCTTATTTTTCTTTCATGTTTTCATCTTTAATTTTGCTCAAAAGATTATTGCAACAATTGTTAAGGTTTATTATTAATATAATTCAAGTCTTTATTCATCCATTTCCTCTTTATGTCCTTTGATTGGGTAACAATTTTTCTCCATTTTATTTATTGTCATTTATCTTGTTTTATTTATTGTTAATTCATGTTTAGTAGTTGATTAATTAGTCTAGTCTTTCAAGTTTGAATC
This sequence comes from Spergularia marina, assembly GCA_963680865.1. Taxonomy (NCBI): domain Eukaryota; kingdom Viridiplantae; phylum Streptophyta; class Magnoliopsida; order Caryophyllales; family Caryophyllaceae; genus Spergularia; species Spergularia marina. The sequence continues at coordinate 29,155,918 of OY804545.1, read as the reverse complement.
TTTACCAATTTGCCATATTTAGGATTCTAATAATTGAGATTAGTGTCGATTTAGTGATGTGTGAGTAGTTTTATTGTTAGGGGGTGTGGGAAATGTGACAAAGGTGGTGTCTTTATGTGGGGAATTAACTTATTGTTATGTATATCATATGATTTGTGCCCAATTGCTACCCTTATGATTTTAATTGCATGATTGCCTAGGATGTACACTTGGGTACTTGTATCTTTCACTACTTAGGCCAATATAAGAGATTTGAGGCCCAATTAAGCATAATTAGGTAGGATTGATTGGTTAATTGCATGAGAATGATTTAATCGATTAATTGGGAATTAGATTAAGTACTTGAGAGGGTTTTAATCATTTGTTGTCCCTCATTTGGCATGAATCAATTTCATTGAGTGTTTTTGTTAATTCCCCTAATTAAAGAATTCATCTTTGTTGCATGAACCCCACTCATACCCCCTAACTCCCTAATTAAACGTTTTTAAATTCAAATCTTTCAACTTTATTTGCTCAATAGTCAATTAGTGGTAGTAATTAGATATACTCTCTCATATTAATTAGATTAGACTAAAATTGGAGCTAAAATTAGTAGACAATCACCCCCGTCCTCGTGGATTCGACCCTAAGCTATGCTAGGATGATTAGACTCGCTTGAACCTACATTTAGGCGTGTCAGTAATTCACAAGACTTTTAGATTTCAAAATTGCTGAACAAGCCATCCTAAATACAAGGAGACAGTCAGCAGTGCTCAGTAAATGCTATATAGGCTTCATAACAAGCTAAAATTCACCAAGCATGTTGTGACAACTCTTAATAGGAATACCTACTTTATTTTTTTACGGGAATGATAAAATCTCATTGATAAAAAGCCAAACGACACTTACAATAAGGTAGATCTAAAAAACTACCACAAATTATACAACCAAGACAGATAACTAAACAACAGGTCAGGAAAAGCTCCTTAAGAACGGATCAAAATCCGTGATAACTTTTGGATGTTCTCACATCTTTTAAAGCGGAGAAAATCACGTCGAGATGTGTTATAGCCGTCTTGATGTAGAATCTGATGGAGTGATGAAGATCATAGGAGCTCCAATACGTCATTCCCGGAAGAAGAGCATAGTGGTTGGCTTGGAGGTGCACGAACAACACTAAAACGACTATGGTGGGCAAATCAAAAGAGGAGTAAATCCTCCATCCGACGGCCCGAAAACGGATCGATCCAAACAAAAACCACCAAATGAAGAGATTGAACCTAGTAACTAGATCAACCAACCCACAAAACACACACCTTCTCACAACCGGAGCAGCAAGAAATCCGCTAAAAGGAATAGAAGGAATCTCCCAAGGAGACAGATTATTTATAGTACTCAAGATCGGAGAAAACCAAGAACAAAGCAATAAAAAACAAAGAAAAACGATAAAAATAAGGCTGGAAATGACCAAGAAGAGGTCATTCCCAACCTGAGGTCCACGAAGAAGCAGTGGAGAAAACAAGAGTGAAGGTAAAAGAAGAGAGAGAAAAAAAGATGAAAGAGAAAATTAATAGGAATACCTACTCTAACTTAACATACATAGTGGGAAAGCAAAATCAATCTAGAAGGTCTGCAAAAAGAGTTAAAAAGGATCCCAGTAATGCTACTATACAGCAGGAATAGTTGATGCACACAACCAATATTGTGATTTAAAAAATGCTTAAATTAGTATGCTCAGACAAAAGTAAAAAATCACTCATACTCAACTTTCTGACAATAGCACAAGATATCTGTCATATTTCTACACCATAATAGGTGAAAGAAAGCACCAAACACATCATAACAAACATCATAGATATGCAGAGGAATCTATGCACAAAGGAAAAAGAGATTGGACGGGCATACATAGATTTCTATATATGAGAGTCTGATAGGTACCGCATAACTAGTGGATCAAATGGATACAGAATTTATAAGAACATGTAAATCCCTCTTTGATAACATACACCAAGATCTTATCAAGCATGTTACCAAAAATGAAATCAAGGATGCTCTCTTCTATATGAGCCCTGACAAAAGTCCTGGCCAGGATGGCTTTAATGCAGGGTTTTACCAATAGTTTTGGAAAATCATTGGAAAAGATCCAACAAAAACAGTTATGGAATTCTTTGACAGTATGCATATGCCTAAGAAACTCAATGCCCACTATGATCACCTTGACTCCAATTAGAGAAGACAAATGCAGCTACTGTCTCTTACTACATAGAGACCAATAATAGCTTGTTGTTCAACAACATATAAAAGTCAATAGCAAGATTCTTGCAAATAGACTTAAACGCAATCTAGATATTCTCATTGGACAACATTGTTGTCTCTGAAGACTTAGTTAAGGGGTATTAAGTGCAGCATGTCTCTCCTAGATTTCTACTCAAGGAAGATATTAGGAAAGCCTTTGATACACTTAACTGGGACTTTATTAAGAATATAATTGGCCACCTTCAATTATGCATCTATGTTTGTAATTAGGGCGGGTCTGCAAATGTCTTACCTCAGCCTGGTTTTCCTTGAAAATTAATGGGGTTTATGAAAGATTCTTCAAGGGTAAGAGTAGAATTAGACAAGGAGATCCATTATATCCTTATATTTTTGTTCCAAGTATGAGGTTCTGTCAAGATACTTAGGAAATATCAAATATGAGTACTTCCCTAGTTTCTCCTATCACCCCCAGTGCAAAAAAATCAAGCTCACACATCTTGTGTTCACTGATGTCCTGATTATTTTTACTAGGGGTGATATCCCGTTAATAAAAACAACATGAGTTGTTTGGAAAAGTTTGCTAAAACATATGGCTTGCAACGCTAACCACGCCAAAACGGATATCTACCTTGCTGGAGTACATGATCAGGTCAGACAAGATAGTATCAAGCATACTGACTTCAATGAAGGTTTTTTTCCCCTTTACATACTTAGGTATCGCCCTCAACTCTACTAGACTCAAGAGTGATATGTAAAGTCAGCTTATAGGGACAATTGAGTAATCAAATATGCATTGGTCAGCTCAGTTTCTATCCTATGCAGGAAACGACAACTGATTAATTCAGTTATATATGTGGTAGAAAACTTCTGGTGTGCAGGCATTCTTTTTCCTAAGAGCATTGTTAGGAAAATCAACAAAATTTGCAATATATTCTTCATATTTTACAACCTTAAAAAAAAAAAATTAATCCCCATAGAAAATTGTATCTTTTTCCCAAATTTTTGATTTTATAGTATTTATTTTGGGAACTTTTTGATTTATCTCGTATAACAGGTTGGAATATTGCATGAGCAAAAATGGATATATTTTTGGATAATTTTAATTCGTTCAAATTATATTATCATTTCCATTGATTTTATTTTAGGATAATACCTTATGTTAAACATTTTTATGGAAATTATATTTTTAAAATTTGTTGCTCAATATAATCACGAAGATTTTATTGTCTAAAACTTTGGAATGATATATATGATTGATTGCAAAGGATATGTCAGTTGTATCCTAATAAAACGAATGGTATATTTCTTAATCTGGGTATTGTTCGATTTATCCAGTGTATGACAGGTTGGAATATTCTGTATTACCTTTTAAAATATCCATCTATTAGAGATGGCTAAATATGTTGAGCGATTTCCTTTACTATTCTGTATAATATCATTTGATGTTAATTGAAGAAATGTCATTTCATTTGGAATTTATAGAGTTGAATATTCTTTTACATGTGTGAATACATGCAATTAAGTGTGATTTCCTATTTTTAAGTAGATTTTATCTTATCTATCCCGTATATGATATGTTGGAATATTCTGATTTACCCAGTGTAATATAGAAAATTTAGAAATTATTTTTTCCTTTTCTAGAAATATATTATTCAGATTTTATTGCCTTGACGTCAAAATTGCAATATATTAATCATATTTTATAACCTTAAAATCAAATTTTATTGCCGTAGGAAATTTTTTTTTTTTCCTTTTCTAGCTATATATCATTCATATTTTATTGCCTTAACGTGAAATTGCAATAGATTATTCATATTTTATAACCTTAAAATCAATTTTTATTGCCGTAGGAAATTGTTTCTTTTCCCAAATTTTCGACTAGATAGTATTTATTTTGGGAACTTTTTGATTTATCCAATATATGATATCTTGGAATATTGTAGAAGCATAAATTAATATCTTTTAGGATACTTCTAATTTGTTCAGATTATATTATCATTTTCATTGATATTATTTTAGGATAATACCTTCTGTTACACAAATTTATGGAAATTATATTTTTAAAATTTGTTGCTCAATATAATCATGGAGATTTTCTTGCCTAAAACTTTGTAATGTTCGTTTTTTACGGAACTGACTTTTTAGGGTAATCAAATAATGAACATATAAGAAATTGATAAATCTAATGTAATTTATGAACATTGAATTTAAATCTAATGAAAATTGATTTTGTGATGAACATGTAGTGTTAAATTAATGATGAACATGAAAAGTTCGTAGAAGTATGAATGCACAGAGTTAAACAATATAACTTATAAGTGATGAGGATTGAACACAAATACACTGATTTCATTTCAATTGATCAAATGATGTAGAGAAAACAACGACCTTCAATTAGTCTAATAACAAAGGTACAGATGACTAGAATTATGCTAAAATCAAATAAAAAGATATAAACAAAATAAAACGTATAGGATCAGTTAGGTAGAGAGTGCATGAGAGAAGAAGATCGAAGTAATAATAAGGATGATACAATTTTTGCTACTATGAAATTATGGTTTGTTTTTGTCCTTTTATATTGGTAGGGTAAAGTGTGAAATTGTATAACACTAGAATCTTTGCGAAAAATTCTAGTATTCACGGTAATTTTTTAATTTTCTTTCTTTTTTCAAAAAATTGCAAAGATTTTGCCATTTTATTATTATAATTTCGGTATGATTTGACATAGTTTCTTAAATTATAATTTTGTGTAATTATATTTTATATCAGATTAAAATTAGTTATGGAAAGTGCCATAGTTGTTGCATATTTTCTTCTTGTTTATGGTAATTGATATTATTTGTTTCATTAATTTAAAATATTTGATTACTTTCCTCAGAAATTTCTGTAAATATGGGGATATTTTCTGATACCTTGGATTTTTTCAGATTATATTGTAGATTCTAAAAAATATTTCCCGCAATATTGTTGGGAAAATATGCTGATTAATATATCACATATTTAATTAGTTAAATTATCATTTAATTAAGGAATATATCATTTTACTGGAGATTCTACTGCCTAAAATATTGCATGTTGACGTCAGCTATGACATGGCGCTGATGTCAAATCTGATGTGGACGGCCTAAAATGCTTCTAAATTTACCGTTATTGTATTTATATATGATGATATATATCTTAATCGACACAAAGTTACTCCCGTACGGTCTCGTGTACCAAGTTTTAAAAATTGTGAAGTAATATATTATGTGTTAAGTCATTCATCATTTAAATTATCAAGGATCTGTTTGATAAGACAACATCTTTCAAATCTGATTTGAATGCAACTGAGCTAATCTAATCTGATTTGAATAACTCTGAACTGATTAGAATTTGTTGTAAGTTAGTTGAATTTCGACGAATTTATATAAAAAAATTGACTAAATCCATTTATCGTTATTTCAAAATTTTAACAATTCTGAATTGATTTGATTTGATTTGAATACGTCTGAGCTGATCCCATCTGATTTGATCTTATTTGAATACATCTGAATTGATCTGAATATACTATTTTTAATGTCTCTCAAACATAGACTTAGCTTAATTGGTATGGTTTTAAAGGATTTGCGGCTATAGGTACAGATGACCTTGCATGGGACCTCTTGTTGCATCGAGGGCAAAGATGTAGTTCATATAAAATAGCTCTAAAAACGAACTTTTATGGAATGTAATAATTACATGGATTTGATTTTATTTAGGGGGCGTTTGGTTCACGAAAGTGGAATGGAAACCGAAATCGATACGGAAAGGGAGTGTAATAGATACAAGTTTTATTCTTTGTTAACCTTGTTTGGTTCAAATATTGGCATAGAATCATTCAATAAGCCCTTGTGCGATTCAACTTATTCAACAGTGTTTTCAAATCAGATCATATTTATTCAAATCAAATCAATTCAAATCAGTTTTATTCAAATCAAATCAAATCAGATCAGAATTATCCAAATAACAATCAATGAATCTAGTCTATTTCTAGTTATTAATTCGTCTAATTGCAGTTAATTTATCAATTAATTCAGTTCAGATCAAATCAAATCAAGTTGATTAAATCAAATCAAATCAGACCAGTTCAGTTCAAATCAAATCAAATCAAATCAGAAAAATGCAGTCCAATCGCACAGGGACTAAGTAACGGTTGACCACCAGTCACGACTGTTGACCACCACCCCCGGCGACCTTATCGGCAACCACCACCATCACCATTTCAACCCAAATTCGATAACTATTGTAAATAGTTTTTCATAATATTACTCCAATACTTGTAGATCTAAGCATTTAGTTTCGTTTTGTTTTAAATTTGGTTGTGGAAAACGGGGCAGGGAAGGGCTTGAAGGTGGGTGGAGGAGTTGACGGTGAGGTGGGCGACGGTGCGGTGGTGCGAGGAGGACGAAAGCAGAAGGGGGGAAGAAGAGAGAAGAGAGAAAAAAATGATAAAAAGAGGGGCGAAATGGTGGCAAGGGAGGCCAGCGACGTTGCCGGTGCTATCGCCAGAGTGACCCAGTGGTGGGCGTGCCGGTGCGTGTATGTACGGCGGTGGGGCCGTGATTGTGCGTTGAGGTTGAAGTGGGTTGGGATGTGGGAGGAGAGAGAAAATAATTAACGGGATTTGATACCTTAGGTTTTTGGTGGGTTTCATTTTTGGGGATTGGAAATGGATAGGAAAACAAAAAAAAACAAATGGAAAAAAAACCCGCAAAGAAACGAATTGCATTATGAATCTGTTTCCAATCCCTCTAAAAAAGATGAATCAAACGGCCCCTTAATTTGAATGATTGTTTTGGAAAGATGGTGTGAAGTTTTAAGCACTTATTGGGGGCATGTTGATGTTTATTTGTAGCAAAGTATGCAATTACAACCTCTATTTTAAAAACTAGCCGTTGCAGAACAACTAGAAGGACGCCATGTGCACTACAATGTAAAATTGAGGGGCACCATGTGCATTGTGAATTTGCAGTTTGAAAATTTAGGGGCCTTACATATTGAAAAATATGATAATTTTTTTTTTTTTTTTTTAAATCTATCTCTAGTTCGGGGAACATTGTTAAGGCCTAAGGGTAATAAATCCCAAGTTCCCAACTCATATTTCCCGTCAACGACTTGACAAAACTTATCAGAAGATGGACAAAAATTAATGCCGCTTCTCAGAGGGACACCGTGTGCCTATAAATGTAAAATTTGGAAACACTACGTGTCACTAATCTGGAGAACAGGAGCACTACGTGCAAGAGATCGAGTATAATTCAAGGGGTAACCGTGTGAAATTTTTGTTTCGATTTGTCCAAATGAAAGTGAAATTAGAACTTGGAAGTTGAGACTTGACTTGAAAATCCAACAAAAGACACAAAGTGAACCTCTAGATTAGGAAGACAATTGGTATATGGTACACTTTGGGTACGTAGCTCTGCGTACCCCCCTTCTTATCTATTCAGAGTTTATGGATTTTTGTTAGGCCAGTCTAAAAGAAAATAATCTGGGCCCATACTATTAGACCACAATATCAAACACAAAGCCCAAACCACATTCTTTTCTCTCTCTCATTCTCCACCCACCCACAGCCACCACCACGCACCACCACGCACCACCTAACCACCGCCGCCCCTTTGCGCCAACCACCACTTCACCCGACAGTACCACCACCATTTGAGGCGCGCCGCTCCGGCGACCCCACGACGGCATCCCTGAGCCCGCGCCACCACCTCCATGGTCCTCCAAGTCCCTTTTTTCTCATTTTCTCTCTCCTCTCTCACTCCCTTCCCCAGCCCCTATCGTCAGCCGCCATACAAAAAACGTCCCCCCACCCCTCGCCCTACGCCGCCGACCACACGCAGCACCATCATCGCCGCAAATAAGGGATGTCAAAGGAGATCGAAAAGAAGGGAGGGGATAATAGGGGAGAAGGAAGGGGCGGGGGCGTCGTGAATTGGCGTGGGGGGGTCGCGGTAGGGAGGCGATCACGGAGGCTGGTCGGGGGCCGTCAATGGTGGTGGTCGGGGATGGATCGCGGCGGGGCAAGGGTGGTGTTGGGTGGGGTAAGGGGGTAGGGGTGGGCGAGGAGAGAGAAAAGGGAAATGGTGGGTCTTTTAATTATTGTTTTTCCGTTATTAAATTAGCAAAATAATGTGTGAAATTTGGGAAATAATGACTGAAAATAAATAATGATTATAAAATCATATATAATGAGTGAAAATTAGGAAATAATGAGTGAAAGTATATAATGATTATAAAGTGGTATATAACAAGTGAAATTGAGAAATAATGAGTGAAAATTGAAAACTAATGAGTGGAATTCGGGAAATAATGAGTGAAATTTGGAAAATAATGATTGGAAAATAAATAATGACAATAAAGTTGTATATAATGATTGGAAATTCAGAAATAATGACTGAAAATAAATAATGACTATAATGTTATATATAATGAGTGAAAATCGGAAGATAATGAGTGAAAATTGAGAAATAATGAGTAAAAATTGTAAAATAATGAGTGAAAGTATATAATGAATGAAATTGAGAAATAATGAGTGAAAATTGTAAAATAACGAGTGAAAGTATACAATGACTATAATGTGGTATATAATGAGTGAACAGTTAACCGGGAGGTACGTTGCTCTAGGTACCCCTGGGGTGCCTAATAATTTGTGTTAAGGAAGAAGAGTCAAGAAGAGAGGGAACTAGGAAAGTACTCCGTAATGGTCAAAAGTTGCTAGTAAAGCAAGTTGGGAAGAATGAGTATATAGCAGTATAGCACTACTAGTATGATTATCGAGAATCGAGTGTTTTGTCCTCCTAGAAAATGTTCCGTCGCGCAGTTCACTGACCCCTCCAACCTCAGATCGCCTTCTTTTAGGGTTGGCACACTTACCCTTTTCTTCCTTACACTTTTTTTCCCTACAAACCCACCAAAATTAACCCCCCAAAGTAAATAAATAAAAAATAAATACCCACATCCTTCATTTTCATTAATTTTCCAAGGTAATACTAATTCCTTGTACTTTGTCAATCAATTAAATTCTGTTTTTTGACTTATTCCTCCACTTGCGTAATCTAATCAAACTAATAATATCTCTATTATTCTTGTTTTTGTATTTGTTTATTTGTTTATTTGTGTTGTTTGTTTTGTTATTTAGGTTGAGTTTAGTGGTTGGGAACACATTTGGTGAGGTTTATTGGTGGTTGGTTTTGGAAGTTGGGGAATCTTCTACAAGAAGAATAAGGGTTTGTTTGTTTTTTTGGTTTGGATATTGGTTGTGGACTTGTGGTGGTGGTGGTGGTGGAAAAATTGTCTAAGGAGGGTTTATTACAGATGCCGGAGGAGGAGTTGGTGGAGCTGAAATTCCGATTATATGATGGGTCGGATATCGGCCCGTTTCGCTACTCGCCGGCGTCTACCGTTGCTCATCTTAAGGAGAGAATTGTTCTTGAGTGGCCTAAAGGTTTGTGCTTTTTCTTCACTTTTTAATTGTTCTTGTTATATTTGTATGTATTGGTGAGTTGATGATGGAATGAAATGCACTGTTTTGGTGAATTTGATTGTATGGAACAATTTTGTTGAATATATATGATTGTTTTTTTATGGTGAAACTGATTGTATGGAACAATTTTGTTGAATATATATTATTGTTCTTTATGGTGAATTGTGCTGTTATTGCAAATCACTGAATGAGGTCGAAATGGTGGGTTGAGGGTGGAATCGGTGCCGCGGAACAGAGAGACACTTGAGGAGGAAAAAAGGTCAACTTTGTTCAGTTTATGTGTGATTTGGGCTGAGTTAGGTTGAACTTTTGATATAAGCAATTTCCGGGAGATTCTAGTGTACAGTCAATGGGGGCTGAGGATTTTTGGCCAAAATTATTTGGTAATTCGAGTTGATCATGATCTAAGAATGGAAAAGCGTAAATCTATCTAGTATAAGATACCTACTGAAGAAAGCTCCCTCATTCTAAACCTCAGTAGGTGTTTGATTGTTTGCCAGAGGAGGAAACTTCGGAAAGGTTTGGTGGGAACAAGGAGATTTGTTGGTGACAAGTTCCGTTCGTTGAAATTGGCTAGTTGTGATATGGGTGTGTATGGTGTGGTACCTCGTATGCAGTGTTGATTGATGAAGCTGGGCTCCTTGCTGTAAATTAGCTCCTAGCTTTCATATTGTTTAGGACTAATTTGTAAGGTAGCCTGAACTGGATAACAGGGTAATCATTGACTGTCCTGCTACAAAGAAAGGCCACCTTGTCAGAGGCCTTTTTATTGATGACATTATCTTCTATCTTATCAGTTTGAGCATTTTTCCTTGTCTCATTTTACCTGGGGGATATTGTCGTGCATTTGTGGCTAGATTTTATCATTGTAGTGAGGTTTAAGAGATCTTTGTGAACAATTTCCTGCAAGGCCTATTGGGCTCGGAGGAGGTTGACTTAATGTAGCACACAAACCCTGTTTGGCCCGTAAAAAAAAAAGGCTTATCCCAAAAAAACCAAACCAAAACATGCCTATCAAGATAGTAATTACACTCTTTGGGTCTTACAAGGTCAATGGACATGTAGTGGGATGACTCAAGATTCTCAGTGTTTGAGTTGAAAGTCTTGTGAGTGTGCAAGATGAAGAGGTATATTGGAAAATAAGGGAATGATGTCTAGTTTCTGGAATTAATTATGGATCTTCTCAGCACATTTCTTGTGTTGCAGAAATGCACATCAAATCAAAGTGGACTATTGATATGGAGACAGCTTGTATAATTTAATTTCAAGTTCTGGCTTAGAACCTCATGATTAGCAAACCAAAAAATTCGTACTATATACTAACTTGCTTGGCTGTTTGGTGAGTTATATGCATATATTGGATCAAATATGGAGGACATTTAGCACCTTTGTGTCTTCCCAATTTGAAATTCAGATCCAGGGTGCAGTATTGAGATGGACATAGCTTAACTCATGTACAAGAAGAGCATTTTCATAAATTAAGATCTCCGTAATTACTTGGGGTATGGGTGGGGAGAAGGGGTATCTGGAGGTTGGTGAATAGATTGTAGCATAGTCTAAAGGAAGCGGACAAAATATGGCCACAATGTATAAGTTATGGCATTAGGAACGTCTGATCACTCAAGGGACAAAGCCAGAAAATGACTATATTATACTAATGGGATTTGTTGATGATGAGTTTAGTACCGATATTGGACATTTGGACCTACCAGTTGCTTATGCTGCTCAAATTTGTTAGGGGTTGATTTCAAATGAGAGTATAAATTGGGTTTTTTAAAGAACCTTATTGCATATGACTTTTGTTCTATGGTAAGTTGTGATGTTATTAAAACCACCAAATAGGTAGAAATGGTTGATTGATCACGCATTTTATTGAGACTTGGACTAAAGAGGCATATCAGCGAATAAAGGAACAAGGTCTAGGTTTCTGGAATTAAATACAGAAGTTACGAGCACATTTTATCACGGTCAATTACCAGCACATTTCTTGTCTTGCAGAAACACACATCACATTGAAGTGTAAAATTGGTATGGGCATAGCTTATGTAATGAAGTTGCAGATCGTATCAAAAACAAAAAGGCTAAGTTTTACTCCCTCCGTCCCACTATATTGTTCCCATTTCATTTGAAAACGAGACCTTTTCAAATGAAATGGGAAGAATATAGTGGGAGGGAGGGAGTAATTTTTGTTACATTTAGATTTAAAATTACTTTTTGTTTGGGGGGGAGGGGTGTTATGGTCAATCTGCAGTTATAAGTGAAGCAAACATAGGCTCGCAAGAATGGTCAAATAATTGAGGATTAGGAGAGCAGGACCTTACAGATAACGTGCTTGACTTTATGATGAGTATAATGCCTATATTGATCGAGTGTGGAGGATGTCTAGCACTTATTTGTCTTCCTAAATTGAAAATCAAATCCATGTGCAGTATAGATGTGGTCATAGCTTTATTTCTGCTGAAAAAGAAGTTTGCTATATTTAAGATCTCTATAATTACTTGGGGTAGGGTGGGGAGAAGGGGGATCTGGAGATTGGTAAATGTGATTGAACGAGCCATACTTTATAAAGCAAGCGAACAAAAGCTTTCTACGATGTACAAGTTATGTGGAATTAGGAAGGCCTGCACAAGGAGCAAAACCTGAAAATGCCTTCGCTATACTAACCACAGTTACTTGATGATGAGTTTAGTTCTTATATTGAACCAACCAGTTGCTTTAGAATTCTGCTTGCATGTCTTTGGTGGTTGATGTTTAGTCTGGTAGTTGATTCATGTGGATAGTGACGGCAATGTTCTCCAGAATCTAATTTATCACACATACTGTCATTAAATTAGAAGAGCTTGAGCTAGAGTACTTTTTACGTAATCTTGACTTAGAATGCCAAGTCAAGTCATGGTTAAAGCGAAATAAGTAAATTAGCTCATATTCTTACTGTCACTTTTATCACAAAATGGGACATGCTTAGCTTCGCCTGTTCGTTCAAATGATGCTTCCATTACTTACTGACGAATTTTGCTTTCTCCTTGAGTAAACTTGCTTTACTATTTTTTTTATTGGTTATTCCTGCTTGTTCTTGCGTTTCAGCTTTTGTGTCTGCTTAAATCATTATCTTAGGTATTTAACTTGTATGACCATTCCTTGCTGATGCATTTAGTAACTTACATGTCTCTTGTTGTCTTCTTCAGATAAAAAGCTTGCCCCCAAGGCAGCAAATGACATAAAAATCATTAGTGCTGGAAAGATTTTGGAGAATGGCAAGACCGTTGGTCAGTGTAGAATGCCCTTCGGCGAGCTTCAAAAAGGTGTTATCACCATGCACGTTGTTGTTCAGCCTTCTTATACAAAAACAAAAATAGGTATGTTCCTATAGTCTGCCGAATCCATTTTTACGCCATCTGTTCCATTCATACTTCCCCTATACGGTTAGACCCATGTATTGAGTGCTGATCCTTACTCTTCAATCTCTTTCATGTCTTCATCAGTCGGAGATTCATGTAATTTGTTTAAAATCCAAAGAACCCGTCCAAAAGTAATGTGATCCTTGCATTTCCTGATGAAGAACTTGGCATTTATGGGGGTTAAGATATTTGTGATACTGGAACTTTTTTTGTTTTAGGAGATAATAAAAATGGCTAAGATTATATTTGTTTCGGAGGTTTGCTACTATTAGCTTAATAATTTAACGATACCAAAATTTACGTACGGCATGTTCACCACAAGGTTGTGGTCATCAGGTCATACCTATGAGGCTTTGAGATTAAGTGGAAAGTTGCAAGAGTAAAATTGTTAAAAATAATATGCAATAAAATGTTTTCATTATCAACCTCTTTTATAAAATTTTGGACATTAGTTGTAGGTTGGATCATACTAGATTGGGATAATAACTCTTTGCAATCTATACTATTTAGTATTTATATTGACGAAATGCTTTCACCTGAGATCAGAAGCTAAGGTAACTTAGTTCTGTCACCTGTGCTGGGTGTGTTCTATTTGGACATCTAAAGATATTTATCTTAAGAGTACAATCAGTGGTAGAATAATTTGAAATTATGGAATGTTAGTTAGAAGCTGGAGATCTGAAAAGGGGGCAGCAAGAACTGATCTTAAGGTAGTATTACAAATAACCAGGTAAATGGTATGCAATCAAGTTACAAGCTAGATTTTACGAGGGTGAGATCCTTTATTTGGGCCTAACTTATGGTCACTTGTCAATTGTGTGTGGGATTTGTGTATTAGAATATGGACTGGGAAAACGTGATGCCCAACTGGAGCTCGGAGTCTCTCTAGTTATTGTAAGAACTGGAGGATCCAGTTCCACTCCTTGCTGGTGGACCTCTTGGAATTGCCCTCAATAATGGTCTTGATTTAACCTTCTCCCCAGCAACTACACTGCTCTTTCTCTCTCATCACTTTTGCCGCTCCTTTCGTCTCTCTCGCCTATCATCATCATTTTCAATCTCAATCCTAAGATTAGCATCAACCATCATCACCATTTTCATCATCTCGTCAGTTTCCAACCCACCGCCATCATGGATTTACGGCAATTCCGTATATCCAATGGCTTTCCCGAGGATAGTAGGGCCGGTGGTGGTTGTGTGGGGCTGTGGGTGCAATGGTGGTGGTGGTACTATCGCTGGAATCTTTATCACTGTCGAAAACAATTGCCTGATTGAATAAAGGAAATAATGTTTTGTAAGGCTGTTTTCTTAAAGGGTAAATGTGGAGTGCATCAGTAAGGCTAATATGAGCCCTTGATAGTAACTGGACGGCTTTTCCCTGTAGTTCCTTTTGGGAAATGCACAGGATTTTAACGCCAACTATGAAGGCTAGTTGTGTGCACCTAAAGCTGGATGATCACTTTCGACTTTTGGAAGAAGCATTTAAAAAAAAATTAAAAATAGTGTTCTCCAATGGACTTTTGGCTGTGTTTTTAATGATTTGTGGCTGTGTTTGGGATGGAGGTTCAATTTACTACTTTGTCCCCGTCAATTGGTAACTTTTCTGAATTATGGAAACCGAGTTGGTAAAAAAACATTAAACAATTATACAATCATACAATCTACTTGCAAATGGTGCATAAAAGGTCAGGCAATGAACTTGGAAGTTATTTACTATATGCAACTTTTTGCTAGTGCTTGGTGAAAGAAAGCAAGTAAGGACATAGTAGTCATTTTTTACTCACAAAAGCTTGACCAAAAAGGAAATGTTAACAAAGGGGAAAAAACAGTAAAAAAAAAGAAAAAAAGAAACCGTAGCAGTGGCGAGGAATGGAGGGAGTATATTAGGACAATGATTGTAGACATTGTTCATTACATTTGCTATTTGCGTTTTGTGAGACTATCATTACTTCTAAGCAAATTTTATGATATCAAAGTTGAAGAACACCTCACCTATGATGGAATCAGTTCAGAGGAGCTTCCTAGCCTATTAGCTACTAGGATGATAAAGATCTCCTTTGTCTTTATCTCTATGAAGTTGTAGTCTAACATCTGTAGCCTTGATAAAATGGCAATTGGATACCGAAGGAGATAGAGTATTTCATTGTGCTACCTTGATACTTTGAGATATTAATTATTGATGATGAGCTGAATTGAGGTCATTTTAGAAGTTATAGTGAGGTATCCCAAATCTC
Source organism: Spergularia marina (assembly GCA_963680865.1). Classification (NCBI taxonomy): domain Eukaryota; kingdom Viridiplantae; phylum Streptophyta; class Magnoliopsida; order Caryophyllales; family Caryophyllaceae; genus Spergularia; species Spergularia marina. Next base: position 29,140,544 of record OY804545.1, on the reverse strand, counting down.
AATTATGAGTTTAACTTAAATATCCTTTTTTTTTTTTTTTTGTTGGCTTGTCGTTAGCTAAATAAACTTCCTGCCTTTACATCAACCAAATATCATGTTACAGGATGTAAAGATGAATGTAAGTTTTTATTTGTGTTATTCCAAATTATCTTACTCCATTTCTGCTTTCTGTACTGGATTCTGAAGAATCCATAGGCTTCCTTCACCTTGAATTTGCTACCATTTGACCATCCCTTTAAGGTGCTTGCAGCAGCACTCATATCTTCAGAGTTCAGCCTGATTTCATCTCTTATCTTTAGAGTGCCTCTCCAGCTTTCTGAGTCACTTTCCATAGCCTGGACAAACCAAATGTTGTTGAAAAGTGGATAAGCCAGTGTCCAATCCAGCCATAGCCCCTCTTGCTTTGATTCCACTTTCTAAACCCATCTTGCCATCATTGCCTTATTCCAGGCTAATACCTCTTTTATGCCCAGCCCCCATTCTTGTTTTGGGGAGCAAAGACTCAGCCAGCTTTGAAGGTGAGTTTTCTATGTCCTTCTTCAATATTCCATAGGTAGAACTGCTGCTCTTATTTATCAAATATATGATGTGTTTTGGCAACATAAATCCAGCTCCAATAATTCTCTATTTCAAAAATTACAGCATTGATCAACTCTACTTTGCCAGCATGTGAGAGAAGCTTTGCTGACCATTGGCTGATACTGTTTTTGATCCTGCTAACCAGTGGGAGATACATATCAGCAACCAATCTACCAGGGTTAAGAGGGAAACCTAAATACCTGAATGGGGATTTCCCTTCTGAGAAGCTGTGCTATTCAAAATTTGCTCCTTTATGCTGCCACTAACACCCCTAAAATATAGATCAGTTTTAGCTGGGTTTGCTGCTAGCCCAGAGATTTTTGCAAAGTTTTCTAGACTATCTTTAGCAGCCCTAACTGAAGGAACATCATCCCTGGTATAAATCATCAAATCATCAGCAAATACCATATGTTTTAGCTTGATTCTTGAACATTTGGGGTGAAAAGAAAAATGTGGAGCTTTTGGCATTTCCCTGAGGTATTTGGATAACACCTCCATACAACAACAACAACAACAACATCGTTACCCCAGTGCCTTAAAAGGCTCCCACCATAAGGGGGGGGGGGGGGGGTCGGATGCACGCAAGCCTTACCCCTATTGAAACATAGAGAGGCTACGCACGGATGACCCAAATTGAAAATTGCTTCGAGAATCGCACCGACTGACTGCTACTTCACAAATTAAGAAGCATAGACAGTTTTATAAGCCATTTTGCTATATTCCATTATATCCCAAAGTCAAAGATTAATTAGTCTTTGGCTCCATTGGAAATGGAAAAGGATAACACCTCCATACTTTGACAAAAATATAAGGTATAAGATGAATGTACTTCTTTGAATTATTTTTGAAGATAGGAATGGAAACAGTTATGGATGGTCAAACGCTACTGAGCTATCTGAAATTTCTAAACAAGTAATCTGACTACTGTTTTTGCTAGTTTTGTCTGTCTGAACTTATTCTCCAGTTACATGTACTGTTGTTTTCGATTATGTGTTTTTGCCTTCTTATATATAACGATCCGAGCTTCTTTAATGTTTAATAGTTTTATAGGTGACTGATCACTGATGCTATCGTTTGGTAGAGCTAGACTTAGCTTAAGAGTTGTCGATGGGTTTGTGTTCTATTAAATAACCAGGGCTCTGTTGGCCTCTTTTTACTTGGGAATTATCCCCCTTTTGTTTTCTGTGTTTGCTGGGGCTGAGGTCCTTTAATTTTGCTGCTAATAGTTTCTTTTTTTTTTTTTTTTTTTTTTTTTTTTTTTTGACAAAGCGGAAATAATGGTTTTTGTTTCTTTGTGCAGAAAAGAAGATTGACGAGTCTGAAAAAAAGAGCATTTGTTCATGTTCAATATTGTAAGGATTTTTCTTCCAAGTTTTACTTAGCTGGTGCATTGTTTACTTATCGCTGGGGTGAATCTCCTGGAAAAAAGAATTGTGTTGGCTCTAAAGAAATGATTCGAGAGCTAAGGAGACTCGTACTGCATAATTTGCTTGGAAGTGTTCATGTATCATTATGTTTGCTGTCCATGATGTATTTCATAATTAATTAGGAGGCCGAAAAATCTGTGTATGATGTATTTGGTGTACTGTCGTCCTTCAATTCTTACTAGTTCCAAGACAAGTAGGAAAATTTGATTAGTATAATGAAAGTTCTCATAGTTTTACTGTGCACTGGCTGAATTCTTGTGATTTCTTTCTTGTATCAATGTTATGGTACAGTTGCAATGTATAGATCTATCAAAGACGGCTTCTATTTTGGTTTTTCATTTGGATTGTGCATGTTTTTTTTTTGTATAGATCCTTGTGTATATTATTTTTTCGACCGAAATTTAAAGGTGTTATATGAAGTTTTGTTTGACAACCTTCTTGTACGCGACTTTATGACTGAGATCTGGATAAAAGAGGATCTGATTCCTGAAAGGTGGAAGATGTTTAAGTTTAGATGATCAGTTTGATTAGAGTCCAAGCTAGGGTCCAGTGCAGGTTGAGCCGGGTGCGGGTTCCCTCTGTCTAGTTGTGCCCGTAAATCCCAGAGTTGGGGCGAGGCCGTATAGTCACATGGAACGTAGCTTCAACTTTGTTCAGGCATACCAGATTCAGGACCACTGTTGTACAGACCTCAGGAGACGCAGCTTTACCTGACCTCCAAATCATTCATCCCCCACCTCCAGAGTCCACCCCACTTGTTGCACTTGCACTTGTAAAGTCCACCTCAGCTTGGTGGTTTCTCGAGCTGAACGTGTCAAACCTCACCCCACCGCGGCTCTCCTCCCAACCTTGGGCGCAACTTGTTGCACCTCTAGAAGCTGTTCCAAAAGCATGAAAGCAATAATTGGTGAAATCATGGGAGTAGTAAAACAGATCATGGAACCCCCATTTACGGAAAGGGGCTATAAATTGTTCATAGTTATACTCACAGTTACACCCCTTAAAAGAAGGATCACCCAACTTTTGCATGATTACCATAAATTTTTCACCTATAATAACACCCCCACATTCTGCCAAACAGGACATTCACGTATCACATGTCTTTGTTTGTAACGTAAAAACTAAATCCCAAACACTCATTTAAGTAAAAAGGGTTTTCTACCAACTGTCTCTTCTTCTCTCATTTATCCTCCTAATCAATTTGAGCTTTATATTGTAACTTTCTCCACTGTTTTACACATGTTATTTCTCTCACTTTCCTCCCCATTTTAGCCTCCCATGGAGATTCCTATCTTTGTCTGTCTTCTTCTTTCCTTCCTCTCCCTGTCATTATCTCAACACCTTCATCTACAAGCCAAACCCGGCCGCAACCCTGGCTCTCAGATCACTGTCATTGGCAATGTCTACTGTGACATTTGCTCCAACAACACCTTTTCCGGACACAGCTACTTCATACCAGGTAAAATCTCTACTACTGCTTAAATTTTGCGCTACACCCTTGGAATTATTTGCTCTACTGAACAAGGTTGATCATGTAACCAAAAAAAACTAAACAAGGTTGATCAGAAACCTTGAAAGATAAGGTAGGTGCATTAATGCAATGCACCTATCTTAGTACAATTACTATGTGTAGTAGTATTAGACGTTACTTAGTGTCACCTAGCTCAACTAGTTAGCTCAACCAGTAAGGTTAATATTGTATGAGCTGTTAATTTACGCGTATGTTAGCTAGCTCAACGGGTAAAGTCAATTTACTTAACGCGGATGTTAGCTAGCTCAATTGACTCGAGTATTATTGTGTTGATCAGGAGCAGAAGTGAAGATAGACTGTAAGTTCAGGGCGACGGCGCCGAGGACAGCAGAAGAGATAACATTCTCAGTGAACAGAACAACCAACAAATTAGGGTGGTACAAGTTGGAAATACCCTCAGTAGATGGGATAGAATGTGCAAGGGAAGCAGCAGTAGTATCACTTTGCAGAGCAAGTTTGGTGAGAAGTCCACCTTCTTTTCACAAATGCAGTGTTCCTGGGCTTACAACCACTTCTGATGTTGTTTATTTCAAGTCCAGTGAACAAAACGTCTGCATTTATGGGCTTAGTGCTCTCAACTTCAGGCCCATTAGAAAAAACAAGGCTTTGTGTGGAAATTAGCATGGCCTTGTAAAGCTCAGTCATATCAATATGGTTTGATTTTACTTCTTTTGCCTTTTTTTTTTTCCTGTCTTTTTCTCTACCCTTTTAATATTTGTGTTTATATATATTAAAGAAAGTGATTAAATGGTAGCAGTGTGTTACTCAAATTCACGAGATCTGTCACTGTTTGTTGTTTCCTGTGATAATTCATATGAGCCGACTCTAAATCATGATTCGACTAAGACTTTGTTGTTGTTTTGGTCAAAAGATCATATTCTGTAAGTATCAGTGGAGGCTAGAGTATATAGGACGCATTGTTATTTGTCTAGGGGTGGTGTCTTGTGTATGTGGTAGTGTAGTACCCCCTTGTGGAATTATTGGAGATGTGAAATTGGTAATTGTCTATTCATATCCATCCCCTATCTACCACATAGTACTCCCTCCATCGGAAATTGGAGAAAATAACAAAACTGAAATGATGCATTTTTATACCAGTACATAGAGTATCTTAGTAATCTCTTTGCTTTGTTGTATTTGTTAGGATTTTCTTTCACCCGAGTATTTACCTCATAGTAACTGAGGTTTCAATTACCTTTTTTTGGGTATATTAGCTATTGCAACCGGGGAGTGGGGATATGAGAATTCTAACAACCCCCAAATAAACTAGTTTTCTAACCATTAGGTGAATCTTGATGCTCAGAATTGTAGGTCTTGATCCTCAAAGCCTGATTATCTTTAAAGTTTGAACATACGAATAACTGGGAGTATGACCCCTTAAAAAGAGAAGTAAGTAAGAAGTGTAAATGTAAGGATTGTTTTGTTTTGACAGGGTACACAATCTGTAATTAGACTTGGCCTTTTTGACCTCTCTTGTAACACAGACTTTCATTATCCGTTCAAACAAGGTGAGGGAGACCTTGATAAAAGGGTCTCCTAATTTATCCACTCACAAACAAAATTGAAAATAGAAAATGATTGTTTCATCCATATTAGAAAACATGGGAAACGATAACTTTAAATCATTTTAAGATAAAGGTACTGTTTCCTGTTTTTTTTTTTTTTTTTTTTTTTTTTTTTTTTTTGACAACGTCTACTGTTTCCTGTTGGGTTGGCAAAATGTTTGTAAAATTACCAATGAACTTTGACTTCCTATATATTGGGGATGTTACTTGATACTTCTCCCTCTATCCTTGGTGAGTTGGTGATTAGAAATTGCAATCGGAAATTATTGATTTATTCTCCACATTGTTTATTAAACAAAGCTGGGAAATTCCTATAAATGGAACGTGGGGGGGTATTTTCATTTCATTATATTCTCATTAGAAGGTTTACTTCTATGTAAACCAAACTACCACATTGAATATTTGTAGAGAACCTTGTCCTACCTAATTGAACTTTCACTTACTCTACTCGAACACATTGGCTGCCTTGGGAAACTTGCTCAGCACATTTCAATTGATCAAGTTACTCACGTACTCTATTCCAAACATTGGCTGCCTACAGAAAATTCAAGGTTGTCGCAAAAAGTGTCACATTTGGGGTTCTAACCTCTAAAACAAGAGTTTTGTACTAGAGCAAAAGGGATGCAATTAAAAATTGTAACGATTTGGTCGTTCACCTAAAAGGGTATAATTTTACGTATATATGCACAGATTCATTTGGTTTCGAGGCTCAAGGCTGGCCAAGTGATCAGCAGGTCAGGGGATCTACTTACTTGGTTGAGAGTTGTTTCGAGTTCAAATCCTCATACCCTTGAGGATTGGTATGAGGATTTGGTTGTTAAAAAAAAAAAAAAAAGGTCAAATATATCAGTGAAGTTTGACCATAAAAGTCAAATGCAACAAATCATTTTGGGATTAAGAGACTATATTATATGGAGTAATGATTATTACTTAATTAGTACCTACTGGTATTCCTACACTAAATTGGTGTTCCTGTAATCTTTTAAGTTGTCGATAACCTGCCAGAAAGTAAACAGGGGGAGAAGAGTGAAAAACTTGTAGATTTCACAGAAGATGAACAAAACCAAAGCTGAAACCATGAAAATGGTTTCCTGCAGCTTATTACTCTATGCATTGCATTATATCTGTTCAAATCCTCGTATCCCCGCACCCGCATGTACCAAAAGAAGTATCCACGTACAGTCTTATGTGTACCTTGTCCTAGTGGGGCTCCGATCCTACAGTCCTACTCCCATAATTCACATTGAAGACCTTTTACATTTGGTTCTTCTTTCTCACTTTGTCTTATAGCAGTAGATTAATTATCTCGACAAAGTTTGTAAGTTATGTTTAAAGGTACAATCAATGGTTGTATCGCTTATGCTTAGCTTCCTCATCACTCATCACAACATTACACAAGTCTTTGCTGTCATGCAGGCAGATATCGGGGACATGTTGCTCAGATTGTAGAAATGCCGAAATCGTGTCTTATTGACAAATTAATTTATGTACCCCACACATCAGCAATGCTTATACCATGCTCCCGGGAGCATGGTGGTTCTTCTCACAAATAGAGGAGTAGGGACAACACTTAACAATAATTTAAAATCTATTTAAGGGTAGTCCTCACTCCTCTATTGTGAGAAGGACCACCATGCTCTTTATGCTCCCGAGAGCATGATATAATTTACCCATTGCCTCTAATTGTGTGTTCTATTACTTAAATTCTCTTGTTTTTGCAGATTTGGACATGTCTAAGGCCAGATACCTATGAAAACTCGTACGACGATTAACATTGTTGTACTGTTCTGATAGCCAACAACGAACCCTTGGCGCTCTAAACAGATTTGTTGTAAATATTTCGGATTGAACGTGTTGGGAAGTCGTAAGGACTGTCTACGTACGGTGGAGTTATAGAATACGAAAGTGCATTATTGTTGTTTTTAGTATCGTCGATCTCTTATGCTAGTAATACCTGTTCATTTAGTTATGTAGGAAGAATGGCATGAATAGAATGACAAGTAGTTTTGTTTTCTTAGCTAAAAGATCTGGTACAAGAAGTTCAAGACAAAGATCCAAATTTGCAAGTATACCAAATCCAACAATTATTCACCTGCCAAAACTAAACATTTTGACGGAAAAACAGGATGACTTACATTTGTTCCTAAACAAATAATGTATGTAGTATCCAAATTCAATGATTAACAATAATATATAAGACAAATAATATCATACAACCAGTAAAAATCATAGGAAACGTACAGGTGAAACATCCTTGGACATTATGCTGACAGACGAATTTATCCTCACAAATTGTTAAAGCTTAGATCTCATTCATCTGATCTTCAAAGGTGTTCATGGCCGAAACCGGCATTCCGAGGAGCACATTGATAGATCTTCTCTCCTTACCATGTGACAGGAACAATATGACTTCTTTCTCAGGCAATGCCACAGGCCCTGATACAACAGGCTCGCCCCATCCGAAATCAGTGGTGTGGAATGACAGCCTTGACCAAGTAGTGATCAGTAGGGTGGAGCTCAGGGAAGGCCTAGCTCTTGTTGTCTCGAAATAGTCGATGGCTGATCTCATGTAGCTGTCAGTAACCATTTTTATGGACTCTTGGACTAGTTTAACACCAGCTGAAAGCGGGTTTTCAGTCAATTCTCCTGCAGGACATATAGCATTAGTAAGCACAATTCCATTGCCGCAGTACCCTTTGGGCAAGGGTGGGCTGAACTTAGGCCTCCCATCAACTGCAAAGAGAAGTTTCGTCTTTTGATCAGGCTTCATCTTTAGTGCCTTGCTTCTAGCCCTCCACACGAATGCTGAAAGGGCTTCGAAAGTAGTGCATTTCTCCAAGATGTTGTCTTCCATTGCCTTTGCTTTCAGCTTCTCGAGTAGCTTCGGGTTGAAGCAGAAGGAGCGGTATTGCATTTCTTCATTGTAGAGCTCACTGGTGCCTGAAACATCGTCTATCTCATCGAATTCTTGGTGCTTAAACTCGATCTTTGGTGGGTCTCGAGAGCTTAGGATTGTCCTGTCTAGGCACGGGGGTATGTTTAGTGGTACGCCCCTCGCTGTTTCACCCCATGAGTTAACGAATTCCATGGCTCCAATCCCATCAAACATGCAGTGGTTCATGCATAGGCCTAACGCGAACCCTCCACACTTAAACTTTGTCACCTGCACAAATTCATCCCTTTAAACTCATTTTGTTATTAAGACAAGCAACATATAATTGAGCCCTTCATTCTATATATCCCACTTACATTATATTTCTTCATTCATCACAATTACTCGAATTTTGTCCTTCGGTGTACTTAAACTCAGTGTTAATCTCCCTTCCAATGTATAGTCTAGACAGTCTAGCTAGGAGGTCAGAATTACGTTCGATATCTTGATTATGACTCGGGATATATAGCAATAAGAAAAATCATATGATGAGCATTTCACTAAGAAAATCCATTATAAGCAGGGGAATAGTCAGAGTAAAGATTACTTAGGTGAACTAATACACTGACTTCGTACACAATACAATATGTATAATGTATTAGAAGTCACGCAAGCTTCAAAGTCACACTACCGCGAGCTTAGTGTTTCAAGGACGTATATGCAGGCTTAAACCAGAGTAAAAATCTGCTTATGATCAAACAAACCGTAAATTGAACATCACTTCCCTAACAAGTAAACTTTTACAAAAGGTAAATTTTGAAGGCACAAACCTGAGCAACAAGAGGAGGGATTTCAAGGATGTTCTTTGCACCAGGAATATCATAGACCAGCTTGCCAAGAGTGACAGGGTCAGGCTTAGTAGAGTCACCAATCTCATACATGCTACAATCAGCCTCGGCCTCGACAAACACTGCGCCTTCACCAGTACATTCGACGATCAGTTTGCCCTGAGGACTGATCGTAAGCCGCCCTGCCAAGGGGTAGTAGTGAACAAGCACCTTAGCAAGGGCTTCCTTAAGGGTTTCGCCCGCGATTTCATTGCCCTTCTCCTCTGACTTGAAGCAGTATATTGTACGGACTATAACAGCAATGTTCTGGTCTAGATTTGAGAGGAAGTGTAAACCCTTTGGAGTGTCTTCAGCTGGTTGAACCAATGATGGTTTTCCCAGATGCTTCACGTTGAGTTCATCACCCATTTTGTGGCCGTTGGAGATCATTGTAATCCCATTTACTCCATTCTCCTGAACCTAATATATATAACAAACAAAGTTGCACATTAATTAGTGATCACTTATATATGCATGCAATACTAATGTATGGGTAGCGATCTTTTACGCTCCCAACCTTTATTTTTTACACTTTCGTTAGTCTAAAAAGAATACAATTTTTAAAGTCTCTCAGCTCGTGTAGAATGAAGTGTATATGATAAAAATGAACTCAATGGGGTGTAAAAATCAACTAGCAAAACAATGAATGATAAACAACTTAATTACCATGTTGTAGGCCTTGTTAATGTGTGTCTATGGAATGATGTGTATGTTTTTTTAAGCTAGTGTTTTTTGGTATAAGAAGATTAAGGGTGATATATATAGAAGTATGAGATGTGGAGTGATGATTAAGTATTTGAATGGGTAACTTCTCAAACAAGTGTGGAAAAGAGAGATGGCTCAAATTATTGGGTTATGTTTCTTGTGTAGGAGTATTTAAGGAATTAAGGGCTCTTTTTCTTGCGTAGTTTATGAGTTAGTTATACCACTTTTTGTATGAGCTGTTTGTTTGGCTTCTTTTCCAAAGTTTCCTGGAGACTGAATATATGAAACCATGCACAAATATTCTGATATGGGTGGAGGTTGGTGACTAGCCAATAGAACTTAGAAATTATGACATTTTACACACAAATAGACGAAGTCTTGTACGCTTGGTTTGGTAGGGTTCGTTGGCATTCTAATCCTGGTTATTTTTGGCCAAGTAATTAATTGTTCATATTTTTTTTTTTTTTTTTTTTTTTTTTTTTTTTTTTTTTTGTGAACTCTGACTGACATGAAGAATATTGACTATTGAGTACTCCGTATAAGGTTGTTTCATTCATAAGATTATGGTAAAACAAAATGTCGCGGTAAATGTAGAGATCGAACTTTAAGGTTATAGTACAATTTCTCAATTTTTTCTTATCATAAATTAACTCTATTCATCCTCAAAACCGTAGACTTATGACCCCCAAGTTTACATGAAAGCTAACCAATCTGCCTATATAAGTTTTTAAGCCATACGATCTTATATCAATATAGTAACTAGTTTGCTTACTCGGTCCGCGGCCGGGCTACATATTTGTATTGTTATAGTCGGTTTATAAAAGTTTTGATTTATCTTTGCTATAATATTATTAGCAATGATATTATTATATTATCTATTTATACTCACTTATCATATTATCATTTCATTTTCACTTGTACATCACCCGTTATACTAACCCATTTTCATTCTACTATCCCATCACCGGTTATATCACATTACATTTAAAATTATTACCATATACGGAGTATTAGTTTACCATCATAATTACCATAAATTATATTGTTTTCCTTAAATTAGCTAACAATTAACATATTATATGATTACTTAGCGCTATCCAATTAATAAGTGTCAAATATCCTCCTAAGAAAGAACGATGCTTATACCATGTTCCCGGGAGTACAAGGAGCATGGTGGTCCTCCTCACAATAGAGGAGTAAGAACCACACATAAATATATATTAAATTATTTTAAGTGTGGTCCTTACTCTTCTATTGTGAGACGGACCACTATACTCCTTGTGCTCCCGGGAGTATGATATAATTTGCCAAGAAAGAATTGGTTTCAGGTTTTAACTAGTTTGCAAGTCTGGCCCGCGCCCGAGCTATAAATCTATATTGTTATATTCATTTTATGAAATTGTCACTTTACCTTTGTTATAATATTAGTAGCAGCACTATTATTTTCCATAAATCAGCTTAGCACCATAATCATCATAAACTATATTATTTTCCATAAATTAGCTAATAATTTCCATATTATGTACTCCCTTCGTCCTACCTCAAACGCCCCGAGCGTTATTTGCAGTGGAATAAGAAAAATTGATATAATAAGTTGAGTGAGGTAATATTAGGAAAATTGAAGAGAGAGAATGTGGGGATTAATAAAAGTATGAGATATAATGTGAGAGATAATGTAATAATTTAATAAAAGTAGGAGAGAGAAATATGTCCCAATATAGATGGGGTGTTTGAAGTGGGACGTTACAAAATGGAATATGAAGCGTTTGAGATGAGATGGAGGGAGCAATTGCTTAGTGCTATCCAATTAAAAAATTTCAAGTCTCATCGTAAAAAAAGACTTAGTTTCAAATTTTAATATATAATATTAGATATGTAGTATAGTATTAGATTATTATAAAATTAAGACAATGCACGTAAGGAAAAAAAAAAAAGCTAGACCTTCTCACTAAAGTACGACATTTTCACAATGGTGTGGCTGATTTTGGACCAACATCTCACATTTGTTATATTTATTTATGGAAAAAATTTCAATGTACCCTTGAGCTTTCCGAGTTTTTCTGGTATACCCCTCTAATTTTCGAGTTTTTTCAGCGTGCCTCTGAGGTTTGCAAAATTTGAGCTTTTTCACCAACGGCGTCTAACACCGTTAAATTCTTTATTATATCTAATATTATTTAATATAAAACAAAAAATCAAAAATACCACCACCCCATATTCTCTCTCCTCTCCTCTCCCCCACCTACGGCCCACCCCTGCCCACCCCCCATTTACGCCGTCGCCCACCCCACCAGCCATTAAAACCAGCACCGGCCTCTCCTCTCTGATCACAGGTGAACGACGACCTAACTCGATCTGCCACGCGCTCGTTTTCTGGGTTGTAACGCCGCCGGTCTGGGCTCGAACACAATCAACGTCGGCAACCCACATCTTGTAGGAGGCGTCGGTGATGAGGGAGGGTGCGGCAGCCGTGAGGAAGAGGGCGGCGAAGTAGGGGGGGGCGGAGTTGCATGAGAAGGAGAAGAAGGTGGGAACGAAATATGTGATCGTGGAGGCCAAAGGGAGAGCGGACGGTGGTCGGACATGGCCCACGTGGGGTCGCGGGTCGTATGGTGGTCCTCGCCGGAGCGCTGGTGGTGGTTCACGTTGGAGGCGGTGGTGGTTGGGGGTTGTGGAGGTGGTAGTGCAGGTGGTATGGAGAAGGGAGGAGAGAGAAGATTGAGGGCTTTTTTTATATAATTAATGGTATTAAGGGTCAATTTGTTTTAAAGAAAAGTCAAACTCAATAAGGGTCTAACGATGTTAGACGCTGTTAGTGAAAAAGTTCAAATACACGTGATTTTGCAAAACTCAGGGGCACGGTGGACAGTTCGGAAACCAAAGAAGTATACCAGAAAAACTAGAAAAGCTCAGGGGTACATTGAAAAATTTTCATTTATTTATCCCAAGTGCAATAATAAAATTGAGGATCATATGGTATTTAATACAGCTATAGGCCCTGGGGAACAACAGATGGGTATAAAATCACTATGATAATCTTGCATTTGCTAATTTTAGCCAGTGGGTACAGATCGTCGCAGTGATAGTAGAATGCAAATATAGCAAAATGGTCCAGACTTCACAATTTTAGTCCGAACATGGACTATATATATATAGGCGTAGACACAATTTCATATGAGACGTTTTCACAATATACTATTATTAAGCCATTTTACTTGGTTAAAAAGTAACCAATTTGTGATCATTTGGCAAGTCTCCAGAAAATCAACGGGGCACATTCAGTGCCCATACAGACCCACCTCATGGCCAATGAATGAGAATTAATCGCGGTAGGATCCAATAATCCTAGACACTACGGGCAGCGGAGGGAGAGGGATTACTTCCAGTAGAGCTCGAATCCTTGACCCTTGACCTCTGGGAACGATTTAATTTGGCAAAACCATTTTGCCCTAATGGTGTTAGCGCTGGACCACAAATCTAGGACTATTATTCTTTGTGATCATTGTATTGTTTTTTGTAGTAATCGATTTAGTTTACTACTAAACCACATTTGTTTTGGATTTTAAAGGATTACAAAATATAAAATTAGTCATAAATTATAGAGTAACCCCTTTACGTATCATATGTGGGATGTTCTAATAATAAACTAAATCAATTACTAAAAGAAGTACAATGGTCAGTAAATGCGTAAAAAGATTTCAGTATAGAAAGATTAGCCAAAATGATCTTACATTAATTTTTTGTGATACCGTCTCACACAAGACTTACAAGCGTGTAAAATGTCATCGATCACTTTATGACAACACAAATAATTAGCCGTTCATAATCTTCAAATTTAGATCAACATGGTTGTTTCCACAATTTTATTTACGAGCTTATATAATATCTCAATTAGAGTAAACTTTTGAATCCTAACGCCTTTGTTGATTCAAATGAATGAGTAGTGAACTCAGATTATATCAGCTTCATTTATATAAGTCACATCAGATCAAATCAGAAACATCTAAATAACAATAAATAATCTATTGAATACGGAGTATCTTCTTATTAAAAGAATTAGTGTGAAATATCGACAGATTCATTCGAAAATGTAATTAACAATGCTTAATTAGGATATTCAGTTGATACATGAAGCCATACTATATCTCAATCTTCGGCTAAAATTAAGCATATATTTCGACAAATCAAATAATTAATAAAAAATCCAAACAGATGAGATGAATTTATTCAAATAAACTATATCATATCAAATGAGGATTATAGAGTCCCATCGAACCTGTCCTTAGACGTAGGATCAGATATCTCATATTGATCTATATATAAATATCTGCCCATTTTAAATTAAACAAAGGGAGTATATATAGATCACCAAATGGAATACTTTGTAGGGGGCTTATACTAACCTCGAAAAAATAGAATGATCTATCCATATTCTATTATAGGAGTAATAAAGTTAGAGTTGTTAGTTAACCACGTCCATGTATTTCAAATATTTTACAAAATTTATCCCCATAAGGGGGTTTTTTTTAGGGTGATTATCTATTCTACTAGTCTTTCTTATTATTAATATGGTTACGTTGCTTCCGTTGCGTTAGTGCTGAGTTGTTAATGGCGGTATAAACCTAATCGTCATGAATCAAGGATGATCAAAGGCTTGAGATCATCTCGCCACGTGATGAGACAATGCAAGGCTAAGTTGACTAAACTTCATCGTTACACAAGTTGGCGAAATTTGTTAGTTATAGTGTTGTTGTGTAGCTGCAAAGTGCATAAATGACGTGGCTTTTCTTCACTAAAATCCACCCAAATTCGTTGGTAAGTTGTTTTCAATATTACCAAGGTAGCTACATGGTTGATCAACTAACCCTTCCTAAATTACATCACGTCCTTCAATTATTATCTCATTCACCGGCTAAAATACGAACACATACACTTGGGATTAATTCCCAAAGGTTAGAAAAATGAATGAAAGAGATCCAATTAAACTTCTTGTTCTGAAAGTTAAAGCATTGTTGGACCACTTTGTTCATCAAACACTACTGCAATGTTCATCAGGTCACTTCGAATGCCCAGACTAAAAATATTGAAATGGACAGGACGAATGGGTTTTGGTTCCATCCTCAGTCCACATATAAGAGTTCGGTCTTCGACCATGTTATGCTCTAGGCCGTTATGCTCAGCCTAATTATCAACATATAACCTCCTCTACTTGTGTTATATATGTACGACGACGAGTTCCCTAATATCCCTTACTCTCTAACATTCAAAATGATACTTATACTCTGTATAACATATACGTCAATAGATTGAAGGGTTCTCTAATCGTCATCCTTGTATGCCACTTTTAAGCTCAACGCAATCGACCACAACTGCCCTACCACGGATAAGTTTCCTAGGGCTCTTAGTGCGCTAGCTACTACTTGCCCGGAAGAGTAACTTCTTGTTTGGAACGCTATATGTCACCCCAAAAATACTACTTGTCGTCACATCTTTGTCATTTTTTCCCCTTATACCCTTGGTTACTCTTGGACACTCTCTCGACCTCCTTTCTCTCTAAAATTACGTTATAATGCATATAGCAAATTAAAACTTGTGCAATGAACAAAGAAGATGAATCTATAAGTGAGTTGGTCCATATCACTACTATTTACGCCCGTTTGACAGGATTGCATCTTTTCAAACTGATCTACTCTGATCTGATCTGAATGACTCTAATCTGAACTAATATGATTTGAGTGACTCTCAAATGATCTGATCTGATCTGAATTTGTTGAATATTTGATTAAATTTCAACGAATTAGTATCAATAATGGACCAAACACATTGATAATTAATTAAACATTTCTAATTTGATTTGATTTGAACGACTCTTATCAGATCTGATCTGATTTGAATGACTCTGATATGATCTGAATACTACTTTTATGAATTCCTATCAAACAGAGCCTTAGTGCTTAAAAACACATTTACTTTGTCAACTAAAGATTTTTCTTGAAAATTTATAGTGACATGTGAAGAATATGTACGAAACTAGGACTGTTCATGTAGAACACAAAACTACATACCTAGGTCTTTCCATGTAAAACACCTATACGGACCAAGATGGTTCCATGTAAAACGCATGTAAGGTCCTTAATTGGTAGGTACATGGGTTTTCCTTGGCAGGTACAGGGGTTTTCCTTGGCAGGTACATATGTTTTCCATGGAACAATCATGGTCCATACATGTGTTCTATATGTAATGACCTATGTTGTACATGATTTTTACATGTACATGCATTTTTCGCGGAAATTAGTTTCTTTGATAATGTAAAATGTTTACCACATTGTTCATGGATTCACCTTGAATATCCATATTCTAGTTAAGATTTGTTTCTCCATTTTTAGGGTAATTTTAATGAGAAAATGATCGAGCGAGAGAGTGAGGGAGAAACCAATCAAGGGCAACAGTGGAAAAATAAATGGCAAAAGTCGGACGACACGTAGTATTTTTAGGGCGACATATAGCATCCCCTAAAATTTGTTAGATTTACTTGGTGGATTATTGGTTTGGACACTGAGATCGCAACAAGGTTGTTGAACACTTCAACTATATAACCATTACTCCCTCCGTCCCACCTCAAACGCCCCATATTCCATTTTGGGACGTCCCACTCAAACACCTCATCTATTTTGGAACATATTTATCTCTCCTACTTTTATTAAACGGAAAATTCACGTGGTGCCCTTGAGGTTTGCAATTTTGCGCATGTGCCCACACTTTCGAAATTCTGCACATGGCGCCCTTGTGGTTTGCAACTTTGCACATGGTACCCCTACCTCACGATTGTCTTTATAACGCCGTTAATGCTCTATCACTTAACTGTTTCAAAACATGATCAATAACTAATTAAAACCACTCCATCAACTAATTAACTAACTTACATTAATTAATCCTACACTAACCACCTAAGCAATAATCACTTTTCCAAACAAAATCTCTCTCCTCAGAAAACGTATCATTTTCTCCTCCAAAAAATTTCCCCTCTTTTTTTCTCTGTTCAAGTCGTCCTGCCTTTCTCATCTACCTCCATTGTTGTTCGATTTTCTACTTCTGCTACTTACTTTAATCATGCAAGCTTGATCAAGAACCAATCTTAGGTGGCCTTTGATCATTATTATTGAAGGTACGTGGTCTTTTTTCCTCTTTTTCTCACTTTTTCTAATTTTGTCATTATTATTGAAAACTTCACACTTTACATCAATGAAGATCTATTAGTGGTCATGGATGATTAACATGTATCTATTTCTATTGCATGCCTTTTGTTTACAATTTTTATGTGTTTTCGTTGTGAAAAATTAGGGTTTTTAGTCATGTTGGTAATTAAATTAGGTTAAATAATATGATTAACTGGCATGATTTATTTGTGTAATATGACATGAAATTTTTTGAATGTTATTATTCTGGGTAATTGTTTCGTGTATTTTGACATGAAAAGTTAGGGTTTTGAATTGAAATTTTGTTTTTTGGGGCTTTTTATCATAAGTTGATTTGGATGTTGTTTCACTTGGATGTATTAGGATGCATGCTTCGTGGATTCAATTTCATTACAGGGATCAGCGCTTTGACTATTCAGTGCGTGATGTTGATTTTATACAACTATTGGATTTGATTAATAAAATTGGAGATGTTGCTCTAAAACAAAATGTTCTTGTACCTGATGTATTTGAAATGCATTACGAGAGCAAGGTTAAGAAGAACAGGCTTGTTATTAAGAGTGATTCGGATTTGCTTTCCATGTTTGATGAGTTGGAAGGGTTTAATACCATAGACGTGTGGCTAACTGACACTAAAACGCCTATAAAGGAATTTGATCTGGCATTTCAGTTGAGAAAGAAACAGAGGGAGGAAGAAGAAAGGAGGCACCGGATGTTAGAGGAAACTAGACGATTGGAAAGGGAGGCTGAGGAGAATGCACATTTTGAGCCATTGTCAATTGCAGTACCTTCTTTGGATGTAGACACTATGGAGACAAAGTATGTTTGTGTATATGGACAAGAGTTTCAGTTTGTTGATGATGGTGCACCACAAACTTCAAATGAGCCTAATTCTACCACCCAACAGACTTTCTCCGATTTTCCCTCAAAGGGCACAAAAAAAAGCCTATCATGATTCTGCTTCCACAAGAAAACCTCCCTCTGAATTTCCCTCAAATGTTCCACTTTCACGAAAATGCCCCACAAGTGACAGATTCCTTAATAATGAAATCCCTCACGAAAATGTTCCACCTTCACAAAAAAACCCTCTCCATAGAACCCAACAATCAAGAGGGAAAAAAATCCCACCAACAACTGCTAGAAGAAAGAAAATCTATGTTTCAAAGAGTCACCAGAAGATCTAGAATGAGGGTGAATCAAGTGTGAAGAGGCCAAAGAGAGGAGCTACAATGTCTGGTGCTGAAACTGGACAGGATTTTTTCAATGCTGATAGTGATGATAGTACTGATGAGGATTTCATGCTTAGTAGTGAATATGGGTCTGAGTCTGATGAGAGTGTGTGGGATGGAGATGAGTCTGTCTGTAGTATTGAGAGTCATGATGGTGAAAGGCACCCTTTTGATGCTAGTTTGGATTTGATCAAGCTGTCTGATCATGGAGAAGATGATGAAGAAGGTGATGGAAAAAATGGTGGACAGGGTCTACATTTGATAAATGCGTACAAGAATGGGAAAATGTATGTACCAAAAAGATGGGGGGGAGATCACACTTAGACCCTGGCTCATGTTTCTGTCAAAGGAGGATTTGTTGGATGTAGTTACTGATTATTGTGTGCAGGAGGGGTTCTCATTGGTTGTATACAAGTCTGATCCTAGAAGATTTACAGCTGAGTGTTCTGGAGCTAAGTGTACATGGAGAATACATGCATCGCAAATGGTGGACAATCTGACTTGGGCAATTAAGGGTATTACTGGGGTGCATTTGGAATGCTTTAGGTTGAAAAGAAATCCTATGGCAACTTCACAATGGATGTGCAATAAATTGTTGATCGAGTTGAAAGCTCACCCAAAGATGCCAGTTAAATCAATGAGATCTTTGTTCATGTCTAAATTTGGGATCGATGTATCTGAAAGGACCATGTACAAAGTCAGAAATATGGCATCGGATAATGTGGTTGGGGCACATGATGAAAGTTATAATAACTTGGCAGGCTATGGGGAAGTTATAAAACAAACAAACCCTGGTTCTTGGTGTTTAATTACTTGGCATAAACCTCCTGCTAAAAACGATACACACTTCAAAGCAATGTTTGTGAGTTTTTCAAGTTGGATAAAGGGGTTTCTAAAGGGCTGCAGACCCATTATTGGTGTGGATGGTTGTCATCTGAAGGGGAGATATAAGGGTATATTGTTGTCTGCTCTAAGCTTAGATGGGAACAACAATCTTTACCTGATAGCCTATGTCATAGTGGGAAAAGAGAACATTGAATCTTGGACATATTTCTTTACGAATCTAAAAATCGCTCTTCAAAATGTTGCATGTGCTAAATGGGATTGGACATTTATCAGTGATAGGATGAAGGGAATTGAACCAACATTGGATAAAGTGTTTTCGTTGTGTTCAAAAAGGATTTGTGCCCAACATTTTTACACCAATTTCAAAAAGAAGTGGGGTGGTCCTTCTTACCACAAACTGTTTTGGAAAGCAGCAAATGCTAAATCTACTTGGCTGTATAACAAAGCATTGGAGGAGATGTCTAAATTGGCACAAGGACCTAAAGTTGTTCAGTATCTGTTGGATGTGCCCCAACAGTGGTCAATGTCCACATTTGATCCTGACGTGGCTTGTCATCATAATACAAGCAATTTTGTGGAGTCCTTCAATTCCGTTATCAATAAAATGAGAGAATTACCGGTACTTGCTCTGATGGAAGGTAACTCAATTCCACTCTGTTTTTCATACTTAATTTCATTGCAATTGAATTGTATTTTGATGAAAATTTGACACTTACTTTTCTGTTCTCTGTTGTTAATTATAGGAATTAGGACATATCATATGGACAAGTATGCTGAGAGACTTGATTTGGTTGACGGGATGAAACTCACTGACATAACACCTTATGCAAGTGGTGAAGTGCAACCCAATTGTGCTGATTCATGGCATTGTAGTGTGGTTAAGGCAGGTAGGGGAGAGTTTGAGGTGCATGAGGGTTCGACTAACTTTGTTGTGGACATCTTAAATGGTACATGTGCTTGTGGGGCTTGGCAAGTCTCTGGTATACCTTGCAAACATGCATGTAGGGCTATATACCACAACAAGGAAGAACCTATACACTATGTGCACGGATGGTACAATGGTCAGTGTTATAAGCTAACTTATGAAGATCATATGCATCCTGTACCGGATAAGGAGCACTGGCCTAAATTTGATTTCCCTTTGGTAAAACCTCCTATCCAAGAGAAAGGGGTAGGGAGGCCACCAAGGAAAAGGAAGAGGGGGCCTGATGAGTTGAACAAAAAGAAAGGCCAGAGATCTGTCACCTTCCAGTGTTCCATATGCAAGGGGTTTGGCCACAATGCTAGGGGCTGCCGAGGAGGGCTTACTCAAAAGGAAAAAGAGGTTGCAGCTGCTGAGGCTACGACTAATGCTTCTAGGAGTGCTGGAGACGACCAGTAAGTTTGCTACATTGAACTTTTTTGTGCCTTAGGATCGAGTTTGATGATGGACGTAGAAAAGAAAAGAAACTTGTGCTTTTTGCTCACAGATACATGTTGTATGTAACATGTACATGAGTGAGGATTTTTTTTTTTGTGGAAAACAATTGTCGTAACTCGATCGAATGTTTATCAGCTTTTAATTAAGATACATTCTTGTTAGCTTGATATGGAACACATGTTATACTATTACATCTACTTCTTGTTCATTTCAACATATAGTAGGAACAGGTACATTACTAAGGCGATTTTCAGGCTAAAATGGATGAGTTTTGACAATTCATCTATTTTCCCCTTCAAATCAGAGATATTTTGTGATTGCTCCTTGATCTTCTTTTTCAAATCCAGTGATGTTTTCTCCACTTGTTTGTCAACGTCTTCCTCTTCTTTGACATGAATATCTTCTTCATATTTTGTTGTGCACCACTTAAACCAATCGCAATCATCGCACTTGTAGTACAACTTACATGGATTTGTTGCAGTTGATCCTGAGGCCCTTATGAATGCTCTTTTCCTACATCTAGGGCATACTCTGTTCTCCACAAAAATCCCTCTAGATGATGAACTTCCATGAGAATGAGTTGAATCCATTATTACTTTCTTGGAAGTATTTGATGTTTGTGATTTGGTGTGGGATGATTTGGATGTGTTTTGAAGATGTTGACAAGTAGTTGAGGAAGTTAGAAAGGATTACACTCAATATATAGGATGTCTGGTCTCATTTCAACGGCTATTTTTCTAATTAGCCGTTAGAAAACTGACAGGGGCACCACGCGCAAAACATCAAACCTGGAGGGCACCATGTGCAATACTGTTTCTTAGTGTTTTTAATCTTCATTAACCTTCTTAACCCATCAACAGCGTTTCCCGCCCATATTAATCCTAGTGCACGTCATAGACTCAAGTTGGAGTTATAACGGCAGTCGTGAGGTAGGGGCACCATGTGCAAAGTTGCAAACCACAAGGCCGCCATGTGCAGGATTTTGAAAGTGTGGGCATCATGTGCAAAATTGCAAACCTTAAGGGCACCACGTGAATTTTCCGTTTATTAAATTATCACATCCTCTCTCACATATCTCTCTTACTTTCATTAATCCTCACATTCTCTCTCCTCCTTTTTCCTAATATTACCCCACTCAACTTACTATATCAATTTTTCTTATTCCACTACAAAAAACCTCCGGGGCGTTTGAGTTGGGACGGAGGGAGTAGTTTTTGAAGAGAAGCGTATCGTTTTCTGTTTTCAGTTTTCTTTTTTTTTGAAAACCAAAGTCCCATTTTTGAAAATCGGAAAAAGTGGTTTTCAGTTTTCAGTTTTCATTTTCTATATGACTATTATAGAACCAAACTATTTAAAGTTAATTTTGTAACTTATTTAACTAAATTTTTTACGCAAAAAAAAAAAAAAACAAAAACTGAAAACGGCAGTGATACCGAACGGGCCCATATACTTAACAAAGTCAATCTTGTACATGTCTCTTAACGGCTTTGAATGAAAATCATGTCAATTCAATCCCGAAATTAGTTTACATAATGTTGCTGGTCATCTATAGTAGATGAGTTATATCATCTTATCTGTGTTGTAATCAAGTTGATTTCATCCGAACTCTTTAAAGAGAGGAGTCATTTGGAAAAATAGTGAACGAATTGTTTTTTTTTTTTTTTTTTTTTTTTTTTTTTTTTTTTTTTTTTTTTTTTTTTTTTTCTGAAAGCACTTTGTAGATTTTAGATTAGTATTTTGATTCAAAAAGAACTATTAATTTGAGAAAGTATTTACATTTGGAAACTAACTTGCTATGTTTAGTATGCACAATAAGCGCTTATTTGGCCAAATTAGCTTATTTGACAAAAAAAATTTTAAGTTTTTTGACCAAATAAGTTGATTTGGTAATACCACTAATGTAAATAATAAGCTAGTTCATTTAATAAGTTATCCCATGTAACTTATTAAAATATAAGCTACTTATCATAATTTTATTCCTAATTTACCCCCATTTATTTCCTAAAATAAAATAAGAATAAAGATAAATAATATATTTTTATCTAATTTTTATATATATATATCAGCTAATTTGCCAAACAGTCCTATTTTTATCAGCTAAAAACTTTTATCGCTACTATTGCAGCTAGTGTTTCAGCATTCATCTACCATTTCAGAGTTCAACTAATATTTCAACTAGTTTTACGAAACATATCCTTAGTTAAAAGTAGCTTCCTCACTTTGAGGTAAGAAATGTCTGCAGTGTACATTGTAGTTGGTCCGTAGTTGGTTCTATTTGCAATTGGATGAGTAATTCTACGGTGGCGTTATTATGTGAGACCACTTACTTTGTTACTTTTGAAGTGATAGCATATTACTTTTAAATTGAAATGCCATCGAAAATTTTTGAGTTATTTTGAAAACTTAAAATAATGATTTTTTTTAAATAAGTTATTTTTAAATATTAAATTACTTGTGAAAAATAAACAAGTTATATTTGAAAATTATTGAGTGGTCTCATTATACGAGGCAAATACCGGTACAAGGATACGTCTTATGTGAGACGGCCTAACACTAATTTGTTGTGAGACGATCCTTCTTTATATACATAGTGACGACTTTTACATGTTTAATAAGCATTATACTTCTATTAGTGACAACTTTAATTTAATGTAAGATTAAAACGCCTCGTACAAAATAAGTAAATGAATTTACCAATAAATTATGTCTAATTTTATATTTTGGGACTGTTTTAAATCACAATTCATGTGGTTAAATCATAAACTAACAAGATCACTAAAAGCAATATAATGGCAACAACGAATGTTAAATAGTTCACTTTTTAAACAACTAAGTTCATCTCATATTAAATTATCATAAGACCATTTTATATGAAACTTTACCCCGTTACAATAGTCATATCTAAACGTGCCATAATTCATTTCGGAAATTTGGCTTCCAACGAATCTTCTTGTTCTTTTTTTGAGTGGTCTCATTAGTGTTGACTTTAGAAGCGGCAGTTGGCAACTTGGTAAGTTGATCCAGAAACAATTTACGAAGACTCCGTATTATCACTATGTAACCAAGTGAGGATGCTATACATTTAACTTCTCCAGCCCGGCAATATAGGTGAACAAAGTCCTACAGAACAGCCATCGACGTAGTCGATTTACGACAACATAACACTAATGTGAAGATAGAAATAGAACGTTAGGGTGTTGCTAAATTCGGTGACGCCACAACTAAAATGACATAACTTGATCTTAATGATCATAATCCACATCCATGAAGGAATGCTTTTACAGATCATAATGATCATAAGTTGGACATTCGAATTAAGCTGACAGTACAATCTTGAAAATTACCTTTATGAATCCAAACTAGTATATGATGTTTACGTACCATGATCACTATAAGTTTCACCTTTTACTAATACCACATGGAGTGATTTAGTTACAAAGTGAGTAAACCCTCACCAGTCATTAGCGGTTTGCGGTTTTGATCTCAGGCTCTCGCTCAAGAGAGCACATTGGCAATCATGCCTGACCACACTTGCTCAGACAGGACAGTCCTTCCTCCAGATAATCCTGTCTGCTTATCCAAAATTCTGGGGCATCCTGCAAGATAGGGTTGACCCTTTGAGATAAAGTACAGACTCAATGGGCCCCAAATAGAATTCCAAGTAGCAGGTATCTTTAGAACATCCATGATATTGTCATATACATATTTTGCGACATTAATATTTCCTGTCCTCCTCAAAACACCTCAATTGTATAACTCGCATGTCGTCAGGGTGGATTTTAAGGTTATGAGTTTATGACTTTCAAAATACATAGTATCATTAATACACAGCCGAGAATATAGAACACTGAAAGCTTGAGTCAACTGTAAACATAAGTGAAGTCGAACTTATTTTTAAGGCATCAAACGCATGCAGGCATACAGCAGTGAAGGAATGCACCAGACCTATAGGTAAATCCATCATGATAGCATTCTAGAATCTAGACTAAGGGTTCGATGACAAGAAAACAATATGCATGTCCTGAAGTTCAGATAGCTAAAACAACGATGGTCCACCATAGTGAAAATGAAGACAGAAACATATCAGGAATGCAGCGTGGGTTGAATATTCTATGAACAAACTTTTCCTTGTCTTAATTTTTGACAGAAAGAACTAGCGAAAACCATTTGCGACAGAGAAGGAAGTGGCCATCTTAACCTTCACGAAAATCCATTCGGCCTGTGTGGCTATAAATAACCGTCATCTATCGAGGTTATGTTCTTTTTTTGCTTTTTTTGGGACTGTCAATAACAAGTATCTAGGATGACACCTGCACTCTCATTGAGCAAACTCCCACTCAAAGCAGTAAAGCACATACAAACAAATGAACCTAGAAGGATATTAAATTGAACATACATCCAAGGGATCCAGTATGGGATGATTCTAGAACCTTGTGTACAAATTATTTCTGCGAATCCAGTTGTTGCCGTCAACATGCTCTACTGCACCAAACCAATTGTCTGTTGTTTGCGGTCTCTCTATTTCCAGCCACCACAAATGGAAGTGAAAGTGGTGGGGGGTGGGGGGGGGGGGGGGAAATAAAGTGACATGCTGACAGAGACACTCCTATTAAAAAGTTCAAACAATATATATGATCTAATTCACAAGGAAAAGAACTTGAAAGTAGTACCTTCATTATCCCTGCAAGAACTGCACCTCCAAGGTACACCATATGCTTTCTTCTTGGAGGATCCTCGATTCTTAGTCTCAGCTTCTATACATACCAATAAAGTGGGGTCAACAAAAATCACATCAGGGTTCAAAAGGTCACATAGGGCAGGAAAACACATTACATACAAGCCTTGACAAATTTGTTTGTACTCTCATTCCCAGTCACTAACATTACAAACCGTCCTTTCCCACTTTCCAGATACAAGCAAGTTTTTGAAAAATTACTTGATGAGGAAGTTTCACAAAGTCACTACATGATGCATCCAGGGGTATAATATGTAGCATTTGATACTTTTGTAGGTCCCTTTGTCACATTCTATATACCTGATATAGGACATTAATTCTTCTGGATATCACATAGTACAATATTTCTAGCATATCTTCACATGTCGAAGGTACATAAATAGATAAAAGGTATATAAATTCATGTGCACATGCTCCCAGGAGCACATATAATTTTTCCGTTACACGAGCCTACAAAACGAAGCATGAAACCTATGCTGTCTGAGGCAACAAATGTTCTAACCACCACCATTCACGGCTTGAAGCTGCATAGCAGCCTTACTGCATATGTTCTAGGAAATGTTGTTGCAGTGGAAACCCTTTTATTTGACGTGCATGTGCAAACTGCTCCTTCTCGTTTGTTGGACCTCGATAGAAATATAGCGAGAAAATCTGGAACTACCACCGTTTTTCCATCTTAAGCCATCTAATCTCTATCAAGGTCTCTAAGATGGAAAAACGGTGGTAGTTCCAGATCTCGCTATATTTCTATCAAGATCCAACAAATGTCCCCTTGAGTAGTTTGCAAGTGTTCTAACATAAAACACGTGAAAATAAGAGTGGTTTTTCACTGCAACAGCAGTTCGTACACTCTACATCATATGTTAGTTTTGCCTCAAGGTGGCTGCTCAGATCAACTGCCAAATAATATATTCCTTTTGTATTCTTACCGAATATAAATGTACTTCAGTAAATGACAAAAAAAATGCAATTAGGCAAGGAAACAAACTCCATTAAAATATCATCCAATATGAAGACCCATAACTATTCTAAGTGATAAGAGTGAAAGAAACATAGCAGATAACACATCATGGCATCATCCAGTATGTATGCTAGTGTGCGAGAGTGTTATATACTAGGCAATAAGTGATAGTTATTAGTAACACTAAAACATCAGAAAAACCATCAAACTTATATAAATTCACTCACACAATGTGTCATCATTAGACTTTGCATGTTTGTTTTATTTCAATCGAAAAGAACTATACCATCAAGGAAAACAAACCATGCATTGTTAGCTTCCAAAACTGTCTCATTTCATTACTATTAAAGCTTGCAATGACTTATATCAGGAAAACACTAAAAATATATCATCTTAAGATAAACCTACAACATTCATACATAAAACCCATTCTAAACCTAGTCGACTGAGAAGCTTCAATCACAAATCAGACAACTAATCACATCTCACTGTTTATAGCACTACTCATGAAAAACCATTGGTCTAGAGTGTCCAAAAATTCACCTTCAACCCATCTTTGTTCCCCTTGAGGACAACATCGAGATATCTATCCAATATTTCCTTTTCCAACCTGTCAAAGTATAATAATTCATGTCAAAATTCAATCGAAAGTAAACACGGGAGTCTATATAAATATATTTTTTCGAAATCACCGCCAAAGATACTCTTAATAAGATGGGGCATTTAAGTAAAATACAGCTCCAGAGGCAAAAACATAGGGCATGCCGTAAGGCAAATGAAGAGACACATCACATAAAACAGGAGAGTCTGAGTTAAGCCGCCATGCAGAAATTCAAGAGTTTGACATAAAAAATTCTCAACTCGGCTAGGAAAACAGCCGAATAGCAGCATCCTACTTCGAAGTCGAACACATATGCCCCCATCTGAAATATCATCAGGATCCAACCAAATAGAAGGAGAACATAACATTTAAACTCACACAAATGTCACCATTGATAGTCATTACTCATTACCATCCGACTTCTACATTCAGAACAAATGTATAGAAGCTTTTTACATCATCTCTTTTTTGAACGACAATTTTCATTGTGACAAGTAAAATGAAAGGGGAACAAAAAGAGTTAATAAAATGTCATGTTCATTTCCAGATGTCCTACTCGCACTACCTCATGCCATCATAGAAAGCGGCCAGAAACCAACTGTGATAATCTTCCACTAAAGAATACCAGAACAAGTCTATAATACGATGAAAATCACAGAAAATCCAGAACAAGTCTTTACAGAGAGCAAAAGGCTTATCAACTTAGGGAAAGGGCATATAGCACCTATCATTCTCCATCAAAACCAAACGAACCCTCAATTTGTTACACTCAGATTGCTCACAAGTATTGCCTTCTATTTTTCATCAACTTCCCAAGTTATTCAAAACATGACAGTCCCATCCCTCTTGACTCTTAGCTCCAAAAGTCCAGTTTAAGCAGCATAAAAGACTTCTAATAACTTCATACAAGAGCTTAACAATTCATAAGCCCCGTGCAAAAGATATATGAACATTACCGGCTTGGTAGTCCTGGGTACATAGTGCTTCCTCCACTTAAAACAATATGCTGGTAAAGCTGAAAATGAAATTGTGGATAATCAGTTGAAGCTAATTCAAGTAATCAAGCCAGGAAATTATTGCAAAATGATTTTTAGTAATTCAATCACATAAAAAGAAAATAACATTAGCAATATAAACACATGTCTAATGAAAAATAATTAGATAATATATCAAATCAAGATCAGTATGGATTATCAAACAAGATTAAGCCAAGTAGCCAACTATCACATAAAAATGCATCAGACGCTATCTGGATTGGTTTTTTAAGGGATTCAGGTCTCCTGGTCATTGTAAACAAAAAATTTCTCTCTAAACCAAGTGCGCGTGTCTAAATACAGAAGTGGAGAATGCCATAATTTCATCCATCTTAAAGTATGACACGTAACTTTATTGGATAGCTTAACCCAGGGACCCAGGCATCTGTCAAGTGCAGTCACGATTGTGGGCTATAAATAAACATATTATTGGCTAAAACACAGGCATTAACCATTTGCAGCAAGTGTAAGTATCAATCAGTTGTATCCGTACCATCATGCGATTATCAATATCCATTTCCTGGATGCAGCGAAATACCATGTCAGCCATTCCATCACCTTCAACATCTATAAGTTCCTGAGGCATGAACAGATTTTCAAGTTCAAGACCATCCGTACACAATAAAATAAAATAAAAGAACAGCAGCTAACTCTAAAAACCCAACCAAGTACGTATCTAATTTTGGATAGGTATTGAGTAGCCAAAACTTCTACAGCCATACTCTAAACAGGAAGCGTTAGAGGTATACTCTGAGAATCCCTTATACAAACCCTAGCAGAGAGAGAGCTCGCATAAGGAATTCTCATAACATAAGGCCATAAGGGATCCATTAAAACTAGTAGTTATTTTTGTTTCACCTCAACTCTTACTGCTATAGCATGATAATTTCACTAAACCAAAGGGACATAATAGCTTTCTGTACTATGTTAATTGGACTCTTCACTTAAGGAGCCACAATAATGTCCAACATGACATAAGAAAAATGAAAATAACAGTACCCCGATTATCCCCTTAATATTTGAAACTGCTACAGAAAAGAATATAGGAAGGTTTGTAGATAATCGGTAAAGGAAATTAAGAAAACTTAAGCACTGTATCATCTCTCAATCTCAGACTATGAGTTACAGTTATCTCTCCAACTCTTAAATTCAGGATTTAAGATCTGCTTTTACTTGTCCACCTTAAGATGGCTCAAAACTAGACATGCCAAATGGAAGAGCATGTTGGGTTCAACTCGGATCAATATGTTTGAATGTGTATGGGGTGTTATAAACAGCGAGTCATTTGGGGTGGGTTCAGTTTGGTCCTAACCCTGATCCCAAGCTCCTTTCTCAGCCTTTGCACTGATTAGGCACGGTTAGATTGTTAGAATTTCACACCGGTCCATGTTTAAGAAGGTCTCGCACTTCCAAGTGTTTGAGCATTTAAGAAATCAAATGCCTTTCATAATGTAAAATAATTTTCCATGACTAAAAAATCAGTAACAATAGACGGACACTACTCTACATACCCATACCCAACTCCCTTACCAGAGTCAAGACATAGCTCCTTGATCATTAAACAGTTAAAGCCAATCCCACATTTTGGTGAAACATACTATACTAACATAAGAGATGACATAGTGGCAACTTGCTACTACTACCAAGCCTTAGTCCAGAGAGAGAGAGAGATAGAAAGGTCAAAAGAAGGGGTTTACAAAAAACTTAGGCAGTGATAGTGTGATACACATTAGAATATTAAAAAAAAAAAAGAATATGAAGCTCCATCAATTGGCAAGTAGTTTTAATATAAAATCCTTATAGAAACTGCTTACCGGAGTGAAGAGAGCTTCAGGAGCCTGGAATCGTTCAGTACCAACTTTGATAACCCTTCCATCTGGCAGCTGATGTACGACAGAAAGAGATCCTTTTTAGCATATTTAAACAAGTAAATCATAATATCATATACTCCTTCTGTCCCACTTCAAACACCCCGTGGGGTACTTATAGTGGAATAAGAGGAGTTGTTAAAGTAAGTGAATTGGTGGTAATTGAGAAAAAGAAGGAAGAATGAGGAGAGAATGTGGGGATGAATAAAAGTAGGATGAAGAGAGAGAATGTGTGTGAGGATGTGAAGATTAGTAAAAGTATGAGAGAGAAGAGATGTCCCAAAACAAATAAGGTGTTTGAGATGGGACATCCTTTGGAAACCGGAGTGTTTGAACTGGGACGAAGGGAGTAAATATCAGAAAAAAAATCTTAACATATTCATCATTTTTGAAAGCGGGGGAAGGGATCTCTTTTCTGCAACGGAAAAAGGGGAGCTAAAGACAAGATCCAGATGCATATTGACAGGAAATATGATCTCAAAGGAACCATAATCGGTGTCTGAATGTGCAACTAATATGACTTCGATGAAGTACTAAATGTACCTCAAATCCACAGCCTACTTATCACAAGCTAAACAGGACAAGTAGGTTGAGGTCATCAAAAAGGTCCTAAACATATCAACTTACAGTGTACTTCTTCATTAAAATGGTGGTCTCAAGTCCCAACTGATACTCACGTTTGTAATCATAACTGCAATGAACTATAACTGGTGTTACAAGGAATCACAAGATCTCTGTAGTCTTTTTCTGTACAAATCATCTAACCTTATATAGCACAGCTTCTCTTTGATTTGTCTTACAGTTTCGAAATCAGCAGATTTGTTCATGGCATACCTTAAGAAGGAATGAAATGTCAATAAGATTGAGCAACAGCATTTGGGACAAGTCCAGACAAAAATCAGCATGGGTTGTACCACCTAATAGAAATTGAAGGTAGCCTCACCCTCTCCGTGTAAGCAAATCCACAAGGTAAGATGTTATATGCCTGCCTGCCACATTCATTCGCTTCGTGAGATGTGGGAAGGAGTAACCATCAACAACAGGAACCTGAAGAGAGTTCAAGAAATTTGTTTATTAATGATTAACATGTAAGCAAAATCAAAGATTGACAAGCAGTTGATTTCTGTTACTCACGTGAACCATGCAGCAGCTTTTTTACCACATCCGGATTGCATAAAAAATAGATTAAAGATATCAAATCAAGTAATAGCATATAGAGAGACAGCAATACAGCTGGTTAACATTTGGCCTAGACCTATAAAAGACCGACCTGACTCAAACCGGCATGAATACTCTGGGCCATGAACAGAAGATTTCACTAGAAACACGAATGACCCGCTTAAATATAAGAAAAGAAGGACCTGACCCACTGTATCACCTGAGCCCCACCTATACCAAACTCGAAAGTTACAGTACCTAACCCGAGTAACCTGTTTGCTGAGTCTACTTTGGCCAGTATGAGTGCATGTCCCCACATGAAACAGGCATGAACTAGTGAAGACACTGTTACGGCACAATGGCAAGATTCAAAATTTCTTATCTTCTTCAGGGAAAATGGTCAACCAATGACCATATAAGATTCCAAGAAACTTAACTCAACTATCACGGCTCTTAAGTTCTAAGGCCAGACCCGTGCCCAACATGACACGCAAGGATATGGGTATGGAGTCCATACCTGACTCTTGCATATCCGAAACTCTCATAGAAAAGATAAAAAGGGAGTTTCGCATGACAAACTATGAGTGTTTGAACCTTATGACTAACTTTTTGTTTCAAGGAAGTGGTCTCATAATGGTAACCTCATTTCAGACTCAAAAACTGAGTCACGGCGAGACCGACACTTGTATATGTACCTGTGTCCGAAACCTGTACCCAAGTCAATTTACCTAAATCTCAAGACCAGTCATTGGTACCCAGAGCAACTATTTGCAATCATGCATTTGTGTTTGATAAATATAACAAGATGGCTGCTGCAACAATACAATCACGAAAGAGGCGAATATAAAATCTGCAAATGCGGACAACGGCAAATGCACAGCTACTGCACGGGTCTTCTTGGAATCTTGGGACACCAGAATCTAGCATATTGTATTCTTCTTGGCAATTTTCTATGCTTTATTCAGTAAAAAGGAATATAAAATTAGAATTTTGCATTAGATACCTTGAAAAGTTCGACACAACGACACCCAAAAAAAAAATCTTTATCTGCAAGTAGACTGCGACTCTATGCAACACGCCGACACCTACCAGATTATAAACTCACACAATACGCACAGATTGGACTTAAGCAGCAATGAGAGAAACCAAGTAAACAATTGACATGCAGTGACTGCCTGGAGAAGACTTAGATTCACAAAATATTCTAACTGCAAACCTAAAAGAGCTAAAAAACGATGCCATGATGTTAAAACATTACCACGTGGGTGACGCCATCCCCAGAATCAATAACTAGTCCAGTTAGCAAACCTGCAAATATATGCAGAAATCAATTCTAAGAAACAGGTTGTTTTATGATTTAGGGAGGCTACATAAAGGAAACAAATAGAATATGGTTTCCTTTTTTTCTTTGTAGATGACCTGAGGAACCTGCAAATGCTACCTTCAATGTGCAATGGATAATAGGAGTGCATTCCAAGTTTATGCAGATAAGTTGAAATGGAATGTTTATGGAACTACATTACCTTGAGCATACAAGGTCAGGACCGCTTGGATCTGGATGAAGACACCAGAAAAGTTGTATCTTTCAAACATAGTCTCCACCTACATTGCAACCCAAATTTAGAATTCTTCTCTTCCAACTTTCAGATAAGATTAAATTTAAACCTTCCTACAGTATTAATGAGTGAAACTTTGATAATTATGATGATTGTGGACCAAGCCTACACTAATATCTTCCAATTGTATTAGAAAATGAAATATTGCTAACCACGATGGTCAACTCTGAGTTTTATTATGCAGATAAACTACAGGTAGGAAAGAGCACGCACCATTTTCTCACGATTTTTTGAAGGATTTAGTGGGGGGTCAGTGAGTAGTATCTTACACTCTGTAGGATCTACCTGTCAAAAGTTGGGTGAACCGATCAGAATAGCTAACAAAATTGAAGGAAAAAAAAGGTGTCTACCCGCCCGCCCTTGTAAAG
This sequence comes from Spergularia marina, assembly GCA_963680865.1. Lineage (NCBI taxonomy): Eukaryota > Viridiplantae > Streptophyta > Magnoliopsida > Caryophyllales > Caryophyllaceae > Spergularia > Spergularia marina. The sequence continues at coordinate 29,107,946 of OY804545.1, read as the reverse complement.
AGCGTAAGTATACCTTCAATTCATTGAAGAATGCATAGTCCCATACATTACACATGTCATCCCAGTTTTGAATAATCCCATTGTTGACAGGATAAGATATATCCAGTTGATTTCGCAATTCTACACATGCCTCTCCAACAACAATGTCCTGCATTATGAGCACGTGAGTTTCTCAGGCATCCTCATACCATGAGTGTGATGAATCGCCTCATTCCAGTATGTTGATACAGTTAATTCACATCAACAACATTACGTGAGAAACCAAATCAAACAGCCTCATTTGCATCTAAAGAAAGAATTCACTTGCCTAGGTAGAATAATTCACACCTTCAGTTCTTGTTCCATCAACGACTCCTCATACCGTAGCATGGGTTTTCCCACCACACAAGGAAAGACTGAAGTGGGAAAGTTCTCTCCAGCAAAGCCACACTTAACATACTGCAGTGAACAAAAAGAGGACATTGAGGATGCTTGACAAAATTCAGTTCTTATGGAAAGCCGTCAGTATAACATTGACAAGGTAGCTATCAGATGGCAAGTTAATAATAATTAAAGTCATCCAAAAGGCAAAAATTACATTTATATAAAATTTGCTCTAATTTAATAGCAGCAATTCTCAGCATCCTCACTCTATTCCACATTTTTTAGTAACATTCACATAATGTGAAGAGATAACCTCTTTCTCCTCCAAAACCTTCGAAGTGTGCTCTAGTGTAAAATCTGAGACATTATATTGCTTTGTTTACGCCAAAAAAGATTGCTTTGTAATAATGACTCAAAAGAAAGAACAAACAACCACCAAGGCTGAGCATGAAATAAAAAATAAAAAAAAGTCCACAAAATCCCAAATAACCCAAACCATACCGTCTCTTCCTTTGTTAGAGCTCATGAATGTGTTTTTTTTTTGCTACCGCATAACCTTCCTGATGATGATAAAAAAGATCACCCTAGACTTCAGTTCACTTGAAGCTTAATACGAGCAGTCGAGTACCATTAACAAGGTACTTCCAACAAGTTCTCCAGTTGAGTTACCAACGGCATATTCACCAAAATGTGAATCCTTGCTATCAATGTTTCTATGTGAACAGGCCCACAGGAAAGATAAGTCACTAGGTGTATAGACCTCAGATACTCGCGACGGCCTTTTCATGGGGACCTTTAAAAATGTACCTCATTAGGCTTGGAGCAATTCTAAGCTCCCTCTTGGGTACACAGAGAAACAAGGTTCCAAGTAAGAGACCCTCGGGAAAGATAACTAGGAGCAACAGCTTCTTCATGGAGACCTTTAAAACTACTCAATTTTAAGCTCCCTCTTGAGTCAGTTGAGTCAACTGAAACTAATGTATTGGTATGAACTCAACAGGGTGATGGAAGATCTAGCATTTAATAGTTCAATTCTAAGACAATTGTAGGTAGCTCCTTACAAGTTACTTCAGCGCTAAATTTAGAGCTAGTCACATACATTTGGTAATCAGATGCATTAGGGTGGATCAATCTTCGGATTTCTTCTATAATTCCTAAGAAGCTCAATATTGTACTTGCTAGATTTCCATCTCTAAGATCAACTATGTTCCTAAGGGGTCTAAGAAGCTTGATCGTAGCTACTCTGCATACCTGCCTCCACGAGGCGCTTGGGTATTGACATTCTAAATGCATTTGATGATTTGACCCCACTCGTTCCACCCCTGCCTATCTCCAACTCGAGGCACTTGGTGTTGGAACAAAGTACCTTGACCAGTGCACGGGTGTCTATGGCACTAACGTTGGTGAAAAAACCAAACGATAAATTTGAAAACCCTGAGATTAACATGAGATAAATAGATCTTAAAAAAAGAACTTTAAATGAAAAGGGAAATAATAATCACACAAATTAATAATTGCAGGATATCACAAAAAGTCTCGGTTTCTTTTCCACACCTCCTCTCCTAACAGCTCGTGTCAAGCATTCGCGTTTATGCCTTATTGCTTATTGCTTTCTCTGACCAAGGGCTAAGGACCCACAGTACAAAACTTGGCCACCTCCATAGTTTGTCCATAGTAATGCACCCGGGTTCCAGGTGTATTTTCTAGTGAAGGCACGAAGGGCTCTGACTCCATAAGCACATTGTTTGCATCCAACGATATCTAGATCACTATCTTCCTTTCCTAGTTGTTTATTGCATTGAGACCGGGACTTCCTCATATAGAAACCCCCCTTGTCTGGTAATGGCTTGCTTTTGTGTGGTTGGAGTGTGCTAATGAGATCTCTCCTCTAAGTCGATCCTCTTAGGATCATCCTTTTACACACTATAATCACTGATAATGAGGCACGCGGCCTTCTAGTTAAGGTACTCAAGTCGTCCTAAATTTGGTGTACCTACATCATTCTCACCTCCACTTATATTCCCAATTTTGCCTTGTCGCTGAGTAGTGTACAATACAAGCAGCATACCCATTGATCGTTAGGATGTGTCTCAGTCTAGGCACTTGAGGTATTTCCAAACCTGATCTTGCACTAATTTTTGCGCGCATAAAGTCTCATAGGGTTGGGGTGTTGTTTCGCCCCATCTCCACAACAAAGTTTCAATGTCACGTTACCACACTCTTAATGTCGAATTTGGCAACAAATACCTCTTGGAAACCCTTCTTGGCATCCAAAAAAACACAGCACTGTGATTAAAAACGAAGAGCACATCAGGCTCTTCCTCTAGACTTGGGATATCATACAATTGTCTATCCGACAGATTGAAACAATTTGCATGTTGGTGCAACCTGCCAGATAGACCCGTTAAAAAACGTAGTCCACACCATACCACTCAAATAGTTTCTCTTCCTAACGCAGCTATTCAGCGACATCCATACCATTCCAATTCCATATAAATCTTCAAAATCAAACTACTCATTCGAACAGCCCCTGTACCATTCTCTACAATATCAATTCCACACACTTACATCTTACCCTTAGAAAACCAATGAAATGTCTTTCAATTCACTTGTACACATGTTAACATCACATAGCACGCAGGGATCAGCCAATATACAGCATTATCCCGTCGAAAACATGCAAGACCGATGCATAAGCATTGGATCACTGGCACACGCTCGCACGGTGTGACAATCAAGACCTATATGATCTAATGCCTTGACGTCTCCGTAACCACACATCACTTACCGTCTCCGTATTGAAACCCTAATCACCTAAAACAATCCCAATCCCCACCATGGTACCCCCGAAAGTTATCTATAGCCCTATACATTTCTCTTCAAATTCTTTTACCGCACTAATTGAAACTTATAATTTCTGGGTTTTAAATTTATCAAAACAAATCATTACCCAACAACAAAAAATTGCAATTAAAACCGTAGAAATCGCGTATATATAAATGAACATAACAAAGATATCACAAATTAAGATCAGATTGAGAAAATAATATGAAGGTCCACAGCATTCGGATCAGTAAAGTGGGACAACATATTTTTCACATCGATAATTAATCAAATCAATAAAATGGAGGGAGAAAGAAAGAGGAGAAGGGTTACCCCGGTGCCATTATCGCAGACGACGACATTTTTGTTGTCCATTTTTTTGGAGGTAAGTTGTTGCGCCGGAGGTGTGCCAAAAAGTTGGCCAATTCAACGACTTATGTGTTTATGTAAATGCTTTGATTAGAAGCTACTTAACCTTACTAGTGCACTCCAAAACAACAAAATGATTCTAGCAGTTAAAGTTTTCATATGAAACCGTCTCGTAAGTAGCATTTTCAACTAAGAACTTGTTAAACGACACCAACAATTAAGCTTTCTCCCCCAAAATGATTTGAGGTCAGCTACTATGAATCGTTATAAGTAACTGGCTCGAAATTGTCATATTTTCCGACTTTTTCAGTGGTGAGTGGTGACCCCGTAGTTTTCGACCTTTCCATGGTGCCCCTAAGGTTTGTATTTTCGCGAAATCTGTAACTGATGGGCTAACGCTGTTTTTTGCCATTTGTCTACGTTTCCTTCCGTTCCCCTTCCACTCTAATTACAATACTAAACACCCCACCTAATCATATATTATCTTTATAAACAAAAAATAAAGAAAATCAACAGAAGAAAATTAAAAAAGAACCTCATTTTCTCTCTCTCCCCCTTTCACCCACCCTTCACCTTGCTCACCACCCCTTCCCTACCGCCCCTCCACCCCCGCCGATCGAAACTGGCTACAACACCACCATTTCGACTGGTGTCGGCCAGCCAACCCTTTCCCCCACCGCAGTAACCTCTCATTTGCTTCATCTCCTTTCATTTCCCTCATCTCCCTTCATTTCCTATCTCTCTTCTCCCTCTTTCACCCTCTAAATCGAATCTCTCTCCTCTACTCCTTCACATAATCGAATAGGTTGTCATGGTGGTTCCATGGAAGAGGGGAGAGAGAAAATGAATATGAAGGGTTAGAGGGGGAGAAGAGACGAGGGAAATGAAGGAGAAGGAGGGATGGGAAGTTGCGGGGCCAATGGAAAAAGGATGGCGGGTCAAAGCTGACTGAAATGGTGGTGAAGGCACGACGTTGGATGGCGGGGGTGGGGCATCGACGGGGAATGAGTGGTTGGCAAGGTGGAAGGTGGGTAAGGGGGGAGGAAAGGGAAAAGAGAAAAGGGAGTTTCTTTTTCTAATTTTAGTACTGTAACTAGTTTGCATGTTCGGCCCGTGCCCGGGCTGTATATCTATATTGTTATACTCGTTTTATAAAATTGTCAATTTACATTTGTTATAATATTATTAACAACACTATTATTTTACATAAATTAGCTTACCACCATAATCACCATAAATTATATTATTTTCCATAAATTAGCTAATAATTTCCATATTATGTAAATTCTTAGTGCTATCCAATTAATGAATGTCAAGTGTCCTTCTAGGAAAGATTTGGTTTCAGGTTTTAATATATAGTATTAGATTAGAGTGGAAGGGGAGCGGAAGGAAATAATAATGGAGGCAAACAGCAAAAAACGACGTTAGCTCAGCACTTACAAATTCCGCGAAAATGCAAACCTCGGGGGCACCATGGAAAGGTCGGAAACTACGGGGTCAACACAGATAAAGTCGGAAAGTACAGGGTCACCATAGAAAATATCCCTAAAGATTATTGTGAAAAGGTTTGAAAAATAATTGAACATGTTTAAAATGAGTTTTTCTTTTTTCATAAGAAAAGAAGCTATCCAAAAAACTTAATAAAAAAATAGAAGAATATAATTGATCTCACAAAGTCACAGTAAGTCACTCTTAGACCATCTCACGAAAAGAAGGTAAACAATCGAGGATCTGCCTTGTGAGTATCACACCACTAAAGAAGGTAAACATTCCATATTGCTAGGTTCTAGTTACGGGAGAGCTGACATATCCAAAGTTGAGAACCAAAGAGTAGCTAAAAGTCTTGCATTGATTAAAGAAAACAAGACGTACTTTAAAAAGAGATAAATATACATGAAAAGAAGGTAAACAATCGGGGATCTGCCTTGTGAGTATCACACCACGAAAGAAAACCGGTTGCCAGACCATAGCATATTGATAAGATATATTTAGTTTATGAATCAATAATGATATTGAGTTGTCGTTCCCGATGATATGTACTCCGTATATGATTACGCAAGGTAAATCGGTCAAGATTTGCAAATTGAAGGTCTCTCATTACGCAAATACCACAACTTCATCGATATGTATAGGAATATGCTCATTCGGTATCACTTCCATTTACAATTTTTGGTTTTTTATTTTGCGTAAAAATTTTAGGGCTCGTTCAGTATCACTGTTGTTTTCAGTTTTTTTTTTTTTTTTTTTTTTTTTTTTTTTTTTTTTTTTGCGTAAAAAATTTAGTTGAATAAGTTACAAAATTAACTTCAAATTGTTTGGTTGTATAATAGTCATATAGAAAATGAAAACTGACAACTGAAAACTACTTTTTCTGGTTTTTAAAAACAGGACTTTGGTTTTCAAAAAAACTGAAAACTGAAAACAGAAAACGATACCAAACAGGCCCTTAGTTAAATAAGTTATTATTTGACCCTATGATAATCATATTGAAAATGAAAATTGACAATTGAAATCCATTTTTCCTGGTTTTCAAAAACGAGACTTTAGTTTTAAAAAAAACAGAAACCGATACCAAACACAAACAGTCCCTTAATATACTAATCACTTGAATACTCTGACTATTTTTTTTTGTACTCATCACCGGTAAGAATCGCATGAAAAAAATTACTCAATGTGCCCGAAAAATAACCTTGCTCAGGATAGCTGGTCACTTTCTCCAAGAAGCTCAAGAAAAATGGTTAGTACCACAACCTTTGGGTAATTTATCCTTTGAGATAAATTTTGAACTTTCTAGCGGACTTTTCTACAAGCTCAACATTTTCACGAACATTTCTTTAATAAGACACGTTTCATTGACATGTATCCATATCATCATCATCATCGGACTCGTTAGGGATGAATGATAGGGGGAGCACTGTGCTGTGACACTGTTCACACAGCACAGAAAAGACGAAGGGGGGGATAAGGGGTAGCGGAGCAAATCTGGGCGAAAATAGCTAGAAGGGTATGTAAGCAATTACCGTAAAGAAAAGCACCGACATCCCCCTCCCCAGCTTCCTTTCCCTCTCATTACTGAATTTAGGTTTCTCCGTCTTGGAGCGCCTTCTCTCTCCTCTACTCTCAAACTCACCCTCCGTTCTGGACACCATCGTCAGCTCGCGCCGGCGCCTCCACCTCCAGACCACGTCGCCGCCAAATCTGCGCATGGACACCACTCTTTTGGTCGCACATCTTATTTACAGGTCCGATTTTGTGAGTTATACTCAAACCATATATAATCTGAAAATATTTAATTTCCATTTTCATATAATAAGTTTAATTACATGATTTTAGTGCTTTGATAAGGTTTATAGTATGATTGGTATATTTATTAATCTTGAGTTAAAGAAATTGAGAAATTCTGGGGGAAAAATTGATTAGAGTTAACTTGAGTTTTTGGTTTTTGTTACTGGATGTTACTTGTTTTCACAATTCAAATTAAATTTGAAGTGAGAATTGGAGCTTTTGTTTTTCTGCACAACTTATTTCATACGCTTCTTCTCTGCATTGTTGTTGTTGAGTTTATTGTTTCTGTGGAGTTTATTGTGTTGTTGTTGTTGGTTGAGATACTTTGTTTATTGATTGAGATACATTGTGAGAGTGGGTGTACATGGTCGATGGAGTGATAGTGTATTAGTATTACCTGCCCCCATTTCAGAAGTAAAAAAGACCATGACATTTGATTTTTGTGGTCGAATTTGATCACACTAGAGTGATTTTTTTAGTAGTGTCAAAAGTGCGCTACTCTAATTACCAATTAGTTTTATGATTTAACATTATTCCCTAGTATATGCCAATGCTTCACTTGCTTTCATGGGCATGTTAACAATCTTGTGATTAACAAATGTCATATTAGTAAGGATCATTGTATACTTGTAAGTATTTTGTGTCAAAGTATTATGTTATTTACGCACTCGTATGGCATCATTCATTTTGAGATCCATGGAAAATGGATGATCTTTCACTTGACTGATAGTATTACCTGCCTGTTTCAGAAGTAAAAAGACGATGACATTTGACTTTTGTGGTCGAATTTATTCAGACTATCGGTTATTTTGAGTGTTGGTGTGCTTGGTTGATGGACTGATCTCCCTCTCTTTGCCTGGGTATAGGGGTGAGGGTGATCTAATAATGCGGATGTTATTGTGACCTCTAAAATCCGTTTGGTATGATAGCAGCGCGTTGTTGCGGTTACAATTGCACACACTGACAGTGAAGTGTCTGTTCCATAAACTAAACCATGGAGAAAACCGCCATTGAGAGTTTATTAGTCTGTTTGCTAACTTGCATATTCAAATCTGCTAACCCTATAAAATTCCTTTATGTAGTAGGAATGTAGGATTACATGAAGTGACAACTGACAAACTTTTCTCTAGCTGTGCAATCAGTGCATTATTTGTGGAGGATATACTTACTAGTTACTAACAAGTCAATTAGGCTTTGGTTTATCTTTCGCTTTTGTGTTTTGTCGATGTTCTGATTGGAACCATGGGTTGCATACTCTTTTGTTAGGACTGTGTTTGGGTCTCTTAATGTGCATCACTCTTACCAGAGTACTAATCGGAACTGTTTAATCTTATTGTGATTTATGAAGCTTCTCTGCTCATGTGGACCAAAATTAGATAGAGGCTATTTTACAGTCTTCATTCTGATGATTCTTACATCACATGTTAGGCTAGACGTATTCATTGGCGTCATTCAACTCTACATTCGCTGACTATAGTTAAGTGAAAAAGCAGCATATACGTACTCCTTTGCAAGTTCTTCTCTTCAACCATTGCTTCCGTGGACTTGGGCAATTACTGATGAACAGGTGTATGAAATCTGATACTTGGGTTATGGGATGATGTGTTGATTCTTTCTTTTGTCTTCTATGTCTGTTGCATTAGGAAATCAAACATACTTTGTTGTTATAGACTTTTAGTCATCAGTGATCTCAGAGCATTAGATTATATAATTCTACCTTCGGAAGCTTAGTGTGTACGCAGCAATTACATATCTTGATGACTATCTACAAGAATTACAAGGTAATGTTTATCCGCTCCTTTTATAATTAATTTTCAACTGACAGTTGGTGGATTCATGATTGATGCTTAATTGATTACTTAATCCTTGTAATGCAATTCTCCTAACATGAATGCAGCTTAGTGGCTGACACCATGTGGTTTTATAATTTGTTTGTTAGATGAGTTGTAATATATTGTTAAGATTGTGATTGTTTAAAGGCTATTAGCTCAAGGTGGTAGAGCATGTGCATTTGCACAAAGATATGGGTTCGAATCCCATGTAGCTGATAATTTGTGTAGTGATTTAACTAATGCGTAATGGACTAGTGGCTAATTAATTTGTGAAATTCCAGCTTCAAGCTTGAGATGGAAGTTTGGAAATATCGTCTCTAATTTGAGATGGAAAGTTTTTTATTCCATCTCTAATTTGAGACGGAGTTTAAACCGTCTCAAATTGTTAGAGACGAATCTCAAAATCCGTCTCAAAAATATGAGACGAGGTTTTTAGAGACGGATCATATTCCATCTCTAATTTCATATTATGCACAAATTTGAGTATCCATATACATTTAGACTACTTAATCATATATTGTACATACCCTCTATAATTATATTTCAGTTATACAACTTTATATAATTCCTAAATATTGTTGTTGCCTTCATGCTTTGGTATGTGGTTAGTGGTATGTAATCTTTTATTTATCATGTTACATAAATTGTCGGTTGATGAAGTGATATAGTTGTATAAGTCACATAGTTGTTTTACTTGTTTTGCTACATGTGTTGATGTGTTAATCCAAGCTTTATTCATTTCTCCTCTATTAAGCCTAAATTTACTTCTAAAACACAAAAAGAGTAATGCACTTCCTAGTCATTCAAATCAGATCGGGAGCAATCAAATCAGATCGGGAAGATGCAGTCCTATCAAACGGAGCCTAAATTATTACACTAATATAGAAAACATAATAAGACTATTACTAAGGCCCTGTGCGATTGGAATGCATTTATCTAATCTGATTTGATTTGATTTGAATTGAATTGAACTGATTTGATTTGATTTGAATTGAACTGATTTGATTTGAATATACTTGATTTGATTTGATCTGAACCGAGTTTATTGATAGATTAACTGCATTTAGACGAATTAATAACTAGAAGTAGATTGGATTCATTGATTGTTATTTGGATATATAATTATGATTAGAATAAATCTAATTTGATTTGAAAATAATGTTTAATAAGTTGAATCGCACAAGACCTAAGACATGTATCTAAGTCTAGTTGTAGAGAACATAACTTGCATAATCCAAATACTCCAAAACTTTAAATGTAAAAAATAAAATAAAAAATAGTAAACGCAGACGACATAATTATACTAGTTATTAGACATATAAGGCAAATGATAGACAATACATGTTGATTATCATGAGATGTTGTCATATATACCTTAGATAATACAAATAGCCTAAACATATATGAAAAGATTAATGTCTTTTAGGTACACCATCATAAAATAAATAAGAGTGACTATTGATTATCATGAGATGTTGTCATGTATAATGGCGAGGACTAAATGTGAGATTTTGTTGCGTTGATGCGAGTAATAGAGTAGTAGTAATTTAAAAAAAAAAAAAAACTTTCGAGGATTCCAATAATCTACAAATGCAAATATGGGTTAACTGTATTATGAAACTTGTTATTGAACAATCCAAAAGTATCATAGATCTCGTCAATAATATAAAAGCATCGATGAACCATACACGACCATTCCAACTAGAACAATCAACAAGTTTATTTTGTAGAAAAAATTCATTGACAACCATATACACAAAGTCACACATTAGTATGTCATTATACTAACTTACTAAGCATGCCATAAATATGTTATTCCCAACAGACCTTATATTATTATATAGTATTATTATATTGTCGTAAAAAGTTTTAAAATAAATTAATTCATCGATTCGTAAGCAATATGTTAAAAAGTATCTTAGACTAAACTATAGCCTATTCTACTCTTAAATTGTAAAATTAATCTTGACAAATAATAATACTACTAAAACACATAAGGTAGTTTAAGACAATATAAGTTTAATAATATATGTGGCAATTAAGATCAAACCTAAAACCTACTTCTAAATTATAAAATAATCCAGACGACATAATAATGATGTTATAAGACCACATAAGACCAGTTTCGGACAACAGAATTTACTTAATAATAATAATAGTTGAACAATGTGTTCGCTCAGATACGAAGCATTATGGTATTAGGAGTGCATAGAAGCACTAGTGCATGATGGAAGAAAGCTCTGTTTGATAGAATTGTATTTTTCTAATATAATATAATTGGAGAATATCATTTCCCTAATGTTCGTTCCCAGTGGCTGGATTTAGCAACCTGACACACCCAACCCATTTGAAAATATCTTTAGATAGTATTTGGAAACAAGAATTTAAAAGTTTGTAATCATTTCAATTCCATCAATTGAGAATGTGGAATTCAAATATAAATCAAATGTTTGGGAGGGTGAGATTTCAAAATGACACATCTTGAGTTGGCATTTGTTTTTGGCCTAATTAGATTTGAAATAAATTCCAAAGGATTTGACACAAATCCAAATTCTCAAATTCTTGAGTTCCCAAACATGAGATTTGTGTAAAATTTGTATTTAAGAATCAAATACATGTTTCCAAACACACTCATACATTATTTAGAATATTTGAAAGTATATATTATCTATTCAATAAATAAGACTACATAAGATCAATTGAAGACACTATTGTATGCAAAGAATACATATTATCTATGACTAAGAATATATTATTGCGTTGTGTTATTATGATGTTATATATTAGTTAGTCGAGTTGCCAAATCATATTAAATCAATCAAGAGGCCACTAACTTAGCTATTAGCTATGCATAGAAGATGTAGGTTCGAACCGTAGGTAGTGTTACAAATTATCACCATTTCTTCAATGTATAAAGATAAACCATTTATATATGACGTTGATTAGCTACTCATTAGTTAGTCGAGTAACCAAAACGGCTTAGCTCAATTGGTAAAACAATATGCTATTATATGCATAGAAGATGTGGGTTCGAGTCAAGTATAGACGGTAAATCTCATTCTTTACTATGTTCCCTGCTCTTACATATGTTTAACTTGGTATTCTCTTAGGTTTTGTTTAAATGAAGACGGAGGGAGTAAAACTATCTAGAATTGTTTCTCAATTTTAGAGACATTAATTTTTCCAATTAAATCAATATGTCTCAAATATGTGATTTAAATCAATATGTCTCTCATAAGTTGAAGATCGACCTTTAGTCAAACTCTAGGTCAAGTTAGATTGTCTTACAAAGAGGTATATAACGCAACTTTAGTTGATTCGCTACACATATTTTGGCGTATTATATAAGTAACTTATGTTGTCGTAAAGTGGGCTTATATGTGTAACACTACGGAATATGGAAAGTGGTTTATGGAGTTGGTTTGTCCCACATTGGGAAATTAAGGCTCATATGATCAGTTTATAATAGATTCCTACCATCATACTACTAACAAGGCCTTCACCTTTTAGAGCCCGGAGAGGATATATGAGCCTAATAGGTGACTACCCATCTTATTGGGTTGTGTTGCGACGGACGGTGGATCGGGCTATTACAGATGGTATCAAAGCAACCCTGCGACCGCGTGCTTGGTGCTGGGGCGAGGCCCAGACCAGCCGTCTAGCGGAGGAGATCTTGGACCTGTGTTGATGTTGGTATGGTTTGGCCGAGGCGCAACGGGGACGTTGCGTTCTCTAAGTGGGGGGAGTTTGTAACACTACGGAATATGGAAAGTGGTTTATGGAGTTGGTTTGTCCCACATTGGGAAATTAAGGCTCATATGATCAGTTTATAATAGATTCCTACAATCATACTACTAACAAGGCCTTCACCTTTTGGAGCCCGGAGAGGATATATGGGCCTAATAGGTGACTACCCATCTTATTGGGTTGTGTTGCGACGGACGGTGGATCGGGCTATTACAATATGTCTCAGGAATAATATTATAATATCTCATATAATAATCGTCTCAAAATATATGTGAAACTTTGCTCATAAATGGGTATATATAGCAAGTGAACACCACGAGAGTCTATTGTGAACTTTTGATGTGAGGTGTAATTGTGTGCAATGAGGAAGACCTTAAACTAGCGAGTGTTAAACTAGCGGGTGTGGATAGGAGGACGGTGGCCAGACTAAATAAGTACATGAGACTTGGGAGACAACCGCTTACAAAATTGCATGTGTTTTTCTTTTACATAAGAGGTAGAACTAGAGGACCTAAAGAGTTGTTGACATCCACCAATTTGCACCATTTTTGACACCCATTAACTTGAACCTGTTTACTCACATATATATGAGTTTGTCTTACAAGATATTTTCTCATGTGTATTGAAATTAGCCTATGTAGGAGTCGAACCTACATCTTCTATGCAATAACTAAAAGCATAGTGCTCTCCTGATAGAGCTAATAGGCTTTCTCTACCAGTTTACGAAATCAACAACTAACTAAAAGTTCATGGGTGATAATGAACCAACCCCACATAGCCAAAAGAAGCACAATGTGAATTGCTATGACATGAGTAGGTATGAAATTTACCAGTTCTAATAAAGCCTAGGTGTATTGTTGACTTCTTTTAATGACTATCGATACATTAAGGAAATCAATGTTCAAAAATCATGTCCAACATTATGGATCTGCCCATTCCAATCGCTCATTCATAGTTTGCAATCTTTTTTGACAAGAAATGATTCAAATTTCTTCCAGAGTTTGAATTACCCCCTTCCACACAGAAGATAAAAAAATAAAGCCAACTTAAATAGTACCTGATCGTATCATCAGTCTCCTCCGTTGTATCACCAATTAAGAAGATAACGACACATAAATTCTAATCGATACATATACAAGTGACAAGTGAGCAAAGGATGGGACGAAACAATGCTAATTTAGCCAATCCTTTTGACGAAATTGAATCCTTGTAAACCATGCTTTCCAAGGATGTCCAAATAGATGCCCTCAAACCTAGCCTCATTTTGCCACCTCACCTACAGAAAGCAATCCATGAATGAAGGAATATTACAGTTTAACAACAAGATATACTATTTTGAAAAGAGATGCAGCAATTGTTGGAACATAATTGGATTTCAAAATCTCAACAATAAAGAAGCACTACCCATTCATCAGGTTCTTAATCAACCGATGCCTACTTTGCCTTTTTCTAGTGCAAGTAAGCTCCTATTCATAAAGTTCAACTATTTCACGAAGGTAAACCCTCATAAGCCAGGAAGTTACCTATTAGAGGAAACAAAACTTGACTCTTGAGTATACTCTTCAGAGAACCATGAACATTTCCATGTCAAAGCGCAAGTATTGGACCTGCTTAGATTAAAAGTGACTTTTATCCAGTTTTTTGTATGTTTAACACTAAGACTGGCACGTTCATGAAGCGAGCATGTTCTGAAAATGTAATCAGGGAGTAAGCTATTGCCTAAAAATGTTGAAAGATGCAAAATTGCCATTAGAAGTGTCAAATACGTCGCTCAGGTTGGGTTCACAACTTCAGTTTAGTACCGTTTCAGTTTGGAAGTCCAGTGGCCTCTTCTTTAGATTTTTCTAAGATTTAAGCATACCCGGCCCATACTGTAACACCCCCAAATTTCCTTTCCTTTTTAAAAACATTTTTATCGCGAATCAAAATCCAAATTAAGGAAATTCAGAGGTGTCACTCCGCACTCGAGTCAAAGACCCGAATGCAAGGAGATTTCAAAAGCCGAACTACAAATGTCTAATGGACTAAAATAGTCTATTACAATCCATTAATTAAATTACAACAATTTGAAATATGAAATATGAAATTATCTAAGTATAATAAATGGTCTAATAACTTAGAGTCCACCTAATATCTAATGAGTCGTCGTTCCCGCATGCATCAATCACTGCAAACATGTGGTGGATTTAAAACACAAAAACCACAGTTGAAAAAGTCAGTGAAATTGAGTAAGCTGACACCTCAACTCGTAGAAAACCAAAACCCTACCTGGATTTTGAAAACGTTTTAATTTTATTTTCGAAAACGCACTTAGCACATATTCATATCAACCAAAAGAATTCAATTCAACAACAAGAAATCAAATTCCACGAAATTCACAATCATCGATCCAAGCTTAATCAAATAATGAATCCACTCCGAACTTCCAATCCAATCCAACGTATTACTTCACAACTTTGTCAACTCATTGTATCATATCAAACCAAAGACTACTAGACCTTAAGTGTGCACACCCCCTATTAAGTATTTTAACCTAATAGAGTAGTACTAGAGCCAAACCCTCTTAAAGACCGATGCGGTGGGGCTATAATTAGGAATCGATGCGATTCCGTCACAATAATTAGGAGCAACTCCGAGGCTCCGATACATTAGGGGCAACTCCGAGGCCCCGACACAATCATTAGGAGCAACTCCGAGGCTCCGACACAATCATTATACCACCATACTCCATCAAATCACCATATCACCATCATAGTTCACATTCACAATTTGAATCATTCTTGAGCCATTCACAACCAATATCACACACAAAACCACTTATATTTTCATTGCAATAAACCACACAAGTACAATGTAATAATCATAAATGAAACTGAATCGTTCTCCACCTAGCATGATACTAAGTTCTCATCCATCACACCAAACACACTTAGCATATTGTTTTGAAAGGTTGCTACAAGTTTAAGAAAGGTTGAGCATGCTAGCTTACCTTTTCAAGCAAACGAAAACTCAATAGCACAACAATCACTAGTACTCCTCGTCTACGAACTCAGGCTCTACAATTATACAAACAACATTCCCAAATCAACACTCAATCTTACTCAACCAACTTATCTATATATTAGTATGATCCTATATACAATGTATGAACAAGACAATACCAAATCCAAACCAACAATTACTAATTTTCCACTAATTATAATTCTATTTTGATAATTATCCCAATAAAACTCAATTAACACCAAAATTATTATAAAAACTCCCAAAGGCCTAAAATTAGTTTAAAACAGAATATAACTCATAAAAATTAACCCTTAATTATTATAATTTGATTATAAAATTATTATACCAATTTATATTATGTTTTATTAATTAAAAACAATGTTTTATTACATAAAATCCCAAAAATTCGAATTAAATTATATAAATCATGAAAATCAGTTTATAATGTTTTTAAATTATCAGAATGTCAAAATATTGATTATCATAATTAATTTGGACTAATTAACCTAAATTAAAAGCAATTAATCAAAATTCCCCAATTTACAATTTCTACAAACTTGAACAAATTATAACAAATATCCCTAATTAAATTAAGAACCTCTAATTAAAAGATTTAAGATAACCCAATTCATATCTTTCGAAATTAATTGAAACAAAATCGAATAATTAAGCTAATTAATCCTAAATTCGTGATTAGTGAAAATCAACTTAAAACAATCATCAAGATCGATTCTTTATGCATAAAACTAACCCAAATCGATTACCCACTAATAATAACATCTATCTGTACCCACTAAACATAATCAAAGCTTGAAAAACGAAATCAAAACGTATTCTTTGAAGAACACGAAAACAGGGGAGAAGAGGAAGGGGACGTTACCCACGGCGCAAAAGAGGAAGAAAGGGGCAGGGGCGGTGGTCGGCCGGCGAGGGTGAGCGGCGGCGACGTCTGGGCAGTAGGAAAAGGGGATGCGCGGTGAGGATGGACGTGCGGCGTGAAGAAGGCGGCGAGCAGGGGCGAGAAAATACAGAGGTGCTCTGTTTTTTTTTTGAAGGAGGGGGGAGGGGTATGTCGGTTTTTTTTTTGTTTTTTTTTCGTTTGTTTTTTTTTTTTTTTTTCTTTTCTTTCCTTTTTCTTTTTATCTTCCTTTTTCCTTTTTGTGTTGGGTTGGGGTGTAAGTTGGTGTTTGGGCCAATTGGTGTGGGCTTGAGTCGTTGTAGTGTTTGGAAGATAGCCCAATTCAGAAATTAGAAAATCCTATATAGAAAATCCGACTCCAAAATTCATTTCCGAACTCGGATTTGAGAACGACAATTAATAATTAAAATATTTTCATTTCAATAATCTAATTAATAGATCTAAAAATATTAATATAAAATACTTTAAAATTTCGGGATATTACACATACAGAGAAAGCAAACTCAGAGGGAATGTTATACCACTCATAGAAAAAAAAAACCATATATAATAACTACAGGGGTAAGCAGATGTCAAAACAAAGCCTTTCTCTTTGAGCTTTATGACACAAGAGCACTATTAGGGGAAAGGTCTGTTGCGACGCTTGTAAAGGTCTCTTGTGACGTTTATTAGCGTCCCTAGGACCTATACCGACGCTAGAGAAAGCGTCCCATTAGCTTGCGTCCCTAGACCCTCTTGTGACGCTTTCCAATTGCGTCGGTATAAGTCTGAAGAAAGCGCTCCCAGGTTTGGCCATGCTTTCCAATAGTCTATTGGGACGCTTAAAAATGCGTTGGCAACATATGCTCAGCAGTCTAAGTTGTCCTCTGGCAACGCAATTCATTGACATAGTGGGACGCTTATTATTAGCGTCGCCACTGTTCCGATGCTTTTAAAAGCGCTGCTTCAAGCGTCGGGACACGCATAGGGATTTGCCCTACCTGTCGCAATCTACCTCCTTGCGCCTATATCAAAATGCATAAACTAGCGCGCCAAATTTAAATGAAACCAAAACAAATCACATAATTACTCGATAATATTGTGCTCATATAGCTAATTTGTCTTATATTATAAATTTGTATTATGAATTTGTAACATTGTTGCAAAATGTTACAAAGCAAAAGAAAAACATTACACTAATATCTAGTCGATTTCAAGAATCGACACATTAACATCTCTAATGAATTACATTAACTTAGTACATACGACTAGAGTTGACTAAAGTTGACTAAAGTTGACTAAAGTTATCCACCACCTCCATCGAGCTTTAATATCGTTGTACAAATGCCTATCGTTGTACGAATGCCTGCATATAGAAATATAATCAAGTAATGTCATATTGTCATGTTTGAAAGTTCTACCATCAACTTGTGCAGCTATATGTCAATTGACTCGAGCAGCAATTATCACATATTACATACATGTCTCCCTAGTCTAACAAAATCCACATTCGGAAACGTTCATGCTTGTGTAAACAAAATCCATTTTGCGCCCTGAATATATCGGTCACTACCACGACTTCCATTTTAAGACAAGACACACAGGTCTCTATATCAAAACCTGTCACACACCCTAGTCCCTCAATTGTTAATCCATATTAAAATGCTAGAAGGCCTATAACTCAGCCAAACCTAGAAATAGCTTCATCTAGGAGACTTCGAAGTGTTGTAAGAAGACGTTTGCATTAGTGACTACCTAGCCATCTACAGCATATACACACTTGCCCCAGCAAATGCTAGACATTATTATGTTTTAATTTATACTTCAAAGAAAGTGTAAACATGGAAGAATTAACAACCTTTGAACATTACTCTAGGAGTCCAGGTACAGCCTTAGCTAACACTAACTACTGAAGTTCTAGCTACTATATATGTCATAGTACTTTTCCACTCCGCAGTCCGTCTTTTTAAAAGGATCAACAATAACACATTACTCCCAACATTACCATTCTTCCTAAATCATACACCATGTTTCAAACCATGAACATGAACACGTTTAAAGAGAAAAGTGGAGAAAAATTGATCATCTCGACAGGTTAGAATAACTAACCTTATATTTGCAGTTCACTGTTGCTTAGATGACATGTTGGGCAAGTGGTCCAAATTAGATTCATCGACATTGAGTGAAGTAGGCGTCATCACAATCTGGAGAATGTTATAAAGATTAGTTAGATGCATGAGATGCAAATAAAGTTGGAAGGAATCAACCCAATCTCAAACATTAGCAAGTAAGCCATATAGGTACCTTGCCATTTGTTGTTTCATGAAAATCATCCTGACTACCACCTGATTCATAAGTTGCTTCACCATCCGTAACAGACTCAATAGAGTATTCATCTTCAGAACTAGAATCATCCAATTCGGAGTCATCAGTGTACTCTCTCAGCTTTCTTTTCAGTTTACCAATGGTTTCACCTTGCTTTGTGATTATCTTATCTTGACGTTGAAGACATTGTACAACCTGACAACAAACACATTATAACATATTGAAATACTACAAGCTAATAAATGGAACTTTGACTGACATACGCCAATTCATGCCCCAACCAAATAAGGAAAAATTAAAAGATCGATGGAACTAATACAAAAGACAATTGACGTATTTCATTGTACACCACACCAAACACATCATATCATATTGAAATATTACAAGCTCACAAACGGAACTTTGACAAACATGCCAATTCATGCCGAATAAGCAAAAAGTAAAGATAGATGTAACTAATACAAAAGACAATAGAATGTTTAAAAAAATCCAACAATTATTAGCAATTAAACATAACCAACAAACTTCAAACATAACCAACAAGATGTATTTTTTCGAGTTTGTACTTTTCAATGCACTTGAGAACTGCCCGTGGAGCAGACTCCTCTTTCCGATTAGCCAGATGCTACTAGATGGACACCACTTTATTTTAATCATGGATGCACGCAAGAAAGAAGGCTAGATAACTTTATATGTTTGCTTAGTGTCTAGAGTCATAGAACCAAGAGTAGAATTATCACACTTAATAAAAGTTAAGCCTTGAGCCTTACAAGAAAGCCACTGCTCAATTTTAGTGGAAAAAACCCCTCTTTTAAATCACATGGCAGGGAACATGCTCCAATTTTTTGTTATAAAGATTTATTCTTTCTTCTTTTCATGACATAGGGAATTAGAAGCCAAGTTTATTGTTTTCTGATTCCAGACACTACACAAGGTACATGAAGGCAAGTTAGTATGAAGAACTTAGCACATTGAGGAAAATGACACATTCCCATAGAACATACAGAACACATCAAAAAGTTCTTAGAGACTGCAGAAACTACACTGGGTGGTTTAAAAAAGACGACAGTAGGCAAACCCACTTATTCCAGATTCACTACAAGAAAAACACCGATTAGCGACCGCCAAAACGGTTGCAAATCGGTCGCAAATTGTGGTTTGCGACCGATTTTGGCCAGACGCTAAACACCTGGTCGCAAATTTTTGTGGTCGCAAATTAGCGACCAAAACCACATCGGTTGCAATTCGGTTGCTAAATAGAGTCCAAATCTTCTGTTGCAATGTTGCGTCCAATATTGCGACCAACTTGATCAGTTGCTGATTAGCGTCCAATTTGTCATTGGTTGCTAAATTGCGACCGCAGTTTGGTCTCTAATTTGAAACTAACCTCTTATTGGTTGCTAAACTGCAACCATAGTTTGGTCTCTAATTTGAAACTAACTAGTTATTGGTTGCATTTTGGTTTCTAATTTGCGACTGTTTTGGTAGTCACTAACCAGAAACCAAGTCTATATTGGTTGCAGTTTGGTTGCAAAATTGCAACCGAAAAAGCCATTGGTCTCTAGCTAGCGACTACATTGTATTGACCGTAGCAATTCAATTGCAAACTTGCGATCATGTACTCAAGCACTGATTAACATTAGCATTGCAAAATCGCTAGCAAATTTCAATTGCATCTCTTTTTCAATATAGCACTATTACCATTAGGATGTCAACTTACAATATTGCAAACATAATGTCATTGCAACCAAATTATTCTCATATATAATAACACGAACCCTACACCATAATTGTATGTGGTGTTTACAAAAGATTTGGAGGCTAATAAGTCCTCCACAAAATATATGCATGAGAGCTTGATTCATATATCATAAGCCACTCTAAGGGTAAGGGTAAGTTATACTAGGGCTGCCAATGATCAACTATACCAATTAAAGGTGTTGACAACCTAGCACATCAAGTTTCTAATTTTGAGTGCTGTACAAAAGCGCAATATATGCGGGTTAGATGTCATGGGGTCGTGCTGCTAGTCTGCTACCTATTGCCCGAATTATCAAATCAAAATAAGCTAAATAAATACCTAGGCCGCTCCTGATGATTCACAAAAAGATGCATGGTAGGCATTGAGGAAGATTCTTCAATCACTAAATTGGCTTGGCGCGCACTTACGCATCTGTTGAGACAACAAATCCTGCGCATGTTGCATATCTGCAATTAACTTCTTCTGTTCAAGGAGTTGTTCTTCCATCGTCTTGTTTTTTTTTTCATCAGTCGTTGCTCTTGGTCAGCCAGTCGTTGCTCTTGTTCGACGCAGCGTTGCTTTGTGGCTATCAGTTCTTCTTGAGTTGTTGTTAGTTGTTGTTGTAAGGTAAACACAACAGTTGAGGATACTTGTGCACTTGTACTACTTGATGCTCGAGAAGCCGTCTTCTTGTAGTAAAGACTTACACCACTACCAACCCCATAAACAGTCCCTGACTTTGAAAAACCACCAGGAGCGTTCAAGAAAAGATCGGCCTCTGATAGTGGGATGTTAGAACACTCTGATTGAGCAGCTGCCTTGGCTTTGTCATACTCTTTCTGTGCAAATTTATGAAATCTCCTATTTTAGAATCTGCTGAAGTTGGGAAAAAAATTAATGACATTCATTATTATGTAAATATAGTAGCGTACCCATATTTTCTCTGCTCTTGGATCAGAAAAAGTCTTGTCCTTGGCTCTCTGATGTGTTTCTAAAAATAGTTCAGCAGGTGTAGGTAGTCTCCCCTTAGCTTTCATCTAAGCATCAAACAAACTCATGAATATTTTGATTTCTAAAGAAAGAATAGAAAAAAGACAAGAGTATTATTATTACCAAGCGTTTTGCGATGTGCATCGATGAAACAGAACCTTGACAATGTTTTGTGCAAGCTTTCAGCCCCAACGTCCTGTTCTTACGAAATTGTTTTGACTTTGCTTTAAACTCCTTAGTGGATCTAAGAGCCTTCAACCCCCATCTAAAATGCATCCATGACCATGTTCCGAGAAGGGTTTGTTGGAACGCTCGATGAGACAGCATGATCATTCTCATGCTCGAAATCAGCACCAACATTTTGCGAAGAAGATTCTACATATATCTCACCATGATAACTCCAACAATAATAATTTTCACGAAATCCATTCTTATACAAGTGTAACCTGATTGTATCCGCACTCATATATGGCACAAGATCACATTGGGTACAAGGACATTTTAGTTTTGCATTTGTCTTAAAACAGTCTTGTTCACAAGCAAATTTTATAAACTTATCTACCCCAACAGAAAAATCAGAACAAATATAGTTATTACCATCAAGCCTCTTATACATCCACTCCCGATCAGGTCTCATAATTTACTTACTACTTGAAACTATGCATATATATTGGACAGAATAGTACCTTTGATCTCCGGCTTGTATCGTAATGAACAAAGTAATGTTACAGGTACAAACCACGTCCTGCAAGCAAGTAAAACTACCCCACAAAATTTTTAGTAATCAATTCAAACAACCTTTTTGCTCAATCATTTCAATTCAAGACAAACTACAGTGAAAAACAGAATAACCAACTCATGCAATGCTTGTATCTACACCATAACAAATTACAGGTGCATACTGGTTTGCAGCTTTGCGCACTTAGATTAAAGAGCTGCTTATGAGGCTCAAATGAAGTCTATTTAATATGTATCATACCATTTTGGAAAGCTAAGAGAGTAACCTAAATCATGGTTTTGGAATCAGAAGGAAATATATTTCTATTTAGTCGCAATTTAAGCTTAAACAGGACTGTCCAGCAGGTTCGTCGAAAACGCGCAGTTTACAAGTTCAACTTTGAGAACCCATATCTCCTACATCCGAAATGGTATTTGGGCAAAATTTGAGTTCAGATTGAAGGGCTTGAAGAGAGCTTTCCAGTGGTACCAATTAGAGCATCATCCGAGGATATTTTCTATGTCTAATAGCCACTTCCGCACTGCGTCGTTTGCTGAAAATTGGACTCTGAATCTGCTCTAGCACCTCAATCACCATTCACGGCCCCTAATAAATAATAATAACCACTGTTTATGTAGTACATGGTTTCCTACCTTAATCTGAACCATTGGAGGTGAGATTAGCTCATAACCCAAAACTCAAAATCACAAACACGAAACACATCTTAGTTCAAACTCAACCCAAACAACAGTTGACCAGTTGTATGACTGTAACAACCATGGCAATCGTCAGGCACACGTTTTGTGCCCTTTTCTTGTCTCCTGTTCTTCCAATATAATCTTTTACTTCTCTCTCCAACACATCTATTGTTATTGTCAATTATGCCGAATATTTCAATGCATTTGCTGATTAGTTTCAGCAACCTACACATCTAGCATCCAATTCTAGGCTCACCGAATTTCAGTTATTTATGATTTTTATCAGGATTATACAAGTTATTCAAAACCCTAAATGCTAACTCAAGATAGAACCAAACAATAGACATTATAAACACACAATTATCATTTCAACTACAATCAAACAAGTTTTGTTATACAAAAATCAAAACCCTAAAAATTAAATTGAGAATCATAACCTAAAAAGGGACGAAGAAGAGGAAACACTCACCTAGGAAACGGTTCGGTGGTGAGCTTTATCCTACTCCCGTCATCTTGTTAAAACCGAGTGATGTTGGTTGTTGAGTTCGTGAGAGTGACGAATGAGCAGAACTGGAGATAGAGCAGTGAAGGATGAGCAGTGATTTTTTTTATTCTTTTTTTTTATGCGAGAAGAATGAGCAGTGATGAGATTTGGGAATAGAGTAAAAGGATAAGAAGAAATTAGTTTATTGAAAAAGGGAGGGAAATCCTACCGCCAAAAGGAACCCCAAATTGTTGAAAATGTACCGCCAGACTTATTGTATTTCCCCTCACCACAAGTTTTTTTTTTTTTTTTTTGAAATGATCCCCTCACCACAAGTTAGACTAGCTCACTTTATCCTTTATTTTTTTAACTTTTTTTTTTTTAATTAAAATAGCATCCAATGCTTTGTTTGGTGAGATATTTATGCTATCAAAGTCAAAACATGATAAACAAAACTTGGGAAAACTTGTGACGTATGGTAAAGAAATTAATCTAATGCAATTCCGATTAAATTTTGGATCAACTATCTAATAAAGTCAAAATTTTAATTCCGATTAAATCCAATCTAATGCAATTCTAACACACTCATATCACAAAAATGAAACACACATTAAATATATGTGATATCGCTCTGGTACCACTCCATTGTTAGATTTTGATAAAACTATATGCGGAAAACTATCAAAACCGTCAAGGATCTCTGAATATATTAATCAACAAGACATAAGCGGTTTTAGCCTAAATATTATGACTACCTAAACGTGATTGAAATAATTAACTCTATAATCAATAACCGAACTATCAGACTACTTGATCGAAGGAATCACTACTCCTTCGATACGCGTTTTCGAGTATTGAAGGGTTGCCAAGAAAGATTGTGTTAGGGTGTCAATTTTGGTTTAGGTTGTTATCGAGTCTCTATACGTCTGTATCAGAAACTTCAATTCCACGGCGAGGCCATTGACACGACCCTAAACCTGCAATGCATGTCCAACACTTATAAGTTCGTATCATTTTTGGTATAATTATTTTAACTCTACACATTGCTTGTCTTGGAGCAATATAGGGACAAATTCATAACTATGGCGAGGAAAATGTGAGGTAAGGAGTTATGACACAGCGATACAATTAGAAGTTTAGTGAATCTTGGATGGTCTTCGATTGATTGATTAATAATTATTGTTAAATATATAATTTCATCAAATAACAAATTTGTCTCGTGAAATTATAAATTTTTGTAAAGTAAATCCAGCAACCAATTTGTTTTTCGGTTGCTAATCAGTAGATAAGCTGTAACCAATATATATTTGGTCTCTAATTAGCAACTACAACTTGAAACCAAGAAGACTTGGTTGCTATCTTGCTACTGCAATTGAAACCAAATAACATTTAGTTGCTAATTAGCAACCAAGGTTTGAGACCAACAAAAATTAGTTGCTAGTTAGAAACCAACTTAAAATCAGTTGCAAGTTTGCAACTGATTTTAATACCAACAAATTATTGGTCGCTAGTTTGCAACGAAATTTAGAAACCAAATATATTCATTGCAAATTAGCAACCAATCCACCATCAGTTGCAATTTTGCAACCGATTTCTTGTTGGTTGCAATTATCGGTCTCTAATTGGCCTATTTCTTGTAGTGATTTTGAGTGAAACAATGCAAACTAAGCACAATCCTACGATCAACTTATGGAAGAGGAGCAAACGACATACACACTCATGTAATTACTACTCCGTATCACGCAAATTTAGAAAGCAAGAGAATACAAAGCCAGCTTGTCTTTCATCACTTTATTTTGCAAAAAATATGCAAGGTCGCCAATATAGATACAACACTGACCACTTATTTACGACCCTAAATTATGCACATGAATCAATCTAAGTTTAACTATGAACAAGGTGGATTTATAGTTCCCTAAACAAGCCACCTCAATCATTTAAAATTTCGGATACACACACAAATGAAATGACCTGAGTTTTCACTCTCTACAAGTATGCATGAGACAATTTCTGAGTATCATCCTCCCAAAACAGATGGCTCAAAGTCCAGATCACATTGTGAAACAACATTACAAGTAAATACCAACGCAACACAATCTATACACCTACACAATAGAAATTAGTGAACACGAAAATTGACCCAAAGCACAGTTCAATGATCCAAGAGCATCTCTACATTGCCAATGCTTATACCATGATTAGAGCTCGTCAATTTCAACGGTTAAATCAACAAAGTTATCAACTTTATCCCGTTTTACAGTAAATGGCAACTAAGGTGGAAAATCAATAATAAAAAAAGACTAAACACTTAAACGCACAAACTAACATAGTCACAACCAACACAATCAATAAAAAAACTAAACAATTCAAAGACCAAATATCGTATGCAGAATCGAATTTCACACGATATGTTTGGTATTGGAATATGTCCCTCCCTCCCTTTCTCCTCCCCTCCTTTCTGCTTTATTTCCTTCCATTTCCTCACCTCGCCTCCTCTTCTTCTCCCTACCTCCAAATCCTCTCATCGAAACAAGCCGTAAATGCTCGAAAAATGGAAGCAACCAGAACATATTGAGAAACAAAGAATCTCAATTGCTAAAATTCCAACAAAGAACACAACTTTTCGCACTGTGATATCAATTGCTAAAATTCCAACAAAGAACACAACTTTTCGCACTGTGATATCAATTGCTAAAATCCCAACAAACCCAATATATCATACTAGCAAAAAAAAATTCATGAAAACATCACAACAATTAATAAGCAAGGCAAAAGGGCACACATAATTTATTGGGAAATTTCTAGAATAGAACATACTGTTTAGCAAATGAACGAAGCAGCGGCGCCAACTTGACTGATGTTGGCGAGAATTTGAGCCGTACTCCTTAATTAATCTGATAATTTGGAGAAAAAAATATGAATCAAAGGAATGATACTGATATCAAGGGAAGTAGAATGAAATTCCACATACCAAAATAATCTCCCAAATAAAATAATTTCTAAAATCAGGAGAAAAAGCTCCCATTTCTTACCGGCGGTGAAGGTTGAAAGAAGACGGTGGCTACCGGTGACGACAAGGAGGAGAAGCTCGGAAGCCGTGCGGGTCGGCCGCTCCTAAATTCTCAGAATTAGGGGTGAGGAGTGGAAATGGTTAGGTGAGAATTCTCAGAATAAACGTGTGAATGGTGAGGTTAGTTTTGTCTCTGTTCAATTTCTTTTCTTCTTTTGTTATTTCTTTTTGCTTTTTTTTTTTCTCTATTAAATTTGGGTTTTCAGATATTTGTGCGCTAAATTGTATAATATTGCGCCAACTTTTCACTTTGCGCCAATATAATGAAATAGGGGGTGACGCTTTTCGAGGGACGCTTCCAAAAGCGCTCCGAACCAAAAAAATCCATATGTAGTGTGTTTGTTTTAATTCTTGTAGTACTATAGTGACGCTATCAAGCGACGCTTACCAAAGCGCTTCCAATTTTGTTCATAAATTAGGACTCCAACACTTTTTTTAGAAGAAGCGTTCCTAATAGTGCGTCGCAAAAGACCTAATTTCTAGTAGTGGAGCTATCTTTTAGTTGGTTGGATACTCACATAAGTTCAAATAGGGGACGCAGGAACAACAAAGAAATTAATGGAAAACTCCAAGCGTTATTTAACTTTACGTGTGCAAGTCAAGAATTGGTGATTAATGATCAATGATCAATGATCAATGATCATTGTTTCGCAAGTACGTAGCACAACGTGTGTATGTGTCTATAGACATGGTTATTGCTTGTCTCGTCCTTTACATTGAATTACGAGTATGTTAAAGGTTTGATCTGTCAAAGTAGTAGTTACTGTCTTAGTAATAATTGGAAAAACATTATAACCTAGGTCAGCCCAGGTTTTGTTCATCAGGGAAGTGGGAACAAACTTTTACGCAAGAGGACAAGTCTTCAGTACGAAAATCGTCCAAAACTATTACTTATGAGGCCCATACGCTAAGAAAATTCTGCTTCCAAATCTACACACAAGTAGAAGTGTATAACGCTTATCCTTTCGGTATATCTGGAAGACTAGAAAAACTTAATTCGATATCATTGCCCAGGCCAGGTAACTAGGTAAGTAACATTGACAAGTGATCCAAATTTCAATTCTAACAACCTTCAATAATCAATACTCATCATCATTACAATCTCACAAAACAAGAAGACTTAAGTGCATCAACCTATTACCAACTTCGAAACTCAAAAATTTCAGAATTGCATTCACATTCAACAATTTCGACTCCAGACAAGAACGCTTGGATAGCAAACAGCTACACCATAACCACCACTACACACGATTGTGTTGTATGGAAATGGAGATTTGGGAACACGGGTATTTGCCATAAAATTATAATAATATATGGGAATATTAGACTTATGGTAGAAGTAGTATTTTAGGAAATTCAGGAGATATATTATCTGCGTCATACGGTACAAGTGACGGGATCCTATGTCAATAAGACAATAGGGGTTCAAGCGAAAACATAAGATTGGCGCGATGATAAGATGCACACCCCGAGAAGCTCCGCCGAAACCGACTGCGGGTCTTGAATTCACCGTTGTCTATGATGAGTCATTGGGAGAGGAGTTTTATATAGTTGATGAAGACGGGCCTAACGAGGAGGAGTGATAGGGGGAGCACTCTGCTGTGGCACTGTTCACACAGCACAGATAGGACAAAGGCAGCAAAGGGGCGGCGGAGCAAATAGCTGGGAATTGTGGAAATTAGGTTGGAAGGGCTTCTAAGCAATAATTAAAAAGAAAAAACTATTCTCCTTAGTTCACGACTTCACTGAGAGTTTTCATTCTCTCTCTTCTTTGAGTTCTTTCATTCTCTCTCTCCTGTACCGTCAAAGTCATCAATTTCGACCCCTCTTCGATCAATTTATACTACTCTCTCGCATTCGAAATACTTCAATCCATTTCTGCGCCTTAACGTATGATTAGTCATTTCTCGCACTCCATTTCGCAGTCATTGGTTCAGGTAATTGGTTTTAATTAAGAAATTAGGTTTAGTGGTTGATTGGAAAATATAAAATTAGGGGTTTTTGATAATGTTAATTGTATCTTAATTAGTTTCATTGTGGGTTGTGATTTGTGTGATTACTCACTTACAGAATAGTGTGTATTGATTCAAGTCTTAATAGTATTGGGGATTGGACCTTTTTTTTTTTTAATCATTGTGTGTATCTTTCATAGTTCTCGTGTAAATACAAAGCTAATCTATTTTTTCTTACAGCTAATACTGTGTTTGATTTTTTATGGTGTGATTCTCTCTCTTCTCTACAACGACCTCTTTCATCAACAATCTAAAACCTGGTGCCATGGAAATCGGAGAGGATAAAAGATGGATCGAACATAAACCATACTCACTAAGCTACACCGCGTAGAGGTAAGAAATTTATATTGCTTATACGAAATTTTATTGATTCAATAAAAGAAATTAGGTTTTCAATTATTTGGGGCTTTTTCAATAATTTCATTTGTTTGGGGTTGTTTGTTAATGTGAATTATTGTAATGAGGTATATTTTCGATTTTTGCTACTACTAGCAACAAGTTTATGAAAATTCATATGTTTGGGTTTTTGTAAGAATCATATTTATTTCTAATGTTGAATCGTGAACTAACTGTCATATTGTCGGATAGAGCATTTGTATTGTATTATGAATTAGTTGTGTGATTAAGAAACAGAAATATGATCAATGTTGGTGGATATTAATGTGGCATGTCTCTTCAATTTTCTTTTAAAAAATTCATTTGAAATATCTTTTATGGTAAAGAGTATAGTGACGTTTTCCATATAAAAAAAAATTCACAATATTTTATTATTATAAAAAATCAATGTTTACTATTAATTGATTTCATCTTTACCTTATTATTTTGTACCTTCCTTATTATTTATTTGAAGAATCACATCATCTATATTGAAAGTGAAAGTTCTATAAATGGTAAATTTTATTGATAAAATTATTTGTTCACAAAGAAATAAAATGATAAAATTTATTTCGGGCGTAGCCCGGGCAGTAAACTAGTCTTAATATATTTATAAACGAAGTTTTTTTTTTTGTGGGCATTGAAGATGTCTAGAGCCTTTCGAATTTTCTTAGAACTTCTGGTGAATAAGGAATTAATTTGTGTTATGTACCATATGTGAATTTATGGTAATCATGTATAAAATTCATATAATTTACTTATGGAAATGTAGTATACCATATGTAGGTTTATGGTAATTTTGAAAAAATCCATCAATATAAAAGTTTACTTTTTAAGTTATGGTAAGATAATAAGTCAAACCTACATTTTAATATAAAAGAAAACTATACGACATTTTCTACATTTTGGTAAAATATAAGAACCAAATATGTTTTTTTTAAATGCGTCTACAGTTAATGAAATTTTAATACAGTTTTTGGTGAACAAAAAGTCTGTTTATTAGTTCATTTAGTGTAGAAGTGGCTCCAACATGGATAGTCAAAAGCAAGAAACAAAACAGAAAATTATAAAAAGATCGAAGAGAGTATATGGCGATTAATCATGAAATGGTAAGATCGAAGAATTTTCAAACGAAAATTATTTAGTCAGGTACCTTAATGTAATCTTGAGTTTTGAAAATTTTAATACCTGGTCCTAGAAAATATGATATTCTATTTATAAATAATAGCTATTGAAGAGACAAACAATTATAGGTATTTTATAGAGGTCTAGACAGGCCATCATCGAGTCATAATATTGAAAATGATAATATAAGATCTTTAATTGAATAATAACTATAAGTAAATTCTTGATTAACAAACATTTGCAAAGTGCATGTACACATATTTCAGCAGTCATAAAACCATTTATCACAAACCTAGAATTACCTTTTATTGCTAGGTAGTTTGAAACATGGCCACATATGCAAAGTCATTGGTGCGAATCACAGTTTTTCATCTTGAAAATTTGTAATGTACAACGTGCAAGCATTATTGCAATTCATACAAAATCTTACGAACATAAAGCGTAATAAGCTTAGAAATCGATATACAATATAGAGAACCAATTCGAAACTGAAACTTATTGTATTCGGTACCTCTATCTTAATCACAATAGCACAACATCTGTCAATTTGTTATTTAGGTTTGTTGATGTGAAATAAATGTATATATCTTGCATAATTTGTGTTCAGTTTTGTTTAGTATTGACATCTTTATATTTTTGTCATGAGACATAAACACATAAAACGATAAAATTAAAGTTGGTTAAAGTAGGTAATGGAAGTAAATGGTTTTATTAAAAAAGTTAATTAATTAGCTAGAACATTAATGTCATGTAAGTATACAGTGTGAGAACTTTAAAAAATGAATTAATCGATAGTTCTAGATAAATGGTAACTTTATTAATTCGTTATTACCTTAAAAAAAATTATTTAACTACAATAATTATAATGATTTCGGTAATGAAAGTGCCTATATAGTATAAAATAATGTTAATGTCATCGTGCAATGCACAGACTTTAAACTAGTATATTATTAAAGCAGGTTTTTTTCGAGCTCCCACAACGATTGGAACATTGTAGAATGTCCAAATTTCCATAATATGTATTAAAAAATTATATTTAAATCCTATATATGTTAAGTGATCAAAGAACTTAATGTGAATTGTACTTGATATGGTAATTAAAAAAGGATTAAATAAGAATGGAATATTCTAGAAACTCTATATTATATAAAAACTCTATATCGTAATTTTGAGCTCCAACAACTCTTGGAACATTCTAGATGGTCATATAATATGTTTAATAATTGGATTGAAGTCTTACATGGACTAAATTAGTAAGTGATATAGTGAGTGAACAAATAATTTAATGTGAATGATACATGATATGGTATGTAAAAAATAATTAAATAAGAATTATACGTGTTTAGGAAGTAAGAAAATGTAATCCAGTAAAATGTAATTTTGACATAAAAAAGAGCAGGCTTTTTTCGAGTAGTGTAGATCACATATCCCATCTTCCTATCCCACTCCGTGTATAGCCAATTTTCAACGTCTACATTAACCATCTCAAGTATATACTCCAACGCAATCTCACATACATACATGAATAACTAATACGTACCTATAGCTAACCTTAGCTGAACTAATTCTCCTACGTACACAAAGTCATATTAATCCAATCTCACGTAAATAGCTACAGTTCAAGACATTTTAGGGAGGGGGGTCTTCTTCGGGGCCTCGATGTCTCCGGACTCGATCAGTTATTAACATATTCGAGTAGCGTTAAACTTATATATTTTAATTGTACACAATTAATTGAAAAGTATATTCAAGAGGCTACAATACTCAGAAATAGGCAAAATGGGTTTGTCCATCCATCATTAATATATCTCTTCTATGCATTTCTGATTTATTTATAATATTATTTTGATATTTGACCACACGTGCTTATATTTGTCAAATAGAAATTTCAATTTCAATATTATCAAGAGTAATAGAGTCAATATTAAGAGACCCGTGCAATGCACGAGCTTTTATTTTCGTAGTTATCATACCTTCTTACTTCTAATCTATTTGTATAATGGCGGGAGTTGGTATGCTATTGTACAGCTAAAGTGACGAATGTTCTTGCTGAAAAACCTTGGTATTATACATCGTGTATTAACTGCCCAAAAGGGGCACGCCAAACTGATTCCAACGGTTACTCTTGTTATAATTGTCAAAAACAATTTGAAATGTTCCAATTGTTTAATTATTTTTTATTTACCATATCATGTACATTAACATTATATTCTTTGGTTATTTACCATACATGAAATTTATATAAAATTTGTATTTAAATCATACATGGACCAAATAAGTGATATGGCAAGTGAACAAATAATTTAATGTCAATTATACATGATATGGTATGTAAAAATATAATTAAATAAAAATTATACACTTTATGTAAAGTAAGAAATAATTCAATAAATTTTGACCTAAAAAAAGAAGGTTTTTTTGAGTTCCCGCAGCGATTGCAATATTCTAGAAAGTCCATATTTTCGCATCAGCAAGTCCGTATTTTTTACTTACCATATCATGTATAATTGGTATTGAGTTATTTGTTCATTTACCATATCACTTATCATCATGATTAGTACATGATATGGTAAGTGAACAAATAATTTAAATTGAATTGTACATATATATAAAATGTAATTTTGAACTCAAAGAAAAAATGTATGTGATATGGACACATGGTTCACAAAAATGGAACCTCAAACATATATACAAATATGAAAACGAACCATGTGAATAATAGAACTACAAAGATACCATGTGAATGTTCCTAAATAATTCACTACGCCAAATAATACATAAGACACCGGGTGCAAAACCATATAGACACCGGTTGCAACCGGTGTCTGGACTGCCGATGTCTTATGTTAAGACACCAGTTGTTCTGAAAATACCCGGTGTCA
Source organism: Spergularia marina (assembly GCA_963680865.1). Taxonomy (NCBI): domain Eukaryota; kingdom Viridiplantae; phylum Streptophyta; class Magnoliopsida; order Caryophyllales; family Caryophyllaceae; genus Spergularia; species Spergularia marina. The sequence goes on along the minus strand of OY804545.1, from coordinate 29,075,206 downwards.
AAACCAAAACATACGACACCGGTTTTAGGTAAAACCGGTGTCAAATATGTACCCAGAAAGTCAACACTGGTATACATATGACACCGGTTTTTGGTAAAACAGGTGTCATATATTGTTAATTTTTTTTTTTCGCTGGTGGATATTTAACACCGGTTTTTTCAAAAAATCGGTGTCATATATTGGTTTATTTTTTTTTTTTTTCAGTTGGACTTTAGACACCGGTTTTTTAAATAACCGGTGTCATATGTTTTTTTTTTTTTTTTTTTTTTTTTTTCCAGTTGGACATTTGACACCGGTTGTTTAAAAAACCGGTGTCATAGGGTAGACTTTTTTTTTTTTTTTTAGTTTGCTTGCTTCTGCTTCTGCCAGGGAATTGGCGACTACAACAATTAGTCGCCAATTCCCACATTACAAATAAACATACATTATGATTATGTCGTTTCAACGACACCAATTCCCAAAACCTCGACTACAAGAAACCAAGTCGATTCTTTGCTATGCAACAATGGAGCTTCAAATTCACTCTGTATATAATAAGCATCCATCCAATCTCAATTACTCCATCCACAACATTTCTCCAAAATATAACAATGGAGATCTTTTGCTTTTCCTAGTTTCTAATTTCCTAACTAAAATTTACTAACATTTCTAACTTAATGAGAATCTAAGTGTTTTAAGAAATCAAAGTAGATTTGAACACTTACAAGCAAAACTCGCTAGGTAGCTAGAGATCATCATCGTCTCCTTCTTCATCTCCATCCACAAAGACATATGTAGCCTAAAGATCTCTTATTTCATCCACTTGTTCATTCGTAAATTGCTTGCAACCCTTCACAACATACTAAAACGACAAATTGAATTTAGATATCCAAAACTTAAACATTTATAAATTACCATAGGATAGATATATGTTTTGATATTTACCGTAATTGGAATAGTTGTGGCTTTATTTTGGATTATCTCGAACATGTAATGACAAATATAATATTCACAATCGTTACTTCCTAAGGGTTGACGGGGACACTACAAAACAAAATAAAAAATAAATAAGCCCAAATTCGAACGCATAAATAGGATATGAAAAGTATAGTTAATAAACACAAAAAATTTAAACGTACCATTATAGTATGTCATTTCATAAGCGTCGACTTCATATTCAACTTGTTTAGGGGATCCAAAGTCATGATCCTCGTTACGGCGCTAGTTAAATAACACGGTATTCCAATATAATTAAAAGATATAATTAAATAACAGTGGAGTTCAAAGAACAATGGAGCTTAAAAATATATAATATATACATACTCTTGTATTAGATTACGAAGAAATTCGGGTGGTTTCTTACTCCCTCTGGATGGATCTAACCAATACCCCGTTCCTGACGGTGGATGAATCACAGCTAACATCCAATGCGAACTACAAATTATCAAAATAATATAAGTTATGAAATATAAAATAAAAAAATCATCTAGAATTTGTAAAACTAGTTACCTCTCATTATAAGGTGCGAAAAATATCTTTTGCCCGTGTGCACATGTTGTACAAGCGAACACATTAAAAATATAATTCGCACGATCATCCTCATCATCAACCGGTGTTATAGAAGACAAATATGCCGGGCATAAAAAACCATACAAACCATCTACACGTCTCCTTTCACAGAACTTTTTCAAATACCTATTACAAAAAGCCACAAAAAGAAAGTGTCACATGAATCAATTTACCAATATATATGAGTATCTAAACTAATTATTATTTTTCTTAAACAAATGTATAAAAAGTGACTTACAAGATAAATGCCGTAATGTGAGTAGATTGAATTTGCCATTGATAACACCATTGCTCCATCTCTTCCGGTGTCACAAACAAGTCTTGCATATTATGAAGCACATGCTCGGGTACATGCAAAACTTTTCCCTCATCTCCGGTTTTCTTCATGCTTCGAGCTTTCTTACAAAGCCACTTCATCAACACAGTTCTTCTCATATTCATTTTATCTTCCGGTGTTATGAATTCCAAAGAGGATGTTGAAATGGACGTAGGTATCGAATTGTTGAATGGTGGTGTGTTCTTCTTATTCGTAGAGTTATCCGTTTCATTCTAAATGATCAAACAAAATAAAACACTTGTTAGAATTTAAATATAAATTAAAGATAATATAAGAATTTCAATAATGAAGTATAAATTACCGTATCAGGCAATATATATATTAAAGGAGAAGGCCACAACACATAACCACCAAGGGCCGAAGAGAGAAAACAAGCTTCCGGGGTTGGAACTGGCAATTCGGCATTTGACACCAAGTCTTTAGAGATACTCACTCTACTATAACCGGGAGGTACAATGTTATTGTGTAGAGTAAGAACCTCCGAAGCGCCTAGCACATACACTTCTCCTAAAGCTACCATCTCTTGTGAATTTCTAGGAAGTGACATTTGACACTTATGCCAACCCTGCATTATTTATAAAGTAATGTAAATTGTTGGTACAACTATCACAATTAGAAAATATAATTCATTTGAGATAAAGTATGTTGAATTGATTAATAAAGTAAAGTAATATAACAATTATATTAGATACCTGAATCGGCCCTTCACACGTATCTTGAATTGATGAGATCGACGTTTGAGGGATATTACGAGCTTGTCTCGGAGATGAATGGGAAACAGGAGGCTCACGATCATCATATAAACTCACTTCTTTTCCCTTTCTTAGAACATTAGAATCCTTAGACACTCTATCCTCTTCATTGTTTTCTATTGCTTGCGAATCGTTACTCATCATCGCACTCATCAATTCTTTCATATCAGCTTGACTCGGAGTTTCTCCGGCTACGAAATTGCAAAGTATTTGACTCATCTTGAACATTTGGGATTGCATTGTTCGCACCGTATTCTCTGACTTTACCTCGGACATCTTTTTCGTGGATCTACCAAAAACATTTGACAAATTGCTCATGTTGGTTACACCACGAACACGACCCGGGTGCTCCTCTTTGCCGATTTCACGAGACAATATATCATCTCGACCTTGGGGAACAAACTTTCCTTCTTTCACGGCTTCTTCCAACTCACCCTAAGTGACAATAACAATTTAATTAGAATTAATATGTGAAACGATTTTAAAATAAGTACAATTTCTACCCTTAAAAAAAATAACTTACAATTTCTTTCACCACTTCCTCGTCATACTCGGACATTGCCCCTTTCTTGGATTTATGACCTCTCAACCAAGTCACATGACGTGGTACTTCTTTGATTTGCAACCCTTTAGTGACATATTCCTCAATCTAATACATTTTTGTGTTAGTAAAAATAAACGATTACTAATTTGTTAATAATAACGGAAAAAATAAAGAAGGTGTATATTTACTTACAATTTCTTCGTTGATCCCAATATATCCTTTCCGAGAGCCAAAGTATTTAGTCTTGTTTTTTGCAGCATTATCTTTACCATCTTTGCTAAGCGACTTGTTACCGTGAAAAAAACAAACAAAAATTAGAATATTCATTAAAGCTAACATTTCAATAAAATTATAAAATTATATGTAAACTTACAAGAAACTTTTGATCTTTCAAATGATATTCAATGAAAGCATCCCATTGCTTTTGTGTGATTTGTGGATACTTTCCCGGTGGCTTCGTTACAAGTTCCCTTTCCTTGGTTTTCTTGTCAATTACATACATATACTTAAGATGAAGTTTGGTCTTCCAATTTCTCCATCTTTCACCGGCTATCTTCAACACCCAACGTCCTCTACGTTCGGAATGAATATAAAATGCACCCTTGCAAAACACACACAAAAAAAAAAAAAAACACATTAAAAAAAAAAAGAATTTAGATAACTTTTATAGACAAGACATATGAAATAAATTGAATATTATATCTAACCTCAATATCGTGTAAGACACGTTCTCTTGTGGCTTCGTCAAGCTTCTTCCACTCTCTCAAAGTAATAGGCACATGTGCACGTGCGATTGCGCCTATCCAACTACTAAACTTTTGGCGATGTTCGCCAATCAGATTTAACAACCCGTCCGTACTCCATTGTAGCTGAAAAGGAGAACCATCTTGTAATGCTTTTGCACAAGCGCGTAGTAAAGTTTGACCTCTTTCATGATCGGAATCGGAATCGGAATTATCACTAGGCTTTCTTCTTCTTCTTCGAGTCGACATTATCCAACCTATATTCACAAAATATAAACATGATTATAAGTATTAAAAGACATAAGAGAAAGCTAAATAAAATAAAATAACTATAATAAGTGTAAGTAAATAATAAACATAAGTAACACAAATAAGATAAAGAGGAGTTTGTGCAATTAATGAAAATTATAATTACGTAAATGTAAAACCAAAATTTCCCAACTAGTTAGAGAACTTACATTAGTCCTAGAACGTTTTTTTGTTACATTTGCATCATCTTGCACCCAAACTCCCTCATCATGATCATCTCTAACATATGATAAGGAGTTATCATCATTCTCTATCACTTGGACACATGAATTCGGAGCACCCAAACCTTCTAAAATCTCATCTTCAACATAATAATCAAACTCATGTCTAGGTCGAGCGGATAAAACAATAGACCATTTCTTATCCAAAGGGTCATTCACATAAAAAACTTGTTTTGCTTGGCTTGCGAACATGAACGGATCATCTTTATGCCCAACTTTATCAAAGTTTACCAAAGTGAAATCCAACACATCTCTTCTAACACCGTTGTTGTTGTCAACCCACTTGCATTTAAAAACGGGAATTCGAACAGTTTGGTAATATAATTCCCATATCTCTTCAATTTGCCCATAATAAATCATTTTTCTTCCCTTGGTTTCTTATCTTTAGCACTTGCAAAATGAATAGAAGTGGCCTCAACAGAAACTCCACTATTTTGCATAGTGCTTCTTGAATCTTGTTCTTTGGTGTAGAACGTATATCCACCGATGGCATATCCACTATAAGAGGAAATTTGTAAAGATGGACCAAAAGACATAATTCTCACATAATCAGGGAACTTATTAATGGGTTGAGTTACAACTTGGTTCTTCAACCAAGAGCCAAATCTCTTCTTGTTCTCATTCTCAATCCACATGTCGCTCTTATTTCTATGAAGATTTCTCAAATGCTTTTTATGCTCATCAATGTAAGAATCGACAACTTTATCATTGTGAAGAACATATGAGTGAACTGAATTCATTTCTTCGGCATTGAGTTGGATAATCTTGTGGCCCCTAACTCCTTTGCCTTCTATTTTGTCGACATGACGTGGCTTTGGAAGACCAACACGCTCATCATCAGAGAGAAATTCATAACAAAAAGAAAGAGCTCCTTCTATGATATAACGCTCGCCAATACAACCTTCTGGATGAGATCTATTAGTCACATAGTCTTTATAGATTTTCATGCATCTTTCATATGGATATTGATATCTCAAAAAGATTGGTCCGCATTCTTTAATCTCTCTTACCAAATGGACCGGCAAATGGATCATGATATCGAAAAAAGAAACAGGAAAATACATCTCTAACTGACATAATGTGAAAATAATCCCTTCCTCCAAATTGTCCAACTCAGTCAGATCAATCTCCTTGGTACAAATGACATTAAAGAATAAACACACCTTTGTAAGTGCAAATCGTACCTTTTTTGGTAAAATGGAACGAATAGCCACGGGCAAAAGTTGTTGCATGAGTATATGAGAATCATGAGATTTCAATCCAACAAGTTTCAAATCCTTCATCGACACACGATTGCTAATATTTGAAGAATAACCTTCCGGGACCTTTATCCCCTTGAGACACTCAAAAAATTGTTTTTTTCTCATTTTTAGAGAGAGCGTGAGCAGCGGGAGGTAAACGAGTTCGTGAACCCACTTTTTGCGGTAACAACTCTTTTCTGACTTTACACTTTTCGAACATATATTCTCTTCCTTTCAAAGTGTCCTTTGTCTTGCTCGGAATATCCAACAATGTGTTAACAATAGCATCACAAAAAATTTTCTCTATATGCATGAGATCAAGAGAATGTCTAACGGTCAAATCTTTCCAATAAGAAAGATAAAAAAATATAGATCGTTTCTTATAACCATTGGATGAAAGTTTCGACCCATTTTTCCCGTATGTGATTTTCAAATACTTGACTTTCTCATACACTTGGGCACCCGTCAAAACAATTGGACGCTCACGCATTTCGACTTGTCCATTGAAAGTTTTTCGTTGTCTACGATAAGGGTGATTGTATGGCAAAAATCTACGATGATCAAGATAAACATTCTTGTGAGATCTATTAAGATAGAGATTAGTTGCATCTTATTCACATATCGGACATGCATTCTGTAACACCCCCAATTTCCTGAGATTTTAGAAAATGCATTTGATTTAAAACAAGGACAATTGGGAGTGTTACCGCCACGATTGACATACTAGTTCAATCGCTAAGGCAGAAGGTCAATTCTAATGATCTACTAACTCCAAATATAAAGTATATAAATTTGTTACATCCCAAAAGAATGAAATACAATTCTCGAATAATCTTAATTGAAATGCGGAAGCGATAAATTATAAGTGAGGACTTTATTTAATACGGTAAGCGATCGTCACTTTGAACCCTTGACTATTCCCAAGCATTTCGTAACTAACCTGCAAGACTATGAAAACGTAGAAATCGTCAACCAAACGGGTTGAGTAAGAACAACTTATCTAGAAAACAGTTTTAAAATAAAAATATACATTTTTCCTAGACACTTAGCACGACTGAAAACTTTGAGTAATTTAAAAACATTAGAACCGATAACATTTAAGTAGTATAGAAAATATAATAAACGATACGATAAAAATCCTTCTCCTTTGTTCCTTTTTCCTTCAGTATCAAGGCTGACTTCCTTCAACCAATAATCCCGAATGCATGCATCCCCCTAGGGTCCTGTTCCCAAGGGGAGGATATAAAGGCTCAAGGTGGAGGATCAATCCACCCTATCTATACTTTGTGCACGATATATTTTGACCATTATGGTCACCCTGTACTCAAGTTAACTCTCTTACCAGAGTTAACAACATATATAAAAACCTTTAAGAAATCAGACTTGTATAAATTATTAAACCTGGTAAACCTTTGCATTTAAACCTTACACATAGCAATTACCTTTTGAAATCACAAACCTTATATTAAAACAATTTATATAATACTTCTTCACTTTGAAAACGCATTTAGAAGTTCCTTTGAAGGAGATAAGTAATTCTTCTTACCTTATTCTGTAGTAAGTCTCACAGTAGCTCAGCAAGTACTAGAATTGTTCTTCTACGAAATCGGACTCTACATGAATATGCAAATTACATACTAATTAGTTGATACACCTACAATATATGATATGTATGATACATGCATGTTAACTATTATGGATCGATACAAAGATCACAACAACGCACTATAACCTCGCCCCTTCTTCTCCATGGACTCACAAATACAAAACGACTTATAAAACCCTTAACCACCATACACCTCGTTTCAAAACATAATCTCACCCAAAACAGCCCTCTAAAGGTCATTTTAACGAATTTAAACCATTGAAATGATATACCAACACAACCACACTTAAACCGACTCTACCCGTAACTCATAGCTATACCTAATTACATCACATGTCAACTTCTTACTTGCCTTTTAACATGATGGGCAGCCCTCTCTGTCTCCCATAGTCACTGCCCTTCACGGCTACATAAGTCACTACATTACATCAATATGACTTTTGTCATTCCTACGTGCCAACTTCTAATCAACCTCTAGATTAACTTTACAACATTTGCCATCAAATTAAATATCATACAAGGCAAGTGCATCACCGACAATTTCAGCATATAAACCATCACAACTTTTTTTTGTCTTTTTTTTTTATCACATGATTCACTCCTTATACCATCAACTAATCATCACCCGGCTAGCACCATCAACACGTTATTAATTCAATTACTTCATCACTGCACAAAGAACTCACGCCTTCGAACCCAACTTCGAACTCAATCAAACTTTGCTTAATCACAAGCCAAAGGTATCTTAACATGGTACTAACAGCAGCATCAAAGCAGTAAAGCAATCCGTAACAACTCACTTAAGAACGTAAGACATGCATTTCGACAACGGTAAGACTTTAAATATGTAGGTAGAAACTTATACCGTTGTGTAGAAGAGAGAACAAAAAGAATAACGGTGGTGGTTTCGTCAAAAACGGAGCTAGAAATTGGAGGCGGCAAAGACTCAAAAGTGGCGGCGAAGGCTCGAACGAAAATCACGATATGATTATGATAGTGATGATGATGGCGTTATGTACAGTAGGGTTTGTTTTGTAACCTTTTTTTTTTTTTACTTAGAAAACTTTAGGGGTAAAAAGGTAATTTGAAATAAATGTTTTTAATAAGTTTTTTTTTTTTTTTTTCAAATGGAACATTATAAAAGTTTATGACTTCCCGTAATCGCTGAAAATTGTCGTCCCACTAAAAACATTTTGAAATCCGTCTTGGAAAATAAGTTTATTAGCAAATATAATACAATTTTAGGATCTCAAAAATACGGGGTATTACAGTCTTCCCCCCTTAAGAATAAGGTTCGTCCCCGAACCTACAACCTCAAATAGTAAAAACACTCTAAATTCTTATGTATCTTTCACAGGTTCTTCTTCCTAAATCCCAAAATTAACGATTAACATCTACACTAACTACTAACTTATCACTTTTACTCCACAACACCACGACTCAATGTAACAACATGCATGAAATGTATAATGCAAGTCAATTTAATATCTATTCTAGTATGAAATGCATGCAAACTAATTAATATTATGCAAAATGCGCGAATTTATATCGCCCTCTTCCCCCCTTAAAAAGAAAGTTACGTCCTCGTAACGAATGTAGTACCTCGGTGAATAAGTGGGGGTATTTTTGTCTCATGGACTCTTCTGTTTCCCAAGTTGCCTCTTCGGTTTTGTGATTTGTCCATAAGACTTTCAGAAGCTTTGTCTCCCCCCTCCTCGTTTTCCGAACCTTTGAGTCTAGAATTTGGGTTGGTACTTCCTCATATGTAAGAGTTTCATCTAATTCAATCACCTCAGGTTGAATGATATGAGAAGGGTCACTCATATACTTTCTTAGTTGTGACACATGAAACACATTGTGTACCTTATCTAACGAAGGAGGTAAGGCCAACCTATATGCGACTTCTCCAATTCTGTCAAGGACCTCATACGGGCCGATGAATTTTGGGCTCAACTTTCCCTTTTTCCCGAATCGCATTACTCCTCTAGTTGGGGAGACTCTCAAAAGTACCTTATCGCCAACTTGAAATTCAATCGAACGTCGATGAAGATCTGCATAGCTCTTCTGTCTATCTTGAGCCACCTTCATCTTCTCTCTGATAACTTTCACTTGCTCGATCATCTCCTGGATCATAGGTGGACCTAGAACCACGGCATCTGACATGTCATCCCAACATACTGGACTTCTACACTTCCTACCATAAAGAGCCTCAAAAGGAGTCATTTGAATACTAGCATGATAACTGTTATTGTAGGAGAACTCTATCAAATCCAGTCTATCTTCCCACGATCCTTGAAATTCCATTGCACAGGGTCGCAACATATCCTCAAGTGTCTGAATAGTCCTCTCTGTCTGACCATCGCTGGCGGGGTGAAATGATGTGCTCATCTTCAATGTGGTACCCAAAGAGTCTTGGAGTTTCTGCCAGAATTTAGAAATGAATCGAGCATCCCTATCTGAGACAATATCCTTAGGTACGCCATGTAATTTCAACACATTTTTCCTATAAGCCATGGCAAGTTCCTGTTTATCCCAAGTGTCTTTCATAGGAATAAAGTGAGCAGCCTTAGTCAGACGATCGACTATCACCCAAATCATATTGTTCCCTTTAGGTGTCCTTGGCAATCCAACAATGAAATCCATAGATATAGACTCCCATTTCCACTCAGGTATATCTAATGGCTGAAGTTTTCCTTGTGGTCTCTTATGTTCGCTCTTCACCTTCTGACATGTGAGACATCTAGCTACAAATTCCGCTACCTCTTTCTTCATATTAGGCCACCAGAATTGCTTTTTAAGGTCCTTATACAACTTGTCGCCTCCTGGGTGGATTGAGTAAGATGTACAATGAGCTTCCTCTAAGATTTTCTTCTTCAACTCAGGGTTGTTCGGTATACACCATCTACCTCTATATCTCAAACTTCCATCTGCAAACACTTTGAAATCACTCTCTTCCTCGTTGGTCATTTTCGCCTTCTTTTCCTTGCACAATGCGTCACTCTCTTGGAGTTGTCGAATTACATCAAATAGGGACAGTTCAACGACCAACTCTCCCATAGGACCTCCTGCCTTTGTTAATTCAATGCCCATGATTTGCAACTCTTCTCTCAATTTCATTCTAGACATTGCAGCACACAATCCGTGAATCGACTTCTTACTCAGAGCATCGGCAACTACATTCGCCTTCCCTTCGTGGTATTGAATTTCCATGTCATAGTCATTGATCAACTCCAACCACCTTCTTTGTCTCATATTCAACTCCTTCTGGGTGAAGATGTATTTCAAACTTTTGTGATCAGAAAACACCTTAAAAGAAGTACCATACAAGTAATGCCTCCATATTTTTAAAGAAAACACGACAGCTGCAAGTTCCAAATCATGTGTAGGGTAATTTTCCTCATACGGTTTCAATTGTCTGGAAGCATATGCTATCACTCTCCTGTTCTGCATAAGAACACACCCTAATCCATTTTTTGATGCATCAGTATACACCTCGTACCCATCATTACCGTCTGGCAAAGCTAACACAGGAGCTGTGGTTAATCTCTCTTTCAAGGTCTGGAATGCGTTCTCACACTTTTCATCCCACTGAAATTTCATGGTCTTTATCATCAGAGAAGTCATAGGCCTCGCTATCTTGGAAAAGTCTTTCACAAAACGCCTATAGTAACCAGTAAGACCCAAGAAACTCCTAATCTCAGTGACATTCTTTGGTGTCGGCCAATTTGAAACAACCTCAATCTTCGCAAGATCCACAGCAACGCCATTCTTGGATACAATATGTCCCAAAAAGGCAACTTTTTCTAGCCAGAACTCACACTTTGACAATTTGGCATACAACTGATTATCTCGAAGAATTTGTAAAACAATCCTCAAATGTCCCTCGTGTTCCTCCTTATCCTTGGAAAACACTAAGATGTCATCAATGAACACCACAACGAAGTTATCCAAATAAGGTCGGAAAACACGGTTCATCAGGTCCATGAAAACAGCTGGAGCATTAGTTAACCCAAAAGGCATCACAGTAAATTCATAGTGACCATAACGCGTCCTAAACGCCATTTTAGGAACATCTCGATCAACAATCCGTAATTGGTGATATCCTGACCTCAAATCGATCTTAGAGAACACACCTGCCCCCTTAAGCTGATCAAATAAGTCATCAATTCTGGGTAGGGGATACTTATTCTTAACGGTCACATTGTTCAGTTCACGATAATCAATGCACAACCTTAAAGTCCCATCTTTCTTTTTGACAAATAAAACAGGTGCTCCCCAAGGTGATACACTAGGACGAATATAGCCCTTATTTAACAACTCCTCTAATTGCTTCTTCAACTCTTCTAACTCCTTAGGAGCCATACAATATGGGGCCTTAGAGATAGGTCCAGTCCCGGGCACTAGATCAATACTAAACTCGATATCCCTCCTTGGTGGCATGCCAGGTATATCATTAGGAAAAACATCAGTGAACTCTTTTACAACAGGAATATCTCCAGGTACATGGTCATCAACACTAACGTCCCTAACATGACAAAGGATGAACGTACAACCTTTCCTCAAATATGATTTCAAAGTCAACGATGAGTTGATTTTCACTCCAGGTTGCACTACAAATCCTTTATAAGAAGCTCTAACTCCCTTGGGTCCTCTCAAGTAAATTTTCTTCTGCCCACAATCTATCCTAGCCTTGTAATCAGTCAACCAATCCATACCCAAAATGACATCAAAGTTGTTCAAAGGAAAAACAATTAAGTTGGCTGGTAAAGAAGCTAGCCCTATCATCACATTCACACCCTTATACATCTCACCACAAGATACTACCTCCCCTGACGGTTGGGAAAAATCACTACTAATGGGTACACAAGCATTTTGATCTAAATTTTCAATGAATGATCTAGCAACAAATGAATGTGAAGCTCCTGAATCAAATAAAACATATGCAGTAGTGGAGTTCACAAGAAAAGTACCCGTCACCACGTGAGCCGAATTCTCTGCTTCCTCTCTGTTCAAGGCAAATAGTTTTCCAGTTGTTCGTCCTCCGTTTCCTCTATTAGATTGAGCAGCATTCAGCGTTCCTGAAGATTTGGCAGCACTATCACCCTGGTTATTGTTGCTCCCGTTCCTCCCAAACTTGCGGTTTTCTTGGTTATTTCCATAGTTACCACGGTTCTGAAACCCACTATTATTAGCAGCGCTAGCTACACTAGCAGTCGGAGTAGACCTAGTAGAGAAATTCTTTCCTTCAGGTTTGTTTTTTGGGTTGGAGTAACACTCATAAGCCCTATGGCCCATCTTTCCACAGTAGTCACAAGGCACCAAGTTTCCCTCGCAGTCCTTACCAGGATGGTTAAAAGGGCACTTCACACACTTGTGGAACCTGTCACCTTTGTTGCTAGCATTGAAACCCTTGAAACTACTCCTATGACTTCCAGCTGAGCTTTGTCCGCCGAAAGATTGAGCTCTCCCCTTGTTGTATCCACCAAAGTTGGTTCTCTTCTCAAAGCCCTGAGAATTACTCCCTTGGAAAGTTTTCCTCTTCTCACCTTGTCCCCTTCTCTCGCCGATTATCCTCTCCATGTTGCTAGCACTAGAGAACACCTCTTTCAGACTCCCGAAGTCTCTACCTCCAAGTTTCTCCTTGATATCCTGGTTTAGGCCCTCCTCGAACTTATTTGCCTTTGCTTCATCATCGGGTACCATGCCAGGAGCATACCTAGCTAGCTCCATAAACTTGTTATAGTATTCCCTCACACTCATGGATCCTTGTTCTAACTTAGCAAATTAACCACGCTTCCTCTTTTGCTCATGCACAGGAAGAATTCACTCTTAATTGCCTTCTTGAAGTCCTCCCACGAAGCCTCAATCTCATACTCTTCCCCATCATTACCAACCTCGATGTCAGGGGTCAAAATGTCCTTCTTATAAGCGTCCCACCAATTGTCAGCTTCCTCCCTCAGATATCGGGCGGCTTGGGTTATCTTCAAATTTTCAGGGCACTGGAGAGTGTCAAAAATTTTCTCAAAATTTTTCAACCATTCTTGTAGTTCATAGGGTTCTCCTTTTCCAGTGAAAACTTCTGGCTTTTGGTCGGCCACGGCCTTTGCCATGTCCACAGCAGGACCTGCTTTGTTGGTCATCACTTCCTTCAAGGCATTAACTAGGGTAGTGTTCATCTGCATTAGCTGAGCCATGGTGACCTGATTTTCACCACTGCCATCCGAATCATCATTATTTCGGTTTCTTCTTGGAGGCATCCTTTAAGATATAAAAAATTTCACTTATGAGGACATTTCTAATAATGCAAGGTATATGCCTTCTCAAACAATCTATATACTATGCTTTTCACACTTTCTAACTATATGCAATAGCACCCGATTCTTGATTGGGACATAATACCTCCTTTTTCTAACCTGGCTCTGATACCACTTTGTAACACCCCCAATTTCCTGAGATTTTAGAAAATGCATTTGATTTAAAACAAGGACAATTGGGAGTGTTACCGCCACGATTGACATACTAGTTCAATCGTTAAGGCAGAAGGTCAATTCTAATGATCTACTAACTCCAAATATAAAGTATATAAATTTGTTACATCCCAAAAGAATGAAATACAATTCTCGAATAATCTTAATTGAAATGCGGAAGCGATAAATTAACTAAGTGTGGACTTTATTTAATACGGTAAGCGATCGTCACTCTGAACCCTTGACTATTCCCAAGCATTTCGTAACTAACCTGCAAGACTATGAAAACGTAGAAATCGTCAACCAAACGGGTTGAGTATGAACAACTTATCTAGAAAACAGTTTTAAAATAAAATATATATTTTTCCTAGACACTTAGCACGGCTGAAAACTTTGAGTAATTTAAAAACATTAGAACCGATAACATTTAAGTAGTATAGAAAATATAATAAACGATACGATAAAAATCCTTCTCCTTTGTTCCTTTTTCCTTCAGTATCAAGGCTGACTTCCTTCAACCAATAATCCCGAATGCATGCATCCCCCTAGGGTCCTGTTCCCAAGGGGAGGATATAAAGGCTCAAGGTGGAGGATCAATCCACCCTATCTATACTTTGTGCACGATATATTTTGACCATTATGGTCACCCTGTACTCAAGTTAACTCTCTTACCAGAGTTAACAACATATATAAAAACCTTTAAGAAATCAGACTTGTATAAATTATTAAACCTGGTAAACCTTTGCATTTAAACCTTACACATAGCAATTACCTTTTGAAATCACAAACCTTATATTAAAACAATTTATATAATACTTCTTCACTTTGAAAACGCATTTAGAAGTTCCTTTGAAGGAGATAAGTAATTCTTCTTACCTTATTCTGTAGTAAGTCTCACAGTAGCTCAGCAAGTACTAGAATTGTTCTTCTACGAAATCGGACTCTACATGAATATGCAAATTACATACTAATTAGTTGATACACCTACAATATATGATATGTATGATACATGCATGTTAACTATTATGGATCGATACAAAGATCACAACAACGCACTATAACCTCGCCCCTTCTTCTCCATGGACTCACAAATACAAAACGACTTATAAAACCCTTAACCACCATACACCTCGTTTCAAAACATAATCTCACCCAAAACAGCCCTCTAAAGGTCATTTTAACGAATTTAAACCATTGAAATGATATACCAACACAACCACACTTAAACCGACTCTACCCGTAACTCATAGCTATACCTAATTACATCACATGTCAACTTCTTACTTGCCTTTTAACATGATGGGCAGCCCTCTCTGTCTCCCATAGTCACTGCCCTTCACGGCTACATAAGTCACTACATTACATCAATATGACTTTTGTCATTCCTACGTGCCAACTTCTAATCAACCTCTAGATTAACTTTACAACATTTGCCATCAAATTAAACATCATACAAGGCAAGTGCATCACTGACAATTTCAGCATATAAACCATCACAACTTTTTTTTGTCTTTTTTTTTATCACATGATTCATTCCTTATATCATCAACTAATCATCACCCGGCTAGCACCATCAACACGTTATCAATTCAATTACTTCATCACTGCACAAAGAACTCACGCCTTCGAACCCAACTTCGAACTCAATCAAACTTTGCTTAATCACAAGCCAAAGGTATCCTAACATGGTACTAACAGCAGCATCAAAGCAGTAAAGCAATCCGTAACAACTCACTTAAGAACGTAAGACAAGCATTTCGACAACGGTAAGACTTTAAATATGTAGGTAGAAACTTATACCGTTGTATAGAAGAGAGAACAAGAAGAATAACGATGGTGGTTTCGTCAAAAACGGAGCTAGAAATTGGAGGCGGCAAAGACTCAAAAGTGGCGGCGAAGGCTCGAACGAAAATCACGATATGATTATGATAGTGATGATGATGGCGTTATGTACAGTAGGGTTTGTTTTGTAACCTTTTTTTACTTAGAAAACTTTAGGGGTAAAAAGGTAATTTGAAATAAATGTTTTTAATAAGTTTTTTTTTTTTTTTTTTTCAAATGGAACATTATAAAAGTTTATGACTTCCCGTAATCGCTGAAAATTGTCGTCCCACTAAAAACATTTTGAAATCCGTCTTGGAAAATAAGTTTATTAACAAATATAATACAATTTTAGGATCTCAAAAATACGGGGTATTACACATTGTCCCCTTTTACTCTATATCCGGATAAGTTGCCATAAACGGGAAAATCTTGGCTAGTGTTGAACAACATAGCACGTAAGTTGAATTTACGACCCACATGAGCATCAAAGACTTGTACTCTTTCATCCCACAATAATTTTAAATCATCAAGAAGGGGAGCCAAATAAACATCTATGTCGTTACCCGGTTGCTTTGGGCCAGAAATCAACAAAGAAAGCATCATGTACTTTCTCTTCATGCATAATTTCGGAGGCAAATTATAAGTAATCAGTATAACGGGTCATGTACTATGTGCACTACTCATATTCCCGAATGGGTTCATTCCATCAGTAGGTAATGCAAGTCGCAAATTTCTATAATCCTTGCTAAAATCACGGTATTTTGCATCAAAACATTTTCATTGAACATCATCAGCCGGATGTCTCAACTTACCATCATGAACTCTGTCGACACCAGATTTGTGCCATGTCATCAATTTCGCATCCTCTGGATTGGCAAAGAGTCTCCTCAATCTTGGTATAATGGGAAAATACCACAAAACCTTAGCCGGAACACCATTCTTATTCTCCTTATATCGAGAGGCATTGCAAGTAGGACAAACAACATCATCTTCATAATCTTTGCGATACAATATACAATCATTTGGACAAGCATGAATCTTTTGGTAGCCTAGACCCATTGAAGCTAACATTTTTTTGGCTTCATAAGTCCGAGTAGGAAGTGAATTACCACTTGGTAACATGTCATTCAACAACTCTAGCAAACTTGTAAAACTCTTGTCACTCCAACCATTTGCCGCCTTTAAATTATATAACTTTAGAACGGCGGACAATCTAGTATACTTTTTGCAATTTTCATACAACTCATCTTCACTTTCATTCAACAAGTTCTCCATCATATTCGGGTCATCACCACTTACATCTACATCAATTTCATCGTCATTCGGATCATTATTCTCCTCTTCTCTACCATCCTCTCCACTAGTGGCATCGATATTCTCGACATCATCATCCTCACCAATATATTCTTCAACATCCTCTCCAATATAGTCATCATCATCATCTTCAATATCTTCTTGGACAAATTCTCTATTACTTTGACTCTCCATGCTCAAGTCCTGTGTTGCCTCCCCATGAAAAATCCATTTTGTATAAGTTGAAGCAAAAGCGCTCTTAGCCAAATGAATTTTTACCGTATCAAGAGAGTGAAATCTCATATTATAACAATTACAACACGGACACCGCATACACTTTAAGTCTTCACAATTTTTCTCGGCAAAATTTATAAACTTTTGAATCCCCTCCTCATAATCACGGTCTCCTTGATTTGACATTGTTATCCATTTTCGATCCATGTCTATATAAACCAAAATTAATAACCAATTATCCTAAGCTCAACCTAAAAAAAGTAAACACCTAAACATAACTAATTAAAACTACCAATTCAATAATCTAAATTTTATTGTTTTAATCAAACTAAACTCACTATTAGAATTATTAACCAATTATTCTAAATTCAACCTAAAAAAAATCAAACATAAAAAAACGGTTAAATGTATAACCGGTGTCTTTGTCCACTAATCTATAATGCTTTAATTTTGTTTTGATACCACTAAACCCACTACTATCATACTATATTCATAATACCTAAACAAAACATTATTATAGATAAGAAAACGGTCAAATGTATAACCGATGTCTTTGTCCACTACAATCTAAAGTTGTACTCTATTCTACTCAACTAACGTACGACAATTCACTAACTAACACATAATTCCATTCAACTAACGACAATTCACTAACTAACACATCAAAAAACAATAGCGGCGACACAGAGCGAACAATTCATTATTTTGGCGATTAAACCTTCAATTTTGGCGAACAATAATTGAACGAAAAAACAAAAATACAAAATTGAATGAAAAAACAGTAATTGACGACAAACCTAATTGAATGAAAGAGACACCAAAACACGAGCGGCGAGCGGCGACAACGGAGGGGCGGCACAATAGCGGTGGCGACACAGAGCGGTGAGGAAGCGGCGAGCAGCGAGCAACGCCCGGCGAGGGGTGAACAACGAGCGGCGAGGGCGAACAACGAGCGGCAAGCGGCGAGGGGCGAGCGGCAAGCGGCGAGGGGCGAGCGGCGACAACGGAGAAAGAACGGCGACGGGGAATTAGAATTTTATTTTTCTGGGTTTCGGGTTTTTGGGGGTTATAGTTTTCTTTTTAGAATAAGCATATGACAAAGGAAAAATACCCTTTTCTGGGGTACCATATGACACCGGTTATACTAAAAACCGGTGTCTTATGTCCAATTTTTTTTTTTTTTTCTGTTATAAGATAAATTTTTTAATGTTTTTTTCGCTGTGTGAATAAATGATCCTCCCCGGGGGTAACATATGACACCGGTTATACTAAAAACCGGTGTCTTATGTCCAAATTTTTTTTTTTCTTGTTATAAGATAAATTTTTTAATGTTTTTTTCGCTGTGTGAGTAAATGATCCTCCCCGGGGTAAACATATGACACCGGTTATACTAAAAACCGGTGTCTTATGTCCAAATTTTTTTTTTTTTTTTTTCTGTTAGAAGTAAATTTTTTAATGTTTTTTTCGCTGTGTCAGTAAATGATCCTCCCCGGGGGTAACATATGACACCGGTTTTACTCAAAACCGGTGTCTTATGAACAATTTTTTTTTCCTTTTTTTTTTTTGGTAACTTATGACACCGGTTTTATTATAACCGGTGTCGTATGTCCAATTTTTTATTTTTATTATTTTTAGCTAAGTGAGGAATTGCGCGCAAATGGACTGGGGAAGCATTTGACACTGGTTTATTGAAAACCGTTGTCTTATGTTTTTCAGACACCGGTTCTAAGCTTACCGGTGTCATATGTACCGGTGTTAAATGTCGTTTTTGGCGTAGTGAATAATTGTTTTAAGAGGCCGGCTAACTAATAGTATTGAAAGTAGTATTTTTAAAGAAACGTTTAGTTGCTAATGACATTAGAGAGTAATGATTTAAAATTTTACAATTAAAGAACAAAATTTGTTTTTAGATTTTAGCAAAACAATTTCAATTATGTGTCTGAAGGGCAAAAATTAAGTACATATTATAAACAAACCTAAAAATGTTGACACCATGTGAAAAATAGAATTATAAGGCTACTATGTGAATGTTTCGAAGTAATACTATCTTTAAACAATAGTTTTCAAAGTTGTGTTTTTGTATAAAAGTATAGTTGTAAATGACATTAAAAGTTGTTGATTTAAAGTCGAACAATTAAAGACGGAGATTTTATTTTAAAATATACTATTTGTTTTCTTTTTCAATCATGTATCCAAAGGGCAAAAATTAAGGTACATATTTTTGTGAAATCTCCTAATTAATCATAGCGGATATCTAAATTTATTTACACTAAAATATATTTTTCACATAAATAAGTCATGTAACGTGCCCTTGGGTCACTCTATCAAAATTTTATAGTAATTATTTGATATTTGACACTAAATTATATATTTTAAATTGTCTTTAAAAATTATATACAAGCTCATTATCAAGAATCTAATTATTAAGACTCAGTAAAGGGTATAAGTTCTCAATTTGTAAAATAAATTTTATAATAAAAGTAATAATTGTTTACACGAGTAAAATAAAATGCAAGTAATAAAGCATATATAAAGGTTTAGATATTCGTGGGTTCAATTTTATCATTATGATTAGACATCATTATTAAGTGATCCGTGTGATGCAAGGGGTTTCATTAAAAAAATTAATTTAGTTCTAATTTATTAGAGGGTGCTAAGTTAAAATTGTAGAATTAAAGACAAATACTTTATTTTAGATTATAGTATTTTTTTTCAATGATGTGTCCGAAGGGCAAAAATTATGGTACATATTGTAAACAAACATGAAAATGTGGAAATCAGGTGAAAAATAGAAACACAAGAGTACTATGTGAATGTTTCCAAGTAATAAAATCTTTTTTCTCAAGAGGTTAAGTAATACTCCATCTTCAAGGTAGTTCTATTGAAGTAAAATATCATTGTAGTGAGATTATAGTGAGAGGTCTGATTTGAAAGTATAAGTTTTCAAATTTGTAAAATGAGGTTTATATAATGAAAATAATTGTCTATAGCAATAGTTTCTATATAAGGGTCAAATATTTACCGGTTCAAGTTTATCATCATAATTCAGGAGTACAAAGTCGAGACTCATGCACCAAGAAGAGTATCAGTAAGACATCTCAGATGTCTGAGGGATCAAATCTATCTAGTAGGCTGTAATGTAATAGAGGACGTACATTTGAAGCTTGAAGTACACTGGTTAGCCTTTAATAAAAGTCAGATCGCCGTTAAGGATCAGTCAAATACTGTCAGTCTCTCACCTTTCACCTGAAGAACACCTGCACTTATACTAGGTAGCACTGTGTTGGGACCTCTGTATTCAGGTATCCAAGAGACTCTGGTGACGATAACTTGCTAGCTGCCCCGCTAGAGTGGTCCTGCTCTTTTTCGTTGTGACTTCGATGTCTGATACACCACATTTGTATGAATAACCTGCCAGTGTATATATTGGCTAACTTTAGACAACAGTTCCATTTCATGTAGACCTGGGGACTGACCTAAAAAAAACTGGCTCAATCTAGACATACTAAACAAACTCGTGTAAGGTAAAGTTTCATTGATTGGCAAACCCACGGCTTAGACCATCTTACCCATGTGTTACCTAGGGTCTGATCTCAGAGACAAGTGCACTACTGAAACTCGCACATTAGGACTTGTCATTCTATAAGGTTCGAATTTGATACAGAAAGATTTATCGCTGTTCAATGGAAAACACTCTCAAAAAGGAAATGCCCGAGTCTAATAGTGTGACACTGACCGAGACATCAAGCAATTGGCAGGTAACGCGAGAAAACACACGGAGTAACTAACCTCATTGCCAAAGAGGGGAAAGGAGGTCAAGTTCAGAGACAATCTTGGATTAGCGACCTCCTGCAGCTATGTTTCTGATGCTCTTCTAGTTGTTATTGCCTGAAATAATGACTGGTGTTCTTGTAAATTGTAGAGAAAGACAATACAAAACATATGATAAGATTCATTTACAATTACAATATACCTTAAACTTTACTATATAATTACGCATAATGAATCATACACAGATGACATGTTGGCTAAAATCACCATATTATTCCTCTTTGTTCCCGTACTACTCCATTTGACCAAATAGAATAATTATCTTTATGGTGTACCAATCTACAACCTAGACAACATCAGGTGTCATTTTTCCATATGATCCAGCAGGCTATATATCTACTCCAACGTTTGCCAAAAAATCATCATAATTGATTGGACAGTCTCAAGCTGAGAAAAACAGCAAGCACCTTGCACCACAAAATAAATGCAGTAAGCAGGTCATCACATACCCCAGAAGCAGTACTGCTCCTTTGGACTTCTGTTCAGAAATCGTTAGCAATATTCAGTGTGTGCAGCCACAAGCTAATTGATATGAAGCCATAAACAACACTTACAAGTTACACTGTGACATCCAGTCCAGAATTTCATCTTGATGATTGAAAGACGGATCCTCCTACCTTAGATTGCAGCGTTCCTATAGTAGGCGTAGTAGACGTCAAGGCAACAACGGATAACTCACTTCTGAAACCCATTTTTGTAGCTGCCCACAGAATCCTCTCCAAGTGTCATTTGTAGAGGTAGGTTCACATTGTTGGATCTTTCTAAGCAGCTGCATAATTGACTCAGGGTTTGAAGAAGAAGAAAGTAATGCCAAAATTTCAGTTGATAGTTCTTGCAGCAAGACTGGAGAAACAGTCATGACCTGTTTTAGGTGGTTGATGGCAAGTTGAAACTCTTTAACATTTGCGAGGTATTTTAACAAGGTCACATGGGACTCCTTATGTTTTAGGTGACAATTACTGCATAAAAGCTGAGAAGCAGACAGGAAGTGACCTGCACAAGTTACATTGATCAGAAAATCAAATAGAATAAAAAGTTAGAGATGCAGAGTTTATATTACAGCAACAGCCAATACGAGTCTTGGTACTGACAACCAACATGAATGAGCGAAAATACCTCCTTTACAAAGAAGCAGAACCAATCGAGTTACTACAGTTCGCGCAATCGTGACATCCTGATCGGCAGCCTTGTAGAAAATATGAATAGCAATTTCAAATTTAGAGTCTTGACATAAGCCATCCAGGAGAGATGTATAAGTAGCTGCATCTGGCATGACCCCTTTCTGCAGCATGTGCTCATGTAGTCCCTGTGCATCTTCAACTTGACCTATTTCTGCAAACTTTTTAATGAGTATGTTATAAGTCTGTAAATTTCCGTAAACCCCACAAGAAAACATCTCATCCCAAAGCTTCTTAGCAGGACGGATAAGATCCTCACTGCATAATGCTCCCATAAGAGTATTATAAAATGAGATGTCAGGGACTAGTCCTTTCTTTCTCATTTCCTGAAGAATCCCATAAGCTTCTCTTACTCTTCCAGCCTCACACAACGACGAAAACATAACACTATAGCTCTCTAAGTTTGTAAAATAATCTCTCGAAGACAAAATGCTAAGAATGTCCAACAGGTAATCACTGTTTTCATGTTTGCACAAATTTCTACTCAAATTGCTCAAGGTAAGAAGAGTTGGTGTTTTCCCGTTCCCTACCATGAACTTAAAAAACGACATGGCTGAACGGGGATCAACCAATGACACTGATCCAATCAAAGCATTCAAAACATCATCTTCGATTGGAAAGTTCCCATCTATAATCAGATGACCTATTACTTTAGCTTCATATATAAAGTTGTCCGAAAGCAAGGCCAATATAAAGTGTTTATAATCACTAGCTCTTGGAGCTACTCCTAACTTCCTCTTCTTCTTCAACACCATCTGCAGCTCGAAAATACACCCTGGCCCATTCAACCTAAAAGCCTCCGCGACAACTCTATAGGCCATAAAATCAGGCTTACAATCCCTATCCCTCAACTCCTCTAAAACACTATAAGCCTCAGTCACCCTACCCGCCTCACAGAGCCCATGAACAATCAAAAGCGCAACTACTGACCCATCAAACTCAGAACCAACACCTCTAACTCTATCCAATACCCCTAAAACATCACCTACTTCAGCACTCTTACAATGCCTCCACATAAAGAAACCAAAACCAAGAGTATTCAACCTCACGCCTCTGACAAGCATTTCATCGAACACCTTCCGTGCGCACTCATAATGCCCCTCCGACACCAACCCACCAACAACCAAGTTGCAAACATCATCCCCAACATCACAAACATCCCTCAAAGCCAAATAACCCTCATGGGATCTCTTCGATTTCACTAGCGAGGCGATAAATGCGGAGTAAACGAAAGGATCGACATCGAAATGTCGAGCTTTAGCTTCTTTAAAGACCTTCTCTAAGGAATTAAATTGGCAGGAAATGGAGAGGGATTTGAGAACGGAATTGTAAGAAGTTGAGGAGTGAGAAAAATTGGGTTGCTGAGCTGCCCAATTGAAGAAACCGAGAGACAGAGACGGGTGGTGGAGGAGATACGGGTCGATGACTCGGGCGACTAGTGATGGGGTTAACGAGTTACGGCAACCGAGTTGGTGGAGGGTTCGCTCCAGTGATCGTGTCCATTTTCCGGATTGCGCCGAGTTTTTCGATGCGGCCACAAGTGCTTGGCTGATGAATGTGGCGGCTTCTCTTGCCGGAGGTTTCATGTGGAGGTGGGAGTGGGAGTGAGAGTTGAGTGAGGAACAAAGGAGGGAAAGAATTATCGCGCGAAATGAATAACGGAATTTCAATCCCTAACGACTTTAATTGTACTTTTTGGTCTTGGCACTTGCCATATGCTTAGTGATTCACTAATACAACGATGACAGACAGTGCGAATCTTCTAATTGGTAGGGGCATAATAGAATGTCGCTAATGATCCCTCTTATCCAAAGACATATTCCTATATTACTCTTTGGACGTTTCACTAACATTTTCCTCTTTCTAAACTTACCATATTTGGCAAATATTCTAGACTAATATACCCTCAATAAATTCAGTTTTGGGGCTTGATTAATGATTATTCCCTAATCACAAATCTCCCCCAACCCAGATTCTCTCTCCACACCACCTCCCTCATCCCACGACACGAGCTCCGATGAAACCCACCAGGTGACCATCATGGCCTCACTATTTCAGATCATAGTTGCCCAGATCGAAGGCGAGTTCGGCAACCCACATGATGGTCGGTTATGGGAAAGAGAGAGTGATTGTGAAGATAAAACGCCCGACATTGCGGGCTTATCGGCGGCGACTCGGCGAGGATGGTGAGATCTGATGATTTGGGGATGAGAAAATCGAAACAATGGTGATATTACGCCGGCGGGGGTGGGTGGTGGGTGGTGATATTACGCCGAAGCAATGAGAAAATTGAAGCAACGGTAATGGAGAAATTGAAACAATCAAAGAGTAAATTGAAACAATCATATTACCCACATGACGGCCGGTAATGGCATGGCGGCCGTTCGACGGGGGTAGGTACGGTTGACGCAATGGGACGCCGGCTGGGTTGGTGGTTAGTCGCCGGTGATATAGGTGGTGGAGATAAGTTGAGGTGATGATGGGAGGAGGGGGGATTAGAGCGAGGCTAAGTATATTAATTAGTCTAATTAATTATTTACTTACCAAATTATTTAGGTTTTGTTTATTGTGTTGTTGGTTGTTGTGTCCAACCCAAAGAGGAAATTCTCTTTGGGTAGGAGGGAGTATAACCTTACCAATAAAGAAAAAAGGCACCGAGTAAAAATAGAAAGAAAAAGAAACATTGATATTTACGTTTCTCCTATGTGAATATCTCTACCTTAGGGAAAAAGGTTAACTACTTTACGTGGAAAGCTTGTATAGATAGTCTTCCTACAAGGGATATGCTAATCCAAAGTTATATCTCAGACTTCAAACCTATTGTGCAGTCTTTAATAATCACTTGGAAGATTCGTATCATTTATTGTTTGGTTGCCTATTCAAGTAGAGGTGGCTTCTTTACTTGGTGTGAATTTCCTAAAAGCCATCCGAAATAGTAGTATTATTAATATAAATTGTTCTTTTAGACACAATCTAGGTCTGCTAAAACAAACCATGGACACAATTATGCTCCTGAAATTAATCTTCATCAAAGGGAGTCTTTGGTTTCTTAGAAATAGTTTCATTTTTAATGATGAAAACTTTCTCCATTGAGAAATTAAAAAACTCGTTTAAGTACCTAATGTTTTTTTTTTTTAAGTGGTTTGGTTCTTTTATTCATCCTTCACAAGGGGAAAATAGAAGAACAATCTTACAAATGGTCACCTCTAACAAATGACTAGGCATTCATTTAATCTACTATCTCCTCTATATTACAATTCCCCTTCCAATAATAAAGTCTAGTACTAACAATGAATTTAGTTTGTCTATTATCCAATCTGCGGCGTGTTCTTGGTCACCAAACAACCTGCTATTCCTCTCTTATTGACACGGAAGGTATATGGTAGCATTGAAACTACATACAGCCCAAATATATTTTCAATGTCTTCGATTAGTTTTTCTTCTGTACCAGCTTATGACTCTATGCATATCATTGAACTGTTGATTCATACCAATCCAACACCTGATTTCTCCCCAAACCTCTGCAGAAAGTTTGCAATTGGAAAAAAAAAGTGCCTATGAGTTTCTGTAGCACCCTTGCACAGACATCATCTATTTGCCTGTGTCTAGCCCCTCTTAATCATGTCATCCACTGTAGTCAATTTCTTGTGCATAGCAAGGGCAACTATAAAATTGTGTTTTGGCAAATTAACATTTTTCCAAACAACTTTGTACCAATTCACCTCTGGGTACTTCCTCCTGAAGTTCATAAGCAGTCTGGGTGTTAAATTTGTCACTTCTGCTCTACTTCTCAATCAACTGATCAAGAGATTTTGCCTCTCCTAGATTAGAAAGGAGATCATTCTTCACTGAAACAATACTCCCATGCTTCTTGCTTTGTAATCTCCATTACCATTTGCAGATTAGAGCTTTGTTCCAAGAAATAACTTCTTTAATATTCATCCCCCCTTCAGCTCTAGGAGAACAAACATTCAATCAGCTTTTACATTGGACTTTCTTTTTTTTCAGAGCCAATGTTCCATACATAATGTTTAATTTGCAGATTTTATGGATTCTCTTGACTATTCCCTTAGGAGGCACAATACTATTACACCAGAAGTTTTCAACTCCAAAGATAATTGTATTGATAAGTTGACACTTCTCAGCATAAGATAGAGTGAGAGAAGACCAATACTTTACTGAGTTTTAGATTTTTAACATATGTTGAGAATACTTATTAGACCTTAATCTTGCAAAGTTGAGAGGGATTCCCAAGTATCTAAAGGGAATAAGGCCCTCTGAGAACCCTGTTTGAGCAAGAATAAGCTATTTAACCTCAACCCTAACTCCTCCAAAGTAATATGGTCTTAGAATTATTTGCACGTAAACCTGAGATTTCTGCAAAAGGTGTTCAGACACTTCATGACAGGTGAAACAAAACGAAGATCATCTCTGACAAAGTTCGTCAAATCATCTGCAAATGTCAAATGGGTGAGATCGAGCACATTTTGGGATGATAAGAGAAATGTGCTTGCTGCTCCATATTTCTCAGATATCTTGATAGAATTTTCATGCTAAGCACGAAGGTATAGGGATAGAGGGGGTCACCCTGTCTAATGCCACTTTTACCCTGAAAATACCCCTCAGAAACTCCATTAACCTTGAGAGAGAACTAAACATTTGTAGACCTAGTCAACATATTAATCTGGAAACCTCAAAGTAATGAGCATACTCTTTATGGATCTCCAATTTAAAGAATAAAAAACCTTCCTTTTATCTACTTTAATAAGGCACCTTGGAGAGACATTTTTTTTTAGTTTAGCCTTTCACCAAGGTTTGAGATAATACCACATTGTCAAAATGTTTTCTCCTAGTTGCAAAAGTAGCTTGATCTTCTCATATCAACCCAGAAAGAGTCACTTTTAGCCTATTTGCAAGGATTTTGCTAATTATCTTGTAAAGGGTTGAACAACAAGCAATTAGCCTATAGTCTGTGACAGCCTCAACATTTGCCATTGTAACATTGATTTTCTTAGGCATGTGAAGGCTAGCTGTTAAAGAATTCCATAAAAGCTAAAATCAGATATGCACTGAACCCATCTTGCCATGGGCTCTGTCATGATGGATACTGAAGAGAGCTTCCTTAATTTCCTCTGGAGTGACTCCTTTTACCAAGCCTTCATGGAGATCTTCAATGATACAAGTCCCTTCCCTTATGAAATCCATATTGAGGTCTTTGACAAGAGACTCTATGCCAAGAACACTCTTGTAGAATTTGATAAAGGCTACATCAATATCATCAGGCTTAGACCATTCTTTCCCATTTTCATCTTTGATCTTGATAATCATGCTCTGATGTTTCCTCTCAGCTATTTTTGCATAAAATATATACCTTGTACAGCTATCAACCATTTGTATGTGAGTGATTTTAGCCCTTTGATTTAGCATACTAATCTCAGCCTTCTTCAATTTGCAATGTTTCTCCTTCACTTCATCCACTTCTATTTGCAGATTTGAATTCCTTGGATCTTGAACTAGAGCTTCTTGAACACTCTTCAGCTTTGTTTTGCAATGATTCACCCTTTTGGTGAGATTTGAGAAATCTTTCTTGTTAAGCAGAGAAAGAGATTGTTTAGTTCTCTTTAGCTTCTCATAAAACTTATCCAATGTCCTTCCCACACATCTTTTATTCTAAGAATGGCTGACTGTGGAGTCATAATCTTTATGTTCTCTCCAGTAGTTTAAGAATCTAAAAGATGTCTAAATCTAATGATAATCCATAATAGTGACTAAGATGGGTGAGTGGCCAGACACTCCCATAGGGGAAGAATTCGGTTATGGAATTTGCAAATTGACTAATCCAAACTTGATTAACCAATGCTCGACCTAATTTGGCCCATATTCTATTTGGCTCTTCTAGATTGTTAGTCCAGGTTTTAGTACAACCTCTACTCTTCAAATCTATCAATTTGCAATCTGTCAAACAGTCATTAAACTCGCGCATATCAATTTGTGAAGCCTGATTGCCCCCCTTCTTTCTGAATTGTCTCTAATCACATTAAATTCTCCAATTATAATCCATGGTATATATGTTGGAATGTCCAATTCCTTAGATCTCCCTTAGATCTGCCCATAATTCTCTTCTATCTTTTGAGTCATTGAAGCATAAACCATTGAAACCAACATTTTTCTGTTAGTATTAGCATGTACTCCGTAGTACCTTGTAGTGCATAGCTTGGCTTGTCATCGAGAGAATATCTAGCTTTATACTCAAGTTCCGAATTAACCAAATCATGCCATTTTAATGAGCAGCATGGTTTGTAGTGACATTGTAGATTCTGAAAAATCTCTTTAACTATTTTCTCAACTCTATTGCTTTTCACCCTTATCTTCAAAAGCCCAAGCAAACTTATTATATATTTCAACAAAAAGTTCTTAGCCTCTTGCTGTTTGAGGACTTCACTGAGTCCTCTAGTATTCCAAACTCCCGCTAACATGATAAGGGTGGTGGCCTTGTATTGACCCCTTCCTCTAAGAAATGTTTTAGACCCTAATTAAGTTATTAGCATTGATTTCCCCTTCCTCTAGCAAAGCAGATAAGTTGTTGCTTAGAATAATTGGCACTATTATATCTCCAGACTTCCTGCCTGCTTTCTTTGGACTCTTATGCTTCTTGAAACCCATGTCATCCACGCTCAACTTATCATTTTCGGCTAGAGACACTGGTGGTGTGAAGTGATAATGGCTAGTATATATCATCCACAACCACCTGGCCTGGTCCTGCACTTTCTCCTCCTCTACTTGCTCCGAGGCTATCTCATTATGCACAACCTTTGCCTGTTTGGGCTCTGCAACCTTAGCCTTTGGTTTATACACAAATGCAAACTTGTTAACAAGTTTAGCTTGCAACGTTGAGATTTATGCTCTAACTTACCACAAGTTTTGCAGAAATGTGGCACCTATTCCTACTCAATTCTCTGGCAAATCTGACCACAGCGGCGTGTATTTATTAAAACACCTTCAGATAGATCTTTTGATACATCCACTTCAACCAAAATTCTTGCGAATATAAGTCTCTCTTGGCTGACAAGTAGTGGTGTTATCTACATATATTGGTTTACCAGTCTTCCTATCTTACTCAGGCCCTGCTCACTGAATAACCAAGGGTCCAAATCTGATAGCAAAATCCAGACATGAACCATAACATATAGTCGAGTTCCTGCGAAATACTCGGTGACCAAGGCTTAGCAAAAAGTGGATTCGGATCCCCAATTTCCCGGGTCCACCTTTGAGAACTTCATTCATTGTAGTCTCAGATCCAAAGGTAAACCAACCCCTCCTAAAATACTTGACAATTGGTTCTTCAATGTCCTTCCAAACCTTTTTCACATACTCAGTCATGTCCTTCATTTTCGGTTTCGCTCAAATCACATTCCCAATCAATGTGAACTTCCATTTTTCTAACTCATCCATAATGTCACATTCCTCAATTGTAATTTCCTCATTTTTCTCACTTGAGTCATCATAGAACAGTTGCATCCCAACTCTAGGCTTACCCGGAACTACGGTATTCTAGGTTTTCGTAGGTTCCCGGTTTGATTTCTCTAGGTTTTTCTCGTCTACAACTATTCGATTTTATTAGAACTAGAAAATGCACTAAATTTGGAGTTGGAGTTCTTTTTACGTGCCTTGCTTATTGCAGAATTGATTAGATGATTGAAAATTGTTGGACCTCTATTGTTTTCGGCAAGATGGGTTTGTGATTTCTCCTTCAGTATAGCTCCATCTCCTTCGATGTTGGTCTCATTCTCTTCGTCGTGCAATTCCGCTTCCTTTGGTGTAATTTGGTCTCCCTCTCTTCTTGCCTTCCTTGCCCTCCACCATGGTTTCTTAGTCTTGTCATGATGTTTGCCCGTACGATCGCCTAAGTGGAGAAGCTCTCCTTTTCCATGGTTGTTAAGTTTAACTCGATAGTGTTGCCTTACAAGATTGAACATTTCTTACAAAAATGAATTATCTGACAACCCTAAAAAATATATGCTCATTTAGCTACTATTGATCATCACGATAGTGAAGGTAATATTTTTTTTTTGGCTTAAACCACCTCCAGACTATTTCAAACAAAATTTTGATGGGTTAAAGATGTCGAATGGTAACTCCGCTTTAGGCTACGTCATTAGAGATTCTATTGGTTCGACAACTCTTTTTGGGGAAAGATTGTGGCAATTCAATTATTCAAGTATCCTTTTAGCAAAAACCTTAGCCCTGAGACAAAGGGTAAAAGCCGGCTTAAAAAGTATCATAATTGAGAAATATGTGTGTGGTTAACTGCATTTGACAATTTGGAAGAGTATTTGGGAAACTTCATCTCAGAAAAGATATTTTGGTGGATATTTTTTGTTTTTCACAAAGTAGGGATTAATCACTATTTTCGTGAGTCTATTTGCACATTTTATAAAGTAAATATTTGAAAGTTGAGAATGATGTTTTAAACTAGAGGGTTAATGATCTCACGAGTTGTAAGAAAATCGAGTCTAGCAAAAAGTGTTTGGTACAGTACATTCTGTTATCTCTCTGTAGTGGAACAATGCAGTTTTGTTCTCTGTTCTACGTCTAATAACTCTGATCTTTTGATGCATATTGAAAACATGATAAAAGGTCTCATGGGGTTAAAGGATAGCAATGAGATACATCTAGCTCACACCAATGATCTACAAAAGAAACATGATAAGTTATGTAATGACTCTGAAGTTTGAAGTGCTAAGGGTTCATAATGAAAAACTTTTGAATTCTTTAAACACTTTAGAAAAGGAACTTGTTGAAGCTAGAAAGATAAATGAGAAGTGGCGTGGAAGCATCACGGCTATGAAATTTTGACAAACCAGTCTAGTAACGTGGCCAAGAGAGAATTAGGATATAATGCTTCTCAGTACAGATCCTAATTCTGTTCTAGACAGAATGTAAAACCATGTGATATAGACTTTCATAAGAGGAAATATGTAGGTCTTCCTGAGTATTTGATTTGTAATTATTGTGGTAAACTAGGTCATGTTTTTAACAGTTATTTCAAAAGAAAGTCTAATATTGATAAGAGCAATAAGGTAGTCAAAAAAGTATGGGTTAGAAAGGATTTACTTGATACTTTTGCTAATAAAAAAGGAACCTGAGTTCATTTGGGTAATTCATTTGGATACCCAAATCCAAAGAATGATTGATCTTGCAGGCTAAAAGTGAGAGGGAGCAGCTATGACAATTGACGAATTATCATAGCTCATGTGCGTAATTGACCATTCTCGTAAATCGTAATCCTCTTACATAGAGCCTATAAGTTGGATGTATGATTTGTGAATTGGCAAGTTGTGTAAAATTCACATACAATCCATTTTCAAGTTTGTGGTATGAAAGTTGGTGGATGCTTTAAGAATGAGATTCGACAACCACGGATTCACTTGGTTCATACACATGAGTTCGAAAGACGAGATCTTGAACTCGAACTCAGGGGGAACGATGATACTGGAAAGAACACCCATCTGTTCTATCAGAATTGTTTATCATGTCAGTTGGTAAGCATGAGCCAGGACTTGGTTATGTCTCTTCCAAGGAGTAAATATTTCGTGCTAATGCCTCTATTTTTGTCATTGCTCCTTGTTCCTTCATGGTAAGCTCTTGATTCGGGATTATAATGTTTTCTTTTGTGTGTGCCTATTTATGTGTCATCAAAAGTGATTGTAATAATCCAAAATCCCGTTCAAGCCCTCTAAGACCAAATTTTTGAGATATGTCATCGCACACTTAGAGATCGTCGAGAAGCAAATTATTTATCTTGATTTTGTGCTACCGATGACCAATTGGCCGATATTTTTACGAAACCACTTGCTAGAGACAGATCTGAGAAAACACGGTTGAAATTGGTTTAGTAAAGTGCATTTAGTCAAGCTATGTGGTATAATCTTCCAATGATACGATAGCCAAGGTGTTTAAGACTAGATTGCATGCCGCAGGAATTTTGTTTATCGCAACTTCATGTTCATAGATAATAAACATTAGGACTAGCTTTATTCTACGTTAGCTATATGTGTGGTAGGTGTCTAACCTACCTATTTGGAGTCAAGTTGCGATTGATGAGCTTTGTCCAAGTTTCGCACGAGTACAGTGTTCTTTGAAGTTTTACATTGGGACATATTGAGGGCTCCATGTGTTCGTTTATACGGTACCGAATGTGAGTCTGTACTATCAGAAATTTGTTTGTGACAGAATTTAAGAAAGGAGTCAGTAGCTACAGCCTATAATATGTGTTCAAATGGGTGGGAACAATTTTTTTTTTTTTTTGTACTAAGGTTAGCTATGAATGCACGAGAGAATTCTTCAAATGGGGATCTGCTGATTTCATATGAGGAGAATTTAGTGTTGGGATATTACGGAGTATTGTATTTTATTTATTTCTGAAAAAAAGGATTAATTCCCAAACATTCGCACGGAGTCTTATACCTTGACTTTGTATCACAAAACCCCCGATTCCCAAACATTTTGCTCTACTCTAAAATGCTCAAATCAATTGTCATTCCAAATCATAACCACCATGGCTCATACCGGACCACCACTTCCACCGCCAAGGTCGTTGTGCATCCGACATTTCAACTAGCATTATTTCTTCTCCAGTCCTCCCGGCTATGCTACTCTGCTCCTCGCGCGAAGATTGGTGACATTCCGATTGATGTTAAATTGAAGTAATTAAGTACATTTTGGTTGGACAATTTTTTGATTCCAAGTAACGGAATCCCAATCCGATTGCATTTCTAATCGTTTGGTTTACAATAATTTTTTTCCATTCCATTACTCTCCTTTAACACACTCCCCCAAAATGAAACTCTCCTCAAACTTGGGCTATCTCATTTCATTCCCCCTTTTTTAAATTTTCTCTCCTCCTCCACCTCCCCTCCCCTCCATACCCCACACCACTGCCAAGCCACCACCAACCCGACGGCGTCGGACAACCGGCCACCTATCTCGCAGGGAACATCAACTTCCGCAACAGCTTTCTCTTTCATTCTCCTAGTTTCTCTCTCCTTTCTCCTCCCTCTTCTCTTCTACAACTTCCTACACATCATCGCATACAACCAATTTATGCACCGTCGGTCACCTCCTGAGGGCCGTTTACAAGCCCTATATCAACCTATCGCCGGCTAGGCGTGGTTCCTAGTAAGGGAGGAGAGAGGATACAGAAGGGGGAAGGGTGGCTAGAAAATGTAATTGGGTGAGAAGGGCCCCGTGGGTGGGTTTGTCTGGGCTATGCCGGAGAGTCATCGGCGCAGGACAAAAAGCCGGTGATGTCCTCATCGGCTGTGATGGTTGTGGATGCTGGGTGGTGGCGGTTTAGCGGTGGTGGAAGGGTAGGAAAGGTAGAAGGTGAGAGGTCACGAGAGTGAAAGGGATAGGGTTGGGGTAGTTTTTTATTTACTATTATATCTCTATGGAATGATTCGAATCCATTTTTTAGTTGAACCAAACAACGTATTATAAGTAGCAGAACTTGTTACCACTCCACCCCTAATCCCATTCCATTTTGTTACCATTCTCAATATCATACCAAACGCCCCCTAAGTGGAGTGCCTTTCCTACTGCCATACCAGAAACTATTGGCTATATGATGAGCTGGTACTCTTGACATGATTTCTGCTTACATGATGTGCTTAATGTCGATGAGTATTTGATTATCCTTGGACTATTGGTCTTATCTGGAGCTATCTCTGAGGGGGGAATGTAGTCGCTTGTCATCATAAAAAAGGTGGAATTTGTTGTGCTATCTATGTATGTTTTGATGATGACGAGTTATGATTGATTATTCCCTAACACAATTATGATCGTTTTTAGTGAGCATGTGTTTCAGGTTCTACCTCAATGTTGCGATCATTTGTGAAGACTAGATAGGTGTTGTTTTATTTCTAGTCTTTTTGTAATGTGAGTAATTTTGATATGATCGGTATAGACCTGCATTGCTACAATAGTAAGTACAAACCCGAATGGTCAAGGGAACTGATGATTCGTGTTTAGTCTCCGATCTTCGCGTAGTCTTAGAACCTGTACAGTAGAGAGGGGAAGAAGCACCTCTTTCTGCCGCTTTCACCCAAGATGTAGGTTTTCCTGGAAGTGCATTACTCTTAATCCAAGCATGTCCTAAAGTTTACTTAGCTTACTACTCCTATCCAGGCCATCGCATTGTAAAGTTTGATACACGATATTTGTGTAAGTATTACGGGGAGAAACGATTCGTACATCTGACCCTCCCTCATTCTGGTTCGAGATATGGTTCCTATTTTGAGCATTGCATAACTTAGAGTCTAAGACTTCACTATGACTAATTGATACAAACATTTCTGTTGAATACTTGAAACTGATGCAAAGATTTTCTATAACAATTAACACAATGTGATGATTTGAGTCCCTGAATTTTCAGGTGATTTCATTCATATATCAGACACAGCTTTCAGCTGTCAGAATTCCAAAAAAAAAAAAAAAAAAAAAAAAAAAAAAAAAAAAAAAAAAACCTTCAACACTAATTTTTCCACTGATGCAGGGGATGCAAATTTCAAACATCTCCTCTGTCTGCATCTCAAAACCATAAACAACCGTATACATCCCTGTCTACGATCTCCGTACTGGAAACCGAAAATTTAACAAAAAGAAAACCAAATTGCTGAGGCATTATCAGCAGGAAATGTCAGATTTCTGAGGGATCAAATCAGTTGGCTGTAAGAATGAATACTTGAAGCTGATTGGTCTGCCTTTCACAATCGGGCGGCCGTTATTGATCAGGCAACTGTCACCCTTCACCTGAAGAACACCTGGGCTTATTGGCTGCACAGTGCTGAAGCCCAGGCATCTCAGGTATACTCGAGACTGAGCGCAAGGGCAGTTGTTGGTAATCATTACTTTGTATTCTGGTTGCCCTTCTATTGTTTTTCCTGTTCTGACTGTTGTCACTTTGATGTTTGATACACCACATTTGTATGAGTGACCTGTTAACGCACAAATTCTGTTAATTAGCTAAACTTTCATCAGAAGATTCAAACAATGCAAATTCTATGACTGACCTAACGTGTAACGACTCTGGTCATTCAAATCGAATGTTTAGTGACACAAAATGGATATCGAACCCTGCTCATGAATATCACCTAGATAGTTTACCCTTTGATGAACTAGTTGCAACTGCCAACTAACCTTTTTTTTTTTTTTTTAAATAGAAAACCTCATTTGGACCAACCTAACTCATTCTTTTTGATAGATAAGCTGCTTTATTCACTTATATAGATATGATTGAGTAAATGTCACATTGCTCTAAGAACTTTGAAGAAACCACCATTGCAAATGCTCGAAATAGATTGTGTCGAAAAATCGAAACCCGATATAACGGTGCCAAATGCCACTAAACTCAACCAGAGTGAATGAGTGATTGAAGATTGAGAACGTAAAATAAATTATTACACAAAATGATATATATGCTCATCAGCATGACAGTCTGATAACTGACAGATTAATTAACAGGTAACAGAAAACAAAGCAACAAACCTTGTTGGCAAAAAAGGAAGAGAAAGACAAGTGCAGAGACAATCTTGAGAGTTGCTGCCATGTTTTTCACACACACTTTTCTTCTAAATCTTCAAATTTAAAAGGGTATATATTGTTAATGTATTATG
This sequence comes from Spergularia marina, assembly GCA_963680865.1. NCBI lineage: Eukaryota > Viridiplantae > Streptophyta > Magnoliopsida > Caryophyllales > Caryophyllaceae > Spergularia > Spergularia marina. Next base: position 29,039,405 of record OY804545.1, on the reverse strand, counting down.
AGCTTACTCCTATCTACTTGTGTATGTGTGTGTGGTTGGATAGAGTTTAGCAGGTCCAATTTATATATACAGAGGCTTTTGAGTAGCAAGTGTAGTAGGGTCTTATGTTGGAGAGATAGGGACACATGCATATCATATGGCTTAAGTAATACGTTTAACCCAGCAGACGGCGAAATTTGCGCCATTTTACCACTTGAGACTTTGGGAGTATGATTTAAGAAGATTCAATTCTTAATTATTCTTTAAATTTTGGTCAGACTTTGAATCTTTTTCTTCCTTAATCTGTGCTCTAATCTTTCTCTTTTTTTAATCTTTCTCAATCCCATGCCTTGTACAGACAATAGACATCATCATTAACTTGCACTTGATTGATCACCTTTGCACCTGCGTATACAAGTGTATAAGACCGATGCCCGATCGGCTTATCGGTTGACTATTCAGTTCAGTTTTTGATGTTAGAGGTTTGAGTTTCCGCGATTTCAAGATATACCCTTTAGTTCACCTTTACTAGCAAAACGATAATGATTCAATAGTACTCTTTTGGAAGTTAGAAATTACCTTGTTTTGATTTGTGCTAAGTAGTACGTATTATGAGCCTATGAGATTAAGGTCATGCTTGATAGGATTTAATAAAAGTAGCATTTAAATCAGTTTTGAATCATTCACATCAGATCAAATCAGTTTAGAGTCATTCAAATCAGATCAGATCAGATTATATTAGATCAGAAAAGTTTAAATTTGTATCCATGTATTTGGTCTATAATTAATACTAATTCGTTGAAATTCAATCAAACACACTCAGATCATATCAGTTCAGAGTCATTCATATCAGATCTGATCTGATCAGAGTCATTTAGATTAAATCAGTTTAGAAAGATACAGTCCTATCAAACATGACCTAAATGTATTAACAAATGCTGGTCATGAAATCTACAATAGACTGGTCAATGGTCAATACTAAATTTGTCAGCCTATTTTCTTAGGGGATAATTAGCGATTTAGCGGGTTTGGCAAATTCAATGAATGAAAGTACCGTATGTTTTAGCAATCTTAAATCTTAATTGCTGAAGCCTGAAATAACGGATTAACGGGTTTAAAGTTTGGTGCGTAATCATGTGGTAAACCAAATTCATAATTAACAATTAGTATTGTTAATGAGTGAATCTTAAATCTGAAGATTAAAGTCAAAAGAGGGAGTACATACCTCGTACTGTAGCAATTCATGAAATCTGATCAGGAGGCGTGCATAGAAATAGTTCACCGCCATCTACCTTGTTAATTGTCATTTTTGTCTGACGTTCACTGTTACTTTTGTATTGATATAAAATCTATACGAGTTCTACTGATTCACGACTTCAAAGAAATAAATGGTTGGGACAAACACATCACTAGGTTAATTAAGCGATTCATATACACAAACATTTAAGATCGAACACCAAGGCTCAACTTCAATGCTTGTTTGTTTTTTGGTACATAAGAGCAACTAATGCTATGAGTTGAGGGTGGGGATATGAAAACTCGAATTCGAAATTATTTCAAAATAGATGTTTTCTAAGTTTTTTGGCCAATAGACCAACCTCGATCTTCATCCCTGTTGGAGTGATGGGAGTTAAACACATAGGGGCTTAAAATTCACTCGGCCAATCATTAGATTTGGCCTTTAGTGGGTTATGTCGACTAAATTGTAAAATTGGAATCTTGAAGAAGTTAGTTGACGAAAGTAGAGATGTAAATGCAACTTTCAGTTGTGAAGTAGGCAGAAACATGTGCATTTTATGGTCTTCTCATGTGGCCACTAGAGAATGCACATGGGATTTTGATTTTTCAGGCCAGGTTTGCTGAGTGACTCTAAGAGACTTGCGCACCATACACATGCACTTGCACTAGTCCCTTTTGCCTTATCGTTTAATACCAATGCCCGTCTGCCCCACTCTGTGGCTGTGCAGTGTGTTACCGATTATTGTTAGAGCACGTACAGCGATGGATTTAGCATAATCCTTCTATACTATTAAAGGAGGCTTTTTTAGAGCCCTCACATTGACCAGAGATTATTAGAGAGTTTTGACAATTTTATAATATTATTTAGTTATCAAGTTTATGTGAAACTCTTTTAATTAAACAATCTTCTATTAATAATAATATTATAATAATAATGTTTATATTAGACAATCCTACTAATAATCCTACTAATACGTAGTTTTCCAAGTCCTATGTCATAGAATTGCTATAGTACGATAATACACATTCTAATTAGGAGTTAATGTTAACTATATTCATCTAAAACCAAGTGAAGGTTGCTAAATGTGATTGGTGGGTTTTCATCTGGAAACTTTGTGATGATCTTGAATTCGTCAATTTTCATGTCTCTTGATAATAAATGGTTCCAATATGATTTTTCATCTCGAGTTAGATTGTAATTAGCCTTCTTCATTTGTTAGGATTAGCGTACGTTATGCGTTAGTGTAGAAGGTGTTTCCAATCACAATTACGGTACTAAACGCAAGACATACATGACTAAGTTCTTATCCTAGCTACGTGCATTAGTGCATATATAACTCAGCATACTAGAACTAAACGAAATATGTTATAATCCTACGTACTTTGTGCATGAGCTTTCTTTGTTTGTTTTTTTCAAAAAAATTAGTTGATATATTTATCATTCGAAAGAACATTTCGAAGAGACTTACAAAAGTATAGCTAGCCACTAACAACTTATTGGTTGTATAAATTTAATCTAATTGTCTACTATAACCTGTAGTGCATGTCTAAACTCAAACTATCATTCATATAAAAAAAACAAACAAAAAAAGATTAAACTATCATACTCATAGTTTTTCCTAAACCTTGACAAACAACAATTATTTTTGAAGAAAGTTGCTCCAAGTCTAAATTTTTGTTACAGTTTAAAAATAAGAAACAACAAATGAGAATTATTGCGATATTTGAGATTAATGGACGCAAGGAATATGGAAAGAAATTTTGAAGGGAATTGAATACAAATTTGAAGAAAATAACGCAAATGAAGAGAAATTATGAGAATAAAAAAGGGGATTTTTTTTTCCAGACATCTTAATCATTACTATGAAAACGTAACTTATCAAATTTTACCCGGCTATAATTTATAGCCGTATAGTCACTTTGTATATATTTTTTTTTATGTCACTCAACTTTCATGACACCCCTTTAACGTTAATATCTCTCAAAATACAATGGTTGGATAATGATATTGTACACTTTTGGAATTATTTTTGTTTTGAAATATTTTTTCGTCAGACTGACCATCAAACCCCTAACTCGAAAAACAAATACGTTATACAATGTATAAAAAACTACACATATTAATATGAATTTTTTTTTTTATTATATAGAGATTTTACCACACAATATCTATATCTAAACATAAATTACAAGTTTTAGTTTTAACAAGTTTAATAGAAATCATTACTAAGAAACCCGTGCAACGCACGGGCTTTCATCCTAGTTGTGTATAATAATTAAAAGTTGAGATTTATACTCCAAATTTTCAACATTCTAATATATCATTTTGTCTTGGTGGGTCATTAAATAACTACTTTTTAGCTACAATGTTATCACTCTCCAAACAATGATCCAACTCACTTTGGGCCCAACTCTACTTTTCTATTGCAGACCCATGATATGGCAAAAGGGTTCAATATTATCACAAGTGTACCGATATACTATGAAACACGGATAAGTAAACCCATTAAATCCAATGTGGGGGTTAAATTATTCGGAGAGTGGTTTGGAAAATTATACTCCCATGACTCTCCTTGTTATGAGCTACAACTCTCCTTCAAGAGTTGTGAGTTACAATCTCCAACAAAATCAATCAAGAGTAATTTGTGTAGCTAGGTAAAGATTGACTCTCCACTTTCTCTCTTTTCTTGGAGAGTTTTTTTAGGGAGTTTAAGGATTTTAAGGTAAAGTAACCATTGTACAGGCTTTTTAGGGGTAGCACAATGCTAAATTATACTCCATATATTTTGTACGGAGTATCAGATAACTCTTAAATCTTGATAATGACCTAGTGTATGGTGTTTTCTAACGATGTGCTACACATGGAGCATTCCTCATATATGATGTCGTTATTCAACGAACTGTTCAAAATTGTATGGTTAACACAAGGAATAACAATCATAACTTCCCGTCTAGAAAAAAAAAACAATCATAACACTTGGGACTTTGAGAACATACTCCCTCCTAATTAGAAGATATCCCCGCATTGTTTTATTTTTTTAATTGACCATGTTGGAAGATGTTTTCAGATCAAATAGAACAATTGTTTGTCTTACTATAAAGTAGGGGTTGATAAATGCAATGCAGAATAAAATAAGTACTGAATTTTACAACAAGTGAACAAAACATTTGGTTTATAATTTGCTTCCAACATGGCCGGTCAAACCAATAAAAAAAAAAAGAGAATATTTTGGATAGGAGTGTAACACCCCGTATTTCTAGGAACTTAAAATATTAAGGGTTTTATGTTTTAATTATATAATTGAGGTTTAAATTATTTAAATTAAGGCTTTATTGGAATTCGATTGAAGTATTATGGGGTTTCTAATATAATTTTACTATTTATATATTAATTATAAATAATAAATTACAAGAAGTTGGTTGGGAGCTGCGAAATAATCTGGACCCCCACACCCTTGGCTATAGAAAAACCAATACGATTGAATTTGGATCGGGTTTGTTGATCACTCATCTCACTCAACTAGCTAAGCCCAAATTTAAGCCTACCCTAATACTCCTTTACGTAAAAGAAAGAAAACCCTTGCTTTCTTTCCCTCAAACTTTTGGCATCTTCCTCTTCTTCCTCTCCTTTTCGTAGCCTCCACCCGCATAATATCTTTTCACCACAATATCAACTTCAAACAGTCATATCTCCCTCTCAAAAACTCAATTGGAGGCATGGTTGGTGGCGTTGGATTCATAGTTCCAATAAGAATCCAACCCCACTTGAATTATCACAAAATCACACAGGATGCACCCTGGGGAGACGATTTAGTGAAACTACAATTTTCAATCCGGGATTTGTAAATTTGTCTCGGTGGTTTGATGATTTCGTTGCATCCATTGGATTTTAGAAGTGAAAATTTATGGAGATATTCTTATAATTCTTTTTCGAAACATATCAAAATTTGGTAAGCCGTCTCTTTCTATATCAAAAATTATAATTATTTCACTGATCAAGCCCTAATTCGATTTGCTATTGTTAGTTCAGTATAATGATAATTCCCGACTCTAGAATTGGATTCTCTGGACGAAACTGTGCAGATATGTTCCTACCTTCAACCTTAACAACATATTAAAATTTTGGGGTAACTAGATTATTGTATAAAAAATTATGGTTATTTTTGTGGGCGAACCCTAATTGAGGTTATTACTGTTGTTCGGTATTAATTAGGACATTTCCCGTTGATATACTTGGAATCTGTGGATTTTAAGGAGATGTTCCTATGTTTGTCTTTGGTAACGTGGTAAAATTTGGTAATCATCCCATTTATGAAGCCTATTTCTTTACTACTGCCCTGATTTAGGTTCGTACTCAATTAGTGTTGTTTGTGACTTTGTAGTTTCTAATTAGGTTTTGATGGAGTCAGGGCCATGTGGGAGCAATGCGGGGCCCTGGGCGACAATTTAGGACATGACCCTTACGAATACTAAAATTTGCAACATAATTAACTTTGTATATATATATATATATATATATATATATATATGTATATGTGTAAATATGTGTATTCCAACTTCAACTCTTCAAAGACTGCAAAACAAACATAATTGCACATATTAGCCAAACCAAGATCGACAATATATTTCATATCCTCTATAATCTATCATATACTCCATAATATTGGATCTTTTAAAAAAAACACATAATTCCTAAAATCAAGTTTAATCTGACAATAAATTGCTTTCTTATTGTATACTTCCCAAAATTTGATTAAACCCAAATCAATTCAGAAATTCGTATTTCCAGTCCGTTTAATCATAAAAATTCAATTTTTTTTCTTCTTCCAATTAATTGTGAAATTCGTAATCAAATAAAAAAAATTAGAAAAATCCGATTTTTTTTTCCATTCAATTTCGAATTTCGTCATAATCATTTCAATTAATTCTTTAATTCGTTTTCAAATTTAAAAAAAAAAAAATCAAAATTTTGATTTTTCCCCAATTCAATTCTGAATATTTTCGATTTTTTTTCCCCAATTTAATTCTAATTTTTTGTACTTTCTGACATATTAATACAACAAACAAAACCAATCAAATAATCAAGCATTTACAAAGAATAAAATCAAAACTAAAGTTCTTAAAAAAACTAAGAGAAGATTATAGATTTGTAACACCTCAACTCATCGCCTGAGCCGAGATTAGTCACCTATGGCAGCTTGTCAGGCTGTACGCTGACCTCACAGACCAACACGGGTCCATTCGTCGCACTTTGACCTCATTCGTACACACCCTGGGAAACTTCCCAGGAAGTCACCCATCCTGAAATTACTCCCAATCAAGCACGCTTAACGTTGGAGTTCTTATCACATGGAATTCCTAAAAGAAAAGTTGACTTTGTTGATATGAGTAGAACTATCAATCCTTTTAAACAACTCATATGAGTCATTAATCTCTTATAACCTTCCTTTGAAATCTGGGGTATTACAAGATTTACCTCTTGAAATTGAAGATTTCAATCCTACCCACACTTGTTGTTCTAATCGAGTTCTTGTTGTTGTGTAGAGATCTTGAGTCGAATTCCTTGAACACCAAACGGAAAATTTTACCCAAGGACAAGATAAGTGTTTACGTGAGATTTGGACTTAGGACATTCAAAGGCATTCAATGCCTTGTCCTTGGGTTGAAAACAACATCCCTATCTCCTGATTCAAAGGGGGGAGTAAGGCAATTTACTCTAAGTGAATTGTTTTTCCTTCGGGGAAAACTGACATTCACATGCCTATAAATACCTTCATTCTCACACAAATGTTCGACGCAAAAATACAAAATCAACACACAAGTGTTGTACTGAGTGAAATAAAACTGAAGTATTTCAGACCATAAGCACACCACAACTAGAGTGAGTTATGAGTGTTGTAATGTTTTGTAAACATATTTTACGATATAAGTAACCGTTTCGAAACGTGAGATGTAAACTATTAGTAGCCAGGTTCTATTGTAAAAGCTATCGTCGCATAAATCAACTACCGGTATGTTACTTAAAATATTTTAAGCTATTGTATTTAGTCAACGATATTAACGACCGTACACGTTTTATAACTTATAATTAATTAATCTTGTGGCGAATAATTATTACGGTACAAGTAACTCGGCGGATATACCCTAGTTTGTGAACGTCACCGTTAATTAGAAATACCCCAAGATTGAATGTTAATTATGTTAGTGGTAAATAGTAACTCCATGATTAAAAGTAACTCGGCGAATTACCCCAGTGGTGAAATAATTTTAGAGTGAATAATTTCCGCTAAAGGACGATAATTTAATAGATTAATAATTTGACTATATAGTTACCACTTCGGACGTCGTTGGACACTTGGAGAGTTAATTATCAAATAAAGACAGTATAATTACATTACCAAAATGATCTTATTTAAGTAAATTACGCGACTTTATTTACTTAGAATGAGAAAACGCACGGAGTAATATCGCGGTGATTTGGAATTCAAGTAAGAGATTCATTCTGATTTAGCTTATAGTATTATTTTTGTATACACTATAAATGCTTGTTTTTTAAAACGGATGAGTACTGCAAACTCTAATTACTTTCTGAACTACTTTGATTTTGTGGGTTAGTTATGTGTTCTGACTAACTTTGAAACGAGGATATCCGTCAGGCCCTGCCAAGGGAGTAAACTGGCACTGACTGAGAACTTCTGAACTAACCAGAACTATACTACCCACTTCTGAAAATTATTATGCTTATACGAATTATTATGGTTTTACTATTTTAGCAACTGCTTGATCCGGTTAAGTCGGAAACTGTCTTTTACTGGGCTGTTGAGTTCACCCTTTCAATAATAAATTCTTTTCGGGAAATCAGTGCTAGCTGGAGGTGGGAATTTGAGTGAGTTACCCAAGTCGACTTGTAACATAAAAAATGGCTTTAATAATAGTTTGTACAATAGTATTCGTATGTATAATATTGTGTAATATATGTTTTGTACCTTCGACAGCTGAGGAATAAGAATGGCTTAGCCTACTTTTCATAGGTTGCTGTCTGTCATGTTGCAATAATGGTTTTGGGGCGTGACAATGGGTATTAAGCTTGACAAAGATTTTTTTTTTTTTTTTTTTTTTTTTTGAAAATAAATGGTTCCTTAGTAAAAAGAGGTGAGGGTACTTCTCACGCATAACTGATTCCACTTCCAATGTTGCTTCCTCAACGTTGTTATTGCACCATAAGATTTTGACCATATGTGTCTCAGCACGTCTAGTTTTACGCACCTTGATGTCTAAGATTTTCAGTGGTGCCTCTTCATATGCTATAGTTTCATCCAACTCAATGGTTTCTGGGTTCAACACATGAGACGGGTCACTGACATAACGTCTGAGTTGAGAAACATGGAACACATTGTGGACCTTATCAAGGTTCGCAGACAAGTCTAACTCATAAGCGACTTCACCAATTCGCTTGGTCACCTTGTAGGGTCCAATGAACTTCGGGCTCAGTTTTCCTTTCTTTCCAAGCTTCATTACACCTCTGGTAGGTGACACTCGTAAAAGTACCATGTCGCCCTCATTAAACTCTATATGACTGTGAGTTTTGTCGGCGTAGCTCTTTTGTCTGACCTGTGCAGCCTTGAGTCTTTCTAGAATCAACTTTACTTGTTCTGTCATCTCCTGAATGTAGTCTAGACCTAAGACCATCGTCTCACTTATGTCGTTCCAGCAGATCGGACTCCTGCACTTTCTGCCATGTAAAGCCTCGTATGGGGCCATCTTTATTGAGGCTTAATAGCTATTGTTGTAGGAGAACTCTATCAAATCCAACTTGTCCTCCCATCTGCCTTGGAACTGTTCTGTTTGGCCATATGTGGTCGGGTGGAACGCAGTACTCATGAGAAGTTTCGTCCTTATGGCTTCCTTTAACTTCTTCCAAATTCGAGAGACGAAGCGTGCATTACGGGCGGAACCAATCTCTTTTGGTGTACCGTGGAGTCGTAACACATGGTGTATGTAGGCGTCAACTAGCTGTTTCTTTTTCCACGTGTCTTTCATAGGTACAAAACGAGCACACTTTGTCAGTCTATCCACAATCACCCAAATGATATTGTTCCCCTTGGGTGTCCTAGGTAACCCTGCGATGAAATCCATGGATATGGAACTCCATTTCCATTCCGGTACTTGTATGGTTTGTAATTTGCCTTGAGGTCTCTTCTAGTCGCTCTTAACCTTTTGACAAACCAAACATATAGATACGAAGTCAGCCACATCTTTCTTCATTCCGAACCACCAGAAGACTTTTCTAAAATCTTGGTACATCTTATCACCTCCTGGGTGTACTGAATATTTGCTAACATGAGCTTCAGTTAAAATATCGTTCCTTAGTGTAGCGTCATCAGGTATGCAAACTCGTCCCTGAAATCGAACAATACCATCTCCATACTTTTTGAACAACTCAGGCTCCTTTGCCAACTTATCCTTTATGGTTATGTCAGTCTCCTGTAATCCTTTTATTTCTCCCAAGATATCATGCTTGTTGTTGTTCCTAAGGCCACTCCTGGTTCAGTCAGCTGGACCCCGAAATTAAGGAATTTGTTTCTAAGTTTCTCCCTTTGGACAACTGATTGGACTGCATGTAGAGATTTCCTACTTAGCTCATCACAATGACGTTGGCTTTTCCTTCATGTTACTGTATTTCCATGTCATAGTCCTTAATCAATTCCAACCACCTCCTATGTTGATTATTCAGCTCTTTCTGTGTGAATATGTATTTTAAACTCTTATGGTCGGAGAAGATTTTGAACGTAACTCCAAATAGGTAATGCCTCCATAGTTTTAACGCAAAGATCACAGCAGCTAGCTCCAAATCGTGGGTCGGGTAATTCTCTTTGTAACTTGTGAGTTGCCTAGACGCATAGGCAATGACTCGTTTGTTCTGCATGAGTACACAACCCAAACCATTCTTCAAAGCATCAGTGTACACCTAGTACGGTATATTTTCATCAGGTAGTGATAAGACTGTGGCGGTGGTTAACCTGTCCTTTAAAGTTTGAAAGGCTTTCTCACAAGACTCATCCCATTTGTATTTGGTGATTTTCTTCATCAATGTGGTCATTGGTTTAGCAATCTTAGAGAAATCCTTCACAAATCTCCTATAGTACCCTGCAAGTCCCAAAACACTTCTAATCTCGGTCACATTTTTAGGAGTCGACCAACATTTCATTGCCTTTACTTTAGCCTGGATCTAGTGCGACGTCATCCTTGGACATCACATGTCCCAAAAATGCCACCTTGTCTAAACAGAACTCGGACTTAGAGAATTTACCATACAACTGCTTTTCTCTCAAAATCTCTAAGACAGTCCTTAGGTGTCCCTTGTGTTCTTCTTCATCCTTGGAGTAGATCAGGATATCATCAATGAACACAACCACGAACTTATCCAAATAGGGTCTGAAAGTACGGTTCAGTAAGTCCATAAATATGGCCGGTGCGTTGGTTAACCCAAAAGGCATTTGTAATAATCTGTACTTTTCGGAAATTTTTAAAAATTTAAATATTACTTTGTAAAAACATTAAAAACCATTTTATCTAAAAACAAAAAAAAAAAAACAAAAAAAAATGAGCATGATACTATTTACAAAATTGTTATTTAGAAAATTAAATTAAAATCTCAGAAATTTCTTTAATGGATTAGAGTATAGTCAATTTATTTTTCCTAAATTTTGATTTCCAAAATCTACTTACAAATTCCTAGCTATTCAACCTCATTTACCAACACCGCATTAATCACATCCACACTCCCCCTCCCACCTATATTTGGGAATTACTAAACACTTCCCATTTCCCCATTTTTCATTTCACAAGAACAGTAAACACACACAAAAGAAAAGAAGAAGAAGAAAAAAAAAAAAAAAAAAAGAGAGAGAGCGATAGAGAGAATAGCATCGGATGCCCACCTCCGGCCATCCTCCAGCGACACCTCACTCGCGTCAACACCACCTTTCCATCCACACTCCTTCCGCCGTCCAGCCACGCCGCCACCGCCGTCCAGCCACGCGGGGACGGTACTCTGTGCTCCCCTGTTTTTCGGCCGTTTTTGGCCCGTTTTCTGCTCGTTTTTCGGCCATTTTCTGGCGATACTCCAGCCACAAACTTCACCCCAATCTCCTACTTCATTCCCCTGTCACCTAGCCTTAATTTGGTACACTTTCTTTCACTCAATTTCAAGTTTGATTTCCAGTTATAAAGTGAATTTTAATTCGAATTTCTGGAAAATTATCATGTTTTAATGCAATTGAATGTTATATAATCGTTGTTTTATGTTTAAAAATCATGTTTTATGATTTATATGAGTTGGGTAAATCGTTTGGGGATTATTTGGAGGATTTACAATTTTTTTAGAAGGAGTTTTGTATGAGAAATCCAAAAATCCGAAAATGGAAAAATGGTTATGTTTTTAATGAATTTCTTTGTGGTATAGGTTGTATGATGATTATAAATTGTTGTTTGAGATGTATATAAGTTGGGTATTGCATTTGGGGTTTGATTGAGTGATTCTTGTGAAGAATTAAGTGATGAAATAGTGTGTTGTGTATGGAGGATATAGTAGTGTTGTTGTTATTTTTGTGGCTTTTGTTGATGATTTTGGGTAATTATTGGATTGATTTAGTTCTTGGACATTTGTTATTGCATTATTTAGGTTTAAACTAGGTTGTTAAGGTTTATATGGTGGGTTTTAAGTTAGTTTGTATGTATGTGAATTGTTGGCTAATTTGGGCATGTCTAGGAGTAATAAAAGGTTAATTAAAGGTGAAATTTAGGGTGTATTAAGGTCTGGTCATGCTATGAAATGGGTGATTATGAAGTGATTAATGCGAGATTATAGTATATATATGTTCCTATTAGTGTATAGTTGAAGTTGGGTGAATTTGGTATCGTTTAAAGATCGTTTGGCTATGTTTTGAAGCATGTGTATAGGTTATTAATCGATTAATGATATTCATGCTAAAATGAAGAGTATGGGAGTTAGAAGGTTCTTAAAGGATAGTTGAGATTTATGGATGTTTGTTGGTTAGATTGCGGAGTTATAGCGCTCTTCCGATGTTTGTACTTGTCCTTTTTGGTTACGGTGCATAGTAGATGTCATGCATATCATAAGCATATTCATAGACTCACTCTAGGAGCATAACTAATTGGAATGCATATCAAATATTCATGTAGAGTCCGAGTTCGTAGAGGAGCCGTTTTAGGACTTGTTGAGCTGGCGTGAGACTATTTTGCTGTTCAAGGTAAGAAGATTTCTTATCTCCTTAAAAAGTACCTATCTACAATGTGCTAATGAAAAGTGATTTATGATCGTTTGGCAATGAAAGTGTTTTAAAGATTGTTTGCTAAGAAACGAACTTTAGAGCCAAAGGTTTATCGATGAATTAAATTATAGCTTGTGTTTGTATCTTTGTCAAACTATTTGAGAAATGATTGAGATGGTTATATAAGAGTTTTATTTTAGAATTGGCGTTTACTCTGTTGAGGGAGTTAACAGGAGTACAGGGTGACCGTAATGGTCTATTTGATTATTTGTGCACAATGTATATATAGATGGGGTGGATTGATCCTCCACCCTGAACCTTTATCTCCTCCCCTCGGGAATAGGTTCTGAGGGGGATGCATGCATTCGGGAATACTGGTTTAAGGAGAAGGCCCTGTACTGAAGGAAATCAGTTTGAACAATAAGGAAAGAAGTGTTGAATTTCTATTTTTGGAATGTGTGATTTACGATAGTGAAGTAACGAAGTTAGAGGGTTATTTGAGATTCTTCAAGGTTTGTTATTTTGCATCAAGTAGTTAGGGAAGATGGTTGTTATCTTGTTTATGGATGACTTTTGAACCGTTTATTTGCGTGGGAAGGTTTGGATAAGGTTGACAGGAAGGGTGGAAACTGTCGTTTATTGCGTCAAAGTATGTTGGTAAAAATTATAAATGATTGTGACGGAGAAATATGATGAATTTCACTATGGTTTTATTCACTTGGAATGGTTTGAACCAAAGATGTTAATGTTGACGAGTTATCTTTGTGCTTGACTAACTTGTTAGTTAAAGTCTTTCAGATGAAAAAGAGCAGGAATTTGGCTAAAGATTTTTATCTTGTATATTACTATTGTTTAGTTTTGGGGTTGTTGTATAAAGTTGTGATTTATGGATGTAATAATATAAGTTCGAGATTATTGGCATTAAGTTATCTTGTTGAGGTGGTTGAAATGTATTACCCGTTAAGGTGAAGGGGTTGCCCTAGAAGTATTGTTGGGGTTGTATGATTCTTTTCTCGCAGGTTTTCAACGTTTTTAAATTTTGGTATAGCCTACTTACAAAGGAAACTCTGCCAAATTTTCTGCAGAATTTAAGTGCAAATTTTATTTATTTATTTATGAAAAGCCTACAAGTTGCAATAGGGTAGTATGTTTTTAAGTGATTAATTCTAGTGAAATTATTGTCACAAGTTTCCTTGATATTTGAAATTAGTATAATTGTTTTTATCATTTTTATAATAAAGTGATGATAGTTATGTTCAAGTCTCAGCTCAGCAAGTTAGAAAGTAAATCAATTGAAGCATAAATCAATGAGTATTATTGCTGATAGAAGCATATGCGTGGATTTAGTTGTCGTTGGACAAGCTTGTCCCTTTACTTAGAAGACACATATTGCAAATAGTCTTATTTTTATACAGAAAGGTGATCAAGTGCATATAGCAGCATATGTCTCTTAATATTACATTACTTTTAGGTGGGTGATATAGATGCTGGCGACCATGAACTACATATTCCAGGTTCCCGAACCCAAGTTAGTTCCTTGAGATCATTGTTGAGTAATAATAAGAATGCCATAGTGACTATGCTCAAGCTCTAAAGAAAGAGATCCCTGGTTTTCTTGATGTCTGATAGAACCTTGAAAGCTTGATTTTTGAGAAGTATGATTGGAGACTAGGGTTACAAAGAAGACAAATTTAGGAGGTAATAATGTGTTGAAGTCAAATCTTGAGATGTGCTCAAGGATATTATGTGGATAGAAGTGATGGCACACAATTGATAGATTCTATATTTGTCTGAGGGGTAACAATAATCATTTAGGGAGAGACATGAAAGGGAATAGATCAGACTTACATGAGTGTTGCGATTAATTGAGGTTGCTTTTGATCATAAGTAATATAAAATAAATGTGGTTGTTTAGATTGACCAACCCCATATTGTGGCACATAGATTAAGATATTCTTGGGTCTAAGCGGTTAGCATAAATGCTTTGTGAAAGATTCCTCTAGGATAGGAAGACCTATGTTATATTTGATAAGATTTGAGAACTTCAGTTAGGTGATAAACTATTGGATAAAACGAATGTGATGAGATTTGAATAGAAAGATGGAGGTTTCAATGTGTTTGTATATTGAGGTTGAGACAACGATTTAGGTGGTTGGTTGTTAACAATCTTGAGTTGAGGAAGAAACTATTTGATAAACCTGTTATATACCTTGTCTTGTCAGCCCGGAAGTCGCTAGTCGTATATTGATTGTAAAACATTTGAAGGTCTAACATGAAGAAGGACATGGTTAAATTTCTGGCTAGGCGAAATTAATAAGACTTCTATTATAAGAGTGTAGGAGTTTTCTTGTTTTATGTTGGGAAGTTATGACAGATGTGTCGTTCTGAGACCACCCCGCACATTGGAGACAACTGAGCAATTGAAGATTATGTTAGATAAACTGAGTGACGTCGCGTTAAATTTCACGATTATTGGTGATATGATTATGTTGAGGACATCAAAAAGAGTTAATGGAATTTGGGAGGAAGAGAATTTTAAGTCCACGGTTCATCAATCCTTATGAGATTCTAATTAGAATTATGAGAGATACCCATAGTAGATTCGGCCTAAGGCATTTGAGCTTGATTAAACTTTTATATATGACGAGGTATCAACCCATGTCCTACACTCGAATGTTATAAAAATTAGGAGAGAGCAATTTGTAAAAGTCTTATGACCCGAGAAGTTAAAGAATCCATGAGACTAAAACGTTCCTACCTTTTACCGAGATACTACCTTAGTTACGAGGACGTAACTTTCTTTTTAAGGGGGGAAGAAGGCGATATAACTTCGCGCGTTTTGCATAACATTAGACATTGAGCATGCATTGCATAATAGATATAAGTTATTTACTTTGCACCTTTTAGTCATATATGCATCTGCATCAAGCTGTCAGTCTTCAATCATAGTATGGGTGAGTACTGAATAGTAATAAAGTAAGTAGACCAAAAGGTTGTAAGTAATTGAGTAGAGAGCTTTCTAGGGTGGAGATACAAGAGAGATTTTAGGAGTTAGGGCTTTGTATTGATTGAGGTTGTAGCTTCGGGGACGAAGATTGTTTTTAAGGGGGGAAGACTGTAATAATCTGTATTTTTCGGAAATTTTTAAAAATTTAAATATTACTTTGTAAAAAAATTAAAAACCATTTTATCTAAAAACAAAAAAATGAGCATGATACTATTTACAAAATTGTTATTTAGAAAATTAAATTAAAATCTCAGAAATTTCTTTAATGGATTAGAGTATAGTCAATTTATTTTTCCTAAATTTTGATTTCCAAAATCTACTTACAAATTCCTAGCTATTCAACCTCATTTACCAACACCCTATTAATCACATCCACACTCCCCCTCCCACCTATATTTGGGAATTACTAAACACTTCCCATTTCCCCATTTTTCATTTCACAAGAACAGTAAACACACAAAAAAGAAAAGAAGAAGAAGAAAAAAAAAAAAAAGAGAGAGAGAGAGAATAACATCGGACGCCCACCTCCGGCCATCCTCCGGTGACACCTCACTCGCGCCAACACCACCTTTCCATCCACACTCCTTCCGCCGTCCAGCCACGCCGCCACCGCCGTCCAGCCACGCCGGGACGGTACTCTGTGCTCCCCTGTTTTTCGGCCGTTTTTGGCCCGTTTTCTGCTCGTTTTCCGGCCATTTTCCGGCGATACTCCAGCCACAAACTTCACCCCAATCTCCTACTTCATTCCCCTGTCACCTAGCCTCAATTTGGTACACTTTCTTTCACTCAATTTCAAGTTTGATTTCCAGTTATAAAGTGAATTTTAATTCGAATTTCTGGAAAATTATCATGTTTTAATGCAATTGAATGTTATATAATCGTTGTTTTATGTTGAAAAATCATGTTTTATGATTTATATGAGTTGGGGGTAAATCGTTTGGGGATTATTTGGAGGATTTACAATGTTTTTAGAAGGAGTTTTGTATGAGAAATCCAAAAATCCGAAAATGGAAAAATGGTTATGTTTTTAATGAATTTCTTTGTGGTATAGGTTGTATGATGATTAAGAATTGTTGTTTGAGATGTATATAAGTTGGGTATTGCATTTGGGGTTTGATTGAGTGATTCTTGTGAAGAATTAAGTAATGAAATAGTGTGTTGTGTATGGACGATATAGTAGTGTTGTTGCTATTTTTGTGGCTTTTGTTGATGATTTTGGGTAATTATTGGATTGATTTAGTTCTTGGACATTTGTTATTGCATTATTTAGGTTTAAACTAGGTTGTTAAGGTTTATATGGTGGGTTTTAAGTTAGTTTGTATGTATGTGAATTGTTGGCTAATTTGGGCATGTCTAGGAGTAATAAAAGGTTAATTAAAGGTGAAATTTAGGGTGTATTAAGGTCTGGTCATGCTATGAAATGGGTGATTATGAAGTGATTAATGCGAGATTATAGTATATATATGTTCCTATTAGTGTATAGTTGAAGTTGGGTGAATTTGGTATCGTTTAAAGATCGTTTGGCTATGTTTTGAAGCATGTGTATAGGTTATTAATCGATTAATGATATTCATGCTAAAATGAAGAGTATGGGAGTTAGAAGGTTCTTAAAGGATAGTTGAGATCTATGGATGTTTGTTGGTTAGATTGCGGAGTTATAGCGCTCTTCCGATGTTTGTACTTGTCCTTTTTGGTTACGGTGCATAGTAGATGTCATGCATATCATAAGCATATTCATAGACTCACTCTAGGAGCATAACTAATTGGAATGCATATCACATATTCATGTAGAATCCGAGTTCGTAGAGGAGCCGTTTTAGGACTTGTTGAGCTGGCGTGAGACTATTTTGCTGTTCAAGGTAAGAAGATTTCTTATCTCCTTAAAAAGTACCTATCTACAATGTGCTAATGAAAAGTGATTTATGATCGTTTGGCAATGAAAGTGTTTTAAAGAGTGTTTGCTAAGAAACGAACTTTAGAGCCAAAGGTTTATCGATGAATTAAATTATAGCTTGTGTTTGTATCTTTGTCAAACTATTTGAGAAATGATTGAGATGGTTATATAAGAGTTTTATTTTAGAATTGGCGTTTACTCTGTTGAGGGGGTTAACAGGAGTACAGGGTGACCGTAATGGTCTATTTGATTATTTGTGCACAATGTATATATAGATGGGGTGGATTGATCCTCCACCCTGAACCTTTATCTCCTCCCCTCGGGAATAGGTTCTGAGGGGGATGCATGCATTCGGGAATACTGGTTTGAGGAGACGGCCCTGTACTGAAGGAAAACAGTTTGAACAATAAGGAAAGAAGTGTTGAATTTCTATTTTTGGAATGTTTGATTTCTGTTTCTTTTGCTTGTTTTGAAGGCATGCTATTTGGATTAAAATGCTCTTATTACTTTAAAAGATTGAGAAAAATAATTATATTTCAAATCTACAATCTTTTGTTTCGTTGAGCAATTTCAAGGATTAAAGTTTCAATGTCTTATATAATTGAGTAAAACTTTCCAACAACGCTTTCTAGATAAGACACTTCTTACTCAACCCGTTTGGTTGACGTTTTCTCCTTTTTAGTCTTGCAGGTTGGTAGTTGAATTTCTTCCGGGTTTCCAAGCGCAAGAGAGATGATCACCATTTAGTTTATAAGTCCTTTTTCGGCTTATTCTCCTTTTGGTTTCGCTTCCACACTCTATTAGGTCTTTTGAGAAGTATTTTGGTTTATACAATTATGTAATAAGATTTGAATTTGTATTCGGGATATTTAGATCACTAGTATGTTTTCCTTTTGCCTTAACGATTGATTTTAGGAGTCGATCGTGGCGGTAACACTCCCAATTATTCGTGTTTTTCAATTAATAGTTATATTTTCTAAAATCCCAGGAAATTAGGGGTGTTACAGCATTACTGTGAACTCATAATGGCCATTTCTAGTCGAGAATGCTGTCTTAGGAACATCCTCGTCAGCCACCTTCATTTGGTAGTACCCAGACCTTAAATCAATATTTGAGAACATACTGACACCCTTTAGCTGATCAAATAAGTCGTCGATTCTGGGTAAGGGGTACTGGTTCTTGACAGTGACATTGTTCAGTTCCCTATAATCAATACATAGTCTCATTGACCCATCTTTCTTCCTTACAAACAAAACAGGTGCTCCCCAAGGCGAAACACTCGGTCTCACATATCCCTTTTTTCCGCTATCCAGTTGTTTCTTTAATTCCTGCATTTCTACCGATGCCATTCTGTAGGGTGAGGGACCAAATCAATCTCGAATTCGACTTCCCTTTTGGAGGCATACCCCGAATCTCCTCAAGAAAGACATTAGGGTACTCGTTCATAATTTGGACATCGCTCAGCTCGGGGTACTCAACCCTAGTATCCCACACATGACAAAGGAATAAGGGTTCACCTTTGGCTAAAGGTTTCTTCGGGTTCATGGTAGATATAAGTTTGACCCTTGATCCTTTTGGAAGTATACGATAGGATACTCGGGCATTCTTCTGTCCTCGTAGTGTAATCTTCCTTAACCAGCAATCTATCCTAGCTTTATACAGGAAAGAATGAAAGGTGCAAAAGACTGTCAGAAGAGCTATGCTGATAAAACTAAGAGTCACATCGAGTTTGCAGTTGGAGACATGGTATTGGTGAGAGTTTCACCTACTAAGGGTGTAATGAGATTTGGTAAGAAAGGAAAGTTGAGCCCGAATTTCATAGGACCTTATAAAGTGTTAAATCGTGTTGGTGAGGTTGCTTACTAGCTTGACCTTCCTGCAAACTTGGAAAAGGTTCATAATGTCTTCCATGTTTCTCAACTGAGGCGTTATGTGAGTGACCCATCGCATGTGCTAGACCCTGATACGATCGAGATAGATGAAACTATGACCTATGAGGAGGCACCGTTAAAGAATCTCGATAGGAAAACCCAAAAGACCCGACGTAGAGAGATATCTATGGTGAAATTATTATGGTGGAACAACTATGTCGAGGAAGTGCGAGATACCGTACCGGCCTGAAGGTGGACCGATTGGGTCTCGCTATTTTTTATTAGAATTGGAGTCGCCAGCAGGATTTTTTATAGGATCCTACGAACCTAGAATGAGTCTTTTGCAAGGTACGATTTGGAAAGGTGTTAGGCACCCAAATCGCCCGTCCTAAGACAGCCTCTACTAATTGATCCAAAATAAATATAAAGTTCATAATCGGCTACGAAATCATAGAGCAATTAGCATGCGGCATGCGATAATGATTAGAATAATATACATGCAAATTTGCTACGTACGTAAGAAAGCATGCAATAACAAATTAGTTACGTACGACTAAAAACAAAGTTCACCGAAAGACAAAACATAATGATCAAATACACATGCATGCGTGATAAGTCAAAAATGTAAATTAGCAAGAATGATCAGATGATAAACGAATTTCTGAAATTATTTTGAATGAGTAATGGGCCCTCAGGTGGACATACTTGAATCGTCGTGTGGATCTTGGTTTAGTATCCCAACGCGCCCAACCCTTTCTATGAGCCTAATGATCTAAGCTCGACCTTCGTCGCGGTGACCTTGTTATCGTGAATGGCTCTCCAAATGAGTGATGTGTATGTTTTATGTAGGAAAGACTTATGGCCATCTTCTCGAGATTATGAGAACAAGGAAAATGAAGATGGTAGTTTTAGGCTTATGTAGCTAATACTTGCGTGTCCCATTTCGGAGGGTACAAGACCTTTTTCTATAGGAAATAGTGTAGGGTTTTGGGAGGTTGTTAGCAGCCAATTCTTGCTTGGGCGGAGGAGAAGCAAAAATAAGAGTTTATGATAACTCAAAACACCCTGTCTAATCGGAGAGTCCAAGTTAACTCTAGTTGCCAATCTAATTCTATCCTATCTTTTCATTCGAGTATTATCCTCTAATTATCAAAAAGTATTAGCTGATTGTTAATTAGTAAAGTTAAGGATAAATTTCAAAATCCTACCTTATATATTTACAAACTTTCAGTTTCCTACCTTATATGTCTAAAAAAAAATATTTTCCTACCTATAAAGTGCATTTTCTATCTTTTTCCTACCAAAACACTATTCCGATCATTTGATTTTCCTTTCCGACATTGACTCGTTTATTTCTTTTGTTTCCTTTCAATTTTTCGTGATTTCACATTCAACGTTTTGGGGATTAATCCTCCAATTTTCCCCGTTTGATTAATTCCCCTTCATTTGCTCCTATACTAGATTCCCTCCAATTCTCTCACCAATTTCCCTCTTTCTATCTCACTACAATTTTCTCACCAATTTCCCTCTTTCTATCTCACTACAATTTTCTCACCAATTTCCCTCTTTCTATGTCACTACTTCATTCCCTATTATGCCTTCTAGCATAACATAAACTCACACCATGGCTCTTATACCACATTTGTCCTACAACATCACTATACTTGAGCACTTTCATCACTATGAAACATATGTTGAAGGCTTTGGGGGGTAGAAATGGAAATATTTGGAGAGAAAACATAAGTTTTATGAGTAAAATTGGAGGTTTTGATTGGGTATGAGAGGATTCGCGCGAAAGGAAGAGAGTGAAAACTAGGTCACATCACTTGCACATGAGAGTCAACATCGGAAAAGAGAGTCAAGGGGACGGAATAGTTTTTTTGGTAGAAATTGGATAAAAAAACACTTTATAAGGTAGTAAAATATTTTTTTGGACATATAAGGTAGGAAACTGGAAGAATGTAAATATATAATGTAGGATTTGAAATTTTTTCCTAAAAATAATGATAAAGAGGACTAGGTCAACCGAAATGAAAAGTTTGAAGATATAATTTATCAGAGTTGCCAAAGAGTTGCGGAAACGGGTCCAGATAGGATTTCCGCATGACAAAAAAACATGGGCCAGCGTTCGGAAATTGGATTGGAATAACTAATTGACTAAGTGGCTAAGAATTTATAGTCAACGTGCTTAAATGCCAAGCAATCAACAATGGGCCATTTAAAGCCAAAGAGCTAAACATGAGGTCTTTACTTACTTGGGTCGAGACTATGGAGTCGAATGCGTTAGTAACCGAAATCTTTCATCGGCGTCCACTATCCATCTCATCATCTTGCGTTTTTAAATGGGAAGCGACTTGGGAAGTTATATCAGCGATGCGTGAGAAGTACCCTAGCTCATTTGTTTGATTAAGGTACTATTGGCTCGAGGACGAACCTTACTTTTAAGGGGGATGAGAACACTTTGTGCTATCTTTCTCTCTTGTGTTTTAATGTCGTGTTCTACATGTTATTATGTGTTATTTGTATAACTTTGGTTGGTTTTTGCCTATGTGCATGTGTGGTGAAGCCCCGCGTTCCGAATTAGTATAGTTTAGTTTTGGGTGCCTTGTGCACAACTTGGTTTCCATGGTTAAATTTATATGGTGTTACTAGTACTACTACTACTACCACCACCACCACCACTAGGCCACTACTATTACATTATTATTAATATTCTTATTATTGTTTCTACACCTTGCTCAACGCTCATTTGACGATACCTTGGGAACGAGAGTGGTGGATTGTGGATAAAAAAAAAATTATTACGAGATGGTATTGGGGAAAATTGATGTTCCAAGGAATCATGTCGAGGTTCATTTAGGGGGGTAAGTTGAGTTGTGAACGAACTTGTGGAGGTTCATTTTTGGGGATTAAGTATGAGATTCGAGGATAAATCTTTGTTTTACGGGGGGAAGTCTGTAACAACCCTTAATTTTTAAGAATTACTTTAAGTCGGGTGTTATTAATTATATTTACTTTGTATTTATTTATGAAAACTATTAATATGATTTTCATATTTTAAAAAGGGATTTTATTTTGGTTTTATACAATTAAGTAATTAAAACAACGGAAAATTCACGTGGTGCCCTTGAGGTTTGCAATTTTGCGCATGGTGCCCACACTTTCGAAATTCTGCACATGGCGCCCTTGTGGTTTGCAACTTTGCACATGGTACCCCTACCTCACGATTGTCGTTATAACACCGTTAATGCTCTATCACTTAACTGTTTCAAAACATGATCAATAACTAATTAAAACCACTCCATCAACTAATTAACTAACTTAAATTAATTAATCCTACACTAACCACCTAAGCAATAATCACTTTTCCAAAAAAAATTCTCTCTCCTCAGAAAACGTATCATTTTCTCCTCCAAAAAATTTCCCCTCTTTTTTTCTCTGTTCAAGTCGTCCTGCCTTTCTCATCTACCTCCATTGTTGTCCGATTTTCTACTTCTGCTACTTACTTTAATCATGCAAGCTTGATCAAGAACCAATCTTAGGTGGCCTTTGATCATTATTATTGAAGGTACGTGGTCTTTTTTCCTCTTTTTCTCACTTTTTCTAATTTTGTCATTATTATTGAAAACTTCACACTTTACATCAATGAAGATCTATTAGTGGTCATGGATGATTAACATGTATCTATTTCTATTGCATGCCTTTTGTTTACAATTTTTATGTGTTTTAGTTGTGAAAAATTAGGGTTTTTAGTCATGTTGGTAATTAAATTAGGTAAAATAATATGATTAACTGGCATGATTTATTTGTGTAATATGACATGAAATTTTTTGAATGTTATTATTCTGGGTAATTGTTTCGTGTATTTTGACATGAAAAGTTAGGGTTTTGAATTGAAAATTTGTTTTTTGGGGCTTTTTATCATAAGTTGATTTGGATGTTGTTTCACTTGGATGTATTAGGATGCCTGCTTCGTGGATTCAATTTCATTACAGGGATCAGCGCTTTGACTATTCAGTGCGTGATGTTGATTTTATACAACTATTGGATTTGATTAATAAAATTGGAGATGTTGCTCTAAAACAAAATGTTCTTGTACCTGATGTATTTGAAATGCATTACGAGAGCAAGGTTAAGAAGAACAAGCTTGTTATTAAGAGTGATTCGGATTTGCTTTCCATGTTTGATGAGTTGGAAGGGTTTAATACCATAGACGTGTGGCTAACTGACACTAAAACGCCTATAAAGGAATTTGAGCTGGCATTTCAGTTGAGAAAGAAACAGAGGGAGGAAGAAGAAATGAGGCACCGGATGTTAGAGGAAACTAGACGATTGGAAAGGGAGGCTGAGGAGAATGCACATTTTGAGCCATTGTCAATTGCGGTACCTTCTTTGGATGTAGACACTATGGAGACAAAGTATGTTTGTGTATATGGACAAGAGTTTCAGTTTGTTGATGATGGTGCACCACAAACTTCAAATGAGCCTAATTCTACCACACAACAGACTTTCTCTGATTTTCCCTCAAAGGGCACAAAAAAAAACCCATCATGATTCTGCTTCCACAAGAAAACCTCCCTCTGAATTTCCCTCAAATGTTCCACTTTCACGAAAATGCCCCATAAGTGACAGATTCCTTAATAATGAAATCCCTCACGAAAATGTTCCACCTTCACAAAAAAAACCCTCTCCATAGAACCCAACAATCAAGAGGGAAAAAAATCCCACCAACAACTGCTAGAAGAAAGAAAATCTATGTTTCAAAGAGTAAACAGAAGAGCCAGAATGAGGGTGAATCAAGTGTGAAGAGGCCAAAGAGAGGAGCTACAATGTCTGGTGCTGAAACTGGACAGGATTTTTTCAATGCTGATAGTGATGATAGTACTGATGAGGATTTCATGCTTAGTAGTGAATCTGGGTCTGAGTCTGATGAGAATGTGTGGGATGGAGATGAGTCTGTCTGTAGTATTGAGAGTGATGATGGTGAAAGGCACCCTTTTGATGCTAGTTTGGATTTGATCAAGCTGTCTGATCATGGAGAAGATGATGAAGAAGGTGATGGAAAAGATGATGGACAGGGTCTACATTTGATAAATGCGTACAAGAATGGGAAAATGTATGTACCAAAAAGATGGGGGGAGATCACACTTAGACCCTAGCTCATGTTTCTGTCAAAGGAGGATTTGTTGGATGTAGTTACTGATTATTGTGTGCAGGAGGGGTTCTCATTTGTTGTATACAAGTCTGATCCTAGAAGATTTACAGCTGAGTGTTCTGGAGCTAAGTGTACATGGAGAATACATGCATCGCAAATGGTGGACAATCTGACTTGGGCAATTAAGGGTATTACTGGGGTGCATTTGGAATGCTTTAGGTTGAAAAGAAATCCTATGGCAACTTCACAATGGATGTGCAATAAATTGTTGATCGAGTTGAAAGCTCACCCAAAGATGCCAGTTAAATCAATGAGATCTTTGTTCATTTCTAAATTTGGGGTCGATGTATCTAAAAGGACCATGTACAAAGTCAGAAATATGGCATCGGATAATGTAGTTGGGGCACATGATGAGAGTTATAATAACTTGGCAGGCTATGGGGAAGTTATAAAACAAACAAACCCTGGTTCTTGGTGTTTAATTACTTGGCATAAACCTCCTGCTAAAAACGATACACACTTTAAAGCAATGTTTGTGAGTTTTTCAAGTTGGATAAAGGGGTTTCTAAAGGGCTGCAGACCCATTATTGGTGTGGATGGTTGTCATCTAAAGGGGAGATATAAGGGTATATTGTTGTCTGCTCTAAGCTTAGATGGGAACAACAATCTTTACCTGATAGCCTATGCCATAGTGGGAAAAGAGAACATTGAATCTTGGACATATTTCTTTACGAATCTGAAAATCGCTCTTCAAAATGTTGCATGTGCTAAATGGGATTGGACATTTATCAGTGATAGGATGAAGGGAACTGAACCAGCATTGGATAAAGTGTTTCCGTTGTGTTCAAAAAGGATTTGTGCCCAACATTTTTACACCAATTTCAAAAAGAAGTGGGGTGGTCCTTCTTACCACAAACTGTTTTGGAAAGCAGCAAATGCTAAATCTACTTGGTTGTATAACAAAGCATTGTAGGAGATGTCTAAATTGGCACAAGGACCTAAAGCTGTTCAGTATCCGTTGGATGTGCCCCAACAGTGGTCAATGTCCAAATTTGATCTTGACGTGGCTTGTCATCATAATACAAGCAATTTTGTGGAGTCCTTCAATTCCGTTATCAATAAAATGAGAGAATTACCGGTGCTTGCTCTGATGGAAGGTAACTCAATTCCACTCTGTTTTTCATACTTAATTTCATTGCAATTGAATTGTATTTTGATGAAAATTTGACACTTACTTTTCTGTTCTCTGTTGTTAATTATAGGAATTAAATTAGGACATATCATATGGACAAGTATGCTGAGAGACTTGATTTGGCTGACAGGATGAAACTCACTGACATAACACCTTATGCAAGTGGTGAAGTGCAAGCCAATTGTGCTGATTCATGGCATTGTAGTGTGGTTAAGGCAGGTAGGGGAGAGTTTGAGGTGCATGAGGGTTCAACTAACTTTGTTGTGGACATCTTAAATGGTACATGTGCTTGTGGGGCTTGGCAAGTCTCTGGTATACCTTGCAAACATGCATGTAGGGCTATATACCACAACAAGGAAGAACCTATACACTATGTGCACGGATGGTACAATGGTCGGTGTTATAAGCTAACTTATGAAGATCATATGCATCCTGTGCCGGATAAGGAGCACTGGCCTAAATTTGATTTCCCTTTGGTAAAACCTCATATCCAAGAGAAAGGGGTAGGGAGGCCACCAAGGAAAAGGAAGAGGGGGCCTGATGAGTTGAACAAAAAGAAAGGCCAGAGATCTGTCACCTTCCAGTGTTCCATATGCAAGGGGTTTGGCCACAATGCTAGGGGCTGCCGAGGAGGGCTTACTCAAAAGGAAAAAGAGGTTGCAGCTGCTGAGGCTACGGCTAATGCTTCTAGGAGTGCTGGAGACGACCAGTAAGTTTGCTACATTGAACTTTTTTGTGCCTTAGGATCGAGTTTGATGATGGACGTAGAAAAGAAAAGAAACTTATGCTTTTTGCTCACAGATACATGTTGTATGTAACATGTACATGAGTGAGGAATTTTTTTTTTGTGGAAAACAATTGTCGTAACTCGATCGAATGTTTATTAGTTTTTAATTAAGATACATTCTTGTTAGCTTGATATGGAACACATGCTTTACTATTACATCTACTTCTTGTTCATTTCAACATATAGTAGGAACAGGTACATTACTAAGGCGATTTTCAGGCTAAAATGGATGAGTTTTGACAATTCATCTATTTTCCCCTTCAAATCAGAGATATTTTGTGATTGCTCCTTGATCTTCTTTTTCAAATCCAGTGATGTTTTCTCCACTTGTTTGTCAACGTCTTCCTCTTCTTTGACATGAATATCTTCTTCATATTTTGCTGTGCACCACTTAAACCAATCGTAATCATCGCACTTGTAGTACAACTTACATGGATTTGTTGCAGTTGATCCTGAGGCCCTTATGAATGCTCTTTTCCTACATCTAGGGCATACTCTGTTCTCCACAAAAATCCCTCTAGATGATGAACTTCCATGAGAATGAGTTGAATCCATTATTACTTTCTTGGAAGTATTTGATGTTTGTGATTTGGTGTGGGATGATTTGGATGTGTTTTGAAGATGTTTACAAGTAGTTGAGGAAGTTAGAAAGGATTACACTCAATATATAGGATGTCTGGTCTCATTTCAACGGCTAATTTTCTAATTAGCCGTTAGAAAACTGACAGGGGCACCACGTGCAAAACATCAAACCTGGAGGGCACCATGTGCAATACTGTTTCTTAGTGTTTTTAATCTTCATTAACCTTCTTAACCCATCAACAACGTTTCCCGCCCATATTACTCCTAGTGCACGTCATAGACTCAAGTTGGAGTTATAACGGCAGTCGTGAGGTAGGGGCACCATGTGCAAAGTTGCAAACCACAAGGGCGCCATGTGCAGGATTTCGAAAGTGTGGGCACCATGTGCAAAATTGCAAACCTTAAGGGCACCACGTGAATTTTCCGTTAAAACAAATTTAAGCAAACTCTTTTAATTATGAAATGACATTTTTGCCCTTGTTTATTCCTAAACCCACTTATACCAAACCCTACATCACCGTAACCTCATCACTCCATGATCATCTATCACTTGCATCGTCTTCTTTTGATCTCTTCGCTATACATCGCGCGCCGTCACCTTCGTTTGCTTACCGACGCCTATCTTCAACCCGGTTTTGGACGAAACCAGTACCCTTCATCCTCTTTTTCTCTCCTCTACACAACGATATGAATTTATCCTAGTTCTGTTCATGTCCCACCGTATCATCGTTTTACGTTTTCGTTAGTTAACCTTTGATTACGAACTTTCTTTGGTTTTAATTATTGGATTTGTCTAATGTGGTTATTAGAAGATTAAAACTTGTTTTATAAATGATGTTGAGTTGGGTAGTGTCGTTGTCGGGGCTGTGTTGTGTTGTTGGAGACGAGTGGCTAGCGTGTAGGCGTTGGTTGAGTTGTGTTACCTTGTTGTTCTTATTGCTAGTATGGTGGATGTTAACTTAAGGTGTTGCCATTCTCATGGCATCCTGGTGGCATTTTGGCGGTATTCCAGTGGCATTGGGTGATGTATGTTGGGACTGTTGTCGTGGTGTATGATTGAGATTACGTATGATTCGATTGGGCAGTTAATTTGGTGGTATATGATTGTTTAGATGAGGTTTTAATAATAGTTTAATTTGGTTTGATTATATGTTATTTGAGGCGTATAGTGTTTAGCATTTGGGAATTTACTTATTAATGATTCATGATTGTTTTGGGTTGTTTTGATTTATAGTTACTAAGTTCGTTTTATTAATTTTGGGTATCACTTGGTACTATGTAGCTGGTGAGTTCGATTTGGTTGGGTTCACTGACTTTTGAGAGTATTAAAGGGGGAGCTTAACGATTTACGGTAAGAACGCCAACTCTTGGACTTGAGCATGTTTTATCGTCTTCTAATGTGATCAATTCATGTATCATTTATATTGGCTTCCATACTTCTTTCGATTGATCACAATATCTCTTGGTTGATTCGGAATTGGTTATACATCAAATAAAATATCTAATCATGGTTTAAATATGGGTTATGGTTAATGGGATTTTCTTCTATAAACACTCTAGAGTAACGTGTTAACTCCTCCGGAGGTGCTCGTATACGAATGATTTACTACGCCTCTGATCAAGGTAACTTTAACTGGATTAGCTACCAGTTACCTACTAAAACCTCCTCCTTGACCGGTTAGATCCTACTGCCCTCATGTGAGGGGTGTGCACACTCGGGGTTCTCTTAGGGTGGTTTGGGTCGGTTAGCTCTAGAGTTGTTCCTGGTTAGGGGTAGTACCCTTACCAAAGATGGGCTACTGATGCGGAGTGCCTATTCATGTATACTTGATTCTTCTGAAATTCATAATATGATTCTGGGTTCACATCTCTCTCTAATCATCTTGGTTAATCATTTGATTGTAAGTGTTGCTTGTTCGGCTACGCGCCTCAAAGACGCGTATCTTGTTTTCCCTGGTTTTGCTTTGAGTTCTTACTCAGCTAGTTTGCTGACGTTCTTTTCTTTGGGTTTGTCCCTACCCTATTCTGAGGCCTGTGTCATTTTCCGTTGGCGCAGCTGACAGGTGTGTTTGATGGTGATATGTTGAGCTTGCGGACTTCTGCATTCATGGGGTCTTCTCATTTAGACAATCATTGAACATTTATTAGTCTCATTTGGATTTCGGATTTGGAATTTATAAACTTTGACTAAGTCTTCCGCTGTCGTACTATTTTATTATTTAAATTTTGGATTTATTCTTTTGGTTTTCGCCTTACGATTAACTTGACTAGTTAATTGTGACATAATAATCCTAGGTTTTCATTATTTAATTGAGTCGAAAATTTAGGGTTGTTACATGTTCCTTCAAATGTTCCGGAAAGAATTCATCTTCTAAGAGCTTCTTAAAGATTGCCCAACCTCTTCTATGTTGGGTCACACTCCCATCAGCCAGCTTCTTCAGTACTGGCTTGAAAAACTCCTCATGGATTCTCATCCACCAACGACCAGCTACCTCCTTAAGGAAAAAGGAAGCGATCTTAACCTTGAATGGTTCAGGGCAGCCAACTATCATAAATATCCTCTCCATATCCTCCAACCATTCTTGTAGTATACTGGAATCTCCTCTCCTAGTGAAGTTGAGAGGTTTCCTCTTCTGTATAGCATCCGACATCTTTGCTAACAACATTTCATCAACATTTCCTCCACTATTCTCATTATTTCCGACATTATTATTGTCGTTCCCGTTGTTTCCATTGTTGCCAATGTCACCCTAGTTCCCGTTATTGTCTTGGTTACCATTGTTGTTCTCATTGCCATTGTCGTCCTGATTACCATTATTACCCTGATTACCATTGTTACCCTGGTCACCATTGTTATTTTGCATGTTGTTGGCCATCTGAGCTATAGCCTGCAGCATAACCTGTTGTTGTTCCGCCATCTGAGTTAGGATGGCTGCCACATCAGGACAGTTATTGTTTCCGCGTACCATTGTCTATAAGGTAATAACGTTTGAATAAGTTATGCCCCAATTCAATTAGTTGTTATATCACTCACATAAATGTAGACAAGAACCGAAATAAATCGACAAGCAAAAGCTGAAAAGCGAGAGGCGAAACGCACCATAAGTAGTAGCACGAGTCGTGTAACGTTTGAATCAGTTATGCCACAATTCAATTAGTTGTTATATCAATCTCACATAAATGTAGACAAGAACCGAAATAAATCGACAAGCAAAAGGCGAAAAGCGAGAGGCGAAACGCACCATAAGTAAGTGACAATTTTTTTTTTCGGGGAGCACGACTCGTGTCTACTGTAACACGAGTCATGTCCGGATCAGAAACTGTTCTGACGCACGAGAAATTTGGGCACGAGTCGTGCTGCTCTCACTTGAGCCTATGAACACGATTTCAATCAATAATAATGAAACTCAATCAAACAATAGTACACATATAGCAATTAATTCAATCAATCTTAGTAGATAAATCGTATAATCATAGTAATACTGGGGTATTGTCCCCACTTAGGACGAATGCAACAAGTAATTTGTCTAAAGAGTTTACAAATTACACTTTATTGAAGAAATTGAGTCTATAACCTATTAATTTCTAGCAAATAGTCTCCCACTATCATGGGTTATGACTTCAAGCGCTTCCCAATGTGTCTCCAATCTCATTTGATCCTTCTCCTTCCTCGGGATCTTCCTCAGACTTATAAGGCTCTGGGATGTCCTCACTATCATCTCCAGGAGCATCTACCACTCCATTAAATGCAGGTGCGGGGTTATTTCCATCTCCCAGATTATCATTAGTTCCTCCATTTCCTCCACCCTCACCAATGGCTAAATTAACATTCTCTTGAACATTTTCCTCCTGGTTGGCAGCAATTCTAATGTTCCTGCGCTTTACTCTTGCACAAGGCTTTTTCCTAGAGGTTAGGCAGAAGTTGGGTCTAAGTAATTGAGGTGATCCAGGTGGTTTGGGAAAATAATAGCGATGCTCAGCCTTAATCTTCTTGTTAGCAAGGTGGCTGGCCATTTCTTTTGTCAGCCTCTCTTCAACCTTATCCTTATAAATCTTGTAAGGATTTGAACAGCGGTAGTGGGCGTTAATGGTTGCATCCACCAAGTAATCTGGTAATTCCTTAAAATCATGCTCATGTCCCCTATAAAGCAGGTCCTCATACTGCAATATTGTTTTCAGCTTTTCCACCGTCAACACATCTGAGTCAGTTCTTAAGTATCGCATATCGACAAAGTCACAAGCAAAATAGGCCATCCTCTCTAGTCGGCTATGAATATGATCCCATCGTGCTTGGTCCCTCAAGTTGACCATAACCACAAACAATTTCACTTCTTCACTCTGCGCCCAATCATAGGTTCCACTAGCTGCCTCAAGCTTGGCTCCAATTCTATCAACGAAGTCTGAAACGGTCTCACCCCATTCCATTGGCTCAAAAAACAACCCTGGATTCAAGGTTATCACGTCTGCCTTAGATAAGCTCTCATGAGTGCCATTCACTCCACCTCTTCCAAATGTCCACGTGTATCCTATAGGATCAGGAATCATCTGTTAGATCGCCGAGAAAACCAAATGGTGTGTAATGGTCTAACTCAGTAAAGCATTTCTCCTTAATCAGTCAATCCTTAAATAGAATTAGCATCATAAGTACTCTCACGAATTAGTATACCATTCACTGACACATAGCACTTAGCATTTAGCATGCATATGAATGCACCCAACTCATCCCCATTTGAATTTTTTCTTTTAAAATAAGTTTGAAAACTTTTGTAGACTCAACGAATCAGAACCTAACGCTCTGATACCAATTGTAACAACCCCAAAATTTTTCTTAAGAAAATTAGAAAATAATTCAGAATTGTCACGCTGCAATTGACTACCGAGTCAATTGACTACCGAGTCAATTGCTAGGCTTAAAATTTAATAAAAGACTAACAATAATCCAAACGAATGTAAAACATTGTGTTCTGGGGCCTATGTCATTCTTTGATGGCATAGTTGACACGTCTTAATGATATGGATGCTTGCTAGAAGAGTCGCTTGCATGTTGGGGAATTCATAGACAGTCTTTCGAACTCAGTTTTTATTTGATTTTGTAATTTGGATTTCGTTTTGAGAACTGTAGACCGACAGTTAAGTCTTCCGCTGTTTTACATTCGTTTGGATTATTGTTAGTCTTTTATTAAATTTTAAACCTAGCAATTGATTCGGTAGTCAATTGCGGCGTGACAATTCTGAATTATTTCCTTATTTTCTTAAGTGAAACTTTAGGGTTGTTACAATTTCTCTCTCTTACTTTTATTAAATAATCACATCACCACTCACATTATCTCTCCCACTTTTATTAATCCTCACATTCTCTTTCTTCATTTTTACTAATATTACCCCACTCAACTTAGTATATCAATTGTTCTTATTTCACTACAAATATCGCAAGGGGCGTTTGAGCTGGGACGCAGGGAGTAACTCTAATAACCTCATAACTCGAACATAACAACATTAACTAAAATACGTTACTCCAATAACTTCAACAACTAAAAAATGTATTTTAATATAACTTTACTAACTAACACGTTATTATAATAACTCCACTAACTAAAACACGTAATTATAATGATACATAACTCCAATAAATTTGTAATTCTAACTTAACACCATTAACAAATATACGTAAGTCCAATTTATGTCCAATAACTTCACCTTAACTTCAATAACTTCAAGACATATCATAATATAACACCACTAGCTAAAACATGTAACTGTAATAACCCCATTAACTAAAACACGTAACCATAATAACTCCACTGCTAACTAAAACACCTAGAAGCGATTCCTCGTATTCCCTCAACGCTCTTAATACTTGTTCGGAAGTTAAATTCTCGATTTTGGATTAATATTATTTTTTATAAGAATATTAAATATTGAATACAAAATACAAGAATTAAATACTATTATAATTATCAAGATAACAATAACAAAAATATTAAATATTGTATACTTAATACTTTAATACTTAAACTTGAAGACTTTAATGCTCGAAAAATGTAGTATTTTTTTAAGTAAACTTGAGAATTGTACTAATTGAAAAGGAATTGTAGAATAGAGAGAGTGATTGTGTGGAAATTGGAGTTGGATATAGTGGGTATTTATAGCAAATTTAAGGGACGTGATTTAATTAAAATAAATAAACAAAAAAAAAAGATGTTGGAATTGAAGATCAAAAGAACTAGCCGTTTTGGGGGGCGAGCTAGGGCTAGGGTAGTGCCAGTGTCGGCTTCGTGCCAGTGGTAGGGCCGGGTTGGGCGGGCTGTTGACCGCGCTTTGACCAATCAGTCTACGGTACCCAAGGGGTACCATTCTCTTTGTACCCCCCGACCCATTTAGCTTCTGCATTCAATTTTATTGTGCAGCACAAACATAAGCCCAAAGACAACATATATTCACCAGTCCAAGACCAACTCCAAATGCATATATTATCAAATAAAAACAAAATAAATCACAATTTTATATTCTCTCTCCTCCCCTCTCCCCACCCACGACCCACCTTATCCCTGCCCCGTCCCCGCTGCCGCCATACCCAACCACCACAACCACCGTGTCCACCACCACCATCCTAATAGCTCTGACATCTCTAACCCAGCCCCCACTCGCGACGTCATTACTCCTCTTCTCCTCCACCGTTTTCTATGTTTCTTTTCTTTCTCTCTCCTCATTTTTATGCCTCCTTTCTTTCTTTCTCCCCGCAGACGGTGTGAAGCAGCGTGCGTGTGTGGGCGGCGGACGGTGTTGATGTGGTGGCGACGATATTGGAGTGGTGACAACAAAGAAAATAAGGTGGTGGAGTGTGAGAAGGAGAGTGGAAGGAAAGAGGGGAGGTCGAGGAGAGGCGGGGACTATTATAAAACAAAAATATGTCATTTTATAACAAAAACAGATCATTTCGGGACAAAAATCCTTCATTCCACAACAAAATCCATTCATTCAAAAACAAAAAATCATTCATTTTTAAACATAAACTATTCATTCCAGAACAGTAATCAATTATTTCAAAACAATAACCATTCATTTCAGGACAAAAATCATTCATTTAAAAACAAAACTCATTTATTCCAGAACAAAAATCATACATTTCAGGACAATAATAATTCATTTCAGAACAAAAACTAATCATTTCAGGACAAAAATCGTTCATTTCAGGACAAAAATCATTCATTCCATTACTAAAACAATTCATTCTAGAACAAAAAGCATTCATTTCATGACAAAAACCATTCATTCCAGAACAAAATCCATTCATTCCAGGACAAAAATCATTCAACCCAAAACAAAAAAATATTTATTCCAAAACAAAAACCATTCATTCAAGAACAAAACTCATTCTTTTTAGGACAAATATCATTCATTCCAGAATAAAAACGATTCATTACAACAACAACAACAACAACCAAGCCTTATTCCCAAAATGATTTGGGGTCGGCTAACATGAATCGTCGTCTAGTAACCATCTTGTGTACGCCATGAAATTTTAAAACGTTGTAAACCTTTTCGGAGTATTTAAACACTTTCAAAGGAAGTTTTATAAAGTCGTCAAAATAAATTAAAAGGGTAAAAAAAAAAAAAAAAAAAAAAAAAAAAAAAAAAAAAACATATGAACTTGGAACACAAGGTAAAAAGTTTTGGCAAAAGAGTTAGGGCAACCAAACAAAGAAATCCAAGGAGTCAGATTAAGTCCTCCGTATGTATAGAGTCTCTCCACATCCCCCTATCCAACATCATACTCTCTTCAAGTCCTAGGAAGCTCATATCACTTCTAATCACCCTCATCCAAGTCATCTTGGGTCTTCCCCGACCCCTACTAATATTATCACTTCCCCACCCTTCTACTCTTCTAATCGGCGCGTCACTAGGCCTTCTCCTCACGTGACCATACCATCTCAGCCGGTTCTCCATCATCTTATCCCCGATGGGTGCAACCCCTACTTTCTCCCTAATAACTTCATTTCTTAACCGATCACGTCTAGTATGTCCACACATCCACCGTAGCATGCGCATCTCCGTCACACTCATCTTATGAACGTGACACTGTTTCACTCTAGAACAAAACACATTCATTCCAGAACAAAAACCATACATTTTAGGACAATAACAATTCATTTCAGAACAAAAATCATTCATTCCAGGTTAAAAACTATTCATTTCAAGACAAAAGCCATTCATTCCAATAACAAAACAATTCATTCCAAAACAAAAACCATTCATTTTAGGACAAAAAGTATTCATTCCCCAACAAAAATCATTCATTCCAGAACAAAATCAATTCATTCCAGGCCAAAAATCTTTTATTCCAGAACAAAAAATATTCATTCCAAAACGAAAACCATTCATTCAAGAACAAAATCCATTCATTCCAGGACAAATATCATTCATTTCAGAACAAAAACTATTCATTCTAAAACAAAAACCATTCATTCATGAAGAAAATACATTCATTCTAGAACAAAAACCATTCATTCTAGGATAAAAACTATTCATTCTAGAACAAAATCCATTCATTTCAGGACAAAAATCATTCATTTTAGAACAAAAATCATTCATTCCAGGACAAAACCATTCATTCCAAAATAAATCACAGATAAAAAAAAGACTTGTACAACATAATACTAACGGTTCTTTTCTTCATTTCAATAAAAAACATTCATTTCTTAAACAATTACAAATCAAAAAATCATTCATTACAGAACAAAAAACATTCATTCCAAAACAAAAAAATTCATTCCAGAACAGTAACCATTCATTTTGGAACAATAACCATTCATTTCAGGACAAAAAAATATTCATTCCAAAACAAAAACCATTCATTTCAGAACAAAAACTATTCATAACATAACAAAATAATCTAGTTAGTTCTATAGTGAACGATTTTAGTCCTACAATGATCTATTAGTATAAGAAAAATTTGTAGAATACAACAATAATTCATTTCCAAACAAAAATAGATCATTTTATTATTTTTTTGTTGAAAGGTAAGATTGAATTAATGAAATAATGAATTACAAGATCCCCGGGGCATACCCCTGTCCTCAACAATTACATGACATTTTGCTGAATAGTCTAAAACAGCATCAAAACAAAGGGAAAAAGCTACATAAGATTTACACTTTGCAACCAGCTTTTATCTTTCTCACTAATACCTTGCACTACAATTCTTATTCTAAATCTAAGTTCCTCTATGACTTTCTTAACTAAAACCTCAGGGAACCATACATTCAATTCATGCCGACATCTATTCCTTGCATACCAAATATAGTAGATCATATTGCATATCAAGGCTCCAATCACTTGTTTCTTCAACCTGGAATTGAATCTCTTCTGGGAACACCATCTGATGGTGTCATTCTCAGGAATAACAATGCCAATCTGATCTCTCATGAGTTCTAGACATTTCAGGCTGTAAGAACAGGAGAAAAACAGGTGCTCGTGTGTCTCATGT
This sequence comes from Spergularia marina, assembly GCA_963680865.1. Lineage (NCBI taxonomy): Eukaryota > Viridiplantae > Streptophyta > Magnoliopsida > Caryophyllales > Caryophyllaceae > Spergularia > Spergularia marina. Next base: position 29,002,918 of record OY804545.1, on the reverse strand, counting down.
CCATTTTGACATAGCAGACACATATCATCCTGACAGATGCCTAATCTCATAAGCTTCTCTTTAATCTGCAATCTGCCTTTAACTGCCAGCCAGGTGATAAAGCTGGTTCTAGGGATTGTAAACCTGCACCACACTGTCTTATCCCAAGTAACTCTGATTACATCCCCTGTAAGCCATTTGTAACCTGCAGCCACAGTATAATTGACATTATTCCAGTCACTGCTAAATGTACTAAACATGTTCTTCACTCGGCAGAGCTTCTTCCAATACCAACTAGCATCCACAGGTGGGTTATACCTATCCCAATCACCACCCTTAATGTAGATTCTATGTATCCATTTGATCCAGAGGGAATCAGCTTTTGTATATAACCAAGCTACATATTCGCCAATACTTGCATTGTTCCACTGTATAACGTCAGTTAACCCAAGGCCTCCTGCCTTCTTAGGTTTGCAAAGTTCCTCCCATGATACAAGTGGCACCCTAATCATCTGATCTGAACCATCCCAAAGGAAGTTCCTACAGGTGGCTGCAATTTTTTTCAGTACCATTTTTGGTAATACAAAAACTCTAGCCCAGTAATTGTGAAGGCTCATCAACACTGATTTGACTAGAACCAATCTCCCTGCATAAGACAACTTCCTAGCACCAATGTCTCTAATCCTCTTAACAATTCTCTCTGTGAGAATGTTACAATCCATTATAGAAAGTCTACCAGCAGTTATCTTGATTCCTAAATACCTGAAAGGCAAATCTCCCTCTTTGCAACTAGAAATGCTCAGTATCTTCTGTCTCACATGACAATTAACACCAGAGAAATAGATATCTGATTTGGACGGGTTCATACAAAGGCCTGAAGCTTTGGAAAAAGTAGAAAATGCCCTGAGTATGAGCATGACAGATTTCACTTCACCCTTGCAAAACAAGAGAAGGTCATCAGCAAAACATAGATGGTTGAGTCTCATTTTGCAGCATTTTGGATGGAATCTGAACTCCTTTTTGCTCCCCACTACAGCCAAGATCCTAGTCAAATATTCCATACCAATGGTAAAGAGTAATGGTGACAGTGGGTCTCCCTGTCTGAGTCCCCTTCTTCCTTTGAAAAATCCAAATAAATTCCCATTTAGAGCAATTGTGTAGGAAGGGGTGCTCATGCATTCCATTACCAGGTTTCTAGTCTTCTGTGGAAACTTCAATGCCTCAAGCATGTCATTGATGAAAGTCCACTCAACAGTATCATAAGCCTTCCTGAGATCAACTTTGAGCAGGCATCTTGGAGAGATTGTTTTCCTTTTGTAATTCCTTACCAAATCCTGACAGATCATGATATTTTCAATAATGTCTCTCCCCTTAATGAATGCTCCTTGACTCTCACTAATTATGTCAGGTAAACACTCCCCAATCCTACTGCAAAGAATCTTGGCAATGCATTTATAAATTGTATTACAGCATGCTATGGGTCTGAACTCCATAACACTAGTTGGGTGGCTCACCTTTGGAATAAGGGTTAAAATGGTGTTATTTACTTCTTTCAGCATTTTCCCATGCTCAAAGAAGTCTATAACTGCATTACACACTTCCTCTCCAATCAAATGCCATGAGTCCTTGTAAAACTGGCTAGTGAAACCATCAGGGCCAGGACTCTTGTTGCCTGGAATTGCAAACATAGTCTTTTTTATCTCCTCTCTTGTGACTTTTCTCATCATTCTTTCAGCCATTTCAGTAGTCACAGTTTTCCCCTTTCTAACAGTATTCATGTGTACCTTAGAGCACACTGTTTCTTGACTAAGAAGTTGTGTATAAAATTCCAGAAATGCATTTTGGATACCATTATCATCATTCTTTTCAATCCCATGAATATCTTTAATCTGATGCACTGAGTTCTTCATTCTCCTAGCTTTAATGGCACATTGAAAATATGAAGAGTTCTCATCACCCTCTTGTATCCAAGTGGCTTTACATCTCTGTCTCAAGAAACTTTCCTTGGCTTTGTTCAAAAACTTATATTGCTCTGCTACCTGTCTTTCCTTTTCTGCATTCTCAGCATTTGTAGGATTCATATGCATTTCCTTTTGAATCTCCATGAGCTCAAAGTACTTCTTAGCCTCCTCCTTCTCAATGTTTGAGAACTTTTCTTTATTAAGAAGTTTGAAAGGGCCTTTCAACATCTTCTGTTTTTTCACCAATCTGAACATAGGTGAACCAGTGACATTCTCCTTCCAAACATTCAGAATAATCTGCTCAAAATCTTGACTATTGCTCCACATATTAAAGTTTTTAAAACTTCTCATTCCTGCTCTTTTCACACCTTGTAGATAAATGATGCAGGGACTATGGTCATATAATCCCTCAGGGTGAAAATAAGCATGGCTCTCAGGAAAAGCTAAAACCCAATCATCATTACACATAGCTCTATCAATCTTACTATAAACTCTTCTGTCATGCTCTTGTTTGTTGTTCCAAGTAAAGAAATTCCCTTGTGCTTTGATGTCATTAATCCCACAATTCTGAACACATGCCTTAAATTCTCTTGTCTCAGCATTTGTGACCTGCGTCCCTACTCTCTCATTAGGATACAGAACACAATTGAAATCCCCACCTATTATCCAAGCTCCATTTATACTCGTCTTTATCTGCTCCAGATCCCTCCATAAATCCATTCTATCCTTGGCTTCATTGAAACCATAGATAAAAGTGAAGTAAAAATCTACTTTTAAATCATTATGAGTGGCTTTCCCATGAATAAGCTGACCGGTGATCATATTGAGTTGTACAGTGAGAGAATTTGGCTCCCACATGACCCAAATTCTACCTCCAGGGTGATGACTATTATTAGTGACTATACTCCAACCCTCACAGAAACTCAAATGAAGCCTATTACTAGACCTCACTTTCGTTTCAAGGAGCCCAAATAATCTAGCATTATGCTTAATCATGAATTTCTTAACTTCCATTTGTTTGCTAGCACTATTCAGGCCCCTCACATTCCAAAATCCTAAACTAGCCATGGTCACATTGACCATGACACACACTACCAGTTCCGGCAACACTCAAGTCACCTCCTCTCACAACAGCTGCAAAAGATATACCCTGATTAGGCATTCCAAGTTGTGAACCAGGCATTTGTGGAGTAAGAATAAGTTGTCTATTTGTGTTTCTCGGGCTTGTTTCAAATAGATCATTTTATAACAACATAAAAACGATCATTATAGAACTAATAACCATTCATTTGAGGTTTTTTCTAAGAATGGTTGGTTTTGTCCTAGGATGGTTGTTTTTTGTCCTAGGATGGTTGGCTTTTGTTCTGGAATGAACAGCTTTTGTTTCAGTATGATTAGTTTTTGTTGTGGAATGGTTAGTTTTTGTCCTAGAATGGTTACTTTTTGTTCTGAAATGGTTACTCTTTGTTCTAGAATGGATGGTTTTTGTCCTAAGATGATTAACTTTTGTTCTGTAATGGTTAGTTTTTGTTCTGGAATGGTTAGTTTTTGTCCTACTATGGTTGCGTTTTGTTCTCGAATGGTTAGTTTTTGTTAACTCCTATGTTGTTCTTTAATGATTTGGTCTTCATCTACTATATAATGAATCATTTTCGTTCTAAAATAAACTATTTTTGTTCCATAATGTTCTATTTTTGTTATTAAATGATCAATTATTATTATTAAATTTCCCATAATTTGTTTGTGTTACAAAATGATAACCTTTCATTTATCTCTCATCCCCTCCACTCTCCACCACCACTCCCCACCCATCCTACCACCGCCAGTCCGCCACCGAGCAAATCACCACCACCACCATGAGCACCTACGCCGAGTAATCCAGGGGGTAACCACTTTCTAGCTCCATCACTCTCACCATCCCGACAATGCAACCCCATTTTCGCTCCCCATTATCACCTTGTCCCACATTTCTCTCTCTTCCCTTTTCTTCTATTTCCGGCGACATTACTGACTTCGGAGAGGGGCGTCCGACTCCGATGACTGCGGTGAGCACGCGAGAAAGGTGGTGGTGTTCCTGGTGATGGTTGGTGATGGGGGCTGCCGCGGTGGTGGTCGTGGTGGTAGGTGGGGGTCGGGAGAAAATAAAGGGGGAATGGTAGAGGAGGGAGGAGTAAGAAAGGGGTTGGGTTTCAGTTAAATGAAGTATTGTGCCAAGCCTGATATTAGGCCCAACTTAAATTGTAAATCTAACTAAAAACAGACAAAACTCAGCTTGAAAAGGCCCAACTGAAATTGTAAATCTAACTAAAACAAACACCCAGCTTGAAAAAGGCTCGGGGGTACCATTCTATTTGTACCCCGGGGTACGATAGTATTTGCCGGCTTTGACCAATGCCAGGGCTGGAAAAAGTCGAGCATTGACCTTGGAATCTCACCCGAGTGTCGGGCCGGGTCAAGGTTTGACCGGGCCTGAACCAGTGTTGGGCCAGTGCGGGCCCAGACCTCTAGTGCCAAATGGTCAGCTCTAAACAATACCTACACTTGATTTGACTTTCCGATTCTCAATCGTCATTCTTAAGGATTCACATGCAAATATGCGATTAGAGTCTGGGAAGCATGGACACGCCTGTCTAGTGCAGTGTCGTGTCTGTGTTCGACGGTGTCGGACACAGTACGACAGTGTTTGACACGCCCAAAAACTGTGTCCGGTTTTTTTATTTAATTTTAGGAAACGGACACGATTTTTTTTAATTGGACACGAACTGGACACCGACCGGACACGGACCAGACACTTGACACGACACAAAACTACGTCGTTTTGACAAGTTTTTAAAAAAAAAAAGAACTTTTTTTTCTCTCTCCTATTTTAAATAAACTAACCGATAGCTCAACTACATGTCTTACTTCTCTATCTCCTTCTGTTTCCCATCTTCCTACTCCGAACGACTCTTCCACCTTCGACAGGCGCCGCATTAGCAGACCTCCTCTAATCGACGTCTAAAGGCCCCACCTCTACCGCCCCACCTGCACTCGGCCGCACCAACCCTACCTCTACCTATTCGTGCACAGTTCGCGTAAGTGAAAAAATATGCATTCAAAATACTTGTTATTTTTGTTTTTTTGCCGTGTCCGTGTCCGCTAAATTTCAAAGTGCCGTGTCACGTATCCGTATCGGTGTCCGTGTCCGTGTTTGTGTCCGAGTCCGTATCGGTGCTACCTAGATTAGAACCACTAGCCATGGGCATGTTTGACAATGGACTAAAATGGCAATAATAGTTCATACTGGTTTAGGTTGTTGTTTGCTAGGTACCAATATGGTTGTTGGATTGCTCATTGTTTTGGGCCTAATCTAGCCCTTGATGCAATTACGGGTAATTGCCATGCGGTTCCATTGGTTCTAGTATTTTGATATTTTAATTTGAAAAGGTGCAAACTGTGATCCACCCTGTAACAAGCTGTTAACCCATATTTAAGTGGAGTTCAAGCTCATTTCTTTACCAATTTGATGACTTGTTTGAGCATATATATTTTATTAATAGCCGTGCTTTTGAGCATTTCTTAGGTCGTCCACATAGGACGATGATGTCAAAAGAAAGTTGTCGTTAATAGTACTCACATGGTCATATAAGACACACGCCAGCATACAAAAGACACGCATATAATATACACCGTAATAATAGAACTAATATATTTTCTTGCCTTATTTAAAATAATTATGCATCTATTACCACTAAAATTGGCAAGAATCTATCTTAAATATTTTAGAAAATATATGATTCACATTTACTAATTATTTAAAGAAAAAAAAATGGCATAAAAATTACACCATTGGATTCGTTGTGAAATATACTTTCACAAGATTATATTTTCAAGATTTTTCCCTTATATTTTGAGAGATATCGTAGGTTAAAGAAGTGTCTCGATATGTGAGAAGGACATATATTTTGAGAAGGAGGGAGTATAATTTACGGATGGAAGAATATTCCCTAATATATCACTTATCAAGGATATTTTTTTTTATTCCAATGATATAACTCGATTTTATGAAACTATACTTTTTTTTTTTGAAATAATGAAAATATATATAGGTAATCATATATTACGGAAAGATATAAATGCCTAAATAAAATCAACTGAAACCGAAAAATGGTGCCAAATATGAATCAGAATATTATAGGCATTATAGGCATTTTTCATGGAAATTTAAAACCTTCTAAATTGGAATTTTTTTTCGAAATAGGGCTCAAAAAATAAATATTAAACAAAATGGGTTGGATTGAAAAATGTTCAATCTTATGGGGTGCACGTCACCCCATTTAGGTTCGGGACAAAACCGCCAGTGGCACTGGCGGTTTTAAGCGTCTTGAACAGTAACTTTGAGACTGGGAAGAAATTTTGGCTAAGGTGAAAACGCCATGGGAGGTGGCGGTTTTACTTGAGTGAAACCGCCACTCCCCATGGCGGTTTCACCTTAGCCAAAATTCCTCATAGCTCAGTTCGGTGATGAAACCGCCAAGTGAAACCGCCACCCTCAATGGCGGTTTCACACCCGAACTGAGTATGGGAATTGGTGGCTTAATTTTTGTAAAATGGTGAAACCGCCATGGGAGGTGGCGGTTTCACTGGAGGTGAAACCGCCATGGGAGGTGGCGGTTTCACTGGAGGTGAAACCGCCACCCCCCATGGCGGTTTCACCCTTTACAAAAAATTAAGCCACCAATTTTCATACTACTTGAATCTGTGATGAAAACGCCACTGAGAGCAGCGGTTTCTGTCGTTATAAAACCGATGTGCTCCGTGGCGGTTGTATATTTTTGTTTTTTTTTTTTGAAGGTGTTTTCCCTCTTTTCCGTTTCACCTGCAACTCAAACAAACCCAAACCAAAATGCCACGACCACAATCGTTCAATAACACCAATAACAACCCAAGATGAGAACTCAAATGGCATGGTATCTTATTTCATAACTTAAAACGTCTTTTACAAACTTGAAAGAGTCGAATACAACATAAAATTGTTTCCATACATTACAAACTACTATATTAATAGCTAATCATCCGCTAGGCGGCGGCGACGTGTAGCTCGACGTTGGCTTGAGGAAGCGGGTTGGCTTGAGGAAGAACCCGGAGTGTCGCCTTCCATAATTGGTGTCATAGGAGAACCAACTCTATGTCGACGCATATATTGGATAAGAGGAGAATGATCATCCAAACTTGCACTTGGTTGTTCTTGAGATTGTTGGATAAGATGTGAAAATCCCACCTTCTCGAGACATTCGGAGCAATGTTTGCGGATGTCGGTTAAAGTTTGGACAAAATTAACACTAGATGCGTCATTGAGTGCAGCTTGAAGGTCATGCTCACACCTCATGTGTAGAGTTGCAAAACCTTGAGTCTATAATCACAAAAATCAAAACATTGCACTAATTATTTCCTAAACATGCTTACTATTCAATAAAACTGAAATAACGATAAATCATACTTACAAGCAATTGAATTGAGGGAGAAGAAGGATGGTAGGAAACCGGGCCACCATGAGATTGTTTAACAGCTCCAATGATACGACGAGTATGGTTTCGATACCAAACCATATACGGATCATTGTAATCCATCGTGCCATCATCTATATCGATATTAGCCACCACCCTCTCTCGACGCCTACGCCATAAATCGATATAGACATTGTGGATTTCACTCCAGCTTACCTTCCGATTTCCTCTCCTATCCAATTTATGAAGAGCCACCGAAGTATCACAGTCCACCGGGATTGTTTGCTTCAAACCAAATTGGCGTACTACCCGATCTGGACAATGCCACTCTACAATGTCAAAGCAGATCATAGGAGCCAAAACACACCAATCTTGTTCATCCTTTGAACAAATCGGAGAGAGAGCTGAGATGACATCCGCTGTATAAGGCTGCCAAATAAACTAAAATAAAACAAATAATTAAGTAAATTACCAAATTATTTTCATGCTTATAAAGTCACAAAAAATTGGATTGGATAAGTAAACTTACTTGATCATGAGTCATACAATCAAATGCATCTCTGTAAGCGGTAAGAGAGAAAATCCCATCAGCTCTTCGCCGATCGATCATAAGCCACTTACGTCCTAATGCATCTCTCCCATAGATATGTTGTGACCCAAATGGACTAGCTATAGTCTCATCCTCATCCTCATCCTCATCCTCATCTTCATCCCCATCCTCATCCTCATCTTCATCCTCATCCTCATCCTCATATTCTAATGGTCCCATGTTCATAGGACGTCCTATAGCAATACGTTCCCAAGACCACAACTGAAGAAGAATAAGAGGTCCGGATATCTCTAATGCATCCTTACAACACCCTCGACACAAGTTACGATACAATGTTGCTAGTACCGCACTTCCCCACGAGTAATCATCCAATCTACTGACATCACTTAACAATGGCAAATAGATTACTTGAACCACATCCCCACTCTTATCGGGAAATAGAACGGTACCAAACAAAATGAGAAGATACGCTCGAATATAGCAATGAAATACGGCATCGTCCATACCGTTGGGCAAATAACTAAAATGGGTCATCAACCAAGAAATTTTCAAAGAAGTTCCCTTCAAACTTCCCCCCGGTGCTATTCCCAACAATTTAGTCACTAATCCTTGCCAATCTTGATGGATCTCATCCGTCACAGCTCTTCCATCTATCCTCAAACCTAACATAACTTGCACATCTTGCAAGGTGATAGTGGCCTCCCCAACGGTTAAGTGAAAAGTGTGGGTTTCTTGCCTCCATCTTTCTACTAACGCACTTATTAAATCCTTATCTAACTTAACACTAGCTACTCTATGCGCCCCATAAAACTGGGTTTTCCTAATAAATTTAACTACCCGCTTACTAGGACGATAACCGCCATGCCATTTTATGTGAGTTCTACATCTAAGCGAACTCACCTCCTCTCCGTCCCAAATTGCTTGACTCCTGTGTTTGTCTTGCAGTTTGAGAAGAGACGGTTCGATCGGTCCCGGATGAAGATCCGCCTCCATGAGAGCTACAAAAAGAAATAGAAGAGAGTTAAAATATTACACAAAAAGATTAGGCAAAAATAAGTTCACAATAATATAAAGATCAACAAAAAATGTTACCCTCTTAAAGAACATGTTTTTTTGTTATGACCGGGTTGACGACATATGCCACATAATGATTTTGATGGTGGTTTTTCATCCATCTCATTACGCAATCGCTTTGAATGTGACTTATCCTTCGTACCCTTCTTCTTCGGTTCACGTTTCATATCCTTATTAGCAAGGATTTTAGGACCATCAAGAGGTGTCCAATAAGCTTCATCCGGAATGGGTCGAAATTTGGGTGCGTATGACCCCAAATACTCACCACTAGTGTAAAACACATCCTCAAATGCATTTGTACTTAAACCCATTGAACTACAAACGGCAAGTACATGTGAACAAGGGTACTTGTAAATTTCAAGTTTTTTACAAGTGCATGTTTTAGTCACAACATTCACAGTATGCTTATGTTTCCCTTTTCCACTACCTCTATGGCCCGACCCAGTGGTCACTTGAAACAGTCCTCTATCAAATGCCACAACGGTATGGTGTGCGGCTTTCTCAGAATTGACAGCAATGGCATCCATTACTTTCTTACAATATGCATGTCTCTCTTCAAGCCTTTGTTTTGCCTTCTCACGCCGCTCCACAAAGTACGCATTGACTCGATAAAATGTCAATTTCACAAGTGCGACGATGGGTAAGAATCTGCCTCCTTTCAAAACTCCATTGAAACACTCCACCATATTGGTAGTCATTATACCATACCTGAACCCACCGTCATGATAATTTGACCACTTCTCCATCTCCAAACCATGTTTGGTCAAATATCGTCGTGTATCAATATTTATTTCACCCATTCGATTGAAACCACGATTGAACTTTTTCTTCTGATGTTGTGTGGCAGTCCAACCAAACAAGTTTTTCAAATCCCTACTTTTAAACTTTGTGTTGATGTTGGATGCCACATGACGCATGCAAAATCTATGGTAGGCATGCGGCTCAGTCATTTCGATGTGTTCATCATTCATAGCAGCTTTGATGCCATCATGTCTATCTGATATAACACAAAGACCTTTTCTATCTGTCACGAACCTCCTTATACATGCCATAAACCAAGGCCAACTATTGGTATTTTCACTCTCAACAATACCGAAAGCAAGTGGGTAAAGTTGGTCGTTAGCATCAACTGCCATTGCAATAAGTAAAGTACCCTTATATTTCCCATATAAATGAGTGCCATCAATAGTTATAAGAGGGCGACAATGGCTGAAACCTTGAATTGATGGTCCAAATGCCCAAAACACTCGAAAGAAAGTTTCCTCATTAGGTTTGCATGTTGGCGTATTCACAAAATGCACAACAGTTCCCGGGTTGGATTCTTTCATTGCTTGCATGAAGTGAGGAAGCAAAGTGTAGGATTCATCCCAATCACCATATAAATTTGCAATTGCCCTTTGTTTAGCATTCCACCCCTTCATATATGAGATAGTATAATTGAATTTATCTTTGATAAATTCAATAAGAACTGGGACTTTAATGGACCAATCCTTGGCAACAAGGTTTTTAATAGCTTCACTAATGAATCCACGTTTCAAATTCATATGGTCGCGTGGAATAACGTCACCAACACAGGTAGCTTCGTGAGGCCCAAGATAAGTGACAATGGTGAAGGCTTCTGAAAACTGTTCTTGTTTTTGTGATGCCCTAAGCCTCCAATTGCATGGGTTTGGTGTTCTACTACACTTGAAAGTGACAGTGTGGGGTTTGGATTCAGGCACTTTGAAAGTTTGGTTACGTTGTACAGAGTACAAAGTTACATTTTCTATCAAAGCAGCTTTATTTGGAAATCTTTGACCAACTATAAACTCCCTACCAACCTCAACTTCAACTTCATTGACCCATGTTTTCCAAGCATTCACATGTTGTTGATCAATTTCATGAATCGTATTGAATTCTAAATGTGGGGCACTCTTCCCAACCAAATCATCATTCTCATCTTCATCATCAATCATACGTTCAACAACATTCAACTCCTCCTCCGCCTCATCTCCTTCTAAATCCTCGTTCAAGGTCCCCTTATTTATGTTATTGGTTTCAATGGAAACATATTGCGCAACATCCCCAAATCTCATTGATGTGAGAGAAGTATTGGGCGTTGTTGAAATCGTTGTTGCCAATACATTTCTAGAGTCTAGCATTCCCACTTCAACATAAATGTCCATAGAAGGAACCTTTGAGTGTCGAACAATTGCCCACATAGCAAGTAAAGAACGATCATTATTAAGGGGTACAACCTTATAACACCCGGCACTCGGATACTTCATCTTCACCGTCAATGAAACACTCTTTCTATTGATTTTCATTGCCTCACAAATCTCCCCAATGAAGTCATTATAAGTCATACTAGTACTAGCAAATACAAAACTCTCATTTCCACCCTTATAACAAACATTTCCACTAGCTTCAACAATTTCTCCATCCCAATAACATACCAAAGGATATCCCGTAATTTTCATTCTATAATGAGAAAAATAAACTAATTTAATTAAGAAATTCAACTAACATAAATCTTCAATTAACCAAAACCCTAAAAATCGACTTATGAATTTTAATAACTAAACTCAAGCATAATACTAACTAAATTGGATTAAATATATAACTAAACTCAAGCATAATACTAACTAAACTCAAGCATAATACTAACATAAAAAAAAAAAAAAAAAAACAACTCAATGAACTTAAATTAACCTAAATTAGTGTGGTTTAATTACTATATTAAACAAAACCCTAAAAATTCAACTTCTATCATATACCATGAATATGCAAATTATTATCAATACTAACAAAACAAATTATTCAATAAATTAGTAATCTAACTAAAAAATCAAACAATTAAACTAATGAATTGAAATTACCTAAAACAAATTGGTACAATTAGAAGAAATGAAATTACCTTAAAGAAATTGGTACAAAAGAGGGCGGAGCAGCGGCGCAGCGAGAGAGGACGGAGCGGAGGGAGAGTGGCGGAGCAGCGGCGGGAGAGGGGCGGAGCAGCGGCGGGAGAGGGGCGAAGCAGCGGCCGGAGAGGATGGGGACGTGGGCTGGAGAGAGAAGTTGAGGTTGAGAGTCGGGGGTATTTTTTTTTGTAAGGCGTCGGGTGATTTGGGGGGTGGAGAACCCCGATACAAGTATTTGAAAAAAAAAAAAAAAAAAAAATCTATAACCGCCATGGGGGGTAGCGGTTTCACTTGAAGTGAAACCGCCACCTCCCATGGCGGTTTCACTCTTCATACAAAAATTAAGCCACCAATTCCCATACTCAGTTCGGGTGTGAAACCGCCATTGAGGGTGGCGGTTTCACTTGAAGTGAAACCGCTACCCCCCATGGCGGTTTTACAATTGCCCAAAATCACCCCCTGAAACTCATATTCACTGTTCAATACATGTAAAACCGCCAGTGGTAATGGCGGTTTTGTCCCGAACCTGAAATGGGGTGACGTGCACCCCATAACATTAAACGTTTTTGAATCCGACCCATTTTGTTTAATATTTATTTTTTGAGCCCTATTTCGAAAAAAAAATTCTCTAAATTGACAAAATTTTCAACAAAACTTCTCACATCTGCCATTGAGATGCAACGCCTCTTTATCAATTCCATGACATTTTTCTCAATTTACACAAATTCTTATTAAATCTACGTTAAAATTGTGCATTTTTTTTTTGTCATCCTTTGTAATTGTCGTTTATTTGACATGAATATTCCCGGTTTAATTTTCACCTTTCTTTTATGGTACCGCTTTGGATCGGACGAGTGGGTATTACGTATTGTCACGATAAGAGGTTTGTTTTCTTCTTTTATCATGCACCATATCTTACTTAGTAATTCTAGGGTGAGACCGTCTCATCGTATGAGACTAATAATATGTTACTTTTGGTAGCATGTTACTTTCGAAATAGGTTATATTTAGTTACTCTTGATGAAATGTGTGAGAGATCTCATCGTATCAGCCCGTCTCATGATAGAATTTGTATATCGTACTTCTTAATCTGGTGTATTAATAATCACGGTTTATGTATTCGTTTCTCATAGATCAGATTAATTCAATCTGATTTTTTGAGCACGTTAGATTAGAATTTTTTTTTTAATTTTCACCCGCACCGATACTTTTTGGCTTCACTTCCGTCAGTCATCAAGGAAATCGTCATGTTCTAATTACTCTGAGACTGTTTCAAATTAATGATGCTCATGTTACGTACTAAGCAAACAATATATTAGTCTGATTTGATGCTCTGGTTTGCCTATGGTTTAATGTCAGGTAAAGTTTTCATACTTTTCAATGGATTGAGATCCCCTAGAGTTGAAAAATAACTCTACATGGTAGAGTTTACTCAAAATGGAAAATTAACTCTACTCTGTGGATTTATTCCTTTGTTTCAAAAATACATTTTCATTTATATTTTCCATTTGTAGTAAACTTTAACAACTCCAGGGAAAAATAACTCAAACGGATCTGAATCCCTTTCCAATAGTCTTTTTTATTTTGTTTTTCTTGGTTTATTTGTTTGTTTGTGAATATGGTCAGTTATTACCCCTACTTCTTCTCTCAGGAGCATCGACATGGGTCCGTTGGCATCCTATTTCGGACTACAATTAGGACGTGGTTGTGATAGTCAGAGGATGGAATCGGCTCTTCAGGCCAAATGTTTCACTAATGTTCGAGATGCACTTCGATTTATGCCAGCACCTACAACTTTGTTTCAATTTGTGTTTTCGTCGATTTATCAAATATGATCCGAATGCTAATAAGCGATGTCTGCAACACAAACCCAGGGTGCTATGGCTAACTTCCCAAATATTAACTAACTTCCCATGCAGTTTTAGTAAATAACTTCCCATGTAGTTTTAATAACTAACTTCCCATGTAGTTTTAATAACTAACTTCCCATGTAGTTTTCTGGATGGTTGTACATAATTTTGTTAGCAATATTCGTTACAATTACCAAATATTAGTTCAAAACAAAAATCAATTCATAAACTACAACATTGGTTTGTGAAATTACTATTGTCATGTTCGTATTAAACTACACTGAAGCCCTACGTGAGTACGTGCTAAACCTTAATCACACCTATAGCCACAAAAATAATTGACATGTCTCATTCCCTACTATTTCATTCACTTCAAAAGCCAAAGTACCGGGTAACTAAACGCATTGTACTTACTACAAATTAGGAACTTATTCAATATGTTTAAGAATATGCTTTTGCACAAAGAGACATTTTTTTTCCTTTAATAATTGGCTTCTTTGATTTGTAACTTAAAGATTCAGAACATATTGACACATTTAGTTACCTTTGTTTTATATGAAACTAAAAGTATTTTGTAAACTTTGCTAAACGGGCACAAAAATGAACCCCAAGACTAATTTTATAGTATTCCTTCAAGAAAAAAAGAAAAAAAAAAACATTTTATGGTAGCTACTAACATTCGAGAATTAGCATAATTAGTTGGTGGGCTGAATTACGGGTCATAACAAGTCAGCGAGTCAGGTTATCTCTGACCATAAATTTGCCGGTCAAAGATGGTTTACTTTATTGTGGACCATACTTCACACATTTTTTTTTTTTTTTTTTACATAGGAATAGCTAATGCTGCAGGGGTGGAGATATGAGGATTCAAACCCGAGACAACCCCCACGCAGGTTGGTGTTCTAACCACTAGGTCAACCTTGATCCTAACACCATATTTCACCGCAAATTATATCATGCTCCCGGGAGCACAAGGAACATGGTGGTCCTTCTCACAATAGAGAAGTAGGGGACCACACTTAAATAGATTTTGTATTATTTTAAGTGTGGACTCTACTCCTCTATTGTGAGAAGAACCACCATGCTCCTTGTGCTCCCGGGAGCATGATATAAGCATTGATATTTCACATGATAAATTAGGTATGGTTCATAACCCAGTATAATTAGCGATGTTACCTATTAGCTAAACTTTTGATAGACACATAATAATATTTCCTTTACCAATGGAAAATAAATAGGGCTAATAATGCCCTATTATATAATAACCCCATGCAATTTTCCATAAGCAAACAACTACGAGTTAAACAAGGGTTATCTTAACAAATGATCATGTTGAGTTAGGTCATCAAAGGTACATCTTTTGTCTTATTGTACTACAAATACGGATATCTTATAAAGAGTGGCAATTCAGACCCAAAAAAAAAAAAAAAAGCGGGTCAGAGTACAAATAACGCAAGTCTAAGCCTAATGAAACCTAATAGTTCTAAAAATATGTTAAACAAATAAATACTAAATAGGAAGTACTCTACATACATACAAGTTAGAATTTTGTATTTAAATTTGAAACAAACACCTCGAAATAGTGTTTTAAATTTGAAATATAAGTTTAACGAAATTCGGTTGCCTTCATTACGGGTAATCATTATATTTATAATATCTAATATCTAATTGCGAGCTTTGCGGTACTAAATTGACGTTTTGAAATGTTACACGAACACCCAAACCTATTATAAAATCTTATGGTCACTATTGTAATATCTAATTGCGAGTTTTGCGGTTATATTATCGGTCGGTCAACACTCTTGATTTGTCCAGTGCATATCCTATTTACTTCAGTTTTTTGTTTTGATGGTGACTGTATACTTTTGTGTGTCGAACACCAAAACCTGTTATAAATTCTTACTGTCACTATTGTTGTCTTTGACGTAACAACATTTTATACTTATAGTATTAGTGAGTGCTTATATTAAAACCAGTTCCAATAAAAATATGTTGTAACATCCCGTGCATTTTTGCACGGGTAAAAGAACTAGTTGGTCGTAAATGCATGTGTTTGTAGGATTCACTTGAGGGATAAAGCTCTCAGTTGTGTCACTTGTGTGCATTGTGATTTGCCGTGTTCAGAAGTTTAACTCCGATCATCTCACTACTTGCTCCGAAAGGATCCTCGACTCTCCGTTTCTAAGGTAGATAGGCCCATGAGCGTGCTAGACACTCGACACATGCGTTATTGTAGGTCCAACTAAAATCAAACAACTCATTACTTATGCAGACATGTAATCACAATGTACCGTATAATGTCACCACTTTAAACCATGTCATTAAAATGCAAATCATAACAGAAAATGTCACATTGTTTCTGGCCACGCATTCTCTAAAACAAATTAAACGGGCAAAGCCGTTACAAATAATGACGTTCCTTTAATTTCATACAACCTCAATCTCTGGTAACAAGCTAAAAAAAACTGTATTATTCTTCTACATTGATCGAATATGTGAATTAACAGGTAACAGAAGACTTGAGAGGTACGAGATCAAAGGGTATCTCAAACGCAAACTTAAAAGTGACTGGTACACCTTGAACAACCTTTTTGCCACCATTGATCAGGCAATTGTCTCCCTCAACCTTCAACACTTGAGGATTCGGAACTTCGTACGAGCTAAATCCTCTGCATTTCAGGTACACATTTGATTGTGGACAATGGCAAGCATTGGATACTGATACAAGCCATTCTGGGGCTCCCTCCGCGGATTTCCCTGTTTGTGTCGTGTTCACCTTGATGTCCGAAATCGAACATCGCTGAGCATACCCTGCAAAACATCGATATTCTATTATTCAAGTACGCACTTTAGGTTACTAAAATTGGAATTCAAAGTTATAAAAAAAAAAAAAAAAAAAAAAGACGCGAATATATATATGATAAGCGGAATTTTTTTTTTTTTTTTAAGGGAAACGTGACTTCTCATTCATTTAAATCAAGAGCGGCCAGGGTATGCACCCCTGTCGGAAAATCAGTTACAAGGAAAATGTCGGGACAATCACGACTAGCCAACCTAGCCACTAAATGCGCAACAGTATTACCATTACGTTTCACATGAGAGCAAATAATAAGCGGAATTTAGTATCTAGTCATATAACGACATTACATAGCGTCGAAACTTGTTACTAACCTGTGGTAATAATGCACATGAATAACAGGAAAGAGATCATTGAGAATCTCTTCACTGTTTCCATGATATTGATTTGAAACTTGTAGCTCTGTTCTGCACTTGGGTTATGTTGAGCTTAAAGTAACGTTACACTTACACTGGACCAACTACTTATACAGGAAAAATGTGCTACGTAATGACTAACGAGGGAAAATGTTCCACGT
Source organism: Spergularia marina (assembly GCA_963680865.1). NCBI lineage: Eukaryota > Viridiplantae > Streptophyta > Magnoliopsida > Caryophyllales > Caryophyllaceae > Spergularia > Spergularia marina. The sequence goes on along the minus strand of OY804545.1, from coordinate 28,985,744 downwards.
AATGATGTAAGATGCACTGATAAAATAATTAAACTTCTTTGGAATAAATTCTGTTTAATTACTGGTCGAAAACTCATTCTTCGGAAACTTGGTCGATCTGTTCGCATTATGATTGATATCAATTATATCATGATTTTGTGAAGTTAATCATATATATAGTAAGATGTTACTCCAATAATTCTCCATTCACATGCATGTAGATGTTGGCTTGATTTGCTCCTTATAATATGCTGAACCTCAACTTGTGTTGATTTTGCGCAGTTGGCCAAATCCATAATATATTTCCAAATTTTATTTTATTTTCGAATTTGTTATCATATGAGATTGAGAACTCGTAGCCACTACTTTTGATCAGTGCTCACTAGTTAAATTCCTCGGGTATAAGGGATAATAAGAGTGAGCATACAATCGCTTGTACTAAAGGTTGAACATGTAAGAAAAAAAAATTGTCACTTGTATCAATTACTTTGGACTACATAAGACATAACGGTTAGTTGTTGTAAAGTTATGATCACGGTTCCAATTTGAGTCCATATATGCACTTTTATTCAAAATATTAGTAGGTTTTCCGAGTATTGAAGTCATTTGCATTGAAGTTGTCAGATAGGTTTCGATCAGATTATTGTTTCATTTACGATTCCTTTGAAATTATTTGGCATTTGTTCACCCATTTGGTGCCTTGAATGCTTGGCCAACCTTTTCCTGGCCTTTAAGATTAGCTTGAGCCAATATTTGGGCGATTTCAAGCCAACCTTTCGGAGAGTAGAGACAACTACCAGGTCACATCATGATCATGTAACCTGACGTTTCCTCGTACTCGACAGATTTCCATGCAGAATCAGAACAGAAAGAGCAAAGATGTGCAGAATTTCCTTTACAAGTTTCACCAATATGTACATATATGATATTTACATTTCTTATCCTTATGTACAAGCCCTACTATTTACATTGATCTAGAATACACAGCGACCTTGGCTATTGGCCTATCTATTTTTATCTACAACCTGAACCTCATTACAGTTTATCAACTCCTTTGCATTTTGGAGGGGCATCTGTATATGAACACGTTTTGGAATTCGACTGCTTATGACTTTAAATCTTCTACCTATATTAGTTTGGTAAGTCTAACCCTTGCTATACATTTTGCCTACATCACCGGATGCACGGGACAATACAGTCTAGTGACAGTACCTATTTCGCTTCAGGTTTTGTGGGTTTGGACGTTTGAAGAAACTCGCGAACAGAAAACTCATCGTGGTTTCTTGGACAGGTTTAGGGGAGAGACATGATTTCTGTTTTACCTGCAATATGGTTTGGCCAATTTGTTGCCGAATGGAAGTGATTATTGACGGATCCACTGGATTTCCTTCTACGTCTGTGACATAGAATGTGTCTATGGCTTTGCCACTTTTCGTGGAAATCTCAGCTCTTCGGATAGCTAACCCGTTTTCTCTGAATATCCGGGTTATATCTGATAGGAGTCCGACTCTATCTTCTGTGCACAGTTCCAACTCCAGTGCCTATGGAATACAAGCCTTGGAGTTAGTCTGGATTTAAGAATCATAGAACAGAGAATCATAATAAAATAGCCAAGTGCTCCTGCAGATTGCAACTCACTTCAGATGCCCTCCTCTCTATGGCAGCTTCAAGACATTGCATAACACGTTCCCGCTCAGCTTCTGACCTTATAGGTCGGCCATCAGTATGTCGGATGTAAAATTCCTGTTAAGAAGACATCTTAATTAAACATTTCCAGTCATGTTCGTCAAGTAGATGTCAAAAGCTGAAAACACATAACATGTAATTCTGTAGTTACATGCAAAAAAAGTTCACCTGATAAGCTTCCAATGTCCCAGATGCAACCATCCCATGAAATACCACATATTGCATATCCGTCAGGGTACAAACGATATCAAACAGCAATTTGGGCCGATCCTTTGACCGCATAGTAATGACAGTATAATCTTTCTCTGGACAATCAACCACTGTTATATGTGGCCTTGGGTATTTGTCCTCCACCCTAACTCGCCCTATTGTTTTCATTCCCTCATAGTCTCTATCATCAAACATAATCTGGTGGAGCCTTCTCCCTCGGTGTGTTCCAGGAGGTGAAAGTCTCATTTGTGGCGTCTGATAATCACTATTTCCTTTAAGCACATAGCAAAGGAGCTTCTTTGTGGTGAGAAGCCTTTTTGGATCGCTGATTGCACATCCTGTAGAATTATCAGTTACATGCACAACAGCTGCAGCCCGAGAATTGTGAGTCCATATCTCGGCATTTACCACATTACAGTCGAGGTCAGCTAGGACTGCACAGACTTCAGATAACAACCCTGGTCTGTCAGTCCCAGTTAGCTCAATTGAAGTATATTCTTCTGAAGGCATCACTCCAACAGACTCCCTCACAGAAGGCATTAGCGAGGCATCAGTCTCAATAGTCTGAAAATTAGGACAGGAATTTCCACTAATTACTATGAATACAGTCACGCGTCAATTGAGTGTATAACTGAAGAAGTTATAGGAAATTACTGTCTGAATATAACTCATCACTTCTTGATCTCGTATTTTATTTCCATAATAGTCTGTCACATTAAACACTGCATGAAAGGTAGAAATTAGAAGCTGCTGTCACAAACAAATTGACATAGCATGCAGTAGTTGACATTTGCTAAATGCAAGTGATGCAACAAGTGATGCAACAATGTTGCTGCAGAATAAGTATGCAATTGACAGAGTACAAGAATTAATACCATCCATAAACCATCCACCATCCGAAGAAATGTATGCTTTTTTAATGATAAGATTCATGTCGGATAGAACTTGGACGACTTGTAGAAGTGTTCCATGCTTGTTGACACTGTCAACCTGAAAAAGATCCTCGAAACTGTTTAATACCAGTTCTTTAACATTAATCATGTCAACCCTTATCACTAGTTTAAATTTAATACAAGTAGTCAATTCATAGCAACACCAAAGTTCTAGCCCATGCAAAACAACCTTCTAGAGTGAATTGTGCCTTCACAACATCACCCTTGCAGGCTTCAGGTACAGGCAGATGAAAACTACTACAGACATCGAGTCATCGACAACCAAATACAGATCATGCCACTGGCAAGAGGAGCCTAAACATATGTAACCTTAAACCTTATCAGAGGTGTTTCCAGTAAGGCCAACACAGACAATATTAAGACCTTGGTATGTTAAAAACCAACTGAACCAAAAGTCTAGTCCTATAGTTAGGGCCCAAACAATGACTTTACTTTAACATGGTACAAACAAAAAAAACCATGAACAATTTAGACCCGAAAATGATTTGGACTTGGCTAACATGAACGGTGGTGTTGTACCGTCATTGTCATGACTCATGACCTATTATTAGGTTCGAATTGGTTACTACTTGCTACCAGATGGCACAATATCACAATTAAAGCATGGTAAGCTGGTAATAATAGAAATAAACCTTAAGACCTAAAGTATAACCAAAAAAAGCATATGCAGATAAAAAGAAAAATTACCTGAATTACAGTAGCAACATCTGAAGAATTATTGTCAATAACAACTCTGCAGATAACAAAAACCAACAATTCTTTAGTTTCAAGCAGCTTAATTTATTATATAATCCCTCTGTTTATTCAATTATTTCCATTTAGTTTTAACTCACCCATCACGTATATTCAAAATAAACGTAAAAAATACAATTAAGCCGAGGGTACGAGACATAACCTTAATACACAAATAATCACAGAGAAATAGAGAATCACAAGCATCAGATTAGCTGATTAAAAGGAAGTTGTAATCAAGAAGTAAGCCAATTATGATTGTGGGTTTTATTCAACCAAAAATATTGAGTAAATTAGTCCAAAAGCTTCTCAATTAAACAGTAAAAAAAAGTTGAAACAAATTTAAATTACAGAAGCAAGAGATAGAAAGAATTACCTAGGCGGGTTCAACCTCCTGATCAATTTCTCGTACTCATCTTCCATAACCTTTCTAAATAATTTGAAAAATTTCCCCAAAGATTTGATGACCTAACTATGTACTCCTATATGTACACCAGAATCAATAATATAAAACCCTTTATAATAAAGTTTTTATATACGAGTACAACATATTATGAAATAATTATGTAACCCTCTTTGGACCCTCCAATATTCATGGAACTAAACAGGAGTTAGAAGAACAAGTCTTCAGACTTGGGACAGAGAGAAAAAGAGAGAGGAGTGAGAAGCTTCACAAAGAAGATAAATTAAAAATGTCTGTTAAAATGTTGGCAGCCGTCTTTGCCTCTTTGGGGGGTATTTATTACGGTCAGGGTCAACCTATCCGAATTGCCCGAAAAAGTCATTTTATAGATTTATGATTATTTTTTACTGGGTTGATTCGTTCAACTGTTTAGTGACGTGTCGGATTATGATTGGGTCTTGGGACGGTTAAAAAGGCTCCTCGCGGTCAAAGTGGGGGAGGACGGAATGACTGGCATAAGTCAGTGGTAGTTATATTTTTTTTTTGTGGGGCCGAGGTAAAATAGCGCCCGTCGCTTTTAAAATCCGTACATGTTTTAAACGGCACGTGACTTGAGGCGAAGAAGAGAGCGCGGTTTAGGAACGGCACGTGAGGTTTGGTCGGGTGAATGCCGGTATATTTGGCGGCATTTCCCGTGTGAGCTACTGGTTTCTGCTCACGTTTGTGTTGTTTTTGTTCAACTTTTTTTTGCTTCTTCCCGGCTTCCCCTTCTTCTTTCCACAACTAGATTTATTATTTTATGTTTTGACTTTTATCTCACTTGAACTACTCTCCTTAATTTTAGTTTTAGTAAGACTTAATCAGTTCTACAAGTAGACCATTTTAAGCACTCCATATTACATATATATGATGTAAGTAGTACGTATACGTAAAGAAAAAAAAAACATCGGTCAATTACGTTAAACACTCTGCATGAATCCCTAATAATACTATAATGCTTTTTAGACAAAGTTTACTTATATTGAAAATATAATTATCTCAACTTATTACTCCCTCCGTCCCCCTTTAAACACCTCACTTTCATTTTCAAAGTGTCTTTATTTAAACACATCAATTCAAAACTTTCTAAATGGACCAAGTTTTCACCACACATCAACCTTCTTCCAGTATCTCCAAACACAATAAACAAACCACCCATTATCTCCAAAAATAATAAACAAGCCACTCATTATCTCCAACAATAATAAACAAATCAACCACTATCTTCAACAATAATAAATAAATCACTCATTATCTCCAACAATAATAAACAAACCACAACACCTTAATCCACGTAAAAAAGGGAGCGGGGTGTTTAAAGGACGACGGATGGAGTATATACTATCGGCCATCGTATTAATCAAAATGTACTTGGTAAATACTCTTTGAATGCAAAACACAAGAAATTAAACTACTTAATTAACAAATAACAAGTAAAAATACTTCCACTTACTCGTTATTATTAAGGTTAATTCACGTGGTACCCTCATATTTTGCTGATTTGCACGTGGTACACATTGTTTTGTAAATTTGTACAAAATACCCTTGAGATTTGACTGTTTGCGCACGCTACTTTAAACTTAACCCTCCGTTTAACACCGTCAAATTTTTTTATTTTAAAAAAGTTAATTCACGTGGTATCCTCATAATTTTCCGATTCGCACGTGGTACCCAGTGTTGTACCAAATACCCTCAAAATTTGACTGTTTTTAAATGAAACTCTTACCTTTATAATCTCGTTAACGCCGTTAATTGAAAATAAAAACCTTGATTTTCCCATTCATCGTCATCTCTATCTTCCCCTCACCAGTCACAACCTTCATCATCACCATAAGTATTCTTCCCCACCACCTTCATCAACATATTCATCCTTTTCCACCACCACCATCATTTCCGCCCATAAAAATATACCATAATCACTATTTTTTTCTTCTCCATTGAAACCAACTTTTAAACGACGTTAACGGAATTTTAAAGGTAAGGGTATCATGCATGTCAAAACAGTCAAATCTTGAGGGTATTTGGTACAACATTGGGTACCACGTGCAAATCGGAAAAATACGAGTGTACCACGTGTAAATCGTAAAAACACGAGGGTACCACGTGACTTGACCCTTTTTAAAAAAAATTTGTTGATGGTGTTAAATGGAGGGTTAAGTTTAGGGTACCGTATGCAAATTAAACTGTCAAATCTCGAGGATATTTTGTACAAAATTTGCAAAACACTAGATATCACGTGCAAATTAGCAAAACACGAGGGTATCACGTGAATTAACCCTTATTATTATGGTGTTTTAATGCTAGTTGACGAGTACATTAGAATTTCTCGTCTTCAATGTGTTTGTTTTGTATTTTTTTATATTATAAAAGGATCATGAAAAAGAAAAAAAAATAAACTATATATAAAATCAAGTCTGTGACGATTGGTAGATAACAATAAATTATTTTTATTTGGCATGTGAAAAAATAACCACACAAAGCGAGAAATAATTCTATGTGTAATCCTTGCACTTTGTAAACGATTAGATTCGAGGTAGTAGTGAAGACCCTTTAAAAAGGATTCCTTTAGCCTCCAATTTCTCGAGGAGCCATTTCTACATACATTATTATTCCAACTTCACGGCGAAGAGAAGAGCTAGTTACTGTAGTTTTTGCTGCCAATCTTCTTGGTCAATAGTTGTAACAATCACCAATAATATTGGAATTAAACATAATAGTTTAGCTTTTAAAAGAGATTGTATAACAGCCAACTCAATCCAATATTATGCGCACTCTACGCCTTCATAATCATAACTCATTAACGCACACTAATAAGCATGGCCAAGTTTGACATCTTCGAAAGTAACATAATGCAAACATAATTAGTTGTTTCAAATGTTATATATCAAAACCATAAATAATTTATAATTTTCAAAACCAACTAAATTTGAAAGTCATCTCACTCTTTTAAAAATATATCGAAACATACACAATATATAATACAGAAATTTAAATAGTCTCATACAATGAATCAGTCACGATGTCTCACCAAACAATTTCATTCTCACCGCATATATAAGATGACGACCATAAATCCTGATTCTCTACCAGACAATGAAGGAATCGTACGTAAGACTACACAGAATAGAGAGTGAGAAATCAAGCTCAAAATAAACTGGAAGTAGGACATCGTAAATCCAAAAATGGTCCAAAAAGATCAAAAGAGATTCCAGGCTCTGGTTGGAAACTTGGCATACGATGCCTTTTCATCCAATTTAAGAAGCAATAACAACATTTTTAGATTTTAGTCCCCAACTCTCTCGTGTCGTATCCTATCCTTCGAAAAGTGATTCACAAGCCATCTACGTGGACTCATCTCGGTTTCGCCACGTCGAAAAGATTTTGTATCTCCTCATTGTCCGGATAACGCTAAGCTAGTTTTTCTATATAAATTTGTCATGAAAACCATATGATTGTAGAATTAAGATTATCATTGCCGACCGGCCAATTATACTTTGCATGGAGAATAATTCGTTTTTGCTCATTCTTCCACTTGTTTTGTGCAACGTACAATAAAATGGTCAATTTCTTTGTCAAAATACAGAAATAATTGATGTTATTGGTTGAGTTCTGTTGCAATTATGTTCACCTTCTCATCGCTTTGTAAGGTTGAGTTAAAGTTTAAATTGAAAGAGCTGCTGGAACGAGGAAACGGTAATTTAAAACCTCCTCGAGATTTTTCAGTTTTGATGTTAATGGTCTATATTTAATATCCTTATCTGTTTGGAAAATAGGACTACCGTGGCGAATATAAAATGGAATTTAAACACTTTAGTTAATGTGCTAAGAAGAAAATCACTTCACGAGAAGCAAATGAAAATTGCTATTAGGGAGGAAACGAAAATTTTGAATTAATCACTTGCACAATGAGCATGCATATATGGACGCTTGTAAGTTTCCGAAATAGATGAACGGCCAAAATATTGAGCGCTTTAGGAAAACGTAGTCTAGCCTCACCTCACCACACACGTGTCAATAGTAGGGATCATGTGTCCTATTATTTGTATACCAAACTACGCATGAGGATGCTAATAAGACCAAAGAAGTATTTTTTAGCCACCAAAGTTATGAGGTTGGAATCTAAAAAACACCAAAGTTGTATTTGGTATTTATAAAACACCAAAATTGAAAAACTTTTTTTTAAAACACACTTTAGGCTCTTTGGTTATTTATTAAACACCAAAACAAACTAAAAAATTAAAAAATTAAATGAAATTATGTTCTTACTTACTGAAATGAAAAAATAATAGGCTCGTTTCACAATGGGTAAAGATATGGAGTAAATCCATTTCATTGATCTAAATAAAATAAAATAAAATAAAAAGATCATATAATTCAGCAAATGTAAAAAAAAAAAAAAAAAAAAAAAAAAAAAAAGGTTTATGAACATGATCGAACGGTACCGTAAAATTCAAAATATAGCATAAAAACTTGTTTAGAAGTGTCAAAATCTTTGCGCTCCCACTCCATCAAGTCCAGAACGCTTCTCATTTAAACTTCCACAATCCTAGGTTATAATTGTAAAGTTTGATGGATATGACTTAAGAATACACCTAGCCTTTGTAGAGAAAATCGATGATGGAGAATTGGAGGAGAAGAAGATGAACAAACAACTACTTAACCTTAGATGAGCGAAGAACATTTATCAGTTGATGAGTATATTTTTTTTTTTTTTAAGTAGAATAATAATTTGAGAGGTTAAATAAAAATTAACATTTTTTATCTGTTTTGGTGTTTAATAAATACGCAAATAGTTTGAAATGTGTTATAAAAACAAGTTTTCAACTTTGATGTTTCATATATAGCAAATACGACTTTGGTGGTTTTTAGATCCCGCCCTGCTCACTTTGGTGGCTCAAAAAGGCCTAGCCTCATTATGACTTCAAAGTTCAACTGTTGGAACATGTGTGAGTTTGTCCCACATTGAAAAATCAGTGGGATTTTATTAGCCATATAAACAAGATGGTTACTCCTCGTATTGCCAATTGATTTTATAATGGAACCCTGCTTGGGCGTATGAGTTAGGATTTGGCTCCCCCGTTTGGTCTCTCCTCCTCTAACATCAACAATTGAACTTAATGAGTTTTGCAAGTGTTTCCTCAGCCCAAATGCTCAAACCTTCGCATTACAAATAATCTTAGCATATCTACTTAGACAAATCATCTCAACTACTTCTTTAATGATGAAGAGCAGAGTCTTTTGAGTCTGAAATTTCGCATTTGGATCATAGGTGAATAGCCGTTATCAGTTAAGAAGTATTAGAGCAATTCAGAGGTGCGAGAAAAATCTCAGCCACAAAAGAAAGATTCAAATATGAAATATGCCAATGCAGATAGGCTGTGTTAAAAAATAAAGATGTACTGTAGTAGAGTAGCAGTGAGTGCTGATCAGCCAAATCGCTAGATTGTGGAATAATAATAAGGGGATAAGAATCAATCTCTTCTTTTTCTTTTAATCGCATTATTCAATGGCCCAAGTTGCAGGTAGAATCGCATGTGGTCAAATTATTATTGTTGATCAAAGTCCAATACGGAGTATAAAGCACCCAAACTCCCAAAGTCAGATGAATCCCTCTTATCAGTATCATTTTTTAGTATCAAATTTGAAATATTGTGTGTATTTGCTGGATATCTTTGGATCGAACTGCGCTTAATTTATTGAAGCTTGGCGCATGCAGTAGGTGTATAATTTATAGTCGCAACTAGTTGAAAATAATGAAATTGATATGCTTACTTTTTGTTGAGGTTGACTAGACCAATCACAATGCTTAGGTTCTTCGGCCTAATCACTGCGGGAAATGCCAAAAGAAGCAAGTGATCGAGCTAAATGTATATAGAAATGAACCGAACTTTTATGACAATATAATTTGATTCTTCACATATATATAGTTGACACTCGCTTAACATAATTTTATGACAAGTAAGTTCAATTGATTTGCAAAACAATTTCTTTAAAAATTATCCGAAATCGAAATCTCATATCTTCCCATCTGCAAGATTAAGACTCTGAGTAAGCACGATCGACTGCAAGAGAGAAGTTTCTATATCTCCTTGATAAAATATCTACGTGAACAGTGGATTATAAAATTGGGGTGGCCACTTGTAGAATAACTAATCCATTTGGTACTGCTCTAAACTTGAGCATTTAAGTCAAGTTGTACGCGACACACTATCAAGTCATTGTTAAACTGGTCGATGTCAAAAGAATCAAATACTCTAGTATAACTGGCAGTCCAAGGTCACATTCACGTTTTTGACAAAACTATGAAATTTCGGGTGAATGATATATACCTTCCTTGATCTCTTACGCCATGTCTTTTCATACGAGGTTTGCGGATAAAGGATTGGATATAATTAAAAGCCAAGAGATGTTCAAGACTTCAACTTATTACGGAGGATTCGGATCCTCTGGAGTTATTTTTCCTGGAGTTCTCTGGAGTTATTTTTCCTGGAGTTATCTGGAGTTAACTTGAAATGGAAACATCACTCTACCATGTAGTGTTTTCCCTTATTTAAAAAAAGACATTCATAAATTTATTTTTCCATTTCAGGTAAACTTTAGGGAACTCTAGGAAAAATAACTCCAGAGGATGTTGATTCTATTACGGAGTACTAAAGTTTTAGACTCTACTATTAAAACTTAAAAAGTTGAAGGTTTAATAATTATTTTTAATTTTCCGGACTCTATCCAACACATTATCATCGATAAATTCAATTAAATAAAAAAAAGTACAACATCATTATCATGGATCGTACTCCATTAGGATAGTCGTATATGAGCTTACAATGATCAGGTCGGGCCACTGTGGGTTTGAGTCTTGCCTGCCCCACATATGGCCTTTCGTGTAGCGTCAGTTCTGATTTCGGTCCCTATGGACTTGATGGGTCGTTTTGTTTGTGGGATGGGAATAGGGGGAGTAAGAGGGATAAGGAGGTGGGAACTGGGGAGGGATAAGGAGGTGGGAATTGGAAAAAACAATCTCATTCCCTTGTTTGGATACAAGTGGGATAAGATGATATAAATTAAGATGGAAATGGTTATTAACTTCTTGTTTTACAATTTTGTCCTCTGATAATTAACCCTCTATCTCTCATTTTTTTAATGGCAATTGTGTCATTTTAAGCCAAAGTTATCCTTCTCCTTATTACCACCCCCTCCTAGGTAATAAAATGATGGGAATAGAATTCCTACATCCCTTATTCCCAAGTCCAATTTTCACTCACCAAACATGAGAATAATTTACAAGTGGGAATTATAATCCCATCCCACCCTATATTCCCACAATCCAAACGAGTCGTAAGTTCTTTCAGGTAAATATATATATATATATATATATATATATATATATATATATATATATATATATATATATATATATATATATATATATATAGAGTGAGGATCATAAGAGTACCCCTCATTAGGTGAGTACTGCGCACCAATTAATAGCCGTCAGATCCATCAAATTGAACGTTCCAGATTAAGCCACCTGGCCTCAACTAGAAAATAATCTGCTTTCCCAATCTTTCCCCAATTCACTATCATTTCCATTTTTTTCATTTCTCTCTCCTCGACATCTTCTCTCTCCTCCCCCGCACTCTCATCTCACCTACTTCCTCACGTCGACGCCGCCACGACCAGCTCCGTCGCCATAGCCGCCACCTTTGTTACGTTAGGTACACGCCTTCGCCACCTTCCTCAGATATGTTCGACAATTTTTCTCTCCTGCGAATCAAATAACATGTCTATCGCCGTCAATCAACGCACTTCTGCCGCCGTCCTCTTCGTCATTGCCAGAAAATTGCTGCTTTAGAGGACGGTGTTGCTTGTCACTTTCATTTGCATCTGTTTTCTCTCTCCTAAAGTCCGGCGACGGCAGCGAATTCCGACATATTCGTGAACTCCGGCGGCGAAATCCGACCGTAAATTCTCTTTCTCACTCATTAATTACAGATTCAACTTTTAATTCTTTTAATTTCAATTGTTACAGATTTCGATTATTGAATTACATATGAATTGAATTTTTGTTAGATTATTAGATTCCGATTATTTGTCAGATTATTAGATTCCGATTGATTAATCAGATTATTTGATTCGATTGAATAATTTTTTAAATTTTTGTTCGCATTTTGTTCGCTTGAATGATTTTTTGTTTGATGTTGAATCGATACTTTTATTCATCGCAAATTTTCGTGTTGTTTTTGGATCTGATTGTATTTTTTAGAATTTTTATTTGTAAATCTTATGATTTGATAAATTTGATTTTTCGGTGGTGGTGGTGGTGGTTGGTTGCGGTTGCGGTGGTGGCGGTGGTTGTGGATGTTCCGATGGGTGTTTGTTATTGTATGGATAATCAGTGTCATTGTATGGATAATTGGTGTCATTGTATCAACACTAGGTGTCGTTGTATGTATAGTCAGTGTCATTGTATGGACACTCTAGTGTCATTGTATGGACACTCTCGTGTCATTGTATGATGGTGTCACTGTATGGACAATCTTGTGTCATTGTATGGGTAGTCGGCATCATTGGATGGACAATATTGTGTGATTGTGGTTGTCGGTGCGGGTGCGGGTGTCATAGAATGACACGGGTTTGTCAATAGAATGACACTATGGCACTTCGGTGTTATTGGTGGTTTGTCCATTGAATGACACAAGTTTGTCAATAGAATGACACAGGTTATCCATAGAGTGACACTATGGACACGCGGTGTTATTGTTCGGTGTCATTGTATGAATTGTGGTTTTGATAGCTCATTTGGTAAAGCATTTGTGTACATACACGAATGTCGTAGGTTCGATTCCTACATGAGTTCTAAATTTTCTTGTCATTGTATAGAACTTTCTCTGTCATTGTATGTAGTTGTCATTCTATAGAGATTTTGTGTCATTGTACGCAAGTGTCACTCTATGTGACACTCAGTGTCACTCTATGGCGGTGCGCAGTTCTCACGCGAGCGAGAGTTCGCACCTGATCTCGCCTGTATATATATATATATATATATATATATATATATATATATATATATATATATATATATAATCAGGCGGGTTCAGATGAGTCCGCCTACTCTGGTGAGTCCGTGAGTCCTCATCTGAACCGTCGAATCCAGAACAGATGGAGGGCTCAGATGCGCCCAAAGAAACACACGGAAGAATAGACCAAGGGGTCATCGAGACCTACGTCATTTCTCACAAACACATTTTCTCTCTCCTCCAAAATAATCCCCCGATCGCCCTTCTCTCTCTCTCCTCTCTCCTGCATTTGCACCGCCGTGTATTCCTGCTCCGCCACCAGTTGCAGTCACCGGCGCTTCTTCTCGCGCAACCGTCGGCTCTCTTTCTCGTCAACGCCACCGCTGCTATTTTTAAGGTTTGAAACCGCAAATTAAAAGCTAGTACTAACTTTTGTTGAATATATTCATGAAATTCGTTCTTGTTTTTGGTCAATTTGGCTTAAATTTTAGGTTTCGACTTTGAATGATGCAATTCCGATCCAGATCCGATTTAGAATCAAGAAATTTGATGAAATGCGACTTCTATAATGCGAATGTTTTAATTTGAATTTGCAATCACACCGTTTGAATATTGAATCACATAGTTTTTAATGAGAGTTCTTAATGGTTTTTTAATTTCTGTATGATTTCGATTTTGTGATGGAATTTGCAATCACACTGTATTGTATATTGAATCACACGACTCTTTTTTTTTCGATTTTGATTTTATTATGAAATTTGCAATCACATTTAATTCAATATTGAATCAATCTGTTATCGTGTGTGATTCAATTTGTTATCGTGTGTGATTCAATTTATTAGTGTGTGTGATTCAAATCGCTATCGTGTGTGATTCAATTTAATTGGTTATCTTGTGTGATTTTATTCAATAATAATGTGTGTGATTTAATTTCGAGTGTTTACTATGTGTTTACTAAATTTAGAGTGTGTGAGTCTATTTGTTATTGCATTTAGTGTGTGATTCCAATTGATAATGTGTGTGATTCTATTAGTTTGTGTGTGTGATTCCATGGGTTAGTGTGTGATTCCATTTGCTAGTAAGAGTGATTCTATTTGTTAGTGTATGTGATTAGTTAGTGTGTGATTCAATTTGCTAGTAAGAGTGATTCTATTTGATGGTGTGTGTGATTCTATCTTACGGTGTGTGTGATTTTATCTTATGGTGTGTGTGTTTGTATCTTATAGTGTGTGTGATTCTATTCGTCGGTGTGTGTGATTCTATTTTGTAATTTGTGTGATTGTATAAGATTGCTTGTGTGATTATATTTTGTAGTTGGTGTGATTGTATAAGATTGTTGTGTTATTCTATTTGATGATGTGTGATTCTATCTTATAATGTGTGTGATTTTATCGAATGGTGTGTGTGATTCTATTCATCAGTGTATGATTCTATCTGATGGTATGTGTGATCCTATTTGATGGTGTGTGATTTTATCGAATGGTGTGTGATTCTATTCTAGCAGCCGCATTTAGTCTACTAGCTCAATTGGTAGAGCACCGTGTGACGCGGACGATGTAGGTTCAAATCCTACGTAGACTATAAAATAAGTCTTAACAAAACCTTTCCTCGATTTGATTATGATTTATCCTGATTGGCGATTGTGATCTTAAGATGAACTACCTGGCACAAAGATGTGCGACTGAGAGTCGACATTGTCAACTCTGATAGAGATGGTGGTCATATAGTTGAGATTTAGTGTATCCCCTATGCTGTGGATAGTGTAGAAAACATTTGTACCTGTGTATATGCCATTATGAGTTGTTGACAGTTCAACAGATTCATTGTAGTGTACGGACATCTTTCGAGTTGCCCGCATGGTGAAATACAATCTCTTTTTCTGTTTCCTCATTTCTCCATTGTATTTTCATTTTTGGTTTTTCAAAGCAAATTTCATTCTATTTTTGCAGTAGATGACTGTGGAGTAATGTTAGATTGTTGTTTCAAAAAATTTAGACCTGTATATGATAGATACGTGAGCCTACATGAGTATTGTGTGAACTGTCAAAAAAATTTCTAGAGTAAAAGAAGAAGCTGAGTCTCAATGCCTCACAAGTGTTATTATGAAATTCTTAAACATGAAGGTGTATTTTGAAACCAAGACAGGGAGGGCACTGGGCACAAGATTCTGGAACAGAATTTGCTAGTAGCCTGATTCAAGCCTCAACTAAGCATCTAGTCTACGTAGGAATCGAACCTACACCCTCCGTCTATTAGACGGGCGCTCTACCCGTTGAGCTAGTAGACTATAGAATAGCAACATAATAGACAAAACGCAGACCCAGGGGCAAAATAGCACAATGCTCACTGCAAAAGATCAATCAATATAAACATCCAAAAATGAGCTTATTCTGCAGATGACAGTAGCATCCATAAGGCAAGATCATAACACGATTTATGAACCTGCCCAACCTAGCCAAATATTAATAAACTGCAACTAGAGAACTGTCCGACAACCTGCACATAATCTGCATTCCTAACCCACAACGATGTCGAACCTACATGTTTTTGCATATGCAGGCTTCATGCGAAGCTAAGTCCTGCATTAAAAGGCCCCCAATTCTAACGAAAGATGCATCACTATACAATGATGCCTCAAACTCTCAATACGTCTCAAACTCTCTTTACAGTTCCTTTACATATTGGACTGACCATAACCCATGCGTCCCTCCAGAAGTTTCTTTCACAACCACAACAACAAAAACCAGAAAGCTTTACGTCTACCTAGTTGGATCCAAACTAATACATTCAACTTACTCAAAGCCAAAGAAGGAACAATGACTCAAACAGAATTAATCGGGACATTTCGGCAGAAATGTGATCTATATTTGACAACTTGACAAGCCAGAGCCACTTTAAGAAATGTGATCTCCAGGGGCCATAATCGAAAGCCACCATGCCTGAATACGAAAACATCTAATAACATGTCTAACCAAACCATATGGGATCAGTATCTAGAAGTAAAGTCACATCCAGCAAAAAATTTGAAGTTCAGTCTGCACCAAGCCAGTATCTAGAAGTAAAGTCACATCTAGCAAAAAATTTGAAGTTCAGTCTGCACCAAGCAATCATGTGGTGGAATTCTTACAAACAGGACTAGTAACAATTCTCCACGGAGTATCTTATTCATAAAATTCATCAAAAACGTAACACGCATATCCTCATCCACATATCCACAATGAAAAACCTCTCAAAACCACAAATCAAAACCCCTAGAACTTAAAAATGTCAACCGATCAACATAGAAACATCAGAAATTGCTGAAAGCACTAAAATCGACACATGAAATTAACGTGTTCCAGCAAATCCAGAAAACGCACGAAATGTTTTGCCGAGATCGTTGAATCAAACCTAGGTAATCATACCTACAACATAATCACTGCTAATCGAACATTTTCGCAAATTCTAAAGCGTAAAAATGCAAACAAAATCACATGAGAACGCTAAACAAACGCGAAATTAACATGAAAATCAATTGAATAAAAGCAAATTAGAGTCGGATGCCTAAATCAATTGAATAAAACGCTAAATTACAATTTTTCAACAGCAGAACAAATTAATATAGAGAATTCATACCTAAATCATATTCCGCACAGAGCCGGAGTTTCCGAAGCATGCACGCCAGCAAAGACGAAAAAAGCAGCGCGCCTCGCCGTTGTCGCACTTCTCGGCGCGTTTCCGCTATAATCGAATGGTGAATCTGATTTTAACCATATCTGATTTTAACCTGAATTTGAGTGAGGTAAAATCGATCAAATCGAAACAACGATCTCAAAATGCACATAATGAGATCGAAAGATGTCAAATTAAAGTGTAAAACACATGAAAATCAATTGAATAAAAGCAAAATTAGAGTCGGATACATACCTTTACTAGGCGGAGGAAAATGAGGCCGAAAACGGCGATTTTGATGAGCGAGCGACGGCGAAGAGATGATTGGAACAGTCGCCGGTTGTATGCAACGGGGAGATCGGCGGCAGCGATGGAGAGTGACGGCGGCGAGGAGAGAGAAAACATAGGATCGAAGGTGAGGAGAGAGAAACCAGGGGGACGGGGTGAGGAGAGAGAAAATGGGGGGGGGGAACTGAGGAGAGAGAAATTAAATCTGTAAAAATGAGGAGGGAGGCCGGTTTTTTTGAGTTTTATATCTAGGATGCAATTGACGGTTTTACCCTTAAGGGGTGGCGAAATTTCGGACGTCGGATTAATTTGGATGAACGGCTGTGATTGGGACTCATGGACTCATCTAATCCTAAAGGACTCATTTGAACCTAATTATATATATATATATATATATATATATATATATATATATATATATATATATATATATATATATATAGTTCTACTAAAACAGAAGCCACTAGGACACGTGGCATTCTGTGGCTAAATAATTTCCCGCTCAAAAGCTCCAAGATATTTTCGGTTTTGTGCAAACTAACTCTCACCCTAATATTGCCTATAGTTTAGGAATAAAATATGAAATTCCTAATAATGCTCAAACAAACCCCTGATATTTCTCCTTCAGCCTGCTATAACAAATTGTGTTGTTTCTCAACAAAAAAAAAATCGCCAACCACTATAATATGTTGTCCTCTAAAAAAAATTGGATCAAATATGATATCCTGGCCTTCATCAGGTATGATTATTACTTCCTCTTGCCTATGAATATGATATGATCCCTTATAATTTTATACAATCGAGGGTGGATGTCGATAAACTTATTGGGTAGTTCTAGCGGATCTAGGTTGACCATAAATTTGAGTATTACTGTATTAGTGTATGTTGATGCTTGGTGTTATGTTCAGTGACTCATTTTCTAAATACATACATTCCTATATCACATGGTACATTCCTCCATAAGAATTATGATGAGTTGCGTTACATAATTTCATGAGTTGTTGTACAGGTTAAATTTGTATGTCAAATTGTTCCCATAACTACAATATTTATGGCTTTTGCTGATTGCATCATTAGCATTTTCTCTTTTACGAGATATAATATTGAGTTGCTAAACCATTCTTTTTTTTTTTTTTTTTTGAAGTTGTTGCTAAACCATTTTTCAGTAAGTCTATGGCTCTTTTTTAGCCATTACTCGTATACAATGTGATACTATCACTCACATCAAAAGCCTATGACTCCTATGATCATTACATAGATTTGGACCTATATTTAGACAATGGTGTGTGTTTTGCTCGAGCTATTCAATTTTTTTTTTAACATGAGATGATTTGAACTTGGGTTACTAAATAAGTTCTCAACAACAAATAATATATAATTTTATCGAATATATTGCTAAATATCTCCGTGCAACGCACGAGTGTTACGCTAGTGTATATATATATATATATATATATATATATATATATATATATAATTAGTATTGCATAAGTCTGTTTCGAGTTAATCATTATTGCCTATTAGATCTAAAGTTTGTTGCGACGATTCAACCACGTCATTTCAACATTGTAATCAATTTTACTGATTTTTGGGCATAATTACGTGAATTTATCTTGTCATTTAGTTAAAACCATTAAAATTAACAACAAATCGGTTTAGTTTGGATCATTATTGTAAAGTGTGAATTATTTTAAGTCCGGGTTGGGTTAGCCCAGAGGAGTAACGGTTAACATATCAACTTGGTAGGAGGTTGTCACGGTTCAAATCCGCATATCTCCATCTCCGAAATATAAGCTGCTCCGATATACCAAAAAAGTTCGGTTGGTCAAGTATATCCAGGTTCTATCAAGTTAAGATTCAAATTTATGAATCGAGTTTATCGAGTCGGGTCAATTTTACGAGCTCTAAATAGCCAAGATCCAACCCAAGTGAAAGAACCCAAACGTTTCACATGTGGCAGAATTTGAAATTGAAGCCCAAAAGAAAAACAATAACCTTCCCCTCATTTCTCCTCATTTCCTCCAAAATTTGCCGCCAATATTTCAAGAATACTTCACTTCCCTCTCTCTCTCTCCTCATTGCTCTCCGCACTCATTTCAACAATCAACAATGGAGGATTCTTCATCATCATTAGAAGATGATCACATTATTGTTTCCAGTGACGACGACGACGACGGCGAAAGCGACGACGGAGATTTCGCCATAGAAGAAGAAGATAGCGGCGGAAAATGTGACGCTTCTAATGAAGCAAACGATGACGATTCATCTACTCAAGAAGACAGCAAATCCCAAAATGTCGCTGCTTTAGTTAGGTATCCTTCCAATTTCATCCCCCCCCCCCCCCCCCAAATTATTTGCTTCACGTTTTATTCTATTTAATTTCTTGGTTTTTGAGGTAAATTTGCTTGATTCATTTGACCTAATTAATAACTCAGCAATAATCTGTGTAATTCGATATCCGAAGAAGTTTTTGATTGCGATTTTGCGGTACGAGGTTGATTTACTTTGGTTAATTTAATCTTAGCTTTTAGGTTTAGCTTTTTTGAAGAGAGAATGTTGAAATTGATCTGTTAAGAATTTGTATTCATTGTGGAGGACTGGCTTGATTGTGTTTGGCAGTGTTTTTCGGGGATTTGTGTTTGCAATTAGATTTGTTAAGTCTTCTGCTGAAAGCAAAAAATTATAGGGATTTTTTTGCTTGGACATGGAATTCTAGGGTTTTATATTATAATGTTTGATCAATTGGGGAACTTTTGTGTGTTTGGTTGTGGAAACGCTTAATAGGAGAGATGATGTTATCATGGGCGTGGCTGCGGATTCTTTATTGATTTTGAGTTTCTGACTCATCTATTTAGTCCAAGGGTGTGAGAAGGATAGCATTGATGGTGATCTGGTAGAATTTTCGGGTAAATTGTGGCAGAACATAACTTCTTCAATGTTAGGTTTAGAGAGTGAAGTAGTAGTATAGTTTGGATGGGGCGGATTTACTTGTGTTAATAGCTTCTATGTTGATAGATCCCCTATTTCAGTTTGCTTGTCAAGTGTGGTATCCAGGAAGTTTTATGGCGATTTAGAATACTTTCTAAGACATCGACTTGCAATATTGTTCCTTAGTTTGCAGGTTTGAGCCTTCCATAAAAAGGTACTTTATGGAAGATCAGTGGATGTAGTAGAGTGGGAAGGCAAATAGCGCATAAACTCAGGTGTAATGTGATCTCCATTCATTTTAGCCTTTGAGGTAATGACAATTGTCGGCTTAAACCCATGTGTTTCGGTGAAAAGGCGTGGAGTAGTCAAGGTTTGTATTGATGGGGGAGCTCCGACTTTGGACACAATGATGCCCTTTCCTGCTAACAATGAAAACAACTCTTTTTTTTTTTTTGTTGGATAAACAATAGTAGATAGATAATGAGTTTAAGTTCCAGATAAAAACTCTCCAAGCCGAGGCTAGAGAATGCCTATAAACAATCCCTGCTGGGGTCAATATCTTCACCCAATCAAGTTGGGGGACATAGTTGTATTGCTATCAACGTATAGGCTGTCAAAAAAGGGGGTGATAAACACCCTTGGTGTTGCACTTTGGTGAATTCTACTATTATAGTACGAGGAAAAAGAGAGAGATGTAAGCTTCAATTGCCAAAGGTACATTACCTTTCTCTTGTGGTCTAATCAGGGATTTATACCTCGTGATAAGTGGCTTGTCATGATATGTAGAGTTGGTCCCTTGTAGTAGCAGATAGTCAGACTGTCAGACTTGCTAGAGCTTGTCACCATTTCATTTTTGATATACCTCCTGTGGGCTGGATCCCTTGCGGCCATGACCAAGATCCGACCTCAAACATCATTACAATATACTCTCTCCTTCCCGATTTAAACACCCCATACCCAAACTGCCCCTGTAGTAAGGAGGCTGTACATTAAACATGAATCCGATACAAAGCATTGAGGATCCCACCAACCAAATATTCACCCAAATGGTTTTCTTTGTTATATTTGTTTTCCAAAGGTATTATGAAAGTTGTAAGAGCTACGAGTAAGTGATAATCAGGGAAAAAAGATTATGATGGTGAAGATTATTGTTGAGGGAATGAGGGTATAACTATACTTCCTTGGAGCATTTATCATTACAGAAACCTTCCCAAGAACCAGACTCTGTACATCTATCATCTGCATAATTTGTTATCCCGGCAAACATTTAGGTTAAATGTAGGTAGCTCTCATTTAGGACCACCTAAAGACAGGATCTCAACGGTGTCTTCCATCTTGTTGAAGGTGGAACCCTGTGACTGAAACTGTCACGGAAGGCTGTTTCACTAGTGGTTTTACTGCTTATAGGTTGCCCGATTGTTTGTTACAATGAAAAGTTCATTCCTCTCATGCTCTCAGCATTCTATCGGCTCCAGGAAGTAGATTGCTTAAATTCATTTATTTAGATTTTGTGTGTGTGTGTGTGTGTGTGTAACAATACTATACTGTGTGTTCTATTTGTAGATGTAGAAGAAAGGCACTCCAAAAAAAAAAAAACAAAAAAACAAAATAATAGCTTGAATATTTTTGGTGGTATGGATATGGGAGGCCTCTTCTGGGCACTGGGCAAAAAAAAAAAAAAAAAATCCATAAATCAAGCTAAACTGAACGTATCATTCAACATGTGAAAGATCAACTGAAATTGGTGCTTAAGAAACAGCCTCCTTCGCTATATCTCAGCAATGGTTTTGAGTACTTTAGTCGAGATTAACCTGATATTTAATCTGGGTTTTCGTAGAGGAGACCTCGTTGTGAGACGGCAATCATTGCTTCCTCGAGTTCTTTCAGTGTCAGATGGGGCTGCAGTGGCAAGAAAACCCTTTAAACCTCCGTTCACTGCAGAATGCAGTGATGCTAATGAGCAGCTACTTCGAAAGAGACTCTTGGCTCGCAAGCGGTTTGTCCCATGGGGCTCGGCAAGCCCGTTTGTAGTTAAAGTTCCAGAAACAACTACTACTGAGTCATCCACAGCGACTGAGAAAGATCAGCAGGAGGAAAATGTAACACTGCCAACTGGTATTGAGCCATTGGTTTTATGGCAGTCTGAAGAATCGTTGTCTGAGGACGGAGCTTCTCACTTAGCGCCAATAATGGTTGATCCTTTGCTTGTTCGCTTCCTTCGACCACATCAAAGGTATTTCTTCACATCTGTTACATCTTTTAGTAACCCGTATGGTTGGTATGGATTGAATTGTATGACATGGTTTTGATTATTGTGTATGTTGATGTGTTTGGAGCGTTTTCTTATAAATATTACAGTTTGAGAGTTTTAATATATGCCATTTGAACAGAGAGGGTGTGCAGTTCATGTTTGAATGTGTCTCTGGATTACATAGTGCAGCTGGTATCCATGGATGCATTTTAGCGGATGACATGGGGTAAACGTCTTTCTTTTACTAGGGGTATGAACTTCTTATGAGTCCCACTAAGGCTGTTGACATTGTTGTATAAACCTTTTGAGCAGTTTGGGAAAGACACTTCAGTCTATTACGTTGCTTTACACTCTTCTCCGCCAAGGTTTTGACGGGAAACCAATGGTTAGCAAAGCCATTATTGTCACCCCTACAAGTCTTGTCAGTAATTGGGAGGCAGAGATCAAAAAATGGGTTGGGGACAGAGTTCAACTAATTGCTCTATGTGAAAGCAGTCGGGAGGAAGTTGTCTCCGGAATGGACAGATTCAGAAATCCACGCAGCAATATACAGGTAAAATTTACTAATTTAGCGTGAGTGTTTGCCTAATGTGATTGAACTATGGTCTAATAACATTACGTTCTTCCAGGTACTAATTGTATCATATGAAACATTTAGAATGCATTCTCCAAAGTTTAGCCAAAGTGGTTCTTGTGATCTTATCATCTGTGATGAAGCCCATAGACTTAAAAATGACCAGACGATGACTAATAAGGTAAGAAGACATGCTAATGTTTGTTTGTTATCTAACTTTATCGTGATTTGCATAAATTTTCTTACCGTGATCTAATTCGTTAATGTTTTATCACACAGGCATTAGCGTCACTCTCATGTAAGCGCCGAGTCTTGCTGTCAGGTACACCCATGCAGGTGAGATAGTTGTCACGATTTCCGAACCTATCCTGTGCATACCACGTTGCCTTTTTTCTCTTGACATTGCTTTTGGTGGCTGCAGAATGACCTTGAAGAGTTTTATGCCATGGTAAACTTCACCAATCCAGGAATCTTAGGTGATGCTGGTCATTTTCGCCGGCATTATGAGGTGTGCTTCACCTTGACAATCTCTTTGAACAACTATCAACATCATGTTTACTTGTGATATGAATGTACCTATAGTTTTAACACCTGTTTTGATTGAGCATGTGGTCTTTGATCAGTAATGTCATTTACTTCAAGTAAATGAAAGCTATCCCATTTTAAATGCTGGTCAAACAGTTGAGCTTTTTTTTTTTTTCTGTTTTTGGTTGTTATAAGGTAATCGTGATTCGTTGTTTCTAGAGATAGTTTGTGTTCTACATATGGAAGAAGAGGATAATAGTTGGTAATAAATTGTTTATATTTGCTCCTTGATTACACATGCCTCCAAGAGCTAAGGATAATAACATCATGTGCTCTTTTGTTGTTTAATATCATATTTTCTCCACAACTTTCATGTCATCGTTTCTTTGGTGCAACTGTCACCTAATATGAGCGATGGTGTGTTAAATGAAGATGCCGATTCTGTCTGGACGAGAACCCACTGCCACTGAGGAACAAAAATCCCTTGGCATAGAACGATCAGAAGAATTGAGTGCCAAAGTAAATCAGGTAAAATTTTGTTAAATTTTATTCCGTCTTACAAATAATCAGCTGGTGTCTGATTCTAAAAGCTTGTCAACTTTAGTCATATATAAAGAATGCAGCTTTTACATAATTGAATAGCTATACATCAAGTTTGGTGCAAAATAATAAAGTGAAGCTTGAAAAAAGAGCATAGACCAGTAGTTAGTAGGCGCTGACATGCTACTTTGGTCTTCAGTTTATATTGAGGAGGACTAATGCATTGCTGTCCAATCACCTACCACCAAAGGTATTACGTTTTCCAAATCTGGTGAATGACTCAAATATGTTACAAGATGACAGTTGTATAATGGTGACTTGGACTATTACAGATTGTTGAAGTTGTTTGTTGCAAACTAACTCCTCTGCAATCGGAACTCTACAATCATTTCATTCAGTCGAAAAATGTTGGTGAACTTTCTTCTAGCTTATATTGCGCAGCTTCTTTGAGTTGGTCTGTTAAAACCTTTTGATTAAGTTGTTCTTGTGTTCCAGGTAAAAAGGGCAATTACTGCAGAAAAAAAGAATTCCAAAATTTTAGCATATATTACAGCTCTCAAGAAGCTCTGCAATCACCCAAAGGTACAATTTGCAACGTATAGTACTAGCAGGATGTGAGCTTTGATGTTTCGAAAATTCAGACTGAGATAATAGCTTTTGAATTAAAGAAACAATACTTTTGTAGTGCTCATGAAGCTGCCAATTTGGAACTGTTAAGGGAGCATATAGCTTTGGGGGGTCAGGCCGAGCCATCATCTTAACTAAAATATCTTCCGTGTCATCGTATGTATCCTCCACTGAAGAGTGACATTGACAAATTTAGGAAGGCCCAAAAAATGAAGTGTATACCTTATTTGTTGTTTCTAATGAAAGGGGGTTAGTATTCTCTGGAGTTATTTCTTTAGATTTGGTAGAGTTTACTCTACATAGTTCAAATAAATAAAAAATAAAAGTGTTTTCTAAAACAACAGAAAACTCAACTCGGTAGTGTAGAATTATCTTTCTATTTCAAACCAGCTCTATATGGTAAGTTAATTCCAAACTTCAGAAGACCTCAATCCATTGTGAAGTAGCAAGCAAATGTTAAGCACATTTTTCAGTCATATAAAGTCCTTCCTATTAATCTTTTAATGTTTGAAAGAAAATCTGTCTGATTTGTCAAGAATAAGTTGACCAATAGAAAAAGTAAAAGCAATGTCAATGTTATATAAATCATATGTTCTCATGAGCTCTCGTGAAACTATTCAGCTCAGAGATGTTTACTTCAATGATAAGAGGATGGCTAGAAACCAATAGATGCTACCTTTTACCTGAACCTATTCATCTTCACCGATAGAGATCAGAGGTATAAGAAATAGATACAATGACTAAGGGCCTGCTGTCCTGTTTCTCCTTCCTCTCTTTGTTTCAGCTCATATATGATACCATGAAGGGTGGAAGTTCAGGAATATCTGGCTTTGAGGACTGCATGCGCTTTTTCCCCCCTGAAGTTTTCTCTGGCAGGTAATGTCATTTACGTGCTTTATGGAACTGTTTGGTAACACTTTAAATTTGAGTTATCAGAGATCCCTCACTTGTTATCCCAGATCTGGAGTATGGACTGGTGGTGATGGCATTTGGGTGGAGTTATCTGGGAAAATGCATGTTTTAGCGCGTTTACTGGCTCAGTTACGTCAAAAAACAGATGATAGAATCGTTCTGGTCTCAAACTACACTCAGGTAATTGCAGTTGACCTAGTTCTTCCTTCTGTGTACTGACCAATTTTTATTTCCATCAGCTATTGATTGCTTTCCTTATCTGATTGCCTGGCGCATATGAACAAATAGTTATTGTTGTCGCTCATCTCACCCCTATTTCTTTCCATACAAGAATGATTAACTGATTATCAAGCTATGTTTCAGACACTTGATCTTTTTGCTCAACTCTGTCGTGAGAGAAGATATCCATTTCTGAGGCTTGATGGGGCTACATCTATCAGCAAACGGCAAAAACTCGTGAATAGTTTCAATGATCCTTCGAAGGTGCTCATCTTCAATAACCTTTGATTATTTATTTATTTTTATATATGGGCTTTCATTTCTCAAGGGTTCCAAATGCCTCGCAGGACGAGTTTGCCTTTCTCTTAAGCAGCAAAGCTGGTGGCTGTGGATTGAATTTGATTGGTGGAAACCGTTTGGTCTTGTTTGACCCTGACTGGAACCCTGCTAATGATAAACAAGTAAGAATATAATTCTTTCAACTTTGTTTAGTCGCTTTGTGATACTTGGTTCTGATTGCAAGGCAATATACTTTGCTTTTCCAGGCCGCTGCAAGAGTATGGAGGGATGGTCAAAAGAAAAGGGTATACATTTACAGATTTCTCAGTACCGGAACCATTGAAGAGAAGGTTGTGATCTGATTTATCTCTCAGACTTAGTAATTTTTCTGGTTCACTAATAGTCGATGACATTATAACCTATTTGCTTAACATGGAGTCATGTTGAGAATGCCATAGGATGCAAGGTGCCTTTGATGTTTTGGCTAGCATTTTCGTGTTCCTCTATTGCGAGTTGATTGCTGGAATTTCATTCCTGCTTTTTATTTTTAATTTTTTTTTTTTTTTTTTTTTTTTTTTTTTTTTTTTTGCATATTCTTAGTATCAACCTTTTTCTTTCCGTCAAATATGAAGGTGTACCAGCGCCAGATGTCAAAGGAAGGGCTGCAGAAAGTTATTCAACAAGAGCAAACCAACTGTGATAAGGTACCTCAGGCTTCTTCTTCTGCTTCTTTTTTCATTATTTTTTCCTTCTCTCTCTCTCTTTCTTATTTTTTGTTATTTTCTTTTATTTATTTTTACGGAGGTAAACTTCTTCAGTATTCTATCATAGATTCATTCTTCCCCTGTTTGGGTTGTTTATGTGGTTACTTTTTTTTGTAAAATCAGGGTAACTTTTTCTCCATGGAAGATCTACGTGATTTATTCACGTTCCGTGCAAACGTGAGGTAGTTACTTTGGTTTTGATTGACAAAGTTATTGATACTTCAGTCGTGAGGCTGTTTTCATTGATGAGTTCTTGTATTATACTCTATACAGCTCTGAGATCCATGAAAAGATGAATTGCATGCGATGTAGAAACAACAATACCTTAGGAGGTGGCATGAGTGCAAGCGAGATTGAGGTCAATGGAGTCAAACAGTTTAGGGAATTAGACCAATCAGATCAAAATGTTGTTGATATTGGTGGGTTTGCAGAGATATCCGGATGCTTGCATACGTTGAAACATTCGGAGAGGCAGGTATGTCTGCATCAGCATATTCTAATAAGCATTTAACTCACAAGAGTGTTTGCTAATTAAACTTTTTCTTAGGTCGGTGCTCCTCTTGAAGAGGATTTGCTCAATTGGGGTCATCATTTCACTCCCACTTCTGTACCCGATGTGCTTTTTCAGGCTTCAGCTGGTGATGATGTAAGTGCATTTCACAGGATTTGTTAGCTGCTTATGAAGTTTTTGATGATCCTTTATGTGCAGTGTGAGTGTATAAGCAGTAGTGAGTTCGTTTTATATGCTTAGAATATCATCTATTTTTGTAGATTTAACACTCAGTTCCAGACCTCCTGACTCGACCTTCTCTCTAGTGGAGTGAGTCTCCCTTAAATTGCCTCTTAAGAGTCCCAATTACAATGCAGTAATGATGTTAAGCATAATCAGATGTTTTTTCTGCTTGTGCAGGTTGCATTTGTATACACGAACCAAATAGGGGGAAAGCTCATCCCTGTTGAATCTATGCGCCCAAAGACGGCTACTGTTGGGTCAATGGCGTCATTAGACAAAGTATCATCACACCCTGGAATTCCTATGCGTAGCTCAGCTGCAATATCCCCCAAGCCTGTGCAACTTGCAACTGCTAAATCATTGAGAGGATCTTTAAGGGATGTGACAAATTTATCTTGGAGACCTAAGCCCTCTTTAAAGAATCACTTACCTCTAAAAAGATCATGCCCCTCTATACAAAGTGATAATATTGCAGGCTAGCTTTCGTTACAAACATAGCTTTAATCGCAAAAGGGCACGGACTAGTGTGATGATTGATGAACTTGTACTTTGTCTGATGGGGTTAAAACAACAGGTAAGGGTGAATTTGAATTCTCCCCTCAAGACGAAGAAACCAAGCGGGTTCAACGAATATCTACTTGAAAGTGTTTTGCCTGCCAACTATGGATTTGATTGATGATCAAGTCTCAGAATATCTCGAAATCTGAATCCGCTATGTGAAATACCATTCTTGGCTTGGGCTCAGATGGATTTACATGTTCCAAGTACTGTATATACGGGTATGTATCACTTACAGAGACACTACAAAAAACATGAAAGCTAGGCACAAACCTGTAAGTTCTCTGAGAAATTTGTAAGAATTACTGGTACTACTAAATGGAATATACATAATTCAGGAAAATTGTTACTCGTAGCTTTTATGCGGGGCTGCCCATAATTGAGGTCTCCTTGCATCACGAGGAACTCTTGGGCATCAGTCTGAAACTCTACTGGAAATCTCATCTTTTTGTTTTTTCGTCTGTTTTCTTTGTTCAATATTGTTAAGTTTTGTTCGAAAAGCTTAAATCTTGTTTGTAGGAACAATACTTTGTATTTCAAATTTCCGGTTATGCACTTGGAAAACTCGAGCCAGCGATTGCCGATAAGTGGTTCATCAGATTAGATGGCGATTCCAGTGGATATTTTTTTCGTAAATGTGACATACAGGAGATGGTTGATTGCTGGGTTATACACCCTCCTACCCCTAAGATTTTCCCCTTTTGTTTTCTGTTTTTGAGTTGCTATGTTCGGAGCTACTTCTAAACCAAATAAAAAAACCCCTTACCTTAAAATCAAAGGGAGTTGGTAGAATGCAATGCAGAATTGAAAATGTACTAATTTTTACAACAAGGTAACGATTCATGCCTATTCAAAAACTGTTTTCGAAAGGGAAATATTTTTGTGGGTAGGAGGGTGTATAATACATGCATAGTTGCATATAGTAAACTTATAGAGTGATGGGTCAACATTCACCGAACCTGAACTAGAAATTGAGGAATTTCTGGGTAATATAATCATCTAATTAATCTGAGTTCTGACAACTGTTAAAATGTTCTTCTACAAGACACAACCCAGACTGAGACAAGATCTAGTAATCTTACATGAGACCAGCTTCAGACATTGCCCATGTAAACTTCATTGTTTACTAATTGAGTGGAGGCTTATCTAAAACATCACATGGCTATTGACTTGTCCTTAGTGATGACATACATATATCAAGCTGGCTTTTAATTGTATTGTTTCTCGAATGATAGCAAGACCGGTCAAAGGTATGTCCAGGAGATAAGTTTTACTCGATGTACATCAAGATAGCGGATGCGGACCTCCATGTTAATATGTTATAAGAGAAAGAAAAAGGGTTTATAGCTTGATCGATCCTTCCGTAAAATCGAACAAGTTGCATGAACTAGATCAGATTTGTCTAGGATGGTGCTTGTAACATTCTCATAGTTTCATTCACAATGCTTATTTCAAAAGAAATTGAGTACTCCATTAGTTAAAATACGAATAGTCTCACTCTATATTTAGTCTATAGTGATTTTTTGTTTTGGTTGCTATATAAGCACGAATTGAAGACATTTATGTGGAGGGATTTTGCACTTGGTCATGAACACTATCCCTTTAACAGCCTTACCAATCGAACAGAGGACGTACTTGACTTTCACACTCATTACTTGATTAGCACAAGTTATTACTACTACTTCATACGGAGTATAAAGAAATTTAACTTTCACTCACATATTTGAATCAAACGCTAACAATTAAAAAGAAAAGAATAACAGAGTGTTCTTACATGAATCAGTACCCATTTTAAAAAGATCATAGCCATGTTAGCCTATACCAAGGTTTAACATGCTCTACTTTTGTTAAGCATATGCATAATAATGGTGTTAAAAACATTAGGTTATTGAAAAGAAACAGAACAAAGTCACATGGTAAAACCAAAAACAAGCAGATGAACACAAATATACATGAAATGAGCAATCTAGATAACATGAGTTGTCCTACCAATTGGAGAAACTAGCCGCTGTTACAGCCTTATTTGACTCGCACATAACTTATACGGAGTATAAATTATCCTAACTTCAAACATTTTTTAATTATCAGTCTTTACTTAAGTACTAATTAAGTTTAATTAATACATCAGAGTGATAGATTTCCAACTAAATTATGGTTAGATTAGCTTAATTACCCTAGTTTAATCATGTGTCAGACTTCCTTATAAATATCAGGGTCCTTGTTTAACCATCTGAATCAACACAGTTCTTTTCTGTTTTAACCAAATAAACAAAAATAACCAGGAAAGTTCAAAGAAGGTCATATCAGTCAGACATGGCCTGCAGCAGCTTAAAACAGCAGCAACAGCAGAATAACATTAACAGCTATATAAGCCCAAGAATTTCCTTCTCAAATGGCTTTGCAGAACTCAAGAGTAGTAGCAGCATGATCAAGCTGCAGAGCAGTGATCATAGTGCTACTACAGTTGCTGCAGCAGATTTCGAGTTCTGCGTACCCACTTTCGATATGAATTCAGCAGATGAGCTGTTTTTCAATGGGAAACTGATGCCTGTAGTAGAAGAACAGAAGAATTTGGGTGTCATTGACAGAATGAAGGTCTCCACAACCACTCTCAGAGATGAACTTCTCGCCGGCGAAAATGATGATGATGATGATGATGGCTGTTGTGCATTATCAGAGATTAATGAGCCTGGTTTTAGAATGAAGTTAGCCAGAATGCATAAGGGTTCTTCCACTTTTGGTTGCAAATGGAAGGAAAGATTCAGTAGCTTCAAAAATTGATTAGTTTAATTTTCTTTTAACAGGTTTCTTAACAAGTCACTACTCACAGTTGAAATCCTAAGATGCTAACTAAAAACTTTTTGTTGGGTACTAATTGCTCAAATTTTAATCACATGCATTAATATCAATGGAATTTTGTTCAATAAAATCATCAGAGTAAAAGCAATAATCAAAATTTCAATATACATTAATATGTTGTGAAATTTGTGAGATTTTCCGCATAATGTACGGAGTAGTGATGAAGATGTGTGTCAATACAATCCCTTCAAGTGAATTACGAGGTAGCCATTTCATTCGTAGATACCGTTGGGCCCCTGCGTCTGCGGACCACCGTCCGATTAGTATGATATTGTCCGCTTTGGGCCTAGCGCTCACGAATTTGTTTTTTTTTTTTTTTTTTTTTTTTGGACTCCTTCCCAAAGGCCTTATATTAATGAGCAATGTAAATATTTCTAAACATGACTTCCAGTCCTTGTTTTTTTTAATGTGAGACTTGTATTAACACCCCAACAGATAGTCAGATACAATCATACAAGTCCTTCCCAGAGGCCTTATGTTAATGAGCAATGTAGATAGTTCTAAACAAGACTTCCGGTCCATGATGTTTCAATATGAGACTTGTATTGACACCCCAACAGATAGTCAAATACAATCATATAAGTCACCAACTAAATAGATGCTCAAGACTTCAAGTTGCAAACTAGCAGTGTGTGCAATGACCCCTACTCATGAAGAAGAAAACAACAACAACAACAACAACAACAACATCCAAGTCTTATTCCCAAAATGATTTGGGGTCGGCTAACATTAATCGTCGTCTAGTAACCGTCTTATGCGCGCCATAAAATTTAAAAAACGTTGTGAACCATTTAGAAATGTTGAAACACTTTTGACAAGAGTTTTCGAAAGTCCTTAAAATAAATAAAAAGTTTGAAAATTAGTGAAAAACATATGAAGTTTGAACACCAAGTAAGGAAAAGTTTTGGAACAAGTTAGGAAAACAAAACAAAGAAACTAAAAAGAGTCAACCTAAATCCTCCGCATGGATAACGTCTCTCTACACCGCCCTTTCCAACACCATACTCTCTTCAAGCCCTAGGAAGCTCATATCACTTCTAATCACCCTCATCCAAGTCATCTTAGGTATTCCCCGACCCCTACTAATACTATCACTTCCCCACCCTTCTACTCTTCTAACCGGCGCATCACTAGGCCTCCTCCTCACATGGCCATACCACCTTAGTCGGTTCTCCATCATCTTGTCCGCGATGGGCGCAACCCCTACTTCCTCCCTAATAACTTCATTTCTTAATCGATCATGTCTTGTATGTCTAGACATCCACCGTAGCATGCGCATCTCCGTCACACTCATCTTATGAACGTGACACTGTTTCACGGCCCAACATTCCGTGCCATATAACAGTGCCGGCCTGATTGTCATACGGTAAAAATTACCTTCAACTTATTGGGCATTCATCGATCACACAGGAGCCCTTTGTCATTCTTCCACTTCACCCAACCTGATTTGATCCTATGAGCTACATCTCCATCTAATTCTTCATCCTTTTGAAGAATCGATCCCAAATATCGAAAGAAATCTGATCTCTGAACAATCTTTCCATCCAACCTGATCGTCTCTGTCTCCGTCCGCCTACTGCCGCTGAACTTACACTCCAAATACTCATGAAGAAAACAAATAGCAAAAATACAATACACGAAAGATTAAACTCTACTTATTCATCCCTATTAAATTGGAATATTTTTACAACAACAACAACAACCAAGCCTTATTTTTAAATTAGAACCTTTTTATTGCAAAAAAATTCTATCGATGCTAAGTTCTCGGTTTATGGAAGAAGAGTAGGGCTCATTTCAATATAACAATTTCAAAGAAAGGAACTAGTTTCCAATTGAAGAGCTTTGGTTCTGAGATTGACAGAAAAAATGTTGAGAGAAATATGTGCGAACACCTCCTTACCAATTGCGGCAACTGGGCAGAACCACTTTTGAAACACTCATGAGACTCGAGCACACCAATCAAACAAATGCTATGCTTGAGCACCCAGCTTCCTGTATCGTAATCTTCAAGCTTCCAAACACATAGCTTATCATGAGCACAATAGTAATAGAAATGTCCTTCTAAATCGCTGAAGTTGAATTCAGAATGCATTAACATTGGACCGGGTAACTTGATTGTCGTAGAACGCTCTTTTACGATATCGAAGCACAATATATGACGATCCGACATCAATCAATGACACTTTGACCCGACAACCATGTTCCGAAACTTAATCTTGTACTTTGAAATAGCAATAAGCTTCATTCCTTGCCGCAGGATCTCCATCGGCCGGTTTCCGACGTGTAAATCGAGAAAGTATAGGGTTTCCCCTTGGTTCGTAATCGGCGTACGCTAACCAACTTAAAGCATGTACCCGTGCTAGTGATTGAATATGTTAATGCGATCGGAAATTCAACGTCACAGTACCTCTTCTTTTTTTTTAGTACAAAGACGAAGTCCGAGAAACTAG
This sequence comes from Spergularia marina, assembly GCA_963680865.1. Lineage (NCBI taxonomy): Eukaryota > Viridiplantae > Streptophyta > Magnoliopsida > Caryophyllales > Caryophyllaceae > Spergularia > Spergularia marina. The sequence continues at coordinate 28,952,567 of OY804545.1, read as the reverse complement.
CTACTACTAGTTAATACATCCTCTATCGGAGATAAAATAATACAATATTCATCAAAGAATGAGGAAATGTCAGCAATGTACGAGATTCCCACTTCAAAGTACTCCAGGCCATCAATAGTCTTCAAAGCAATCTGAGAAAGAATCACTCTCGCTTCCCTCGTTATGTGGTCCGCTACCTTATTATGTTTCCTGCTGACAGTACCTCGATGCATTTAATTTGATGAACTTTTTGGATACGGGGTTACAAATATAAACTTTTAGTACTACCTCTTCTTGCATAGTAGTAGAGTATTCTTTAAGTAACCCTTCGTGAGACCTTTTCCTTCTTGGGCATTGTTGGTCCTGCCCATGTACATATTCATCGCCATCAGGTCCCAACGTCCAACTTCGACAACATAAAAATTCGTTGAAAGAGGACATTAGGGTAACTTTCTCGGGAAGGAACTTCAACAATAAAGATCTCCCATTGGATTTGTGTATATCAAAATAAAAACACCTTATGTCTAAGACCTTAGGATGTTGAAAATAATAATCATGTTAATTTTTTTGATAAGAAATACTATGAGATAAGAAATCATAGCTCGTAATTAGAGCGTACCATATCTTGTAAACGCATTTTGCAATCGCCAATTGTTTCGGGGAAAGCGGAGATATATAGCAATCGTATAGCAAGATCACCAAGTGACATAATGTATTCCATTTTGCTTTCCGAGTCACAATCAAATTCCGGCATGATAATCTAAATTGAAGAAAACGTCGAAACTAAACACAGGGAGTCGACAACATTTGGGAGAAATCATTGTTTACACATTGTGTAACTCCTTTAGACTTACACTATCAATACAAATATAAAATGTGGCATTTCTTTTTAATTGTAATAAGAACTAAATGGAAATCCGAAGATTCCATATCTAGAGAACAATGAGCATGGTGGCTCTTCTTGCAATAGAGGAGTAAGAACCACACTTAAAATTATTTAAAATTTATTTAAGTGTGGTCCCTACTCTTTTATTGTGAGAAGCACCACCATGCTTCTTGTATTCTCGGAAGCATGTTATAAGCATTGAGAGTGTATAGCAATCAACTACTGTATCCTTGGTTGCATATTTTACCTACTAGATGTAAGCTCGTGCGTTGCACGAGTCTCTTAATGATGATATACAATTATGGTGAAAAGTTGAACCGATAAATATTTGACCATTATCATATAGGAACTATTACTTGTATTTTATTTAACATATGTAGGTAATTATTCACATTTTATGATCCTCATTTTACCAAAAAAAAAAAAAAAAACTTACACTCTCAAACGAGCACGTTTTAATGTCACTACAATTCAAATTTTATTCAAAAACACTACCTTAAATATTGTTGTATTACTTAACCTCTTTAAATAGAAGATATCATTACTTATTTATTGGAAATATTCACATGATATCCCTGTGTTTCTATCTTTCCCTAGAGTTTCACATTTCCAGTTCATGTATAGTATGTACCATAATTTTTTGCCCTTTCGGATACATAATTGAAAAAAAAAAAAAAAAAAACAAATACTATAATCCAAAATAAAATATTTGTCTTTTATGTTTAAATTGACACCCTCCAATAACAAATTAGAACCAAATTAAAGTTTTATTCAAAAACACTATCTTAAATTAATAATTTGAAACATTCACACGGTACCCTTGTGGTTTTAATTTTCTCAGGAGTTCTACGTTTTCATTTCGATATCTTTGAGGTTTCATTTTTGTGAACCATGATACTAAGTTTATAATTAACTCCTAATGCTAATAGTTCTTATAAGAATTTAGCAAATGACCATTATGATCACAAAAATCAAACATTGTGGGTACCATGTACACAAACATGTGAATACAAATACCTTTTAAAATGGGTCAAAGAGAGAGTAAATTTTTTCAATAATTTAATTTCAGCAAATGAAAAGAGCGAGAAAAAAAAAAACAAAGAAACAAACTAAATGTATGATATAATATAGAGTACTATATGATACTCCTATACTCTCCTACTATATTATGATTTATTATTACTTATACCACTTTTACTCCTCATATGTCATACACATCCTCAAGGGGATTGATAAAACATTTTAATTCAAAAAGACGATTTTTTAAACTAAAATATAATAATGTGTGTTAATTTAAAAAAAACGTCTTGTAATATATTTTTTTTTTTACTGAAGTTACGAGGTTATTACAAAAACTTATTATGTTTAGTTTGCATCCAAAATTCTACTAAAACAAAGAACAATGTTTAAACTTGCCAATCAATACTTTAGCAGCTTATTAAAGCCAGCCAAGTATATATGATCAGACATTATGATTGTGAATGCTGATCTAGGATTTCAACTACTTATAGCTACGTGATTGTTTAAGTTCGATTAGGATTAGGAATGTGATAGATCAGGATTAGTAAAATATACCAAAAACCTTGCCCGATAAATCCCTCCTTTAGTGATTGATATGGAGTTCCTAGAATGTTCCATTCATATTTAATTATTTTTTACTTACCATATCATGTACAATTCATATTAAATTGAGTTTCTAGAATGTTCCATTCTTATTTTTTTTTTTTTTTTACTTACCATATCATAAACAATTCATATTAATTTAATTGAGTTTGTAGAATGTTCCATTCTTATTTAATCTATACTATACCTTTAATAGCCTAACATCCACGCCTACGTGGCAGATTTCTGTTGCATTTCAAGGAAAAAAAGCCACATCATTGCTGATTTGTCGCATCTACACTTCACTCTAATTTGCTCTTATCCACGTCATTACCTTCTTAAAGAAGACATACCCCTTCCTCTTTACCTTCCCCCTTCATAAATTGCAGAAGACGTTAATGTCTCGCCTGACCTCTTCACATTACCCACGTCAAACCTCATCCCACCATCTCCCTTTCTTTATTCATTCTTCCCCGACCCTTCACCTTTCCATAAATTAATCATTATTCATCACCATTATTATTCATCTTAATAAGGACATTAGATGTGGTGTCTCTTGGCTCTTCGTTTCCAATTGTGTCGGTTACACCTTAATTTCAATCAGTACATATATGTTATGATTTTGGTGAAAAAAATGTCATCTCAAGTGCAACGAGTTTATCAAAGAGAGTGTTTTAGACGACGATAGATATATATTTAGAGCGTAATTTTATGTATTTTTCGTAGTATGACTTTCTAATGTTTATATTTTACTATCAAAGTATGATGGCAAGTTGCGAATCGATATTGTAATAGCAAATAGTTAATATTGTACATTTTTTTTTTAGATAAGATTAGCTTGGTCATGTTTATTTTCGATATTGTGATTGGCAATTCTATTTTTAATTTCAATATTAGTTAACATGTTAGTACAACTCTACAATAAATTAAAAATGATCCCGTGAATTCACGGGGCCAAAAGCTAGTTATTATTTACTTACCATATCATATAAAATTTACATTAGAGAGTGTTTGGGAACAAGGATTTGATTCTCAAATCCAAATTTGACACAAATCAAATGTTTGAGAACTCAAGAATTTGAGAATTTGGATTTGTGTTAAATTCTTTGGAATTTGTATCAAATCCAATTAGGCCAAAAACAAATGACACCTCAAGAGGTGTCATTTTGAAATCCCACCCTCCCCAAACATTGAATTTATATTTGAATTCTACATTCTCAAATGATGGATTTGAAATGATTACATATTTTCAAATTCATGTTTCCAAACACTACCTTAAAGTATTTGATGACTTACCATATGTAAGATTATGGACATTCTAGAATGTTTCAATCGTTGTGGGCGCTCAAAATAGGAAAATAGGAAAAATATAGGAAACTTAGGAAATTAGGAAAACCAAGGATATTTCAATTGTTGTAGAATTCATGTATTTATTAGGAAAATTACAATTTCTAGAAACTTCCAATCGTTGTGGGAGCTCGAAAAAAGCCTCTTTTAATAATATATATACTAGTTGAATGCCCGTGCGTTGCACGGACTCGAGATTTAAATTTAAATTGAATATACTTTGATTTATCTTATTATTTCGTTTAAGAAAAAAAAATTATTTGTACATTAAAACTTATATTTTATTACAACATAACTTTTAGTATTTGACTATGACTAATGGTATAGAAAATAAACTTTACCTTTAATTTACACAACCACGATCACTATTCATAATTCAGTAAGCATGTAAGATTCAATAAGAGAACACTATTTGCACAATCAACTTCTAATAACTAAGTAATAGATAAACTAACAATTCTCTGAGTATAATTTATTATTCTTGTTTCATTATATATCTCAATAATAATTTGGTACCTGAAACAGTCAACAGAAATCCTAATTATAGTAATAAAGATTATCTAAAAAAATATTAGTAATGATTAAAGCTTGTTATGATAGTTTAGAATTTAAAACGAAAATTATTTAAAGAAGAGGAAAAATGAATTAAAAACAAAAAGATTCGCACGTTTACTTTGACGTGAATACTTGAGGTTAATTTAATGATAAATTATGCAATTAAGGTTTAATACATTAAAAAAGTGAAAGTGATCTACTATTATCTAACTTTTGGATTAGCCTATTTTCACTATTCAATTTTTATGCATGTTAATTTGAACGATGTGATGTTAATTTAATGATAGATTCTGATCTGCACCTAATTTTTAACTTTATTAAATGAGTAAAAATGATCTATTATTGTCTACCTTTTGGATTAGCCTATTTTCGCTACCCAATTGTTATGTAGGTTCATTTGAATGACTTGATGTTAATTTAATGATAAATTATGCCCTTAAATTTTACTTTATTAAGAGAGTGAAAATGATCTACTATTCTGTAACTTTTGGATTCGCCTATTTTGAATGAGATTAGTATAAACGATGAACTCTCATTAAGGACATTTACGTTCTAATGAATTGTTTGAACTTTACTATATATATTCTCCATTATTTAACCAAAATTTATATAAAAAAAATGCGAAGAATTGTAATTGATCTACTTATAAAATAAATCATGTGACCTCTTTTATAAACTCTAATAGGCGAGACTCATAATCGGAGTAATTGAATCACTCATGTATTTAAAACCTTATTTTTATCGTACTATATGAATGTGTCTGTACCATGAATTTTGATTATTAGGATCGCAATAGATAATGAACTTATTTTATTGAGTAGGATTAGAATAGATTTTGTTTTTGCTAGATAAGAACAAAATTTAGTTCTATTCATGATTAGGATTAAAATAGATAATATTGAGCTCCATTTAATTTTTTAGTAGGATTAGAGTTTATATACCTTTAAAAAGTAGTCTAGCATAACATTGTTATTTTATATTTCTAATCCTAACCTATTATTAGTGGTCTTAGGCTCTGTTTGATAGGAATTAATAAAAGTAGTATTCAAATCAGTTCAGAGTGATTCAAACCATATCAGATCATAGTCATTCAAACCAGTTCATATTAGATCAGATCAGAGTCATTCAAACCAGATTAGATCCGATCACAATTGCTCAAAATGATCAATGAATTTGGTCCATTATTGATACTGGTTCGTTGAAATTCAATCAATTTTTCAACTAATTCAGATCGAATAGTACAGTTTATTTCTACCCGCGTGTATTTGAAAAAATGATGTTACTATTTGAATCTTATTACGGAGTATATAATGGGCGTAGATTACTGTAAGGAATATGGTGACAATTTGATCTAATTAAGCAAAGAAACTGAATAAATAAGAGAAGACAATAAAGGAGGAATTACTGTAATAAAATTGTATTAATTAAATATAAAAAATCATTGATACTCTTAACATGAAGTTTCTAGATTTTTAAATTTACCACATTATGGCGTAGTGTCTAGAGCCAAAGCAATGTAAAAATGTTAGATATAAATGCTCAAAATTCTACGAATAATGCAAATTACTGTAAATAAAGAATTGAAGCATGCATAATACATATAAAAATAAAGTCACAAATGTAACGTTGACCTATGACTACAATGTACTGATATGAACTTTATTTATGTTCTTACTAAGTTACCAAACTAATTGGCAACAAAAATACGTTCAAGTTCAATTAGAATTGTGATTAGGATTTGTTATTATAGAGCAAGTATTGATTATACCATTTTGCAGTAGGATTATACATTTATACATACTAATCTCATATAAAAAGAAGGATTCAACCACATCGCTTCACGCATGCATGAGCATTTAACTATAGTGAGAAGCAGCTAAAAAAAGAAAAGAACGAAATTATACGAATAGCACAAACCGTTGCAAATTGTAGTATCAACGTAATTTTAAGTAAGAAATCAAAGAACAAATACAAAAAAAAAAAAAAAGTACCCCGCTTACCTTTCTAAAAAAAAAAAAAAGGTAAGAAATCAAAGAACAAATACAAAAAAAATTAGTTGACATAGACATGAAATCCGTAATTGCATTTCTCTTACTTTAAATTTTCTTAGGGGGTCTTGCCTTGCATTTCTCGCTCTAAATAGGGGTGATAAAAACAATCCAACCCCTTTATTTTTATTATTATTTAGGTTCGGGTGCACTATTATGAATAGCAAATCAGGAACCCTGTTCGTACCTAATTCTCTAGTTTTGTGAGGAAAAAATTCCGTAAGAGCGAGCTGAATATGAAAAGTAAGAATAACTCGCCCACTAGTGTATTTAGGCCATGTTTAACAATGTGTTCAAATCAGATTAGTTTTATTCAAATCGAATGAAATTAGATTAGATGTATCCAAATAGCAATTAATGAATCTAGTATATTTCTTGTTATTAATTCGTCTATATGTAGTAAGATTTCAACATATTCAAATCAAATCAAATTAAATCGCATTTCGCAATCGCCAATTGTCTCGGGGACAGCAGACATAGCTAGAGTAAGATCATCAAGTGAGAATGTGAGATAAAGTATTCCATTTTGCTTTCCGAGTCACAATCGGATTACGGCATGATAATAAAAATTGAAGAAAACGTTGAAATTATACACATGGAGTCGACAACGTTAGCTTTGTGAAAAACATAAAAAATAAATGTTAGATTATACAGAGGGCTGAGCAGAAAAATTGGGTACCAAGATAACAAAACGTAGACGCTAAACGCAACAAAAAACCGTCTAAACGCAGCATAAAATAATAATTTAAATTAATAATTATCAAAAACATTAAATGTATGTTACATTTTTGCCCTTCCCCAAACCTATCTCAATTCTCTATCAGTCGATTGCCCAGTATCCTCCCCTCTCCTCGCTGCTGCTGCTCGACGAGTCCCCCACCCCGCACAGCTCCGGGCACAGATCACCGGCGACGACAGCCCAGCTCCCGCCGATCATCGAGCTGCACCACCCCGCCCACAACCGCCATGAATAGCCCCGTTTTCAATTGAAACCCTCAATTTTGGGGTTGTTGGTTCATTGATCGATTAAAGCTCGATTTGGGGGGTTTAGAGCACGGAATTTGGTCCCTCTTCGGTCGCCCATCCTCCATATTGCACCAAGGTAACTCTTTTGTCCCTCTATTTGGGGTTGAATTTTCGAATTTGGCTAGTTACATGCTATTGCTTGCTCCGTGCTTCAAAGATAATGATTGGGTTGTGGTTTGTATTAAAGTAGGAATAAAGTACTTGAATAATATACTGGAATGTTAGCAAACTTGTCATAGGTTTTGTACTCTGATAATATAATAGAACTTTTTCAGCACTCTGATAATTATTGTACCTCTGCTCTTTTTGTTCATGGTCTCACTGACTGCCTCTCTTTATAAAATGGTAAGGATTCCCACTTACGGATAGGGTGGTCGGGTGGATAGGAAATCACTTCCTGCCCCTAAGCATTCTCTCTGTGGAAGTTCATGTCACTGGCCTAGCCTTGATCTCGAGTACGATTTTCTTCGAGTTCAGGAATGGTGATATGTATATGTAATTTGTGGTTGTGGGTGATTATGCAAAGCAATACCACATTTACAGTAACGTCATATGATGCTTTGCTTTGTGCACGTGAAGGTGATATGATTAGTAGCTTGATATGATCAGTAGCTAAGGTGATATGAAGGACCTTAGTGTACTTTATAAAGCAGGGAACTTATGTCCAAACAGGTAAGACCTTAGTGTTCATAAATCTGATTGCTTATGCTGCCTTATGAGACATTAGTGATCTATCCTTTTTAGATTGGGTTGATAGTTTCGACTTATGTACAACGAGGTGACGATGTATGTGTTAGGCCTACGACCTTATTTTATAGACTTGCCATATATATACGATTTGATGGACGTGCTTTTATTGCTAATTAAGCCTATTAGCTCAGTGGTTTAAATGCACACAGGAGGTAGGTTCGATTCCTACATAGGTTATTGATCAAAAACATTTTTCATTATTAATAATGACCACTTATATAAAGACGACTTTTGACATCACTTGTGGAAACACATGACTTTTAAAGGGTTACTTCACACATCATTTGCGTTTTATACTCGATGTTTAAAAACGGACTTTAGACATCAGTTCTTTTTTACCTGTGATGTCTAAACTTTAACTTTAGACATCATTTCTTCGTACAACTGATGTCTAATGACTATTTTACACACCACCTTACAACTGATGTTTAAAGTATATGACAATAAGTGTCACGCTTAGTGGAGTCGCCTTACAAATGATGTGTAAAGTGTTTTACAACAGATGTATGAGGTGGTTTTTCTACTAGTGCCATCAGCACCAATTATAGTTGACCCAACCCCAAATATATCACCGAATATATCACCCACAAAGATCCGCGAGCAAGCAGAGCACGGGTGATCAATGGTGAATAAAGGCACCCCCAGACGGTAGCAAAGCACGCAACGATAAGTGCGACCATTCATTGTCTGACCCGACCCCAAAATAGTTACCACTCTAAGCCAATCAGAACTCTGCGCACCCTGTTGAGAACTCCACAAGAAGCGGCATCCCTAGCGAAATACATATCTGTCAATCTTTTCATAAGTTTAGGGGCAGTGATCTCGCCAGGATTACCCAAGATATCAACCTCAAATCCGATTAAAAACACCAACAGCGTCAGCAAACGCAGATTCTAAAGAGATGACACCAGCATGATGAAGAAGCTTAGAATGCTAGTCAGCAAACTGACAGTCGATACCCCCTTATAAGGTGCCGACCACGATAGTGGATACCCCCTTATAAGGTGCCGACCACGACAGCCGACACCCCCTTAACAGTCGACACCCCCTTATAAGGTGGCGACCACGACGGTCGATACTCCCTTATAAGGTGTCGACCACGACAGTCGATACCCCTTTTAAGGTGTCGATCAGAACAGTCTCTCTTAGGTGTCGATTGTGACGATTGACATCATTCTTTCCTCAAAAAAATCGTTAGGAATCTCGTCCGGCATAATCACGATAAATTAATATGGAATTATTGAACAAAGTATCTGATTAGTATTTATTTGGGTTTTTATATAGCTTTGGTTTGTTTAATTAAAACTAGTTGAATGCCCGTGCGTTGCACGGGTCCTAATTTCTGTTAAACATTATTAAAAAAATATTTGAAATGGATGATCGATTATATGTTGTGCTAATTGATTTTTAAAACAGTTGAATCATAAATGTTTTGTTATTCTATTATGTTAATAAATGTGTATCTCAGTATTGTAGCTCGGGATTTATACTATAATGAGTAAGAGTACGATAGATTGTTCCTAATATTTTAGCTTTAAAATATATTGTATTTGTTAAATGAATCACTAAAAATTATTTATAATTTGTCCTTAAAAAATGCGTAAAAGGGAGTGATACATTTAAATAAGACCAGAGGAGTACATACACTTCCTGGATGGGATTTAACTTTATAAAGATGGTGAAAACAGTCTACCATGAGCCTAGTTTGGTGACAAGCATAGGTGATGGCTTATAGTTATTAGTAGATCATTCTTTTTTCTTAGTAACCTAGCCGTAAGTCGTAATAAATAAAATTGAAACAAATTCAAGCTATAGTAATAAGTTTCTTACACTATAATTTGTTCTCCATGAGAAATGTGAGACATTTCTTGTAATTGGAGTATACATTGCCTAGTCTGTTCAGAGTTTTATAAGGAGAGGTATAATCCACTTGGGCAGAATTCAAAGATATGAGACAGTTTTCAATCACTCTTTTTTTTTTTTTTTGTTAAGATTGAAAATTGTCCTACATTGTTGAGAAAGTAAGGGTAGAGTATCTTTGGTTCTATAAGAAAAATTGTGTTCGTCCCACATTATACTTAACAAAAAAAAAAAGAACGAACTTATTAGTTTTTATGGAAACTTATTAGCAGCTGATTGTTCTAATTAATTATTTAATTAGTAACCTATCAACTTAAGAACTATCCTAGAATCGAAAAAAATTCAAGCTATATTAATAAGTTCCTCACACTCAAATGATCCTCCATGAACAATGTGGGATATTTATTGTAATTGGAGTACTCACACTCAAATTAAGTACTTAACTATCAATCTAACATATACAAATCCATTAAACATCGAGACACCTTATAGTATCAGCCTAATATCTTCTTACATTTTTGTTTTATTAAAGAAAGAAAGACTGATGTTAGTAATTTGAAACTTTCGAGCAATACAAATAAGTTCTCGATATTATAATTTGTCCCTGAGAGTAATGTGGTATACTCTATTTCTTTAACGGGAGTATACATCGTCAAGTCGATTTAAAGATTTTATAAGAGGAATTATACTCTACTTGGTCATAATTCAACGATGTGGGATAATTTTCGACCACTCATATTTTTTGCTGTAAAATCGAAGATTGTCCCACATAGCCAATAAAGTAAGATTATATAAAGTAGTGATTTAGCGCTTTGAAGAAAGTAGTTTTCATCCCACATCGTATGATACATATGTTAAAGTGAGCTCCACTTGTGAGTGTCCCACATTGAAAAAAGATGAGAGAGAGTTTATATATATGTACAGTATATAAATCAAGGAATTACTCCTCCTATTGTCAATTGGTTTAAGATAGAGACTCCTTGGATTTATGAAGTAGACTCGTACTCCTTCTACGGGTGTGGCAGGCCTGATCATGATTTAACAACATACATATGCAAGTCTATTATGAGATTGATGTAGATTATAAGATTAATTAGATATAGGGAGTAATTAAAAAAAAAATGCAAAGTTAGGAAGTTGATATTGTTATTGATTCTCAAAATTTATAGGTCAATGTGATCGAAAGGATGGATCAATCCTATTAACCCTTTTTATTTACAAATTTGATAGAACTCGACACAGTAAAACTATTTAAAATATAAAAAAATTAGGCTCGATGATGACAACTTATATAGTAGTAGGAAATAAGGTATAATCTCCTACAATATTTGGAATAATAAGAATTTGGGGTATTAGAATATACCATAACCTTTTCTAATCTCCTACAATAATAAGCTTATGAAAATAAGAATTGGGATAGTATTAAAATATACCATAAACAGTTTTTAATCTCCTACAATAATTAGCTCATTTTTTGCTCACTTACCATACATAAGATTTAAAAATAAATATCATGTACAATTCACATTAAATTATTTCGTCACTTACCATATATAGGATTTAAATACAACTTTTTAATACATATAATATGGAAAATTGGACATTCTAGAATGTTTCAATCGTTGTGGGGGCTCTAAAAAAGCCTCATTTAATAATATACTAGTTTAAAGCCTGTGCGTTGCACGGTTACATTAAAAATATTATATATTATATACACACAATTCATTAATTTTAGGTCATATCTATATTGTACACTTTATATTCTCATTTTCAATATGATGGCTATAGTTGTATCCCTCTGTTAATAGATAGACTATATTTATTTATACTTCGAATATTATACATTTTAGAACTTTGCATAGACTTTTTCAAAAATCTAGGCGAATTCCATTTGTGTTGTGGGATTATTCCCCATTTTCAGACGCATTTAATACAAAAAAAGGTTCAATTTCTAAGAAAAATACACTAAGGTGGGTGACCTATAATTTTGGCTGATAGTAAAAGTTTTAGTGCAAAGAGATGTACTCATACGGATTAATTTCTTCCATTAAAGCATAACTCACCTAATTAAATTAAGTTAATTTCTAATTATATTAGACCATTTGAATATTGATATGTGCAAATCAGATTACATAACTTCTTATTTAATCAAATATCTTCATCAGATCATACGGAACGTAAATAACCAAGACATAATCTATGTTCATGCAAATAACCTCAAGGTAAGGTGGATTGATGTTCTCTTGATTTTACCATTTAACAAAATGTTTTTAACTGTAGTCTATCAAGATGCATTGATGCAAAATGCAAATTATGACAAATATAGAAAATTTTCAAAAATGACAATATGCCAAAAAAAAAAAAAAAAAAAAAACCTATGACAATGATGATGACAATATATTTTATATATAATACATTCTCTATTCAAAAATATGTTTCAATATCACTTTTGGAAGCGAGACATTAAAATGAAATATAATTTAAAATACAAAGCCAAAAATTACAAAAACTATAATATTATCAAAGTAGATTCTAACCAAATGAGTATAACATTAAGTATATAAATCCGATAAATTTTTTAAATTTTTTTATCGCAAAATCAACAGCCAATATCCTATCTCGCAAAATGAAGTCATATATTTTGGAAATGAAGAAATATATGTTTTTACGATTACAAATTTACAATAAACTGAAATTTGGGATTTAATCTTTCCTTAACCCATAAAAAAATTCTTTTGTATTAATTTTTTTTTTTTTTTTTTTTTATTAAGGAAAGAAAACCTAGGTCGATCCGCGAGTGTAAGACCAACCTAACTCATCCTTTCGGATGAGGGAAGAAAGAGAGTCAGACGGACTCTCAAACCAACGTGTAAGAGACGGGCATGAGTGCCCCAAATTGGCCATAAAGTCTGCGACTTTATTGGCCTCACGAAAGCAGTGAGAAATCTCTACTTTGTGAAAAGAGGAAAGATCCACTAAAATATCTTCAATTAGATTGGAGATTTCCCAAGGAACCTTCCAGGAACGACGAACTGAGTTAATCACGCAAAGGTTATCGCCCTCGATTATAATATTTTTAACGCCTAAGAAAATAGCCGCTTTCAAACCTTCTTTCAAAGCTAAAGCTTCAGCAAAAAGAATACTTGTAGAGCCACAAGCTTTGGCCCCAAAGATTAATGGTGTTCCATTACTATTTCGAATAGCATAACCTAAAGACGACTATCCATTACTAAGTTTCGAACCATCGAAATTTAATTTGAAGAAATCTAACGGGGGTTTATGCCAAAAAATATTCTCTCTACATACTTTATTATTATGAAGGCCTTGACTTTGTTCACAGTTATCAGGGTTATCTAGGTCAATTTTTCTAAGGGTTAACCAATCTTTTAACGCTAAGTTTGTCAGATGAGTAACTTTGTCAACTGAAAGTGTTTCATTTCTAAAAATTGAACTATTTCTAACGAACCGTACATTCCACCAAATGAAGAAAAGAACTTGCATAGATTTATTGTTCAACGTTTTTTTAACAAGGTCTAGATTATGACTGAATGAGCGGTTAACCATACTAAGATTATTGTAAATACTACCATTGTGAGAGTGAAGTAAATTCACGTCAAATTTTGTTACTACATCTATGATAAGAGGACAAGTAAAAAACAAATGGTACGAATCTTCTAAAAGATGGCCACAGAGAATACAATGAGCTGGGACTGAAACATGGCTGCGAATTAGTCTGTCCCGAGTAGGGAGACCATCCATACAAGCTTTCCAAATAAATTTTTTAATTTTATTAGGGATATCGAATTTCCAAATCCAATAAAAACTACATTTGTACTCACTTATGTTTTGGAGACCTTGCACTAACAGAGTAGCAGACTTAGTCGAGAAAGAACCATCATTTGATATTCCCCAAAATACCTGATCATTCATGTCATGAGACGGAATATAGATGCTACAAATAATATCTAAAATATATAAAGGAAGGACTTGGCTAAGTCGTTGAATATCCCATTGATGAGTATCCGTAATAAAATAACTCACCTTAATAGGATGTTCAACATTGATACTATTTAAAGCTACTTCAGATAGCGGAGTTGGGAGAGCCCAGATGTCTTGCCAAAAATTTATATCTTTACCGTTACCTATTTGCCAACGCAAACCTTTTCTAAAAATGGTTCTAAGAGACATGAGTTTCCTCCACTGCCATGAACTGCTAGTAGGGGGATTATGATCAAATAGATTTGACGATTTAATGTATTTTTTCTTAACAACTTTTACCCAAATGTTATCCGATTCTGTTAGTATTTTCCATAGCAATTTTAGCTGCATTGCCTTGTTGGTCACCTCTGCTCTTCGGAGGCCCAAACCACCCATACTTTTAGGGGTACAAATTTTATCCCAACCTATAAGATTGGGAGATTTGTTACCATTAGTTTTATTCCAAATAAATTCTCTGTTGATCTTATCTAGATCTTTATGAATCGAACTCGGGATTAAAAAATTTGCATTTGAAAGGTAGCCTTTGAAGCTAAATTGGCTTGAATTAATATAGTTCTTTTGGCTTGGGAAATAGAGTTAGCTTTCCATTTAGTTAATTGATTTCTAGATGTTATAAGAACATTAGAGAAAGTTTCCTTTGTTACTTTGCTATCTATTATAGGACACCCTAGATATTTTCCCAAAGAAGAGGCTCCTGGCATCCCTAAGATGCCACAGAAAGCTTCTCTATCCACTCTATGCACATTTTTAGTGCATTGAAATGCTGATTTGGTAAAGTTGACTTGTTGACCTGACATGTAGCAAAATTTATCTAGAATATTTCTAATTTTTTGACAACTACCTCTTGAGGCTTTACCAAAAATCATAGTATCATCAGCAAATGTTAAAAAAGGTATTCTATCTACACCTTGGCTAATCTTAATACCAACAAGATGATTTTTGTCATCACTAGCTTTCTTACTAGGATTTCAGCACACAGTATAAACAGATAAGGAGAAAGAGGATCACCTTGTCTAATGCCCCGAGTTGGGTAAAAAATATCCTGCGGACAACCATTTACTAGTACAGAAAATGACACCGTATTGACACAGCTCATGATCCAGGAAATCCATTTAGGATGGAAGCCAAATTGTCGCAACGTTTCTTCAATGTATCGCCATTCTAATCGGTCATAGGCTTTCTCCATATCTAATTTGATAGCCAGCCATCCACCTTTCCCCCCTTTCCTTTTAAAGGAGCTGAAAACCTCATGGGCCAATAGGGTGTTATCTTGAATTATTCTTTTTGGAGTAAAAGCCCCTTGGTAAGGATGAATTATTTTTTCTAGAATAATTTTAAGGCGATTTGCTAAAACCTTCGAGATAATTTTGTAAATAGTGGAGCAAAGGCTGATTGGTCGAAAGTGGTTTGCTGTTTCGGGGTTTTCTATTTTAGGGATGAGAGCTATAAAAGTATGATTGATTTCTTTGAGTAATTTTCCTGAATGGAAAAATGCGGAAACAGCTCGAATAACCGAGTTGCCAACAATATGCCAATACTTTTGAAAAAAAGCCGGCGGGTATCCATCAAGGCCAGGGGCTTTATCTGCTGCCAATTGAAATACAACAGATTTAATTTCTTCACCACTGATCTCCCGAATTAAAAGATCATTGTCTTCTTCTGAAATTTGATTTTTAATAAGATCAAAATCCGAGTCACTAAAACTACAGTTCGAATTTTTAGAAAATATCAACCGGAATTCTTTTGTTATTGCAGACCCTATAAGAGAAGGATCTGAGTATTGGATGCCATCAGAAGAAGAAAACTTATGAATAGCATTCCTATTTCTTCTAATAGTTGCATGAACTTGAAAATATTTGGTATTACTATCCCCTAAATTTGCTTTATTACTTCTAGCTTTTTGACTCCAATAAGATTTATTGTAATGAAGTAGGCAATTTCTCTTTTTCAACCATTTTTCTTGAGGAACTTCTAATTCCAAGTTATTGCTATTTATGAGTAGCGCTTTTTTATTGTTTTCTAATTTTACCTCTGCTAAAGAAAGTTGTTTAAAAATATTGCCAAATGTGGTTTTGTTCCATTCCTTAGCCTTTTTCTTTAGGATTTTACACTTATTAATAAGTCTGTACATATGAGATCCATGGAATTTCTCGTTCCATGCTTTACGAACGACCAATTCGAAATCTTTACGCTTTGTCCACATCATTTCAAATCGAAAGGGAGGAGATTTTCTTCTTATGTTAAATATAAAGGATAGTGAAATAGGGCAATGATCAGAGCTAGTAAAGGGATGATGATAAAATTTAGAGTCTGGGTATAGTTGCAACCAAGATGGCAAGACTAAGGTTCTGTCTAAAATTTCAAAGGTATTACTAGGACCTTTTTGTTTTCTCCTCCAAGTAAATTGGTTACCCACGAATGGAAGGTCAATAGCATTGGTATTGAACATAAATTCCGCTAACCTCACAAATCTAGCATTACCTGGAGGTACACCCCCTTTTTTATCAGAAGCCTGCTTAATTTCGTTTAGATCACCCATAACAATAAATGGCATGGAAAGCGATTGGATGTAAATGGTTAATTCATCCCAGAATTCTCGTTTTTGAGCATCACGTGCTGGTGCATATACAAAGATGATGATAAAAAATTTATTTGTAGTAAAATCATGTACTTTACAGCTTATGAACCGATTTGACTTAAGCATAACGTTCAACGAAAAAGTTACTGATTGGCATTCCTTCCAAAATAACCATATCCCACCCGACATACCTTGAGTTGGAATATGCTCGCAACAATTAAGGCCGCATCTACTAAGAAAGTTAACTTTGGGGGGGATTTGAGATTTTGTTTCGCATAATGCTAGAATGTTAATTCTATTATTTTTACAAAAAAACGTTATTTCTTCCGCCAGATTTTTCCTACCCACACCACGGACATTCCAAAAAGTTGTATTCATTTAATAACAATAAGAAAATAAGGAAAGGTCTGAGTCCCATAAATAGGAAGATTGAAATTAGTAATCCTGAATAATAGGAGCATCTTATAAAAGACAGTGGACTGACCAATTGCCTTCTTTGGGCAAAACATACCAATTCTCAAAATCATCATTCTTTGGGTTTCTATAACCTGGAGTAAAGTTTTAAATTGTAAGCAAAAAAAGAGATCCAAATTAATACGAGACTTTTGGCTCCAATAGGCTTTATTATAACTAAGAAGACAATTTCTCTTTCTTAACCATTTTTCTTGGGCAATTTCTAATTCCAAGTTATTGTTATTTATAAGTAATGCCTTTTGTATGTTTTCTAATTTTAGTTCTACAAATGACAGTTGTTTGAAAATGTTGCTAAATTTTGTTTTGTTCCATTCCTTCGCTATTTTCTTTAGACTTTTACATTTTTTTTACAAGCCTATACATGTGGGAACCATGAAACCGTTCATTCCATGCTTTACGAACAACATATTCAAAATCTTTTCGCATTGTCCACATCATCTCAAATCGTAAAGGAGGGGATTTGCCCCTTACAAAAGACCTGAAACAAAGAGAAATGATGCAATGGCCAGAGCTAGTGAAAGGATGATGATTGAATTTGCAGTCAGGATAGAACTGTAACCAACTAGGAGTGGCTAACACCCTATCTAAAATTTCAAAGGTATTATCGGGGCCTTTACGTTTTTTCCTCCAAGTGAAATGATTGCCCATGAATGGGAGGTCAATCGTATTAGTATTATACATGAAATCGGCTAATCTTGTAAATCTGGAATTGCAGGGATGTGAACCCCCTTTCTTGTCGCTAGCCTGTTTGAGTTCATTTAAATCTCCCATAATTAAAAACGGCACACTTAGGGACTGTGTGTAAAGAGTTAATTCCTCCCAAAACTCTTGTTTTTGAGCATCTCTCGGCGGAGCATATGCAAAAATGATTACAAATTGGCTATTTAAACTAAAATCATGAGCATTACAACTTATGAATCGTTCCGACTTAAAGCCAATGGTCAATGAAAAAGTTATTGATGGGTTTTGTATCCAAAATAACCAAATACCACCAGACAAACCTTGAGTGGGGATATAGTCGCAACAATTGAAGCCACATCTAATAAGTGAAGTAGCACTTGGGGGATTTTGAGACTTCGTTTCACATAATGCTAATAGGTTTATCCTGTTATTTTTACAGAAAAACGTGAGCTCTTCCATAAGATTTTTCCTACCCGCACCACGAACATTCCAAAAACTTACATTCATTTAAAAACAAATGATACAATGAAATAGGCTTGGCCCCTCTGAGAAGGCAAGCTGAGAATAAGTCATAACATAGACCTCTGAAGTAACACAATTGGTAACATAGAAGTTATCAAAATGAGAATTCTCTTGGCGGAAACATAGAATCCGAGCAAACACCATTCTTATGGTTTCTAGGACCTGGAATGGGTTTCTAGAAAATGAATTTTGATTACCACCCCAAAGAAACAATATACATTCAATCCAATAGCTTCTGGGGCCTAGATTGAATGGGAGACGTTTCTTGAAAAAGATAACTGAATACCAAAACCATTGACTCCAAAAATGAATTCTATCATAAGATTTCTTAAAATAAAAATTAGGAATAACTAGGATGGTATGTACATAAATATTGCACTTACATAAGAAATTATTGTTTACACAATAAAGTCGGTAAGAATTACTCGTCCAACAGTACAATCCTCCGGAAATTTTACTTAAGCTGTGGGAAATAGTGTTAGAACACCAAGTCAAGTAACCACCGGAGATACCTGTAATGCTAATAAGAAGAGACGGTAAAAGAAACCATGTACTTAGGTAGTAATGATCCCAATTTAACAGCATCAGGTTATTCAAATTGGGCCTAAACCAGTGATCAGTTACCCTGAATTTAGACGCATAATTTCCTGAGAATGAAATGCATTTAGGCACATGACAGTCTCTAGAAGAGATTGCCAAAACAGCTCCAAAAACAACATTGCACAACTGACAAATGGAGTATAGCTATCCAGTACTTGAAGACAATTCTCGGCACAAGCTTAGGAATAAAATCAAAAATAAGATTGTTTGTATTGGAACAACAACCTCATAAAGAGGCGATCCAATCCAATCTCTGTAAAGGGGAGCAGACAAGATCACTATGTCATAGCATAAATGAAACTCACCACAAAAGATGGGCAAGTAATGGAATAAAAATGCTAAAAATAACCCATATTGGATTAAGATCTTACATATATAATTAGCAGAATCACAATTAAAGATGGGCAAAAGAATGAAACGAAGACTAATCAGACTTAATTGAAAAATGGAGGATCTACCCATAGAGCATAAAAACATATTAAAAGGGAAAGCTCTCACCCAGATTAGATATCTTTTGAACAAAGCCAACCATGCTCCAGATAATCCTGCTCTCTGACATTCGAGGAATAACCCAGAGGCAACTCCTGCTCCTTCTCCTCTCACATTTCTTTTATAGAAGCTGTTATTGTATACTCGTATGAAGACAGGAAGTCTCGAAATTCCTCCCGAGAAGATTGATAACGTGGCTATAAGATGACCATTCGCTCGCACTAGCCCTCTCACTCCTGGAAAAAACAAGGGTAAAGGGGGTTTTTGTGTGGTAATGATAAGAGGATCGCAGTCAGCGCCGCCTAGCAAGTGGGTACAACCCAAAGATATGGGGAAAAGACCATCGGAGAAGGGAATGAAATCGGGAATAAGGTAGTAGTATTTCTTTACTGTATACTGGATTTCTTGTGAAATATTATTTTCTGGGTTGCTACACAAATTGAAATAGCTACAAAGTTGACCACAATGATCTTTGTACTTGATGGTTTGAACTTGATTATCATTACTAACGAGAAGATCTTGGTGATTTTTAGATTGAGTTTGGTATTTAGATTTTTTGATTGCTTTGGTATGGGGCACTGATTGATTTGGTATTTCGGTTCTTGGGGTTTGGTTTTCTGGGCTTAACTTGTTTTTTCTTTTTTTCCAGACTCTCTCTCTCATCACTTATAATCTTAATCTAATCTATTCTTTTGTATTATCTTACATTTCATAATTACCATATACTTTTATATACGGAGTATGGAATTACTATTTTCCCTTGCTTGTAAATGATTTCTTTTATTCACAAATGAAATTTTTATTCACCAAAAATTGTAATAAGATTTCATCTACTCTAGACGCATAAATAGCTCATAGTTAGATGCAGATAAGATGAGATTCATTCAAAAATATAAAACTTGTCTATATTCGTAACTTGTGGTTAATTGTTTATACATAGAAAAAAAATTAGAAAAAAAAAATAACAGACTTATAGAATAACGCATAGTTTAGAGTCATAATTGACTTATACTCTTACTTATTGGTATTGGTAAATTACTAAATAAGTTTAATTATTATCCACCTATAGTAGATGAGTGACTTATCGTTATTAGTATTACTATCTCTAATTCAAAGTTTACCATTAAAAACAAATATTTGGTTCTAATATTTACCAAAATGTAGATAATGTGATCATATTGTTTTTCTCACGTATTAAAATGTAAGATAGAAGTATGCAATATTATCTTACTATAACTCGACAATAAATTTTTATATTGATTCATCGTTCCAAATTACCATAAACTTAAATATGGTAACTACATATTCATAAGTAATAAATAAATTCTTTATAGGATTACTACAAACTTACATATGCTAATTAACTACATTTTCATAACACTTAAACAATTCTATATTCACCTAAAGCTCTAAGAAAATTCGTAGCGCTTTTAAGTTAATTCAATAGAGTTGATTTAATTGTTGGTATTGAGAAATTCATTTGAATAAGTGAAACGGCTACCCATTTATAATAGGGTGACTTATAGTTATTAGTTTTATTAAATTTAAATAAATTCACATACCTAATATATAAATTTTGTACATGACTACCATAAATTCAAAATTACCGAATATGATTCATCTTTCCAAATTACCATAAACTTATGTATGTTATACTATACTTCCATAACTAATATATGAATTTTGTGCATGACTACCATAAACTCACATATGGTATATAACAACAAATTCCATAACATAAATTAATTCCTTATCCACCAGAAGCTCTAAGAAGATTCGAAGGGCTCTAGACCTCTTCAATGCCCACGAAAAAAGCTTCGTTTATAAATATACTAGTTTAAAGCTCGTGCGTTGCATGGTTACATTAAAAATATTATATAGTATATACGCCCCATTCATTACCAAAATCATTATAATATAGCTAAACAAAGTTTAATTTGAGGTCATAACTATATTGTAGATTTTATATTTATACTTCAAACTTTCTATATTTTAGGAATATGCATAGATCTTTTGAAACTCTAGGATAATTCCATTTGCGTTGTGGGATTTTGCCCCATTTTCAGACTCATTCGATACAAAAAAAAATAGTTGAATTTCTAAATAAATAAAAAAAATATTACACTAAGGTAGCTGACCTAATAAATTTGGTTGATACTAATAGTTTTAGTGCAAAGAGATCTACTCAAACAGATTAATTTCTTCCATTAAGGCATAACTCAACTAATTAAATTCAGTTATTTTCCAATTAAATTAGATCATTTGACATTTGATATGTACGAATCAGATCAAATAACTTCCGATTTAATCATATAGCTTCATACCAGATCATACGAAATCTAATAACCAAGACATAATCAATTTTCATGCAAATAACCTGAAACTAAGGTTCCCTAATTAATTACATTTCTTTTTTAATCAATTTAGATCAATTGACATCTAAAATATCCATATCAGATCAAATAACTTTTTAGTTAATCAAATATCTTCATACATAATTATACAGAACGTAAATAACCAAGACATAATCATTTTTCGTGCAGATAACCTCAAGCCAAGGTGCATTGATGTTCCCTTGATTTTGGCATTTTTACAACAAAATGTTTTTAGCTGGAGTCTATCAAGATGCATTGATGTAAAATGTAATAGAAACTGCAAATGATGACAATTATAGAAAATTCTCAAAAAAAAAAAAACAAAATACTATGACAATGATGATGACAATATATTTTTATATATTTTACATTATCTATTCAAAAATATGTTTCAATATCATTTTTAGAGGTCAGACATTAAAATGAAAATTTATTTTATAATATAAAGCCAAAAATTGCAAAACTATAATATTATCAAAGTAGATACCAACCAAATAAGTACACCGTATAACTTTAAGTATATAAATATGATATTTTTTTTGTTTCTTGGCGAAATCAACAGCCAATACCTTATCTCGTAAAATGAAATCATTGCATTTTGTAAATGAGGGAATATCTGTTTTTATTGTTACAATAAACTCAAATTTGAATATTAATCTTTTCATAACCCATAAGAAAATACTTTTGTATTATCTTACCACTTTATGATTACCATATACTTGCATATATGGAATTACTAACTTCCATTACTCATAAATGAAGTTTGTATTCACAAATGGAATTTTTGTTCACCGTAAACTGTAATAAGATTTCATTAACTCTAGACGCATAAATAGCTTATATTTAAATGCAGATAAGATCAGATTCATTTAGAAATATAAAAACTGCCTTTATTCATATTTTGTGGTCAATTGTTTGTACATAGAAAAAAACATAGATTAGAAGAAAAAAATAACCGACATATAGAATAACTCATAATGTAGAGGAATACAATTGACTTATACTCCTAGCTATTACTATAGAGAAATTACTAAATAAGTTGAATTGTTACCTACCTATAATCGATGAGTGACTTATCGTTATTAGTATTATCTCCAATTCGAAATTTATCATTAAAATAATAATTATTTGCTTCTTATATTTACCAAAATATAGAAAATGTCATGTCAGACTTTTTCTCACGTATTGAAATGTAAGTTTGACTTTTGGTATATTATCTTAATATAATTCATAAAAGAAAACTTTTATATTGATTTGTTTTTTCAAAATTACCATAAACTTACACATAGTAACCCCATATTCATAAGTAATAAATGAATTTTTGATATGATTACCATAAACTTACATATGGTAATTACATTTTCATAACACTTAATTAACCAATTCTTTATTCACCAGAAGTTCTATGAAAATTCCTAGGGTTTTTAGACCTCTTCAATAGAGTCGACTTACTTTTTACCAAAAAAAAAAAAAAAATACAGAGTTGACTTACAATTGTTAGTATTGAAAACTTCATTTAAATAAGTTAAATTGCTACTAATTTACAGTAGGGTGACTTATAATTATTAGTATTAGTATCTCAAATCTAAAGGTCATCACTTGGTGCTTATTTGTACAAAAATGAAGAAAAAAGCATTATGTAGTATTTTCTTATGTAATATTATTTTACCATAACATATAGAATAATTTTATAATTATGAAAATGTCATATTTTCATGAATACCATAAGCTTATTTTCATGATTACCATAAACTTATGTATGTTATACTATACTTCCATAACTAATATATGAATTTTGTGCATGACTACCATAAACTCACATATAGTATATAACAACAAATTTCATAACATAAATTAATTCCTTATTCACCGGAAGCTCTAAGAAAATTCGAAAGGCTCTAGACCTCTTCAATGCCGCCGAAAAAAGCTTCGTTTATAAATATATATATATATATAATATTAAGAATAAGATAATAATATATTGATTGATTGGAAAAGGGTATTTTAGGGAAGTTAAAAAGTATATTTATTTAGGTTATTATTTTATGCTGCGTTTAGGCGGTTTTTTGCTGCGTTTAGTGCCACCCTAACAAAAAACTGAATTAGGAAAATAATACTCGTAATTGATATAATTGAATCCGAAAAGAAGAAAGTTTTGGCCTTAGGTTTATGGTAAATCCCACCCAAACCGACTCACTACATAAACAAATATTTGCACTCACAGATTTCTCACAATTTGCTCTTTTGAACAAACGAACTCACAAGCTAAAGAAGAGAAAATCAATGGCATCCGAAACAGCGAAGAAGATCCTTCTGAAGTCATCTGACGGTGAGGAATTCGAGGTGGAGCTGTCGGTGGCGCTTGAGTGTCAGACGATCAAGCACATGATCGAGGACGACTGCGCGGACAACACAATCCCCCTTCCGAATGTAAACGGGAAGACGGTGGCAAAGGTGATTGAGTACTGCAAGAAACACGCTACTGCTGCTGCCGCTGATGGCAAGAACAAGACCGAGTCTGATAAAGATGAGGAGCTCAAGAATTGGGATGCTGAATATATAGAAGTAGACCAGAAGACGCTGCATGATCTGCTGTTGGCTGCAAATTATCTAAACATAAAGAGTCTGTTGGACTTGACCTGTCAAACTGTGGCTGACATGATCAAAGGGAAGATGCCTGAGGAGATCAGGAAGACATTCAACATCAAAAACGACTTCACTCCTGAAGAGGAAGATGCCATCAAGAGGGAAAACCAGTGGGCCTTTGATTGATAATAATCCATCAGCAATGTTGTCTACTGTAATCTTCAATGTGAAGGGTCTGTTCTTTTGGCGTAATAATGCTCTACAATCATTGCAAATCTAACTTGTCCATCCGGCTGAGTAGTAATACTTTGAAAGATCATCTGTAATGCCGCACCAATGATAATGTCTATAGACTATAGGTTACTCCTTGCAAATTTGTCTATCTATATATTTGGTTTAGTACGAGTACTGTTTAGCTAAGCTAATTAGCTTGTTTGTTTAGCCACTTTCTGCGCACTTTTAAGTTATGCTATCCTAACGTCGTAGTTAAGCTAATTTATGCACATTGCGCTCCCTGGCCTAGTTGTAGGATTAAAAGGTGAAGTAACTAAAACAAAGAGCGCAATACAGTACGAGAAAAATTAATTAAACAATTATTCAAATTAAATTGGAATAATTTTATTGCAAAAAAATAAAAAATAAAAAATAATAATAATAATTGAAATTAAGTTTTCCGTGTAGGGAAGAGTAGGCTGCTTAAAAAATAAAAGGAATCAAAAGAAAGGAACCAACTTCACATATTAGTGCCTTGGTCCTCAGATTGAGGTAGTAAATGTTTTAAGTAAATATGACGAAACACTACTTCACCAAATAAACCAATCGGATACCCATTTTTCACTGGTGCATTCCTTTTAAAATGCCTATGAGACTCAAGCACATCAAGCAAACAAATGTTATGTGCTTCAGCATCCACGTCCCTCTCTCGTAATCTTCAAGCTTCCAAACACACAACATACCGTCGTCCGCACAACAGTAATGCAGATGTCCTTTTGTTTAGCACTTTTAGGAAATCAGACCATCCTTCGAGTAAAACACATTGTGAGACCGATTGGGACATATTTAGAAAATATAAGTATATACGGGCTGCATCCAGCCAGGAGTGATAACTCCACCACTAATAGCTAACTCCAACCATATAACTGAACTAACTAAATAGTGTAACTCGAGTAACCCTAGTAACTCCACCATTTAACAGGAACGAATCTAGAAATTTGTTTATGGGGTAGCCTCGTCAAAGTTGGGATCGACAAGTCCGGTCCAAAAATAGGTCAAGGTCGGGCGACGCTCTTGACCCTTGGGGAAACGCACTTTGCAATCGCCAAGTGTCTCGGTGAGAGTGGAGATAGCAATTGAATAGCAAGATCATCGAGTGAAGTAATGTATTTCATCTGGCTGCTTTTAGAGTCAGATCCGAGCATGATCTAATTGGAAGAACACGAAACACAAAAAACGTCAATGACTGGATTTGAAGGGTCAAATTAAGGTTTGCTCTTCTAAATGATGGTTTTTTTTTTCTTCAAGGGAAGTCTGCCTTGCGTAAATTTGTGTTGATAATGATTTATTCGTTAAACTTCCAATAAACGGTTTTTCTAACGTGTACACACAGGCTACAGGACATATGTTTAGAGCACATGTTTGAGTCCGGGTTGTTATCGGATTGGGTAGAGTCATTATCACACAAAATTCAAGTCATTTTCGGATCGGGCTTGGTGATTACGGGTTGAATTTGAATTATCGATTTTGAATCTTATTCGAAGTTCAGGTCACGGTATCTTGAATTCGATGTTCGGTTTTGATCAGGGTCTAATCTCAAAACGTATGGAATGGGATGGAAGTTAAAAGGGGTGAAACGGAGTTAGGTGGGAGTTAACGGAGTTAGAAGGGGTTTGGGTGGCGCTAGAGGAAAAACAGATATTTGGGTGCAATTAGAGGAAGAGGGAAGTTCAGGGCCATTTTGGGCAATGCAGAAAGTTCGGGGGTACACCTGATAAAATCGAAAAGTTCAGGGGTACCATAGATAATATCCCATTTTTATATATGTGTAATGTGTTTGAAGGAAATTTACCAACTAACTATTAGCGGTTGTTTGAGTTTCTATGTTAATGAAGAGCTTCAGCTAATCAGCTTAGTTTCTATTGATTTTCAAGTTAAATAAATTGAATTGAATTGCGCAGTTCCTTGATTTTAATTTGGTCAAACCGAAACCTGTAGAGTGTAGTGCTGTTAGGGCAATTGAAGTACCAAATATCGAATAAGAAAGTTGAAGATTCTCGTTTGTAGGGCAATGTGCCTTAACTAAACTAGCTTAACCACGACACCAGGAAAGCATAAAAGAGTACAAGGAGTAGCAGCAAAAGTGAGCGGAGAGTCGCTTTGCAAACACGCTAAACATGTAGTACTTAGCCGAATACATAGACAAATTTGCAATGAGTAAGCTATAGACATTATTATTCGTGCGGCAAAACAGATGACCATTCAACTAGACAACTAGTTGTTGGAGTTTGGTAATCAACAAGCTCGAAGTCTAAGGGTAATGGCGAACCGCGCTGTATTCTTAGCGGGTCGCGCACAGAAGGAAAGAAGGAGAGCAGCAGAGACTTGGCCGCGGACCGCGCCCTAGGGTCCGTGGACCGCGGCTTGTATCTCGGCGGATCGCCGAGTGATGTCGGCGGTTCTACGTGTTTTCTCAAACCCTTCTACGTGTTTATTGTTTCTTAAGGAACTATAAATGCATTGTTGCCTCTCATACCCTAGACACAGAAAATACACAAGAGTCCCATAAAGTCCCAAGGTGTAAAAGTGATATCCCTTTGAGCTTAGATCGTGCGTACGGGGCCTGTTATACCAACCGGATTTCTTCAGTGCAGAGGAGGTTCGGTGTTGTGTAACCTGAAGGGCGAACGTCAAGAGGAGCTTGCACCGTGGCTCGACGAAATCGTCTTTAAGTACAGAGGCCTAAAAACCTCGGCACAACAATTCCGCTATTCGATTCGATCTTCAGATAAGTCAGATTAACTCCTTTATTTCCAACAATCTTAAAGACGATTTGTTGTTGTTAATTAGACTGTGTCGATTAAACCCTAATTCTATTGTGTCGCATAAATAGATTAATTATCGTTTGCAATGAATTAATTTTGTGCGATAAATAGGCTGAATGTGGTTTGTGTTCTAGTCGTTGGGATGTTCTTACAGTATGCGTGTGATTTAGTATTATCGTCGATGTTGATCGGTTACATGTGATAATATGGGAATCATGTATTATTGTATTTGCGGCGCAGTATCCTCTCTGTCTAGCTACGTGTTTGTGCAATTAGTGAATGCACGGTGTTTTTGGTGGGTTGGAACTGAGGATCTGTTTGTAAAGATCAAGTTCGCAAGTGTATTTTATTGCTTTAATTTTCTGCGTAAACTAATTAAGGTAAGAATCTTATGATCATGTAAATCAGGATAAAGAGTTGTGCATATGAGTGACCAAGTTTTTTGGGGATTATCAACCGATGGATCATTCTCGACCAAATCTGCGACCTGGTTAGTGCAAGGTCTCTTAGATAATAACCAAACAAAATGTAGTTTTCATTGGATTTGGAAATTTGATGACTCGAATAAGATTAAAAATTTCATTTGGAAAGCTTGTTTGGACGGTCTCCCCACTCGAGAAAGACTAATGCGTAGTCATGTGTCAGTCCCACCTCATTATGCTTTTTGTGACCACCATTTGGAAGACTATTACCATTTTTTTTTCTTGCCCGTTTATAACAGACGTTGCAAGAAAATATGACATTAACTTACTGCAGTTTCAGAGTAATAATAATAATAGTAATAATATCATAAATCGTTCGTTTAGCTACAATCTAGAACTTCTCAAGCAGTCAATGCATCATAAGCCTATCCAATTTCTTCTTTTTATTTGGTGGAATGTCTAGTTTGTAGAAATAGTTTGATTTTTAAAAATGAAACATATTCAGTTGAAAAAGTTACCCGATTGACAAACTCATCATTACAAGACTGGTTATTTAGAAGAAAAATGGATATAGATAATCCGGAACATTGTGCCCAAAGTCAAGGCTCCCATGCCAATAGTCCTTATATGGAGACTATCTTTTCGCATAAACCACCCTTAGAACACTTCAAATTAAATTTTGATGGATCTAAACTCACCAATGGAAGGGCTTCTTTAGGTTATGTTATTAGAGATTCGAATGGAATCCCAATAATATTTGGGGCTAAATCTTGTAATTCTACTAGCATCATTCCTGTTGAAACTCTAGCTTTAAAAGAAGGAATCAAAGCAACAATTTTTTTAGATATCAAAAATATTGTAATTGAAGGAGACAACATTTGTGTGATCAATTCTATTCGTCGTAACTGGAAGGTGCCTTGGGAAATTTCCAACCTTATTACAGATATTTTGGTGGTTCTTGATACTTTTCACAAAGTGGAGATTACTCACTGCTTTCGTGAGGCCAATAAAGTCGCAGACTTTATGGCCGATTTGGGACACTCTTGTCCCTCTCTTACAAGGTGGTTTGTGAGTCCTTTTGACTATCTTTTTTCTCTTATCCGAAAGGATGAGTTAGGTTGGTCATACGCTCATGGCTCAACCTAGGTTTTCTTACCTCTCTAAAAAAAAAAAAAAAAAAAAAAAAAAAAAAAAAAAAAAAAAAAAAAATGTTTCCTGTTCTATGAGTTTTAATTGCATGGTTTGTCCCCTTGTAAAGAGACATGCATAGCCATCTGGTATCTTGTACGAACGTCGCACGTATGTTTTGTTCTCTGCTCTTTCTTTTTCGTGAGTTTCTTGAAATTTGTTGGAGTGTTTAAGTGACTCCTAATTTATTTATCAATTAGCAAACTCATAAGTTGAGCTAATAAGGTTAGAAACTGTTGATGCGTTATAAGAGTAGTTGTTGTGCTAACTTGTGCGAATTGTTGTACAAGAAGATTCATAAAGAAGTGGGATATCTAATGATTGTATTTTATCGATGATCGAGGTAAATTTATGAATCGGGATATCGTGCAATGTTGGAATGTGCGAAGAGGAGCTCGATTAAGAAGGATTGACCCCTCGTTCATGTAAAGATGGAGAGATCTGAACCGTACGATAAAATCAACAGATAAGTACACTTCTTTTGTAATGCAAGTTCGAATAATTTGCATGTGTTTGGTGTCGTAAGTTTACATATAATTCCATGTTAGAGTAAGAATAAAAAACTTGTTTTCCGGTTACTTAATTGCCCGTTATTAATGTTGCTTGAACCATGTTTCCTGTAAATAAACCTAAGGTTGTAAACCTGTAATGGTTAGGGTAATGTGAGTAGCTAGTCTAAAGTTGTCTTGTATTATGACGAACTTGTAGTGACTGGGCCGGATAACTTGTTTTGATGTTCTGATTGCTCTTAGAGGTTTTTGTTGCATTGTGTTCAGTGTGAATCTCATGTTTTAAGTATGGTACAAGTACATGTGAATGTGATTACAGAGTTGAACACAAAGTTGTAAACTTTTATATGTTGTTGTTTGATTACTAGGAATGTTTTAAATTCTAGTTAAAACGGTATTCACATGTATCTTCTGAGTGATTAAGTTCACTATTTGTATGCTCTAATTGAGATTGTTTGAACACAAGATAACATAGTTCTAATCTTTTTGATGTGGAGAGTCTATGTGCTTGATTGATTTCTTACGAGATCGAATGTGGGGGTTGCTTGTAGCCTAGTGACATGGTTAGAGGTGCCCTTTGAAACCTTGGTCAATTAAACTGTTGTAAGTTTGAGGTTAGTTTTTACCTGTTTGATGAACTTGGTAACTGTGGGGGTTGTCAGTTGGTATAAGTTGATTTATGTCGACTGAGTGTTTAACTGATCAG
This sequence comes from Spergularia marina, assembly GCA_963680865.1. Taxonomy (NCBI): domain Eukaryota; kingdom Viridiplantae; phylum Streptophyta; class Magnoliopsida; order Caryophyllales; family Caryophyllaceae; genus Spergularia; species Spergularia marina. The sequence continues at coordinate 28,922,347 of OY804545.1, read as the reverse complement.
TGGAGTCAAGAGAAACCCTGAAACGTGTTATATTTACATGTGTGCTGTTATAAGCATTTCCTGACTCATAGTAAATTAACCCCTTGTTATGATGCAACCAAGTGTACTGTTTCACCAAAGGTAGATACTAGTGAAACTAGCTAGTTGTAAACTCCGGAGAAGTCAGATTGTTAAGATAAACCTAATTTAAGGTTGACTCGTTTGTTTGATTAGTTCAGCTAGTGACTTAATTAAGTCTGAAGGAGTAAGTCAATTTGACATGTGTGGTCCTAAGATGTATATGTGTTGAACTGGTTATGTGAATTACATGTTAATTAAGATCCTTTCTGTTTAGATAAGCTTTGTAAGCTGTTAAGTCAATTACATTGATTTGCTTGTTTGTTCTTACTGCAATAGATTCTTTTGAGAGTTGTATTTGTTTGAACAAACTAAACTAGAAGCTGTACATCTTTGAGATTGTAATGGATCTTATTTAAAATATGTATTTGGATGATTTGCATGTTGTATAATAAGGGTGGTAAAATATGTTTTGCCTTTACTCTGTGAATGCGTTTGCAGCCTTATATGCTTATAGAAGCTGTTTAGCTGTCCTGTGTGGGTCGTACATTGCTGGTATGATGAGACCTTTTAAGCCTTGTGCAAGCCTTGGTGTGCAAACCTTAAGAGTCCCTATATTTCGAACAAACAATGATTTGAATAGAACTTAAACCTTTGTAACTGAGTTCAATCTGGAGTATTGGAGTGTTAAGTATACACATATACTAAGATTGATAAGTTATGTTTTGTGGTTGTGAGTGTACTTGTGCGTAAATCATTGATGAATGGATAATTGTGGTTGATAAGTTGATTGTATGATCCAACTGTATGTCAATTAGTTGAGTGAAACAGTTTCTAAAATCTATCTCAAGACGACTATGTTTAAATTCGATGGTCTGGGGCCGTGAGTCAAGATCATGTAGTCATTGATATTGAGTTGAGAGTTGGTCTCTTAAGGGGTAGATGGGTAGAAGGCTTAACTCATTCAATAAATCTTCTCTTGTATATACAATTTATGGATCTTTTCTTTGTAAGAATTGGGGAATGTATTTCTTAGGGAACTTCACACATCTTAACTTGGTATGTCCTATGTAGACTAAGAAAGTACACATGTTTCCTAAGCATTGTTGCGAAATAATGCTTGAGTGATTTGTTTAGATGGAGGATACTTAAACTTGAGGTTTATTTGGAGTAGGTTCTCCTAGTTTGGGAGATATACTCTAATGGAAAACTAAAGTGATAGTATTTAAAGATTATTCTTACCATTGGGTGATTCCTTGGTAAAGATAAAATCTTTGTGTTAATCTAAACTATGTGTACTGAATAGTCTAATATAAAGTATATGTGTAGCAGTTCTGAATTCCTAAAGAAAAGTGACCTAAAGTCTGAGAGGGCTCACATGGAAGTTCTAGACATAACATAAGTATTCCAGGTTGAATGAAATTTCTTAATGAATCTATATCCCTTCTTGTTGGGTGGTCCAAGTTCATGGACTTGATAGATTCACCTTAATACTGTTATGTATATGAAGCAAATGTTGGTTGTTACAAGAGATAGATTGTAAGTCTAAACGGCTGAGCAATATGTTATATAGATTGTAAGTCTTGTGGACTGGACATTTTATTTATAAGATTGTATGTTTGAATAACTGTGCAATCTGTTTGGTAGGTACCCATTGTGGGGGTACATAAACTACTATATCTGCAATTCTTAGGCAACTGACAGTTGGAGCTAGCCAAGAATGAGCGTAAGTGTAGTGACAGGTATGGTCACCACTGTAATAATTCTTTAGACTCAGTGAAGTTGTAAAAGAATGAAAATGCGCGTTGACATTAAAATAAATAAGAAAGGCCTGATTGTAACAAGCAGATGGGAACTTGGTATCACCAGAGTGATTAGGGCTATTGAATCCTACTCTACTTTGTAAAGTACAGTTCAAAGGATACAATAATTGCTTTTCATGGCACTAATTTAAAAATAAAGTTATCTCCATTCCTTTATTTGCTTTGATATATTTAGTATATCTTATGTTTATGATGTGCATACTACTTTGAGCAAGGCTGAGTTTCAAGCTCTTAATGGACTCATATCCAAAGTGATGGAAGATGTGGTCTTCAACACTTGAAGGAGGTGTGGGAGTAGCACACTTCTAGAGATCCACCTAGTTGAATGTGGAACATATGTAGCACATGGATGTGTTCCTCTTACATATGGCAAATGAGACCGAGTCTATTTGCACGGCCGATCCTATGGGAGCCATTGTGATAACTCCCTAGAGCGTTCAACGGAATCCAGGTATGACGCTAGGCCTCATCAAAAATGCGTCAGATAACACTCGTGAGATAGTCACGTGATGGCGGTATAACACGTTCCTTGTAGAATGGATAGTCATGTGTTAGGTGGTGCTATCATATCACCTTTTGTGGTTCAAAAACTTAAGTAGCACATATACTAGAAATTCTTCGTATTCACCTATCTAAGCTCATTTGCGCTAATTGACGCTTGTCGATTAGTGGGGGATTGTTGGAGTTTGGTAATCAACAAGCTCGAAGTCTAAGGGTAATGGCGAACCGCGATGTATTCTCGGCGGGTCGTGCATAGAAGGAAAGAAGGAGAGCAGCAGAGACTTGGCCGCGGACCGCGCCCTAGGCTCCGTGGACCGCGGCATGTATCTCGGCGGACGGCCGAGTGATGTCGGCGGTTCTACGTGTTTTCTCAAACCCTTCTACGTGTTTATTGTTTCTTAAGGAACTATAAATGCATCGTTGCCTCTCATACCCTAGACACAGAAAATACACAAGAGTCCCATAAAGTCCCAAGGTGTAAAAGTGATATCCCTTTGAGCTTAGATCGTGCGTACGGGGCTTGTTATACCAACCGGATTTCTTCAGTGCAGAGGAGGTTCGGTGTTGTGTAACCTGGAGGGCGAACGTCAAGAGGAGCTTCCTTGTGGCTCGACGAAATCGTCTTTAAGTACAGAGGCCTAAAAACCTCGGCACAACAATTCCGCTATTCGATTCGATCTTCAGATAAGTCAGATTAACTCATTTATTTCCAACACTAGTACTACTAATCAGCCGAATAGACAACTTAAATTTGAATAGACAGAAGATTATAACAGACTCGTAAGTCGTATGTGTAATCAAATCTATAGATATTATTGCTGATGGATTATTGTCAATCAAAGGCCCACTGGTTTTCCCTCTTGATGGCATCTTCCTCTTCAGGAGTGAAGTCGTTTTTGATGTTCAATGTCTTCCTGATCTCCTCAGGCATCTTCCCTTTGATCATGTCAGCCACAGTTTGACAGGTCAAGTCCAACAGACTCTTTATGTTTAGATAATTAGCAGCCAACATCAGATCATGCAGCGTCTTCTAGTCTACTTTTATATATTCAGCATCCCAATTCTTGAGCTCCTCATCTTTATCAGACTCGGTCTTGTTCTTGTCATCAGCGGCAGCAGCAGTAGCGTGTTTCTTGCAGTACTCAATCACCTTTGCCACCGTCTTCCCGTTTACATTCGGAAGGGGGATTGTGTTGTCCGCGCAGTCATCCTCGATCATGTGCTTGATCGTCTGACACTCAAGCGCCACCGACTGCTCCACCTCGAATTCCTCACCGTCAGATGACTTCAGAAGGATCTTCTTCGCTGTTTTGGATGCCATTGATTTTCTCTTCTTTAGCTTGTGAGTTTGTTTGTTCAAGCGAGCAAATTGTGAGAAATCTGTGAGTGCAAATATTTGTTTATATAGTGACTTTTCTAAAGTCGGTTTGGGTGGGATTTACCATAAACATAAGACCAAAGCTTTCTTCTTTTCGGATTCAATTCTATCTATCATTTCCTAATTCAGTTTTTTCTTATCTTTGTACCCAATCTTTTTGATCAGCCCTGGCCTCAACATATTGTTTTTTTTTTCTCACAAAACTAACGTTTTCGACTTTCTGTGTTTCGTTTCGACATTTTCGGTTTTCTTCTGTAGTTTGATAATTGCTGCAATTTAAGGAAAAAAGTTTCCACTCACAGTTCTAAATGGAGTATTTGGTAGTCTACTCTTCATGTTTGAGGTCTTTTCGTAGAAATGGAGACCGATGCAGATTTGAAAACCCAAGGCTCGGTTCTAAGAGAATAATGACACCACCGGATGACAGTTTATGCAGTCGAGTTCAAGAAATTCTCACATGGTTCAGATGAAGTCTGTTTTCTACGTTCCAAACCTTTTTCGAAATATCAGAAATTATCATTTTTGGGTTTAGTGAATATAGTTTGGGATTTTTGGGTGTTAACCCATAAACAGTACACAATTCCGAAAAATCAACCACATTCGGGAAAACGGTACTACTGTAAGCCTAAGGGAAAAGACAGGGCAAGAAACAAAGATACAATCAACTCCTCAACCAACATTGTAAATGACCTCACATGGCATTCAGTGCATAATAAGAAACACAGCCATAGCCCATATGTCACCCCCCTGGTCTTTAATACATAGCCTATATTACCAATCAAAAGATCAATTTTCTATGCAAAGCTACCAGTTTCAAATTTATTTGTATAACAAGAAAACAGAATTTGATGTCTAACCTACAATCCAAATGATGGACGATTCCAACAGGAGAGGATTTCAAAATGTACATGGGATGTGGGTGCGTGTTAAAGTGTTGGACACGGCTGTTCTATGATATACACTAGGATTTCAAAATGATGTCAAAGATTGATTAACTTTGCTATATTCAGAAAATGACAGTGCATGAAAATTACACAAAGTCACTGAAGCAAATCAAAGATGATCATTTCATACAGAAAATCAAGAATGAGATGAACAAGGCGAAAAAGATCATACACTAGTTTGAAATGCCTTACAACATCATAAGCAACAAACCTCTGTATAGATACAGTACAGTACAGTACAGTACACAAGAAGTTACAAAGCCCCAAATTTTAAGCTAACTTATAGTCTTCCTGAAGTATCACTTGCTTACTCTACCAGACTACCACCAACACAAGCAGCAAAACTATGACATTAAACAACTTCCTATTGAAACAACATTTACATGAATAGGAAGAAAAACTTGCATGGAAATAGGTAAAAATAGAGCCCAAAAATGTGAAACAAGTGAGTGCCAAGAACCATAATTCAGCATCAAATTGAATTATGCCATCAGAGTGATTGTGACCTACCCCCCTTCTCTTTCCTCACCTTTTCCAAATTTTACAACACCAAAACAATCCCAAATAAACAAAAAGAGAACAACATTTTCATCACCAAAAACCAAAACTTTTGTTTCTACTATCTCATCACTATGGTATTTGTTTGGTTATATATCCGACCAGCCTTATCTCGCCTTTAAGGCATTGGGGTAATGTTGTTATCGAAAATTGTCAAACCAACTTACTGTCCAGAACCCTGGGAGTCATCCTTGGAGCTATCAGGTTGTTGTTGTTGTTGATGATGATGTTCTTGTTGATGAAGATTGGTCAACCCAGTTCTAGATTGACCCATTTGTTGGTAAATCTGGCTTAATGCTTGAGGTGTCAAAACACCCACATGACCATCTTGTGACAACCCAAGCTCTAACCCTGGCAATGCCTGACTCTGACCCTGACCCTGATGCTGCTCAACATTATGCTGCTGATTTTGCTGTTGATTATTAATATTATGATTATGATTCCCAAGCAAAATTGGACCAAAATTCATATGCCCCAAATTAGACCCACCCAAGTCAAACCCAGAATACCCACCCAAATTATGATGATGATGATGAGGGGCCCACATGCCTAGATGTCCTGCTGCACCAGCCATACCACCAACCATAGCACCACCGCCCCAACCACCAGGTCTACTCAAGTCATCACCTTTATTATTATTATTATTGTTATTTGTGGTGTTGTTGGGGTGATGCAGACCAGACTCAATTGAAGTCCCCTGCTGTGAAACGGATGACCCAGCAGCGGCCGCCATCGCGGAAGCGGGTATCGTCCCGCTTCCGGTGGCGGCGATGATGGACGGCTCAGCTTGTTGTAGAAGCCATTGGATTGTCTCTCCGTCAGATTTATGACCCAATTCTCTAGTCAACTGAAAAATCCTAGCTGCACAAAGTGCTGGCATCCTGATCCTCCTCCCTCTCCCTTCCACTTTTGTGTGCCTGTCTTTGTTTGAACTCCTCTTTGGCCCCAACTGTTGCTGCTGCTTTTTCTGCTGCTTCTGTTGTTCTGCCTCCTGTTGCTGTTGCTGATTTTGTTTATCTTGTATCAGAATCTGAAAATCTTTGATTTCTGCAGGCCTGTTGCTGTTGCTGGAAATGATGTTGTTGTTGTTGTTGTTGTGGGTGAGATCACCCATGTTAATTGGGATTAGTGTTGTTGGTGTTGTTGTTGTTGGAAGATTTGGGAAACTCAAGAAGTGGGGCTGAAAGAGAAGATTTGGGGGAGGAGGTGGTGCCTCCTGTGATGGTGGCTGTTGTTGCTTTGTGCCCTTGGGATCCATGAAACTGACCCACTTCCCCCAATTTTCCCCAGAAATTCAATTTTCTAATCTAATCTAATTAAAATATTCTTACTTACTGCTACCACTCAACATAAAAACAGAAAGTGTATTAATGCTTTTACTATATTTTAATGAAATTCAGGGACTTCTTACCAAAATAAGAATAATTACAGGGACTATATTTAATAACCAGAATAGAGATCAAATAAGATTGTATATGTCGTTAAAGATTATTCACACTATCGACGACTTGATGTGGCACTCCTGCGTTATGAAAAGCGCAAGTAATGATGCTGTGATCGAATGAGGTCTGATCTTATGAAAAAAAGTCGTAAAAATTTCACATGGTTTTTTCACTGTATTGGGTAAGAGATTGGGACAAAAGTAGTGAATAGAACTGTTGTAAAACAGACTGGAGTTTATTTTTATGTTCAGACAGAAAAATAAGATTCACTTGTGTCTCATTTTTCACTCTTTCTTTAGAAATTTGAGGCATGATTTTTCATTTTCCTTTTGACTTACTAGTTACTACGCTTTCATTCAGCCAATACAATCCTAACTTTATTGCCTTTTTCTTTACTACCTGATTTCATGGGCTAGATGGCTAGATCTCCGTCCTTCCTTTTCCTTTTACATGTTACTAGTTTTTACACCGTGCTACACACGGTTTTCGTTGATTATCGGGTTTGATCTTATGCGTAAATTAGTGCAATAGATGTATCACAATATTAGTCACCGACTTCTTCAATCTATGTCAACCGCATAATATTAATTCTTGTATTTTGCTCTCCATTTTTTTGTTATTTCAATATTTATTCTCACCACGATTATGAACAATATCATAACACGATTTATATCAATCACCCCGAAATTAAAAAAATAGATAGATTAGTATATTAGTGATCAATATCATTGTCTCCTCCCCATCTTCATTGAGTAGTGTGGATAAAAGTGTCACCAAAAACAATTAGTGTGTTTGATTTTACTCGTAAATTGCTGAAATATAGAGTTACAATATTACTCATACATGTCTTCATTTTTCTTTGAACTGCACAATACCAATTCTCGTGTTTTCCTCTCTTAGCTTCTTTTTTGGTATTTTAATATTTATTCTCATCAAGTTTATGAATAATATCATATACCACAATTTACGTCAACCTCCTCATGATTATTTTGATATTTCTTTTCATGCATGTATTTATAACCTCAATATTAATGGCCTTTATATATAATTATGTTGATAAAAGAAGCAACAAACATCAATTGGCTTAGTGGTTGAAGTATTAAAATGCAACTTTGAGGTCGCGGGTTCAAGCCTTCATAGTCTCATTTTTGCGGATTTAACTGTGTCATGTGATGAGATGGAATTGCTTGTGTGGCATGCACGTTTGCATGTCACCTATGTGGCATGTGAGGTGGAGGAATGACGTGTCACCCCCACACGGTTTCCATCCAAATTTATATATATACTAGTCTTTACACCGTGCTACGCACGGTCTTTGTTAATTAGCGTGTTTGATCTTATGCGTAAATTAATAAAATAGAGATATTACAATATTATTCAGCGAATTCTTCAATTTTCGCCAAACCGTATAATACTAATTGTTGTATTTCTTTCTCCACTTTTTTTGTTATTTCAATACTTATTGTCACCACGATTATTAACAATATCATATACCACGATTTATATCAATCACCTCTAAATTAAAAAAAATAGATAGAGTAGTATATATTAGTGATCAATATCACTGTCCCTTGTCGTCTGCATAATACCAATTCTCATGTTTTACTCTCCACTATAAATTATTTTGATATTTCATTTCATGTATATATTCATAATCACAACATTAATGGCCTTTATATATAATTATCAATAAAAAAATCAACAAACATTAATTGGCCTAGTGGTTGAAGTGTTAAAATGCAACATTGAGAAATTTTCTTTGTGTCTATATAGTATCCAAATCTTAAATTTGTCACACAATATGGTTGTTAAAACGACTTAAAATCAGTCGTGTATTCAACATTCTTTGTTTAATTTGTAGAAGTCTTGTGTTACATAATAATTAAGCGTGGGTGAAAACAGACAACATGATTATTTGCCCAAACTGCCTTATTTAACCAGCATTATGAGATATTTGGCCAAATAAGTTTGTTTGCATCTGAAACTTTTTATATTTTCTCAACAGAAAAAAAAAAATTATATAAGGCAGCTTAAATAATAAGTTATCCCATGTAACTTATTAAAAGTTAAGCTACTTGCTATAATTTTAATCCTAACTAAGCCTCATTCATTTCTCAAATTAAAACACTATTAAAAAAAAAAAAAAAACCCTTACGCTATGTTTGGTAAAACTAGCTGAATGCTGAAATGGTAGCTGAAAGCCGAAATAATAGCTGCAGTATTAAGTAAAAGTTTTTAGCTGATTGAAATAGAAGTGTTTGGCAAATTTAGCTGATATAGAAACTAATGTATATAAAATTACATAAAAATGTATTATATATTTTTGATCTTATTTTGTTTTATGAAATAAATGAGGGTAAATTATGATAAGTATGTAACATTAGCCACCAAAGTAGAGTGGGTGAGACTTGAAAACCACCACCAATGCTTATACCATGCTCCCGGGAGCACAAGGGGCATGGTGGACATTCTCACAATGAAGGATTAGGGAACACACTTAATATAATTTAAAATTTATTTTTAGTGTGGTCCCTACTTTTCTATTGTGAGAATGACCACTAGTCATGCTCCTTGTGCTCCCGAGAGCATAGTATAATTCGCTATTGATTTGAGCAACACAATATTAATTAACTTTAATCTACCACTCCAAGTTAGCCAGAGATTGCACGATCCATATTAGACATACATTGATCAAAATTTGCTCCTATACTATTTCTTACTTTTTTTAAAATTTCATTTTTTAATAATTTAATGTCTTAAGAAACCAATTTTTGTGGTTTTTAAATCACTAGAGTAGATTAAGTGGTTGATAAATTCATTTTGATAACTTTAATGTTCAAGAAATTCAAAGTTAAACATTGGTTGAATTGTTTCAAATTCCACCCACCCTACTTTAGTGGCTAAAAAAATAATTTTTTCAATTTTGCCAAGCCCTCCTATTGCGTCAAGTACAAACTTTCGCTACCATTACAACTATTATTTCATCTGTCACCTACCATTTCAGGTATCAGCTACTAGTTTAGTTAGTTTTACCAAAAAAATTGTCATAGTGCATGATACTAAGATAGAAATCATTTTAAGATATACGAAGTAACTTCATTCTTTGATAATCTTGGCTTATTCATTTCATCAACTCTTTGGGGGAATATTTAGTCGTATCTCATACAGTCAGCTTAACATCGTTATTGTAGTAGCCCGATCCACCGTCTGTCGCAACACAACCTAATAAGATGGGAAATCACCCCTTAGGCTCATATATCCTCTCCGGGCTCTAAAAGGTGAAGGCCTTGTTGGTAGTATGATGGTAAGAATCTATTATAAACCGATCATATGAGCCTTATTTTCCCAATGTGGGACAAACCAACTCCATAATCCACTTTCTATATTTCGTAGTGTCACAGAATTTATACCATCCGTCTACTATTGAACTCGGTTCTTATGCCTTTTGAGCACCCTTATGAATGAGAACATAAGGACAAAAATCAAAAGATCATAAAAAATGGCACGACGGATTAGGTAGAACTTCTAGTTAATTCATGTGCTAAACTTTTGAACTTCAACTTGACCAATTTATTTGTATGTATGTCCTTCTCAATAAATATATGTTTAAAAGATGGCTTAATTTAACAATAGATGGCGAAGGTACACTCCTAGAACTTATCCGGACAGGAATCACACGATTTAGCACACTACTACATCTCATTTTCATCATTAAGACGATAGAAAGTCATAGGAGAAGTGTGAAACACTACAAATATCATAATTCATAATCACGCCGTCGACTTCACGCAGGAACTTTTTCTTGCCTATCAGTCTATCACTCCCTCTTTTTGCCCGCGATACGTGCATACCATCAAATACGTACATACCATATCCCCGTACCCTAATCAAACCATTAGGGCCGCCCAAAACCCTAATTAATTCCGTTAGCCGGAATGAACCCATCTTTAAACATCTTATGAAACTATCTCGATTGAGTGATACACTTTTCGATCATTTTCTTTCCAATTGTCCTTTAATTTCTTTCATAAAACAGAGTTATGCGCTAAAGTGCTAAACGGTAATAGCAAAACTCTCTCATTTACATAGAAATCAACACTCAATAAAGTAGAATGAATTTATAGAGCTAAAAATACTTCTTTCTCATATATTTCAAAACTTTAAATAATAAGAAGTCACAATAAAACAAGATAAATCGCTTTCACTTATATATAACTAATTCGAACTACTTTCTATTTTATGCACGAATTCTTTAGCAGGAGATAAGATCACTACTTACCCGTATATTACCGTAATTACCAACCTAATAACTAGCTCAGAGTGCTCTTCGAGATACTGCGCAAATTACAGCTAATTAGTAAAGGGTATGAAACTTCCTATCTGAAAGACACAAGTATGCAGTTATGCACCAAGCCACCCCTACCCACACGATTAACCTATAGCATGTACCTAGCTAATCCCACGGCTTATATACTACTGTACATTTCTTTTAAGAGATGAGACGAGCCACATCATTCATTCATATCAAGAGCAGCCGTGGTACATATGAACCCTGGGGGAACATTGGTTAAATATATAATCTCCGACCTATCCAAACTAGCCATTCTAGCCACGAAATCCACAACAGTGTTGCCATTCCTTTTTTAACATGTGAGCAAAGAAAGGAGTCACACCTCTGCATCAAGCAACGCCTATCATCGATCTTAAACCAAGTCCTCAATGCTCCGACCTGCTTCTTGCTTTTGGGGAGCAAAATCAGCCCCTGTGCATCCCTGTCAAGGCTGACATTCTTCATCCCATAGTTTACGGCCACCTGCAAGCCCCATCTACCAGCTTCCACATCTCTGCTAGAGCCAGACTCCATCGCCTCTCCAGCCGCTTTGATGCCGGCAACATCGTCCTTTTAATTAGTTTGTTCAATTCTCTCAGTCTGCGGAGTTCATCTCCGCCTTTGTCAAGTAATGTTACTTGCAGTTTACTTCAAAAACAAAACAAAAAACAAGTACCAGTACTTAACTGATAAGTGCATACACAATCATACGATTCAAGTCTACTGGATTAAATACGGAACTTTGGTCACGAAAACCAAATTTAGAGCTTCATTTGAATCCACTGCAAGTCGTAATGAAATCGTGTGACCATAATGATTAATGTCAAGGCAGTCAATCAGGCAAAAATCACATGGCAGTTATAATGCAGGACAAAGTAGAACTACTAAAAGGGATTTCAATACTGTAAAATTCATCATAACGCTGTCTGGTTGGGAATGTGTAATTACAATGACGAAGGAACTAACACTAGCTTTCACATTTCTGTAACATAAGGCTAAAAGAGACCATAGTTTGGCCATTGTAGAGAAAGGTATATTTACAGAGTAACTTGTGAGCATGACATCATGACTCAACGGCTCGCTGCTGGCCCAAAGTACATGCAGATTGGAGGATTGATCCTGAAGATGGACAGGATCGCTGATGGTATCGTCCATATGCCATCTCCACATATCAAGCCTGAAGCAACAGCTCCTGCGTAGTCCTCTGAATCTTGGAGGTTCATCTGCTCCCACACAAATAAGATGACGGTCCCCACAAACATGTCGATTGCAAAGTATGCTCCTATGTAGAATGGAACAGCCATTGCCATAGGAAGAGGAATGAACTTTGAGACGTTCTTTGGGGTAACATCTCTCAGTAAGTTTATGAGAAAGGCAGCCACAAAAAACCCACAGGAGAGTGCAAGGCAATGCTTGGGCAACTCTGAGAAGCCCTCAACACCAAGAATTGCCATTTCCCTATAGATAACTGCATATGGTGCTTTATAAGGGCCATCAGGTGATCCAATATCAAATGCAGTCCAATACATCCAAAAGGTAAGAGGGGCGATAATGCAACCCATAGCAGTACCAATTAGCTGGCTCACGAACATAGACTTGGCTGAAGAAAGGGTAAGGTACCCCGTCTTAAAATCTTGCATGAGATCACCAGCTGTAGAGACAATTGACATCATTACCCCACAAGCAGCTAACCCAGCTATAACTCCACCATCGGTACCAACAATAGAAGCAATCAAGAAAAGACCAATCTTCCCATATGTTGAAGCCAGACTCCAATCAGTTAGCCCTGTTCCATAAGAATTGCAAAATGCAAGGGCAGGTGCAATGACATATGAGCACAGAACCAAGTACCACTTCAGTGGTGGGAATATCATTGGTATTACAGCTATGGATACTGCAGCAAAGCCAACATAACCTGCAGCTGCAAACCATGTAGGTATCCTGTCTTTCAAAAATATCTCATCCCTTTTCTTTTGCTCAAGAAGCAACTTGGAATCCTCAGAACCTGCAGAATCACATATTAAAAACTTTTGGTTTAGGTAGTTGTCACAACTGAGAAAGGCTAGCTTGTTACACGTGTGCTGCCGAGGTGTGGCTTAGAAGACTACTAAAATTCGCAATGTCAAAGCCTACGACAACTAGGTGGGAAAATATACATCCTATCTCCCAGCATTCCAACGTACTTATTAGCATAATAACTAGAAAGCCTAAAACGCACTTTCAGACCTCATTGGAAAGCAGGTGCATCTAACTGTCAGTTCCAAACAAGTGAATTACTAACCAGGAAACTCTTGCATGATTGGAAGCCTTTGTTTAGTTCTACTTTTGCTCAATTCCTTCAGAGTTACAAATATTATCTTGATCAAATTGTAAAGACCATCACCAAGGATGAGGGCAATGGCTATGAAGACCTGGAGAAATCCCATGAAGAGAAAGTAAGAAAACCAATCAAACTATGAACATGAGTAAGACAAACACCAATTATGACTTACGAGGACCCCCCGTCAAATACTATGTAGAGAGTAAGAAGAAAAAACCCGCATGGAAGGATGGAGATACTTTGGTCTATATTTAACACTTCCATGCATACTTAAGACATAGTAAAGAATATTGGCCCAAGATAGTTAAAAACCAGGCTTTTGATATTATTAGGCGTCTTTGATGACATCACTTACACTTCTTAAACTGTAAAAGCAAACAAAATCACCATACCTTATAACCATATAGACCTTTAAAATCATTGGTCCCAAGATCAGCTGGATACCAATCTCCTGCATAATTGGAGATGAAAGGCCAGAGGAAACCCCACGAAATGATTGCCCCAAACAAGACTGAGCAGTTCACTATGTGAGGACAGATCAGCCCACAGCCCACATAAGTTGGGCTAAAATCGAAGTAAAAGCTGCAAATATAACAAAAAAAAAAAAAAAAAAAAAAAAAAAAAAAAAAAAAAGACAAGGGATTAGACATTTACATTCAGCGGAGCCAAAGCATGGGAAGTCTAGCAACTTATACATAAAACAAATTACAAATTACAAGGAGCTTACGTGCTCTTGAATAGTGTTAATCCAAGGGTTGGAAAGTTATCAAACCCACACGAGTCGCCAATACCACTGAAAAACCACTTAAAGCAACTCCAGACTAAACTCAAGCTTAGATACTTCCCCAGACAATTTACTTGCTTCCTGCAAAACAAAAAGAAAAGGAGCGATAATTTTAAATAAAAAGGGAGCAATAAACTAAGACATGACACTGCTCCCACATGTCATACTAGTTGCAAGTTCCAACCATCAAAAGTAACGAATCGTTACTCGTCCAACATGAGTTATCTGTCGTAAATTATTATGGTTACTCACTAATTCTACCGACTTTTCAGCAATTGTAGAACATACTTGCAGACTTGTGTTCAGGATACTGACAACCTAGAAAGCAGAATTCTCCATGCAAACTAGATAATACCACCTAAAGACACAAGGGTATGCAATTAATTAAACCATAGGTTAAGCGAACCCAAGTTCAATGACCCAAATTTGAAAAATTAAAAATGGAAGTTAACAAAAAAGGAGAAGAAAGTAAGAGGGCATAGTTTGACATGAGTCACATGATGGGCAGTAGACCAGCAAATTAAAAGAGCTAAAGAAAATTCGATAAAGACCTTTCCTCTAGATTGGATAAGATCACAGAGCTACAGCATCTTTTTCCAACTAATTACCACCCAAGCTTAGAGTTTTATCTGATTATCGTCACTTACTCTGCAAGCTCAGCTCCAGTAGTTGTGTGAAAACTATTAATCAGCATAGCGGTGGCTGTGCCACTGGGGTATGTAAGCTTATAATCCATCACCATAACCTTTAGACAATTGAACGGGCACGAAAACACAATTAATTAGTCACATTGTACCACAGGCTCAATGTGATGATAGCAATGCTGGGACACCAACATATAAATAAACCAACATACAGGTAAAACTCCGAAGTGTAGAGATTAAAAAACCAGGATTTAATTGTTAATAACATGAGAAGGCTCCAAGGCATCCAATAGTTAAAGAACTTGAAATAATATGAACTCAAATGCTCAATTCCAATGACCATATATGTTTTTGAAGCAACAGTTTTGCACGCAACTGCTACTCCACAGTGAGCACAATCAATTCTTTTTGTGTATATGGCACTTGGACACTCCAAAAGAACCAACAAGGACATCCATCCAAAATTCCAAATTACATTAATACATCTAACCAGCACCTAAGCTCCCACCAAACCTCAATATACCATAAACGAACCACCCATGGACCACCAAAAATGGCATAACATGATATCCCTGTATCCCAAAAGATTGACTCTCATAAGTTAAGAGCTATTTTTTTCCAAAGAAAGGATGGATAAATACCCTCAATACTTATTTGAGTTTTTCCAATTTACTCTTTTAAATAGGGAAGAGAATAATTATTTTTGGACAAACCAAAATCCGTTCAAGTGACAAAGGACCGAAGGAGCATATTAAACTTTTCCTTCTAGCTTATGTAAACACAAAATTGTCTCCGGAACACCAGAGTTCAGTAATCAATTCCAGAATTTTTTTGTCTTTTACTACTCTTCATAAGTAATTCCAAGAATGACAAGTAGAAGAGTGAGGCTCACGCAGACATACCTTCCGGAGTGGAACAAGACTAAAAAGACCAAGGAAGCTGACAAGAAACAAGAAACCTATCATCCACCATAACCCAGGGTTTATTATATCTTGAGCTCGATTACCAGGATAATCGGCACCGATAAGATTGTATGTCTTAGTATCCATTGCAAGCAAAGATGAACCAAAGCCACCTGAGAAGCACCAAGATCATACAGTGTTTAACAAATCAACCATGAACTAATCAACAAGCAAAAAAAGGGAGAAGTACATATACGTGTATAATGTAAAAAAAAAAAAAAATGTAACAATAAAACTATATATACATATTCCCCCTGAGCACAACCGACAAAATGAGAAAGCAAAAAATCATCAGGAATTAAGAATCATATACACGCGTAATTTGCAGGGGTCCCCTCAAAAAAAAAAAAAAAAAAAAAAAAAAAATTGCAGCAAATAGATTATAGCACGAGATTGACCAGGACAGATATAAGCACGGCTACAATGAAAAGCATACTATTGATCAATACCAATCCCCTGAACATGGCTGGTTTCAGAAAAGCGTATAACTCTACAAACTCATTTAGTTAACTTGGTACCTCCTACGTCAAAAACTTTTAGATAAACCTGTGATAAAAAGGGTTTCATCCTCCAACTAATGAGAATAAACTATCCTCATAGGCTCATTGACCCTAGTGTCCGCAAAAATTCCATAAGAAGTAGCAAACTGGTGGCACATAAATTGGATTTGGGAGGTGGTTTATACTTTAATGTGATTCGATGAGCTACAAATCTACAATATCATATAGACCCAAGTATATTGTATACGTGAGGATCAAGGTTGACCTAGTGGTTAGGAATCCAATCTGCCTGGGGGTTGTCTCGGGTTCCAATCCTCATATCCCCACCCCGCAGCATTAAGCTTTTTCTATAACAATAGGGACAAGGGACAATGGAAAAAAGATACTGTCCAGGTCATGTAACAATTTACCCGCGGCATGTATAACTACCACCCACAGAAAGAAAACATGTCCACCATTATTCCATAACAATATATGTAACCAGAAAAGAAATTACATATTGTCCAGCTAAGTCTTCACTGATGTCACAAGTCCCATATGTACTTCAATTATTCAAATAAACCTCCTTTGAAACATACGGAATAACAGCTTCGTGAAAAGATCTGCAATGCAATACAATTTAGTCCCATACACCACTATACCAGTGGTAACTTAAGGTTAAATACATGTGCCCACCAAGCCTTATTCCCAAAAGCCCATCTACAAGGGAGCTTCTTTTGGATTTTTGAAGAGCAATTGATGGTGACGTTGATGTGTTCATTTAACCAATTCAAATCCAAGAACCCCAACAAAAGAACCCTGCTTGACAGCAGCATTACTAGTTCTACTGCAAATTAATGTACATGGTACTCATGCTTCTCCTAATCAAATTTGCCAACTTTCTTAGCATTGTTACACATGCTGCTAACGCTTCAATATTAGTTACAACAATAATTAAGCACCAAAACTTAATAAGCGCGTCAAAGTTTCCAACTCTATAACCGTTTTTCACCTATTGCAGAAACTCTAAAACCCTGATCCACCGACGAGGGGGGCATTACAACTTAGTGCTTGTTTCTAAGAAATTCATAGAAATTTGGTTGATAAGATTTCACAGTTTGCTACCAAACAAGCACTTAGAAAGCTAATTACAGATCCCAACTTTATAAGAATTGCTCGCTCCACTATAAGCGTAGATTGTAGCTACGAAAATGAACCCTCTACAATTCATAACAAGATCCCAACTTTGTGAAATTGCTCACATAAATAACTGCCATTTGTGATTACAACACTTCCAACCTCATTTCTATTTCTCACCCAAAAAACTTCAACTATAGTACTATTCTGTAGTTGACAGGTAACAAATTTCGAACCTCATTAACAAAAACACAATATTTCGACTTTCGAGATAAAGTCAGCGACCCATCACATTTCATGATGCCACTTCTTTTTCCTAATAACAAAAGTTCTGGATGTCAATTCTAATACAACGGCAAACAAACCACTAATCAATCACACAAGTTATTCCCGAGTAATGTAGCAACCATCAACACGTAATTTGGTCTCTCATAAGTCATAACCCTCTAATTGCACATAAGCACATAACTAATCTACCATTAATTACATCTCAAGAATTTTAGTCAACTCAATTCCAAAGCCACACAAAATTCCCAAATCAATCAAAAATCCACATTCTATTTATAGAAACTAAAAAAAAAAAAAAAAACATATGATGATAAAAGTCAACAGAAGAAGAAGAAGAAGAAGAAGAAGAAGGGTAAAGAGAAAAGTTACCACTAAAAGCAAGGCCATAGCAAGCAACAACACAAGTCTGAATAACAGTATTCTCTTGCCTAGTAAAGGGTTTGGTAGAAAACCCCAATTTAGAAAGCAAACCAGTCCAAGACTTGAGGAAGAAGAAACCCAACAACCCAGCTGCAACATTAAGAGATGGGATGATCCCCACCGTCAGATTAAGCTTGTGGGTTATTATACAGAACAACGTCCCCATTAATGCGCTCACTACTAACCCTCTTATAGTTATCTGTTCTTTCCATTCTGGGATCCTCTCCTCCTCCAATTCTGATGCAATCCTGGCCGTTGATTCCCCAATCAACGGCTCCTGTATCTCCACCTCTGTACCCATTCTGGGTTACTTATTCTCTGTTTTTCTCTCTCCTCAACTTAGAAGAAGAAGAAGATGATGAAGGAGTTGAAGGGTAGTTGTTGTGGAAGGAGAGAGACAGATGAGGAAGTTGAGTATGAGATAAGGAAGAGTGGTGATGGTGCAATCAAAATCGTAGAATTATTGAGAGTTTCAAGGTCACAATATTATTTTTTTTTGTTTTTTCAAGGAGTTATTACTTATTATTGAGCAGAGAAGAAGTTGGGAAACTCTCTAAATAAACTTGTTGGATACTCTTCCAGTTGCAGCAGGTGTAGGATTAAAAAAGGAAGGGATAAAAATAGCCGATTTACTCCAAATGTTTGGAGAAAAATCCAATGAGATATGTATGGTAGTATATAGGAAGGTGGTACATTTTTTTTTTTTTTAATGGAAGGAAATTCATTCATAATAATTAGTCATACGGCATGTACAACAAGTACTGAATTTATCAAAATACAACGCTAACATTAAATAAAACTCAAACCTCCACAAAACTACGATCATTATGTTAGATGACTCGTGATCCGAAAACCCTCTATAATAATGCTGCTTCATGATACAGCTTGACCCGAGGGGGCCTATTGATCTCTTGTACTTTGTCAAAGGATAAGTAGATCCGCTAGCCAGTAGCAGATTATTCAACATCCATCTCAACGCCATGACAAAATTAATGAACATCAGATCCTCGTATAAGTCTCGCAAATCTCAGTATATATGATGGTAGAGATACCCTCTCGATGATGTAGAAACGAGTTATTATCAATAATAACTAGTGATAACTAATTGACTAGGGTAAAATAATAAGAAATTTGGGGCTTACCACCATCTAATTGATGGGTGGTAGCCCCTAAATTGAGATTTAGAGGCTAGGGTGGTACATATACATTGGGTGTATAAGAAATCTCATACACCACCACTAATAATACGACAACTCAACACAAAAACATTTAAGTAACTGTGATTGACTCAGCAAAATAAATCTCACTCTCTTCCCCCCCACCCTCGGGTCATCAACCCCTCTCTCTCCTCCCTTAGCAGTTAATCCCGACCACCACGCCGTCAGCAGCTACCACCACCGGCCACCATTCGGACTTCACCACCAAGACCGCCCATGGTCGACGAACGAATCCAAGCCACCACTGATCATCGCTGGGGCTTCCTCTGGCCCTCCTCGACGCCTTTTCTCCATAGATACCGCCCCTAATTGGAAAATAAACCAATTGATTTTAGGGAAACTCACCTAGGCAATAGGGCTTGGCAGTAGGCATGCGGCCGCCCGATTTAGCTGTGATCTGGGCGGTCATAGGTGCTCAGGTGGATACGTTGGTTGTGCATTGGAGATGAGATTCGATCGCGGTACGATGCATTGTCGTTCGAACCACCGGAGTTGAAAGGTAGCAGACCGGCCCAGTGGTGCTGACGCTATAGATGGGGGTTCTTGGTGGTGGCAGTTGGGAATGGAGTGGTGGTGATAGGTGGGTGGTTGTGGCGGTAAGATAGTGGTTTTGGATGATGGAGCAGTTTTTTTTTAATTTTTTTATTTTATCGTTACTAATACTTAATTAAGTCAATCACACAAATTAATAAAGGTTCAGTCTCATACACTCAGTGTATGTGTACCCTTATCCATGGTATATACAATAAGCTAGTTTATTTGGTCAAAATAGCTTATTTGACTAGTTTTTTAAGCTCTTTAACCAAATAAGTTGATAGGGTGACACCACTAATTTAAGTAATTAGCTAGCTTA
Source organism: Spergularia marina (assembly GCA_963680865.1). Lineage (NCBI taxonomy): Eukaryota > Viridiplantae > Streptophyta > Magnoliopsida > Caryophyllales > Caryophyllaceae > Spergularia > Spergularia marina. The sequence goes on along the minus strand of OY804545.1, from coordinate 28,902,210 downwards.
TTTAATAAGTAACCCCATATAACTTATTAGTAAAAAAATAAAGGGTTAATTCACGTGGTACCCTCGTGTTTTGCCGATTTGCACGTGGTATCCAATGTTTTGCAAAATTGTACATAATACCCTTGAGATTTGATTGTTTGCACACGGTACCCAAAACTTAACTCTCTCACTAACACCGTCAACTTTTGTTTTTAAAAAAAGAGGGTTAATTCACGTGGTACCCTCGTGTTTTGCCGATTTGTACGTGGTACCCAATGTTTTGCATTTTTGTACCAAATACCGTCAAAATTTGACTATTTTTACATAATACCTTTACCTTTAAAATTCCACGAACGCTGTTAATTGTGAAAAAAACAACCTTGATTTTCTCCTTCATCACCATCTCTATCTTCCCCCCACCACTTTCATGGTCAGCATATTCAATATTCCCCACCACCGTCATCAACATCTTCATCCTTTTCCACCACCACCATCATTTTCACTTATAATAAACTCCATAACCACAATTTTTTCCTTCTCTATTGAAACCAACTTTTAAACCGCATTAATGGAATTTTAAAGGTAAGGATACCATGTAAAAACAGTCAAATATTCAGGAGATTTGGTACAAATTTGGAGCACTGGGTAACACGTGCAAATCGACAAAACACGAGGGTACCACGTGAATTAACCCTCTTTTTTTAAAAACAAAAGTTGACGGTGTTAGTGAGAGAGTTAAGTTTTGGGTACCGTGTGCAAACAATCAAATCTCAAGGGTATTTTGTACAATTTTGCAAAACATTGGGTACCACGTGCAAATCGGCAAAACACGAGGGTACCACGTGAATTAACCCAAAAATAAATTACTTATCACAAATTCATTCCTAATTTACCCTCATTTATTCCATTAAATAAAATAAGATTAAAAAAATAAATAATGTATTTTAATGTAAGCTCCTATGTGAGCGAATTTTGTCAAACACTTTAATTTCTATCAGCTTGAAACATTCAGCTACTATTGCAGGTAATATTTCAGCTTTCAACTACAATTTCAGCATTCAGCTACAATTTTGGTTAGTTTTACCAAACTCAATTTTAAGTGGTCGTTTGGTTAGATGTAGGAAGTAAATTCACGTAAAAACTACCAATCACCGGAGCGTTAGGTAAGCCAATTCCTCCATTTTGTAGAAATTGGAAATTTCCATAAATTCTCAATTCCTATGAATTTAGCTACACAAACAACTCTAAGTTTTTTAATTTATGGGGATTCAAAATTCTACCACTAAGTTCTCAACTGGGTTTATGATTCAATTTTAGATTTGAGAATCAAAATGTGTTCTGTGCTACCTATATCGGTTTTGTAAAGCCATGTGTGATAAGACTATAACTCCAAACTCGAAAGTTCGATCCTAATCAATTTGCTTGAACATTCGAATTGGACCGCCAATTGATAATCCGAATTAAACCTGAAACTCATGTGACACGACCCAATCCGAAAATTATCCGAAATTTTGTTTGACCCAAAATGATTTGATCCAAAATGACCAGACTGAATAACAGGAATTTTAAATCACCCGTTTGAACAAAATATTAGTTGAATTAGCTAAAGCACAATTTTAGGCTTTTGAGTTACGGGAATTAGCGATAAAATTTCAATTTAAGTGGTCAAATTGTTGCATGCGGGAATTCACGATCCTCATGAAATTCCAGTTCACGTGAAATACAAATTATACTTCCTTAAGAGCAATTTTCATTAGAATTTCTCAACATTGTTTGATTACATTTTAGAAGTAAATTCCCACAAGGATTTCCAATTACCTATCCAAGAGAGCTATATAAGTCATATTTTCATTTTGTAGGAATTGAAAATTTCTATTCTTAATTCCTAAAATTTTACTTATTCTTACTTTCATGGGAATTCCGAAACCTCATGATTTTACTTATTAATCGAACGATCAATAAGACAACATAAAACCTTGAAGAGATCCGACATTAATATAATTGGAATCAACGAATCTAAAATGACCAAATTTAGATTGACCCTATCCGAATCCGACTCAATCCAAATGTGACCTGTAGTTAAGAAATTGGAAACCAGACCCAAATTGAATTGACTTGAACTCAACTCGATGTTGGCCCGAAAACTACACCCGTTTGCCAAGTATACATAAAGACCGCATATTTCTGATCGTATTTGTTTGATTTGAATACAATTGACGTGATTTGAGTGTATTGAATTTATCGAGACTGTAACTGAATACGGAAAATAGTAGTGGGTAATGTAACTGAATTTTAAGTGTCGGATCTAATCGAATTTGGATAACCTCATCTTTTACATACACTCCATCCTTAATTTGCAGAAGAACATGTCAAACAATCAAGCTGGAGGGAGAAATCAAGAGAAGGAGATGAATAAACGGGAGAAACTAGGAAATGTAGAAACCAAAGGAGCAGTGCTCGTACTTGCTAAGAAACAAATCAAGGTTGGTGCCTAGTCCCAAAAATCATATCATTACACATGAAATATTGGAACTTTCTTATTGTAGTAATCCTATCATAATTCACCAACAAACCCAACTGTTGAACTAGATTATAAATAGGGGAGAAGTATTCTAAACTAAATTTAACCTTAAAGAAACAAAATTCCCATACAATTTGGAACATGGAATGTTCTTCACTTATGGTCACTCTTACGTATGCTACTCTAGGTAATCCAGCCGTGTAGGGTTGTTGCTCAATCTGAAGTCACACGTTTTGTGCCATATTCATTGTTACCAATTTTCATTGTTAGTCGTACAGTGTGATATGGTCCTGCATGTGCAGCCGTTGCAAAGTACCAACCACAAATAGCAGGGCCAAAACTAGAGGGTGGTAGCCGGGGTTGCACCGGCCACCCCAAAAACGACTAAATATCGTTTAAAATATTCCAAAAAAAAAGTGTACTAAAAGAGCTACTCCAAACGCATGGGCTAGATTCCAAAAAATACACGACATAAACGCATCCATGCAAATGGAACCACAAACCACTACAAATGCGAATACATAACCGGAAACTGACAGTTGACAGCACTCAGGTATACTGACGATTAACATCAGCATTTGACTCCCAGCAACCAAAGATTGAAGGTCGAGAGTAATTTGTTCTTTTGACGATATTTTTATACTAAGTCGAAAGATATTCCCGGTAAGCCAAATTTCACATCCTAGCTCTTCTGCTGTCCAACCTGTTTACGTACGCTGTTCTACACAACTGTTGGCTACAAAAACATTCTGCGTTTTGTGGAGGAATTCTCCTTGATATCATATCTTTTGAAACGAAAGTCTCTTATATTTGTTTCAGATGTCAAATTCAATCTGATGTGAACATATTGTAATATCACAACGGATATAAAGAAAATATCTAAGATTCTTTCAATAGTTCTTCACACCACCTTTCACGTTTCATAATGATTTTTCATACCAAGTATACTAACTAAATTTGCAGTTTTTCCATCGTCACAAAAAAAAAAAAAAAGGGGTAAAAGGTCGTTAGATTATTTTCTACTACTTTGGATTGATGTATCAACTTCGATTAGGCTACATATAAACTCCACTAATGACACATCCTTTTACTTGATAGGAATTAACAATGTACGATGACCTGAACTTGGGATTAACAGCGTTTATCTTTCTCACTTCCTGAACAATTAGCATCAACAGGAACCATTGATCAACTTCTGCTGAGGATTTCACAAACTTACACATCAAGTAAACCTAGCATAGTTGCCTTTGTTACCATGATAATTGTCATACTAATCTTACGGCATTCATAAAGATGATAACCAAATCACCTTCCATCCTTGATATTTGAACACTATCATTTTAACTCAGCCAAAACAAAAGGTTAAGAATATCATCAAAAAGACGATCCTCTCTAATTTTACTCCCATCTTGTACTAAGAAAATTGCAGTTGACTTACAGTAGGGAGCTTCACCAGAATCCAGCAACGTACATGAACAGTCCAAGATTGCTTAACCGGAAACTTGAAATCCCAGTAACCCTCATGCAAAAATGTAACGTAGTTCCTTAAATGTAAAAGCATGTCAACAAGTATTAGTATCTTGACAACTATAACCCCCAAGAAAGCTCAAACAAATTCAGCTTCGTTTAGTGGCCATTAAGCTTCAGAGTTCAGTGTACAGCCAGCTTCAATCTATGACCCCACACGGCCACACAGCAATTTGACAACATCATTTCAATGCCAGCAAAAGTAGGGAAACTTGTTATCTAGCTTTCACAAGCTTCTCCATTTTACATGCCATTAGCATTGTAGGCTGACATGCTTATCCAAATCCCTAACTTATTCACAATGGGGAAAGTTAACTGATAATTGAACGCATTGGTAGACAAGGAGGTAATTAGGAACAGAACGAGAATCACAAGCATCTAACCAGCTCCAGTACAAAGAGACTAATCCAGTAGACACACCGTGTTGAGGTAACTAGACTAAGCAACAATCCCTGCCAAAAGTGGGATTTCACAAGTGGAACACATTATATCCTTCCTAATGTATAAAAACGCCATATACCAGGGCATCCGTCCTTCCTAATTAGGTTAAGTACAACGCGACAAATCGATTAATCTAAGAGGTGCCTTCTATCAGGGATGGTGTGCTTCAAGCCATCTAAAAGAGGACATGTAAAGGTTAATAATGCATAACAGCAAAATACAAGCTTGAAAAAGAAATTATCTCGTACTCAAACAACACGGGTGACCAAGATTTCCTAGAGCACACATTATGGTGAGTATAAGCCTACTAATCATTATCACCATTAGGTCAGGCTTCACCATGGTCTGGATGATTCTAACAGACACCAGAGATCCAAAGATCTTTAATAATTGTTCTGTGATTAGCCAATAGCATGATAAATAGTATCTTATTAGCTTCTCATCTAGTATCCACAGGTCTAGAAGAGGAAAATCCAGGCATCTCTCAAAGCAGTCCGGAGTAAGAGTAAAAAACCGATTAGTGATTCAATCCCAAACCAAAGGCTTGAGCTCATATTAGCCAAATGATAAGCAATACTTCAGCACTAGAGTATCCACTTCGGCATATGCCAAATGGTAACATCATATTTCTGAAAAGAAAAAGTACACACTTATGCATTATCTTCAGAGGCCAACGGCAACTTTCATACTGGCCCATTGACATTATACAAAATCAGGGCAAGAACCATCTCAAAGGCTAACAGCAGAACCAAGACATACTAAGGCAAACATATAGGTATAGAGGCAATGAGGCAATAATAGGTGGTTAATAAAGCCCAGCTTATGGCACTGGGTAGAAAACAAGAACCAAACAAATGTAGCAATCATTACCAGAATATCCAAGGGAGAAAGAAGGTGAGGTTTGAAAACTGTACCTGAAAAAAGGAAGAAAAAGAAAACCAAGTGTGTAAATATTCCGGGAGTTAAAAGCTAAAACCCGTACTTGGTAAAAGGCACCATGTTGATAAATTAGAAGCATTTTAGATACTAAATCAACCTTACCATTTCATAGTGATACAAGAACATGCAGAAGTGTGAAAGCTAGCTCTTGAAAGCAGTACGAGTTACCTTTCAAATATAAGAGACTGCATATGAGTGCAAGATTGTCATCATGGACAGTTTCCTTGCATCTCCATCATATTTCCAAAGTGTTTAGCATTGATTAGTGTTGCCACTTGCCAGCCCAAAAAAAGTAATAGTCGTATAGGATCTATCTTTATCGTGGGCTGAGAGCACAAGGATGAATCAACATAAGCAATAGGCACCCTGCCATAAATGTGTGAGATAAGATTCAACATCTGCATTTCATTGCCATACAAGAGCACGCAGCCATTCACATAAAAGACACTGCACATGGGTGTAAGCACACTGACACTTCTTCTTTCCATGCATCTCTATCATAGTCCTAAAATGCTTAAGAATGGTCACTGTTGCCACGGGAAAAGTCGAATAAGACATATCTAAATTATAAGCTAATAGCGCAGGGATGATACGCCAAAGAATAACCTAGAAGTAAAATATTAGCACGCAATGCAGAGAAGTAAAAACAGTTTGTAGGTAACCCTAGAAACTACTCCACAGATGTTGACCATGATATATACATCCAACCTCAAATTGTACTTTTCTCAGTGTTTCCTTTGTCTACTTTTTCAATTTTCAGTGCAATCTTCTAGAGACTGCTTTTCAATCATTGCTTATAAAGGTACTGCCAGAGCACACCTGGTATAAAGTTCACGGTGTAAAAATAGCAAGTGAAAACGTTAAAAAGGCTGAACATCAGAATGAAGGTTTGCCAACTCCCTCAATGTAGAATCTAGAAACTTTTTGCATCCATTTAATACTAATCTTGTCTAGCAATGCCTGCAGTTACTTAGCTGGATGCATCGGAAATCAGGAAAAGACACTGCAAACTCATTCAAGGGTTCAGTTGTTGGAGGTAATAACTCATTCTCAATTCTTAAGGTTGAAATAGAAGCCAGAGAAGCATAGCTACCAATAATGCGAAAACATAATTGACCTATTGAAGCTCCTGGTTTTGAGAACTAAACTTAGATTACACATCTTTTTTTTAATAAGTGAATTTATCTACCTATAAACTTAAATTACACTACTTTAGACACAACAACTCAAGTATTGTTACATATATGTAACTGTTACTCACATATGTATGACCTTGTTGACGCAAGGACTCCAATTACCCACCATGTCAATCGCAAACGGCAAACATCATTGAAAGTCAATATTCCAAGTCATGGTTTATCTATCTATAGGGACTTTCCAGCATCAGTCAAATCTAGAGGAACACCTAATTTTGTTACAAATTTGGTTTCAGGTAAACATTTTGCTGGCTTGTCACTAAAACCATCACCTGACATTCAAGGAAATCACATAACACCACATAACAACCGCAAACTGAAGCAGCAGGGACAAGAATGCCATCACTTGAGGGACTCCACTGCTGAAAACTATGAAGTATTGGAGACAAGAGAAGACGACGAGATATTCCCAGGCTTTCTAACAATTGGAACTTTGAGTGTGGAACCAGTAACAGAACCCCCTACGCCGACTTTTGATTTGCCTTATCAGGAAACAGAAGGAATGGCAGATGTCAAATATGAATTGAAGCTCATCAGTAAGGAATTGGAGAAATTCCTCAACACAGAAGCTGAGATGAAGGGAAAAAAAGAATTGTGGAGTCCAACCAGCACTACTACCTTCAGTGATGAAATGAAGGAAGAAGTGATCAATTACAATTCTGGCGAAATGCAACTGTATCCTCTGCAAGGATATCTTCTTGGGTCATCCACTGAACAATGGAACTCAAATAATATGGAAGAGAAAGAAAAGATGTCCTTGCTTGGCCGATTAAAGCAGAACAGAATAACAAACAAGAGGTCCATCAGAGAGGATGAGAAATCTAACAAAAAGGCTTCAAAAGAGAGCACTTCATCTAATCATCTCGGAAACAAGCTGGTGCAAACATCTCCAACCTGCCCGAAAACTTCCACTACCTCAATTGGCTGTACAGCAAAGCCTTTCCTACTGGTGACAAGACTAAAGAAGGTTAGTTCCCAGCAGCTAATATTTTGCAGTTTAATCACCAATACGCACTTGATGTTATCCTTCTTGGAATATAAACTCTACTTTCACATTATATTAATTCCATACTCTTACTGAGCTAAACATGCTTGCAACTACATGCAGCATAAATGAATGTCAAGCTGCCTAATAGATAACTCATAACTCATATATTCCCAAACTTAACTGATTACGCCTGGAATACCCGCATCCAGAGCACTCCAACCTAAAGAGACATACAACCTTAACAATCAGGCATTCAGCACCAGAGTTAAATGGGCGAAATGCCCACAGGAACCTAACAAAATATATCTATATTATGCCAAAACCACGCCTTGAGAAATAAAAGCACGACAGCTACCATCCAAACAAATAAAAGATCAACCTAACAACACACTACAAATGTGTCTGTTCATCAGTAAATAACTAAATACAGCCTTTACACCAGCAACCAGAACAGCTCACATATTACCCTAAGAAACCTAACAATATGATCTCCATTACGTCAAATCAACCCACACCTTCATAAATTCAAACATGCAAGCTACAATCATGAACTTATGGAAAATAAATGTTTGTCTGTTTCATGTGTCCTCCAACCAATAACTCATCACTCCGTCCCACCTCAAACACGCCATCTATATTGGGATATCTCTTCTCTGTCCTACTTTTTACTATTCTCGCATCCTCTCTCACATTCTCTTTCCTACTAACTAATGCTCACATTCTCTCTCCTCCTTTTTTCTAATTTTTCTCCACTACCACAGATTAAATTATTTTAACAACTTTCCTTATTCCACTACAAATACCCCACGGGGTGTTTGAAATAGGAGTGGCAACAGGACGGAGGGAGTATTAATTTGTGTTGCATAAGGACTTGTTAGACCCCATGTCATGCACTTACATTCGTAAGACTACCTAACTCTTCTGAGTATTATTAGGTACTGTTAGATTATACTTCAGATATTGGATGTTGGTTTAATTAAAGTAGACATTACTTATCAAGTTATCAGCCAAGTGGTTAGCAGGATAATTAAGATTCTTATTGAAGAAAGCTCCCCAATAAAGCATAGATAAAAAGAAAGATGAAACACCATTAAAACTAGCATTCATTAGTTAAAACTTAAAGGCACAAATTTGTCGAAAAAAGTTAACAGGAAAAAGAAAAACCCGGGATGTGCTAAACCAACCCATGGTTCTAACTTCTAAGGAACTCATTTACCCTTTTGTCAATATCAGCCAACATTATGCGAAACAAAGACATGAGTAAGCACAAATGCAACAAATATGTGCAGATTATAGTATACATGAAAATAGGAACACATTTCACGCACTACATTACAGTAATTACATTCTACATCATAAGTGTATGAAATTTAGACGAGAAATGAAACAGTTAATCATGACTGACCTTTAGAAGAAAGTGAACTATAGAAGAGTTTAATTTCATGTCATGCGTTATTTCATTCAGTTATTATAAACGTGCTTTAACAAGAAAATGAATATTCAAGAAATACCAATTAGATCCAGCCATGAATTTATTAACAACACAAAAGAGCCAAATAATTTATGCCTTGAGTGTGCAGGGACAGTTTTACACAACAGTTAGCTCACACAAATAAACTAAGATTTACTTTAAGCATGCTGAAGACATGTTTCAGAGGGCTAGGTCTTCTCCCCTTCAAATGAGTCGCTAAAGGTTTTTGTTCCTTGCGAAAGGCGGCTTATTTCTTGTTCTTAATAATTACAATGGCCAGAAGAATTGGCAGTCTTAACTTCACTAATGCAAGCCAGAAACCCATATGTCAAACGGCTTGTAACACAGAGAAGACTTGAATTTGCAATGAACTGAATAATTTGATGACCAAATGACAGATCTGATCATCTCATTGTATTTCGTCTCTAATAACATTATATGAATTAAAGGTGACCACAAACACAAGTAGTAAACGAGTACCTTCTCAGAACACCAATAACTATTCAGGCGTGACTGGAATGCAACCCATGTCTTAAGGTTTACTTAAAGACATATTTTCATTGGTTAGTAATATCTTGGCATATCAGCAGAAAGAACGCTAAATAGCATACGTGATGCAATCCTTTGCAGATCACACGACTGTTCAACAAAAAAGTCCATCCTGATATTGGCAAAGCTGCAAGAGAGTCCAACAATTGTAGCAAGTATAAGGACGGGAAGGTTTTTGGTAATGAACAATGGAATCAGCTGTTGGGTCAATTTTATGAATGACAAAAAACATAGCTTCGAGACGGACCTGAAACTACCACCAGATGCAATCACCAAGCGAAATATGGAATCTCCAACCAAAGAGAAGACTGGTGATGCAGGCAGGGAGCACTGGATCAATTCTGATGCAGAATGTAAGTGCAGAGTATCTAGAACTTAGCATATGATATAACTGCAACAATCCTAAGAAAGAAAAAAAAAAGGGAATTAAGAAGAAGTACAGTGACCCACTGACCTTAAACATTAGGCAGAACTTGTTTTTCCAACAGGCCTCTGCTTAACGCTTCAAACTTTGAGTTTGTAACTAACATAATGCCACTTTGAGACTGCCAGAGCTCAGCGCGGTAGTAGATATGAGCCAACAACAGTCCAATGAACTTGTTTAACCAATCCACCTTTTGACATTGCAGATTTCGTACTGGAGCTACAGGAGAATGAGGAAGTTCACAGTTAGAAGCAAGTAACTTTACGTGTGCATTTAAAGTGACAATAATTTCATGAATGCTCACATGTGAGCTCATGCAGAAAGCAGATCAACTTTTGTTACAAAATGTTTGTACTTCTCATCACAGATAATTTTCTTTGCCTAGTGCACCATAGTAGTACATTTATGACTATGTTAATATTAAGTTTTATAACAACTTGAAGCCTAATCCAAACCAGATACGAGGGATATAATCTTGACCAAAATTAGCGTGTATGTATTAATGCCTATGTGTGTAAAGAGAAGCAAACACACTGGCTTAATTTCAGAAGGGATACGCCGGCAATATGCCCAATTGCGCATTTTGATACCCCTCAATGGGCAAATTACACCACATCAAGTAGCTCGACTTTTGTTCTCTTTGTAGTGCAGGAACAACTACAATGTCATTGTTTAATGTTGAAAACAAAGTCATAAAATGGCCTATGAAGATTAGAAACACAGATCCAGTTGTTCCAATGTGGCCTCATAGGTACCATCTGAGGGATGATAAAAGGAACTAAGGCAACTCAAAAGCCGCGGTTACTAGTAGGGACTCCGAATCTCATTAACAAAAAGGGTGTTCATGGAACAAACTCCTCTATAACATACTGGAAGTCTGGAACAACATAAATGGAGCTTTACAGTGTCAACGGACAACTGTGCACATATTCAACAGAGAAAAAGTTGTGAGCCGTGTTCATCTCCTCACAAGATTCTCTCTAAATAAATTTAGGCATAGATGCCATTGAACATAGGCTTCTCTCTTGCCTCTTTGCCTTCAAAACTCTCCTTTCCTATGGATTCCCAAGATTATTTCTCCCTTTATTCCTTTCACAAGTTATTTTTTTGGGTACATAGGAGCAGCTAATGTATTTCCAATGGAGCCAAAGACTATTTATTCTTTGGTTTTTGGATATGATGGAATAAAGCAAAATGGCTCATAAAACTGTCTGTGCTTCTTATTTTGTGAAGTAACAGTCAGTCGGTGCAATTCTCGACGCAATTTTCATTTTGGGTCATCCGTGCGCAGCCTCTCTATGTTTCAATAGGGGTAAGGCTTGCGTGCATCCGACCCCCCCCCCCTTTTCCCCGCCTTATGGTAGGAGCCTTTAAGGCAATGGGGTTAAAGATGTTGTTGTTATTGGAGCAGCTAATGCTGGGGGGGGGGGGATATGAGGATTTGAACCTGGGCAGATCGATATTCTAACCATTAGGTCAACTTTAATCCTCTGTTCCTTTTACAAGTTAAAATGGTCATATCTTGCCTATAAAACCAGGTTAATACCAGTAGCAAAAACGAAAAGACATTTAAATCAGGGAAACAAAAGAGAAGAGTTCCTCCTTGTTATGATAGTAATAGCGACATTAAAAAGAATATTATTCATAACAGAAAAAAGTTGGGTAATTCCTTTCCAATTATAGACACAAGGCCTAGCATATAGACAACAATAAGGTCAAACAAGATGACTCAACTAGATCCTCGATACACCATATACAAGAATCTTTTTTCAAGCTAGCATCAAATTGGATCTGACGAACAGATTAAGTAACCAGCTACTTAGTCCCATCAAAGACGCAACAAAATCTCTCCAGACAGATTATGATTTCAAATTCCACCAATCCAATCCAAAGTTCCCATCTGTTTTCAGCACGCAATTTAAGGTAACAAACTGACAAAGTTAGAATGGAGCAATAATTCTATGATTTGGACCAAATCATATTTACTTTACAATAATGATTTGCCTTAACTTATAGGTACTTTGCTCCGTTAATTATCTTGAAGAGAGCTTTGGATTGATTAAATACAGTAGCAGCAAAACATCTGACTTCTTTTTTAAACACTCCTTACCCTTTACATATGCATCAAGCCAATTCAATTTACATCCCATACTCCAGGTGCACCTTCAAACTCCATTCCACCATAGAATGAAGCATGACACATCAATGCTAAACTTACAAGCAAAAAACAAATGGCTAGTAGTCTCACCATCAGATTCACACAAAACACACCTGTTAACCAAAATCATGCCCTTCTTACGAATATTATCTCAAAAGAAAAATCTGAATAGCAATGAAGGATATGGTAGCATGTCTAGACAGGAAGCAATATACCACACATGCTTAGCCCAGTTCCAAGCACTAGCAAATCGCACAATACGATTATCAATTATGACATCAATCTAATCATGCTGAGAACAGGAAGTAAAGAACCTGATAGCGGCATCAGCACCTTCCGCCTTCTGAACTAATAAATCGTCAATATCAGCAAGAACACTTTTTCAAGTCCCAGAGTCCTCAGCCAGAGAAGAAATAGACCAGATATAGTCATGCTTGAGATAATAGTTAGCAACCCACGCTGTCCAAATGTCTGGAGCAGAATATGACATTTGCAAAAGCTTTTACTTGTTTTTGTCACACAAAGATGAAAAAAAGTGCTAATGACGTTTAATACTATCATTATTTACAACTCAGGAAACATTAATCTTGACATTCCTAATCAGCCATCAACATAGAGAAATATGTCGATATCTAGTGAACACCTCATGGAGCTTAAATCTGATGAGTGACAAAGTTACTCATGTGAATCATAATGGCAGAGGGTCTGCTTTCAAAACTCCACCAACTCCCATTCTCCACGATTGGTCTACAAGTGGTGCAAGCTCTCTGTGGAGGAGACACAATACGGTCATGCCCACCCAACCAAGGTAAGGAAGACATAGCAGCGTCAAGAAAAGCTTACTTGAGATCATGGCTGACAACAAGTAGAGTCAGCTCTTTCTTCAGATGCTTTAGAAGTTTAGCTACGTCAGCGCGTGCTTTCCAATCTATCTCCAACGAAAAGTTAAAACGTAAACTTGAGCTCATATATTCATAAAATTGATAATTTAGGAGCTAAGAAGACCACTTATAAAGCTGTACTACTAACTGAAAACTAATATCAGAAAAATCCACAATTTCCTGAGGCTGAAACTTATAGAGCACTATGCAAATCTGTCACTTTGAACTATAATTATCTGCCAACACATTCTTTGACAGTCCCCGATGAACTATCTTGACACTTAATTTGCTAGAAAGACATCATATCATTCAACTGATTAAGCTAAAATTGAAGAGCACAAGCCATGAAAAAAAATAAATAAATAATAAAACAAAAATATAGTTCCATACCAAGACCAGCAAGAGGTTCATCCAGAATCAACAAATCTGGAGCTTGAACCTGAAACAACAGTCATATGACAGCCAAACAATAGGATTAATCCAATCATTCTAGATGTGACAGCTCTACCAAACAAAAAAGCGAGTCAAACTCATTCAAGGTGCCTACCAATTGAATGGCAAGGGCCAGCCGACGCTTGTATCCCCCACTCAAGGACTGCGGATCTTTGTCCAAGGGTATGCCGTTTAGACCAACCTAATATTGGGGAAAGGGGACTCTGGTAAATGTAGAGAAGTATCCAAAAAGAATGAACGCTGATTACCATTTACCAAATTATGGATGGGGTGGTTGATAATATATTCCAATGAAAGAATTTATCACAAAGAGAAACACAATACCCAGTTAAAAGCTCTTGAAAGATTCAAAGAAAGATGTTCCCTTAGTTGAAGACTTCCATTTTGCTTTGGCCAACCAAAGGTTACCTCCTCCACCAGAGTATCAGCAACAAAGTACCTGGTATAAAATGATTTGGAGTATAACTCACTAGGCACCTTAGAACGTTGAACATTCTCAAGACATATACGATTAATAAGGAGTGAATGTAAAAAGGGAATAGTAACAGCAAGTATACTACAGGAGGTACGGAAGTGTATCTCTTTCAAACTGTAGGCCCTTAAACTTAAGTGGCTATATAGATCCACATAAACTATAAAGTATGAGGATCAAGGTTGGCCTAGTGGTTAGGAAACCAAACTCCCTGGGGGTTGCCCCGGGTTCAAATCCTCATATCCCCACCCTCCGCAGCAAGAGTTGCTCCTATGTACCCAAAAAACAATAATGATAAAAGAAAACATACACTTCAAAGTATGGCCCGTGAGATAGATAGGGAGGAATCATGTTCCCTTTTCCATTACCTCTTCCTTAATCTACTTATTCTTTTCATTAATCTACTTTTTCATAGTGACCTAAAGGTAACAGGTTTTATTGAATTTGCAAAAATGAGGAAGATCCAATTGGCATGAACACTACAAAAGATAGTTATGTGATACTAACATTGAAATCTATGAAGCAAACAAAAACAAGACAGTTATCACTCCACATCTTTTCACAAAGCAAGAAAGATGGCTTCAGACTTCAGAGTGACAGCAAACAGCTTGAATGCAAGTGAAACACGGAATTTATTTCAAAGAAACCAATTGGTAACTAGCAGGAGCAGGATGACCTCCCTGTGCGTGGAGCTGGGGTTGAGTAACGAAAACCTAACATAAGCATAACCAAACTCAGACACCCAGGAGACTAGGGAACTTCTTTCATTCTTTAGAGAAGAAAATTACAATTCTTAGCTCCAACTAGCTTTAGTGATACAGTGCTCTGAATATCTGGCTAAAAATTCCACCATCAGGGGACAAAGCAAAGGCACAAGACTTAGCCCCATTCTATTGACTTCATACCTCTCAGGAAATTGGAATACAATACCAACTTTTTCTGCTGGCAATAACTCAGCCTGGTCTGCACGACCATCCTCTCCATATCTCTGGACAAACATGGTGCCTGATGTTGGCTTGTTTAGCCCAGCAAGGATCTTGATAAGAAAACATATGTCAAAATAGAACAAAATGCACACTACTATAGACAGCTCACTGGGAGTAAGGAGGGATAAAGCAGCAAACAGAACCTGCAATAATGTAGTTTTTCCACTGCCACTTCGTCCAAATATTAAACCCAGACTGCAGCAAACCATAAGAAGACGTCAGTTGTCAGTTAAAACACTAATCATCTAATAAAGACAGACGACTTTAGCTTGCACAAAAATGGAGACTAAACTACAAACTAGCACAGCCTCATATTTCGCAAACCAACAAGCAAAGCAGCAATACAGTGTCTATTCTAAGAGGTTGAATGAACCAATTTAACATGATAAACTTCTGTAAGCATATGAAAAGGATTTATACACATTCTTGAGACAATCTGAAGGCCCACAACCAAGAGAGTAGACAAACTTAACAAGATACATGACAAAGTGGCGTACGAATTAAAAAGAGAAGTTGTGCACGCACTGACTCTGTATAAGGACAAAACCAACATACAGACATACCGTAATGCCAATGATTTAATATTGAATGTCCGACAGTGATAGAACTATCAATTCATTGACACCAAAAAGACAAAAGAAAAAGAAGGGGAAAATCATGAAGGACTTAGCCAAGAACAGGGAAGCATTCTGTCAGCGGAAATAAACTTTCTTCATTTATGGATCGCAAGGAAAAACTTCATGTTCCTCATTTTGAACTTGCTGTGAAGCAATTTTTAATATTTCGGGCAGCGTCACCTCTCTATTATTCACCTATTAAACTAGTCTCAGGCGTGAAAAATAATTTGGCAAGATGAGGGATTGCCGGAGTTCGTGTGGAGCTAAGTACGCCTCTTGGTCACTTATCAGGTTCTTTGGTGGCCACTAACTTATCTTCATCTACCAATGGGATGTACTTCATGTCTTCATGCACATTTAGATTCTAGGAAGATGGCCAGAAAACGAAAGTAGATTCCTCAAATATATTCCTCGCATTTATGCCTTTCTACTTTCCATAATGCCAGTCTTTAGTGTCTACAAAATTGTAGGAAATTCTTGGGCTATTCATCAAGTCTCATAATGAGTGTAACTGTGCGAGATAAATGACTGATGGCGCTACTTTGATACTGGATGCTGTTCATTTGACGGAAATGCTGATGTTAAAGTTTTGAAGGTCCATTCTTGGAGTGTTTCCAGCCGTAAATGTTTTTTTTATGCGTCTAGTTGATAGGCATTCTGAAAATCTACAGCTCAACTGAAAGTATGAGGTTTCTGCTAGACTATTACAACAACATCTTTAACCCCAGTGCCTTAAAGGCTCCCGCCATAAGGCGGGGTAAGGGGGCGTCGGATGCACGCAAGCCTAACCCCTATTACAGCATAGAGAGGCGCGCACGGATGACCCAAAATGAAAACTGCTTCAAAAATCGGACCGACTGACTGTACTTCACAAAATAAGAAGCACAGACAGTTCTATGAGCCATTTTGCTTTATTCCATAATATCCCAAAAATCCAAAGAATAAGTAGTCTTTGGCTCCAATTTAATGACAATCTTTAAAGGTCCAGAACTTCCATTAGTCCAAATGCAGGTGTCATATGTTGGAATCAACTGTGAGACAGGAGCGAGCAGCGGGTGTGTCCTAGTCCAATAGTCGAAATACTCAAATTTAAAATTTGAGGCTCCAATGGTTCGGAAGGCTGGAAAGCAATTATGGCAGTGTGCCACATATTTAGTGTATCTGGTTTAAGGCTGGAAAGCAATTATGGCAGTGTGCCATATATTTAGTGAATCTGGTTTGGAGACAACTTAGACAACAACAACATCTTCACCCCAGTGCCTTAAAGGCTCCCGCCATAAGGCGGGGTAAGGGGGGGTCGAATGCACGCAAGCCTTACCCCTATTGAAACATAGAGAGGTTGCGCACGGATGACCCAAAATGAAAATTGCTTCGAATATCACACCGATTGACTGCTACTTCACAAAATAAGAAGCACAGACAGTTTTATGAGCCATTTTGCTTTATTCCATTATACCCCAAAGCCAAAGAATAATTAGTCTTTGGCTCCATTGGAAATGGAGCAAGATAAATGCCAGAATATTTTTACGGAGTAGACATTCTATTGTTATATCTAGGGGAGGGCTGTTTATCTTGATTCTTAGTACCAATTATTTTTATACAACTAACATGGACATCCATCTGCGGACGGCCTTGTCCTCTTATGCTACTTTATTGATTTAATAATGTCTTATTGTACGGCACTAGAGTTCAATTTCCACCTTTTGAAATTTCTTTGTATAGCTGGAGTGAAGTTTTCACTCTCATCGGCACTTTGACTTATCTTCTTTTGTGTAGATAAGATCTCTCATGATGGCTTGAGAGCTTAACCTCCTAACTCTAATTTGTATACATGTGTCACGACAATCACCCCCTTGATGTCTTTTTGAACATGAGAGTCACCCCCTTAGAGTCCGTAAAAGACAACCCTTTAGTTATTAAAAAAAAAAAAAAAAGATACACATACAGATAAAAACAAATTCCAAAGATATGCACTAAAGTCATAGAAGAAAGAAGCTTCTTTTAGACTCACGAGCTAGCAGCTAGCCAATAAAAAGCCAAAAGACAAGGTGACAAGGGAACTAGCTTTCAGATTTTGAGGTAGTCTTCTTCAGCTTAAGCACTGAATGCCAAGTGGCCACACTAAGACAATGGGAAACCTCTTTCTTTAGAACACCCTTCATTCTACAGAGGTAATGTATAAAGAATGGTAATTTCAGTTTCCCTATTCCTCTTTCTTGTACATGAAACAAATAAAACAGTTAAATAAACTCATCTTAACTACTAATTTCTTCTTATTAATGGCTCGACCATCGTCAGAACAGAAAGTTGAAATAGCTCAACAGAAAATTTCTTGTAGATCAAATTGTTTGGTGGTAAAGGAACAAGCAATTAAACACAGAACTAGGTACCCAACGCCAAATCTACAGAGAAATGGAAAGAGAACAAGAGAGGTCAGAATAAAAAAAGAGATTTTTCAACAGCTTGGTCCTCAAAACAGTAATTTACTACTAGCGAGCTAGATTTACAACGGCGTTATACAATACCTTTTTTGTGGAAGGGAAAAGCTTATGTCGTTCAAAAGATTGATCTGCGTCCCCGGTGGTCTATAGCTGAGATTTCTAACCTTAACAAAGAAGACACAATGATTATGATGTCTCAAACTCGGCAATAATTTCAGAAAAATACTGGCCAAAAGCCTGAGACATCTCAGTGAATTACTGCAGTGCAGAGTTATAATAACCCTTGCATTCTTATTACTTGAAAACAGAGTAGTATCTACAAACTAGCTTCAAGCATTATGTGAGGAACCCACTGAGGACTTTCTTCGACCTATGTAAATGATTAACTATACCAACGACACTCATATTCAAATTCTCTAACCTCTCAATTAACCATATAATTTTTTTTTTATAGGGAAAAAATGGCAAAGTCTCATATGAGACGGTCTCACAATAATTTATTGTGTGACCACTTTATTTGGTTAAAAAGTGAACAGTTTAACATTCATTGTGATCAATATATCGTTTTTAGTGATTGTGTTAGTTAACGATTTAACCACATAAGGTGTGATTTAAAAGGGCCATGAAATTTAAAACTAGGCATACTTTATAAAGTAACCCCTTTACTCGTTTTATATGAGGTGGTGCAATTGTACATAATCACTAGACGAAGTATTATGGTTACTAAAAATGTAAAAGAGGTTACTATTTACATAAGTAAGATGGTCTCACAATAAGTTAGTGTGAGACCGTCTCACACAAGACTTACTCTTGGGCCAAAATAACATTAAAGAAACAAACTATCATGACGCATCTTATCCACATGAGTAAAATAACTTGTTCAATTTCCAAGTCTGTATCGCTAGTTTAAGAAATAAATACATTGACAGGCAATCATATATTCTCTGACACACCCCATTTTGTTATTCTGGAATTCTTAGAATATGGAAAAAGCGATTTTCAGGTCATAAAACAGGCATTTGAGATAAATGGTAGCAAGATCAGTGACACCAGTCGCTGGGAAATAAAGAGCAATTTCAAATCATATTAACCTATGCAGGCTTGTTCAATAGTTCAATGCCACTCAAAAGTACACAGATCTGTCTGAAACACAAACATACAGTCACAGACTCATGGTCATAAAGATACCATGAAGTGACCAGATGACCACAAGAACCAGTTTTCCCTCTTCTCCTAACGTTGTTGGGGTCACCTACTAGAAAAGTAATCGGATCGAATTTACTAACTCACTTACTCACCCATACATATAAGGCTTTGACAAGATTCTTTTCAATGGTGGGAACTTCAATGGTAACTTCCCAGGTAACAAAATGTTGAGGGTTAATTCCTGTCAGATTCATTTCGTCCAAGTCCCATGAACAAGAAAATACCAACATATGATTGGAAATCTTCATTCATCAACCCAAGAGTTCCTCTCTTTTC
Organism: Spergularia marina; assembly: GCA_963680865.1. NCBI lineage: Eukaryota > Viridiplantae > Streptophyta > Magnoliopsida > Caryophyllales > Caryophyllaceae > Spergularia > Spergularia marina. The sequence goes on along the minus strand of OY804545.1, from coordinate 28,882,685 downwards.
GCTATTTCATTTCAACCAAACAAAGTCAGTTTTCTTCCCCTTTCCTTCTAGACTCCACATTTCATGAAAAAAAAAATGTTCAGAAAGTGATAAACTAGCCTATCTGCCAAAAAGTTATCAACCCAAGAGTTCCTCTCTTTTCGCTATTTCATTTCAACCAAACAAAGTCAGAGTTTTCTTCCCCTTTCCTTCTAGACTCCACATTTCATGAAAAAAAAAAAATGTTCAGAAAGTGATAAACTAGCTTATCTGCCAAAAAGTCTAACCAGTAGAAGGCATGCTTACTATCTCCGCTCAAGACTCAAAAAATCTTTTACCATTTCCTTAAATTTCCCGACAATCCTTGAGCAAAGCCCGGCCTTAGGACGGCCGTCTAAGTTGAATCATCAGCGACCAGCCCGACCGCCTAAGTCCCAAAATAATCTAGGTCGATTAATATGGATAGTTGTATGAGCCATCAAAGTAGGAAAACTTTTATTTTCGTCGAAATTAATCATCATGTATAAACTTACTAATTACCCACAAATTGTTCAAACAGAAACTTCATTTTAAACGAACCAAGTCCAATGTGCATGTATGCAAGTCTAAGACATAATTGTAAGGGTATCTTACCATTAACACTAACACATGAGAAGAGGAATAGATACAAATAAGACCATCAAAAATAAAAAAATGCATGCAAAATGAAATAATAACACGGAAATTTCCGAAACATACTTCAAAGGAGGAATGTTGGCAGAAAATTCTGAAAGAATGGAACTTTCTTGTTGAATTCAATCTGAAAAGCAAGACAGAAGAAATCCCAGTCAAAAATGTCATAAAATCAAAGCAGGAATAATAAAAAAAGGGGAGACTTGTAAATGACGATGAAAATAGAAAAGTATTTGACTTTGAAAATAAGAATATACTTCAAGTGAGGTGTGAAGGGGAGTGACTTTGAGGTGACCATCAGAAGGGGCGACTGAGCTGCTCTGGAAACATCCATTCGGATTTATTAGGACTTGAATGGGGGGGGGGGGACGGGCTGGCCTCGCGCGGTGTTCTCCAGTGCTGGCCGAGATGGACGGTGGTAACTGGCGCTGATCGCCGGTTGGTCTTGGGCGGTGGCAGGATGGAGGGAGAGCGAGGAGGGAGGGAGAGAGAGAGTGAAGGGGGATGGGTTTTGCTATTACGATTTTCCGGATCAAGGTTCACCTATTGGTAAATGTCATACACAAGACGGTATTGGATGACTAGATCGTTCGGGTTAAGGTTCACCTAGTGGTAAATGGTAAATTTGTATTAGTATTATACTACCTCAGTCCTCTATTGAATGTTAAAACTAGCTTTTGACCCCGTGAATTCACGACATCATTTTTAATTTATTGTAGAGTTATAATAACATGTTAACTAATATTGAAAATAAAAATAGAATTGCCAATCACAATATCGAAAATAAACATGACCAAGATGATCTTATCTCAAAAAAAAAAAATGTAAATAATTAACTATTTGCAATTACAATATCGATTCGCAACTTGCCATCATAGTTTGATAATAAAATATAAACATTAGAAAGTCATACTACGAAAAATACATAAAATTACGCTCTAAATATATATCTTTCGTCGTCTAAACACTCTCTTTGATGAACTCGTTGTATTTGAGATGATATTTTTTTCACCAAAATCATAACATATATGTACTGATTGAAATTAAGATGTAACTGACACAATTGGAAACGAAGAGCCAAGAGACACTACTTTTAATGTCCTTATTAAGATGAATAATAATGGTGATGAATAATGATTAATTTATGGAAAGGTGAAGGGTCGGGGAAGAATGAATAAAGAAAGGGAGATGGTGGGATGGGGTTTGACGTGGGTAATGTGAAGAGGTCAGGCGAGACATTAACGTCTTCTGCAATTTATGAAGGGGTATGCCTTCTTTAAGAAGGTAATGACGTGGATAAGAGCACATTAGAGTGGAGTATAGATGCGACAAATCAACAATGATGTGGCTTTTTTTCCTTGAAATGCAACAGAAATCTGCCACGTAGACGTGGATGTTAGGCTATTAAAGGTATAGTATAGATAGATTTCTACTTTCAACCATCCCAAAAAATCTTCAATTATTCTCAAATGATAATAGTTTGCCATATAATCTTATTATTTTGGGAATACTCTATCCGATTTAAATAGATTTTCCTTTTTCATTTTGCAGTTTTGAGGTGTCATGTTGGGGTCTATTTTTAAACCAAATGAATCGTTCACTTGCTGTAAAAATTAGTAAATGTTACATTCTACATTGCAGTCTATCACCTCTACTTGATCTTAAGCCAAACGGGTTTTACATTTGCTCTAAAATTAATTTCTAACATGACAACTCAAAACTGCAAAAAGAAACAAGAAAATCTCTTTCATTCAGAGGGATAATGTTATAAACATTTTGGAAAAAAAAAAAATCAATGGTTTAAGAAATAGGTAAACAAATCTTTTCGTTAAACTTAAAATTTAGGGCCCGTTCGGTATCACTGCCGTTTTCAGTTTTTGGTTTTTTTGCGTAAAAAATTTAGCTAAATAAGTTGGAAAAATGAATTTAAACTGTATGTTTCTATAATAGTCATACAGAAAATGAAAACTGACAACTGAAAACTGAAAACCACTTTTTATGGTTTTCAAAAACGGGACTTTGGTTTTCAAAAAAATAGAAAACTGAAAACAGAAAACGATACCAAACAGGCCCTTAAGCTTTTTAAATTTTAACAATTATTGGAGGACGGAGGGAATATTTTTTTTGTAACTGGTTTGGTTCTTAGTCATCCTCAATGGGGAAAACACAAACAATCTTACAAAAGTCACCTCTAACAAAGGCCTAAGCATTCAAATGGTCTATCATCTCCTCTACATTACAATTTCTCTTCCAGTAAAAGAGTCTAGCACTTACTATGAATTTAACTTTCCTAATAAGCCACTCGTTAGTGTGTTCATGCTCTCCAAAGAGCCTGTTATTCCGTTCCTGCCAGAGCATATAGATAGTAGTGGTTAGATAGCAAATAGCCCAGCCATATTTCCAATGCTTCCTGCAAGTTTTCTTCCCATACCAGCTCATTACCCTCCATAGATCATTGAATTGTTGATTCATGCCAATCCATTTCCTAATTCCATCCCACACCTCAGTAGAGAATTTACAATTGATGAAGAGATGACTATGAGACTCAGCAGCCGCTCTACATAAACAACATCTATTAACTAGGATGAATCTTCTCTTAGCCATATTGTCTATTGTGGCCAGCTTCTTCTACATAGCAAGAGAAGCTATAAAGCTGTGCTTAGGTAGATTAATATTATTCCATACTGAAAAACCATCTATTGAAAAACTAAATAAGTATTTGGTTAAATTTGCAATGGAAACATTCATTTGTTATTTGTTTGTATTTTTTTTTTTTTTTTTTTTTTTGCTAAAAAGATCTCACAAAATGATTGATTTTTATAGGGACAGAAACCAAAGCCCCAGTCAGGTGTTTCTGTTTTGAGGGTCATGTTCGGTATCACTATGGTTTTCAATTTTGATTTTTCGCATTATAAACTTTTGTTAAATAAGTTAAAGAAAAAAGAGCTTTAAATTGATTGTATATATAGTAATCCTATAGAAAATGAAAATTGAAGACTGAGAGTCTATTTGGCAAATCTCCAACTTATCTAGAACTACGGAGGACTTCTCAGAAATGGAGAAGCAGTTTTTGAGGAGGAGGTCCACGAGGCTATATAGAAAAGATCTTACAAAATGATTGATTTTTTCAGGAATAAAAACAAACAAAAACGCCAAATAGGTGTCTTTGTTTTTGAGGGTCCATATTGAAGTTTAATTTTTTATAAATAGTTTTTTACTTCTCAAAAATTCTATATTTGACCCAATTTATAATTTTAAGGACCAAAAACACTTTGAAAAATCAGACGAAGTTAAAACATTCTCCACTTAAGGTATCAAAAACACTTTAAAAAATTAGGCCAAACATTTCACTGACAAATTAACATTTAAAAACATACTCCATCATGTTCTATTTAATGTTCCACAATGAAATAACACAGATTTTTTTATAGGAAGTAAGATGTGGTGGAAAATGAAAGTTGGTGGGTCACAAACAATTACGACTACAAAAACCATTACAAATGAGAAAAATAGAAGATCATTTATAAATGACGAAAAAAAGGAAACAGGAAGATCATTCAGAATTGGAGGGGTAGATATTTTTTTTTTTTTTTTTTTTTTTTTTTGAAATTTAAAGAAGACACCAAATGAGGCATAAACACTAAAGTTTTTCAACTAACTACTACCCTGCGGCATAAACCCGACACTAGCAATTACGAACTAATAATTCTAAAATCATGGTAAGAGCTTTTTTAAATCCGACTTTTTTTTTTTTTTGGATTGCAAGGCTTGGCAGTTGGCAGATGTCAATTGTCAGGAGTTTATTTGCTTGAACTAGGCCCGCGTAATAAGATATCAACAACTAGTCTTTCCTTGTCAGTTTTCTTTTGCAAAATCAGCAAAATCTCGAGTAAATAACATTTATACAGTGCTTCGTATTCTATTTCAAAATAAAAATAATTGAATATATACACCAAGAAATGATGGACAAGAAACCCATCAGAATTCCACAGGAAGAGATCTAATAATTTCCTCAGCATTCCTTCTGGGTAATTATCCATGAATTTTCAATGCACTTTCTACCAATGTTTTGTTTGTTTGTTCGTTTGTTTTCTCACATGGGGTTTGACTATGATTTGTTTAATACTGAAAACTGCCCCCTATAAGTCCAATTTTTAAGTGCCCCCCAACTTTTAAGGGGTTACTTATAAATAAGAGGGTCTTTCTCAGACGTTATATTTACAATTGTACTTTTGTCTTAGTTTTGTGTTTTGTGTAGTGCTGCTTTTGAAGATGGAAAACTTCTGCCGTAAAAGAGTTGTCTTAACTTCTAATGGAGATGACATTTCTGTTAATATTGCTTATAATTTGGCTAAGCAGGGCTGCAGGTTTGTATTCCCTTTTTACATGGTAATTCTAATGTTTAGCACCACGATTTGCGTTTCTATTTTTTTATTCTGTCCGTTCATGTTGAGTGTTAACGTTTGAATTGAATATTTGAAAGAAATTCAACAAACATTAACGATTGCTAATGTTACTTTGGAATAATGGGATTGCCAAATGTGCCCCGTACCCGATTTTCGTACCACCCTTAATGGTGCCGATGTTGGGTGTTACAGTACAGATGACGCTTTGTCGTCGTCCTTTTTTCGTTAAAGCTGATAGATTATAAAGTGAGCGTCGTTTTAATTCCTATGGATCAAATTAAACCCTAATGTTTGATGGATTAGGCTAATTAAGGCTTCAAGAGCAGTGGTTATGGCTGAATTTTAAATGTGTTAAAACCCTACAAATTAGTTTAATAGTGTAGGTAGGAAACGTCCTAGGGATGGAGTGGCGTTATGAAGTTAGAGCAATTTGCCATCGTTAGAGGTACGTTACCAAGGTATAAAACGATAATATCGGCTCTAACCATCAGCTTAGGCTTTTTATTGATACGATCACTTCACATGGACTCTTATCTCATACGGTATCATGGTAAGAGCATGTCCGTTGGGACCAATAGTTTCACATGCTTTCCGGTGCGGTAGGAACGTTGGGTGATGGGCTTCTTTAAATTCTTGAGTTGTTATTGTCGTTTGTTTCTCCATCTCATTCTTTGTATCTTGATGGTGGTTGTTGGTTGAGGGGAGTTTGGTTGTTTGTCAATGCTAGTATGCTACAAGCAATAAGTAATAAGTATTGATCGGCTTTAAGCTAGGTTCTTATGTTAATCACTAAATTAAGCTTCTAGATTTTTATCTATTGTTAGTAGAGCGTAGGTCGATAAGGTCATTTGTGTCACGTTTGTACTATTATTATAAGACATTAAGTAGGATTAATGAATAAAGAACTGATCTTTGTTTATATTAAGTTACTGTCTTGTTTTGTCTTTTGATTGTAGTTTCTTGTTTTCAATCTTAACATTTTGATAGGCTGGTGTTGTTGGGTGATGAAGGCCGTTTGCGTAGCATCGCTGATAGGATTTGCGATTCAGTAAAGAGTGCAAATGCAATTGAAGTGGTTGGGTTGGATATGGAGAGTGATAGAGAAGCAAGTTTTGATGGGGCAGTGGAGAAGGCGTGCCGTACACTCGGAAAGTTGGATGCCTTTGTAAATTGTTATGCTTATGAAGGTAACATTCATTATCTACTTTGTACTGTTTAGGTCAAGTTATAACATGAGTGGAAAATTCTCTGGGTAGCTCCTACCGAATAATCTAAAAGTGGCATTTATGTTGCATTAGGAATCAGTCAACACATGCATGGAGGCCTAGAGTTTGCAATGTATCTCATTATGTTGTTTTTGTTATTGGTCCCTGTCACAAGTCACAACTCACAATTGATGTGACTTATATAAATGAAAGTTGGAAGTTAGAATCGTGTTTGTCAACAATTACGAGTTAATTACTTAATTTGTTTGTTTGTTTTGGGAAAATGGTACAGAGGTCGACATTTTATAAGCTCAGATTTGGCTGTTGTAATCCTGAAGTGCAATTTTAACAGTGGTGATTATTACCAAATGATTTATGCTAGGTAGTTCTGTACTTCTGTTGTAAATGAGCGATGCATGAGACAGATTTTGGCACACATATATTTCTTCAACCTCTTTATCAAATGGCTTATGCTGTTACCATTGAATTGATATGGGTGTTATGTGCAATGTTGAGGATGAAACCACATGTTTATGTGAAAGAGCTCGGCTCTTGATTATTGAAAATGAATTTTAACATGTGAAAGACAGCTTTTCGTTGCTCATCTTTTAATTTGAGCAGAGTCACTGAAACTTGTTTGCCAGCGGTTACTGTTTATCCAGTCAAATATTATCTCCTGTAAATATGAAAGTTTTGCTCAATGTGTTTTTTTAAATATGCAACAGGAAAGATGGACGACCCTCTAATGATGACTGAAGGTGATTTTAAGAAAAGTGTGAAAATAAATTTTATGGCCGTCTGGTTCTTAGTAAAAGCTGTTGGTAAAAAGATGCGCGATCAGGGGACAGGGGGTTCCATTGTGCTTTTGACTTCAATAAATGGTGCTGAGAGAGGATTATACAAGGGAGCTGCAGCTTTCAGTTCATCCTTGGCTGGAGTTAATCAACTGATGAAGGTATGTATGAGCATCTGTTGGCTGGTTGTTGAGTTTTAAAAGGCTTATTTTATAATCCTAAGTACAGGATTTTCAGTCCTTATACCTTAAGCCTGACTGGAAGATCTTAAGAATGGTTTTTGGTATGACATGGTCATGAATACATGATGTGGTGTGAAAGAATGATTTCTATGTTGTGCTCTGACTGAAAGTCCACAATCATTGTTCCTAATACAATTTTGATCACGCTTCTCTGAAATGTAGATCCCTGTGCAGTGAGCCTTAATATTAGACTGTATAGTTCCCTTTTAATCACTCTGACCGTTCCTTTTAGCAGTCCGAAGGCATTCTTTTTGGTGGTTTTCTTATGAAGCTGATTTTTGTTTATGCCTGTTGTATAGTCTTTCCTCATATGTGCAGCTTTTAAGTTTTCTCTGGGGATTGTTTCCTAATACCACTCTCTTATATGGAGCTTGATTTCTGTTTTCTTGTTAAGTGATGAAGGTACAATACATCATGCATATTAGCTTCACCGAATTTAGTAGGAGTATTTACTATAGGCCACCATGAATCCTGTTTCATTAGAATTAGAAGCCTTGTTGTACTTTTGATTCCCGTGAAGGTAAAAAGATTTTGATTCTCTACTTTCTCCAGGAACGTGGTTAGTATATTGAGCAGGAGTATCCATTACTTTACCTCTAGAAAGTGGAAATTCCTGTTTTTCATACAAAAGTCGCATATTCCTCTCCTGGACTTCCATTCTCTCTCAGGACCATAGGCTCTACCCTAACACTCTTACTCGATGTCTCATTGCCTGAGATCTTGCCACACATCTGGATCTGGTGGCCTAGCCCTTTTTATCATCCTGTCAGTTGAACTGTTGCACATGATTTTCACTTCACAAGGAGAGATGAGAGGGAGGGGGAGGGGGAGGTAGTAACTTTGAGCCTTTCTAGATGGGATGTTGACTTTTAGCATGCTGAGAGAATGCATAACAAATTATAGATAAGAATTTGCTCAATTTGCAGAGTTCCATACTGAGAGCGCAAAATGATTAAAAATTATCGGATCCATGTAGTCATGCATCTATCTGTTTGTGTGCGCGCGCGTATGTTTCTTTTATGTGACTCAGCAACTTGCTGCCATCTCTAATAAGTTTGGATTTGCAATTAACTTTTAAAGACGTGACTGGACACTGAACTGATAATTTCGTCTCATTTCCTCACTGTGGATACTCTCTAGTCTCTACTACCTCCTTACCACCAATGGCTTTTGGTATGCGTAACACTCTACCATTGTAGTTAGTCTGAACCTGTCCATGAGGCATTGGTTAACTGAAACAGTTCTCGTAGAGGCGTTGAGCTGAGAACCTTATAGTGAAGAAACAGCTTCATTTTGATGTCAAGTAGGTGATCATTTTCTAGATCACTCTGATCAATCACTTCTCGTCCTATGATTTCTTACAGGACCGAAGAGATTGAGAAAATTATGAAAAAAGCGAAATCATTTGTTCCTGCAAAAGTTGAAACCAAAGAGCTAAGAACAAAGTATAAGCCTTAATCCCTTCCCTCCCCGAAAAAGCCTGTCTAATCGAAGAGGAAAAGTCTATGTCTTATCTTCCCCTTTGCGAGTATCTATTCAGGTATTCTCGCCTGATATAGTGAAATTTGAATAGTCATTGTGGTAGTTGTAGTTATTGCTTCTGAGAGTTTTACATTAGTGCAATGCACCATATTAATATCACGTAGGCCATCCATGTTGGAACTTTTAGCAATGAACAACTTCTGTGGTGCTGTAATCATTTATTCTTTTGATCTGAAATGTGATGATACGTTTCTGTATGTACTTGTTAAATGTGCCAAGTGCAAGATGACTAGATGAGTAAACTTATGTTTGGTATTATCAGAAACATTTTTCGGATTCTGATGTCGCCTTTCATTTCAGACAATGGCTATGGAGATCGGGAAATACCAGATCCGAGTTAATTCAATTGCCCGCGGCTTGCACCTGCAGGACGAGTACCCAACAGCAGTAGGGCAGGCCAGGGCCGAAAAGCTGGTGAAAGAAGCCAATCCTCTGAGCAGATGGCTTGATGTTAAGAAAGATTTGGCGTCAACAGTCACGTATCTAATAAGTGACGATTCACAGTATATGACCGGGACAATGATATACGTCGATGGAGGTCAGTCTCTGACTAGGCCTCGGATGAGATCTTTTATGTGAATCTGTCCTGTCATTTGTTATTAAAACCGCAAAAAGTTGCGTTGGAGTAAAAATCTATAGGATTTGTTATCAGCATAGCCTGATCGTATACAACCCTAATATAGGAGACATATACTTCTAGGAGGATAATTTACCCTTCTCTTGCCGTAGAAAAAAGTTCAATATTTCTTCAATTGTAAAAAGAATTTATCAATAAGATGATCCATTTGATGCTCAGATTTGTTGTTCCAATTATGGCGTTGGTGACATTTATAGCATTTAGAGTTTTTATCTGCTACCAACTTTGTTGGCACAACCGTAGAAGCACTATTGGTTGGACTTGGTTACTCTTATGATTGTATGTTTCTGTATACCTGCATGCTTTTTACACTCCCATTCCATTGGATCTTTACGCTTGGTTTGATTACATGAGAAGAATTCAAACAATAGCAAAACACATATATCTATGACATTGTTGTGAAATCATGATCAGTTTTGAATTGCTCGTGTTCATGTGATGTTAGACTATGAGTTTGTCTTAATGAATTCGAGTTGTGTTATTGTTGCGTGTTATATATGAATTGCGATCTCCCGATTGAGGAAAAATTGACCCTCATTTTTATGGAACTGTACGCTGTCTATCTCCTCGTTCTTTCCTGCCAAGGGCATAGTACATGTCTTCCTCACAAGGCATATTTTATTGTACCTTTGTTGGCGCGTTGCTTTTGTTCATTTTCTTGTTACTTTTATTTACTTGCCTAAGTCAATATCAAACCTTTTAGAAAGTATAATAGCGCTATGATATTTTTCTCTGGTTGACAAAACATTTTGTTTTGTTTTGTCTTGGAGGCTGACATCAACTGGGTGCATGTTACATAAGTTGTACTGTGTCTAGTATGTCTAAAAGAACAATAAATTGATCATGTTCTCCTTTCTAATCATAGCCATATGTTTTAGCAATCCCCTTGACATATGAGCATGTGATTTTATATACAGTTAAATGTTGGGAACATAGTCTCGTAGAAAGGCATTCCTAAATCATGCAAAAATATAGATAACGTGGTCTTGTGATATATGACGGTGATGTTTTAAGGATTTGGCATAGGATTTTAAATTTTAATGTTTCATGTACGGTTTTAACGTTAGGATGTTCGTTCTAAAACTTATTTCTCCGAGGATTGCAAGGATTAAGATTTACCATTAGATAATTTGGGGCTTTAGAAATTTAGAATATGTCGGCCTGCCGGGTATAGGTTTGCCATCGGGTCGAATTAGATCAATCTCATACATTTACCACATTTTCGGGTTCTACTGGATAAGTTTCGAGTTGTTAGGGGTCGGATCACTTGGATTTTAGCTTGTTATCTCAACTCACATCAGTTCCTGTAGAGTTGGGAGTTTTACCCAAGCTTTTGCCATAAGATTTACCACAAGATAAATGGTGCTCTTCAAGCTTAGGAGACATTAAACCAAGTTGAGTACTCAAAATACTTGTTGAGTATGGGGAACTTAGTTAGTTCATCATCTGTCCCTATTGAATGTAAAGATGAAAGCAACTATACCCTGTCCCTCTCTGGACCCCCACTTATTATTGCCCGTTTTTTTCACCCGTTTTTGTTTGTGTTCTTTCACTTCTGTCTTCAACTCCACTTGCTCTCTTTAAAGTCCAAAATTTCAGGACATCTTCCCCAAACAGACACTCATATGACTGATCATACTGGTAGATTAGAAAGACTTTACATTGATCCTGATTCAACCTTCATTTTAATCAATCCCATATTTTTGGATTGTTAATGTTTGGTTTGCATACGTAAGACTAAATTCAAATGCACGTTAACAATCGCGGAGTATGTAATAGTGATACCATCATATACTGAGGACTAAAGAAAAAGTAACGCGGATTAACAGGTCGGCCTATAAGACTGTGCCACTGTGACTGTGAGCTCCTCTACATATTAATGATATGATAGTTTTTGCACTGGTGGTCCTCTTCTGGTTTATGAATTGATATCATATATCATCAATTAATAACACACATGGCTGCATGAGTGTCTGTATAACAAACCTGGAAATACTGATCCCTGTTGCTTTGACACTGATACACACAGCCAATCATTTCTTTTGGGAAGGAAACTTTGTGGCACATTATGAGTTCATTGGGGAGTGAAAGTAGTTCTTTTTTTGGAAATTTCAGTTAGTGAAAGTTGAAATTGTTATCCACTGGTAATAATAGTTTTATATCTGGAGAGGGCTATAGATCATGACATTGGAGGTTGGATATGAGTCCACTTACCGTAATCTTTTTTTGATTTGTAATGTTCAAGTTTCACCAAGATTTGAACTCATTCAACCCAAGAATATATGCATAGAAGGTTTAGATTGACCCAAACCCTTAAACGACTAGAATTAAATATGACCGGACCTTAATACTTTCTAGGGCCGAGCGGAGGCACTTGGAAAGCAGAGGGTTTCCAAGTCTTCAATGTACACACACCTGGAGTCCGGAGATTTGTGCATTGTTCCAAACATCAACATTGATTTTGTTACCTATTTACAGAATCCTCTTAATTCAATGTATATTGGCTAGAGAGAACTTAAAGGTTAAGACTTTAAAAATAAGTAATCCAATTCCTTGTACGTAGTAATACTCCATTTAAAATGTCAGTATTTAGACATGGACTGTTCAAGACAAATGTCAATAGTCTACAAGCTTTCTTTTACGACTTTTTTTGTTAGTTTTGCAATGAATAAACTAATCGAAAGAGCAATCATAATAAGCTATTCAAAACAGCTACCATGTTACGAATAACTTTTGCTTGTTATTCGCGAACCACTCTTTGTCAAACAAAAGTGTAATGGAGCCTTCACAAGAAATCCATCAATAATTTGCTGAACTACAATCTGTGACTCAAATATACTGTACTCCAGCAGTACAGCAAACCAAATGTAAAAAGAGGAAATGCATTTATCTCCCATTTTCTTTTTACTGTCAAGGAGGGGTAAATGTGATAATTCTTTCTCACCATGTTGGACACTCCGACACGCACCCGTGTCCGAAACTTGTGCGGCTAGGCCTGAGTGAGCCTGTCTGTCATCATCTTTTTTACAATGGACAAGGGGAGCCCAAACAAGTGTGTTTCCTTCTCACCCACAACTAAGCTATTGTCCTTGATTACTTATTCAGGTAACAAAACTTTCTGTGCTCCCCACTTTCCCACATTATTGTCTTTAATCTTTACTCCTTTTTTTTTTCCCCTTCATATTTCTCTCAGCTGTTTCATACACTGACTCAAGTCACCAATTATCCTGAACTCCATGTCAGAAGATGAGTGGCTTAGGAAGCCCAAATTAGTGCCCTTCTGCTGATCAACTTGATTGGTCAGTACTTTCTTTCCCCTCCTCTTTCTCTCTATTTATTTCCTCTTTCCCTCTTATTTATTTATTTTTTTAATATTTTTAAGTACTTGGTTTCTATATATGATTAGACCATCACATAATAATGTACTCCCCCCATGCACTTTGTTACTAGTTCTTTATCATGTTACTTCCACTACTTACACAACATTCACTGAAGTTAATCATTCTCACACTTTAGCATCATCATCACCTTCATCAAGGTTTGTTTGTTTGCTAGTCTTTTCATATTATACATGTCCCTTGATTAATGTAACAGTTCGATTTGATTAATTATTTATGTTAGTCGATTTCAAATCATTTTCACACTATCCGTTGACGTTTTGTTTTATATTACTGTAATATTGTTTTGTGTGATCAAGATTTTATCTTTTGTTTATGCTTTTCCTAAGTTCTTGCTAATTACTTCCGGCTCTAAGCTAGTCAGGGGTGTTTGATGTACGCAATCTTTATCCCGTTTATTTAAATGATGCAGGTTGATATATAGAATTTTCATTTAATTAAAGTGTAATTAAGTGGAGTAAATATGGAGTGGGACTCAAAGACAGCTGCTTGGAATGCTATGAGTAAGCTAGAGTTGCAAGACAATGACATGTATGAGTCTAACATTAGTAGCAACAACATGTTCTCAGTGGATCTTAAGCTTGGAAGTTTGGAACACATGGGAGATGTTCCTATGGACTCATTAAAGAATTCAAGGGGATTAACCATGGCTTCTTCATCTTCACCAAGCCCAACATTGTCTAAGAGAGGCCGGCCACGCAGCGCCGGGGCGCAAAACACAGTCTACTGCTCTGTAGATGGGTGCATTTCTGACCTTAGCCAAGGCAGGGAGTACCACCGGCGTCATAGGGTCTGCGAGCGCCATTCTAAGACGCCGGTTGTTCTTATTGGTGGCAAAGAGATGAGGTTTTGCCAGCAATGTAGCAGGTACAGTTACAATATCATCTTAATTGTAAGGATAATTTATTGAGATTAATGTGTGATTAGTGATCATGAACTGCAACTGCAGTTACAAGATTTTGTCTTGGTTGTGCAATTATGGACTTGTTTCTGGCTTAACTTACTGTTAGAAGTCCCATCATGGTCTGTCTGTTTCTACTACGGAAGTCTTGGAGGTATTGGATACATTAGGTCCAAGGTTCGATTACCCCTCGCCCCCTCCTCTCGTTACTAAACCAGAAACTAGGCTGAAGCAATTATTTGTTTTTTGGAATTGTTCTAAACTTCTGATTGTAGTTTAATGGTGGATTAAGAAAATTTGTGCTTTATACACCTTCTACATAGGTGGTAATTGTGAAATACTAAAATTTTAGTGCATTGACCTCAAAAGTGTTTTAATATTCCTGAATGGTTCACAACGTTTTTGAAATTTTATGGCATACACAAGACGGTTACTGGATGACGATTCATGTTAACCGACCCCAAATCATTTTTGGGAATAAGGTTTGGTTGCTGTTTTTGTTGTTATTGACCTGGAAATCGTATCGTAAAGCCTGTGAGGTAGCTGACCTATGCCTGTAGTTAACAGGAAAACAATTGAGAGCCCATTTGTTTGTTGGAATATTCAGAGAGATATACTTGACAAGTTGGTATTTGATTAGCTTCGTATGAGATTACTCTGCTTAATAATTTCTTATTCAGTAGATTATGTCGACTTTTTCTTACTTTGTCTTCGATGACCTTAATGGGTGTTAAGAAATTGAGAATCCGAGGAGTACTGCATACTTCTATGTGATAAACAAGTGCACGAAACTACACGTTCAACCTCGAAGTAGCCCCTATGTTTGGAATAATGTTTTGGCCTTTGATCGGGGTTTATGAATTTTACTGTCTGATGAGGTAACTCGGTATGATTTAGTTACCTAATGGTATGCTCTTTTTCCTTCTTAGATTTCACGCACTGGGGGAATTTGATGACGCGAAAAGAAGCTGCAGGAAGCGTCTGGATGGACACAATCGACGTAGGAGGAAATCACAGACTGAGAACATTTACATTAGTAACTCCTGTGGTTTTCAGACACCTCATACAGGTCTGATAATTTATCTGTCGAAGTTTGATGCAATAACATTCTATTGGAAATGTTTTTCCTTCTTATACCTGAACTTTTTCGATAAGTTTTCATATTCCAGTAATCCCTGCTACAATCTGAAGTGACAAACTCACCCATTGGCCTAAATACTGACATTCTGTCAAAGGAATTGCCTAACCAGGCAAGAAAGTTTAGAACTGTCATCTGATAATACTGTCTGAAACAAGGAAAAACGAACTCACGCTATTTCAAGTATCTGTCATTACAATACTTCTAAGTCTGCATGCACGTTTTTACACAAGACATTGTCTGAGCAAAGGTGTTTTACCTCATCTTCAGGAAGCGAGCTGCTGCAATTTTGCTGTCCTGACAATTGGCCTGTGACTTCTGAACCTGAAAAGGCAATATATGGCAGTCAGCACCAGCGCGCCACTTATCCATTTTCGTCCTTGTGGGGCACAAGCTGCATAAAAGAAGAGAAACAGCTACCATTTGTTTCAGGCATCAATCAGCAAACGCTGTACCAGTCGTCTCCCAATGGCATTTCTTCGACAGGAACCAGGACAAGCAGCTTCGAAGTTTCACCTGACAGAGTAACTGAGTCAGCCAACTCTGGATGTGCTCTCTCTCTTCTGTCAAGGTATCCGACACAATCATCTGATATCTGCATGGATTCTAGTATACCGCCAATGACACTGAGTTCATCATCTCAAGTTAGTAGCACCTCCCTGCATCTGGATTATAGTTTGGCTCAATTCTCAAGCTCTAAAGGCTTGGAAGACGAGAGGGCAGCTTCGCTCTCTAGTACAACCAGTAATTCTCACATCTTTGGAGGGTTCCAATCAGGACAGGATGGATTCTCTGGAAACAGGTCTTCTCGTATTTTCCCTTTTTCCTGGCAGTAGTCGAAATGTTTTACCATAGAGTGTTCATAAAGATTACTGTTTCATGAACTGATCAAGATATCGCGTGCTTAATAAAGCTAGAATGATTAACTTTAGCATTCCACTTTCATTTATTTTTATTTGACATTGTTTGCTTGATTGTCTTTGTCCGCCTCAACTACATACAAACTGAGAATATATGAAGCCACTGATATGAATTTGTGACATACTTCCTCGATCAAAATCTCTGATTTTGTCAATAATCAAGGAAAAAATAGCAAGATTGGTAGGGCATCTTCAAAGAGAGTACAACCATGACAAACAAAGGATCACATTCATGGTTTACAGTATTACACCTATCTTGGTCTCTACTGAAATTAATCAATTTGCTCCAAGTATGTATATCTTCAAAGAATAGCTTGTCGTGTCCTTTTCATAGCCTGGACCTGCTAAATAATGAAGAGAATTTTGAAGTATAGGTAAACGGAAAATGTAAGAGTTCTCATGCACTGTCACTGGTGTTTGGTGGTCTTAGCGGTTGAGGTAGTTGTTAGCAGTTTAAGTCACAGGTAGCGTTTTTAGTAGTAGGTAGCAGGTACCTGTTAGTTGTTAGGAGTTTGTTGACATACTAGCTGTTCTAAATACCATACCATGTTTGGCAAACTTATCAGTCAAAATAACAAAATTAAGAAAAACGTAGAAGACAAAAAAATTATGATATACTACTACTACATATAAAATGCTAATGAAATTAGCTTTTCACAAATGCTTAAAAAAATGCTAAATTCTACATACTCCAACCGCCAGGGCCGTAGCGTTCATTTGGAGGGCCCTGGACAAAATATATTAAAACGGTAAGTGTGGGGCCCTATGTGTTCGAGATGACAAATTACACATAATTTTACGCGTTAAGAGATGATTAATGAAGAGAACAAAACATTGGAAAAGGAAAAAAAAAAATTATGTATAATCTAGTAAGGAAAAGAAGAGAGGAAAAAAAAAAGAACAAAACACAAGAAACTGCACAAAGGGAAAAGAAGAGAGAAAAAAAAGAACAAAAAAAAGGAAAAGCAGGCTGGAAGGTTTCGAACCGCAGTTGTCTAGCCTTTTTGCTTACATACTTTACCACTGGACTGTACAATTTTTACTAAAATGTTAGGTAAATGTAATGCATATATATTTAGTTCTGGAAAGTATGGGCCCCAAAAATTTCGGGGCCCTGTTCTTGGGCCCTGCTCACCCTGTTCCATCTACGGCCCTGCCAACCGCTGCTAAATTTTTGGCTTCTAAACATGTAAAGTAGCAAGGCCAAAGTGCTTTTCTTGGTACGTATCAGTAGAGTAAGTAGGTCATGCATGATGGATTTAGCCTATGATGATGCCATACCCATTCACAATCAAGAGGTGCCACCAAAGACACTGTGGAAATAGGGTTCTCCAAATCCTTGGCGTGAAGAGGAAGCTAAAATGCCTTGTACCCTAAAGATGCAACATTCTAGAGTTGGGAAATAACATCTAGTTGCATTTCACTAGTTATTTGACTTTCACCCAAATTGAATTTGGAAAATATTCAACAAAGATGCACATATTAAGGTATTTACTAAACTAGTCTACGTACTTGCAGAGTGGAAAGGGGTGTCAACTTGCAAGATCAAGCCAACGTAGTTTGGTATGGGGTATGCAGTTTAGACTCTTACATCGCTGGAGTGGAGTTTGGTGTATGTAGTTTTGACTCTTGTGTTGCTGGAATTTAACTTGTGGTTCGCAATTTAAACTGTAGGAATGCAACTTGGTGCTGCGCAGTTTTGGCTCTTGCATGGGAAACATTTTTGTTTCTTCATTTGTTATGCAGTTTAGACTCTTGCACGGAAATTTTTGCAAACAAAATAATCTGAAAATAAATCTCACGACTCTTCTTCTCCAGAATAATTTTCGATTCATCAGTCTACAAATTGCACTTCAGACTATTAGGCGTCAACTAATTCACTACAACGAAATCAATCAACATTGTCAAAAATCTCAAACGCACTTGACCAGATTCGACCTTCACCAGTTTGCCGGAATCCGACCAGATTATGACAAGGCAGAGTCAACTTTTCGTCGGATGAGTCATTGGCTTTGTGGTGTTTGTTTCAGGAGCCACACGGTTCGGGCTAACTGTCGTCATGAGGATGGTTCGTTTGTTGGTCCTCCTAATGCGGGTGATGGTGTTGTTCAGTTTGTATTTTATGATTTGGCCAGACCGGCGGTACCTATTTCCTCACCTAGTGGACTTGGGGCTGCTGCTGCTGTGCCAGACCCTTCTTTTAGTTTTGACATCGCTTTGTTTAATAACTTGTTTTCCAAGAGACTTTGTACGGTGAACTCTATCCCTCCGAAGTGTCGTTTGAGTTTTGCACGATTACTCAAAGGGGCTCTTGATAGGGTTATTGGTCAGCCAGATGACATCTCCTGCTGTGTACCCTCCGGACGTTTTCTCCGCGAAGTTGTCGTGAGCGTCGATCTTCTGTTAGACGTGTCATTTATAGGAGGAGAGTATTCTTAGTGCCCTTCGGTCGTGGGGTGAGTCGGGGGGTGCATGGTCGCTTGTGCTGGATGCGTTGGCTGCTACCCTGCCTCCATCTGTGGAGGTGGACGAGGATGTGGGGGAGCGTTCTATCTTGCAGTGTAAGCGTAAGGTCTCAGATGAGCCTTTTACTATAGCGGTTCGTGTCCTTTCATCTTCTGGCATTGCTCCTTACTCTGATGCTACTTTGGGGGATCTGACTGAAAGCACCCTTTCGTGCCGGGGCCATCTTTGCCTTCCTTACCTGCTGATCAACCTTTCTCTGATGCTCCTGTTGCAGTAGTTCATGAGAGGATTCGGAGGTTCTCGCGTGGTACGTCATGTGGTCGTGACGAGTTGCGTGCGCAACACTTTCTAGATTGTTTGAGTGGTGCTGCGGTGGTTGTATCAGATGAATTCTTTGCGTCAATCACGCAGGTGGTTAACCTTTTCCTAGCTGGCCGGTGCCCTGTTGTATTAGGCCCTTATATTGCTAGTGCTTCTCTTACTCCGTTGGTTAAGCCCGGGGGTGGGATTCGCATATTGCAGTGGGTATTGTGTGGAGACGTCTGGGCTCTAAGGTTGGTGCCAATTTGGTAGGCCCTTCCTTGAGTGCTTACTTTGCTGATCTCCATTTTTGAGTGGGTGTGCTTGCAGGAGGGGAGGCGATTTTGCATGAGGTTAATCGTATGGTCGAGGCGGGGGGGGGGGGGGGGGGGGGGATGAGGTCGCTCTTTCTATATTGTTGGTAGACTTTAGGAATGCCTTTCGGGAGGTCCGAGTTCGTTGCCCTACTCTTTCGCGTTGGGTTGAGTTTTGTTATTCTAGTCTCGCTCGTTTACATTATGGGGAGCAAACTCTCTTGTCTTGCCAGGGGGTGCAGCAGGGCGATCATCTTGGGCCGTTGCTCTTTGCCCTCGTGTTGCATCCCTTGGTTTGTCAGATTCGGGATTCCTTCGATTTGTCATTACAGGCTTGGTATTTGGATGATGGTGCTATTGTCGGCGATACCTTGGTTGTTGATCAGGTATTGGAGTTGATTCAACTGGCGGGCCCCCTTTTGGGTCTTCATCTTAATGTTGATAAGATAGAGGTGTTTTGGGCTCGTGAAGACACTTGGAGTAGGCTCGACGATACTTTCCCTCCTAATATTGCTAGGCCTCTCTGTGGGGTTAAGCTTTTAGGCGGGCCAGTTAGTGCGGATCTTACATTTTGTAATTCTCTTGTTTTGGAGCGGGAAACCAAAACCATTGCGCTAATGGATGCGGTTGCAACACTTTGCTATTCCCTGTGTGAGTTGTTGTTAATTCGGGCTTGTACCGGTGTGTCTAATCTTTACTTTGCTTTGCGCACTTGTCCGCCTCGTTTCTTTGAGTCGGCTCAGGTTGTTTTTGATGCAGCACTTCGTTCCTCCTTAGAGCGTATTGTTGTTGCTTCGATCGGGTTTTGGTGATTGGTAGTGGAGGCTAGCCACCTTCCCTTTTTCCCACGGGGGGCTTGGTATTTATTCGGCTGGTGATGCTGTCCATTATACGTTCTTAGCGTCTCGTCTTCAGTCCGCTGACTTGCAGGATAAGCTTTTTCGGCGTGCTGGTGTTGAGTCTTCCGGCCCATCTTTTAATGATACTCTCAGTGTGTTTAATCAGACTATGGAGGTTGATATTTTGAGAAACTCTAGTGATATTGCTGCCCCCCGACTGAGGAAGAAATTGGCAGACATATATTTTACGAGAGTCACTCATACTGCTGCGTTTGTTTTCTCTCTCATACCGCGTCAGTTGGCCTTGTGGCATTCACAGGAGGGTGAGCACTGTTCGGATTGGTTTCGGGTAGTCCCTATTTCTGGCTTAGGGCAGATAATGAATAGCCGGACGTATCATTGTGTCATCGCTTTGGGGTCTCTTTGTTCTCTTTGGACCGGCCTTGTTCTGCTTGGTCTAGGACTTTCCCTAGGGATATTTTTGGGGACCATGCAGTTTCATGTGCAGGGGTTGTGGGCATCAAGCATCGTCACAGTGCTATTCGCGACACCATGGTAGACGTCTGCTATCGGTCCGGGATTTCAGCAAGTAATGAGGTGGATATTGGGCTTGTCGGCACTGATGATAGACCTCTCTCATCCTAGGGTTGTGCTACTATATTCGTGGGATGGTGGACGTGACGTGTGTGTTGATTTGACTGGTTCATCGCCTTTAATTCAGTTTGGCTTGGTTGGTTTTGAGCCGGGCGGGGTTGTGCGTGATGCGGCTCATCGTAAGCGTACAAAGTATGATGCTTTGTGCGCTTCTTTGGGTTATGGCTTACTCCCATTCTCCTTTTTTTCGTTAGGAGAATTGGAGTCAGGTGTCGTTGCTCTGGTACAACGCATTCAGCGGTACTCCACGACGCTGGACATTGAGGCGCAGGTTGTGACACATATTTTCACTCGTATTGATTTTTCTATACCCTTAGGCTGTGGAGCCCCATATTGGTTCGCAACTCCCAACCAACTTCTTGTAATTTATTATTTATAATTAATTCATTATCAATATGTTTAAGTCTACAATATACTTCGTTCGTCCCAGTTCAAACACCACGTGGGATATTTGTAGTGGAATAAGAAAAGTTGTAAAAGCAAGTGTAACATAAGCATTTAGAGTGTATACTACTTCCTCAGAGAAACAATTTTTCGACCAAGTATAAATTCTTACAAAGTTACAGTGACTTTATATTTGATACTATGGACAATTTGTTAATGGGTATGCTGTAAGTCCCCGAATTTTGGAACTCGGTTAATGTTGATTAATTGTTTGTAACATAATTTTGCGTATAAATTTAATTTTTTAGCAAGTTTGGGAAGTGTGTGCGAAATGGGTGTCTTAATCTCACCCTTCCACTAATTATCATGAAAACTAATGAAACCGTTAAGGCCCCGTTTGGTTCAAATAGTGGTATCGGGTTGGTATTAAGAATCGGGTTGAGATGGTATCGGGTTGGAACCTCATTCCTAAAACCTTGTGTTTGGTTCATGTTAGAGTTATGAAAATATTAGGACATTAGGAATATGTGTTGTATTAGGAAATGTATGTGTTTTGGTATATCTCAGTTATGGTTGGAGTATTAGCCGACGTCTTAACGTCCAAATCCTCTCAATGTATAAATAGGGGTTCACCCTAAGTCAATTCACACATCAATGATATCAGTCTATTCTCTTCTATATTTCTTTATGGAATCAGAGCCTTTTTACCGAGACTCTTCAAAAATTGCTTCCGTTTCTTATCGGTGGGCTATCCGGTCTATGCCCACCGGTGGGATCTTTCGTAAATCATGATCCAATTTTTCATCGTCTTTTTTTGTTTTTCCTTTGAGATTTTTCTAATAAAAGTTAATTTGTCTGTCTATTGTTGTTCACCACGTTGCATCACTACCATACTATCCCAAACACAATTTCTTCACTACTTGTCATAATTTGCCGTTTTCATGTCCTCTTACGTACGGCTTGTCTGTGGTTCCCAACCCAAAGTCTTCCTAATCTCAATTTTATACCTTTTGTCCATTGTTAAGGATATTTGCCCCCTCGCTTTATTTGTTGCTGCTCCTAAGCTCTCGTCATTGCCGACTTCGCAGCTCTTTCTCATCGTCTTTTTTCGTCGTCGTCGATCAGTTGTCCTTGGTTTAGGGTAATCACGACACCTATTGGTATATTGAGAAATACAATACTTTAGGAAATGAGAACGCTCCAACACGGGATTGACATGCGGAATGTAAACGAAGAGGTTTCGATTACAGAAAATCACACTAAAACTCTTTGGTTGATATGAAATCGTTAAAGGATGGTAAATGATTACAAGTTAAAATCACCGGCCGGTTTCAAGAAAGGTCTGTTCTAATGATGTGCTCTATGGTTATATCATTTTAGAAATGCATTGGATATCTAGAATTTGAACCGCTAAGAATTCATGAACTACAATCTTTGAGAATCGTCACTAAATATGGTTGATTTGAGGACGAAATAGGGAATTTGGAATATTGAGACAAAACCTTGAGATGTGTTACCAAGGTGTGAAAAAAAAATGCAAATGAAAAGGGGCATTGACGATCCGAAAGTTATCACACGTCTGAATTACGTACGTTCGGTTCGGGACGAACCTTTTCTTTTAAGGGGGATGAGAACCTCACGCGTTCTATTTCTCCTACTATTGCATTAATTTGTGAGTCTATGAGCATGTAAATAATTATTAAATTTATAATTGCGCGTTATTCCGTCCTGAAATGCATTGATGGTGCAATTCTAGCTAAACACGAATCTGTAGTGAGGAAATGCATTGATGGTGCACTTTCTCCTTTCCTTACTATTATACCTTTGAATCTTTAATCCTCGTCTCTTTTCTTGCGGTTACTTTTCGCTTGAGCTGTAACTTTTGGATGTTAGATGCAAGTGACAGTGGAGGAACTTTGAAATGAAGGAAGTTCTAAGTAGTCTCTTTAAGGATGAACTTAAATCTTCGGGACGAAGACTTATTTTAAGGAGAGAAGTTTGTAACACCCCACAATTTGTGGGATTTTAATTAATTAGGGTGTTACGTTTATTAATCATTTTGGGGAATTAATAAGAGTTATTTTGGAAATTTGGTGAATTAAGAACTAATTTACTAATTGGGTAATTCTATTTTGGGAAGTTGTATAATTAGGTTATTGGATTTGGATCGGGTTGGATCACTATTCACACTCTTCTAGTAAAACCCAAACTCAATTCCTTTTTAGTCTTATACTTACAACACAAAAGTAAGAAACCCTTCCTTCCTTCCCCTCAATTTTTTTCGGCCTCCATCTCCTCTACATCTCTCTCTTTCGTTTTCGTCCACCCGTTGAACATCTCAGTAGGATAACATCAACTTCAAACACACACAACTCTCACATACTATATATCTGATTAGGACGTGGTTACTGGCGTTAGAACCATGATTTCGATACAAATCCATAACCATGTAGATCATGCCAAGATTCCACCGGATGCTCCCTATGGAGGTGTTTTAGTAGAGATGTGTCTATCTACTCGAGAACTATTCCACCCCTCGGTATTTTGATGATTCTCGTAGACTCATAAGGTGTTTTAATATGAAATTTTATGGAGATGTTCCTAACTCCATACTTGACAATATATCCAAAATTGGTAAGGCCTAGATCTGTGAATCAAAAGTTATATTGGTATTCGTGGGTAAACCCTAATTCATGTTTATAGTTCAGTGTGAGATTTATTCCCGTTGATGTGCTTTGAGTTTGTGGGCTAAATTTGGAGGAGACATTTTTGACCCAACCTTTTACAACATACTAAATTTTTGTAATGTTCCAGTTTCTCAAATTCAAGTTACGCTTATTTCTTTACTACTGCCCTAGTTTGAATTCGTGCTCAACTAGTATCGGTTGTGGTTGTGAAGTTTGTAATTAGGCTTTGATGGGGTAAAGGATTGTAATTGTGGCTTGATGATTTGAGTGTGGTTAGCCTTGTGAAAAGATGATGTTGCAGTAAAGTGAAGAAAGGGGTTGGCGCTTAAGGTAAGAACGTTGATCTATTTATCCTTTGAGCTTCGCAAATTGTCATGTTCTAATTGACATTTCAATCCTTACAACTTGAATGCCATTGTCCTATACTCATTATTCCCTTATTTCCTATTCCTTGATTTGTTATAACATAATAATATCGTTTGACGTTTATCCTCGTTGACTTCCACGGCCCCTCGGCCTCTTGTTGTGCACGGCCTCTCGGCCTTGCTCGGCCGGCTCTCGGTCACTAGGCCTCTCAGCCGGGCGGTCTATTGTTGTTATTGTTGTTGATCTCGTTTATGTTCTTGTATTGTTGAGAATTAATTCCGGTGACGGCCGTCATGAATCAATTTGTCAAACAATGAACTGTCGAATAATGAATCTAAAACGGATGAAAGAAAAGTATGATAGTGTGTACCACCTAGAGTGAAAGTGATGCGGCTCTGATCGATCACTGTTTATTCCTCTGATCAAGGTACTATTTGGGTCGGAATAGCTATCGACTTCCTAATAGGCTTACCTCCTAGGGGCTTCGCATCCAACCTGGCCCTCTAGAGAGGGGTGTGCACACTTCAAGTCATTAGGATCTGTTTACATGTACTCTAGCTCACGCTGGTTCGAGATTGTGGTGGCTGTGGGGTAGGAGCCCATCCTTATGAATTAATGTATTTAACGAAACTTTTCGATTCTGTAAGCGATATGGTGACTATCGTCCCTTTCTATTGATTCTCTGAACTCGTTGATATAACCTTTGCTTGTTATTTGTTAGCTACGCGTCTCAAGGCGCGTATCTTTTGTTATTCTTTGCTTTGTGTTTTCTTACTCAGCCTGTATGTTGACGTTCTGCTTTCTGGTTCGTTCCCTACCTTATTATGGGGCCTATGTCATTCTTCGATGACATAATTGACAAGTTTTGATGATATGAATGCTTGCTAGAGTGGTCAATTTGCATGCTGGGGAATTCATAAACATTAGTTGGAATTGAACTTTCATTTCAATTTGTAATTTGGATTTAGTTTTGAGAACTTTAGTTCGACATCTAAAGTTTTCTGTTGTCTTTTCTTTAGCTTGAATTGTTATTGTTGAATTTTATGCCTAGCAATTGACTTGGTAGTCAATTGCGGCGTAACAATTCTAAATTATTTCCATTTTTGTTTAAAATTTTTTATATAGTAACGGTTCCATGCTTGGTTCCAGGTACCCGGTATTGTAATCTACTTTACCGGGTACCCGACCGGTTCTGGTTCTAAAATTTCACTATCCGGAAACAGAACCGTTGTTACCGGTTCATAAGTTTCATTACCCGGAACCGGAACCGGAACCGACCATACCGGTTTCGGAACCAGAACCGCCTGTTCCTTACCGGTTCCAGGTACCTTGCTTTTGCTCACCCCTAGTATATACTACACAATATTTTTAATGTAATTATGCAACGAACGGAATTTTGAACTAGTATAATACACATACATCATGTTTGGTAGAGAGGAATTGAACGGAGAGAATTGGAAGGAAGCAAAAGCAACGAAAAGGAAAAGAAAAGAAAGGAAGAGAACTATGTTTTCATTTGTTTGATTCACTTATTAAAATTTTGAAGGAATTATTGGAATGAAAGTGAGTGTTTTTATGTTGTAAATTGGTTTTCCTTCCAATTCCGCCCGTTTTGGGAGGGAAACGAAATAACAGTTTAATGAAGAATCGTTTCCTTTTCTTTACTTTCCTTTCCTTCCACTTCTCATGTATCTTTATAAACCAAATGTAAGGAAGTTGTAATATATGTTTCCTTTTCGTCCGTTTCTTATCTACCAAGCATGCTGATAGTGATCCGTAAAAAAACTCTGTTTTATATTACAAGTATAATCATATTTCTATATTTATTTTATCCATAAACTAATAGATGACGATTAAATTTCAAAAATAGGAAACCCCCATGTTAGACTTATCAGAAACTTATGGCTTGTTTGGTAGGAAGGAAACGGAAGGAAAGGAAAGGAAGATAAAGGAAGGGAAGAGAAATGGAAGGAAATCAAATTAGTAGTTCCAATGTTTGGTTGATAGGAAGGAAGTGACTGAAATTGTGCATTATTTTAAAAAAAAATCGATGTTACCCATTTGTTTATAATGAAGGGAAATAATTTTTTCGGGGTAAAGTGGGTAATTTGCATTGTTTACAATGCATTGCTGGACGCCTGAACATGTTAATTACCACATTGTATTTTGGAAGATACGTGAACATGCAGGACACAAATATGTGCTAAATTTAGCATCAGGATACCTTATAGCTTGAGCCAAAACCAGTTTCCTGGAAGGCGCCTCAAGCTCAAGACAAGGAACATACACTGATGAAAGACACTACACATCTCATCCTTAGACCAGACCTTATCCTGTACTGTGTCTAATACGATCGATGCAATGCCGTGGCAGAGTTATCCAATTCGCCTAACTAGAAACTGAAATACTGGTGGTATGAACCTGTACAAGTTGCTCATGACGAAATGACACCTTTCAGATCAGATATCTGAACAAGCCCTTAGGAAGCCCTCCTGGGTAGAGGTATTTGTCACAGACTTTGTATGTTGTTAGGTGAGCCTTTTGACTGGTTTACTCCATCAAATTTAACTTTCTAGACTTTGATGAAAATTCAGGCAAACTGTCTGACCTTGACTTAGCTCTTAGCCAGTAAAAATCTGATCTAGTCTCGCAAACCTGAGTCTTACAATAACATACTGTTCGTCTGATTCTTGGAGTTTTTACGGAACGCTGGTGACATTGGTATCAGCCAAGCTGCTAAACTTGTACATGGACAAGCGAAACTGACAAAATACAATTACGCTTTTGTGTTTCAGTTTCTTTGCTGCTAAAACCTGAAGGTCATAATTCTTGGACTTAGTCACTGAGGAATGCTTGGCATCACATGATATTTTCTTTTTTGTAGAAGAAATTAATAAGATTTGTTTACGATGATCAAGCCTACAATTCAAGCTTATATGTTCACCAGTCCCAAATTCCCAATCATATCAGCAGATTATACTACAAGAAGCAAAACATCTCATACAAAAATACACAGTCCTAATATCATATGGATAACTTGGAATATTAGTATGCCATATCGCCAACAAGTCGTTTCTCATTAGGATGATCAAGTTCTCTTGTGTGAGATCGTCTTCAATCCCCAAGAAAACCTTAGCATACTTGACAATACTATGGTCCTGCCTCATGAGCCAACTGTGTCGAAAACTTTTTCTGTTTTTAACTGTTGTGGTCAATCTAATACTATATATTAAAACCTGAAACCAAGTCTTTCTTACAACGACACTTGGCATACATTAATTGGATAGCACTAAGTAATTATGTAATATGAAAATTATTAACTAATTTATGGAAAATAATTTAATTTATGGTGATTATGGTGGTAAATTAATTTATTGAAAATAATAGTGTTGCTAATAATATTATAACATAGATAAACTAACAATTTCATAAAATGAGTATAACAATATAAACATACAGCCCGGGCGTGGACCGGGCATGCAAACTAGTACTAAGCAAGGGTAAATCCTGATTCCTGACTGACACTCATATCACAAGTTTTCCAAGTAATTTGCTTACGCTTGCCACAACAAATGCAAGTCGATACAAAGAAACAATTTTTTTTAACTGATATGGGTGACAGCTGAAAAGTTGAGCCATAGGAAAGTCTCTGATATGCACCCTAAACTATTTCTGCAGCTAATATGATCTAAGGGTAAAAACAGTAAAAATTGTT
Source organism: Spergularia marina (assembly GCA_963680865.1). Taxonomy (NCBI): domain Eukaryota; kingdom Viridiplantae; phylum Streptophyta; class Magnoliopsida; order Caryophyllales; family Caryophyllaceae; genus Spergularia; species Spergularia marina. Next base: position 28,855,126 of record OY804545.1, on the reverse strand, counting down.
CGAGTTTATGCACAGTCATATCTATTCTGTATCCTGGTCTGTAAGCAGGTGAATAATTAACATCTTAAAACTCGAGTAGAAAGGCAGATTGGATTATGGATTATGGATTACAGATTACGTTCTGTCTTACTGTCCTAATTAAGGAAAATAAAATGTTAATCCAACTCAAAGGATATGACAGATACTGCTCGAAACACAGGTATGACGTACTGCTTCCCCATAAGTAGCAATATGAAATAGAGCAGCATATTCCATGTAGTGTATTGCTTGGAAATAGTATAGGCTATATGCACTTGTCTGACCAAGTGGATTAACTTATCCGAAAGCACCATAGATATTATGAAAAGGGTGTTCTTTGCAGGAGATCTTACTTTGTACGTTTCACTTTATTCTTGAATGATTTTGGTCCTAAATTCCTTCTGCAGTTTGCTATTCACTCTTCCCTTGGTGCCCTTTTCACCACTTTGTGACATCAAGATGCCATAACACGTACGATTTGAGAATGTGATGTAAGTAGCTTGAGACCGGTACTTAACTATCTAATTATATATCCACCCTATATTATAAGGGTGAGAGAATATAACAGTACAGGATAACACCAATTATCCATACAGTTGAATCACGGTACCGTAAATAGACCCAACTCCAATTATCCATACAGTTTTAAGAGAATCACGGTACTATAAATAGAGCCAATGCACCTTTCGTATTAGCACAAAAACAACCTAGTAAACACTTCAAACCATACAACAACAACAACAAACCGTCCCAAAAATGGATACACATCACAAACGTAGAGGTTTCATAAAAGGGAAGCTGTTACCCTTCTCTCGAGCTTCTTCAAAGATCCCTGCAAGTGTTCAGCAGATGAGCAGGACAAGGCCAAACCAGTCTTCTGCCTCTGCTGGATCGATTACTTATCTTGTCGATCATCAAGAGGTCCAACCACAGCCGAGACAGAAGTATTCATTCCTCGTACCAAACTATGGATACAGATGTCCTAATGAATTTGACAGCTATTTTAGTACAGTAGCAGATGAAAATGTAAACATGAAAGCCGCAGTTTACATATCTTCTGTGAAAGAACGTCTTAAGCTTGAGGGGATCAACTCTTAAAGCAAATTGTGTAATGATCAGTAGTACTGTAGCTTCTGCTAGCTTTCACTCATCTAAGCAATATCTCATCTTAGACTTCTGTAAACTAAATCTAATAGACAGACTTCTGCAATGTTACAATATTATGTGCTCGTGCTTAATAAGTAGATGCTTTATTCTAAAACTGTAATTGCAATTACTTTATTATCCTCTGATCTTCTCTTGCTCCTGAAGCTTCAGCATAAGTCCCTGTGTTCTTTTGTTAAGATCTGTTGTTGTCACTTTCAGGGGCTTGTCTGTTCTAGCTGGTAGCCCAATTGCGAAACATTTAATACCAGTCAGATCATCACTATGTAGAAACTTTAATTTTGATGTTTCTGGATCCATACTCTTCCATAGAACATTTATATTTGGTTTGATATCCCGTTCAGCTTTTATTTTTGGAAATCAGGCCCTTCAAATCATTACATGCAGTTTTGCATGAAGAAACAGTCTGTGAAACAAAAGAGCTAACCCGTTTGTGACAAAAAATAAAAATAAAAAACAACCATTTTCTGTCAAGCATTTTTTTTATATTGAATTATTAGCATCATGTATTCATGTTGACAATTCATGTTAGCCGACCCCAATTCATTTTAGAGATAAGTCTTGGTTGTAGTTGTTATTATAAACATTATACATTCATATTCTCATCTCTCTTCTTCTAGGGATTCCTTAAACATTAACAACATTAATCTATCGTTTCAAGTAAGCTATTAGCGTAAATAGGATGGGGGAAATGTACATAACATGACTCTTGAGAGAGTCTGACATCATTTTGCAGTCTTACATGACTTAAATACGGACTAAACAGAAACTAAACTAATTGTCTACGTAAAGGTTAGGTTACGACTTACGAGTTAGTGAACAAGAAGCCTAGACAGTAAATTAAGATGGGGTTGGTGGTACGTAGTGGAAATGTCAACTCAACCTACGATGCTAAGTAGTGGCGGACCCAGGATTTCCGAGAAGGGGGTGCACAAAATAAGTTTAGATAAAATAACATAAATATAATCGTTATTATTGCACAAAGTCAATCCTAAAAAAAACCCTACGAGGTGGACGTAGAAGGAAAATCTAATACAACACGACTAGTTTTCATACCTTGAAAACGTCTTATTACATTGTCGTTATTAACTTGCAAAAACATATATTTCTTTATAAATGTAACAAGACAATTACTCAAAAGTTTATTACCCATACTATTTCGCAACTTATTCTTCACAAAATTCATGCCGGAAAATACCCTTTCCACACTTGCCGTTGCCACAGGGAGTATCAATACAAGCTTTAGAAGTAGATAGACAAGTGAATATGCAACATGCTTCTTTGTTTCAACAAGCTTCAACGTAAGCTCACCAAGAGACTTAATATTTTCAAATTTTGCATCCCTTCTCATGTCATTAACATATATATCAAGTTGAAATTCTAGTGCCATGATATCAACCCTTGAAAAATCATTCGGATAAAATGTAACAACCCAAAATTTTGACCAACTATAAATAGAAATAAATTTAGAATTGTCACGCCGCAATTGACTACCAAGTCAATTGCTAGGCTAGAAATTCAACTACGATTAACCAACGGAAAATAAAACAGCGGAAGTCTTTAAATGTCGAGCTATAGTTCTCAAAACGAAATCCAATTTACATAATCAGAACGAAATGAAGTCTGAGACAAAAACAAAGTCTTTCGAAAATTCCCAACATGATCAACTTCGTAAGCATGCAGCCATATCATCAAGACCTGTCAACTATGCCATCGAAGATTGACATAGGCCCCAGAACACGGTAGGGACGAACCAGAAAACAGAATGTCAGCACAGGCTGAGTAAGAATTAACAAATATAAAGAACAAATAAGATACGCGCCTTGAGGCGCGTAGCTAACAAGAACGAATTGACGTTATAACATAGGATTAACAATAGCAACAGAGTGCATTATCAAAAGAGTATCGTCGCTCAATATATACATATTGTTTAGTTATTCGGCCAGGGTCCTACCCCATAGCCCCACTTAACGAACTTTGTTCGAGCTAGAGTTGTAATTATCGCCCTAATAATCCCGAGTGTGCACACCCCTCGCAAGACAGGCCGGTAGGACGAGTTCCCATCTAGGAGGAATACTAATAGGAAGTCGGTAGCTAATCCGACCCTACGTACCTTGATCAGAGGTATATCAAACGATGATCGGCCGAGCCGAATCCATCGTACTTTAGGTGGAGTCATTTATTTTCTTTCATCCGTTTTATATACGTTATTCACGCGTGCATTATTTGACGATACAAATTACAATGATCATAATCGATAGATACTTGAAGCGAAACAAATTAACACAAGCAACAAGCAAACACACCACTCGACCGAGTGGCCGAGTGGTGGTCTCGGCTAGAGGCCGAAGGGCCGAGGAAGGCAAGAGGCCGAAGGCCGTGGGGAGTATGGTGGTCGAAAGACCGCAAACGAACATTGATAAGATGGAAGGAAAATATGCTCAATGCTATAATTAGGCACAAGCGAAACGGGTAACAAGAATGATTGTGTAAAGCAAGAACATACGATGATCAAGCAAAGTGTATCAAACAAGATAATGGTTAGTGAGAGATTTGTGATCAACGTTCTTACCTAACTAGCGAAATCACAAGATCAACTCAAGACTTTAGAACGGTACTTCCTCGAACACACAACCTAGAATCAATCAACAATACACTAATCACTAATCATCACCCTACTAGTGCATCCAAGGCACTCTAATTTTGGATTCAACATTCAAACGACCTCTAAACAACACCAAATTTGCACAACACCCTCCCAAGCATACCAACAACATTAATCCATCAATAAATCGTCATAATAACAACTTAAACATCCAAATTAGGCAAAATTCAGAAATGGGCAGAATGTATATTCATAATCAAAATACCATGAAACGCTCCCAAATTGAAACTAAGGTTTACCCATCTCATAAAAGACATCTCCACCAAATTTCACATCAATCCACCCATAAAATCATCATCAAATCATATGAACTCTAATTTCAAAAGCCCTAAATTAGCATTCAATTATTCATGCATCAAAGCCACAATTAAGCATGATTATAATCTAATAAAGCAATTCCCACAACCACAATCATGTTTAAACCATAATCAACATGAAATTAAGAAAGCCCTAATTAGAAATTATGAAGGGGGTGTAGAAACATACTACTCTTGATGTAAAACCAAGAGAGAGAGTCGGCTAGGGTTGATGGCGGCGGCCGGTGGCAGCGGCGGCTAGGGTGGCAGCGGCGGTGGTGGTGATGCGCGGCTCTCCTCCTCCTCTTCTCCTTCTTCTCTTCTTCTCTTCTCCTCACGTCGTTCTTCTTTTTTTTTTTTTCTTTTTTTCTTTGCTGCAGCCGTGAGTGAGGGGAGGGTTTTGGGGTTTTTATTTTATTTTTTTTGTAGAAAGTAGGAAGGTTTTAGTAAGGGTATTTTGGTAATTTCGCCAAACAGTTGTCCAATTAGGAAAGCGTCTCTAAACGGAAGATATACCCTAATTTCCCAAAATAGATTTTCATACCCTTAAAACGAGATTCTTCCAATAGTTTGTACAATTCAAGTAACCCAAAAATATGGGGTGTTACAATCTTCCCCCCTTAAACAAAGATTCGTCCCGAATCTTTAAACCCATCTCTCAAAAGACACGCTCTTAACTAATAACATTGATCACAGGGCAAAATGAGTACTTGGAAAGGTAGTATAAGGTCATAAGATCATGCTCGAGGGAAAAACAATAGAAGGGTATTTGAATGAGAATTAAAACGAGTTGGAAATACATAAAAGAAGAATCGGCAAACATATGAATCAAAACGCACATAGATCACATTAAACCAGCATTTAGAAACAAAGCGCGCGGGGCTCTCATCCCCCTTAAAATAAAGGTTCGACCCGAACCGAATATACCTCAAGTAAACAGATGAGGGTACTTCTCACGCATAACCGACTCCACTTCCCAGGTTGCCTCCTCAACGTTGTTATTACACCACAGAACTTTCACCATTTGTGTCTCAGCTCGTCGAGTTTTGCGCACCTTAGTGTCCAAAATTTTCAGTGGTGCCTCTTCATAAGTCATGGTTTCATCTAACTCAATGGTTTCTGGATTAAGTACATGTGACGGATCACTAACGTATCGTCTGAGTTGGGAAACGTGAAACACGTTGTGAACCTTTTCGAGATTTGCTGGCAAATCTAACTCATAAGCGACTTCACCAACCCGCTTGGTCACCTTGTAGGGTCCAATGAATTTAGGACTCAGTTTCTCTTTCTTCCCGAACCTCATTACACCCTTGGTAGGTGACACTCGGAGTAGTACCATGTCGCCCTCATTAAATTCAATTTGACTGCGAGTCTTATCTGCATAACTCTTTTGTATGTCCTGCGCAGCCTTTAGTCTCTCCTGAATTAGTTTGACTTGGTCGGTCATCTCTTGGATGTAATCTAGACCCAAAACCATCGTTTCACTAATGTCATTCCAATAGATTGGACTCCTGCACTTTCTACCATATAGTGCCTCGTATGGGGCCATCTTGATTGAGGCTTGATAGCTGTTGTTGTAGGAGAATTCTATCAGATCCAGCTTATCCTCCCAGCCACCTTGGTACTGTAAGGCACAAGCTCTTAGCATATCTTCCAAGGTCTGATTTGTCCTCTCTGTCTGACCATCAATTGCGGGGTGAAATGCGGTACTCATTAATAGTTTTGTTCCCAAGGCTTCTTGTAACTTTTTCCAAAAACGAGAGACAAAACGTGCATCGCGATCTGAGACGATCTCCTTTGGAGTACCATGAAGTCTTAACACATGATGTATATAGGCATCGGCTAACTGTTTCTTTTCCCACGTGTCCTTCATTGGTATGAAATGTGCACATTTCGTCAACCTGTCCACTATCACCCAAATCATGTTGTTGCCCTTAGGTGTCCTAGGTAATCCAGCAATGAAGTCCATGGATATGGAACTTCATTTCCACTCTGGTACTGGTAAGGGTTGTAATTTACCTTGAGGTCTCTTGTGTTCGCTTGTAACCTTTTGGCAAATCAAACACCTAGACACGAAATCAGCCACATCCTTTTTCACTCCTGACCACCAGAACACCCTCCTCAAATCTTGGTACATCTTATCTCCACATGGATGTACCGAGTATTTGCTTGCATGAGCCTCCATTAAGATTCTATCCCTCAATGTGGCGTTGTTAGGTAAGCAGACCCGATCCTGAAATCGAATTACCCCATCTTCACATCTTTTGAACAATGCAGGTTCTTTTGCTACTTTATCCATCAGCAGCTTGTCAGTCTCCTGCAATTCTTCGATCTCCTCAAAGACATCATTCTCAATCGTGGTTGTCCCCGTGGTTACTCCTGGTTCTGTCAACTGAACTCCGAAATTGAGAAACTCATTCCTTAGTCTTTGTCTTTGAACAACCAATTGAACCGAATGTAGAGACTTCCTGCTCAATGCATCTGCTACAACATTTGCTTTCCCTTCATGATACTGTATCTCCATGTCGTAGTCTTTGATCAACTCTAACCACCTTCTTTGACGCATGTTTAACTCTTTCTGGGTGAAAATGTATTTTAAACTCTTATGGTCAGAGAAAATCTTGAATGTGACCCCAAACAGATAGTGTCTCCACAGTTTTAGTGCAAAAATCACGGCTGCTAGCTCCAAATCATGGGTCGGATAGTTTTCCTCATAACTTTTGAGTTGCCTAGACGCATAGGCGATTACTCTCCTGTTCTGCATCAGGACACATCCTAAACCATTCTTTGAAGCATCGATGTACACCTCGTAAGGTATGTTCTCATACCAACTGTAACAACCCTAAATTTTGACCAACTATAAATAGAAATAAATTTAGAATTGTCACGCCGCAATTGACTACTAAGTCAATTGCTAGGCTAGAAATTCAACTACGATTAACCAACGGAAAATAAAACAGCGGAAGTCTTTAAATGTCGAGCTATAGTTCTCAAAACGAAATCCAAATTACATAATCAGAACGAAATGAAGTCTGAGACAAAAACAAAGTCTTTTGAAAATTCCCAACATGATCAACTTCGTAAGCATGCAGCCATATCATCAAGACCTGTCAACTATGCCATCGAAGATTGACATAGGCCCCAGAACACGGTAGGGACGAACCAGAAAACAGAACGTCAGCACAGGCTGAGTAAGAATTAACAAATATAAAGAACAAATAAGATACGCGCCTTGAGGCGCGTAGCTAACAAGAACGAATTGACGTTATAACATAGGATTAACAATAGCAACAGAGTGCATTATCAAAAGAGTATCGTCGCTCAATATATACATATTGTTTAGTTATTCGGCCAGGGTCCTACCCCATAGCCCCACTTAACGAACTTTGTTCGAGCTAGAGTTGTAATTATCGCCCTAATAATCCCGAGTGTGCACACCCCTCGCAAGACAGGCCGGTAGGACGAGTTCCCATCTAGGAGGAAGACTATTAGGAAGTCGGTAGCTAATCCGACCCTACGTACCTTGATCAGAGGTATATCAAACGATGATCGGCCGAGCCGAATCCATCGTACTCTAGGTGGAGTCATTTATTTTCTTTCATCCGTTTTATATACGTTATTCACGCGTGCATTATTTGACGATACAAATTACAATGATCATAATCGATAGATACTTGAAGCGAAACAAAACACAAGCAACAAGCAAACACACCACTCGACCGAGTGGCCGAGTGGTGGTCTCGGCTAGAGGCCGAAGGGCCGAAGAAGGCAAGAGGCCGAAGGCCGTGGGGAGTATGGTGGTCGAAAGACCGCAAACAACATTGATAAGATGGAAGGAAAATATGCTCAATGCTATAATTAGGCACAAGCGAAACGGGTAACAAATGATTGTGTAAAGCAAGAACATACGATGATCAAGCAAAGTGTATCAAACAAGATAATGGTTAGTGAGAGATTTGTGATCAACGTTCTTACCTTACTAGCGAAATCACAAGATCAACTCAAGACTTTAGAACGGTACTTCCTCGAACACACAACCTAGAATCAATCAACAATACACTAATCACTAATCATCACCCTACTAGTGCATCCAAGGCACTCTAACTTTGGATTTCAACATTCAAACGACCTCTAAACAACACCAAATTTGCACAACACCCTCCCAAGCATACCAACAACATTAATCCATCAATAAATCGCCATAATAACAACTTAAACATCCAAATTAGGCAAAATTCAGAAATGGGCAGAATGTATATTCATAATCAAAATACCATGAAACGCTCCCAAATTGAAACTAAGGATTACCCATCTCATAAAAGACATCTCCACCAAATTTCACATCAATCCACCCATAAAATCATCATCAAATCATATGAACCCTAATTTCAAAAGCCGTAAATTAGCATTCAATTATTCATGCATCAAAACCACAATTAAACATGATTATAATCTAATAAAGCAATTCCCACAACCACAATCATGTTTAAACCATAATCAACATGAAATTAAGAAAGCCCTAATTAGAAATTATGAAGGGGGTGTAGAAACATACTACTCTTGATGTAAAACCAAGAGAGAGAGTCGGCTAGGGTTGATGGCGGCGGCCGGTGGCAGCGGCGGCTAGGGTGGCAGCGGCGGTGGTGGTGATGCGCGGCTCTCCTCCTCCTCTTCTCCTTCTTCTCTTCTTCTCTTCTCCTCACGTCGTTCTTCTTTTTTTTTCTTTTTTTCTTTGCTGCAGCCGTGAGTGAGGGGAGGGTTTTGGGGTTTTTATTTTATTTTTTTTTGTAGAAAGTAGGAAGGGTTTAGTAAGGGTATTTTTGTAATTTTGCCAAACAGTTGCCCAATTAGGAAAGCGTCTCTAAACGGAAGATATACCCTAATTTCCCAAAATAGATTTTCATACCCTTAAAACGAGATTCTTCCAATAGTTTGTACAATTCAAGTAACCCAAAAATATGGGGTGTTACATAAAACTCGGCGAGATGCATTAATTTTTGCTTGTCAAAAGAAGCAAATGAATTAACCGGACTCAAACAAGCCATACAAAAACAACTCCATATTCACCTCATTAAAACGATTATTGAGTTCTTGAAGTTGCAAATCAATAACACTCAAAAACATTTCAACTCGATATGGATGAAGATTGGTCACTTTCACAAAGAATCTTCTTGATCTTCCATGGGGAGTATAAGAATAACTCATGTTAGGAACTTCAATATCATATTCCGTACAAAATGTAGAAACCATAATAAGAAAATCATCCCATCCATGATCTCTAGTATTTTGCAAATGCTCCTTATTAGTCAAAGAAACAAATGCCATAGCATTCACTATATCTTGTTCTTTCCTTTGTAATGTTTCACACAACTCACTCGTATACCCAAAGGCCACCTTCATTAAGTGTAACACAAATAAAAACTCAAACGACTCAGGGTGACCCACCGCATTTTGAGCTTTGACACTACCAACACCGTTCTTTTTATCTTTTCCGATAATAACAAGAACTTCGATAATTGTAGAATACAAAGAAATAAGATTCAAGATTGACTTAAAATGAGATCCCCAACGAGTATCCCCGGGTCTACTTATTTCACGTTGTTGATTTTATTTCCTTTTCCTTTTCCTTTATTAGGTTTATCCAATTCCAAAGCTTTCATCAACTTCTGAGTTTGAGTGTTTCTAACCATCTCTAAACGCTTACAAGATACTACAATAACATTAATAATATATCCAAGGCTCTCATAAAAAGATGCACAGTCTTGATTATCATGAGCAACTGCTACAAGAGTCAATTGAAGTTTGTGTTTAAAACAATGAATATAATAAGCCAATGGACTTTTTCTCATAATCAAACTTTTCTAACCATTAATCTCGTCTCTCATATTACTAGCCCCATCATAACCTTGACCATGAATTGAACTAAGAAGTAATCCATATTCATCAAGTAAAGAAGTGAGATCATCATGAGCAATCGTCTTGGTACGAACACCTGTTGAAAATAATTAACATGATCACGTTAAAGGTTGTAAACAAAGGAACAGTAAAAGTAGACCTGACAAACGGGTCATTCGGGTCGAGTCCGGGTCGGGTCATCTTTCGGGTTATTTCGGATTGGGTCGGGTTCGGTTTGGGTCGGGTCTAGTTCGGGTGTGCCAATTACGGGTCAAATTCGGGTCGGGTCAAATGCGGATCGGCTCATTTTAAATCTAATCATATTAATGATAGATTTCTTAAAATTTTGTTTAATATTATCTTAGTTTGAAGTTTTACTGGTAATTTGAGTGATTGAAGGTGTAATATATCTAATCTAAGTCATTTTTGCTCAACCGAATCATTAAAACGTCTGATTATTCGGCTCTGGGTCATTTTAGTTCGGGTCACGTTCGGGTCGGGTCATGTTCGGGTCAACCAGAATTCGGGTCATTTTCGGGATTGGGTCGGGCCAATTCGGGTTTCGGGTTGAATTCATATTAGAAATTTGGGTCAAATTCGGATGTTCGGGTCAAGTAATTCAGGTCAGATGTTCGGGTCTGGGTCAGTTTTGCCAGGTCTAATAAAAAGTAGATATTGAATTTAGAAAGAGAATTCTCTGAAACTCGAATAAATTGCACAAAAAAAAATCAAATTTACAAAAATTAGTGCACATGGTACCCCTGAACTTTACCCCCTAGTGCACATGGTTGTAAAGTTAGGGGGCATCATGTGCACTGGGGGGTAAAGTTCAGGGGCACCATGTGCACTAATTTTTGTAAATTTGAGTTTTTTGTAAAAAAATTTGAGTTTCAGAGAATTTTTTTTTTCAATTTTTTTTTAAAATTTTGTAATTTTTTTTAATTAAATAATAGTTAATCCATAATTAACTTTCCTGCCAACCGCTAATCACTGCAGTTAACGGTTGGGGGACTGATGGAGTTAACGGACTAGGGTGGGAAAGGCACCATGTGTCAGTTGGGGTAAAGTTCGGGAGCACCGCAATGTACAAGTTTCAAACATAGGGACACCACGGGCTTTCTGACATAGTTCGTGGACATCATGTGAATTTGTCGTTGAAAATTTGTTGAAAGTGGAAAAGCTATTTATATTGATATTGTAAGTTTGGTTATATATAGGGGCAACATGATCTATTTTGTGAATTTGTGAGTCACCAAAGCCTATCTAAGCCATGGTTACTTTTTATGTCAATGAAAATAATTGTTTTTTTGGAATTACTCTTATACAATTACGAAATGATTGACAAAAATCTCATTCTAGATACAAAACTATTCGAATCGATAGATTATATCATTCATCTAGTACTATAAATTACCTTCCAAACATATATAATTCCATGAGACCCCAAATATTTCGTAACTATTTGATTCTAAATATGTCTTCAAATGGCGGAAAATATTTATGCCAATATTAATTCATAATTAAAATAAAATTTATCCGAACATTTAATTATACTATGTTTCTAGATGAGAGTGTGCTGAAACCACCTTCTGTATTGTTTACTGCTTATAATGGCTAATACTCGTACATGACATGCTAACATTGTGTGTTGCTTAAAGTTTAGGCATAAGTACATAAGTTTTTGAAAATTATTTGTATAGATACCCCTGGTTTATTGGTCACTATTTGCATGGATTCACATTTGTTACGTTAAATCCGTGTATTAGAATCTCACTACTTCAATGTTATACACTACCACACTCGAAAAGCACATTTGCTTTTATTTTTTTATCCCAATTGAAATTGAACATTATATAATTATTTTGTTCATATAAAAATCCACCTCTTACAAGAAAAATAACATATGTCATATATAATAGTTTTGGGTGAGATCTAATATTTTCATTGTATCCATATGTTAATTCGTGTGGTGGGGTGGTTCGAATAGAAATTGTCGTTCATTTTCTATTTTCAAGTGGTGAAATGACGATTGTATATACTACTATATCCCTTCAAGAAAACAACTGACAGTCACGATCTCTACTCTAACCTACTGCGGACGACGTACAATATTGTCTCGTAATCTCTATGCCGATGTCAAATTTTGAATATCGTTACTAATGATATGTTGTTTACCCTATATTTGTTTAAAAAAAATTATCCATACATATTTATTTATGTATCAGACTATCAAATTAAATGAATTTATGAGATTTTACAATATAAACAAAAAAAAATTAATTTTTTGGATTTTCATCCAAACATATTCAATATTGTAATCATATGAAAGCATTCAAAAAAAGTTTTACGATGACATGTTTCATATATTTAACGGACTTACGAAACAAAAGTTACGCAAGAAATAAAATTGATGCAAAAAAAAAAAAAAAAAAATTAAATTATCTCTTTTGTTGTCCGGCCTAACGCAAATTTACCATGCTCTCGGGAGCACAATGACCATGGTGGTCCTCCTCACAATAGAGAAGTAGGGACCACGCATAAATATATTTTAAATTATTTTAAGTGTGGTCTCAACTCCTGTGTTGTGAGCAACACCACCATGCTCATTGTGCTCCTGTAAGCATGGTATAAGCATTGCCGGTCTAATTGATGGCGCGTAGAAGGGAAGTAATTTCCTCCAAGCTGAAATTTTTTTTACGCCTAATTACTCCACTTTTTCGTCCTACTTTTTTTTTCATTTATTTAAGTGTCACATTCTTATTGACTGGCGTACGACATTTTTCATACACCGAGGGTATGTTTACCACTTCCTTGAGTTGGACAAAATAACGTAGCAAAGTAATTTAATGGGTCTCCGCCCCGAAACGATAAAAAAAAGTCCAAAAATCCTTAAAAAAAAAAAAAAAAAAAAAAAAAAAAGGTCAAAGTTGGACTTTCACGGTTCACCCGCGCACCCTGACTTTCAAAACCGTGTGCTTTCCTTCCCCTCGTTTCCTTCTTAAACCAGTTGTATGCCCTCCCCTCGTATGTGTTTATAACCTATAGTTTTCATATCATTATATAACTCCTCCTCCCCCTCACAAAATCAAATTCATAGCATAATAATAATACTCAAAATTTAATCAGAAATCTGATCAAATATTCAAATATGTGTCGAGGTAATGACGATTATAATCACGGGGTCCCATACGGCCCCCACCACCACCATCTAAGCCACCGCCTAGAACTCCACAACTTCGCCGTCAATCTTTCTCTCTCCTTCAAATCATCCGTGTATCTCCCGGAATTACTCACGCTCGTCTTTCTCCCCCGCGTCAACGGCGGCCGTCTCGATGTCAACGGCTCCAAAATCCGTCAAGATTCACCGGCTTTTCTTACACTACACCGGAATCTTTCTCCTCTCTCGTCGGACGTTGCGTACGCTTGTAAAGATCGTGCGGTTGTATCCGACGGCGCGGCGTTCGAGGTCCACGTGGGAGAGGTGCGGCTTCTCAAGGGAGTTTTCCGGGAAGATGACGGCGAGTTTGATTGGAGGATGGAGTGCAGGAGTACAGCAGAGGAGAGGGATTTTACGGGGGTGAAAGCGGTGGAGGTGGGGGTGTGCGCGGCGGAGGGAGCGGTGATGAGAGAGAAAGTGGTGGTGGAGAAGCGGTTGAGGAGGAAGAAGAAAGGGTTTAAGATGGGTTTAAAGGAGATTCCCGAGGAGAGAGAGTATGACGTGGAGGAGAGAGAGAGTAACGTGGAGGATGAGCCGGAGGAGGAGGAGGAGGAGGGTGGATCGGACGGTGGAGATTCGGTAGAGTTGATGGAGATGGAGAGTGACATAGAAGGGGTGAGGTGGGCCGTTGATGTTGGTATTTGGGTTGCGTGTTTGGGCCTGGGCTTGTTGGTTACTAGGGCTTCTGCCAGATCAGTGTGGCGGAGAAAGTTGTTGTTGTGATGATATGATCCAACATTGTACATATAATGAATTACATTAGACCTTTGGCTAGTAATTAGTGGAGGTGGAGTTATACAGTTACTCGGCACACGAAAAAAAAAAAAAAAAAAAAAAGAGAAAAAAGCCTATTTAAGCAAAGATTTTCTTTTTGACAATCGTGGAATTGTGGTTTTGTAACCTTGACAATGATTACTGCAACGATTTTTTTAATGCAGTAATCGACTAATCGCAAATTTATAACCAAGACAAGATAGATTGTTAGTGATTAGATTTTTTTTGAGTTAAAACAGTTTAAACATTTATATCAAGCTCCGCAAGGGATAACACTCCCTTCGGAAAATTGGTTAACTATTAGGAGAGAGTCTAGCAATATAATGGGTCACGGTATTCCCAACTCGTCAAACATGACTACAGAAAAACGTATCAAAGCAAGACGTAAGCAAGACGTAATCGAGCAAATATCATCAAGGAGAAGGTCGACAACACCACGATCTGTCGAGGCAGTTTGAAGAGTTGAGATCATACTTAGAGCATCAATTTGTAACACAACATCTCTGAAACCCAACTCGCGTGCCACCTGCATACCAAACCTTTCTGCTGCAACTTCAGCAAGTCCTACATTCCAATGGCATTGTAACCTTTTAACTGCTATAGTCACAACCTTTCCTCGATCATCACGACATACTACTCCCAGACCTACTTGTTCGCCATCAAATGTAGCTTGTTAGAGCATCTCCAATGCTAACATTGTAATTTGTAGTTGACATGTAGGGTCCATGTGAGAGAGAAGTTTTTTCTTCTTTTTAATCTCTCAATCTGGATATCTAGACTTAACGTATAACTAGTAGCCTAGTATTCCATTTAAACTTTTTAGCTTTGCTAGTGGCACACATATTGGTATTTTCTGAGTGTTGCTAACCAATATGAGTACTATGAGTATCACTCGAAAGCAAATTCGAAGAACTGTAACAATTAGGAATGTGTGGATGATTATTTGGCCGTATTTATGGCGATCTATAGTTGGCTAGGCTAAATGATGCAACTCGAGGGTATGGATGTGAATAATTTTGATCATATTGAAAAGGATTGTCAAAATCTAGTGTCATTGTTCTGCACGTTTGGATTTTGACTACTAGAATCATTTTCTAAAATTGAATAATATTGACGATAGGGATTGTTGAAATTATCCACTGAAAAGAAGATGAATGTTGAGTAGTCTGAGGATTTGCAAGCAATTTATAATACTAAAACCACAGTCAAGTTTAACAAAGAAAACTTCAAATCTGTTAGATATTTCAGAGATGTTGTTGTGAGTGGTCAAACTAGCATATAATTCTCCAATATATGTGGAAACATCCTACACCAAAACAAACTCTTCCCAGCTGGCAGATAAATTCATTTTACAGATTTAAGAAAAAAATATAAATAAAATGATTCATTTTCTTTTATTATTTTTTTTAATTTGTTAAAATCTCAAGTAGTGTTGCTTGGTGGAGTTATATCGCTTGGCAGACTACAAGTATGGAAAAAAAAATACAACGCAGCTGATGATGTCATCTGCCCATAAAGCTAAACTACAACCAAAAAATTAGCATTGGAGATGATCTGACTAGTTTGTTGTGCTTGTGACTATGATTCTATGACATTGCCATCTGACATTGACCATATCGTCGGATCGTCCATGTTGTCATCGGTAGCACGACTGTAAACAGTAGCCCGCGATAGCTCTAAAAAGTAGACCTTCGTAAGCCCGGCCCATTAACATAAATGGACCTACTTTTAGGAAACGAATGTCCAAACTCGACAGTGCAGAATCACTATCAGCTGGATCCCAATATCATGTAAAGACAATCATTCAAACATGCAGAGAGTATGATTAATCACACAATGTTGCACCCACTAATATAATGTTGGCCGAACAATGAATATATAATTTTGATGCACTCAAATCCGATTATTAAAGCACGACGCCACGACCCAAAAGGTTAAACTGGGGCACACGGGATAGTAATTTCTGTTATCTGAAAGTCCAATAATTCCATGATTTGCACCGGAAAAGAGCGCCAAAAAGATTGTTATTTTGGACATTATAATTACCCTCATATGCTTCTTTTCTCTCTCTTTCTTTTTTTAACCTCGATCACTCTCCTTTTGTTTTTTCAAAGATGACGTTGGTAATTTATCACGACTTCTATAGTTGTATTATTCTGTTTACTATGTTACATTATGTTGAGTCATTTGGTACTTCTTCTATAACTCAATTTTCATTTAACTCCTTAGTAAGTGTCTTGGGACATTTCGTGGTAAGCTTGCGCCATGTAGAAAAAATGACTTTAGACGGAGAAGGAAAAAAAAATCATTTTGAATTGAATTTTTGTAATATTTTCTAGTGTCACTAATGAAGAATCATACAACTGAAATGTTGCATTTGGATTAATTGATTTAAGACGTGATGATCGATTGCTTTTACTGAAACAAAATATATAATATTAGAGAGTAGCTCATCTAGTACTCTCCATTTTTAATATTCTATTTTGACACTATTTGAGATCATACTTTACCCGTCGATAACTTGTAATATATACTAGTATAAAATAGATTATGTTGAATGAATAAATAAATAAATATAACATTAACTATATGAAGAGGTTATTTGGACATTGTCAAAAAAAAAAAAATAGTACTCCCTCCGTTCGCCTATAAAACGCGTAAGGTCGGAACATATTTTTTGAGAAAAATAGAATAATGAATGAGTTTTAGGATCCACTTAGTGTAAAATTACACATAGATATATGTCTCACATGCATTTTTAATAAACAAGTAAAGGTATTTTGGTCTTTATATGTATAAATAAGGAAAGATTTTAAGTAGAAAGTTTAAAAATAAACACCCCTAAATAGAAAGTAGGAATTTTATAAACAAACGGAAGTAATATATGAAGAAACGAAGTACTCCCTCCGTTTCTTTTGTTTCTTTACGTTTCGTTTGAATTCCTCTCACATATTCAAACGAAACGTAAAGAAACAAAAGAAACGGAGGGAGTACAAAAGTCTAGAGGGAGTAGTGGAGTACAATATAGTGATGATGATGAATGAATAAATAAATAAGTAAACTGGATGTACTGTACGCATAAGGGGAAGGAAGTAACAAAGGCAAAAGTATCCACAAAGTTGAGAACACAACTGTGTGTACTGTTGAATACTTGAATGCGACAAATTAAAGGGGAGAAAGGGAGAAGATACATTAGCATCTTTGCTTGTTTATGGGACCGGCTAATTACTCTTTTTTTCCTCTCTTTTCTTCTTTGCTAACGGTCATTGCTCAACGTTTTGACAATTTTGGGTTATTGTCTGCCTTTCATTTAGCCGTTAAAACTTGAAAGTTAAAGTTAATTATCATCAGGTGTGATTTAGATCGGTTACTTTAGGTTCTACCATACGTTATCTTTGCTACGACCTAAGTTGGCAATTTAGCTCCCAAACATTACCTTTGTACGTACGGACTATGGAGTATTAAGTACTCCCTTTCGCCTATTAACTATTTACGGCCGAAAGATACTCAATTTGAGAAGGATATATCTACTAATCGGTTAATTAAAGTTCCAAAGAAATGCATGACGGGTTAGATAGTCTATGCTAACCCTACATGCAATTATTTTTGTAACTTTTATTAATCAATTAGAAGATACACCATGCTCAACATGCGTGCCTTCCTGTCCTACGCAATTTATAGGCTAACGGACGATAATAGCTCGCATCAATTTTCATTAGATTCCACATTTGATGTGTCCAGGTATAGAATATATGTGACATTTCCCACGTACAATAACTACAATGAAGGGATGTAAAAAAAAACATAGATTTAAAACTTAAACTGGTATGAAATGTGAGAAGTTAAAGTGAGTCTTATGTGTCTCTACATCTATTTTGGCTTACAATTTGGCTTCTTAGGCTGCCTTTGAAGGTCGTTCTTCTAGCCTTGTGCTTGACAAATTTCCTACCTTTCCGTTGTTTAGTTTGTACTATCACTCAAAAAAAAAAAAAAAAAAAAAAAAAAAAAAAAAAAAAAAACTAACTGCAAGTCTCAAATACACAAAATCGTCATTCAAGCTTACAATAGAGGCGAGGCGTGTAGTCGTATTAATGTCTTATCCTTTCCTCATATCTATGTAAATGGTGAGGTATATACACCGTGTCTCGGCCGGTTTTTTAGCGGAGAGCAGAGTTAAAAAATTGCGAAAAAAATGACTATTAGAGAATTTATTGTAAGAGCTGGTTTTCATCCCATAGTGACAATACAATGTGAGTTTACAATAGAATAAGACGTTAGATACCCACCTTCATTAATCTTGCTACGTTCTACCGTGTATCGCAATTCCCTTTATCTCCATTACTCTATGATCTACGGAGTATCTAGCATTCAATACAATTGTCCTTATAATGGGTCAGTTCATAGTAATACAACTCTTTCGATGGTTGTTGGTTATTCATGTTCAATTTAACACTTTCAATTTCCACCACATATTAAAAACAATCAACCAGAAGAGATGATATAAAAGACCGTATATAGTATTACCAAACATTTGATGAGATCATCACCATTTACCAGGCCAAACTACCAAATTGGTAAAAATAGTAGGGGGCAAATGACAGATTAGAAAAAAAAAAAAAAAAACCTTTGGCGACGGATTGGTAAAAAAAATGACACTAACTGCCAAATTAGCCAAAAAACACCACTTTTGGCCGGAATTCACTTAACTTAGTATATACTTCCTTTAATTCAATTTTTAGCTCCCTTATATTATTAAAAATACTAAGAAAACAAATACTATTTCGATAGCGAAAACATAGTGAAGAAACAATTGATAGTATATATCGAAACAAAGTAAACAACTAATACTCCTATAAAACAAAAAAAAAAAAAAATCATTTACAATGCTAGTACATTAGAATTAATTTTTTTTTCTTAATAATGCCACAAAGAAAAAATAAAGCAAAATAGGTTATGAAATAAAGGTTACAACAAAAAACGTATCGTCGGCTCGTTTTTAGGTTACTATAACAAGTGGTATCTCGTGTGACAATTTTATATGGTCGTATAATGACTAGTACCCATTTACGAAACCAAAAATAACCTACCTTTAGAATATTTGGCAATATGATTAATTGACAGAGTATTGAACCGAGACGACAGATGACAGCTCGGATATGACGTTGAACACTAGGAGATATAATTAACATATAGAGTATTTTTTTGTTGAAAGTTTTTTCTAGAAACCAAATATCTTTAAACTTTTTTTTTGTGCATTACTTTGAAAAAAATGTCTTCTTAGTTTTGTTTATTTATTTCTAATAGTATTATTAATTTAGAAATATAATTAAATCATGATATTCATGGGAATATATAGGATAAAAAGAATTCCGGCCAAAAGTGGTGTTTTTTTGGCTAATTTGGTAGTTAGTGTCAATTGTTTTTACCAATTTGTGGTCGGAGTTTGTTTTTTTACCAATCTGTCATTTGCCTTCTACTTTTTTTACCAATTTGGTAGTTTTGCCCCATTCACCACAATGGTGACATTGCTAATAATCCATATAACACCAACCACACTACTCCAATACGGCAATACCCATGGATATAAAATTGGCATTTCCCAAACTATTTTTTGGGTGGTGTGAAGTGAATTAGTGAAGTAAACAAGGGTTTAGTAGAGAGGAAGTATTACTACTTAATGGGGACCTTGATACAAATTTCTGGCGCATGACAAAAAGAGCAAAAGAACCGCCCCACTGCTCAACAAATGCTCTCTCCTTTCTTCTCTCTCTTCTTCTGTTTTCTTCCCCTCTCACTGCTCTGTGAAGTGTGCAGTGCACTTATTAATTCCTCAGAACAAGAACAACCCACCTTTTCTCTTAATTTAATAAAACTAATTGACCCAATTTCCCTTCTCTTCTTTTTAATCCCTTCTTCTTCTTGAATCTTCCTCCTTACATTTATTCTCTTGCAAACCTCCATAAAACCCTTTTTTTTTTTGCTCTCCCTAATTTTCATTGGGTTTGTTTATTTCTTGCTTAAAAATGGTGGGCATTGTTTGTTTTTAAGAAATTTGACCAAGTTTCTATTTTTTTCCCAAAAAAAAAAAAGTAATGGAGAAGAAGGAAATGAAGCTTAATTTAGGGTGTTTATTGTTGTTGGTGGTGTCTATGGAGGTTGCATTGTGCAAAATAATCAAGATGATAACACTGGGGTTTACATTGTTACTCTGAAGCAAACCCCTACTGCTCATTACTACTTTAATGAGCTCAACACAAGACATATGTTCAGGGGCACAAAAAACATCCTTCTAATAGTAGTTTAAGCATACTTCAAAATCCGAGGTATAGTCTTTTCTTCATCTTTTACTAGTATGCATTTTTGCTGTTGTTATGTCTCAATTAGTATTTAATTGTTGTTCGTTAATGAGTCGCAAAGGTCAGTACAATGAGCGGAGGGGGATCCCGTCCGCTCGGTTTCGTGTTTTATTTAGTTGTATGATAATGATAATTGGAAATGATCTAGTTAAGTGGATAATTAAGTAAATCATTGTATTGTACACGATCCACTTAGGTGTGTTTGATCCTGCTACATTGTCTTTATTATTCGGATTTTTAGCCTGTATGTATCATTGTATTTGAGCTAGTATGATAAGGTGTTCATTAAGGGGTTATTTTTTTAAAATGTTATGAGAATTAATCATTTGTAAGGGGTATGATTTGATCAGTTTGTTAGAAACTTAGCGATCGTTTCGCCGAAATTAACGGTCATAATTCTTGTCTGTATAGCACCCCGTGAAACATCTGAGTTTTTGTTGTATTGGCCTCTTCATTCCTTGTTTCTGTGGTTATCTGATTATTTTTATGTAGTAATCTGTGTGTCCCATTCATGACCAACCTAGGTTTATCTTTTTGGTTCCTGCCATTTTTGCTTGAAGTGAACTGATGGATTTGTGCGATGATGGTCATGTTTTAATTCGAAATTCCTGCGCATGTTAAGCTCATGTTATTAGTGATTGGCCTTATATTTGATGTAATTTTGACATTTTTAAGAGGCATATCTAACTAATCTGTTCCGAAATTGCTACATCTTTCAGAAATGTTACAAGACTGGATCCTCACTATGGATCTTATATCGCACGGGTTCATGATTCTTTGTTAAAGAAAGTGTTAAGAGGGCAAAAGTATCTGAAATTGTACAGTTATCACTACTTGATCAATGGTTTTGCTGTGCTTGTTACGCCTGACCAGGTACTTGCTCTTTCCAAGTGTTTGTCATGTGTTTTATACATGAACTTGATTACTCCCTCCGTCTCAGTTCAAACGCCCCTTGCGATATTTGTAGTGAAATAAGAAAAATTGATATAGTAAGTTGAGTGGGGTAATATAAGGAAATATGAAGAAAGAGAACGTGAGGATTAATAAAAGTAGGAGAGATAATGTGAGTGCATGAGTGGTGATGTGATAATTTAATAAAAGTAGGAGAGAAAAATATGTCCCAAAATAGATGGGGTGTTTGAGGTGGGATGTCCCAAAATGGAATATGTGGCATTTGAGCTGGGACGGAGGGAGTATTACTCGACAATTTTATTGGACAACTTTTCATGTCTCACGTTAGTGGATTACATGATGTGTTTTTAACATTTTCTTTTTATGATTATCTAACTTTTACTACCTGTGCCTAAAAGATTGTCTCTTACTCTTTTGATTTGTTATAACGCTGTAACGTTTATATTAACTTGTTTGATTGTTATTGACAAGAAAATAGGAGCTTTTTTATTTTATTTTTTTAATTTTGATATGTTTTGTTAACTTTTGTCTAGCTATGTTGTGAGCAAATTCTTACAACTTGTGCTACCATTCCAGCTTGTAAAGATCATAAATTCAACAAGTGTTAGATGTAATGGTAGTATGACATGAGCCAATTAAATTTGAATGTCTATTTGAGTGGATTTGGAATCATTCAAAAGTGGCCAATCTTGTTGGGATGCAAGAGTTGCCATTTTATTAAAGATATGGTATTACAGGAAAGGTCAATATCACATTCCTTAGTGGAACAGAAGTCTCCAAAGGCAAATCCTGTATATTTCGATCTGCTTTAATAGGCACTGAACTATTAGATGCGGTTTCACAGGATTTTGTGCAGCATTGTTTGATTGAATATACCTTCTCTCCTTCAATTCATCAAATTCAATTCTACCGATGCTAGTTTTTCTCTGAAAGATCCAAATTAAAGGATTTCGACTTTCTGCTTGAAATGGTGACAAGTGATTGCTATTCTCTTGTTGTACATGGATGCCTGCAATATTCTAATTGACACTATATGTGGGTTTAAAGGCAGGTAAGCTTTCAGGAAGAAAAGAAGTTGCCAATGTGGTACTTGACTACTCTGTTAGGACGGCTACAACACATACTCCTCAGTTCCTAGGCCTGCCTCAAGGGGCATGGCCTCAGGAAGGTGGATATGATTCTGCAGGAGAAGGGGTAGTGATTGGGTTTATTGACACTGGGATTGATCCTACACATCCTAGCTTCTCTGATAATTTGGAAAGAGAATCATACCCCGTTCCGCAGCATTTCTCTGGTATATGTGAGGTTACTAAGGACTTCCCCTCAGGCTCTTGCAACAGGAAGCTCGTAGGAGCAAGGCATTTTGCGGCATCGGCAATAACGAGAGGGATATTTAATGCCAGTCAAGACTACGCATCTCCTTTTGATGGTGATGGACATGGGACGTAAGTTTCTCGATCTGAGTGATGTATCGAACGATTAGGATCTTTTTCATAGATTCTCCAGGAATGATTTCATATTATTGACATATGAAGCTGTACTGCTTTACAATTGTGAGTCACATTAAGAGTTAACACTTAACAGTAATGAAATAGAAAACATATGACTTTGCACCAGAAACAGTTGACCATGATTGGTGTTCAACTTTTGAGTTTTGATGAGGAATAGCTGCTAGTGAGATGTATTGTTATCTAGTTAGGAGTCTTTGTATGTTCAAGCTTCAGTATTGTCATCCAGCACATTTTTGACACTGAGGTCCCGTTATTTCATTGACAATGGAGATACCTTTAATATTTGTTCTCATTCAATTGTCAAATTGCTCAAAGGTTTAGATTGTGGAAGGTAGGATCAGTTTTGCATGGCTGTGTATGAAACAAGTCGTGTACTCGTGTGTTTCAGTATATTCTGATCTGATGTCCTGTGCAAGGAAGGGGAAGTAGTGTGGAGGGGTTTTGGTTTATGAAATATGTATTTGTTGGCTTACTTAAAACGGTCTCCTAGTCTTTTGTTACTATTCTAGTAAAGCCTCGTAACTTAGTGATATTGTGTTTTGGTTAGACGTTAGTCTCATCAAAATGTCCTCACTTCTTATCATTGTGAAATGCTGATAGTCATTGCATATTGCATTAATGATTTGCCTTGCCTCACCTAGGCTGTAGCCATCTTGGAGTCAAATTTAAGGGCATTGTTGGTGTTCATAGCTTAGCTCAATCGTCAACTGGCTTTTGTCAACTTGTCTGAGTCTAATGTTTTGCTCTCAAATGATCTGGGATGAGTTTATTCATCAATTTTGCAATTAGATAAAAGTAATGGTGTTTCACATGTCTATTTTTCTCATTTTAAGTCTTGGCTATATCTTTTATGACAGACATACAGCTTCAATAGCATCAGGAAACCATGGGATTCCCGTTGTTGTAGCTGGGCAGGTCTTTGGTAATGCAAGTGGAATGGCTCCTCGCTCACAGTAATGCATCTAAACACATTGGCTTGCTTTTAACAAGAATAATGTTCCATACTCTTCTTGATTGCTTGTTAAAATTGAGAAGTGTGCCATTATGTCTGTTATTATTTTGATAAAATTGATGACATGTTCACTATGCTGTTACCATTTCAAAATGCTGAGTAATCGGCGTAGTCAATTGGTATTGAAACATTTTTTCTAGGGTAAAAAGTTTTAGCCGTCTCCACGCAAATGTGGACATGTGTGCTATTTAAGTTCGTTTCTGACAGTTAATAAAACCTGGACTTCTTTTGATATGCATGTGGATATAGTCAACTTTCGAAATACATGAGCCCTCATGTTTTTTTTTTGGCCGTATAGCTTTCATGTTTATTATGTTAACTTTTGTGCCCTTAATATGACTTTAATACTGCTGATAGAAACACCATTAGAATCGAGCCGAGCTATTTTGTACTTGAGTGCATGATATGGATACCCATTGCCCCATCCTTGTCCATGTACTTCTTAAGATTCATGATTAAGACCTTATTTATCAACTAAAAAAAAAGTTAAACAATTATGTTTGTCCTCGTTCTCGACCCTCATCAGTACTCATCACGGAGCATCTTAGGTGTTTCACATCACTTAGTTAAAGTTCCATTAATCCCATGGTGTCCTCTTGGGAACTAACTTTCATTTGACACTGTCTCATAATTTACCGATGAAGTGTAACCTTTTAACTTTTTGCTAAAAAAAAAAAAAAAAAATCCATCCAACCTATCTTTTGTTTGCCTCGAAGTACTACATAGACTGATAGACCTGTGAGTAATGTTGCTTTTTGGTTGTTTTGGTCAACTAAGGATTCCAGAACATCTATTGGCTAAAATTAGAACTTCTGGTGCCTCATTTTACCGCCAGCATGTGTACTTCATGTTCTATGAATGCTTTTTACTAATTTATGTTTTATGCTTCAGCATTGCTGTATACAAGGCGTTGTACAAGAGCTTTGGTGGTTTCGCTGCAGATGTAGTTGCAGCCATAGACCAGGTAATAGTTACTGTAATTATTTACCCATCGATAGTCGAGCAAAATGTCCTTTTGTAAAGTTATAAGCATTAGATTCACTCAGTAACTGGGGACTGATTCTCACTTTTCTAGCTAGCCAAAATCTAAGCTGTCAATCAGCAGGCTATACTCACCACTAGAAAGTTGCTGTTTGTGTGATCTGACCTTTATCTTCTGGTTTTGTTTCTTCCCTTTTTCCTCTCCTTTTACCTGCTTCCCGCACGGGGAGGAGTCTTCGTTAGAATATGTCCTGTAATACGATCTACCTAGTTTATATATTTGGTGTCTCCTTAGTTATTATTTTGTCTTCTCTTTGCTGCTTATTGGTAGTGAGTCCCATGGGTCAATAAGAGTATCGTGTAGATTTTTACCTTCTCCGGAACTTTTCTGTATAAGGAAATGAATGTTGTGTACTCATCTTCACAGGCAGCACAAGATGGTGTTGACATCATAAGCTTATCAATTACTCCCAATAGGCGTCCTCCCGGAGTTGCCACTTTTTTCAACCCTATAGATATGGCGTTATTGACTGCTGCCAAAGCTGGTATCTTTGTAGTCCAAGCAGCTGGAAACACTGGTCCAGGCCCCCGAAGTGTCTCTTCCTTCAGCCCATGGATCTTTACCGTGGGTGCTGCGTCACATGACAGGGTTTATAACAATTCAATATGTCTTGGCAACAATGTGATTATATCTGGCGTTGGACTTGCACGTAAGTCTTTCAAAGAGTTTCATCTGCTTTTATAATCGCATAGATATGATGGATATGTAGCTGAGTATACGAGCACAGTTTTCCGTTTTTTACCTTCTAAGGTAAGGGAGAAATACGATGGAGACTGGACTCTGCATAGATATGTAGCCTAGTTCTACTGGTTTCGATGGCTCTCAGCTCTGTTCAGTATGGTTTATTGGTGTCAATGTAATGTAATGCAATGCAACATTGTTTCACTCATGCTTCGATCCACTTGCCTGTTCTATTCTGATAAAATAACTCCTGATAAATAGAAAGGATTTTATTCTTAATGGAAGCACCATGCTAGGGGCTTTAAGGGTTGCTAACTATGGTGGCTTTAGAATAATGGGCGTCAGAGTTAAACGTTGGGAATATAAGGAACCGTATTGTTTGGTTGGTAAATGACCACTCTGAGTCATGGAAAATTGACTGCTTACTGTGAAAAAGCTTATCTGCTCTTGGTTGTATATTTGGTCGATCAGAAAGTAATTTACCTAACCTGAACAGGTAAAAACTTTCTGTGATTAATCAAATTACAGGAAAAGATGAAACATGAAGTTCCAACTGACCAGACTATCTGATTTCGTTCTAACTCCAGATGCTCATTCTGTTTACACCCAACCAAACAAGACTCTTGGTAAGACGATATGTCCTGTAAGGAATTGAAATAGATGTACAATACATCTCCTAAACATATCCAAACTGAATAGAGGTAATATTAATGTTCACCTATAGTTCCAGTCTTGAACTGCGAGGAGACCTGTTCTTGGATTCAGTCCCTTTGATGGTAGCTCATTAGGGGAAAGGATTTCCTAGTTGCAAGGCTACATGTTCCAAACAAAACTGATGTGATTCTCATTTTATCTTGAGCTGCTGCTGCATTGAAACCTGGAAAGATCAATGTAGACTTAGTGGTCTTGGCTGGATGGTGGTGCATTTGGAGAGACCTAATCTTCAAAAGTTTCAGTTAGTTTACTGTATATCTAACTCTGGAAGAAGGCATCCTGCCTTTTGTTTTGGATGCGGAGATACAAAGTTCTGAATTCTGATCAATGTAGGCCAGTACACCTAGTGCCCATGTGATGAACATACAAATATATGGGGTGTGGGATATCCTAGATAGTGCTAAAAGGTGGATTGTTTGGTTGGTACATGTTTTGGAAGTATGGGAAGTGGTCAGTGGTGTAAGCTGCAATACTTGAAATTTGTTTGGGCTGTGGCAATCAAGTTTTTAGAAATTCTCAGGAACCAAAGGAAGGAGATTAATTCCTGTGAATAGTAATTACTGGGGCATTTGACATTCCTTTATGAACCAAACAAAGTATATAGTCCTTAAATGATTGGTTATTAAGGACAGGTTAAGCCGTTAGTTGAAGGGTGATAATATATTGTAACTTGTGATCCCAAGAATTTCTTTAGGTAGCACAAGTATTGCTGACGTGTAGGTCTGATTCACTTGTGATCAATGGCTTCTAAGTTCTTAGACATCTCCTGCAGACTTTGCCTAGTCTTAGGATCAATGAAATGTTACTATTTAATTTTATAGGACTCCAATCAAACCCATTAGATTTGGAGTAGGACTATTGGCACTCCACATGGTTCTTCCGGCAATCCCACTAACTCAATTTCCTTTGAGATAAAATATGGTGAGCCAAAGGGTTGGAAGAATCCAGTGGAGTGCCAATAGTCTCACTCTAAGCTTATCAGTTTACCCTTCTTCTAGTCTTGCCAAACCAATATGTAGGGTTGACATTTTCCCTCACTTTCTCTTTACAAGAGTCTTAAGTTGTGTTTGAGAAAATGAAAAATCCAAAATAAGATGTTTAAAGTCATCATGCAACTTATTGAAATTTCAGCTGAGATTCTCCCAACTCTCATGACTTAAAAGCTCAGACTGGTGAGTGGCGATAAAGACAGTCTAAAGTTAATGGCCTATTGGCCACAACCATGATGTAGTTATATGACTTTGGTCCTCATTACATTATTAGATCATATCTGTTTGATCTCTGCTGTACCTTAACTTACTAAATACTTGTAATTTATGGGTATTTCTGTTTTTTTTTTATTCAACAGCGGGTACAAATGGTACTCCCTATACTTTGATATCTGCTACGCATGCTTTATCCAGTGACACCGCCCTAACAAGTGACATGTATGTTGGAGAGTGCCAAGATGCCAGTATTTTGAACCGGGATCTGGTCAAGGGAAACCTTTTGATCTGTAGCTATTCAGTACGCTTTGTGCTCGGGGTGTCGACCATCAAACAAGCTCTAGATACGGCCAAAAACCTTAGTGCAGCTGGGGTTGTGTTCTACATGGACCCTTTTGTTATCGGGTTTCAGTTAAATCCAACTCCTATGGATATGTCGGGCATCATTATTCCGTCAGCAAATGACTCCAAGGTGAAGCAATCTATTTCATCTGTTATATTTGTTAATTTCTTTGTCCTTTTCTTTTCATGACAAAAGTGGAGTTTTAGTGGAAATTATTGGACTACATAGTTACAGTATCTAAAATGTTTTAGATTTGCATGTTTACTTGGTAATTGCTACTTTACTGGACCTGTTTTCATCAATATTTAAATTTTATCACATTCAGGTTTTTCTTCACTATTACAATTCTTCTGTGCTGAGGAATGTGACCACGAATAACATCATCAAATTTGGAGCAGTAGCTACCATTTCTGGTGGACTGGAGCCAAGCTACACTGCCTCTGCACCAAAAGTAATGTACTATTCTGCTAGAGGTCCGGATCCAGAGGACAACTCTCTGGATGATGCAGACATACTGAAACCAAATCTGGTTGCTCCAGGGAATTCAATTTGGGCTGCTTGGAGTTCACTTGGCACACAGTCTATCGAGTTTCAAGGTACCTATTTAATGACTTGATAGCAATCTCATTTCTTCACTGGTGAATAACAAATTACTGACACTTGCAACGAAATTCAAATTGTTGTATAGGTGAGGAGTTTGCTATGATGTCTGGAACAAGCATGGCTGCTCCTCATGTTGCAGGACTTGCAGCTCTAATCAAGAAGAAGTTCTCTAGCTTTGGCCCAGCTGCTATCGCATCTGCTCTTTCAACAACAGCATCACTTCGTGACAAGAGTGGTGGGCCAATTATGGCTCAGCGTGCATATTCTAATCCAGATGTGAACCAATCACCTGCAACTCCTTTTGATATGGGAAGTGGTTTTGTGAATGCAACAGCAGCTCTTGATCCAGGACTCATTTTCGATTCAAGTAAGTTAACAACATTTTAACGCCCAGTTGTAAACAAATGATATGATCTGTAAGCCTCTAATGTGAACTGATGAGTAATAGAGTTACATCACTATTGTGTAATGCTATGCATACCTCAATCCGTACACTGTTAATGGAACTTACCCTGGTTGTTTGATGCTGCTAGCATACTCTAATCATGCATTGCATGACAGGAAACTATTAGATGCATTAGGCTAGCTTAAAGATAGATATACAGATTTTTAGAGAAAGCGTGTCATCTCTGGCCAATATTACTTCTAGGCTATGTAGCTAATAATCAATCCCTAAAAGGTTTTCATTGATTTATTTATTTTTTATTAAAAGCCAGTTTAGCTTCTTGATGCTTGTCAAATGATTGGGGAATGGAGGACCTCATTGTTTTGCTTCTGTGGGTCTCTTCGTAACTTTTGTAGAGATTTGGTTATAGTAAAGCCTTAGTGTACTCATCACAATGCAAAACTTTAAAGTTAGCCATCTTTCGAAGCTGTTTTGAGGAAATCCTTTTATGTTAGTAATCTGATCAGGTTTCCCTTAGATTTTTAAGTGAATGATATGTAAATGCTAGGGATTTTGTTCCATGTTAGCCATTGGATCTGTCAACCAGTTATCCAAGGATTTTGAACTTTGAGTGTGTTGTTTCTGACACATTGTGCTCTTGGATGTATTGGAATTTTTTATTTTATTTTATTTTATTTTTTACTTTTAGATATGAAGATGAAGTCTGTACTTGATTATATGTGCTTTTGTCCTGACAAACTGTCTTTTGCCCATGCCGTCTTTCACGGCCATCTTAAGTAGGTAAATACTAGTATAGTCTAATGTGGAGTCTAAATATCATAACACGACCGTGTGTGAAAACCCATCTAACACAAGCTCATGATTTTGGCAATGCAGGCTACGAGGACTACACTTCATTCCTTTGTGGTATCAATGGGTCGGCCCCAGTGGTTTTAAACTACACTGGTCAGAGTTGCGGGGTCTCTACTGTTAGTGGCCCTGACTTGAATTTGCCGTCTATTACATTAGCAAAACTTAATCAGACTAGATTGGTGAATCGAACAGTTCTAAATGTTGGTCTGAATGAGACTTTTGCTGTTGGTTGGAGCGCCCCTTTTGGTGTTTCTATGAAGGTTGTGCCTACACGCTTCTTTATTACATCTGGGGGGAGACAGGATCTGACTGTAACTTTGAATGCTACTCTGAATAACTCTGCCGCTAGTTATGGTAGGATAGGGCTATTCGGGGATCAAGGTCACGTTGTAAACATCCCCGTATCTGTAGTGGTAAAAATATCTTACAGTGTGAGTAGTTGATCGGGGTGGAGAATGGAGCATTTGTTCTCCCACCTGGGTTGGAGATCGACTAATGGTATTCTCATAGCTTTATGGAATGCTGATTAATTTTTTGATTCGATACATGTAAAGTGGACTCGGTTTAGAATGTAGATAAATGAGTGTATAATTGATGAAATAGCAAATCTGTTCTGTTTATTGCTGTTTCTGAACATTATTTTCTCAGTAGCCTTGTCTAATTGATCTAAAGACAGTTCTACTTGTTAAAATGAAATAGTAATAGCTAAAGCATCCTAGGAAGAATTTATTGGAAATAAATTGTTAACGTGAAATAGTAATAAGAATTGCTAGGGGTCACCGCATTCTGATTCCAGCTGCTGCGGGAGAACGGAGAATCATGGACTCGTTCGAGTTCCTGGGGTGTTCTCTATCAACTTGGCAGCCGGTTCAGGAAAAGCTGGTGGCACATCAGCTGGAGCTGCAGGCTCGGTTGGTGGAGCAGGTGTTGTGGGGATGACGGGGCCAGCCGGCAGTGAAGGGAAGGTCGGCCCTGAAGGTAGTGAAGGGAAGGTTGGTCCTGCTGGATACGAAGGCATAGTAGGCATAGAAGGCATGCCTGGGAATGGAAGAAGTGGGAGAAAATGTGGTGGAACAACTGGCTCTTGGAATGCTGGGAATCTTTGTGGCATTGCAGGCTTATGGAGAGATGGTGCCACCCAAACCGGCTTTCCGTGGGTTCCCTTGTTGATCGGGTAGTTGAGTTGGTGCAATTCGCGAGCTGCTGTTTGGTGCGAAATGAAGCAAGAAATCATCATCAAAGTGACCAAAACGAAACCACGAGTAGAGAAATCCATTGCTTGTGAATGTGTTTTTTCGCTCGAAATCTTCAAGGAAAGATGGAACGTTTGGTTTTGGATGAAGTGTTGATGAGAAGTGAAGAGGATTTTATAGTGTGGTGGTGAAGTGCAGAATGACGCATGGCATGGTACCTCTAATCTAAACCTAAACATTTAGTCGAGTTTTGCATGTTGATTTTGGCAAATAGTTTTCAGAGTTGAAGAGAGTTCACACTTTCGTTGTGAAGTTTGTCTGGCTCTGCAATACTTCACTTTGTTTACAAAGTATGTTGGCGATTTGGTGAAGCTTTCTACAATCATTCTAAATGATGACATACCAAAGCCCAACCTGAATTTTCGTTTCTAGAAAATCATACAAAAATGTTTTGCACAAGCTAACCATCAACAATCTCTTCTTATATCAAAAAAAAAAAAAAAAAAAAAGACATGCTAATATAGGAAAATGAGATAGCGCAGTGCTACAAATCTACAATAGGAAAATGAGATAACGCAAAAATTTCTCATTTTTGCACGGAGTTTTACGCAGGTCTCAGAAAATCGTCTTAAAACAATACAACAGTGTAACACTTTGGATTAATCAGGCAATCAGCACATATAATTCTCAAAAATCAGATGCTGATCACTGAAGCTAAGCAAAGATTTGTGAACGTAGTACCTAGTTACAATAGTTTGAATATCAAACATTACGAATACTAGCATAATATTTCTGCATTAGCAAAGAAGACAACGTAACCAAGAAGATTATTAAAAAAAAAAATCTGAGTGTTAAAACTAATCTAGAAAAAATCTAGTCAAATGTTAACTGATCAAGATTAAGTAGAACCTAGAAAAATATAGAGTAACTCCTACAAACTAGAAGAGATAGGTGTCTAGAAAAATCTAGGATAATCATGTAAGACCAATAGTTCTAGACATCTCCATTGTAGCACTATAAATAACACTTGTGTGCTTTGTGATGTAACAACATCAACAACAATCAAATACCAATAGCATCAACTCCATTTCACTCTCTCCTCCCAACAAATAAATAAAACAAATTTCTAACAGTGGCATCAGAGCCAGTGTTAGCCAAGACCTCCAACTAAAAATCAAACACCCCTAATAATAATTCCAAATCCCATATAAATCTCACACAAAATGACAACAACCAATTACCCTCAAGTTAATTGGGTACCAACATTCAAAGGCGAAAGATATGACCTTTGGAGTATTCAAATGAAATCGATATTCATTTCACAAGGCATTTGGGATTTAGTACAAAACGGGTACGATATGCCCAATGATGTTGTCGAACAAGAGTCATGGAGTGATGCAAAGAAGACCCTTTATGCCGAAAATCAAAGAAAGGGTCACTATGCTCTATCTTTGATTTATCGAGCCTTGCATGAGACAGTATTACCACGCGTAATGTCCGCTACAACAGCTACGGAGGCTTGGAAGATCCTGCAAAATTCTTACAAGGGCTCTGGAAAGGTAATTACCGTTAAACTTCAAACTCTTTGGAAAGAATTTGAAAATATCTCAATGTCGGAAGATGAAACAGTTGAAGCATTCTTTACCCGTGTCACAATATAATCAACCAAATTCGTTCATATGGTGATACGATTGAAGATGCAAAAATTTCACCAAAAATATTGAGAAGTCTTCCGAGAAAATTTGATCATGTGGTGGCTGCTATAGAAGAATAAAAAAATTTAAAAAAACTGACTATAGTTGATCTTATGAGTTCTCTCCAAGCACATGAAGAGAGAATGAAAAGATTTGAAGAGCCTCGACTAGAACAAGCTTTCCAGGCTAAATTAAACTTTAACGGTAAAAAAATTCAAATTACCACGGTAAAAATTTCCAACAAAGAAAAAGCAATTCAAGTAACAATGGTAGGGGGAGAGAAACTTACAATAACAATGGGAGCCAAGGTAATAATCAAACAGGGCCATATTGTAACTTGTGCAAGAAAGGTGGTCATGATCCTAATAATTGTCGGTTTAAATGCAAAAGATGTAAAAGACATACACATTTTGAGAAAGATTGTTGGTTCCGACAAAACGATGAGGCAAATTTCACTGAAAAACAAGAACCTAAGGGACAATTATTTTATTCTTGTCTAAACACCCAACACCAGTCCACTGATATTTGGTATTTGGATAGTGGATGTTCAAACCATATGATTGGCAATAAAGATTGATTTGTCAGTCTAAATGAAAATGTAAAATCTCAAATCACTCTTGGTGATGGGAGAAGCCAAGATGTCGCAGGCAAAGGGACTATTGCCGTCAAAACAAAAAAATGGTTCATCTAAACACATCCGTGATGTTCTCTATGTCCCTGGCCTAGCACAAAATCTACTAAGTGTTGGGCAATTAATCCAAAAGGATATTTGGTGAAATTTGATAATGATAAATGACTCATCTATGATAAGAAAAACGGTCAATTGATCGCCTTGTACAAATGGCCCAAAATAAAATCTTCCCATTAAGAATGATGTTGGAGAAAAATTTGGCTCTCAATTGTGTTGAGGATGAATCTACATTATGGCATCTGAGATTTGGGCATCTCAATTTTAACAGTTTGAAACTGTTAAAACAAAAAGAAATGGTTATTGGTCTCCCTACTATCAAAACTGAAAAGAAAATATGTGAGGGCTGTATATATGGCAAAATGCTTAGATTGCCATTTAAAACATCGACATGGAGGGCAAAAGCCCCGTTAGAGTTGGTTCACGCAGATGTTTGGGGGCCAACGAAAAAGCCATCCTTTGGTGGTAAAAGTTACTTTATGTTATTTGTCGATGATTACTCCCGCATGATGTGGGTGTATTTTCTGAGACAAAAATCAGAAGTATTTTACCATTTTCAACAATTCAAAGCCCTCATAGAAAAAAAAAGTGGGGATTCTATAAAGGTTTTCAGAACAGATCGTGAGGGAGAATTCAGAAGCAATGAATTCAATGCTTATTGCAAAAAGTATGGAATCAAAAGAGCATTGACAGTACGGCGCACTCCTCAACAAAATGGTGTTGCCGAAAGGAAAAACAGAACAATCGCAGAGATGGCCCGTAGTATGATGAAAGGCAAAAACCTGCCTAAATATTTTTGGGCAGAAGGTGTGCACACAGCTATATATCTCCTAAACAGATCACCCACAAAAGCTGTATGAGGTTCCACTCCATACGAAATGTGGCACAAAAGAAAGCCAAATGTCGAGCACCTTAAAATTTTTGTGTGCATCGCATATGCCCACATCCCAAAAGAAAATCGGGAAAAATTAGATGAAAAAGGAGAAAAATGCATCTTCATCGGATACAGTGATGAATCAAAAGGTTACCGTCTATATAATCCGGTATCCAAAAAACTTGTTATATCAAGAGATGTGATTTTTGATAAAGCTGCAAAATGGAGGTGTCAAGAAGATAAGCAACATCAACAACATGAACCAGATTACCTTCCCTTAACCCATTCTGAAACAGTTCAAAACATTCGGCCAGAAACACAAGAATATACACCTCCAACAACTCCTAAAACTCCACAAACTCCAAACTCACAAAGGCCAGAAAACTCTTCTCCAATAAGCCAAAGAAGTTCATAAAGCCCAATTACACCTCAACCAGTTCCAATTCGACAATCAGTTCGAGAACGACGACCTCCAGTTTGGACAAATGACTATCATTGTGGCCAAGCAATCATGGCACTTTTAGCCAGCGAGCCACAAAACTTTCAGGAGGCGGAAAAAGAAGGAAGATGGATTGAGGCTATGACTATTGAGATTGAAATGATCGAGAAAAATAAGACATGGGAGCTTGTGGATAAACCAGAAGACAAAGAAATCTTGGCCTAAAGTGGGTCTACAAGATCAAGTACAACGAAGATGGCTCCATCCAAAAATATAAGGCACGTCTCGTAGCCAAGGGATACTCACAACAACCAGGCGTCGATTTCAATGAGACATTTGTTTCTGTTGTCTGCATGGAGACAATCAGGTTAGTTCTAGCTCTTGCTCCTCAATTTAAATTACCGATATTTCAATTAGATGTGAAATCTGCATTCTTAATTGGCGAGCTAGAGGAAGAAGTCTACGTGGAGCAATCACAAGGCTTCATAGTTGAAGGCGAAGAAAATAAGGTCTATCGCCTCAAGAAAGCATTATATGGGCTAAAACAAGCCCCGCGAGCCTGGTACAACAAGATTGATGGATATCTCTTACAAAATGGGTTCATAAAAAGCCCAAGTGAGCCATCACTATATGTCAAGACCCAAGGACAACTTGATTTTCTCATTTTATGCTTGTAGGTGGATGATCTTATCTACACAAGCACTAATCCAAGGATGGTCGAAGATTTCAAGAAAGTGATGATGTCAAAGTTCGAGATGACCGACCTTGAACCGATGAAATATTTTCTTGGCATACAAGTAAAGCAAAGTCCAGGTTGTAAATTTCTATCACAAGAAAATAAAATATACAGAAGATCTGTTGAAGAAATTCAACATGATCGATTGCAAGCCAGTGACCACACCTATGATCACGAGTGAGAAATTATCCAAAAACGATGGTCAAGAGAAGGTTGATGAGTCCATATATAGAAGTTTGGTTGGGTCATTGATATACCTCACCAACAGGAGGCCAGACATAGTCAATACAGTCAGAATCGTATCAAGGTTCATGAGCGAACCTAGTAAGGCACATTTTGCAGCAGCAAAGAGAATTCTCAGATATATCAAAGGAACAAAGAATTATGGTATTATGTACGAGACAGAAGAAGACAACAACCTGACAGGATTTACTGACAACGATTGGGCTGGAAGTGTCGATGATCGAAAGAGTACAAGTGGGTACATTTTCAAGTTGGGATCAAAAGTAATCTCATGGTCGTCCAAAAAGCAAGCAACAATTGCACTATCATCGGTTGAAGCTGAATACGTGGCAGGAACAAGTGCAGCATGTGAAGCAATATGGCTAAGAAGAATTCTAGGCGATCTACATCAGTCTTCTACTGGTCTAACTACCATATATTGTGATAACATGTCAACTATCGCGATGACAAAGCATCCGGTATTTCATAGCCGTACGAAACATATCGAGATACGACATCACTTTATACGAGAGCTCGTGGAGAAGCAAGAGATCGAGTTGCAATTTTGTAAGACGGGGGAGCATCTTGCAGATATATTCACAAAGGCAATCCCAGAAGAGAAGTTCATACAATTCAGACAGCAACTCGGAGTTAAAGATTTTTCAGATTAGGGGGAGTGTTAAAACTAATCTAGAAAAAATCTAGTCAAATGTTAAATGATCAAGATTAAGTAGAACCTAGAAAAATCTAGAGTAACTCCTACAAAATAGAAGAGATAGGTGTCTAGAAAAATCTAGGATAATCATGTAAGACCAATAGTTCTAGACATCTCCATTGTAGCACTATAAATAACACTTGTGTGATTTGTGATGTAACAACAACATCAACAACAATCAAATATTAATAGTATCAACTCCATTTCATTCTCCCCTCCCAACAAATAAATCAAACAATTTACTAACAGAATCCGTTCTACTGAAAATTTGTAATTTAACTATGATAAACTTTTATCATTTCTTCATGGAATAAGCCGTTTAACACCTCCAGTTCAGCGAATGAACCGATTTCTCCGAGGATCTACAGGCTTTGTGAGGGTTAAAGAGCGGTCGCTGTCCCGCATCTTGCGCTCTCGCG
Organism: Spergularia marina; assembly: GCA_963680865.1. Taxonomy (NCBI): domain Eukaryota; kingdom Viridiplantae; phylum Streptophyta; class Magnoliopsida; order Caryophyllales; family Caryophyllaceae; genus Spergularia; species Spergularia marina. The sequence continues at coordinate 28,818,480 of OY804545.1, read as the reverse complement.
CTGGCCTCATAATGCAGGTAAAGTTATTATGCGCCTTACTATTATTACCTTTCAAAATCGTCTTCTTGATTACTGGTGTTTTGTCAGCAGAAGGAGGTGCACGACCTCTAATTGAAGTCCACGCACTTAAAGGGTTTGGGCTAGATAATATAGGCGTAGAGCTAGCTAGGGCGAGAGGTGTAATAACTTGGGGTTGGAAGTGGATAGACAAAATTGTTCGGACGATTAACCGGGTTGTAGTTAGGAATCAGAGCTAGAGAGCTAGAGTCAGAGTCACTAGTGTCACTAGAGTCGTTTGGAGGGGCCGTATTGTTCGGACGATTAACCAGAATGTTATTAGGATTCGGAGTTAGGGAAGGAAGGTGGATCCAAGCAGATCGGCAATTGGGGCAGGTGCGGTTAGCGTGGCTAACGCTTGTGGCAATGCACTTAAAGTGGAATGTGTGGCCGCACTCTGATATAAACACTGATTTGCCTTGCCCGGCCGTTGCGTTTTCCAAACATATACAGTAGCGCAAACATCCTACGATTACAAACCACAATGTCACAAACCCATTGGCCATTGATATATTAGTGTAAGTATCGCTAAATGTTGCCCACATTATAGCCTACTCTACCAAAAATACCCTTTACTCAAATGTCGCCCACAATTGAACTTGGCATACCCAAAACACCCTTACTCTCTCTCTACACTTATCACTCATATCCCTCCTCCTCTCTCTATCTTCATCTTACATTTTCACCAACAATTCAACATACCCACGGTACCATCCTCATCATCTTCCTCGAAATGCATCTACTGCTACCATATCACAATCCATATACAACTTCCCTATTACAGACTCTGCTAAAAAATTCACCCTTGCCCCGCGGAATTGGAGTTTGTTCTTCGTTAATACATTCTCTCGTTAAACTTGCCGTAAGCGCAATAAAACCTGCAAAAATTAACTTGTTCGCATCTAGGTTTAATTTGTTGGATTTTGTTTTCTTTGAATTGAATCTCCATTTTACCGATTGATCGATAAGTTGGATTTGTGGATTAAATATGAATATCGTGGATTGGAAGTAGTTATTGTTTGTTTTAAATAGCTAAGATCAACCTGGTTTTGTGGTTAGCTAGTCTACAATACATGGTGAAAATGGACGAACTCCATTCTTATATTTAGTCTTAACTCCACCAATTCCTTCCACTAGTCTTGATGATGTTGCACCCCTACATGGTGGTTTTGTGGATGGTGGTGAGTTATATTTAGTCTTAACTCCACCAATTCCTTCCACTAGTCTTGATGATGTTGCACCCCTACATGTTGGTGATGATTAGTCGCCGTTGGGAGGTTCTTTGGATGTGACTTTTGAGAGTGGGAGAGAAATTATGCCATTTTAGGAGGTTGGAGTGTAAGAAAAAGATTGTGCATATTGAGATGATACCTCCTTTATATGAGCCAGTTGTGGTCGTTCCTAAGCATGTCTCTAACCCACCATGTCTCATACGCTTGTCATCTCTTGTGACTTATGTGCCCAAGTATTCTGCTAGATTGTCCAAATATGACATTGAAGTTACTTTTGTGAAACATAGAGAACGGCGGACATCCTTTCCACCATCTTTTCCCCCTATTGTTTATATTTTGTCTAGTGTGATCACTAACTTCTTTTATTGTTGGTCTTATGAGAGTTGTGCAAGTTTCTTTGACAGGTTGCTATGAGCTTTGATTGCTTCCACTCTTAAGCACTTATGGGGCCGAGATTAGACCTTAAACAAGAAATTTAGGAAAGTTCCACTCTTCTCCAATGGCAACCTGGTTGTTTGTGAGTTTTCTTTCTCTCTCCTTTTGTATTATTGTCTCTCTTTGTGTGACCATGCCTTTTGTGCACATTGAGGACAATGTGTTATTCAAGCTTGGGGGAGGGTTTTATATGACTCACTTGTATATGTTTGTATGTTTGTTTTTTGGTATTGTGTGCTTTCTTTGTTTGTGTGCTTTATCAAAAAAAAAAAAAAAAAAAATCCAAAAAATCAAAAAATTTCAAAAATCCAAAAATACGACTTGCATTGCATTTAGTTTTTAGGATTGCATTTAGTTTCGTTGCATATAAAAATCAAAAAGACCAAAAATACGTTAGCATGTGTCACTTGTACTTACCATTAGGATGATCAAGGAGGTGCCAATTTTGTGAAATTATTTTACCTAAATGGTTTTGTTTTGACTTTGTGCATGTGTTAGACGCCTATGACGGTTTGTTTGCATGGCTCTTATTCTTTATCGACTCTTTGGAATGAGTGTTACCCTTATGAGACCTCACGTCTCGAGAGTAGATTTGCTTGCCTATTTATTATATGATGAGAAGACGGTTATAGAACATTGACGATGGAATGTGGTTTTTCAAATGTTTTTCAAGTTTTTAATATCACCACAGTACCAAAAGGCCAAAATCCCGTTTTTGAAAATATCATTTTGATACCCTTTGTGCCTTAGCCTTATGTTTCTTTGTATATACCCTCATTACAACCCATTACACCCATCCTTGCCGAGCAAGAGGAGTGTCATGCCCCAACACCATAATTGGAACATGACAGACGGCAACGTACGAAAAGTAGGCTAAGTCATTCTTATTCCTCAGAAGTCGAGGGTACACAACATATGTTACACAATATTATACATACGAATACTATTGTACAAACGATCACTAAGGCCATTTATTTATTTTACAAGTCGATTTGGGTAGCTCACTCAAATTCCCACCTCCAGCTAGTATTGATGACCTGAAAAGATTTATTTTTGAAAGGGTGAGCTCAACAGCCCAGTAGAAGACAGTTTCCGATTTAACCGGATCTAAACAACTGCTAAAATAGTAAAACAATAATAATTCATATATGCATAATGATTTCCAGTAGTGGGTAGTATAGTTCTGGTTAGTTCAGAAGTTCTCAGTCAGTGCTAGTTTACTCCCTTGGCAGGGCCAGACGGATATCCTCGTTTCAAGGTTAGCCAGAACACATAACTAACCCACAATCAAAGTAGTTCCGAAAATAATCAGAGTTTGCAGTACTCGATCCTCTTTCAAAAATTAAGCATTTATAGAGTATACAAAAATAATACTATAAGCCAAATCATAAATAATCCCTTACCAGAATTCCAAATCACCGTGCTAATACTCCGTGCGTTTCCTCGTTCTAAGTAAATAAAGTCACGTAAGTTATTTATTTAAGATTGTATTGGTAATGTAATCATACTGTTGATTATTTGATAACTAATTGTCCAAGTGTCCAACGACGTCCGAAGTGGTAACTATATAGTCACATCATTAATCCATTAAATGATCGTCTTTTAGCGGACATTATCCACTCTAAGATTATTTCACCACTGGAATAACTCCTTCGGGTTACTTTTAATCATGGAGTTACTAATTACCACTAAACTAATTAACATCCAATCTTGGCTATATCTTATTAACGGTTACGTTCACAAACCGGGGTATATCCGCCGAGTTACTTGTACCGTAATAATTATTCGCCACAAGATTAATTAATTATAAGTTATAAATGCGTTAATGCCTTTAATTAAATACATTAGCTTAAAATAATTTAAGTAACATACCGGTAGTTAATTTAAGTGGCGCTAACTTTTTCAATGAAACCTTGCTACTAGTAGATTACTTCTCGCGCTCGAAACCACTGCTTATTTCGTATGATACGTTCACAACATTTATAACCCTCGTAACTGACTTTAGTCGTGGTGTGCTTATGGTCTGAAGCACTTCAGTTTTACTTCAATTAGTACAACACTTGTGTGTTGATTTTTGTCGAAAACCGGAAGCAGAGAAAGCTATTTATAGGGGAGTTATATCTCCAGAATTGGTGTTCTTCACCTAGGGTAAATATTATTACCCCCTTGAATTGAGGGGAGTAAAGGACAAGGCATTAAATGCCTAGCAAGAACTCCTACGTAACCTACTTTCTTCTTCTTCGTTTTTTTTTTTTTTTTTTTTTTTTTTTTTTTTGTTGTTGTTGTTGTTGTTATTATTATTATGGTCAAAAAGTGGGTTGTTACAAGGAGCAACAAATGGAGGCTCGGGTTTAGTTGGTCGATTAGGAATTAGGTCGTGGGATGTGACGGTAAGGGATGTTTGGATGCTAGCTTGGGGAAATTATTAGGAATTGGTTACATATATTCACTTGGGTTTATTGTGTATCTCGTGAAGTGGGTTTGACTCACCGATGGTTCCGATATTATTCTCTTGTTTTCCTTGTAATAGAGAGTGTGTAAAAACATCGTTATATTTTAGTTTTCGTTCAAAAAAAATGAAAAAAGAAAAAGAATTAAAAGAAAAAAAAAGCAAAGAAAACAGAAAGAAAGAATTTTTGTTTTTCTTCAGAAAATCAAAAGGAAAAAAAAGAAAGACGTATATATTTCAATAAGGTTTCCACTATCTCTAATTTATCTGTAATTGGTCTCGTTCGTTGTTGTGGAACATCGTTATTGTTGATTTGAATTGTTGGTTTGTTGGTGAAAATTTGGTTGGATCTTCTTGGTGGTGCTAGGTGGGAGACATAAGGGGTGCTAGAGTTCGTTCATTAAAATGGCGTAAGGATTGTAGGACAGATGCATTTTGAGGGCGTAGAAAAGAGGTGGATTTTAGGATTTCATCTACTTTGGGGTTGCTCCCGCTCAATCCCTTAATCCGTTTCCGTTTTGCTTCGCCATAGCCCCTTCCCATGCCGGTTACTAGTGATACATTTGATCCTTGTTAAAACCATTCTTGAGTTGTTCAATGCTAAGAGGCAAGGCAAGATTCACATAAATACAAATATTTTCAGGGCTAAAGTGAGATAATATTCTATTGATTCGGTTTTGGGAGGAAATGGTTCCTCGGAGCACTTGTGGTTCTTTGAATTACATACATGCCTTACATATCTTAAGGCTAATTTCTAGTACATGCCTTAGCCTAAAGTTTCGAAATTAAATTGATTTTAGACTAGTTTTAAAGTCTTTTCGAAAGCCTTGATCGGATTTTTGGTTGAGTGCTTGTGGTCGCATGTTGGCTAGACCTTGTTTTGAATGCCTAAATCCTTGGGTTACTCGGGGACGAGTAAAGGTTTAGCTTGGGGGAGTTTGATTATTCCTTATTTAGCATAGTTATATAGGACTTTACGATGCTATAACTGCTATATTTGCCCCCATTTATACTTGATTATCACTTATTCTCGCAATATTTCACGTCCTTGATATAGTTGTTGGTTTTTGAGTTTTCCAGGATATAAAAAGGACATTTTGGAGGATTTAAGATTCGGGATTAAAGTCATTTCCACAGTGCCAACTTCGGAGCTCAATATCTCCCAAACGACTTTGAATTTTGCAATGAAACCAATTGGAAGTTAAATATTATGATCTTATCTTTCTAAAAAGTGGTCACACACCCTAATCCGATAAGTATCGAAGAAATTAGAGGCGTTTGAAGTTGGACTTGCAGACCAGTTTTACACGACTTGTGCCACAATTGCACGACTCATGTATAATCGAGATTTGGTCACTGAAGTGGGCACGACTCATGCAACAATGTACACGACTCGTGTGGATGCACGGGTCAGCTTTCCGGGGTATTTTCTTAATTTGCTTTCGGGGTATATTTCCTATTTTTAAATAGGTAATTGTAAAATAACCTCCTAGGTATTTATACCTAGTTGAGCCCTTGTAAATTTTAATCGAATCTTTTATTTTTTTCTGCGCTGCTACTTTTCAAGTTATTTCTTCGCTTTACTCTTTTAATTATGCTTAAGTTTAATTTAATTATCGTTGTTCTTGATATAGCTATGTGTGAGTAGTCTTTTTCTAGGGTTTGATTGAAGCCTAACATGTTAGATGCTACGATTTGATTCATGAATTATCAAGTTATATTGATTCATATGATTAGGGCTTATTATGGCCAGGTTTAATTATCAGTTTGAGTTTGATTATTGATGTCTAATTTATATGCCTGTTGCTATGATCAGATTTATACTAATTTATGCTTGTTGAGTGCTAAACGGCAGTTGCGATTCTTGTTTAGTGATTAGCCCTCTAATATTGATTAGATTTGTTTCACGACGGAAGTGGGTTGCTAGGACTAGTTGGGAATTATTATGCGTTCTTAATGCTTCTATTTACTTGATCGTCTCATCACCACAGAAGTAGGATTTAGAATAGTAATTGGATTAGACTATGATAGCCTCGTCCGGATAAGTAGTTTTTTGCATAATCCCCCAAAATCTATGTTTTGATTGACTTGCTATGTGTTTTAATATCGTAGTAGATGCATGTTAGTGGGGATATCTCCACCCTAGGCCTTTAGTTTATTGATTTACAATCGTTTTATTCGCATTATTGTTAGTTTTACTTGATACACAATCAAATCATTTCGACCATAGTGTAGCTGACTTCAATTCTTTAGACGACCTAGACATTATTTGTACCTCCCTGAGATCGACCCGTTAGCTACAATAACCCGTACGTTTGCGGTTAAATAAAGACGTTACGCTCGGTAAAAATCGAGGGAGTATTGTTAATGGAACGATAACGATAAACTTTGTACTCCTCAGGCCCCGTTTGATAGGACTGCATCTTTCTGAACTAATATGATCTGATCTGAATGATTCTGAACTTATCTGATCTGATTTGAATGACTCTGAACTGATCTGAATTTGTTGAAACTTTGATTAAATTTCAACGAATTAGTATCAATTATGGACCAAATACATTGATAGTTATTTTCACATTTCTGAATTGATTTGATTTGAACTGAATGATTCTGATCTGATCTGATCCGATTTGAATGATTCTGATCTGATCTGAATACTATTTCTTTTAAGTCCTATCAAACAGGGTCTTAGTTTGTGAGGGTTGATTCATCACTCCGCTACCATAAATTCTGAGTGAGTCTGTCCCAGAACAATTTCTATCGACAATCAGAGTTATCTTGCGTACGGATTACGCCAGCATGATTGTCGGGTGTATGATTGATTGAATGCAAATACGATTCTAATATCATACATCATACAATAAGAAAAACGCTTCAGCCTCCTTTCTATGGATTCCAACTGGCTTCTTGACCGGCGCCGACTTCATCTTCTTGATCGGCTAGCGCTTCCCATCTTCATGCCTTGATCGAGACCCATCGAATCCCGCCAATCGACTTCCTTCTCGATCGAATTTCAGAAGCCACCGATTTCATTTTAGATCGCTGATCACCTTGCAGCTGGGTGATGCTTTTGGCGATGCTTTCGGCGATGCTTTGGTTGTTGTGGTGTGACAGCTAATAAGTCGTTATTATTAGTCAAATTACCGCTAAATACTATTAAGAAGATAGGATAAGCAGATATCGAACACAAGGAAGATGGGATAGCCTAATATGCAGATTCTAGTGTGGAAAAGCAACACGAAAGAAATAAAGCAATTAAAAGAGGGGGTTTTTGATTTGGGTTTAAGTAACGGTAAAATTACTAAATTAACGGTTCATCAAATATATTAAGGCAACCCTCGGTGATAATCTAATTTAACACCCTAATATAGCAAGTTTTACCTCTCTCTAGTTATACCAATTCATAGATAATCCCGGTTTTGACCAATTAATCCGCTTTTGTGGGAAATTTGAACAACCGCTACCAAATTCCCCACCTTTTAGTCCTAATTTGTCTAGTGACCACTCAAACAAATCACAACCAAAGGCATGAAGAGCAAGGATTAATAAAGGATTATGAACAACCCAAATTAGTATCTAATTAGACGCAACCGCGACACTAATCAAATCTAATCTATTGGTTGTCTAACTAATTCTTCAATCACAATTTAGTCATAACCATACATTAATCATGTGAAAGTTGCTTCCTTTTAGGCTAAGAATCAAATACCATCAATTATCAACCAAGCATATGAAATACCCAAGTCTAATCTAGTAGCTAATTAGATAAAACAAGGATAAATCATGCATTGAAGAACAAGAAGTTAATTACAATGAAATTAAAGGCAAATTAGAGAGAATAAATCTTACTAATACATATGATGAAAGATGTTGATTACACCAAGAGTCTAGGAAGGGGATTAGCCTCTCATACTAATTATTACACTAATTTTGGGATTAAAATCTATAACTATTTTTGCTAATATTTGAATAAAAATCTCTCTCTAAAACTCTCTTTAAAAATGAAGAACAAGATGAAAATAATATGAAAGGTGATAGGTATTATTGAGGGGTTCATGCCCCTTTATTTAACATAAGTACAAAACACTAGAAGACAAAAGTCAAAAGAATCCAAGGAAAATCGTCAAAAAGAGGTTATGGAAATTTCCCCGGAAGACGCTCCCTTCGACTCGAGGGAGACACTTCTCGAGTCGAGGATCTTGTTTTCAAAAATACCTGTCCTGTCGACTCTCATCGACTTGAGGAGAACCACCCTCGAGTCGAGATGATCTTCCTCAAGTCGAAGGTAATAATCCACGAGTCGAGGGACTGTACGCAGGGCAATATTTGAACGGGCATAACTCTCACCTCCGAACTTCATTTTGAGCTCATAATATATCGTTGGAAAGCTAAGACGATGAAATTTCCTCTCCATTTGGATTTTCTGAAAAATATCTTCTGGTTAGAGAGTTATGATCCAATAAAGTAGAAGGTGATGGTGTGTGGTTCTCTGAGTGTGGTCAAGCTATCTTCTCCTTGAATCTCTCTCCAACTCGTAGCTTGATCTTCTAATCCCATCCAACTCTCACCAAAAGGGTCTTGAACCACCAAAATCCCATAGAACCATTAATTAAACTTCAACTATACTCCTAATGATGTGGTTTACGAGTCACGATAATACCACGCTCAAATAACTCCTCAAGCACCTAAATCATGCGGATTAACACACTACATTTCCATCGTATCATGGTGCAGGGGGTCAGATGGGTTGTGGTGTCAGGCGGCAGGCTTCATGGGTGCCGCCATTTTTGTTGTTGGTTGAGTTTTTGGGGGGCTCTCGTTTGAGGGTCGTTTGAAGGTGTATGTCCCCCCTTTTAGTTTATCTTTCTCACGTGTTTAACTTAACCCTTAATAGGCTAGTGAAGGAATATTTGACGTTGAATCACTATTTTAAGCCTTGTATCTTTGATTGTCAATGTGAAGGTCTGGTCTCATCTTTGTCACTACTTTGTCTTAGCATATAAGTTTGCATGGACTCATATTGTATGTGTGTACTTTATTTCTAATTTTTAATTTGTTAGGTCTCTTTTAAGTCAAATAAATCATATCCTTCTGTTTTAAACTTAGGTGATCATGGATTTGAGAAAAACCAAAGAAAATTTGTCTTGGCCACTACACAGTGGCCAATCGAATAGGAGTTTATGAATTCATCACTTATGCTAGTAGACATCAACCATCAAATGGCAAAATTTAGTGTCCTTGTGAAAATTGTGCTAAACAGAAACTATTAAGTGTAGATGAAGTTCAATATCACTTACTTCATTTTGGTAGAAAGCTTTGTTACTCAATTTGGAATTTTCATGGGGAAAGTTTAGGAGAAACATCCAATTCCTTCGAGTCTCAAGTTCAATGTGAGCCAGATATCCGCAAGAATCTTCACCAACTTGTACATGATGCATATGGATACACCAATGATAACTTGCCTCATGTAGATGAGACTATGCATGATATAGATGGCCAACCTTTTGTAAAAAACCCTACCCAAAGTGATGATGCGCCCAAAACAGGTCCAGATAAGGAAGCTAAAACTTTTTATAGCTTGCTCAGTGATGCTGACCAAGAGTTGTGGCCTGGGTGTGAATTGACTAAGCTGTCCCTTTGGGTGCTATTGTTTTACACAAAGAGTACAAACAAATGGAGCAATAAATCTATGAATGATTTAATGGGAATTATAATTATTATTAATTTTTCTATAATCATTTTTGTTGTCGGTAATTGTAGAAAAGAGCTGAAAACAGTAAGAAATCACTTGCGAATACTAAACAGAAAGAGAACCCAAGGCCAATCTCTACCACAGCCACAAAAAGCCACGCTCGTGTTGCTGAAGAAGATGTATGTCTTAGTATTTGATGAATTATTTTTATTGAACTTTATTTTTTCCAATGTTATAGTTACATCATTATTGTTCATTCATTAGAGACAAAAGCATGGTAAAAGCCCAAAAAGAACAGACCTCTATCTAGAATGTCATAAGCATAAGGATGAAGCTATTGTAACGCTATGTAAGCTACAATTTGTTGCTTTGGTTGAGTGCTTGGTGGACTAAGAAAAAATCGTTTATTTATTTTCTTATCTTGTCATATTCTTTAAAGGATAAGATTAAGCAGGTTGATTACAAATGAGGCTTTTTTCGTGAAGATGAAGATCCAGTAACAAAAGTGTTAGGAAAAGATAAATATGGTCGTGTGAGAGGGTTAGGATTGGGTGTTAAGCCATCCAAAATTTCATTTAATGCATCTCGCGCCCTGCCCCGTTATTGCAAGGACTTAAATATGTCTTCAACTGCTGATGAGACTTACATCATATTCGCTTATTGAATGACCGAATGAAACGAGTTGAGAGAGACCTTGTTGTCCAATCAGAGATCATTGATAAGCAAGCAGACACCATTAGAATGCTAAAACGACAGTTGAGAGAATGGCGTTCAGATTCAGTTTCTGAATTGGATGATTCTGATGGTGTTGATAGGTACTATAGTGAGAATGAGGAATCATGGATTCCCGACAACAGTAGCAAGAAAGGTAGGTCTACTGAAGATAGTGATAAATCAGAATGGAAAGATGGTGATAATGATTTGGAGAGCCCACTCGATCAGGTATTAAATTTTACAATGGTTTAGTGGCTTTCAATTTTCTTTATACTGCAATGTGTATGTTTTTTTTAATATAGGTTCTTGATTTAATTTAATTTGTAGGATCCTGGCAGCCCTAATGTTTGGAATAACTATCAAGGTTTCTAAATTGATCGTTGTCATAAACGCTCACTTTCAGTGAGGTAAACTATCTATGCATCATTTTCATTCTTGTATCCTTAAAGCCTGTATCGGGGAGTTAAAACGCTGGTGTATGTGATGTGACTATCGCTTGCTACAAAGTTATAAAGTTCATGAAGATGTCAACGGATGTGGCTCATTCTAAATGAGCTCAATTCTATAGAAGTCAGACGAGTCAGTCCTTTACTAAAATTGAAACTGGTACTTAGACGCATCTTATTTCTCGTTGATTCGGAAACCATTATTTACTTGAGCCTATTAGCTTTTTGAAATGGTGTGTCACGATACTTTTGAGCATCATCCGGGCATACTAAGAACTTCTTGAATCAAACTGCACAAAAGTGATCTTCTGAACAGGCCCCTGCATTAGTCCTTCATTAAAATGGAAACTGTGTACTAATAAGATACACATCATTTTTAACTCAAAGTGTGCAAAAGTGATCTAAAGATGCAATTTATGACATGCTCTTTTCAAACGTTGTTAGCTTTTCAATCCCTCTTTATAACATCTGTTATATTTCTGAAAATTTTCCACGGATGCAGACTTTTTGAGTAAATAACTTTTTGAAGAAGAAGTCGCCATTGGCACATAGCAAGGAGTTAATTAAGGACATTGGACAAAGTGATTATGGAGGTTTCATATTTGTGTATTTCGTATTAGGATTAATATTTTTAAAGTACAATTTTGAAAATCATTTCACTTTTGTATTTAAAATACTCAATTTGCTGTATGAACGTAAATATATTGGTTATTTTGGTTATTAAAAGGTCATTTTATATGGATAATGCACATGAAATTTTATATGATATGACCAATGGAATGATCATTATTTATATATGTATATTTGAGTAATTTATCAAGCTGGATTTAGTAGGAAGTTGCAGCATTAACACTAGAAGCGCATTTGTACCCGCCAAAAATGTGTTACAACAAGAAACAATAGCAGAAGCGCTTTTACACATTTAAATGTATCACAATAGGCTCATAGTTTGTGCTTCAAGAAGCTACTATGGATATAGCATGGTGAAATGCTGGAGCGATCTTTTTATGCACTCCAATATTCCAACGCAAAAAAAAAAAAAAAAAACGCTCGAGAAACACCAAATAAATCGCTCCAACCAAATGTTTACGATGCATGAATAAACGCTCCCGCAACATCAAAGAAAGCGCTCCATTACTTCCGACGCTTTTCTTTTACTCTATACATACGTTTTCTAAAAGCGCTACAATAGGGCCTAGCAGTGGGACCAAAGGGAGCACTATTAAATGTGCTGCCAAAAGTCCTTGAAGCGCTATTTAGCACTGCCAAATGGTGAAAAAAGCGCTCTAGAAAGCAAATTCTCTACTAGTGAATGGACATGTCTAGAACTATTGGTCTTACATGATTATCCTAGATTTTTCTAGACACCTATCTCTTCTAGTTTGTAGGAGTTACTCTAGATTTTTCTAGGTTCTACTTAATCTTGATCATTTGACATTTGACTAGATTAGTTTTAAAACTCCCCCTAATCTGAAAAATCTTTAACTCCGAGTTGCTGTCAGAATTGTATGAACTTCTCTGCTGGGATTTCCTTTGTGAATATATCTGCTAGTTGCTCCCCCGTCTTGCAAAATTGCAACTCGATATCTTGCTTCTCCACGAGCTCTCGTATGAAGTGGTGTCGTATCTCGATATGCTTGGTACGGCTATGGAATACTGGATTCTTTGTCATCGCGATAGCTGACATGTTATCACAGTATATGGTAGTTGAACCAGTAGAAGACTGATGTAGATCGCATAGAATTCTTCTTAGCCATATCGCTTCACAAGCTGGATTTGTTGCTGCCACGTATTCTTCTTCAGCCGATGATAGTGCAACCGTTGCTTCCTTTTAGGAAGACCATGAGATTACTTTTGATCCCAACTTGAAAATGTATCTACTTGTACTCTTCCGATCATCAACACTTCCAGCCCAATCATTATCCGTAAATCTTGTGAGGTTGTTGTCTTCTTCTGTCTCGTACATAATACCATAATTCTTTGTTCCTTTGATATATATGAGAATTCTCTTTGCTGCTGCAAAATGTGCCTTACTAGGTTCGCTCATGAACCTTGATACGATGCTGATTGCATAGACTAAGTCTGGCCTCATGTTGGTGAGGTATATCAGTTACCCAACCAAACTTCGATATATGGACTCATCAACCTTCTCTTGACCATCGTTTTTGGATAATTTCTCACTCGTGGTCAGAGGTGTGGTCACTGGCTTGCAATTGATCATGTTGAATTTCTTCAATAGATCTTCTGCATATTTCTCTTGTGACAGAAATATACGACCTGGACTTTGCTTTACTTGCATGCCAAGAAAATATTTCATCGGTCCAAGTTCGGTCATCTCGAGCTTGTGTAGATGAGATCATCCACGTACAAGCATAAAATGAGAAAATCATGTTGGCCTTGGGTCTTGACATATAGTGATGGCTCACTTGGGCTTTTTATGAACCCACTTTGTAAGAGATATCCATCAATCTTGTTGTTCCAGGCTCGCGGGGCTTGTTTTAGCCCATATAATGCTTTCTTGAGGCGATAGACCTTATTTTCTTCGCCTTCAACTATGAAGCCTTGTGGTTGCTCCACATAGACTTCTTCCTCTAGCTCGCCGTTTAAGAATGCAGATTTCACATCTAATTGAAATATCGGTAATTTAAATTGAGCAACAAGAGCTAGAACTAACCTGATGGTCTCCATGTGGACAACAGGAGCAAATGTCTCATTGAAATCGACGCCTGGTTGTTGTGAGTATCCCTTGGCTACTAGACGTGCCTTGTATTTTTGGATGGAGCCATCTTCGTGTACTTGATCTTGTAGGCCCACTTTAGGCCAATGATTTCTTTGTCTTCTGGTTTATCCACAAGCTCTCATGTCTTATTTTTCTCGATCATTTCAATCTCATTAGACATAGCCTCAATCCATTTTTCTTCTTTTGCCGCCTCCTGAAAGTTTTGTGGCTCACTAGCTATAAGTGCCATGATCACTTGGCCACAATGATAGTCCTTTGTCTAAACTAGAGGTCGTCGTTCTCGAACTGATTGTCGAACTGGAACTGGCTGAGGTGTAACTGGGCTTGGTGATCTTCTTTGGCTTATTGGTGATGGATTTTCTAATATTTGTGAGTTTGGAGTTTGTGGAAAACTAGGAGTTGTTGGAGGTGTATATTCTTATGTTTCAGGCTGAGTGTTTTGAACGATTTCAGAATGGGTTAAGGGAAGGTAATCTGGTTCCTGTGAGTGTTGTTGTTTATCTTCTTGACACCTCCATTTTGCAGCTTCATCAAAAATCACATCTCTTGGTATAACAAGTTTTTTGGATACCGGATTATATAGACGGTAACCTTTTGATTCATCGCTGTATCCGATGAAGATGCATTTTTCTCCTTTTTCATCTAACTTTTCCCGATTTTCTTTCGGGATGTGGGCATATGCGTTGCACCTGGAAATTTTAAGGTGCTCAACATTTGGCTTTCTTTTGTGCCACATTTCGTATGGAGTAGAACCCCATACAGCTTTCGTGGGTGATCTGTTTAGGAGATATATATCTGTGTGCACAGCTTCCGCCCAAATATATTTAGGCAGGTTTTTGCCTTTCATCATACTACGGGCCATCTCTGCAATTGTTCTGTTTTTCCTTTCGGCAACACCATTTTGTTGAGGAGTGTGCCGTACTGTCAATTCTCTTTTGATTCCATGCTTTTTTTAATAAGCATTGAATTTATTGCTTCTGAATTTTCCCCCACGATCTGTTCTGAAAACCTTTATAAAATGCCCACTTTGTTTTTCTGTGAGGGCTTTGAATTGTTGAAAATGGTAAAATACTTCTGATTTTTGTCTCAAAAAATGCACCCACATCATGCGGGAGTAATCATCGACAAATAACATAAAGTATCTTTTACCACCAAAGGATTGCTTTTTCGTTGGCCCCCATACATCTGCGTGAACCAACTCTAACGGGGCTTTTGCCCTCCATGTCGATGTTTTAAATGGCAATCTATTCATTTTGCCATATATACAGCCCTCACATATTTTCTTTTCAGTTTTGATAGTAGGGAGACCAATAACTATTTCTTTTTGTTTTAATAGTTTCAAACTATTAAAATTAAGATGGCCAAATCTCACATGCCATAATGTAGATTCATCTTCACGACAATTGAGAGCCAAATTTTTCTTCAACATCATTCTTAATGGGAAGATTTTATTTTGGGCCATTTGTACCGAGGCGATCAATGGATCATTTTTCTTGTCATGGATGAGGCATTTATCATTCTCAAATTTCACCAAATATCCTTTTTGGATTAATCGCCCAACACTTAGTAGATTTTGTGCTAGGCCAGGGACATAGAGAACATCATGAATGTGTTTTGATGAACCATTTTTTATTTTGACGGCAATAATCCCTTTGCCTGCAACATCTTGGTTTCTCCCATCACCAAGAGTGATTTGAGATTTTACATTTTCATTTAGACTGACAAATGAATCTTTATTGCCAGTCATATGGTTTGAACATCCACTATCCAAATACCAAATGTCAGTGGATTGGTGTTGGGTGTTTAGACAAGAATAAAATATTTGTCCCTCAGGTCCTTGTTTTTCAGTGAAATTTGCCTCATCTTTTTGTCGGAACCAACAATCTTTCCCAAAATGTGTATGTCTTTTACATCTTTTGCATTTAAACCGACAATTATTAGTATCATGACCACCTTTCTTGCACAAGTTACAATATGGCCCTAGTTGATTATTTCCTCGGCTCCCATTGTTATTGTAAGATTTTCTCCCCCTAGCACGGTTACTTGAATTGCTTTTTCATTGTTTGAATTTTTTACCGTGATAGTTTGAATTTTTACCGTTTAATTTGGCCTGGAAAGCTTGTTCTAGTGGAGGCTCTTTAAATCTTTTCATTCTCTCTTCATGTGCTTGGAGATAACTCATTAGATCAACTATAGTCAATTCTTTTATATTTTTTTATTCTTCTATGGCAGCCACCACATGATCAAATTTTCTTGGAAGACTTCTCAATATTTTTTGTGAAATTTTTCATCTTCAATTGTATCACCACATGACCGAATTTGATTAATTATATTTGTGACACGATTAGAGAATGCTTCAACTGTTTCATCTTCCGACATTGAGATATTTTCAAATTCTTTCCAAAGAGTTTGGAGTTTAACAGTAATTACCTTTCTAGAGCCCTTGTAAGAATTTTGCAGGACCTTCCAAGCCTCCGTAGCCGTTGTAGCGGACGTTACACGTGGTAGTACTGTCTCGTCCAAGGCTTGATAAATCAAAGATAGGGCATGATGATCCTTTCTTTGATTTTCGGCATATAATGTTTTCTTTTCATCACTCCATGAGTCCTGTTCGACAACGTCATTGGGCATATCATACCCATTTTGTACTAAATCCCAAAGACCTTGTGAAATCAATATTGATTTCATTTGAACACTCCAAAGGTCATATCGCCTTTGAATGTTGGTATCCAATTAACTTGAGGGTAATTGATTGTCATCATTTTGTGTGAGATTTATTTGGGATTTGGAATGATTATTGGGAGTGTTTGATTTTCAGTTGGAGGTCTTGGCTAACATTGGCTCTGATGCCACTGTTAGTAATTTGTTTGATTTATTTGTTGGGAGGAGAGAGTCAAATGGAGTTGATGATATTGATATTTGATTGTTGTTGCTGTTGTTACATCACACAACACACAAGTGCTATTTATAGTGCTATAATGGACATGTCTAAAACTATTGGTCTTACATGATTATCCTAGATTTTTCTAGACAGCTATCTCTTCTAGTTTGTAGGAGTTACTCTAGATTTTTCTAGGTTCTACTTAATCTTGATCATTTAACATTTGACTAGATTTGTCTAGATTAGTTTTAACATTAGCGATTATGAAAGATGTTGTTACTTACAATTCTATGGTGGATGGGTACTGTGTGTTTGGTCAGATGGATGAGGCAGAGAGGCTGCTGGATTTGATAGTACAAAATCGTTGCAAACCCAGTGTTGTGACGTTAACATTCTAATTAATGGATACTGCAAGTCTAAGGAAATGAGCAAAGCCATTGTTACATTGAAGGATATGTTTTCGGAGGGATTTACTCCGGATGTATATACATATAACACTTTTATAGATGCCTTCTGGAAGGTAGGTGGCTTTAGATTTGCCCACCAGCTTTTTAAGGAAATGAAATATCTAGGTCAGAACCCTGATGTAGTCACCTACACTTCATTACTTGATTCACTATGCAAAAAGGGGCATCTGGATAAGGTGATGACAATACCAAAGGAAATGGAGAATAAAGGAGTGGTTCCAAACACTACTACGTACAATGTTCTTATCCACGGTCTCTGCAAAGCTGGCCATCTTGGAGATGCAATGGTTGTCTACTCTGCACTCCTAGTGAAGGGAATACAGGCGGAGGAATACACATATAACGTGTTGATCTATGGATTTTGCAAAAAAGGGCTATTTGATATTGCTTGTGAAACATTACTGAAAATGGTCGAGAATGGGCCGAATATGTGCACGTACAACATAATTATTCAAGCATTGCTTGATGCAAAACGTATTAGCAAGGCTTTGGAGCTTATCCCTGAGATCAGAAAGCGAAAACTTGCTGCTGATTCTCACACTCCTCCATTAGTTGCCGACTTAGTTTATGATCCTACTGTTAGTATCAATTCAGATTGCTCTTTGTTTTGGAAATATTTGGAGATTTGAGAACCTGCACTGTTTTTGACCCTGTAAAATGTTTCGATGACGGTATATAGACTCATGTATCCAAATTCTTCCATACTCCGGAACAAATGTTCCCTCTTCCAATTTCACCAATACAGTCCTTGGAAATTCCTTCCTGCAGCATTTGTTCCTGAAGTTCTGCAAATTACTCGAAAGCAAACTAGAGTTACTTTGTTAATTTCTTCGAATTTTAACTGATCGAGTCTTGAATTTCCGGCAAATGCTCCGATCAGTTGGTTCTAGATTACTTCCCTTAAACCTTTCTTATGTCTTATACAAAAGAGGTGGGGAAACAGAAAATGCTGATTTTGCGCATAAAAGTTCCACCGGAATAATACTTTGTCCGAATATTGGAAAGTTGAAGAGTTTGATATCAAGTAGGAGGGTTTCCAAAAAATAAAAATAAAAAACCCTACCAATTCTAAATTCTCTGTAGCGGCATATCCTCATCATATATTGTTTGGGCAAAAAATGACCAACAATCAAGAATTTGTTTGATATCAGGAAGACCTTTCCAGCAATCCTTCATGAGGGGCTTTGGAGAGCAGGATAGAAGGCCCTTGATATGCTCATGCGTAGAGAAACTGTTACTGGCCTCGGGGGTTTGTCCGAGGAAGACCCCTCCGATGCCTAAGTAACATTTTGTAAGGTATTTGAGTAGAGAGAAAAATTAGAGAGAGCCGAGAGAGCAAGTCTCCATTATTAGTTACCTTAACTTATGACAATTTGGGGATATTTATAGATGAATTTGATATGACGTCATTGATGATGCTATGACGCCATTGTTCGTGCTCCGTTCCTACTCTACCGGACATGCAAGAGTACCCTTCGGACGTATAGGAACACCCTTCCTGATATGTCGAGCACCCTTCCGGACATGCAAGAAAACCCTTCGAGCATGCAGGAGCACCCTTCAAGATAGGTCAAAGACCCTTCGAATATGTAGGAGCACTCTTCCGGACGGGTTGGAGACCCTTCGGACATGTTGGAGCACCCTTCCGGACTTGTCGGGGAGACCCTTTGGACATGCATGAGCACTCTTCCGAACTCGTCGTAGACCCTTCTGAGCATGCAGGAGCACCCTTCCGGACAGGTCGAAAACCCTTCGGACATGCAGGGGCACTCTTCCGGACACGTTGGAGACCCTTCCGAGCATACAAGAGTACCTCTCCTGTCATGGAGCCCTTTGCGGGATATATAAGAGGCCTAATATGAGGACGCTTGTGGTCTATTGTTTGAAGGCCCTCAAGAAGACCCTTCTCAACAGGTTGCTGGATGTACTGGATGCTTCCCATGGTCGTTCTGGATTTGACCCCCAACATATATAAACTAAATAAATAGTCACTTCTTGATCATATTACTGTATCAGATTTCCATAATCTTCTTCAAGAAGCCATGATGGAGGACAACAATAATGAAAGCCGTGATGAAGAAGTTACATCGATTCTTCTCGAATGCGAGTCCGAGAATGGGAATGGCAATGGTGTAATGGAAATGGTCCTTATGAGTCTGATGTCGACGTAGAAGAAGGAGACGCCAAATGTATTAGCATCCGGAAGGCAATCTACCATAACATCATGTCGTTTGATGATTCGAAAGAAACCAAGGTTGATGGGGAAGAGAAAGGGTTATTGTGTCGTATGGTGTTGGAGGCTTGCAACCTAGAGAAAATGTATCTCAAAGTCTACGGTCTGCTTGGACGAAAACTATGTCAAAATAACCAAGCGTGTGCTAGAATTTCGACGACTGTTTTGCTTAACAATACACTATGGTTGATAGTCTTGAAACAAAGAAGCTAACCAATGTAGCTAAGTGTTTTGCTCACTTGCTAAGTTCCGAGTATATCACCCGACATGTCTTAGGTCTCTTACACCTTACAAACGACACGACTTCTTCGTCGCGTATTTTTTATGAAGGTTTTGTTCCTGGAGCTGTCCAATCTCTTGGGTATGAACTCGCTCTGTGAACGGATAAATGATCCAGGAAGGCAGGGGTTCTCGATTCGATTTTTCCCAAGGATAGCGTGGAGAATTTGCGCTTTGCTATCAATTTCTTACATCAGTTGGCCTCGATCGCTTGACTGAGAAGCCGAGAGAATGTCTAAAGAACATGACGGAGCCGAGAACGCGAGTAAAGGGGGCAATGTCACGCTTGAGAAAGAAGCGGGTGATGGTCTTCTAGAGTAGAAGGTTTTGTGTGTGTTGCTTAAGAATGTTTGACCTTTAATATTTGGGGTTGTAATGCAAATGAAGTAGGACTTTTGTTTGTTAAGATTCAAGAGAGTAGCTTGACTATAGTTGTTTTGCACCTTCGATCGGAAGTCTTTCAGATAGAAATAAATTATATTTTCTTCTATATAATGAATTGTACAATAACATTTAAATATAATTTTTATGTTAAAATGTTTTAAAATATTGTCATCTCTTTATCCCGTATATTCAAGCTTCTCTACTTTTTCTTGAAGAAAGTGTTAGGAAAACACATAGTAGTAGTTGTCAATATAAGACACTTGATGACGAAATTGATGTTCTTACAACCATAAGAAGGTTATAGTAATGATATGGCCGTTTTATTAATTTTGATATAACGAAACATTATCCGGATACTAATCTTGATATCGCCGATTCGCCATGATAAGTTTAATGTCCGATTTGAAGAGAATTGTCAAACAAAATACTATAAGTTTAGAAGTACTTCGATGTCATGAAATTACAAGAAAAATATTTTGGCAGAAACTGTTGGTTGGAAACTTGAATAGTAGCTTTGTGGGGGTAGTCTCTAATTATAGTAACAGATAATTGTTATTTGGTAAGAAATCATTTCACTCTATCTATTTTAGTAAAATATAATGCACTTACATGTAACAAAATACACAACAAAATAAATACTTATATGAATCAAACAAAAAAAAAGAAAAATTTATATATTTAGATTTATGAATTATGTCAAAGAAATTTCGATTAAAAAAAAATTAGCTCCAAATAATTTTAAATGTGCACTCGCTCCTAAAAGAAAAAAGATGTCAAAATTACCGGTAAGAACCAATTGAAAGAACGATACAAGAGGAGAAATGTTAGCTGCATATCTCAATACCAAATTAACATTCATATTTTTGTTCGGTGTAAACGCTTGCTCATGGCCATTACACCTAGCATATAACAAACAATTATTGCAACAATTTATCATAAATGAATCTTGTACGATATAATGGTAATTTTTGGATCTAAAGTCATTTGATTCGATTTGATCTTACCGTATATTGAATTTTTTTTAATTAATTTAGATGAACTAAAATCAACAATTAGACTAGATTCATTAAAAATCACGAGATTTGATCGAAATACATCGAAATAAAGTCGAATTATGAAACCCTTATTCATTAATTTGATCTAGAGAACACTATTACATTACCTCATATCTTAGTTCATAGGAATTGATGCAACAAACACTTTTAAATGTATTTAATCAAAGACTTACATGAGACCCATTTTTAATAGAACTATTACATATATTTATTGCCACATCAAACTTTTATGAAATTTAAAGACCTTTGTCGACACCAAATTATTTATTTAGATAATTCGCCCCAAAACCTTAAAACCAAGTGTGTTTTTAAAACTCACTTTGTTAATTTCATTTAAGTCTGTTTGAACGGGTTTTGTGAGGAATTTCCAAATCTAGGTAAGGAAATAAAGAAATGGAGGGAGTATGTGTTTTCATGCAATTAAAGGGTTAGAGCCGTTTTGCATGAAGAGGAGAAAGCACCCCCATTTGCATGGCACAAACGGCGAAGCTTATCATCAATTTGGGCCAAAATCTTCTCAGCCACGCCAGACAGGTCCTTGGTCCTCATTAAGTCAAGCCCGTCAATGGCACGACGACCACTAATGCAGTCAAACATGAGTTTGGTCAACTCATTCTCCTTTGAGTCCGTCCTCATCTTCTCCAACTGTTGGCCTGCTTTCTCGACCCGTTGCCTCAGCTACTTCTCCTGGTCCAACATCTTCTTCGCTTGGTCATCCTCTGAGATCCGGTTGAACCTACCCAAAACCCGACGGGCCCCTGACGGGTTGGGCCAGACTTCGGGCTTTTCGTCGTACGGGTTGCATATGATAACACAAGCATCTATCGCACAAAGGGTTGTGAGCTCGCTTACCTTTTTTATCAAGCCCTTCTTCCTCTTCTTGAATGTCATCTTTCGAGCCGAGTCGTTGTGGATATACTTGAGCACGACCTTGCTCCTAGTCATGGTGACTCAAAAACTTGGGTTCTTGGGGCTTAGAGGAGGGGGTGATTTGGAAGAGTAGTTGGGATATGAGGAAGGGTTGGGGGTATATATACATAGTGGCATCCGGGATCACGTCAGAATTCTTCACATTTATTTTCGATGGAGCTCAATTGAGTCTAGCCTATGTATTAGGACATTTGACAATTTAGCAAAACACGCATAAAATGATATAGATTACAAGGTGCAATGAATTCTTCGAGTCAAAATCATGCTTTACGAAAGTGTAATAATGATTCGTTCTTAATATGATCTTGGTTTCCCAAAATGTAAAAGATATCACCTTTGTTTGAAGCATAAAAGACAATCACCTCAGAAATGCTTCTAAGTTTGTACATGACTAGACCTTTTCCCTAATTTTTTTATTAATTGGGTGTTGATATTTCTAGAAAATTATCAAAGAGGATGCTAAAATTAGGCTTCTTGGAAGACCATTGACTAAAAGGATAGTGCAAGTGATTGTGAAAATTCATTTCATATAAATTTACGTGAATGCCTGTCTATTGTGAAGTCGTTTCATGCAACTTTGAAAAACAGTAAACTGCTTCAATTTTGAATTACTCGAAGAAGAACCTATGATGAAAAGTTCCGAGAGCCAATTCAACCGCACAAAAATGAAAGATTTTATTATCACATTCAATTCAACCTTGAGCGCTAGCCAAGATATCGTGAAATAATAGTTGTGAACCTTTAATTTTAATTTAACGCTTCAAAAACCGCGCGAAAAGGCCCCTATTGAATTGAATGAATATGACTCAAATAATGCAATACGTTGGAGCGCGAAACTTTTACACAAACTTCATATGAAATACCCCCCCACCCCACCCCCACAATTTGTTCGAATTTTTGTTCGGTGCTTAACGCTTGCTTATCGCAATTACACCTAGCATATATAACAAACAATCATCACAACAATTTATCATAAATGAATCTTGTACATTAGTAATGGTAATTTTTGGTTTTAAACTCATTTGATTCGATTCGATCTTATCTTATTACGAAATTTATTAATTAATTTAAATGAATCATTGTCGACAAATAGACAGATTGATCGAAAATCACGAGATCCGATCTAAATACATCAAAATTAAATCGAATTATGTAGGCCTTATTCATTACTTTAGTCTGGAGAACACTATTACATTACATCCTATCTCAGTTCATAGGAAATGATGCAATAGGCACTTCTAAATGCATTTAACCAAAGACTTACATGAGGTGCACATTTTTAACGGACTACTACATGTATTTGTGGCCACATCGAATTTTTTCGAATTTAAAGACCTTTGTTGACACCAAATTATTTATTTAGATGATTGGCCCCAAAACCTTAAAACCAAGTTGTGTGTTTTTGGAGTGTTTTTGGAACTCCCTCCGTTTCTTTCATTTATTTCCATTGGAACGGATTTTGTGAGGAAATTTCAAATACAACGTAAAGAAATAAAGAAATGGAGGGAGTATGTGTTTTCATGCAATTAGAGGGTTAGAGCTGTTTTGCATGAAGAAGAGAAAGCACCCCCATTTGCATGGCGCAAACGGCGAAGCTTATCATCAATTTGGGCCAAAATCTTCTCAGCCACGCCACATAGGTCCTTGGTCTTTGTCAAGTCAAGCCCGTCAACGGCCTGGCGACCACTAATGCAGTCAAACATGAGTTTGGTCAACTCATTCTCCTTTTAGTCCTTCCTTATCTTCTCCAACTGCCCGTCAGCGGCCTGGCGACCACTAATGCAGTCAAACATGAGTTTGGTCAACTCATTCTCCTTTTAGTCCTTCCTTATCTTTTCCAACTACTGGCCCGCTTTCTCGACCCGTTGCCTCAGGTACTTCTCCTGGTCCAACATCTTCTTCGCCTGGCCATCCTTTGAGATCCGGTTGAACCTATCCAAAACCCGACAGGCCCCTAACAGGTTGGGCCAGACTTCGGGCTTCTCGTCGTACGGGCTAGATATGATAGCACATGCATCTATAGCACAAAGATTAAAATTGTCCCACTCAATTAAACCTCGAGTGCTAGACAACATTTCGTGAATAATAATGGTGAACGTTTTGTTTGAAATGCAGTGCTTTCAAAACGCGCGAAAAAAACTCCCTTTTGAATTTAAAGAAAATTACTATAATAACGCAATACGTTGAAACGTTCACCCCACCCCCCAACACACAAAGCTTTTTTTTTTTTTTTTTTTTTTTTTTTTTTTTTTGACAAAGAACATAGAAATTCAGTACAAAGGACCTAAAAGGATTTAATTGCAGAGAATTATTGAGCAAATTCAGGTTTCAATAGAACAGTCAATAGTTACAAGATACTAGACTGATCGAACTCTGAAGCTAAGATTTCTATCTTACAACTAAGTGAGCCGTAGTAGCCCAAGGGCGGTAAAGGCTGAAGTTTCCGATCTGAGACAGACCATTCATCGTCTCACAGCAGCCCTTCGCCTGCAAATAGTAAGGGACACATGAATAGAAAGAGTATTAAGACCTAATGCGTGACTGGCAAGCTGGAACAAACTATGGTACACATGGAAATATACTTCCATAATTCCATCCATCACTGAGTATCTTGGAAAGCCTCCAAACTACTCGCTACAGAAATAAGAAGAAAACAACTTACGCAATTCTTCAAAGGGGATACTCGTGGTATTTTCTCCTGGCTTGATAAGACGGATCCGACCTAAAGACAAAGCAAAAGGAGTAAAGGATTATTAGAATGAAAAAAAAGGGTAGAAATGTTGCTAGAGCATACAGCTTGGAATGACACAACTGTCTATAGAACATACATTAGAGGGGTGCAAGAATCGAACACCTAAAGCATGTTTTCACATAGAATAGACTTATCAGTGCGGCAAAAGGCAGAAGAACAAGAGCAAGAAAAGTCCAATGTGCACACTTTCACACCACATAAGCGGAAGCTTAACAGGAGGAAAATCCCAACGCAGCATGGACTGTAATCATTAACTAGGGTCAGTAACCTGAGCTGAAATCAGACTACCGTATTACTCCAATATACCAATCTGCTTTAAAGGAAAAAGTAAGTGAAAATATTAAAGCTTATGCATCAAGAGTCCAACTTGGAGCAATGATGAGTATATCCAGTGGTTTCGAAGCTGAAGAGAGAACACATTGAGGGGCTCAGTAGAAACTGCAATCCACAGGACAAGACCATTAGAGCCTTTACGCCTACTCCCTCAACTCGTTCTAAAAATATAGGAGTAACAATGGTGCCATAATAAATGCTCTGATACACAACGTCCAATATTAGATTATACGTCCCATCATGGGAGACAAGTGTTGAAAGCTGGCTGAGCAATATGAAGGAGAACCTTAGGCTAGAACAACAAAACTTTAGTCCAAAAATAGTTTAAGACGAGATCCTCAGTGTAAACAATTTCTCTTTATTGTCTCCACTAGAAAGCAGCTCTAAGACCATGCCCAAATTTGAAAACACTAGTCATTTGAGTTATGTGTCAATGTTCATACGTCCATAGATGTAAAAGAGAAACGCAGAGTTTCAACAGCCTATCAGGGATGGCTTTAGTATCCGTTTCCTCCATATTTTTAATCATATGGGATTCATGCCACGCAATAGTGTTAAACATCCTTGAAGTTGAAGGCCTTTCACGTAATTCTCTTAGACACAAGATATCTCCACAATTTGAAAGATATGATAAAGGCACCACAACCCCTCAAAGATTTTGATGCGACTTTCTCAAAAAAAGATATGGATTGTACTACCATGACGAGCATCAACAAAAAAGGCATAGCTACAGTTAACTCCTCTCATCACATTCGAAGTTGGCAATGTACTCATTTTGGTTTTTTACTCAAATTTATAAAAACATGCAGGGAAGAAACAAATCTATTTGCAGGAATATTACTTTTATTGTCCATTGGTCCAACAAGGCGAAAAAAAAAAAGGGTGTCATTAGTCAGAAATCCAGCAGTAGACTGTATTGGAAAGATGAATTCAAAGCAAATTTGTTGCAACTGACAAAGAAGGCAGAACCAATTATGACATACCATCATTGCGAACACAAATCTCTGGCAATTTTACAACTTCGCCAGTGATGCCTTTATTGTAGACCCTGAGTTCAATGTCGCCCTCAACATAAACCGAAGAACTGCAAATATTCCAAACCGCTCAGGCCAAAAAAAAAAAAAAAAGACATAGAAAAGAGAGAAGAAAAAGTTACAATTATACATCCATACATACTTTTTAACAAGTTGCTGAACAGCATATGCACCGAGTGTTTCGTTATGAACAACAACACGATGCCATTGAGCTGGCTTCGGCAGGTCTTTCTGACCCAAAACTCGATGGTCCCACATACCTCCTGTTCCTACGTTAAAGATCGTCAATGTTCTTCCCGTCCTTAGGAGCTTCTGGACAGGAGTTTGACGGACTTTGCCACAGATTATTGCCTGGTTCATGAAAATAGTCAGAGCCATTACTTACAACCTCCACATTAATCGTCAAAGTGCCAATCACTAACAACAACAGAAAAAACAAATATACTTTATTAATAGAGAGCTCAAACAGGTCTTACTATGCTCAAATGCAGGCTCATCCTACTAAACTCCTCTCAAATTTTACTTTTATGTAGCCATATGCTATAATCTTTCATTCTAAGACTCTCACAACCACCTGTTACAACGCTCGAATGCAGGTGAAACCAACAGAGGAATAAGAGTAATAAAAAAACTACACAATCCTTTCTAGCAAGAGATTGCATTTCAAGAGAGAACACGAAATTATACATTTCCTTCAACCCGCTAAATCGACCAGCAGAAAGCATCATTCACTCACTCAAATACAATAGAAATCATCAGGAGCGAATCCCACTACCTTATGGACACCTCTGAAGTTCCAACCCTTTCTAGGATCAACGCCCTGTGGTATCGATTCTCGCTTCTCCGAGATAAAATCATCAGGAACATCATTCACTTCACTGTTTCTTCCCCCATCATCGTCACCATCAAACGACACCGTCGAATACCATAGCTTCGAGCTTCCTTGTACTCTAGACACTGATCAACAACAACCAATTTACCCAAATTTCAAAAATAATGTCCATATCAAACCTAAACATTAAAAAAAAAATGGTGCACACCACCTGCTCGACGAAATGCCCCAGAGAAGAAACAAAATGCCGCATACATTTGGGATAATTTAACAAAAAACCCACCAAATTTCCAAACATAGTTACATACTAATAATCAAGTTTAATCATAAGCCACAAAGATTAGCATAATTTCAATCGTAAAAACAGCAGATTTGTAGCATACTCGATGATATAGTAGAATCATGGGTGAGGAGAGAGAGAAAATTGTGACAAACCAAAAGGAGATGAGGGTCTTCCAGATGATGTAAATTGCTTCACAAGTTTCGCAGCGACAGAAGACATTTTCTGAAATCGGAGATGAAAAAATGGAAAAAAAAAAAAAAAAAAAGGGGGTTTTACGAGGGTTTCTCTTGTGCCGGGTAATACTGCACAGTGCACAGTTTTTAGTTTATGTTGTTGGACAGAAGCTAAGGGGTTTAGCTATGTGGTGTCTCAACCAAAAATTCGACAAAAATAATCTTAACTTTGGTGTTATACGAAAATGAACCAATTTTTTTTTTTTTTTTTTTTTGACAACGTCTAACCAAATTTCATTTACAATGATAATTCGTTTTTGAAGACGAACAATTCCATATCACACATTTTTCATAAATTTCGGATTGTAATTGCAACTTTTGGCCATTTCTTAAGGTTTCAATTTTAACTCTTTGACTAAATGTCTTCTGCATTGCACTCGGGTTTCCTCAAGCCAAACAAGCTGCTCTGATACAAATTGTTACTAGCATGGGAAAAAGATATAGAAACAAGTTGAAAAGATAAGCCACAGTTTTGTCGATGACTACATCATAAAACTGATTGGCTACTCGGGAAACTCACGACCCCAACGGCCCAACCACCATTCCAGTGGGGTTTGTTGATGACAAAAGTATTTTCGTTCAAGCGATGGGGCAAGTCAGCGATTCAAGGCATCTCGTCAGCACGATGGACCGTGAGAGGGGAAGGAAAGACCCATTTAGTCACAATATGAATTGGGCCAGCAGCAAACATCAAACCCACAATTTGAAATAAGTAAATGGGCGTCATCCTCGGAGGCAGTTAGAACAGTAAAAGAGACGTGATAAACCGCCCACAAACGTCTCATCCCATGACCGGAGAGGAAGATGGGAGTCCCCATAACCGCCGAAAAATTATCCTATGTAGAGCATGGAATAAAACAACAACAACAACAACAACAACGGTCTTAGTTCATTTATTCTATCCTAGTGTAGATCGGGAAGTCTCGCCCGTATCGCGAGCAATTCATGTTTTAGAGTAGCTTTTTTTTTTACATGGTGAAGATATAAGACATGGAGTTAATTGTTCCGTATCTTCCTCGACTCTTCATTAGCAAGCATGACGTTTTCTTTCAATTAAAGTTACTTTTCAAGTTTGCACGAATCCTCTCTTCATTCAACAAAGTTTAATTTTTAGTACGATTACCGTGTAGCATTTTGTTCTTTGCGGTCAAATATAATTTAAGTGTTCTTTAGATAGGATACTTCATACAAGTGCCCTTAAATTTTAGCGTTCAACAAATTGGCGACCACAGTGGGAGGTAAGAAACAATTCTCATAAAGAGTTGTAATTGTTTACCTTTCGTAACCACTCAAATCTTTTGATTTTTACTTAGTGAGTTTTCAGTCATAAAACTGAAACACTTCTAAGAAGCATCATGCCTACGACAAGGTCTGCTTCTAAGGGAGACAATCCGCAAGAAACTCCCATCCCACAAGGTGGACAAACTAATCCAGCTAATCAAACTCAGGGTGCAGAAACACCTGTTATTAATGTGAGTTCAGATAACTCATCTTCAAGTTCTGGAAGTCAAGGCCCATCAACGCCGGCTCCCCGTAGCCAGGCTGAAAAAAGTTTATTTGCAGACTTAGATCTTAGCAAAATATCTAAGACTGAGTTAACTGCTTTTCACAAGACATATGTCAAAATAGTTAAAGAACAGCTAGTGAATGGACAGGAAGTCGGGAGAAAACAACTTGAATCCCAGATCCAACGCTTGACCCAAGAGTCATCGCGAGCCTTCACTCAAATCTCCCAAGGTTTATATGAGGATACTAGGGATGGAATATCAAGGCAAATTGATAGGATTATCCTTGATATTAATGAAACCTTCAGTGCGACCTTCAACGCCTTGTCTAAAAGCACCGCTACTGAAGTTGTCTGTCACTTAGAACCACTTATCCAACGACACTACCAGCTTAATGAAAAGCTCGAGAGGGTCCTTGATATGGGAGAAACTATAGCCCAACCTAGGAGTAGAGCAATAACGACCGAAGATCCAAATAGTATTGGTAGAGTAATGATACTGATGCCCGACCAATAAGGTATCCACCAAGCACTATAGTTCTAACATGACAGAGGGTTCAAGGTCTCAACACAGACCCGCAAACTTCCTCGGTACGACCTAACCATCCTCCAGGTTTTGGACATAACGAGGATAGGAGAGAGCCTAGGAGATCTGAGAGCCAGGGAACAAAGGCTGGGTCAGCAGGCCCAGGCACTCAATCAAATAGGGTTGATCCTGCAAATTTGACAAATAACAATGATACTATAACAACCGGAATTCCAATTACTGGTATATCTCTAGGTACCAACCAACAAGGGTTTGGTGTAGAGAGTCATAATGCGCAGACAGGTTATACTACTTCAGTTCCCATAAATGGAACACAGTATGTTAATCCCAACCATATCTTGATTCACAACACATGTCGCATCGGGGCAATCTAGATATCCTGCCTTAGGAAGAGGCCAAGGAGTTCGTATTGGAGGATTTGGAATACCTTATCAGAACCCAAAGATCCACGCTCATAATAATGTAGGACTGGGGCATAACAATTTCCATAACCAACAACCACCTGCGATGCATAACATAGCAGTATAGGGTTGAACCAACTGTACCCAATTTTGGTGGAGATTTTCAAAATCAATACCAAACCGCTCCAAATTTCGGAATTGGATGGCAAGTTGATAATGCTTTAGAGGGTATGATAGAAGCTGTAGTGGAAAGAATGGACATATCGGTCGGTAGGAATAGACACAAAAGTTTCGACCATTCTCCCTATCCTGCATATATTGATAGGAATAGCCCTTTCCCTAGAGGGTTCAAGATCCCAGACTTTACCCTATTTTCGGGTAATGATCAAATGACGGCTGTAGAACATTTGGTTAGATTTACAACCCAATGTCGGGAAGCAGCCGATAATGAAAACTTGAAATTGAGGCTATTTTCCAGTTCCTTGATGGGAAATGCATTTAATTGGTAAATAAATTTACCGCCACACTCAATTTTCAGTTGGGAGAACATTAGGGACAAATTCGTGGAACATTTCTTAAGAATGGATCCAGGAATCACCCTAAGTGAGTTGGCTAGAATTAAGCAAAGGCCAAGAGAATCAGTTAATTATTATCTTAACCGATTCAAAAGCCTTAAAGGGCGATGCCCGGTGTCGGTGTTGGAACATGAATTTGTGCAGATGGCCCAAGAAGGTTTATTGCTCGAATTCAGAAAGAAATTCAAAGGCGATACCTTTGTTGATTTCCCGGAATTGACGCGATGTGCAATTAAATATGAGAAAATGTTAAAAGAAGAAAATAACCATAAGGAACATGGTAGTAAGCAGATCAGAAGACTACCTATCATGCGCATGTAGCTCAAGTCGAATTGGATCAGGTTGAAGAACAACCTGATGAGGACATCGATGAAGAGACATATAATAACATGCAATTCGAGATTAATGCTTTAGAAGTTGTCAAGTTTGACGCACCTCTAGTTTGTCCCGCTCTTAAAAGAAAAGAATTTTTCAGCAAAAGAAGTTTTAAGAGCAAGGAGAGAAGGAAATATACCTTCGAGATTGCGCGTCTAGATGATATGGTTAGCTATTGTCTTAAAGAAGGGGTTTTGAAGCCCAAAGAGGGACATGTTGTAAAAACTTTAGAAGAAGTCGGGAATAGGAGATACAGTGTATGGCACGATACTTGCACTCACTGGTCGAGGGAGTGTGACAGTGCCAAAAATTGTTCTCAAGACCTCATAGATAAGGCAAATTATTGTTTGCTGATGAAACTGAAAGAAAAGGAAAATTTGTGGTCTGTAATATGATTAGTGTTGATCAAATTGCTTTAAATGACTTGCAGGTTTTCCAGAAAAATGATTGTTGTATCGCTTGATCGACGATGACATCATATTCATGCCAAAGGTCGAAGAAAAAGGAATGGAAGGAATGTGTTGATGGCATATAACAGCTGCTCATACCACTTGTGATTATGCTTCCTTCAGAGGAGTGGTCAAAAGCAATTATGAAAAGAAATTCATTAAGATCACGAAAAGAGAAACAAAGGTATTGAAACTGGATGAACTTGAGACAGATCTCAGTAAAATCCGTTATGTTCAAAATGAGGAAAAACAAAAAAATGGTGAAAGAACTAAAAAGCCGAATGCTCCTTCAAATAAAAAGGAGAAGAAGGAAGAAGAGCTTTGCCAGCATAAAAAGCCAGAAGCAAAGACTTATAAGGAAGCTTTGGAACACAATCCACTTCATAAGGAAGCGATAAAGGGTTTAAGGATTTTGCAGCATCACTTATGCTCAAACTGTGCAGATCATCTCCATCTTGAGTTGGTTAGGACTCAGGTCGTGGTTTCGCACAATTTTTCCTTTTTTCGATAACAAAAACTTTTCTTTTCGGTAACCTACTTCTTTTTGGGGAATCTTTATTCGTGATGTTTCCTTGATTTAACTAGCTTTATGGTCGTGTTTTGCACGTTACACATATTATATCGTGTTTAATGATTCTTACACAAAAGTCTCACGTCAAACATTTTTCTTAGATAGCCAAATTAAATGTAGTGTCTATAATTTGTTTGTTGGGTTTAGTTTGAGAATAAACACAATATGCTTTTTGCAATTTTTGTTCGATGTCTGCTGACTAATGCATTTCTATCAAACATATGTATAAATGGAAACAGATTTTCTGAGATATAGAGTACTTTGTAATTTTCTAATGAATGTTAGGACTAATTAAGATGGGTCACATTTAAATAACTTATAAATTATAGTTTATGAACGTATAGACTCTGCATAATAACTCTTGTGAGAATCTTTCAATCCTTGGACTCTCTCACAATTTCTCTTATTTTGGCCTCTTTCTAGCTTTTCAAAAAAAAAAAAAAAAAAACTCTACTTAATGTATACGGAGTAACTAAATTGTTTTGTACATCGGAAAAATGTGTAAATGGATCTCAAATTGAGATACTTTTTGAAACAAATCTAATGAAATATGTTTCGAAATCTTCTGATACACATAACTAATGTTATGAATGATTATGTCGTAGATTTATTAGTTAGCTTTATCGAAGAGTCTAACAAAAATAGGGATTTTATATGTGGATTATTAATAATTATTCCTGTAAGTTGTTAATAATAAACTGCGTGTATTTCTCATTTTTTAAACTCTCTCAGTTTTTCTCCTTTGTTGACTCTCTCTAAGTTCTTCAAAAAAACCCTTTTTTATATATATACTATTTTTAAGCCCGTGCGTTGCACGGTTCAAATATTATATCGTACTTGATGATTTTTATATTTAATTTATCATCAATTATACCATCATTTCAATTTCAATTAAAATAATCCACAGCATATTGTTATAATGTTGCTTGTATGTGTTTTAAAATCTGAATCAATAATAAAAAATGTTGTCTAAAATTTTCATGTTTATACATTATCTTTTACGGAGTATGTTATACTGCAGTCATAAGGCTCATATTATTATTATTGATGCTACATTGCTATTCATGTTCACTAAGAATTAATTATGTAATAAGTACTAAAGTCTTTCATTTTAATCATCTTGGTTTTAATTTTATGATATTTTCCACATATGTTAATATATAGTCTCTTTCATCAACTATTCTAACCTATTTTCGTTATATATATGCACTAAATTGATTTATCCAAATGACAACTTTATGATTTTCTCGATTAGTAATTATCGTGGAGATGAAAAGTGTTTTTTACATGAAAAAAAAAACAATTTTAAAATGCATAGCATAAATTCATTTACATATGTAGATGTAATCAATACATATTTTGCTTTGCATATCAGAAAAATGCATAAATAAGTCTCAAATTGACATACATTTCAAAACAAATCTAATGATATAAGTTTCGAAGTTTTCCGATACACATATCCAATGCTATATGCGATTGTGTCGTGTTTCAATTAGATAGATTTATGGAAGAGTCTCACGAAAATGAGATTGTCTACTCTGTGAATTGTTAATAATTGACCATGTGAATCTCTCATTTTTTTAACTCTCATTGTTTCTCATTTTTTGGACACTCTCTAAACTTTTCAAAAAAAAACCCCTATTAAAATTAAGCTTTGCATATCAGAAAATGAATCAAATGGATCTCAAATTGATATACATTTCGAAACAATGCTAATGACATAAGTTTCAAATTTTTTTGACACACATAACCAATGTTATGCGCAATTATGTCGTGTTTCAATTAGATAACTTATTGATAGAGTCTAATTGTATTGTCTTGTTTAGTCTTTCACTATACACTGGACTCTCTAAGCATTTCTCGTATGATGGACTCTCTATATGCTCTTTAAAAAACCGTCTTTTATATATGTATCAGATATACACTAGTTTTAAGCTCGTGCGTTGCACGATACACATATTTTATCGTGTTTAATGATTTTTACAAAAAAAAGTATCACGTCAAACATTTTCTTAGATAGCCAAATTAAATGTAGTGTCTATATTTTGTTTGTTGAGTTTAGTTTGGGAATAAACACAATCTCCTTTTTGTAATTTTCGTTCGATACCTGCTGACTAATGCATTTCTATCAAACATATGTATAAATAGAACTCATTTTAGATTAAATTTCAAAACAGATTTACTGAGATATATATTGTAATTTTCTAATATAAAAAATGAAAGTTAGGACTAATTATGTCGAGTCACATATAATAACTTATAAATTACAGTTTATGAATGTATAGACTCTGCCTAATTAATAACTCTTGTGAGAATCTTTCAATTCTTGGACTCTCTCACCACTCTCTTATTTTGGACTCTCTCTAAACTTTTCAAAAAAAAAAATCTCTACTAAATGTATACGGAGTAACTAAATTGTTTTGCATATCGGAAAAATGTATAAATGGATCTCAAATTGAGATACTTTTCGAAACAAATCTAATGATATATGTTTCGAAATTTTCTGATACACATAACTAATGTTATGAATGATTATGTCATAAATTTATTAGTTAGCTTTATCGAAGAATCTCATGAAAATAAGGATTTCAATATGTAGATTATTAATAATAATTCATGTAAGTTGTACGTTAATCATAAACTGCGTGTATTTCACATTTTTGAAATTTTCTAGTGTGTTTCACCTTTGTTGACTCTCTCTAAACTTTTCAAAAAACCCTCTTTTGTATATATATTATATTAGGTTGCCATAGTACATCTATTGTGAAACTATTTTTTAATTAATAAAACGTAAATAATTGATATAGTTTCCAAATGGCTTTTATATCAATACAAGTTTTAAACACGTGCATTGCACATTTCAAATATCATCTCGTACTTCATGATTTTTAGGCCTATCATTAACTATATTACCATTTTGAGGAAAATTATAGAGCAATAGTAATTTTTATTGGTCATATGGGCCACATCTCTATCTAATTCTCCATCCTTTTGATGAATCGATCCCAAATATCGAAAGAAATCTGATCCCTAAAGAAATGGTTATACTCCCTCCGTCCCAGTTCAAACGCCCCATATTCCATTTTGGGACGTCCCACTTCAAACACCCCATCTATTTTGGGACATATTTCTCTCTCTTACTTTTATTAAATTATTACATCTTCTCTCACATTATCTCTTCTACTTTTATTAATCCTCACATTCTCTCTCCTCCTTTTACCCCACTCAACTTATTATATCAATTTTTCTTATTCCACTACAAAAACGCCTTGGGGCGTTTGATCTGGGACGGAGGGAGTATATACCATGCTCCCAGAAACTTTATAACTAATAGTTATGTCGTGTCACATTTAAGTAACTTTTAAATTACAGTTTTATAAAAGTTTAAACTATTCTAATAACTCTAATCTTACAATTATTTGCATTCTGCCTAATAACTCTGATCTTGTGAGAATCTCGCATGTTCCGAACTCTCACCATTTCTGATTTCTTGGACTCTCTTTAAGCTCTTCAAACAACCCTCTTTTAAACAATGGTTATACCATGTTCCCAGGAGCACAAGGAGTATAATGGTCATTCTCACAATTGAGAAGTAGAGACCACACTTAAAATTATTTCAATTCTATCTAAGTGTGGTTCCTATTCCTTTATCATGAGAATGACCATCATGCTCCTTGTACTCCCGAAAGCATGGTGTAAATTACCCTCTTATAAATTTGTACATTAGATTTGTAACAATATAAATATCATCAAAAAAATGGAAATTTTGCGAGACCAATAAGATAAACTGATCAAAATATCAAACTTCACGAAAGAGCCAATAAAATCTCACGAAGGACTTAATAAGACCTCACAACGGAGTCAATAAACCTCACAAAGAGGCCCAAAAAGGTCTCATAATAGAGCCAAATTACCTCAAAAAGGAGTCACAAGAATCTAGCCAACGTGAAACCATTTCCCATAAAATAAGTTTTTTCTTGAGCTGAAAATCAGAAATACAAGTTTTAAGTATAAAAATTAATTAAAAAATACACTCCAAACGATCAAATCTAGTAATCTACGAATGGTTTACGATAAAACGCCGCACATTATGAATTCTCAACCATGTTTTTGCTTCTCTAAACCCAAGTTACATAGCGCAACACAAACAAACAAACAAAATGTTAAAACTTTTGTAGGTACTTGCTAGCTGTTGCAATTAAAAGACTGATGGAGAGCCTCCAATTCAAGTTGCGGATCAGAGGAACCAGGTCAAGGTTAGTTAGAGTTGCTACTTCCACCAGATTGTTTGCCTGAAATTAGATTGCTAGAAAAGCGAAGCTCCTGCGACTTATTAACCATTTTCTGCATAAAAGAAGTCTGATAACCACTACTAGGAGCAGCATGAGCAGAAAATGGGTTGAAAGCACCCATACCAGAAGTGCAACCATCCATTGATGTTGGCTGTATTTGCAATCTACTCCTGCGTATCGGCACAGCTTGGGTGGATGCTCTCTGAAAATTGTGTGAGCTTCTCTTAGAGTATGCAAATGCCTTTCCTCCGCCTTCATACTCCGCTCTGCTTCCCATCCTCGCCTCAATCTCTGTCACATCGCTGTCTAACAATCCCGAGAAGCTGTCCCCTGCCTGTGCTGAGGACGATGCAAACAACTTCATCCTTCGCTGCCCTAGCAACCCTCGTGCCTCCTCGAGCTCTCCTCTATCGGCCATTGCCTGTGCTTGAGCAATCCCTTCTGCAATTGAGATTCTGTTCCTCTCCCTGTCCACCTCCAGGCATACCTGTCTATCTACTTCTGATAAATTCTCAGTTTGAGGCCTGAGAATCTCTACTGTTACAGTTTCAGACATGATGCTTTCATTGCATATCGGATCTTTGTAAGAACATTTCACCTCCAGTAACTTAGTTGTTAATGCGTCAGTTTCTTCCGCCGAGGAGGCTGATGCCAGCGGGACTGAGAGGTTTACCAGGAATTGTTTTTCTTCTTCTGCATACACATCTTCTAGATAGACTACGCCAAGTTGTACAGGTTCATTTTCGATTCTGTTCCGGTACCTTCCTGAGGAAATAGATTGAACTCGAACACCAACAGACCCGGACTGCGCATGGATTTGTACATCTTGAGCCACAACACTCAATAGTCCACCTATGCATTGAGCAAAAGCATCCTGGATGATCTCAATTGACTCAATGTAGGAAAAGGTCCCACCTGATCCATCAGATATTCCATGGAGAGCAGCAGCATCGTGATCAGAGCCAAACCCAAATGTGTGAACTGCAACAGGAACTACATCAGTTTGCGTCTGGGGAGTCTGATCAGCATCATTGGTCCGAATACAAGGTGGTAGGAAGCGCAAGGAATGAAGAAATTGAGCACCATATCCGTTTTGATTGTCCTGGCCATCCGATAGGAGAATCATGCTGGCTACAGGGTTCTTCTGACGGCGCTGTTCAAGAACCCGGACAGCCATTTTCAACCCTGCAATGATGTTGGTGGAGCCATTAGCCTGAAGAGAGTTGACTGCCTGCATAGTATCAGCTCGTCCTGCATCTGCCATCCTCCGAAGGGGAGTTACTCTCAAGGCAGATGTTGCGAATGAAATAACTGATAGTCTATCTGTAGGGCCTAAGTTGTCTACCACGAAACCCATGGCCTGCTTCAGGAGCCTGATTTTCTGCCCATTCATACTTCCACTTATATCAAGCACAGCCACCAAATCAACAGGTGCACGAGCATCAGGCCTATCTGAAGCTTCCGGTGATAAAGGAGGGGCACGGATGCCAACAAGAACAGAAAATGAGTCTGATTGCTCTGCCCTGCTAAATGCCAAATGTTCAGGCAATGCCTTAACTGTGATGTCCCCAGTTCTCTGGCTATGTACTTGTGGTGTTGGGGCCAAGGAGATGTTAGGTTCAGACGATGGGAGAGCCTCATCATCAGCAAAACTACTGACATCAGGGGAAACAGGCTGTAAGTTTCCAAAACGACGAATGAAGTTAGGGGCAGGAACGATGTTGGAGGTAGGACTGAATTGGGATGGAAGGTTTCTCCAAGTAGCGCGGCATGTAGGGCAGATGTAATTGCCATGTTGAACATTATTTGTAATGCAACTGAAGTGAAAGGTGTGAGAACATTCTGCAGTAAACAATGCTTGCCCTTCTCTTACTCTTAAGCTTTCCAAGCATATGGAACATATATCCTGGTTCACACAAAGAGCATTAAAAATGATCAATGCCTACATCCAAAATAACAAAACTAGAGAACAAAATAAGACAAAGTAAAAAATATCCAGTCCCTTAAATTTTGCATCTTCACAGAAACAGATTACTAAAAGCTGTAAAGCTAATGAATTTTCGTGTAAATTTTGCTTCCGAAAGTCTACTCAGTTCTCCACTAGAAATCGAGCATGCTGCAACATACACAACAGCAGATACACAAGAGAACAGGTCTCCATCCTGACAAAGAAGCAAATAAGACTAGCTATACAGTATGACTAATTTATAGCTAAAACACACAGTATTTACGCACTTCAGAAGTACGTTTATGATTGTCACGGTTTGCAATCAAATCCATAGTATATCATGGAACGACCATCACTGGGGCGCATTGTATCGCTTTTACAGGATTGGGTTGTGGTAGTGGTACCCTAAAGTTTACAATCTAACAGTATAGTTCTAATGCAATTATTCAAAAAAATGTTGACCCGCCTCTGAAATAGAGACAGAGACTTCAACAACCCCCTTATGTCCCGACACAACAGCCTTCAAAGGCACATTTCAAGACAATTTGCCTTTGTGCAGCCCTGTAAATGATCTACTGAAGTGTGTAGTCTAAATATTAGCTGAAACAAGGCCTAGTTCCGCTTCTACCTATATACGTTATTTTCACGTATCATATCATTTTCGACCGCAGAGCCTTGAATAATACATTATGCTCATGGAACATTTCAATCAACAAGCAGCCTAAAAAATACTCTTCTGATCATGCCAACATAGCAGAAGTTTTTGTTTTTTGTTTGTTTTATTTTTTTTTATTTTAACCTTTACATTATATTATTACAATTACAACCAAATGAAGCAACAAACATGGAACAACTGCTAATCAGATGCTATTCATTGGTGTAGAACAAAAAAAAAAAAAGATCTCCAATTTTCTCAATATGTCCCATCACATAACTTGATAACTATACAAGTCACCACCAGTCTAAATACATATATTTAGCTTTTAGTACTTGAAGAATTCAATAGAACATCAAGCACAATTTGAGCTCCCTGTTGTTCATAATCAATCCCTCTAACCATTTTGTTGTGAAATGTTTGAGCTAGCTTCGCATTCACGGATTTGGTAGCTATTCTTTTCGTCTCTAGTTGGTTTTACGATGAAACCTTGCTTAGACCATTGTGTTAGGGTCTGATTACAAATTTGGTATTTTGGTCCTAGCAAATGATATCAAACCCCTGAGAGTTTGGGTCTGAGTTGATTAGTCGACAAGGGAATACAGTTGGTCAATCAATAAATTCGACAATGTTTGACAATGAGTTAATTTGGAGGACAAACATTTCTCTACTACAAATTTAACACAAAATTTACAAAATTATAGACTTCAAATCTATGATGGCAGATTTGTTTTGACAATAAATTTGTAAGAT
The DNA here is from genome assembly GCA_963680865.1 of Spergularia marina. Classification (NCBI taxonomy): domain Eukaryota; kingdom Viridiplantae; phylum Streptophyta; class Magnoliopsida; order Caryophyllales; family Caryophyllaceae; genus Spergularia; species Spergularia marina. The sequence continues at coordinate 28,778,949 of OY804545.1, read as the reverse complement.
TACACACTTCAAATTACTTTAAGGTAATTTTATACCAAATGGACCCTAAAACTCATTCTTTATTTTATTTTTCTTAAAAACTGTGTTCCGACCCTACGCGTTTTATAGACGAACGGAGGGAGTAGGACTTAAGGCTAAGTCAAAGGGCGGCACATCAAATTAGCCATGTATTAACACAAACCCCATCAAATAATATCTAATCAAATATCATCAAAGCTGTAATATGAACAAATATTTCAACTCAACTCGAACCAAAAATTAACAATCCACGAGAACGGAGAAATAATACGGCAAGAAGTAAATTACCACAAGAAAATAAAGTTAAACACTTAAACCACAAAATGCAGAGTCGAAAAAGGGGGCAGATTAAGTACCTTTGGAGAATCCATAGGAGATGATCGACCGATAGAAATTATGAGGAATTTGAGAATATAGTTTTAATTTTGAGGGAAACAAAACAACTTCTTAATAATGTTGACCTTTTATGCCCTTGATCAATTCTATGGATTTGGATAGGCACTGAATTGTAATGCTACGGTATTTAAATAAGGAGTCATTCTTGCCCCAAAGTCGTTTTAATTTTGGGTTATTTTGTGTAGACTTGGTACCTACGGAAACTGTAAGCTTCAATACTCCGTATTTATTTATTTTTTTTCCATTTGATGATGAAGAAGCATGGAGGAAACTTTCAAATTTCCATAGTTTAAACGTAGATATTATGGATATATGATGGACTATTTGGGATTGGTCTACTGTCTACATGTACTACTTTAGGGTTGAGCTGCCGCGTTAAATGGTTGGCTTTACTAGACACTAGGCAGGATCTCATGCTCCGTACGATCAGGGTGTATTTTTTTTTAAATGTTGTAGCATATGTTTTTAAACTTTAGAGTCATTTGGATACCCTCAAAATTTATAGGAATTTCATTTTATTAGGAACTAGTTTGCATGTCCGTGCCACGCCCGGGCTATATATTTATATTGTTTATACTCACTCTATAAGAGAGTGTTTGGGAACAAGGATTTGATTCTCAAATCCAAATTTGACACAAATCACATGTTTAGGAACTCAAGAATTTGAGAATTTGGATTTGTGTCAAATCCTTTGGAATTTGTATCAAATCCAATTAGGCCAAAAACAAATGACACCTCAAGAGGTGTCATTTTGAAATCTCACCCTCCCCAAACATTGAATTTATATTTGAATTCCACGTTCTCAAATGATGGATTTGAAATGATTACAAATTTCCAAATTCATGTTTCCAAACGCTACCTAAGAGAAATGTTGGCTTATCTTTGTTCTAATAAATTACCATAATGATTATATTCCATAAATTAGTTATACTATACTACGGCTTATCTTTGTTCAAATAAATTACCTTAATAATTATTTTCCATAAATTAGCTATATTATACTACTCTATGATAATTTATTACCATATCTTAACCGATAATTATATTTAATGCTATTTTTATGTTCTATCCAATTAATAAATGTTAAGTGTCGTTGTAGGAAAGACTTGATTTCAGGTTTTAATATATAGTATTAGATTAGATTGAGTGTTTGTGGGATTGTTTGGATAACCCATTTTTGTACCCCCCATGGTCATTCACAATTCCTATGGTGTTAAATATATACAATTACTACTTTACTCTTTAATTGCTTATTTTATATTTATTTAGCTACATTAATAGAGGGTAAGTTAGCCATTTTAATAACTAAGCAAAAGAATTGTTTTATGGTAACCAAACAAGACATGAGAAATTAGTTCCAAGTAATTCTAAGTTCCTAGATGGTATCCAAACGTTGTAAGGCAAATTCACGGGAATTTACAATAGGAATTCATGTCCAAGGATATTCTATTTCCTATAGGAATTTAATTCCTATCATATCCAAACGACCCCTTTGTTGGTTTTGCATTGTATTTGATTTTGATGATCTTGTGAATTGATTAATCTACTGTTTTTATTTTCATATTTTTTTTTTTTTGTAAGTGGTTGTTACTTATAAAGAAGTGTGCAGTACAATTTTATTTGTACTTTTTTAGCACTACGTCAAAAACGAGCTTCGAGAACCCCCTAAGAGAACGTATTTAAGCGAAATCGTTCTCTTAAAGTATAAGAAAATGGTTCCATTAAAAACGGATCTTAAATGCATTTTCCGGAAAAAACTTAAAAAAAAAAAAAATTAGACCTAAGTGAACGGTTCTTGACAAAATCGTTCTCTTATATCCAGTCAAAATAAGAATTAACAAAAAGAGAACGGTTTTAACCATTCTCTTAGGCCCACCTACAAATACGGTTCTAGACTAAACCGTTTTATTAACCTTAGGTAAATTAAATAAAGAAAATAAACATCCCCCACTCTCTCAACCTCGTCATTCCCCCCCCCCTATTTTCTTCTCATAACTCTAGCTCTCTCCTCACTGTCTCATTATTTTCTTCTCATTATTTCCCCCCTCCATTAGCATACGTTATTATTCTTGCTCACCATCATCAATCTCATCATACGTTATTTTTCCTGACGATCTTGTCCTACTAGTGTGGCTTTCGTCCCCTCTACCTTACGCCTTTTCGATGACCGATTTCCAGCCAATACCACCATTGTTCGTTCATTTTGGTATTAAAATTTTGATTTTTTGTTTTAAGTTTCTTAAAAGCTTATTGCATTGTAATTTTTTGTCGGATAAGTATTTCATTTGATATAAGAATTCATGTTTGGGGATGATGAGGGTAATATAAGTCAGGGTTTTCAGATCTACATTTTATTTAATTTCAGATTTCGTTATCAGATTCAAATTGGAGGTTCGGCCCGAGAAGAGTTGAGAAGGTTTTGCCGTGTATCAGGTGGTTTTTCTAATTATTTTATGCATTGTTTTTTTTTTTTTTTTTAATTCTTTAATCTGTGTTTTTTCTTTCTTGTGTTCAAAAACACGAACAAAAACCCAGATGTAAAGTATGGAAGAAGATAAACAAGACGATGGCAACAAGATCTAAAAATAGTGTTAGGTTATATTTTGGGTTAGTGTTTTATATCATTTCTGCAGCTTTTGTAGATTTTCCGTTGTAATTTTTGTTCTACTGATTTGTATGAACAAGATCTCGTATAATCAATTTGATGGGAGTTATATGCCCATAATTTTATCGTGAGATTTTTTGTATTTGTTGATGTCTGTTGGTGTTGGTTGGTGTTAATGTTGTTTTAATTTGAGTTCTGGGTTAAGGGTCGTGTGTTGGGGTTGGGAAATGAGCAATTTGTGTGAAAAAATAATTTTTTTTTAAAAAAACGGGTACCTATTAGAACAGTTCTGATAAGAACCGTTTTCTTACCCATCAACATACTAGATCGGTTTCTTCATAAGCTGTTTTCTTACACCAAAGAGAACGGTTTTTATTAAAACCGTTTTGGAAGAGTTTAAGAACGGTTTAGAACCGTTCTCTTACCCTATAAGTACAGTCGTGTAGAGAACGGTTACAACCGTTCTCCTTAGTTTTAAGCGAACCGTTCTTGTAGGCTAAATTTGACGTAGTGTAGGTGATGTTAACCTTGTAAATTGGGAGATGGATCAAAGATTGACCTTGTACATCTCCTTTGTCTAAGTAATAATAATAATAAAAATACTAAAATTCATGCACCACAAAAGGAGTGACATGAGTTTTACTTACTCTTATTTTAAAGATTCTTGCACAAACATAATGTACATGTGTGACCGTATACATAATGCAATGTGAATGGTATGGTCTAACTATAAGTATACAATGTCCCTATTGATTCATGCACAAACTAAATGTACATGTTTGACTTTATGCATAATGCAATGAGAATGGTATAACCTAAAACTTGAAGTATACAATGTCCCTATTGATTCATGCACAAACTAAATGTACATGTGTGACTTATTCATAATGCAATGTGAATGGTATGACCTAAAACGTGAAGTATACAATATCCCTATTTTGAACCAATAAAAATGGGACAAATGTCCCTACCACACTTTTGCAACCCAAAATTATATAGAGATATATGATGTCAAGTAATCGGCGGGCCGATCCGATTTTGGGTCGGTCAAGATCATTTTTGGCTTTGTGGCCTACAAAATACTAGTGCAACCTATTTTTCCTGATTTTTTTCCCAATATTACCCTTAATGATTTTGCATCTACGTACATCACTACTTTATGTTCAGATCGAAGGGATCCAAAGCTTAGACTATATTTATCAGTAAGACTTAATTCAGACTCCAAACTCGTTTTTTTCTTGACTCGGAAATCTTAAGACTTACTTAAATACGCTACTTTATCCTTCAAACTCACTTAAATACGCTACTTTATCCTTCAAACTCACTTAAGACTCACTTTACACTTATCTTATTAATGTAATTGTAACAAAAAGAAAAAGTCTTACCTTCCAAGAGTCTTAAACCAAGTCTTGAAAACCAAAGACTTGGCTTAAAACGTCTTAAGCACAATACTCTATTATCAACAAAGCAAACCCATACCCAACCTTTGTCTTAAACTCCTCCAAAACTACCAATAATGTTAGTCTTAGACATATATCTTGCAAACGAATGACCATTATTCAGGTTAAATCATCAGACAGGGGCGAAGCCAGGGGGGTTCAAGAGGTTCAAATGAACCCCCTCCTTTTGAAGATATAATGAAAATGTGACCTAAAGTATTAGTTAGTTGGGGTTGGTCCAGTGGTCAGAGGTCTTTTGTAGTGTGTAGTAGGTCCTAAGATTGAATCCTACTCTAGTGGATTTTGATATTTCTTTTGTTGAAATATCACCAAATTAGCAAAAAAACGGCCGATAACAAGATTCGAACTCATGACTTTAGCTGTATTCCGCGATTTTTCATCTTATTGCCAATAAGCCGATGACATTATTATGAATACATTTGACATATATGTTATTTATAACCTTCTGACATTTAATTTAGTGAGACTTGGATTCCAAATAACATCCGCTACTAAATTGACCTCATAAAAAAAAAAAAAAAAAAAAAAAAAAAAAAACACTTCTGCAATATTCAAATTTCCTAGGCACCCTAATTCCTAGGTATTAGTTTAGCAATTTACGCATAATTATAGTGAAAATGAAGTTCGCATACGGTAGTACGTATGAGTCAACAAAAAATTCGAACCCCCGGGGTGAAATCCTAGCTCCACCCCTGGCATCAGAGGAAGAAATAATAATAAAAAAAAAAAAAGTTAAAAATCTCAACTACTACAAGCATTGTACTTAGTTTTAGCATGAGTTCCATTGTTGTATTAGTAAGTTAACTTTAACTCTAGATGATTAAATATTGGAGAAGATGGAGAAAAGAATACCCACCTTGTGTATTTGGGTTTAGGGTATTTGTTATATTTTGGGGGATATGGGGATATGGTGGGTGATTCATCAGGTTACGTTAGTAAAAAAAATTACGTTTAGTAATCATGTTATTGATTTACTGGATTGCTTTGATTATTGATCGATTATTTCAATTCTAGACATTGTTAAGCAGCGTAATTTCGTATTACAAGTTAACTAGTGTGCTATCAAAACAGAGAAAAGCCTTTGAAATTTGCCATCACATGTTGGCGGATTTGGAAACGGAGGAATTAGGTTGTTTTTGGAAGATCGTCGGTAATTCCATCAGGCCCGTTTTCCTTCCTCAAAACTCATTTTGATTAAACGACGAAGGCATTTGCTAGCATTTTTATTTTTGTATTTGGTAGAATAATTAGTTTTCAATAAATAAGATAAAATAATGACTTTCCATTTTAATTTTTGGTTAAAATAAAAAGATTGGCAAACACCGATAAAAAAAAGAGAGTACTAATTTGCAGTCTCTTAAGGCAATTGCAGCTATCATTTCTCCTGTGCAATCACCACCAACAACACTTTGTATTGACTTAATGCTCCAACCAGAATGAGTTCGTGATCAATCAATCCCCTCAACTAGCATCTATTAGTTAAGGGGGGTCCATCGCGAGGCCAATAAGATGAGTGTGCCTCTTTCCATCGTTAGTAGAAGTGGAAGTTCGTCTGTCGTCTCTAGAATCGAAAAGACTATTCGCAAGATGAGCAAAAATTTGGTTGACTCATTCGGCTTCTTTGGAACCCTATCTTGTAAGGGCTCGCTTAGCTTCGGTCTTGTTAGGGCTTCTAGGGCTGCTGGCGCTGGCTGCCTAAGATCGTAGCCATCTATCGCTAAGCACCCGAATGACTTCTTCCGCTTCTCTCCGAAAAAGAAAAGAAAAAGCAAGCGGAGGGTTCTATTTGAGAGGGTTTACTCATGAGCTCTCTTTCCGCTCGATTCGCAAAGAATTCCTCTTTCTATGTTCGAAGAGAATGAAAGGAAGAGTAAAGAGAAGGGCTTTTCCCTTTACCAAGACTCTTTCTTGATCTTTGTCATGTCACCCGTGCTGTGGGAAGCTAAGCTTAGTTCATCAGTTACAATTTGCCCAATTTCGTCTTTTTTTTTTCGAGGGTCAAGACACGAAAATCGTATTACGTCACAGCGGCCACGAAATCCACAGCCGCAACGTCAAGTACAATGGAAGGGCCACTTGATAAGGTGTAAATGTAGTGTGTTAATCCGCATGTTTTAGGCGCCTTAGTGTCTATTTGGGCATGGTTTTATCGTGATTCGTGGACCACACCACTCGGAGCATTATTGGAGCTTAATCATTGGTTTTACGAGTTTTGGTGGTCTTAGACCCTGTTGGTGAGCCTTGCACGATACTAGGGGATCAAGCTACGAGTTGGAGGAAGATTCGAGGAGAAGATAGCTTGACGACATTCCGAGAACCACACACCATCACCTCCGACTTCATTGGATCATAACTCTCCAACCATAAGATATTTTTCAGAAATTCCAAGTGGAGAGGAAAGTTCATCGTCTTAGCTTTCCAATGATGTATTATGAGCTCAAAATGAAGTTCGGAGGTGAGAGTTATGCCCGTTCGAAGATTGCCCTGCGCACAGCCCCTCGACTCGAGGATTACTTCCCTCGAGTCGAGGAGAGTTTGCAGGACGGGTGTTTAGAAGGACAAGATCCTCAACTCGAGGAGGGTGTTCCTCGAGTCGAGGATTTCTTCGCTCGACTCCAGGATCCCTCTCCTCGAGTCGAGAAAGGGAGCTTCCGGGAAGCTTCCTTGAGACTTTTGACGGTTTATTTGTGCCTAAATATCTATTTTGTCTTTTAGTGTTTTGTACTTAGTTTAAATAAAGGGGCATGAACCCCTCCCTAATACTTATCACCTTTCATTATATTTTTACATCTTGTTCTTATTTTCTAGAGAGAGAAACTCAAGGGAGAGATTAGTGAGAATTAGTATTTTCATTATGATTTCCATTTCAAACCTTATTGTAATAGTTAGTATGGAAGGCTAATCACCTTCTAGATCCTTGGTGTAATCAAATTCTCTCATTCTATGTATTAGTAAGATTTTCTTCTCTCTAATTTGCCTTTAATTTCATGGTAATTAATTCCTTGTTTTTCAATTGCTTGATCTACCCTTATTTTCTCTAATTGGTTGATTGGATTGAATTGGGTATTTCTTATGCTTGGTTTTTAATTGATGGTCATTGATTATTAACCCTAAAGGAAGCAACTTTCACATGTTTAGTGTATTATGACTAATTTGTGATTGGGGAATTAATTAGACAACTAATAGATTAGATTTGATTAGTGTCGCGGTTGCGGCTAATTAGATACTAATTTGGGTTGTTGTTAATCTTTTATTAATCCTTGCTCTTCATGCCTTTGGTTTTGATTTGTTTGAGTGGTCACTAGACAAATTAGGAATAACAGGAGGGGAATTTGGTAGCGGTTGCTCGAATTCCCCATAAAAGAGGATTAATTGGTGAAAACCGAGATTATCTATGAGTTGGTGTAATTAGAGAGGAGTAAAATTACTATATTAGGGTGTTAGATGAGATTATCACCGAGGGTCACCTTAGTTATCTTGATAACTCGTTTATTTCTTGTCTAATCGACTTTCAAACCAAAAAACCCACCAAAAAACCCCCCATTTTTTGTTCTTATTTCCTTTATTTCTTATTTTTCCACACTAGAATCGCATATTAGGACTTTCCTCTTCCTTGTGGATACGATACCCACTTACCCTACCTTCTTAGTTAGTAATTTGTGGTAATTTGATAGGATTTAACGACGATCTTAGCTTGTCACCACTATCCCCCCAAACTCGAGCCGAATAATCTATAGGACTTAGTTGCGCAGCCTCATGTGCCGCGTTATTCCAACTACGCCTAATATGAGTAAACTTACATGAAAGAAATCTACGTGAAAAATTGAAAACGCCTAAAACAGCCAAACCAAAATAATTTGATTCAAATTTGCTATTCCTAAGAGCATAAATTAACCGTAAAGAGTCGGATTCGAGCACCACGTTGTTCACCCCCATTTGCTAAGCAACTTGGAGGCCGAACTCTGACGCCCTCGCTTCTGTGATTGCCCGCTCCCACCTCGCCTTAACCGCTTACAACCCACTCTAAGCACCTCTCCATGATTCCCTTTGATCATCACCCCTAGCCCCAATCTGTCATCACCTAGCACCGCACCATCGACATTAAGTTTGACCACCCCCGGATCAGGTGGTTCCCACTGCCTCTCACCACAACCATTACTCAACGACATAGGCTTCCTCAAATCCGTATAAGCTCGAAGGTAACTTCTAGCCACCTCCAGCACGCTTTTACTCTCAACTACACCCCCACCATGGACGAACTCATTTCTCGCCAACCATATCGACCAAGCCATCATTACCCAACCTAACCCTTGCCTACCCTCACCGCACCACTTCGCCATCAGCTCTTCCCCCTTTCAACACCCTTCCCAATCCTCCGTCTCCTCAGCCGGCTCCTCCCATACGCCCTTTACCCACGGACATGTAACCAACGCATGCACCACATCCTCCACCGCCATGATGTATCTCGGGCAAGTAAGAGCAGCCTCCGTAATTGCAACAACTCTAAATTTTTGATCAAATTAAAAACACAAAAATTTAGGATTATTATGCCACAATTAACTAACTTAGTGCAAGGCGAAATCGAAAATTCTAAAATCAAATAAACAAATACCAAAGTAATATGACAGCGGAAGACTTTTAGTCAAAGTTTACAAAACTCGAAAATCAAACGCATGTAACAACTAATAACAACAAACGACTAACAAAGACGTTCCACATGAATGCAACATGTCCAAATCCATGCAATCTAAGCAAACACCTACGACACACCTGCCAATTGTGCTGTCCAAGAATGACACAAGCCCCAAAATAGGGTAAGGAACAAACCAAATGTCAGCAAAATGCTAAGTAAAACTCAAAAGCAAGCAAGGAAAAAATACACGCCTTGGCGCGGAGATCACCGATAAAAATCAATGTTCGAAGTAGAGCTGGCAATTCGGGGCACGGGCTACGGGTGGCCCGCTCGTCGGCCCGGCCCGGCCCGGGCACGAGCCCGGCCCGATCGACTCCCGGGCCGGCCCGGCACGAAGCACGACGGGCGTGACCCGCGCCGCAGCCTTCGATTGGTTGAAACTGTCGTGCCTTGGCACGGCCCGGCACGAGGCACGATGGGCCGGCCCGCTTATGGCACGAGGAAGCCGGCCCGCTTATGGCACGAGGAAGCCGGCCCGCCCAAGCCCGAATTACCATTTTTTTATACTATTTTTGAAAAAAAAATGAAATTATACTATATTTCTAAAGGCCCGAAGCGAATCCCGATATTTGGCCCGAGCCCGGCCCGAGCCCGACGTGCCGGCGTGCCTCGTGCCGTGCTCGGGATGACATTTGAAATTTCGGCACGGCACGAGCCCGGCCCGAAGGCACGAAACCCGTGCCCGTGCCGGGCCTCCGGGATGGTTGGGCACGACGGGCCGGCACGAGGCACGACACGGCCCGGCCCGTTGCCAGCTCTAGTTCGAAGAGCTATTAAATGAATGGATCGTTTAAAAAGACCAAGATCGTAGCTAAAAGAATGGTTTGCATTAGTCGCTCTTAAGTTGCCACTTTTTGTTCAATACATGGATTTAGGGAAATGTCTAACTTGAGTTTTCATTCAAACTTTAATTTTATTATGGATAAGTCACAATAAGCTGGAATAGCTCAGTTGGTTAGAGCGTGTGGCTGTTAACCACAAGGTCGGAGGTTCAAGCCCTCCTTCTAGCGTTTCTATGTTTTGGGCCAGCTTTACATACATCAAGATTAATTTTCCTTGATATTTCTACAAAGAATGTTGAAGAAAATGTTTTCTAGCATTTATATTGTTTTTGTATTCATATATATACTCATGATAATGCGTACAAAAACAGATTGGATCATAGTCGGGTTGTCACTGATTTACTTGAATTAGCCGATTCTTTTCTGATAACAATTCACCTGTGAGTACGTAGTGTATTTCGCACGGACTACCACCACTTGTGGCACGAGCCCGAGTGAAACAGCCGCAGTGTGAGGATATACCAAGTCTAACCTTACATAATTAAATATGTAATACAGAATCCATTGTCAATGTGTGACAAAGAGCACATAAAATTGAGTTTTGTGTTTCTCTAAAAAGTAATATTTGCATTATCAACAGGTATGAGATTGAACCAAGTCCAAAAACTTGCCACTGTCTTTTGTAACAGAGGGATTCACATTACAAATGAAGGGTAGTCTTACATAAACTTTCTAACAGAAGTTCAACATTGACAAGAGAACACCAGGATAATATAGCATTACTTATGTCATGATTACACTTTCCTTTTTCTCAAGAGCAAAGTAAACTAATTCCAAAGCAGCACAAAAGTTTAAACAACATTCTTGTGATCTTTCTCACTTGGAGTAACTTCCAATCTAATATATGCTTGAGACATGGCCTCGAAATCTTACTCACATTCATAATCATCTTGAAGGCTAAGCCTCCTTTGGAGAATGTAGTTTGCGGCCTTCAAGTCAACACAGTCATCTGCTGCTGCACCGAAGTAATTTTCTGTGGAGTCATCTTCAGGAGTCGGCTTAAAGCTGTCAGCGACTAGAAATGACACCCTTCTCGTCAGCTGGCCTCTCGTGTCTCTGTTGGAAACATAGTCGATCAGTGCAGCTGTCGGGAATGTCTGATTAGGCCGCACATATTGAAATGTCGATGATGATGAAGGTTCTGCTGCACGAAAGAAGGATGTTCTCATCAGCTCTTAGTCTGCTTAACCGCGATTTCTGTTAACTTTGTTGTAAGAATGTAAGGTATGTAAAGAGCAGGAGTAGTGATTCTAACTCTTCACTCAGACTGATGCTCTATATGTAGTGGGATTGTTATTGGTGCATCTCTTTGTGGTCCATAAAGTTCTTTCAGATAGGAATGAAATATATTCCTTCATAGGTATGGAAAGGACTGTTTCTCAGGGAGAAAAGGTTAAACAATCACATTCACTCTGCGTAAAATATTGCTGGGTTCCTGTTTACAGGAATGTCATTCCTTAACCAATTTGGAGAATCTATTTTGGAAATCATACAAAGCGAAAAAGAAAAGATCTCGTAAAATTGCAGGTACAACTTGATTATTTCTTAAAAGGCACCAATTAGAGAGATTAATCAGTTTGTGCTTATCTAATTTCCAGGAACACAAGTGTAAGCACCTGAATGCTGATACGGGGCCAATCCCTGTTTAGTTCCTGTTTTCTAATCTAATCCTATTATCAAATCACTTATCTTTAACCATCATTATCTATGGTGGGAGAGGGGGGGGGGGGGAGGGGGGGTTCTTAGAAAAAGAGAATCATATCATATACTTGATGTTACTTGGTGCAATATTAAGCTAAGTCGTGGCATGGTTCGATCTGGTTTAGAAAGCATGAAAAATATCGCGCCTCCATCCAACTCTTTACTCTTTAGGTTTGATACAACAGGTCAATAGATAATCTTTTTCTCTTCTTTTTATGTTAACGATTCTCGTGTGTAAAAAGTATTGTCCCACATCAGTAAAAGTAGTGTTAAAACTGATGAGTAGGTCACGTACTCTCAATCTGACCTACCACTTCCCCAAGTCTCCTCTTTTTCCCTTTGTTATTCCTTTGATATGGATAATCTTAAAAGTCTGAAACTTTTGTATTGATTAAGAAAGTAGAAATACTAATATGCTTTGTTAGTATTACATGGCAACTGATTAAATATGCATGGCATTAGGCTTAGGTTGTGATTACAATGATTAGAATCTTTATGGAGTTGAAGGCATGCATTTTGTCTAATATATTGGTTCCTTAGTTTTTGTTATTCAAGGCATGATCTTGGGATTAATTGAGTAAGTTGTTTTTCGGAATTCTGTATATGTCGATACATTTCAGGAGTTAAGGTCTCTCATTTGCTTTGTGATGATTGATAATCTAGCTAATTTCAGGAACAGGAATTAGCTAATGTGGTTGACTTCAAAAATACTTGTACAGCGACTAGCAGGTGACACGACTCCTGTGATTTCCGAAAGAAAGGGTGGACTACTTGGAGATAAGAAATTCTTATGCTTCTTATAGGTCACACTTCATCCACCACTACAGGATTGATTTTGCAGAGATTTTGAGGTATTCTTCTTTTCTGAATGAAAGGCGGTGCATCTAACGCAGATCTACTTGTTATACGTTTAGTGAGTTTCAATTTGCTGATCAAACAATCAAGTCTGAATTTCTTCATCTTTTTTAAGACAGATTCACAAGTGGCCGTGGAGTGCAAAACTTAGTGAAAGTGCTTATGCATATACATGATTTCTCAGATTGATGTAGATGAGTCTTGATGTGATAAAGGATGTCCAAGTGAGTCTCATTTGAGTCCTGCATATTGGTTCATCATCTCAGTATGTCCTGTCAGTTGCGTAAAAGTGCAGATCTAGTGTACTGTACAAGATAAGAAAGATGTCCTTCAATAATGCTAAAGATAAGAAATTTTGATGCTGTTTCTGCAGTGATTTCTTTGAATATCATAATTGAATCACCATATGCTGAAAGAGATCTGAACTAGAAGCAAATATTTTTCGTAGAATATGCTTGAAGAGGATTCCATTTTTGTGATTCATATGTTTTGACTACCATTTACAAACTTCCATGTATGCTCTTGGAGATCTGCTAAAACAAACCTTTCTGAAGTACAGAACCAGATTCTCTTTAGAAAAAAAGCAGAATGTGCTTCATTGATGGTTCATCAACCAATAGGAAAGAATGTGGTCTGAAGCGTATGGTCCTTAAACGAATAAGTCCTATGGTAAATGCTGTTTCCTGCACTATTTCCTTAAAACTTAAGAACGCGAAGAATCAAGATTGTGTAATGATCAGAAGCTATTATTTTTTTTCATTCGTTGATGGGATCAGAAGCTGATTTTATTGCCTATACCAAAAATATGAGGACCGTTACTGCCATCTGATAGTCTGATAGACGTTATATAAGCTCGAAAATGTATGTACTACAACGTTGCTTACTGAAAGATAAAAAAGCATATAGAAACATTCTAAAACATGGTGGCTAGGCCATGACATATTTTTCAATCTGAGCAACTAAGTTCATGCCTAAAGCGCGCTTTCACTGAAGATATATAATTTGTAGCCTTCATGTTGACTGTTTCATCATCAACTGCACCAAAATAGCTGTCCCTATAGTTGACATAGTCATGAACATTATCAGGTACAATATATGTGAGTGAGTGCATTGACAAAGGTTTTCTGTCTTGGCTGATAGCATAACAAACTGAGGTCTCTGATGACGGTTTTGCAGTTCGGTGGAACAAAGGCTTCAGTTTAACCTTCATTGAGCTAAATGGCTATGCAAGTTTCGGATTTGAAGTTCTACTTTTCTTTGTGTGAAGGAATGCATTTCTTATACAATGGTCTGATGGTGTAACTTTTGCGCATTTAACTCAGAAGATTAAGATGAATATCCTACTAGGATGGAGATTAGGAGATAAAATATTCTATTTAGTCTTAATTAACATTGAAGTGAAGTTCATTTACAGTAACCTGTATCTGTTTTACTCTGAGATGTTATCGGAATCTACTAAATGACTAATGACTTTCAGACGCTGGCAACCTGGCAGTACTGTCACAAACGTGCTAGATTCAAATCTAAATCTCTGTTGGTATAATTTATTAATTTGTAGGGGATGTTCCTGACCCAGCAACCCATTCCGATGATAATGCTGTCATTGCAGTAACATCGACAGCAATGTCATCTGTGTTCCTCTCTATTGGCTGAAGTGTACCGAGTAAGTTATATGCATGGATAGTTATCGAGTTAGCAATTAAATAAAATGGTGAACATAATTGAATAATGCTCTTGGTGTAGGAAGTAATTGTATCCACAAAGGAAACAAACATAAGTGAGATTAGACAATTATATTTGGGCTTCTGTTACTCCTCCATGTTAAATTTTTAACAGAAAAGCAGCTTAGAAGACTACACATGTAATTTACAAAGTGTAAGAACATCTATAAACACGAGGGATTGCATTCAGCAAAGAGCAAAAGGTACAAAACTTTCTTACAGCCTAAATTTACATTAGCTCTACACTGCAAACATTCTGATATAGCATCAGTTATTTACATTCAAGCCTTAGACGCTCACGAACAGAAGAAATATAATTTGCAGCTTTCATGTCAACCCTTTCATCAGCAATCGCGCTAAAGTAGCACTTATCGTACTGACCAACAACTGCCTCACTGCAATAGCTGTCAGGTATAAGAAATGCAACATTTTGTGGTGACTCAGGTTTTCTACCTTTATTGATGATGTGACCACCTGAGTACGCCATTGTGTTGCCAGGAGACTGCATCGGTTGAAGTTTCCTGCTTTGACAAGATTTCGCCATCCTCCTCTGTATACAGCCTATAACCTTGCTCTTAGAGTCCATAAACTTGCTCAATATGTTGATGTTTAATAAGCCTGAAACTATAATGTTGTGTTCTACATTTCTCAGAAAGCAACATGATATATATAGTCAATTTGGACCAGTCTTCAATCCCTGGTGCCCTCCTGCGCGCTTTTAATTGATTAATCTGATGTTAAGGAATAAGAACATCCAAAACCTAACCTAAAATCTGATCCATAATCTTCTGCATCTGCTTTTATCAAAATCAGAACATTAGTTTAAGTAACTGCTTTTCTAAGACATAATTTTAATCATGTTGTCTATTACTTAAATTGCGAAACCCAAATGGATAAGAAGAGGGCTAATCCTATGCAGAACCCCATATCCTATTAGATTCTCCAAATCTGAATTAGATAAATCAAACTCAAATTAACACTAGTACAATAAAATAAATGTACTCCGTATTTGGAATGAAAGAAAAGCATGAATGTTTAAGTAACTGTATATCAAAGTAGAGGATAAGCGTAAACTGATCATTATATTAGTGGAGCAGACTGCAGATCTACATATCCTTACTCTATACTATTCTACATTCTTCAGCTCGATTATAAAAAGAACCTTCTATATCCCGATCCTATTATGACTCAGCCGGACCAGAACAACTAGCCCAACTTTGACCTGAACTCGGAGTTTATTGCCCAAAACAGGCAATGAGCCAACACAGTTCAAATGTGTTCTGACCTGTACCTATAGATCCGTCATTGAGAGTGACACGGCTCAATGCAACATGTCCTGGACCAAACCCAAACCGACCGGACTCAAACGACCATACCACAAATAGATATTGACCAAAATGATCTCTTGAAAAGTCATCGTTAAGTGCATTTTTATGAGCAATCAATTGTTTAATAAAGATTGTCCATTGCTATCGGCCTTAATCAAATGTGCAAATTCCCTAAATTTTATGCACGTGAGTGACATTAAAGATACAATTACTCAGTTCATACTCCCCCCCATACTGCAACCAAAGTACAGACAGCTCACAGAAATACATTGAACTGAACTGAAGTTTTGTTCCTAATGAAAAAACAAAATAATTTCAAACATTCTACTTCTTCAAACTTTGATGAATATCCCCTTATCCACCAAATAATAAAGTAACAATAATTCTTCAACAAAAAAAAAAATTCAAGTTTCTGAAAATTGGGGGAAAAAGAGAAAAAGGATGATGAGAAGAGAAGAAGATCCACAAACAAAGGTTTTAAACGAGATAAATTCAATGATAATGCAAATACTCCGGAGCCCACCTCCGATCACACTCCCTTTTCCGGCGATATACTCGCCGGAGATTCCATCATCGTCGCGCAATACGACACCGTGGCGGATATCTCCGGCGACTTTTGCGTCACTGTTCTTGGGGATTTCCCTGGCGTTGATGATATTCGGGTCGATTATATTCCTGATTGGGCTGATTCTAATGCCGTGGATAATCGGGCTAATTTTAATCTTCTACTTTGCTGGAGTTTTGTCCACTTTGTCGGGTTTTGGTTGGGATCTTCTCACTTGGGCTGTGTCAACCCATCATGTTCCTGGTCAGTGTTCTTCAATTTTCTGTAATTTACATTTTTACTTGGTTGTGTAATTTCTTGTATGATTTTGGCTTGATGGATGAACAGTAGTTTGGAGTTATTATATCAAGTAGTGGTAGTTTTCATTAGTGGTGTTTCGGAAACCGTCTTTTTGAGTTTTCAACGTAGGGGTAAGTCTTGTGTACATTAAGTTTATGAGGCAGTGTGTGGAATATTGTTGTAGTTGTTATTAGCAATGGTAATTGCCACTAGAGGCGATTTTTGGAAACCAGTTGATATGGGTTGGGAAATTGGGGCTTGCAGTGGTAATGTGTTTTAGTCAGGAGGGTTTTTGGGTGTCATTGTGCTTGAGTGTATGTTGCGTAATGTATGCTGATTTATTCATTTTAGTTTACTACTCCGTCCCCAAATTAAACTTTTAATGGAATAGTATTATGTGAGATGATTTCACATGGGAAGTTTAAATTGGGACGAAGTGGTACATGCTTGAAGGATATGAATTTTATTTCCAGATTTGATCATGCCTGTAATGTGGATGTGATCTGAAAATTGAAGCGTATGTTCGTCTTGTTTTCTGGAGTTTTGTACTTCCGTGGCCTTTTTTTTTTTTTTGAGCTCGGTGAATATTGGATTGCATCCAAAAGCTTGATAAGCCGAGTTGTGGTTACTTATTACTTGGTTGCCACTTTTTTCAGCTTGGAAATGTATATGAAGAAAACATGGCATGGAGACCACTGATGTTCATTCGTGGGAGTGCCTAAATTAAGAATGCTGTATCGTGCATAAAGTACTGCTACTGTAAGATTGTTTTTCTTTTTGATGAACTAAGAACTCGCCAGTTTCAGAGTTTGTATATTCAATATCATACTATACTTGCGGTATTATGTTATATAAAAAGCTCAATTGAAATTCTGTTGTCTCTGATTTCTTAAGCACTTTCATTTCTGCGAATCTGCTATTAGGCAAACTTTGTAATTCAAAAATGTGGCAAATTAACAAACTTGGTGGTCTTATTTTGTGAACGTTATCTTCTTTTTCTTTCCGCTTTAACATCTCCTGACTTGTATAATTGTGCACTCGTGTGGCATTTATCTTCTATGTCAAGGTGGTATCACTTGGTGCAAGATATCTGCCATCAGTTAAAGTCTACTATAGGGAAGATGTAGTAGAATAAAGTTAATACGTCACTGCTGAACTGCTAACATTTTTATGGGGTAAGTATAGAGTATGGCACTGGCGGATGAATTGAGGAATGTTTCATATAACATGCTGTCAACTAAACTTCGTGTGCTTGATGTCACTGTTATGCATAACACTTTGTTGGGATAGGACAGTTAGAGAAAAAGAGAGAGAGGAGGGGAACTGGGGGAAAGGGAAGCAAGGTAGAGAGATATATGTGGTAGAGGAAAGAGGGAGAGATGAAATTCAAAAGTCATCTGTTGGATACATATATGTAGAGTAGAGAAAGTTAGGGAAGTGAATTGGAAGGAACCAACTGAAAACCGTCTTGAATAAGCCAAATCCTTTATTGGTGACCAAAGTATCGGATGTAAAAAACCTCCATGAGACAAGCAAGAGCAAGCGGGAAATTATTAAGCTGCTTGTCTCCCCGTGGAATCTGTCCACTTAGGCTCATGTTCAACGCAACACAAACAACCATCTTTGATTTTATACTACAGAGATATGATACATTTACATGCTAAGTCCAGTAAGATCAGCCATCCTACACTTTTTTTTTTTTTTTTGATTGACAAACAAGGGATTATGAACACTTGCTTTCATTCCTCCTTATCGTCCAATTTTCTCCATCCAAACATGTCAGAGTCAAGAAGCAGCAGCTTCAACTTTTAGGTTTTTTGGACTAAAAGTATTCTCAGCACTCTGTTGTTCCTTAATTCCAAGTTCCTGATATGATGTTTTGTGAGCAAAGAAAATTCCCTTTGAATATCAACTGTCCAAGAGGCTTGAGTACAACAAAGAATTCCTGATTTCCTTATTACTGGCTACACTATGTCATAATCCTTTTTTTTTTTTTTTTTTTTTTTTTTTTTTTTTTGATGAAGAGATAAAATATGTCATTATTTGTTATTGCAGTTGACATATTTTTCAGTTATCATGTTGTCACAAGTATAAGACCTGTAAATTTCTTCCATAGCTGTAAACTGTAACTGCATGACTGGATCTATCTAAGGACAGTAGATACTTGTGATTTTGCTTCACTGCAAGTTCGATTTCTCTATCGACTTGAATTGCTCTGGTTTCATCTATGAATGAAAAGCTATAGCCCATAGCCTAAAAGAATACAACAGGGAAATTTTCACTTGCCGACATGACAGTTTTTAGCCTACATTTGAAATTCTCATGTTCAGCAACAGATCACTTCTGCATTTTTTCTAACTGTAGTCTATAATTATATTGAATTGGATCATTGAGCATATTAATAACATTCTGAAGATGACATATGATTCTTGTGTCTTTATGTAGATCTGCCATGAGAAGAATGATATTTATTCTGTTGAAACTTCTTTGGAAAAACAGTAGCTGTGAGTTTCTTCTTACGGTAGATTAACTTTATATTAGCTACAACTGGTGTCCTTTGCAAAAAATTCATGAGCAAGTGAATTACACCACATAATATCCCTTGGAAAGGATGTAGTGGTCCTGGTTTAAACATAGTAGCATTAGAGGTGCTGCTTTGGGTTCTAAATCTATATGCTCTTTCGTCATGTCCTCGCCCAACATTCAGATAGTGCAGTTGTTGGCTCGATGTAGCTGGTTCAGACTTAAGAGTAAGTCAACTAGCTCTACCGCACAGGCGACCACCTGTTTAGTTAGACGTGGACCTCAGCATGTTTGATTTCAATGTGTTCTTGAATTTTTCTAACAGCAGCAGCAGCAGTAGCAGCTTTTTAAGGATTTACCGGAAGGCTGGGGAGTTGTTAATTACCGGTTACAATAAATTGGGGAAGTTCCATAGCATCTGTAAGCGGTCTGTTTATTATTCATTTCAAACAACTCAAATTCAAATAATATACATGCTGCAGAATTTAAATTCTTCTTCCGGTACCTGAACTTTTACATTATCCTTCATGGTTTGACCTGTTTGCCTAAACTTTAAATAGAATGAAATTTGTTTCTGGTAGTGCTGTAGATTTATCGTCTCTGAGTGACTTGTAATGATATCTTTGAAATAGATTAGAAGCAGCAGATCAGCAGACAAATAGGGAATGGATCTGCATATATACCGTCACATATGTAAGTCTATCAGACAATCAATGACAAGAATCATACTTTAAATATGACCTGTGTGAGTTCTACTATGAAGAAACTGATAAGAGGGGCGAAAAATTGTGTATATTACCTGGTAAATTGAATTGTGTTGCAGGAGATAACACTATGCTCAACAGGAAACCGACCAGCATCAGTTGCAATAGTGCCATTTTCTTCTGCGCTTCTATGTACTCTTAGGAAATGTGCTGATGAGATTCATATAAGAACTGGATATCTTGGCCCTGAAGAGTTTAGTCGAAGAAAACCTCCTACACTGTTGCCCGACCCCATAGCTACGAGCCTACGACTTTATTTGGCTATGATATTTTAGTTGCTAAAACGCTTCAACCATTGGACCAGACTTTTGGGGGTTAAGTTTATCGTGTGCAGTCAAGGGATTTACAGTTTTTCATCTTTGATGTGCTCGTTTATTAATATTGTGAGATGTGGATGCCTCAAACTTCAATTTTGTTTGACTGTTTCTTTCTTTGTTTTTTTTTTTTTTTTTCGACTGTGTGTTAATCTGATGCTGTCTTGTGATTTTATTTTATTAATTTATTTAATTTGTGAATGGTTTTATATTTTTTTATATCAGTAAGGTTGATGGTTTCTGAAACTTGGAAGATATTTATAATCTTGAATCAGGTGAGGATAACTAAGAAACATGCTGAGTAAGGTTTGGATTTGCTTATGATGAGTTTTAATTAAGTGATGTCGTTTGAGTGGCGTCTGCTTGTGAAATTTATGCTAAGAGTTCACATTATATTTTGTTTGGTTTCCCTAACTCTTTTGCCAAAACTTTTTACTTGTGTTCCAAGTTTTTTTTTTTTTTTTTTTTTTTTTTTTTTTTTTTTTTTTTAATTTATTTTGACGACTTTATAAAACTTCCTTTGAAAGTGTTTAAATACTCCGAAAAGGTTTACAACGTTTTGAAATTTCATGGCGTATACAAGATGGTTACTAGACAACGATTCATGTTAGCCGACCCCAAATCATTTTGGGAATAAGGCTTGGTTGTTGTTGTTGTTGTTGTTGTTCACATTATATTTTGTTAAATGATTATTCTGTCTAGATCTGTACTATGTACTGCTTCCTGGTTATGATCAGATGTAAAGCATATCTCAGGGGCAAACTTGAACCCCTAATGCATTTCATATTTCAGTAACTTGTTAATCAAGCAAAGTCTAGCAGCTGCTGTGTCTGATGTAAATGATCTGACTTTCTTGTGCAAGCAGCTGTGAACATGAATTTCAGAGAAAAGAATTAGTATCTGAGTGGAGGATGTAAGTTTCGTTTTCCTCGTAGTGAAATGTGGAAGTGGCGTGACATCGGTGCATGATGGGCATGTATTCTTAGGTCTTTTGTGGATGTACACTGCAATTTCTGTAGTAATATTCTGTTTCAATTTGAAAATGCAGTCAGATTATGATTTTTTTTTTTTTTTTTTTTTTTTTTTTTGCATCAGCTTATTTCTATCAACTTGCAAAAAACAGAGGTGGTTGCTCTTGCACCTTTCCTGTTTGAGACCAAGTATGGAGGTGGTCGATTATCAGTTACTGTGATCTGCTGTAGTAATATGATATTTTGACAGGAATAGTAAGATTGATATAATCGTAGGGCTTTACTCTAAAATCCAAATACATTCAGGTCAGAACGCAGGAATTTTAAGTACTCAAGCCGAGACTTGATCGCTTATCAAGTTATCAGCTGGAGTTGAATGATAACAAAAAGAAGCAAAATAATACTCAAAAGAATGAAGAAAATCTCTGCACTCCAGAGTCCAAATGCGTGCCGCCGTGTTGAAAGGATTGCTGGCGCATGGGCTACTTGGTATAAATATGAACTCCAACAGCGATAAGGAAAATCGTGATGAGGCAGAAGTAAATGACAGTATGGACTAATATTGACATGCCGCTGGTCTGCATGCTCCCAAACTCGATCACCCTGTGCTTTCCAGGCAGCTGAAAGAGTAGACCTGGCGTCAGCAGAATGAACAGAACTAATGTCATGATCACCGGCCCCCAATCTGCCATTTCCTTCTCTCTTCCTTAATCACTTGACCTATATTTGTTTTCAAGGTAATGGAAATGATGTCGAGACTTGAGATGTCCTGCACACGTCCCAGCCGTGATTATATAGTACTGCTTCTGGGTTCCATATGTGAAACGCAGGTTAGTGGTCAGACAAAAGGAAACCTTCTGACGAAGGTAATCCAGATATGGAAGGGAACACTTCTTGATTAAAATCATTTCTATGCTACCTTGTTAGGTATGATGACCTTCTGTAGAAGGTTAACTTCCCAGCTTTATTACTTTTGTGTTTGCGTGATGTGGGCAACAATTAAGCCTGGAAATCCACTTCTTGTGCAACTTCAAAGATTCCCATTTGGCGAAAAAAAAAAAAAAAACTTATTTCCTCTTTTTCTTTTCAATCTCACATACCTCGTACCCAAAATTTCAAATCTAGCGTAAATTTCGACGAAATGGAGGCATTGTCTATATATTTCATCGTGCTTATTGGTTTTGGATTCCAATTAGTCTTTTTCCATGTGGTGAATTCAGATTCGGGTTTGACCCGATGTACTAAACTTGAAATTGGACAGATCAAACCAAGTAAATTGGATTTTATAATTGGCTGATTGGATGGGCTTTGCTATAAGATCTGATGATGGATTGATGCCATCTTGCAGGCCCAATTGCTCATAAGTCCAATTGGCAAACCAGATGGTGGTTCCTTTGGAGTTGGGTTCCTATGCGCTAAGAATAAACATGGAAAAGTCAACTGCGGTAAATGCGCATTAATTAAGTGCTATGAGCCTATGATAAAGGTCTAAAGGACACATATCCACGTTATCAACCATTTAGTCCATCAGATACTCCAACTAATCCTAATTACTGGGATCTAACATCAACTAAGACCACAAGATTCGGAGCATACTTTAACACATCAAACTTATGCTAACAGGAGAACATATAAATAGCAAAGTGATGTTACCGGCCAATTCCAACTCGTCTGGCTTTTCCCTTCTATTGATACACTTTCAACTCTCTTCCGATGCCATCTTGGTGTGTTATGGCCTTTGGGGAAGGGGTGGTGGTCTGAGCATTGAGAAATTGATCATTATGGTTGATGGATACTATGGGTCACAGGGACAAGCATTACGTGTGAATCCCTGTGATCTGCACTATTCATCAGTCATTGTGACCAAACATTTTGGCCTCGAGGATTTTGAGCATCGAGAAATTGATCATTGTGATCGATGAATAGTGTGGATCATATGCGATCTTTGGGCCTCGAGAATTTCGAGCATTGAGAAATTGATCATTGTAATAGATGGATAGTGTGGATTACAGGGACAAACATTACGTGTGAATCCTGTGATCTGCATTATTCATCCGTCATCGTGATAAAAAATTTGGGCCTTGAGGATTTCGAGCATTGAGAAATTGATCATTGTGCTCGATGGATAGTGTGGATCACAGGGACAAATATAACGTGTGAATCCTGTGATCTGCATTATTCATCCGTCATCGTGATCAAAATTTTGAGCCTTGAGGATTTCGAGCATTGAGAAATTGATCATTGTGATCAATGGATAGTGTGGATCATAGGGACAAACATTAAATGTGAATCTCTGTGATCTGCATTATTCATCCGTCACTGTGGTCAAAATTTTGGGACTCAAAGATTTGTGAGTATTGACAAATGGATTGATATGTGTAAATTATATCGGGAGCATAATGAGCATAGTGGTCTTTCTCACGTAAAGGAGTAGGGACCACACATAAGTATATTTTAAATAATTTTAAGTGTGGTCCTACTCTTGTATTGTAGGGAAGGACCACCATGTTTCTTGTGCTTCCGGGAGCATGATATAACTATTGATCGATATGATCAATGGATAGTGGTAATAGGACACACGTTATTAAACATGACATTCCTCTAGTGTTCTTTTCTTCTTTTGTCACTGTGATCAAAAAATTGCGCTTTGGGATTGGGAGGATTGGTTGATATATATTGATTATTGTGATCAACGGATAGAAAAGTTTACATGTTGGATGATGTAAAATGTGTCATTCCTGTGATCTGTGATTCATTTGTCACGGTGATTAAACTTTTGTACCTTGTCAAAAGTCTTTTGTTTTTTGGGTCATATCAACGACGGTGTATGTTATCATTAATTAATTTGCAATATTATTATCCATCTGCCGTAGGTGGGCAGTAATCTAAATCAATTTGAGTAATCTACAATTTGCAACATAACCAAGTGTGCGATTGGTGGTCCTACGGTTGATATAAGCTGTTTCTAGAGGAGTGATAGGGGGAGCAGT
The DNA here is from genome assembly GCA_963680865.1 of Spergularia marina. NCBI lineage: Eukaryota > Viridiplantae > Streptophyta > Magnoliopsida > Caryophyllales > Caryophyllaceae > Spergularia > Spergularia marina. The sequence continues at coordinate 28,754,924 of OY804545.1, read as the reverse complement.
CGAGCACTGTGTTGTGGCACTATTTGCGCAGCACACAAAACGACAGAGGGGAAGAAGGGTACCGGAGCAAAAGGCTGGAATTGCTGGGAAAGAGCTCAGGAGGGCTTGTATGCAAATAATAGTAACAAAAAAAAAAAAAACACTGGCCTTCCTCCCCTCTCTATTTTTCAATTTCTCTATCAACTTTCTTTCTCCTCATTCTATACTCTCTCTGTAATGTTCATCCTCGATCTTCTTCCTCTCTTCGAACCTCTTCTTATGCGATTATCTCACTTGTCTACAGCGTCGACGACGACTACAATAACATCGAAATGGCGCATGGGTTAGTCATTTCCCCTCTTCTATTTCTTCTTCCGAAAATTAGGGTTTCCTAATTGTTCTTGTTTATTTCCGACACCCTTTTTCATTATTTCGTATGTTTTTGTGGTTGTATACGCATGTTTAAGGTGTTAATTCAATCGTAGTTAGGTTTATGCTGTAGTAATTTTTGTTCAATTAAATTTGTGTGATTTTGTTTTATTTTCGGGTTTGTGTAGTAATGGAATCGTGGTGGAAGTTCGAGTCAATCGTAATCATGAAAATTGGCTCCAAGATGAGCAACCTCTCACTCAAGATTCTGCTACAAATAATTAAGGTAAGATGTCGGTGTCAATCTTTATTGTTAAAATTTTCAATTAAAGAAATAAGGTTTTGTTGTTGATTTGGAAAAAAAAAAAAAAAAATTGGGGGTTTTTGAGGATATCAATTATATTTGTATTGTGATTTGTGATTACTGGAGGAATTATTTGGTGGTTGTGTCTTGAGATATTATGGGCATGCTTGATTCAAGTCTTAATAGTTTGGAATTTGTTGGATTTTGGGTTACAGATCCTTTTAATATAATTGTTATACTACTCTACTTCTTTCATTGCAGCAAGAAAGTACTCTATTTAGTTGTTTACATAAGTGGGCGTGTTGTCTTATGAATTAGTCATGTTATTGCAAAATCAAATTATGATGTTGGTGGTTGATTGATACATACAATGTGTTTAAATGGTGGCAATGCTAGCTGGTGTTGCTCCTAAAATTTTAAAATGCTGCCCTTTCTCTCTCCTCTTTTTACTTTCAATATTTTCTCTAATGGTCAATCAAATCAGTGGAAATATGTTTTCAAGGTACTGTCTAATTTCACTCTTACTCTCGTACTAGAACTGAAAGATGAATTATCCGCCCGTGCTGCCATTTGGGATGAGCGTATTTTGTAGAACTTGTGGGCTTGTCATAAATGTGATTTGTAACAGGAAGGGTGACGAAGTCAAATTGTCTATTTGTATAGTTAACGAAATAAACTCATGAATCTTGTTTAAACTTTTATGTTCTTATATTGATGCCATATAATTTGTTCTAGAAGCTTGCAAGGATCGATGTTTTCAACAAGTTTTTATGAGATGATCCAAATTACTTGTTCTAATGTTGATTTTGCATGATTAAATGACATTTGTAGTCGGTTTATTTTTTGCTGTATATTGACCCTGAATTCCATGAAAGTCTATCCTCACTAGTCGTGAACATTGTGATCTGATAATATTTGCTGACTCGTTAAGGCTCCTACTGAACATAGTGGGAATTTAGATGGCAATTCATTTGTTAAGTGTCCTACTGAGCTAATTCTTCACTACAACTTGATTAGAAGTTTCGGTAGAGAGAGGTAATTGAACTGATGTGTGTACACACTAGGCTAATAGGCTATGGTTTTGTTGCTCTTTTCTATGCTTATGGAATGCTATAGGGGCTGGATTAATGCCAGGTGACATCAGAAAGTCTAACTACGTAGAATGGTAGGTTTATAAGATTTCTCTGGTAGTTTTAGATGACTTATTGTTGCACAACATTAGAAGCAAGTATGTAAATTGTGTTGTTGGTTGCAGTGTTACGTCTACCCAGACGAGACATTTGATGCTCAAGACATGACGTGGATAACTTATATTCAATGAATTGGAGGGCAAGATCAAACTACTTGCTACTGGGTGGAATATTTTTTTTTTGTTTTTCTCTTTTTATTTTTTATTTTTTTAATAATATCTTATTAATGTACTAGCAGTTGCAAACTCTTCCCTAAAAAAAAAAAAAACAGATCCAAATTCTCCTCCCGATCTTGAATGGGATGGAGTTGTTGAACACTGATTGGGAATTCTCACAGATTAGCTATGCTAACTCCTTTTTTTTTTCTACTTATTTTTACTTGTGGTATCATCATCCAGGTTCAGTATCCATGCATGCTGTCTGATTTAGTGCAAGTGTTTAGAACTCACATTGGAGGCAGTTCAGGCAAATTTCAGCAAAAGGCATGGTGGTGTATTGTTAAGTCTGTTAAGGCTACCTGATACAACTGTTGTTTTACTTTTGTGGATTTTTCCTATCCTATTTTATATCTAAATCCTGTGTATTGTTTTATTTGCTTTTGATTTCAATGTCTCTGAAAATGGTCTGGAAGCGGTTGACACACTTTGAACAAACAATAAACATATCCAACCTGTATATACAATTGTTCTCCAATCTTTACCGTAAATCTATTTCTAGATCACTCTCATTTCTTACTTACATCCTGGCGTTCTTACTGTTCTCTTAAATCTATGTTGTATGGAAGTTGAATGCTCCTACTTTTCCTCACACTGGATGCTTTATAAGGTGTACTCATGTGTCTTGGTATTTTGTCCTTGTTCTATTTGATGTAGCATCTGAAAGTGTCATGTACTGTAAAAAGGTGCATATCTTAGACATGATCGTTGTGCTGTCAGTAACAGTGATGTTGTTTGATGTTCTGCCGACAGGTTGAGCAAATAAGGAAAGAGGTTATTTCCAGAAGTAGTGATGATGAATCCGTGGCACATGATACTTGCTTGCATTAGTGATGATGACTGTGTAGGATGATGTCAAGTTGACCTCTCACTAGAAGGCTTATTTGTTTTAGGAAGTTTTCGTAAGTTGTTCATATAAGCATTCTTGCTATCACAGGTCATTATTGTCCCATGGGAAACTAGCTAGTTGTGGTGAAACGACACAAATTTCACAACTTGCCTGAAATAGAATCTGATCGTGGATCTTTGTATTGTATACTACGTTATCAATAACTGAAAGGGTCATTGTCGAGCAACAAACTGTGAGTTCGTGGCGCAACTATTATCTGTCGATCGCATAACTTTTGTTGGTTTGTATTATGGTATTCTCTGTTTAGTTTTATAAATTTTATAAAATTGCAAGTAAAAGCCTACTAGCTCAATTGGGAGAGCACTATGCTATGCATAGACGGATGTAGGTTCAAATCCTACATGGGCTATTTCATGTATATGTGGTTTTCGTGGATTTCAGAGGAGTTTGAGTAACGCGATTCATTTTCGTAAATTTAGAACGCTGGAGACTCCTTGCCTTAAGAGCAAGATGACTGATGCATCTGGCGAGTGGCAGTGAACAACACAAGCATTTCTTAACCTTACCTTTCTCTAAGTATATTATTAGAAATGACGGATCAATATAAATTTTAAGTTACATGATTTACTTTGTAAACTTACTACTTGCGACTGTGGTAAGAAGAAATAAGTCTAGATGAAAGAAAATTTCCATTAAGGAGGACTTTTACAAACAAATTACAACACACTCCTCGACCTTATGATGACATCATATAAATGAAACAAAGAGATTTAAATTTCTGAAGGTGTAAAGATAAATCCTTTAGAAATGATTATATGCTTTATTTAATTATGTAACTTACATTATTTACTACTTGTCTTATATGTCTTAGTTTTCCATGGTTATTTTTATTATGAAACTTATATTGGCTCTCATTCACATTATGTGTCTTCTTAGTATAATTCTAATGTCTGAATTTGCTAAAATCAACAACTATTTGTAAAATAATATTCAGATAACGTAATACTACTATCCAGACACATAAAGCTAGTTTAAGACAACATAGATGAAAAAGTACAAATAGTCTAAAGATGTGCAGACAATGACCATAAGATTTAGTATGATACAAATAGCCTAGATATGCGTAGTCTATATCAGGGAACATAGTAAATGGAATATGGGGCGTTTGAGTTGGGACGGAGGGAGTAGTTGTTTTACTTGTGTTTGCTAGATGTGTTGATGTGTTAATTCAAGTTTTATTCATTTCTCTTCTATTAAGCCTAAATTTACTTCTAAAACATAAAAAGAGTAATGCACTCCCTAGCATAATCACAATTTACCTAGAATTAACTTTTGTAATTTTAAGAGCGACTCTTGGAGATTGCCTTATACAATCTTTTAACGAGAGTTTGCAATTGTCATAATAGTGTGTTATTGGACTAGAACAACTAGTGATCTACTTCTAAGCATCTGTTTGATAGGACTTAATAAAAGTTGTATTCAGATCAGTTCAGAGTCATTCAGATCGGATCAGAGTCATTCAAATCTGATCAGAATTGCTCAGATAACGATCAATGAATTTGGTCTATTATTGATACTAATTCGTTGAATGTCAATCAAATTTTCAACAAATTCAGATCAGATTAGGTCAGAATCATTCAAATCAAATCGGGAGCAATCAAATCAGATTGAGAGCACTCAAATCATATCAGAAAGATACAGTCCTATCAAACGGAGCCTAAATTATGACACTAATCTAGAAGACATAAGACTATTACTAAGGCTCTGTGCGATTGGACTGCATTTTCCTGATCTGATTTGATTTGATTTGAATAAACTTGATTTGATTTGAACTGAAATTATTGATAAATTAACTGCATTTAGACGAATTAATAACTAGAAGTAGACTACATTCATTAATTGTTATTTGGATAATTATGAGGTTTGATTTGATTTCAATGAAATTGATATGATTTGAATAAATCTAATTTAAATCGAAAACACTATTTAATAAGTTGAATCGCACAAGATCTAAGACACATATCTAAGTCTAGTTGTAGAGAACATAACTTGCATAATCCAAATACTCTAAACCTTTAAATGTGAAAAAATAAATAAACAAAAAGTAGTAAACGCAGACGACATAATTATACTACTTATTAGACCTATAAGGCAAATGGTAGACAATACAAGTTCAATAATATGAGTAGCGAATCAATATACCTTAGATAATACAAATAGCCTAAACATATATGAAAAGATCGATTAATATCTTTTAGGTACACCGTCATAAAATAAATAAGAGTGACTATTGATTATCATGAGATGTTGTCATGTATAGTGGCAAGGACTAATTGTGCGCTTTTGTTGCATTGATGCGAGTAATAGAGTAGTAGTAATTTTAAAAAAATAATACTTTTGAAGATTCCAATAATCTACAAATGCAGATATGGGTTATCTGAAACTTGTTATTGAACAATCCAAAAGTATCATAGATCTCGTCGATATATAAAAGCATCGATGAACCATAAACGACAATCCCAACTAGAACAATCAACAAGTTTGTTTTGTAGAGAACATTCCTTGACAAGAATATACACAAAGTCGCACGTCAGTATATCATTATACTAACTTACTAAGCATGCTTTAAATATGTTATCCCCGACAGACTGGAGGTTAAAATTTTGCATGTATATGAAAGGTAAAGAACCATGGATAAAGTTTGAACAAACTAAGAGTTTTTCATCTCAAATCTGAGATTGGGTGTTCTCGATTGAGTTAATATGCTTTGTAAAGTCTAGTAACTAATGAGTATTTGATCAAGATCATCGACCAATAGGTTATGCACATATGCTAAAGAGAATCAATTTCAAAGAATGTGCTCAAAATCTCGCTCGATATTAAGCTCGACATGGCCTCCGGGCTCTCTCTGCTAACTTATTTTTATAATTAAACCTCCATGTCTTAAACTAGCTTTACGTGGCCTGTAAATATTGTTGTGTCATGTGAATTAGTTTTACTATTTTGAAACTTTTCTACAATCTCGAGTCAAGTCATATGAATTGGTAATATGAATTTAACTTGAGACGATAAAAATATCTTAGACTAAACTATAGCTTATACTACTCTTAAATTGTAAAATTAATCCTGACAACTAATAATACTACTACAACACATAAGGTAGTTTAAGACAATATAAGTTTAATTTTATATGTGCCAATTAAATTCAAACCTAAAACCTACTTCTAAATCATAAAATAATCCAGACGACATAATAATGTTGTTATAAGAACACATAAGACCAATTGCGGACAAAATAATTTACTTAATAATAATAGTAATTGAACAATGTGTTCGCTCAGATTTGAAGCATTATGGTATTAGGAGTGCATGGAAGTTCTAGTGCATGATGGAAGAAAACTCTGTTTGATAGAATTGCATTTTTCTAATATAATCTAATTTGATCTGAATGCATTTGATCCGATATGATTGGACCTGAATTATTGAAACATATGCAGAAGTTAAATGGCCTTTATCCGCAAGCTATGGAAATTCAATGTATTTGTATATTTGAGCATGTGCATTTGCACAAAGACGTGGGTTCGAATCCCATATAGCCTATGGAAATTCAATGTATTTGTATATTGTGAAGAGTTTAATAATATGGCCTAGAAGGTCGATTGAATGATTGATGCTTGGAAATTCCATCTACACAAAATTTTAGACAGGGTTAGTTGATCGTCTCAAAATTTGAGACGGAAAATTATTTATTCCATCTCTAATTTCAGATTATGCACAAATTTGAGTTTCCATATACATCTAGACTACTTAATTATATATTGTACATACCCTCTAAGATTATAGTTCAGTTATACAACTTTCTATAACTCCTAAATATTGTTGTTGCCTTCATACTTTGGTAGTGTGGTTAGTGATATGAAATTCTTTTATTTATCATGTCACATATATTGTCGGTTGATGAAGTTATATAGTTGTACAAGTAACATATGTTGTTTTACTTGTGTTTGTTACATGTGATGATGTGTTAATTCAAGCTTATCCTCTTAATGTTGGTTTTGCAACCACATACAATATCCTCTTAACGTTGGTTTTGCAACCATGAAGCATGGTGATTAGCTATACATTTAAAGCGAAAGTAGCCACGAGTCACGACTAACAAAAACATACTCCGTAGTTAAAACACATCACTTTTCAAAATAGAGTCTTCAACATATAAAGCTAGTTAAAGACATCAAAAGTCTTATAATATGTGTGGGGAATATAAGTTGCATAATTCAAATTATCAAAACATTATGTGTGGGGGATCAAAAATATAATGTGTTACTTATAGGTCATCTAACTTATCTTGTCTTCGTCTTATGTGTCTTAGTAGGATGTATCGTGTTATCTCATGTAATTATTTAATTTATTTAGATATAAGTTTTCTGTTTAAACTTAGTTTTACATATATAGTACATTCATTTTTATTATGTAACTTATGTTGATTGCCGATGCATATTTGGGTTTATTATGAAAATTATTTTGCACAATCCAAAATAACAGAAGGGGTCTCTCATAATTTAAAAAAAAAAAAAAAAAAACATTGATGAACCCATAAATGATAAATCCCATGAACAATTAACCAACCTTTGTCCCAAAAGTTCATTGAACATCATACACAAAATCGCACATCACTATATCGAGCATGCCAATATACATTATCCACAACTGATTTGATATTGTTGATTCGTATTATTATATTGATGTAAAAATCAATTTAATATATCGATTGATAAGTCGTATGCCAAACAACGTATTTTTTTAGATAAAATTATAAAACAATCGTCTCTAAACATAGATCGAAGGCTGAAAATTTGTATCCATACAATTCATCTTTCAACATATACTATTATTTGATGATTATGTTATCTCTTCTATGATAATAGACTCTCTAGCATTTCTCTATTATTGTATGAAGGGAAAAAACCTCCCCCTTTATATATGTAATCGATCAAACTTGTCAGTGAAAATTTTAAAACAATTTAGAATCGATTTGGGTCAATCACAAAAGCAGTCAAATTTCATGACCGCTGTCGGAATTTTCACTCTCTACCTTATGTACAGATACAAATTTTTAACCTTCCATCTAATTTAGAGACGGTTATTGTATACTTTCATCTAAAAACTAAACTAAGTTTAGCATATGTTATAAATCGATATTTTAAATTGATTTTTTGAATAAGCTTTTTACGACTATATAATAATAGAATCAACAATATCAAGTCAGTTGTGAATAGTGTATACTAGCATGCTCGGTATAGTGATGTGCGATTTTGTGTATGATGCTCAATGAACATTAAGAGGATATTGTATTATGTGCTTTGCCTTTAAGTTATTCTTCACATTATTTTAGAATAATTTGGAAAGTATAATATATTCAATAAATACGACAACATAAGATTAATTAAAGACAATATTGTGTACGCAAAAAAGCACATATTATCTACGGCTAAGACTATATTATTGAGTCATATTCTTATGGTGTCTCAAATAGCATTAGAAGGAAGAAAGTCAGATGAAAGAATGTCGTGCTTGAATGAGCCCGTGGGCTCAGACCCCATATTGAACAGTATATTGAAGACATTTTTCGAAAGAGATGCTCTTGATAATAACCTATGTATATAAGATCTTGATCAGTTACAGAGTATATATTAGTTAGTCGAGTTGGCAAAGCATATTAACTCAATCGAGAGACCACTTAGCCATTAGTTATTCATAGAAGATGTAGATTCGAGCCATATGTAGTCTTATAAATTATCACCATTTCTTCAATGTATAAAGATTACCTATTTATCTATCACGTTGATTAGTTATTGATAATGGGGTTATCAATAATGTTTTCCTTTACCAATAGAGCACCCCCTACAAAAAAAAGAACAAATATGAATAGGGAATCAAATTAACTTCATCATAATGCAAATTAAATAGCTTAATCATGTTCAAAATTATTGGAGACATATTTACCATTCTGTCTCAATTATATTGGAGACGGATGTCAAATTTTGTCAATGAATTTTCCGTCGTGTTCCCTGTCACAATGTTTTATTTTTTTTAATTTCATAGGCTATATGGGATTTGAACCCACATCTTGGTGCTAATGCACATGCTCTTCCACCTTGAGCTACTAGCCTCTAAAGAATCACAATCTCAACAATATATTTGCGACCATGAAGAATGAAGTCAAAAATGTAAAGCCTTAAAAATTAATAAAGGTATCCCAACTATTCTAGGCTGCAAGCATTTCTCCGACTTAATTCATGTATGGGATAACATGTGCCATGTAATGACCCTTGGCTAATTTGGGCGATGAAATGAGTATGCGATATCATTACTTGGACTAAATGACCAGAGCATAGAAACATTTATCATAAATCTGGAAAACATATAGACAATCTCAACAAAAGAACACTACAGCAGCATAAAAACAACAGCACTCGACCTCAAAAAAAAAAAAAAAAATGGCAGCAGCAGAAAATTAACATCAGTGACAGCAAAAAATTAACGGCAGCAGCAGCAGCACCACCACCACCAACAACAACAACAACAATAAAACAACAACAACAGCGGATGCAGAACAACATTTATGGAACAGAAATAGTACAGAATCAGCAGCACAACATCACTAAAGAGCAGCAGCAGAAGCAACAACAGAGAACAGGAAACAACATACATGCATGCATATGTGATTATCACTCCCGTAAACACCATGATAACTTAATTGTGAATGATCTTGGGTACACAATCATGGTGCAGGTATTCAACCTCTTGCGCTAACCCTACAAGAACAGATCAGACCAGCTATGTTTAAACTAGGAAGTCTAACATGGAAAACAACTTTCTCATATATCAAACCCCAATCCTTGAACTCATCCCGAATGTTTTAACTTCTCAAAATTCTATATTGACTAATTACCTTTATTTCACTATTGAACAAGAAAAACCTATGAGATACAAATTTCAGAGATACTACTTCTAATTGTCGTAGTACAGGCAAGGCAAAGATCCAGATCATCACAAGTTAAAACTGAAGATAGAAAGACAGAACACTAGAAGGAAACAAATGTTCCGGGTCATGAGATGGTGAATAACAAGTTCTGGATCAGGGTTAATATCACTCTTGCGAAGGAACAACTCAAGCACACTACATACCAATCATTCTCAAACCTTACCAAACTATAACTAGTGCACCAACAAGTTGACATTATCATGATGATTTTCTCTTTTGGACATCCCCTGTATTGGTCTCTGGCACATTAATTGGCAATCGTTGCTTCCTGAAAGTTCCTCTACATACCACCAATGTCTTCACCTTGTGGCGGTGTTGTGGTTGGTGCAAGAGCCCAATAGAGTTATCCTTGATGGCATCAGTTTGGTGACTCAAGCAGGATCAATTACGTTCACAAGAATTGTTAAGTTTCTTAAAGCAACAGAGCTCCATTTTAGGAATAATAATATGGTAAAATGTAGCCATGATGTCTTCCTGTGCAACATCACTACAGACACAAATTCATACTTACCCAAGACAATCTAATACACACTAATGAGACGATCTGCATATCACAGCGGAAAACTAGACAGTCTTAATCTTGAGCCAAAATGATAGGGTGCAAATGTAGTGTGTTAGTGCGCATGGTTTAGGCGCCTTAGTGTCTATTTGGGCATGGTTTTAACGTGATTCGTAGACCACACCACTAGAAGTATTTTTGGAGATTATTCGTTGGTTTTACGAGGTTTTTAGTGGCCTTATACCGTTTTGGTGAGTCTCGGACAATACTAGGGGATCAAGCTACAAGTTGGAGCAAGATTCGAGGAGAAGATCGCTGGACCACACTCCGCGAACCACACACCATCACCTCCAACTTCATTGGATCATAACTCTCTAACCAGAAGATATTTTGCAGAAATTTCAATTGGAGAGGAAATTTCATCGTCTTAGCTTTCCAATGATATATTATGAGCTCAAAATGAAGTTCGGAGGTGAGAGTTATGCCCATTCGAAGATTGCCCTGCGCACAGTCCCTCGACTCGAGGACCATTAACCTCGACTCGAGGACGGTAATCTCGACTCAAGGATTTCTTCCCTCGAGTCGAGGAGAGTTGACATGACGGGTATTTAGAAGGACAAGATTCTCTACTCGAGAGTGGGTATCCTCGAGTCGAGAATTTTCTCGCTCGACTCGAGGATTTCTTTACTCGAGTCGAGGAAGCTAGCTTTCGGGAAGTTTCCCATGGGCTTTCCACGGTTTCTTTTTGCCTAAGAAATATCTAATTCGTCTTGTAGTATCTTTTGTACATTTCTTGAATAAAAGGGGCATGAAACCCCTCCCTAGTAATCACCACCTTTCATATTATTTTTCATCTAGTTTTCATTTTAGAGAGAGAAACTCAAGGAGAATTAATATTTTTATTATGAATTTCATCACAAATATTATTGTAATAATTAGTATGGGAGGCTAATCCCCCTCCTAGACTCTTGTTGTAATCAATTCTTCATCCTATGTATTAGTAAGTATTTTTCTCTCTATTTTGCCTTTAATTTCATTATAATTAATTCCTTGTTCTTTAATGCATGATTTATCCTTGTTTTATCTAATTAGCTACTAGATTAGACTTGGGTATTTCATATGCTTGGTTGATAATTGGTGGTCATTAATTATTAGCCTAAAAGGAAGCAACTTTCACATGATTAGTGTCGCGGTGGCGGCTAATTAGTGATTTGGGGATTAATTAGGCAACTAATAGATTAGATTTGATTAGTGTCGCGATTGCGGCTAATTAGATACTAATTTGGGTTGTTCTCAATCTTTTATTAGTCCTTGCTCTTCATGCCTTTTGTTGTGATTTGTTTGAGTGGTCACTAGACAAATTAGGACTAAAAGGAGGGGAATTTGGCAGCAATTGCTCAAATTCCCCATAAAAGAGGATTAATTGGTTAAAACCGGGATTGTTAATGAATTGGTAATATTAGAGAGAGGTAAAACTTACTATACTAGGGTGTTAAAAGAGATTATCACCGAGAGTCGCTTTAATTAACTTGATATCTCGTTTATTTCGCTTTAATCCAACTTTCAAATCAAAAACCCCCCATTTAATTGCTTTGTTTCATTTGTTTTGCTTTTTCCGCACTTTAATTGCATATTAGACTTTTCCCTCTTCCTTGTGGATACGATACCCACTTACCCTTGCTACTTTAGTAGGAATAGTGGTAATTTGACTATGAATAACGACTTTCTAGCTTGTCACAAAACTTAACAACTAGCAAAATATGTATTAACTATGAAAGGAAGTGTATAATGAGCCAAGATAACAAGCATCAGATCTCATCATCAAACTACTCAGGACTCAAAGTAAAATAACCCACTCCATGTGCCTAAATTAATCTTACATGATTAAAAAATATCGAGTCACTCCAAAGGATATTTCTCGTATCAAGTGCTAAAAATTCACCATATGATTATCTCCGTTTACCAATTTCGAGTTCTCAAATCCATAACATAGGTAACTTAAAAAAAAAAAAAAATCACTCACAGATTACTTAATTTCAAGACTATGTTCATCATTTGACAAATTGCCCACAACCGTGAGGTAAAGTTAAAGCTCACCGCGAGCATATGGAGTAACACCTAAGAAAAATATAAACTGAAATTTTCAACCTACCAAAACTCCCCAATTAACTTCGATTTGTTTTTGTTTGCACAGGAACATCTAATTATGCCAATTAGCTTGGAATCTTTCAAGAGCCAGTAAACCCAATTCTTAATATCTAATCTAATGATAAGTCTCTATGGACATGACCAACTTGTGTTCCCAATTGACATTGTGTCGGATTAAAAGGAGAGCTTGCCAAACATTGTTAGAAATTGCTACATGATTTAAATTGCTACATGATTTTCGCTGCAAAAATTAGTCTTTCTAATTCTCGAAATCGTGAAACCCTAAATAACAATCACAAATCACAAATGAAAGTTTCAAGATAAAAACAGGATAATCAAATCATCAATTTGAATATTCCATGAAAAAATTACACACATTAAACCATCTACAAAGCCACAAATTTCTGTGTTTATTAGAACCCCCCAAAATATTTGATAAATCATTGATCATTAGAACCCCCGAAATAATTGATAAATCTAATTTATTTGATTTGGAGAACAAAAATTGAACATAAGAGACATCAATATCCATACCTACATGTGCAGTAGCTCCCTCACCATTCTTCATCTCGGAGCCAATCTTCATCGACTTCAATTTACATAGTACCCAAATTTCGTCTTATATAGAGAAAGTGACAGTGAGAGGACTTTGGACAGAAGGCTGAGATAATCGAATAGTAAACCATTGAAGGAGAACAAGATCGTAGATCAACTAAATAATGTTGTTCTTCAAGCTTAAGGAGAGAGAAATTTAGAATGATGAGAGAGGATGATTGAGAGAGAAATTTTATTTTGTGAATAAGGGAAGTGAGGCTGGCTGGTGCGTTTTTTTCTTTTCTTTTGCTTAGAAGCCCCCCACTTTCTTTCCCAACAATTCCAGCATTTTGCTCCGGTGCCCTTCCTCCCCTCTGTCGTTTTGTGTGCTGCGCGAATAGTGCCACAACACAGTGCTCCCTCTATCACTCCTCCTGTTTCTACACTCAGAACACACTTCACACTATGTGTAATCCTTCTATACTATTAAAGGAGGCTTTTTTAGAGCTCTCACATTGACCGGAGGTTATTAGAAAGTTTTGACAATTTTATAATATTATTTAGTTATCAAGTTTATGTGAAACTCTTTTAATTAAACAATCTTCTATTAATAATAATATTATAATAATAATGTTTATATTAGACAATCCTACTAATAATCCTACTAATACGTAGTTTTCCAAGTCCTATGTCATAGAATTGCTATAGTACGATAATACACATTCTAATTAGGAGTTAATGTATATTCATCTAAAACCAAGTGAAGGTTGCTAAATGTGATTGGTGGGTTTTCATCTGGAAACTTTGTGATGATCTTGAATTCGTCAATTTTCATGTCTCTTGATAATAAATGGTTCCAATATGATTTTTCATCTCGAGTTAGATTTGAATTAGTCTTCTTCATTTGTTAGGATTAGCGTGCGTTATGCGTTAGTGTAGAAGGTGTTTCCAATCACAATTACAGTACTAAACGCAAGACATACATGACTACGTTCTTATCCTAGCTACGTGCATTAGTGCATATTTAACTCAGCATACTAGAACTAAACGAAATACGTTATAATCCTACGTACTTTGTGCATGAGCTTTTCTTTGTTTGTTTTTTTCAAAAGAATTAGTTGATATATTTATCATTCGAAAGAACATTTCGAAGAGACTTACAAAAGTATAGCTAGCCACTAACAACCTATTGGTTGTATAAATTTAATCTAATTGTCTACTATAACCTATAGTGCATGTCTAAACTCAAACTATCATTCATATAAAAAACAAACAAAAAAAGCTTAAACTATCATACTCATAGTTCTTCCTAAACCTTGACAAACCAACAATTATTTTTGAAGAAAGTTGTTCCAAGTCTAAATTTTTGTTACAGTTTATAAATAAGAAACAACAAATGAGAATTATTGCGATATTTGAGATTAATGGACGCGAGGAATGTGGAAAGAAATTTTGAAGGGAATTGAATACAAATTTGAAGAAAATAACGCAAATGAAGAGAAATTATGAGAATAAAAAAGGGGATTTTTTTCCCAGACATCTTAATCATTACTATGAAAACGTAACTTATCAGAACTTACCCGGCTATAATTTATAGCCTTATAGTCACTTTGTATATATTTTTGTTTTTATATCACTGAACTTCCGTGACACCCCTTTAACGTTAATATCTCTCAAAATACATTGGTTGGATTATGATATTGTACACTTTTGGAATTATTTTTGTTTTGAAATATTTTTTCGTCAGATTGACCATCAAACCCCTAACTCGAAAAACAAATACGTTATACAATGTATAAAAAACTACACAGATTAATATGAAAGTTTTTTTATTATATAGAGATTTTACTACACAATATCTATATCCAAACATAAATTACAAATTTTAGTTTTAACAAGTCTAATAGAAATCATTATTAAGAAACCCGTGCAACGCACGGGCTTTCATCCTAGTTAGTAGGAACTCGGAGATAAAATAATGTTTGCTGATCCGATGGAGATCCCTCTTTATTGGTTGTGCAGAATACTTTGTTATTAGAATTGCTCGGGAGGGAGAAAACTTTGGGATTATTGATCAGGAGTATGTTATATCGTACTAATGCTTATTAGAGATAATTATCTCATGTTTAATTAGGGCATTATTGTTTTTTACAAAAAGCAAATTATCATGAGTTCATAATAAGCTCAATATACCCTTGGTTGTATGCTCGCATTGTATACGAGTTATACTGATGAGTTAACGATATATTATTTGAGTGAACATATATACAAGAATTTATATATACACAAGAATATGCTGGTCCACGAGAGCCATAAGGTTGGAGGGTATAGCTAGATAGGTATCACAAAATTGGAGGAAAACAGACACGTTCAAAAATAAAAGTATCGAGACTATAATGATACAAATTTCATGTTCATAAATGGGGATATGGCATACAAAATGTGAAAGGATATTTGATGCATCTAATCATGTCTAGCTTTAATAATCTTCTTCAACTGCAAAATAGCTTTTCATCATAATCAGTGGTCAAGCAAACAATTAAAAGAAAAAAAAGATTGCAATAAGCATGCCCACATCCTCCATTTCTGGACTCTACGACTTTACACATTGCATCTTGCTTTTTCTTTCGATCAAAAACTAAAGCAAAGCAAAGCACCCAAAAAGAAAAGTGTACACGGAGACCAAAAGAAACATTTAACTTATAATCTCATGTTTTTCACTGTGTGAGCTACCTAGCCAATTATAGACCCACTCTCCCTCGCTAACTCAGATCGAAGCAATGGTGAATCTGAACTCGTAATCGACAACTATTATTATGGTGAAATTATTTTGCCCGTAGAAACATGTAGATGTTTTAGCTAGAAAAGTCGAGAGATGTAAACAAGAACAAAATAATATACATGCGATACCGATCTTTAATTTACGTCATAGGAAAAAAAAAAGTTCATCAATTTGAAGTGCAAAATATATAAGAGGGAGTTGGTTAATCTATGTAAAGCAAACCCACTAAGTAAACAAACACATATATACCTTTCCTGATCCCTTCCTCTCCCTTTTGTAAAACCCTCTACTTTGGCTCTCTTTTCCTTCGCAAGCTTGTCTTCCTTCCTTGCTTCTTGCCCCCCTCATCCTTCTTCACCAAGGAAGCCTTACTCCTTTGTCCTACTTATTCCGTGAAACTCCTTTCTTTCATCAACTTGTTATACATCTCGTACACTCGAGGGAGTGAAACAGAGTGCGTTCGAGCTGAGAGAGACCGAAACACAAACACATAATTTTAGAGTGATCAAGAAGCGAGGTAGCCGCGAAGATGTTGGTTGATTGGGGGCCGGTTGTCGTGGCAGTGGCGTTGTTTATTCTGTTGTCGCCGGGACTGTTGTTTCAGCTCCCGGCGAGAACGAGGGTAGTGGAGTTTGGGAACATGTACACCAGTGGGATCTCCATTTTAGTCCATGCAGTCATATTCTTTTGCATCCTCACTATACTCACTGTCGCCATTGGTGTTCACATACGTACTGGTGGTTAATTAATTAGTCATGTTTCTGAAGCCCTAAACGGCTAAACTTCTAATTTACTCTTTCATTTCTTACTGTTTCTAGTTTTCATTTGTAATTTTGTTTGAAATCCAACTGTAATTCTCATTTTGTTCGTTGTTCTGCTTAGATACAATAGTTGTAAAGTTTTCATCTGCGTCTAATTTAATCATGAAAGAAACTGTTCTACTCTTTTTCGCCTTTGAATCGCTCTGTTTATAGCAATTTGATTATATGTTTAGCTTGATTGTATGCTGCAGCAATCGAGATCAGACCGTCAGAATCTCTCATACGCTTAAATCGTCAGAGGTCTAACTGATTATATGAAATACCATAGTACAAAAATTAGAAGCTCTAATGTGGTTTAATTAGACTCTCTTTTTGTTAAAATATGGTACATATTGTTGGAAAAATAGACTACTGTGGGGGAAATAGAATGGAAATGGAACAATTGGAAGTGTTGTTGACAGGCTAAAGTCGTATGCCTAACAAATATAAATTATCACACAAACCTATAAACGTAGTAAATGGGCAAGTGGGATCGTATCCACAGAGAACGGTAATTATTAATGTATGTAGAGTAACAAATGGGGGGTTTATGAGTATAAGTGATCAAGTAATCTAAAGCAAAGAGAGTAATTTGTAAACAAATGGAAGGAAAGATCTCGGACAATTAATACCCCACTATCGTTCACCTAATTGGTCCTAGTTATCAACTAATCCTAATTCGTTGAACACTTAGTTGTAGAAATATAATTTCCTATCGTTTCTTCATTGTAGCTAAGAGGAGAGATCAGCCCTATCTAATAGCCCTAATCGGTGGATAACAAAGACGCGCGCCTAAATTGAATCCAGCGAAAGTATAAAGCAATTAAACGATATCAACTAAGAATAATAAGATCTAGACACACGCGGTTTCGATCTTCAGTTAATGTGTTTATTCTCCCCTAAATCTAATCACAATGATCAGCACGCAATTACACTTAGTTATTACTAATCGATTCAACAATCAAACAATTAATCCTTTAATTGAGAATCTAGCAATAAAGATTAATCTAGGGTTAATTAGTGGCCACCTAATTAACATCAAATCAATCAATAATAACAATAGAGCGAAAGAATAAACAATACTCAAACGAAATTAAGAATTAGAAATCAAACTCACAATTGTCGGTGAATAATAGCTTCGATTAATAATCCGAGAATAAAAATGTCTTTAGCCTTGCATAATTATTCAAAATACTACTTTAGGCCTTGAGAAAACTGAATAATTAAAACTACCGAAAGTTTAAAGTATTTATACTAAAAGATTACAAAACGGGATTAGGAAACCCGTCTAATATGCCGACGCAGCGGCGGGACGACTCGTCCTGATTCCAGACGACTCGTCCTAAGCGTCAAGACGACTCGTCCCAACTACAGACGAGTCGTCTAAAGCTCTCTGATTCTGTCGCCGGACTGGTTCTGGCGATGTTTTGCAAACGGTCATAACATCTTCGTTACTTGGCCTATGAGGACGTGTGACCACTTCCTGGAAAGCTAAGATCATGAACTTTAATATGTCGTTAGTTTGACTGTAAAACTCAAAGCCGTTTGAAAGTTAAGAAGCTTCAAAGTTGACCTTCCGTAATTGGACTGAAATTCATCAACCTAACTTCTAAATTTGTCCAAATCTTGTCATCTCGCTTCTTGGATCATCTTTTATCGCCTCATTATCTTTCCATACACTTGCACATCAATCTTGAGGCCATAAATACATTCAAAAACCACTAATTCTTAGATTAAAGCACAAATAATGAAATAATCGAATTAGCCAATAAACCGATCCAAAAGCAACCATTTGAATACATAAAAACCCATCTTTTACCACTACAAAGTGATGTGTATTAGTTGTGGCGTGATCGAAATCACAGAATGAGAAGCAATTTTGCCCCGACTACGATACAACCGGATTATGGCGTTGGCTTCTCCAAGGTGTGTACTCACCCGAGAGAAGTGGAACTCAAAACGTACTCGAAATCAATGGAAAAACGATTAGAAAAGATAATATGAATTTCTGTGTGTTGAAAGAAGGCATCGACCAGTCCTTTTAAGGACACAAAAAACAGAAACGGCAATGAATCAATGGTATTGATTATGGGAGTAATTGGTGGGATTTAATTGACAATCAAATCAGTAATTATGGAGAAAACGGATTTGTCAAATGAAATCGTTATACAATGAACCCGGACGCTTGCGACACGTGCACGAACACGAACACGAGCCGAGCCGGACGGACGGCGGCGGTGGCGCGCGCGTGGGGAGACCATAGTCTACCCTCCACAATCACTTCAAACACTACTCAAGGATCCCCATATATAAACCCATAAAACTTTTGCTAAAATTTCAATGTGGGACAAACATAAAAGTGTTTTCAAAGTTTCTCAAAAGCCTTGAAACCTTTGCATTACCAACATCCCCCACTAATGCAAAGGTGAAGAAAGAATACTGATTCCGAGTATAATGAAGGTTTGACACTTAAGT
Organism: Spergularia marina; assembly: GCA_963680865.1. Classification (NCBI taxonomy): domain Eukaryota; kingdom Viridiplantae; phylum Streptophyta; class Magnoliopsida; order Caryophyllales; family Caryophyllaceae; genus Spergularia; species Spergularia marina. The sequence continues at coordinate 28,735,734 of OY804545.1, read as the reverse complement.
GTTGGTGAACGTGTCTTGAACCAACACGTAGTGAAGCTAGGATACTCTTTATCAAGTGAGTGAAACAAGTCTTGAACTCCTCGAATCAAGAGAAGAGACTAACAGCACACATCGCACCAAAAAACGTTCCGAGTTCCGCGATATATCTCACAACAATAACAATAGCCAAAATACCTTGGGATGCTTATGAGTATTAATAGGAAGACAGCCCTAGTCTTCCATAGAAGACGGCTAACCCTTCATACTCACGTAGGTGATTCCATCAAGTCTACCTCAGTATAGACCACCCAAAATAGGGATATGGAATCATTAACAACATATAATGTTCAACCTCACACAATATAACGGTGAATCTATCAAGTCCGTCTCGAAGGACCACCTAACAAGCAGGGCTATAGACTCATTAAGAGCAATAGCTCAACCTTCACATACACGTTCATAGGAATGGGTAATGTGTATGAAATATGAGTCTTTCCACAGCTTCGTTTAACCACTAGACCTTGAAAGTACAAGATCACGGGGATGCACTGTGAATTTTTCAACCAACGGGCTTTAACCCCATTCCCCATCGACGTATCTAGGACCAATCGCCTATTAAGTCCTTTAAAGGATCAGTAATGTTCCTCTCAGATTTGACATACTCCATTGCTAGCACGCCATTTTGTATAAGCCGTCTCACGGCCTCATGCCTAATGCATATATGTCTTTTCTTACCATTATACACGTCATTTTTAGCAACACAAATCGCAGATTGCGAATCACAGTGTAGAGATACCGGTGGCGTTGGCCGCCCCCACAATGGTATATCTGCCAGTAGGCTCCTAAGCCACTCAACCTCTTGCCTAGCTAAGTCAAGAGCTATAAACTCTGAATCCATCGTAGACCAAGCAATACAAGTCTGTTTTGCAGACTTCGACGAGATCGCCGCACCACTAAGAGTGAACACATACCCACTAGTGGAGCTCACCTCATCATTGTCGGCAACCCAATTAGCATCACAATAACCCTCTAATAGACATGGATAACCTACAAAATGTAGTCCTCAATCCATAGGTTATCTAAGATATTTCATCAACCAATAAAGAGCATTCCAATGCTCATTGGCAAGGTTATGTGTATACCGACTAAGTCTACTAACCGCGTAAGCGATATCAGGCCGAGTATAGTTCATAAAGTACATTAAACTCCCTATTATTTTAGCATATTCTTCCTGAGACACACTAGAACCTCTGTTCTTTTTTAGGTGTATGCTAGGATCATAAGGGGTTTTAACTCGCAAAACATCAACGTGATTAAATTTCTTTAACACTTTTTCTACATAATGTGATTGAGACAAGGTGAAGCCACTCTTAGTTTTAGTTATTCTAATTCTAAGAATTACATCCACTTCACCCATGTCTTTCATTTCAAAACGAGAGGAAAGAAACCTTTTAGTTTCATCAACAACACTCATATGTGTACCAAAGATTAGCATATCATCTACATATAAGCAGATTATCACACAATGATCATCAAACATCTTAGTGTACACACATGCATTTGATAATCCATTCACAACAAAACCAAAACTAAGAATAGTTCTATGAAATTTCTCATACCATTGTTTCGGCGCTTGTTTCAGTACATACAATGACTTCATGAGTCTGCAGACCTTATTCTCTTGTCCGGGAATAACGAAGCCCGAAGGTTGCTCCATATAAATTTCTTCATGTAGATCACCATTCAAAAACGCAGTTTTCACATCCATTTGGTGAACAATCAAATTATGAGCTAAACCCAAAGCAAACAAAGCTCTAATAGTAGCAACCTTAGTAATACGAGAATAAGTATAAAAGAAGTCTAAAGCGAATTTCTGTGTGAATCCTTTTATTACTAACCTTGCCTTATAGTGATCAATACTACCATCAGTTCTAAGGTTTCTTTTATAGATCCACTTACAACCTATCGCTTTACTCCCCTTAGGCAGGTCAACAAGTTACCAAGTATGATTACTCATAATCGACTTTATCTCACTGTTTACTGCCTCTTGCCAGAAACTAGCATCTACAGATCTCATGGCCTCCTCATACATTTGAGGCTCGTCATCAATTAAATGTAAGCAGATAATTAGCTCATTAATATTGTCTACATCATTGAGTTTTGTAAGATACGACGTCACCCAATCGGGTCCAAAACTAGTTTCTGTCCTAGGTCTCTTACTTCTTCTAAGTGGCTCAACATGATCATTAACAACAGGTAAAGACACAGAAGAAGATGCAGAACCAGGAGTAATAGCAGTTGGACTAACATCAGGCACAACACAGGAACTAGATTTCAAAGGAAATGCATGCTCAAAAAATTCAGCATCAACAGATTCACACAAAGAACGATCAGGCAAGTGCATGAGCCTATATGCAACACTATTCTCACCATAACCAATAAAAACCGCATCAAAGGTCTTAGGTCCAATGGTATGACGTTTAATAGCAGGCAACCCTACTTTAGCTAGACACCCCCACACTCTCAAGTATTTAAGGTTAGGTGGGTAACCTTTTCACAGTTCATAAGGGGTTTTGTCTAGTTTCTTGTTAGGTACTCTATTGAGAATAAAAGTTGTTGACATGAAAGTTTCCCCCCACATGTTGTCGGATAACCCAGAAGAAATTAGCATCACATTCATCATATCTTTAAGGGTTCTATTTTTCCTCTTAGCTATCCCATTTTGTTGGGGTATGCCCGGGGCAGAAGTCTCGTGTATAATGCCCTCTCTCTCACATACTCCCTTTAGAAAAGTCGTGCTATACTCCCCACCTCTATCGGACCTCACTCTCTTAATTTTCATGTCCAATTGGTTTTCTACCTCAGATTTAAAAATAAGGAACTTCTGTTCAGCCTCATCTTTGGTTCTTAGAAGATATACCCTTGTATATCTGGAATGGTCATCTACAAATGTAATGTAATACCTCTTACCCCCCTACTCTCCGTGTTTTTAAAGTCTGCTAAGACCGTATGAATTAACTCTAATAATACGGTTGTCCTCGAAGTCACGGATTTAAAGGATTTGGAGTGGTGTTTAGCCTCATCGCAAATCTCACATTTGTCGATGCCAATTTTGTCTAGTTTAGGGAGAATGTTCATTTGTCTCAAGCGATTAAGGAAGTTAACATTCACATGTCCTAATCTAGCGTGTCAAAGTTTAATAGACTCAACAATATAGGCAGAAGTCGAAGCTTTATTAGTGTCAACAAAAGTCTCCAAAACAAATAGACCACCAGACATATAGCCCTTCCCAACATAGTCCCAACTACGGCTAAGTACAAGCTTATCGGCCTCAAACACTAACTTAATACCAGCCTTATTCAACAAACCACCAGAAATTAAATTCCTACGAAGGAAGGGGACATAATAAACATTCTGTAAAGCTATATGATTGTGTATGATGCTCTGAATTTTGACGTTCGCCATTGATCAGCTTCACATCATTGTCACGGTTTCGTGCTTTAATCGACTGGAGTTTGTCTCAGCTTTACGGTCTACTTGCATTTGGACGTACCTTGTTTTTAGAACTGATCAAAGTAGCCATAACTTGGACATATGTTCCTTCTAGCATCATGCCGACTTTTGAATTTGCATATTATTAAATTAGCTCTAATGAAAGCCCACGTATGATCTTTGACTCGAAAAACAAGTTTGGTAATTAATTGCTTCTTTTTGTATCGTACAGCTACTTGCAGGTCAATTGGAGTGCTAACGATGTGTAAGGGGTCATCATCGAAAAGAGGCGAGGGTCGCACTTGGATACGCTGGAAACCAACTGCTTTCGAGCAGCGGAACCCTGCGCAACGGTGTTGACACTCAGACCAAAATCGTTTAATGGGAGCTCGTGTGTTCGGTACGCACGCGGGAGAGAGGTGTATAGTTGGCGCTACATTGGATGTCGTTGGGAACCTTGCTGCTTTCGTGCAGCGGAACCCCAACGCGGTTGTGTTGACACTCAAACCAAAATCTTTTGATGGGAGCTCGGACGCTTGGTACGCACACGGGATGGAGGTGTATAGTTACCGATGCGACGGATGTCGCTGGGAACCTTGCTGCTTTTTAGCAGCGGAACCCCAGCGCGACGGCGTAGCTGGTGTCTGTTACTGACCAGCGGCGAGGCCTATACTTAGATACGTTGGGAACCTTGCTGCTTTCGAGCAGCGGAACCCCAGCGTGATAGCATGGCACTCAGACCAAAGTCAATGTAATGACGCCACATGCTTACTAATATCATCGCTGAATTGAATAACCAGATGTGCAATAAGAACGAGGAACATGTCATGAATAGGCTATCCATCGTATAAGCTCTTTTGGATCAAAGTACTTTTTCGTGTGGAGGCACATTTTTTTTTTTGGTGTGGCTGCACCCAAGTAAAGTGATTACTTGAGCTGCCTACGTACTTGCAGAGTGGGAGAGCTGTCCACTTGCAAGATCAAGGCAACGTAGTTCGAGTGGGTGTATGCAGTTTAGACTCTTGTTGTGTAAGAATGTAACTTGGGCAGCAGAGTTTAGACTCTTGCGTCATTGGAGTATAATTTGGGATACACATACAGTTTAGACTCGTTCGTTACTTGAGTGTAATTTGACATGTGTTGTTGTGTTGCTGTGTGGGAGTGTTTTTGGTTCTTCTTCTGTTGTGCAGTTTATACTCTTGCACGATAGGAGCACATAGTCTAGAAGTTTTGGCTCTTGCAGAATAGAGCGTTTTGTCTAGCAGTTTAGGCTCTTACAGAATTGAGCGTTTTATTAGTAGTTTAGGCTCTAGCAGATGGAGCTCTTTGTCTAGCAGTTTAAGCTCTTCTAGAACGGAGCGGTTCCCCTTGCAGTTTAGGCTCTTGCAATTGGAGCGTTTCTCTTTGTTTTACTGGAGGAGATCTTGAGTTGTTTGCACGTGCACCGTTTTCTCCTGTGTAGAGTGGTGCCACGTGCCTTCCTTTCTAGTTGCGTTGTTGTAGCACGTCAACTCTTCGAACGTTGAGCGCTGCATCTCAGACTTGTGTTTTCTTGTGGGATTAAACCTTCTACTTGTTGTTTTGAGGACCTCCAATTTTTACGCAACATGTTATCCATGCACAGCGTATTAGCTTTACTTGGCGTTTTAAATTCTGTAAGGCGTGCGACTCTCGTGCATCATATCTTTTTTCGACAAATTGTTTTTCCCAGACAAGGTTACTCTGCTTATAGTGACCTTTTCGCTGAGCATGTTCCTTTCATGTAATATCGTAGCTTCAAGGGGTACGCCGTCCTTAGTAGATGGATTCTGGAACGCTACTTGTCGCGTTGTTGAAGATACAAGTTTGGGGTCCGAGCATCCATACTGTGTCGTCTGCCCCCTTGCTGGGGTGTAGATGGAGTTTGGATTCTCGTTCTGAAGAGGTGGACTTTCTCTTGAGAGAATTGTAGAGTCCTACAACGTAGATGCGGTAGTGTAGTTCGACTCCATAACATCGTCGTTGTCCAACAATATTTTCCCTTCATCTTCAAGGTGTTTGATGTGTTTCTTCAACGTATCGCATTACTCGATGGGGTGGCTAACGAGCCGATGATACTTACAGTAGTTTGGATTAGTTGTTCGTCCAATCTCGTGAGGACGCTTTGGTGGAGGAAGCTCAATCAGTCCATGCTCCAGGAGTTTATCAAGCATTACGGAAAGATCTGAGTCTGCGAAGGGATACGTCTTTTTATCAAACTTCTTCGAACTTAGACGTGTCTTCGTATAGCTACCACCACTTGATGCTTTTCTACTTGAAGACTTTGGATTAGAAGAGGTACTTAGAGGTGTGTAAGAACTGATTGTCATGGTCTTTGCCGATTCCTTTATAGACGTACACAATGAAGTAACTCTTCTGCGTGCATTGGCAATTGTAATCTCCATATCGTGAGCTCGCGTTGCAAGGTCTTGGAAATCCTTAGGCTTGTTTCCCTTTAAGCTGTACAGCAACTCCATTCGCAAACCATGGATACACATCTCTACGGCGGAACTCTGACTTATTTTATCCTTGCATTCAAGACACAGCGCACGCCAACGGCTGATGTACTCAAGAACGGGTTCATCATCCCACTACAAAGGGATACTAACGGCGCGCCTAGCGTTGTAGAACCTATTGAGAAAATCATCTTGCATTTCATCCCAACTGTCAATTGACTCGTGATTCAAGTCAGTATACCAGGCAAAAGCAATACCTGTGAGGGATCTTACGAATCGCTTCACCAACCGATCTCCTCTAGTTCCAGCATTATTGCACGTCTCCATGAAGTGTGCGATATGCTGTCTTGGATTGCCTTTTCGTCGAACTACTGGAACTTGGGTGGTTGATAACTTGACAGCATCTTCAACTTGTTAATCCTCTTAGTGTAAGGCTTGCCATAGCGAAAGCTATTTCAAAGCTTTCACCAAATTGATTCTTTACTGCGTCTTCTACGAGCATCTACAGTTGCTTTTGAGTGTAGGGACCCTCTTTGTTTTTTATGACCTCGTCATGCTTAGACTTCTCGTCAGTTTCCTCTTTGTCGCTGCTATCTTCCTTTTTGGAGTACTCAGGCTTCTTATTCTCGTGAAGTGTAGCTTCATCTTTAATTTTCGAGGTCGTCAACTAGTTTGCTCTTCTCCTCATTTTCGAGTTTGAGTTTGTCGAGGAGACTCTATAATTCCGCTAGCTGCACTTCAACGGTCTTCGTATTACCGTCATGGCAGACACGATGAGAAGCTTACACTTCTTTTTCGGGCTACTGGGCTTTACATCCTTCACCTTCTTGTGATGGGGGGAAGCAGAAGCAATTGTAGCGGTAGCTGCTGCAGTAATGGAGGCAACATAAATTCTGCGTGGCCGTTTGGGTACCTCAGCAGTCCGCAGGCGAACATCAGCTGCGTTGACAACAACCTTTTTTATCATCCCTCGTGTACCGACGCGGGCGGGTTGCGCTGCAGTAGCGCGTGGGGAACTCTACGTCGCTCTGCTGGAGGTCTTCTTGGAAGAACGTGAAGTGTGTTGTTCAGCAGACATCGTCGTTACATTTGGATTGATACGTACGTAGTAGGGATGAGAGGTAGAGATTTCACGTCGGGTTCACCAAAATTTGTAACGGCAAATTTTGTACTAAGACAAAATAAGGAAATAAATGAACTTTTATTAATATCAGAAAATTTGTGTGTGTACAATCTCTAATGTAATCCTCTGAATTCTACTACGCAGTAGGGGGTGCGCCGTACAATACATTACACTAGTAGCGTACGTGCTGCAGTGGGGTGCGCGCGTTGTCCACGTGCGTTGTCATTGTTCTTGAGAGGGTCGCGGGGGACTTGAATCTTTCCTTGTATCTGATTGTTGGAACTGACGTTCATTGATTTGCCGGCGGCACGTAAGTGCTTGTTGATTGCGTGTGGCTGAGAGTTTGTAGAGAATTCCTCTCGGGGTTTTCTTCTCTCTGATTTTTCCAACCTGAAAATGAATGAGGGAGATTCTATATATATAGAGTGGAAACCCTGATTTCTGGTGGGCTTGTAGTAGCGGGTCTTTCTTTAGGCTTTACGCGGACTTAGCCTAATTGCCTGTTTTATCCGGACCAGGATCCGTTTAACCCAAATTAGTAATCGGATCGATCCAGATATCATATCAAAGGGGCAGATTAATTAAATCGAGTTAAAAATTTATATTAACTCAAAATAATTAATTAATTTAATTTACGACACATTAACGAATTTTTAGTGCCTACATCACCCATTGATATGAAGGAAGTGTTTGCTTGGAACAAAACTATGCTTTCAAAATGGGTGTAAAAGTTGGAGAATGATCAGCAGAGTATATGGTGCAAGTGGGTGAAAGCCTATGTGCTTAAAAGATATACACTCTGGCTAGAAAAGGGAGGACCAACAGACTCCGAAAGTTATAAGGGTATCCAAAGGGTGAAAGATGAAATAATTCACATAGTAGGAAGCTGTCATGTTGCAGCTAATATGGTTCAATCTTGGAGATATGGTGGGAAATTTCATACTGCCAAAGAAATTCAAGGATTTTCCAAGAACAAGAACATAGTATGGATTGGATTGTCAATCAAGTGAAATTTTTTGTTTGTCGAAGACTTTATGCGTGGAGTTGTAATGATATTCAGCAGGAAATTTTGGATAGCCTGCTGAATTAGAATTTGGCGCTTAGGGGTTATTATTTTGTAGGAAACTCTATTCCCTATATGGATGAATATAATAAACCAAATTTCTTACAAAAAAAAAAAAATATAAACCTAAATCCAACAACAGTCACATTTTCTCTCTCATGTCCTTCCCTCTTCTCGAGGTCCTCTCTCTTCCCCCCTACCGCTAGACGGCCGCCGGTGTACAGCTACAAGGAACGACATAAGTTCCGACACTAGCGGCCGACTCCATTGCCGACATTTTTCGGAAGCCTTCGACATCACGCGTCACGTTTTTCTCCACCACGTGCGACCCCTTCTTTATTTTTCTCTTCTCTCTCATTAATATTAAATCCGGCGACCAGCCTCACTTCTTGCACGATGCGATTTCTTTTGGTTTGTTTTGAATAGAGCTAAAGCAGCGGATCGATCGGAGTTCAAGTTTCATTTGGAATTATTTTCGTTAAATTTACAAGGTGAAATTATTTTCGTTAAATTTGCAATGATGGAATTATTTTTGAAGAGTTGTCAAACGTCGAATTATTTTTATCAAATTTCTTAGAAATATTGATAATCAAAATTAAAAGTTAATGAGATTTTAACTCAGCGATTAACATTTAGACTCATCCAATTAAGTTCCATGCCACCATCTCATAATATCATATGTATACATGAACTCTCTAAGTATGCTTTTATCTACAATGGTAACAACTAACAACGTGTCACACCACCATTCTGTTTAGTACAGCATTTTCAGTTTTTCTTGGTTAAGTAATAGGAGTACCAAACTTACAGATTTGACCAACATCAATGGAGAAGAGTACACATACATCAAATGTATGAGAAATCTCATATAACGATATGTGTCAACCTCTCATTGGCCCATTTAAAAAAAAAAAGAATAATAAAAAATTTAAACATCCTCATTCAAAATTTTCAGATATTTTAATTCAAAATTTATTTTTCTTATACCTTTTCTTTTGTTGTAGCACTCCGTCCCAAATTAAACTTCCCATGAAATAGTATTAAGTGAGGGGATTTCAAATTGTATGGGAAGTTTAATTTGGGACGGAGTGGTAAATTGGAACAAAACCCCAATTTTTTTTCACTTTCTCTCTCTACTTCCTTTTATCTTATACTTAACCTCTCTTTTCTCTGATATTTAGCCTACTTCTTATCTTCTACATAATTGTTGATGTAGTTATTTATGAGTTGAAATTACTAGTTGCTAACTATGGAATTAATTTTACTACGATTGTATTTGGTATTTCATTGAATTTGAGTAACAAAAATTAAATTAGGTTTTATACATAGATTGAAGATGAAGGTTAAGATGAATATGAGGTGAAGAAGATGAAGATTGATAAGATGAAAAAAAGTATGATTTTTGGTTAAATTTACATGGAGACTTGTTAATTTAAGTTTAATTTACATCAGAGTAGTTAATTTAATTTTAATTTGACTCGATGCATTTGAATCTTCTGATACCACCTTGCCTAATGGTTGCGGCTTGCTATGCTTAACACTTGTTATGCTACATCACTTGTTCAATTCTTTGCTCCTAATGTTATACTATTCACCAACTTACCTATACAAATTATGAAATAAATATTTTTAATATTATTTCAACTAATTTTCTTAGAATTCGTAAAATATGGAAAAGTAATTCATGATTAATATAAATATTGGGCGAGTAGGGAATGTTGAGGTGACTCATAAACTTTTTAATCTACAATACTTCTTAAAAGTATAAAATTTCTTTAATTCGTCTGAATGTACTTATTATGAAATTATGTATCAAGATGATTATTAATATAGGTAGGATGCAAGATTAGTCAAAAAGTGCAAAGGTCATAAATTTTGTAAATGGTGGGTCTATATAACTCTGGCTTAGCTTATTGGTTACTATATATATGCATTGCTTCACATTCTCTACATCCAAGTCGTATGTCAAAATCTCACTACTTTCAATGTTGTACATACTTATTTACAAACATTCCTTTGTTTTATAAAGAAAAAATCAATTTAAATTGAATGACTCTATATCATTCTTTTGTCTATATATAAATCAATTCCTTATTACAAAGTAATAGATTTCTAATATAATATTTAAGTGGGAGATATAATATTTTCATTTATTCGTATGATAATTCGTGGTGTAACTATAGAAAAAGAAAGTTTAATTTTCAATGTATCGATCTATTTATTTATGTATCTAAGTATCTGATTAATTGGATATATGAGATTGAACGATATGAATACAATTTTCGGATTTTTGGATTTTTACCAAAACATATTTAGTATGCTACTCATTTGAAAGTAATCGAAATGAGCTTTACGATAATTTGTTTTATACATTTAATGAACTTACGAAATGTAAATATATAAGAAATAAGATTAATACAAAAAAAAAAAAGGAATTAATAATCTTCTCTCTAACGTTCTAAAAATTTCCATACTACTTTTTTCCCTCCAACCCATCCTCATAATTACGCCAACTCGAAATAAAAATTGCGCCTAAATGCCATCAGTTTCCCTCAATTTTTTTTTCATCGATCATAGGTGGCAGCTCCTTATTGGCTGTTGTATGAGATTCTACATACACTTGATTGTATGTGTACCAACTTTCAACATCAATACGTACATCTATTGCTCATCTACATATATTTTCTTTTAACCAAACAACATGATGTTTCGTTTCTTTTCAAAAACATCTTTAATTACAATACAAGGAATAATTATCATTAACAAATGCCAAAGCCAATGAATAACATATTTTACCCAAAATTGAAAATTCTACATGACCTTTTGTTTTTTGGGGGGTTTTCAAGATATGGAGTAGAAAATGGGTGATGGAAAGTATCTTAAGGAAAGTGAAAATGCTTAATAATTAAGGTGGGGAAATAATATTCAAAAGAAAGTTGACTTATATTTTTTTTATAATTTGACTATATGATGTTTCCATTCCTTTCCAAATACATCATTAATCACAAAAAGAAAGAAAAGAAACTAAGCTTCAATACACTTCTATTATTTAGATGCATACAACACGAGGGCAACATAATAACATCTTTAATCCAATGATAAAAGATATAGATTAGAAAATGTTTGATAGAAAATATAGTAACGTAAAGCGGAAAATGACCTAATTTATTTCGGAATGCCTTTAACATGGTGGATCGCGCCGATATGCTTCACGAAGTTCGTCTTCGCTGCCCCGCTCTCGCTCGTTGGGTAGAGTTCTGTTACTCCAACCCTGCTCGATTATATTACGGAGAGCACACTCTTTTGTCATGTCAGGGGGTGCAGCAGGGTGACCCCCTAGGCCCGCTGCTTTTTTCTCTGGTGTTGCACCCTTTGGCATGTAAGATAAGAGACGCTTTTGACTTGTGTTTGCAGGCATGGTATTTGGATGATGGCACGATTGTCGGTGATACCTTGGTTGTAGGCCAGTTCTTGGAGCTGATTCAGGCAGAGGGTCCTCGTTTGGGTCTCCACCTTAATGTTGATAAAACTGAGGTTTTTTGGCCTACAGAGGATCCGCGGAGCAGGCTTGTTGGTGTCTTTCCTCCTAATATTGCTAGGCCTCTCCTCAGGGTCAAGTTATTAGGTGGGCCTGTTAGTGTCGATTTTGAGTTTTGTAGTTCTATGGTTTTGCAGAGGGTGGCTAAGACCATTGAACTCATGGACGCAGTTGCTCAGCTTAACGATCCTCAGAGTGAGTTGTTACTTCTTCGGGCTTGCACTGGGGTCTCTAAGGTATATTTCGCCCTGCTTACTTGTGTGCCGCGCATTTTTGAGCTGGTCCGACTAGCTTTTGATGCGGCCCTACGCTCTTCCTTGGAGCGTATCGTTGTTGTTTCAAGTCCGGGTTTCGGTGATTGGCAGTGGAGGCTCGCTACTTTGCCTTTTTCATTCAGAGGGCTTGGTGTCTATTCGGCCGGGGATGCTGTCCATTATGCTTTTTTAGCGTCGCGACTTCAGTCTGCTGACCTGCAGTCTAAGCTTCTCCGTAATGCTGGTGTTGTCTCTTTGGGGTCTGCATTTGCTGACGCTGTTGGTGTTTTTAATCGGACTTTAGAGGTTGATATCTTGGGTAATCTTGGCGAGATCACTGCCCCCCGACTTATGAAACGATTGGCAGATATGTATTTCGCTCGGGTAGCTAGGGATGCCGCTTCTGTTTATTCCTTGACACCACTTGAGTTGGCTTTGTGGAAGTCTCAGCAGGGTGCACACAGTTCCGATTGACTTAGGGTGGTCCCTATTTCGGGGTTGGGTCAGACCAGGAATGGTCGTACTTATCGTTGCGTGCTTTGTTACCGTATTGGGGTGCCTTTATTCACCATTGATCGCCCGTGCTCTGCTTGCTCGCGGGTCTTCGTGGGTGATATATTCGGAGATCATGTTGTATCGTGTACGGGGTTGGTTGGCGTCAAACATCGGCATAATGTTCTTCGTGACACGCTGGTTGACATCTTTTATCGTTCAGGGATCTCAGCTGGAAAGGAGGTTGACGTTGGTATGATTGGTGCTGATGGCCGACCTCTTCGCCCAGCAGACATGCTGCTTTATTCTTGGGATCGAGGGGGCGACGTTTGCGTCGATTTGACTGGGTCGTCGCCCATAACTCAGACGGGATTGATGGATTTTGTACCAGGTAAGGCGGTACGGGAAGCGGCCAATCGTAAGCGTGCTAAGTATGAGGCTAGGTGCGCTGCTTTGGGTTATGGCTTCCTCCCCTTCTCTTTTTCCTCTTTGGGGGAGTTGGAGCCTTCAGTTGTTGCTCTGCTAAAGTGGATCCAGCAGTTTTCCAGGACGCAGGATATCGAGGCGCAGGCTGCAGCTTTTATTTTTACTAGGATTGGTTTTTCCATAGCAAAGGGTGTGGGGGCTCAGATCGTATCTCGGCTCACCACCAATTTCTTGTAAATTATTATGGATTTTTAGGTAATATATGACATTTATATAGTAACGTAAAGTGGAAATGCTTAATGATGAGGTAGACGATTAGATATTCAGAAGAATGTAGAAATGCTCATTATGTATAGTTAATACTCATTTGAATAGTTTTTCTAGTAATTAAAAAACATGATTTTTCATATCCTATCCCAGAACATGATTAACTACAAAACAAAAGATACAAAAATTAAACACTACTATTGTTAAGATCTATACAACAAGGAATAATAACATCTAACATTTTTATGGGGAGGCAATAACATGCGTCTTCTACGTGTACTTATTTTAGCGGTTGTCGAGCTATATATATATATATATATATATATATATATATATATATATATATATATATATATATATATATATATATATATATATATAAGAAAATAGTTGACAAAGAGTTCACTAGGGAAAGGAAAATGACTAGTAAGGAAGTGAATTAATATCTGAAAGAATAGTTTAGGGTCAAAGTCCCGTTTTTGAAAATCAGAAAAAGTGGTTTTCATTTTCAGTTGTCAGTTTTTATTTTCTATATGACTATCATAGAACCAAAAAAATTAAAGTTAATTTTTTAACTTATTTAACTATGACGCCAATTTTTTTTTTTTCTTAAGCAATTTAAGGTTTAGTCTATTTTTATTGAACAATTTTTTGAAATAATGCTAAAAAAAAATGTTAAACAAAATGGGTCGGAAAAAAACTTGTTCAACAAAATGGGGTGCACGTCACCTATATATAAAACCGCCAAGGACCATGGCGGTTTCATGACTTATGAACGGTAACAAAAAAAAAATCTTGCTGTGAAACCGCCGTGGAGCTTGGCGGTTTTACATTGTGTAAAACCGCCAAGCTCCTTGGCGGTTTCACTATTCACAAAAAAAAAAAAAAAAAAAAAAAAATTTGTCCTAAAACCGCCAAGAAGCTCAGCGGTTTTACATATGGGTGACGTGCACCCCATATTGTTGAACAAGTTTTTCTTCCACGTATTTTGTTCAACATTTTTTTTTCGAACACTATTTCGTTAAATCGTTCGATTTATTCCAGTTTGTGTTTTTTTTTTCTTTTTTCCTCGTAACGAGTCTTAATTTTTTTTTGTAAGAATTTGTACTCATTTATTCATCCATTTCGGGAAATAAAGGAGAGAGATATCTTACAAAATGGACAACTAAAGAAAGAAAATCCAAAGCTAAATAACTAGGAGTTTAGACTTTCTATGACTTTAATGTTGTCACAGTTTTTCATCCAAGCATAAATCCTTATACTAACAGTAGATTTGATGTTATTTAAGATCCATTCTTCTGTGTGATCTGTTCCTCCAAATATTATGGAATTTTGCTCCTGTCAAATCATATAAACTAAGGTAATGAGGGTACAAACCAACCACGGGTGTTTCCAATGCCTCTTATGTTACCTTTGGACTAGCCACCTGATCTCACTTTGCAAACTTTTTGCTTGTTTCCTGATTTGCAGCCAGTTTAAGATGCCTCCCCTGATTTTTGAACGATTTTTAATTTGTTTGTGCGTGTGTGAATTTTTTATTGAAATGAAAAAATTGTCATAATCGGTCAAATAACAAGGCTCGCCATTGTATGTCCCAAAAGGAAGATTCAGAGAGCATATGAAATCAGACCCGAATGACATATATATATTTGATCATATATGATATATTGATGATATATTGCTTATATATTGCTACTTTACAACATATTAATGAATTTTTCACGATTTAATTTTATTTTTGAACGCGTTAATTATTTGTTACACGTGTCACTATGTCACTCAAAAACCTCTACTACACAAAAGGTTTGAGATTAATTAACACAATATGATTACATACTTATTTTAACTAACAATGATGACGATGACAACAACCGCCGTTGGAAGCCCCCACCACCCAATGAAAACAAATGTCTTACAATAACAATGACAATTGGGGGAACCTCACCTACAACCCCAACCCCGGCTACCCCCCAACCCCAACCCGTGGGATCATACTTTTCTCGACCTTAAAACGATGATTATTTGAGGTCCATATAACCATATAATGCAAGGTATTATGCTCGGGCCATACTATTAGATATTATGGTGATAACTTGCTAATCTCTCGCATTTCTCTAAATCGAATATGTAGATGAAAGTGTCATCTCCAGTTACGGTAGGTTTAGGTTCTTAGTAATTGCAATTACGTAAGATAGTGTTTGGAAACAAGAATTAAAAATTCAATTCCATCATTTGAGAATGTGAAATTCAAATATCAATCAAATGTTTGGGGAGGGTGAAATGTCAAAATGACACCTCTTGAGGTGTCATTTGTTTATGGCCTAATTAATTTCAAATAAATTCCAAAGGATTTGACACAAATCCAAATTCTCAAATTTTTGAGTTCCCAAACATGTAATTTGTATCAAATTTGGATTTGATAATCAAATCCTTGTTTCCAAACACACTCTAAATGTTTTTCCAAGTTTTCAGACCATTCATCCTATTAGTGAACTTATGGCAACATATATAGCGTCAATATTTTTACAAGTTCCTCATACGTTTGTCCAACTAAAATACTTAATATATAAGGTGGATTAATATTATGGTTTCCTCTACTCTCTACTCATATATATATGCATAGGCACACAAGATACATCAATAAGCACTTCGTGTTCTTTGTTTATGATCTCTTAGTGCTCTAATTATTACTCTATATATTTCGTCCTATTCGATTTGGACTACGCAAAAAATGTCATTTAACACCGGCATATATGACACCGGGGGGCTAAGAACCGGTGTCAGAATAATATACGACACCGGTTTTATATTACCCGGTGTCATATGTGTTAAAGAAAAAATTCCTAGGTATATCACAATTTAAATCAAACGAGAAATTAAAAAAAAAGGGAAATATATGACACAGATTTTGCTAACAACCGGTGTCATATGCGTTAAAAAAAATATCCCAGGCATATCAGAACTTAAGCAAACGAAAAAATAAACCAAACTATAGTTGTACCGACGACACCGGTTGTATGGAAAACCGATGTAAATGTATTCTCAAAGATATGGGTACTTCCCTTAGTCAATTTGGCAATTAAACACATGACATATCCCCCCGATAAATCGAGCAAAAGCCATAAAAAAAAAAAAAAAAAATTGAGTCGCCTTCTCCGTTGTCGACGCTTTTGTATGTCAGATTTGTCGACGCATTTTTGTGTCAATTGATGATTGTGACGCTTTATAGTGTCAGTAATTTCTGACACCATATTGTGTCAATTTTTACTATCGACACTCAATATAGTGACAAAAAATTGACAAGCAAAAGCGTCAATAATCATCAAATTAGTTTTGTCCAGTCTGACTCTTTTATACCTTTATATATGCATAAATGTACAAAGCTCAATTTCATAAAATAATATCGATAAGCAAGTCTTAATATAGAAATGAAATTGATCCAAGTACGTTTTAGTGAAGAGAAAACTTCATTTCTATGAAGCTAATTGTAATACAAACAAACTAATAAAGCTTAGAATTTTCTAATTCAAATGTCAAGTTCACTAGTGCACACGATATCCGGCCACAATGCATATAGCAATTCAAAGTGACAACCAGCCACTCGCTTTATGAGGAAGCCCATTAATCACCTTGACCATCGAAAAATGATTGCTTCTTTGAGTTGAATTTAGCGTGACCACCATATCCACAATCTGAAACCTGCAAATGAAAGAGTGAACCAAAACATGTCTTAGATGCAATAAAAACATCACAACCGAACAACACAGATTGTAACAACCGAATCAAGAAGCAGAGTGTAGTAGCGTGCATTTATGGGCTGGTATATGCAATTTGATGGGATTCCAAGCTAGCTCACTTGACTTTACATTCCGAGTCCTAGAACTGTAACAACCCTAAATTTTGACCAACTATAAATAGAAATAAATTTAGAATTGTCACGCCGCAATTGACTACCAAGTCAATTGCTAGGCTAGAAATTCAACTCCAATAAACAAACGGAAAATAAAACAGCGGAAGTCTTTAAATGTCGAGCTATAGCTCTCAAAACGAAACCCAAATTACATAGTCAGAAAGAAATGAAGTCTGAGATAAAAACAAAGTCTTTCGAAAACCCCAACATGATCAGCTTCGTAAGCATGCAGCCATATCATCAAGACCTGTCAACTATCCCATCGAAGATTGACATAGGCCCCAGAACATGGTAGGGACGAACCAGAAAACAGAACGTCAGCACAGAATGAGTAAGAACTAACAAGCATAAAGAATAAATAAGATACGCGCCTCAAGGCGCGTAGCTAACAAGAACGAATTGACGTTATAACATAGGAATATTAATAGCAACAGAGTGCATTATCAAAAGAGCATCGTCGCTCAATACATACATTACTTAATCATTCGGCCAGGGTCCTACCCCATAGCCCCCACTTAACGAACTTTGTTCGAGCTAGAGTTGTAATTATCGCCCTAATAATCCCGAGTGTGCATACCCCTCGCAAGACAGGCAGGTAGGACGAGTTCCCATCTAGGAGGAAGACTATTAGGAAGTCGGTAGCTAATCCGACCCTACGTACCTTGATCAGAGGTATATCAAACGATGATCGGCCGAGCTGAATCCATCGTACTCTAGGTGGAGTCATTTATTTTCTTTTATCCATTTTACATACGTTATTCAAAGATGCATTATTTGACGATACAAATCATAATGATCATAATCGATAGATGCTTGAAGCGAAACAAAAACACAAGCGACAAACATACGCACCACTCGACCAAGTGGCCGGGTGGTGGTCTCGGCTAGAGGCCAAAGGGCCGAGGAAGGCAAGAGGGCCGAAGGCCGTGGGGAGTATGGTGGTCGAAAGACCGCAAACGAACATTGATAAGATGGACGGAAAAATATGCTCAATGATATAATTAGGTACAAGCGAAACGGATAATGAGAATGAACGCATAAAGCAAGAATATATGATGTTCAAGCGAATTAGTGTATCAAACAAGATGATGATTAGTCAAGAGGATTGTGATCAACGTTCTTACCTTACAACGCTAATCCTTAATCATCCAATTATAAACTCAATCCACAATTCCCTAATCAAAAAGATGTAACCATAAGTCTTATAACTCACAACTATCACTAATATGAAACGGATCCACAAAGGGACAGTGGTAAAGAAACACAAATAACGTCTACCTCCAATATTGGATTACCACCAAATTTTAATATGTTGTATAAGGGTATGTCAGAAACCTCTCCTCAAACTTTCGTCCACAAAATCCAAGCGGATCAACGGGAATCAACTTCACAATGAACCACGAATAACATTTAGGGTTTACTCACGAAAACCAATGTAACTTTTGATACAGAAGTCTAGGCCTTACCAATTTTGGATATGTTTTCAAAGATATAGTTAGGAACATCCCCACAAAATATCGTCTTAAAATATCTTCTGAGTCGACGGGAATCATCAGAATACCGAGGCGGCTACACAGTTTCCGGGTAGATAGATACAGCTCTACTAAAACACCTCTACAGTGAGCATCCCATGGAATCTTGGCATGATCTACATGTTGTTAGATTTGTATCGAAATCACGGTTCTAACGCCACCAACTACGACTTAAGCAAAGGTCGTATGAGAAAGTTATGTGTGTTTGGAGCTGACACGTTGTGCTGAGATCTTATGCGGGTGGAGGCTACGAAAAGAAGAGAGAGGGAGAGAAGGAGGCCGAATGGTTATGAAATAAAGCAAGGGTTTTCTTAATTATATGTATATATAGGTATGAGGGTAGACTCGGGTTTGGGCTTTATTCGTTAGGTGAGATGAGTGATCCATAAACCCGACCCAAACTCAATTATAGGAACTCATTTTATCTTCCAATAATCGATTTAAAAAGTAACACCCTTATTAAATAATTACCCAAAAATACGAGGTGTTACAAGAACAATAGTGTCCAACAGAATTTCCAGGCGTTAAATGCATACTCTCATTCCGACACTTATTCCTAGCCATCCACAGCTGGTACATATATATCATGGCACAAATACAAGCCAACAAAAATGTCTCCAGAATCAGCTTACTAAACCAGTGACAAAGCTAACAGCCAGAATTCTTTTACACCATATCTCGCAATAATTAAATAACTACACTAATAAATAGTCGAGCAGCATGAATTAAAAGAGATACGTATCGGGATCATTAAAGGCTAGAATGAGAAGACAGAATGAAAGAGCACCTGGGGATTGCGCATTTGTAAGACTGTAATGCGAGGTCTAAATGTTCAGCAGATGATTTTCTGGTACTGAGCAGGTCCAGAAGTTTGTTCAACAAGTAATTATTTTTATCATACTTTGTTTGCAAATCTTTATTTTTCTCAGTCTCAACCACAATCTTTTCAATGTTCTGTATGGCTAAAGTGTCTTTGTCGCCGCTTTCGAATCCCTCTCTCTTTAGGGCATTAAGGGCTCCAAATACGTCACTTTGTTTAACACCATATCAATAACCCACAGGTAGCTTAGGCACTTCACCTCCATACAATAGTTTATTAAAAGCTTCATTTTCGATCTTTGCACATGGCTTGATATCAGAAGGATTCATAGCAAAGTGTGTGTCGACATTAGCCTCAACATCAATCTCTACACAAGAAACAAAAAATGAAAGGTATATAACCTACAAATTGACAAGAACATCAGAACAACCATCTATCTATGTTCTTACCAATAAACTTTCAGTTAGTGTCTTCCACAAAGGTCCCATTTTTCTTTTGATGAGTGAACTTGATAATCTCCAAGTGACTTGGCTCTCTTTTATTCTTGTCCTCCTGTAGTTCAGTGATGATAAGAACAAACTATATTCAGCATATATCTTCGACCAAATCTACATTCAAAACATTGATGAACATCCAGAATTTATACAAAATCAGCACGGATATTGGCATAGCTCGTAACCCCAGTTATATGAACATGATTTTGAGATTTGTGGGCCTCTTGTCCCTTTGTAGCAAATTTCTGCATGAACACATTCATAAAATGAAGTTATTACTGATCAATATGTTTGATCACAACCCTCTTTTAATACTTTAAAAAACATGCACATACCTGTACTTTTTCAGAATACAAATATTCAACTAAATGTCTTAGATGTTCATAGGAAGCATGTCAGAAACAAGTGCATAAGTTCAACTTCGCACAATCAGATTGCAAAAGTTATTTGACCAAGCAAATGACATTACTTTCCAAGGTTTCATATCGTTTTGGAAAGTTAAAGGACTTTAAATCATAGAGTTGGAATTAAGGCAAAATATAATATCATTTAGTGAAATCTGTCTAGTAAGAGTATGTTTTACGAACTTTTTAGCAACTATTATCTAACTTTGGAGCTTCATATCATTTGATATAGAAGGCCTATGGCTATGGTTGTTATATGGTTAGAAAGATAATCTTTCTAGCTTTCTAACGACACCTTTTACGCTTCCATTGAAGCTGTGGTGTAGATTTTAGAAAGGCTTAAAGTTGGGGTGGCAGAATGTGTGACCTGTAGAACAGGGGACTAACCTGATGTCAATCAGAGGCCCATATCTCACAAAGCATGATGAACTTTTGAGTTATTCATTTTTCAGATTAAACCTAAGATCTGTAAGTTTAATTTAGTATGTCATGGGCTGCATGACTAGTCGTGAGCAGAAAGTTATGAGGACTGCAAGGGAGAAGTTGTGCAAATGAGGATGCAATCAAGTTCGATTTTCGACTAACCGCAATAGTTTCGTTTTAATTGCTTTAAGTTTGGGACCAGTGGCCATCTGAATGATGAGAAAAGATCCTAGGATGACAATCAATCTAGGAATGCAAGAATGTTCTGTCATTATAAACAGTAGTTTATATTAAATGAGGAAAGAACACGTTTGCTATGTGCAAAACTATCTCCTTTGTGAAATCCCTTACTCACTTGTAGATTGAATGATCTAAATCACTGGGCCTATTGAAAATTAACAGAAAATTGCGTATTTACTTCTTATTAAGTTCATGCCTTTCTATTTTGCATTTAAACCATTGAAAATTCACACAAAAAAAAAAAACTCATTCTCACCATTGTTATCATACGTTTAGAAGAAAATTCTGTTTTTTTCTTTTGAGTTTTGAAGACCACTCGAATAATAAGCTACCCCTTATGCTTGTGCTACGAAGGTGACTTCTTTATGGAACGATAACAAACACAAGAAACAAAAACAACCACAAATCTTATCATAATTTGCTTATGTAATGGAACATTAGTCACGGCAACAAATTTTCGAGGAGCAACAAAGTGATCGTATGATTTAATACACAATATGGATAAGCAGATCACACAAAAAAAGATGCTAAATGATGAATAACAGCCATTCTGATACAAACTGCCCAAAATAGATATACGATTCTAATAGGAATCAAAACCAAAATACATGATTGAACACTAAAATCAAATAAGTACCCAGAAATCCAAAATCCCAAATTTACCAAATAATAAGAAAGCAGAAAATGATATACCTTAAGCAAATGATCAGAAAGAGAATGTTGTTGCCGAGAAATCGATATCTACCACTTCGTCTATTGCTTGTTTGAGAAGAACATCGACCAAATCATTAATTCTGAATCAATTGAGAATTTTAACGAGTGAGATATCCATAATTAACGAAAAGGAGATTCATCTGATTGTGGGTAAGTTGTGGAGTTGAATACCTGATCGATTTAGACAACCGTACTAGAGTTTGAGAAATTAGAGAAGAAGAATCAATGGAGAATCGGTGCTTTGGATTTTTTGGAGCAGTTGATTTCAGTAATGAGAGGCCAGGTGAGTGAAAGAGGCGAGAAGTTAGGTTTTCTGGATTTTTTATTTTTTCTCCCCCACGCACGCGGAGGGAATTACTTTCGTTTTGTTTTTAACTTTTTTAGAGATTTTGGGAGGCGGGTATGTAACAACCCTAAATTTTCGACAAATTTAAACAAGAAAATAAAGGACTGTTATGCCGCCGTAGACTACCAAGTCAACGACAAGGCTTATTAAAACAAACTCCTGAAAGAAACAACGTTGGTCAGCGGAAGACTTGTAGTTAAGTTTACAATCCAAAAACAAACCGGAAGAAACAAATTACAATCGTTCTTAAAAATCCAAATGTTTGACGAATTATTCTAAGATCCCCATGTCATGTGTTGACCTTCAAGCAAACAATCAATCACCTTCAAGACCTGTCAACTGCGCCATCATAACAATGACACAGGCCCCAAAATAGGGTAGGGACACAACCCAAAACAAAGAACGTCAGCACAGGCTGAGTAAGAGGAGAGAGCAACAAAAGAAAAGAAGATACGCGCCTTAAAATGGCGCGTAGCTACAAATAACTGAACAAACTACGCCAAGAAATTAAGACAACGAAGAACCGGCAGAACGATGTCAATCGACGGACACGGCTCGCGCACAGAATGCACGAGTCGCGCAAAAGGTCAGCCCCCGAGGCTGTCCGTACGAAAATCTAGTAGCTTCACTTTTAAATTCTTTTGACAACAACATACGATCACCGAGGGCCTCCGAGAGGTCCCAAAATACAAGCCAAGGGTCCTACCCCAAGGCTACCGCATCTAGAGCTACAAGTAACGCAACCTAACGACTCGAGTGTGCACACCCCTCACTAGAGGGCCGGTAGGACGAAACCACCTCTAGGAGGAAGTCTATTAGGGGGTTCGGTAGCTGATCTCCGACCCACAACACTACCTTGATCAGAGGTACAAACAAAGGCCACAACCGCATGGTGTGGTGACGGCTCCTACGTCCGCCCCTCTAGATGGGTTTTACTTATCTTCACGTTCTTACGATACACTTTTAATTTATCATTAAGGTACATTATTTGTGCTTGCGCTTTTCGATTTATAGACGGCCGTAGCCGGAAACAACAACATATTAATCAACAAACGAACAATGGCATTGCCATGAAACAAGACTTGCATGAAAAGAGATCCAAGAGTGAAAAACATGAGATGAAATGAATACAACGACGGTTGAAGCGAACGATTAGGCTTATGAGGACAAAAGGTACAAAACATGCTCAAGTCTTATAAGATCAATGTTCTTACCTTCAACACTCACAATGCTAGGAAAGTATCAAAAGTCCACGAAAGGTACTTCCTCAAAGTCACCACCTAAACAAGAGTCAAGTACAAAACGGATTACTACGAATCACAAGGTGGATATCCTCTCATGACTATCTCATACTCACAACCCATACCCCCCACACACAAAACCACACAAGACAACCCCAAAACAAATATGATCATAGGATAACCAAACGAACCCCAAATCGCACCAAACTTTCACCACACCTCCACCAACATGCTAGCAACGTTTTCAATCATTTAAACCCTTAAAATATCAACAATAACTCCCAAAATATGGCAAAATCAGATCTGGACAGAAACCATTTAATTCAATCAAACCATTATGAAACCTTCCCAAATATATACTACATGTTACCCATAACATAACAAGCTACCCTTTCAAATTCCATGCAATTCTAATCATAAAATCATCATCAAACACAAAACCCTAATTTATAAACCCTAATTTCATAACTTCATAATCTCATGCTTTAAATCCCCAAACAAACATGAATACAACACCAATCACAATACCACAATCATATTCATGCTTTACATCATCAATTAAACATGAATTCAAAAAGCCCTAATTAAATTTATGAGGAAAAAGGGGTGAGAATCTTACTACACTTGATCAAGGACCAAGTGGGTGGAAAAGGGGGGAGGCGTGGGTGGTGGCTGACGGTGGTGGTGCACGGCGGCGGCGCACGGTGGGGCGGTGGCTGCCGCTGCTCTTCTCTTTCTCCTTCTTTCTCTTCTTCTCTCTTTCTCTTTCTTTCTCCTTTTCTCCTCTTCTGCGTGCGTGATTTTGAAGGGGGAGGGTTTTCTCTCTCTTTTTTTTTTTTTTTATCTAGTGTGAGATGAGGGAAAATCAGTAAGGGTATTTTGGTAATTTCGCCAATTAACTGCCCGATTAGGAAAGTGACCCAAAACGGTAAATATACCTAAATCCCACGGTAGAAGCTACCCTAATTAAATAATAATCCCGAAATTTACGGGGTGTTACAGACTTCCCTCCTTAAAACAAATCTTCGTCCCGAAGATTTAGGTTCCTCCTCTAAGGTAACACAGACTTACGTATAACCACGCATTTCTCGGTCGGTGTCCCATCTCAACTCTCAAACTTACTGATTTAGGCGGGGGTACACAAAGGTACACAAGGGATAAGTAAGGTGAATAGTACTAATGTAAGGGTATAGTAACATAAAAGGGAGAGTGCATCATCAATGCACTCCCACACAAGGAGTTGTGTTTAGGAAGAAATACATTATCAATGCATTCCTGAGATAGCGCGCACACATTTATAAGTGAATTAAGCACATTTAGAACTTTATACAGTACATCAGACACGGAAGAAGGAACGCACGAGGTTCTCATCCCCCTTAAAAGAAAGGTTCGTCCCGAACCGAAAGTACCTTAATCGAATAAATGGGGGTACTTCTCGCGCATGACGGACTCAACCTCCCAAGTGGCCTCTTCAGTGTTGTTGTTACACCACAGTACTTTGACCATGTTGGTCTCGTTACGCCGGGTCTTTCTTGTTTTGGTATCTAGAATTTTCAGAGGTGCCTCCTCGTAGGTCATTGTCTCATCCAACTCGATCGTTTCCGGGTCAAGCACATGAGATGGATCACTAACATACTTTCGCAGCTGGGACACGTGGAACACGTTATGCACTTGGTCCAACTTTGCAGGTAAGTCCAGTCGATAGGCCACTTCACCAATTCGTTCCAATATTTTGTATGGCCCAATAAACCTCGGACTCAGCTTCCCTTTCTTGCCAAACCTCATTACTCCTTTAGTAGGAGATACTCTTAACAACACCATGTCATCCTTTTCAAACTCGATATGGCTACGAGTCTTGTCGGCGTAACTCTTTTGTCTGTCCTGAGCTGCCTTGAGTCTATCTTTGATTAGCTTTACTTGATCAGTCATCTCTTGGATATAGTCAAGCCCCAATACTACAGTCTCACTGATGTCGTTCCAACAAATCGGACTCCTACACTTTCTCCCATATAACGCCTCATAAGGTGCCATTTTGATTGACGCTTGATAGCTATTGTTATAAGAGAACTCAATTAAGTCCAACTTGTCTTCCCATCCTCCTTGAAACTGTAGAGCGCAAGCTCGAAGCATATCTTCCAACGTCTGATTTGTTCTTTCAGTTTGTCCATCGGTAGTTGGGTGAAATGCAGTGCTCTTTAGAAGTCTTGTGCCCAAGGCCTCTTGTAACTTTGACCAAAACCTAGACACAAACCGCGCATCGCAATCCGAAACAATTTCGTCTGGGACGCCATGTAGTCTCAGAACGTGATGTATGTAAGCATTGGCTAGTTGTTTCTTCTTCCAAGTATCTTTCATCAGTATGAAGTGAGCACTTTTCGTCAGTCTATCTACGATCACCCAAATCATGTTATTTCCCTTAGGTGTCCTGGGTAAACCAGCTATAAAATCCATGGATATCGAACTCCACTTCCACTCCGGCACTGGCAGTGGTTGCAGCTTACCTTGCGGTCTCTTGTGTTCACTTTTTACCTTCTGACAAATTAGGCACTTAGCTACGAATTCGGCTATGTCTTTCTTCATCCCAGACCACCAGAACACTCGTTTCAGATCCTGGTACATTTTATCTCCTCCTGGATGTACGGAGTATAATGTAGCATGAGCTTCTGTTAGGATCCTTTCTCTCAATTGCACACTGTCGGGAACACATACTCTACTTTGATAGCGAATCACACCATCTCCAGTCTTCTTGAATAATTCGCCATCTTTCTCCAACCTCCCTTTGAGGTAGTCATCCGAACTCTGAAGTTCCTTAATCTCCCCTAGGAGATCATTTTGAAACGTAGTGACCCCATGTTCCGATAGCTGTATCCCAAAGTTTATAAATTCATCTCTCAGCTTTTGTCGTTGTACTACCATCTGAATATTGTGCAAGGACTTCCTACTAAGAGCATCCGCCACCACGTTGGCCTTACCCTCGTGGTATTGAATCTCCATGTCATAGTCCTTAATGAGTTCTAGCCATCTCCTCTGCCTCATGTTAAGCTCCTTTTGAGTAAATATGTACTTGAGGCTCTTATGATCAGAGAATACCTTAAATGTTACTCCAAACAAGTAATGTCTCCATAGTTTCAAAGCAAATACCACAGCAGCTAGCTCCAAGTCGTGTGTTGGGTAGTTCTCCTCATAACTCTTGAGTTGCCTAGACGCATAGGCGATTACTCTTCGGTTCTGCATAAGGACACAACCCAGACCATTCTTCGAAGCGTCCGTGCAAACCTCATATGGAATGTTTTCATCTGGCAGTGCTAAAACTGGTGCAGACGTCAACCTAGTTTTCAGGGTTTGAAAGGCTTCCTCGCAAGAGTCATCCCATTCAAACTTAGTTGCTTTCTTCATCAGTGTTGTCATGGGTTTAGCTATCTTTGAAAAATCCTTAACGAACCTTCTATAATAGCCAGCAAGTCCCAAAAAGCTCCTAATCTCTGTCACACTCTTGGGCGTAGGCCAGTCTTTTACCGCCTTAATCTTGGAAGGGTCAACAGCTACTCCCTCCTTGGAAATGATGTGACCCAGGAATGCAACCCTATCCAACCAGAACTCGCACTTTGAAAATTTACCATACAATTTCTTCTCCCTCAAGATTTCTAGAACAATCCTCAAGTGCTCTTTGTGTTCTTCCTCATCCTTCGAATATATTAGGATGTCATCAATGAAAACCACCACAAACTTGTCTAAATAAGGCCTAAATGTTCGATTCATCAAATCCATAAACATAACAGGTGCGTTTGTCAGCCCAAACGGCATCACAGTGAACTCATAATGACCATACCTAGTGGAGAATGCTGTTTTGGGAACATCCTCTTCTGCAACCTTAAGTTGATAGTACCCTGATCTCAAGTCAATCTTAGAGAACATGCTCGCGCCCTTTAATTGGTCAAATAGATCATCAATTCTAGGTAAGGGATATCTATTCTTAATCATTACATTGTTGAGCTCACGATAGTCGATACATAGTCTCATACTTCCATCCTTCTTTCGCACGAATAATACCGGCGCGCCCCAAGGTGACACACTAGGTTTTACATATCCTTTCTCCACAAGTTCGTCCAACTGTTTCTTAAGTTCTTGCATCTCTGCAGGTGCCATCCTATAGGGTGCCTTGGCAATAGGACCAGTTCCAGGAAGTAACTCAATCTTGAACTCGACTTCCCTTTTTGGCGGCATCCCAGGAATCTCTTCTGGGAAGACATCCTCAAAGTCTTTCACTATTGGCACATCACGCAAGTCAGGGTACTCTACACTGGTATCCCGCACATAGCATAAGAATAACGGGTTTCCTCTAGAGATCTGTTTCTTTAGGTTCATTACCGAAATCAGTTTGACTTTTGGCCCTTTTAAGCTAACACGGTAAGAAACTCTAACATTCTTAGATCCCCTCAATGATATCTTTCCCAACCAACAGTCCAGTCTTGCCTTGTACCTGCCCATCCAGTCCATTCCCAAGATGACATCGAAATAGGGTAAAGGAAATTCTACTAAGTCGGTTTTGAACTCATGACCTCCAATTACTACTGAAACATCCCTAAACATGCTCTTACAATTGACATTCGCTCCAGTAGGCATAGAGAAATCAAAATCCACAATTAAACTAGACTTAAGACCACATTCCTCAACAAACTTAGCAGCAATAAAAGAATGGGAAGCACCACTATCAAATAAAACATGAGCAACAACAGAATTGACAAGGAAATTACCAGAGACTACATCAGTGTTGTCAGCTTCCTCCTGGTTCATCACATAAAGTTGACCCGTAGCCCTCTTGTTCTTTGTAGTAGCATTGACGGACCCACTTGGTGTTGCAGGGGTTGTGGTCGCATTATTCCTCATAGGAGCAGGGTTCCTAAATGTGTTGGTGTTAGACCCCATATAACCACTCTGTGCCCTCTGATTTGGGAACCTAGGTTGTACGACCGATGCTCCCGAAGCGGGCGCTGGTGGATTCCCAGCCCGTTTTGAGTAACAATCTGATGCCCTATGGCCAAGTTTTTGGCAATGGAAACACTGTATTTTATCTCCGTTGCACAGTGTGGTAGGGTGGCTACGATTACACTTTCTGCAGAAATGTTTTCGTTCATTCCCTTGGGTCTGAGCACGGTTCGCCGATAATCCTTTGTTGGAGTAGTTTCCCACATTAGCTGATTGGGTTTTCCCTTTATGACCCCCAAAATTGCCTCTCTTGCTAGAGGTCTCCAAGAGGTCTAGCGGGCTATCCTTCCTCTTCAGCCCTATGTCTGACTCCATCTTAGCAACCATCATCTCAATGTTGTTAGCCTTAGCGTACAGTGCCTTGACAGTCGGGAAATCCTCACCAACAAACCAACCCTTAACCTTCCAGTGAAGCTTCTCCAAGTATCGGTTAACTTGCGCTTCATCAATGGCTACGAGGTCACCACCAAATCGACTCAAGTCCATGAATTTTTCATGGAAATCCCTAACACTCATTTTCTCCGTTTGCTTCAATTCCTCGAATTCAGCCTTTTTCTGTTTCTTCAAGTGCTCAGGGAAGAATTCAGCCTCTAGATATTTCTTAAGGTAGAGCCAGGTCCTCTCATAAGAAGTTACGGTACCATCAGCTGCTCTTTCCACTATTGGCTTGAAGAATTTGTCACGAATTCCCTGCCACCAACGTCCAGCCAAGTCTCTCAAATAATAGGCCCCGATTCGTACTTTATACGCATCTGGGCAGCCCACTGAGAGGAAGATCCTCTCCATATCCTCAATCCATTCATCTAATTCTACAGGGTCACCTCTTCCAGAATAATTTGGGGGATTCTTCTTTTGCACAGCGTTAGACATCTTTGCCAAAGTCATCTCCTCAATATTTGGCGTTGCAGTAGTCTGGTTAACAGCAGTATTGTTATTATTCTGTTGGTTAACAGCTTGATTTGCCAGAAGTTGGTTCATAAAATTGGTCATAGCTGCCATGTGTTGGTTCGAGGCCGCCATCTGTTGGTTCGAGGCCTCCTGTCCTGCAGCCAATTGCTGTAGGATAGCTGTCAACTCTGGGTTACCCTGATTAGTAGAACTGTTTCCGCGTGCCATATTCTATATGATAGTAACGGATGAAATTAGCAGTATAGAACAATATAAAAGGCATCCTACAGCCTGACGTAAATAACAAGGGGTAGTAAGGTAGAAAACGATAAATAAGTGAAACAGACGCCTTCAAGTTATTCGTCTCGCTTAATTCTGACTTTCCAATTTTTTTTTTTTCTCGGTACGGCACACGACTCGTGTCCGGGGTGGCACGAGTCGTGCCGAGATCAGTAGCCTCACGGCATAAAAGAGGACGAATTGGAAACGAATGAACTATGGCATAAGCTCATTAACAACACACAATTAGCGTATAATACTACCCATAACCTTTATTAAAGCAACATAATAAGTCTTAGGGGTCTTGTCCCCTAATTAAAGTACCAAAACGAAATGACAAACATAAAAGCAAAGAGTACGCATAACATTCAACTCCAAAGTAAACAGAAATAAAACTTAACAAATCTTTAGATATCTAGTAGGCCTTATGCCTTTATTTATAAGTCTCTATTGATCCTTTAAGCATCATCACTTGGATCATAATCCTCATCATTAGGAACTTCCCCTCCATCATTTTGATCTGAGTCGCTCAACTCCTCATCCGAGCTAATCACAATTATCTCGGTGTCACTAGCTCCAATAACATCATCCTCCTCTTCACTCGTGAGGACTTCCTCAGGCTCCTCCTCCGTGTCCACTGGTGCTTCCTCTCCAATAGGCGGGGATGGGGACTTAGGAGAATGGTGAGATTCCTCAACTTTAACTTTCTTCTGATTCAACTGACTAGATATTTCATGCTCTCGTAGCTGAACCTTCCTTCCTTTCATTACATACGCTTCATTAGGTTCCGGGGTAGGGTTACCATTACCAGGGTTCGAGGGTACAAGAGGTATGTAGATTGGGTGATCTTCAGGTATTTGAACAGGGCTAATGGATACCTCATATTCCCACTCCAGAATTACCTCCAACCTGTCAAGGTCTATCACTCTACCTGATCTGTCCCTCAAGTATTGTGAATTCCCTGTGAGACATTCATAATAAGCATTCCTTTCCAGTCTAGCTCGAACCTCCTCCCAGCGGGGATGTATCCTCAGATTAATTAAGGTCACAAAGACTTGGACTTCGGGTCTAGCTGCCCATGGAAATCTTTTGGCTGCCTCAGTCAGTTTTGCTCTCATTCTGGTGACGAACTCCTCTACAGATTCACCAATTCTCATACGGTCCTGAAAAGTCTCAGATGAAAAAGCTATATGATCCGGTATCGTCCATGGACCAGCAATTGACCTTACACCAGATGGTCCGAACTCCCAAACATACATTCTTGGGCCTGCCATTCTGCCAGCATATCAAAGAGAAACTCCAAGTGCATTAGTATCGAAATTGTATATGTACACCACCTAACTCGCAGGTCAAAACCATCAATGTAAACTCCTTCCCTAGTATCACATAACAGTTAACACATAGCATGCGAATGAATGCACCCAACCAATCCCCAAATTTTTAAAACATTAATCAAAATTTTTTTTTTTTAAAATCATTTTGTAAACTCAACTAACCAGAGCAAGGGCTCTGATACCAACTGTAACAACCCTAAAT
The DNA here is from genome assembly GCA_963680865.1 of Spergularia marina. Lineage (NCBI taxonomy): Eukaryota > Viridiplantae > Streptophyta > Magnoliopsida > Caryophyllales > Caryophyllaceae > Spergularia > Spergularia marina. The sequence continues at coordinate 28,704,813 of OY804545.1, read as the reverse complement.
TTTTGACAAATTTAAACAAGAAAATAAAGGACTGTTATGCCGTCGTATACCACCAAGTCAACGACAAGGCTTATTAAAACAAACTCCTGAAAGAAACAACGTTGGTCAGCGGAAGACTTGTAGTTAAGTTTGCAATCCAAAAACAAACCGGAAGAAACAAATTACAATCGTTCTTAAAAATCCAAATGTTTGACGAATTATTCTAAAATCCCCATGTCATGCGTTGACCTTCAAGCAAACAAGCAATCACCTTCAAGACCTGTCAAATGCGCCATCATAACAATGACACAGGCCCCAAAATAGGGTAGGGACACAACCCAAAACAAAGAACGTCAGCACAGGCTGAGTAAGAGGAGAGAGCAACAAAAGAAAAGAAGATACGCGCCTTAAAATGGCGCGTAGCTACAAATAACTGAACAAACTACGCCAAGAAATTAAGACAACGAAGAACCGGCAGAACGATCTCAATCGACGGACACGGCTCGCGCACAGAATGCACGAGTCGCGCAAAAGGTCAGCCCCCGAGGTTGTCCGTACGAAAATCTAGTAGCTTCACTTTTAAATTCTTTTGACAACAACATACGATCACCGAGGGCCTCCGAGAGGTCCCAAAATACAAGCCAAGGGTCCTACCCCAAGGCTACCGCATCTAGAGCTACAAGTAACGCAACCTAACGACTCGAGTGTGCACACCCCTCACTAGAGGGCCGGTAGGACGAAACCACCTCTAGGAGGAAGTCTATTAGGGGGTTCGGTAGTTGATCTCCGACCCACAACACTACCTTGATCAGAGGTACAAACAAAGGCCACAACCGCATGGTGTGGTGACGGCTCCTACGTCTGCCCCTCTAGATGGGTTTTACTTATCTTCACGTTCTTACGATACACTTTTAATTTATCATTAAGGTACATTATTTGTGCTTGCGCTTTTCGATTTATAAACAGCCGTAGCCGGAAACAACAACATATGAATCAACTAACGAACAATGGCATTGCCATGAAACAAGACTTGCATGAAACGAGATCCAAGAGTGAAAGACATGAGATGAAATGAATACAACGACGGTTGAAGCGAACGATTAGGCTTATGAGGACAAAAGGTACAAAACATGCTCAAGTCTTATAAGATCAATGTTCTTACCTTCAACACTCACAATGCTAGGAAAGTATCAAAAGTCCACGAAAGGTATTTCCTCAAAGTCACCACCTAAACAAGAGTCAAGTACAAAACGGATTACTACGAATCACAAGGTGGATATCCTCTAATGACTACCTCATACTCACAACCCATACCCCACACACACAAAACCACACAAGACAACCCCAAAACAAATATGATCATAGGATAACCAAACAAACCCCAAATCGCACCAAACTTTCACCACACCTCCACCAACATGCTAGCAACGTTTTCAATCATTTAAACCCTTAAAATATCAACAATAACGCCCAAAATAAGGCAAAATCAGATCTGGACAGAAACCATTTAATTCAATCAAACCATTATGAAACCTTCCCAAATTTATACTACATGTTACCCATAACATAACAAGCTACCCTTTCAAATTCCATGCAATTCTAATCATAAAATCATCATCAAACACAAAACCCTAATTTATAAACCCTAATTTCATAACTTCATAATCTCATGCTTTAAATCCCCAAACAAACATGAATACAACACCAATCACAATACCACAATCATATTCATGCTTTACATCGTCAATTAAACATGAATTCAAAAAGCCCTAATTAAATTTATGAGGAAAAAGGGGTGAGAATCTTACTACACTTGATCAAGGACCAAGTGAGTGGAAAAGAGGGGAGGCGTGGGTGGTGGCTGATGGTGGTGGTGCACGGCGGCGGCGCACGGTGGGGCGGTGGCTGCCGCTGCTCTTCTCTTTCTCCTTCTTTCTCTTCTTCTCTCTTTCTCTTTCTTTCTCCTTTTTCTCCTCTTCTGCGTGCGTGATTTTGAAGGGGGAGGGTTTTCTTTTTTTTTTTTTTTTTTTTTTTTTATCTAGTGTGAGATGAGGGAAAATAAGTAAGGGTATTTTGGTAATTTCGCCAATTAACTTCCCGATTAGGAAAGTGACCCAAAACGGTAAATATACCTAAATCCCACGGTAGAAGCTACCCTAATTAAATAATAATCCCGAAATTTACGTTGTGTTACAGGGTAAATTTTCACTTTCAATTTGGTGAAATTTAGAAGAGGAAGGGTCGACGCTTTGCTTAAGTGTCGCACTTAAAGCGTCACGAAAACAAGGGAATTGTTTTAGTGGTTGCCACCGCCTAATATCGTCGTTGCGCTCGCCGTCGCCCGTAGGTTCTTGCTCTTCTACCCGCCGCCGCCCCATCTAGTATTGTCACCCACTTCTTCGTCTTGGTGCCTCTTTCACTTCATTAGGTTTGTATTTACTGTTTTTTTAATTCAATTTTGTTTTTTGTTTTTTGATTGATATGTTTGGATTATGTGATAGTGAATTGCTCTTAGTTAAATGAAATTGATATATAATTTTCCTTAGTTGTCGTGTGGAGTAGAATAGAGTACAACTTTAGATTGCAGTGGACAAAGACATCGGTTATACATTTGACCGTTTTCTTAATGTTTTGTTTAGGTATGAATATAGTATTGCAGTAGTAGGTTTAGTTAGATCAAAACAAAATTAATGCATTATAGATTATCAATTGGTAGTTTGAATTAGCTAGATTTAGGTGTTTGATTTTGTTTTAGGCTGAATTTAGAATAATGGGTTACTAATTCTAGTAGTGAGTTTAGTTTGATTAAACAATAAAACTTTGATTATTGAATTGGTAGTTTTAATTAGCCATGTTTAGGTGTTTACCTTTTTTAGGTTGAGTTTAGGATAATTGGTTACTAATTTTGGTTTATATAGACATGGATCAGAAATGGATAACAATGTCAAATCAAGGGGACTGTGATTATGAGGAGCGGATTCGAAGGTTTATAAATTTTGCCGAGAAAAATTGTGAAGACTTAAAGTGTATGCGGTCTCCATGTTGTAATTGTTATAATATGAGATTTCACTCTCTTGATACGGTAAAATTTCATTTGGTTAAGAGCGCTGTTTCTTCAACTTATACAAAATGGATTTTTCATGGAGAGGCAACACATGACTTGGGCATGGAGAGTCAAAGTAATAGTGAATTTGTCCAATAAGATAGGAGAGGATGGTGATGACTATATTGGAGAGGATGGTGATGACTATATTGGTGAGGATGATGATGCCAAGATTATCGATGCGATTAGTGGTGAGGGTAGTGGAGAAGAGGGGAATGCTGATCCGAATGACGATGAAATTGATGTAGACGTAACAATGTAAGTGGTGATGACCCGAATATGATGGAGAACTTGAATGAAAGTGAAGATGAGTTGTATGAAAATTGCAAAAAGTACACTAGATTGTCAGCCGTTACTAAGTTGTACTCCCTCCGTCCCAGTTCAAACGCCCCGAGCGTTTTTTGTAGTGGAATAAGAAAAATTGATATAATAAGTTGAGTGGGGTAATATTAGGAAAAATGAGGAGAGAGAATGTGGGGATTAATAAAAGTAGGAGAGATAGTGTGAGAGATTATGTGATAATTTAATAAAAGTAGGAGAGAGAAATATGTCCCAAAATAGATGGGGTGTTTGAAGTGGGACGTCCCAAAATGGAATATGAGGCGTTTGAACTGGGACAGAGGGAATATAATTTAAAGGCGGCAAATGGTTGGAGTAATAAGAGTTTTACAAGTTTGTTAGAGTTGTTGAATGACATGTTACCAAATGGTAATTCTCTCCCTACTCGGACTTATGAAGCCAAAAAAATGTTAGCTTCAATGGGTCTAGGGCAGTAGGCTACCAAAAGATTTATGCTTGTCCAAATGATTGTATATTGTATCGCAAATATTATGAAAATGATGTTTTTTGTCCTATTTGTAATGCCTCTAGATACAAGCTAAGCCGATACAATAGGACTTTCAACAGAGAAGCAGAAATGCATTTGCGTCCAAGGGTTTTGACGGGTGCCCAAGTGTATGAGAAAGTCAAGCATTTGAAAATCACATAGGGGAACAAATGTGGTTCGAAAGATCCATCCAAGGGTTGTAAGAAGATATCTATATTTTTTGATCTTCCTTATTGGAATGATTTGACCGTTAAACATTCTCTTGATCCCATGCATATAGAGAATTTTTTTTGTGATTATATTGTTAGCAGATTGGATATCTCGGGCAAGGCAAAGGACACTTCGAACGGAAGAAAAGATATAATCCGGAAGTTGAAAATCAGAAAAAAGTTGTTATCGCAACAAGTGGGTTCACGAACTCGTTTACCTCCCGTTGCTCACACTCTCTAAAAATAGGGAAAAACAATTTTGTGAGTGTCTCAAGGGAATAAAGGTCCCGGAAGGGTATGTTTCAAATATTAGCAATCGTGTGTCGATGAATAATTTGAAACTTGTTGGATTGAAATCTCATGATGATTGTCATATACTCATGCAACAACTTTTGCCTGTGGCTATTCGTTCCATTTTACCAAAAAAGGTACGATTTGCACTTACAAAGTTGTGTTTATTCTTTAATGTCATTTGTAGCAAGGAGATTGATCCGACTGAGTTGGACAATTTGGAGGAAGGGATCATTTTCATATTATGTCAGTTAGAGATGTATTTTCCTGTTTCTTTCTTCGATATCATGATCCATTTGCCAGTCCACTTGGTAAGAGAGATTAAGGGCTTGTTCGGTATCACTGCCGTTTTCATTTTTTTTTTTTTTTTTTTTTTGCGTAAAATATTTAGTTCACTGAGTTACAAAATTAACTTTAAATTGTTTGTTCTTATATTAGTCATACAGAAAATGACAATTGACAACTGAAAACTGAAAACCACTTTTTCTGGTTTTCAAAAACGGGTTTTTGATTTTCAAAAAAACAGAATACTAAAAATAGAAAAGGATACCAAACAGGCACTAAAGAATGCGGACCAATCTTTTTGAGATATCAATATCCGTATGAAAGATGCACAAAAATCTATAAAGAGTATGTGAAAAATAGATCTCATCCAGAAGGTTGTATTGCCGAGCGTTATATCATTGAAGAGGCTCTTGTTTTTTGTTATGAATTTCTCTCTGATGATGAGCGTGTTGGTCTTCCAAAGCCACATCATGCCGAGAAAATGGAAGGCAAAGGAGTTAGGGGCCACAAGATTATGCAACTTAATACCGAAGAAATGAATTCAGTTCACTCATATGTTCTTCACAATGATAAAGCTGTCGAATCTTACATTGTTGAGCATAAAAAGCTTTTGAGAAATGTGCATAGAAATAAGGGTGAGATGTGGATTGAGAATGAGAACAAAAAGAGATTTGGCACCGGCTTGAAGAACCAAGTTGTAAGTTAACCCATTAATAAATTTTCTGATCATGTGAGAATTTTGTCTTTTGGTCCATCTCTACATATTTCCTCTTATAGTGGATTTGTCATCAGTGGATATACTTTCTACACCAAAGAACAAGATCCAAGAAGCACTATGCAAAATAGTGGAGTTTCTGTTGAGGCCACTTTAATTCATTTTGCAAGTGCTAAAGATAAGAACCCAACGGAAGAAAAAATGATTTATTATGGGCAAATTGAAGAGATTTGGAAATTGTAATACCAAACTGATCGAATTCCCATTTTTAAATGCAAGTGGGTTGACAACAACAACGGTGTTAGAAGAGATGAGTTGGATTTCACTTTGGTGAACTTTGATAAGGTTGCACATAAAGATGATCAGTTCATGTTCGCAAGCCAAACAAAACAAGTTTTTTTTTTTATGTGAATGACTCTTTGATAAGGTTGCACATAAGAAATGGTGTATTATTTTATCCGCTCGACCTAGACATGAGTTTGATTATTATGTTGAAGATGAGATTTTAGAAGTTTTGGGTGCTCCGAATTCATGTCACTACAAGAAAAACGTTCATTTGTGACCAAAATTACGACTGGACGGGATTCTCGTCGTAAAAGACGTATCGTTTACAACAAGATTTTTGATCTTGTCGTAAAAAATAGTATCATCTACGAAGGTCAAATTTCTCGTTGCAAAAAAATATATATTACGACGAGATTCGATTTCTCGTCGTAGATAATAGATTAGCTACGGCGAGAATCGGTTTCTCGTCGTAGATAATAGATTAGTTGCGACGAGAATCTGTTTCTCAATGTAGATAATCAAGTTATTTATGATAACACCCGATTCTCGTTGAAGAAAAACATTTACAAGAACTCAAAATTAGAGTTAAGATATAGAGAAAATAAACAATAATTATTCTAATCAATTTACAATGCAACTGAGTGCATTGATTATAAAAGATTTGATTTCATTTGTTTGAATTATTTGAAATCACTATGGAATAGTTGATAGATAGTTGTGTGATAATAAGGTTGAAAAATAAAAAAAATCACAGCAGCAAGCTTAAGGGTCATAGATGGTCGTGTAATACTTGAAATTATAATGAGGCTTTTAAGAGATTTAAGAGCTCTTATGAGTGTTTAAATGAATTGATAGTGCTAATTATACAAACAAAGTTGGCTTTCCATGTAGGAAACTCGTGTGTTAAGAATTCCAAAGTTAAGCGTGCTTAATGAAGAGTAGTCTTAGGATGGGTGACCTCCTGGGAACCTTTCCAATAGTTGCAATACTATACACCTGGGGGTAATACTCCAAGGATTATCTGGAAATTAAAAAAAAAAAAAACAAAAAAGAAGGCTAATTTGAAAAAAAAAATAATAATAATAATTTCACGTTTCAAAGAAACGTTTTTTTTTTTTTTTTACTCTAATATCTAGCTTTCTCCTAATTGTACGAAACTAATCAATTCAAAAACATATCAGGGTTCTTCTAATTCACCAACATTGATCAAAGGTATGTTGATTTTCACTTTTTATGGTACCAAACTTTATCAATAATTATAGCAATATTCCAATTCTTAGTTGTGTTTTGCAGTTTTAGTCACAAGTACTCAAGATCAAGCAAGAAAAGAGTTCATCAATACCAAATTTTTTACTTCTCAAAGGTCAGCTTGTCTACTTTATCATGTGATATAGTGTTTAATTTCAATTATACACTTCAAAAATTTCTCATGTAATGTGCACTTATCTTCACATTTATTAATTGTTAATGCTCGTTAGTTTGATACCAATACTCGTTAGTTCAACATATATACTCGTTAGTTTAACATGAATGCTCATTGAGTTTAAATGTATTCGTTAGTTTGATAATTGATGTTAATGCTTGTTTGTTTAATATGAATGCTCGATAGTTTTAGTATTATGCTCATTACATTTTCCATAATGCTCATTAGGTTTAAATGCATTGTTATTTCCCTAACGTCTAATAATTTCTAATGTTCGTTACATTTTGATGAATACTCATACATTTTTAGTAAATACTCATTAACTTATTTTTGATATAATACTCGTAATTTTGATGTCAATGCTTCCTCGTTAGTTTGAAACCGATACTCGTTAGTTTGATATAATACTCGTTAGTTTAACATGAATGCTCATTGAATTTAAATGAATTTGTTAGTTTGATCATTGATGTGAATGCTCGTTTGTTTAATATGAATGCTCGATAGTTTAATGTTTATGCTCATTACATTTTTAATAATGCTCATTAGGTTTAAATGCATTGTTATTACCCTAATGTCCAATAATTTCTAATGCTCGTTACATTTTGATGAATACTCATACGTTTTTAGTAAATACTCATTAACTTACTTTTGATATAATACTCGTAATTTTGATGCCAATGTTTGCTCGTTAGTTTGATACCAATACTCGTTAGTTTAACATGAATGCTCATTAAATTTAAATGTGTTTGTTAATTTGATCATTAATGTGAATGCTCATTTGTTTAATGGGAATGCTCATTAGTTTAATGTGAATAATCATTATATTTTTAATAATGCTCGTTAGGTTAAAATGTATTGTTATTACCCTAACGTCTAATATTTTCTAATGCTCGTTAAATTTTGATGAATACTCATACGTTTTAAGTTAATACTCATTAACTTATTTTTGATATAAGACTAATAATTTTGATGTCTAACGCTTGTTTAACACGAATACTTATGAATTTTCAATATGTGCTCGTTAGTTTGACAAATGATATGAATGCTCGTTTGTTTGACAAAATCATTGTAAATGAACTCTAATTGTAGTGCATATGTGATGAAATTGAGGAGAATTAGTCGATAGATTGAACATATGGTTTTGAGATGCATGTAAAATTTTGAGCAATACTCGTACGTTTTGAGTGAATACTCATTAATTTATAGTTTTGTAAGTAAAGTCAAGTGCTCGTCGATTTGTGGTTAATATTCATTGCCTACTTTTAAATTTATATATATCACAATAAGTCGCATTGTTATCTAAATGCTTGCCAAATTTCGTGGAATACTCATTAATTTTCAATGTAAGCTCAACGAATTCTCGTGTAATACATACTCGTCAATTTCAATTAAAAGCTCGACAGATTCCATGGAATACTCGCTAATTTCAGGTTGGCTGGTGTTGATTACTAGCTCATTACTTTTCCCGTTAGAAATTCTTTATACATATCAATCTGATTATTAATATATGTTCACTACAATTTGTTCAATACTGACTAATATTATCTGAAATAACCAGGCCAATAATTTTTAGTTTTACACATATGCTCGATCATTGCAAAGTGGTGTTGTTTGACACCTTAATAATAATGCTCAACGATCTTATGAACTTACTTATTAGAATTCATATAATGCTCAAGTTTTTTTACTTGTATAATGCTGAATTACTATAGTAGAATAGATGCAACCATCAATACTTGCTAAATTGCTAATACATGCTCACCGTGCTCAATGATTATTCTCAATACATGCTCATTAGTTCCATATGTTTTTTTTTTTAATAAATAGTTTTACGTCTCTAATATATAATGAGTGAGTGTTATTTTATTTATATATATAGTTAATAGATGTCTTACATATTTGGTGCAGTGGGAGGCCGTTTGAATTTGAGGTACATATCGATTTTGCCATGTCATGCTGAATTAGGAAGGAGACTAGCTAATTAAAGGAAAAGATAGCCCAAAGTGTCCAACAATTTTGAAGACCGAAAGACCAAGTGTTGGATATAATGCTAAGTTAGTGGGGTGTATTAAATAGGTTAGTGGGGGTTACTTTTTCCTCTTAGGGTTCCCCCATTAATCCTATAGATATGCCATTATATCACCCCAGTAACATCATTATTTAGCCTTTAAGTAGGGAAATTTTTATCTCATAACCCCCTAGTTGTTATGGCTATATAAATGGGTGTGGGAGAAACATTTCATAGACACCTTATATCCCTCCTCAATGTTTCTCCATTAATCTGAGCATGCCCTTGAGAGTTCCAACTGTAACACCCCCAATTTTCTGAGATTTTAGAAAATGCATTTGATTTAAAACAAGGACAATTGGGAGTGATACCGCCGCGATTGACATACTAGTTCAATCGTTAAGGCAGAAGGTCAATTCTAATGATCTACTAACTCCAAATATAAAGTATATAAATGTGTTACATCCCAAAAGAATGAAATACAATTCTCGAATAATCTTAATTGAAATGCGGAAGCGATAAATTAACTAAGTGTGGACTTTATTTAATACGGTAAGCGATCGTCACTCTGAACCCTTGACTATCCCCAAGCACTTCGTAACTAACCTGCAAGACTATGAAAACGTAGAAATCGTCAACCAAATGGGTTGAGTAAGAAGCAACTTATCTAGAAAACAGTTTTAAAATAAAATATATATTTTTCCTAGACACATAGCACGGCTGAAAACTTTGAGTAATTTAAAAACATTAGAACCGATAACATTTAAGTAGTATAGAAAATATAATAAACGATACGATAAAAATCCTTCTCCTTTGTTCCTTTTTCCTTCAGTATCAGGGCTGACTTCCTTCAACCAATAATCCCGAATGCATGCATCCCCCTAGGGTCCTGTTCCCAAGGGGAGGATATAAAGGCTCAAGGTGGAGGATCAATCCACCCTATCTATACTTTGTGCACGATATACTTAGACCATTATGGTCACTCTGTACTCAAGTTAACTCCCTTACCAGAGTTAACAACATATATAAAAACCTTTAAGAAATCATACTTGTATAAATCATTAAACCTGGTAAACCTTTGCATTTAAACCTTACACATAGCAATTACCTTTTGAAATCACAAACCTTATAGTAAAACAATTTATATAATACTTCTTCACTTTGAAAACGCATTTAGAAGTTCCTTTGAAGGAGATAAGTAATTCTTCTTACCTTATTCAGCAGCAAGTCTCACAGTAGCTCAGCAAGGACTAGAATTGTTCTTCTACGAAATCAGACTCTACATGAGTATGTTATACTAATTAGTTTATGCACCTACAATGTATGACATGTACGTTGTATGCATGATAACTATAATGGACTGGCACAAAGTAAAATAAAAAGACAAGGACTCTATAACTCCGCCCTTCCTTCTTAGTCGAATTATAAGTACAAAACTCCCTTAAAAGGCCATTAAACACTTACTCCTCATTTAAGTACACAACTTAAAACAGCTCTTAATATTTATTTCTATGACTTAAAACCATCTAAATAATACTCGAACACATACACCTCTAAACCAATTCCGCCAAAACTCATAATCAAACCTAATAACACCACTGAAATGTTGTGCCCTTCACTTTTAACCAACATGATCAGATTTACCAGGACCTTAACCTCCCAGAATAGCACCATTAGGCCACAAGTAGTCGTAGTACTAGTTTTACCATTAATAGCCTACTCAGCACCTCCAAAAGTCACATTATTGTACACTAACATAACAAAACAATAGCTAATTTGATAATTCATTATTATTTAGTCTTAGTCTTATGAGAAAGCCACGCCACTTCTTAACCTTATTGAAAAACTCATGCAACTACACAGCCCTTCACAACATGCATTACAGGCGACGCAAAACCAAGCCAAAACAAAGACCTATCTTCCTTCTTTTATACAGCACTGGCCCTTAAGGTCCCCAAGAATTCATCTTGTTAAAGTCTTTAATTTCGCCACAACAACACCCCCCTTACGACGACACCAACATAAAGACAACCATAAACGCGAGACCGACGAAAACTTCACGCAAACTTGATGACCAACCTTTAAGCGAATTAGCATGAGCCTACGAACCTAGCTTTTAATTAAAACGAACTACTACCATCTAAAAATAAAGCAATATCAAAACCAAACAATGAAAACATTATGATACATGGTTTAAAACATAAGGTAGGCATGACCGAGAGCGGTAAAAAAAAAATTATATGGGTAGAAACTTATACCGTTGTCTAGAGGACTGGAAAATAGGTTCGATGGTATAAATTCGATGAAAACCGAGCTGGAAATCCAAACACGCGAGCAAAAGAAGGCGACGACGCTTGTACAGAAAGAATGAAGAAGATGATGATGATTGATGGGGTACTGTATTATGGAAGGGTTTGTGGTATACCGACACTAATTAGGTTTATGAAAACAATGAGGATAATTGGGTCATTTGACCAATAAATAGTAATATTCAGGTTTTTTTTTTTTTTTTAAAACAAATATAAATAGTTTACGTCTTCCCGAAATAGCTGAAAATTGTCGTTTCAAAGTAAAATTTGAAATCCTTCTTTATAAAGTAAGTTTCTTAACAAGAATAATATAATTTTAGAGCCTAAAAAATACGGGGTATTACAGTCTTCCCCCCTTAAGAACAAGTTTCGTCCTCGAACCTACAACCTCAGATAGTAAAAGACTCTAAATTGTTCGATTTCCTTCATAAGTTCTCCCTCCCTAAAGCCCAAAACCAACTATTAACACTTATACCAACTGCTAACTTATCACTATATACTCCACAATTCCACGACTCGACGCAAATGCATGTAATAAAAGATGATGCAAGACAAATAATTTCTATTCTATTATGAAATGCATGCAAAATAATAAATGTTATGCAAAATGCGCGAAGTTATATCGCCCTATTCCCCCCTTAAAAAGAAAGTTACGTCCTCGTAACGAATGTAGTACCTCGGTGAATAAGTGGGGGTATTTTTGTCTCATTGACTCTTCTGTCTCCCAAGTTGCCTCTTCGGTTTTGTGATTTGTCCACAATACTTTTACAAGTTTTGTCTCACCCCTTCTTGTATTTCGAACCTTTGAGTCTAGGATTTGTGTTGGTACTTCCTCATATGTAAGAGTTTCATCTAATTCGATCACTTCAGGTTGGATGATATGAGACGGGTCATTCACATACTTTCTCAGTTGTGACACATGAAACACATCGTGTACCTTATCTAACGCAGGAGGTAAGGCCAACCTGTATGCGACTTCTCCAATTCTGTCAAGGATCTCATAAGGGCCAATGAATTTTGGGCTCAACTTTCCCTTCTTCCCGAACCTCATTACTCCCCTAGTTGGTGATACCCTCAATAGTACCTTATCGCCAACTTGAAACTCAATCGAACGTCGATGAAGATCTGCATAGCTCTTCTGTCTATCATGAGCCGCCTTCATTTTCTCTCTGATAACTTTCACTTGCTCGATCATCTCTTGGATCCTAGGTGGACCTAGAATGACGGCATCTGACATGTCATCCCAATATACTGGACTTCTACACTTCCTACCGTAAAGAGCCTCAAAAGGAGCCATTTGAATACTAGCATGATAGCTGTTCTTATAGAAGAACTCTATCAAATCCAGTCTATCTTCCCACGATCCTTGAAATTCCATTGCACAAGCTCGAAGCATATCCTCGAGTGTCTGAATAGTCCTCTCTGTCTGACCATCGGTAGCGGGGTGAAACGATGTGCTCATCTTCAGTGTGGTACCCAAAGAGTCTTGGAGTTTCTGCCAAAATTTAGAAATGAATCGAGCATCCCTATCTGAGACAATATCCTTAGGTACGCCATGTAATTTCAACACATTTTTCCTATAAGCCATGGCAAGTTCCTGTTTATCCCAAGTGTCTTTCATAGGAATAAAGTGAGCAGCTTTAGTCAAACGATCGACTATGACCCAAGTCATATTGTTGCCTTTGGGTGTCCTCGTCAATCCAACAATGAAATCCATAGATATAGACTCCCATTTCCACTCAGGTACTTCTAATGGCTGAAGTTTACCTTGTGGTCTCTTGTGTTCGCTCTTCACCTTCTGACATGTGAGACATCTAGCTACAAACTCGGCTACCTCTTTCTTCATGTTAGGCCACCAAAATTGCTTTTTCAGGTCCTTATATAACTTGTCTCCTCCTGGGTGGATTGAGTATGGTGTACAGTGAGCTTCCTCCAAGATTTTCTTCTTCAATTCCGCGTTGTTCGGTACACACCATCTGCCTCTATATCTCAGACCTCCATCCGCCTCTATATCTCAGACCTCCATCCGCAAACACCTTGAAATCTCCATTTTCCTCGTTGGTCATTTTCGCCTTCTTTTCCTTGCACAGTTTGTCACCCTCCTGTAATTCTCGAATCTCATCAAATAGGGATAATTCAACAACCAACTCACCCATAGGACCTCCTGGTTTTGTTAATTCAATGCCCATGATTTGCAACTCTTCTCTCAATTTCATTCTAGACATTGCAGCACACAGTCCGTGAATCGACTTCTTACTCAGAGTATCGGCAACTACATTCGCCTTCCCTTCGTGGTATTGAATTTCCATGTCATAGTCCTTGATCAACTCCAACCACCTTCTTTGTCTCATATTCAACTCCTTCTGGGTGAAGATGTATTTCAAACTTTTGTGATCAGAAAACACCTTAAAAGAAGTATCATACAAGTAATGCCTCCATATTTTTAAAGAAAACACGACAGCTGCAAGTTCCAAATCATGTGTAGGGTAATTTTCCTCATACGGTTTCAATTGTCTGGAAGCATATGCTATCACTCTCCTGTTCTGCATAAGAACACACCCTAATCCATTTTTTGATGCATCAGTATACACCTCGTACCCTTCATTACCATCTGGCAAAGCTAACACAGGTGCTGTGGTTAATCTCTCTTTCAAGGTCTGGAATGCATTCTCACACTTTTCATTCCACTGAAATTTCACGGTCTTTTTCATCAGAGAAGTCATAGGCCTCGCTATCTTGGAAAAGTCTTTCACAAAACGCCTATAGTAACCAGCAAGACCCAAGAAACTCCTAATCTCAGTGACATTCTTTGGTGTCGGCCAATTTGAAACAGCCTCAATCTTCGCAGGATCCACAACAACGCCATCCTTGGATACAATATGTCCCAAAAAGGCAATTTTTTCTAGCCAGAACTCACACTTTGACAATTTGGCATACAACTGATTATCTCGAAGAGTTTGTAAAACAATCCTCAAATGTCCCTCGTGTTCCTCCTTATCCTTGGAAAACACTAAGATGTCATCAATGAACACCACTATGAAGTTATCCAAATAAGGTCGGAAAACACGGTTCATCAGGTCCATGAAAACAGCTGGAGCATTAGTTTACCCAAAAGGCATCACAGTAAATTCATAGTGACCATAACGCGTCCTAAACGCCGTTTTAGGAACATCTCCATCAACAATTCGTAATTGGTGATATCCTGACCTCAAATCGATCTTAGAGAACACACCTGCCCCCTTAAGCTGATCATATAAGTCATCAATTCTGGGTAGGGGATACTTATTCTTAACGGTCACATTGTTCAGTTCACGATAATCAATGCACAACCTTAAAGTCCCATCTTTCTTTTTGACAAATAAAACAGGTGCTCCCCAAGGTGATACACTAGGACGAATATAGCCCTTATCTAACAACTCCTCTAATTGCTTCTTCAACTCTTCTAACTCCTTAGGAGCCATACGATATGGAGCCTTAGAGATAGGTCCAGTCCCGGGCACTAGATCAATACTAAACTCGACATCCCTCCTTGGTGGCATACCAGGTATATCATCAGGAAAAACATCAGTGAACTCTTTTACAACAGGAATATCTCCAGGTACAGGGTCATCAACACTAACGTCCCTAACATGACAAAGGATGAACGGACAACCTTTCCTCAAATATGATTTCAAAGTCAACGATGAGATGATTTTCACTCCAGGTTTCACTACAAATCCTTTATAAGAAGCTCTAACTCCCTTGGGTCCTCTCAAGTAAATTTTCTTCTGCCCACAATCTATCCTAGCCTTGTAATCAGTCAACCAATCCATACCCAAAATCACATCAAAATTGTTCAAAGGAAAAATAATTAAGTTGGCTGGTAAAGAAGCTAGTCCTATCATCACATTCACACCCTTATACATCTCACCACAAGATACTACCTCCCCTGACGGTTGGGAAAAATCACTACTAATGGGTACACAAGCATTTTGATCTAAATTTTCAATGAATGATCTAGCAACAAATGAATGTGAAGCTCCTGAATCAAATAAAACATATGCAGTAGTGGAGTTCACAAGAAAAGTACCCGTAACCACATGAGCCGAATTCTCCGCTTCCTCTCAGTTCAAGGCAAATAGCTTTCCAGTGGTTCGTCCTCCATTTCCTTTATTAGCTTGAGCAGCATTCACCGTTCCTGAAGATTTGGCAGCACTATCACTCTGGTTATTGGTGCTCCCATTCCTCCCAAATCTGCGGTTTCCTAGGTTATTCCCATAATTACCACGGTTCTGAAACCCACCATTATTAGCAGCGCTCGCTACACTAGCAATCGGAGCAGACCTAGTAGATAAATTCTTTCCTTCTGGTTTGTTCTTCGGGTTCGAGTAACACTCATAAGCCCTATGGCCCAGCTTTCCACAGTAATCACAAGGCACCAAGTTTCCCTCGTAGTCCTTACCAGGGTGGTTAAAAGGGCACTTCACACACTTGTGGAACCTCTCACTTTTGTTGCTAGCATTGAAGCCCTTGAAGTTACTCCTATAATTTCCGGCTGAGTTTTGTCCGCCGAAAGATTGAGCTCTCCTCTTGTTGTATCCACCAAAGTTGGTTCTCTTCTCAAAGCCCTGAGAATTACTCCCTTGGAAAGTTTTCCTCTTCTCACCTTGTCCCCTTCTCTCGCCGATCATCCTCTCCATGTTGCTAGCACTAGAGAACATCTCTTTCAGACTCCCGAAGTCTCTACCTCCAAGTTTCTCCTTGATATCCTGGTTTAGGCCCTCCTCGAACTTATTTGCCTTTGCTTCATCATCAGGTACCATGCCAGGAGCATACCTAGCTAGCTCCATAAACTTGTTATAGTATTCCCTCACACTCATGGATCCTTGTTCTAACTTAGCAAATTCACCACGCTTCCTCTTTTGCTCATGCACAGGAAATAATTCACTCTTACTTGCCTTCTTAAAGTCCTCCCACGAAGCCTCAATCTCATACTCTTCCCCATCATCACCAACCTCGATGTCAGGGGTCAAAGTGTCCTTATTAGCGTCCCACCAATTGTCAGCTTCCTCCCTCAGATATCGGGCGGCTTGGGTTATCTTCAAATTTTCAGGGCACTGGAGAGTGTCAAAAATTTTCTCAAAATTTTTCAACCATTCTTGTAGTTCATAGGGTTCTCCTTTTCCAGTGAAAACATCTGGCTTTTGGTCGGCCACGGCCTTTGCCATGTCCACAGCAGGACCTGCTTTGTTGGTCATCACTTCCTTCAAGGCATTAACTAGGGTAGTGTTCATCTGCATTAGCTGAGCCATGGTGACCTGATTTTCACCACTGCCATCCGAATCATCATTATTTCGGTTTCTTCTAGGAGGCATCCTTTAAGATATAAACAATTTCACTTATGAGGACATTTCTAATAATGCAAGGTACACGCTCCTTCTCAAACAATGTATATGTTATGCTTTTCACGCTTTCTAACTATATGCAATATCACTTGACTCTTGACTGGGATATAATCCCTCCTTTCCCTAACTTGCTGAGCTGAGACTTATCTACTTGCACTTGCATTTCTATCAATAACTCTAATAAGATAACAAAGCTTGTATAAAATCATGAAGAACTGAGCTTGGTATAACCAAAAGTAAATAATATGACATTTAGTTAAGCAGTTTAAAACAATCTCGTTCTATTCAAAGAAAGACAATAGACAAAACAATTTCTAATAATAGAATTGTAAAACTCATAGAGTACACAAAGATAAGTCCCAAAATAACCCATCTCTCTTCCTTACTTCGGCGTAATACATTTTAAAATTATCCTTTTCCTATTCTTGTTATTTATTCCGTTTTCCTAAAGTCGTGAGCCAGAAGGGCTCTGATACCACTTTGTAACACCCCTAATTTCCTGAGATTTTAGAAATGCATTTGATTTAAAACAAGGACAATTGGGAGTGATAGCGCCGCGATTGACATACTAGTTCAATCGTTAAGGCAGAAGGTCAATTCTAATGATCTACTAACTCCAAATATAAAGTATATAAATGTGTTACATCCCAAAAGAATGAAATACAATTCTCGAATAATCTTAATTGAAATGCGGAAGCGATAAATTAACTAAGTGTGGACTTTATTTAATACGGTAAGCGATCGTCACTCTGAACCCTTGACTATCCCCAAGCACTTCGTAACTAACCTGCAAGACTATGAAAACGTAGAAATCGTCAACCAAATGGGTTGAGTAAGAAGCAACTTATCTAGAAAACAGTTTTAAAATAAAATATATATTTTTCCTAGACACATAGCACGGCTGAAAAATTTGAGTAATTTAAAAACATTAGAACCGATAACATTTAAGTAGTATAGAAAATATAATAAACGATACGATAAAAATCCTTCTCCTTTGTTCCTTTTTCCTTCAGTATCAGGGCTGACTTCCTTCAACCAATAATCCCGAATGCATGCATCCCCCTAGGGTCCTGTTCCCAAGGGGAGGATATAAAGGCTCAAGGTGGAGGATCAATCCACCCTATCTATACTTTGTGCACGATATACTTAGACCATTATGGTCACTCTGTACTCAAGTTAACTCCCTTACCAGAGTTAACAACATATATAAAAACCTTTAAAAAATCATACTTGTATAAATCATTAAACCTGGTAAACCTTTGCATTTAAACCTTACACATAGCAATTACCTTTTGAAATCACAAACCTTATAGTAAAACAATTTATATAATACTTCTTCAGTTTGAAAACGCATTTAGAAGTTCCTTTGAAGGAGATAAGTAATTCTTCTTACCTTATTCAGCAGCAAGTGTCACAGTAGCTCAGCAAGGACTAGAATTGTTCTTCTACGAAATCAGACTCTACATGAGTATGTTATACTAATTAGTTTATGCACCTACAATGTATGACATGTACGTTGTATGCATGATAACTATAATGGACTGGCACAAAATAAAATAAAAAGACAAGGACTCTATAACTCCGCCCTTCCTTCTTAGTCGAATTATAAGTACAAAACTCCCTTAAAAGGCCATTAAACACTTACTCCTCATTTAAGTACACAACTTAAAACAGCCCTTAATATTTATTTCTATGACTTAAAACCATCTAAATAATACTCCAACACATACACCTCTAAACCAATTCCGCCAAAACTCATAATCAAACCTAATAACACCACTGAAATGTTGTGCCCTTCACTTTTAACCAACATGATCAGATTTACCAGGACCTTAACCTCCCAGAATAGCACCATTAGGCCACGAGTAGTCGTAGCACTAGTTTTACCATTAATAGCCTACTCAGCACCTCCAAAAGTCACATTATTGTACACTAACATAACAAAACAATAGCTAATTTGATAATTCATTATTATTTAGTCTTAGTCTTATGAGAAAGCCACGCCACTTCTTAACCTTATTGAAAAACTCATGCAACTACACAGCCCTTCACAACATGCATTACAGGCAACGCAAAACCAAGCCAAAACAAAGACCTATCTTCCTTCGTTTATACAGCACTGGCCCTTAAGGTCCCCAAGAATTCATCTTGTTAAAGTCTTTAATTTCGCCACAACAACACCCCCCTTACGACGACACCAACATAAAGACAACCATAAACGCGAGACCGACGAAAACTTCACGCAAACTTGATGACCAACCTTTAAGCGAATTAGCATGAGCCTACGAACCTAGCTTTTAATTAAAACGGACTACTACCATCTAAAAATAAAGCAATATCAAAACCAAACAATGAAAACATTATGATACATGGTTTAAAACATAAGGTAGGCATGACTGAGAGCGGTAAAACAAAAATTATATGGGTAGAAACTTATACCGTTGTCTAGAGGACTGACAAATAGGTTCGATGGTATAAATTCGATGAAAACCGAGCTGGAAATCCAAACACGCGAGCAAAAAAAGGCGACGACGCTTGTACAGAAAGAATGAAGAAGATGATGATGATTGATGGGGTACTGTATTATGGAAGGGTTTGTGGTATACCGACACTAATTAGGTTTATGAAAACAATGAGGATAATTTGGTCATTTGACCAATAAATAGTAATATTCAGTTTTTTTTTTTTTAAAACAAATATAAATAGTTTACGTCTTCCCGAAATAGCTGAAAATTGTCGTTTCAAAGTAAAATTTGAAATCCTTCCTTATAAAGTAAGTTTCTTAACAAGAATAATATAATTTTAGAGCCTAAAAAATACGGGGTATTACACCAACTCCCCATGATTGAGCATCCAACTTAGGGGAGTGCTGTGTGGCCTTGAGAACAACGTCCATGCGATTGTGCCGTGGTCGGGGCGAATTTCGTTTCTCATTCAATGATCATCGATCATGACACAGCGATTACAAATTCCTATTCTCTTATAATTCCGCCCCCTACAATAACAACCTATATTTTTCAACAATTGAGAAACGAAAGTAAGGTTATTGTATTTATTTTCTTGGGTTCTACTTCTAGACGAGAATATGTACATTTCTCGATCGCGGAGGGGGAATTTCGCAAAGAGGTTTCAATGAGATGAAACAAGGAATCGTCCACGACTTACATTATTAGCGGTGTTGTGGGCTAATCGGAGTGGCCGTATTGATTATGTTGGGACACGCATGATCAGTGTACCGCAAGATCAGAGATGAATATACTTCTGGAGATATTTTCCATATCATTTGAATGGTTTTTTTTTTTTTTTTTTGTTTTTTGCTAAAATGTAATTTGTATTACTTCAAGAGTGATACATAGGACACCGGGGCATACCCCTGCAAAAATTACAAGCCAAATTCACTCAATTCTAGACTCACTTCTCGACTCCAAGGCTCCAATTAAGCAAGATTAATCTCACTTAATCAGTTCCGATCTTTAATAGACAAATTCTTACAAGTGCACCTGAGTCTAATCTTAGCATTTTCATACACTAAATTACCAAGAACTCTCGGGGTAATCATTGAATTCTCCAACCTACTTCTATTTCTATTCATCCAGATTTGATGAATAAGCCCACACAGGATCGCAGCTGCCACCTGCTTCTGAATTCGGGATCTAAATCTTTTACTAGCACACCAAATCATAGCATCTCTGTCCGGAAATTCAATCCCACATCTCTGTTTGAAATCCATCATTTGAATGGTTGGACATCTTTTTTATTTATCGCAATCACCGAGTGATCATTATTGAGGAGTCTTATGTTATTAGCATATTATTATCTAATTGTGCAACCTTCTCGCTTAATTATATGAGTTATCATGCTATAACGCAGACTCAAGGTATGCACCCATCTTTATTTGTCTATATTCACTTTCGGTTTGAAGTATAGGCATGTATGAGGCAATTTGATTGTGTAATGTGCTAATATATTAGAGTTCGTGTTAATTTTTGGGACTCTAGTTATGATCAAAATCTATTCGTTAGCATGTCGGCACCTGTTTTGCGTAATTCAATTACTTGTTTTGAGAATGTAATTGATAAGATCGTCTCATATTTATGGGTACAAATGCGATATAAAGTAATGAGTTTGAATTTTCACCAATTTGTTTACTGCTTCTATGACGAGGTTTTGTATTTACTTGAAAATGTGGGGGAAGTGGCTAAAGATTTTCAAGTAATGGCCTTTAATTTGTTAGGCAGATTCTTTTTGTGCTTAAATTGTGTTGCACATAGATAGTTTTGCGTAACCAATTGTGTGAATTAATGGTATGGTATGGATCACTTGAAAATGTGGGGAAAGTTTTACACTATTGTGTTTTCTTTTCAAGTGATGGAGTGTTATCACTAGAGTTCAATCTATGTTGAGATTTGTGTATTTCTCGTATGGGCTTGCTCGTGTCAATATATTATTGTCATAGGAGTTCGACTAATATATAGTGAAATGTGATTTAAACAAACTCCGTGAACTAGTTACATGTTCCTTGTGAAGTGTTAATGACATGTAGAACGCTAGTGGTGGTGTGAGAGAAGTTTTGTCTTTCAAGCCCTAATGTGTATATGAACACAAACGATTGTTTTGAGATGCCAATCTACTTGAGGTAGGTGATATAGCTAGTGGTTTGTCATATACATTAATTTTGTCAATATGAGAAATTTCTTGTGCGCTGGAGTGGTTCGAAATATTTGTGATTTCGCCTTTTCTCAATCTTAAAGTGTAGAGAAATATTTCAATGTTGTGTGATAATTTATAGTAATTCAATCATGCATATACTTTTTCTATACTCTGCCTAATTATGAGTGAAATTAAATGGTTGCCTGGAACCCTTATCTCGTGTGGTATGGACTTTAAATTGAGCTTTTGAGACGCTCTTGTACGTTGAGTTGATGAGTTAACTTAGGGCAATTTTTGTTAAAGTCTTGTGGTGTGGGGGTTCGCTATTTAAAGGGTTTTCACTCGAAACTTGGTAGGCATTGATAGAATGATTGAGAGAATTGTTGAGAGGTTTACTAGCTTGTACACCATTGTGGGGGTAATCACAAACTAGTTTACCTATTTTTCTATTACCGTATTTTTCTCAAGTCATTGTTCATGTGGGAATATTGGGCCTATGCACATTGTGCATAGTTAATTGAGTTTTGTTGATTGAGATTGTATGGACACTCGTGTGTTTCATTGAGAACCGTGAGAGGTTTTTGTTGATCCTTTCAGGCTTGTTCCCGTGTTGTCGAGGGGAATGGGGCTAACGCCCATGGGGTGAGGAATTCATGGTTGATACCCGAACTTGCTTTCACAAGGGTGGTCAAACAAAGTCATGGAAAGACTCACATAGTACACACTTCCCATTCTTATGACATGTGTACTTTGATAGGTTGAGCGCTTAGCTCTTAATGAGTCCATAGACTTAGGGTGGTCCTATTGAGACGGACTTGATGGATTCACCGAATGTGATTTAGGTTGAACACGCTATGTTCTTAATGATCTTATAACCCTGATTTGGGTAGTCCTTGTGTAACAACCCTAAATTTTGACGACTTAAAATGCGAATACATAGGATTGTTATGCCGTCATTGACTATCAAGTCAACAACAAGGCTTATTAAAACAGACTTCTGAAGATAAATAACAAGTGTCAGCGGAAGACTTGTAGCCAAGATTACAATTCGAAATCAAACCAAATGAAACAAATTACAATCGTTCATGTCAACCAAATGTCTGACGAATTTATTCTACTATCCCATGTCATGCAACGACGTTCAAGCAGACAATTAATCACATTCAAGATCTGTCAACTGAGCCATTGCAACAATAATGACACAGGCCCCAGAATAGGGTAGGGACAAACCCAAACAGAAAGAACGTCAGCTCAGGCTGAGTAAGTAGTTTAAGCATATAGAACCAAATAAAGTAAGTTGAACTAAGATAAGCACCTTGATGGCGCGTAGCTGTCAATCAAAGAAGCGAACCACACTTCGAGACGAAAATTTATGCACAGAAGCGACGAGCACGAGTCGTGCTCGGCTGGCACGAGTCGTGCCTACAACAGTGGCCGAATCCCACGGCCACCAATCACGTAGTTTGCTAAGTGACAGGCAAGATCGTCATTAAATCCTATCAAATTACCACAAATTACTAACTAAGAAGCTAGGGTAAGTGGGTATCGTATCCACAAGGAAGAGGAAAGTCCTAATATGCGATTCTAGTGTGGAAAAATAAGAAATAAAAGAAATAAGAACAATAAATGGGGGGTTTTTTGGTTTGAAAGTCGATTAGACAAGAAATAAACGAGTTATCAAGATTACTAAGGTGACCCTCGGTGATAATCTCATCTAACACCCTAATATAGTAATTTTACTCCTCTCTAATTACACCAATTCATAGATAATCTCGGTTTACACCAATTAATCCTCTTTTATGGGGAATTCGAGCAACCGCTACCAAATTCCCCTCCTTTTAATCCTAATTTGTCTAGTGACCACTCAAACAAATCAAAATCCAAGGCATGAAGAGCAAGGATTAATAAAAGATTACCAACAACCCAAATTAGTATCTAATTAGCCACAACCGCGACACTAATCAAATCTAATCTATTAGTTACCTAATTAATTCCCCAATCACAAATTAGTCATAACCATACACTAAACATGTGAAAGTTGCTTCCTTTAGGGTTAATAATCAATGACCATCAATTAAAAACCAAGCATAAGAAACACCCAATTCAATCCAATCAACCAATTAGAGAAATTAAGGGTAGATCAAGCAATTGAAAAACAAGGAATTAATTACCATGAAATTAAAGGCAAATTAGAGAGAAGAAAGTCTTACTAATACATAGGATGAGAGAATTTGATTACACCAAGGATCTAGAAGGTGATTAGCCTTCCATACTAACTATTACAATAAGGTTTGAAATGGAAATCATAATGAAAATACTAATTCTCACTAATCTCTCCCTTGAGTTTCTCTCTCTAGAAAATAAGAACAAGATGTAAAAATATAATGAAAGGTGATACCAATTAGGGAGGGGTTCATGCCCCTTTATTTAAACTTAGTACAAAACACTAAAAGACAAAATAGATATTTCTTAAGCAAAAAGAAACCGTCATTAGCTCCTCGGAAATTTTCCGGAAGCTAACATTCTCGACTCGAGGAGAGAAATCCTCGAGTCGAGCGACGGAATCCTCGAGTCGAGGAACACTCTCTTCGAGTCGAGCGAGGAAATCCTCGACTCTAGGCTTCTTCCTCTCGAGTCGAGGAACTTGAATTCCTCCCTCATTTTTCTCCTTTCATTCGTGGCTCGAGCTCTTGTGATTCCCATGGAATAGTGCACCCAATCTAGCTTCTCTCGAACCCCGATCCGACTCCAACTCGATCCACGTTCCCTCCTAAAGCACTCCAAAGGGTCTTGAGCGGATGAAAATTCCGTAAAACCATCAAATAAGCTCCAAACAACTCCCAATGGTGTGGTTCACGAATCACGATAACACCATGCTAAAATAGACCCTAAGGCGTCTAAATAACGCAGATTAGCACATTACTCTAACGCCATATCACTAAGTTTCTTATTTAGCTAACGATGCATTCTGCTAAGTTCCTTATTTGACTAGCGAGCATTCTTTTTGCAATAAGCGTATAGGGCCTTCGTCAGGTCCCTAGCATGGTCAAGGGTCCTACCCCAAGCCATCCCACATCTAGAGTTACTTGTAATACTACCCTAAAGACTCGAGTGTGCACACCCCTCACTAGAGGGCCGGTAGGACGAAACCACCCCTAGGAGGAAGTCAATTAGGAGGTTGGTAGCTGATCTCCAACCTAGAAAATACACCTTGATCATAGGTTAAATAAAACATGTCCCTTTGACATGGTGACGGTGCTACGTCCGTCACTCTAGATGGGGTCACAATATTTATTTCATTCCTTTATCTTTCAAGTACATTATTTTGTGCATGCGCTTTTTCAATTTATAAACGGCCGTAGCCGGAAACAATATACAATAAGCTCAATGAAAGTGAGAAACATAGTTATGAAGGAATCATATGAATCATATAACGAATAATTGTGAAACGAGAATGGTTAGAATACCAATGAATCAATAGGAGACGATTAGTGAAAACTCAAGAGAACGATATTGAGAATCATGTTTAAACATTAGGATAATCAACGTTCTTACCTTCAATTCAAGGAAAGCTTAGTAAATATCAAAATTCCGCGAAGGGTACTTCCTCAAAATCACCACCTAAATATGCACCAAGTGGAGATGGATTACTACGACTCCCAAGTAGACATACACACATAACCATGCTATCTCATAGCTCACAAACACCATATTCTCATATCATGACAATTCCAACAAATCTTGGTCATTCGATAATCAAATCAACTCCAGTTCGCACCAAACTTGTACAACAACTCCACAATCATACTAGTAATATTTTCCCATCATCTAAACATCAAAACATCGACAATAACATCCAAAATAATCAAAAATCAGATCTGGACAGAAGTTAAACAATTCACACAAAGCATCATAAATCCTTCCCAAATTGATACCACACGTTACCTAATTCATTATAAGTCACTCCTCCAAATTTCATGCGATTCTGACCACAATATCATCATCAAGTACCCATAAACCCTAATTCACAAACCCTAATTTATAAATTCATGATTTCATGCTCAAAATCCCAAACAACAATAAGTAGAAACGTTAAACTAACATCCTATATCCATATTCATGCTTTAATTCCACAATCAACATGAAATAATAGAAACCCTAATTTTAATTCATGAAAAGGGTTTAGGGTTCTTACTACTCTTGATATAAAAATCAAGAGGGGAGAAAAGGTGATGAAAACGGGGAGGTGAGGCGGCGACGTGGGCGGCCGGAGGTGGTCCGACGGCGGCGGCGGTTCTCTTCTCCCTCTTCCTCTTCTCTTCTCTTTCTTCTCTTGTCCTTTCTTTCCTCTTCTGCGTTTCACGTGTGATGTGGTTTGGGGTGGGTTTTGTTTTGTTTTATATATTGTAGCAGTAGAGTGAGGGAGTATCGGTAAGGGTGTTTAGGTAATTTTCCATAACTAACCCAATTAGGAAACCGATCCAAAGTAGGAAAATTCCCAAATTAGCAACTGATCCCTCAAATCTTCAATTAAACGTAACACCCATCATAAATAATAACCCAAAATTCCGGGGTCTTACAGACTTCCCTCCTTAAAACAAATCTTCGTCCGAGGATTTAGGTCTCTCATTGCTGAAAGTCACCAAGCATTGTATAATCACATATTTCAGTACCTTACATCCAACTCCCACCTTAACGAAGTAAACGAAGGGTATACAAGGGAGGAGAAGGTTAGAAACAAGGACCAAACAAGGACCAAGCCTATAATCTTGGTTTGAATAGGGAGTGTACATCATTAATGTACTTCTATGCAAAGAGTTTTGTTTAGAAAGAAATGCATCATTAATGCATTTCTGAGATTGCGCGCACAATTATTAAAATTCACATCAATTAATCATGCTCATGAAATAGCAAGTTCTCAAAGTAAAAGCAAGAGAGCTAGAACGCACGAGGTTCTCATCCTCCTTAAAGCAAAGGTTCGTCTCGAACCGAAAGTACCTTAATCGAAAAGGTGGGGGTACTTCTCGCGCATGGCGGACTCTACCTCCCAAGTTGCCTCCTCGACGTTGTTATTACACCATAAAAGCTTGACCATCTTGGTCTCGTTGCGTCGAGTCTTCCTTGTTTTGTTGTCTAGAATATTTAACGGTGCCTTTTCATAGGTAATTGTCTCATCTAGTTCGATCGTTTCTGGGTCAAGCACATGAGACGGGTCACTAACATATTTTCTCAGTTGTGACACATGAAACACGTTATGGACCTGTTCCAAACTCGAAGGTAGTTCGAGCTCATAAGCTACTTCACCAACGCGTTTCGAAATCTTGTATGGTCCAATAAACTTAGGACTCAGTTTACCTTTCTTACCAAATCTCATAACACCTTTATTGATAGAGTTTATAAATTGACAAAGCGCATGCACAAAATAATGTACTTGAAAGATAAAGGAATGAAGTAAATATTGTGACCCCATCTAGAGTGACGGACGTAGCACCGTCACCATGTCAAAGGGACGTGTTTTATTTAACCTCTGATCAAGGTGTATTTTCTAGGTTGGAGATCAGCTACCAACCTCCTAATTGACTTCCTCCTAGGGGTGGTTTCGTCCTACCGGCCCTCTAGCGAGGGGTGTGCGCACTCGAGTCTTTAGGGTAGTATTACAAGTAACTCTAGATGTGGGATTGCTTGGGGTAGGACGCTTGACCATGCTAGGGACCTGTCGAAGGCCCTATACGCTAATTGCAAAAAGAATGCTCGCTAGTCAAATAAGGAACTTAGCGGAATACATCGTTAGCTAAATAAGAAACTTAGCAAACTATGTGATTGGTGGCCGTGGGATTCGGCCACTGTTGTAGGCACGACTCGTGCTGTAATACCCCGGATTTCAGAGGAGATCCCTGAGAGATTAAGGGCTCATATGAGGTGCTTAAAAGGATTGATAGTGCTACTTATACCAACAAAGTCGACTTTCCTTTTAGGAATCCCATGTGATAAGAACTCCACAGTTAAGCGTGCTTGACTGGGAGTAATTTCAGGATGTGTGACCTCCTGGAAAGTTTCCCAGGGTGTGCTTGAGTGAGGTCAAAAATGCGCTGGAAGGACCCGTGTTGTCTGTGAGGTCAGCCCACAGCCTGGCAAGCTGCCATAGGTGATTACTTCCGATTCGAACGATGAGCCGGGGTGTTACAAATGGTATCAGAGCAACCCTACGACCGCGTGTTGATCTTTTGGTCAGGAGAGCCCAGGTCAGCAGCCTAGCGGGGGAAAGATCCTGGAGCTAGACTATGGTTGGCTGCCAGTAGCAACGAGGACGTTGCTTTCTTAAGAGGGGGTGAATGTAATACCCCGGATTTCAGAGGAGATCCCTGAGAGATTAAGGGCTCATATGAGGTACTTAAAAGGACTGATAGTGCTACTTATACCAACAAAGTCGACTTTCCTTTTAGTAATCCCATGTGATAAGAGCTCCACAGTTAAGCGTGCTTGATTGGGAGCAATTTCAGGATGGGTGACCTCCTTGGAAGTTTCCCAGGGTGCGCATGAGTGAGGTCAAAATGCGCCGAAAGGACCCGTGTTGGTCTGTGAGGTCAGCCCACAGCCTGGCAAGCTGCCATAGGTGACTACTCTCGGCTCAGACGATGAGCCGGGGTGTTACACGTCACGTATCTGTCAATCAAAGAAGCGAACCACGCTCAGAGACGAAAATTTACGCACAGAGGCGATGAGCACGAGTCGTGCTCGGCTGGCACAAGTCGTGCCGACAACAGTGGCCGAATCCCACGGCCACCAATCACGTAGTTTGCTAAGTTTCTTATTGAGCGGGCCGGACCATCGTACCTTGTGTCGGGCCGTGCCAAGGCACTACAATTTCAACCAATAGAAAGCCGCAGCCTGGGTCACACCCGTCGTGCTTCGTGTCGGGCCAGCCTGGGATTCGATCGGGCCGGGCCGAGGAGATTAAAAAAAAAAAAAAAAACTTCAGGAACGGTACCTTTTTTCGGGTAGTGCCGAAGAGAAGTTCATAAGGTATGTGCGAATCGGGTTTCGGCGGGCCATGCTTCTCGTGCCTAGTTTCGGGCCTATAACGGGCCGCCCCATCGTGCCTCGTGTCGGGCCGTGCCAAAGCACAGCTACCTCCCCCATTTCAAAGTCGTGGCCCGGGTCAAACACGTCGTGCTTCGTGCCGGGCTAGCCCGATAACTGATCGGGCCGTGGTCGTGCCCGGGCCTGGCCTCCCGTGGCCCGCGGCCCGAAATGCCAGCTCTGCTTCTGACAAAAATCACTCCCTCCGTCCCTCTTTATTCTTCCGGTTGTTGTGTGGAACAAGAATTAAGGAATAATAGTAAAGAAATAAAGACCCCACATAGTAGTGAGATTTAGCTATTGTAATTAAATGGGGAGGGTAGTGTGTTATGGTGTCCAAAAAGTTAACCCCTCCCTCATTTTTTCTGCAAAAAGTGGTTTTGGAGGCAAATTCAAAATCATAATTTTCACCAAATTCTAATTTTTGCGCCATATTTCACTTTTGCAACAAAATTGAAAAATTTGAGCCAATTTTCAAAATTAGTTTATTTCTCTCCTCCTTTAAGTTTTTCATCTCATTTTCGCTCTCCTCATTCTTTCTTCAATTTAGGAGAGATTGAATGTTTTTTTCAGTAAAAAAAAACTATAATAAAATTACAATAATTAAAATACAAATCATATTTATCCACCTAAAATCCAAATTACATTAAAGTCTGGTTTCTAAAAAAAAAAAAAAAAAAAGATGCAAGTGAGCAGCCGGCCACTCACCATAGCTGCAGCAGGATCTAGGCAAGTTCAGGTGCAGCAGCAGCAGCAGCAGCATCGAATTAGTAACGATAGCAGCAGCAGGCAGCGAGCCAATAACGACAACATCATAACCACAGACCCATAATAAGATAACAACAACATGGTAAAAAATCTAAGTGATGATGATAGGACGATGATTAAGGATTTTCTACTTGGAAATTCAACATATATGAAGCCTCACTATGGCAAAATCAAAGAAGCGGCAATAAAGTGGAGTGTTAGTCTCAAAACAATTTCAACAATTTGGTCTAGGGCCAAGAAACTAAAAGCCCTCAACAAAGTGATGGATGTGAAATCCAAAAGAAAGGGGAAGTTGAGTCGGCCGAAATTGTAAATTGATGAAGTTAGAGTAATGGTGATTGAACCAAGAGATAGACAAACTACTAGGTCATTCGGTGAACACTACGGGGTCTCAAAGACAACGGTTTGGAGATGGATGAAGAAAGGGTTGTTGAAGTCACACTCAAATGCAATAAAACCGGATTTGACGGCCGAAAACAAATTGCTAAGGTTAAATTTCTCCCTAGGTGCATTTGTTGTTGATAGACTTCTAAGTATTGTTAGGTTTAAAGACATGGACAATGTTGTGCACATAGATGAGAAGTGGTTTGATATGACCAAATGCAAACTAAAATTCATCTTGTTGCCCGGAGAAACACCACCACATAGATCATGCAAATCCAAGAGATTCATTACAAAGGTGATGTTTTATGTGTGCCGTGTCTAGACCATGCTTTGGGAGCAATGGAGAGTGCCTATTTGATGGGAAAATTGGAATTTGGCCTTTCACAAAGCAACAACCGGCACAAAGAAATTCAAGAAATAGAATTGCGGGGACAATGGAGACGAAAACAATACAATCCGTCAACAAACCAATATTCAAGGCTTGCCTAATCAACCAAATCATTCCGGCAATCAAGGCAAAGTGGCCTACCAATGCATCTAAGAATATATTCATTCAATTGGATAATGCACCACCACATATCAAAGTGGATGAAGATCTAGAGGTTATGGAGGCATGCACTAGTGATGGGTTTAACATTAAGCTTGTATTTCAACCTCCTAATTCACCCGATTTGAACATCTTGGACTTAGGTTTTTTTAGAGCTATACAATCATTGCAATTGAAGTCAAGGAGTAAAAACATAGATCAACTTGTCGATGCGGTTGACAATGCATTTAAAAACCTAGAGCCAAGCACTCTTAATCATGTCTTCCTTAGTCTACAATCATGTTTGGTTGAGGTTATGAAAAGAAATGGGCATAATGACTACCTTGTGCCTCATATGGGAAATGATGCACTACAAAGGAGGGGTGTACTACCACATGATTTGCATGTGGACGAGGTTTTAGTAAGGTCGGCGATTGAATATCTAATTGCACTAGGTCAACATGTTGAGAATGCAGAACTCATGCAAGATCTCAACTATTCTACCATGGATTGAAGCACATAAGCACATAGCACCACGACACATGATCATATTGTGGACATGAAGGTTGTAGGCAATTTTTTTGGGTCAAAATCAGCCTTCGAAAAATGTGTTAAGTTTAGAAAACAGTGGTTTGTATTTAGTGAACATGTTTTTGTATGTTTGAGGCATAAACACAAGATTAGGCAAACTTTTGTAAAATTGTTTATGCATCAAACATGATAAGTGAATGGAATCATTGTTAAGTTATTGAAAATTGTAGATTGTATAATTGTAACTACTAATTGTAAATACAACATGTGGACAAAAATCAAAACCAACAACAACAAATCCACCAACAACAAGAGTCAAAATCAAATCTAGCAACAACAAGAGTCAAAATTAAATT
This sequence comes from Spergularia marina, assembly GCA_963680865.1. Lineage (NCBI taxonomy): Eukaryota > Viridiplantae > Streptophyta > Magnoliopsida > Caryophyllales > Caryophyllaceae > Spergularia > Spergularia marina. Next base: position 28,673,701 of record OY804545.1, on the reverse strand, counting down.
CACCAACAATAAGTGCCCAAATCAAATTTAACAACGACAATTAAATCCACCAAAATTAACCAACAAATCATCACCAAGCACCACGACAGCCAACACCTCCATATCCACCAACAAATGAATTTCACAATAAAATTAACAACTTTTAAATTAATTAAAAGGAAAAGGATAAAAATGGTAGAAATCAAACTCGGATGAATCGGGCTCAAAAACCGGCACATGACCCACCTTCGAATCACCCGAAAACAACCTTCCTCCACCTTCAAAGCACTCTCAAAACCCTCGAATCAAACCTCCTCCGCCTCCAAATTCGATTCCGTTAGCAAACGAATAACCCATGTTCTCTTTTTTCAGAGATTAGATGATGAAGATGAGTGTAGAGTAAGTGAGAAATATGGGGAGCGCAGAGAAATTTCTAGATCTGGAGAGAGATAGAGAGACGCGGAGTTTCTGATGAGGGGATGAATGAGGAGAGAGAAGGGGATGAATGAGGATAGAGAAATGGACGTCCAAATGAATGAGGAGTGAGAGTGTAAATTTAATTTTGGTGGTTAGATTTAATATTTGGTGGGTAGGTTTCAAAATTGTGGAGGGAATCATTAGTTTTAATGTTGTGTTATTAAGTCTAATTACACTGCCAAAACACAAATATTAAGAGTTTGGAAAAGTCATTCGTAAGTTAGTAAGGGTAGTTTGGTCATTTCAAATGCTAAAAACTTACCATAATAAGAATAGGTAGAATAAATTGGGACACCCCAATAAGGAAAGTAGGAAAAATAAAGAGGGACGGAGGGAGTATATCTTTAGAATTAGGTTTAAATGAGCCCTTGTTGAATGGTGAGTCCATGAGTCCTCATCCTAGCCCTTCATCTAATCAAATCCAACGCTCCTAATTTCGCCACGCCTAGAGGGGTAAAAACGTCAATTACATTCATAGATATAAAATCTATATTAACCGTCTCCCACCTCATTTTTCATTTTCATTTTCTCTGTCTTCATTCTTCTCCCCAAATCCTCTGCAATTCACGATCCTTCTTTCTCTCTCCTCTGCTTCGCCGCCGCCGGTCTCCACCGCTTCGCTGCCTCTACCCACAGCTCTCCACTCGTCTCTGGCGAGCAATGTTTTCCTCTTCTCTGGCGCATCTATAATCGAGGTATGAATTGATGAATTTAACAACAAATCCTTCGATTTTTAGGGTTTGGTTTAGGTCATAGTTTGATTTGATGAATTCATTTTTAATTTTGCATTTTTCGATCTGATTATGTGCGATTTGTATACTATCGATGTTTCATTTTGATTGATTTTATCGTTTCTTTCGATCTCATCGACATTTTTCGCGATTTGTAACTTTTCAGGCGAATCCTGACAGCGGCGACGGCGAGGCGGCCAATCTGACGGCGTCGGTGACGAGAATCTGCTGAGGGCGGTTTTTGGCGACGTCGCGTACTCTGGATAATCCGGCGACTGTTCAAATCGATTTAGGTTTGATTTCTACACTTTAATTCGTTTTTCTGTGTAAAAATCATAATTTTAGGGTTTTGTGTAGTGATTTTGGTTGCATGTTGAAGATTTGTTCGGAGATGTCACTGGTCTCAATACTCGCTGCCGCCGTGATTCTAATGTTGGAATTTTAGTTTGATTTAGTTATATTTTAGTTTGATTCAATCCGTTGGTGTGTGATTATATGTGGTATTGTGTGTGATTGTATTTGGTATGGTGTGTGATTCAATGGTTAGTGTGTGTTTGCAGGGTATTTCTGAGTACATGTGGACTTGAATGTGAAGCTGATAGTTGAATGCAGGGCTTGACACTTGTTAGATACTTTGCGGATTGCTGGACTTTGCACAGGTGCATATGAACAAACCATGTTTGTAGATACCTGGACTTCGCACAGGTACATATGAACAAACTATGTTTGCTTTTAGAGCTCATGTGTGCTTTTGTAAAAGATGGGGATAAACTCGTGATGTTCATAAATAATAAGCTACTGCAAAAAACGTACATTTAAAAGCTTTTAGAGTGGATGTGTGCTTTAAGATCTAGTATTTATATGAAATCTTGTGAAACCTGGTTCTGCAGCTAGTACTTGATCACTTTTTTTAGGTGTAATATATAATCACTCGATCTTGCGATATTTGTTACCATAATTTCTGCTGGATGTAACTTTACTTGTAGATAATGTTCCCATCTGGATGGGTTAGACAGGCTTTTCTTAAACGTTTTCTTATTTAAGCCACTTAATGACCTTTGAATATAAGGTTTCATATGATGCGGATTGGTTGAATTTGTTCTAGTTAGTATTTGCGATGTATTGGATTGTGAAAGCTTGGACAGCTTTATAAATGCTTAATTTTGTTTATACTTTTGTTTTCTCTTTGAGCTGGCTAGCTCGATTGGACGAGCATCGTGTAATACACGAGGTGTGGGTTCAACTCCCACGTCAGCTACAAAATTCTGGAAACTTAACGTCAATATAGCTAGGTCTGATTATTGTCTTTTGGAGAACATGTTTCGAGCCACGGCGCCCCTGTTTAATATAACAGAAATAGTGAATCTCACATCATAACTAGTTAAGTGGCAATCATGTTTGGTACTTTGGTGTTAAGAGTAGGACAGGGGTCCCTCAAGGATAGCATTAGTGGAGTAGCTACCATTTTTTTTCCCAAGATAGATCTGTTTTGTGTCGTCTGCAGAGAGGTCCGGCAACTTAGGTACTGCAATGAGCTCGGGTGTCCAATGGAGGATCTTGATATCATTCCAGAAGCGTTGAGATGTTAGCTAAGTTCTAGTTGTGGTTTCATGTCAAAATTATACGGAGTATGTAGAATTGAAGTTATAAGCTTTCGAACACAGTTGCGCAGTTGGTTCGACTTACAGGTCTGAACAGACCTGATAGCACTAAAATCTTAATAACTTTGGATTCTGAGTGAATTTTGGGATGCAATGTGCTCTGGATGGTAACTAATGTCTCTGTCTTCCCATTGATATCTAGTGGGCTTCTTAAATGTTTCAGAATAAAAAGTTGTGGCATCTGAAAGTCGGAATAGATGCAAGAAGAATCGTTTTTTTAAAGAGCTCATGTAGGAATATAACCTACAACAATTATGCATATTTGCACAAGTGTTATACCAATTGAGCTAGTATTTCATTAATTCCCAAGCAAACAAAAATCTCAACTTCCATAACATTTGATATAATGACAGAAAGTAGCCACAGTAATTCAGATTTTAGAAATTGTTAGAGAGTAGCCACAGTAATTCAGATTTTAGAAATAGACCAGATGATCAATGTTAGAGACAAAAACGTTATGAAAGTTGAACAAATACGCAAGTCTGTCATTTCACTTCCTGAAAAATGGCAGCAATACTACACACATATCAATTCCAACAATTGTAAGACATCCTGTTGAACATTAGAATCTAACAACATGCCTACAATCTTCTCCACATCATCCTCTCTCCCAAGAATATCATTTTCATACACATAAGAACACAATTCAATCACACACCAACTGAAGTGAAATCACATAGCTTAAGAAGTGAAATCACACAATCAAAGTTCAATCACACACCGAAAGAAGTGAAATCACACAGACCATCGAATAGAATCCTATACATTATCGAATTAAATCACACAGTACACCATCCAATAGAATTACATACTAACAAATAGAATCACTCTCACTAACAAATAAAATCACACACTAACAAATAAAATCACATACACTAGCAAATAGAATCACTCTCACTAGCAAATAGAATTACACACACTAGCAAATTGAATTACACACTAATTGATAGAATCACACATACTATTGAATGAAATCACACACTAACGAATTGAATCACACAGTAACTAATGGAATCACACACGCTTACAAATTAAATCAGACTAACAAATACATAGAATCACACTTAGTACACTTACAAATAGAATCGCACACACTAACTACACTGACTAACCAATAAAATCATACACACTAGAAAATACAATTACACACGCTAACGAATAGAATCACACACCTTTCGACTACAATCACACACACTATCCAAATGAATCAGACACACTATCGAAAAGAACCACTCTTACTACAAATTGAATCACACACTCTATCAAATAGAATCACACAGACCAACGAATAAAATCACACACACACTAACCGATGTGATTCCATAGATTAACCAATGTGATTCTAAATAATAAGAGTGTGACTCCATCATCATTCAACAAAACTTCAAAACCGTGAGAAGTACATGAATCAATTAAACATATGAGAAACGTATTAGCTAAATAACAACAAATGTATGTGATTCTAAACAACAAAACAACAACTAGTATGATTCTAAACAACGATCAATATGATTCAATATGCAAAACTGTGTGATTGCAAATGCTATTTAAGAATCGAAAAGCAAACACAATTGAAAAACGATCGAATTTGGGAAATCGAAAAACTAAAAACGATGAATTTTTTTGTTCCGATGTTCCTTTAATTAGTAGAAGAACCTAATGTTCATAATTATGAACAAAAGCAGCAGCAGAAACAACAAAAAAATTGATTGCAAATTCGAAAAATATAAATCGAATTCACTACAAGATTAATCGAAATTACCTGGTTTATGGTTATCTAGAGGATCCATAGCGAAATGAAACCTTCAATCGTCACATTTGTTGTAAATTTTCGATCGCTTTAGACTAAAGTCACATCAATTTTTATAGGGTTTGATTTGGGGATTTTTTTGGAGGAGAGAGAAATCGTTGAGAAAAAGAGCAGAAAATGAGAGAAAAATTTTAGAAAGAGAATTGAGCTGGGAAAGAATGACGTTGGGTTTGATGACCCCTCCCAATTTTTCCAGCGCCTCAATTTGGCTGCATCTCAGCCCTTCATCTAAGCTGGTAAAGAATGACGGTTTTGATGAGAACTCATGGACTCATCTAAGCAAGCGGATTCATCTGAACCCGCCTCTATATCTATATATATACTCCCTCCTACGCAGAGAGATTTTCCTCTTTGACGACAACCAACAACACAATAAACAAAGGTTAAATAATTTGGTAAGTAAATAATTAATTAGACTAATTAATATACATAGCCTCTAATCCCCCCTCCCATCACCACCTCAACTTATCTCCACCACCTATACCACCGGCGACTAACCACCAACCCAACCGACGTCCCATTGCGCCGGCTGTACCTACCCTCGTCGAACGGCCGCCATGCCATTATCGGCCGTCATGTGGGTAATATGATTGTTTCAATTTACTCTTCGATTGTTTCAATTTCTCTATAACCGTGGCTTCGATTTTCTCATTGCTTCAGCGTAATATCACCACCCACCCCCGCCGGCGTAATATCACCACCCACCCCCGCCGGCGTAATATCACCACCCACCCCCGCCGGCGTAATATCACCATTGCTTCGATTTTCTCATCCCCAAATCATCCAATCTCACCATCCTCGCCGAGTCGCCGCCGATAAGCCCGCAAATCCACAATGTCTGGCGTCTTCTCTCCACGATCCCTCTCTCTTTCCCATAACCGGCCATCATGTGGGTTGCCGAACTCGCCTTCGATCTGGGCAACTATGATCTGAAATAGTGAGGTGATAATGGTCACCTGGTGGGTTTCATCGGAGCTCGTGGGATGAGAGAATCTGGGTTGGGGGAGATTTGTGATTAGGGAATAATTAAGCCCCAAAACTGAATTTATTGAGGGTATATTAGTCTAGAAAATTTGCCAAATGTGGTAATTTTAGAAAGATGAAAATGTTAGTGAATCATCCCAAAGAGGAATACAAGAAGATGTCTTTGGATAGGAGGGAGTATATATTGATTGGTACTCTGTATCAGGTTAGATTTAAAAAAAGCATGCAACATTTTCTCTCTCCTCAGTCCTCACACTCTATTTTCCTCCATATTTCGTCGAACTGTGTCTCCGCCATGTTTCTCCTTCCTCGTTCCTTTTATTCGAAAAACGTGAAAAAATCCACTAAAAAATGTCCGCAATCAAATTAACTGGTGGTCTGAGATGCGTTTGTAGTATATGAAAACTAATAAATTCAAATTTGAAGCAAAAATTGGCGGCGATTGGTGGTGGTATACAAGAAGATGTATTGATTGATATTGATTGAATTGAAATAATTAATTAGCAGTTGAGTTGAATTGAATCAAATATGGCACTTGTTTTGTAAGCCATGGACAAATAATTGCAAATTTTTAGTCTCGGAATGAGAATTTAGCAAATTTGTGATAATCTAATACTATATATTAAAACCTGAAATCAAGTCTTTTCTAGGAGGACACTTGGCATTTATTAATTGGATAACACTAAGTAATTACATAATATGGAAATAGCAAATTTATGGAAAATAATATATTTATGGTGATTATGGTGGTAAACTAATTTATGGAAAATAATAGTGTTACTAATAATATTAAAAAAAATGTAACAAAAAAAAATATTATAACAAAGATAAGCTGACAAATTTATAAAATGAGTATAACAATATAAATATACAGCCCGGGCGCGGGCACGGGCCGGATATGCAAACTAGTTCAATTCAATCTAAAGTTCCACCTTTTATTTCTTAAAATCTGTCAATTAGGTTACAAAATGAGAGTAATACATTGAGTTATTACTTAATACAAAGTGATTTTAAATCACTCGCTAATTAAGTATACATAATCCCTAAAACAATAAGAATGATAATAGCAGCAACAACAACAACCTTCGTGATAAACTTCATGCTTGAACCGGCGGCATTCTCACACTCACTTTTCATGGTGGAATATGCTCTCTCAAGTATAAGATGAAATTGGAGTGAGAAATTGGAGGGAAAACGAAACAAATCGAATGAAATGAAAGGAAATCGCGCCACTTTGGAGGGAAAATGGAATAATAGAAATGACAATGCCGGAAAATCGAGTCAAACGTGCCCGAGTAGAAGTTTGATAAAAAAAAAGTGATTTATAAGGTAGGAGTTACAAACTTATGTAAAATAAGATTGGAATTGGGAAGATTTGGTATATAAAATGTAGGATTTTATTATCTCATAAGCAACAATGTTTTATTACATAGTAAAATACAATAACAGTTGCTTAAAGCGTTGCACCCATTAAACTGTAGGATAATAACCAATATGAAACATAAACATCCTTTAAATGTAACAGGAAATATAAACCTTAGCTTCTTATTTATGAACATCCCTTGAATATTTTAAATACTCTCTTTTTCAAGATCAGCAATCTTATTCTCAATGGTCAGCCAGCTTATGGCAGGTCACTCACACTTGCTTCCATTTCTCTACATCCGCCCGAACATATAGCGCAACTAGTACACGAACATTCGGCACTACAACTATAATTGTTGAGCATATTGCACTGCTCGTTCACAATAATAAAGCTTTCTTGTGGCAACTCATTACCACCAATTTTGTTATCAGAAAGGCCATACCCGCACGGAGCACACTTAACACATTGGCAATCATATGCAAGGACATCAGCATTATCAGCATAGTTACCACACTCGCTAATGCATTGGTTTCCAAATCCTTTCTTTTTGACAACGTGGTCTGCATCTTCAATAATGTTCTCCTCGCAACAGCCTTCCATAGTAAAACTTGATATAATGTATACTAATGCAATGGCAGGTAGCACTATCCATTCATCAATTGCCTGTTCGTATGAAGGATAATGAGGATGACGCATGAAACAAAGATGTATGCATAAGCAACATGTAGTTACCATTTAAGGTAGGGTACAAACCTTGATAGTTTTGAACTTTGAGTTGAGTAGTGCTACTGCTCTTCCATAAGGATATTCAGCTGAGAATTCAACAGCAGTCACAAAATCTTGTTCTACTTTTGTATCTTCGAGGTCCGCAGGTTCGAAATCCAATCTTCTTCCTGGAAATAGTTTCACCTGTACAGGGATTGATTGCTTAAGGCATGAAATGCTCACAGGGTGCCTTTCACTTTCCAAGAAAGAGGGAAATAATTTTAGGTAAAGGGGAATGACTCTTTATATAAAAGTTGTATAATATATCTTAAAGATAAGTTAAGAACACTATTTCTATTATATGTTATATAATTAGAGCCAACATAAACTCGTGTCCTTGCCAAGTTCGTGTTCTTCTCAAAGATAAACGGATTTACACAGTCAAACGGGTTGATAACCTCAAATAACAAAACACAACACCTTTACTAAACATGTAACACTCCGCAACCTGCCTTACCGTGTAATAGAGATGACTTATGTATCAAGACTTCATTAAACAGATCAGATTAAATGACAACTAATGCTATAATGTCCCTGCAGCATTATATCAAGATAGACATATGCCTATAAATATTTATGGTCCACGTCGTATTGTAATTTTAAATTAAATGTTATGCGGGTTAGGACAACATACCAAAACCGTAAAAGTATATGAGTAAATTCGTGTTTTTTTTTTTTTTTTGGAAGTTCTCAACAATAATTAATTAGGCTCAACGTGTTGGGTCGTTTAATTGAACTGGGTGTGTTTATTTTAATGTTCAGCTTGTTTCGTGTTGTCGTGTTGTACTATCTTTTCCCAACTACTGTATTAAACAATATATAAGCAATATAAGTCTTACCATCTTAAAACCAATTAAATCGAAGAGACTATCGTCATTCTTAGAATTGCGTTGAAGCTTGAAGGAACAATGGTTGCCCTTCATGCACCAGTCACTTCCATTGAGTTCTAACAATCCACGGATTTCACCGGTGTCTGTGACGTAGTAAATCTCTTCCCTTAGAGGAATAATGCAATTGGTTGCATCCTTCATTATGTTCCTGAAATACAATAATGTTCACAAATGTAAAGAATATATTCTTTCATGATATGATTTTCTATGGCTTGATGTTGCATGAATAAATTCCAAAAGTGCAGGCTTGAGGCAAAATGTAAAGATCCTTTTTGTCCATTTTTTAATGCAAGACTTTGTGTTATATTGTTGTAGTAAGCTAAACAATTCACCACGTTAGAGACCACATATAAAGGATGAAGATCAGAGTGTGTCTAGTGTCTACCATTTAGGCTACTGGTCACTTCCTCAGAGAAAAAAAGTTGTACAAAAAAATTCAGTTAGAAGTTACCTTGTTTGAAGGGTGAAAACTTTTTTCCCTTCACTATCCATGACATCAGTCTGCGTCTTAGCATTTGTCAAAGTCTTAGATTGCAGTTGAAATAAATATGGTGCCGGTGTTGGAGGAGTAAATGAAATAGAAACATGTAAAAGTACTGGTTCAGGATTCTTGAAGCCAGATGCAAAATCAATTGAAACCCATTTTTTTGTTGAGAGTTGTTCACGAGAACCGAAGAGTTCTTTCAATGAAAATGAGTAAGATCCAAGTAGCTTCAATGATTTTGGTGTTGGTGCGTTGGAAGGTGGATGAAAAAAGACTTCAAAGAGAAGCTCTCCTGTTGGTTCGCATTGAAATACAACAACACATTTTTCCTTGTAATTGGAGGATATGCCAAATGATCTCTTTGTCTTGAAAAGCTTATTTGGTTGTTTCTTACTTAATCCAACAACGATATTTTCTTTGTACTCCTTTGGTAAATTCTCAATCTCCACTAACTCCAAAAGAACCTGCATTTGATAACATTTTAAGTTTGATTAGTATAGTGCGCACAACTAGAGTAAAAAGATCAACATTCATGTTAGTATCTATACGAGAATAATAATGACATTATTCATGTAGTGAGCACATTAATTACATGTACATAGCTTAAGCCCAATAACCATGTAATCGCAATTCTCTTTCTTTTTATTATGGTGAGCTACCGTTAAAAAGTATAGGAATAAGTGAGGTCGACAAATGTATAAGACTATAAGGTTGTCAAAATGTCATACTATACATACCTCCACGGCGTGAACAATTGGAAATCGGAATTCCTTGCCAGAGTCATCAAATGTTTTTAAGTCCTGTTTCAGTTGGTAAGGTTCAAGCATGACCGGAGTTGGTGTTCTTCCCTTGTACATAGTACCAGCTTTCCTATAACTTAAGCCAAATGACTTTTCCCACTGCCTTGTAGTTTCAGAATGTCCAATATCTAGTTTACTGCCTTTTGTTCTATCAGAATCAGAGTCATTATGTTGAACTACAAAGCCGATTAATTCTTTCATGTCTTTGCAGTAAGAATGTGGATACAGCTGGTGTGTGTGCCACATAAGGTCAATATCATAAGTAGGGACACAAAATCTTTGCAGACTCATTTTATTATTTGACCTTATAAGGTGAAGAAATCCCTTATATCTAGCCATTGCTTCTTGGAGAAAGAGGTCATTTGATATGTATGGCCTTGATACCTGTCAAACAAGCATTCCAGTATTATATATAATAGAAAAAGACCAATGATATTAAGGGTATTGGTTTATTGTTTCCTTCGCAAACTTAGACAAATTAAAGTGTCTAAATCTTATATATACCTGGAAAGTGAAAGCGATTTGTCTTTTAACAGCTGAAAGAAGGTCATAGTTGGTAAAATTTTCACTTAGATAATTTTTATGTAGATAATCCCTCAATACTGGTTTATTCAAGTCAAGCTCATATGGCTCTTCAGGGTAAAGTTGTTTCCAAATCTCCTCAGTTTTGGTCTTAGGCGATCCATGGATAGATGATATGACATTGTTGTTTCCAAGGATAGTTCCGAAGGACTTCTCACAATCGAATTTGTATCTTACCTGGAACACAAAAGTAGATGTTCAATTTTAGAGATTTTTAAAAATTACAATATATTTTGTCGACAACCAAATACGAATAGTTCATAACCATACGGGATTCAGCCTATGGCAGTGCCAAATCCATTCGCAATCAAGAGGAACAACCAACGGTTCTTCAGAATCCATCTTTTTAACATGTTTGGCGAGCAAAGGAATCCAACAAGCATTGTACCTAACATATTGGAGATCCTCGAGTCAAATAATTGTTATGACTTCATGAGAGAATATGAACATAAAACTCTTAAGATCTATCCGTGACATAATTTTGACTTCAATCAGGAATACTTTTCAATATTCTATGTCATATACTCCCTATTTCCCAGAAAGATTTTTCATATTCCTTTTAGAACGTCCCTAATAAACTTCCGCATTTGTTTTCTTTCTATTTATGATAAGTGTTAATTAGTTACTAAATGATATTACTAAACTCACAATATCTCTCTTAATTTATCCCATTAGCCCAACACTATCCCATTTAATAGCTAATCCAACACCCAATCAAAACCCTGACCTCACTCCCCATCCTCCCTTCAGGTGGCTGACTACCTCCTCCAGCTACATTGTCGACTTACACCATCCAATTCAAGTCGCTGAATATATAAAGTTGAGTCCTTAACCTGTGCGCGTGATACGTAAACTATCACGTCTTTTTCTATCTAGGCGCCTAGGAGTCAAAATGGATTTAATTGTATCATGCATCCGCATAAGTGATATAGTGAATTTAGGGGCCTCACGGGCCTGGGCATATAGTGAATTTAATGAACTCTTTATTCTTATTTTTATGGTACAAAGAAGAAGCTAATGTTATAGCGGTGTAGGATATAAGGATACGAACCCGGGATATAATAACGTCCATGAAGATTGATTTCCTAACCGCTAAGCGCCTATCTTGATCCTAATTGATGCACTCTTTATATGGTTAACAAAAAATGACTAAAATTTTGGAGCATTAAAATAAACTACCTAAACTATTCAATTCTTCACGCGGATGCGCACCCGAGAAAATACATTCAAATTGAGAAGAAAATAACAACAAATAAACTAGAACTACCAACCTGTGTTGAAAACTTGAAATGAATACATATGAAGTATAATTTTTTTTTTTTTTTTTGAAACAAAGATAAGTATAATTTTTAATTTAACCTGTATATGGGCTTTTCCAAAGCATGGTCCTCGTACAAGAAGCGGTTTCGGTCGACAATAGCTAGGAATTGAAGTAGCTTTTTCGCAGCTTCAACAAGATCAACACTCACCGATATCTTTTGCGCTTCAGCCCACTCTTGCTTTTGTTCCATATCCATCTTCACTCCTTATGAATTAGAAGAAAGACACAATTTAACAATGTTAATACCATACCCTTGGAGGTGGATACATATTTTGAGCCCAAAACATTACTTATAATTATGCATGTGTACTGTACTCTATCACATAATTTCCTTTTTCTTTATATGTTGAATAATTATGTATATTGTTTTCATAAACGTACGTTATTTTGGCTCGTAGCTCATAAACCATGGAAACTTTTGTTTTTTTTAGCGTATGTTTGGTAACCAACTAGAAGGTAACATATACTGTTTTGACCAAATCAGAATGCTTCGTAACATGTTTGGTTGTGCATTTTGTTATTAGTATTTGAAATAGCATTTACTATGGGATATTTGGCAAATGCTATTATAACTAGCGTTTTTTCTATATAGTAGCATTTTGGATTTTTTAATTTTAATGATATAGCGTTTTTTCTATATAGTAGAAGATGGGACGGAAGAAAGCAGTGGGGCCAGACAGCATACCTATTGAGGTTTGGAGGTGTCTAGGAGACAAATGGGTGGAATGGTTGACGACACTTTTCAATATGATTTGGAGAGGTAATAAGATGCCGGTGGAGTGGAGGAAGAGCACTTTTGTCCCTTTGTACAAGAACAAAGGGGATGTTCAGGAGTGTGCTAACTATCGCGGGATCAAGTTGATGAGTCATACAATGAAACTTTGGGAACGAGTGATTGAGCAGAGATTAAGAAGAAGTGTGAAGATTTCGGAGAACCAATTTGGATTCATGCCGGGGAGGTCAACTATGGAGGCAATTCATCTCATAAGACAGACAATGGAAATTTATCGGGATAGGAAGAAGGATCTACATATGGTGTTCATTGATTTGGAGAAGGCGTATGACAAGGTACCAAGGGGAGTGCTTTGGCGGGCTCTAACTAAGAAAGGAGTCCCGCAAAAATATATTAATATCATTAAGGACATGTATGAGGGAGCTAGCACGAGCGTACGGACTAGTGTAGGGAAGTCAGAAGAGTTCCCTATTACAATCGGAGTGCACCAAGGGTCCGCACTTAGTCCGTTTCTCTTTGCTATAGTCATGGACGAATTGACGAGGTCAATCCAGGATGATATACCGTGGTGCATGATGTTTGCAGATGATATAGTGTTGATCTCAGAAACGAAAGAAGATTTGGAGGAGGTTGGAACTATAGAGGCACACTTTGGAGTCTAGAGGGTTTCGGTTGAGCCGGAGCAAGACCGAGTATTTGGAGTATAAGTTCAGTGGCATTAGACAAAGGGAGACAGGGACGATCAGGTTGGATGGAAAGATTGTTCAGGGATCTGATGTTTTTCGATATTTGGGATCGATTCTTCAAAAGGATGGAGAATTAGATGGAGATGTGGCCCATAGGATCAAATCAGGTTGGTTGAAGTGGAAAAATGCCACAGGAGTTCTGTGTGATCGAGGGATGCCCAATAAGTTGAAGGGTAAGTTTTATCGAACGGCAATTAGGCCGGCACTGTTATATGACACGGAATGTTGGGTCGTGAAACAGTGTCACGTTCATAAGATGAGTGTGACGGAGATGCGCATGCTACGGTGGATGTGTGGACATACTAGACGTGATCGGTTAAGAAATGAAGTTATTAGAGAGAAAGTAGGGGTTGCACCCATCGGGGATAAGATGATGGAGAACCGGCTGAGATGGTATGGTCACGTGAGGAGAAGGCCTAGTGACGCGCCGGTTAGAAGAGTAGAAGGGTGGGGAAGTGATAATATTAGTAGAGGTCGGGGAAGACCCAAGATGACTTGGATAAGGGTGATTAGAAGTGATGTGAGCTTCCTAGGATTTGAAGAGAGTATGGTGTTGGATAGGGGGATGTGGAGAGACTTTATACATGTGGAGGACTTAATCTGACTCCTTGGATTTCTTTGTTTGGTTTCCCTAACTCTTTTGCCAAAACTTTTTACCTTGTGTTCCAAGTTCTTTTTTTTTTTTTTTTTTTTTTTACCCTTTTAATTTATTTTGACGACTTTATAAAACTTCCTTTGAAAGTGTTTAAATACTCCGAAAAGGTTTACAACGTTTTGAAATTTCATGGCGTACACAAGATGGTTACTAAACGACGATTCATGTTAGCCGACCCCAAATTATTTTGGGAATAAGGCTTGGTTGTTGTTGTTGTATTCTCTTTTTCCTCTTTTGGAGTCACTTTCTCATTGTGTGACTAAATACTCCTCCCATAAAGAGAAATTTAAAAAAAGAAAAAACAAAACAAATTCTGCGAAATTTAAAACTTACTACATATTTATCACTAACCAAATCAGATTTTAGCATGTTAGAAATATCTCCAAATTCCGATGTTTGAAACAGGACAACTTTGAACATGACAATTACTATTCAAATAATAAGAATTAAATCTATTAACGATCCAAAAATTCTATTATAATTGTTGGTTTTTGACAATTACCATAGAATCATTGATTAACGATCAAAATAAGGAAACAATCAAGCAAAAAGATATGATTACAACTTACAGTGAAGTATCTTTATCGCTCCGATTTTCTCCGGATATGGTACCTCCGAATGTGGTGCTGCTTTCCATATGTCGACCCCCTTTTATACTAAGTTACTAACCACTTGCTGTAACGTACCATGTTGAGTAAAAGAAGAAGACACGCACGCCAGCTAGCATGGAATTTCCTTAATGTGATAAAGTTGCATGTGAAACGCATGGAATGAGAGCTTTGTTTGAAACCCGAATTCACGGGGTTTTCAAAGTATCATTTTGAAATGTAAGGAGTTATGTGCAACAAGAATAATTTCACAAAGCCCCATTTTGTGGGGTTTTCTCATTAACTTTCTTTCAACGTATAGAGAGCATTTCAAAAAAAAAAAAAATATATATATATATATATATATATATATATATATATATATATATATATATATATAAAGATTGTGAGTTAGCCCAGAATTTTCGAGATAAGGATTAATTACCTTTGTAACTGCCAAAAATTTTACATTTCAAAAGCCTTAAATTGTGGGCTTTTCAACTCTAGTTTATTGGGCTTTTCAAGCCTTAAATATAGAAAACAAATAAAAGATTCACATGTTTGATGTTGGCACCGTTATAAACCTATATGCTCATGAGGAAGAGCCTGTTTGAACAATAACGTTCTAAAAACCTTAGAAACCTGTTGAAAAGCCCACATATTAGGGCTTTAGATATTTAGCATAACTTCGATTCCCGATAGTCCAGAGCGTTTTTTTTCCAATAATGCTTTGTTGGGAACAAGATTTTTCCTTAAGTTTTCCAAAGTAACGTTCGAATTTCTCAAAAATAAAAGAAACTACTCATTTTAGATCATTGAAAGTATGACAATCTGCATGTCTAGCCATTGGAAATCACATCAATTTGAAAAGACTTTGGTACCCGCTAGTTCCGTCACACCAAAAGCATTCTTGTTTTAGGTCACATTCTACATGTTTTGACCCTAAAAAATGTACTCCCTATATAAGACGGTGAACTTTATCAGATCGAATAAATAAAAACATCAATCATAAAAGAAGCGAGTAACTTACTGAAGAAGAAGAAACATGAAGATCAATGTAAGTACTACTCCGTACATTTCTTGCTACCTTTGCTTCATATTTTACTACCCCTAACATAATAAGAGTGAATAAATAGGTTTTACTACCCCTACATGTTTTTTTTCCTTTTTTTCTTGTTTTGGTGGAGGGAAGGAACAAATAGGTTTTCTAATATGCAAGAGCTGAGTTAACTACAAATTCGGGGCCTAATGTTTCCAATTTTGTTTGAAAAAAGGAACTCGAACGTTTTTTTTTTTGGGCCCGTAAAGGACCTAAAGTTTAACATGCGTTTGCTGGAGGAAAGGTTGAACCATCCATTTTCATGCAATTCTTTGTAGTTTTAGGCGAGTTCTCGATTTTTTTTTCTAGTCGAATTTTTTGGGTTAAAATTAACTAGTGTTGGATTTATAATTTGATGGAAATAATTCAATAAATTTCCAAATTTTGTTTAAAAATGTATTGACTTTTTGGCTCATGTGTTAAAGCTTAAAAAATAATCTCACTCGTGTTGATATGAATAGTAAATCTTCATTTGTATATGACTTGAAGTCTGCTTTTTTAGTCATAGTAAGCATGACGGCAGAATACATTAATTTGTTATCATTTTTAAAAAAAGGAATTGTTGTAGATATAAAAAGAAAAAGAAAAAAAACCATAAGGGATGAATTTCCATTGTTAATTAACCTTTTGCCTGATATTTTTATAAAACTACTACTTTTACATGAAAATTCATATACTTGTAATGTTTGACATAAAGATGGAAGAGGATAAACAAAGAGAATGGGCTGAGGCACAGAAGATGAGAGTGAGTATTGATCTTGTTGAAGCTGCCAAAAGTGAACTAAAATTTCTTGCTGTCGTAGACCAAAGTCGCTTTCTATATGAAGATGAAACTTTGCAAAGGGCTATCTACAGGTGAATCATCTCTCTCGAGCTGTAATAGTTGTTATTATCCATTTATCCTATGTGTTTTTTGCATTATCGTCACTATTATCATTTGAGCTTGTTAGCTATATATTCTTACGAATTTAAAAAAAAAATGGCGGTTGAAAAGCTGAAGGTCAATAAGCGACCCTCTGCTGCCAAAAGAGCTACTGTTCCTCTCGGACCCATGTCCAATACTTCCGCATGCTGGGGAATGCTCATTTCTGGAACTTCGACAGACTAAGATACAGATTGCGAGCTACGACAATGGGCTATTCCAAGTGTGGAGCAGGCCAGCCGTTCAAGGCCATCGAGGTTCGGGCAGCCTGGACAGTCAATCTGTTGGAAAATGGCTGCCAAAGCCATAGTGGGATTGATATCCCACATCGGCCAAGCAAACTCTTTTTGCTTGGTTTATATACCTCACTCTTCTTTTAACTATTGAGCTGCCAAGCTGTGGGCTTACTATGGACTATGTGTGTGTTGGTTTTGGCCCACACGCAAGCGCGCCGCCCGGTCCGGGCCGTGGGTGTGGGCTGGGCATGTACTTTTCAATTTGGTTGGATCTAAAAATTTTGGCCCGGTTTTATTTTTTGTCGTTTGAACGTTTGATTTTCAAACGTTTATTTGACCGTTTCGATTCCGTTTTTATTTCCCTTAATACTGCGATAATGACGCCTTAATTCCCATTATCTCTGTGATTATGTCTGTCATAATTCACGTAATTATGGTCATAATTTCGCCCTGATTTTCTTCCCTAAACGGCTCTGTTCTCCTCTTTATATACGAGCCATTTCTGCTCATTGTTGATTATCGAAAATCACACAAAAATACATACACATATACACGTTCAAGGCAATTGTTCCTGGGTAATTGTAGTAGTGCAACCTCCAACCCTTAGCCGTTTGTGGTAGCGGTCGAGGGTGGCGGTGTTAACCTTGGGGAGCTTTTCCGGCCAGTGACGATTACCACCGGAGTCGGGCCGTAAACGCTTTCAAGTCAGTGGTCTCCTACCGCGGCACAGTCTTGAATTCCGATAAGTATCCGTCTCTTAACTTAGCCATTTTCGTATATTATTCTTACAATTTGAAAGCGTTTACTCTGCGATTATGGCAAACTTTTGTATCAATGTCCCTGATTTGTCCAAACTTGAACCTCTTGACGGAGACAACTACAAAAGATGGTCCCAAAAATTACTGATGTTTTTTTAGCAATTAGAAATTGACTATGTCTTGCTAAATGAATGTCCTAAACCTATTACTGCCACTGCTGATGATGTTACCGCCACTCCCCCTGCTGCTACTGTTATTAGGACTAATGATGCTGAGATTAAGAAATACCAAAAGGATAACAAAACTGTTAGGTGTCACATTCTTAATCATATGGTCAATTCCCTTTTTGATCTTTTCATGAAACATGATTCTGCCAAAGACATTTGGGTGTCCCTAGCCAAGAAATATGGAGCTGATGATGCAGGGAAGAAGAAATATGTTGTAGGGAAGTGGCTGGCGTTTCAGATGGTCGATGACAAGCCGATCATGGTTCAGGTTCATGAGTACGAGAATCTGTGTGCTGATGTGATGAACGAGAAGATGATGATGTGCGAGATTTTTCAGGCTAACGTCTTGCTTGAGAAATTTCCACCGTCTTGGGCTGATTTTCGTAACCAACTCAAACACAAGAAGAAGGACTTATCCCTTCAGGATCTCATCAGCTACATGAAGACTGAAGAGGCTAATCGCCTCAAGGATAAGTTTGACTCTTTTTCCCTTAATTCCTCGAATGCTAACCTTGTGGAAACTGGCGCTGTTCAGATTCGAGACAGGTTCAAGGGCAAAGGCAAGAGAGGCCTAAATAATAAGAAAAACAAGAAGCAAGGAGCCAAGTTCGTGAATCCGGCGAGCAAGATTCAGAAGAAGGAGGTCCTGTGCTATGTATGTGGAAAGGCTGGTCACAAGGCTTATCAATGTCCCCAACGCCAGGGTCCTAAGCAGAACCAAGCCAACCTTGTTGAGGCAGATGAAGTCATTGCTGCAGTGGTGGTTGAAGCAAATCTGGTGGAAAACTCAACCGACTGGATTTTGGACACGGGGGCTTCAAGGCATTTTTGCGCCAACAAGGAGCTGTTCCATGAGTTTGAGGATGCTGCTGAAGGAGAATGCGTCTACATGGGCAATGCTGCTACTGCTGGAGTACTTGGAAAAGGAAAGGTCACCCTCAAACTCACTTCTGGAAAATCCCTATCCCTTTCCAATGTGTTGTATGTCCCCTCGATGCGTCGCAACCTAGTGTTTGGTGCCTTGCTAAACAAAGCTGGTTTGGAAATTGTTTTTGAGGCTGACAAGGTTGTAATGACTAGGGGTGGGGAATTTGTGGGGAAGGGATATCTTAGTGGGGGGTTGTTTGTTTTGAATGTTGTTCCAAAGTTATTTAATGAGAATGTTTCTTCTTCTGCTTATATTGCTGAGTCTTTGGATTTATGGCATGGTAGAGTAGGTCATGTGAATGTTGCATCTATCAAACGTCTCAAACACTTAGCCTTGATTCCGAACCGTCTAAGTGCCCAATCTGTGTAGAAGCCAAATTCACGAGAAAACCTTGTAAACCTGTTGCTCATCGAGACACTCAACTTCTAGAATTGATTCATACCGATTTAGCCGATTTTCAAAGTACTAGAAGTAGAGGTGAGAAATTGTGGTATATTACCTTTGTTGATGACTATTCGAGGTTTACTAGAGTCTACCTTCTCAAACCCAAAAGTGAGGCAGGAGAAGCTTTCCTTAGGTATAAAACTGAGGTAGAGAACCAACTTGATAAGAGGATTAAACGGGTTAGGTCTGACAGAGTCAGAGAGTACAAGAATTCTTCCTTAGAAGAGCAGTGTGCTAAATTTGGGATTATCCATGACCTTAGTGCTCCCTACGTTCCCCAACAGAATGGTGTAGCTGAGAGGAAAAATAGATCCTTAAAAATATGATGAATGCTATGCTTTTGAGTTCGGGGTTGGCCACAGACATGTGGGGGGAAGCCGTGCTTTCAGCCTGTTATATCCTTAACCGAGTACCTCATAAAAAACTAGATAAGACACCCTATGAGATGTGGAAGGGTTATCCTCCAAACTTGAGATTTTTGAGAGTGTGGGGGTGTTTAGCCAAAGTGGGGTTGCCACAACATAAGAGGACAAACATCGGACCTAAGACGTTTGATGCTGTGTTTATTGGTTATGCTCATGCTGCATGTAGATTTTTGACTTTAAGTGATAGAACTATATGTGAATATAGAGATGCTGAATTCTTTGAGCATGTGTTTCCCTTGAAAAAGGGTAATGATGTTGCATCTTCGTCTTGTGATGAGCATGTTATTACTCCTGTTGTTGATGAGCATGTTATTACTCCTGTTGTTGATGAGCATGTCATTACTCCTGTTGTTGATGAGCATCTCATTACTCCTGTTGTTAATGTGCCTGTTTCTTCTGTTGAGCATGCTAGTAGTTCTTCTACTATAGATGAACCTAGGAGGACTAAGAGACCTAGAATAGCTAAAGTTATGGGTCCTGATTGGGTTACTAATTTTCTGTCTGAGAGTGCATGTATTGATATGCTTAGTGATGAGCTAGTTTGTGCCTTTATGATAGAAGAAGACCCGAAAACCTTTGAGGATGCTATGAGGTCTGTTGATGCTGTGTTTTGGAAAGAGGCCATTAAGAGTGAGCTAGATTCCATTGTTTCTAGTTCCACTTGGGAGCTGACTGACTTGCCTAAGGGGTCTAAGACCATAGATAGTAAATGGATCTTTAAGAAGAAGTTGAGACCTGATGGGACTATAGAGAGATTTAAGGCCAGACTTGTTATTAGAGGTTTTACCTAAAAACAAGGCCTAGACTATTTTGACACCTATTCCCCTGTGACCAAGATTGGCACGATTAGGACCTTACTCGCTCTAGCTGCTATTCATGACTTAGTTATACATCAGATGGATGTTAAGACTGCCTTTTTGAATGGTGATTTAGAGGAGGAGATTTATATGTCCCAACCTGAGGGTTTTGTGGTTCCTGGCTAGGAGGATAAGGTGTGTAAGTTGAGGAAGTCCTTGTATGGTCTAAAACAAGCACCTAAACAGTGGTATGAGAAATTTGATAGCACTATTATTTCGGATGGTTTTAGAACCAACAACTCTGATTCTTGTGTCTACTCTAAGGTGATAGGGTCAGATTGTGTTATCATATGTCTTTATGTGGATGACATGTTTATATTTGGGAATAGTTTGAAAGTTGTGAATGATACCAAACAGTTTTTGTCGTCCAAATTTGAGATGAAGGACTTAGGAGAAGCTGATGTGATCTTGGGAGTTTGAGTTAAGAGAAGCTCTGGTTGCATAGCTCTGAGTCAGTCTCATTATGTTGAGAAGGTGCTTAAGAAATTTAACTCTTATGATGTTTCACCCGTGAGTACCCCCTATGATCCCAGTATTCACCTAGCTAAGAATTTAGGAGAGAGTGTCTCCCAGAGTGAATATGCTAAGATCATTGGTAGTCTGATGTTCCTGATGAACTGTACTCGGCCTGACATAGCCTATGCGGTGAGTAGGCTTAGTCGTTATACTCATAATCCTAGTAGTGAGCATTGGGATGCGCTTCATCGCTTACTTAGATACCTTAGAGGAACCGTTGACCTTTGTTTACATTACAGTAAATTTCCTGCTGTGCTTGTGGGTTTTTGTGATGCGAATTGGGTATCCGGTAATGATGAGATGAGTTCTACTAGCGGATATGTGTTTACTCTAGGAGGTGGTGCTATTTTGTGGAAGTCTTCTAAACAGACTTGTATAGCTACGTCCACCATGGAGTCTGAGTTTATTTCCCTCGAGTTGGCAGGGCAGGAAGCCGAGTGGCTGAGGAACTTATTAGCAGATGTGCCTTTGTGGGGGAGACAGGCTGCGGCGGTTTCTTTGCATTGTGACTCTCAAGCGGCCATTGGTGTAGCTAAGAATGACTACTACAATGGTAAGAAGAGACACATACGGATTAGGCACGGGGTTGTTAAACAATTCCTGAAAAATGGAGTGATCTCTTTGGATTATGTGAAATCTGAGAGAAATCTCGCGGATCCCTTTACCAAGGGGTTGACAAGGAGAGTTGTCCTTGAGTCGTCGAGGGGGATGGGGCTTAAGCCCATGAGTTGAGGTTATATGGTGGATACCCATCTGTGGTCAAACGAAGCCGTATGGTTCTTGACTTTGCACTACTTTTTCCCATCCCTATGGCGCGTAGTAGTGCTTGATATGATCCATAGCCTTTATGGTGGTGCTATTGAGACGCACTTGATGGATATGTCATACGAGGTTGAGCGTTCGCTCTTAATGGTTCCATATCCCTTAGTGGTGGTGTTTTATGAAAACACTTGATGGACCACCTATGTGAGTGTGGAGGTTTGGCCGCCTTCTATGGAAGACCGGGGCGTCTTTCTAGAGCACTCACGAGACCCGAGGTGTGCGCATGGCCGTTATTTGTGCTTGGATCGCGGAGGTTGCATTATTTAAAGGTAAATATGTGTTGTGGGGGTCTCAACCGAACTCTAGTGAGTTCAAGAAGCAATTCACTCACTGGAAAGTAAGTTGTTGCCTCACCTCACTATGTATCAATTCAAATCGCAAGATATTGGTGCTTAAGTATTTCCTTTCCTTTACCCAGGATTTCTTTTGTCTTCTGTCAGCCCTTTGTGGGGGATTGTTGGAAAATGGCTGCCAAAGCCATAGTGGGATTGATATCCCACATCGGCCAAGCAAACTCTTTTTGCTTGGTTTATATACCTCACTCTTCTTTTAGCTGTTGAGCTGCCAAGCTGTGGGCTTACTATGGACTATGTGTGTGTTGGTTTCGGCCCACACGCGAGCGCGCGCGCGCCGCCCGCCCGCCCGGTCCGGGTCGGGGCGTGGGTGTGGGCTGGGCTGGGCTGGGCATGTACTTTTCAATTTGGTTGGATCTAAAAATTTTGGCCCGGTTTTATTTTGTCGTTTGAACGTTTGATTTTCAAACGTAAATCAAACGTTTATTTGACCATTTCGATTCCGTTTTTATTTCCCTTAATACTGCGATAATGACGCCTTAATTCCCATTATCTCTGTGATTATGTCTGTCATAATTCCTGGGTAATTGTAGTAGTGCAACCTCCAACCCTTAGCCGTTTGTGGTAGCGGTCGAGGGTGGCTGTGTTAACCTTGGGGAGCTTTTCCGGCCAGTGACGATTACCACCGGAGTCGGGCCGTAAACGCTTTCAAGTCAGTGGTCTCCTACCGCGGCACAGTCTTGAATTCCGATAAGTATCCGTCTCTTAACTTAGCCATTTTCGTATATTATTCTTACACAATCCATTCGAACCGGGGCGGCTGAGAACAATAGTTCTAACGCCAGCAACAAGAAGCCCGCTAAAGCCCAAAAGGTTCAGGAGCAGCCGTGGGGCAGCTCATACAAAAAGAGGGCGACACACAGCCGTGTCAACCCACCCGACATTGTTGATTATTTGAGGATAATTGCTTGGAATGCACGCGGTATTGGGCGACCCAGCTTTGTGAACAATATGCACCACCTTATCCAAACAAATAAACCTAACCTCGTGATCATCACTGAGCTTCGGGCGAGCTGTGTAGTTGCTGAAAAAATCTTTGAGAAACTTCCCTTTGATCGGTTTGAGCTGGCGGAATCGCATGGCCTTGCTGGGGGAGTTATGGTGCTATGGATGTCTAGTGACATCACCTTTATGTCGGTGACTCAAGTCCTCCATGCCATTCATGGCTACGTTCAGGTAAATTCTTCCTCTTTTTCTTTTTTCTTGTCTGCTAATTATGCTAGCCCCAAACATAAAGGTAGATTAGAACTTTGGTCTCAGCTTGCTGATTTAGCGACATCACTTGTCCTTGGTTGGCTATTGGTGATTTTAACGGTTACTATTTAGTAGGAGAAACTAGGAGGCAATCGTGTTAAAATGAATCGTGTCAGTGCTTTTGTTGATACTATGGATGCTTGTGTTTTTTTTATGCTGGTTTTTTGGGATACAAATTCACCTGGCATAACAATAACCGTGTTACACCAATTTGGGAGCGCCTTGACAGGGTCTGGATTAACCTAGATTTGCTTAATCTCTACCCCCATACCCATGTCAAACACCTCACAAAACTTGGTTTTGACCACAATTCCATCTTCTTGACACTGAGCCACATACACCTACTGACCCCCTCCCTCCCTCTTCCTTTTTCTTTAAGATGGAGTCCTTGTGTTACCTTGAGCCGGGGTTTGATAATATGATAAAACATGAGTGGAACCTTATGTCTGATGATTGGAGCCCCAAACTCACTTCTTTTTCTCTAACCATTAAGCATTGGGTCCGCAACAACATTACCAACTTCATCATGATAAAAAACCCATTGTCAGGGCATCAGCCGTGCCCATGATCGCACGCCCCAGCCCAGCCTCTTCCTTTTGGACCTTGAAACAATACTCAATAATGATCTCTCCAATGTCCTTGCTAAAGAAGAGCATTTCTAGCACCTCCACTCCAAAGCCAATTGGCATCTCTACGGTGACCGAAACACTTCTTTCTTCCATAATTCTGTGACCATCAATCAAGAGGTTTAAGAACAATATCACATCCCTTAACTCTGATGTTGGGGAAACCATCACCGACCCTACGGCCCTCCAACGACACATTCTTGACTACTTTCAAAAATCTTCTCCAACGATCCCCTCGTGACCCCCCCTAACCACCCCCTTCATGTGGCTGATTAGGTCCATATCTCCTCTCCTCCCTCTCTTGAGGATATTTATGAGGCTGTCGGGGGACTCGCCCCCCACAAGACCCCGAGGCCTGATGGCTTCCATATGTTCTTTTACCAGCACCATTGGGACATCATTAAGGAGGATCTAGCCCTCTTCATCCACTCTTTCTTTTTGACTGGCAACCTCCCTCAAGCCATCAATGAAACTTCTATTTGCCTTATCCCAAAGTGTGATAACCCCACTTCTATCAAACAGTTTCGCCCCATTAGCCTCTTCAATAACAGCTACAAAATCATCATTAGAATCCTTATCAACAGAATCCGTCCTTTGCTGAATGATTTCATCTCTCCCAACCAAAACAGTT
The DNA here is from genome assembly GCA_963680865.1 of Spergularia marina. Classification (NCBI taxonomy): domain Eukaryota; kingdom Viridiplantae; phylum Streptophyta; class Magnoliopsida; order Caryophyllales; family Caryophyllaceae; genus Spergularia; species Spergularia marina. The sequence continues at coordinate 28,649,032 of OY804545.1, read as the reverse complement.
TCCTCCCCGGTAAAGGCACAATGGTCAACTACACCATTGCTACTGAGATTCTTCACTCCATCCGAATAAGGAGAAGAAGAAAGGGCTGGTTCGCCTTGAAAATAGACTTAGAAAAAGCTTTTGATAGACTTGAGTGGAATTTTATTTTTTATAGCCTTAGAGTTTTTGGTTTGGATGATTCTTCCATTAGACTTATTAAGGCTTGTCTCACCACCTCCCAACTGATAGTCAAAATAAACGGCCACAACTCCACCCCCTTCTCCCCCTCTAGAGGCATTCGACAAGGGGACCCTCTGTCTCCATATCTCTTCATCATTTGCATTAAAATTCTCTCCCGCGATATCCATATGCTTGTGACTCGGGGGCTTGGAAGCCATTCCGTCTTCCTAGGAGTGACTTGACTATCTCCCACCTTTTCTTTGCCGATGACTTAATCATTTTTGGAGACACTTCCCCTGACACAGTTGACTGTGCACTTGACACACTGAACTCCTTTTTCTCCCATTCTGGGCAAAAGATCAATGCTGACAAAAGCAAACTCATTGTCTCCCGAAACACCTCTTTCGCAAACCTCTCCTATCTTCAAGCCAACCTTGAGATCCAAGCCAACTCAGACCTAGGCATCTATCTTGGTTTTCCTCTCTCCGCCAAGAGGCCGAGTAAAGACCATTTCGTTAGTCTCATTGCCAGAGTCAAAGGCAAGCTTTCCACCTAGAAAACATCCACCCTTGTCAAAGCAGGGGGAGCCATTCTCATTCAGACTACACTCTCCACCATCCCCTGGTACACCATGCAGGCCATAGCTTTTCCCGCTTATGTTCTTGATGCTCTTGATTCGATTTGTGCTAAATTCTTTTGGGGTAGTAAGCCTGATAGCTGTGGTCTTCCCTTAATTGCTTGGAATAAGCTGTGCGGGCCTAAGGATAAAGGGGGCCTAGGCTTCTGCTCCAGTAAGCTTATGAATTCCGTTTTCATCATGAAGTTTTGCTGGCATCGAGATGCCGAATCCAACCTTGCCACCTGCTTTCTCCACCAAAAATATTGTGCCAATAAGGAGCAACCGACCCCTTTTGGAAAAGGCTCGCACATATGGAATGGGCTTAAAAAGGGGTAGGAGCTCTTTTGTCGTCCCGGGGACGTAGCTTGCTTTTGGTTTAATTCTTGGGACCCTGATGGTCTTCTCTGCCTTCATTTTGTGGGACCGTTATCTCCCACCGACACCGGCCTTAGTGTTGCCGAGGGTCTCATGCACCTAGATGACTATAGAGATTTTTTCCCGGCCGCCATTGTTCATAAACTAACCCATATGGCACTGCCGAACTCTGGGGATGACACTTTTTGCTGCAGCACCTCCCTTAACACTTTTTTCAATACCTTTTTTGTTTATAATGACCTTTGGGCTCAACATTTTCTCCACAGTATCACTGGGAACAGTTGGTCTTACATTTGGTCCCTTCATACCATCCCTAGGATCCGCTTCTTCCTTTGGCTTGTTCTTTGGGATCGTCTTCCCACAAAAGCTACCCTCTCTAGGTGGGGAATGGGTTTAGGTCCTACTTGCCCCTTCTGTCCTTCTGCTACTGAGGACACTATACATGTCCTTATAGACTGCACTCCGTATGTCCTTGTTTTCCCTCGACCACACCTCACCTTGATTGTTGATGTCTCCTATGCTCCTCATTCGGATTTTGCAGGTATTGGTGGCATCTTGCTACATCCTGATGGTACATGGGCAGGTGGTTTTGTGGCCACTGTTTGTGCATTTGACGCCTCCCATGCGGAGGTCCTCGCTATCTTGACGGCTGCCCAATGGTGTAAAAGTCGTAATCACCACAGAGTCACCTTGTTGAATGATTGTAAATTTGTAACTTTGGCCATACATGGTGGCGAGATTGTAAAAGACCGCTTCATCAACCTTTATAATATGTGCAGGGAGCTCATTCAGGATGGATATGTGAAGACGATCCACTACATACCGAGGAAGTGGGTACAAGCTGCTGATTTGTTAGCTAGAGCTGCGATAAGTATGAACCATATTGAGATTATGAATATTGTAACCCTTCCCCTAGCTATTCAGGTGTATTTTGATGAACATAGTATTTTTACACCAACTTTCCACCTGGGGGAAGACATAGACCCGGGAGGAAGACGTAGTTCCTAACTGCGGTGTTGTATTTTAAGACAACTTTTTTACCTGTGCAATGCTATGATACCGTTTACAAAAAAAAAAAAAATGGCATCAATTTGATGTAAATCTCTCGTTATACAACCAACGACCAATTCTCGAATCCAACTTCAGCACTCCCCTATTTCACTCTATTGTAAATGGGTTGATCCGTTTTTTACCTTCAATTATCCCTTCGCTTTTCCAGTCCACTCCCATCCAGTTACGGCAAATCTACGTCCTATATACATTAAAAGATGAATGCTTGACATTTTTTGTCCCCTAGTATGTTTAGAAGGAATCTGCGATAATCCCTGTGCATTTCTTGTTAATTCGTTTCAATTCCAACGAACTAATTTTCTTGTAAGGCTGTAAGCTAACATGTAACATTTGTTATATTTGTATAACGTAACTATGTAACAATATGAAAGACGTTATAAATTATAAGAGGTCACCTTGAACATTGTTGAAAAGTCAATATGATGACTAAAGCAATATTATTGTTCATTTATTACTTACATTATAGTCTTAGGGATGCTAGGCCAGCTCCTAGAGTGTTTTTGGACTATTTTTGGGACCTACAAACAGGAAAATGACCAAATACACTAATTTGAGAAATTGTTTCTAATTTTCCGAGAAACATTTCTAGTGTAAAATTCATCAAAAGTAGAACCTCCAATTTGGAGCTCCTCCTAAAAAAACTATGTCTGAGAAGTACTTATTTTCCAAAACACATTTTTTTTAATTAATATTGAGTACATAGTTATAACTTATAATCATAAAAAACGGATTGGAAGTCAAGTTACTGGTGAAATTTAGTAGATGTTGTTTCCATAACTCTGGAATGTTGTTGCATCGTTCAGGTACAAGGCGTTTTGGCCTCCGCTTCTAGCCAAGCATTTGGAAAACCCTATTTTTGAAGAGTCTTTGGTGGTACCTCTTGATTGTGAATGGATATGGAATTGTCATAAGATAAATCCGAAATGATTTTAAAATCACAAATTCTTAGATTGACATTGTTCTTTTATGAATAGAAAATGACTTCAATTCTGATTTTAATTCAAGTTTTGATACATCTATGACATGCTACTTATGTAACACGGTTAAGATACAAATCTGATTATGAAAACTTGTTTGGAAGAATTCTTGGTAACCACAAAGTCGTATCATCAATTCAAGAGACATCAAATAGCACAACTAAGGTGATTTAGAACCAATTATACCCTGAGGAGCCTTATGAGCTTGACTTGAATAGACAATTTTCAGGGGACGTCATGATTGAAAAGTCCACAAACTATTATTTGGTTTCCGCTGTTAAAAGGCAAATCCCTTTCACTTCAAAGGTAAATGAAGCTTTAATGTTCGGCTAGTAATTATTCTTCAAAAAACAAGCTTGTTTCTAATCATAGTAATTCAATACTAAAATATTCCTTATATTTTGCAATTTGCAATTAATAGGCATCCAAACTTCACATGTCAATGATATGTTTCTTCAAGAAGCAGTGGCTAGATATAAAGGGTTCCTTCATCTCATCAAGAAAAGTATAAAGATGAGCGTTAAGCAGTTTTGCGTCCCTACACTTGATATTGATCTTGTGTGGCCACACACCAATTACATCCGGATGCTTACACCAAAGATATCGTTGAATTAGTGGGGTTTGTTGTACAACATGATGATGACACTGATTCTAATGGAACAAAATGAGGGAAGCTAGACAATGGATTTTTTGAAACTACTCACCAGTGGGAAAAAACATTTGGCTTAAGCTATCAAAAGGTTCTTCCAATGTAGAGTGAAAATATGCGCAAGTCTGCCAGTGTATGCGAGCATGGGTCGGGCCCAAAGAATCATGGACATGTAAGCATGTGTGGCTATTTTTGTGTCGCTGATGACAATGGTTGTGCCTATGAAAAGCTGGCCAGTCGTGTATCAAAAACAAAGAATCATGGGTCTAAAAGCATGTTTGGGTATTTTTGCGTCGCTGATGACAATGGTTGTGCCTATGGAAAGCTGGTCACTGGTGTATCAACGCCAAAAATTCGTGGGTATGAGAGCATGTGTGGGTATTTTTGCGTCGCTGATGACAATAGTTGTGCCTATGAAAAGTTAGCCACTGGTGAATCAAGGCCAAAGATTCATGGGTCTAAGAGCATGTGTGGGTATTTTTGCGTTGCTGATGACAATGGTTGTGCTTATGAAAAGCTGGCCATTGGTGTATCAAGGCCAAAGAATCATTGGTCTGAGAGCATGTGTGGGTATTTTTGCGTCGCCGATGACGATAATGAATGTGCCTATGACAAGCAATAGCTGGTGGCGAATGATGGGTTAGGCACAGAAAACCATGGACATGGAAGTATGTGTAGCTATTTTTGTGTTGCAGATGACAATGCTACTATTAATGCTAGGCCTGAGCTGGTTGCCACTTTTATGCCAAAGAATCATGAAAATGGAAACATGTGTGGTTATTTGTGCGTTGCCGATAACAAAGGTTGTGCCTATGATAATTCAAAGCTAGTGGCCATTGCTGGATCAGGGCCAAAGAATCATGAATTTGGAAGCATGTGTGGTTATTTTTGCGTTGTTGACGAAAATGCTTGCGCCGACACCTATGACCTCCCAAAGTTGGTAGATTAAGGCAAATATAAACTCCCCATGCAGAACTTGTTTTCATAAAATTGTTTTCATTGAGTTGAAGTTTTCGTATATAAATAACTGTGGTCGTCAATCTTGTCGCCCGACCAAGTTCATCGAGTTCTTGTATTGTGTGACAGAAATGTTCATAAATAATGAAGCTGGGGGCTAAAAAATTGAAAGTATCAGAGTACAAGTTATTATTGTCAAGAGATTTGTTTGCGATCATTAATTTGCCAAAGGCAAAAGGAGATTCTCTTACCTTAGCTTGTAATATGTTGTGCATAAATAAGTTGATGTCCACAAAATGAAATTCTGTTTGCCTATCGTTTCAGCTGTACCAAAATTATAATGTTATAATTTTCCGATAGTTCGGTGTAGTTGTAGTCGGGGTCTCTTCGTTCGTTATTTAGATTTGGGTGGCATAAATTTTGTGCATATATAGGGTAAATAATAATCAAATTTGTTGTGATAAGTCTTGGAGGAAAATTCGGGATTTGAAATGTCCTCCTAGAGTTTATTCTTTCATGTGGCTCTTATGAGGGAACAATTTGCCTACCGGGCTATTTTAGCGCATAGGACATTCCAATTCCTTTTTTCCTGCCCATGTTGCCCATAAAAAGGTAAACCAAACGTATTTTCTGTTTGAGTATTCGTGTCCTTCTTATTGATATATTCACAATCTTATATTCAAGTATATATGTAGCCTTGGACGACATCAAGGAAAGAAAAATATATGCAACCTATTCCTATAGCATATACATCCTATGCTTATAGAAAATAAAACAAAACTCAATGTAAACATAATACAGACATAGTACAAGTTAATGTAAACGGAATATAAGAATTTCCAAATACCCCCGCTCAAGTTGGAACATGAAGATAGAGTATGCCCAACTTGGTAAGAAGGTCGTGAAACAGTTTAACACCAACCCCCTTGCTCAGGATGTCCGCTACTTGTTATGTCGTATGTACCTACCGGGTAGTGACAACCCCATCTTGAACTGCATCATGAATAAAATGACAATCAATTTCAATATGTTTCGTTGGCTCATGAAACACAGGGTTTTGAGCGATAAGGGTCGAACGATTGTTACTGTATAAAGTAGCTGGTTCGGAGTGAGTGACACCAAAAGTCGAAAGAATACCCTTGAGCCATTTTACCTCACAAGTTGTAAATGCCATGGATCGATATTCAGCTTCGGCGGATGATCGTGCTACAATCGCTTGTTTCTTGACTTTCCAAGAAACTAGTGCATCACCTAAGAACACAACATAGGCCATGAGTGTTCTTCGGCTAATTGGACAAGCAGCCCAGTCGGCGTCACAATAAGCTCGCAAAAATGTACGTCATTGTCACTACGTTAAAATAGGCCTTGACCCGGATTTTTCTTCAAATAACGAACCACTCTCAAAGCTACGTTCAAGTGAGCCATCTTCGGCTTTCGCATGAATTGGGTTAGGACAAGAACACCATACCTGAGCTCCGGTTGTGTTATCATAAAATAGATCAAACACCTAATCAATCGTCGATATTGAAGAGAATCAAACAAGTAAGGACCATCGACTAAAGCAAGCCGATGATTCGGTTCTATGGGAGTTTCGGATGGCTTGTAACCAAGTAAACCTAATTCAGTTCATACATCAAGTGTATATTTTTGTTGTGACAAATAAATGCAAGACAGGTTCCGATCTACTTCAATCCCCATAAAATACTTCAATGTTCCGATATCCTTCATATGAAAGCAACTACTCGATCAAATAAGACTTGAACTTACGTATAGCATCAACATCGTTGCCCACTATCACGAGGTCGTCGACATACACCAACACATGTAGTTGTGTGGTCCCACGAATGAGGGTGAAGAGTGAGTGATCACTCTTACAAGATTCAAACCCATATCCATGCAATGCTAAAGCAAGTTTCGCATATACCAACACCTTTGCGCTTCCTTAAGGTTTTCCGTAAGCGAAAAACTTTTCTCGGAGCTACATACATTATCGAATCCAGGAGGAATTTTCATATATTCCCCATGGAGAAAGGCATTCGATACGTCCATTTAATGCAATTCCCAGTTCTTCACAATTACCCCTTCCAACATTGTTCGAACCATGACCATCTTCACCGTAGGTGAAAATGTCTCATTAATATTGTAATCAATTCACTCAATTTGAGGATCACCACAAATTACAAGTCTCGCTTTATATCGCTCGATTTCTCCATCGGATTTATATTTGATCTTATAAATCCATTTGCTTTCGATCGCCATTTCACCAGTGGGCAATGTCGTTAAAGACCCAAGTCCGAGAGCATCAATCTCCTATCTCATCGCCTTTGGCCAATGGTCGTGTTGCATAGGTTCAGTGAAGCTAGTCGGCCCGGGTCCTGTAGTCACAGATGCTAAAACTGCACGATATTTCGGTTTAAAACGATCACAATTAACATAATTCAACATACTTGAGGAGGATGATTGGAGTCAGCTGTTCGAGGGATGAATTACTGTATGATTAACGAAACCACGAAGTCGATGATCCGTTCCTACCAATTCTGGATTAGTCCTAGGAGACGAATCTCCTTTGCTATTTGTTTCAGCTGAGTTGAATCATAATCACTAACCTCATCATCAGGTGAACTATCACCTTGATTTGTCTTATGAAGACCACAAGACCATGATCAATCAGGACATCATTAACTACAAATGTTTTTCTGAATATAATTATCTGTGTCATGTAATATAAAATTGTTACGAAAATATTTTAAAAAAAAAACTATTTTATATAGCGTTTGGAAACTGTAACTTGAAATTTTTGGTAACCATTTTTAGCGTTTGGTAAAGTAGAATGCGGTTCGAGGGTTTTATTTGGTGTACACATGGAAATTTTGCTTCAAATTAGGAAATCCAAATTCTCGATAAATTTTTAGGATTGCCAATCATATGACTTGGGTAAATTTATGATTTGAGAATAACATCCCCAAAACACCTTCGTAAATAATTTTATTTTAAAAATCATGTTCAAAAATAAGAATTTGGTGTATGATTCCCAAAACAAATGTTTTTACAATGCACGGGAACTACAAATGATTGTAATTGTACTTACTCGCTAATTATACGTTGAAGCTTTTCTTTCTTATATTTACATTCCCAAAACACCTTCTTAAAGAGTTTTAATTTAAAAATCATGTTCAAAAAATTTAAGTAATCTCACTTGTGCGAACCCTGGGAAACTCTCCAGGAGGTCACCCATCGATCTTGAAATTACTCCCATTCAGAGTTCTTATCACATGGGCTTCTTAAAAGGAAAGTCGACTTTGTTGGTATGAGTAGCACTATCAATCCTTTTAAACACCTCATTTGATCCCTTATCTCTTATAACGTTTCTCTGAAATCTGGGGTAATACAAAAGTAAAAAATATGATGCGCTAGGGTACACAATAGATACGCTAACTTGCATAATTGTTACAACAAGGTACGTAATGCTGAAGTACATTATTTGTTAAAGGATGTACATAATTAATAAACTTAAGTACATAATCAACATGTTAAAGTACATACTTGTTACGCTAAAGTACATAAGTTAGACACTAAAGTATATAAATAATATGTGAAAATACATAAGTGATACGCTGAGGTACATATTACTCTAATTGAAACATTACAATATGTAACTTAGACGTTAGCGTACATACTAGATGATATGTTAAAGTACATAACTCATACACTAAAGCACATAATTGATACGTTAAAAATTGACTAATTAAAATGATCGATACGTTAGAAAAATAATTTAGACGTCAAAGTACATAATAGATACACTAAAGTACATAAAATAAATGTTAAAATACATAAATTAGACGGTAAAGTACATTATTGATATGCTAAATTATATTATTAATAAGCTAAAGAACATAAATTAGATGCTAAAGTACATTAGTTTGGCGCTAAATGGTGAGACTAAAGTCGCGATTATCTACCAAAAATAATCCTAAATCCTAACAACAGTAGTAGGGAAGTAGGGATCGTATCCACAGGGAAATGGGTTGTCAAATGTGGTGAATTGAAGTGCCAAAGTGACAAGTAATGGGGATTTTGATTTGTTGATTGTCAAATTATCTAGAAGTAACAAGTACGAATTATGAATGTAATTCAGGAATAAAACAGATCTTGATCAATTAATTCCCACAACGCACTAACTAATCGGTCCTAGTTATCACTATTCCTCTATCAATCTCAACTACTCTATCGTGGAAAGAGAATTCCCAAATCTCTCCTTAATAGTAGCTAAAAGGCGTGATCGGCACTACCCAATAACCCTAACTATCAAATAACCTAAACGCCCGATTAGATTCAATTTGATAATAGCAATACTGTTTAGAGAAATATCAATAAAGACATGCAATACTAACGCACGTTTCATATTTAACATGTAAGTCAAATCTTTGCCCTAATTCACTAACGATGATTACAAACAAATCAATGAATTCGGGTTGCTACAATGTAAAGACCAATCAAACAATAGATTCCTTTGACTAATCCAAACTAGCAATCAATCAATCCTAAGCAATTAGACTAGTTGTACACCTAGCAATCACAAAAGATAATTGGATGAATTGAAAACCAAAGATAAGACAATAATTGAGTACAATAGAAAGAATAGATCAAACTCACGATATTGTCAATGCGATGTTTCGATTAATCGATAAAGAAATAAAAGAATTAGCTCCTCATACAATCCATAGAAACCCTTGTGTTCTCTAAAAAGTCTGAATAAATAATACCTAGGGTCGGGGGTTCTTATTTATATAGTAAGAAAGAAAACGCAAAATAGAAAATACGGAATTAGGAAAACACGGTCTTCGCGGTCAGCCACGGTCTCCTCGCGGGCCGCCAAAAGTTACTTATCCGATGAAGGCGTGTAACCACTTCCTGGAAAGCTAATAACATGAAGAATCATCTCCAAGTGGTTTCACAGCAAAATTCCAAACGGTTTGAGAGATATGAAGCTCCAAAGTTGATCTTCTGCAAATCAGCTCCAAATCGCTTCCAAATGAATGACCGCTTCCAAAAGATAGCCAAAACAACCAAAATCACATAGAAATGTTGTCCATGATACCCTAACACAAATTAGAGGTATATTACATCATTTTGACTGTAAAAGCAATATAAAAACCGGCCATATAGAACGTATAAACCTTTGCTCGCCCTCGAGCAACCTAGCTCCTCTCTATGATTTCTCCAAGGTCTATTGATAGTAGCACGGGCGGAGTTCGATCAGAAACCTATCTCCTCTACTCCAATCAAAGGTGGTGAGTCTTCATCTTGCTAGCAACGGACCAAACCATCTTATATCATCATGCCGCAACGTAACTAAGAAGCAAGGGAGGCTAAAATGTCCTAAATCACTCCCAAGCTAGCTCACCTCCAACTCCCTCATCAGTCACACGTACCTCGGATCTAACACCAACGCCACTTATATCATCAAATAACGTTCCGAGGATTTTCTAGCCTAAACACCACTAAGGAGTTCCAACCAAACCTCCTTATACCATCCAAGAGAGACCTACCCAGACACGACCTTCAAACACCCTACTTATGCACCGGTAAGTGATACGCTGCGCTCATTTTGCCTAGGCGCCCAATGGGTTTTCACCTAGCCTCTCGTTAACTTTTCCATCTCACCGACTTACTTTCTTCTCTCGTGTCTTTTCCTTACTTTCTTTTTCGCTCATCTCTCTTTTCTGGCTTTCTTCTCTCTGTTTTTTTTTTTCACTTTTTTCATTATTTTTTTGATTTTTTTTTTTGTCTCTTTTTTTTTTTTTTTTTTTTTTTTGCGAATTACAATACATAATTAAACACATTACAAATTTTCAATGAGAATCCACTCCCCCATGCTTGAAATAGACATTGTCCTCAATGTTATGCACACCAAAAAGATAAGTAGGACAACAATGAAATAGGAGAGGGATGAACTCACAAAATTGCACCGGTAGACGCATCAGGTTCTCATATCCCCAAGGATGCACTCCAAATGTATATCATACTTCATCTCACAAAAGCAAGATCTCAAATTCTCCTCCTCATTCCCCTCAAAGCAGTGGGCTCATCCAACAAAGAAACAAGGTGTAGAGCCACTCTCAACTCACACATATCCCAATCACCCTCAAGGAAAAGTCGTCACCAATCTACCACAATTTCCTCACAAAATTTCAATCTCCCTCAAAGAATAATGCACATAAAATGAAATAGCTCCTTACCACCATCAAATAAAACAACCACTCACCCTCCAAATACACCAAGAGAATCAACAAGGCTATAAAATGTGTCTAAAGGACAAATTTTGGGGTGGGATACAACAAACAAAAGTAGTGAATCGTGGCGAGGAAATAAAGAGAGATGGTCTCGGAAACATGGTGAAGAAAAATTGAGTTGGAAAGAATGGTGAGAATGATAAGAAGGGAGAGATAAAAGGGAAGAGAAAAACAAATCTTCTTGCGTACTAGCACCGGCATCAAGATTTTTTTTTTTTAGTTACCTACACAAGAAACACACACATAAAAAAGATAAAGGAAAAAAAAAAAAAAACATACATGCTCGGGTTGCCTCCCAAGAAGCGCACTTATTTAACGTCGTTGGCTCGACGCATCTTTCTACCTTTGAAGGGTAGGAGCTATAGAAACTCTCAAGTGAAAATCCTGCAAAAATTCTCTCAACAAGCATAAATAGCACAATGATAAATATATATAGGAGAGAATAAAACTCAGTGATCTTGTTAACTTATCAACCAATCGAGAATAGTTGCTATATAAAGGTAGCAAATTAACCCAACTAAGCACATGTGGAATAGTCACAAAAACTTTTTGATATTGCTTAAAAGATGATTCAATATTAGAAACATCGTCAAACAACAATAAATTCAAGTCAATTTTGGGCTCAATATTCAAGCACGAAATAGGTGACACAGTCACAGAAGATAACAAAGCTCGATCCAAGATAGGTTGAGACATAAGGTCCAACACACAAGTCTCTTCAATAGGTATTGTCGATAGTTGATCCTCAGGATTATAAACCTCAATGCATGCACCCGTCTCATATTCTTTCTCATCATCCAAAAACCAATCAACCTTCCTCATAGAAACAAACATCTCACTCTCTTGGGAAGTTATATGCGGTTCATCGACTTTATTTGGCTCATCATTGTCAAGAAAGCATTTGTTGGGCTCCTTAAATTCATCGCTCCTCATCAAACAAGGGGTGGTGGAGTATTTAACTCCACTTCTAGACATTGGAATGACATGAACTTAAAGAAACTCCAACACTCATCAGGTGCCATGTATGAAACGTTTCCACCACTCATATACTCCGCCAAAGACCAAGTTTGAGGGTTCATACCCTTTATGACAGCATTACATAGTTCAAAATCAGAATAGTAATAACCATAGGAACCCGCATAGTCAACCTAAGCTTCCAATCTAGAAAAGTACTCATGAAAGAGTTCATTATCAAATTAAATAAATTTGAAGACGGCCATGAATCACAAACTAGAAATTACAATCATAGAAAACTACACAAAGTTTCACAACAAAAACAAAACCCAAATCCCCGGCAACGGCGCCAAAATTTGGTGAGACTGAAGTCGCGATTATCTACCAAAAATAATCCTAAATCCTAACAACAGTAGTAGGGAAGTAGGGATCGTATCCACAGGGAAATGGGTTGTCAAATGTGGTGAATTGAAGTGCCAAAGTGACAAGTAATGGGGATTTTGATTTGTTGATTGTCAAATTAACTAGAAGTAATAAGTACGAATTATGAATGTAATTCAGGAATAAAACGGATCTTGATCAATTAATTCCCACAACGCACTAACTAATCGGTCCTAGTTATCACTATTCCTCTATCAATCTCAACTACTCTATCGTGGAAACATAATTCCCAAATCTCTCCTTAATAGTAGCTAAAAGGCGCGATCGGCACTACCCAATAACCCTAACTATCAAATAACCTAAGCGCCCGATTAGATTCAATTTGATAATATCAATACGGTTTAGAGAAATATCAATAAAGACATGCAATACTAACGCACGTTTCGTATTTAACATGTAAGTCAAATCTTTGCCCTAATTCACTAACGATGATTACATACAAATCATTGAATTCGGGTTGCTATAATGTAAAGATCAATCAAACAATAGATTCCTTTGACTAATCCAAACTAGCAATTAATCAATCCTAAGCAATTAGACTAGTTGTACACCTAGCAATCACAAAAGATAATTGGATGAATTGAAAACCAAAGATAAGACAATAATTGAATACAATAGAAAGAATAGATCAAACTCACGATATTGTCAATGCGATGTTTCGATTAATCGATCAAGAAATAAAAGAATTAGCTCCTCATACAATCCATAGAAACCCTTGTCTTCTCTAAAAAGCCTGAATAAATAATACCTAGGGTCGGGGGTTCTTATTTATATAGTAAGGAAGAAAACGCAAAATAGAAAATACGGAATTAGGAAAACACGGTCTTTGCGGTCCGCCACGGTCTCCTCGCGGGCCGCCAAAAGTTACTTATCCGATGAAGGCGTGTAACCACTTCCTGGAAAGCTAATAACATGAAGAATCATCTCCAAGTGGTTTCACAACAAAATTCCAAACGGTTTGAGAGATATGAAGCTCCAAAGTTGATCTTCTGCAAATCAGCTCCAAATCGCTTCCAAATGAATGACCGCTTCCAAAAGATAGCCAAAACAACCAAAATCACATAGAAATGTTATCCATGATACCCTAACACAAATTAGAGGTATATTACATCATTTTGACTGTAAAAGCAATATAAAAACCGGCCATATAGAACGTATAAACTGAGCACATCACTAAAGTACAATAAATTTATTTACACTAAAATAAATACTCCGGTTTTACTATTATACAGTTTAAACATGATAAGGCGAATACTCTAAAAATACATACTTTGTACTCCGTACTTGTTACTCGAAATTTAAGTTAATTTATTATTTGTTTGAAATGAAAGTCAAAATGATTTTTTAACGAAATTAGACCTTGTTAAAGTAATTAAAATAAATATAATAAAGAAAAGGCAAATTTAATAAAAATAACCCAATGTTTGCCTTGTTTTCTAAAAATAACCCAACCTTTTAACGTTAACTGTAATACCCTAGATTTCAGTGGAAGTTTATAAGAGATTAATGGCTCATTTGAGGTGCTTAATAGAGTTCATAGTGCTACTCATACCAACAAAGTCGACTTTCCTTTTAGGAATCCCATGTAATAAGAACTCTACAGTTAAGCGTGCTTGACTGGGAGCAATTTCAGGATGGGTGACCTCCTGGGAAGTTTCCCAGGGTGCGCATGAGTTAGGTCAAAATGCGCCGAAAGGACCCTTGTAGGTCTGTGAGGTCTGCCCACAGCCTGGCAAGCTGGCATAGGTGACTACTCTCGGCTGAGACGATGAGCCGGGGTGTTACATTAACAAAAATAACCCGACATCAAACCCTGAGTTACAGAATTATCCTGAAACCCCCAAGAACAAGAATCTCCGGTAAGCATAATCTGACGTAGTAGCTTCCTATTCCCGGCCCAAATTTCCTACCTTCCTTCTTCTTCTTCTTCTTCTTCTTCTCACCTCTCATTTCATGTTAAAAACAATCGCCAAACTTTCAATTTAGACCAAAACTTACAAAACAATTTTGCAATAAAAGGAACAAAGAATATAAGTCCCAATCACACTTCCCAACTTAGAGCACCAAACAATTTTACAAGAACTCAGCGATGATTAGGAGGTTTGTATTATTGTTCTTCCCAACATATAAAGAATAGCATATATGTCCCAATCACACTTCCCAGTACAAAGACATTGAACTACTAATTCAAGCCCAAGCAGATCCTTGCATCACTACTTTAATTGGTTTGCCAACATATCTTAACTAATTAGTTTACTACCCGGGCTACGGCCGAAATAAATTTTATCAATTTTATTTCTTTGTGAACAAATTATTTTAGCAAGAAACTTTATCGTCTATAAAACTTCCACTTTTAATATAGATGATGTGATTTCAATTCAAATAAGTAATAAGAAAGGTATAAAATAATAAGGTAAAGATGAAATCAATTAATAATAAATATTGATTTTTTATAATAAAAAAATACTGTGAATTTTTTGATATGAAATACGTCGCTCATAGATAACCATGGATGTAATGTCTACATATGAAAATTAAAGAGACATGCTACTTGGCATGGCAGATGGCCTAACTGAAACCGGTGAACGTGGTCATTGCCTCTAACACAGCTTTCAATATATAGTATAAGATATACATTACTTTAAGACCATGACTTCCATTTTCCAAGTCCCTTGTGATACTTTTGCCAATTATGCCCACGAGCTTGGAATTTCATCCGTATTTCAAGACTCATTAAGATGATAACATTTCTCTCTACTTCTACACAATAATGGTAAGCTGATGTTCATCATAAACCAAAAAGAATTCAAACTGATTATGCACCAAAGATTCCAACTCTAAAAAAGAAAGCCCCACCAAACACAAACCAATTTATGATTAACAATTATGACCCATGTAATTGACAATCAAAATAGCCGAATTCAGAACAACCAAAATAGCCGAATCCAAAACAATCTAGAACAATCAAACCAGTGTGAGTTTTGGTCTCAATCGAAAATTTGGCGGTTTCTTTTAACTTGAAGTGGGTGATTTGGTTTGTTGTGGAGTGGTCGGGAAGAAGAAGAAAAAGGATTTGGGAAATCTTGGAATAGGAAACCACGTCAGATTATGCTTGTTTCGGGGGGTTTCGTGATATTTCTGTAACTCAAGGTTAGACGTCGGGTTATTTTTTTTAACGTTAAAAGGTTGGGTTATTTTTAGAAGACAAGGTACACATTGGGTTATTCTCATTAAATTTGCCTAAAAAAAAATGGAAGACATGTGTCAAAATCTTTCTCCCAAGTGGTGAACACTATCTAAATACCCGTAATATAGAGAAATGCATCAATTTGATAATACTTAAGTGCATCAAAAATGTGTCAATTAAAAAATAAAAAATAAAATTAGAGGAGATGTGGAAGGATAATTAAGCCTTATTTGATAGGATTGCATCCTTTTCATCTGATATATCTAATATGAATGCAACTGGTTTGATTTGTATGAGTCGGAAATGATCTAATAAGGTGTTGGAATTTTATCTAAATTTCGATGAATTAATATCAAGAAATTGACTTAATTCATTGGTCATTATTTGAACAAATATCATTGATCAAATCTAATTTGAATGAATCTGATTTGATCTGATATAAATGAATCTGATCTCGTTTAAAAGCATCCGATCTGATCTGAATACAGTGTTAACCGAATCCTATCAAATAGAGCATTGCCACAAGGAACCTTATGAGCTTAGACTTGCGTGAACCCTTTTAAGAATTTGTCTTGCAAAAAGACTTATTAAAGAATGGAAATTTTACGAACTATGATCTTATTCCAGCTAAATGTTATATATAATTTTAGAAATTAAAATCACTAATCTAATTATTGAGGCTCAGTAAGAGAGTATGAATTGTCAATCGTGTAAAATTTATGAGGTCCATAATAAGAGGGATGCTTAAAGTTCTACATATGTTGACAATAATAATAATTATAATGGTCCACACAAGTTAAATAAAATGCGTGTGTTATCTCCTATACGTATATAACTAAATTTATAATTGTTTGGATATTTATTGGCTTAATTTTACCATCACAAAAAAGATATCATCAATAAAACCTTTCATCCTAGTCGTGTTAGACTTATTTTAAGTGCATCATGATTCTATAAGGAATATACACCAATATTACTGAAGGAATATTCTGATTAGTACCAATATTACTTATGGAATAAAGTGTATGCCAAAACTTACGAGGATTCCGATGGTGGTAGGAATCCGATTCAGTTATGACTTTAGGATCCCTCTGTGGCTGTATGCATATAAATACATATTCAGATTCAGTTTTACCACACACGTGATTGCGCATACTGTCTACAGAGAAGACTCCTAAAACCCTGCACTGGTTTCGTTCCGAAGGACGATAATTCATCTTTTGCCATGGAATCAGGTTAGTCGTTATACTCGTTGGTGCTAATGTATAACATTAAGCAATACATAACGTAAAGTGGTTTAACATGTGGTATCAGAGCCACCTTAATGTTGTCGTTAGCCCTTAAAACATGAGAACGATAAAATTCATTAATGGTAACATAATTGCTGCATGTTACAATGTTTTGCCGTTAAGATCCTACAATTTTTTTTTTGGTTTAAAGAATAGATTCAATAAGCCATGCATGTGGGTAGGACCGTAGGACCAAGTGAAAAGATAAACACATAGACTCTTTTTGCTACCTTGTTTCAGTAAAGTTCTAGCCTTACGTAAAAAAAAAAAAAAAAAAAAAAAAAAAAAAAAAAAAAAGAAGATGAAAAGCTCTTACCATGGCCTGTCTTCGTCTCTTCGCCAAACTTAAGCAGAATTAAAAAAAAAAATTGAAAGGGGGAATAAGACGACATAAGCAATAGATCTTCAGAAACTTTAAATTCAGCAAATATATTGATGTTCGGTGAGTATCGATTCAGCAACAAATCTTGGATGATGTTCGGGATTAAGAAATTTTTTCAGTTTTTCGTCTCATTGATATTCAGCTAATTGATCACTCTTCTAATGATTCAACAATAAATCTGGATATTAGGAGTGCTTAATTATTATTTTGAGGTAAGATTTCATTTGGTTAATTCCTTTGGTGATTCAACAATAAATTTGGATGCTAAAGAATTAAAATTTTCAGAATATCAGTGATGTTTTAGGTGCTTCAACAATGAATTTGGAACCCTAAATTTTTTTTCTGGTTTAAGTGTAGATAATTATGTTGGAATCAAGCATATTTAAATAACTTGGTTTCTGTTATGCAATTGATTTGCTTGCTTGTCATATTGTAATTTGGTTTTGCTAGCTGTTTATGATCGGATAGGCTTAAGTTTGGTGGTTGATACACACCACTTTGTAGTGGTAAAGGATGGGTTTTTATGCATTTAAATGGTAGCTTTTGGATCGGTTTATTGTCTTATTCGATTATTTCATTATTTGTGCTTTAATATAAGAATTAGTGGTTTTTGAATGTATTTATGACCTCAAGATTGATATTCAAGTGTGTGGAACGACAATGAGGTGATAAAAGATGATCCAAGGAGCGAGATGCCATGTTTTGGACAAGTTTGGGAGGAATTTCAATTCATTTACGGAAGGTCAACTATGAAGGTTCATAACTTTCAAATGGCTTAGAATTTTGCAGTGAAACCAACATCATATTAAAGTTCATGATCTTAGCTTTGCAGGAAGTGGTCATACGTCCTCATAGGCCAACTAACGAAGAAGTTATGACCGTTTGAAAAACGTCGCCAGAAGCAGTCCGACAACAGGAATAGAGAGCTTTAGACGACTCGTCTGTATTTGGGACGAGTCGTCTTGACACTTAAGATGAGTCGTCTGGAATCTGGACGAGTCGTCCCGCCGCTGCGTCGGCATATTAGACGGGTTTCCTAATTTCGTTTTGTAATCTTTTAGTATAAATACTTTAAACTTTCGGTAGTTTTTAATCATTCAGTTTTCAGAACTTTTAGAGATTATTTTCAAGACTATGCAAGACCTTATTTCTCGGATCGATTAATCGAAGCTATAATTTACCGACAATTGTGAGTTTGATTCTAATTCTTTTATTCGTTTGAGTATTGTTTATTCTCTCATGCTTATCGTTATTGATTGATTTATTGCTCAATTAGGTTGCAAACTAATTAGACCTAAATCTATCATATTGCTAGATTACCAATTTAAGGACGAATTGTTAGTTTGTTGATTCACCAGTAGCAACTAGCCTAGTATTTCTATACTGAACATCGGTATTAGGTTAGAGAGAATAAACATATTAATTGAAGATCGAAACTGCGTGTGTCTAGATCTTGTTAATCTTAGTTGATATCGTTTAATTGCTTTATGCTTTCGCTGGATTGAATTTAGGCGCGCGTCTTTGTTATCCACCGATTAGGGTTGATCTCTCCTCTTTGCTACAATTAAGAAACGATAGGAAATTATATTTCCACAACTAAATGCTCAAAGAATTAGGATTAGTTGATAAGTAGGACCAATTAGGTGAACGATAGTGGACATTAATTGACCGAGATTCTTTTCCCCAATTGTTTACGAATTACTTTTTTGCTTTTTTAATACTTGATCACTTGCAATCATATACCCTTCATTTGGTTACTTTACATATACATTGGTAATTACCGTTCTCTGTGGATACGATCCCACTTGCCCATTTACTATGTTAAAAGGTTTGTGTGTTGATTTATATTTGATTTAGGCATACGACCTTAGCTTGTCAGTGGTTATTTTTGTTTTTTCGATCAATATACAGGTTATGTTAGCTAAGCTATGATTCCAGTAAGAAGTGTATACGTATTCCAGTTTTTTTTTATCTTTTGTAGATTATATTTGTTCTACTCAAGATACTATAACTTTGATTTCATATTTATCTTACTCCTGCGATGTCCTGTTTCGTGATTATTTTTGTTTCAGTCGGAAATTTGTCAGCTAATTTGCCTACCATTCAGCCTCTTGACAGTACCAATTTTAAAAAATGGAAAAGAGATGTGAGATTCGCCCTTACCTTCCTGGACATTATTGATGCTTGTATTAGGAAGCCTTTTCCACTATTGTTTCCTACTCCAGCAGAAGGGAGTTCTAATATTAACCTTTCCCACAATGAGCTTGTTGCACCCGACGATAATTCTGTCGCAGGCTATAAGGCTGAGTATGATGAGTGGGAGCCTAGTAACAGGAACTGTTTAGCTTTCATGATGACATTAGTCTCAGATGAGTACAGAGATTTCGTCTCTTCTTTTAAAACTGTTAAAGGTTTACTAGATGGTCTAGATGGTATTTTTGTTGAGTCAAAGATGGCTATCTCCAGCGAGCTTGTGACAAAAATCACTTCGATGTCTTATCCTGATAATGGTGATGTTAGGGGTTTTCTGATGAAGATGTCGAACATGAATAGTAAATTGAAGAGTATGGATTTGGGTTTTGAAGATCCTATATTGATCCATTTTGCTATTAAATCACTACCTTCTAGTTTTGATCACATCAAGGGTGCTTTTCATGTTGGAGGAGAGAACATGTCTTTTAATGATTTTGTCTCCAACTGTGCCTATGAGGAAGCCAGATAAAAAACTCAAAAGATCATAGAAGTCAATCTAGCAAGCACCTTCCAGAAACCTTCATCTGCCAAATCATTCTCCAAGGGAACCAAACATGGGATCACTAAACACTCTGTCAAAACTTTTAAGAAACCTTTTCAAAAGAAAGAAACCGACGTTCCTGGAAATACACAAGAGCAATCAGGTTGTTATTTCTGTCACGATCCTTCCCATTTTAAGAAGCAATGTCCAAAGTGGAAAGAATGGATTACTAAGAAAGGTATTTTTTCTCTAGTCCTAGTATGTTTGGAGTCAAATTTGGTTGATATTCCTCCCAATTCTTGGTGGCTTGACTCTGGTGCTTCTGTACACATTGATAATTCTTTATAGGGAAAATATTTAAGGAGACCAAGTGATGAAGAGAGGTGGATCATCCTGGGCAATGGTCAGAGAGTTTCCGTGGAGCACATAAGAGATTTTAGATTAGGACTAGAGTCAGGGCATTCGCTCATATTGAATAAAGTATTTTATGTTAGTTCCATGAGAAGGAATATGGTTATCCATTTCAGCTTTGTTGTCTTTGGGATGCAATATGATATTTAAGGATTCCAGTGTTGAAATTCAATATAATTCAATGGTTGTTGGTTATGCTTCTCTTTGTGATGTATTGTTCAAGTTAACTTATTCTCCCACATGCAATGTTTCCACTTTAGTGAATTCGAAAAAGCAAAAGTGTGGGGACAGTTTTAAATCTTCATCCATGTTATGGCACAAACGGTTCGGTCATATATCTAAAGATAGGATGCAGAGATTAGTCACAACAAATGTCATTCATGATCTTGATTTTTCAGACTTTGAGGTTTGTGTGGAGTGTATCAAGGGAAAGTTCACATGGAAGCAGAAAAAGAATGCTACCTGAAGCTCCTTTGTCCTTGAGATTATTCACACGGACATTTGTGGTCCTTTTCCGCTGAAAACACTAACTGGTGAATCTTATTTTATTACATTTATTGATGATTTTTCTCGGTATGGGTACATTTATTTATTGAAGGAGAAAAGTGAATCTTTGGAGAATTTAAGATATATCAAACTGAAGTAGAAAAGCAGTTGGGAAAATAGATCAAAATCGTTCGATATGACAGAGGTGGAGAATATTATGGTAAGTTTGATGAAAGTGGTCAGAATAAAGATCCTTTTGCCAAATATCTTGAGGACTGCAGCATAGTAGGCCAATACACCATGCGTGGGGAACCACAACAGAATGGGGTAGCTGAAAGGAGAAACCAAACTCTTCAGGATATGACTCATAGCATGCTAGCCCACACCACTCTGCCTGACAGTCTCTAGGGTGAAGCTCTGAAGACAGCAGCCTACATACTTAATAGGGTCCCATCCAAATCTGTCCCTAAAACTCCTTTTGAGTTGTGGACAGGTCGTTCTCCTTCTCTTGGTCATCTTCGGATTTGGGAGTGTAAAGCTGAAGCTAAATTCTATAATCCAAATTTGAAAAAACTTGATGAAAGAACTAGTAGTTGTTTTTTCGTTGGGTATCCTCCAAACACGAAAGGTTATAGATTCTACTGTCCTAATAGAATTAATCGTATATTGGAAACGCGAAATGCACATTTCTTTGAAAATCATAACCTTTTTTCTAGTCCCGTTTCTTTTCAAGAGGCGCCTTCATTGTCCCTTGGAGATGCACAGACCCCTGTTGAGGAGTAGTCCCCTCATTTAGTGTCACCTGCTTTTTCGCATGTTTGGGGTGAGACGACTTCTCATGAGGAACCTGCTCCAGTTCGACGTCCCCCACGTGATAGGAAAGCTCCAGCTCATTATGATGATTATTATCTCTATTTATTAGAATCTGTTTTTGACTTAGTTGATGTTGATGATCCTGTTAGCTATAAGCTTGCTATGTCGCATCCTAGAGTTGATCAATGGAAAATTGCAATGGCCAAAGAGTTAGAATCTATGCAGGAAAACAATGTTTGGGAGCTTCCTTTTCTTCCTAAGGGTGCTAAGGCAGTGGGTTGTAAGTGGGTTTACAAAACAAAAAAAAAAACTCCAAAGGTGAGATTGAAAGATTTAAAGCCAGGTTAGTAGCCAAGGGTTTTACTCAGAGAGAAGGAATCGATTACACTGAATGTAACACCCCGTATTTTTGGGAAGTTAAATAATTAAGGGTGTTACGTTTTATAATGTAATTGAGGGTTTTATTAAGGTTTAATTGGAATTCGATTGAGTTATTATGAGATTTCTGATTATAGAATTACACAAGAGGATTCGATAGCCATTCGGATTTGGATCGGGTTTGTGGATCACGCAACCCATCAAACAAGCTAGGTCCAAACCCGAGTCTACCCTAATACCCATTTATGAAAAAAAAATAAAGAAAACCCTAGCTCCCCTTGACAGTCATTCGGCCCCCCTCTTCTCCATCTCTCTCATTCTCTTAGCCTCCACCCGCATAAGATTTCAGCACAACTGTGTCAACTTCAAACACACACAACTATCACATTAAACCTTTGATTAAGATGTGGTTTATGGCGTTAGAACCGTGTTTTCGATACAAATCCATAGACATATAGATCGTGCCAAGATTCCATCGGATGCTCCCTGTAGAGGTGTTTTAGTGGAGCTGTGTCTATCCACCCGAGAACTGTTCCGCTCCCTCGGTATTTTGATTATTCCCGTTGACTCATAAGGTATTTTGGGACAAGATTTTGTGGAGATGTTCCTAACCCTAGTTTTGACAAAATATACAAATTTGGTAAGGCCTAGATTTGTGTATCAAAAGTTATATCATCATTCGTGGGTAAACCCTAATTCATGTTTATGGTACAGTGTGAGATTGATTCCCGTTGATCCGCTTGGAGGTTGTGGACGAAATTTGGAGGGGACGTTCCTGACCTAACCTTTTTGACATACTAAAATTTGGTGGTCATCCGATGCCGGAGGTAGACGTTATTCATGTTTATTTACTACTGTCTCCTTTTGGACTCATTATAGATTAGTGTTAATTGTGAAAATTATGACTTATGGATACACCTTGTGAATTAGGAGATTATCGTTTGAGTTTGTGATTGATTGGGTAACTAAGTTGTGGATTCAAGGAGGTGTAGTTCGTAATCTTGTCTAATAGCGTTGAAAGGTAAGAACGTTGACCCTCGTAAGCTTGAGCTTCATTTCACATCATGACAATCCTTCGCATTCATCTTTACTTCAATTTATTGCTCATATTCTATAACTTGAATATCTATCGCCTATTGTCATTGTTTATCTATTTTGATCACCTCTTGAGCATCTATTGACCTCCTACATTGATTATTGTTATTGATTATCTATTGATATTCTTGTTCCGGCTTTGGCCATTTACAAATCAAGCTACTATGCGCGAATAACGTACTTAAGACGGATTAAAGATGTATCTATTTATACATATATAACTATACGTGTTTTATGATATTTAAACCACCTAGAGCGATTAACCTCTGATCAAGGTATATGTAGCTAGGCCGGAGATCAGCTAGAGGTCTCCTAAATGACTTCCTCTTAGGGATTGTGCGTCCTACCGTCCCCCTAGGAAGGGTGTGCACAGTCGGGTCTTTAGGATCGTTTTATTCTCAATGCTCTAGTGTTGGATCGGCTTGGGGTAGGACCCTTGCGCAAATAAATTACTTAAAGAAAGATAAACAAAGATTATTGTGGTGATGAATACCACGTGCGCGCTCTACACGACTCGTGTCTTGGGTACACGAGCCGTGTCCGTTGTTACATTGTATTTTCGAGCTCACTGACTTGAGCACGACTCGTGCCAGGCCCCGTTTTAGGCTATTGCCTCCTTTGCGTAGCTTTGTCTATTCTTTGTTAGCTACGCGCCAGTAAGGCGCGTATCTTAATTCTTTTGTATCGCTTAAGTGTCTTACTCAGCCTGTGCTGACGTTCTTTGTTTTGGGTTGTGTCCCTACCCTATTCTGGGGCGTGTGTCATCCCTTAGGTGGCGCAGTTGACAGGTCTGCAGATTGAGATGCATTATATGGTTGAAGCATCATTGCATGTGGGGCATTTTTGACGAGTCGTCACATATTTTCATTGGGGACGATTTGTAGTTTATCATTTGGTTTAATTCCCAATTTGTAGATTCAGCTAGAAGTCTTCCACTATCATTTGTTCTTCTTGTTTTAAATTAGCCTTGCCGTTGACTTGGTAGTCAATGGCGGCATAACTATCCTTTATTTTTGTATTTTAAGATAGCAACAATTTAGGGTTGTTATAGTTGGTATCAGAGCCTTAGGCTCTGGTTAGTTGAGTTTGCAAAACGGTTTTAAACCAATTTGATAAAACGATTTTTAAAACTTGGGGAATTTGTTGGGTGCATTCATACGCATGCTATGTGCTACGTGCTATGTGTCTCTTGTACTACACTACGGAGTTTTGGAGCTGACTTTTGAGATTATGACTTGAGCTACGTACTAAATACTACGGACGAGTACTACACTAAGCTATGTAGTTGGTGACTCATTTTGAGAGCATCACTTTGGAGATAATATTTAATATGGATTGAATTTAGATGACACTTTGGGATTATATTTTTCGAGGACAAGTTCATACGATTAACTTCTGCATATTGTAATCATATTACTTGGTAAGTAATGTTGAGATGTTGAGGAAAAAAAAAAAAGTGCTTTATTTGAAAGAAGTTGAGATAAGTACGAGTTAAGTAAGATGGTGACGATTCTTAAGGTTATATTAAAGAATGCATTTCATGATATTAGGGACTTGCTTATTTAATGTCTATTGTTATCCAAGTTTTGCCTTTAAAGATGAGATATAAAATAGAACACGTCGGATAAGTGTGCGCGATATATTATTAAACCAAAGGTTTTTTCTAGGATTAGAAAATTGGTGGCCAGCTACACTAAATGAAAAGAAGACTTTGTTCACACGGATTGACAGGTGCGTAGAAGTATTGTAGTTACGAAGTAATACAGATCAGATAAGTACAGTCGTATTCAAGTGACCTAATAAGTGAGAGGAAAATGCTCTACTAGAGATATCCTTGTTGATATATATGGTCATCAATCGGGGAAAACCACAATTTTAGTACGGGTTCAATCGAGGAAATTCAAAATATGACATTCTATGGGATTAGTTGAATGCATTGATAATTATGTGATGACAAGTTTCAAGGCCAAATGTTCATATAAGGAGTTTGACTGAAAGTCGTAGCGTCGGACAACTCTAGTTGCTAACATGGAAGGTTAATTGCTTGATGTATGGTCTTCTAGTCCATCAAATGGAGGAAAGAACTCTACAATGCCTTATGTGTGATGTAAGAAGAGGTTTTACCTGTTGAGAAGAGACGGTATATACGTGATGTCAAGGTGTGATTATGGTGAATTGTTATTGATAATCAATTACTACGGAGATGAAAATGAAGGCTAAAGGTTTGCGAAATCTAATGTATACTCGCAATGACACTACCAAGGATGATGAATTGAATGTTTGAGATATAGATCGACAAAGTCAAGTCATTATGTTGAAGTATGCGAATTCATTGAAGCAAAATACGATAAAAAAAAAAAAAAAAAAAAATTGGATAGCTGCACGGATGCATTGAATAGTAAGGGTACGCAAGTTCAATTATCGTGAGTTGAGGATCCAGATACAAATCATAGAGTGATCTCGACACCTATTGGTATATTGAGGAATACGGTGCCTTAGGAAATGAGAACGCTCCAACAAGGGTTGACATGTGAAATGTAAATGAAAAGGTTTGGAGTACAGAAGATCACACTAAAACTTTTTGGTTGTAATGAAAGTGTTTAAAGGATGATAAATGGTTACGAGTTAGAATCGCCTATGGTTGATTTGAGGGCGAGAGAGACAATATGGAATACTGCACCAAAACTTTGAGATGCATTACCAAGGTGCGAAAATACAAGTGAAAAGTGGCATTGACGATCAGAAAGTTATCCTACGTCTGAATTACATATTTTGGTTCGAGGACGAACCTTTTCTTTAAGGGGGATGAGAACCCCGTGCGTTTCTCCTGCGCCCTAAGTTATAAGACTTATGTTCCTTTTGTGATTATATGATAAAGCATGTTTACCTAATTGGTGCACTTATGATACACACGTACTTATTTGGTGCATTGCAGTTGTACACGTAATTTTGTTTGTCCATTAACATTGCACATGTAATATTATTCGGCATCACTTCGTGTCAATATTTAAATTTAATATAATTGCGCGATATTCCTTCCTGAAATACATTGATGGTGCATTTCTAGCTAAACACGACTCTCTTGTGGGGAAGTGCATTGATGGTGCACTTTCTCCTTCCCTTACTGCAATATCTTTGAACCATTACTTCTCATTTCTTTTGTTGCGTTACTTTTCACATGTGTTGGAAATTGTGGATGTTAGTTGCCTAATGTAGAAAGTTGTGCGGAAACTCTTTAAGGAAGGACTTCAATCTTCGGGACGAAGATTTGTTTTAAGGAGGGAAGTCTGTAACACCCCGTATTTTTGGGAAGTTAAATAATTAAGGGTGTTATGTTTTATAATGTAATTGAGGGTTTTATTAAGGTTTAATTGGAATTCGATTGAGTTACTATGAGATTTCTGATTATAGAATTACACAAGAGGATTCGATAGCCATTCGGTTTTGGATCGGCTTTGTGGATAACGCAACCCATCAAACTAGCTAGGTCCAAACCCGAGTCTACCCTAATACCCATTTATGAAAAAAAAATAAAGAAAACCCTAGCTCCCCTTGACAGTCATTCGGCCCCCCTCTTCTCCATCTCTCTCATTCTCTTAGCCTCCACCCGCATAAGATTTCAGCACAACTGTGTCAACTTCAAACACACAGAACTCTCACATAAAACCTTTGATTAAGATGTGGTTTATGTTGTTAGAACCGTGTTTTCGATACGAATCCATAGACATATAGATCGTGCCAAGATTCCATCGGATGATCCCTGTAGAGGTATTTTAGTGGAGCTGTGTCTATCCACCCGAGAACTGTTCCGCTCCCTCGGTATTTTGATTATTCCCGTTGACTCATAAGGTATTTTGGGACAAGATTTTGTGGAGATGTTCCTAACCCTAGTTGTGACAACATATACAAATTTGGTAAGGCCTAGATTTGTGTATAAAAAGTTATATCATCATTCGTGGGTAAACCCTAATTCATGTTTATGGTTCAGTGTGAGATTGATTCCCGTTGATCCGCTTGGAGGTTGTGGACGAAATTTGGAGGGGACGTTCCTGACATAACCTTTTTTACATACTAAAATTTGGTGGTCATCCGATGCCGGAGGTAGACGTTATTCATGTTTATTTACTACTGTCTCCTTTTGGACTCATTATAGATTAGTGTTAATTGTGAAAATTATGACTTATGGATACACCTTGTGAATTAGGAGATTATCGTTTGAGTTTGTGATTGATTGGGTACCTAAGTTGTGGATTCAAGGAGGTGTAGTTCGTAATCTTGTCTAATAGCGTTGAAAGGTAAGAACGTTGACCCTCGTAAGCTTGAGCTTCATTTCAAATCATGACAATCCTTCGCATTCATCTTTGCTTCAATTTATTGCTCATATTCTATAACTTGAATATCTATCGCCTATTGTCATTGTTTATCTATTTTGATCACCTCTTGAGCATCTATTGACCTCCTACATTGATTATTGTTATTGATTATCTATTGATATTCTTGTTCCGGCTTTGGCCGTTTATAAATCAAGCTACTATGCGCGAATAACGTACTTAAGACGGATTAAAGATGTATCTATTTATACATATATAACTATACGTGTTTTATGATGTTTAAACCACCTAGAGCGATTAACCTCTGATCAAGGTATATGTAGCTAGGCCGGAGATCAGCTACCGGCCTCCTAAATGACTTCCTCTTAGGGACTGTGCGTCCTACCGTCCCCCTAGAAGGGGTGTGCACACTCGGGTCTTTAGGATCCTTTTATTCTCAATGCTCTAGTGTTGGATCGGCTTGGGGTAGGACCCTTGCGCAAATAAATTACTTAAAGAAAGATAAACAAAGATTATTGTGGTGATGAATACCACATGCGCGCTCTACACGACTCGTGTCTTGGGTACACGAGCCGTGTCTGTTGTTACATTGTATTTTCGAGCTCACTGACTTGAGCACGACTCGTGCCAGGCCCCGTTTTAGGCTCTTGCCTCCTTTGCGTAGCTTTGTCTATTCTTTGTTAGCTACGCACCAGTAAGGCGAGTATCTTAATTCTTTTGTATCGCTTAAGTGTCTTACTCAGCCTGTGCTGACGTTCTTTGTTTTGGGTTGTGTCCCTACCCTATTCTGGGGCCTGTGTCATCCCTTTGGTGGCGCAGTTGACAGGTCTGCAGATTGAGATGCATTATATGGTTGAAGCGTCATTGCATGTGGGGCATTTTTGACGAGTCGTCACATATTTTCATTGGGGACAATTTGTAGTTTATCATTTGGTTTAATTCCCAATTTGTAGATTCAGCTAGAAGTCTTCCGCTGTCATTTGTTCTTCTTGTTTTAAATTAGACTTGCCGTTGACTTGGCAGTCAATGGCGGCATAACAATCCTTTATTTTTGTATTTAAAGATAGCGAAAATTTAGGGTTGTTATAGTTGGTATCAGAACCTTAGGCTCTGGTTAGTTGAGTTTGCGAAACGATTTTAAACCAATTTGATAAAACGATTTTTAAAACTTGGGGAATTTGTTGGGTTCATTCATACGCATGCTATGTGCTAAGTGCTATGTGTCTCTTGTACTACACTACGGAGTTTTGGAGCTGACTTTTGAGATTATGACTTGAGCTACGTACTAAATACTACGGACG
This sequence comes from Spergularia marina, assembly GCA_963680865.1. Classification (NCBI taxonomy): domain Eukaryota; kingdom Viridiplantae; phylum Streptophyta; class Magnoliopsida; order Caryophyllales; family Caryophyllaceae; genus Spergularia; species Spergularia marina. Next base: position 28,620,127 of record OY804545.1, on the reverse strand, counting down.
AGTACTACACTAAGCTATGTAGTTGGTGACTCATTTTGAGAGCATCACTTTGGAGATAATATTTAATATGGATTGAATTTAGATGACACTTTGGGATTACATTTTTCGAGGACAAGTTCATACGATTAACTTCTTCATATTGTAGTCATATTACTTGGTAAGTAATGTTGAGATGTTGAGGAAAAAAAAAAAAGTGCTTTATTTGAAAGAAGTTGAGATTAGTACGAGTTAAGTAAGATGGTGATGATCCTTAAGGTTATATTAAAGAATGCATTTGATGATATTAGGAACTTGCTTATTTAATGTCTATTGTTATCCAAGTTTTCCCTTTAAAGATGAGATATAAAATAGAACACGTCGGAGAAGTGTGCGCGATATATTATTAAACCAAAGGTTTTTTCTAGGATTAGAAAATTGGTGGCCAGCTACACCAAATGAAAAGAAGACTTTGTTCACACGGATTGACAGGTGCGTAGAAGTATTCTAGTTACGAAGTAATACAGATCAGATAAGTACACTCGTATTAAAGTGACCTAATAAGTGGGAGGAAAATGCTCTACTAGAGATATCCTTGTTGATATATATGGTCATCAATCGGGGAAAACCACAATTTTAGTACGGGTTCAATCGAGGAAATTCAAAATATGACATTCTATGGGATTAGTTGAATGCATTGATAATTATGTGATGACAAGTTTCAAGGTCACATGTTCAAAAGAGGAGTTTGACTGAAAGCCGAAGCGTCGGACAACTCTAGTTGCTAACATGGAAGGTTAATTGCTTGATGTATGGTCTTCTAGTCCATCAAATGGAGGATAGAACTCTATAATGCCTTATGTGTGATGTAAGAAGAGGTTCTACCTGTTGAGAAGAGACGGTATATACGTGATGTCAAGGTGTGATTATGGTGAATTGTTATTGATAATCAATTACTACGGAGATGAAAATGAAGGCTAAAGGTTTGCGAAATCTAATGTATACTCGCAATGACACTACCAAGGATGATGAATTGAATGTTTGAGATATAGATCGACAAAGTCAAGTCATTCTGTTGAAGTATGCGAATTCATTGAAGCAAAATACGATAGAAAAAAAAAAAATTTGGATAGCTGCACGGATGCATTGAATAGTAAGGGTACGCAAGTTCAATTATCGTGAGTTGAGGATCCAGATACAAATCATAGAGTGATCTCGACACCTATTGGTATATTGAGGAATACGGTGCCTTAGGAAATGAGAACGCTCCAAGAAGGGTTGACATGTGAAATGTAAATGAAAAGGTTTGGAGTACAGAAGATCACACTAAAACATTTTGGTTGTAATGAAAGTGTTTAAAGGATGATAAATGGTTACGAGTTAGAATCGCCTATGGTTGATTTGAGGGCGAGAGAGACAATATGGAATACTGCGCCAAAACCTTGAGATGCATTACCAAGTTGCGAAAATACAAGTGAAAAGTGGCATTGACGATCAGAAAGTTATCCTACGTCTGAATTACATATTTTGGTTCGAGGACGAACCTTTTCTTTATGGGGGATGAGAACCCCGTGCGTTCCTCCTGCGCCCTAAGTTATAAGACTTATGTTCCTTTTGTGATTATATGATAAAGCATGTTTACCTAATTGGTGCACTTATGGTACACACGTACTTATTTGGTGCATTGCAGTTGTACAGGTAATTTTGTTTCTCCATTAACATTGCACATGTAATATTATTCGGCATCACTTCGTGTCAATATTTAAATTTAATATAATTGCGCGATATTCCTTCCTGAAATGCATTGATGGTGCATTTCTAGCTAAACACGACTCTCTTGTGGGGAAGTGCATTGATGGTGCACTTTCTCCTTCCCTTACTGCAATATCTTTGAACCATTACTTCTCATTTCTTTTGTTGCGTTACTTTTCACATGTGTTGGAAGTTATCGTTTGAGTTTGTGATTATGACTTATGGATTAGTGTTAATTGTGAAAATTATGACTCATTATAGATTAGTGTTGATGGTGAAAATTATGACTCATTATAGATTAGTGTTAATTGTGAAAATTATGACTCATTATAGATTAGTGTTAATTGTGAAAATTATGACTTATGGATACACCTTGTGAATTAGGAGATTATCGTTTGAGTTTGTGATTGATTGGGTACCCAAGTTGTGGATTCAAGGAGGTGTAGTTCGTAATCTTCTCAATTAGCGTTGAAAGGTAAGAACGTTGACCCTCGTAAGCTTGAGCTTCATTTCACATCATGACTATCCTTTGCATTCATCTTTGCTTCAATTTATTGCTCATATTCTATAACTTGAATATCTATCGCCTATTGTCATTGTTTATCTATTTTGATCACCTCTTGAGCATCTATTGACCTCCTACATTGATTATTGTTATTGATTATCTATTGATATTCTTGTTCCGACTTTGGCCGTTTATAAATCAAGCTACAATGCGCGAATAACGTACTTAAGACGGATTAAAGATGTATCTATTTATACATATATAACTATACGTGTTTTATGATGCTTAAACCACCTAGAGCGATTAACCTCTGATCAAGGTATATGTAGCTAGGCCGGAGATCAGCTACCGGTCTCCTAAATGACTTCCTCTTAGGGACAGTGCGTTCTACCGTCTCCCTAGGAGGGGTGTGCACACTCGGGTCTTTAGGATTGTTTTATTCTCAATGCTCTAGTGTTGGATGGGCTTGGGGTAGGACCCTTGCGCAAATAAATTACTTAAAGAAAGATAAACAAAGATTATTGTGGTGATGAATACCACGTGCGCGCTCTACACGACTCGTGTCTTGGGTACACGAGCCGTGTCCGTTGTAACATTGTATTTTCGAGCTCACTGACTTGAGCACGACTCGTGCCAGGCCCCGGTTTAGGCTCTTGCCTCCTTTGCGTCGCTTTGTCTATTCTTTGTTAGCTACGCGCCAGTAAGGCGAGTATCTTAATTCTTTTGTATCGCTTAAGTGTCTTACTCAGCCTGTGCTGACGTTCTTTGTTTTGGGTTGTGTCCCTACCCTATTCTGGGGCCTGTGTCATCCCTTTGGTGGCGCAGTTGACAGGTCTGCAGATTGAGATGCATTACATGGTTGAAGCGTCATTGCATGTGGGGCATTTTTGACGAGTCGTCACATATTTTCATTGGGGACGATTTGTAGTTTATCATTTGGTTTAATTCCCAATTTGTAGATTCAGCTAGAAGTCTTCCGCTGTCATTTGTTCTTCTTGTTTTAAATTAGCCTTGCCGTTGACTTGGCAGTCAATGGCGGCATAACAATCCTTTATTTTTGTATTTAAAGATAGCGAAAATTTAGGGTTGTTATACTGAAACCTTTTCTCCAGTTTGGAAGAAAGAGTCCCTTAGAATTATTTTGGCTCTTCCTACTCACTTGGACCTAGAACTTCAACAAATGGATGTAAAGACAGCGTTCCTTAATGGAGATCTATTTGAGGAGGTCTATATGACTCAACCTGAGGGGTATGTAGCTCAAGGTCAGGAAGACTTGGTTTGTCGACTCAAAAAGTCGGTATATGGGTTAAAAGAAGCATCCCGACAGCGGTACATGAAATTTGATGATGTAGTTAAGTCATTCGGTTTTAGAAGCATCAAGATGGACCGTTGTGTTTATACTAAAGTCAGTGGGAGTAAGTTTATTTTCATGATTCTTTATGTTGATGACATTGTTTTAGCTTCTAAGGATTTAAGTATTGTGGTAGAGACCAAAATGTTTCTTAAACATCATTTTCAGATGAAGGACTTAGGCAAGGTAAGCTACGTTTTGGGAATCAAGGTTGAAAGAGATAGAGCTAAGAATTACTTATTGTTATCACAGGAGTCGTATAATGACAATGTACTCAAGAGATTTGATATGGCTGAGTGTTCTGGTACAGCAGCCCCAGTAGTCAAGGGAGATAAATTGCAGAAGTGTCATTGTCCTCAAACTGAGCTTGAAAAACGAGAAATGCGTAATATTCCGTATGCCTCGGCTGTAGGATGCTTACAATATCTGCAGGTTTATACTAGGCCCGATATGTCTTTTACTACTAGACTGTTGGGAAGGTTTCAGTGTAACCCTGGTGAGATAAATTGGAAAGCTGTTAAGAAAGCGATGCGTTATTTGAAAAGGACCCGTGACATTAAACTCTTTTTCAGGAAATCTGATGATCGCGACTTAGTTGGATATTCTGATTCGGATTTGGCTGGTGACCCTGATGATACTAAGTCCACTTCAGGTGATGTATTTACTTTTGGAGGTTCAGTTATGACTTGGCGTAGTGTAAAGCAAAGTAAGACAACCACTTCTACTATCCAGGCCGAATACTTAGCTATTTATGAAGCCGCAAATAATGCTAGGTGGATAACGAATTTCTTTACGGAATTGGGTTTAGATGAGTTTATCCAGAAACCTATTAATATTTTTTGCGATAATTCCAGCGCAGTGTCATTTGTCAAGAATAATAATTCTAATTCTTCCTCCAGACAATTCTATTAGGTTCTTGAAGACGTAGAAGAAGGTCACATAGCCATTAAGCATCTGCCGACTACCGAGATGTTGCCTGACCCTCTTACTAAAGGACTAACTCCTGATTTATTTAAGGGACACGTTAAAAACATGGGGCTAGGAGTGTTTGTTGAAGTTAAGGTTGTTTTTCACTACGCCAAAAATGACATTTAACACCGGCATATATGACACCGGAGGGTCAAGAACCGGTGTCAGAAAACCATACGACACCGATTTCGTGTAACCCGGTGTTATACGTATTAAAAAAAAATTGTCAGGTCGAGGGGAATTGAAAGGAAACACACAAAAAAAAAAAAAATAAGGAAAACATACGACACCGGTTGTTGTCAAAACCGGTGTCATATGTATTAAAAAAAAAAAAGAAATTGCCAGGTAATTGAAATTGGAAGCAAACGAAAACAATAAATAAATAAGGAGACCATATAACACCGGGTCTCTTTAAAACCGGTGTAATATGTCTCTTTACATATACACAATGAAGTCAGTTCTTTTAAGCTTGTACAATCCCTCATTTTATCACCACTCATTTTCCCCATTTCTTTCTCCTACCCTAACCGTATAACCTCCTGCCTTATCCATTTTTCCTTTCTTCACATCAATCCCTCCCCTTTTCTCCTCTTCCACTCTTCTTCTCTCCCTTCAATAACCCCTTTGCCTTTGGTTGGTATCCTCCCTACGCAAGTCATAACCACAGATCTATGCGAAAAACGTATTTGTGAACAACGACGAAGGATTTGCGGTGGATCTTGTGCCTCGAAAATAAGGTTAGGTTTGATTCTCTTTGATTTCATAGTAATATTACTTTAAAATAAAAATGATTTCTCCTTAATCCAATAATTGTGGTTTGATTTGTTTCAATTAGAGTGATGCTTACGATTTCTGTTTATAATACGTTTTCTAGTAATTAGGTCAAGATTGATCTTGTGTTAATTGTACAACGAGGGTTTAATTCGAGTATGTTGTTTTTTATGAATTTAGCAGATTTTTTTAGGGTTGAGATTTGGGGGTATAAGTGTATGGGATGATTGTTTTTTTAGGGTTGAGATTTGAGGAAATAAGCGTATAGTGTTATTGTTTGCTTTTTTTTAGATCTAGAAATATATTAATTTTTGTGATGATTTATTTAATTGTGTTTGATGTTTTGTTGTCAATTCCAGATCTAGTAGAATTGAAGAACAAGAAGAACGTGGAGGGAGAAAAATTGAACAAGGTGATGTGCAAATTACTCTGAACTTGTTGATTTGACAAAAGAGTCGAAGAACAAGATAAGTTAGAGAATATTCATTTGCCGAATTTCGAAACTGGATGAAACTATAGCGATGATTTGGAAAAATGAGATTTTTTTTTTTAATGATACATAAGACACCGGTTATGTGACCAACCGGTGTCTTATATATGCTCCAATTATTTTACAATGGACGCATAAGACACCGGTTTTTACCCCAACCGGTGTCGTATATGCTATCTTTTGATACCGGGTTTTTCTTATGCAACCGGTGTCTTAGCCTAAGACACCGGCAGTTCAGACACCGGGTATAACCGGTGTCTACTCAATTTCATACCCGGTGTTGTATGCAATTTCTAGCGTAGTGTTTCCTTTATACTTAATTGAAATAGTGGTACTTTGTTATGACCTGTGACAAGCTAGAAAGTCGTTATACTCTAACACCCTCGGCCACCCACTACAATCATGGCCATACTCTAATCCGGCCAACCCTCTAGTCCTCCACAACCACTGCCAAACTCCAATCCGACTTGTCCTTGAAAAACTCCAAACTCCTATAAAATCATGGCCCTGGACCAAAACTACATATCCTCTACTGTCAACCTTTTAATTACTCCCACTTTACGATCATCATGATTCATGATGTTCTTGAAATCTTAATTAATCAAAACTCGCTCTTTCCTTCAATTTTCTTTTTACATGAAATTCCAGACCCTCGTCCTCCATCAACAATCTTCCCTCCTCGGTCAAAACAACTACTTTCTTTACCCTCTCAGAATAATCAACCACCATTGATTTTTTTTTCTTTTACTCATAAACCCGTATGTTCGAAAATTGCTCATAACTCACAAATTAAAATTTAAAGATCAATCTCCACCCTTGAAATTCATCATCCTAATGTTATCAATAACCTCCTCAATTTCGTACGAATCGGACCACGTTTGGCCACTTGATCGTCGACTTCTGATGTGGTATGATGGTGGTGTGTTAATTCGTATAGCATATCATTTGGGATGAATTGAACCTTAATCATTGGTTTTACGAGGTTTTGGTAGCCTTAGGCCCTTTTGGTGAGCCTTGGATGGTACTAGAGGATCAAGTTACGAGTTGGAGCGAGATTCAAGGAGAAGATAGCTTGACCACACTCCAAGACCCACACACCATCACTTTCGACTTCAGAGGATCCTAACCTTCTAACCAGAAGACATTTTGCTAAAATTCCAATTGGAAAGAAAAGTTCATGATCTTAGCTTTGGATGATATATTATGAGCTTAAAATGAAGTTCAGAGGTGAGACTTATGCCCATTCGAAGATTGCCCTGCGCAAAGTCCCTCGACTCGAGAGATTGGGGATGATCATCTCGACTCGAGATAGTATCTTCTCGACACGAGAAAAGTTAGTCATCTCGGTCCGAGGAAGACAACTTCCGCGAAAGTTCCCATGGGCTTTTCGACGGTTATTTTTGGATCTTTTGGCTTTTGTCTTGTAGTATCTTTTGTACTTATCTTGAATAAAGGAGCATGAACCCCTCAATAAATCTTATCACATCTCATATTATTTTTCATCTTGTTTTTGATTCTAAAGAGAGAAACTTAAGGAGAGATTAGTGGAAATTCGTATCTTTATTATGTATTTTATCTCAATAATTAGTGTAATTATTAGTATGGAAGGCTAATTGATGCATGGGAGCTATGGGTTTGTGCTAATAACAAGAAGTTGAGATAATTCAATATGTTCCTGATTCGTATGTTCAACTTCCATCTTAAATATCGAATTCATTATTCATTGTTTCGAAGTTAAACCAAATGGACAATAAATTTCACGATCTAAGCTTTCCGAAAAGTGGTCATATGCCTTAATTGGTTAAGTAACGAAGGAGATATGCCTGTTTTATATCGAGCTGTCCAGTTTCTACGCGCATACACGAGAATGACCGAATTTGCTATAATTTTCAAGCTATTGACGTCCAAGGAAATTCTTAGTAGAATTATTATTATTGTTTATTTTCCAAATAATAAAGGAGCCTATGAGGTTTTCGAGTTGTTCAAGTTGAAATTAGGAAACCAAACTAAATCGATCTAGTGAGTCGGAATTAAGGAAAGATCTATAATAGAACTTTAACTTATTCCATGGAGTCTATTAGTATAAATAGAGAGTCTTATTGTATTGATTTACATATTACACAATTGGGAATTGATATCGAAAAGTCAAAGGGTGTATCCTTCAAATTCTTTTGTGGTTGATTGCGAGCGACAAACTCATGCGTGAGTTCTAAATCCTTTGCGGAGGATCGAATTAAGGGTTGCGACTCTTTGAATTGGGCAGATTCAATTACTTGCGGGAATTAAATCATATCTTTACATTGTAATATTTAGTTTTTTTCCATATAAACACAAAAATAAGTTCTTTTAGTTTTTAATTCCGCTGCAAAAACTCTTAGTGCAAGATTCGTTCTTGGGAAGTGCTTAAGTGCAAGTTACGTAAACAATATTTGCCAAGGAACTTTATGCACGATGTGTTGCCTAGAAACATTCAAAATCAGATGAGCGGTGTGTTGAGCATGAAGAAGCAAGTAAAGATTTCATCTTATTAGGTATGATGAGATTATTTGAACGTATTCAAGATGGCTTTAAAAAAGTCAAGTACTTAATTTTTTAATAATTAGGAATGATGATTTTTTTAAATAACTAAATAGGTATTATCGAGTCGTGCAACGCACGCGTACGGCCTTAAAGCTGTTAGTAAAGTATGATGTACTCCCTCCGTTCACCTATAAAATTCGTACTTTCTATTTAGGGGTCTTCATTTTTAAACTTTCTACTTATAATCTTTCCTTATTTGTACATATAAAAACTCAAACACCCTTACTTGTTCATTAAAAGCGCTAGTGGGACATAGCCCTATGTGTAAGTTTACACCAAGTGGACCCTAAAACCCATTTTTTATTCTATTTTCCTTAAAAACTATGTTCTGACCCTATGCGTTTTATAGGCGAACGAAGGGATCAGAGTAGCTATAAACAAACTTAAACAATTACAAATTACTTGATTTACTTTCCTTCAAAGAGATTCAGAGGAAATAGCTTAGTCTAACATGTATCATACTATTAGATTGAGAGTTTCCTTGTGTGGTAATAAAATTAATAGGTTCTCACCAGTCACCATGTTAGGAATATAGAAAATATATGTATCTTGTGGGATTCGGAAAGTTGTCATAATATTGTGTTAGGGTTATGGTAGGACGATTATGTTAGTATGTTTCTAGTATCTTCAAGATGTCTTAACGTCCAAGTCATCTATTTGTATAAATAGGAGATTCACCCCCAAGTCATTTATACACACATCAACATATAAAATATCATCCAATGTCTTATTCTCCTCTATATTTTATCATGGTATCATCCAATGACTCTTCAAATTTCGCTTCCGCTCCGCCGGTGGGTGATCTAATCAAGCCCACCGGCGAGATTTCTCGATCATAATCAAATAACTTCTCGTCTTTTATCTTGTCTTTGCCATGGTTCTTTTATCACGTTGCACTACCATACTCCACCTCTTCTTGTCAATTGTTCATGCCGTTTTAATTAATTGTCTTCACGGCTTGTCCATTTTTGTCCTACCCAAACACAAAGTCATCGTCTTTTATCGGCAATTTCGTCTTGTAGCCGAATGTTTCACACCAATTCCTCCGAGTAATTCCCACACAATTTGCCATCTACATATTGTACGTGAATGTCAAAGCGTATTTTTCGTTTACCTCAACTCCTTCTGCCGTCTTGAGACTATAGTTAATCTCGAAGATGTCTCGAAGATGTCTCCTTCGTCGTCATCGATCAATTGTACATGGTTTGTGGTGCATCGCCGTCTCTATCGTCAAGGTTATGTTATGGCAGAATCAAGTCAATTATTGATCAAATTATCTACTTTTTCGTCGTCCATCGTCAATACGTGGAGCAGTTAACACATTCTCAATTGTGTGGCCATAGTCAAGTCCAATCGAATCGTCCGTGTTACTACCGTTTCGATTGCGGGGGAGTGTTAGGAATATAGAAAATATATGTATCTTGTGGGATTCGGAAAGTTGTCATAATATTGTGTTAGGGTTATGGTAGGAGGATTATGTTAGTATGTTTCTAGTATCTTCAAGACGTCTTAACGTCCAAGTCATCTATTTGTATAAATAGGGGATTCACCCCCAAGTCATTTATACACACATCAACATATAGAATATCATCCAATGTCTTATTCTCCTCTATATTTTATCACACCACATCTCAAAACCTAAGAGCATATCAATTGGGTCAAGGGGTCTAAAACACCAACCATTAAAATATATCATGCATGTCAGATGAACACCAATACTAATTCGATGATTTAATTTCAATGCAACATGGTATTGTTCTATTTTCTACTTTTCAATTGTGTTTACCGATTGGGCACTTACTAAGCGTAAGCCTAGGCCAACAAACCTACTTGACGAGCCTGATTTAGATTGTATCTAGAAGAACAAATAATAATATTAACTTTTTCAGGAAAAGAATAACATACTTTAACAAAAATAACAGATTCTACATGAATTTTTTTTTTTTTTTTTTTGGGTTCTCGACATCTAGAGTAAAAAATGGGTGATAAGAAATGTACAAGGGGAGTGGAAATGCATAATGACATGAATGATCAATATTGAAAGAATTATTCATTAGTGTTTGACTTAATTTTGATCTTTATCGGATAAGATGAATTACTCTTTTTTTTACGGAGTATTCAATTACCTCTCCAGCAACACAAATTCATATGTGAGTACTTCCTCCATTTCAATATATATGACATTTGCAAGTTACGAGACAAGTTTGTACTTTCAATTTCATAAAAAAGTATTTTATTAAAAATTATAAAAATTATATCATTAGATTCGTTGTAAAATATACTTTCATAATATTATAATTTCATAATTTTTGCCCTTATATTTTGAGAGATATCGAAAGTTAAAAAAAGTTTCTCCAAATGTGAGAAATACATATATTTTGAGAAAGAGGGAGTATCTTTCAGCAAATATAAATAATATTTGCATAATGTTGTTCGTGACACGCTGGTTGACATCTGTTATCGTTCAGGGATCTCAGCTGGAAAGGAGGTTGACATTGGTATGATTGGTGCTGATGGCCGACTTCTTCGCCCAGCAGACATGCTGCTTTATTTTTGGGATCGAGGGCGAGACGTTTGCGTCGATTTGACTGGGTCGTCGCCCATGACTCAGATGGGATTGATGGATTTTGAACCAGGTAAGGCGGTACGGGATGCGGCAAATCGTAAGCGTGCTAAGTATGAGGCTAGGTGCGCTGCTTTGGGTTATGGCTTCCTCCCCTTCTCTTTCTCCTCTTTGGGGGAGTTGGGGCATTCAGTTGTTGCTCTGCTAAAGCGGATCCAGCAGTTCTCCAGGACGCAGGATATTGGGCCGCAGGTTGCACCTTTTATTTTTACTAGGATTGGTTTTTCCATAGCAAAGGGTGTGGGGGCTCAGATCGTATCTCGGCTCCCCACCAATTTCTTGTAAATTATTATGGCTTTTTAGGTAATATATGACATAATAATAATAATATTTGTAATAAAATTTTATTAAGAAGTTTCTTCAGTTTTGGACGGCTTAATACATTTAAACGTATTGTGAAAGTGTATAAATGGATGTCAAATTCAAACGTATTGTGATGAGAACATAGTGATAATGCATAGTAATTTTATGAATACGTAGTCCAATTACTTGTGATCGATTATATCATGTCTAATTCAATTACTTTCATTTGTGAGTCTTTTACGGAAATTGGATTCTATCTTGGAATTTCTGGTTGTGGAAATTTCTCCAAATATATATTGATATATTTCACATATAATCTTTTTAGAATAAAAATTCACAAATTACAATCATAAAATATTCTCACACAAGCTTAGAAAATGAATAATGTTCTAAACTGATTAAAACAAGGAGTGGTACTTGAGGACATGAGATAACCCAATTCTATGATTTTCATATTCCATTACATTCCTACACGTACGTGATTGTCATATCTTAGTATCAAGGACAAAGCACGTACATCTAAATCAAATAGTTAGATATACCAAGACGTTTTCACCATCTTCCTTGGCCTATATATATATATATATATATATATATATATATATATACCCTACTCTTCGCTTCCATATATTTGTACGTTTAAAAATAATAGTGGGATATATCACTCTCCATTGTATAAAGCATACGTAGTATATCACTTAGCTTCCCTTAATTAACAAATAAAAACTTATCTCTCTTTATTACTTCATAAACCAAATTCATGGCAAACTTAATAGAATAGTAGTCATTCCAGCACCATATTTGATAGGTCACATTTTGTCAACAATTCGATTCGCCAAACTGATTGTCCAGGTAGATGATCGTATATCTATCCAAGTTATCATTATTCCATTCCTCTCTGACAATATAAGATCCTACATAAACTCTCAATCACGTAACAACCCGTACCCAACTCGTCTTAGATTTGTCATCATCCCAACCTTGTTTAATAAGCCCGACTCTTATTTCCCTGCCTTTGCGAGGCTCTACATTCCACTAGTCAAAGAATATATAGAAGCCAGGGTCAAGGCCGGATGCCCGAAGCCCGCTGGGTTTGTACTTGACTTCTTGTGTATCGCCATGATGGACGTTGCTAATGAGTTGCATGTCCCATCTTATATCTACTATACATCTGAAGCTTACATGCTGAACTTCTTGTTGTATGCTCAATTTTTAGCAATTGAGCATGACATTGACATCGCGACAACATTCAGCGACCCAGAGTTCACCATGGTCGTCCCTGGGTTCATGAACCCTTTGACGAGCAAAGTAATTCCTTCATTTTTTCAAGATAATGAGCTGAAAAATAATAAGAAATTCCACCATGGTTCAACAAAAATTAGAGAAGTAAAGGGAATTCTAGTAAACACGTACGAGGAGCTGGAACCGTTTGCCATTCATTTATTATTAAGTGGTGAAAATAAAAATGTTCCGCCCATTTATCCTGTGGGTCCTAATTTAGAGCTAGACAATGAGCGACGTGATGGGTTTGACAATACGATAGAGTCAACGATTGAGTGGCTTAATGCTCAGCCGAAATCCTCCGTGGTGTTCCTATGCTTTGGGAGTCTGGGTAGTTTTGACAAAGAACAAGTTCACGAGATAGCCAAAGCTTTAGATAGATCCAGACATCGGTTTTTATGGACCTTGAGAAAAGCCTTCGCTAGAAGGGAAGATACCTAGCACCGAAACATTTGTAGAAGCCCTTCCGGAAGGCTTCTTAGAACGCACGAGTAATAGAGGCAAAGTTATCGGGTGGGCCCGTCAAATTGAAATCTTGGCCCACCCTGCTATTAGGGGATTCATATCTCATTGCGGGTGGAACTCGATTTTGGAGAGTATATGGTTTGGGATCCCTATCGCTACATGGCCATTATATGCTGAGCAACAGTTAAACGCGTTTGAGATAGTGAAAAAGCTAAAATTAGGGGTAGAGATAACATTGGATTATAAGTGGGATTTAAGTACCAAAGAGAGAAACTTCCTAGTGAAAGCAGAGAAGATAGAGTTGGGAGTCAAAAATTTGATGAGTGTGGATAACATAACTAGGCGGAATGTTAAAAAGATGGGTAATAAAGCTAGGAAAGTCTTAGAGGAAGGAGGCTCGTCCCGTAGTTGGTTGGATCGCTTTATTATAGATGTCTTGAATAACGCTAAAAAAAAGAATGCAGCAGGTTAACACCATATATTCATCTCGATGCCATATTGATAAAGATGACTGTAGTTGTGTTTCGAAGCAACATGATTTGTTGTAGTTATATTTACTTTAATATCTCTTCCCATTGATTAGTTTCTAATTTGTTGTTTTTATCGATTTACTGCCATTGTGTGTGCCCCAAACCAACTAACACTTTCATGTCCAGCTGGTCGCAAAAATCTACTAGTTGTGTGCGTGAAATCATAATTAGGGACATATCAGCATCCTTTAATGTCTCGTCTTCTAGTTTATTTTAATATAAGGTCGAGAAATTCTTTATAGGAATTACACAGAAAATTTTAGAAAAGTAACCAAAAATTTGTGCGTACTCCGTCTAGTTTTCAAAAAAGACCTAGCTTAAAACTCATGTGTTGTACGATTAAAATATTAGATCGTATGATGTACGTAATAATTTTTTTTTTTTAATAAAGGTTGTAGTATTATCCTTATTTTTATTGTCTCCCGTAGCCACTCCATTTACAACTGCTAAAGACAGCATTGGGTGGGTATGGGGCACAAATGAGTGCGGAAGCTGGCATATGGTGTAATGGTAGGACAAAATGATTATATTAGGTGTGGTATGATCAAATTTTACTTTTAATAGGTGTAGTTCAACCAAAAATCCTAAATTATATTAACTAATTAAATGTTTGTTAGTTAAGATGTCTCATCATCCCATTGAATCACTTACGGACTTTATCTTTACATAATTTTTTTTTTTTTTTTTTTTTTTTACGGATTTTTCACAAAAGTCACAATCTTGACGATATATTTCAACCAAATTCATATGTCACTTAACTTTTCAAAAATATGTGTGAATGGATCTTATATTGAATTACATTTCGATACGAATTTATTGATACATGTATCGTAATATTCTGATATATGTAGCCCAAGTTATAACAAATTATATATGTTTCATGTAGATAACTTTATGTGAGATTTTTACAAATATTAGACTTTCTCTGTGGATTTCTTCATTTCTAGTGCGTTGTGAGAATTTCTTGATTTATAAAAGCACCGTATGGATTTGTCAAAATCCTCTTATATATCAATACATATATATATATATATATATATATATATATATATATATATATATATATATATATATATATATATATATATATAAAGCTGATTAATGTCAAAATGTGTTGTTTTTTAAATTGTCAGGTTTCATTTATTTGAAATATGTTACTTTGGTATTAAGTTATTTTTAAGAATTAAACAAGTTTTGAATATTAAACAACTAGTCTCATAGTAGGCGTGAGGATGAACGGGTACCCACTACTATATCATGGACCCGGACCCGTTTCAAACAGGTCCTAAAAAATTGGACCCGTACCCGGACCCGTTACCAACGGGTCCTAGAATTTAGGACCCGGACCCGTTAATTGCCACAACGAGTAATGGGTACCCGTTTGAGTTTTGAGCAACAAGCTTTGTAGATGCACGAGCCAAAAGTCATCCAAAAATTATTACTTTCAAGGCTAACCATGGTTATCTTTAATTAAAGTGACCTATTTTTACTTTAAACTCAATTTTTTTTTTTAAAAAAGCTTTGTTGGGTTTTGGGTACCAGTTTGGACAAGTTAAAGAACGGGTACCCGTTTGAACCCGTAGCTTAACGGGTACCCGGCGGGTAAAGGGTCCAAAATTATAGGACCCGTACCTGGACTCATTGCCAACGGATCCTAAATTTTTGGACCCGGACCCGTACTCGTCTAAAACGGGTCCGGTTCCGGACCCGCCGGGTCCTAAGCGGGTCCAGGTACGGTTTCGGGTACCCGCTTTTCTTGCTCACCCCTATCGCATAGTATAAAGCGGTCACCATTTCAAATTTAGTGAATAAATAATACCTTCGTACAAAAATTTATGATGAGGCCACTAGACAAAAAAAGTATTTAGTTAATTTCAAGCTAATAAAGTATCTATTATCATGATGTTCATTCAACCGTAAGTTGATTAATTATATTATTCGGAGTTCCCCATCTACTTCATATGTGAATTCCACTTCAAGAAGGTTAATTAATTATCCAAATCCTAATGAAAACAAAAAAATAGTTGTCTATATATGCAAATCCTGATAATTATTCGTTTAAACATAATGTGAGCAACCTAATGTGAGCTACCCATAAATAGAAATTGGACAAATGTATTCCACCATCCAAAAGAGGAAAACGGGGCAAATCTAAAGAATCGGAGACTGTATTTTTTTTTCTTTGCTTCAGTTGTGTTATTTTTTTTTTTCAATTTTTTATTAAGATGTAACCATGTCATATTCATATACTATTAAAAATAAATTTGGTGATTTAAAGCTTACACCAAGCTAATTGGGAAATTTAAATGACTTTAAATAAAGCTTCTCATGTTAAGCCACACGATTAATGAGTAGGTGATGAAAGTAGTAACAAAAGTTTTAGTAAGTAGAATGAATCTAATACCCTAAGGGGATTAGAGAGTTCTTTGTCTACACTAATCCTAATCATAATGTAACATTTTATATAAGACCACATAAACAATTAATCAATGATACATCAATTATTATAATCCTAATTCTAATACATGTCATAACTGACTATAATTTGATGACGAGAAGAATGTTAGCGGTTTTAATTAGCTTCTTATGGAAATATAGTCGGTGTTAATTCGACCTAAAAAGAAACAAAGAAAAGTGCAAATTAACTTCAAAGGAAGGTTATAAATTTGTTGATATTAAATCAGTGAAACCAATTAATAAGCTTAATGCAATGTATTTGCGTAGGAGATTAGGTTAGTTACTAAGGAGAATGCGTGGCTTATCAAAAATAAAGATGCCATGGAAGTATACAAGTTATACAGTAATTAAATAAAAATCGGTTAAACATGCATGTAATTAGTTAAATTAGAATCCTATATAATAGAATGTTAGTTACAATGCTTCAACTCTGATAAACAAAACGATATTAAATGAAAGCGAGAATTATCCTCTTTTCTCCCAAACATGCATGATTATATTCAAAATTGTGATGCGAATTGCGAATCTTAAATTTATTTTACAAATTTACAATACGAATCTAAAACAACTTCATATCATTTACAAGGACCCATTGTCTATACTAATCATATCGGGAATAGGCTAATCAAAAAGCCACAAGATACTTAATCACGTTCTCGATCCTCATAAAAGTGAAACCACATTTAGACATGTACAATTGTCATTTAATCAAAATCGTGTTATTATCCAAGGAACCTATAGAAAAATTGGCCAATAAGACCCAGAATACGCATATCCTCAGTCTCCTACCTTTAACATCCCAAGTGTACAATCACATAATGGATACAATAAATTAGCAAGCAAACAAGAACTATATAATAATCGTTAATTGCTTTTATTTTGTTTTGTAGTCTGTTAAGTCTTATGTGGATGGAAGACTTATGAGAATAGGAAAAAAAAAAAAAATAGAAAAGTATTTTTTATTTTTTCTATTTTTTTAAATAACAAGACCTTTCTTGACTCCTGCTATATAAAATAAATAAAACGAGTGATATATAATAATTTTCTTAAAAACACTTATTAAGATTGGAACTATACAAAATATCACTCATGTGTTTTTACTTTTCTTAATCGTATCCCACATTAACTTATTAGTAACCATAAGTCAAATGATAAGATTAAATCCAACTAAACTTAAACATGGAGTCTGTGCAACACACGTGCATTGAACTAGTGTATATATAGAGTGAGGATCATAAGAGTATCCCTCCTTCGGTGAGTACTGCGCACCAATTAATATCCGTCCGATCTACTAATTTCGACGTCCCAGATTAGGCCACCTGTGTTCAACTTTAAAAAAGAAATCTGATTCCTTCATTTCTCAGCCTTTGTTTCTCTCTCCTCCAACACTCTCTCTCTCTTAGACATTTTCCTCCTCCCCGGCAATTTGTCTCTCACCTTCTCTCTCCTCAACATTTTCTCTTCCCCGCCGTCGTAGCCGCCACCTTCCTCGCCGTCGGAGCCGCTACGCATGCTGAACATCTCCGTCTACCTCATCTGTGACTTCTCCTCCACCTCCTTCGGATCAAGCCGCCGCCGTTCATCCTCCTCGACATTTTCTCTCTCCTCTCCTCCGTTCGCGTCGACGCCACAACCGCCACCTTCGTTGCGTCTGGTGAACGACGCCTGCGTCCTCCCTCCTCGTTGCCATCTATACTCTCCCCTAGCCGATTTCGTTCAAATTTCATCAGCTCAGGTATTCAATCTTATGCATCTTTCGAATAATCTTGTGTTGCAATTTTAGCTTGATTTTAGTTTAATCTTAGTTTAATTCAATTTAGTTTTAGCTTAATTAAAGTTTGAGGTTTGCAGACTCGTTCTTTCAAATCCCCGGTGATGGCGAGACTCCAAAGACGGCGAGGTATGAGATGATTAATTTCCACTTTTGTGTCATTGTATTGATATGCGGTGTAATTGTATGGACACTCTTGTGTCATTGGATGGAGGTGTCATTCTATGGACAGTAAGTGTCATCGGATGGAGGTGTTATTGTATGGGCATTGTGTCATTGTAGGAGCACTCTTGTGTCATTGGATGAAGGTGTTATTGTATGGACACTCTTGTGTCATTCTATGGACAATGGGTGTCATTTTATGGTGTTTGGCGCGCTCTATTTTCGTGTGATCTTGCATGAGACAGATTTTGGCACACATATTTCTTGCATGAGACGGATTTTGGCACACATTAGCCTAGCAAGATTGTGGTGCTGGTCTTTTATAATATGAATCTGTTGTTTTGATCCTCCGTTTGCAGGTTATTCCAGTTGTCATGCTCATCAATATATACAGTATTATAGTCATACATGTTGTCCAGAAGTAGCACTATTTTAGTCTTTTGGATGCTAGATTGTGTATGCAGTCAGGATCGTTATATTTCTTTTAGTTACTCGCTATACAAAATGTGGTCCTTTAGTTACTCTTTTATCTGAATTTATATTGTTGCAGCTTTGTCACCTGTATATTTCATTTTGGTTCGTTGAATAAGCACTCTTTGTAGTTGTACATGTTGTTTAGATGACTTCCTCGACTAGTCTGAAAGGGCTCGTTGCTAGTGCCTTTGGAGCATGTTTAATGCATCCACATCGTCTATCTCTCAACATGCTGTTTATCTTCTTTTCTCAGTAAGCTCTTAACTGTTAATCTGATGTTCAGTTGAGTTTTTGCTGTGAAGTTAGGAGGCTTCAATTTTCTCAAAAGTGTATGGTTGGATTCTGCCAGCATAAAGAAAATCCTTTTGTTTCTTAAATTTTCACAACCTGGTATCTTCTTGTCCTCATCGTTGTTGGTTAGGATATGCTCAGGTTATTGCCAGTTCTCTAGTTGCTGTTTATTAATATTTGGCTGGGTTGGACAGGTTTATAAATGATCATTTTGCATGATAATGTCCTAAAGCCGGTTAGCTCAATTTTGGAAGAGCATTGTGCAATGCACAAGATATGGGTTCGAGTCCCATATCGGCTTTGAAATACAATAAGACTGGTTTATCAAAAGAAAGCTTGTTCAATTTTATATGCTGCAATATCTTTATCAAGGTTAAGCTTAACTGATGAGAGAAACTCCGACATGATATTGACGTTCTTTTGCTTTCTGCTATTTTTTGGCAATTCAAGTAACCTCAACTGCTTAAGCACGGTAGGCAAATGCAAAAGATTTATTTAATCAACTATCCAATTTTTCTTGACCAGATAAACATCTAGTCTACGTAGGAATCGAACCTACACGGCGCTCTGCCAATTGAGCTAGTAGACTATTAAGAATACAAGATAGTAAAAGGCAAACTCTAAAAACTAGGTTGACAAGAAATTTAGTGAACAAAAACAACAGTTGTAAAATAGAACAAACACGAAGGTTGACAAGAAATTTAGTGAACAAGAACAACAGTTGTAAAATAGAACAAACACGAATGTAGCGTCTAGACTGAGCCTCAAACAACCCCTAACAACACCACAAAACCTAGACTAGGCCACCTCAAAGTTAAGGCAGATTAGTCACACAAACTAGCCAACGAAAGTTGTATTAAAACAGGAAGGACAGAGAGGTACTTACTTCCTCAAAATCAGGTCACCAAGCAACCATAAAAGGATAGAGTAACACAAGTTTGTCGATAGAGTGACACAACCATAAAATGACACAATTAGTATCATGCGTTTAACATAGAATGACACACGTTTGTCCATAGAATGACACGTTTATTCATAGAGTGACACAAGTTTGTCGATAGAGTGACAAACCATAGAATGACACAATTAGTTTCCTGCATTTAACCTAGAATGACACACGTTTGTCCACATAATGACACACATTTCACACAAGATTGTTCATAGAATTACACAACCATAGAATGACACACGTTTGTACATAGAGTGACACATGTTTGTCCATAGAGTGACACAAGTTTGTCCTTAGAGTGACACAAGTTTGTCCATACAGTGACACATGATGTTTTCAGTCTTAAAATTAATTTCAAACCTAGTGTCATTTTATTCTTCAGTAATTATCATTGTATTTTCCACGAAATCTAAAAATCTCAAACCTACAAATTTAAAATTAGATCGTTCAACTCATATTCGAAACATAGTGTCATTATATTGTTAGATTGGTGTCATTGTATTTTCCATGAAATTACAAATCCAAAAATCTAGAATCACACGAACAAACAAAAACAAATGAATGAACAAATCAAAAATCAAAATACGTCACGTATATAGATTAACAAAATCAAAATTCCGCAAAGATTACATGAAATCAAAAAAGTAAGATCGAAATGTAAAGAAATCGGACATAGAATTTTGACTTCATTAGCACGCAATTTAATTGAATCAAAATTTTGTGATGCATAATCTCGTCTCGATCTTACACAATAGCCGTACTAAATCCGATCGAATCGAACAAATTGGGATCGCAATTTCGCTTGATTTTACCATCATCTTCTCGTTCCAAGAACCTGATTTTAGGCTTTCTTCATCATTGATCTAAATTCGCAGTGATTCTATGTAAATTCGAAACCCATATTTGAAAATTCTGACGAATTTTGTAAAGTTTTTTGGGATTTTGGAAGAGAGAGAAAGAGGAGATGGGAGGAAGAGGTGAGAGAAAGTGAGTGAAGAGAGTGACGGGAAGAGGGAAGGCTGCCTATCTTTTTTTTTTTTTGCGTATAATATGCGTGTGTCATTGTACGTGACATTCTGTGTCACTCTATGGGAGAGCGCAGTTCTCACGCGAGCATGAGTCCGCACCTGATCTCGCCTATATATATATATATATATATATATATATATATATATATATATATATATATATATATATATATATATTATAGAAATTACATCAAGTAAGAAGTACTCTTAAAGTTAGAAATAAGAAACAATTTGGACCACACATCTTG
This sequence comes from Spergularia marina, assembly GCA_963680865.1. Taxonomy (NCBI): domain Eukaryota; kingdom Viridiplantae; phylum Streptophyta; class Magnoliopsida; order Caryophyllales; family Caryophyllaceae; genus Spergularia; species Spergularia marina. Next base: position 28,599,151 of record OY804545.1, on the reverse strand, counting down.
ATACTGCACTAACTCTCATAACTTCTGTTTCTCTGTAACTTCAGTAACTATAACACATAACTCCAATAACTTTGTAACTTTGCTTTAACATCACCGTAACTTCCACTAAACTCCAGTAACTTTAGCTTAACTCAAATAACTTTAACTTAATTATAATAATTAGAACACGTATTTTAATATAACTACAGTAACTACAACACGTAACTATAATAACTCTAATAACTATATCACGTAACTATAATAACTTTACGAGTTAAGTGTACAAATGGGGTCTAATGTTTACATCTTTTTATCAAATGGGGATTGGGTTCTTTATTTTTATCGTTAGGGGAATGGCTAACGGAAGTTAGTGTTCCCTCATCTTTCTGTCTCCTCTCTCTATCTTCATCACTTCATTATCAAGACCCCAAAAATAAACAAAAAAAATCTCTATCTCTCCTCTTTCTATCTTATTCATCCTCAAGATCTCAAGAAATACGTCAAAAAAAAAAAAAAAAAAAGATCTCAAGAAAAAGATTTAGTAAACGAATTCGCAGCTATTATAGAAAGATAGGTTCATAGCATTAAAGCGTAAGTATATTTCCTATAAACCCCTTCAAAATCAATTTCCCAATACCTCCTATAAACCTTAGAATTTATAAAGAAATTTTCACACCACAAGCAAAATATGAACAAATTATGACTAAATTATCAAAAATTCCTTCAACATAAACCCCCAAGCAAAAAACCATTGGGATTAAAGAGACTTTTTATCAATTGAATTAGAAGGTTAGGGAAGATTTAAGGGTTTGTTGGCTTTTTGCGGGTGGACCGATATTCCATTGGAATAGCGGCGGCTGTAGTTGAAACGGTGATCGAAGAGACGAAGATGGTGAGGAATTTATATCTTAAACTTTGGGTAAAATTAGAGTCTCGTTTCTCTTAAACTTTGGGGATTTTGTTGAATATTTGCAAAGGGGTTTAGATTGAATTTGAGCCTCATCTATCTAATCTAATACTATATATTAAAACCTGAAATCAAGTCTTTCCTAGGTTGACACTTGGCATACATTAATTGGATAGAGCATAAAAATAGTATTAAATTACAATTATTGATTAACATATAGTAATAAATTATCATATTAGCTAATTTATGTAAATAATAAATATGGTAATTTTGTTTATAACATGAGATATAAGAGATAATATTATGGCGGTTGGCTAATTTATGGTAATAAATTTGAATATGATGTGATATAACGGGTGACGGAATAGTAGAATGACATAATGTAACATGTGACGAGATAATGAGATTGAAACTGTAAAATGGGTGACATAAAAGTGGAAATATGATTATACGATGAGTGAGTAAAAATATATAATAATAAAATATGACGGGGGATAAAAGTTGATTATAGTACTGTAAAATTAGAACAACGATAAAACATGCTGTCATTTTTACAAAACGAGTATAAACATTATAAATAGACAAGCCCGAGGGTGGCACGGGCATGCAAACTAGTCTTGTTAGAAACTTGGGAAGTAGAATTAAGGTGAGGAAGATGATGATTTTTGGGTTATTCGATTTTGCAAGAGAGACCAGGGAGAGTTTTATGGTTTATTTGATTTTATTAGGGAGAGCCGAGAGAATTTTTTGTTTTTTTGTTGTTTTTTATTTTTGTTTTTAATTATTTTGTTAGGGGAAGTGATGGTAGGTCACTTTAACTGCCAACTCAGCGTAAACTAACGGTGTTAGTTTCCAATCCCCAAACGATAAAAGAAAAACGTTCGATGCCCATTTGATAAAAAGTTGTAAACATTACACCCTATTCGTATAGTTAACTCATAACTTTACTAACTAAAACACGTAGCTATAATAACTTCACTTTATAACTCTAATAAAAAAATTAGATTAAAAAAAAAACAGAAAAATAATTGTTTTGTCTCTTCCCCCACCCACAGACCACCACCACCACGCACAACCCACCACCGGCCACATACACCGACCACCACCACCATACTCGCCGTCCTGCCGCCAGCCCACCGGTGGTTCTCCCTCCCCCCGTCGACCACTTCACAGCCTCAATCGACCCATTTACTCTCCTCAAACTCCTCTCTAACCACCCCGAATGCCACCCTCCCCGACGCTTCTCCGCCATTCAAAGGTGTCGTCGCCTATCCCCTGACTTGTGCCGCCCCTATCATGACGTTCGCCGCCCCTCCTAGCCTTGTTGCTGCCTCTCCCCTATTTTTCGACGTGAAAAAAAGGAGGAAATGGGGGAGAAGGAAAGGGCGGTGGCGTGTGGGAACGGCGGAGGGAGGGTCGGGGTAGCCACGTGCTCATGATAGCTGGTCAAGGACGGTGATTGTGGTGGTCGGGGACGGAGCTCGGCGGAGCTGGGGTGGTTTTGGGTTGGTAAGCGGGGGTTGGGGGAGGAGAGAGAAAACGGAAGGGGGTGGGTCTATTTTTGTGTTTTTATTATTTTTGTTTTTGTTTTTGTATTTTAAGCTTTTTTCGTGGGCATTGAAGAGGTCTAGAGCCTTCAGAATTTTCTTAGAGCTTCTGTTGAATAAGGAATTAATTTGTGTTATGAGATCATTGTTATACAATATGTGAGTTTATGGTAATCATGTATAAAATTCATATATTTTACTTATGGAAATATGTTATACCATATGTAGGTTTATGGTAATTTTGAAAAAAATCCATCAATATAAAAGTTTCATTTTTAAGTTATGATAAGATAATAAGTCAAACCTACATTTTAATATAAGATAAAACTATACGACATTTTCTACATTTTGGTAGAATATAAGAACCAAATGTTTTTTTTTTTAAACGTGTCTACAGTTAATGAAATTTTAATACAGTTTTTGGTCAGTAAAAAGTCCGTTTATAAGTTCATTTAGTGTCGAAGTGGCCCCAACATGGATAGTCAAAAGTAACAAACAAAACAGAAAATTATAAAAAGATCGAAGAGAGTTTATGACAATTAATCATGAAATGGTAATATCGAAGAATTTTCAAACGAAAATTATTTAGTCAGCTACCTCAATGTAATCTTGAGTTTTGAAAATTTTAATACATGGTCCTAGAAAATATAATCTTCGATTCATAAATAATAACTATTGAAGAGACAAACAATTATAGGTATTTTTTGGAGGTCTAGAAAGGCCATCATCGAGCCATAATATTGAAAATGATAATATAAGATCTTTAATTGAATAATAATCATAAGTAAATTCTCGATAAACAAACATTTGCAAAGTGCATGTACACATATTCCAGCAGTCATAAAACCATTTATCACAAACCTAAATTTACCTTTTATAGCTAGGTAGTTTGGCACATGGCCACATAAGCAAAGTCATTGGTACGAATCACAGTTTTTCATCTTGAGAATTTGTAATGTACAACGTGCAAACATTATTGCAATTATAAAATTTAAAATAACTAATGTATAATCTTTAATTTGAGTCATTGATTCAACAAAACTATATATAAGATGACTTAAAAGAAACATACACTTAAGATAATACATCCTTTTTCCTCGGTTTCGTAAGTCATCATATAATGTTATTTGAATTTATTTAAATTTATTAAACTTGCACTAAAATGATTAGATTTAAACTAAAATAAATTATACAATATTCAAAATATAAATATACTCTATATATTGACAGAGAGATACAACTATAACCATCGAGGAGAGATGTCCAATTGATCCAACCAGCATCAAAGGGTACTTCGCTTGATTGTATGCTTTTTAAGGCTAGGAAGCCCCTTTGGTTTTCTGGCCGCGAGGCGCTCTCGTGGTTCGGAAAATAAAATATACAATTTACAATATAAAGTAGTTATAACCTTAAATTAAACTTTGTTTAGATATAGCATAATAATTTCGGTAATGGATGATGCGTATATATTATATTATATTTTTAATGTAACCGGGCAACGCACGAGCATTAAACTAGCATATATATATATATAAAATTGTATGAGGTTAGAAGTAGCTTTATGTCAGAAGTAATCTGAGCCACACATCTTGATACCCCACTAACTCTCATAACTTCAGTACTCCCTCTGTCCCAGTTCAAACGCTCCATATTCCATTTTGGGACGTCCCACTTCAAACACCCCATCTATTTTGGGACATATTTCTCTCTCTTACTTTTATTAAATTATCACATAATCTCTCACACTATCTCTCCTACTTTTATTAATCCCCACATTCTCTCTCCTAATTTTTCCTAATATTACCCCACTCAACTTATTATATCAATTTTTCTTATTCCACTACAAAAAACGCCCGGGGCGTTTGAACTGGGACGGAGGGAGTACTTTGGTAACTATAGCACATAACTATAATAACTTTAAAACTCTAACTTAACAATATTAGCTAAAATACGTAACTACAACTTAACTCCGATAACGGAAACACGTAACCTCGACTTAACTTCGATAACTCCAATAATTTCAACTTAACTCCACTAACTATAACACGTAACTATAATAGCTCCACTAATTAAAACACGTAACTATAACACGTAACTCCAACTTAACTCTAATAACTTCAACAACTAAAAGATGTATTTTAATATAACTTTACTAACTTTAGTAACTCCACCTAATCAAATTCATAACTATAATAAAAAAACAAAAATTAAAAACAAAAATAGAATTTAAAATAAAAAAAAAAAACAGAAAAATGAACCCCCATTTTTTTCTCTCTCCTCGTCCACCCACAGCCACCACCACGCACCACTAGACCACTGCCGCCCCCATGCGCCGACCACCACCACCAACCGACGCGCCCCACTACGGCGACTCTACGACGGCATCAATCGCCCTGCGCCATGGCCTCCATCGTCCTCCACGTCCTTTTTTTTCTCTCTCCTCTTTCACTCCCTTCCCCAGCCCTTATAATTGACCGCCTATAAATCCTCCCCAGGCCTTCACCCTAAGCTGCCGACCCCACGCACCACCATCATCGCCGCATATAAAGGCGTTTTGAACAAATTGAAAAGTGAGTGAAGGGGATAATGGGGGAGAAGAAAGGGCCGGTGGCATCGCGTATGGGCGGAGGGGCGGTCGCGGTAGCCGCGCGATCACGGTGGCAGTGTCGCCGTCGTGTATGGTGGTGGTCGGCGACGGCCTCTGGCGGGGCTGGGTGGTGGTAAGGGGTGTTTGGGGGAGGAGAGAGAAAAGGGAAGGGTGTGTCTTTTTGTTTTTTTTTGTTTTTGTATTTTTATTTTTGTTTATTTAGTTTAATCTCATCTGTTGATCTAGGGTGAAAGTGTGGTTCTGACCTTCTAACATATATATAGGGACATGGAGGATGATGAAGGCGATGACTATCAGGGATGTCGTCGTGGGGTCGCCTGAGCGGCGCGCGTCTAATAGTGGTGGTGCCGTCGCCTGAGGTAGTGGTCGCCGCAAGGCGGCGGTTCCGGTTGGTGCGTGGTGGGACTTGGGGGGGTGGAGGAGGAGAGAGAAAAAAAAAGGTCCATTTTTTCTGTTTTTTTTTTAATTATTTATTAAAGTTGTGAATTTTATTAGATGGAGTTATTAGAGTTAGTAAAGTTATGTTAAAATACGTCTTTTAGTTGTTGAAGTTATTGGAGTTAAATTGGAGTTACGTGTTTTAGTTCGTGAAGTTATTATAGTTACGTGTTTTAGTTGGTGGAGTTATTATATGTTGGTGTGAGTTCGACTTCGGGATAGACGGGGTCCAAATCTCTGTCTTGCGCAATGAACAAACAGTCAAGGGGGTCCGATTTTACCCAGGCGACGCCCCTCCGACGGTCAAGTCAGTACTGGGTGCGATCGAGAAATGGGGTACCGAGAATCACTTATCTCAAGAATAGCAAATAACTAAAAGTCCGAATCCCCTTTAGTGAGGGAAAAAAAGAGATATTTATAGTGGAGGAGGTACCCTCAAGGAATACTCCTAGGGGTCCCCCCTTCATCTTGACCCTCCATTCCCTTGACATCCAATGGATGAGATTTGCTGGATATTGAGGACATCATTGGGCTTTATCAAGGGCATTGGGCCTCCTTTCCCAAGGGTTGTGGCCTCATTAATAAAATGAACCCCAACAGAGCCCCTCGGAGTCGGGTTGCGCTCGTTGGTCACTGCATCTCGGCTTTTTCCTTTCACCGAGGGCGACCTGACTGCGCATCCCCTGGCCGCCCTTTGTCGTGGGTCATGTAATGCGCCTTGACAAAGTTCTATGATGTCGCTCTCTTGTCTTGCTTGCTTCCTAGGCCGTGGAGCTCGTATTTTTCGATTTTAATCGAAAAACTTCGCCCCTTGCGAGCTTCATGGTCGTATGCGTCATGCTTGTTTTTCCATGTTCCATTATACTTTCCTTGTTCCCATTTCGTTTCTTGCGGCTCTTATTCCGACCTCGCTTTTTAGGACTTCCGATATTTTCGCCTCTGAAGTGAAGACGGAATTCGCAACCGAATATCGCCCCTGGAATCGGGCGCAATTTCGACTTGGTGAAATAAACTTCGCCCCTGGAGTGAAGGCGGAAATCGTGACCGAATATCGCCCCTGAAATCGGGCGCGATTTCGACTTGGTGAAATAAACTTCGCCCCTGAAATAAACTTCGGCCCTGAAGTAAAGGCGAAAATCGCAACCGAATATCGCCCCTGGAATTGGGCGCGATTTCGACTTGGTGAAATAAACTTCGCCCCTGAAGTGGAGACGAAAATCGCAACCAAACGTCGCCCCTGGAATTGGGTGCGATTTCGGCTTGGTGAAATAAACTTCGCCCCTGAAGTGGAGACGAAAATCGTAACCGAACGTCGCCCCTGGAATTGGGTGCAATTTCGGCTTGGTGAAATAAACTTCGCCCCTGAAGTGGAGACGAAAATCGCAACCGAACGTCGCCCCTGGAATTGGGTGCGATTTCGGCTTGGTGAAATAAACTTCGCCCCTGAAGTGGAGACGAAAATCGCAACCGAACGTCGCCCCTGGAATTGGGTGCAATTTCGGCTTGGTGAAATAAACTTCGCCCCTGAAGTGGAGACGAAAATCGCAACCGAACGTCGCCCCTGGAATTGGGTGCGATTTCGGCTTGGTGAAATAAACTTCGCCCCTGAAGTGGAGACGAAAATCGCAACCGAACGTCGCGCCTGGAATTGGGCGCGATGCCCTCTGTCGAGGCGAATGACGTATTGCCTTCGGGATTTTTCCCTCAATTATTTGGTGAAGAATTCGAAAAGATTTTGGAAAGATTTCGAAAAGATTCCTTCTACCCGTCAGTCTTTGAAAAATCCAAAGGTCACCTCGAAACGGCAAAAAGACAATTGCCTTTAACTGTTCATTATGACCGTTAATGATGTCTTTTACTGGAAATTGTGTAAAACCATTTGATTTTACCGCTTTGCCCCTGGCGTTTCCTCTATAAATATCCTCTACTGCCATACGGAGTCATTCTTATTTCTTTTGCCAAAATTTCGCCTCTCTTCTCTTCAACTTTTATTCCTCTGAAACTTTGGACGAATTAGGGTTTCCCGTCCTTATTTTCCTACCCACTTTTCGACTCCCGGTTGCTACCGACCTTGTTCAGAGCTTTCTTTGAAGATCCCGGCGTTTTCGATCAATCTTTCATCACTCTAGGGTAACTCTCCCTCTCTTTTTCTTGTTTTTGTACTTGCCTTTTGGGGTAACCGTTGGTTTGCCCTGACCTCTTTTTCCTCTTTTCCCGTTTTAGCCCTCCCTTCGCATCCCAAGATGACGATCCGAGGTTTGAAACTGGATTCGCGTCACATGGCCAATGTGTGGGTTGATTGCCCATGGCTTGAAAAGACTTACAGGCCCGGGCAACGCCCCTTGGCCGATCTGGGTTGGGAGGCGAAAGTATGGTTATCGCGACCGGGCACGTGGGATGGAAGGCGAATTCCACTCGGGATTCCCGTTGATCCCCGTCGAACGTCGTCGTTTATTGACTTGGGCTCGGACTCCGAACCATCTGGTTCCGACTCCGAGCCCGAAGCCAACACCTGTCGTTGGCAGTGTCGATATAACGTAACCATTGCTTTCTTGCCTTCCACGCAGATGACGCGATCTGGCGGCTCCTCTTCTTCTTCTCAACGCCGCGCACGCACCGACCTTCTCGCATCAGATGCGACCTTCACCGAAGCGGAGGCCGTTCAATATGCCGCGGCCAGGCAAAACACGAGTGTGGATCTGTTAGGGAGATATGACACTGCCCTGATTTCTGAGAAATTCATTGCGAAGTACACCCCTGCCAGGTTGAAGAAGTTTTGCGCAGAATATGGCATTAGGTCTCCCATTGTCCTAACTGTCCTTGAGTTAGGATCTGTCCTGTCCGACCCTCCGCGCGGCTGCTTCGCGGTTCATGAGTTGGCTATTACTAACGGGCTGCGGTTGCCCATACCTAGATATACAGCTAAACTCCTGTCTCACTACCACTTGTGCCCAGCGCAAGTGACCCCAAACTCCTACTTAACCATCAATGGATTCGTAATGACCTGTTTGGCTGCGCTGATCCCGGTGTCAATTAAATTATTTCAATCTCTGCACCGTGTGTCTGGCAACCAATATGGGTTCTATACCTTTAGTCCCCGCGGCGCGGGCGATCTTCATTGCATCGTGACGCAACCGAAGAAACCCCGCAAAAACGAGGTTGTCTGGAAGAATAACTTCTTTTGGGTTAGTCTAGATGTAAGCGCAACTGCTGCCGACGTCTTTGACTTCCCGCTGTCCAAGGGGGAAGTCCCCGCTGACACCTGAGAACAGCCCGAACCCCCTTCTTCGATGCGCGCCGTGCGCGACTACTTTGTCCAACTAAGACGCCGGAGAAGGGCCATCGTGTTTGGACCCCTACCTTTGACCAGTTGTTAGAGAACGTCTGGTTGATAGGTGCGGGTCTCATGGAGGCTGTAAATGAGGCTGAGCGCCGTAGGATTCTTCCTCTTCATTTGTACTTCTCTCTTTCCTTCTCTTTCCGCAACCTTTCCTCTTCCTCTTTCTTCTTTCTTTCCTTCTCCTCGCGCGCCTTCCCCGCATCGATGATGAGACGCGCGTCCAAGAATCTAAGGTTGGCCTGCCTCTGCGCCTCCTTTGCGCGTGCCACTGCTCTGCGGATGCGCACTGAGGGGCACGCCCTCTTCTTCCCCCTCTTCGCCCCTGAAGATCCTGGTTGCGACTGAGCCGAGACTGGGGGCGCCTGCGCACTCGCCTCCTTTCGGAATGCCGCCATCCGGGCATCCAGGTTCTCCATCATCTCCTTGCGAAGCTCTTCTCGGACTGCGGATACCCGAGCTTCAAAAGCCACAGTGCCTTGGCTATCCGTCTCCGTCTCCTCCTCGTCTGTATAATCCATCTCGTCTTCGTCCTCGACGACGTAACCTCTGCGGTGACGCTCGTCTTGGATGGTTGCGGGAGGAGGGGGGCGCGCAGCTTCCACTGCTTTTTGTCTTTCCAGGGGTCGAGTGGGTGCGGTTGCGGTAGACGCAGCCGGCCCCAATAACTCACCCGTCACTGGGTCGCAACGGCCAATGATTGGGTTGTTACCAGGGGGTGGCGCCCGCGTTTGACTTGTCAACCTTCTTCCGCGTCTCGGCTACTATTTCTATCGCAGTCAAAAATACTCAACCCGCAAGCAAAAATTCGGTCTTCTCCGATCTATTCTCACAGACGGCGCCAAATGTTGGTGTGAGTTCGACTTCGGGATAGACGGGGTCCAAATCTCTGTCCTGCGCATTGAACAAACAGTCAAGGGGGCCCGGTGTTACCCAGGTGACGCCCCTTCGACGGTCAAGTCAGTACTGGGTGCGATCGAGAAATGGGGCACCGCGAATCACTTATCTCAAGAATAGCAAATAATGGCTTAGGAGAACTAAAAGTCCGAATCCCCTTTAGTGAGGGAAAAGAAGGGGTATTTATAGTGGAGGAGGTACCCTCAAGGAATACTCCTAGAGGTCCCCCCTTCATCTTGACCCTCCATTCCCTTGACATCCAACTGATGAGATTTGCTGGATATTAAGGACATCATTGGGCTTTATCAAGGGCATTGGACCTCCTTTCCCAAGGGCTGTGGCCTCATTAATAAAATGAACCCCAACATTATAGTTACGTGTTTTAGTTAGTAGAGTTATTATAGTTATGTGTTATAGTTATTCGAGTTATATTGAAATTATAGGAGTTATTAAAGTTATCGAAAGTCAGGGTTAGTTACGTGTTTCTGTTATGGGAGTTAAGTTGTAGTTACGTATTTTTGTTAATATTCTTAAGTTAGAGTTGTAAAGTTATTGAGTTATGTACTATAGTTACTGGAGTTATAGAAAAACTGAAGTTATGAGAGTTAGTGAGTATCAAGATGTGTGACTCAGATTACTTATGACATTCTGACATAAGGCTGCTATTTATGACCTGATACAATCTATTACTTTTAATAATTGCTTGCATAAAAAGCTGATGTGACAAAGCTTTAGTAAAAACCCAACATGTCAGCATTAGTAACACAAATGATTGGTGAAGAATATTTAGATCAGATTCTAATTGCATTTAAGAAGATATTCAAAATCAAATGCAATATATTATGTTACAGATAAGGAAGGAAAAAAATAATCAAATGCAATCAATACAAACTTATCCACGATAGGAAATCAACAAAGATATTTTGTAAATGATGATAAATATAAACACATATTTTCGGGTGAGGATCCCTTGGAGTTCATATGTTGTAGAGTTGGTAGAGTTTTACCAAAACGGGTAATAAGACAAAATAAAGAGGATCTCAAAAGCACAAATAAATTAACACATATATTTATTTTTACCTTTTTTGGTAAACTCTACCACATATGATGCAGGAGTAGAGATGCCACAAAAGATCACATTAGAGGAGGAGATAACGAGCAGCAATCACCCTACCTTAATTGGTTTTGAACACCGACCTAGTGAGGTGAATTTGGTAACATGGATTCAGGAGGAATGAAATGACCATGTTACTTAAGCGTGTCCTAGATACGTCATATCTTTAGGTAGCTTTCCTTATTGCTATTTACTGTTTAATTACTAGTTTGAGTTTAGGAAAGAGTCTAGTTTGTCTAGTTTTCCTTACTTGTTTTCGTATGAATAAAGGAGCCTTTTCCTTAAAGGTTTCTAAGTTGTTTTAGGTAGTTTTTAGGAGTCTAAACAGCCTATATAAGGTCTATTTCGTAGCTTTGTTTGAAACACACGATATATTTTGATTTCTATTAAGAAAACCCAGAAAACGAGAGTATTCTCTCACCAATTCGTTTGCAATTAGTCTAGGTTGGATTGATTGTTTAACACCCAATTCTTAGGCAAGGATTAGTGGCTGGTAGCCTAGTGATTCGTCTTTAAGCATTGAGTTCGAGTCTTGTGGCTGGTAGCCTAGAAGAGCTCGATCATATCCTTGGTTACTTCGTTGGTTCCGCTGCATAAAACTCTAACCTGAGTTTCTTTGGTTAAAGATACGCATCAAGTGGTATCAGAGCGAGGTTAAACAAGCTTCTTAGCGTGTTTGTCTTGGGTGATTCGTTGAGATGGCGGGAGAGGATGAGACACACTCCAACAATGCTGACGAGAGACTTGATAAGTTATGTGAAAGCGTGGAAGAGTTGCAGAGGATGATGGCTCAGATGCTATACTTTCAACGAGTAGACAAGTTTAAGCATAAAACCCTCCTGCATAAGGGGAATCTCGAATCTGAAGGAGAAGAGGAGGAAGTTTCACCACCCAAAGCTAAGTACGACGATGATCGAGGAATCAAGCTGGATATTCCGGAGTTTGATGGTAAGTTAGACCCCGAAGGATTCCTTGATTGGATTAGGGCTGCTGAACGGATTTTTGAGTACAAGGGCTATGATGATCGAAAAAGTTTCAAGGTAGCAACTCTGAAACTCACAAAGTATGCTTCTTTATGGTATGACAATCTTAAGAACCGGCGTGTAAGGGAGGGAAAAGGGAAGATCAAGACTTGGGAGAAACTCAAGAAGCATCTTACCAAGAGATTTGTACCATCAGATTACTTACAAGAGAAGTATAGACACATGACGACCCTCAAACAAGGTAAACTATCTATCGAAGATTATATCCTAGAATTTGAGAAGCTGTGTATGATTTGTGATGTGCAAGAACGAGAAAAACAGAAGATGGCTCGTTTTATTGGTGGACTTGAAACCGACGTAGCTGACATGTTGGAATTCCAACCTATTGTTAACTTTGAGGAAGCTTGTAAATTGGCTTTAAAGTGTGACAAACAGTTGCAAAAGAAGAAGAGTACAATCAGACCCAAAGCGTATACTTCTAATACTTCTAGGTTTACTCAATTTAAACCTGAACAGCCTAGGGTTGAGGCAAGCAAGGGTGGTCAAAGCAGGGGTCCAGTTAAGCAAGACAGGATCAAGACCGTAGCTCAGATTGACCCTAAGTCGAGGAAGCAATGCTTTAAGTGTAAGGGCTATGGACACTTCCAATCTGAATGCTCGAATGCTAGAGCTTTAACTCTTAGGGAGGTTCAAGAATTTGCTGCATGTGATAATGAGGAAGACAAAGAGTTTATTGTTGAAGATGACGAGGATGACATGGACATCATAACTGCAAATCCGGATACAGGAGGACCTTGTTTGGTCATGACACGAGTTTTACACTCTCAGGTATCACCTGTAGAGGAGGAACAACAAAGAGAGCAGATTTTTCACACCAATTGCACTGTTGGAGGTAAAATTTGCAAGCTTATTGTTGATGGTGGTAGTTGTGCGAATGCATCTGCTAGTACCTTGGTGGAAAAGCTCAAGATACCCACACACAAGCATCCGAAGCCTTATAAGCTGCAATGGCTTAAGGAGGGTAACATGGTGAAGGTAACTAAACAAGCTCTTATCTCGTTTTCAATCGGTGATGTGTATAAGGATAAGATTGTTTGTGATGTTATTCCCATGGATGTATGTCATGTGTTATTGGGTAGACCTTGGCAATTTGATAGATATGTTAAACATGATGGTAGAAAGAATGTACAGATTGTCAATAAGGGAGGAAAGAAAATTGCTCTAACTCCACTTCCACCTAGTACATTCACGACAAAGCAAGATGATGCTATGCCTAAGACTTTATTCTTGAGTGAGGCATGTATGCACAAAGAAATTGAGGATGGAGAACCAGTTTTTGTGCTATACTCTAAGGAGGTGTCAGAAGCTGCGATAGAGGATATTAGCCCTGAGGTTAAACCTTTGTTAGAGGAGTTTATGGATGTGTTCCCCGAAGATATACCACCTAGTTTACCTCCTATTAGGGGCATTGAACACTAAATTGATCTACTTCCTGGTGCCCCTTTACCTAACAAGCCTGCATATAGAAGTAATCCTGAAGAAACTAAAGAGATGCAACGCCAAATTGATGAGCTACTTCAAAGGGGATATGTGCGAGAGAGTATCAGTCCCTGTGCAGTGCCGATGCTTCTAGTACCAAAGAAGGAAGGTACATGGAGAATGTGTATTGATAGTCGTGCAGTTAATAACATTACTATCAAATACAGATTTCCTATGCCACGCCTTGATGATATGCTTGATGAGTTGTGTGGATCCAAGGTGTTTTCGAAGATTGATTTGCGGAGTGGATACCATCAAGTGCGAATTAGAGAAGGGGATGAATGGAAGACGGCTTTTAAGACCAAACGTGGATTGTACGAGTGGCTGGTAATGCCATTTGGTCTTTGTAATGCTCCTAGTACTTTTATGCGCCTAATGAACGAGGTTCTCAAGTCATTTTTAGGCAAATTCGTGGTTGTGTATCTTGATGATATATTGATATATAGCAAGAACCACCAAGAGCACGTAGAGCATCTCCTACAAGTCTTTGAGAAGCTAAGGGAGCAGAAGTTGTATGGTAAGATGAAAAAGTGTTATTTCATGCTACCTAGTGTTACTTTTCTTGGGTATGTCGTTTCAGGAGATGGGATTTCAATGGATCAGTCTAAGGTCGAAGCAATCAAGTCATGGCCTACGCCTACTTCTTTAACCGAAGTTCGCAGTTTTCATGGCCTAGCTTCCTTCTATAGAAGATTCATTAAGAATTTTAGTGCAATTACTAGTCCAATCACTGAGTGTATGAAGAAAGGTGAGTTTGTTTGGACAGGCAGCTCAGGAGGCATTCGAGTTGATCAAAAGACGTATGTGTGAGGCTCCTATCCTTGCCTTACCTGATTTTGATCAAGTGTTTGAAGTTGAGTGAGATGCTTGTGGAACGGGAATGGGTGTTGTACTTCTGCAAGGTAAGCGTCCAATTGCTTATTTTAGTGAGAAGTTGGGAGCTGCTAGATTGAATTATTCCACGTATGATAAAGAGTTCTATGCCTTGGTCCGAGCTCTTGATCATTGGAGTCATTATCTTCGACCTAAGCCCTTTGTTCTACATTTTGATCATGAAGCATTAAAGTATATACATGGCCAACATAAACTCAATACTAGGCATGCTTAATGGGTTGAGTTTTTGTAATCTTTTACCTTCAATTCCAGATATAAAGATGGGAAGAGCAATGTAGTTGCTGACGCTCTTTCTAGGAGATGGTCTTTACTTACAGTCCTCGGTTCTAGAGTTCTTGGATTCGAGTTGTTACAAAATTACTACAAGGATGATGGTGATTTTGCTAACATTATTCGGGAGTGTAAAGGAAAAGCTAGTGGAGTCTATTATGTCCAAGGGGGTTACTTATTCAAGGGTAACAAGCTATGTGTTCCAAAGTGTTCAACAAGGGAATTGCTGGTACGAGAGGCACATGGTGGTGGATTAGCTGGTCACTTTGGTATCAACAAGACATTAGAGGTGCTTCAAGAACACTTCTTTTGGCCCAAGATGGTGAGTGATGTACATGCTGTTATTAGTCGTTGTGGAATTTGTCAAAAGGCGAAAAGTACATTTCATCAAGGTCTATATACACCTCTACCAGTTCCAACACAACCTTGGAATGATGTGAGTATGGACTTCATTGTAGGACTACCTCGTGCACAAAGGGGTAAGGATTCCATCATGGTAGTTGTTGATCGATTTTCAAAGATGGCACACTTCATTGCTTGCCATAAAACTGATGATGCATCCAATGTGGCTGATCTTTACTTCAAAGAGGTTATTCGTTTGCATGGTATTCCAAAGACTATTGTTTCAGATAGGGATACAAAGTTCCTAAGCTATTTTTGGAAGACCTTGTGGCGTTTATTGGGTACAAAGTTGCTATTTAGTACATCTCACCACCCCCAAACAGATGGGCAAACTGAGGTTACAAATAGAACACTTGGTACTTTGTTGAGGGGCTTAGTGAGTAAAACCACAAAAGATTGGGATATACGGCTGGCTCACGCTGAATTTGCATACAATAGATCACCAACTTATGCAACTGCCAGCTCTCCTTTTGAAGTGGTCTATGGAATCAATCCATATATGCCTATTGACATGATTCCTATACCAAAACAGGAGGTTGTAAACTTTGATGCTAAAGAGAGAGTGGTGCAAATGAAGAAGTTACATGAGCAAGTTCGAGCTAGAATTGAGAAGGTGAATGCTACATATAAGGCTCGTGCAAATAAGCATCGTAAACAACCTGAGTTTAAGCGAGGAGATTTAGTGTGGCTACATTTGAGGAAGGCAAGATTTCCCAACAAATGTAAGCATAAGCTCATGCCAAGATCAGAAGGTCCCTTCAAAGTGATTGATCGAGTGGGAGATAGTGCTTATAAGCTGGAGCTGTCGGGGGACTACAATGTATCTGTTACATTCAATGTAGGTGACCTTTCCCCATACCTTGATGACAATCAACTTGAGGAATTGAGGGCAATTCCTTTTCAAGAAGAGGGGATTGATGCAGGAGCAGAGATGCCTCAAGAGATCACATTCGAGGAGGAGATAACGAGCAGCAATCACCCTACCTTAATTGGTTTTGAACACCGACCTAGTGAGGTTAATTTGGTAACATGGATTCAGGAGGAATGAAATGACCATGTTACTTAGGCGTGTCCTAGATACGTCATATCTTTAGGTAGCTTTCCTTATTGCTATTTGCTGTTTAATTACTAGTTTGAGTTTAGGAAAGAGTCTAGTTTGTCTAGTTTTCCTTACTTGTTTTCGTATGAATAAATGAGCCTTTTCCTTAAAGGTTTTCAAGTTGTTTTAGGTAGTTTTTAGGAGTCTAAACAGCATATATAAGGTCTGTTTCGTAGCTTTGTTTTAAACACACGATATATTTTGATTTCTATTAAGAAAACCCAGAAAACGAGAGTATTCTCTCACCAATTCGTTTGCAATTAGTCTAGGTAAGATTGATTGTTTAACACCCAATTCTTACGCAAGGATTAGTGGCTAGTAGCTTAGTGATTCGTGTTTAAGCATTGAGTTCGAGTCTTGTGGCTGGTAGCCTAGAAGAGCTCGATCATATCCTTGGTTACTTCATTGGTTCCGCTGCATAAAACTCTAACCTGAGTTTCTTTGGTTAAAGATACGCATCAACATAGAGTTTATTTTTAACTCCACTGGATCTAAATACCACATTTTTACCTTAAAAAAAAGGATGAATGAAAAATGACAACTTGACTCATATTGTACGCAAGTGCTGAAATCTAATTCCTTGACTTTTTCATTCAAAGTCGGGCGTTATTGATTCAATTACGTCAGCATAAAATAATGAAAGAAATATTCTGAAGATATATGAGACAATTTTGTTACGGTCAAATAAATTGATATTTTATTCTCATGACACCACTAAGAATTTTGTTTTACAGTTGATGATCAAGAACCTCTAAAACAAATGTTGATGTCATAAAATAATAAATTTTCAGGTTTATGATACATTTCCATTAACTTCCTCAACAACAAACTCTGACAATTAATTGAGAATAACAAAAACGACGAGTCAATATACGAGGATTATTTTACATATGTTAACCGACTTTCTTTTACGAGCGGTAAGGGGATCGACTTTTAGAGTTCATGTTTAAAAATCAAGTGGGATATTTGAGTAGGATTAAAGTAGGTGTCGTTGAAAAAATTGAAGGGAGATGAATATGTCATAGACAAAAGATGACGACAGGTGGGGTTATCGAGTAAGGAAGTTGACGGCGGGATGAAGATTATCGGTACTCAATCCGAAATGATTTTCAATTTACTTTTTTCAAGATTTAAGATTATGATCATTAAAAAAGTTAGCATTTTAATTCTTCAAAATGGTTTAGATCGGTAATATGGGTCACTTGGTACATGAAAAACGTGTAAGGTCGGTCGACCCAAGTAGGTTAGGCCGAGTAAATGGGGCTTCCATTATGTGTCATATGGGCACATGTTAGAAAAATCGATATTATATTACTATTTAGAGAACCATGCATTATTATTTGCCGTGATTCTATATAATAAGAGTATGACTCCATCATCATTCAACAAAACTTCAAAACCGTGAGAAGTACATGAATCAATTAAACATATGAGAAACGTATTAGCTAAATAACAACAAATGTATGTGATTCTAAACAACAAAACAACAACTAGTATGATTCTAAACAACGATCAATATGATTCAATATGCAAAACTGTGTGATTGCAAATGCTATTTAAGAATCGAAAAGCAAACACAATTGAAAAACGATCGAATTTGGGAAATTGAAAAACTAAAAACGATGAATTTTTTTGTTCCGATGTTCCTTTAATTAGTAGAAGAACCTAATGTTCATAATTATGAACAAAAGCAGCAGCGGAAAAAAAAAATTGATTGCAAATTCGAAAAATATAGATCGAATTCACTACAAGATTAATCGAAATTACCTGGTTTATGGTTGTTTAGAGGATCCATAGCGAAATGAAACCTTCAATCGTCACATTTGTTGTAAATTTTCAATCGCTTTAGACTAAAGTCGCATCAATTTTTATAGGGTTTGATTTGGGGATTTTTTTGGAGGAGAGAGAAATCGTTGAGAAAAGGAGCAGAAAATGAGAGAAAAATTTTAGAAAGAGAATTGAGCTGGGAAAGAATGACGTTAGGTTTGATGACCCCTCCCAATTTTTCCAGCGCATCAATTTGGCTGCATCTCAGCCCTTCATCTCGTTTAAATCCAACGGTTTTGATGAGGACTCATGGACTCATCTAAGTAAGCGAATTCATCTGAACCCGCCTCTATATCTATATATATACTCCCTCCTACCCAGAGAGATTTTCCTCTTTGACGACAACCAACAACACAATAAACAAAGGTTAAATAATTTGGTAAGTAAATAATTAATTAAGACTAATTAATATACTTAGCCTTTAATCCCCCCTCCCATCACCACCTCAACTTATCTCCACCACCTATACCATCGGCGACTAACCACCAACCCAACCGGCGTCCCATTGCTTCGGCTGTACCTACCCCCATCGAACGGCCGCCATGCCATTATCGATCGTCATGTGGGTAATATGATTGTTTGAATTTACTCTTCGATTGTTTCAATTTCTCCATAACCGTGGCTTCGATTTTCTCATTGCTTCGGCGTAATATCACCACCCACCACCCACCCCCGCCGACATAATATCACTATTGCTTCGATTTTCTCATCCCCAAATCATCCAATCTCACCATCCTCGCCGAGTCGCCGCCGATAAGCCCGCAAATCTGCAATGTCTAGCGTCTTCTCTCCACTATCCCTCTCTGTTTCCCATAACCGGCCATCATGTGGGTTGCCGAACTCGCCTTCGCTCTGGGCAACTGAAATAGTGAGGTGCTAATGGTCACCTGGTGGGTTTCATCGGAGCTCGTGGGATGAGAGAATCTGGGTTGGGGGAGATTTGTGATTAGGGAATAATTAAGCCCCAAAACTGAATTTATTGAGGGTATATTAGTCTAGAAAATTTGCCAAATGTGGTAAGTTTAGAAAGATGAAAATGTTAGTGAATCGTCCCAAAGAGGAATACAAGAAAGATGTCTTTGGGTAGGAGGGAGTATATATATATACACATATTGATTGGTACTCTGTATCAGGTTAAATTTAAAAAAAGCATGCAACATTTTCTCTCTCCTCAGTCCTCACACTCTATTTTCCTACTTATTTCGTCGAACTGTCTCTCCGCCATGTTTCTCCTTCCTCTCTCCTTTTATCCGAAAAGCGTGAAAAAATCCACTAAAAAATGTCCGCAATCAAATGAACTTGTGGTCTGAGATGCGTCAGCAGTATATATATATATATATATATATATATATATATATATATATATATATATATATATATATATATATATATATATATATATATATATATATATATATATATATATATATATGAAAACCGATAAAATTAATTCTTTTCTAGGAGGACACTTGGCATTTATTAATTGGATAACACTAAGTAATTACATAATATGGAAATTATTAGCTAATTTATGGAAAATAATATAATTTATAGTGATTAAAATGGTAAGCTAATTTATGGAAAATAATAATAGTGTTACTAATAATACTATAACAAATGTAACCAAAAAAATATTACTTCCTCCATTTCATTAGGTTCTTTGCATTTGGTTTGAATTTTCTCACATATTCAAACCAAATGAAAAGAACCTAATAAAATGGAGGGAGTATAACAAAGATAAGCTGAAAAATTTATAAAATGAGTATAACAATATAAATATACAGCCCGGACGCGGGCCGAATATGCAAACTAGTTCAATTCAATCTAAAGTTCCACCTTTTATTTCTTAAAATTTGTCAATTAGGTTACAAAATGAGAGTAATACATTGGGTTATTACTTAATACAAAGTGATTCTAAATCACTCGCTAATTAAGTATACATAATCCCTAAAACAATAAAAATGATAATAGCAGCAACAACAACAACCTTCGTGATAAACTTCATGCTTGAACCGATGTCATTCTCACACTCACTTTTCATGGTGGAATATGCTCTCTCAAGTATAAGATGAAATTGGAGTGAGAAATTGGAGGGAAAACGAAACAAATCGAATGAATTGAAAGGAAATCGCGTCAATTTGGAGGGAAAATGGAATAATAGAAATGTCAATGCCTGAAAATCGAGTCAAACCTGCCTGAGTAGACGTTTGATAAAAAAAATGATTTATAAGGTAGGAGTTACAAACATATGAAAAATAAGATAGGAATTAGGAAGATTTGGTATATAAAAGGTAGAATTTTATTATCTCATAAGCAACAATGTTTTATTACATAGTAAAATACAATAACAGTTGCTTAGAGCGTTGCACACATTAAACTGTAGGAGAATAACCAATATAATTACATAAACATCCTTTAAATGTCACATGAAATATAAACCTTCTTATTTATGAACATCCCTTGAATATTTTAAAAACTCTCTTTTTCAAGATCAGCAATCTTATTCTCAATGGTCAGCCCGCTTATGGCAGGTCACTCACACTTGCTTCCATTTCTCTACATCCGCCCGAACATATAGCGCAACTAGTACACGAACATTCGGCACTACAACTATAATTGTTGAGCATATTGCACTGCTCGTTCACAATAATAAAGCTTTCTTGTGGCAACTCATTACCACCAACTTTGTTATCAGAAAGGCCATACCCGCACGGAGCACACTTAACACATTGGCAATCATATGCAAGGACATCAGCATTATCAGCATAGTTACCACACTCGCTAATGCATTGGTTTCCAAATCCTTTCTTTTTGACAACGTGGTCTGCATCTTCAATAATGTTCTCCTCGCAATAGCCTTCCATAGTAAAACTTGATAAAATGTATACTAAGGCAATGGCAGGTAGCACTATCCATTCATCAATTGCCTGTTCTTATGAAGGATAATGAGGATGACACATGAAACAAAGATGTATGTATAAGCAACATGTAGTTACCATTTAATTAAGGTAGGGTACAAACCTTGATAGTTTTGAACTTTGAGTTGAGTAGTGCTACTGCTCTTCCATAAGGATATTCTGCTGAGAATTCAACAGCAGTCACAAAATCTTGTTCTACTTTTGTATCTTCTAGGTCCGCAGGTTCGAAATCCAATCTTCTTCCTGAAAATAGTTTCACCTGTATAGGGATTGATTGCTTAAGGCATGAAATGTTCACAAGGTGCCTTTCACTTTCCAAGAAAGAGGGAAATAATTTTAGGTAAAGAGGAATGACTCTTTATATAAAAGTTGTATAATATATCTTAAAAATAAGTTAACAGCACTATTTTCAATTATGTGTTATACAATTAGAGCCAACATAAACTCGTGTCCTTGCCAAGTTCGTGTTCTTCTCAAAGATAAACGGGTTGTAAAACCATTAATTTACACAGTCAAACGGGTTGATAACCTCAAATAACAAAACACAACACATTTACTAAACATGTAACCAGGGGCGAAGCCAGGATTTAAAATCCGGGGTGGCGGATTCAAATCGCATTTTTCGGTTATAATTTTGGTTTGGTCAGGGTCTTAGATAGAATCCGAACGTCGCGGTTATATGTATTGGCCGAATGTTAACATATTAGATATATCAGACGACATGCCAAAATATCGGCTTTTTTTAACAAATCATGTTACTCGAGCCTTTTTTTTTCTTAAACAAATCATGTTACTCGTGTTCAGAGACACAAATGTAATTATTGAATTTGGGTATATAAATCTATTAACAAATATAAGTGGGTAAACTACCCAATAGATAATTTTAGCGTGAACCAAGAAGGTACAGTTTTTTTTTACTATATAAATACATTAAACGCACAAAAATGATCAAATGATCATTTGTTGTATTGGTGGCCTTATGGATTGATGTTTAAGGTTTATTAAGTCATGTGTTTGAATCCCAATCCCGTCAATAGTATAAAGACATTAATTTTTAAGTTTTAAAAAAATAAGAGTAAAAAACTAATAAAAAGTTAAATGACACTTGCTATAGCTAGGATTTGATCCCACAACCTCTAAGATATTACACTTCCATTCTCACCACTACACCATATGCAACATTCTAATGTTATTACTCACTAATAATTATATGTATCAAATATTAGCCTAAACAAACAGAAAAAAAAAAAAAAAAAAAAAAGCCGCCACCCCTCGCCGCCAAGTAGCTTCGCCCATGCATGTAACACTCCGCAACCTCTCTTACCGTGTAATAGAGATGACTTATATATCAAGACTTCATTAAACAGATTAAATGACAACTAACGCTACAATGTCCCTGCAGCATTATATCAAGATAGACATATGCCTATAAATATTTAGGGTACACGTCGTATTGTAATTTTAAATTAAATGTTATGTAGGATAGAACAACATTCCAAAACCGTATAAGTATACGAGTAAACTCGTGTTTATTTTTTTTGGAAGTTCTCAACAATAATTAATTAGGCTCAACGTGTTGGGTCGTTTAAATGAATTCGGTGTGTTTATTTTTATGTTCAGCTTATTTCGTGTTGTCGTGTCATATATCTTTTCCCAACTACTATATTAAACAATAGATAAGCAATATAAAACTTACCATCTTAAAACCAATTAACTCGAAGAGACTATCGTCATTCTTAGAATTGCGTTGAAGCTTGAAGGAACAATGGTTTCCCTTTATGCACCAGTCACTTCCATTGAGTTCTAACAATCCACGCATTTCACCGGAGTCTGTGACGTAGTAAATCTCTTCCCTTAGAGGAATGATGCAATTGGTTGCATCCTTCATTATGTTCCTGAAATACAATAATGTTCACAAATGTAAAGAATGTATTCTTTCATGATATGATTTTCGATGGCTTGATGTTGCATGAATAAAGTCCAAAAGTGCAGGCTTGAGGCAAAATTTAAAGATTTTTTTTGTCCATTTTTAAATGCAAAAGACTTTGTGTTATATTGATGTAGTAAGCTAAACAATTCACGACGTTAGAGACCACATATAAAGGATGAAGATCAGAGTGTGTCTACCATTTAGGCTACTGGTCGCTTCCTCAGAGAAAAAAAGTTGTACAAAAAAATTCAGTTAGAAGTTACCTTGTTTGAAGGGTGAAAACTTTTTTCCCTTCACTATCCATGACATCAGTCTGCGTCTTAGCATTTGTCAAAGTCTTAGATTGCAGTTGAAATAAATATGGTGCCGGTGTTGGAGGAGTAAATGAAATAGAAACATGTAAAAGTACTGGTTCAGAATTCTTGAAGCCAGATGCAAAATCAACTGAAACCCATTTTTTTGTTGAGAGTTGTTCACGAGAACCGAAGAGTTCTTTCAATGAAAATGAGTAAGATCCAAGTAGCTTCAATGATTTTGGCGTTGGTGCATTGGAAGGTGGATGAAACAAGACTTCAAAGAGAAGCTCTCCTGTTGGTTCGCATTGAAATACGACAAAACATTTTTCCTTGTAATTGGAGGATATGCCAAATGATCTCTTTGTCTTGAAAAGCTTATCTGGTTGTTTCTTACTGAATCCAACAACGATATTTTCTTTGTACTCCTCTGGTAAATTCTTGATCTCCACTAACTCCAAAAGAACCTGCATTTGATAACATTTTAAGTTTGATTAGTATAGTGGGCACAACTAGAGTAAAAAGATAAACATTCATGTTAGTATCTACACGAGAATAAAAATGACTTATATTATTCATGTAGTGAGCACATTAATAACATGTACATAGCTTAAGCCCAATAACCATGTAATCGCAGTTCTCTTTCTTTTTATTATGGTGAGCTACCGTTAAAAAGTATAGGAATAAGTGAGGTCGACAAATGTATAAGACTATAAGGTTGTCAAAATGTCATACTATACATACCTCCACGGCGTGAACAATTGGAAATCGGAATTCCTTGCCAGAGTCATCAAATGTTTTAAAGTCCTGTTTCAGTTGGTAAGGTTCAAGCATGACCGGAGTTGGTGTTCTTCCCTTGTACATAGTACCAGCTTTCCTATAACTTAACCCAAATGACTTTTCCCACTGCCTTGTAGTTTCAGAATGTCCAAGATCTAGTTTACTGCCTTTTGTTCTATCAGAATCAGAGTCATTATGTTGAACTACAAAGCCGATTAATTCTTTCATGTCTTTGCAGTAAGAATGTGGATACAGCTGGTGTGTGTGCCACATAAGGTCAATATCATAAGTAGGGACACAAAATCTTTGCATACTCATTTTATTATTTGACCTTATAAGGTGAAGAAATCCCTTATATCTAGCCATTGCTTCTTGGAGAAAGAGGTCATTTGATATGTATGGCCTTGATACCTGTCAAACAAGCATTCCAGTATTATATATAATAGAAAAAGACCAATGATATTAAGGGTATTGGTTTATTGTTTCCTTCGCAAACTTAGACAAATTAAAGTGTCTAAATCTTATATATACCTGGAAAGTGAAAGAGATTTGTCTTTTAACAGCTGAAAGAAGGTCATAGTTGGTAAAATTTTCACTTAGATAATTTTTACGTAGATAATCCCTCAATACTGGTTTATTCAAGTCAAGCTCATATGGCTCTTTAGGGTAAAGTTGTTTCCAAATCTCCTCAGTTTTGGTCTTAGGCGATCCATGGATAGATGATATGACATTGTTGTTTCCAAGGATAGTTCCGAAGGACTTCTCACAATCGAATTTGTATCTTACCTGGAACACAAAAGTAGATGTTTAATTTTAGAGATTTTAAAAAATTACAATATATTTTGTCGACAACCAAATACGAATAGTTCATAACCATACGGGATTCAGCCTATGGCAGTGCCAAATCCATTCGCAATCAAGAGGAACAACCAACGGTTCTTCAGAATCCATCTTTTTAACATGTTTGGCGAGCAAAGGAATCCAACAAGAATTGTACCTAACATATTGGAGATCCTCGAGTCAAATAATTGTTATGACTTCATGAGAGAATATGAACATAAAACTCTTAAGATCTATCCGTGACATAATTTTGACTTCAATCAGGAATACTTTTCAATATTCTATGTCATATACTCCCTATTTCCCAGAAAGATTTTTCATATTCCTTTTAGAACATCCCTAATAAACTTCCGCATTTGTTTTCTTTCTATTTATGATAAGTGTTAATTAGTTACTAAATGATATTACTAAACTCACAATATCTCTCTTAATTTATCCCATTAGCCCAACACTATCCCATTTAATAGCTAATCCAACACCCAATCAAAACCCTGACCTCACTCCCTATCCTCCCTTCAGGTGGCTGACTACCTCCTCCAGCTACATTGTCGACTTACACCATCCAATTCAAGTCACTGAATATATAAAGTTGAGTCCTTAACCGGTGCGCGTGATACGTAAACTATCACGTCTTTTTCTATCTAGGCGCCTAGGAGTCAAAATGGATTTAATTGTATCATGCATCCGCATAAGTGATATAGTGAATTTAGGGGCCTCACGGGCCTGGGCATATAGTGAATTTAATGAACTCTTTATTCTTATTTTTATGGTACAAAGAAGAAGCTAATGTTATAGCGGTGTAGGATATAAGGATACGAACCCGGGATATATTAACCTCCATGAAGATTGATTTCCTAACTGCTAAGCGCCTATCTTGATCCTAATTGATGCACTCTTTATATGGTTAACAAAAAATGACTAAAATTTTGGAGCATTAAAATAAACTACCTAAAATATTCAATTCTTCACGCGGATGCGCACCCGAGAAAATACATTCAAATTGAGAAGAAAATAACAACAAATAAACTAGAACTACCAACCTGTGTTGAAAACTTGAAATGAATACATATGAAGTATAATTTTTTTTTTTTTTTTTGAAACAAAGATAAGTATAATTTTTAATTTAACCTGTATATGGCCTTTTCCAAAGCATGGTCCTCGTACAAGAAGCGGTTTCGGTCGACAATAGCTAGGAATTGAAGTAGCTTTTTCGCAGCTTCAACAAGATCAACACTCACCGATATCTTTTGCGCTTCAGCCCACTCTTGCTTTTGTTCCATATCCATCTTCACTCCTTATGAATTAGAAGAAAGACACAATTTAACAATGTTAATACCATACCCTTGGAGGTGGATACATATTTTGAGCCCAAAACATTACTTATAATTATGCATGTGTACTGTACTCTATCACATAATTTCCTTTTTCTTTATATGTTGAATAATTCAGGGTCGATAATTATGTATATTGTTTTCATAAACGTACGTTATTTTGGCTCGTAGCTCATAAACCATGGAAACTTTTGTTTTTTTTTTTAGTGTATGTTTGGTAACCAACTAGAAGGTAACATATACTGTTTTGACCAAATCAGAATGCTACGTAACATGTTTGGCTGTGCATTTTGTTATTAGTATTTGAAATAGCATTTACTAATGGATATTTGGCAAATGCTATTATAACTAGTGTTTTTTCTATATAGTAGCATTTTGGATTTTTTAATTTTAATGATATAGCATTTTTTCAATATAGTAGAAGATGGGACGGAAGAAAGCAGTGGGGCCAGACAGCATACCTATTGAGGTTTGGAGGTGTCTAGGAGACAAAGGGGTGGAATGGTTGACGACACTTTTCAATATGATTTGGAGAGGTAATAAGATGCCGGTGGAGTGGAGGAAGAGCACTTTTGTCCCTTTGTACAAGAACAAAGGGGATGTTCAGGAGTGTGCTAACTATCGCGGGATCAAGTTGATGAGTCATACAATGAAACTTTGGGAACGAGTGATTGAGCAGAGATTAAGAAGAAGTGTGAAGATTTCGGAGAACCAATTTGGATTCATGCCGGGGAGGTCAACTATGGAGGCAATTCATCTCATAAGACAGACAATGGAAATTTATCGGGATAGGAAGAAGGACCTACATATGGTGTTCATTGATTTGGAGAAGGCGTATGACAAGGTACCAAGGGGAGTGCTTTGGTGGGCTCTAACTAAGAAAGGAGTCCCGCAAAAATATATTAATATCATTAAGGACATGTATGAGGGAGCTAGCACGAGCGTACGGACTAGTGTAGGGAAGTCAGAAAAGTTCCCTATTACAATCGGAGTGCACCAAGGGTCCGCACTTAGTCCGTTTCTCTTTGCTATAGTCATGGACGAATTGACGAGGTCAATCCAGGATGATATACCGTGGTGCATGATGTTTGCAGATGATATAGTGTTGATCTCAGAAACGAAAGAAGATTTGGAGAGGAGGTTGGAACTATGGAGGCACACTTTGGAGTCTAGAGGGTTTCGGTTGAGCCGGAGCAAGACCGAGTATTTGGAGTGTAAGTTCAGTGGCATTAGACAAAGGGAGACAGGGACGATCAGGTTGGATGGAAAGATTGTTCAGGGATCTGATGTTTTTCGATATTTGGGATCGATTCTTCAAAAGGATGGAGAATTAGATGGAGATGTGGCCCATAGGATCAAATCAGGTTGGTTGAAGTGGAAAAATGCCACAGGAGTTCTGTGTGATCGAGGGATGCCCAATAAGTTGAAGGGCAAGTTTTATCGAACGGCAATTAGGCCGGCACTGTTCTATGGCACGGAATGTTGGGTCGTGAAACAGTGTCATGTTCATAAGATGAGTGTGACGGAGATGCGCATGCTACGGTGGATGTGTGGACATACTAGACGTGATCGGTTAAGAAATGAAGTTATTAGGGAGAAAGTAGGGGTTGCACCCATCGGGGATAAGATGATGGAGAACCGGCTGAGATGGTATGGTCACGTGAGGAGAAGGCCTAGTGACGCGCCGGTTAGAAGAGTAGAAGGGTGGGGAAGTGATAATATTAGTAGGGGTCGGGGAAGACCCAAGATGACTTGGATAAGGGTGATTAGAAGTGATATGAGCTTCCTAGGACTTGAAGAGAGTATGGTGTTGGATAGGGGGATGTGGAGAGACTTTATACATGCGGAGGACATAATCTGACTCCTTGGATTTCTTTGTTTGGTTTCCCTAACTCTTTTGCCAAAACTTTTTACCTTGTGTTCCAAGTTTTTTTTTTTTTTTTTTTTTTACCCTTTTAATTTATTTTGACGACTTTATAAAACTTCCTTTGAAAGTGTTTAAATACTCCGAAAAGGTTTACAATGTTTTGAAATTTCATGGCGTACACAAGATGGTTACTAGACGACGATTCATGTTAGCCGACCCCAAATTATTTTGGGAATAAGGCTTGGTTGTTGTTGTTGTATTCTCTTCTTCCTCTTTTGGAGTCACTTTCTCATTGTGTGACTAAATACTCCTCCCATAAAGAGAAATTAAAAAAAAAAAAAACAAAACAAATTCTGCGAAATTTAAAACTTACTACATATTTTTATCACTAACCAAATCAGATTTTAGCATGTTAGAAATATCTCCAAATTCCGATGTTTGAAACAGGACAACTTTGAACATGACAATTACTATTCAAATAATAAGAATTAAATCTATTAACGATCCAAAAATTCTATTATAATTGTTGGTTTTTGACAATTACCATAGAATCATTGATTAACGATCAAAATAAGGAAACAATCAAGCAAAAACATATGATTACAACTTACAGTGAAGTATCATTATCGCTCCGATTTTCTCCGGATATGGTACCTCCGGATGTGGTGCTCCTTTCCATATGTCGACCCCCTTTTATACTAAGTTACTAACCACTTGCTGTAACGTACCATGTTGAGTAAAAGAAGAAGACACGCACGCCAGCTAGCATGGAATTTCCTTAATGTGATAAAGTTGCAGGTGAAACGCATGGAATGAGAGCTTTATTTGAAACCCGAATTCACGGGGTTTTCAAAGTATCATTTTGAAATGTAAGGAGTTATGTGCAACAAGAATAATTTCACAAAGCCCCATTTTGTGGGGTTTTGTCATTAACTTTCTTTCAACGTATAGAGAGCATTTCAAAAAAAAAAAAAATATATATATAAAGATTGTGAGTTAGCCCAGAATTTTTGAGATAAGGATTAATTACCTTTGTAACTGCCAAAAATTTTACATTTCAAAAGCCTTAAATTGTGGGCTTTTCAACTCTAGTTTATTGGGCTTTTCAAGCCTTAAATATAGAAAACAAATAAAAGATTCACATGTTTGATGTTGGCACCGTTATAAACCTATATGCTCATGAGGAAGAGCCTGTTTGAACAATAACGTTCTAAAAACCTTAGAAACCTGTTGAAAAGCCCACATATTAGGGCTTTAGATATTTAGCATAACTTCGATTCCCGATAGTCCAGAGCGTTTTTCTTCCAATAATGCTTTGTTGGGAACAAGATTTTTCCTTAAGTTTTCCAAAGTAACGTTCGAATTTCTCAAAAATAAAAGAAACTACTCATTTTAGATCATTGAAAGTATGACAATCTGCATGTCTAGCCATTGGAAATCACATCAATTTGAAAAGACTTTGGTATTCGCTAGTTCCGTCACACCAAAAGCATTCTTGTTTTAGGTCACATTCTACATGTTTTTACCCTAAAAAATGTACTCCCTATATAAGACGGTGAACTTTATCTAGACCTGTCAGAACCTGACCCGACCCGGTAACCCGACCTGCATTTGAACCCGATTAGCCCGTTTTTTTGACCCGCGACCCGTATTTGACCCGAACCCGATGTAACAACCCTAAATTTTCGCTATCTTTAAACACAAAAATAAAGGATTGTTATGCCGCCATTGACTACCAAGTCAACGGCAAGGCTAATTTAAAACAACTTGATAAAGAAGAAGAACAAATGACAGCGGAAGACTTCTAGCTGAATCTACAATTCGGAAATTAAACCAAAAGATAAACTACAAATCGTCCCCAATGCAAATATGTGACGACTCATCAAAACGCCCAACATGCAATGACGCTTCAACCATACAATGCATCTCAATCTGCAAACCTGTCAACTGCGCCACCAAAAAGATGACACAGGCCCCAGAATAGGGTAGGGACACAACCCAAAACAAAGAACGTCAGCACAGGCTGAGTAAGACATTTAAGCGACACAAAAGAATTAAGATACGCGCCTTACTGGCGCGTAGCTAACAAAGAATAGACAAAGCTACGCAAAGGAGGCAAGAGCCTAAAACGGGGCCCGGCACGAGTCGTGCTCAAGTCAGTGAGCTCGAAAATACAATGTAACAACGAACACGGCTCGTGTACCCAAGACACGAGTCGTGTAGAGCGCGCACGTGGTATTCATCACCACAATAATCTTTGTTTATCTTTCTTTAAGTAATTTATTTGCGCAAGGGTCCTACCCCAAGCCGATCCAACACTAGAGCATCGAGAATAAAACGATCCTAAAGACCCGAGTGTGCACACCTTTCCTAGGGGGACGGTAGGACGCACAGTCCCTAAGAGGAAGTCATTTAGGAGACCGGTAGCTGATCTCCGGCCTAGCTACATATACCTTGATCAGAGGTTAATCGCTCTAGGTGGTTTAAACATCATAAAACACGTATAGTTATATATGTATAAATAGATACATCTTTAATCCGTCTTAAGTACGTTATTCGCGCATAGTAGCTTGATTTATAAACGGCCAAAGCTGGAACAAGATATGCAAGAGATGATCAACAACAATAGTCAATGTAGGAAATCAACATAGATGCTCAAAAGGTGATCACAATGGATAATTGATATCAATAGGCGTTAGATGATCAAAATAGAGAATATGAGCAAAGAATCGAAAGGAAGATGAACGTGAAGGATTCTCATGATATGAAATGAAGCTCAAGCTTATGAGGGTCAACGTTCTTACCTTCAATTGGCAAGTTTCCTCTAGTTACACTTCTCAAAGTCCACAAAGGTCATCTCTTTGAATCCACAATCTAAGTTACACAATAACCAACAAGAATCACTTTTGTGTTGTATCAACTTGACCCAATACCCCCATTGCAATCTCATAACTCAAACAATAATCCCCTAACTCACAAGGTGAATCTATAAGTCATAATTCTCACAATTAACATCAATCTAACACGAATCCAAAAGGAGACAGTAGTAAATAAACATGAATAACGTGTACCTCCAACATCGGATGACCACCAAATTTGACTATGTCATAAAAGGTTATGTCAGGAACGTCCCCTACAAATTTCGTCCACAAACTCCAAGCGGATCAACGGGAATCAATCTCACACTGAACCATAAACATGAATTAGGGTTTACCCACGAATTCTGATATAACTTTTGATATACAAAAACAGGGCTTACCAATTTTGGATACGTTGTTACAACTAGAGTGAAGAACATCTCCATAAAATCTCGTCCTAAAATGCTTTATGAGTCAACGGGAATCGTCAAGATACCGAGGGAGCGGAACAGTTCTCGGGTAAATAGACACAGCTCCACTAAAACACCTCTACAGGGAGCGTCCGATGGAATCTTGGCACGATCTATATGTTCCTGGATTTGTTTCGAAAGCACGGTTCCAACGCCACCAACCACGTACTAATCAGAGATCGTATGTGAGAGTTGGGTGTGTTTGAAGTTGATACAGTTGTGCTGACATCTTATGCGGGTGGAGGCTAAGGGAATGAGAGAGATGGAGAGGGGGCCGAATGACTGTCAAGGGGAGCTAGGGTTTTCTTTATTTTTTTCATAAATGGGTATTAGGGTAGACTCGGGTTTGGACCTAGCTAATTTGATGGGTTGCGTGATCCACAAACCCGATCCAAATCCGAATGGCTAACGAATCCTCTTGTGTAATTCTATAATAAAAAATCCCATAATAGCTCAATCGAATTCCAATTAAACCTTAATAAAACCCTCAATTACATTATAAAACGTAACACCCTTAATTATTTAACTTCCCAAAAATACGAGGTGTTACAGACTTCCCTCCTTAAAACAAATCTTCGTCCCGAAGATTTAAGTCCCTCCTTAAAGAGTTTCCGCACAACGTTCGACATTAGGCAACTAACATCCACAACTTCCAACACAGGTGAAAAGTAACGCAAGAAAAGAAATGGGAAGTAATGGTTCAAAGATATTGCAGTAAGGGAAGGAGAAAGTGCACCATCAATGCACTTCCTCACAAGAGAGTCGTGTTTAGCTAGAAATGCACCATCAATGCATTTCAGGAAGGAATATCGCGCAATTAAATTAAATTTAAATATTGACACGGAGTGATGCCGAATAATATTACATGTGCAATGTTAATGCACAAACAAAATTACGTGTACAAATGCAATGCACCAAATAAGTACGTGTGCACCATAAGTGCACTAATTAGGTAAACATGCTTTATCATATAATCACAAAAGGAACATAAGTCTTATAACTTAGGGCGTAGGAGGAACGCACAGGGGTTCTCATCCCCCTTAAAGAAAAGGTTCGTCCTCGAACCAGAATATGTAATTCAGACGTGGGATAACTTTCTGATCGTCAATGCCACTTTTCACTTGTATTTTCGCACCTTGGTAATGCATCTCAAGGTTTTGGCGCAGTATTCCATATTGTCTCTCTCGCCCTCAAATCAACCATAGGCAATTCTAACTCGTAACCATTTATCATCCTTTAAACACTTTCATCACAACCAAAGAGTTTTAGTGTGATCTTCTGTACTCCAAACCTTTTCATTTACATTTCACATGTCGACCCTTGTTGGAGCGTTCTCATTTCCTAAGGCACCGTACTCCTCAATATACCAATAGGTGTCGAGATCACTCTATGATTTGTATCTGGATCCTCAACTCACGATAATTGAACTTGCGTACCCTTACTATTCAATGCATCCGTGCAGCTATCCAATTTTTTTTTTATATCATATTTTGCTTCGATGAATTCGCATACTTCAACAGAATGACTTGACTTTGTCGATCTATATCTCAAACATTCAATTCATCATCCTTGGTAGCGTCATTGCGAGTATACATTAGATTTCGCAAACCTTTAGCCTTCATTTTCATCTCCGTAGTAATTGATTATTAATAACAATTCACCACAATCACACCTTGACATCACGTATATACCGTCTCTTCTCAACAGGTAGAACCACTTCTTACATCACACATAAGGCATTGTAGGGTTCTATCCTCCATTTGATGGACTAAGCTAGAAGTCCATACATCAAGCAATTAACCTTCCATGTTAGCAACTAGCGTTGTCCGACGCTACGACTTTTAGTCAAACTCCTTATATGAACATTTGACCTTGAAACTTGTCATCACATAATTATCAATGCATTCAACTAATCCCATAGAATGTCATATTTTGAATTTCCTCGATTGAACCCGTACTAAAATTGTGGTTTTCCCCGATTGATGACCATATATATCAACAAGGATATCTCTAGTAGAGCATTTTCCTCTCACTTATTAGGTCACTTGAATATGACTGTACTTATCTGATCTGTATTACTTCGTAACTAGAATACTTCTACGCACCTGTCAATCCGTGTGAACAAAGTCTTCTTTTCATTTGGTGTAGTTGGCCACCAATTTTCTAATCCTAGAAAAAAAAACCTTAGTGTAATGTCGAAGGCACTTTAGTCGCATTCAGAACACATCAAGATGTAGTCATACTCGTTTAGCTTAGTCGCTCGGCGTAGCCGTTACTCTTTTTAATCCAAAGGACTCCATTCTTACAAACGTATACCACGAATCAATCTTGTCAAGCAACTAGCATTAACTTTACCTCATGAGTGGTTCCCTTAATTATCTTCCAGGTCATTCTTAGTATTCCTTTGTTGTCTCCTTGCCAACCTTCCTCACACATCCTTTCGAACCATGTGAAACATGTTCTAGTTTCCCACTTCCCTCATATATTACGTGTTTGATCAACGAATATCATAGAGTACAGTTCTTTATTCAACAATTTCAACCAGCTTATTCAGAACCCAAGAAATTTTTATTCGTTCGTACTCGTTTTACCCAATACATTCCAATAAACATTCTTTGGCCCATTGACATAACCATAACATCCTGCCATTAATATCCCAAGTTAATATCCCAAGTTACTACAAGCGTCAGGGCACTCTAAGTAAATAAACAACGTTTTTATCACGAGATACGCTTATATTCAACCAACTTACTCCCACAAGTAAACATTATCAACCCAGACCAATTTCCTTAACCTTACCATGACCAAAATCACACTTTGATAAAATAAATTCAATGTCTTGCACCTACCACCACACATCCACAACTCGAGCTTAATAAGTAATTTGGACCCAAAATCATTTACAACTAAGATACACGTCTCTTAGAAATTCACCAATACAAAGTGCACAACCATCTAAAGATTACTTCGAAAACCATAAGCTTTTATCATCATTAGCACATTACTTTCAATTCGTACATCGTACTTCAAGTGTTGTCAACTTTACACCATACAACCAGCTAATTACTATACCACCCCATTCTCCAGCTCAACTTATCCACCTATCAAGTATAATTAACAAACACATACCATAAGACCATAAATGCCAAAAGCTTAATCTACAACCTCCATCACCGAATCATAGTGACTCTTATATGTAGCATCAAATTTATACTCTTAGTAGCTAAATTTGATGAGGGTATCGTTGTCCTTTAAATGATCCTCCTTAGTCCATATATCACGAAAGACATATGCTAATGTCAAAATCATAATTCAACTCACCATCATTGTCAAATAGAGGTTCAAAACTTATTGTGCATCTCGAGTTCAACTTGTCTTCCTTACTTCATCTCACAGCATGTAAGTGACTAGTGTTCGAAATAGGAGTCCTTTACCATAAATCGAATAATATTTATATGTGTATGCCCAACTTATTTTACCCATAGTATGTCTAAAGCCTTATCATGAATCAACACCCCTTTTTTTTTTATCGTGCCTTAGCATGAATCAATTTCCTTTACTTGAACATATACTCAAATAATTCATCTTAAAATCCCTCATTCGGTGATGGTAACATCTTAGTAAGTATAGTTTCCATATCCAATAGTTTGTTCACTTATAGTATTGTAGACTTTCAACCTTAAATGTCGTTGTTATGCCGTAATGGACCATTTCTTCCCTTCTTACTCCTACACCTCGGTGTTAAAAGTCCAGAAGTGATTCACATTCGATCCCCAACTAATCGAGTTATACCAAAAATTTTAGCATGTAGACGCCCAACGGTTGTGGGGGTGCTTGACCAAACGGCCTAACTCCATCATTGATGCCAAGATCATAGCCTTATATCAATCAATCGAGTCATATCCATAAATTTCGAAGTTGTTTAGCCACTAACGTTGTCAAGAAATCCTTGAATCTATTTTCCTTGAATCTTCTTCGCACTATAAACCACACTATTTTTAAGCATGTGCAAGCAAGTGTGTCTGATCTTTTGGAGTTGGGTCTTCCTCTAATAGTTCATCCTTGACTTGGGATTACTTGTAGTTCTCCATGTCTAGCAACAAATTTATCTGCAGGGTTCATTCATGTATCCTTGCTCATTATATATCCAATAATATCCAGCACTTTGATCACTTGACCACCAACAGAATTTCATATAATAAGGTTAAGAAATCTGTCAACTCCTCATTCCCTTGGTATTAGAATTTTCCCCGCACCATCTTCTAATGGTACTAACACATCTAATCAGCAATATAGAATAACAGTTCATTATATATCCAATAATTTGTGAAATAGGGCACAAGTCGTGCCCAAGTAAGTAGCTCCTGGAGTCGTGCCAAGTTGGGGCACGAGTCGTGCTGTCCTCAGCCGAGGCTGTGGACACCAAAATCACGGGTGGTTGAAGCAAATCACAAACAATTCAGCACCACACAATTAGCATATAGTTTCATCAATGGCTTTATTCCAAATATAATCTCAGGGGTATTGTCCCCTATCTAATAGTTCGCAATAACAAGACTCCAACTAAAATCGTGAGTAAACAAAACACACAATCCTCAAAACCAAGGCCTCGGAACCATATATAAAAGTTAATGACGTGGATAATAAATCCAATGATTAGTTTCCTCATAATAATGCCCGGGGAATATCACTCAAAAAGGGAAGCAAAACTCAAAGTTTCAATAATTGAGATTATGATTAAGGTTATATAACGTTTCTCTTGTTCTTAACAAGCAAATCACCCATAGAAATAAACGTTGGTCTATTCAATCAATTCCATATACTCATTCCCACCTACAAACAGAGTAGTGTACTCGGAAACGATTCTTATCATCACTTAACCCATATAATAAAAGAACAAATGATACACGAGATTCTGTAAACTCTCGTATGCTTAACTCACTTATAGACTCACCATTACTAGTCGCTTCTTCAACTTTCACCTTTCCTTTAAGGTGATCATGGTTTCTCACCTATTAGAGGTGACATTGTTAGGTGGAGTAGCGTGAGTTATTTCTAAAGGGTTAAGCATAGCATATGTATTCTGGTTAGGATATGAGGAAGTAAATAGGTGTCTCCAAACCTTTGTTTTAACAATATATCACAACTACTAATCCAACGTGCGTGTTCCACTTTACATCTTACCTTCAAACACAAAACTTGAATAACGATAGGCATTAAATAAGCAAGTCCCTGATATCATCAAATTCATTCCTTAATATAACCTTAAGGATCATTACCATCTTACTTAACTCGTAATAACCTCAACTTCTTTCAATCTAACTTCTAACCACCCTCAATACTTCAACATTACGTATACAATATGACGAAGCTAAACGTATGAACTTTTCCTCGAAAAATGTAATTCAAAGTATCGTTATATTCGGTCGATATCAAAGATAATCTTAAATAAAATGTAACCCAAAGTTTTTTTGTAAATTTGTAGCGTAGCATAGTACTTGTTCATAGTATGTAGTACATAGCTCAAGTCATAATCTCAAAAGTCAGCTCCAAAACTCCGTGGTGTAGTACAAGAGACACATAGAATGTAGCACATAGCATGCGTATGAATGCACCCAACGAATCCCCCAAGTTTTAAAAATCGTTTTATCAAATTGGTTTAAAACCGTTTTGCAAACTCAACTAACCAGAGCCTAAGGCTCTGATACCAACTGTAACAACCCTAAATTTTCGCTATCTTTAAACACAAAAATAAAGGATTGTTATGCCGCCATTGACTACCAAGTCAACGGCAAGGCTAATTTAAAACAACTTGTTAAAGAAGAAGAACAAATGACAGCGGAAGACTTCTAGCTGAATCTACAATTCGGAATTTAAACCAAAAGATAAACTACAAATCGTCCCCAATGCAAATATGTGACGACTCATCAAAACGCCCAACATGCAATGACGCTTCAACCATACAATGCATCTCAATCTGCAAACCTGTCAACTGCGCCACCAAAAGGATGACACAGGCCCCAGAATAGGGTAGGGACACAACCCAAAACAATGAACGTCAGCACAGGCTGAGTAAGACATTTAAGCGACACAAAAGAATTAAGATACGCGCCTTACTGGCGCGTAGCTAACAAAGAATAGACAAAGCTACGCAAAGGAGGCAAGAGCCTAAAACGGGGCCCGGCACGAGTCGTGCTCAAGTCAGTGAGCTCGAAAATACAATGTAACAACGAACACGGCTCGTGTACCCAAGACACGAGTCGTGTAGAGCGCGCACGTGGTATTCATCACCACAATAATCTTTGTTTATCTTTCTTTAAGTAATTTATTTGCGCAAGGGTCCTACCCCAAGCCGATCCAACACTAGAGCATCGAGAATAAAACGATCCTAAAGACCCGAGTGTGCACACCCCTCCTAGGGGGACGGTAGGACGCACAGTCCCTAAGAGGAAGTCATTTAGGAGACCGGTAGCTGATCTCCGGCCTAGCTACATATACCTTGATCAGAGGTTAATCGCTCTAGGTGGTTTAAACATCATAAAACACGTATAGTTATATATGTATAAATAGATACATCTTTAATCCGTCTTAAGTACGTTATTCGGGCATAGTAGCTTGATTTATAAACGGCCAAAGCCGGAACAAGATATGCAAGAGATGATCAACAACAATAGTCAATGTAGGAAATCAACATAGATGCTCAAAAGGTGATCACAATAGATAATTGATATCAATAGGCGTTAGATGATCAAAATAGAGAATATGAGCAAAGAATCGAAAGGAAGATGAACGTGAAGGATTCTCATGATATGAAATGAAGCTCAAGCTTATGAGGGTCAACGTTCTTACCTTCAATTGGCAAGTTTCCTCTAGTTACACTTCTCAAAGTCCACAAAGGTCATCTCTTTGAATCCACAATCTAAGTTACACAATAACCAACAAGAATCACTTTTGTGTTGTATCAACTTGACCCAATACCCCCAATGCAATCTCATAACTCAAACAATAATCCCCTAACTCACAAGGTGAATCCATAAGTCATAATTCTCACAATTAACATCAATCTAACACGAATCCAAAAGGAGACAGTAGTAAATAAACATGAATAACGTCTACCTCCAACATCGGATGACCACCAAATTTGACTATGTCATAAAAGGTTATGTCAGGAACGTCCCCTACAAATTTCTTCCACAAACTCCAAGCGGATCAACGGGAATCAATCTCACACTGAACCATAAACATGAATTAGGGTTTACCCACGAATTCTGATATAACTTTTGATATACAAATACAGGGCTTACCAATTTTGGATACGTTGTTACAACTAGAGTGAAGAACATCTCCATAAAATCTCGTCCCAAAATGCTTTATGAGTCAACGGGAATCGTCAAGATACCGAGGGAGCGGAACAGTTCTCGGGTAAATAGACACAGCTCCACTAAAACACCTCTACAGGGGGCGTCCGATGGAATCTTGGCACGATCTATATGTTCCTGGATTCGTTTCGAAAGCACGGTTCCAACGCCACCAACCACGTACTAATAAGAGATCGTATGTGAGAGTTGTGTGTGTTTGAAGTTGACACAGTTGTGCTGAAATCTTATGCGGGTGGAGGCTAAGGGAATGAGAGAGATAGAGAGGGGGCCGAATGACTGTCAAGGGGAGCTAGGGCTTTCTTTATTTTTTTCATAAATGGGTATTAGGGTAGACTCGGGTTTGGACCTAGCTAATTTGATGGGTTGCGTGATCCACAAACCCGATCCAAATCCGAATGGCTAACGAATCCTCTTGTGTAATTCTATAATCAAAAATCCCATAATAGCTCAATCGAATTCCAATTAAACCTTAATAAAACCCTCAATTACATTATAAAACGTAACACCCTTAATTATTTAACTTCCCAAAAATACGAGGTGTTACACCCGATCAACCCGAAAATTTGCGGGTCAAAACGGGTCGGGTCAGGGTCAACCCGGCGGGTCAAAGTCAAAGTCAAAGTTAAAAAAAAA
Source organism: Spergularia marina (assembly GCA_963680865.1). Taxonomy (NCBI): domain Eukaryota; kingdom Viridiplantae; phylum Streptophyta; class Magnoliopsida; order Caryophyllales; family Caryophyllaceae; genus Spergularia; species Spergularia marina. The sequence goes on along the minus strand of OY804545.1, from coordinate 28,560,011 downwards.
AAAAAAAAAAAAAAAAAAAAAAAAAAACTAACCTAACATTTTAGGTGCTGTTCGGTATTGCTGATGTTTTTCGTTTTCTTTTTTGGAGAAAAATAAACAAAACGCGTTCTGTGGATTCCGTTGCCAAAAACAAAATCAGCTTAATTCCATGATTAATCTGCCCGTTTTCTCAAACCACTTTTGATGGTTTCCAAAAACAGATTTAGATTTTTATTTTTAATTTCTTACCAGTTACCATTCTCATCATCCTATATAAGTAACATCAACGCATCCTGCACACTATCGTCGCCGAGATGCAACAATGATCGGCAACCGGCGTGACTACTATTCCGCCGCGGTATCCCCTGCCTACTACGACATCGATTTCTCTGGTTAACAACATCAATCATTAGGAGGAATCCGATATGTCTTCCGATCGAAAATCTCGGTCCTCCGTTTTGCCTTGTTCCTTTTACGCCGGTTACATGATCGGAAAATGGTATACTGCGGAATTAGAATGGATAATGGATTTGCAGGTGGTGGTTTGATATGGTGGCAAGGCTGGTGGTGCGGAGGAGGGATCAGATTCGAGCTTGTTGAGTGAGGCTATTAATGGTGGTGAAGCAAAAATGACGTTAAAAAGTTGTATGTAAAAGGCGCTAAAAATCATACGTAAGGCGCTAAAAATCATACGTAAAAGCGCTAAAGTTCAAGGAAAAACCCTGCGTAAAACAATGTTTTCGACCCGTATTCTGACCCTAACCCGACCCGACCCTAACCCGACCCGACCCGTATTTTGACCTGACCCGTATTCGACCCGACCCGTTTTCGACCCGACTCGTATTGACCCGACCCGTATTTAACCCGACCCGACCCGTTTGACAGGTCTAACTTTATCAGATCGAATAAATAAAAACATCAATCATAAAAGAAGCGAGTAACTTACTGAAGAAGAAGAAACATGAAGATCAATGTAAGTACTACTCCGTACATTTCTTGCTACCTTTGCTTCATATTTTACTACCCCTAACATGATAAGAGTGAATAAATAGGTTTTACTACCCCTACATGTTTTTTTTCCTTTTTTTCTTGTTTTGGTGGAGGGAAGGAACAAATAGGTTTTCTAATATGCAAGAGCTGAGTTAACTACAAATTCGGGGCCTAATGTTTCCAATTTTGTTTGAAAAAAGGAACTCGAACGTTTTTTTTTTGGCCCGTTAAGGACCTAAAGTTTAACATGCGTTTGCTGGAGGAAAGGTTGAACCATCCATTTTCATGCAATTCTTTGTAGTTTTAGGCGAGTTCTCGATTTTTTTTTCTAGTCGAATTTTTTGGGTTAAAATTAACTAGTGTTGGATTTATAATTTGATGGAAATAATTCAATAAATTTCCAAATTTTGTTTAAAAATGTATTGACTTTTTGGCTCGTGTGTTAAAGCTTAAAAAACAATCTCACTCGTGTTGATATGAATAGTAAATCTTCATTTGTATATGACTTGAAGTCTGCTTTTTTAGTCATAGTAAGCATGACGACAGAATACATTAATTTGTTATCATTTTTAAAAAAAGGAATTGTTGTAGATATAAAAAGAAAAAGAAAAAAAACCATAAGGGATGAATTTCCATTGTTAATTAACCTTTTGCCTGATATTTTTATAAAACTACTACTTTTACATGAAAATTCATATACTTGTAATGTTTGACATAAAGATGGAAGAGCATAAACAAAGAGAATGGGCTGAGGCATAGAAGATGAGAGTGAGTATTGATCTTGTTGAAGCTGCCAAAAGTGAACTAAAATTTCTTGCTGTCGTAGACCAAAGTCGCTTTCTATATGAAGATCAAACTTTGCAAAGGGCTATCTACAGGTGAATCATCTCTCTCGAGCTGTAATAGTTGTTATTATCCATTTATCCTATGTGTTTTTTGCATTATCGACACTATTATCATTTGAGCTTGTTAGCTATATATTCTTACGAATTTAAAAAAAAATGGCGGTTGAAAAGCCGAAGGTCAATAAGCGACCCCCTGCTGCCAAAAGAGCTATTGTTCCTCTCGGACCCATGTCCAATACTTCCGCATGCTGGGGAATGCTCATTTCTGGAACTTCGATAGACTACGATACAGATTGCGAGCTACGACAATGGGCTATTCCAAGTGTGGAGCAGGCCAGCCGTTCAAGGCCATCGAGGTTCGGGCAGCTTGGACAGTCAATCTGTTGGAAAATGGCTGCCAAAGCCATAGTGGGATTGATATCCCACATCGGCCAAGCAAACTCTTTTTGCTTGGTTTATATACCTCACTCTTCTTTTAACTATTGAGCTGCCAAGCTGTGGGCTTACTATGGACTATGTGTGTGTTGGTTTTGGCCCACACGCGCGCGCGCCGCCCGGTTCGGGCCGTGGGTGTGGGCTGGGCATGTACTTTTCAATTTGGTTGGATCTAAAAATTTTGGCCTGGTTTTATTTTTTGTCGTTTGAACGTTTGATTTTCAAACGTTTATTTGACCGTTTCGATTTCGTTTTTATTTCCCTTAATACTGCGATAATGACGCCTTAATTCCCATTATCTCTGTGATTATGTCTGTCATAATTCACGTAATTATGGTCATAATTTCGCCCTGATTTTCTTCCCTAAACGGCTCTGTTCTCCTCTTTATATACGAGCCATTTCTGCTCATTGTTGATTATCGAAAATCACACAAAAATACATACACATATACACGTTCAAGGCAATTGTTCCTGGGTAATTGTAGTAGTGCAACCTCCAACCCTTAGCCGTTTGTGGTAGCGGTCGAGGGTGGCGGTGTTAACCTTGGGGAGCTTTTCCGGCCAGTGACGATTACCACCGGAGTCGGGCCGTAAACGCTTTCAAGTCAGTGGTCTCCTACCGCGGCACAGTCTTGAATTCCGATAAGTATCCGTCTCTTAACTTAGCCATTTTCGTATATTATTCTTACAATTTGAAAGCGTTTACTCTGCGATTATGGCAAACTTTTGTATCAGTGTCCCTGATTTGTCCAAACTTGAATCTCTTGACGGAGACAACTACAAAAGATGGTCCCAAAAATTACTGATGTTTTTTGAGGAATTAGAAATTGACTATGTCTTGCTAAATGAATGTCCTAAACCTATTACTGCCACTGCTGATGATGTTACCGCCACTCCCCCTGCTGCTACTGTTATTAGGACTAATGATGCTGAGATTAAGAAATACCAAAAGGATAACAAAACTGTTAGGTGTCACATTCTTAATCATATGGTCAATTCCCTTTTTGATCTTTTCATGAAACATGATTCTGCCAAAGACATTTGGGAGTCCCTAGCCAAGAAATATGGAGCTGATGATGCAGGGAAGAAGAAATATGTTGTAGGGAAGTGGCTGGCGTTTCAGATGGTCGATGACAAGCCGATCATGGTTCAGGTTCATGAGTACGAGAATCTGTGTGCTGATGTGATGAACGAGAAGATGATGATGTGCGAGATTTTTCAGGCTAACGTCTTGCTTGAGAAATTTCCACCGTCTTGGGCTGATTTTCGTAACCAACTCAAACACAAGAAGGACTTATCCCTTCAGGATCTCATCAGCTACATGAAGATTGAAGAGGCTAATCGCCTCAAGGATAAGTTTGACTCTTTTTCCCTTAATTCCTCGAATGCTAACCTTGTGGAAACTGGTGCTGTTCAGATTCGAGACAGGTTCAAGGGCAAAGGCAAGAGAGGCCAGAATAATAAGAAGAACAAGAAGCAAGGAGCCAAGTTCGTGAATCCGGCGAGCAAGATTCAGAAGAAGGAGGTCCTGTGCTATGTATGTGGAAAGGCTGGTCACAAGGCTTATCAATGTCCCCAACGCCAGGGTCCTAAGCAGAACCAAGCCAACCTTGCTGAGGCAGATGAAGTCATTGCTGCAGTGGTGGTTGAAGCAAATCTGGTGGAAAACTCAACCGACTGGATTTTGGACACGGGGGCTTCAAGGCATTTCTGCGCCAACAAGGAGCTGTTCCATGAGTTTGAGGATGCTGCTGAAGGAGAATGCGTCTACATGGGCAATGCTATTACTGCTGGAGTACTTGGAAAAGGAAAGGTCACCCTCAAACTCACTTCTTGAAAATCCCTATCCCTTTCCAATGTGTTGTATGTCCCCTCGATGCGTCGCAACCTAGTGTCTGGTGCCTTGCTAAACAAAGCTGGTTTGGAAATTGTTTTTGAGGCTGACAAGGTTGTAATGACTAGGGGTGGGGAATTTGTGGGGAAGGGATATCTTAGTGGGGGTTTGTTTGTTTTGAATGTTGTTCCAAAGTTATTTAATGAGAATGTTTCTTCTTCTGCTTATATTGCTGAGTCTTTGGATTTATGGCATGGTAGAGTAGGTCATGTGAATGTTGCATCTATCAAACGTCTCAAACACTTAGCCTTGATTCCGAACCGTCTAAGTGCCCAATCTGTGTAGAAGCCAAATTCACGAGAAAACCTTGTAAACCTGTTGCTCATCGAGACACTCAACTTCTAGAATTGATTCATACCGATTTAGCCGATTTTCAAAGTACTAGAAGTAGAGGTGAGAAATTGTGGTATATTACCTTTGTTGATGACTATTCGAGGTTTACTAGAGTCTACCTTCTCAAACCCAAAAGTGAGGCAGGAGAAGCTTTCCTTAGGTATAAAACTGAGGTAGAGAACCAACTTGATAAGAGGATTAAACGGGTTAGGTCTGACAGAGTCAGAGAGTACAAGAATTCTTCCTTAGAAGAGCAGTGTGCTAAATTTGGGATTATCCATGACCTTAGTGCTCCCTACGTTCCCCAACAGAATGGTGTAGCTGAGAGGAAAAATAGATCCTTAAAAATATGATGAATGCTATGCTTTTGAGTTCGGGGTTGGCCAAAGACATGTGGGGGGAAGCCGTGCTTTCAGCCTGTTATATCCTTAACCGAGTACCTCATAAAAAACTAGATAAGACACCCTATGAGATGTGGAAGGGTTATCCTCCAAACTTGAGATTTTTGAGAGTGTGGGGGTGTTTAGCCAAAGTGGGGTTGCCACAACATAAGAGGACAAACATCGGACCTAAGACGTTTGATGCTGTGTTTATTGGTTATGCTCATGCTGCATATAGATTTTTGACTTTAAGTGATAGAACTATATGTGAATATAGAGATGCTGAATTCTTTGAGCATGTGTTTCCCTTGAAAAAGGGTAATGATGTTGCATCTTCGTCTTGTGATGAGCATGTTATTACTCCTGTTGTTGATGAGCATGTTATTACTCCTGTTGTTGATGAGCATGTCATTACTCCTGTTGTTGATGAGCATGTCATTACTCCTGTTGTTGATGAGTATGTCATTACTCCTGTTGTTAATGTGCCTGTTTCTTCTGTTGAGCATGCTAGTAGTTCTTCTACTATAGATGAACCTAGGAGGACTAAGAGACCTAGAATAGCTAAAGTTATGGGTCCTGATTGGGTTACTAATTTTCTGTCTGAGAGTGCATGTATTGATATGCTTAGTGATGAGCTAGTTTGTGCCTTTATGATAGAAGAAGACCCGAAAACCTTTGAGGATGCTATGAGGTCTGTTGATGCTGTGTTTTGGAAAGAGGCCATTAAGAGTGAGCTAGATTCCATTGTTTCTAATTCCACTTGGGAGCTGACTGACTTGCCTAAGGGGTCTAAGACCATAGATAGTAAATGGATCTTTAAGAAGAAGTTGAGACCTGATGGGACTATAGAGAGATTTAAGGCCAGACTTGTTATTAGAGGTTTTACCTAAAAACAAGGCCTAGACTATTTTGACACCTATTCCCCTGTGACCAAGATTGCCACGATTAGGGCCTTACTCGCTCTAGCTGCTATTCATGACTTAGTTATACATCAGATGGATGTTAAGACTGCCTTTTTGAATGGTGATTTAGAGGAGGAGATTTATATGTCCCAACCTGAGGGTTTTGTGGTTCATGGCTAGGAGGATAAGGTGTGTAAGTTGAGGAAGTCCTTGTATGGTCTAAAACAAGCACCTAAACAGTGGTATGAGAAATTTGATAGCACTATTATTTCGGATGGTTTTAGAACCAACAACTCTGATTCATGTGTCTACTCTAAGGTGATAGGGTCAGATTGTGTTATCATATGTCTTTATGTGGATGACATGTTTATATTTGGGAATAGTTTGAAAGTTGTGAATGATACCAAACAGTTTTTGTCGTCCAAATTTGAGATGAAGGACTTAGGAGAAGCTGATGTGATCTTGGGAGTTCGAGTTAAGAGAAGCTCTGGTTGCATAGCTCTGAGTCAGTCTCATTATGTTGAGAAGGTGCTTAAGAAATTTAACTCTTATGATGTTTCACCCGTGAGTACCCCCTATGATCCCAGTATTCACCTAGCTAAGAATTTAGGAGAGAGTGTCTCCCAGAGTGAATATGCTAAGATCATTGGTAGTCTGATGTTCCTGATGAACTGTATTCGGCCTGACATAGCCTATGCGGTGAGTAGGCTTAGTCGTTATACTCATAATCCTAGTAGTGAGCATTGGGATGCGATATATCGCTTACTTAGATACCTTAGAGGAACCGTTGACCTTTGTTTGCATTACAATAAATTTCCTGCTGTGCTTGAGGGTTTTTGTGATGCGAATTTGGTATCCGGTAATGATGAGATGAGTTCTACTAGCGGATATGTGTTTACTCTAGGAGGTGGTGCTATTTTGTGGAAGTCTTCTAAAGAGACTTGTATAGCTACGTCCACCATGGAGTCTGAGTTTATTGCCCTCGAGTTGGCAGGGCAGGAAGCCGAGTGGCTGAGGAACTTATTAGCAGATGTGCCTTTGTGGGGGAGACAGGCTGCGCCAGTTTCTTTGCATTGTGACTCTCAAGCGGCCATTGGTGTAGCTAAGAATGACTACTACAATGGTAAGAAGAGACACATACGGATTAGGCACGGGGTTGTTAAACAATTCCTGAAAAATGGAGTGATCTCTTTGGATTATGTGAAATCTGAGAGAAATCTCGCGGATCCCTTTACCAAGGGGTTGACAAGGAGAGTTGTCCTTGAGTCGTCGAGGGGGATGGGGCTTAAGCCCATGAGTTGAGGTTATATGGTGGATACCCATCTGTGGTCAAACGAAGCCGTATGGTTCTTGACTTTGCACTACTTTTTCCCATCCCTATGGCGCGCAGTAGTGCTTGATATGATCCATAGCCTTTATGGTGGTGCTATTGAGACGCACTTGATGGATATGTCATACGAGGTTGAGCGTTCGCTCTTAATGGTTCCATATCCCTTAGTGGTGGTGTTTTATGAAAACACTTGATGGACCACCTATGTGAGTGTGGAGGTTTGGCCGCCTTCTATGGAAGACCGGGGCGTCTTTCTAGAGCACTCACGAGACCCGAGGTGTGCGCATGGCCGTTATTTGTGCTTGGATCGCAGAGGTTGCATTATTTAAAGGTAAATATGTGTTGTGCGGGTCTCAACCGAACTCTAGTGAGTTCAAGAAGCAATTCACTCACTGGAAAGTAAGTTGTTGCCTCACCTCACTATGTATCAATTCAAATCGCAAGATATTGGTGCTTAAGTATTTCCTTTCCTTTACCCAGGATTTCTTTTGTCTTCTGTCAGCCCTTTGTGGGGGATTGTTGGAAAATGGCTGCCAAAGCCATAGTGGGATTGATATCCCACATCGGCCAAGCAAACTCTTTTTGCTTGGTTTATATACCTCACTCTTCTTTTAGCTGTTGAGCTGCCAAGCTGTGGGCTTACTATGGACTATGTGTGTATTGGTTTCGGCCCACACGCGAGCGCGCGCGCGCCGCCCGCCCGCCCGGTCCGGGTCGGGGCGTGGGTGTGGGCTGGGCTGGGCTGGGCATGTACTTTTCAATTTGGTTGGATCTAAAAATTTTGGCCCGGTTTTATTTTTTGTCGTTTGAACGTTTGATTTTCAAACGTAAATTAAACGTTTATTTGACCGTTTCGATTCCGTTTTTATTTCCCTTAATACTGCGATAATGACGCCTTAATTCCCATTATCTCTGTGATTATGTCTGTCATAATTCACGTAATTATGGTCATAATTTCGCCCTGATTTTCTTCCCTAAACGGCTCTGTTCTCCTCTTTATATACGAGCCGTTTCTGCTCATTGTTGATTATCGAAAATCACACAAAAATACATACACATATACACATATAAGTATCCGTCTCTTAACTTAGCCATTTTCGTATATTATTCTTACACAATCCATTCGGACCGGGGCGGCTGAGAACAATAGTTCTAACCCCAGCAACAAGAAGCCCGCTAAAGCCCAAAAAGGTTCAGGAGCAGCCGTGGGGCAGCTCATACAAAAAGAGGGCGACACACAGCCGTGTCAACCCACCCGACATTGTTGATTATATGAGGATAATTGCTTGGAATGCACGCGGTATTGGGCGACCCAGCTTTGTGAACAATATGCACCACCTTATCCAAACAAATAAACCTAACCTCATGATCATCACTGAGCTTCGGGCGAGCTGTGTAGTTGCTGAAAAAATCTTTGAGAAACTTCCCTTTGATCGGTTTGAGCTGGCGGAATCGCATGGCCTTGCTGGGGGAGTTATGGTGCTATGGATGTCTAGTGACATCACCTTTATGTCGGTGACTTAAGTGCTCCATGCCATTCATGGCTACCTTCAGGTAAATTCTTCCTCTTTTTCTTTTTTCTTGTCTGCTAATTATGCTAGCCCCAAACGTAAAGGTAGATTAGAACTTTGGTCTCAGCTTGCTGATTTAGCGACATCACTTGTCCTTGGTTGGCTATTGGTGATTTTAACGGTTATTATTTAGTAGGAGAAACTAGGAGGCAATCGTGTTAAAATGAATCGTGTCAGTGCTTTTGTTGATACTATGGATGCTTGTGTTTTTTTTTATGCTGGTTTTTCGGGATACAAATTCACCTGGCATAACAATAACCGTGTTACACCAATTTGGGAGCGCCTTGACAGGGTCTGGATTAACCTAGATTTGCTTAATCTTTACCCCCATACCCATGTCAAACACCTCACAAAACTTGGTTTTGACCACAATTCCATCCTTCTTGACATTGAGCCACATACACCTACTGACCCCCTCCCTCCCTCTTCCTTTTGCTTTAAGATGGAGTCCTTGTGGTACCTTGAGCCGGGGTTTGATAATATGATAAAACATGAGTGGAACCTTCTGTCTGATGATTGGAGCCCCAAACTCACTTCCCTTTCTCTAACCATTAAGCATTGGGTCCGCAACAACATTACCAACTTCATCATGATAAAAAAACCATTGTCAGGGCATCAGCCGTGCCCATGATCGCACGCCCCAGCCCAGCCTCTTCCTTTTGGACCTTGAAACAATACTCAATAATGATCTCTCCAATGTCCTTGCTAAAGAAGAGCATTTCTAGCACCTCCACTCCAAAGCCAATTGGCATCTCTACGGTGACCGATACACTTCTTTCTTCCATAATTCTGTGACCATCAATCAAGAGGTTTAAGAACAAAATCACATCCTTTAACTCTGATGTTGGGGAAACCATCACCGACCCTACGGCCCTCCAACGACACATTCTTGACTACTTTCAAAAACTCTTCTCCAGCGATCCCCTCGTGACCCCCCCTAACCACCTCCTTCATGTGGCTGATTAGGTCCATATCTCCTCTCCTCCCTCTCTTGAGGATATTTATGAGGCTGTCGGGGGACTCGCCCCCCACAAGGCCCCGAGGCCTGATGGCTTCCATATGTTCTTTTACCAGCACCATTGGGACATCATTAAGGAGGATCTAGCCCTCTTCATCCACTCTTTCTTTTTGATTGGCAACCTCCCTCAAGCCATCAATGAAACTTCTATTTGCCTTATCCCAAAGTGTGATAACCCCACTTCTATCAAACAGTTTCGCCCCATTAGCCTCTTCAATAACAGCTACAAAATCATCATTAGAATCCTTATTAACAGAATCCGTCCTTTGCTGAATGATTTCATCTCTCCCAACCAAAACAGTTTCCTCCCCGGTAGAGGCACAATGGTCAACTACACCATTGCTACTGAGATTCTTCACTCCATCCGAATAAGGAGAGGAAGAAAGGGCTGGTTCGCCTTGAAAATAGACTTAGAAAAAGCTTTTGATAGACTTGAGTGGAATTTTATTTTTTATAGCCTTAGAGTTTTTGGTTTGGATGATTCTTCCATTAGACTTATTAAGGCTTGTCTCACCACCTCCCAACTGAAAGTCAAAATAAACGGCCACAACTCCACCCCCTTCTCCCCCTCTAGAGGCATTCGACAAGGGGACCCTCTGTCTCCATATTTCTTCATCATTTGCATTAAAATTCTCTCCCGCGATATCCATATGGCTTGTGACTCGGGGGCCTGGAAGCCGTTCCGTCTTCCTAGGAGTGACTTGACTATCTCCCACCTTTTCTTTGCCGATGACTTAATCATTTTTGGAGACACTTCCCCTGACACAGTTGACTGTGCACTTGACACACTGAACTCCTTTTTCTCCCATTCTGAGCAAAAGATGAATGTTGGCAAAAGCAAACTCATTGTCTCCCGAAACACCTCTTTCGCAAACCTCTCCTATCTTCAAGACAACCTTGAGATCCACGCCAACTAAGACCTAGGCATCTATCTTGGTTTTCCTCTCTCCGCCAAGAGGCCGAGTCAAGACCATTTCGTTAGTCTCATTGCCAGAGTCAAAGGCAAGCTTTCCACCTAGAAAACATCCACCCTTTCCAAAGCAGGGAGAGCCATTCTCATTCAGACTACACTCTCCACCATCCCCTGGTACACCATGCAGGCCATAGCTTTTCCCGCTTATGTTCTTGATGCTCTTGATTCGATTTGTGCTAAATTCTTTTGGGGTAGTAAGCCTAATAGCCGTGGTCTTCCCTTAATTGCTTGGAATAAGCTGTGCGGGCCTAAGGATAAAGGGGGCCTAGGCTTCCGCTCCAGTAAGCTTATGAATTCCGTTTTCATGATGAAGTTTTGCTGGCATCTAGATGCCGAATCCAACCTTGCCACCTGCTTTCTCCACCAAAAATATTGTGCCAATAAGGAGCAACCGACCCCTTTTGGAAAAGGCTCGCACATATGGAATGGGCTTAAAAAGGGGTGGGAGCTCTTTTGTCGTCCCGGTTGTTGGGCTCTTGGTAAAGGGGATGTAGCTTGCTTTTGGTTTGATTCTTGGGTCCCTGATGGTCCTCTCTGCCTTTAATACCCTCACTCGTCCACTCTCTCCAACAACAAATATCAAACTTTAATACCCTCACCCCTGGTCCTAACCAGGAAACCTACACCCACCCTTGTGCCACCTTTACTCCGTATGTCCTTGTTTTCCCTCGACCACACCTCACCTTGATTGTTGATGCCTCCTATGCTCCTCATTCGGATTTTGCAGGTATTGGTGGCATCTTGCTACATCCTGATGGTACATGGGCAGGTGGTTTTGTGGCCACTGTTTACGCATTTGACGCCTCCCATGCGGAGGTCCTCGCTATCTTGACGGCTGCCCAATGGTGTAAAAGTCGTAATCACCACAGAGTCACCTTGTTGAATGATTGTAAATTTGTAACTTTGGCCATACATGGTGGCGAGATTGTAAAAGACCGCTTCATCAACCTTTATAATATGTGCAGGGAGCTCATTCAGGATGGATATGTGAAGACGATCCACTACATACCGAGGAAGTGGGTACAAGCTGCTGATTTGTTAGCTAGAGCTGCGATAAGTATGAACCATATTGAGATTATGAATATTATAACCCTTCCCCTAGCTATTCAGGTGTATTTTGATGAACATAGTATTTTTACACCAACTTTCCACCTGGGGGAAGACATAGACCCGGGAGGAAGACGTAGTTCCTAACTGTGGTGTTGTATTTTAAGACAACGTTTTTACCTGTGCAATGCTATGATACCGTTTACAAAAAAAAAAAAAAAATGGCATCAATTTGATGTAAATCTCTCGTTATACAACCAACGACCAATTCTCGAATCCAACTTCAGCACTCCCCTATTTCACTCTATTGTAAATGGGTTGATCCGTTTTTTACCTTCAATTATCCCTTCGCTTTTCCAGTCCACTCCCATCCAGTTACGGCAAATCTACGTCCTATATACATTAAAAGATGAATGCTTGACATTTTTTGTCCCCTAGTATGTTTAGAAGGAATCTGCGATAATCCCTGTGTATTTCTTGTTAATTCGTTTCAATTCCAACGAACTAATTTTCTTGTAAGGCTGTAAGCTAACATGTAACATTTGTTATATTTGTATAACGTAACTATGTAACAATATGAAAGACGTTATAACTTATAAGAGGTCACCTTGAACATTGTTGAAAAGTCAATATGATGACTAAAGCAATATTAATGTTCATTTATTACTTACATTATAGTCTTAGGGATGCTAGGCCAGCTCCTAGAGTATTTTTGGACTATTTTTGGGACCTACAAACAGGAAAATGACCAAATACACTAATTTGAGAAATTGTTTCTAATTTTCCGAGAAACATTTCTAGTGTAAAATTCATTAAAAGTAGAACCTCCAATTTGGAGCTCCTCCTAAAAAAACTATGTCTGAGAAGTACTTATTTTCCAAAACACATTTTTTTTAATTAATATTGAGTACATAGTTATAACTTATAATCATAAAAAACGGATTGGAAGTCAAGTTACTGGTGAAATGTAGTAGATGTTGTTTCCATAACTCTGGAATGTTGTTGCATCGTTCAGGTACAAGGCGTTTTGGCTTCCGCTTCTTGCCAAGTATTTGGAAAACCCTATTTTTGAAGAGTCTTTGGTGGTACCTCTTGATTGTGAATGGATATGGAATTGTCATAAGATAAATCCGAAATGATTTTAAAATCACAAATTCTTAGATTGACATTGTTCTTTTATGAATAGAAAATGACTTCAATTCTGATTTTAATTCAAGTTTTGATACATCTATGACATGCTACTTATGTAACACGGTTAAGATACAAATCTGATTATGAAAACTTGTTTGGAAGAATTCTTGGTAACCACAAAGTCGTATCATCAATTCAAGAGACATCAAATAGCACAACTAAGGTGATTTAGAACCAATTATACCCTGAGGAGCCTTATGAGCTTGACTTGAATAGACAATTTTCAGGGGACGTCATGATTGAAAAGTCCACAAACTATTATTTGGTTTCCGCTGTTAAAAGGCAAATCCCTTTCACTTCAAAGGTAAATGAAGCTTTAATGTTCGGCTAGTAATTATTCTTCAAAAACAAGCTTGTTTCTAATCATAGTAATTCAATACTAAAATATTCCTTATATTTTGCAATTTGCAATTAATAGGCATCCAAACTTCACATGTCAATGATATGTTTCTTCAAGAAGCAGTGGCTAGATATAAAGGGTTCCTTCATCTCATCAAGAAAAGTATAAAGATGAGCGTTAAGCAGCTTTGCGTCCCTACACTTGATGTTGATCTTGTGTGGCCACACACCAATTACATCCGGATGCTTACACCAAAGATATCGTTGAATTAGTGGGGTTTGTTGTACAACATGATGATGACACTGATTCTAATGGAACAAAATGAGGGAAGCTAGACAATGGATTTTTTGAAACTACTCACCAGTGGGAAAAAACATTTGGCTTAAGCTATCAAAAGGTTCTTCCAATGTAGAGTGAAAATATGCGCAAGTCTGCCAGTGTATGCGAGCATGGGTCGGGCCCAAAGAATCATGGACATGTAAGCATGTGTGGCTATTTTTGTGTCGCTGATGACAATGGTTGTGCCTATGAAAAGCTGGCCACTAGTGTATTAAAAACAAAGAATCATGGGTCTAAAAGCATGTTTGGGTATTTTTGCGTCGCTGATGACAATGGTTGTGCCTATGGAAAGCTGGTCACTGGTGTATCAACGCCAAAAATTCATGGGTATGAGAGCATGTGTGGGTATTTTTGCGTCGCTGATGACAATGGTTGTGCCTATGAAAAGTTGGCCACTGGTGAATCAAGGCCAAAGATTCATGGGTCTGAGAGCATGTGTGGGTATTTTTGCGTTGCTGATGACAATGGTTGTGCTTATGAAAAGCTGGCCATTGGTGTATCAAGGCCAAAGAATCATTGGTCTGAGAGCATGTGTGGGTATTTTTGCGTCACCGATGACGATAATGAATGTGCCTATGACAAGCAATAGCTGGTGGCGAATGATGGGTTAGGCACAGAAAACCATGGACATGGAAGTATGTGTAGCTATTTTTGTGTTGCAGATGACAATGCTACTATTAATGCTAGGCCTGAGCTGGTTGCCCCTTTTATGCCAAAGAATCATGAAAATGGAAACATGTGTGGTTATTTGTGCGTTGCCGATGACAAAGGTTGTGCCTATGATAATCCAAAGCTAGTGGCCATTGCTGGATCAGGGCCAAAGAATCATGAATTTGGAAGCATGTGTGGTTATTTTTGCGTTGTTGACGAAAATGAGGCAAATATAAACTCCCCATGCAGAACTCGTTTTCATAAAATTGTTTTCATTGAGTTGAAGTTTTCGTATATAAATAACTGTGGTCGTCAATCTTGTCGCCCGACCAAGTTCATCGAGTTCTTGTATTGTGTGACAGAATTGTTCTTAAATAATGAAGCTGGGGGCTAAAAAATTGAAAGTATCAGAGTACAAGTTATTATTGTCAAGAGATTTGTTTGAGATCATTAATTTGCCAAAGGCAAAAGGAGATTCTCTTACCTTAGCTTGTAATATGTTGTGCATAAATAAGTTGATGTCCACAAAATGAAATTCTGTTTGCCTATCGTTTCAGCTGTACAAAAATTATAATGTTATAATTTTCCGATAGTTCGGTGTAGTTGTAGTCGGGGTCTCTTCGTTCGTTATTTAGATTTGGTTGGCATAAATTTTGTGCATATATAGGGTAAATAATAATCAAATTTGTTGTGATAAGTCTTGGAGGAAAATTCGGGATTTGAAAAGTCCTCCTAGAGGTTATTCTTTCATGTGGCTCTTGTGAGGGAACAATTTGCCTACCGGGCTATTTTAGCGCATAGGACATTCCAATTCCTTTTTTCCTGCCCATGTTGCCCATAAAAAGGTAAACCAAACGTATTTTCTGTTTGAGTATTCGTGTCCTTCTTATTGATATATTCACAATCTTATATTCAAGTATATATGTAGCCTTGGACGACATCAAGGAAAGAAAAATATATGCAACCTATTCCTATAGCATATACATCCTATGCTTATAGAAAATAAAACAAAACTCAATGTAAACATAATACAGACATAGTACAAGTTAATGTAAACGGAATATAAGAATTTTCAAATACCCCCGCTCAAGTTGGAACATGAAGATAGAGTATGCCCAACTTGGTAAGAAGGTCGTGAAACAGTTTAACACCAACCCCCTTGCTCAGGATGTCCGCTACTTGTTATGTCGTATGTACCTACCGGGTAGTGACAACCCCATCTTGAACTGCATCATGAATAAAGTGACAATCAATTTCAATATGTTTCGTTGGCTCATGAAACACAGGGTTTTGAGCTATAAGGGTCGAACGATTGTTACTGTATAAAGTAGCTGGTTCGGAGTGAGTGACACCAAAAGTCGAAAGAATACCCTTGAGCCATTTTACCTCACAAGTTGTAAATGCCATGGATCGATATTCAGCTTCGGCGGATGATCGTGCTACAATCGCTTGTTTCTTGACTTTCCAAGAAACTAGTGCATCACCTAAGAACACAACATAGGCCATGAGTGTTCTTCGGCTAATTGGACAAGCAGCCCAGTCGGCGTCACAATAAGCTCGCAAAAATGTACGTCATTGTCACTACGTTAAAATAGGCCTTGACCCGGATTTTTCTTCAAATAACGAACCACTCTCAAAGCTACGTTCAAGTGAGCCATCTTCGGCTTTCGCATGAATTGGGTTAGGACAAGAACACCATACGTGAGCTCCGGTTGTGTTATCATAAAATAGATCAAACACCCAATCAATCGTCGATATTGAAGAGAATCAAACAAGTAAGGACCATCGGCTAAAGCAAGCCAATGATTCGGTTCTATGGGAGTTTCGGATGGCTTGTAACCAAGTAAACCTAATTCACTTCATACATCAAGTGTATATTTTTGTTGTGACAAATAAATGCAAGACGGGTTCCGATCGACTTCAATCCCCATAAAATACTTCAATGTTCCGATATCCTTCATATGAAAGCAACTACTCGATCAAATAAGACTTGAACTTACGTATAGCATCAGCATCGTTGCCCACTATCACGAGGTCGTCGACATACACCAACACATGTAGTTGTGTGGTCCCACGAATGAGGGTGAAGAGTGAGTGATCACTCTTACAAGATTCAAACCCATATCCATGCAATGCTAAAGCAAGTTTCGCATATACCAACACCTTTGCGCTTGCTTAAGGTTTTCCGTAAGCGAAAAACTTTTCTCGGAGCTCACATTATCGAATCCAGGAGGAATTTTCATATATTCCCCATGGAGAAAAGCATTCGATACGTCCATTTAATGCAATTCCCAGTTCTTCACAACTACCCCTTCCAACATTGTTCGAACCATGACCATCTTCACCGTAGGTGAAAATGTCTCATTAATATTGTAATCAATTCACTCAATTTGAGGATCACCACGAATTACAAGTCTCGCTTTATATCGCTCGATTTCTCCATCGGATTTATATTTGATCTTATAAATCCATTTGCTTTCGATCGCCATTTCACTAGTGGGCAATGTCGTTAAAGACCCAAGTCTTATTTTCTTCGAGAGCATCAATCTCCTATCTCATCGCCTTTGGCCAATGGTCGTGTTGCATAGGTTCAGTGAAGCTAGTCGGCCCGGGTCCTGTAGTCACAGATGCTAAAACTGCACGATATTTCGGTTTAAAACAATCACAATTAACATAATTCAACGTACTTGAGGAGGATGATTGGAGTCAGCCGTTCGAGGGATGAATTACTGTATGATTAACAAAACCACGAAGTCGATGATCCGTTCCTGCCAATTCTGGATTAGTCCTAGGAGACGAATCTCCTTTGCTATTTGTTTCAGTTGAGTTGAATCATAATCAGTAACCTCATCATCAGGTGAACTATCACCTTGATTTGTCTTATGAAGACCACAAGACCATGATCAATCAGGACATCATTAACTACAAATGTTTTTCTGAATATAATTATCTATGTCATGTAATATAAAATTGTTACGAAAATATTTAAAAAAAAAACTATTTTATATAGTGTTTGGAAACTGTAACTTGAAATTTTTGGTAACCATTTTTAGCGTTTGGTAAAGTAGAATGCGGTTCGAGGGTTTTATTTGGTGTACACATGGAAATTTTGCTTCAAATTAAGAAATCCAAATTCTCGAATAATTTTTAGGATTGCCAATCATATGACTTGGGTAAATTTATGATTTGAGAATAACATCCCCAAAACACCTTCGTAAAGAATTTTATTTTAAAAATCATGTTCAAAAATAAGAATTTGGTGTATGATTCCCAAAACAAATGTTTTTACAATGCACGAGAATTACAAATGATTGTAATTGTACTTACTCGCTAATTATACGTTGAAGCTTTTCTTTCTTATATTTACATTCCCAAAACACCTTCTTAAAGAGTTTTAACTTAAAAATCATGTTCAAAAAATTTAAGTAATCTCACTTGTGCGCACCCTGGGAAACTCTCCAGGAGGTCACCCATCGATCTTGAAATTACTCCCATTCAGAGTTCTTATCACATGGGCTTCTTAAAAGGAAAGTCGACTTTGTTGGTATGAGTAGCACTATCAATCCTTTTAAACACCTCATTTGATCCCTTATCTCTTATAACGTTTCTCTGAAATCTGGGGTAATACAAAAGTAAAAAATATGATGCGCTAGGGTACACAATAGATACGCTAACTTGCATAATTGTTACAACAAGGTACGTAATGCTGAAGTACATTATTTGTTAAAGGATGTACATAATTAATAAACTTAAGTACATAATCAACATGTTAAAGTACATACTTGTTACGCCAAAGTACATAAGTTAGACACTAAAGTATATAAATAATATGTGAAAATACATAAGTGATACGCTGAGGTACATATTACTCTAATTGAAACGTTACAATATGTAACTTAGACGTTAGCGTACATACTAGATGATATGTTAAAGTACATAACTCATACACTAAAGCACATAATTGATACGTTAAAAATTGACTAATTAAAATGATCGATACGTTAGAAAAATAATTTAGACGTCAAAGTACATAATAGATACACTAAAGTACATAAATTAAATGTAAAAATACATAAATTAGACGGTAAAGTACATTATTGATATGCTAAATTATATTATTAATAAGCTAAAGAACATAAATTAGATGCTAAAGTACATTAGTTTGGCGCTAAATGGTGAGACTAAAGTCGCGATTATCTACCAAAAATAATCCTAAATCCTAACAACAGTAGTAGGGAAGTAGGGATCGTATCCACAGGGAAATGGGTTGTCAAATGTGGTGAATTGAAGTCCCAAAGTGACAAGTAATGGGGATTTTGATTTGTTGATTGTCAAATTATCTAGAAGTAACAAGTACGAATTATGAATGTAATTCAGGAATAAAACAGATCTTGATCAATTAATTCCCACAACGCACTAACTAATCGGTCCTAGTTATCACTATTCCTCTATCAATCTCAACTACTCTATCGTGGAAACAGAATTCCCAAATCTCTCCTTAATAGTAGCTAAAAGGCGTGATCGGCACTACCCAATAACCCTAACTATCAAATAACCTAAATGCCCGATTAGATTCAATTTGATAATAGCAATACGGTTTAGAGAAATATCAATAAAGACATGCAATACTAACGCACGTTTCGTATTTAACATGTAAGTCAAATCTTTGCCCTAATTCACTAACGATGATTACATACAAATCAATGAATTCGGGTTGCTACAATGTAAAGATCAATCAAACAATAGATTCCTTTGACTAATCCAAACTAGCAATCAATCAATCCTAAGCAATTAGACTAGTTGTACACCTAGCAATCACAAAAGATAATTGGATGAATTGAAAACCAAAGATAAGACAATAATTGAATACAATAGAAAGAATAGATCAAACTCACGATATTGTCAATGCGATGTTTCGATTAATCGATCAAGAAATAAAAGAATTAGCTCCTCATACAATCCATAGAAACCCTTGTCTTCTCTAAAAAGTCTGAATAAATAATACCTAGGGTCGGGGGTTCTTATTTATATAGTAAGAAAGAAAACGCAAAATAGAAAATACGGAATTAGGAAAACACGGTCTTCGCGGTCTGCCACGGTCTCCTCGCGGGCCGCCAAAAGTTACTTATCCGATGAAGGCATGTAATCACTTCCTGGAAAGCTAATAACATGAAGAATCATCTCCAAGTGGTTTCACAGCAAAATTCCAAACGGTTTGAGAGATATGAAGCTCCAAAGTTGATCTTCTGCAAATTAGCTCCAAATCGCTTCCAAATGAATGACCGCTTCCAAAAGATAGCCAAAACAACCAAAATCACATAGAAATGTTGTCCATGATACCCTAACACAAATTAGAGGTATATTACATCATTTTGACTGTAAAAACAATATAAAAACCGGCCATATAGAACGTATAAACTGAGCACATCAAATTCCCCCATGCTTAGACCTTTGCTCGCCCTCGAGCAACCTAGCTCCTCTCTATGATTTCTCCAAGGTCTATTGATAGTAGCACGGGCGGAGTTCGATCAGAAACCTATCTCCTCTACTCCAATCAAAGGTGGTGAGTCTTCATCTTGCTAGCAACGGACCAAACCATCTTATATCATCATGCCGCAACGTAACTAAGAAGCAAGGGAGGCTAAAATGTCCTAAATCACTCCCAAGCTAGCTCACCTCCAACTCCCTCATCAGTCACACGTACCTCGGATCAAACACCAACGCCACTTATATCATCATATAACGTTCCGAGGATTTTCTAGCCTAAACACCACTAAGGAGTTCCAACCAAACCTCCTTATACCATCCAAGAGAGACCTACCCAGACACGACCTTCAAACACCCTACTTATGCACCGGTAAGTGATACGCCGCGCTCATTTTGCCTAGGCGCCCAATGGGTTTTCACCTAACATCTCGTTAACTTTTCCACGTCACCGGCTTACTTTCTTCTCTCGTGTCTTTTCCTTACTTTCTTTTTCGCTCATCTCTCTTTTCTGGCTTTCTTCTCTCTTTTTTTTTTCACTTTTTTCATTTTTTTTTTTGATTTTTTTTTTTTGTATCGTTTTTTTTTTTTTTTGCGAATTACAATACATAATTAAACACATTACAAATTTACAATGAGAATCCACTCCCCCATGCTTGAAATAGACATTGTCCTCAATGTTATGCACACCAAAAAGATAAGTAGGACAACAATGAAATAGGAGAGGGATGAACTCACAAAATTGCACCGGTAGACGCATCAGGTTCTCATATCCCGAAGGATGCACTCCAAATGTATATCATAGTTCATCTCACAAAAGCAAGATCTCAAATTCTCCTCCTCATTCTCCTCAAAGCAGTGGGCTCATCCAACAAAGAAACAAGGTGTAGAGCCACTCTCAACTCACACATATCCCAATCACCCTCAAGGAAAAGTCGTCACCAATCTACCACAATTTCCTCACAAAACTTCAATCTCCCTCAAAGAATAATGCACATAAAATGAAATAGCTCCTTACCACCATCAAATAAAACAACCACTCACCCTCCAAATACACCAAGAGAATCAACAAGGCTATAAAATGTGTCTAAAGGACAAATTTTGGGGTGGGATACAACAAACAAAAGTAGTGAATCGTGGCGAGGAAATAAAGAGAGATGGTCTCGGAAACATGGTGAAGAAAAATTGGGTTGGAAAGAATGGTGAGAATGATAAGAAGGGAGAGATAAAAGGGAAGAGAAAAACAAACCTTCTTGCATACTAGCACCGGCATCGAGATTTTTTTTTTTTTTAGTTACCTACACAAGAAACACACACATAAAAAAGATAAAGGAAAAAAAAAAAAAACATACATGCTCGGGTTGCCTCCCAAGAAGCGCACTTATTTAACGTCGTTGGCTCGACGCATCTTTCTACCTTTGAAGGGTAGGAGCTATAGAAACTCTCAAGTGAAAATCCTGCAAAAATTCTCTCAACAAGCATAAAAAGCACAATGATAAATATATATAGGAGAGAATAAAACTCAGTGATCTTGTTAACTTATCAACCAATCGAGAATAGTTGCTATATAAAGGTAGCAAATTAACCCAACTAAGCACATGTGGAATAGTCACAAAAACTTTTTGATATTGCTTAAAAGATGATTCAATATTAGAAACATCGTAAAACAACAATAAATTCAAGTCAATTTTGGGCTCAATATTCAAGCACGAAATAGGTGACACAGTCACAGAAGATAACAAAGCTCGATCCAAGATAGGTTGAGACATAAGGTCCAACACACAAGTCTCTTCAATAGGTATTGTCGATAGTTGATCCTTAGGATTATAAACCTCAATGCATGCATCCGTCTCATCTTCTTTCTCATCATCCAAAAACCAATCAACCTTCCTCATAGAAACAAACATCTCACTCTCTTGGGAAGTTATATGCGGTTCATCGACTTTATTTGGCTCATCATTGTCAAGAAAGTATTTGTTGGGCTCCTTAAATTCATCACTCCTCATCAAACAAGGGGGTGGTGGAGTATTTAACTCCACTTCTAGACATTGGAATGACATGAACTTAAAGAAACTCCAACACTCATCAGGTGCCATGTATGAAACGTTTCCACCACTCATATACTCCGCCAAAGACCAAGTTTGAGGGTTCATACCCTTTATGACAGCATTACATAGTTCAAAATCAGAATAGTAATAACCACAGGAACCCGCGTAGTCAACATAAGCTTCCAATCTAGAAAAGTACTCATGAAAGAGTTCATTGTTAAATTAATTAAATTTGAAGACGGCCATGAATCACAAACTAGAAATTACAATCATAGAAAACTACACAAAAATTCACAACAAAAACAAAACCCAAATCCCCGGCAACGGCGCCAAAATTTGGTGAGACTAAAGTCGCGATTATCTACCAAAAATAATCCTAAATCCTAACAACAGTAGTAGGGAAGTAGGGATCGTATCCACAGGGAAATGGGTTGTCAAATGTGGTGAATTGAAGTGCCAAAGTGACAAGTAATGGGGATTTTGATTTGTTGATTGTCAAATTATCTAGAAGTAACAAGTACGAATTATGAATGTAATTCAGGAATAAAACAGATCTTGATCAATTAATTCCCACAACGCACTAACTAATCGGTCCTAGTTATCACTATTCCTCTATCAATCTCAACTACTCTATCGTGGAAACAGAATTCCCAAATCTCTCCTTAATAGTAGCTAAAAGGCGTGATCGGCACTACCCAATAACCCTAACTATCAAATAACCTAAACGCCCGATTAGATTCAATTTGATAATAGCAATACGGTTTAGAGAAATATCAATAAAGACATGCAATACTAACGCACGTTTTGTATTTAACATGTAAGTCAAATCTTTGCCCTAATTCACTAACGATGATTACATACAAATCAATGAATTCGGGTTGCTATAATGTAAAGATCAATCAAACAATAGATTCCTTTGACTAATCCAAACTAGCAGTCAATCAATCCTAAGCAATTAGACTAGTTATACACCTAGCAATCACAAAAGATAATTGGATGAATTGAAAACCAAAGATAAGACAATAATTGAATACAATAGAAAGAATAGATCAAACTCACGATATTGTCAATGCGATGTTTCGATTAATCGATCAAGAAATAAAAGAATTAGCTCCTCATACAATCCATAGAAACCCTTGTCTTCTCTAAAAAGCCTGAATAAATAATAACTAGGGTCGGGGGTTCTTATTTATATAGTAAGAAAGAAAACGCAAAATAGAAAATACGGAATTAGGAAAACACGGTCTTCGCGGTCCGCCACGGTCTCCTCGCGGGCCGCCAAAAGTTACTTATCCGATGAAGGCATGTAACCACTTCCTCGAAAGCTAATAACATGAAGAATCATCTCCAAGTGGTTTCACAACAAAATTCCAAACGGTTTGAGAGATATGAAGCTCCAAAGTTGATCTTCTGCAAATCAGCTCCAAATCGCTTCCAAATGAATGACCGCTTCCAAAAGATAGCCAAAACAACCAAAATCACATAGAAATGTTGTCCATGATACCCTAACAAAAATTAGAGGTATATTACATCATTTTGACTGTAAAAGCAATATAAAAACCGGCCATATAGAACGTATAAACTGAGCACATCACTAAAGTACAATAAGTTTTTTTACACTAAAATAAATACTCTGGTTTTACTATTATACAGTTTAAACATGATAAGGCGAATACTCTAAAAATACATACTTTGTACTCCGTATTTGTTACTCGAAATTTAAGTTAATTTATTATTTGTTTGAAATGAAAGTCAAAATGATTTTTTAACGAAATTAGACCTTGTTAAAGTAATTAAAATAAATATAATAAAGAAAAGGCAAATTTAATAAAAATAACCCAATGTTTGCCTTGTTTTCTAAAAATAACCCAACCTTTTAACGTTAATTGTAATACCCTAGATTTCAGTGGATTTCAGTGGAAGTTTATAAGAGATTAAGGGCTCATTTGAGGTGCTTAATAGAATTGATTGTGCTACTCATACCAAAAAAGTCGACTTTCCTTTTAGGAATCCCATGTAATAAGAACTCTACAGTTAAGCGTGCTTGACTGGGAGCAATTTCAGGATGGGTGACCTCCTGGGAAGTTTCCCAGGGTGCGCATGAGTGAGGTCAAAATGCGCCGAAAGGACCCTTGTAGGTCTGTGAGGTCTGCCCACAGCCTGGCAAGCTGGCATAGGTGACTACTCTCGGCTCAGACGATGAGGCGGGGTGTTACATTAACAAAAATAACCCGACATCAAACCCTGAGTTACAGAATTATCCTGAAACCCCCAAGAACAAGAATCTCCGGTAAGCATAATCTGACGTAGCTTCCTATTCCCGACCCAAATTTCCTACCTTCCTTTTTCTTCTTCTTCTTCTTCTCACCTCTCATTTCATGTTAAAAACAATCGCCAAACTTTCAATTTAGAACAAAACTTACAAAACAATTTTGCAATAAAAGGAACAAAGAATATAAGTCCCAATCACACTTCCCAGCTTAGAGCACCAAACAATTTTACAAGAACTCAGCGATGATTAGGAGGTTTGTATTATTGTTCTTCCCAACTGATAAAGAATAGCATATATGTCCCAATCACACTTCCCAGTACAAAGACATTGAACTACTAATTCAAGCCCAAGCAGATCCTTGCATCACTACTTTAATTAGTTTGCCAACATATCTTAACTAATTAGTTTACTACCCGGGCTACGGCCGAAATAAATTTTATCAATTTTATTTCTTTGTGAACAAATTATTTTAGCAAGAAACTTTATCGTCTATAAAACTTTCACTTTTAATATAGATGATGTGATTTCAGTTCAAATAAGTAATAAGAAAGGTATAAAATAATAAGGTAAAGATGAAATCAATTAATAGTAAATATTGATTTGTTATAATAAAAAAATACTGTGAATTTTTTTATATGAAATACGTCGCTCATAGATAACCATGGATGTAATGTCTATATATGAAAATTAAAGAGACATGCTACTTGGCATGGCAGATGGCCTAACTGAAACTGGTGAACGTGGTCATTGCCTCTAACACAGCTTTCAATATATAGTATAAGATATACATTACTTTAAGACCATGACTTCCATTTTCCAAGTCCCTTGTGATACTTTTGCCAATTATGCCCACGAGCTTGGAATTTCATCCGTATTTCAAGACTCATTAAGATGATAACATTTCTCTCTACTTCTACACAATAATGGTAAGCTGATGTTCATCATAAACCAAAAAGAATTCAAACTGATTATGCACCAAAGATTCCAACTCTAAAAAAGAAAGCCCCACCAAATACAAACCAATTTATGATTAACAATTATGACCCATGTAATTGACAATCAAAATAGCCGAATTCAGAACAACCAAAATAGCCGAATCCAAAACAATCTAGAACAATCAAACCAGTGTGAGTTTTGGTCTCAATCGAAAATTTGGCGGTTTCTTTTAACTTGAAGTGGGTGATTTGGTTTGTTGTGGAGTGGTCGGGAAGAAGAAGAAAAAGGATTTGGGAAATCTTGGAATAGGAAACCACGTCAGATTATGCTTGTTTCGGGGGGTTTCGTGATATTTCTGTAACTCAAGGTTAGACGTCGGGTTATTTTTTTTAACGTTAAAAGGTTGAGTTATTTTTAGAAGACAAGGTACACATTGGGTTATTCTCATTAAATTTGCCTAAAAAAAATGGAAGACATGTGTCAAAATCTTTCTCCCAAGTGGTGAACACTATCTAAATACTCGTAATATAGAGAAATGCATCAATTTGATAATACTTAAGTGCATCAAAAATGTGTCAATTAAAAAATAAAAAATAAAATTAGAGGAGATGTGGAAGGATAATTAAGTCTTATTTGATAGGATTGCATCCTTTTCATCTGATATATCTAATATGAATGCAACTGGTTTGATTTGTATGAGTCGGAAATGATCTAATAAGGTGTTGGAATTTTATCTAAATTTCGATGAATTAATATCAAGAAATTGACTTAATTCATTGGTCATTATTTGAACAAATATCATTGATCAAATCTAATTTGAATGAATCTGATTTGATCTGATATAAATGAATCTGATCTCGTTTAAAAGCATCCGATCTGATCTGAATACAGTGTTAACCGAATCATATCAAATAGAGGATTGCCACAAGGAACCTTATGAGCTTAGACTTGCGTGAACCCTTTTTAGAATTTGTCTTGCAAAAAGACTTATTAAAGAATGGAAATTTTACGAACTATGATCTTATTCCAGCTAAATGTTATATATAATTTTAGAAATTAAAATCACTAATCTAATTATTGAGGCTCAGTAAGAGAGTATGAATTGTCAATCGTGTAAAATTTATGAGGTCCATAATAAGAGGGATGCTTAAAGTTCTACATATGTTGACAATAATAATAATTATAATGGTCCACACAAGTTAAATAAAATGCGTGTGTTATCTCCTATACGTATATAACTAAATTTATAATTGTTTGGATATTTATCGGCTTAATTTTACCATCACAAAAAAGATATCATCATTAAAACCTTTCATCCTAGTCGTGTTAGACTTATTTTAAGTGCATCATGATTCTATAAGGAATATACATCAATATTACTGAAGGAATATTCAGATTAGTACCAATATTACTTATGGAATAAAGTGTATGCCAAAACTTACGAGGATTCCGATGGTGGTAGGAATCCGATTCAGTTATGACTTTAGGATCCCTCTGTGGCTGTATGCATATAAATACATATTCAGATTCAGTTTTACCACACACATGATTGCGCATACTCTCTACAGAGAAGACTCCTAAAACCCTGCACTGGTTTCGTTCCGAAGGACGATAATTCATCTTTTGCCATGGAATCAGGTTAGTCGTTATACTCGTTGGTGCTAATGTATAACATTAAGCAATACATAACGTAAAGTGGTTTAACATGTGGTATCAGAGCCACCTTAATGTTGTCGTTAGCCCTTAAAACATGAGAACGATAAAATTCATTAATGGTAACATAATTGCTGCATGTTACAATGTTTTGCCATTAAGATCCTACATTTTTTTTTTTTTGGTTTAAAGAATAGATTCAATAAGCCATGCATGTGGGTAGGACCGTAGAACCAAGTGAAAAGATAACCACATAGACTCTTTTTGCTACCTTGTTTCAGTAAAGTTCTAGCCTTACGTAAAAAAAAAAAAAAAAAAAAAAAAAAAAGCTCTTACCATGGCCTGTCTTCGTCTCTTCGCCAAACTTAAGCAGAATTAAAAAAAAATTTGAAAGGGGGAATAAGACGACATAAGCAATAGATCTTCAGAAACTTTAAATTCAGCAAATATATTGATGTTCGGTGAGTATCGATTCAGCAACAAATCTTGGATGATGTTCGGGATTAAGAAATTTTTTCAGTTTTTCGTCTCATTGATATTCAGCTAATTGATCACTCTTCTAATGATTCAACAATAAATCTGGATATTAGGAGTGCTTAATTATTATTTTGAGGTAAGATTTCATTTGGTTAATTCCTTTGGTGATTCAATAATAAATTTGGATGCTAAAGAATTAAAATTTTCAGAATATCAGTGATGTTTTAGGTGTTTCAACAATGAATTTGGAAGCCTAAATTTTTTTCTGGTTTAAGTGTAGATAATTATGTTGGAATCAAACATATTTAAATAACTTGGTTTCTGTTATGCAATTGATTTGCTTGCTTGTCATATTGTAATTTGGTTTTGCTAGCTGTTTATGATCGGATAGGCTTAAGTTTGGTGGTTGATACACACCACTTTGTAGTGGTAAAGGATGGGTTTTTATGCATTTAAATGGTAGCTTTTGGATCGGTTTATTGTCTTATTCGATTATTTCATTATTTGTGCTTTAATATAAGAATTAGTGGTTTTTGAATGTATTTATGACCTCAAGATTGATATTCAAGTGTGTGGAACGACAATGAGGTGATAAAAGATGATCCAAGGAGCGAGATGCCAAGTTTTGGACAAGTTTGGGAGGAATTTCAATTCATTTACGGAAGGTCAACATTGAAGGTTCATAACTTTCAAATGGCTTAGAATTTTGCAGTGAAACCAACATCATATTAAAGTTCATGATCTTAGCTTTGCAGGAAGTGGTCATACGTCCTCATAGGCCAACTAACGAAGAAGTTATGACCGTTTGAAAAACGTCGCCAGAAGCAGTCCGACAACAGGAATAGAGAGCTTTAGACGACTCGTCTGTATTTGGGACGAGTCGTCTTGACACTTAAGACGAGTCGTCTGGAATCTGGACGAGTCGTCCCGCCGCTGCGTCGGCTTATTTGACGGGTTTCCTAATTTCGTTTTGTAATCTTTTAGTATAAATACTATAAACTTTCGGTAGTTTTTAATCATTCATTTTTCAGAACTTTTAGAGATTATTTTCAAGAATATGCAAGACCTTATTTCTCGGATCGATTAATCGAAGCTATAATTTACCGACAATTGTGAGTTTGATTCTAATTCTTTTATTCGTTTGAGTATTGTTTATTCTCTCATGCTTATCGTTATTGATTGATTTATTGCTCAATTAGGTTGCAAACTAATTAGACCTAAATCTATCATATTGCTAGATTACCAATTTAAGGACTAATTGTTAGTTTGTTGATTCACCGGTAGCAACTAGCCTAGTATTTCTATACTGAACATCGGTATTAGGTTAGAGAGAATAAACATATTAATTGAAGATCGAAACTGCGTGTGTCTAGATCTTGTTAATCTTAGTTGATATCGTTTAATTGCTTTATGCTTTCGCTGGATTGAATTTAGGCGCGCGTCTTTGTTATCCACCGATTAGGGTTGATCTCTCCTCTTAGCTACAATTAAGAAACGATAGGAAATTATATTTCCACAACTAAATGCTCAAAGAATTAGGATTAGTTGATAAGTAGGACCAATTAGGTGAACGATAGTGGACATTAATTGACCGAGATTCTTTTCCCCAATTGTTTACGAATTACTTTTTTGCTTTTTTAATACTTGATCACTTGCAATCGTATACCTCCCATTTGGTTACTTTACATATACATTGGTAATTACCGTTCTCTGTGGATACGATCCCACTTGCCCATTTACTACGTTAAAAGGTTTGTGTGTTGATTTATATTTGATTTAGGCATACGACCTTAGCTTGTCAGTGGTTATTTTTGTTTTTTTGATCAATATACAGGTTATGTTAGCTAAGCTATGATTCCAGTAAGATGTGTATACGTATTCCAGTTTTTTTTTTATCTTTTGTAGATTATATTTGTTCTACTCAAGATAATATAACTTTGATTTCATTTTTATCTTACTCCTGCGATGTCCTGTTTCGTGATTATTTTTGTTTCAGTCGGAAATTTGTCAGCTACTTTGCCTACCATTCAGCCTCTTGACAGTACCAATTTTAAAAAATGGAAAAGAGATGTGAGATTCGCCCTTACCTTCCTGGACATTGATGCTTGTATTAGGAAGCCTTTTCCACTATTGTTTCCTACTCCAGCAGAAGGGAGTTCTAATATTAACCTTTCCCACAATGAGCTTGTTGCACCCGACGATAATTCTGTCGCAGGCTATAAGGCTGAGTATGATGAGTGGGAGCCTAGTAACAGGAACTGTTTAGCTTTCATGATGACATTAGTCTCAGATGAGTACAGAGATTTTGTCTCTTCTTTTAAAACTGTTAAAGGTTTACTAGATGGTTTAGATGGTATTTTTGTTGAGTCAAAGATGGCTATCTCCAGCGAGCTTGTGACAAAAATCACTTCGATGTCTTATCCTGATAATGGTGATGTTAGGGGTTTTCTAATGAAGATGTCGAACATGAATAGTAAATTAAAGAGTATGGATTTGGGTTTTGAAGATCCTATATTGATCCATTTTGCTATTAAATCACTACTCCCTCCGTCCCAGTTCAAACGCCCCATATTCCATTTTGGGACGTCCCACTTCAAACACCCCATCTATTTTGGGACATATTTCTCTCTCTTACTTTTATTAAATTATTACATCTTCTCTCACATTATCTCTCCTACTTTTATTAATCCTCACATTCTCTCTCCTCCTTTTACCCCACTCAACTTATTATATCAATTTTTCTTATTCCACTACAAAAACGCCTTGGGGCGTTTGATCTGGGACGGAGGGAGTACCTTCTAGTTTTGATCACATCAAGGGTGCTTTTCATGTTGGAGGAGAGAACATGTCTTTTAATGATTTTGTCTCCAGGTGTGCCTATGAGGAAGCCAGATAAAAAACTCAAAAGACCATAGAAGTCAATCTAGCAAGCACCTTCCAGAAACCTTCATCTGCCAAATCATTCTCCAAGGGAACCAAACATGGGATCACTAAACACTCTGTCAAAACTTTTAAGAAACCTTTTCAAAAGAAAGAAACCGACGTTCCTGGAAATACACAAGAGCAATCAGGTTGTTATTTCTGTCACGATCCTTCCCATTTTAAGAAGCAATGTCCAAAGTGGAAAGAATGGATTACTAAGAAAGGTATTTTTTCTCTAGTCCTAGTATGTTTGGAGTCAAATTTGGTTGATATTCCTCCCAATTCTTGGTGGCTTGACTCTGGTGCTTCTGTACACATTGATAATTCTTTATAGGGAAAATATTTAAGGAGACCAAGTGATGAAGAGAGGTGGATCATCCTGGGCAATGGTCAGAGAGTTTCCGTGGAGCACATAAGAGATTTTAGATTAGGACTAGAGTCAGGGCATTTGCTCATATTGAATAAAGTATTTTATGTTAGTTCCATGAGAAGGAATATGGTTATCCATTTATGCTTTGTTGTCTTTGGGATACAATATGATATTTAAGGATTCCAGTGTTGAAATTCAATATAATTCAATGGTTGTTGGTTATGCTTCTCTTTGTGATGTATTGTTCAAGTTAACTTATTCTCCCACATGCAATGTTTCCACTTTAGTGAATTCGAAAAAGCAAAAGTGTGGGGACAGTTTTAAATCTTCAACCATGTTATGGCACAAACGGTTCGGTCATATATCTAAAGATAGGATGCAGAGATTAGTCACAACAAATGTCATTCATGATCTTGATTTTTCAGACTTTGAGGTTTGTGTGGAGTGTATCAAGGGAAAGTTCACATGGAAGCAGAAAAAGAATGCTACCTGAAGCTCCTTTGTCCTTGAGATTATTCACACGGACATTTGTGGTCCTTTTCCGCTGAAAACACTAACTGGTGAATCTTATTTTATTACATTTATTGATGATTTTTCTCGGTATGGGTACATTTATTTATTGAAGGAGAAAAGTGAATCTTTGGAGAATTTAAGATATATAAAACTGAAGTAGAAAAGCAGTTGGGAAAAGAGATCAAAATCGTTCGATATGACAGAGGTGGAGAATATTATGGTAAGTTTGATGAAAGTGGTCAGAATAAAGATCCTTTTGCCAAATATCTTGAGGACTACAGCATAGTAGGCCAATACACCATGCGTGGGGAACCACAACAGAATGGGGTAGCTGAAAGGAGAAACCGAACTCTTCAGGATATGACTCATAGCATGCTAGCCCACACCACTCTGCCTGACAATCTCTAGGGTGAAGCTTTGAAGACATCAGCCTACATACTTAATAGGGTCCCATCCAAATCTGTCCCTAAAACTCCTTTTGAGTTGTGGACAGGTCGTTCTCCTTCTCTTGGTCATCTTCGGGATTTGGGAGTGTAAAGCTGAAGCTAAATTCTATAATCCAAATTTGAAAAAACTTGATGAAAGAACTAGTAGTTGTTTTTTCGTTGGGTATCCTCCAAACACGAAAGGTTACAGATTCTACTGTCCTAATAGAATTAATTGTATATTGGAAACGCGAAATGCACATTTCTTTGACAATCATAACCTTTTTTCTAGTCCCGTTTCTTTTCAAGAGGTGCCTGCATTGTCCCTTGTAGATGCACAGACCCCTGTTGAGGAGCAGTCCCCTCATTTAGTGTTACCTGCTTTTTCGCATGTTTGGGGTGAGACGACTTCTCATGAGGAACCTGCTCCAGTTCGACGTCCCCCACGTGATAGGAAAGCTCCAGCTCATTATGATGATTATTATCTCTATTTATTAGAATCTGATTTTGACTTAGTTGATGTTGATGATCCTGTTAGCTATAAGCTTGCTATGTCGCATCCTAGAGTTGATCAATGGAAAATTGCAATGGCCAAAGAGTTAGAATCTATGCAGGAAAACAATGTTTGGGAACTTCCTTTTCTTCCTAAGGGTGCTAAGGTAGTGGGTTGTAAGTGGGTTTACAAAACAAAAAAAAACTCCAAAGGTGAGATTGAAAGATTTAAAGCCAGGTTAGTAGCCAAGGGTTTTACTCAGAGAGAAGGAATCGATTACACTGAATGTAACACCCCGTATTTTTGGGAAGTTAAATATTTAACGCTGTTACGTTTTATAATGTAATTGAGGGTTTTATTAAGGTTTAACTGGAATTCGATTGAGTTATTATGAGATTTCTGATTATAGAATTACACGAGAGGATTCGATAGCCATTCGGATTTGGATCGGGTTTGTGAATAGTAAGGGTACGCAAGTTCAATTATCGTGAGTTGAGGATCCAGATACAAATCATAGAGTGATCTCGACACCTATTGGTATATTGAGGAATACGGTGCCTTAGGAAATGAGAACGCTCCAACAAGGGTTGACATGTGAAATGTAAATGAAAAGGTTTGGAGTACAGAAGATCACACTAAAACTTTTTGGTTGTAATGAAAGTGTTTAAAGGATGATAAATCGTTACGAGTTAGAATCGCCTATGGTTGATTTGAGGGCGAGAGAGACAATATGGAATACTGCGCCAAAACCATGAGATGCATTACCAAGGTGCGAAAATACAAGTGAAAAGTGGCATTGACGATCAGAAAGTTATCCTACGTCTGAATTACATATTTTGGTTCGAGGACGAACCTTTTCTTTAAGGGGGATGAGAACCCCGTGCGTTCCTCCTGCGCCCTAAGTTATAAGACTTATGTTCCTTTTGTGATTATATGATAAAGCATGTTTACCTAATTGGTGCACTTATGGTACACACGTACTTATTTGGTGCATTGCAGTTGTACACGTAATTTTGTTTGTCCATTAACATTGCACATGTAATATTATTCGGCATCACTTCGTGTCAATATTTAAATTTAATATAATTGCGCGATATTCCTTCCTGAAATGCATTGATGGTGCATTTCTAGCTAAACACGACTCTCTTGTGGGGAAGTGCATTGATGGTGCACTTTCTCCTTCCCTTATTGCAATATCTTTGAACCATTACTTCTCATTTCTTTTGTTGCGTTACTTTTCACATGTGTTGGAAGTTGTGGATGTTAGTTACCTAATGTAGAACATTGTGCGGAAACTCTTTAAGGAGGGCCCTAAATCTTCGGGACGAAGATTTGTTTTAAGGAGGGAAGTCTGTAACACCCCGTATTTTTGGGAAGTTAAATAATTAAGGGTGTTACGTTTTATAATGTAATTGAGGGTTTTATTAAGGTTTGATTGGAATTCGATTGAGTTATTATGAGATTTCTGATTATAGAATTACACAAGAGGATTCGATAGCCATTCGGATTTGGATCGGGTTTGTGGATCACGCAACCCATCAAACTAGCTAGGTCCATACCCGAGTCTACCCAAATACCCATTTATGAAAAAAAAATAAAGAAAACCCTAGCTCCCCTTGACAGTCATTCGGCCCCCCTCTTCTCCATCTCTCTCATTCTCTTAGCCTCCACCCGCATAAGATTTCAGCACAACTGTGTCAACTTCAAACACACACAACTCTCACATACAACCTTTGATTAAGATGTGGTTTATGGCGTTACAACCGTGTTTTCGATACGAATCCATAGACATATAGATCGTGCCAAGATTCCATCGGATGCTCCCTGTAGAGGTGTTTTAGTGGAGCTGTGTCTATCCACCCGAGAACTGTTCCGCTCCCTCGGTATTTTGATGATTCCCGTTGACTCATAAGGTATTTTGGGATAATATTTTGGGGAGATGTTCCTAACCCTAGTTGTGACAACATATACAAATTTTGCAAGGTCTAGATTTGTGTATCAAAAGTTATATCATAATTCGTGGGTAAACCCTAATTCATGTTTATGGTACAGTGTGAGATTGATTCCCGTTGATCCGCTTGGAGGTTGTGGACGAAATTTGGAGGGGACGTTCCTGACCTAACCTTTTTGACATACTCAAATTTGGTGGTCATCCGATGCCGGAGGTAGACGTTATTCATGTTTATTTACTACTGTCTCCTTTTAGACTCAATATAGATTAGTGTTAATTGTGAAAATTATGACTTATGGATACACCTTGTGATTTAGGAGATTATCTTTTGAGTTTGTGATTGATTGGGTACCTAAGTTGTGGATTCAAGGAGGTGTAGTTCGTAATCTTGTCTAATAGCGTTGAAAGGTAAGAACGTTGACCCTCGTAAGCTTGAGCTTCATTTCACATCATGACAATCCTTCGCATTCATCTTTGCTTCAATTTATTGCTCATATTCTATAACTTGAATATCTATCGCCTATTGTCATTGTTTATCTATTTTGATCACCTCTTGAGCATCTATTGACCTCCTTCATTGATTATTGTTATTGATTATCTATTGACATTCTTGTTCCGGCTTTGGCCGTTTATAAATCAAGCTACTATGCGCGAATAACGTATTTAAGACGGATTAAAGATGTATCTATTTATACATATATAACTATACGTGTTTTATGATGTTTAAACCACATAGAGCGATTAACCTCTGATCAATGTATATGTAGCTAGGCCGGAGATCAGCTACCGGTCTCCTAAATGACTTCCTCTTAGGGACTGTGCGTCCTACCGTCCCCCTAGGAGGGGTGTGCACACTTGGGTCTTTAGGATCATTTTATTCTTGATGCTCTAGTGTTGGATCGGCTTGGGGTAGGACCCTTGCGCAAGTAAATTACTTAAAAAAAGATAAACAAAGATTATTGTGGTGATGAATACCACGTGCGCGCTCTACACGACTCGTGTCTTGGGTACACTAGCTGTGTCCGTTGTTACATTGTATTTTCGAGCTCACTGACTTGAGCACGACTCGTGCCAGGCCCCGTTTTAGGCTCTTGCCTCCTTTGCGTAGCTTTGTCTATTTTTTGTTAGCTAAGCGCCAGTAAGGCGCGTATCTTAATTCTTTTGTATCGCTTAAGTGTCTTACTCAGCCTGTGCTGACGTTCTTTGTTTTGGGTTGTCTCCCTACCCTATTCTGGGGCCTGTGTCATCCCTTTGGTGGCTCAGTTGACAGGTCTGCAGATTGAGATGCATTATATGGTTGAAGCGTCATTGCATGTGGGGCATTTTTGATGAGTCGTCACATATTTTCATTGGGGACGATTTGTAGTTTATCATTTGGTTTAATTCCCAATTTGTAGATTCAGCTAGAAGTCTTCCGCTGTCATTTGTTCTTCTTGTTTTAAATTAGCCTTGCCGTTGACTTGGCAGCCAATGACGGCATAACAATCCTTTATTTTTGTATTTAAAGATAGCGAAAATTTAGGGTTGTTATAGTTGGTATCAGAGCCTTAGGCTCTGGTTAGTTGAGTTTGCAAAACGGTTTTAAACCAATTTGATAAAATGATTTTTAAAACTTGGGGAATTTATTGGGTGCATTCATGCGCATGCTATGTGCTACGTGCTATGTGTCTCTTGTACTACACTACGGAGTTTTGGAGCTGACTTTTGAGATTATGACTTGAGCTACGTACTAAATACTACGGACGAGTACTACACTAAGCTATGTAGTTGGTGACTCATTTTGAGAGCATCACTTTGGAGATAATATTTAATATGGATTGAATTTAGATGACACTTTGGGATTACATTTTTCGAGGACAAGTTCATACGATTAACTTCTTCATATTGTAGTCATATTACTTGGTAAGTAATGTTGAGATGTTGAGGAAAAAAAAAAAAAAAGCTTTATTTGAAAGAAGTTGAGATTAGTACGAGTTAAGTAAGATGGTGATGATCCTTAAGGTTATATTAAAGAATGGATTTGATGATATTAGGGACTTGCTTATTTAATGTCTATTGTTATCCAAGTTTTGCCTTTAAAGATGAGATATAAAATAGAACACGTCGGATAAGTGTGCGCGATATATTATTAAACCAAAGGTTTTTTCTAGGATTAGAAAATTGGTGGCCAGCTACACCAAATGAAAAGAAGACTTTGTTCACACGGATTGACAGGTGCGTAGAAGTATTCTAGTTACGAAGTAATACAGATCAGATAAGTACAGTCGTATTCAAGTGACCTAATAAGTGAGAGGAAAATGCTCTACTAGAGATATCCTTGTTGATATATATGGTCATCAATCGGGGAAAACCACAATTTTAGTACGGGTTCAATCGAGGAAATTCAAAATATGACATTCTATGGGATTAATTGAATGCATTGATAATTATGTGATGACAAGTTTCAAGTTCAAATGTTCATATAAGGAGTTTGACTGAAAGTCGTAGCGTCGGACAACTCTAGTTGCTAACATGGAAGGTTAATTGCTTGATGTATGGTCTTCTATTCCATCAAATGGAGGATAGAACTCTACAATGCCCTATGTGTGATGTAAGAAGAGGTTCTACCTGTTGAGAAGAGACGGTATATACGTGATGTCAAGGTGTGATTATGGTGAATTGTTATTGATAATCAATTACTACGGAGATGAAAATGAAGGCTAAAGGTTTGCGAAATCAAATGTATACTCGCAATGACACTACCAAGGATGATGAATTGAATGTTTGAGATATAGATCGACAAAGTCAAGTCATTCTGTTGAAGTATGCGAATTCATTGAAGCAAAATACGATAGAAAAAAGAAAAAAATTGGATAGCTGCACGGATGCATTGAATAGTAAGGGTACGCAAGTTCAATTATCGTGAGTTGAGGATCCAGATACAAATCATAGAGTGATCTCGACACCTATTGGTATATTGAGGAATACGGTGCCTTAGGAAATGAGAACGCTCCAACAAGGGTTGACATGTGAAATGTAAATGAAAAGGTTTGGAGTACAGAAGATCACACTAAAACTTTTTGGTTGTAATGAAAGTGTTTAAAGGATGATAAATCGTTACGAGTT
The DNA here is from genome assembly GCA_963680865.1 of Spergularia marina. Classification (NCBI taxonomy): domain Eukaryota; kingdom Viridiplantae; phylum Streptophyta; class Magnoliopsida; order Caryophyllales; family Caryophyllaceae; genus Spergularia; species Spergularia marina. The sequence continues at coordinate 28,523,144 of OY804545.1, read as the reverse complement.
AGAATCGCCTATGGTTGATTTGAGGGCGAGAGAGACAATATGGAATACTGCGCCAAAACCATGAGATGCATTACCAAGGTGCGAAAATACAAGTGAAAAGTGGCATTGACGATCAGAAAGTTATCCTACGTCTGAATTACATATTTTGGTTCGAGGACGAACCTTTTCTTTAAGGGGGATGAGAACCCCGTGCGTTCCTCCTGCGCCCTAAGTTATAAGACTTATGTTCCTTTTGTGATTATATGATAAAGCATGTTTACCTAATTGGTGCACTTATGGTACACACGTACTTATTTGGTGCATTGCAGTTGTACACGTAATTTTGTTTGTCCATTAACATTGCACATGTAATATTATTCGGCATCACTTCGTGTCAATATTTAAATTTAATATAATTGCGCGATATTCCTTCCTGAAATGCATTGATGGTGCATTTCTAGCTAAACACGACTCTCTTGTGGGGAAGTGCATTGATGGTGCACTTTCTCCTTCCCTTATTGCAATATCTTTGAACCATTACTTCTCATTTCTTTTGTTGCGTTACTTTTCACATGTGTTGGAAGTTGTGGATGTTAGTTACCTAATGTAGAACATTGTGCGGAAACTCTTTAAGGAGGGCCCTAAATCTTCGGGACGAAGATTTGTTTTAAGGAGGGAAGTCTGTAACACCCCGTATTTTTGGGAAGTTAAATAATTAAGGGTGTTACGTTTTATAATGTAATTGAGGGTTTTATTAAGGTTTGATTGGAATTCGATTGAGTTATTATGAGATTTCTGATTATAGAATTACACAAGAGGATTCGATAGCCATTCGGATTTGGATCGGGTTTGTGGATCACGCAACCCATCAAACTAGCTAGGTCCATACCCGAGTCTACCCAAATACCCATTTATGAAAAAAAAATAAAGAAAACCCTAGCTCCCCTTGACAGTCATTCGGCCCCCCTCTTCTCCATCTCTCTCATTCTCTTAGCCTCCACCCGCATAAGATTTCAGCACAACTGTGTCAACTTCAAACACACACAACTCTCACATACAACCTTTGATTAAGATGTGGTTTATGGCGTTACAACCGTGTTTTCGATACGAATCCATAGACATATAGATCGTGCCAAGATTCCATCGGATGCTCCCTGTAGAGGTGTTTTAGTGGAGCTGTGTCTATCCACCCGAGAACTGTTCCGCTCCCTCGGTATTTTGATGATTCCCGTTGACTCATAAGGTATTTTGGGATAATATTTTGGGGAGATGTTCCTAACCCTAGTTGTGACAACATATACAAATTTTGCAAGGTCTAGATTTGTGTATCAAAAGTTATATCATAATTCGTGGGTAAACCCTAATTCATGTTTATGGTACAGTGTGAGATTGATTCCCGTTGATCCGCTTGGAGGTTGTGGACGAAATTTGGAGGGGACGTTCCTGACCTAACCTTTTTGACATACTCAAATTTGGTGGTCATCCGATGCCGGAGGTAGACGTTATTCATGTTTATTTACTACTGTCTCCTTTTAGACTCAATATAGATTAGTGTTAATTGTGAAAATTATGACTTATGGATACACCTTGTGATTTAGGAGATTATCTTTTGAGTTTGTGATTGATTGGGTACCTAAGTTGTGGATTCAAGGAGGTGTAGTTCGTAATCTTGTCTAATAGCGTTGAAAGGTAAGAACGTTGACCCTCGTAAGCTTGAGCTTCATTTCACATCATGACAATCCTTCGCATTCATCTTTGCTTCAATTTATTGCTCATATTCTATAACTTGAATATCTATCGCCTATTGTCATTGTTTATCTATTTTGATCACCTCTTGAGCATCTATTGACCTCCTTCATTGATTATTGTTATTGATTATCTATTGACATTCTTGTTCCGGCTTTGGCCGTTTATAAATCAAGCTACTATGCGCGAATAACGTATTTAAGACGGATTAAAGATGTATCTATTTATACATATATAACTATACGTGTTTTATGATGTTTAAACCACATAGAGCGATTAACCTCTGATCAATGTATATGTAGCTAGGCCGGAGATCAGCTACCGGTCTCCTAAATGACTTCCTCTTAGGGACTGTGCGTCCTACCGTCCCCCTAGGAGGGGTGTGCACACTTGGGTCTTTAGGATCATTTTATTCTTGATGCTCTAGTGTTGGATCGGCTTGGGGTAGGACCCTTGCGCAAGTAAATTACTTAAAAAAAGATAAACAAAGATTATTGTGGTGATGAATACCACGTGCGCGCTCTACACGACTCGTGTCTTGGGTACACTAGCTGTGTCCGTTGTTACATTGTATTTTCGAGCTCACTGACTTGAGCACGACTCGTGCCAGGCCCCGTTTTAGGCTCTTGCCTCCTTTGCGTAGCTTTGTCTATTTTTTGTTAGCTAAGCGCCAGTAAGGCGCGTATCTTAATTCTTTTGTATCGCTTAAGTGTCTTACTCAGCCTGTGCTGACGTTCTTTGTTTTGGGTTGTCTCCCTACCCTATTCTGGGGCCTGTGTCATCCCTTTGGTGGCTCAGTTGACAGGTCTGCAGATTGAGATGCATTATATGGTTGAAGCGTCATTGCATGTGGGGCATTTTTGATGAGTCGTCACATATTTTCATTGGGGACGATTTGTAGTTTATCATTTGGTTTAATTCCCAATTTGTAGATTCAGCTAGAAGTCTTCCGCTGTCATTTGTTCTTCTTGTTTTAAATTAGCCTTGCCGTTGACTTGGCAGCCAATGACGGCATAACAATCCTTTATTTTTGTATTTAAAGATAGCGAAAATTTAGGGTTGTTATAGTTGGTATCAGAGCCTTAGGCTCTGGTTAGTTGAGTTTGCAAAACGGTTTTAAACCAATTTGATAAAATGATTTTTAAAACTTGGGGAATTTATTGGGTGCATTCATGCGCATGCTATGTGCTACGTGATATGTGTCTCTTGTACTACACTACGGAGTTTTGGAGCTGACTTTTGAGATTATGACTTGAGCTACGTACTAAATACTACGGACGAGTACTACACTAAGCTATGTAGTTGGTGACTCATTTTGAGAGCATCACTTTGGAGATAATATTTAATATGGATTGAATTTAGATGACACTTTGGGATTACATTTTTCGAGGACAAGTTCATACGATTAACTTCTTCATATTGTAGTCATATTACTTGGTAAGTAATGTTGAGATGTTGAGGAAAAAAAAAAAAAAAGCTTTATTTGAAAGAAGTTGAGATTAGTACGAGTTAAGTAAGATGGTGATGATCCTTAAGGTTATATTAAAGAATGGATTTGATGATATTAGGGACTTGCTTATTTAATGTCTATTGTTATCCAAGTTTTGCCTTTAAAGATGAGATATAAAATAGAACACGTCGGATAAGTGTGCGCGATATATTATTAAACCAAAGGTTTTTTCTAGGATTAGAAAATTGGTGGCCAGCTACACCAAATGAAAAGAAGACTTTGTTCACACGGATTGACAGGTGCGTAGAAGTATTCTAGTTACGAAGTAATACAGATCAGATAAGTACAGTCGTATTCAAGTGACCTAATAAGTGAGAGGAAAATGCTCTACTAGAGATATCCTTGTTGATATATATGGTCATCAATCGGGGAAAACCACAATTTTAGTACGGGTTCAATCGAGGAAATTCAAAATATGACATTCTATGGGATTAATTGAATGCATTGATAATTATGTGATGACAAGTTTCAAGTTCAAATGTTCATATAAGGAGTTTGACTGAAAGTCGTAGCGTCGGACAACTCTAGTTGCTAACATGGAAGGTTAATTGCTTGATGTATGGTCTTCTATTCCATCAAATGGAGGATAGAACTCTACAATGCCCTATGTGTGATGTAAGAAGAGGTTCTACCTGTTGAGAAGAGACGGTATATACGTGATGTCAAGGTGTGATTATGGTGAATTGTTATTGATAATCAATTACTACGGAGATGAAAATGAAGGCTAAAGGTTTGCGAAATCAAATGTATACTCGCAATGACACTACCAAGGATGATGAATTGAATGTTTGAGATATAGATCGACAAAGTCAAGTCATTCTGTTGAAGTATGCGAATTCATTGAAGCAAAATACGATAGAAAAAAGAAAAAAATTGGATAGCTGCACGGATGCATTGAATAGTAAGGGTACGCAAGTTCAATTATCGTGAGTTGAGGATCCAGATACAAATCATAGAGTGATCTCGACACCTATTGGTATATTGAGGAATACGGTGCCTTAGGAAATGAGAACGCTCCAACAAGGGTTGACATGTGAAATGTAAATGAAAAGGTTTGGAGTACAGAAGATCACACTAAAACTTTTTGGTTGTAATGAAAGTGTTTAAAGGATGATAAATCGTTACGAGTTAGAATCGCCTATGGTTGATTTGAGGGCGAGAGAGACAATATGGAATACTGCGCCAAAACCATGAGATGCATTACCAAGGTGCGAAAATACAAGTGAAAAGTGGCATTGACGATCAGAAAGTTATCCTACGTCTGAATTACATATTTTGGTTCGAGGACGAACCTTTTCTTTAAGGGGGATGAGAACCCCGTGCGTTCCTCCTGCGCCCTAAGTTATAAGACTTATGTTCCTTTTGTGATTATATGATAAAGCATGTTTACCTAATTGGTGCACTTATGGTACACACGTACTTATTTGGTGCATTGCAGTTGTACACGTAATTTTGTTTGTCCATTAACATTGCACATGTAATATTATTCGGCATCACTTCGTGTCAATATTTAAATTTAATATAATTGCGCGATATTCCTTCCTGAAATGCATTGATGGTGCATTTCTAGCTAAACACGACTCTCTTGTGGGGAAGTGCATTGATGGTGCACTTTCTCCTTCCCTTATTGCAATATCTTTGAACCATTACTTCTCATTTCTTTTGTTGCGTTACTTTTCACATGTGTTGGAAGTTGTGGATGTTAGTTACCTAATGTAGAACATTGTGCGGAAACTCTTTAAGGAGGGCCCTAAATCTTCGGGACGAAGATTTGTTTTAAGGAGGGAAGTCTGTAACACCCCGTATTTTTGGGAAGTTAAATAATTAAGGGTGTTACGTTTTATAATGTAATTGAGGGTTTTATTAAGGTTTGATTGGAATTCGATTGAGTTATTATGAGATTTCTGATTATAGAATTACACAAGAGGATTCGATAGCCATTCGGATTTGGATCGGGTTTGTGGATCACGCAACCCATCAAACTAGCTAGGTCCATACCCGAGTCTACCCAAATACCCATTTATGAAAAAAAAATAAAGAAAACCCTAGCTCCCCTTGACAGTCATTCGGCCCCCCTCTTCTCCATCTCTCTCATTCTCTTAGCCTCCACCCGCATAAGATTTCAGCACAACTGTGTCAACTTCAAACACACACAACTCTCACATACAACCTTTGATTAAGATGTGGTTTATGGCGTTACAACCGTGTTTTCGATACGAATCCATAGACATATAGATCGTGCCAAGATTCCATCGGATGCTCCCTGTAGAGGTGTTTTAGTGGAGCTGTGTCTATCCACCCGAGAACTGTTCCGCTCCCTCGGTATTTTGATGATTCCCGTTGACTCATAAGGTATTTTGGGATAATATTTTGGGGAGATGTTCCTAACCCTAGTTGTGACAACATATACAAATTTTGAAAGGTCTAGATTTGTGTATCAAAAGTTATATCATAATTCGTGGGTAAACCCTAATTCATGTTTATGGTACAGTGTGAGATTGATTCCCGTTGATCCGCTTGGAGGTTGTGGACGAAATTTGGAGGGGACGTTCCTGACCTAACCTTTTTGACATACTCAAATTTGGTGGTCATCCGATGCCGGAGGTAGACGTTATTCATGTTTATTTACTACTGTCTCCTTTTAGACTCATTATAGATTAGTGTTAATTGTGAAAATTATGACTTATGGATACACCTTGTGATTTAGGAGATTATCGTTTGAGTTTGTGATTGATTGGGTACCTAAGTTGTGGATTCAAGGAGGTGTAGTTCGTAATCTTGTCTAATAGCGTTGAAAGGTAAGAACGTTGACCCTCGTAAGCTTGAGCTTCATTTCACATCATGACAATCCTTCGCATTCATCTTTGCTTCAATTTATTGCTCATATTCTATAACTTGAATATCTATCGCCTATTGTCATTGTTTATCTATTTTGATCACCTCTTGAGCATCTATTGACCTCCTACATTGATTATTGTTATTGATTATCTATTGACATTCTTGTTCCGGCTTTGGCCGTTTATAAATCAAGCTACTATGCGCGAATAACGTATTTAAGACGGATTAAAGATGTATCTATTTATACATATATAACTATACGTGTTTTATGATGTTTAAACCACATAGAGCGATTAACCTCTGATCAATGTATATGTAGCTAGGCCGGAGATCAGCTACCGGTCTCCTAAATGACTTCCTCTTAGGGACTGTGCGTCCTACCGTCCCCCTAGGAGGGGTGTGCACACTTGGGTCTTTAGGATCATTTTATTCTTGATGCTCTAGTGTTGGATCGGCTTGGGGTAGGACCCTTGCGCAAGTAAATTACTTAAAAAAAGATAAACAAAGATTATTGTGGTGATGAATACCACGTGCGCGCTCTACACGACTCGTGTCTTGGGTACACTAGCTGTGTCCGTTGTTACATTGTATTTTCGAGCTCACTGACTTGAGCACGACTCGTGCCAGGCCCCGTTTTAGGCTCTTGCCTCCTTTGCGTAGCTTTGTCTATTTTTTGTTAGCTAAGCGCCAGTAAGGCGCGTATCTTAATTCTTTTGTATCGCTTAAGTGTCTTACTCAGCCTGTGCTGACGTTCTTTGTTTTGGGTTGTCTCCCTACCCTATTCTGGGGCCTGTGTCATCCCTTTGGTGGCGCAGTTGACAGGTCTGCAGATTGAGATGCATTATATGGTTGAAGCGTCATTGCATGTGGGGCATTTTTGATGAGTCGTCACATATTTTCATTGGGGACGATTTGTAGTTTATCATTTGGTTTAATTCCCAATTTGTAGATTCAGCTAGAAGTCTTCCGCTGTCATTTGTTCTTCTTGTTTTAAATTAGCCTTGCCGTTGACTTGGCAGCCAATGACGGCATAACAATCCTTTATTTTTGTATTTAAAGATAGCGAAAATTTAGGGTTGTTATAGTTGGTATCAGAGCCTTAGGCTCTGGTTAGTTGAGTTTGCAAAACGGTTTTAAACCAATTTGATAAAATGATTTTTAAAACTTGGGGAATTTATTGGGTGCATTCATGCGCATGCTATGTGCTACGTGATATGTGTCTCTTGTACTACACTACGGAGTTTTGGAGCTGACTTTTGAGATTATGACTTGAGCTACGTACTAAATACTACGGACGAGTACTACACTAAGCTATGTAGTTGGTGACTCATTTTGAGAGCATCACTTTGGAGATAATATTTAATATGGATTGAATTTAGATGACACTTTGGGATTACATTTTTCGAGGACAAGTTCATACGATTAACTTCTTCATATTGTAGTCATATTACTTGGTAAGTAATGTTGAGATGTTGAGGAAAAAAAAAAAAAAAGCTTTATTTGAAAGAAGTTGAGATTAGTACGAGTTAAGTAAGATGGTGATGATCCTTAAGGTTATATTAAAGAATGGATTTGATGATATTAGGGACTTGCTTATTTAATGTCTATTGTTATCCAAGTTTTGCCTTTAAAGATGAGATATAAAATAGAACACGTCGGATAAGTGTGCGCGATATATTATTAAACCAAAGGTTTTTTCTAGGATTAGAAAATTGGTGGCCAGCTACACCAAATGAAAAGAAGACTTTGTTCACACGGATTGACAGGTGCGTAGAAGTATTCTAGTTACGAAGTAATACAGATCAGATAAGTACAGTCGTATTCAAGTGACCTAATAAGTGAGAGGAAAATGCTCTACTAGAGATATCCTTGTTGATATATATGGTCATCAATCGGGGAAAACCACAATTTTAGTACGGGTTCAATCGAGGAAATTCAAAATATGACATTCTATGGGATTAATTGAATGCATTGATAATTATGTGATGACAAGTTTCAAGTTCAAATGTTCATATAAGGAGTTTGACTGAAAGTCGTAGCGTCGGACAACTCTAGTTGCTAACATGGAAGGTTAATTGCTTGATGTATGGTCTTCTATTCCATCAAATGGAGGATAGAACTCTACAATGCCCTATGTGTGATGTAAGAAGAGGTTCTACCTGTTGAGAAGAGACGGTATATACGTGATGTCAAGGTGTGATTATGGTGAATTGTTATTGATAATCAATTACTACGGAGATGAAAATGAAGGCTAAAGGTTTGCGAAATCAAATGTATACTCGCAATGACACTACCAAGGATGATGAATTGAATGTTTGAGATATAGATCGACAAAGTCAAGTCATTCTGTTGAAGTATGCGAATTCATTGAAGCAAAATACGATAGAAAAAAGAAAAAAATTGGATAGCTGCACGGATGCATTGAATAGTAAGGGTACGCAAGTTCAATTATCGTGAGTTGAGGATCCAGATACAAATCATAGAGTGATCTCGACACCTATTGGTATATTGAGGAATACGGTGCCTTAGGAAATGAGAACGCTCCAACAAGGGTTGACATGTGAAATGTAAATGAAAAGGTTTGGAGTACAGAAGATCACACTAAAACTTTTTGGTTGTAATGAAAGTGTTTAAAGGATGATAAATCGTTACGAGTTAGAATCGCCTATGGTTGATTTGAGGGCGAGAGAGACAATATGGAATACTGCGCCAAAACCATGAGATGCATTACCAAGGTGCGAAAATACAAGTGAAAAGTGGCATTGACGATCAGAAAGTTATCCTACGTCTGAATTACATATTTTGGTTCGAGGACGAACCTTTTCTTTAAGGGGGATGAGAACCCCGTGCGTTCCTCCTGCGCCCTAAGTTATAAGACTTATGTTCCTTTTGTGATTATATGATAAAGCATGTTTACCTAATTGGTGCACTTATGGTACACACGTACTTATTTGGTGCATTGCAGTTGTACACGTAATTTTGTTTGTCCATTAACATTGCACATGTAATATTATTCGGCATCACTTCGTGTCAATATTTAAATTTAATATAATTGCGCGATATTCCTTCCTGAAATGCATTGATGGTGCATTTCTAGCTAAACACGACTCTCTTGTGGGGAAGTGCATTGATGGTGCACTTTCTCCTTCCCTTATTGCAATATCTTTGAACCATTACTTCTCATTTCTTTTGTTGCGTTACTTTTCACATGTGTTGGAAGTTGTGGATGTTAGTTACCTAATGTAGAACATTGTGCGGAAACTCTTTAAGGAGGGCCCTAAATCTTCGGGACGAAGATTTGTTTTAAGGAGGGAAGTCTGTAACACCCCGTATTTTTGGGAAGTTAAATAATTAAGGGTGTTACGTTTTATAATGTAATTGAGGGTTTTATTAAGGTTTGATTGGAATTCGATTGAGTTATTATGAGATTTCTGATTATAGAATTACACAAGAGGATTCGATAGCCATTCGGATTTGGATCGGGTTTGTGGATCACGCAACCCATCAAACTAGCTAGGTCCATACCCGAGTCTACCCAAATACCCATTTATGAAAAAAAAATAAAGAAAACCCTAGCTCCCCTTGACAGTCATTCGGCCCCCCTCTTCTCCATCTCTCTCATTCTCTTAGCCTCCACCCGCATAAGATTTCAGCACAACTGTGTCAACTTCAAACACACACAACTCTCACATACAACCTTTGATTAAGATGTGGTTTATGGCGTTACAACCGTGTTTTCGATACGAATCCATAGACATATAGATCGTGCCAAGATTCCATCGGATGCTCCCTGTAGAGGTGTTTTAGTGGAGCTGTGTCTATCCACCCGAGAACTGTTCCGCTCCCTCGGTATTTTGATGATTCCCGTTGACTCATAAGGTATTTTGGGATAATATTTTGGGGAGATGTTCCTAACCCTAGTTGTGACAACATATACAAATTTTGCAAGGTCTAGATTTGTGTATCAAAAGTTATATCATAATTCGTGGGTAAACCCTAATTCATGTTTATGGTACAGTGTGAGATTGATTCCCGTTGATCCGCTTGGAGGTTGTGGACGAAATTTGGAGGGGACGTTCCTGACCTAACCTTTTTGACATACTCAAATTTGGTGGTCATCCGATGCCGGAGGTAGACGTTATTCATGTTTATTTACTACTGTCTCCTTTTAGACTCATTATAGATTAGTGTTAATTGTGAAAATTATGACTTATGGATACACCTTGTGATTTAGGAGATTATCGTTTGAGTTTGTGATTGATTGGGTACCTAAGTTGTGGATTCAAGGAGGTGTAGTTCGTAATCTTGTCTAATAGCGTTGAAAGGTAAGAACGTTGACCCTCGTAAGCTTGAGCTTCATTTCACATCATGACAATCCTTCGCATTCATCTTTGCTTCAATTTATTGCTCATATTCTATAACTTGAATATCTATCGCCTATTGTCATTGTTTATCTATTTTGATCACCTCTTGAGCATCTATTGACCTCCTACATTGATTATTGTTATTGATTATCTATTGACATTCTTGTTCCGGCTTTGGCCGTTTATAAATCAAGCTACTATGCGCGAATAACGTATTTAAGACGGATTAAAGATGTATCTATTTATACATATATAACTATACGTGTTTTATGATGTTTAAACCACATAGAGCGATTAACCTCTGATCAATGTATATGTAGCTAGGCCGGAGATCAGCTACCGGTCTCCTAAATGACTTCCTCTTAGGGACTGTGCGTCCTACCGTCCCCCTAGGAGGGGTGTGCACACTTGGGTCTTTAGGATCATTTTATTCTTGATGCTCTAGTGTTGGATCGGCTTGGGGTAGGACCCTTGCGCAAGTAAATTACTTAAAAAAAGATAAACAAAGATTATTGTGGTGATGAATACCACGTGCGCGCTCTACACGACTCGTGTCTTGGGTACACTAGCTGTGTCCGTTGTTACATTGTATTTTCGAGCTCACTGACTTGAGCACGACTCGTGCCAGGCCCCGTTTTAGGCTCTTGCCTCCTTTGCGTAGCTTTGTCTATTTTTTGTTAGCTAAGCGCCAGTAAGGCGCGTATCTTAATTCTTTTGTATCGCTTAAGTGTCTTACTCAGCCTGTGCTGACGTTCTTTGTTTTGGGTTGTCTCCCTACCCTATTCTGGGGCCTGTGTCATCCCTTTGGTGGCGCAGTTGACAGGTCTGCAGATTGAGATGCATTATATGGTTGAAGCGTCATTGCATGTGGGGCATTTTTGATGAGTCGTCACATATTTTCATTGGGGACGATTTGTAGTTTATCATTTGGTTTAATTCCCAATTTGTAGATTCAGCTAGAAGTCTTCCGCTGTCATTTGTTCTTCTTGTTTTAAATTAGCCTTGCCGTTGACTTGGCAGCCAATGACGGCATAACAATCCTTTATTTTTGTATTTAAAGATAGCGAAAATTTAGGGTTGTTATAGTTGGTATCAGAGCCTTAGGCTCTGGTTAGTTGAGTTTGCAAAACGGTTTTAAACCAATTTGATAAAATGATTTTTAAAACTTGGGGAATTTATTGGGTGCATTCATGCGCATGCTATGTGCTACGTGATATGTGTCTCTTGTACTACACTACGGAGTTTTGGAGCTGACTTTTGAGATTATGACTTGAGCTACGTACTAAATACTACGGACGAGTACTACACTAAGCTATGTAGTTGGTGACTCATTTTGAGAGCATCACTTTGGAGATAATATTTAATATGGATTGAATTTAGATGACACTTTGGGATTACATTTTTCGAGGACAAGTTCATACGATTAACTTCTTCATATTGTAGTCATATTACTTGGTAAGTAATGTTGAGATGTTGAGGAAAAAAAAAAAAAAAAGCTTTATTTGAAAGAAGTTGAGATTAGTACGAGTTAAGTAAGATGGTGATGATCCTTAAGGTTATATTAAAGAATGGATTTGATGATATTAGGGACTTGCTTATTTAATGTCTATTGTTATCCAAGTTTTGCCTTTAAAGATGAGATATAAAATAGAACACGTCGGATAAGTGTGCGCGATATATTATTAAACCAAAGGTTTTTTCTAGGATTAGAAAATTGGTGGCCAGCTACACCAAATGAAAAGAAGACTTTGTTCACACGGATTGACAGGTGCGTAGAAGTATTCTAGTTACGAAGTAATACAGATCAGATAAGTACAGTCGTATTCAAGTGACCTAATAAGTGAGAGGAAAATGCTCTACTAGAGATATCCTTGTTGATATATATGGTCATCAATCGGGGAAAACCACAATTTTAGTACGGGTTCAATCGAGGAAATTCAAAATATGACATTCTATGGGATTAATTGAATGCATTGATAATTATGTGATGACAAGTTTCAAGGTCAAATGTTCATATAAGGAGTTTGACTGAAAGTCGTAGCGTCGGACAACTCTAGTTGCTAACATGGAAGGTTAATTGCTTGATGTATGGTCTTCTATTCCATCAAATGGAGGATAGAACTCTACAATGCCCTATGTGTGATGTAAGAAGAGGTTCTACCTGTTGAGAAGAGACGGTATATACGTGATGTCAAGGTGTGATTATGGTGAATTGTTATTGATAATCAATTACTACGGAGATGAAAATGAAGGCTAAAGGTTTGCGAAATCAAATGTATACTCGCAATGACACTACCAAGGATGATGAATTGAATGTTTGAGATATAGATCGACAAAGTCAAGTCATTCTGTTGAAGTATGCGAATTCATTGAAGCAAAATACGATAGAAAAAAGAAAAAAATTGGATAGCTGCACGGATGCATTGAATAGTAAGGGTACGCAAGTTCAATTATCGTGAGTTGAGGATCCAGATACAAATCATAGAGTGATCTCGACACCTATTGGTATATTGAGGAATACGGTGCCTTAGGAAATGAGAACGCTCCAACAAGGGTTGACATGTGAAATGTAAATGAAAAGGTTTGGAGTACAGAAGATCACACTAAAACTTTTTGGTTGTAATGAAAGTGTTTAAAGGATGATAAATCGTTACGAGTTAGAATCGCCTATGGTTGATTTGAGGGCGAGAGAGACAATATGGAATACTGCGCCAAAACCATGAGATGCATTACCAAGGTGCGAAAATACAAGTGAAAAGTGGCATTGACGATCAGAAAGTTATCCTACGTCTGAATTACATATTTTGGTTCGAGGACGAACCTTTTCTTTAAGGGGGATGAGAACCCCGTGCGTTCCTCCTGCGCCCTAAGTTATAAGACTTATGTTCCTTTTGTGATTATATGATAAAGCATGTTTACCTAATTGGTGCACTTATGGTACACACGTACTTATTTGGTGCATTGCAGTTGTACACGTAATTTTGTTTGTCCATTAACATTGCACATGTAATATTATTCGGCATCACTTCGTGTCAATATTTAAATTTAATATAATTGCGCGATATTCCTTCCTGAAATGCATTGATGGTGCATTTCTAGCTAAACACGACTCTCTTGTGGGGAAGTGCATTGATGGTGCACTTTCTCCTTCCCTTATTGCAATATCTTTGAACCATTACTTCTCATTTCTTTTGTTGCGTTACTTTTCACATGTGTTGGAAGTTGTGGATGTTAGTTACCTAATGTAGAACATTGTGCGGAAACTCTTTAAGGAGGGCCCTAAATCTTCGGGACGAAGATTTGTTTTAAGGAGGGAAGTCTGTAACACCCCGTATTTTTGGGAAGTTAAATAATTAAGGGTGTTACGTTTTATAATGTAATTGAGGGTTTTATTAAGGTTTGATTGGAATTCGATTGAGTTATTATGAGATTTCTGATTATAGAATTACACAAGAGGATTCGATAGCCATTCGGATTTGGATCGGGTTTGTGGATCACGCAACCCATCAAACTAGCTAGGTCCATACCCGAGTCTACCCAAATACCCATTTATGAAAAAAAAATAAAGAAAACCCTAGCTCCCCTTGACAGTCATTCGGCCCCCCTCTTCTCCATCTCTCTCATTCTCTTAGCCTCCACCCGCATAAGATTTCAGCACAACTGTGTCAACTTCAAACACACACAACTCTCACATAAAACCTTTGATTAAGATGTGGTTTGTGGCTTTAGAACCATGTTTTCGATACGAATCTATAGACATATAGATCGTGCCAAGATTCCATTGGATGCTCCCTGTAGAGGTGTTTTAGTAGAGCTGTGTCTATCCACCCGAGAACTGTTGCGCTCCCTCGGTATTTTGATGATTCCCGTTGACTCATAAGGTATTTTGGGACAAGATTTTGTGGAGATGTTCCTAACCCTAGTTGTGACAACATATACAAATTTTCTAAGGCCTAGATTTGTGTATCAAAAGTTATATCATAATTCGTGGGTAAACCCTAATTCATGTTTATGGTTCAGTGTGAGATTGATTCCCGTTGATCCGCTTGGAGGTTGTGGACGAAATTTGGAGGGGACGTTCCTGACATAACCTTTTTGACATACTAAAATTTGGTGTTCATCCGATGCCGGAGGTAGACGTCATTCATGTTTATTTACTACTGTCTCCTTTTGGACTCATTATAGATTAGTGTTAATTAAGAAAATTATGACTTATGGATACACCTTGTGAATTAGGAGATTATCGTTTGAGTTTGTGATTGATTGGGTACCTAAGTTGTGGATTCAAGGAGGTGTAGTTCGTAATCTTGTCTAATAGCGTTGAACGGTAAGAACGTTGACCCTCGTAAGCTTGAGCTTCATTTCACATCATGACAATCCTTCGCATTCATCTTTGCTTCAATTTATTGCTCATATTCTATAACTTGAATATCTATCGCCTATTGTCATTGTTTATCTATTTTGATCACCTCTTGAGCATCTATTGACCTCCTACATTGATTATTGTTATTGATTATCTATTGATATTCTTGTTCCGGCTTTGGCCGTTTATAAATCAAGCTACTATGCGCGAATAACGTACTTAAGACGGATTAAAGATGTATCTATTTATACATATAAAACTATACGTGTTTTATGATGTTTAAACCACCTAGAGTGATTAACCTCTGATCAAGGTATATGTAGCTAGGCCGGAGATCAGCTACCGGTCTCCTAAATGACTTCCTCTTAGGGACTGTGTGTCCTACCGTCCCCCTAGGAGGGGTGTGCACACTCGGGTCTTTAGGATCGTTTTATTCTCAATGCTCTAGTGTTGGATCGGCTTGGGGTAGGACCCTTGCGCAAATAAATTACTTAAAGAAAGATAAACAAAGATTATTGTGGTGATGAATACCACGTGCGCGCTCTACACGACTCGTGTCTTGGGTACACGAGCCGTGTCCGTTGTTACATTGTATTTTCGAGCTCACTGACTTGAGCACGACTCGTGCCAGGCCCCGTTTTAGGCTCTTGCCTCCTTTGCGTAGCTTTGTCTATTCTTTGTTAGCTACGCGCCAGTAAGGCCCGTATCTTAATTCTTTTGTATCGCTTAAGTGTCTTACTTAGCCTGTGCTGACGTTCTTTGTTTTGGGTTGTGTCCCTACCCTATTCTGGGGCCTGTGTCATCCCTTTGGTGGCGCAGTTGACAGGTCTGCAGATTGAGATGCATTATATGGTTGAAGCGTCATTGCATGTGGGGCATTTTTGACGAGTCGTCACATATTTTCATTGGGGATGATTTGTAGTTTATCATTTGGTTTAATTCCCAATTTGTAGATTCAGCTAGAAGTCTTCCGCTGTCATTTGTTCTTCTTGTTTTAAATTAGCCTTGCCGTTGACTTGGCAGTCAATGGCGGCATAACAATCCTTTATTTTTGTATTTAATGATAGCGAAAATTTAGGGTTGTTATAGTTGGTATCAGAGCCTTAGGCTCTGGTTAGTTGAGTTTGCAAAACGGTTTTAAACCAATTTGATAAAACGATTTTTAAAACTTGGGGAATTTGTTGGGTGCATTCATACGCATGCTATGTGCTACGTGCTATGTGTCTCTTGTACTACACTACGGAGTTTTGGAGCTGACTTTTGAGATTATGACTTGAGCTACGTACTAAATACTACGGACGAGTACTACACTAAGCTATATAGTTGGTGACTCATTTTGAGAGCATCACTTTGGAGATAATATTTAATATGGATTGAATTTAGATGACACTTTGGGATTACATTTTTCGAGGACAAGTTCATACGATTAACTTCTTCATATTGTAGTCATATTACTTGGTAAGTAATGTTGAGATGTTGAGGAAAAAAAAAAAAAAAAAGCTTTATTTGAAAGAAGTTGAGATTAGTACGAGTTAAGTAAGATGGTGATGATCCTTAAGGTTATATTAAAGAATGCATTTGATGATATTAGGGACTTGCTTATTTAATGTCTATTGTTATCCAAGTTTTGCCTCTAAAGATGAGATATAAAATAGAACACCTCGGATAAGTGTGCGCGATATATTATTAAACCAAAGGTTTCTTCTAGGATTAGAAAATTGGTGGCCAGCTACACCAAATGAAAAGAAGACTTTGTTCACACGGATTGACAGGTGCGTAGAAGTATTCTAGTTACGAAGTAATACAGATCAGATAAGTACAGTCGTATTCAAGTGACCTAATAAGTGAGAGGAAAATGCTCTACTAGAGATATCCTTGTTGATATATATGGTCATCAATCGGGGAAAACCACAATTTTAGTATGGGTTCAATCGAGGAAATTCAAAATACGACATTCTATGGGATTAATTGAATGCATTGATAATTACGTGATGACAAGTTTCATGGTCAAATGTTCATATAAGGAGTTTGACTGAAAGTCGTAGCGTCGGACAACTCTAGTTGCTAACATGGAAGGTTAATTGCTTGATGTATGGTCTTCTAGTCCATCAAATGGAGGATAGAACTCTACAATGCCTTATGTGTGATGTAAGAAGAGGTTTTGCCTGTTGAGAAGAGACGGTATATACGTGATGTCAAGGTGTGATTATGGTGAATTGTTATTGATAATCAATTACTACGGAGATGAAAATGAAGGCTAAAGGTTTGCGAAATCTAATGTATACTCGCAATGACACTACCAAGGATGATGAATTGAATGTTTGAGATATAGATCGACAAAGTCAAGTCATTCTGTTGAAGTATGCGAATTCATTGAAGCAAAATACGATAGAAAAAAAAAATGGATAGCTGCACGGATGCATTGAATAGTAAGGGTACGCAAGTTCAATTATCATGAGTTGAGGATCCAGATACAAATCATAGAGTGATCTCGACACCTATTGGTATATTGAGGAATACGGTGCCTTAGGAAATGAGAACGCTCCAACAAGGGTTGACATGTGAAATGTAAATGAAAAGGTTTGGAGTACAGAAGATCACACTAAAACTTTTTGGTTGTAATAAAAGTGTTTAAAGGATGATAAATGGTTACGAGTTAGAATCGCCTATGGTTGATTTGAGGGGGAGAGAGACAATATGGAATACTGCGCCAAAACCATGAGATGCATTACCAAGGTGCGAAAATACAAGTGAAAAGTGGCATTAACGATCAGAAAGTTATCCTACGTCTGAATTACATATTTTGGTTCGACGACGAACCTTTTCTTTAAGGGGGATGAGAACCCCGTGCGTTCCTCCTGCGCCCTAAGTTATAAGACTTATGTTCCTTTTGTGATTATATGATAAAGCATGTTTACCTAATTGGTGCACTTATGGTACACACGTACTTATTTGGTGCATTGCAGTTGTACACATAATTTTGTTTGTCCATTAACATTGCACATGTAATATTATTCGGCATCACTTCGTGTCAATATTTAAATTTAATATAATTGCGCGATATTCCTTCCTGAAATGCATTGATGGTGCATTTCTAGCTAAACACGACTCTCTTGTGGGGAAGTGCATTGATGGTGCACTTTCTCCTTCCCTTACTGCAATATCTTTGAACCATTACTTCTCATTTCTTTTGTTGCGTTACTTTTCACATGTGTTGGAAGTTGTGGATATGTTAGTTGCCTAATGTAGAACGTTGTGCGGAAACTCTTTAAGGAGGGACTTAAATCTTCGGGACGAAGATTTGTTTTAAGGAGGGAAGTCTGTAACACCCCGTATTTTTGGGAAGTTAAATAATTAAGGGTGTTACGTTTTATAATGTAATTGAGGGTTTTATTAAGGTTTAATTGGAATTCGATTGGGTTATTATGTGATTTTTGATTATAGAATTACACAAGAGGATTCGATAGCCATTCGGATTTGGATCGGGTTTGTGGATCACGCAACCTATCAAACTAGCTAGGTCCAAACCCGAGTCTACCCTAATACCTATTTATGAAAAAAAAATAAAGAAAACCCTAGCTCCCCTTGACAGTCATTTGGCCCCCCTCTTCTCCATCTCTCTCATTCTCTTAGCCTCCACCCGCATAAGATTTCAGCACAACTGTGTCAATTTCAAACACACACAACTCTCACATAAAACCTTTGATTAAGATGTGGTTTATGGCGTTACAACCGTGTTTTCGATACGAATCCATAGACATATAGATCGTGCCAAGATTCCATCGGATGCACCCTATAGAGGTGTTTTAGTGGAGCTGTGTCTATCCACCCGATAACTGTTCCGCTCCCTCGGTATTTTGAAGATTCCTGTTGACTCATAACGTATTTTGGGACTAGATTTTGTGGAGATGTTCCTAACCCTAGTTTTGACAACATATACAAATTTGGTAAGGCCTAGATTTGTGTATCAAAAGTTATATCATAATTCGTGGGTAAACCCTAATTCATGTTTATGGTTCAGTGTGAGATTGATTCCCGTTGCTCCGCTTGGAGGTTGTGGACGAAATTTGGAGGGGACGTTCCTGACATAACCTTTTTGACATACTAAAATTTGGTGGTCATCCGATGTCGGAGGTAGACGTTATTCATGTTTATTTACTACTGTCTCCTTTTGGACTCATTATAGATTAGTGTTAATTGTGAAAATTATGACTTATGGATACACCTTGTGAATTAGGAGATTATCGTTTGAGTTTGTGATTGATTGGGTACCTAAGTTGTGGATTCAAGGAGGTGTAGTTCGTAATCTTGTCTAATAGCGTTGAAAGGTAAGAACGTTGACCCTCGTAAGCTTGAGCTTCATTTCACATCATGACAATCCTTCGCATTCATCTTTGCTTCAATTTTTTGCTCATATTCTATAACTTGAATATCTATCGCCTATTGTCATTGTTTATCTATTTTGATCACCTCTTGAGCATCTATTGACCTCCTACATTGATTATTGTTATTGATTATCTATTGATATTCTTGTTCCGGCTTTGGCCGTTTATAAATCAAGCTACTATGCGCGAATAACGTAATTAAGACGGATTAAAGATGTATCTATTTATACATATATAACTATACGTGTTTTATGATGTTTAAACCACCTAGAGCGATTAACCTCTGATCAAGGTATATGTAGCTAGGCCGGAGATCAGCTACCGGTCTCCTAAATGACTTCCTCTTAGGGACTGTGCGTCCTACCGTCCCCCTAGGAGGGGTTTGCACACTCGGGTCTTTAGGATCGTTTTATTCTCAATGCTCTAGTGTTGGATCGTCTTGGGGTAGGACCCTTGCGCAAATAAATTACTTAAAGAAAGATAAACAAAGATTATTGTGGTGATGAATACCACGTGCGCGCTCTACACGACTCGTGTCTTGGGTACACGAGCCGTGTCCATTGTTACATTGTATTTTCGAGCTCACTGACTTGAGCACGACTCGTGCCAGGCCCCGTTTTAGGCTCTTGCCTCCTTTGCGTAGCTTTGTCTATTCTTTGTTAGCTACGCGCCAGTAAGGCGCGTATCTTAATTCTTTTGTATCGCTTAAGTGTCTTACTCAGCCTGTGCTGACGTTCTTTGTTTTGGGTTGTGTCCCTACCCTATTCTGGGGCCTTTGTCATCCCTTTGGTGGCGCAGTTGACAGGTCTGCAGATTGAGATGCATTATATGGTTGAAGCGTCATTGCATGTGGGGCATTTTTGACGAGTCGTCACATATTTTCATTGGGGACGATTTGTAGTTTATCATTTGGTTTAACTCCCAATTTGTAGATTCAGCTAGAAGTCTTCCGCTGTCATTTGTTCTTCTTGTTTTAAATTAGCCTTGCCGTTGACTTGGCAGTCAATGACGGCATAACAATCCTTTATTTTTGTATTTAAAGATAGCGAAAATTTAGGGTTGTTATACTGAAACCTTTTCTCCAGTTTGGAAGAAAGAGTCCCTTAGAATTATTTTGGCTCTTCCTACTCACTTGGACGTAGAACTTCAACAAATGGATGTAAAGACAGCGTTCCTTAATGGAGATCTATTTGAGGAGGTCTATATGACTCAACCTGAGGGGTATGTAGCTCAAGGTCAGGAAGACTTGGTTTGTCGACTCAAAAAGTCGGTATATGGGTTAAAAGAAGCATCCCGACAGTGGTACATGAAATTTGATGATGTAGTTAAGTCATTCGGTTTTAGAAGCATCAAGATGGACCGTTGTGTTTATACTAAAGTCAGTGGGAGTAAGTTTATTTTCATGATTCTTTATGTTGATGACATTGTTTTAGCTTCTAAGGATTTAAGTATTGTGGTAGAGACCAAAATGTTTCTTAAACATCATTTTCAGATGAAGGACTTAGGCAAGGTAAGCTACGTTTTGGGAATCAAGGTTGAAAGAGATAGAGCTAAGAATTACTTATTGTTATCACAGGAGTCGTATAATGACAATGTACTCAAGAGATTTGATATGGCTGAGTGTTCTGGTACAGCAGCCCCAGTAGTCAAGGGAGATAAATTGCAGAAGTGTCATTGTCCTCAAACTGAGCTTGAAAAACGAGAAATGCGTAATATTCCGTATGCCTCGGCTGTAGGATGCTTACAATATCTGCAGGTTTATACTAGGCCCGATATGTCTTTTACTACTAGACTGTTGGGAAGGTTTCAGTGTAACCCTGGTGAGATAAATTGGAAAGCCGTTAAGAAAGCGATGCGTTATTTGAAAAGGACCCGTGACATTAAACTCTTTTTCAGGAAATCTGATGATCGCGACTTAGTTGGATATTCTGATTCGGATTTGGCTGGTGACCCTGATGATACTAAGTCCACTTCAGGTGATGTATTTACTTTTGGAGGTTCAGTTATGACTTGGCGTAGTGTAAAGCAAAGTAAGACAACCACTTCTACTATCCAGGCCGAATACTTAGCTATTTATGAAGCCGCAAATAATGCTAGGTGGATAACGAATTTCTTTACGGAATTGGGTTTAGATGAGTTTATCCAGAAACCTATTAATATTTTTTGCGATAATTCCAGCGCAGTGTCATTTGTCAAGAATAATAATTCTAATTCTTCCTCCAGACAATTCTATTCGGTTCTTGAAGACGTAGAAGAAGGTCACATAGCCATTAAGCATCTGCCGACTACCGAGATGTTGCCTGACCCTCTTACTAAAGGACTAACTCCTGATTTATTTAAGAGACATGTTAAAAACATTGGGCTAGGAGTATTTGTTGAAGTTAAGGTTGTTTTTCCTTTATACTTAATTGAAATAGTGGTACTTTGTTATGACCTGTGACAAGCTAGAAAGTCGTTATACTCTAACACCCTCGGCCACCCACCACAATCATGGCCACCCTATGATCGGGCCACCCTCCAACACCCTCGGCCACCCACTACAATCATGGCCATACTCTAATCCGGCCAACCCTCTAGTCCTCCACAACCACTGCCAAACTCCAATCCGACTTGTCCTTGAAAAACTCCAAACTCCTATAAAATCATGGCCCTCGACCAAAACTACATATCCTCTACTGTCAACCTTTTAATTACTCCCACTTTACGATCATCATGATTCATGATGTTCTTGAAATCTTAATTAATCAAAACTCGCTCTTTCCTTCAATTTTCTTTTTACATGAAATTCCAGACCCTCGTCCTCCATCAACAATCCTCCCTCCTCGGTCAAAACAACTACTTTCTTTACCCTCTCAGAATAATCAACCACCATTGATTTTTTTTTCTTTTACTCATAAACCCGTATGTTCGAAAATTGCTCATAACTCACAAATTAAAATTTAAAGATCAATCTCCACCTTTGAAATTCATCATCCTAATGTTATCAACAACCTCCTCAAATTTCGTACGAATCGGACCACGTTTGGCCACCCGATCGTCGACTTCTGATGTGGTATGATGGTGGTGTGTTAATTCGTATAGCATATCATTTGGGATGAATTGAACCTTAATCATTGGTTTTACGAGTTTTTGGTAGCCTTAGGCCCTTTTGGTGAGCCTTGGATGGTACTAGAGGATCAAGTAACGAGTTGGAGCGAGATTCAAGGAGAAGATAGCTTGACCACACTCCAAGACCCACACACCATCACTTTCGACTTCAGAGGATCCAAACCTTCTAACCAGAAGACATTTTGCTAAAATTCCAATTGGAGAGAAAAGTTCATGATCTTAGCTTTGGATGATATATTATGAGCTTAAAATGAAGTTCAGAGGTGAGACTTATGCCCATTCGAAGATTGGCCTGCGCAAAGTCCCTCGACTCGAGAGATTGGGGATGATCATCTCGACTCGAGATAGTATCTTCTCGACACGAGAAAAGTTAGTCATCTCGGTCCGAGGAAGACAACTTCCGCGAAAGTTCCCATGGGCTTTTCGACGGTTATTTTTGGATCTTTTGGCTTTTGTCTTGTAGTATCTTTTGTACTTATCTTGAATAAAGGAGCATGAACCCCTCAATAAATCTTATCACATCTCATATTATTTTTCATCTTGTTTTTGATTCTAAAGAGAGAAACTTAAGGAGAGATTAGTGGAAATTCGTATTTTTATTATGTATTTTATCTCAATAATTAGTGTAATTATTAGTATGGAAGGCTAATTGATGCATGGGAGCTATGGGTTTGTGCTAATAACAAGAAGTTGAGATAATTCAATATGTTCCTGATTCGTATGTTCAACTTCCATCTTAAATATCGAATTCATTATTCATTGTTTCGAAGTTAAACCAAATGGACAATAAATTTCACGATCTAAGCTTTCCGAAAAGTGGTCATATGCCTTAATTGGTTAAGTAACGAAGGAGATATGCCTGTTTTATATCGAGCTGTCCAGTTTTTACGCGCATACACGAGAATGACCGAATTTGCTATAATTTTCAAGCTATTGACGTCCAAGGAAATTCTTAGTAGAATTATTATTATTGTTTATTTTCCAAATAATAAAGGAGCCTATGAGGTTTCCGAGTTGTTCAAGTTGAAATTAGGAAACCAAACTAAATCGATCTAGTGAGTCGGAATTAAGGAAAGATCTATAATAGAACTTTAACTTATTCCATGGAGTCTATTAGTATAAATAGAGAGTCTTATTGTATTGATTTACATATTACACAATTGGGAATTGATATCGAAAAGTCAAAGGGTGTATCCTTCAAATTCTTTTGTGGTTGATTGCGAGCGACAAACTCATGCGTGAGTTCTAAATCCTTTGCGGAGGATCGAATTAAGGGTTGCGACTCTTTGAATTGGGCAGATTCAATTACTTGCGGGAATTGAATCATATCTTTACATTGTAATATTTAGTTTTTTTCCATATAAACACAAAAATAAGTTCTTTTAGTTTTTAATTCCGCTGCAAAAACTCTTAGTGCAAGATTCGTTCTTGGGAAGTGCTTAAGTGCAAGTTACGTAAACAATATTTGCCAAGGAACTTTATGCACGATGTGTTGCCTAGAAACATTCAAAATCAGATGAGCGGTGTGTTGAGCATGAAGAAGCAAGTAAAGATTTCATCTTATTAGGTATGATGAGATTATTTGAACGTATTCAAGATGGCTTTAAAAAAGTCAAGTACTTAATTGTTTAATAACTAGGAATGATGATTTTTTTAAATAACTAAATAGGTATTATCGAGCCGTGCAACGCACGCGTACGGCCTTAAAGCTGTTAGTAAAGTATGATGTACTCCCTCCGTTCACCTATAAAATTCGTACTTTCTATTTAGGGGTCTTCATTTTTAAACTTTCTACTTATAATCTTTCCTTATTTGTACATATAAAAACTCAAACACCCTTACTTGTTTATTAAAAGCGCAAGTGGGACATAGCCCTATGTGTAAGTTTACACCAAGTGGACCCTAAAACCCATTCTTTATTCTATTTTCCTTAAAAACTATGTTCTGACCCTATGCGTTTTATAGGCGAACGAAGGGATCAGAGTAGCTATAAACAAACTTAAACAATTACAAATTACTTGATTTACTTTCCTTCAAAGAGATTCAGAGGAAATAGCTTAGTCTAACATGTATCATACTATTAGATTGAGAGTTTCCTTGTGTGGTAATAAAATTAATAGGTTCTCACCAGTCACCATGTTAGGAATATAGAAAATATATGTATCTTGTGGGATTCGGAAAGTTGTCATAATATTGTGTTAGGGTTATGGTAGGACGATTATGTTAGTATGTTTCTAGTATCTTCAAGACGTCTTAACGTCCAAGTCATCTATTTGTATAAATAGGAGATTCACCCCCAAGTCATTTATACACACATCAACATATAGAATATCATCCAATGTCTTATTCTCCTCTATATTTTATCATGGTTTCAGAGCCTCTTTCCTGAGGACTCTTCAAATTTCGCTTCCGCTCCGCCGGTGGGTGATCTAATCAAGTCCACCGGTGGGATTTCTCGATCATAATCAAATAACTTCTCGTCTTTTATCTTGTCTTTGCCATGGTTCTTTTATCACGTTGCACTACCATACTCCACCTCTTCTTGTCAATTGTTCATGCCGTTTTAATTAATTGTCTTCACGGCTTGTCCATTGTCCTACTCAAACACAAAGTCATCGTCTTTTATCGGCAATTTCGTCTTGTAGCCGAATGTTTCACACCAATTCCTCCGAGTAATTCCCACACAATTTGCCATCTACATATTGTACGTGAATGTCAAAGCGTATTTTTCGTTTACCTCAACTCCTTCTGCCGTCTTGAGACTATAGTTAATCTCGAAGATGTCTCGAAGATGTCTCCTTCGTCGTCATCGATCAATTGTACTTGGTTTGTGGTGCATCGCCGTCTCTATCGTCAAGGTTATGTTATGCCAGAATCAAGTCAATTATTGATCAAATTATCTACTTTTTCGTCGTCCGTCGTCAATACATGGAGCAGTTATCACGTTCTCAATTGTGTGGCCATAGTCAAGTCCAATCGAATCGTCCGTGTTACTACCGTTTCGATTGCGGGGGAGTGTTAGGAATATAGAAAATATATGTATCTTATGGGATTCGGAAAGTTGTCATAATATTGTGTTAGGGTTATGGTAGGACGATTATGTTAGTATGTTTCTAGTATCTTCAAGACGTCTTAACGTCCAAGTCATCTATTTATATAAATAGGGGATTCACCCCCAAGTCATTTATACACACATCAACATATAGAATATCATCCAATGTCTTATTCTCCTCTATATTTTATCACACCACATCTCAAAACCTAAGAGCATATCAATTGGGTCAAGGGGTCTAAAACACCAACCACTAAAATATATCATGCATGTCAGATGAACACCAATACTAATTCGATGATTTAATTTCAATGCAACATGGTATTGTTCTATTTTCTACTTTTCAATTGTGTTTACCGATTGGGCACTTACTAAGCGTAAGCCTAGGCCAACAAACCTACTTGACGAGCCAGATTTAAATTGTATCTAGAAGAACAAATAATAATATTAACTTTTTCAGGAAAAGAATAACATACTTTAACAAAAATAACAGATTCTACATGAATTTTTTTTTTTTGGGTTCTCGACATCTAGAGTAAAAAATGGGTGATAAGAAATGTACAAGGGGAGTGGAAATGCATAATGACATGAATGATCAATATTGAAAGAATTATTCATTAGTGTTTGACTTAATTTTGATCTTTATCGGATAAGATGAATTACTCTTTTTTTACGGAGTATTTAATTACCTCTCCAGCAACACAAATTCATATGTGAGTACTTCCTCCATTTCAATATATATGACGTTTGCAAGTTACGAGACAAGTTTGTACTTTCAATTTCATAAAAAAGTATTTTATTAAAAATTATATCATTAGATTCGTTGTAATTATACTTTCATAAGATTATAATTTCATAATTTTTGCCCTTATATTTTGAGAGATATCGAAAGTTAAAAAAAGTTTCTCCAAATGTGAGAAATACATATATTTTGAGAAAGAGGGAGTATCTTTCAGCAAATATAAATAATATTTGCATAATGTTGTTCGTGACACGCTGGTTGACATCTGTTATCGTTCAGGGATCTCAGCTGGAAAGGAGGTTGACATTGGTATGATTGGTGCTGATGGGCGACCTCTTCGCCCAGCAGACATGCTGCTTTATTCTTGGGATCGAGGGCGAGACGTTTGCGTCGATTTGACTGGGTCGTCGCCCATGACTCAGATGGGATTGATGGATTTTGAACCAGGTAAGGCGGTACGGGATGCGCCAAATCGTAAGCGTGCTAAGTATGAGGCTAGGTGCGCTGCTTTGGGTTATGGCTTCCTCCCCTTCTCTTTCTCCTCTTTGGGGGAGTTGGGGCCTTCAGTTGTTGCTCTGCTAAAGCGGATCCAGCAGTTCTCCAGGACGCAGGATATCGGCGCGCAGGTTGCACCTTTTATTTTTACTAGGATTAGTTTTTCCATAGCAAAGGGTGTGGGGGCTCAGATCGTATCTCGGCTCCCCACCAATTTCTTGTAAATTATTATGGCTTTTTAGGTAATATATGACATAATAATAATAATATTTGTAATAAAATTTTATTAAGAAGTTTCTTCAGTTTTGGACGGCTCAATACATTTAAACGTATTGTGAAAGTGTATAAATGGATGTCAAATTCAAACGTATTGTGATGAGAATATAGTGATAATGCATAGTAATTTTATGATTACGTAGTCCAATTACTTGTGATCGATTATATCATGTCTAATTCAATTACTTTCATTTGTGAGTCTTTTACGGAAATTGGATTCTATCTTGGAATTTCTGGTTGTGGAAATTTCTCCAAATATATATTGATATATTTCACATATAATCTTTTTAGAATAAAAATTCACAAATTACAATCATAAAATATTCTCACACAAGCTTAGAAAATGAATAATGTTCTAAACTGATTAAAACAAGGAGTGGTACTTGAGGACATGAGATAACCCAATTCTATGATTTTCATATTCCATTACATTCCTACACGTACGTGATTGTCATATCTTAGTATCAAGGACAAAGCACGTACATCTAAATCAAATAGTTAGATATACCAAGACGTTTTCACCATCTTCCTTGGCCTATATATATATATATATATATATATATATATATATATATATATATATATATATATATATATATATATATATATATACCCTACTCTTCGCTTCCACATATTTGTACGTTTAAAAATAATAGTGGGATATATCACTCTCCATTGTATAAAGCATACGGAGTATATCACTTAGCTTCCCTTAATTAACAAATAAAAACTTATCTCTCTTTATTACTTCATAAACCAAATTCATGGCAAACTTAATAGAATTAGTAGTCATTCCAGCACCATATTTGATGGGTCACATTTTGTCAACAATTCGATTCGCCAAACTGATTGTCCAGGTAGATGATCGTATATCTATCCAAGTTATCATTATTCCATTCCTCTCTGACAATATAAGATCCTACATAAACTCTCAATCACGTAACAACCCGTACCCAACTCGTCTTAGATTTGTCATCATCCCAACCTTGTTTAATAAGCCCGACTCTTATTTCCCTGCCTTTGCGAGGCTCTACATTCCACTAGTCAAAGAATATATAGAAGCCAGGGTCAAGGCCGGATGCCCGAAGCCCGCTGGGTTTGTACTTGACTTCTTGTGTATCGCCATGATGGACGTTGCTAATGAGTTGCATGTCCCATCTTATATCTACTATACATCTGAAGCTTACATGCTGAACTTCTTGTTGTATGCTCAATTTTTAGCAATTGAGCATGACATTGACATCGCGACAACATTCAGCGACCCAGAGTTCACCATGGTCGTCCCTGGGTTCATGAACCCTTTGACGAGCAAAGTAATTCCTTCATTTTTTCAAGATAATGAGCTGAAAAATAATAAGAAATTCCACCATGGTTCAACAAAAATTA
This sequence comes from Spergularia marina, assembly GCA_963680865.1. Classification (NCBI taxonomy): domain Eukaryota; kingdom Viridiplantae; phylum Streptophyta; class Magnoliopsida; order Caryophyllales; family Caryophyllaceae; genus Spergularia; species Spergularia marina. The sequence continues at coordinate 28,494,900 of OY804545.1, read as the reverse complement.
GAGAAGTAAAGGGAATTCTAGTAAACACGTACGAGGAGCTGGAACCGTTTGCCATTCATTTATTATTAAGTGGTGAAAATAAAAATGTTCCGCCCATTTATCCTGTGGGTCCTAATTTAGAGCTAGACAATGAGCGACGTGATGGGTTTGACAATACGATAGAGTCAACGATTGAGTGGCTTAATGCTCAGCCGAAATCCTCCGTGGTGTTCCTATGCTTTGGGAGTCTGGGTAGTTTTGACAAAGAACAAGTTCACGAGATAGCCAAAGCTTTAGATAGATCCAGACATCGGTTTTTATGGACCTTGAGAAAAGCCTTCGCTAGAAGGGAAGATACCTAGCACCGAAACATTTGTAGAAGCCCTTCCGGAAGGCTTCTTAGAACGCACGAGTAATAGAGGCAAAGTTATCGGGTGGGCCCGTCAAATTGAAATCTTGGCCCACCCTGCTATTAGGGGATTCATATCTCATTGCGGGTGGAACTCGATTTTGGAGAGTATATGGTTTGGGATCCCTATCGCTACATGGCCATTATATGCTGAGCAACAGTTAAACGCGTTTGAGATAGTGAAAAAGCTAAAATTAGGGGTAGAGATAACATTGGATTATAAGTGGGATTTGAGTACCAAAGAGAGAAACTTCCTAGTGAAAGCAGAGAAGATAGAGTTGGGAGTCAAAAATTTGATGAGTGTGGATAACATAACTAGGCGGAATGTTAAAAAGATGGGTAATAAAGCTAGGAAAGTCTTAGAGGAAGGAGGCTCGTCCCGTAGTTGGTTGGATCGCTTTATTATAGATGTCTTGAATAACGCTAAAAAAAAGAATGCAGCAGGTTAACACCATATATTCATCTCGATGCCATATTGATAAAGATGACTGTAGTTGTGTTTCGAAGCAACATGATTTGTTGTAGTTATATTTACTTTAATATCTCTTCCCATTGATTAGTTTCTAATTTGTTGTTTTTATCGATTTACTGCCATTGTGTGTGCCCCAAACCAACTAACACTTTCATGTCCAGCTGGTCGCAAAAATCTACTAGTTGTGTGCGTGAAATCATAATTAGGGACATATCAGCATCCTTTAATGTCTCGTCTTCTAGTTTATTTTAATATAAGGTCGAGAAATTCTTTATAGGAATTACACAGAAAATTTTAGAAAAGTAACCAAAAGGTAACCAAAAATTTGTGCGTACTCCGTCTAGTTTTCAAAAAAGACCTAGCTAGTTTAAAACTCATGTGTTGTACGATTAAAATATTAGATCGTATGATGTACGTAATAATTTTTTTTTTTAATAAAGGTTGTAGTATTATCCTTATTTTTATTGTCTCCCGTAGCCACTCCATTTACAACGGTTAAAGACAGTATTGGGTGGGTATGGGGCACAAATGAGTGCGGAAGCTGGCATATGGTGTAATGGTAGGACAAAATGATCATATTAGGTGTGGTATGATCAAATTTTACTTTTAATAGGTGTAGTTCAACCAAAAATCCTAAATTATATTAAATAATTAAATGTTTGTTAGTTAAGATGTCTCATCATCCCATTGAATCACTTACGGACTTTATCTTTACATAATTTTTTTTTTTTTTTTTTTTTACGGATTTTTCACAAAAGTCACAATTTTGACGATATATTTCAACCAAATTCATATGTCACTTAACTTTTCAAAAATATGTGTGAATGGATCTTATATTGAATTACATTTCGATACGAATTTATTGATACATGTATCGTAATATTCTGATATATGTAACCCAAGTTATAACAAATTATATATGTTTCATGTAGATAACTTTATGTGAGATTTTTACAAATATTAGACTTTCTCTGTGGATTTCTTCATTTCTAGTGGGTTGTGAGAATTTCTTGATTTATAAATGCACCGTATGGATTTGTCAAAATCCTCTTATATATCAATACATATATATATATATATATATATATATATATAAAGCTGATTAATTTCATGAGCCTACGTTAAAAGCTTATTTTCTCGATTGATCAGAAAATTCTATTTATTTTTTCTTGCGTTGAGAGAGAGTCCATAATTGTGAGGAGATTACTATTCTAATCTAACTTCAGTAATTAATATATTTTTAAAATAGGATTTATTAGGTTATTAGGAAATTAACAATAAATATAGTAATTAATAATCCTACTTCAAATAAGTAATTAAAATATTCTTTTAATATTGCCAGTTAGTTTATTAAGAAATAATAATAAATATAACATCATTGTACATCTTTATATGGTCAAATTAATTCAAAATTGTGTCATTTTAATGTATAGCGTAAAAATTGGCAGTGCAACTTGAAATGCGCATATCTCCCTCATTTGTCAACCGATTTAAGTTTATGGTTAACCACTTTTATTTGGAAAACTAAAATCAAAACCGTGTCATTTTGAATAAAACCACTTTTAAAAAATGTGTTGTTTTTTAAATTGTCAGGTTTCATTTATTTGAAATTTGTTACTTTGGTATTAAGTTACTTTTAAGAATTAAACAAGTTTTGAATATTAAACAACTAGTCTCATAGTAGGCGTGAGGATGAACGGGTACCCACTACTATATCATGGACCCGGACCCGTTTCAAACAGGTCCTAAAAAATTGGACCCGTACCCGGACCCGTTGCCAACGGGTCCTAGAATTTAGGACCCGGACCCGTTAATTGCCACAACGAGTAATGGGTACCCGTTTGAGTTTTGAGCAACAAGCTTTGTAGATGCACGAGCCAAAAGTCATCCAAAAATTATTACTTTCAAGGCTAACCATGGTAATGGGTAACCATGGTTATCTTTAATTAAAGTGACCTATTTTTACTTTAAACTCAATTTTTTTTTTTTAAAAAAAGCTTTGTTGGGTTTTGGGTACCAGTTTGGACAAGTTAAAGAACGGGTACCCGTTTGAACCCGTAGCTTAACGGGTACCCGGCGGGTAAAGGGTCCAAAATTATAGGACCCGTACCTGGACCCATTGCCAACGGATCCTAAATTTTTGGACCCGAACCCGTACTCGTCTAAAACGGGTCTGGTTCCGGACCCGCCGGGTCCTAAGCGGGTCCGGGTACGGTTTCGGGTACCCGCTTTTCTTGCTCACCCCTATCGCATAGTATAAAGCGGTCACCATTTCAAATTTAGTGAATAAATAATACTTTCGTACAAAAATTTATGATGAGGCCACTAGACAAAAAAAGTATTTAGTTAATTTCAAGCTAATAAAGTATCTATTATCATGATGTTCATTCAACCGTAAGTTGATTAATTATATTATTCGGAGTTCCCCATCTACTTCATATGTGAATTCCACTTCAAGAAGGTTAATTAATTATCCAAATCCTAATGAAAACAAAAAAATAGTTGTCTATATATGCAAATCCTGATAATTATTCGTTTAAACATAATGTGAGCAACCTAATGTGAGCTACCCATAAATAGAAATTAGACAAATGTATTCCACCATCCAAAAGAGGAAAATGGGGCAAATCTAAAGAATCGGAGACTGTATTTTTTTTTCTTTGCTTCAGTTGTGTTATTTTTTTTTTCAATTTTTTATTAAGATGTAACCATGTCATATTCATATACTATTAAAAATAAATTTGGTGATTTAAAGCTTACACCAAGCTAATTGGGAAATTTAAATGACTTTAAATAAAGCTCCTCATGTTAAGCCACACGATTATGAGTAGGTGATGAAAGTAGTAACAAAAGTTTTAGTAAGTAGAATGAATCTAATACCCTAAGGGAATTAGAGAGTTCTTTGTCTACACTAATCCTAATCATAATGTAACATTTTATATAAGACCACATAAACAATTAATCAATGATACATCAATTATTATAATCCCAATTCTAATACAAGTCATAATTGATTATAATTTGATGACGAGAAGAATGTTAGCGGTTTTAATTAGCTTCTTATGGAAATATAGTCGGTGTTAATTCGACCTAAAAAGAAACAAATAAAAGTGCAAATTAACTTCAAAGGAAGGTTATAAATTTGTTGATATTAAATCAGTGAAACCAATTAATAAGCTTAATGAAATGTATTTGCGTAGGAGATTAGGTTAGTTACTAAGGAGAATGGGTGGCTTATAAAAAATAAAGATGCCATGGAAGTATACAAGTTATACAGTAATTAAATAAAAATCGGTTAAACATGCATGTAATTAGTTAAATTAGAATCCTATATAATAGAATGTTAGTTACAATGCTTCAACTCTGATAAACAAAAAGATATTAAATGAAAGCGAGAATTATCCTCTTTTCTCCCAAACATGCATGATTATATTCAAAATTGTGATGCGAATTGCGAATCTTAAATTTATTTTACAAATTTACAATACGAATTTAAAACAACTTCATATCATTTACAAGGACCCATTGTCTATACTAATCATATCGGGAATAGGCTAATCAAAAAGCCACAAGATACTTAATCACGTTCTCGATCCTCATAAAAGTGAAACCACATTTAGACATGTACAATTGTCAATCCCAGGAACCTATAGAAAAATTGGCCAATAAGACCCAGAATACGCATATCCTCAGTCTCCTACCTTTAACATCCCAAGTGTACAATCACATAATGGATACAATAAATTATCAAGCAAACAAGAACTATATAATAATCGTTAATTGATTTTATTTTGTTTTGTAGTCCGTTAAGTCTTATGTGGATGGAAGACTTATGAGAATAGAAAAAAAAAAAAAAAATAGAAAAGTATTTTTTATTTTTTCTATTTTTTTAAATAACAAGACCTTTCTTGACTCCTGCTATATAAAATAAATAAAACGAGTGATATATAATAATTTTCTTAAAAACACTTATTAAGATTAGAACTATACAAAATATCACTCATGTGTTTTTACTTTTCTTAATCGTATCCCACATTAACTTATTAGTAACCATAAGTCAAATGATAAGATTAAATCCAACTAAACTTAAACATGGAGTCTGTGCAACGCACATGCATTGAACTAGTGTATATATAGAGTGAGGATCATAAGAGTATCCCTCCTTCGGTGAGTACTGCGCACCAATTAATATCCGTCCGATCTACTAATTTCGACGTCCCAGATTAGGCCACCTGTGTTCAACTTTAAAAAAGAAAACTGATTCCTTCATTTCTCAGCCTTTGTTTCTCTCTCCTCCAACACTCTCTCTCTCTTAGACATTTTCCTCCTCCCCGGCAATTTGTCTCTCACCTTCTCTCTCCTCAACATTTTCTCTTCCCCGCCGTCGTAGCCGCCACCTTCCTCGCCGTCGGAGCCGCAACGCATGCTGAACATCTCCGTCTACCTCATCTGTGACTTCTCCTCCACCTCCTTCGGATCAAGCCGCCGCCGTTCATCCTCCTCGACATTTTCTCTCTCCTCTCCTCCGTTCGCGTCAACGCCACAACCGCCACCTTCGTTGCGTCTGGTGAACGACGCATGCGTCCTCCCTCCTCGTTGCCATCTATACTCTCCCCTAGCCGATTTCGTTCAAATTTCATCAGCTCAGGTATTCAATCTTATGCATCTTTCGAATAATCTTGTGTTGCAATTTTAGCTTGATTTTAGTTTAATCTTAGTTTAATTCAATTTAGTTTTAGCTTAATTAAAGTTTGAGGTTTGCAGACTCGTTCTTTCAAATCCCCGGTGATGGCGAGACTCCAAAGATGGCGAGGTATGAGATGATTAATTTCCACGCAGTTGTAAAATCATTTTGATTCGCTTGTTTATTTTTTCCAATGAATTCGGTATATGCACGACTTTGATCTTTTTTTTGTTAATTATTACATCCGATTTGTGATTGAGATTTTTTATTTCGAAATTGCGTGAGATAAGATTTGATTTTCATTTGAATCGTCAGTCGCTCAGACTCGAGTTGAAGGTAATTGCGGTTGATTTCGATTTTCGGTTGCCAATCGCCAGATGTGCTTAATTTGGCAAGAAGTTTTTGGTTTCGCGCTTGTAGTTGAACAATTTTGGATGTACAGGTTTCAATTTCGAGTTTCATAACGTAGTTTTAATTTTCCAGTATATGTGTCATTTTGTAGGAAACTGTGTGTCATTGTGTGAAGAGTGGGACATTCGGTGGTGTCATTGTATGGATATTCTGTGTCTTTGTATGGACACTTTTGTGTCATTGTATTGATATGCGGTGTAATTGTATGGACACTCTTGTGTCATTGGATGGAGGTGTCATTCTATGGACAGTAAGTGTCATCGGATGGAGGTGTTATTGTATGGGCATTGTGTCATTGTAGGAGCACTCTTGTGTCATTGGATGGAGGTGTTATTGTATGGACACTCTTGTGTCATTCTATGGACAATGGGGGTCATTTTATGGTGTTTGGCGCGCTCTATTTTCGTGTGATCTTGCATGAGACAGATTTTGGCACACATATTTCTTGCATGAGACGGATTTTGGCACAAATTAGCCTAGCAAGATTGTGGTGCTGGTCTTTTATAATATGAATCTGTTGTTTTGATCCTCCGTTTGCAGGTTATTCCAGTTGTCATGCTCATCAATATATACAGTATTATAGTCATACATGTTGTCCAGAAGTAGCACTATTTTAGTCTTTTGGATGCTAGATTGTGTATGCAGTCAGGATCGTTATATTTCTTTTAGTTACTCGCTATACAGAATGTGGTCCTTTAGTTACTCTTTTATCTGACTTTATATTGTTGCAGCTTTGTCACATGTATATTTCATTTTGGTTCGTTGAATAAGCACTCTTTGTAGTTGTACATGTTGTTTAGATGACTTCCTCAACTAGTCTGAAGGGGCTCGTTGCTAGTGCCTTTGGAGCATGTTTAATGCATCCACATCGTCTATCTCTCAACATGCTGTTTATCTTCTTTTCTCAGTAAGCTCTTAACTGTTAATCTGATGTTCAGTTGAGTTTTTGCTGTGAAGTTAGGAGGTTTCAATTTTCTCAAAAGTGTATGGTTGGATTCTGCCAGCATAAAGAAAATCCTTTTGTTTCTTAAATTTTCACAACCTGGTATCTTCTTGTCCTCATCGTTGTTGGTTAGGATATGCTCAGGTTATTGCCAGTTCTCTAGTTGTTGTTTATTAATATTTGGCTGGGTTGGACAGGTTTATAAATGATCATTTTGCATGATAATGTCCTAAAGCCGGTTAGCTCAATTTTGGAAGAGCATTGTGCAATGCACAAGATATGGGTTCGAGCCCCATATCGGCTTTGAAATACAATAAGACTGGTTTATCAAAAGAAAGCTTGTTCAATTTTATATGTTGCAATATCTTTATCAAGGTTAAGCTTAACTGATGAGAGAAACTCCGACATGATATTGACGTTCTTTTGCTTTCTGCTATTTTTTGGCAATTCAAGTAACCTCAACTGCTTAAGCACGGTAGGCAAATGCAAAAGATTTATTTAATCAACTATCCAATTTTTCTTGATCAGATAAACATCTAGTCTACGTAGGAATCGAACCTACACGGCGCTCTGCCAATTGAGCTAGTAGACTATTAGGAATACAAAATAGTAAAAGGCAAACTCTAAAAACTAGGTTGACAAGAAATTTAGTGAACAAAAACAACAGTTGTAAAATAGAACAAACACGAAGGTTGACAAGAAATTTAGTGAACACGAACAACAGTTGTAAAATAGAACAAACACGAATGTAGCGTCTAGACTGAGCCTCAAACAGCCCCTAACAACACCACAAAACCTAGACTAGGCCACCTCAAAGTTAAGGTAGATTAGTCACACAAACTAGCCAACGAAAGTTGTATTAAAACAGGAAGGACAGAGAGGTACTTACTTCCTCAAAATCAGGTCACCAAGCAACCATAAAAGGATAGAGTAACACAAGTTTGTCGATAGAGTGACACAACCATAAAATGACACAATTAGTATCATGCGTTTAACATAGAATGACACACGTTTGTCCATAGAATGACACGTTTATTCATAGAGTGACACAAGTTTGTCGATAGAATGACAAACCATAGAATGACACGTTTATTCATAGAGTGACACACGTTTGTCCACAGAATGACACACATTTCACACAAGATTGTTCATAGAATTACACAACCATAGAATGACACACGTTTGTACATAGAGTGACACATGTTTGTCCATAAAGTGACACAAGTTTGTCCTTAGAGTGACACAAGTTTGTCCATACAGTGACACATGATGTTTTCAGTCTAAAAATTAATTTCAAACCTAGTGTCATTTTATTCTTCAGTAATTATCATTGTATTTTCCACGAAATCTAAAAATCTCAAACCTACAAATTTAAAATTAGATCGTTCAACTCATATTCGAAACATAGTGTCATTATATTGTTAGATTGGTGTCATTGTATTTTCCATGAAATTACAAATCCAAAAATCTAGAATCACACGAACAAACAAAAACAAATGAATGAACAAATCAAAAATCAAAATACGTCACGTATATAGATTAACAAAATCAAAATTCCGCAAAGATTACATGAAATCGAAAAAAGTAAGATCGAAATGTAACGAAATCGGACATAGAATTTTGACTTCATTAGCACGCAATTTAATTGAATCAAAATTTTGTGATGCATAATCTCGTCTCGATCTTACACAATAGCCGTTACTAAATCCGATCGAATCGAACAAATTGGGATCGCAATTTCGCTTGATTTTACCATCATCTTCTCGTTTCAAGAACCTGATTTTAGGCTTTCTTCATCATTGATCTAAATTCGCAGTGATTCTATGTATATTCGAAACCCATATTTGAAAATTCTGACGAATTTTGTAAAGTTTTTTGGGATTTTGGAAGAGAGAGAAAGAGGAGATGGGAGGAAGAGGTGAGAGAAAGTGAGTGAAGAGAGTGACGGGAAGAGGGAAGGCTGCCTATCTTTTTTTTTTTTTTTTTTTTTTTTTTTTTTTTTTTTTTTGCGTATAATATGCGTGTGTCATTGTACGTGACATTCTGTGTCACTCTATGGGAGAGCGCAGTTCTCACGCGAGCATGAATCCGCACCTGATCTCGCCTATATATATATATATATATATATATTATAGAAATTACATCAAGTAAGAAGTACTCTTAAAGTTAGAAATAAGAAATAATTTGGACCACACATCTTGATACTGCACTAACTCTCATAACTTCTGTTTCTCTGTAACTTCAGTAACTATAACACATAACTCCAATAACTTTGTAACTTTGCTTTAACATCACCGTAACTTCCACTAAACTCCAGTAACTTTAGCTTAACTCAAATAACTTTAACTTAATTATAATAATTAGAACACGTATTTTAATATAACTACAGTAACTACAACACGTAACTATAATAACTCTAATAACTGTATCACGTAACTATAATAACTTTGCGAGTTAAGTGTACAAATGGGGTCTAATGTTTACATCTTTTTATCAAATGGGGATTGGGTTCTTTATTTTCATCGTTAGGGGAATGGCTAATGGAAGTTAGTGTTCCCTCATCTTTCTGTCTCCTCTCTCTATCTTCATCACTTCATTATCAAGACCCCAAAAATAAACAAAAAAAAATCTCTATCTCTCCTCTTTCTATCTTATTCATCCTCAAGATCTTAGGAAATACGTCAAAAAAAAAAAAGAAAAAAAAGATCTCAAGAAAAAGATTTAGTAAACGAATTCGCAACTATTATAGAAAGATAGGTTCATAGCATTAAAGCGTAAGTATATTTCCTATAAACCCCTTCAAAATCAATTTCCCAATACCTCCTATAAACCTTAGAATTTATAATGAAATTTTCACACCACAAGCAAAATATGAACAAATTATGACTAAATTATCAAAAATTCCTTCAACATAAACCCCCAAGCAAAAAACCATTGGGATTAAATAGACTTTTTATCAATTGAATTAGAAGGTTAGGGAAGATTTAAGGGTGTAACAACCCTAAATTCTCGCAATAATAAATAAGGAAATATTACAGAATTGTTACGCCGCAGTTGACTACCGAATCAACTGCTAGGCTTGAAATTCAAATACAACTTGATAAATCCAAACAACCGAAAAGACGACAGCGGAAGATTTAGAATGTCGAACTACTGTTCTCAAAACTGAAATTTAAATTACAAAACCAAATTAAATCCATGTCTAAATAACTTTTATGAAAAATCCCCAGCATGCAAGTGAATCCCTCTATCAAGCATCCATATCATCAAGACCTGTCAACTATGACATCGAAGAATGACATAGACCCCAGAACATGGTAGGGAACCAACCAGAAAACAGAACGTCAGCACGTAAGAAACATAAAGCAGAGAAACAAAGATACGCGCCTTGAGGCGCGTAGCTAACAAATAATAAGCATTGGATATAACAATGATTACAGAGTACCATCGGAACACGGCAGTGCGATAGTCACGTATCGCTGACGAGACAACGGTCTTGTCAATCATACACGGCTGGGCTCCTACCCCGCAGCCACCACAGTCTCGAACCGGCGCGAGCTAGAGCACATTTAAACGATTCCTAAAGACTTAAACATAATACCATAGTATCCCCAATTCATAACAAATAACTCCACCAAAATCAAACAATTCCATAAACAAAATCGAGCACAATTAATAAGAACCCTAATTCGAAAATCCCCAATTCGAAAATCCACAAACCATAAGCCACAATTACCATAGACACGATTGGAACTCTAAAACAACAAATTAAACAATCTAATCGTGCTCTAATCACTAATTGAACACCAAACTCGAAAATCCTAATTTAATCGATCAAGAAAAAGAAAGGGATTAAGAACTTACTACTCTCGATTGAACCAAGAGAAAGAGAGGACGGTAGGGGAAAAGGCGAGGGTGGCTGCGTGGTGGCGAAGGCGGTGGCTCGGCGTGGTTCGCGGGGAAGGGTCGCGCGCCTCTGTTCTTCTCTCTTTTTTTTCTTTTCTCTTCCTTCTCTGCTGCGCCGCGTGAGGATGAGTGATGAGTGTTTTTTTTTTTTTTTTTCTTTTTGTGTTTTGTTTTTATATTAAGGTGAGGGAGGGTTTAGTAAGGGCAAATTGGTAATTTCACCTATTAGTTACCCAATTAGGAAATCGATTCCAAATAGGAAAGTGACTCTAAATTTCCAAAAATCGAAACTCGTAACTCCTAAAATGAATTTCTCCCGACGACTTTAATAATTTAGAAGTCCCAAAAATATGGGGTGTTACAGTCTCCCCCCCTTAAAACAAAGATTCGTCCCGAATCTTTAAACCTACTCCTCAAGATTTCACCCTCGACTAGCAACGTTGATCAAAAGGTAAGGTAAATATTATGAGGTAAAAGGTGTTTGAGTGAAAGTTGAAACGGAGGACAATAAACACATATAACACATTAAGCACATAACAAGCTCACACAACACGAAACAACGTAGCACATTGTGTCAGAAAGAGGGATGGCGAGGCGTCCGTGGCTCTCGTCCCCCTTAAAACAAAGGTTCGTCCCGAACCGAGAGTACCTTAATCGAAAAGGTGAGGGTACTTCTCACGCATAACTGACTCCACTTCCCATGTTGCTTCCTCAGCATTGTTATTGCACCATAGAACTTTGACCATGTGAGTCTCAGCACTTCGAGTTTTGCGCACCTTGGTGTCTAGGATTTTTAATGGTGCCTCTTCATATGTCATAGTTTCATCCAACTCGATGGTTTCTGGGTCCAATACATGGGACGGGTCGCTGACATAGCGTCTGAGTTGTGACACGTGAAACACATTATGGACCTTATCAAGGTTTGCAGGCAAGTCTAACTCGTAAGCTACCTCCCCAACTCGTTTAGTCACCTTGTAGGGTCCAATGAATTTGGGACTCAGTTTTCCTTTCCTCCCGAACCGCATCACGCCTCTGGTAGGCGATACACGTAAGAGAACCATATCACCCACGCTGAACTCAATGTGGCTGCGTGTCTTGTCAGCATAGCTCTTTTGTCTGTCCTGAGCAGCCTTGAGCCTTTCCTGAATCAGCTTGACCTGATCTGTCATTTCCTGAATGTAGTCTAGACCCAAAACCATTGTTTCACTTATATCATTCCAACAAATTGGGCTCCTGCACTTCCTGCCATATAAAGCCTCATAAGGTGCCATCTTTATCGAGGCTTGGTAGCTGTTGTTGTAGGAAAACTCAATCAAATCCAACTTATCCTCCCATCCGCCTTGATACTGTAAGGTACAAGCTCTCAACATATCCTACAAGGTCTGATTTGTCCTCTCAGTTTGGCCGTGAGTGGCCGGGTGAAATGCGGTACTCATGAGAAGTTTCGTTCCCAAAGCCTCTTGTAACTTCTTCCAGAATCGAGAAACGAAGCGCGCATCGCGATCAGACTCAATCTCTTGTGGTGTACCGTGAAGTCGTAAAACATGGTGTATGTAGGCGTCGGCTAACTGTTTCTTTTTCCAAGTGTCCTTCATTGGTACAAAATGTGCGCACTTTGTCAGTCTATCTACGATCACCCAAATCATATTGTTTCCCTTCTGTGTCCTAAGCAACCCTGCAATGAAATCCATGGATATGGAACTCCATTTCCATTCCGGTACCGGTAAAGGTTGTAATTTGCCTTGAGGTCTTTTGTGCTCACTCTTAACCTTTTGACAAACCAAGCACCTAGATACAAAGTCAGCCACATCCTTCTTCATTCCAGACCACCAGAACACCTTTCTCAAGTCTTGGTACATCTTATCACCTCCCGGGTGCACCGAATATTTGCTAGCATGAGCTTCGCCCAGAATTTTGTTCTTTAGTGTTGCGTCCCCAGGTATACAGACTCTGTCCTGAAATCGGACGATGCCATCACCATCCTTCCTGAACAATTCAGGCTCCTTCTCTAATTTATCCATTAACGACGTATTTGCCGATGGTAATTCTTTTATCTCGACCAAGACGTCGTCCCTAATAGCTGTGGTTCCCGACGTTGCTCCTGGTTCAGTCAGCTGAACTCCGAAATTGAGGAATTCGTCTCTTAGCCTCTCCCTTTGGACTACCAATTGAACCGTATGTAGAGACTTCCTACTTAAAGCGTCAGCCACGACGTTGGCTTTTCCTTCATGATACTGTATTTCCATATCGTAGTCCTTGATCAATTCCAACCATCTCCTCTGCCTATTATTCAATTCCTTCTGAGTAAATATGTACTTTAAGCTCTTGTGGTCGGAGAAGATCTTAAACGTCACCCCAAATAGGTAATGTCTCCAAAGCTTTAGGGCAAAGATCACGGCAGCTAGCTCCAAATCGTGGGTCGGGTAGTTTTCCTCGTAATTTTTGAGTTGCCTGGACGCATAGGCAATTACTCGTCTGTTCTGCATGAGTACACAACCCAAACCATTCTTTGAAGCGTCGGTGTAGACCTCATAAGGTATGTTTTCATCAGGTAGCGACAAGACTGGGGCTGTGGTTAACCTGTCCTTTAAAGTTTGAAAGGCTTTCTCACACGACTCATCCCATTTATACCTGGTGGTTTTCTTCATCAGTGTGGTCATTGGTTTAGCAATCTTAGAGAAATCCTTGACAAACCTTCTATAGTAACCTGCGAGTCCTAAAAAGCTTCTGATTTCCGTCACATTTTTGGGTGTTGACCAGTCTTTCAACGCTTTTATCTTAGCTGGGTCCACGGCACTCCATCCTTAGATATCACATGTCCCAAAAATGCTACTTTATCCAACCAGAACTCGCATTTCGAGAATTTACCATACAATTGCTTCTCCCTCAAAATCTCCAGGACAGTCCTTAGATGTCTCGTGTGCTCTTCGTCATTCTTAGAGTATATCAGAATGTCGTCGATAAACACGACTACGAATTTGTCCAAATAAGGTCTGAAGGTGCGATTCATCAAATCCCTAAACACGGCTGGAGCATTAGTCAACCCAAAGGGCATCACTGTAAACTCATAGTGCCCATATCTCGTGGAGAATGCGGTCTTCGGTATGTCCTCGTCAGCTACTTTCATTTGATAGTACCCAGACCGTAAATCAATTTTTGAGAACACGCTGGCGCCCTTCAGCTGGTCGAACAGGTCATCAATCCTGGGTAAGGGGTACCTATTCTTAATCGTTACGTTATTCAGTTCCCTGTAGTCTATGCATAATCGCATGGACCCATCCTTCTTTCTTACAAAAAGCATGGGTGCTCCCCAAGGCGATACACTCGGCCTCACATATCCTTTTTCCACCAATTCATCCATTCAATTCCTGCATTTCTACCGGTGCCATTCGGTATGGTGACTTTGCTATAGGGCCCGTCCCCGGGACTAAGTCAATCTTGAATTCGACTTCTCTTTTTGGAGGCATCCCTGGAATCTCCTCAGGGAAGACATCGGGATACTCATTGACAATAGGGACGTCACTCAAATCGGGGTATTCGACTCTAGTGTCCCGTACATGGCACAAGAATAGGGGTTCACCTTTAGCTATTTGTTTCTTCAGGTTCATGGCAGAGACAAACTTGATCCTTAGTCCTTTGGGCAGTACACGATAGGATACTCGGGTATTCTTTTGTCCACGAAGTGTAACTTTCCCTAACCAGCAGTCTATCCTAGCTTTATATCTACCCATCCAATCCATCCCCAAAATCACATCAAAGTAGGGTAGGGGAAAAACTATTAAGTCAGACTTAAACTCATGTCCACATATCACTACAGGCACATCCTTAAACTGACTCTTACACAAAACACTGGATCCATTAGGCATAGAAAATTCAAATTCTACTTCCGAGCCCTCACTAAGTCCACATTTCCCCACAATTCTATCGGCAATAAATGAATGAGATGCACCACTATCAAATAAAACATTAGCGAGAACAGAGTAAACAAGAAATTTACCCGAAACAACATCCGCGTTGTCAGCATCTTCCCGGTTCATGACATACAGTTGCCCCGTAGGCTTCTTCCCGGGGGTGGTCACACTGGCCGACCCTGCTGGTCTAGCCTGGGTAGCGGACGCAGTACCCTTAGTCGGTGTTGGGTTCCTATAGGTATTGTTTGACCCCGCGTATCCACTTTGGGCTCTGAAATTCTGAAACCGATTCGGTGCCACTGAACCTCCTGTGGGTGCCACTGGTGGCTTTCCGGCAATTTTGGAGTAACACTCAGCAGCTTTGTGTCCCAGTTTACCACAATGGAAGCAAGTGATTCTATCGCCAGTGCATGTCTTTCCGGGGTGGTATTTCTGACATTTCTTGCAGGAATTATTCGGGGTCACACTCAAACTCTGGGCCCTGTTGGCAGGGAAGGACTTGTACCCTAAGTTTCCGGTGTTAGCAGACTGTGAAGTCCCCCTAGAGTTATTGAAATTTCCTCTCTTATTCGGTATGTTCATCAAATCAAAAGGGGTTTCCTTCCTTTTTCCTCCGACTTCCAGGCTCATACTTTCCATATTCCGCTCTACTGTAGTGGCTCTCTCATAAATTTCCTTTACTGAGTGGAAGCGCTCAGAGACAAACCATCCCTTGATACTCCAAAGCAGCTTTTTCCTGAAACAAGTGGCTCTTGCTACCTCAGTCGGAGTTACACTCTCTGCGAATCTGCTCAGTTCTTCAAATCGTTCATAGAAATCCTTCACGGACATTCCCTCTGTCTGTTGGAGTGCCTCGAATTCCGCGACCTTCTGTTCCTTCAAATGTTCAGGGAAAAATTCATCTTCCAGAATTTTTTTAAAGATCGCCCAACCTCGCCTATGCTCTGATACCAACTGTAACAACCCTAAATTCTCGCAATAATAAATAAGGAAATATTACAGAATTGTTACGCCGCAGTTGACTACCGAGTCAACTGCTAGGCTTGAAATTCAAATACAACTTAATAAATCCAAACAACTGAAAAGACGACAGCGGAAGATTTAGAATGTCGAACTACAGTTCTCAAAACTGAAATTTAAATTACAAAACCAAATTAAGTCCATGTCTAAATAACTTTTATGAAAAATCCCCAGCATGCAAGTGAATCCCTTTATCAAGCATCCATATCATCAAGACCTGTCAACTATGCCATCGAAAAATGACATAGGCCCCAGAACATGGTAGGGAACCAACCTGAAAACAGAACGTCAGCACAGGCTGAGTAAGAAACATAAAGCAGAGAAACAAAGATACGCGCCTTGAGGCGCGTAGCTAACAAATAATAAGCATTGGATATAACAATGATTACAGAGTACCATCGGAACACGGCAGTGCGATAGTCACGTATCGCTGACGAGACAACGGTCTTGTCAATCATACACGGCTGGGCTCCTACCCCGCAGCCACCGCAGTCTCGAACCGGCGCGAGCTAGAGTACATTTAAACGATTCCTAAAGACTTAAAATGTGCACACCCCTCGCTAGAGATCCAGTAGGATGCGTACCTCTAGGAGGAATGCCTAATAGGCAGTCGGTAGCTACTCCGACCGAAACAGTACCTTGATCAGAGGTATAAACAGTGATCGGTCTGTGCCGCATCACATTCACTCTAGGTGGTAATCATATCGTTCTTTTCTTTCATCCGTTTTATATTCGTTATTTGATGGTACATTATTTGATAATACGATTTATAAACGGCCGAGGCCGGAATACCAATAAGCCAAAACGAGTCAATTCAAGCATTACGAAACAGAAACTCCAATGATCCACTCGGCCAAGAGGAAGCAGGGCCGAGAGGCAGGGGAGTATGGCTAGAGTAACTCATACGAATAAATCACAAAATCAAAGGCGCAGAGCACGAGATCAAGCAAAAGGGTATAAAACGATGGATATGAATAGAAAAGCCAACAGAGGAGCAACATGTGTTAGGCAAGCGATGGACCAACGTTCTTACCTTATTCTGAGCGAAACACTAAACTGCTGCAAGGCTAAAACAGAATCTCCTCAAACACACCCCCTAATCACAAAATAACAAGATTGAATTACCACACGATCACCATCACAACCCAACACAAAAACAATCAACTAACTACAACAAGGTCACAAAAATCATGAATTCGACAACCAATCCTTCCAACAATCACACCAAATTAATATCACATCCTTCCCATCTTACTAATTACACACTTTCATCAATTAATCATCAAAATAACAACAACAACACCCAAATAACCCAAAATTCAGAACCGACAGTAGGTTCGTTCCTCACCCAAATCCTCATCAAACGCTCCCAAAAAAACATAATACCATAGTATCCCCAATTCATAACAAATAACTCCACCAAAATCAAACAATTCCATAAACAAAATCGAGCACAATTAATAAGAACCCTAATTCGAAAATCCCCAATTCGAAAATCCACAAACCATAAGCCACAATTACCATAGACACGATTGGAACTCTAAAACAACAAATTAAACAATCTAATCGTGCTCTAATCACTAATTGAACACCAAACTCGAAAATCCCAATTTAATCGATCAAGAAAAAGAAAGGGATTAAGAACTTACTACTCTCGATTGAACCAAGAGAAAGAGAGGACGGTAGGGGAAAAGGCGAGGGTGGCTGCGTGGTGGCGAAGGCGGTGGCTCGGCGTGGTTCGCGGGGAAGGGTCGCGCGCCTCTGTTCTTCTCTCTTTTTTTTCTTTTCTCTTCCTTCTCTGCTGCGCCGCGTGAGGATGAGTGATGAGTGTTTTTTTTTTTTTTTTTTTTCTTTTTGTGTTTTGTTTTTATATTAAGGTGAGGGAGGGTTTAGTAAGGGCAAATTGGTAATTTCACCTATTAGTTACCCAATTAGGAAATCGATTCCAAATAGGAAAGTGACTCTAAATTTCCAAAAATCGAAACTCGTAACTCCTAAAATGAATTTCTCCCGACGACTTTAATAATTTAGAAGTCCCAAAAATATGGGGTGTTACAAAGGGTTTGTTGGCTTTTTGCGGGTGGACCGATATTCCATTGGAATAGCGGCGGCTGTAGTTGAAACGGTGATCGAAGAGACGAAGATGGTGAGGAATTTCTATCTTAAACTTTGGGTAAAATTAGAGTCTCGTTTCTCTTAAACTTTGGGGATTTTGTTGAATATTTGCAAAGGGGTTTAGATTGAATTTGAGCCTCATCTATCTAATCTAATACTATATATTAAAACCTGAAACCAAGTCTATCCTAGGTTGACACTTGGCATACATTAATTGGATAGAGCATAAAAATAGTATTAAAATACAATTATTGATTAACATATAGTAATAAATTATCATATTAGCTAATTTATGTAAATAATAAATATGGTAATTTTGTTTATAACATGAGATATAAGAGATAATATTATGGCGGTTGGCTAATTTATGGTAATAAATTTGAATATGATGTGATATAACGGGTGACGGAATAGTAGAATGACATAATGTAACATGTGACGAGATAATGAGATTGAAACTGTAAAATGGGTGACATAAAAGTGGAAATATGATTATACGATGAGTGAGTAAAAATATATAATAATAAAATATGACGGGGGATAAAAGTTGATTATAGTACTGTAAAATTAGAACAACGATAAAACATGCTGTCATTTTTACAAAACGAGTATAAACATTATAAATAGACAAGCCCGAGGGTGGCACGGGCATGCAAACTAGTCTTGTTAGAAACTTGGGAAGTAGAATTAAGGTGAGGAAGATGATGATTTTTGGGTTATTCGATTTTGCAAGAGAGACCAGGGAGAGTTTTATGGTTTATTTGATTTTATTAGGGAGAGCCGAGAGAGTTTTTTGTTTTTTTGTTGTTTTTTATTTTTGTTTTTAATTATTTTGTTAGGGGAAGTGATGGTAGGTCACTTTAACTGCCAACTCAGCGTAAACTAACGGTGTTAGTTTCCAATCCCCAAACGATAAAAGAAAAACGTTCGATGCCCATTTGATAAAAAGTTGTAAACATTACACCCTATTCGTATAGTTAACTCATAACTTTACTAACTAAAACACGTAGCTATAATAACTTCACTTTATAACTCTAATAAAATAAAAAAATTAGATTAAAAAAAAAACAGAAAAATAATTGTTTTGTCTCTTCCCCCACCCACAGACCACCACCACCACGCACAACCCACCACCGGCCACATACACCGACCACCACCACCATACTCGCCGTCCTGCCGCCAGCCCACCGGTGGTTCTCCCTCCCCCCTTCGACCACTTCACAGCCTCAATCGACCCATTTACTCTCCTCAAACTCCTCTCTAACCACCCCGAATGCCACCCTCCCCGATGCTTCTCTGCCATTCAAAGGTGTCGTCGCCTATCCCCTGACTTGTGCCGCCCCTATCATGACGTTCGCCGCCCCTCCTAGCCTTGTTGCTGCCTCTCCCCTATTTTTCGACGTGAAAAAAAGGAGGAAATGGGGGAGAAGGAAAGGGCGGTGGCGTGTGGGAACGGCGGAGGGAAGGTCGGGGTAGCCACGCGCTCATGATAGCTGGTCAAGGACGGCGATTGTGGTGGTCGGGGACGGAGCTCGGCGGAGCTGGGGTGGTTTTGGGTTGGTAAGCGGGGGTTGGGGGAGGAGAGAGAAAACGGAAGGGGGTGGTCTATTTTTGTGTTTTTATTATTTTTGTTTTTGTTTTTGTGTTTTAAGCTTTTTTCGTGGGCATTGAAGACGTCTAGAGGCTTCAGAATTTTCCTAGAGTTTCTGTTGAATAAGAAATTAATTTGTGTTATGAAATTATTGTTATATCATATGTGAGTTTATGGTATTATGTATAAAATTCATATATTTTACTTATGAAAATATATTATACCATATGTAGGTTTATGGTAATTTTGAAAAAAATCCATCAATATAAAAGTTTCATTTTTAAGTTATGATAAGATAATAAGTCAAACCTACATTTTAACATAAGATAAAACTATACTACATTTTCTACATTTTGGTAGAATATAAGAACCAAATGTTTTTTTTTTTTTTAAACGTGTCTACAGTTAATGAAATTTTAATACAGTTTTTGGTCAATAAAAAGTCCGTTTATAAGTTCATTTAGTGTCGAAGTGGCCCCAACATGGATAGTCAAAAGTAACAAACAAAACAGAAAATTATAAAAAGATCGAAGAGAGTATATGACAATTAATCATGAAATGGTAATATCGAAGAATTTTCAAACGAAAATTATTTAGTCAGCTACCTCAATGTAATCTTAAGTTTTGAAAATTTTAATACATGGTCCTAGAAAATATAATCTTCAATTTTTAAATAATAACTATTGAAGAGACAAACAATTATAGGTATTTTATGGAGGTCTAGACAGGCGATCATCGAGCCATAATATTGAAAATGATAATATAAGATCTTTAATTGAATAATAATCATAAGTAAATTCTCGATAAACAAACATTTGCAAAGTGCACGTACACATATTCCAGCAGTCATAAAACCATTTATCACAAACCTAAATTTACCTTTTATAGC
Source organism: Spergularia marina (assembly GCA_963680865.1). Lineage (NCBI taxonomy): Eukaryota > Viridiplantae > Streptophyta > Magnoliopsida > Caryophyllales > Caryophyllaceae > Spergularia > Spergularia marina. The sequence continues at coordinate 28,474,570 of OY804545.1, read as the reverse complement.
TAGGTAGTTTGGCACATGGCAACATAAGCAAAGTCATTGGTACGAATCACAGTTTTTCATCTTGAGAATTTGTAATGTACAACGTGCAAACATTATTGCAATTATAAAATTTAAAATAACTAATGTATAATCTTTAATTTGAGTCATTGATTCAACAAAACTATATATAAGATGACTTAAAAGAAACATACACTTAAGATAATACATCCTTTTTCCTCGGTTTCGTAAGTCATCATATAATGTTATTTGAATTTATTTAAATTTATTAAACTTGCACTAAAATGATTAGATTTAAACTAAAATAAATTATATAATATTCAAAATATAAATATACTCTATATATTGACAGAGAGATACAACTATAACCATCGAGGAGAGATGTCCAATTAATCCAACCAGCATCAAAGGGTACTTCGCTTGATTGTATGCTTTTTAAGGCTAGGAAGCCCCTTTGGTTTTCTGGCAGCGAGGCGCTCTCGTGGTTCGGAAAATGAAATATACAATTTACAATATAAAGTAGTTATAACCTTAAATTAAACTTTGTTTAGATATAGCATAATAATTTCGGTAATGGATGATGCGTATATATTATATTATATTTTTAATGTAACCGGGCAACGCACGAGCATTAAACTAGCATATATATATATATATATATATATATATATATATATATATATATATATATATATATATATAATTGTATGAGGTTAGAAGTAGCTTTATGTCAGAAGTAATCTGAGCCACACATCTTGATACCCCACTAACTCTCATAACTTCAGTACTCCCTCTGTCCCGGTTCAAACGCCCCATATTCCATTTTGGGACGTCCCACTTCAAACACCCCATCTATTTTGAGACATATTTCTCTCTCTTACTTTTATTAAATTATCACATAATCTCTCACACTATCTCTCCTACTTTTATTAATCCCCACATTCTCTCTCCTCATTTTTCCTAATATTACCCCACTCAACTTATTATATCAATTTTTCTTATTCCACTACAAAAAACGTCAGGGGCGTTTGAACTGGGACGGAGGGAGTACTTTGGTAACTATAGCACATAACTACAATAACTTTAAAATTCTAACTTAACAATATTAGCTAAAATACGTAACTACAACTTAACTCCGATAACGGAAACACGTAACCTCGACTTAACTTCGATAACTCCAATAATTTCAACTTAACTCCACTAACTATAACACGTAACTATAATAGCTCCACTAATTAAAACACGTAACTATAACACGTAACTCCAACTTAACTCTAATAACTTCAACAACTAAAAGATGTATTTTAATATAACTTTACTAACTTTAATAACTCCACCTAATCAAATTCATAACTATAATAAAAAAATAAAAATTAAAAAAAAAAAAACAGAATTTAAAATTAAAAAAAAAAAACAGAAAAATGAACCCCCATTTTTTTTTCTCTCCTCCTCCACCCACAGCCACCACCACGCACCACTAGACCACCGCCGCCCCCATGCGCCGACCACCACCACCAACCGACGCGCCCCACTACGGCGACTCTACGACGGCATCAATCGCCCTGCGCCATGGCCTCCATCGTCCTCCACGTCCTTTTTTTTCTCTCTCCTCTTTCACTCCCTTCCCCAGCCCCTATAATTGACCCTATAATTGACCGCCCATAAATCCCCCCCAGGCCTTCACCCTAAGCTGCCGACCCCACGCACCACCATCATCGCCGCATATAAAAGCGTTTTGAACAAATTGAAAAGTGAGTGAAGGGGATAATGGGGGAGAAGAAAGAGCCGGTGGCATCGCGTATAGGCGGAGGGGCGGTCGCGGTAGCCGCGCGATCACGGTGGCAGTGTCGCCGTCGTGTATGGTGGTGGTCGGCGACGGCCTCTGGCTGGGCTGGGTGGTGGTAAGGGGTGTTTGGGGGAGGAGAGAGAAAAGGGAAGGGTGTGTCTTTTTGTTTTTTTTTTGTTTTTGTATTTTTATTTTTGTTTATTTAGTTTAATCTCATCCGTTGATCTAGGGTGAAAGTGTGGTTCTGACCTTCTAACATATATATAGGGACATGGAGGATGATGAAGGCGATGGAGCGAGATCAGGGATGTCGTCGTGGGGTCGCCTGAGCGGCGCGCGTCTAATAGTGGTGGTGCCGTCGCCTGAGGTAGTGGTCGCCGCAAGGCGGCGGTTCCGGCTGGTGCGTGGTGGGACTTGGGGGGGTGGAGGAGGAGAGAGAAACAAAAAGGTCCTTTTTTTCTGTTTTTTTTTTTATTATTTATTAAAGTTGTGAATTTTATTAGATGGAGTTATTAGAGTTAGTAAAGTTATGTTAAAATACGTCTTTTAGTTGTTGAAATTATTGGAGTTAAATTGGAGTTACGTGTTTTAGTTCGTGAAGTTATTATAGTTACGTGTTTTAGTTGGTGGAGTTATTATATGTTGGTGTGAGTTCGACTTCGGGATAGACGGGGTCCAAATCTCTGTCCTACGCAATGAACAAACAGTCAAGGGGGTCCGATTTTACCCAGGCGACGCCCCTCCGACGGTCAAGTCAGTACTGGGTGCGATCGAGAAATGGGGTAACGAGAATCACTTATCTCAAGAATAGCAAATAACTAAAAGTCCGAATCCCCTTTAGTGAGCTAGGGAAAAGAAGGGGTATTTATAGTGGAGGAGGTACCCTCAAGGAATACTCCTAGGGGTGACCCTCCATTCCCTTGACATCCAATGGATGAGATTTGCTGGATATTAAGAACATCATTGGGCTTTATCAAGGGCATTGGGCCTCCTTTCCCAAGGGTTGTGGCCTCATTAATAAAATGAACCCCAACAGAGCCCCTCGGAGTCGGGTTGCGCTCGTTGGTCACTGCATCTCGGCTTTTTCCTTTCACCGAGGGCGACCTGACTGCGCATCCCCTGGCCGCCCTTTGTCGTGGGTCATGTAATGCGCCTTGACAAAGTTCTATGATGTCGCTCTCTTGTCTTGCTTGCTTCCTAGGCCGTGGAGCTCGTATTTTTTAATTTTAATCGAAAAACTTCACCCCTTGCGAGCTTCATGGTCGAATGCGTCATGCTTGTTTTTCCATGTTCCATTATACTTTCCTTGTTCCCATTTCGTTTCTTGCGGCTCTTATTCCGACCTCTCTTTTTAGGACTTCCGATATTTTCGCCTCTGAAGTGAAGACGGAAATCGCAACCGAGTATCGCCCCTGGAATCGGGCGCAATTTCGACTTGGTGAAATAAACTTCGCCCCTGGAGTGAAGGCGGAAATCGCGACCGAATATCGCCCCTGAAATCGGGCGCGATTTCGACTTGGTGAAATAAACTTCGCCCCTGAAGTAATGGCGAAAATCGCAACCGAACGTCGCCCTGGAATTGGGTGCGATTTCGGCTTGGTGAAATAAACTTCGCCCCTGGAGTGGAGGCGGAAATCGCAACCGAATATCGCCCCTGGAATTGGGCGCGATTTCGACTTGGTGAAATAAACTTCGCCCCTGAAGTAGAGACGAAAATCGCAACCGAACGTCGCCCCTGGAATTGGGTGCGATTTCGGCTTGGTGAAATAAACTTCGCCCCTGAAGTGGAGACGAAAATCGCAACCGAACGTCGCCCCTGGAATTGGGTGCGATTTCGGCTTGGTGAAATAAACTTCGCCCCTGAAGTGGAGAGGAAAATCGCAACCGAACGTCGCCACTGGAATTGGGTGCGATTTCGGCTTGGTGAAATAAACTTCGCCCCTGAAGTGGAGACGAAAATCGCAACCGAACGTCGCCCCTGGAATTGGGCGCGATGCCCTCTGTCGAGGCGAACGACGTATTGCCATCGGAATTTTTCCCTCAATTATTTGGTGAAGAATTTGAAAAGATTTTGGAAAGATTTCGAAAAGATTCCTTCTACCCGTCAGTCTTTGAAAAATCCAAAGGTCACCTCGAAACGGCAAAAAGACAATTGCCTTTAACTGTTCATTATGACAGTTAATGATGTCTTTTACTGGAAATTGTGTAAAACCATTTGATTTTACCGCTTTGCCCCCGGCTTTTCCTCTATAAATATCCTCTACTGCCATACGGAGTCATTCTTATTTCTTTTGCCAAAATTTCGCCTCTCTTCTCTTCAACTTTCATTCCTCTGAAACTTTGGAAGAATTAGGGTTTCCCGTCCTTATTTTCCTACCCAATTTTCGACTCCCGGTTGCTACCGACCTTGTTCAGAGCTTTCTTTGAAGATCCCGGCGTTTTCGATCAATCTTTCATCACTCTAGGGTAACTCTCCCTCTCTTTTTCCTGTTTTTGTACTTGTCTTTTGGGGTAACCGTTGGTTTGCCCTGACCTCTTTTTCCTCTTTTCCCGTTTTAGCCCTCCCTTCGCATCCCAAGATGACGATCCGAGGTTTGAAACTGGATTCGCGTCACATGGCCAATGTGTGGGTTGATTGCCCATGGCTTGAAAAGACTTACAGGCCCGGGCAACGCCCCTTGGCCGATCTGGGTTGGGAGGCGAAAGTATGGTTATCGCGACCGGGCACGTGGGATGGAAGGCGAATTCCACTCGGGATTCCCGTTGATCCCCATCGAACGTCGTCGTTTATTGACTTGGGCTCGGACTCCGAACCATCTGGTTCCGACTCCGAGCCCGAAGCCAACACCTGTCGTTGGCAGTGTCGATATAACGTAACCGTTGCTTTCTTGCCTTCCACGCAGATGACGCGATCGGGCGGCTCCTCTTCTTCTTCTCAACCCCGCGCACGCACCGACCTTCTCGCATCAGATGCGACCTTCACCGAAGCGGAGGTCGTTCAATATGCCGCGGCCGGGCAAAACACGAGTGTGGATCTGTTAGGGAGATATGACACTGCCCCGATTTCTGAGAAATTCATTGCGAAGTACACCCCTGCCAGGTTGAAGAAGTTTTGCGCAGAATATGGCATTAGGTCTCCCATTGTCCTAACTATCCCTGAGTTAGGATCTGTCCTGTCCGACCCTCCGCGCGGCTGCTTCGCGGTTCATGAGTTGGCTATTACTAACGGGCTGCGGTTGCCAATACCTAGATATACTGCTAAACTCCTGTCTCACTACCACTTGTGCCCAGCGCAAGTGACCCCAAACTCCTACTTAACCATCAATGGATTCGTAATGACCTGTTTGGCTGCGCTGATCCCGGTGTCAATTAAATTATTTCAATCTCTGCACCGTGTGTCTAGCAACCAATATGGGTTCTATACCTTTAGTCCCCGCGGCGCGGGTGATCTTCATTGCATCGTGACGCAACCAAAGAAACCCCGCAAAAACGAGGTTGTCTGGAAGAATAACTTCTTTTGGGTTAGTCTAGATGTAAGCGCAACTGCTGCCGACGTCTTTGACTTCCCGCTGTCCAAGGGGGAAGTCCCCGCTGACACCTGAGAACAGCCCGAACCCCCTCCTTCGATGCGCGCCGTGCGCGACTACTTTGTCCAAGCTAAGACGCCGGAGAAGGGCCATCGTGTTTGGACCCCTACCTTTGACCAGTTGTTAGAGAACGTCTGGTTGATAGGTACGGGTCTCATGGAGGCCGTAAATGAGGCTGAGCGCCGTACGATTCTTCTTCTTCATTTGTACTTCTCTCTTTCCTTCTCTTTCCGCAACCTTTCCTCTTCCTCTTTTTTCTTTCTTTCCTTCTCTTCGCGCGCCTTCCCCGCATCGATGATGAGACGCGCGTCCAAGAATCTAAGGTTGGCCTGCCTCTGCGCCTCCTTTGCGCGTGCCACTGTTCTGCGGATGCGCACTGAGGGGCACGCCCTCTTCTTCCCCCTCTTCGCCACTGAAGATCCTGGTTGCGACTGAGCCGAGACCGGTGGCACCTGCGCACTCGCCTCCTTTCGGAATGCCGCCATCCGGGCATCCAGGTTCTCCATCATCTCCTTGCGAAGCTCTTCTCGGACTGCGGATACCCGAGCTTCAAAAGCCGCAGTGCCTTGGCTATCCGTCTCCGTCTCCTCCTCGTCTGTATAATCCATCTCGTCTTCGTCCTCGACGACGTAACCTCTGCGGTGACGCTAGTCTTGGATAATTGCGGGAGGAGGGGGGCGCGCAACTTCCACTGCTTTTTGTCTTTCCGGGGGTCGAGTGGGTGCGGTTGCGGTAGACGCAGCCGGCCCCAATAACTCACCCGTCAATGGGTCGCAACGGCCAATGATTGGGTTGTCACCAGGGGGTGGCGCCCGCGTTTGACTTGTCAACCTTCTTCCGCGTCTCGGCTACTATTTCTATCGCAGTCAAAAATACTTAACCCGCAAGCAAAAATTCGGTCTTCTTTGATCTATTCTCACAGACGGCGCCAAATGTTGATGTGAGTTCGACTTCGGGATAGACGGGGTCCAAATCTCTGTCCTGCGCAATGAACAAACAGTCAAGGGGCCCCGGTGTTACCCAGGCGACGCCCCTTCGACGGTCAAGTCAGTACTGGGTGCGATCGAGAAATGGGGTACCGCGAATCACTTATCTCAAGAATAGCAAATAATGGCTTAGGAGAACTAAAAGTCCGAATCCCCTTTAGTGAGGGAAAAGAAGGGGTATTTATAGTGAAGGAGGTACCCTCAAGGAATACTCCCAGGGGTCCCCCCTTCATCTTGACCCTCCATTCCCTTGACATCCAACTGATGAGATTTGCTGGATATTAAGGACATCATTGGGCTTTATCAAGGGCATTGGACCTCCTTTCCCAAGGGCGGTGGCCTCATTAATAAAATGAACCCCAACATTATAGTTGCGTATTTTAGTTAGTAGAGTTATTATAGTTATGTGTTATAGTTATTCGAGTTATATTGAAATTATAGGAGTTATTAAAGTTATCGAAAGTCAGGGTTACGTGTTTCCGTTATGGGAGTTAAGTTGTAGTTACGTATTTTTGTTAATATTCTTAAGTTAGAGTTGTAAAGTTATTGGAGTTATGTACTATAGTTACTGGAGTTATAGAAAAACTGAAGTTATGAGAGTTAGTGAGTATCAAGATGTGTGACTCAGATTACTTATGACATTCTGACATGAGGCTGCTATTTATGACCTGATACAATCTATTACTTTTAATAATTGCTTGCATAAAAAGCTGATGTGACAAAGCTTTAGTAAAAACCCAACATGTCAGCATTAGTAACACAAATGATTGGACAAGAATATTTAGATCAGATTCTAATTGCATTTAAGAAGATATTCAAAATCAAATGCAATATATTATGTTACAGATAAGGAAGGAAAAAAATAATCAAATGCAATCAATACAAACTTATCCACGATAGGAAATCAACAAAGATATTTTGTAAATGATGATAAATATCAACACATGGATTCAGGAGGAATGAAATGACCATGTTACTTAAGCGTGTCCTAGATACGTCATATCTTTAGGTAGCTTTCCTTATTGCTATTTGATGTTTAATTACTAGTTTGAGTTTAGGAAAGAGTCTAGTTTGTCTAGTTTTCCTTACTTGTTTTCGTATGAATAAAGGAGCCATTTCCTTAAAGGTTTCTAAGTTGTTTTAGGTAGTTTTTAGGAGTCTAAACAGCCTATATAAGGTCTATTTCGTAGCTTTGTTTTAAACACACGATATATTTTGATTTCTATTAAGAAAACCCAGAAAACGAGAGTATTCTCTCACCAATTCGTTTGCAATTAGTCTAGGTTGGATTGATTGTTTAACACCCAATTCTTAGGCAAGGATTAGTGGCTGGTAGCCTAGTGATTCGTGTTTAAGCATTGAGTTCGAGTCTTGTGGCTGGTAGCCTAGAAGAGCTCGATCATATCCTTGGTTACTTCATTGGTTCCGCTGCATAAAACTCTAACCTGAGTTTCTTTGGTTAAAGATACGCATCAAGTGGCATCAGAGCGAGGTTAAACAAGCTTCTTAGCGTGTTTGTCTTGGGTGATTCGTTGAGATGGCGGGAGAGGATGAGACACACTCCAACAATGCTGACGAGAGACTTGATAAGTTATGTGAAAGCGTGGAAGAGTTGCAGAGGATGATGGCTCCGATGCTATACTTTCAACGAGTAGACAAGTTTAAGCATAAAACCCTCCTGCATAAGGGGAATCTCGAATCTGAAGGAGAAGAGGAGGAAGTTTCACCACCCAAAGCTAAGTACGACGATGATCGAGGACTCAAGGTGGATATTCCGGAGTTTGATGGTAAGTTAGACCCCGAAGGATTCCTTGATTGGGTTAGGGCTGCTGAACGGATTTTTGAGTACAAGGGCTATGATGATCGAAAAAGTTTCAAGGTAGCAACTCTGAAACTCACAAAGTATGCTTCTTTATGGAATGACAATCTTAAGAACCGGCGTGTAAGGGAGGGAAAAGGGAAGATCAAGACTTGGGAGAAACTCAAGAAGCATCTTACCAAGAGATTTGTACCATCAGATTACTTACAAGAGAAGTATAGATGCATGACGACCCTCAAACAAGGTAAACTATCTATCGAAGATTATATCCTAGAATTTGAGAAGCTGTGTATGATTTGTGATGTGCAAGAACGAGAAGAACAGAAGATGGCTCGTTTTATTGGTGGACTTGAAACCGGCGTAGCTGACATGTTGGAATTCCAACCTATTGTTAACTTTGAGGAAGCTTGTAAATTGGCTTTAAAGTGTGACAAACAGTTGCAAAAGAAGAAGAGTACAATCAGACCCAAAGCGTATACTTCTAATACTTCTAGGTTTACTCAATTTAAACCTGAACAGCCTAGGGTTGAGGCAAGCAAGGGTGGTCAAAGCAGGGGTCCAGTTGTGCAAGACAGGAGCAAGACCGTAGCTCAGATTGACCCTAAGTCGAGGAAGCAATGCTTTAAGTGTAAGGGCTATGGACATTTCCAATCTGAATGCTCGAATGCTAGAGCTTTAACTCTTAGGGAGGTTCAAGAATTTGCTGCATGTGATAATGAGGAAGACAAAGAGTTTATTGTTGAAGATGACGAGGATGACATGGACATCATAACTGCAAATTCGGATACAGGAGGACCTTGTTTGGTCATGACACGAGTTTTACACTCTCAGGTATCACCTGTAGAGGAGGAACAACAAAGAGAGCAGATTTTTCACACCAATTGCACTGTTGGAGGTAAAATTTGCAAGCTTATTGTTGATGGTGGTAGTTGTGCGAATGCAGCTGCTAGTACCTTGGTGGAAAAGCTCAAGATACCCACACACAAGCATCCGAAGCCTTATAAGCTGCAATGGCTTAAGGAGGGTAACATGGTGAAGGTAACTAAACAAGCTCTTATCTCGTTTTCAATCGGTGATGTGTATAAGGATAAGATTGTTTGTGATGTTATTCACATGGATGTATGTCATGTGTTATTGGGTAGACCTTGGCAATTTGATAGATATGTTAAACATGATGGTAGAAAGAATGTACATATTGTCAATAAGGGAGGAAAGAAAATTGCTCTAACTCCACTTCCACCTAGTACATTCACGACAAAGCAAGATGATGCTATGCCTAAGACTTTATTCTTGAGTGAGGCATGTATGCACAAAGAAATTGAGGATGGAGAACCAGTTTTTGTGCTATACTCTAAGGAGGTGTCAGAAGCTGCGACAGAGGATATTAGCCCTGAGGTTAAACCTTTGTTAGAGGAGTTTATGGATGTGTTCCCCGAAGATATACCACCTGGTTTACCTCCTATTAGGGGCATTGAACACCAAATTGATCTACTTCCTGGTGCCCCTTTACCTAACAAGCCTGCATATAGAAGTAATCCTGAAGAAACTAAAGAGATGCAACGCCAAATTGATGAGCTACTTCAAAGGGGATATGTGCGAGAGAGTATCAGTCCCTGTGCAGTGCCGATGCTTCTAGTACCAAAGAAGGAAGGTACATGGAGAATGTGTATTGATAGTCGTGCAGTTAATAACATTACTATCAAATACAGATTTCCTATGCCACGCCTTGATGATATGCTTGATGAGTTGTGTGGATCCAAGGTGTTTTCGAAGATTGATTTGCGGAGTGGATACCATCAAGTGCGAATTAGAGAAGGGGATAAATGGAAGACGGCTTTTAAGACCAAACATGGATTGTACGAGTGGCTGGTAATGCCATTTGGTCTTTGTAATGCTCCTTGTACTTTTATACGCCTAATGAACGAGGTTCTCAAGTCATTTTTAGGCAAATTCGTGGTTGTGTATCTTGATGATATATTGATATATAGCAAGAACCACCAAGAGCACGTAGAGCATCTCCGACAAGTCTTTGAGAAGCTAAGGGAGCATAAGTTGTATGGTAAGATGAAAAAGTGTTATTTCATGCTACCTAGTGTTACTTTTCTTGGGTATGTCGTTTCAGGAGATGGGATTTCAATGGATCAGTCTAAAGTCGAAGCAATCAAGTCATGGCCTACGCCTACTTCTTTAACCGAAGTTCGCAGTTTTCATGGCCTAGCTTCCTTCTATAGAAGATTCATTAAGAATTTTAGTGCAATTACTAGTCCAATCACTGAGTGTATGAAGAAAGGTGAGTTTGTTTGGACAGAGGCAGCTCAGGAGGCATTCGAGTTGATCAAAAGACGTATGTGTGAGGCTCCTATCCTTGCCTTACCTGATTTTGATCAAGTGTTTGAAGTTGAGTGTGATGCTTGTGGAACGGGAATTGGTGCTGTACTTCAGCAAGGTAAGCGTCCAATTGCTTATTTTAGTGAGAAGTTGGGAGCTGCTAGATTGAATTATTCCACGTATGATAAAGAGTTCTATGCCTTGGTCCGAGCTCTTGATCATTGGAGTCATTATCTTCGACCTAAGCCCTTTGTTCTACATTCTGATCATGAAGCATTAAAGTATATACATGGCCAACATAAACTCAATGCTAGGCATGCTAAATGGGTTGAGTTTTTGCAATCTTTTACCTTCAATTCCAGATATAAAGATGGGAAGAGCAATGTAGTTGCTAACGCTCTTTCTAGGAGATGGTCTTTACTTACAGTCCTCGGTTCTAGAGTTCTTGGATTCGAGTTGTTACAAAATTACTACAAGGATGATGGTGATTTTGCTAACATTATTCGGGAGTGTAAAGGAAAAGCTAGTGGAGTCTATTATGTCCAAGAGGGTTACTTATTCAAGGGTAACAAGCTATGTGTTCCAAAGTGTTCAACAAGGGAATTGCTGGTACGAGAGGCACATGGTGGTGGATTAGCTGGTCACTTTGGTATCAACAAGACATTAGAGGTGCTTCAAGAACACTTCTTTTGGCCCAAGATGGTGAGTGATGTACATGCTGTTATTAGTCGTTGTGGAATTTGTCAAAAGGCGAAAAGTACATTTCATCAAGGTCTATATACACCTCTACCAGTTCCAACACAACCTTGGAATGATGTGAGTATGGACTTCATTGTAGGACTACCTCGTGCACAAAGGGGTAAGGATTCCATCATGGTAGTTGTTGATCGATTTTCAAAGATGGCACACTTCATTGCTTGCCATAAAACTGATGATGCATCCAATGTGGCTGATCTTTACTTCAAAGAGGTTACTCGTTTGCATGGTATTCCAAAGACTATTGTTTCAGATAGGGATACAAAGTGCCAAGGGAGAATGACTTCTATAATGCTATATCTAGCAAAACGTAAACATGGTTCTTTTTTGGTGTATAAACTTGTGGAGATGCAGTTTGTGGCTTTTTGGTGTAAATGTCTTTATCATGATCAATGTATACGGGCACCCTTACATTGTCAGGGAACGACTTTCACATTCTTAAGTGTCATCTGTAAGAAGTATATCAAAGGAACTACTGAACATTTCTGGCTTTATGTAGTTATTACCACTAGACAACTTTTAATAAAAATGCAATGCAAAATGTCTCGGATCGCAACTGTTACTCCTGTGATCATGCTTGAAAATAATATTTGGATTCCATATCATATTTTGCAGGTTCAACATCGTTGGTCAGGTAACTTTTACAAATTGTGCCCCAGCTGATTGTAGGTCAATTATTCATCTGATAGTCGATACTCAAGCGTGTTTTCTGTTTAAGACAAGTGGTAAAAATGGTGGGGGATACGAGGCATCCAAGTATGTTGTTATTGGTCTCCTCAGTGGACTACTTCGTTTGCACACTCTCTTGAACAGTCTTCCTATTTCATGGTTCTCATTCTTTCAGCAGCTTGCGGAGTTGCAGCAGCCTGGAATGTTGCAGGTACAAGTAATTTGTTGAGTCCATCACTATGTGTGTATGGTTGGTGTGGCTGATCAATTCGATATAGTTCCTAAGCTATTTTTGGAAGACCTTGTGGCGTTTATTGCGTACAAAGTTGCTATTTAGTACATCTCACCACCCCCAAACAGATGGGCAAACTGAGGTTACAAATAGAACACTTGGTACTTTGTTGAGGGGCTTAGTGAGTAAAACCACAAAAGATTGGGATATACGGCTGGCTCACGCTGAATTTGCATACAATAGATCACCAACTTATGCAACTGCCAGCTCTCCTTTTGAAGTGGTCTATGGAATCAATCCATATATGCCTATTGACATGATTCCTATACCAAAACAGGAGGTTGTAAACTTTGATGCTAAAGAGAGAGTGGTGCAAATGAAGAAGTTACATGAGCAAGTTCGAGCTAGAATTGAGAAGGTAAATGCTACATATAAGGCTCGTGCAAATAAGTATCGTAAACAACCTGAGTTTAAGCGAGGAGATTTAGTGTGGCTACATTTGAGGAAGGCAAGATTTCCCAACAAATGTAAGCATAAGCTCATGCCAAGATCAGAAGGTCCCTTCAAAGTGATTGATCGAGTGGGAGATAGTGCTTATAAGCTGGAGCTGCCCGGGGACTACAATGTATCTGTTACATTCAATGTAGGTGACCTTTCCCCATACCTTGATGACAATCAACTTGAGGAATTGAGGGCAATTCCTTTTCAAGAAGAGGGGATTGATGCAGGAGCAGAGATGCCTCAAGAGATCACATTAGAGGAGGAGATAACGAGCAGCAATCACCCTACCTTAATTGGTTTTGAACACCGACCTAGTGAGGTGAATTTGGTAACATGGATTCAGGAGGAATGAAATGACCATGTTACTTAGGCGTGTCCTAGATACGTCATATCTTTAGGTAGCTTTCCTTATTGCTATTTGTTGTTTAATTACTAGTTTGAGTTTAGGAAAGAGTCTAGTTTGTCTAGTTTTCCTTACTTGTTTTCGTATGAATAAAGGAGCCTTTTCCTTAAAGGTTTCCAAGTTGTTTTAGGTAGTTTTTAGGAGTCTAAACAGCATATATAAGGTCTGTTTCGTAGCATTGTTTTAAACACACGATATATTTTGATTTCTATTAAGAAAACCCAGAAAATGAGAGTATTTTCTCACCAATTCGTTTGCAATTAGTCTAGGTTAGATTGATTGTTTAACACCCAATTCTTAGGCAAGGATTAGTGGCTAGTAGCCTAGTGATTCGTGTTTAAGCATTGAGTTCGAGTCTTGTGGCTGGTAGCCTAGAAGAGCTCGATCATATCCTTGGTTACTTCATTGGTTCCGCTGCATAAAACTCTAACCTGAGTTTCTTTGGTTAAAGATACGCATCCACATAGAGTTTATTTTTAACTCCACTAGATCTAAATACCACATTTTTACCTTAAAAAAAAGGATGAATGAAAAATGACAACTTGACTCATATTGTACGCAAGTGCTGAAATCTAATTCCTTGACTTTTTCATTCAAAGTCGGGCGTTATTGATTCAATTGCGTCAGCATAAAATAATGAAAGAAATATTCTGAAGATATATGAGACAATTTTGTTACGGTCAAATAAATTGATATTTTATTCTCATGACACCACTAAGAATTTTGTTTTACAGTTGATGATCAAGAACCTCTAAAACAAATGTTGATGTCATAAAATAATAAATTTTCAGGTTTATGATACATTTCCATTAACTTCCTCAACAACAAACTCTGACAATTAATTGAGAATAACAAAAACGACGAGTCAATATACGAGGATTATTTTACATATGTTAACCGACTTTCTTTTACGAGCGGTAAGGGGATCGACTTTTAGAGTTCATGTTTAAAAATCAAGTGGGATATTTGAGTAGGATTAAAGTAGGTGTCGTTGAAAAAATTGAAGGGAGATGAATATGTCATAGACAAAAGATGACGACAGGTGGGGTTATCGAGTAAGGAAGTTGACGGCGGGATGAAGATTATCGGTACTCAATCCGAAATGATTTTCAATTTACTTTTTTCAAGATTTAAGATTATGATCATTAAGAAAGTTAGCATTTTAATTCTTCAAAATGGGTTAGATCGGTCATATGGGTCACTTGGTACATGAAAAACGTGTAAGGTCGGTCGACCCAAGTAGGTTAGGCCGAGTAAATGGGGCTTCTATTATGTGTCATATGGGCACATGTTAGAAAAATCGATATTATATTACTATTTAGAGAACCATGCATTATTATTTGCCGTGATTCTATATAATAAGAGTATGACTCCATCATCATTCAACAAAACTTCAAAACCGTGAGAAGTACATGAATCAATTAAACATATGAGAAACGTATTAGCTAAATAACAACAAATGTATGTGATTCTAAACAACAAAACAACAACTAGTATGATTCTAAACAACGATCAATATGATTCAATATGCAAAACTGTGTGATTGCAAATGCTATTTAAGAATCGAAAAGCAAACACAATTGAAAAACGATCGAATTTGGGAAATTGAAAAACTAAAAACGATGAATTTTTTTGTTCCGATGTTCCTTTAATTAGTAGAAGAACCTAATGTTCATAATTATGAACAAAAGCAGCAGCGGAAACAAAAAAAAAAATTGATTGCGAATTCGAAAAATATAGATCGAATTCACTACAAGATTAATCGAAATTACCTGGTTTATGGTTGTTTAGAGGATCCATAGCGAAATGAAACCTTCAATCGTCACATTTGTTGTAAATTTTCGATCGCTTTAGACTAAAGTCGCATCAATTTTTATAGGGTTTGATTTGGGGATTTTTTTGGAGGAGAGAGAAATCGTTGAGAAAAGGAGCAGAAAATGAGAGAAAAATTTTAGAAAGAGAATTGAGCTGGGAAAGAATGATGTTGGGTTTGATGACCCCTCCCAATTTTTCCAGCGCGTCAATTTGGCTGCATCTCAGCCCTTCATCTCGTTTAGATCCAACAGTTTTGATGAGGACTCATGGACTCATCTAAGCAAGCGGATTCATCTGAACCCGCCTCTATATCTATATATATACTCCCTCCTACCCAGAGAGATTTTCCTCTTTGACGACAACCAACAACACAATAAACAAAGGTTAAATAATTTGGTAAGTAAATAATTAATTAGACTAATTAATATACTTAGCCTTTAATCCCCCCCTCCCATCACCACCTCAACTTATCTCCACCACCTATACCATCGGCGACTAACCACCAACCCAACCGGCGTCCCATTGCTTCGGCTGTACCTACCCCCATCGAACGGCCGCCATGCCATTATCGATCGTCATGTGGGTAATATGATTGTTTGAATTTACTCTTCGATTGTTTCAATTTCTCCATAACCGTGGCTTCGATTTTCTCATTGCTTCGGCGTAATATCACCACCCACCACCCTCCCCCGCCGGCGTAATATCACTATTGCTTCGATTTTCTCATCCCCAAATCATCCAATCTCACCATCCTCGCCGAGTCGCCGCCGATAAGCCCGCAAATCTGCAATGTCTCGCGTCTTCTCTCCACTATCCCTCTCTGTTTCCCATAACCGGCCATCATGTGGGTTGTCGAACTCGCCTTCGATCTGGGCAACTAAAATAGTGAGGTGCTAATGGTCACCTGGTGGGTTTCATCGGAGCTCGTGGGATGAGAGAATCTGGGTTGGGGGAGATTTGTGATTAGGGAATAATTAAGCCCCAAAACTGAATTTATTGAGGGTATATTAGTCTAGAAAATTTGCCAAATGTGGTAAGTTTAAAAAGATGAAAATGTTAGTGAATCGTCCCAAAGAGGAATACAAGAAGATGTCTTTGGGTAGGAGGGAGTATATATATATATACATATTGATTGGTACTCTGTATTAGGTTAGATTTAAAAAAAGCATGCAACATTTTCTCTCTCCTCAGTCCTCACACTCTATTTTCCTACTTATTTCGTCGAACTGTCTCTCCGCCATGTTTCTCCTTCCTCTCTCCTTTTATTCGAAAAGCGTGAAAAATCCACTAAAAAATGTCCGCAATCAAATGAACTTGTGGTCTGAGCCACGGTTATGAAAATCGATAAAATTAAGTCTTTTCTAGGAGGACACTTGGCATTTATTAATTGGATAACACTAAGTAATTACATAATATGGAAATTATCAGCTAATTTATGGAAAATAATATAATTTATGGTGATTAAAATGGTAAGCTAATTTATGGAAAATAATAATAGTGTTACTAATAATACTATAACAAATGTAACCAAAAAAATATTACTTCCTCCATTTCATTAGGTTCTTTGCATTTGGTTTGAATTTTCTCACATATTCAAACCAAATGAAAAGAACCTAATAAAATGGAGGGAGTATAACAAAGATAAGCTGAAAAATTTATAAAATGAGTATAACAATATAAATATACAGCCCGGACGCGGGCCGAATATGCAAACTAGTTCAATTCAATCTAAAGTTCCACCTTTTATTTCTTAAAATTTGTCAATTAGGTTACAAAATGAGAGTAATACATTGGGTTATTACTTAATACAAAGTGATTCTAAATCACTCGCTAATTAAGTATACATAATCCCTAAAACAATAAAAATGATAATAGCAGCAACAACAACAACCTTCGTGATAAACTTCATGCTTGAACCGATGTCATTCTCACACTCACTTTTCATGGTGGAATATGCTCTCTCAAGTATAAGATGAAATTGGAGTGAGAAATTGGAGGGAAAACGAAACAAATCGAATGAATTGAAAGGAAATCGCGTCAATTTGGAGGGAAAATAGAATAATAGAAATGTCAATGCCTGAAAATCGAGTCAAACCTGCCTGAGTAGACGTTTGATAAAAAAATGATTTATAAGGTAGGAGTTACAAACATATGAAAAATAAGATAGGAATTAGGAAGATTTGGTATATAAAAGGTAGAATTTTATTATCTCATAAGCAACAATGTTTTATTACATAGTAAAATACAATAACAGTTGCTTAGAGCGTTGCACACATTAAACTGTAGGAGAATAACCAATATAATTACATAAACATCCTTTAAATGTAACATGAAATATAAACCTTCTTATTTATGAACATCCCTTGAATATTTTAAAAACTCTCTTTTTCAAGATCAGCAATCTTATTCTCAATGGTCAGCCCGCTTATGGCAGGTCACTCACACTTGCTTCCATTTCTCTACATCCGCCCGAACATATAGCGCAACTAGTACACGAACATTCGGCACTACAACTATAATTGTTGAGCATATTGCACTGCTCGTTCACAATAATAAAGCTTTCTTGTGGCAACTCATTACCACCAACTTTGTTATCAGAAAGGCCATACCCGCACGGAGCACACTTAACACATTGGCAATCATATGCAAGGACATCAGCATTATCAGCATAGTTACCACACTCGCTAATGCATTGGTTTCCAAATCCTTTCTTTTTGACAACGTGGTCTGCATCTTCAATAATGTTCTCCTCGCAATAGCCTTCCATAGTAAAACTTGATAAAATGTATACTAAGGCAATGGCAGGTAGCACTATCCATTCATCAATTGCATGTTCTTATGAAGGATAATGAGGATGACACATGAAACAAAGATGTATGTATAAGCAACATGTAGTTACCATTTAAGGTAGGGTACAAACCTTGATAGTTTTGAACTTTGAGTTGAGTAGTGCCACTGCTCTTCCATAAGGATATTCTGCTGAGAATTCAACAGCAGTCACAAAATCTTGTTCTACTTTTGTATCTTCTAGGTCCGCAGGTTCGAAATCCAATCTTCTTCCTGAAAATAGTTTCACCTGTATAGGGATTGATTGCTTAAGGCATGAAATGTTCACAAGGTGCCTTTCACTTTCCAAGAAAGAGGGAAATAATTTTAGGTAAAGAGGAATGACTCTTTATATAAAAGTTGTATAATATATCTTAAAAATAAGTTAACAGCACTATTTTATTCAATTATGTGTTATACAATTAGAGCCAACATAAACTCGTGTCCTTGCCAAGTTCGTGTTCTTCTCAAAGATAAACGGGTTGTAAAACCATTAATTTACACAGTCAAATGGGTTGATAACCTCAAATAACAAAACACAACACCTTTACTAAACATGTAACCAGGGGCGAAGCCAGGATTTAAAATCCGGGGTGGCGGATTCAAATCGCATTTTTCGGTTATAATTTTGGTTTGGTCAGGGTCTTAGATAGAATCCGAACGTCGCGGTTATATGTATTGGCCGAATGTTAACATATTAGATATATCAGACGACATGCCAAAATATCGGCTTTTTTTAACAAATCATGTTACTCGAGCCTTTTCTTTCCTTAAACAAATCATGTTACTCGTGTTCAGAGACACAAATGTAATTATTGAATTTGGGTATATAAATCTATTAACAAATATAAGGGGGTAAACTACCCAATAGATAATTTTAGCGTGAACCAAGAAGGTACAGTTTTTTTTTACTATATAAATACATTAAACGCACAAAAATGATCAAATGATCATTTGTTGTATTGGTGGCCTTATGGATTGATGTTTAAGGTTTATTAAGTCATGTGTTTGAATCTCAATCCCGTCAATAGTATAAAGACATTAATTTTTAAGTTTTAAAAAAATAAGAGTAAAAAACTAATAAAAAGTTAAATGACACTTGCTATAACTAGGATTTGATCCCACAACCTCTAAGATATTACACTTCCATTCTCACCACTACACCATATGCAACATTCTAATGTTATTACTCACTAATAATTATATGTATCAAATATTAGCCTAAACAAACAGAAAAAAAAAAAAAAAAAAAATCCGACAGGGTGCCGGGGTGGCGGCTGCCACCCCTCGCCGCCAAGTAGCTTCGCCCATGCATGTAACACTCCGCAACCTCTCTTACCGTGTAATAGAGATGACTTATATATCAAGACTTCATTAAACAGATTAAATGACAACTAACGCTACAATGTCCCTGCAGCATTATATCAAGATAGACATATGCCTATAAATATTTAGGGTACACGTCGTATTGTAATTTTAAATTAAATGTTATGTAGGATAGAACAACATTCCAAAACCGTATAAGTATACGAGTAAACTCGTGTTTATTTTTTTTGGAAGTTCTCAACAATAATTAATTACGCTCAACGTGTTGGGTCGTTTAATTGAATTCGGTGTGTTTATTTTTATGTTCAGCTTATTTCGTGTTTTCGTGTCATATATCTTTTCCCAACTACTATATTAAACAATAGATAAGCAATATAAAACTTACCATCTTAAAACCAATTAACTCGAAGAGACTATCGTCATTCTTAGAATTGCGTTGAAGCTTGAAGGAACAATGGTTTCCCTTTATGCACCAGTCACTTCCATTGAGTTCTAACAATCCACGCGTTTCACCGGAGTCTGTGACGTAGTAAATCTCTTCCCTTAGAGGAATGATGCAATTGGTTGCATCCTTCATTATGTTCCTGAAATACAATAATGTTCACAAATGTAAAGAATGTATTCTTTCATGATATGATTTTCGATGGCTTGATGTTGCATGAATAAAGTCCAAAAGTGCAGGCTTGAGGCAAAATTTAAAGATTTTTTTTGTCCATTTTTAAATGCAAAAGACTTTGTGTTATATTGATGTAGTAAGCTAAACAATTCACGACGT
Organism: Spergularia marina; assembly: GCA_963680865.1. Taxonomy (NCBI): domain Eukaryota; kingdom Viridiplantae; phylum Streptophyta; class Magnoliopsida; order Caryophyllales; family Caryophyllaceae; genus Spergularia; species Spergularia marina. The sequence goes on along the minus strand of OY804545.1, from coordinate 28,454,764 downwards.
TAGAGACCACATATAAAGGATGAAGATCAGAGTGTGTCTACCATTTAGGCTACTGGTCGCTTCCTCAGAGAAAAAGAGTTGTACAAAAAAATTCAGTTAGAAGTTACCTTGTTTGAATGGTGAAAACTTTTTTCCCTTAACTATCCATGACATCAGTCTGCGTCTTAGCATTTGTCAAAGTCTTAGATTGCAGTTGAAATAAATATGGTGCCGGTGTTGGAGGAGTAAATGAAATAGAAACATGTAAAAGTACTGGTTCAGAATTCTTGAAGCCAGATGCAAAATCAACTGAAACCCATTTTTTTGTTGAGAGTTGTTCACGAGAACCGAAGAGTTCTTTCAATGAAAATGAGTAAGATCCAAGTGGCTTCAATGATTTTGGCGTTGGTGCATTGGAAGGTGGATGAAAAAAGACTTCAAAGAGAAGCTCTCCTGTTGGTTCGCATTGAAATACGACAAAACATTTTTCCTTGTAATTGGAGGATATGCCAAATGATCTCTTTGTCTTGAAAAGCTTATCTGGTTGTTTCTTACTGAATCCAACAACGATATTTTCTTTGTACTCCTCTGGTAAATTCTTGATCTCCACTAACTCCAAAAGAACCTGCATTTGATAACATTTTAAGTTTGATTAGTATAGTGGGCACAACTAGAGTAAAAAGATCAACATTCATGTTAGTATCTACACGAGAATAAAAATGACTTATATTATTCATGTAGTGAGCACATTAATAACATGTACATAGCTTAAGCCCAATAACCATGTAATCGTAGTTCTCTTTCTTTTTATTATGGTGAGCCATCGTTTCAAAGTGTAGGAATAAGTGAGGTCGACAAATGTATAAGACTATAAGGTTGTCAAAATGTCATACTATACATACCTCCACGGCGTGAACAATTGGAAATCGGAATTCCTTGCCAGAGTCATCAATTGTTTTAAAATCCTTTTTCAGTTGGTAAGGTACAAGCATGACCGGAGTTGGTGTTCTTCCCTTGTACATAGTACCAGCTTTCCTATAACTTAACCCAAATGACTTTTCCCACTGCCTTGTAGTTTCAGAATGTCCAAGATCTAGTTTACTGCCTTTTGTTCTATCAGAATCAGAGTCATTATGTTGAACTACAAAGCCGATTAATTCTTTCATGTCTTTGCAGTAAGAATGTGGATACAGCTGGTGTGTGTGCCACATAAGGTCAATATCATAAGTAGGGACACAAAATCTTTGCAGACTCATTTTATTATTTGACCTTATAAGGTGAAGAAATCCCTTATATCTAGCCATTGCTTCTTGGAGAAAGAGGTCATTTGATATGTATGGCCTTGATACCTGTCAAACAAGCATTCCAGTATTATATATAATAGAAAAAGACCAATGATATTAACGGTATTGGTTTATTGTTTCCTTCGCAAACTTAGACAAATTAAAGTGTCTAAATCTTATATATACCTGGAAAGTGAAAGCGATTTGTCTTTTAACAGCTGAAAGAAGGTCATAGTTGGTAAAATTTTCACTTAGATAATTTTTATGTAGATAATCCCTCAATACTGGTTTATTCAAGTCAAGCTCATATGGCTCTTCAGGGTAAAGTTGTTTCCAAATCTCCTCAGTTTTGGTCTTAGGCGATCCATGGATAGATGATATGACATTGTTGTTTCCAAGGATAGTTCCGAAGGACTTCTCACAATCGAATTTGTATCTTACCTGGAACACAAAAGTAGATGTTCAATTTTAGAGATTTTTAAAAATTACAATATATTTTGTCGACAACCAAATACGAATAGTTCATAACCATACGGGATTCAGCCTATGGCAGTGCCAAATCCATTCGCAATCAAGAGGAACAACCAACGGTTCTTCAGAATCCATCTTTTTAACATGTTTGGCGAGCAAAGGAATCCAACAAGCATTGTACCTAACATATTGGAGATCCTCGAGTCAAATAATTGTTATGACTTCATGAGAGAATATGAACATAAAACTCTTAAGATCTATCCGTGACATAATTTTGACTTCAATCAGGAATACTTTTCAATATTCTATGTCATATACTCCCTATTTCCCAGAAAGATTTTTCATATTCCTTTTAGAACGTCCCTAATAAACTTCCGCATTTGTTTTCTTTCTATTTATGATAAGTGTTAATTAGTTACTAAATGATATTACTAAACTCACAATATCTCTCTTAATTTATCCCATTAGCCCAACACTATCCCATTTAATAGCTAATCCAACACCCAATCAAAACCCTGACCTCACTCCCCATCCTCCCTTCAGGTGGCTGACTACCTCCTCCAGCTACATTGTCGACTTACACCATCCAATTCAAGTCGCTGAATATATAAAGTTGAGTCCTTAACCTGTGCGCGTGATACGTAAACTATCACGTCTTTTTCTATCTAGGCGCCTAGGAGTCAAAATGGATTTAATTGTATCATGCATCCGCATAAGTGATATAGTGAATTTAGGGGCCTCACGGGCCTGGGCATATAGTGAATTTAATGAACTCTTTATTCTTATTTTTATGGTACAAAGAAGAAGCTAATGTTATAGCGGTGTAGGATATAAGGATACGAACCCGGGATATAATAACGTCCATGAAGATTGATTTCCTAACCGCTAAGCGCCTATCTTGATCCTAATTGATGCACTCTTTATATGGTTAACAAAAAATGACTAAAATTTTGGAGCATTAAAATAAACTACCTAAACTATTCAATTCTTCACGCGGATGCGCACCCGAGAAAATACATTCAAATTGAGAAGAAAATAACAACAAATAAACTAGAACTACCAACCTGTGTTGAAAACTTGAAATGAATACATATGAAGTATAATTTTTTTTTTTTTTTTTGAAACAAAGATAAGTATAATTTTTAATTTAACCTGTATATGGGCTTTTCCAAAGCATGGTCCTCGTACAAGAAGCGGTTTCGGTCGACAATAGCTAGGAATTGAAGTAGCTTTTTCGCAGCTTCAACAAGATCAACACTCACCGATATCTTTTGCGCTTCAGCCCACTCTTGCTTTTGTTCCATATCCATCTTCACTCCTTATGAATTAGAAGAAAGACACAATTTAACAATGTTAATACCATACCCTTGGAGGTGGATACATATTTTGAGCCCAAAACATTACTTATAATTATGCATGTGTACTGTACTCTATCACATAATTTCCTTTTTCTTTATATGTTGAATAATTCAGGGTCGATAATTATGTATATTGTTTTCATAAACGTACGTTATTTTGGCTCGTAGCTCATAAACCATGGAAACTTTTGTTTTTTTTAGCGTATGTTTGGTAACCAACTAGAAGGTAACATATACTGTTTTGACCAAATCAGAATGCTTCGTAACATGTTTGGTTGTGCATTTTGTTATTAGTATTTGAAATAGCATTTACTATGGGATATTTGGCAAATGCTATTATAACTAGCGTTTTTTCTATATAGTAGCATTTTGGATTTTTTAATTTTAATGATATAGCGTTTTTTCTATATAGTAGAAGATGGGACGGAAGAAAGCAGTGGGGCCAGACAGCATACCTATTGAGGTTTGGAGGTGTCTAGGAGACAAATGGGTGGAATGGTTGACGACACTTTTCAATATGATTTGGAGAGGTAATAAGATGCCGGTGGAGTGGAGGAAGAGCACTTTTGTCCCTTTGTACAAGAACAAAGGGGATGTTCAGGAGTGTGCTAACTATCGCGGGATCAAGTTGATGAGTCATACAATGAAACTTTGGGAACGAGTGATTGAGCAGAGATTAAGAAGAAGTGTGAAGATTTCGGAGAACCAATTTGGATTCATGCCGGGGAGGTCAACTATGGAGGCAATTCATCTCATAAGACAGACAATGGAAATTTATCGGGATAGGAAGAAGGATCTACATATGGTGTTCATTGATTTGGAGAAGGCGTATGACAAGGTACCAAGGGGAGTGCTTTGGCGGGCTCTAACTAAGAAAGGAGTCCCGCAAAAATATATTAATATCATTAAGGACATGTATGAGGGAGCTAGCACGAGCGTACGGACTAGTGTAGGGAAGTCAGAAGAGTTCCCTATTACAATCGGAGTGCACCAAGGGTCCGCACTTAGTCCGTTTCTCTTTGCTATAGTCATGGACGAATTGACGAGGTCAATCCAGGATGATATACCGTGGTGCATGATGTTTGCAGATGATATAGTGTTGATCTCAGAAACGAAAGAAGATTTGGAGGAGGTTGGAACTATAGAGGCACACTTTGGAGTCTAGAGGGTTTCGGTTGAGCCGGAGCAAGACCGAGTATTTGGAGTATAAGTTCAGTGGCATTAGACAAAGGGAGACAGGGACGATCAGGTTGGATGGAAAGATTGTTCAGGGATCTGATGTTTTTCGATATTTGGGATCGATTCTTCAAAAGGATGGAGAATTAGATGGAGATGTGGCCCATAGGATCAAATCAGGTTGGTTGAAGTGGAAAAATGCCACAGGAGTTCTGTGTGATCGAGGGATGCCCAATAAGTTGAAGGGTAAGTTTTATCGAACGGCAATTAGGCCGGCACTGTTATATGACACGGAATGTTGGGTCGTGAAACAGTGTCACGTTCATAAGATGAGTGTGACGGAGATGCGCATGCTACGGTGGATGTGTGGACATACTAGACGTGATCGGTTAAGAAATGAAGTTATTAGAGAGAAAGTAGGGGTTGCACCCATCGGGGATAAGATGATGGAGAACCGGCTGAGATGGTATGGTCACGTGAGGAGAAGGCCTAGTGACGCGCCGGTTAGAAGAGTAGAAGGGTGGGGAAGTGATAATATTAGTAGAGGTCGGGGAAGACCCAAGATGACTTGGATAAGGGTGATTAGAAGTGATGTGAGCTTCCTAGGATTTGAAGAGAGTATGGTGTTGGATAGGGGGATGTGGAGAGACTTTATACATGTGGAGGACTTAATCTGACTCCTTGGATTTCTTTGTTTGGTTTCCCTAACTCTTTTGCCAAAACTTTTTACCTTGTGTTCCAAGTTCTTTTTTTTTTTTTTTTTTTTTACCCTTTTAATTTATTTTGACGACTTTATAAAACTTCCTTTGAAAGTGTTTAAATACTCCGAAAAGGTTTACAACGTTTTGAAATTTCATGGCGTACACAAGATGGTTACTAAACGACGATTCATGTTAGCCGACCCCAAATTATTTTGGGAATAAGGCTTGGTTGTTGTTGTTGTATTCTCTTTTTCCTCTTTTGGAGTCACTTTCTCATTGTGTGACTAAATACTCCTCCCATAAAGAGAAATTTAAAAAAAGAAAAAACAAAACAAATTCTGCGAAATTTAAAACTTACTACATATTTATCACTAACCAAATCAGATTTTAGCATGTTAGAAATATCTCCAAATTCCGATGTTTGAAACAGGACAACTTTGAACATGACAATTACTATTCAAATAATAAGAATTAAATCTATTAACGATCCAAAAATTCTATTATAATTGTTGGTTTTTGACAATTACCATAGAATCATTGATTAACGATCAAAATAAGGAAACAATCAAGCAAAAAGATATGATTACAACTTACAGTGAAGTATCTTTATCGCTCCGATTTTCTCCGGATATGGTACCTCCGAATGTGGTGCTGCTTTCCATATGTCGACCCCCTTTTATACTAAGTTACTAACCACTTGCTGTAACGTACCATGTTGAGTAAAAGAAGAAGACACGCACGCCAGCTAGCATGGAATTTCCTTAATGTGATAAAGTTGCATGTGAAACGCATGGAATGAGAGCTTTGTTTGAAACCCGAATTCACGGGGTTTTCAAAGTATCATTTTGAAATGTAAGGAGTTATGTGCAACAAGAATAATTTCACAAAGCCCCATTTTGTGGGGTTTTCTCATTAACTTTCTTTCAACGTATAGAGAGCATTTCAAAAAAAAAATAAATATATATATATATATATATATATATATATATATAAAGATTGTGAGTTAGCCCAGAATTTTCGAGATAAGGATTAATTACCTTTGTAACTGCCAAAAATTTTACATTTCAAAAGCCTTAAATTGTGGGCTTTTCAACTCTAGTTTATTGGGCTTTTCAAGCCTTAAATATAGAAAACAAATAAAAGATTCACATGTTTGATGTTGGCACCGTTATAAACCTATATGCTCATGAGGAAGAGCCTGTTTGAACAATAACGTTCTAAAAACCTTAGAAACCTGTTGAAAAGCCCACATATTAGGGCTTTAGATATTTAGCATAACTTCGATTCCCGATAGTCCAGAGCGTTTTTGTTCCAATAATGCTTTGTTGGGAACAAGATTTTTCCTTAAGTTTTCCAAAGTAACGTTCGAATTTCTCAAAAATAAAAGAAACTACTCATTTTAGATCATTGAAAGTATGACAATCTGCATGTCTAGCCATTGGAAATCACATCAATTTGAAAAGACTTTGGTACCCGCTAGTTCCGTCACACCAAAAGCATTCTTGTTTTAGGTCACATTCTACATGTTTTTACCCTAAAAAATGTACTCCCTATATAAGACGGTGAACTTTATCAGATCGAATAAATAAAAACATCAATCATAAAAGAAGCGAGTAACTTACTGAAGAAGAAGAAACATGAAGATCAATGTAAGTACTACTCCGTACATTTCTTGCTACCTTTGCTTCATATTTTACTACCCCTAACATAATAAGAGTGAATAAATAGGTTTTACTACCCCTACATGTTTTTTTTCCTTTTTTTCTTGTTTTGGTGGAGGGAAGGAACAAATAGGTTTTCTAATATGCAAGAGCTGAGTTAACTACAAATTCGGGGCCTAATGTTTCCAATTTTGTTTGAAAAAAGGAACTCGAACGTTTTTTTTTTTGGGCCCGTAAAGGACCTAAAGTTTAACATGCGTTTGCTGGAGGAAAGGTTGAACCATCCATTTTCATGCAATTCTTTGTAGTTTTAGGCGAGTTCTCGATTTTTTTTTCTAGTCGAATTTTTTGGGTTAAAATTAACTAGTGTTGGATTTATAATTTGATGGAAATAATTCAATAAATTTCCAAATTTTGTTTAAAAATGTATTGACTTTTTGGCTCATGTGTTAAAGCTTAAAAAATAATCTCACTCGTGTTGATATGAATAGTAAATCTTCATTTGTATATGACTTGAAGTCTGCTTTTTTAGTCATAGTAAGCATGACGGCAGAATACATTAATTTGTTATCATTTTTAAAAAAAGGAATTGTTGTAGATATAAAAAGAAAAAGAAAAAAAACCATAAGGGATGAATTTCCATTGTTAATTAACCTTTTGCCTGATATTTTTATAAAACTACTACTTTTACATGAAAATTCATATACTTGTAATGTTTGACATAAAGATGGAAGAGGATAAACAAAGAGAATGGGCTGAGGCACAGAAGATGAGAGTGAGTATTGATCTTGTTGAAGCTGCCAAAAGTGAACTAAAATTTCTTGCTGTCGTAGACCAAAGTCGCTTTCTATATGAAGATGAAACTTTGCAAAGGGCTATCTACAGGTGAATCATCTCTCTCGAGCTGTAATAGTTGTTATTATCCATTTATCCTATGTGTTTTTTGCATTATCGTCACTATTATCATTTGAGCTTGTTAGCTATATATTCTTACGAATTTAAAAAAAAAATGGCGGTTGAAAAGCTGAAGGTCAATAAGCGACCCTCTGCTGCCAAAAGAGCTACTGTTCCTCTCGGACCCATGTCCAATACTTCCGCATGCTGGGGAATGCTCATTTCTGGAACTTCGACAGACTAAGATACAGATTGCGAGCTACGACAATGGGCTATTCCAAGTGTGGAGCAGGCCAGCCGTTCAAGGCCATCGAGGTTCGGGCAGCCTGGACAGTCAATCTGTTGGAAAATGGCTGCCAAAGCCATAGTGGGATTGATATCCCACATCGGCCAAGCAAACTCTTTTTGCTTGGTTTATATACCTCACTCTTCTTTTAACTATTGAGCTGCCAAGCTGTGGGCTTACTATGGACTATGTGTGTGTTGGTTTTGGCCCACACGCAAGCGCGCCGCCCGGTCCGGGCCGTGGGTGTGGGCTGGGCATGTACTTTTCAATTTGGTTGGATCTAAAAATTTTGGCCCGGTTTTATTTTTTGTCGTTTGAACGTTTGATTTTCAAACGTTTATTTGACCGTTTCGATTCCGTTTTTATTTCCCTTAATACTGCGATAATGACGCCTTAATTCCCATTATCTCTGTGATTATGTCTGTCATAATTCACGTAATTATGGTCATAATTTCGCCCTGATTTTCTTCCCTAAACGGCTCTGTTCTCCTCTTTATATACGAGCCATTTCTGCTCATTGTTGATTATCGAAAATCACACAAAAATACATACACATATACACGTTCAAGGCAATTGTTCCTGGGTAATTGTAGTAGTGCAACCTCCAACCCTTAGCCGTTTGTGGTAGCGGTCGAGGGTGGCGGTGTTAACCTTGGGGAGCTTTTCCGGCCAGTGACGATTACCACCGGAGTCGGGCCGTAAACGCTTTCAAGTCAGTGGTCTCCTACCGCGGCACAGTCTTGAATTCCGATAAGTATCCGTCTCTTAACTTAGCCATTTTCGTATATTATTCTTACAATTTGAAAGCGTTTACTCTGCGATTATGGCAAACTTTTGTATCAATGTCCCTGATTTGTCCAAACTTGAACCTCTTGACGGAGACAACTACAAAAGATGGTCCCAAAAATTACTGATGTTTTTTTAGCAATTAGAAATTGACTATGTCTTGCTAAATGAATGTCCTAAACCTATTACTGCCACTGCTGATGATGTTACCGCCACTCCCCCTGCTGCTACTGTTATTAGGACTAATGATGCTGAGATTAAGAAATACCAAAAGGATAACAAAACTGTTAGGTGTCACATTCTTAATCATATGGTCAATTCCCTTTTTGATCTTTTCATGAAACATGATTCTGCCAAAGACATTTGGGTGTCCCTAGCCAAGAAATATGGAGCTGATGATGCAGGGAAGAAGAAATATGTTGTAGGGAAGTGGCTGGCGTTTCAGATGGTCGATGACAAGCCGATCATGGTTCAGGTTCATGAGTACGAGAATCTGTGTGCTGATGTGATGAACGAGAAGATGATGATGTGCGAGATTTTTCAGGCTAACGTCTTGCTTGAGAAATTTCCACCGTCTTGGGCTGATTTTCGTAACCAACTCAAACACAAGAAGAAGGACTTATCCCTTCAGGATCTCATCAGCTACATGAAGACTGAAGAGGCTAATCGCCTCAAGGATAAGTTTGACTCTTTTTCCCTTAATTCCTCGAATGCTAACCTTGTGGAAACTGGCGCTGTTCAGATTCGAGACAGGTTCAAGGGCAAAGGCAAGAGAGGCCTAAATAATAAGAAAAACAAGAAGCAAGGAGCCAAGTTCGTGAATCCGGCGAGCAAGATTCAGAAGAAGGAGGTCCTGTGCTATGTATGTGGAAAGGCTGGTCACAAGGCTTATCAATGTCCCCAACGCCAGGGTCCTAAGCAGAACCAAGCCAACCTTGTTGAGGCAGATGAAGTCATTGCTGCAGTGGTGGTTGAAGCAAATCTGGTGGAAAACTCAACCGACTGGATTTTGGACACGGGGGCTTCAAGGCATTTTTGCGCCAACAAGGAGCTGTTCCATGAGTTTGAGGATGCTGCTGAAGGAGAATGCGTCTACATGGGCAATGCTGCTACTGCTGGAGTACTTGGAAAAGGAAAGGTCACCCTCAAACTCACTTCTGGAAAATCCCTATCCCTTTCCAATGTGTTGTATGTCCCCTCGATGCGTCGCAACCTAGTGTTTGGTGCCTTGCTAAACAAAGCTGGTTTGGAAATTGTTTTTGAGGCTGACAAGGTTGTAATGACTAGGGGTGGGGAATTTGTGGGGAAGGGATATCTTAGTGGGGGGTTGTTTGTTTTGAATGTTGTTCCAAAGTTATTTAATGAGAATGTTTCTTCTTCTGCTTATATTGCTGAGTCTTTGGATTTATGGCATGGTAGAGTAGGTCATGTGAATGTTGCATCTATCAAACGTCTCAAACACTTAGCCTTGATTCCGAACCGTCTAAGTGCCCAATCTGTGTAGAAGCCAAATTCACGAGAAAACCTTGTAAACCTGTTGCTCATCGAGACACTCAACTTCTAGAATTGATTCATACCGATTTAGCCGATTTTCAAAGTACTAGAAGTAGAGGTGAGAAATTGTGGTATATTACCTTTGTTGATGACTATTCGAGGTTTACTAGAGTCTACCTTCTCAAACCCAAAAGTGAGGCAGGAGAAGCTTTCCTTAGGTATAAAACTGAGGTAGAGAACCAACTTGATAAGAGGATTAAACGGGTTAGGTCTGACAGAGTCAGAGAGTACAAGAATTCTTCCTTAGAAGAGCAGTGTGCTAAATTTGGGATTATCCATGACCTTAGTGCTCCCTACGTTCCCCAACAGAATGGTGTAGCTGAGAGGAAAAATAGATCCTTAAAAATATGATGAATGCTATGCTTTTGAGTTCGGGGTTGGCCACAGACATGTGGGGGGAAGCCGTGCTTTCAGCCTGTTATATCCTTAACCGAGTACCTCATAAAAAACTAGATAAGACACCCTATGAGATGTGGAAGGGTTATCCTCCAAACTTGAGATTTTTGAGAGTGTGGGGGTGTTTAGCCAAAGTGGGGTTGCCACAACATAAGAGGACAAACATCGGACCTAAGACGTTTGATGCTGTGTTTATTGGTTATGCTCATGCTGCATGTAGATTTTTGACTTTAAGTGATAGAACTATATGTGAATATAGAGATGCTGAATTCTTTGAGCATGTGTTTCCCTTGAAAAAGGGTAATGATGTTGCATCTTCGTCTTGTGATGAGCATGTTATTACTCCTGTTGTTGATGAGCATGTTATTACTCCTGTTGTTGATGAGCATGTCATTACTCCTGTTGTTGATGAGCATCTCATTACTCCTGTTGTTAATGTGCCTGTTTCTTCTGTTGAGCATGCTAGTAGTTCTTCTACTATAGATGAACCTAGGAGGACTAAGAGACCTAGAATAGCTAAAGTTATGGGTCCTGATTGGGTTACTAATTTTCTGTCTGAGAGTGCATGTATTGATATGCTTAGTGATGAGCTAGTTTGTGCCTTTATGATAGAAGAAGACCCGAAAACCTTTGAGGATGCTATGAGGTCTGTTGATGCTGTGTTTTGGAAAGAGGCCATTAAGAGTGAGCTAGATTCCATTGTTTCTAGTTCCACTTGGGAGCTGACTGACTTGCCTAAGGGGTCTAAGACCATAGATAGTAAATGGATCTTTAAGAAGAAGTTGAGACCTGATGGGACTATAGAGAGATTTAAGGCCAGACTTGTTATTAGAGGTTTTACCTAAAAACAAGGCCTAGACTATTTTGACACCTATTCCCCTGTGACCAAGATTGGCACGATTAGGACCTTACTCGCTCTAGCTGCTATTCATGACTTAGTTATACATCAGATGGATGTTAAGACTGCCTTTTTGAATGGTGATTTAGAGGAGGAGATTTATATGTCCCAACCTGAGGGTTTTGTGGTTCCTGGCTAGGAGGATAAGGTGTGTAAGTTGAGGAAGTCCTTGTATGGTCTAAAACAAGCACCTAAACAGTGGTATGAGAAATTTGATAGCACTATTATTTCGGATGGTTTTAGAACCAACAACTCTGATTCTTGTGTCTACTCTAAGGTGATAGGGTCAGATTGTGTTATCATATGTCTTTATGTGGATGACATGTTTATATTTGGGAATAGTTTGAAAGTTGTGAATGATACCAAACAGTTTTTGTCGTCCAAATTTGAGATGAAGGACTTAGGAGAAGCTGATGTGATCTTGGGAGTTTGAGTTAAGAGAAGCTCTGGTTGCATAGCTCTGAGTCAGTCTCATTATGTTGAGAAGGTGCTTAAGAAATTTAACTCTTATGATGTTTCACCCGTGAGTACCCCCTATGATCCCAGTATTCACCTAGCTAAGAATTTAGGAGAGAGTGTCTCCCAGAGTGAATATGCTAAGATCATTGGTAGTCTGATGTTCCTGATGAACTGTACTCGGCCTGACATAGCCTATGCGGTGAGTAGGCTTAGTCGTTATACTCATAATCCTAGTAGTGAGCATTGGGATGCGCTTCATCGCTTACTTAGATACCTTAGAGGAACCGTTGACCTTTGTTTACATTACAGTAAATTTCCTGCTGTGCTTGTGGGTTTTTGTGATGCGAATTGGGTATCCGGTAATGATGAGATGAGTTCTACTAGCGGATATGTGTTTACTCTAGGAGGTGGTGCTATTTTGTGGAAGTCTTCTAAACAGACTTGTATAGCTACGTCCACCATGGAGTCTGAGTTTATTTCCCTCGAGTTGGCAGGGCAGGAAGCCGAGTGGCTGAGGAACTTATTAGCAGATGTGCCTTTGTGGGGGAGACAGGCTGCGGCGGTTTCTTTGCATTGTGACTCTCAAGCGGCCATTGGTGTAGCTAAGAATGACTACTACAATGGTAAGAAGAGACACATACGGATTAGGCACGGGGTTGTTAAACAATTCCTGAAAAATGGAGTGATCTCTTTGGATTATGTGAAATCTGAGAGAAATCTCGCGGATCCCTTTACCAAGGGGTTGACAAGGAGAGTTGTCCTTGAGTCGTCGAGGGGGATGGGGCTTAAGCCCATGAGTTGAGGTTATATGGTGGATACCCATCTGTGGTCAAACGAAGCCGTATGGTTCTTGACTTTGCACTACTTTTTCCCATCCCTATGGCGCGTAGTAGTGCTTGATATGATCCATAGCCTTTATGGTGGTGCTATTGAGACGCACTTGATGGATATGTCATACGAGGTTGAGCGTTCGCTCTTAATGGTTCCATATCCCTTAGTGGTGGTGTTTTATGAAAACACTTGATGGACCACCTATGTGAGTGTGGAGGTTTGGCCGCCTTCTATGGAAGACCGGGGCGTCTTTCTAGAGCACTCACGAGACCCGAGGTGTGCGCATGGCCGTTATTTGTGCTTGGATCGCGGAGGTTGCATTATTTAAAGGTAAATATGTGTTGTGGGGGTCTCAACCGAACTCTAGTGAGTTCAAGAAGCAATTCACTCACTGGAAAGTAAGTTGTTGCCTCACCTCACTATGTATCAATTCAAATCGCAAGATATTGGTGCTTAAGTATTTCCTTTCCTTTACCCAGGATTTCTTTTGTCTTCTGTCAGCCCTTTGTGGGGGATTGTTGGAAAATGGCTGCCAAAGCCATAGTGGGATTGATATCCCACATCGGCCAAGCAAACTCTTTTTGCTTGGTTTATATACCTCACTCTTCTTTTAGCTGTTGAGCTGCCAAGCTGTGGGCTTACTATGGACTATGTGTGTGTTGGTTTCGGCCCACACGCGAGCGCGCGCGCGCCGCCCGCCCGCCCGGTCCGGGTCGGGGCGTGGGTGTGGGCTGGGCTGGGCTGGGCATGTACTTTTCAATTTGGTTGGATCTAAAAATTTTGGCCCGGTTTTATTTTGTCGTTTGAACGTTTGATTTTCAAACGTAAATCAAACGTTTATTTGAGCATTTCGATTCCGTTTTTATTTCCCTTAATACTGCGATAATGACGCCTTAATTCCCATTATCTCTGTGATTATGTCTGTCATAATTCCTGGGTAATTGTAGTAGTGCAACCTCCAACCCTTAGCCGTTTGTGGTAGCGGTCGAGGGTGGCTGTGTTAACCTTGGGGAGCTTTTCCGGCCAGTGACGATTACCACCGGAGTCGGGCCGTAAACGCTTTCAAGTCAGTGGTCTCCTACCGCGGCACAGTCTTGAATTCCGATAAGTATCCGTCTCTTAACTTAGCCATTTTCGTATATTATTCTTACACAATCCATTCGAACCGGGGCGGCTGAGAACAATAGTTCTAACGCCAGCAACAAGAAGCCCGCTAAAGCCCAAAAGGTTCAGGAGCAGCCGTGGGGCAGCTCATACAAAAAGAGGGCGACACACAGCCGTGTCAACCCACCCGACATTGTTGATTATTTGAGGATAATTGCTTGGAATGCACGCGGTATTGGGCGACCCAGCTTTGTGAACAATATGCACCACCTTATCCAAACAAATAAACCTAACCTCGTGATCATCACTGAGCTTCGGGCGAGCTGTGTAGTTGCTGAAAAAATCTTTGAGAAACTTCCCTTTGATCGGTTTGAGCTGGCGGAATCGCATGGCCTTGCTGGGGGAGTTATGGTGCTATGGATGTCTAGTGACATCACCTTTATGTCGGTGACTCAAGTCCTCCATGCCATTCATGGCTACGTTCAGGTAAATTCTTCCTCTTTTTCTTTTTTCTTGTCTGCTAATTATGCTAGCCCCAAACATAAAGGTAGATTAGAACTTTGGTCTCAGCTTGCTGATTTAGCGACATCACTTGTCCTTGGTTGGCTATTGGTGATTTTAACGGTTACTATTTAGTAGGAGAAACTAGGAGGCAATCGTGTTAAAATGAATCGTGTCAGTGCTTTTGTTGATACTATGGATGCTTGTGTTTTTTTTATGCTGGTTTTTTGGGATACAAATTCACCTGGCATAACAATAACCGTGTTACACCAATTTGGGAGCGCCTTGACAGGGTCTGGATTAACCTAGATTTGCTTAATCTCTACCCCCATACCCATGTCAAACACCTCACAAAACTTGGTTTTGACCACAATTCCATCTTCTTGACACTGAGCCACATACACCTACTGACCCCCTCCCTCCCTCTTCCTTTTTCTTTAAGATGGAGTCCTTGTGTTACCTTGAGCCGGGGTTTGATAATATGATAAAACATGAGTGGAACCTTATGTCTGATGATTGGAGCCCCAAACTCACTTCTTTTTCTCTAACCATTAAGCATTGGGTCCGCAACAACATTACCAACTTCATCATGATAAAAAACCCATTGTCAGGGCATCAGCCGTGCCCATGATCGCACGCCCCAGCCCAGCCTCTTCCTTTTGGACCTTGAAACAATACTCAATAATGATCTCTCCAATGTCCTTGCTAAAGAAGAGCATTTCTAGCACCTCCACTCCAAAGCCAATTGGCATCTCTACGGTGACCGAAACACTTCTTTCTTCCATAATTCTGTGACCATCAATCAAGAGGTTTAAGAACAATATCACATCCCTTAACTCTGATGTTGGGGAAACCATCACCGACCCTACGGCCCTCCAACGACACATTCTTGACTACTTTCAAAAATCTTCTCCAACGATCCCCTCGTGACCCCCCCTAACCACCCCCTTCATGTGGCTGATTAGGTCCATATCTCCTCTCCTCCCTCTCTTGAGGATATTTATGAGGCTGTCGGGGGACTCGCCCCCCACAAGACCCCGAGGCCTGATGGCTTCCATATGTTCTTTTACCAGCACCATTGGGACATCATTAAGGAGGATCTAGCCCTCTTCATCCACTCTTTCTTTTTGACTGGCAACCTCCCTCAAGCCATCAATGAAACTTCTATTTGCCTTATCCCAAAGTGTGATAACCCCACTTCTATCAAACAGTTTCGCCCCATTAGCCTCTTCAATAACAGCTACAAAATCATCATTAGAATCCTTATCAACAGAATCCGTCCTTTGCTGAATGATTTCATCTCTCCCAACCAAAACAGTTTCCTCCCCGGTAAAGGCACAATGGTCAACTACACCATTGCTACTGAGATTCTTCACTCCATCCGAATAAGGAGAAGAAGAAAGGGCTGGTTCGCCTTGAAAATAGACTTAGAAAAAGCTTTTGATAGACTTGAGTGGAATTTTATTTTTTATAGCCTTAGAGTTTTTGGTTTGGATGATTCTTCCATTAGACTTATTAAGGCTTGTCTCACCACCTCCCAACTGATAGTCAAAATAAACGGCCACAACTCCACCCCCTTCTCCCCCTCTAGAGGCATTCGACAAGGGGACCCTCTGTCTCCATATCTCTTCATCATTTGCATTAAAATTCTCTCCCGCGATATCCATATGCTTGTGACTCGGGGGCTTGGAAGCCATTCCGTCTTCCTAGGAGTGACTTGACTATCTCCCACCTTTTCTTTGCCGATGACTTAATCATTTTTGGAGACACTTCCCCTGACACAGTTGACTGTGCACTTGACACACTGAACTCCTTTTTCTCCCATTCTGGGCAAAAGATCAATGCTGACAAAAGCAAACTCATTGTCTCCCGAAACACCTCTTTCGCAAACCTCTCCTATCTTCAAGCCAACCTTGAGATCCAAGCCAACTCAGACCTAGGCATCTATCTTGGTTTTCCTCTCTCCGCCAAGAGGCCGAGTAAAGACCATTTCGTTAGTCTCATTGCCAGAGTCAAAGGCAAGCTTTCCACCTAGAAAACATCCACCCTTGTCAAAGCAGGGGGAGCCATTCTCATTCAGACTACACTCTCCACCATCCCCTGGTACACCATGCAGGCCATAGCTTTTCCCGCTTATGTTCTTGATGCTCTTGATTCGATTTGTGCTAAATTCTTTTGGGGTAGTAAGCCTGATAGCTGTGGTCTTCCCTTAATTGCTTGGAATAAGCTGTGCGGGCCTAAGGATAAAGGGGGCCTAGGCTTCTGCTCCAGTAAGCTTATGAATTCCGTTTTCATCATGAAGTTTTGCTGGCATCGAGATGCCGAATCCAACCTTGCCACCTGCTTTCTCCACCAAAAATATTGTGCCAATAAGGAGCAACCGACCCCTTTTGGAAAAGGCTCGCACATATGGAATGGGCTTAAAAAGGGGTAGGAGCTCTTTTGTCGTCCCGGGGACGTAGCTTGCTTTTGGTTTAATTCTTGGGACCCTGATGGTCTTCTCTGCCTTCATTTTGTGGGACCGTTATCTCCCACCGACACCGGCCTTAGTGTTGCCGAGGGTCTCATGCACCTAGATGACTATAGAGATTTTTTCCCGGCCGCCATTGTTCATAAACTAACCCATATGGCACTGCCGAACTCTGGGGATGACACTTTTTGCTGCAGCACCTCCCTTAACACTTTTTTCAATACCTTTTTTGTTTATAATGACCTTTGGGCTCAACATTTTCTCCACAGTATCACTGGGAACAGTTGGTCTTACATTTGGTCCCTTCATACCATCCCTAGGATCCGCTTCTTCCTTTGGCTTGTTCTTTGGGATCGTCTTCCCACAAAAGCTACCCTCTCTAGGTGGGGAATGGGTTTAGGTCCTACTTGCCCCTTCTGTCCTTCTGCTACTGAGGACACTATACATGTCCTTATAGACTGCACTCCGTATGTCCTTGTTTTCCCTCGACCACACCCCACCTTGATTGTTGATGTCTCCTATGCTCCTCATTCGGATTTTGCAGGTATTGGTGGCATCTTGCTACATCCTGATGGTACATGGGCAGGTGGTTTTGTGGCCACTGTTTGTGCATTTGACGCCTCCCATGCGGAGGTCCTCGCTATCTTGACGGCTGCCCAATGGTGTAAAAGTCGTAATCACCACAGAGTCACCTTGTTGAATGATTGTAAATTTGTAACTTTGGCCATACATGGTGGCGAGATTGTAAAAGACCGCTTCATCAACCTTTATAATATGTGCAGGGAGCTCATTCAGGATGGATATGTGAAGACGATCCACTACATACCGAGGAAGTGGGTACAAGCTGCTGATTTGTTAGCTAGAGCTGCGATAAGTATGAACCATATTGAGATTATGAATATTGTAACCCTTCCCCTAGCTATTCAGGTGTATTTTGATGAACATAGTATTTTTACACCAACTTTCCACCTGGGGGAAGACATAGACCCGGGAGGAAGACGTAGTTCCTAACTGCGGTGTTGTATTTTAAGACAACTTTTTTACCTGTGCAATGCTATGATACCGTTTACAAAAAAAAAAAAAATGGCATCAATTTGATGTAAATCTCTCGTTATACAACCAACGACCAATTCTCGAATCCAACTTCAGCACTCCCCTATTTCACTCTATTGTAAATGGGTTGATCCGTTTTTTACCTTCAATTATCCCTTCGCTTTTCCAGTCCACTCCCATCCAGTTACGGCAAATCTACGTCCTATATACATTAAAAGATGAATGCTTGACATTTTTTGTCCCCTAGTATGTTTAGAAGGAATCTGCGATAATCCCTGTGCATTTCTTGTTAATTCGTTTCAATTCCAACGAACTAATTTTCTTGTAAGGCTGTAAGCTAACATGTAACATTTGTTATATTTGTATAACGTAACTATGTAACAATATGAAAGACGTTATAAATTATAAGAGGTCACCTTGAACATTGTTGAAAAGTCAATATGATGACTAAAGCAATATTATTGTTCATTTATTACTTACATTATAGTCTTAGGGATGCTAGGCCAGCTCCTAGAGTGTTTTTGGACTATTTTTGGGACCTACAAACAGGAAAATGACCAAATACACTAATTTGAGAAATTGTTTCTAATTTTCCGAGAAACATTTCTAGTGTAAAATTCATCAAAAGTAGAACCTCCAATTTGGAGCTCCTCCTAAAAAAACTATGTCTGAGAAGTACTTATTTTCCAAAACACATTTTTTTTAATTAATATTGAGTACATAGTTATAACTTATAATCATAAAAAACGGATTGGAAGTCAAGTTACTGGTGAAATTTAGTAGATGTTGTTTCCATAACTCTGGAATGTTGTTGCATCGTTCAGGTACAAGGCGTTTTGGCCTCCGCTTCTAGCCAAGCATTTGGAAAACCCTATTTTTGAAGAGTCTTTGGTGGTACCTCTTGATTGTGAATGGATATGGAATTGTCATAAGATAAATCCGAAATGATTTTAAAATCACAAATTCTTAGATTGACATTGTTCTTTTATGAATAGAAAATGACTTCAATTCTGATTTTAATTCAAGTTTTGATACATCTATGACATGCTACTTATGTAACACGGTTAAGATACAAATCTGATTATGAAAACTTGTTTGGAAGAATTCTTGGTAACCACAAAGTCGTATCATCAATTCAAGAGACATCAAATAGCACAACTAAGGTGATTTAGAACCAATTATACCCTGAGGAGCCTTATGAGCTTGACTTGAATAGACAATTTTCAGGGGACGTCATGATTGAAAAGTCCACAAACTATTATTTGGTTTCCGCTGTTAAAAGGCAAATCCCTTTCACTTCAAAGGTAAATGAAGCTTTAATGTTCGGCTAGTAATTATTCTTCAAAAAACAAGCTTGTTTCTAATCATAGTAATTCAATACTAAAATATTCCTTATATTTTGCAATTTGCAATTAATAGGCATCCAAACTTCACATGTCAATGATATGTTTCTTCAAGAAGCAGTGGCTAGATATAAAGGGTTCCTTCATCTCATCAAGAAAAGTATAAAGATGAGCGTTAAGCAGTTTTGCGTCCCTACACTTGATATTGATCTTGTGTGGCCACACACCAATTACATCCGGATGCTTACACCAAAGATATCGTTGAATTAGTGGGGTTTGTTGTACAACATGATGATGACACTGATTCTAATGGAACAAAATGAGGGAAGCTAGACAATGGATTTTTTGAAACTACTCACCAGTGGGAAAAAACATTTGGCTTAAGCTATCAAAAGGTTCTTCCAATGTAGAGTGAAAATATGCGCAAGTCTGCCAGTGTATGCGAGCATGGGTCGGGCCCAAAGAATCATGGACATGTAAGCATGTGTGGCTATTTTTGTGTCGCTGATGACAATGGTTGTGCCTATGAAAAGCTGGCCAGTCGTGTATCAAAAACAAAGAATCATGGGTCTAAAAGCATGTTTGGGTATTTTTGCGTCGCTGATGACAATGGTTGTGCCTATGGAAAGCTGGTCACTGGTGTATCAACGCCAAAAATTCGTGGGTATGAGAGCATGTGTGGGTATTTTTGCGTCGCTGATGACAATAGTTGTGCCTATGAAAAGTTAGCCACTGGTGAATCAAGGCCAAAGATTCATGGGTCTAAGAGCATGTGTGGGTATTTTTGCGTTGCTGATGACAATGGTTGTGCTTATGAAAAGCTGGCCATTGGTGTATCAAGGCCAAAGAATCATTGGTCTGAGAGCATGTGTGGGTATTTTTGCGTCGCCGATGACGATAATGAATGTGCCTATGACAAGCAATAGCTGGTGGCGAATGATGGGTTAGGCACAGAAAACCATGGACATGGAAGTATGTGTAGCTATTTTTGTGTTGCAGATGACAATGCTACTATTAATGCTAGGCCTGAGCTGGTTGCCACTTTTATGCCAAAGAATCATGAAAATGGAAACATGTGTGGTTATTTGTGCGTTGCCGATAACAAAGGTTGTGCCTATGATAATTCAAAGCTAGTGGCCATTGCTGGATCAGGGCCAAAGAATCATGAATTTGGAAGCATGTGTGGTTATTTTTGCGTTGTTGACGAAAATGCTTGCGCCGACACCTATGACCTCCCAAAGTTGGTAGATTAAGGCAAATATAAACTCCCCATGCAGAACTTGTTTTCATAAAATTGTTTTCATTGAGTTGAAGTTTTCGTATATAAATAACTGTGGTCGTCAATCTTGTCGCCCGACCAAGTTCATCGAGTTCTTGTATTGTGTGACAGAAATGTTCATAAATAATGAAGCTGGGGGCTAAAAAATTGAAAGTATCAGAGTACAAGTTATTATTGTCAAGAGATTTGTTTGCGATCATTAATTTGCCAAAGGCAAAAGGAGATTCTCTTACCTT
Source organism: Spergularia marina (assembly GCA_963680865.1). Lineage (NCBI taxonomy): Eukaryota > Viridiplantae > Streptophyta > Magnoliopsida > Caryophyllales > Caryophyllaceae > Spergularia > Spergularia marina. The sequence goes on along the minus strand of OY804545.1, from coordinate 28,434,045 downwards.
AGCTTGTAATATGTTGTGCATAAATAAGTTGATGTCCACAAAATGAAATTCTGTTTGCCTATCGTTTCAGCTGTACCAAAATTATAATGTTATAATTTTCCGATAGTTCGGTGTAGTTGTAGTCGGGGTCTCTTCGTTCGTTATTTAGATTTGGGTGGCATAAATTTTGTGCATATATAGGGTAAATAATAATCAAATTTGTTGTGATAAGTCTTGGAGGAAAATTCGGGATTTGAAATGTCCTCCTAGAGTTTATTCTTTCATGTGGCTCTTATGAGGGAACAATTTGCCTACCGGGCTATTTTAGCGCATAGGACATTCCAATTCCTTTTTTCCTGCCCATGTTGCCCATAAAAAGGTAAACCAAACGTATTTTCTGTTTGAGTATTCGTGTCCTTCTTATTGATATATTCACAATCTTATATTCAAGTATATATGTAGCCTTGGACGACATCAAGGAAAGAAAAATATATGCAACCTATTCCTATAGCATATACATCCTATGCTTATAGAAAATAAAACAAAACTCAATGTAAACATAATACAGACATAGTACAAGTTAATGTAAACGGAATATAAGAATTTCCAAATACCCCCGCTCAAGTTGGAACATGAAGATAGAGTATGCCCAACTTGGTAAGAAGGTCGTGAAACAGTTTAACACCAACCCCCTTGCTCAGGATGTCCGCTACTTGTTATGTCGTATGTACCTACCGGGTAGTGACAACCCCATCTTGAACTGCATCATGAATAAAATGACAATCAATTTCAATATGTTTCGTTGGCTCATGAAACACAGGGTTTTGAGCGATAAGGGTCGAACGATTGTTACTGTATAAAGTAGCTGGTTCGGAGTGAGTGACACCAAAAGTCGAAAGAATACCCTTGAGCCATTTTACCTCACAAGTTGTAAATGCCATGGATCGATATTCAGCTTCGGCGGATGATCGTGCTACAATCGCTTGTTTCTTGACTTTCCAAGAAACTAGTGCATCACCTAAGAACACAACATAGGCCATGAGTGTTCTTCGGCTAATTGGACAAGCAGCCCAGTCGGCGTCACAATAAGCTCGCAAAAATGTACGTCATTGTCACTACGTTAAAATAGGCCTTGACCCGGATTTTTCTTCAAATAACGAACCACTCTCAAAGCTACGTTCAAGTGAGCCATCTTCGGCTTTCGCATGAATTGGGTTAGGACAAGAACACCATACCTGAGCTCCGGTTGTGTTATCATAAAATAGATCAAACACCTAATCAATCGTCGATATTGAAGAGAATCAAACAAGTAAGGACCATCGACTAAAGCAAGCCGATGATTCGGTTCTATGGGAGTTTCGGATGGCTTGTAACCAAGTAAACCTAATTCAGTTCATACATCAAGTGTATATTTTTGTTGTGACAAATAAATGCAAGACAGGTTCCGATCTACTTCAATCCCCATAAAATACTTCAATGTTCCGATATCCTTCATATGAAAGCAACTACTCGATCAAATAAGACTTGAACTTACGTATAGCATCAACATCGTTGCCCACTATCACGAGGTCGTCGACATACACCAACACATGTAGTTGTGTGGTCCCACGAATGAGGGTGAAGAGTGAGTGATCACTCTTACAAGATTCAAACCCATATCCATGCAATGCTAAAGCAAGTTTCGCATATACCAACACCTTTGCGCTTCCTTAAGGTTTTCCGTAAGCGAAAAACTTTTCTCGGAGCTACATACATTATCGAATCCAGGAGGAATTTTCATATATTCCCCATGGAGAAAGGCATTCGATACGTCCATTTAATGCAATTCCCAGTTCTTCACAATTACCCCTTCCAACATTGTTCGAACCATGACCATCTTCACCGTAGGTGAAAATGTCTCATTAATATTGTAATCAATTCACTCAATTTGAGGATCACCACAAATTACAAGTCTCGCTTTATATCGCTCGATTTCTCCATCGGATTTATATTTGATCTTATAAATCCATTTGCTTTCGATCGCCATTTCACCAGTGGGCAATGTCGTTAAAGACCCAAGTCCGAGAGCATCAATCTCCTATCTCATCGCCTTTGGCCAATGGTCGTGTTGCATAGGTTCAGTGAAGCTAGTCGGCCCGGGTCCTGTAGTCACAGATGCTAAAACTGCACGATATTTCGGTTTAAAACGATCACAATTAACATAATTCAACATACTTGAGGAGGATGATTGGAGTCAGCTGTTCGAGGGATGAATTACTGTATGATTAACGAAACCACGAAGTCGATGATCCGTTCCTACCAATTCTGGATTAGTCCTAGGAGACGAATCTCCTTTGCTATTTGTTTCAGCTGAGTTGAATCATAATCACTAACCTCATCATCAGGTGAACTATCACCTTGATTTGTCTTATGAAGACCACAAGACCATGATCAATCAGGACATCATTAACTACAAATGTTTTTCTGAATATAATTATCTGTGTCATGTAATATAAAATTGTTACGAAAATATTTTAAAAAAAAAACTATTTTA